>CM063449.1:10000000-14800000 GCA_032191425.1 Lymantria dispar | reverse complement strand
TTATAACATTAATTTCTGTGTGGTGACGGAGTAAGAAAACGATTCACCACCCCCTATCTTACCCGTGGGTGATCGTACGAGACGACTAAGGGATATAAAACGCATATAACATCTATGCGAGAGAAGGAAAACTCGAAATAAAACCCTATACAAACACGTCTGACCAGCGTGGTATAGGAGGTCAATTACCGTTCCATTATGGAGGAGGCCCGAGCCCAACAGTGGGACATATATGGGCTGAGATGAGATGATAACATTAATGTCTAATATTTGATAAAAAATATATATATTAAAATATAAATAACCCTTGTACTATAATTAGACTACTATCGTATACATTATTTTAATGAACGTCACTTCTATCCGAAAAAAGCTCCGAGTTACTCCTAAGTCACGGCCAAAAAAGTTATACCATAAAAATAAAAAAAATATCCGCCACTTTTTTTAATAACACTTAAGTACAACTGGTAAAATTCAGAATGTGTTTTTATTAAATGTAACAAGGTAATATTTTAAGTTAGTGAACTTTATATTTATATTTAGTTTACATGTTTTTTATTACACGCTACAAACTATAAATAAAAAGTGAATCAATTTGATTATATTTGGCAATGTCGCGAAAAGTGTATTTTTTTCTTTATTTATCCTTATGTATAAAAACGAAAAAAAATGTGGGCACGCCCACTTTGCCTCCAGCGACGCCCCAAGCCGAGGTTCGTTCCCCACAGGGGGAGCCCTTGGGCGATGTCGCTTAGCATACTTTTCTCCGGGTTGAGAGCCCTCAGCGCTCACCCATAGTCCACGTCAAGCTGTCAAGGCCATCTGCGGCCAACAGCTGTACACACACAAAAAACAAAAAAATATTATAACACATTATCTAGTTGACATTTGGACGGTGTGCACGCGCTTCGAAAAAAAATCTTGACTAGTTAACTTCAGGTTGTTGGTTTTTCTTAACGATGTGCGCGCGTATCGTAAAATTTACTCTCACCATTTGTCCCTAATGCGTCAAAAAAAGTTTAACTTCAATATAAAAAATAATGTACAGTTGATTTAGTAACTCGTACAAATAACTATATGCAACAAATACAGTAATTATATATCTATCGCAAGAAAATCGAAGGTTAATGGATTAATGTAATCATGACCCTTGCACCTTTGCTTAAGGTTGAAGTTTAAATGTAGTTATAAATGCAACATGTCTAAAGCCGTGAGCATTAATGTTACTGCGGCGACTATATTTAGGTCTGAAAGCTTTAAATTTTTGTTTCATGCATTCATCATTAATTTAGGAGACGTAAAACTCAAAATAATACTATACAAATTGTGTGATCAGCATAGTTTTATCCTAATGTGAAGAATTCCTCCATCAGTGAGTGATTATTTCTAGAAATTGTTTTATTCTTTTCTACCTATATATGTTACTAGCAACTCGCCCTCGCTTCGTTTCGGTTTCAATCGCTTTACCCGCTTAATTCTCGTTCCCGTAGTTATACCGGGATAAAATATAGCCTTTGTTACTCCCTGATATTAAACCTTTCCATTGCTAAAACAATTTTTGAAATCGGTTCGGAGGTTTAAGCGTGAATGCATAACAAACAAACTAACTTACTGTTGCATTGCATTTATAATATTAGTAAGGATTATATATATTTGTATATACAGATTTGCTAACACGTGTTGTGTCGATGTTTGAATATATTTATATAACCTTCATTCTATTAAACATATGTGAGAATAATCCCCTTAATTTAAAATAAATATTGATAGTAGCAAGCATTTTAAAATCGTTATAGTAAATGACATTGGAATGGTAATTATAGAGTTTTCCTTTAACCCCCTTTTTTTTATTTTTTTGGGGTGGGCTGCGGTCGGCGCGCCTCCGCACCACTCCGTCCGGGGCGACAGAGGGGCTTAAGCACGCAACATCCGCAAACCACCCGAACACCACGTCGCCTTCGTCGTTGGGCCGACCACTGGAGCAGGGTTACTTGTTATCAGTGGTCGGCCCGACGGAATACCCCCTACCCGGGGTACCCTCCCATCGACCGACGTCCCCCCCTCGGGGAGGACGTCGGTCTTACCTCACGCGGTCGGCCTCTCGGTGGGTGACGGACTAATCCCCGGTCACGTCACCCCCGGCGTTAACCCATTATTTGTCAAATACTTCAAGCTTGTAATTTGTATTGCAACTATTGCAAGTTTCCTAATCAGGTTTTGCGTGTCTTTTTGTTATTTTTACGACTCCGGGAAAGTAAGAGGTTTTCATTTCACGCTTTCACACTTTAATAACTATTGTTCCATATTTGGTATGTATTTATACAATCTTTAAACGAGCAATTCTTGTATATATATATTCAGGATTTCGGAAACGGCTCCAACGATTTTGTTGAAACTTGGCATACTAGAGATTTCGGGTCCAAAAAATCGATCTAGCTAGGTTTTATTTATAGAAAATGTTGCTTTGTCCGTGTTTTTAGCAAAACAAACAATGACATTAAATTTTAAAAGCATATGAATTCAAATTTCGTTGTCAACGTCATGAGTTCCGATAGCTCAGGTGGGGAGGCGGGCGGTTTTAAGTTTGGATTATGTACATTTAAATAGCGTCGGTTCGAATCTCGGTGTTATTATTATTCTCTTTTTGTAGTTTTTTATATAATTTTCATTATTTATTTTTTATTAATATATATCTAAATAAATTCGACAAAAATATTCCGAGCGAAGCTCGGTCAACCAGATATTTTATACATATACTAGCAACTCGCCCTCGTTTCGCTGCGGTTTCAGTCCCCACATAGTTCCCGTTCCCGTGGGAATACCGGGATAAAATATAGCCTATGTTACTCCCTGATATTATAGCTTTCCATGTAAAAGAATTTTTGAAATTGGTTCGGTGGTTTAAGGCTGAATGCGTAATAAACTTACTTTCGCATTTATAATATTACTAAGGATGATTCTATGTGGCGATGGAGTTAAAATATACCTCACCATCCTCTTTCTTGTACTTTGAAATTGTATGCGATGAATAAGGGATATTTTTTAATTTATTTATTTTTTTTAAGACAACACCCTGCACTAAGGAAATAATCCTTGTATTGCGGGGGACTTTACAAACATATAATTAACGGACACAAATTACATCCAGACTCAGAACAACAATTTGTGGATCGCACAAAGTATTGTCCCGCGTGGGATTCAAACCCCCGACACTGGCGCTGTAGGTCGCTATCTTAACCACTACGCCATCTGTGCAGTCGGTGCAGTATGATGCCGGATATGCCGATAACATCTATAAAAGAGAAAGAAATCTCGAAATAAAAACCTATATTAATCTATGTTACCAGCGTGGTAGTAGTACGTCAATTACCCTTTCAATGTTGAGGAGGTTTACGTCAAGCAGTGGAACGTATATGAGCTGCCGAATAGGAGGGAAATTGACCTTACTATACCATGCTGGTCAGACAGGTTGGTAGAGGGTTTTATTTCGAGTTTTTTTTTCTCTTAGATGATATATGCGAATGCGAATGCGAGGGAGTGGTGAATTGTAATCTTACTCCGTCATCACACGGCAAGCTAAGTGTTGATGACATAATTAATATACACACTGAAATTTTTCAACCGTTGTGCCTGTTACCGAGACTGACATCGTAATTACTTTTTTGTGGTTGAGTATATTTTAATTTGTGATATTGCCTAAGATATTCATATAAAGTAATGATATAAATAGCATTTTTATGCACATTAAATACATATTAAACACCTAGTCAGTTGAGGTATATGGTTATGATCCTACCTAATTTGCACATAATGTAATGGACGTTTTAATTTATACATAATATTGCTTCTTCCCATGTGGCGACGGGATAGAATACAATTGTCGTCACCCCGTGCTTGCCCGTGGGAGTCATAAAAATCGGCTGAGGGCCTCAGCAGGAGAATGGGCAGCAGCTATCTCCTGGGAAAACTTACAACAACACCTACTGCGATCGCCAACCCGTCTGCCAAGCGTGGCGATTATGACATTATACCCCCACTAAAAATAAAAATGATTCCAATAAAATAAAAAATGACGGCCTCCAGTCACGGTAGTTCCGCTTTTCTACGGGCTCATTTTGGTAGCGGGTCTTGTGGATGGCGGGGCAGAGGGTGCTAAGAATTCCTGGTCGCGATCTGACTCGTCGAACCGAGAACCGTTGGGGAAAGGTTCTTGAGTGGCAACCACGAACCGGACGGCGTAGCGTAGGACGACCCTCCACTAGGTGGACTGACGACATTCTCAAAGTAGCAGGGAACCGTTGGATGAAAATGGCGCAGGACCGTTCCGAGTGGTATTCTCGTGGCGAGGCCTATGTCAGCAGTGGACGTCTATAGGTTGATGGATGGATGGATTGCTTCTGTCCTTCTAAAATGCGCATGCTCAAACATGCGTGGCGCGTGGCTGGTTCCGAGCTGACGCGTTTATTCGGTAAGTGCATCGAGGAAGGTACTTTTCCCGATGTGTGGAAGGACGGGCAGTTGATTGTTATCCCTAAGGGTAATAGTCGACCACTGTCCGATCCCAAAGCATATCGCCCGATCACACTTCTCTCGGTCTTGGGTAAGGTCTTGGAGAGAATATTGCTATATTGTGCTCCCAACATCTCGCGCAATATCTCCTCCTGTCAGAACGGGTTCAAACGCGGACATTCCACCGTCACGGCTACTCGGTCCCTTCTGGACACCGTGGCTCATAGCAACTGCAAATATGTGCAGGCGGTTCTTTTGGATATTTCGGGTGCCTTTGACAACGCGTGGTGGCCCATGATTCTGCTGAAGGCCAAGAATGGGGGTTGCCCGCCGAACATCTATAGGATGCTGGTGTCCTATTTTTGCGGCCGAAGTGCCGGTTTCTTTGCTGGAGGTGAAATCGTGTGGAAACAATTAACCATGGGATGCCCGCAGGGCTCTGTATTGGGGCCCTCTCTGTGGAATCTCCTGATGGACGATCTATTTCAACTCCCTTTACCAGAGGGAGTCAAACTGATTGCGTACGCGGATGACGTAACGGTCACCATCGAGTCGAACTCTCGTGCGGGATTAGAGGCTTTGGCCTCCACGGCACTCGGACTTGTCACAGCCTGGGGATTTCGTAACAGACTGTCCTTTTCCCCCATGAAGTCATGTTCCATAACCCTAAAAGGGAAGCTGAGTGGAAGACTGCCCACAGTTAGGCTCGGTGGAGAGCCGGTAAGAAGCGTCCAATCAGCGACTGTCCTGGGTGTCGTAATTGATTCTAACTTGAGCTTCCGGCTCCACGCGCAGTCCATTGGAGAGCGTGCTGCAGCAGCGTTCGGGAATATGTCGCGTGTCTCCGCCTCATCCTGGGGCATACGGTACTTGGGCCTTCGAATACTGTACCAGGCTATATTCGTTGCCATCATCACTTATGCGGCGGGATGTTGGTGGAGACGCACGTCCACCTACATGGTAAGGAGCGCGTTGTTAAGGACCCAGCGGCAGGCCCTTATACTAATCACAAAGGCTTACCGCTCAGTTAGTTCGGCAGCATTGCCAGTTTTGGCAGGGGTTTTTCCTGCGGACTTAGAGGTAATCCGTGCTGGTAGGATAGACGATGTAAGGTTTTCTGGCCGGGACTGCCCTAAGACGGAGAGAAGCCAAATTTCGGAAGAGCTCGTTGCTGAGTGGCAGCGAAGATGGGACGGTGAGGAGAAGGGTAGGGAGCTCCATCGGTTCTTTCCCGATGTTCGTGTTCGACTCAGATCCCCCTGGGTTGGGCCCGACTACCAGTGCTCTCAAATTTTGACAGGTCATGGCTGTTTTAGAAGGAGACTTTATGAGATGAAGCTATGTCAGAGCACAGGCTGCTCTGACATAGCTTACGTTACTGCGGAGAGGAGGATGAATGTCTGGATCATGTGCTATGGCGATGCCCACTGTACGATGAAATCCGTATGAAGATGTTGGACGGGATTCAACGGGTCAATCCTGGACCCATACACTATTGCGATCTTGTTAACTCTGAGGCCAACTTTCGACGGTTGAGAGACTTTTCGCACCATTGGCATAACATCAGGAGCGGGCTCGAGCTGGCGGAGAAAGGACAGGGTCCATGACGCAGTCGCCATCATCGTGTCGTCCGTCGCAATAGCGACACCTACGCGGAACAAGCCGCCCCAGAAAGGGGAGAGGGCTCGGGCAGACAATTTGTAGGGAGTCAAGAAAGTGCACGCCCGAAAGAGCACACGCAAGTAAGGCGTGCATCTCCCGTGATTCGGTCCATATAGCCAGGATGGCTGGAGGGACCATGGGCTGGTGGAGGGGTCTGTCCTTCTAAAATAATTGGCTGTGACTGATACCTGGAGTTTTGTCTTTACATAAACACAAACTCATTCTGTTTTTTAATATTGTATTAATTATATAATAAACAGTTTGCTTCATTTCATGATCTGACTATGTTTCTACTTGACATTGGCGAAGTTGTAGTTGACTACCTCCAAAAGCCATACTGCAAGTATTCAATTTATAAATATGTGCATCCTTTAACTCTACCTTTGTTATTTAATTCTGTTGCGTGTATTATAGTTGCGTTTATTATGTTAATTCACAATAACCATTGTTAATACGAGCTAATAAAAAATATTATCATTAGTGTTATAGATAAGTATTGTTTATACGTTGAATAACAGTCACACCATTAACATTTATTTTTACTACTTGGGACTAATTTACCCCCATATTTGAAGCTAGTGGAGGCAATTCCTATCAGGATCCAAATTGGTCTCCATACATGAAGCTGAGATTTAGCCCTCGAGACGTGTCGAGAAACGATTTTAATTGTCTTGAGACTCGAAACAAGTTTAATAAGAAAGGAATAGGATTAAGATTTAGAAGGAGGATGTGGCAAATATAAAGATAAAAAGATTTTGGAGTATGGAGATTATTGATACTTGCTTCATTATCATCTTGTCGTCTGCCTTATGTCAACTGACTGTACAAATAGCGTAGTGGTTAAGATACCGACCTACCGTGTCAGTGGGTTCCACCACCACCCACGATGGGTTCGAATCCCATGCAGGACAACACTTTGTCATCATCATCATCATTTTAGCTCATAAACATCCCACTGCTGGGCTCGAGCCTCCTCCACAACAGAAGGGAATTTGATCTTACTAAACCATGCTAGTCAGACAGGTTGGTATAGGGTTTTATTTCGAGTTTTCCTTCTCTTGTATAGATGTTATATGCATATTATATCCCTAAGTCGTCTTTTACGACATCCACGGGTAAGATAGGGAATCGTTATCTCACGGAAGGAGGCGGTGGATCGTGTGCGAGTAGAGATCCTATTCGGCGACACGTCCCGCCGCCGGCGACTCGGGCGGCACAGGCGCGAGTATCTGCGCCTAATGTCCCCCTAGCCGAGGCCGCGGGTCAACCTCAACCACGCCGCCGAGGCACAGGACGTTTTCCTGCAAGCCATGGCGGAGTGGTTGATCGGTGCAGCCGTAGCCGCGGAGCCGTACGTGGTGCCTGACCGGCCCAATTGGCTGGGCAGCAGTGACGGCTCTGTGGCAATCGTCGCCTCCACGTCGTGGCATTCCCCGCCTTTGTTGCTCAAGGACAGGGGCGACGGGTATGTCGCGGCGGAATGGGGAGAGGTTACGCTATTTGGTGTTTACTTCTCCCCGAAAGGAGCGCGACGGATTTCGGGGCCTTCCTCACCATCCTGGGGGCCTCGATACGACGACTGGCACCGCGCCAAGTCTTCGTTCTGGGGGACTATAACGCCAAGTCCACGACGTGGGGGTCCCCCAGGACGAATGACCGCGGGCGGGCTGTCGAAGAGTGGGCGGCGGCACTGGGCCTTTGTTTGCTGAACAGGGGCTCGGTGCAAACGTGCGTGCGGCAGCAGGGCGGGTCGATAGTGGACTTGTCGTTCGCTAGCCCTAATATCGCAGCACGTGTGAGGAGCTGGTGCGTCCAGGAGGAGGTTGAGACCCTATCCGACCACCGATACATCCGGATAGAGGTCTCCCGGACCCTCCTGCAGCCCAGCAGGGGTCACACGGCGGATGGAGCTCCCGCGTTTCCGCGGTGGGCTGTGGGTCGATTGGATCGGGACCTGTTGGCGGAGGCAGCCATCGTTCAGTCGTGGCTGTCCTCACCGCCCCAGTCGGACGGGGTGGATGCCGAGGTTGGCTGCATCCGCTGTGCGTTAACGCAGATCTGCGATGCGGCCATGCCCCGTGTGCGGCGTCTGCCCCCAAAAAGTGCGGTGCCCTGGTGGTCCCGAGAATTGGCGGACCTTCGGGCTGCGGGCATACGTGCCCGGAGGGCCTACACCCTCAGCCGAGCGCGTCACCGCGACGCTGAGCGGGAGGGCCAGCTGTACGAGGCTTACCGCAGTGCGCGGTCTGCCTTCAGGCTGGCCGTCCGTACCGCCAAGGACGTTAGTCGGCGGGAGATGCTGGACAGTCTCGAGCGTGACCCCTGGGGTCGCCCCTACCTCGCGGTGCTGAACAAGCTCCGCGGGCGGGGCCCCCCCTTCACCGAGACTCTCCAGCCCAGCCTCCTCACCAGAGTTGTCGAGGACCTCTTTCCACGGCGGGCGGAGCACACGCCCCCGGTCATGGCTTCGCCGGACAGCGACCGGGAGGCCGACGATGAAAGTGTTCCGCCCATCACGGAGCCGGAAATGGAGGCGGCGGTAGCGCGTATGCGTGTGAAATCCACCGCCCCCGGGCCCGATGGTATTCCGAACCGTGTGCTGGCCCTGGTCCTCGAGCACCTGGGACCACGCCTCAGGGGACTGTTCGACGCCTGTTTGACGTCCGGGCAGTTCCCTGGGTGCTGGAAAGAGGGGAGGCTGGTTCTCCTGCCGAAGCCGGGACGGTCTCCCATTTCGGCCTCGGCCTACAGGCCCATCGTGCTGCTCGATGATGCGGGCAAGCTGCTGGAGAGGGTGTTGGCTGCCCGCATCGAGCAGCACTTCGTGAGGGTCGGGCCCGATCTGTCGGACGCCCAGTTTGGTTTTCGGAGAGGGCGTTCAACGATCGCGGCCCTACTGCGCCTGAAGGCCGTGGTAGCGGAGGCCGTCACCGGCGGAGGAGTCCTGTTGGCGGTGTCCCTGGACATCGCCAACGCCTTCAACAGTCCTTTCATCGCCCCGGACGGACTGGACCGCGCGTGCGCTTACCATAGCCCACCCATAAAAAAAAAAAAAAAAACAAAAAAAAAAAAAAGCCGAGGCCGCGGGTGATCGGACCGGGGAATTGTCCGTCCCGTCACACGCAGTGTGGCTAACCGTGCGACGGCGACCGACGTCCCAGGACGGCGAGAGGTGAGGGTACCCGAAAGGGTATTCCGTCGGGCCGACCACTGACGACAAGTCACATCTGCTCCGGTGGTCGGCCCAACAACGAGGTGACGTAGGTACGGTGGGTTATGGGCCCGCGCGCCGTCCTTTCATCGCCCCGGACGGACTGGACCGTGCGTGCGCTTACCATAGCCCATCCATAAAAAAAAAAAAAGATAGGGAATGGTGAATTGTATTCTTACTCCGTCACCACACAGATAAACTTTGTGCGATCCACAAATTGTTGTTATGAGGCTGGATGTAATTTGTTTCCTTTAATTATATGCTTGTAAAATTCCCCGCAACACAAGGATTAAGGATTCCTTAGTGCAGGGTGTTATCTTTAAAAAAGTGCCCTTTCTTTTTTTTTAATAGGTTATGGTCAGCGCACAAGAGTTCTGTTTATGATATCATTCTTCGGACCGACTACGGAGAACAAGGAATTTGGTACCGGTGGTCGGTTCAACGACGAAGGCGACTTCCTACGGTGGGTTATGGGGCCGCGTGCCACCCCTCTGTCGCCCCGGCCCAAGCCGGGCAGCGGGTGCGCAGACCATAACCCACCCCCAAAAAAAATGGTACCATCCTCCCACGTAGATAGTTATTTGTTCAAATGTGGACGCTGAGTTGTTAATGGATGGATTAAAAGGGTTTTTTAAAAATTACTTTCCATTGCATTCCTAGTGCAAATAAGGACACTCATGAAATGCTGGAATTATTCAAAAATTCAATCGGCTTTCATATTTTTTTATATTTTTTTTTATTTAGTACTTGGAAAACCAACAGCTGTACAAAATAGTAATGAAAACTAGAGTAAGAAACATAAAGCCAATAACAGGTTTTCACGGGTAGCAGTGATACACACCTACAGTAAGTCCAATAACAATTTGTAACATCTTAATGAACAATAACACAGAGTATGACAGAAAAAGGAAAAGCAATGATAATTATTTATTAAAAAAGTTAAGATTTAGCTGTCTCCGTGCCACCTCGCTCCCAGTATTGAAAGGGTCAAAAGAAAACTCTTTACATAATTTGTTAAAATCTTTGCTCGCTCGCACAATATATGAATTCTGCCTATAATTAGAGGACGATAATGGATATTTTAATATGAATAGTTTAACTATCAAATATGAATAGTTTCATAAATGTAATGTAAATAATTTAGTACCTATATGAGTAAATTGTGATTTTGTGGCAACTGTGAAATTACATGAGTAATATTTGAATCTTTTGTGTTATTGTAGAATGCAAAAGACAGGAGTGTCGCCACCAGTACCTCGGAACGAGACTGACCTAGATCCAGCAGCGAAATACCACGTTGTTTCACATGTACAGTACATTACGTAAGTGTTTTTCCACTCATAACTGTGTGTACTCAAATAAATATGGTAACCAATTGAATTATTTGTTTTTTAAACTATTTGCATACTAGTAATGTGTTAACATTATTGTAATTACTATGTAATAAAATAAACGTGTAGCCTTTCTGTCTAAACAACTTAAGTTAAAATAGTTTAAGTTGTTTGAATAAATCTGATGTTAGGTGATTTTAATGAATCTTAGCCCTTCTGAGCCCTGTTGGTCTCTGGCCTCCTTCACAATGGGAGGGAAATTGACCTGTTATACCGCGCTGTTTAGACGTGTTGGCCTGTGTTTCATGTTGAATTTCCCTTTTCTTGCATATATTTATGTTATTTGTATATCATATCCTATAGTCGCCTTTTACAATATCTACAGACAATTGGTTAATTATATTCTTACACCATCATTCCACGTAGATGAATATACGTAAGATTTTTTTTGTTGGGGTAGGTTACGTTCGGCGCACTCCTCGCCCGGCTCCGTCCGGGGCGACAGAGGGGCGTAAGCACGCACACCCGTAACCCACCCGTATAGCACGTCGCCTTCGTCGTTGGGCCGACCACCGGCGCAGAGTTCCTTGACTTCAGTGGTCGACCCGACGGAATACCCCGAGGGAGTACTCTCTCTCATTGACGTCCCCTACTGGGACACCGATCGCCGTCGCGAGGCTAACCTCTCCGCGGGTGCTGGACAAAATCCCCGGTCCGGTCACCCGAATATACCTAAGATAGAAGATTCAAGAATTCTTGTTTTTATTATTCAAAGATTTATTTTTGTGCTGTGTGATGGAGGCTACGGAAACTATCAACTCTTATATTGCTCGTGTGGGTCGTAATCGTATGTCAATCTGGGCCAACTCCGTGTGATGCTATTTTGGAAACAATTACATTCCCGAGAAAGATTGCCTTCAGGCAGGCGGTCAGTCATACCATTATTACCAAAACTATTTGCATATTGCAAATGTAATGCGTATTGCACAATGGAAGAGGAGTACTATTGCATCGACCCCAAATAATGGAGATAGGCGCAGGATGATGACGATGATTAAAGGATTTCTTTTTATGTTAGCTAGTTATAGTCGGCATTACAAAAAGCATACCGCAGTGCCTCATATCCTAACGTGCGCACATTTGGTAGTTTTAGAAAGCAGTACTGGCAGAGTACTGACTTCGATACTTAGCCTCAAAAACATTATTTACACGGAAATATTGGTTTATCAATTTTTTCTAATTCCTTAGTCAGTTATAAGTTTTGCGATTATTTAGAATTTATATAAATTGAAGGCAAAATCTGAATCTTAATTTTAATCTATTTCAATAGAATTTTCTTGCTGGGTCTTTCTCAGTGTGGCCGCATTTCGATCCAGTAGTAGTATATTAAATGCGTTTTTTTTTTTTTTTTTTGTGGGTGGGCCGCGTTCGGCGCGCCTCCGCACCACTCCGTCCGGGGCGACAGAGGGGCTTAAGCACGCAACTCCCGCAACCCACCCGAAAACCACCTCGCCTTCGTCGTTGGGCCGACCACCGGAGCAGGTTTACTTGTCGTCAGTGGTCGGCCCGACGGAATACCCCCTACGCGGGGTACCCTCCCATCGACCGACGTCCCCCCCTCGGGGAGGACGTCGGTCTTTCCTCATGCGGTCGGCCTCTCGGCGGGTGACGGACCAATCCCCGGTCACGTCACCCGCGGCCTCGGCTATATTAAATGCGTTAAGCTTAAATTGTTATAATATAACATTTACTACTAAAATTAATGTTTAATAATATCTCATCAAAAACAATATATTTTTTCATTTAGAATCATTTTCTTTGCAATAAATTTATATCAAAATGTGGGTCAAAAATTGAATAACTAATTTTATAGCGGGTAGATACAAATTTCTGTAATAACAATTACTTGTTTGTTGGACGTGAGTCATCTTAGTGCGCCCGTGACCATGAATGCTGAAAAGTGTTTGAAACGATCAATCAATCAAAAATCAACTAACTGTACAGATGGCGCAGTGTTAATATATCGATCAGTAGTCATAACTTAAGTACCAGTGTCGAGGGTTCGCATCCCACGAAGGGCAACACTTTGTGCGATCCACAAATTGTTGTTTTGAGTCTGGATGTAATTTTTTTCCGTTAATTAAATGTATATAAAGACCTCTTCTGTTATGCGTGTTGTCTTACTTAAAAAAAAACTAATTCGATAAAATTCATAAAAAGAGTTTTATTTATAACGGTATTTAAATTTTGATTTATTTTCAGGTATCTTATTTCGCATGTATTAGAGTTCCAAATTCTTTTGTCTCTATGCAAAACAGCTAATCATACAGGACCTTTGCACGAATGTTCCATTTACGGCGTGAAGGAAGCGGGAAAACTGCTCAGGTAAGACATTCTGACTACTTAATGTATGGGAAACATTCCAATGCCTATTGTATTTTGAAGGATAAATATTAGCTGCAAATTTATGAGTCCAGATGAAGATGTTCTTGATGTGCTTCGTCATGCAATTATAACTTTTACGATTATAATTACGTGCCAAAAATTTTATAATGATCTTAAGCGTTAGGTAAAGCAATAATTAAGTGTTTATGTTGCATGGTGTTAATTTTTAAAGTTATTTACCAGCTTCAGGTAAATCTTCATAACAAGATAATTAATACAGGCAAGGTTTTAAACAATAAAGTGTGGTAATAATCAGTATTATGATTGATGCCTCCTTAATTTTTTTAAGTGAAACTGCTTTCCGTGTGGTGACGGATTAAGAATACAAGTCAAGAAGAGAGTGCAAGGGCAAGATAGAGAGTGGTGAATTGTATTCTAACTCCGTCACCACACGGGGACATATAATTAAAGGACACAAATTACATCCAGACTCAGAACAACAATTTGTGGATCGCACGAAGTATTGTTCTTCGTAGGATCCGAATGCATGACACCGCCACGGTAGATCGGTGACTTAATCACTACGCCATCTGTGCAGTTTCGGAATGTGATGTGCTGGAACTTACCAGCAGGGTAAAAAAAAAAATAACTCGGTGATATGTTCTAGGTGTAGGTTATGGGGCAACATGCCCCTTCTTCATCGCTGTAGATGGTTTCGGTGGAGTTTAGTCAAACCAATGGCTGTTGAAAAACTTAATAAGCCATTTGCTTCATCTTCTTATTTATTTTCTAACTAGTCAATTTTGCTTCATGACGCCCGCATTGCATAGAAGGGAAGTGGAATCAATTTCTTCCAACTCCTCGTGCTTAACTTTCCTAATTAAATTTGCTACGGATCTCAAGACAATTAAAATCACTTCCCGGGACCACCCGAGGGTCAAACCTCGGTGTGAACTATGGAGCAGCTATCATTGTGGACCATTGTGGATCCTGGCTTATAGAAGTTACAATGATAGGATTGTGTGGTGGAATCAGTCCAAAAAAAAACCATTTGTTTGCATTTCTCGCCCCGCCCTTGTCCCCCGGCCACCATCTTGGAAAAAGGGGTGCAAACACCCTTTTCGCGATATCTCGGGATCTATGTGTCCTACAAAAAAACGTAAAGACATAATTTATTGCAAATCGCTTTGCCTACAAATTTGTTCATATAATTTTTCTCCCTAAATTTAAAATAAAAGAAATTATAAGCAAAAGAGTGAGAAATATTCTATGAAGATTTTCTTTTTTGCTATATAACTTTTTTAATTATTTAATAAAAAAAATACATCAGATTGGTCTGATGTAATTTTTTTGATTTAATTTTTTTTTGGATTTTTTTTGGGTTTCTGATATAATTTTTTTAAGATTGGTCTTGTAGATGGTCTTTTGAGGATAATTTTTATCTATAATTTTTTTTAATTCAATTCATTTAAAACGCTATTACAGCGCTCCAAAGTTGACCGGGTTCGTCAATGCTCATGAGAATCCGGTTAAAACGAAATGTTTAAATTAGTTTTATGTTCTTTTTTTATTGTAAATACATTCTTAAAAATGTTTTGTTAAATCCATCAATAAATGAGTTTGTAGGTACGTTTTTTTTACATGGTATCCCCAGTAGGCTTACGCCATAGACCTCTTGCCGATGAGGTAATCGTCGACATAATCATATATCATATTTTATAAAATAATATAATAATTTTGATTGAAAATATCACATTTTCAGTCAGTTATTAGACTATTCTATTCTACTTTTCTTGAATGGTCCAGGCTGTGACTCGGGCGACTGGGGGGCAAGGACGGCAACTCCACAAACTTGGGGTTAAGCCTCTATTGACCTCCCACACATGCCCCAAAAATAAAATTGCGTCCTCTAAAAAATGCAATATTAGGTCCTTAAATTGTAACATTTCAATGGACTACTATAAACCAACACAGACAAAATTATTAAAACTTATTAATTAAAGCAAAGAATGTTTCCTTTAAATTCCTCTAAAGTACGAGGAGAGACAAATATGTAACAATGGAGCTCAAAGTTCACTTAACTTCGGTTACAAAACCTCATGCATCTATTTTAAGCAATTATGTGGTAGGTAGTTTTAGAATGCAAGGAATGAAATACGGTCAATGGAATACCAAAATAAACATAACTACAAATAGCTTGCTAACATAACACTTATCAATGTCTAATGAATATTATTATAGGAACGATGCAGATTTATATGGTGACACGTCTCGTCTATTTTACAAAATTTTATTTGATGTAAATTTATTATTCTGACGTTTTCGGGTAGTAAACGGCGTAAGAATACAATTTCCCACCCCTCGATACGGTCTTCGGATCGTCAAGATCTTCCGGCGGGTGCTTGATGGCATGGTTGTTTCGCCAAGTACCAGCACAAGGTTGTAAGGAGGGAGAGTGCATCGTCTTGTCACTACTGTAATTGTGATCCGGCGCATGTTACACTCAAGGTGTGTGTCATATAGGCAGAGCAGGACTGTGAACTGGTCGCAATCATCAGTGCTGAACTGGTGTTGCTCGACAGTGTCAGGAAGTTGGACGTGGTGGCTGTCATCTGTGAGGTAGTTATCCCACGGAAGGCAGTGGATCGTGCGTGAGAGGAACTTCTTTACAGTGACACCTTCCGTCACCGGCGACTTGGACGGCATAGGCGCGAGCACCCTAGCCGTCGCCACGGTTAACCGAAGCTGGGAATAATCTGTCACTCGCAGAGAGCCTGACCGCGTGAGAGTAACGCCCCGGGGACGTCGAGAAAGGAGGGTACCTGAAAGGGTATCTCGATGGGCTGGTCACGACCATCAAGGATTCGGTACCAGTGGTCGGCTCAATGGCGAAGCGAAGGGAATATGGTGGCTTATAGGGTCGCACGCCACCTTTTGGTCGCGCCGAACGGGACAGACGACGTGTTTTCGCGCGATAGCCTGTCAAAAAAGAAAAGTTACTAACTATTCTTACTAAATACTACTACATATACTTACTAAATGTTCAGAATGAGTTCATACAGACCTATCCGACTATTTCAACTAGATGCAGCAAAACACGTTCACAAATTTTAATTGTAATCGGTTGGATGGTTTCGAAGATTAACGTGAACGAACATCATGACACGTGACTTTTATATATTACGATATCCACCTTTTGTTTCATTTTTTTTTAATCAAATGACGTATTAAGGCATCCGCGTAAATTACTCCTTTTTGCGTGAGAATGCAACGCTTTTGTTCAACAAATAAGTCTTTGTGCGGTTATTGTGATGTATATTTAGTGACAAAAAGTATATAATGAGTATAACACGAAGTAGCATACAAACATTGTAAATAATTAATCTATATATAATTTACAGGGCTATTTTTAAATATGATTAATGTGGGCTTATACTTTTAGAGTACATATATATATATACGTATGTATACACATATGTACTCTAAATATACACACGTATATGATAATGTTTAGGAAGGGTGGATATGACCAACGGATAAAGTTCTTCAGTTAATAATAGAAAATACAGTGTATTTCGGTTATAACGACGGCGGAGGGATCACTTTAATGTCGTCGCTATATCCGAAATTAGTTTTTCTTTAACAGTAAATGTACATCTAGGAGCCATTTTCACAAGTTTAAGAAACACTTCTCACTCACTGAAAATACTACGTAACTGATTCATAATTGTAATTTCGGACACATGCTAAGTAATGCTACACACAAACAACGCATTTGACCATCTGCGAATATAAACAAAGGATAAGAAAGCTTAATAGTTAAAGCTTATGAATGATAGTTTTTTTTTTTGTGAATGTGA
The DNA here is from genome assembly GCA_032191425.1 of Lymantria dispar. Classification (NCBI taxonomy): domain Eukaryota; kingdom Metazoa; phylum Arthropoda; class Insecta; order Lepidoptera; family Erebidae; genus Lymantria; species Lymantria dispar. The sequence goes on along the minus strand of CM063449.1, from coordinate 14,783,042 downwards.
TGAATGATAGTTTAATAGTTAAAGCTTTGTGCCTTTGCCGACTCAGTCGCAACATCCGCAAGGAATTTCTAGGAATCTGTCCCAAATAGTTCATAAAAACAAGTCGGTATACCCGAACTAAGCGCTATATCCGGAGTCGCTATTACAGAATGAATTTCCTACGAAAGTATGCTTTAAATTCTAGGGACGTAAGTTCGACGTTACTATAACCGAAAGTCGTTACAACCGAGGTCGTTATTAATGAAATCCACTGTATATTAAGACTTAAAAGCTGAAGCACATATTAAGGTTGTTAATATTTCTAAATAAGTCTTGCATTTGCATATATAACTTCAATCATTAATCTATATGCATAATAATCTTTAACTGTCTAGGTTGAAGAAAATAACCCCTTGTGATGATGGGTGAAGATAATATGTTACAAAATCTTGTGTTTTCGCTTGGCTTGTAAAAACCGGTTAGGAGAACACCAAAGGTAGAAGCGCTTAGCTAAAAAATTCATACACTTATTGTCATTGCCAACCAACCATAGGCATTGATGGGCAAATGAATGTATGCATACTTTTTTCTCTTCTCCTTTCTCAGCCCATAAACATCCCACTCTAAGGCTCAGGGCCTCCTCTGCAATAAGAGGAAAACTAACTTAATATATTACATTAGCTAGACGAATTGGCATAAGGTTTTATATCGAGACTTCTCCTGCAACGATGGTGTCTGAATATTATATGCCTGTGTGTCTTTTATACCCAACGGCAAGAACGGGAATGATGAATTGTATTCTTAATTCTTCTCCTCGACAAAAAAAAACTCTTAGCTATAATAATTTGTAATACGATTGCTGATTCTTTCAGCGATGGGATGGCACTTGGCGCTAGCGAAGACTGGAGGCATGTACTTCAAACGATTACTGGTGAAACAGAATTATCAACTGAAGGCATACTGCAATATTTCTCGGAACTTGAAAAATTCCTTAAAATGGAAAACGCTAAATTAGCAATCATTAATGAAGGTGATCTGGATAAGAGTGCGCCAATCATAATAGGTGCTATAGTAATTATTTTAACTGTATTTATAATAGTATTGTACTGCGTGAAGAAATATAATGCTGGTAGCGGAGTACTTTCAGTTTGCGGTTTGAGTAAGAATGGTTCGCTTGATATCGTGACAAATGAATTACCACCGCAAAACAAAACCATTGAAGTGGATGGTGTTAGCGAAGATAAGGTTTGATTACGTAATAAACTTTAATGTGATTAGCATTTAATTATTATTTTCTAGAAAGTTCACTATTTTGGGACAAACATCTTATATAAGATATTAAGTAAATATTGAGCGAGTTTGTTTTGATAGTTTGTTAAGGCATAAATTTATTTGAAATCTTATTTTATTGATTATAGTGAACTCATTAAATGTATTGACACGTCATAATGTTTTAAAATACATTTTGTGAAATAATATACGATGTTTTATTTATATTTTTATATCCTACTTCTTAAATAAAACTACTTTACGGATTGTATCGCATTTGTATTTGATTTTTGATTACCCGACGTTTCGAACACTTTACAGCGTTCATGGTCACGGGTGGACTAAGATGTCTCACGTCCAACAAGTTATCGTTACTGCAGAAAATTAATAGATAAAATCCGTAAAGTAGTTTTATTTAAAATGTATAATATTCGCGTAAACATCAGAAATCATTATCCTACTTCTGTTTTATGCCGTGTAGTGTCGGCCACGAATACAATCAGCTCAGGACCACATTGTTGACAGTTGTCTGTCTACAGCCACGGGCCGATCCATCCGGGGTAGTACTACACCCTCGCAGAAAATCGCTGTCTTAGTAGCAGCAATTTGTTACAGCGCTTTGTTCAGCGAGCAAGACGACCGGAAGCCCAACTTTCTGAGGGTGTTCGCGTATGGTAAGTTTCAATGATGCCTTTAGTTTCACCGAACCTTATTGCACGCATTCACAATCCCTTCACTTTCTTCAGAAACACGTACCATCAGGTGTACTGTTTCCTCATTTGCCTCTATTTGCAATAAAAAAAATATATATGTAGCTGTTGGGATACTCAAAAGACAGCTAATAGCTTTATATAGACTGGGAACAAGTTCATCAGGTGCTGCTTGATCAATAATTACATTCTCAAGGAGGGTTGACGTTTAGCATGCAATCGGTCATAAAGCTAATGCTCATAGTTTTTTAATATGCACGATGAAAGGTTACATATTACGTCGACTACCAGTAATTGGAGTCAGAGTAGGATGATTATGATCCCACATCTTTTTTCTAATCAGTATTTCGTCAAAACGAGATCGTTGCATTAATTATTAAACACTTAGTTGTGGTACACTCATTTGCCCTAGCAGGCAGTTGGCAGACCAATTGCAGAGGTTTAAAGTTCAAGTACGGAACTCAAAATTTTCAAGGTTTTGTATCATAAGTTGGTAGTAAGAATTATTACACTAATTCTACAATATTTCGCTTAACACTATATCTTTTTTTTTCTTCTTCTTCACTTAATATTCACCCTATTATTGTGCAGAGGCCTCTCCGGACCATGGTAGAGAATTTGACATACTCTTCTGTCTTGGGTTGATTGCATAGTAGTGGAATAAAATTCACAATCCTCTCCCTTCTGTAGGTGTAGTAAAAGACGTCTAAGCGGTGCAATATGCACATAGCATCTATGCTTGCGTAGATGTTAACATTATCATCTTAATTTATCCCAATTACGTGGCGTCGTCGCTTTATGCACAATTATTGCAGTTTTGATTTCTGATGTTTACGAGAGCATTACACATTGTAAATATTTTTTTTTACGGAATTTATTGCATTTGTACACTGCATCATGAATGCTGCAATGTGTTCGAAACGTCGGTCAATCAAAAATCAAATACAAACGCGATAAAATTCGTAAAATAGTTTTTTTACAGTATTATGTTTAGATGCATTTGAAGAGAAAGTTCTTTTTCTACCTGGCGCATATGAAATTGGCTTGAACTTTAGTCATATCAAAATATATAATATCAATTTATTAATTTTGACCCTTATTCAGAGATAATTTTATAAATAGGAAACATAATTTAGTTTTCATAATTTATTATTAACAAATTGTTTTTATTATTTATATGTTAAGTTATTTAAATAGTTTTAATAATATTTATGTTACTACCGGATACGAATGTGGACTTCCTGGGAAACAAACATCCGACAAGAAAACTCAGTGAGCATGATTCTAATGAATATTTATTTACCTAAACCGTACTAAAGGCTATTAAAATATTATTAATTACCATATATTTTCTTGGTTCAATGCCATACGCAAGCATATATCCCATAGCGATTGCCGTTTCCATGATTTTTTTTTAATGTTATATCTTTTTTTTGGGTGGGTTATGGTTAGCGCACACGCTGTCCGTTCCGTCTGGGGTGACGACAGGGAGTTGCGCGGCCCCATAACCCACCGTATTCCGCCTCTTTCCCCATTGGGGTGACCATCGGTATCGAGTTCCTTGTCGTCCGTAGCTAGCCCGGCTTGAATGTTATATCTAGAAAAAGTGCCATTGGATTTTCCGAGCAAAGATTTCTCAATATCCAGTACGAAGTTAGGAGCTATGCCCACTGGAAATCTATAAGCTCTACACTATATAGGTAATAAAAACGAGGATAGAACATCTCTACTTACCCATCTGCAAATAAAGACCTAGCACTATAAAAATTACGATAGATTAGCAATAAGTAAAAACTATTTAGTAGAAGAATTAGTAAATACCACACTATGCACTTACCTTAGGTGACTAAATTGATATTTTTATTTTAATACATTACCATAAGAATTACAACCCATTCTTGAGCTACAAAAAGGTAGTCAGATAAAAATCTAAACTAACAAATAGTACAAAATAAAATTAAATATATGACTTTATTTTTTCTGAAAAATAAAGGTACAGACCAAAAATAAATATTTATTTATCTTCTTAATATATATAAATTACGTGTCACGTTGTTTGTCCGCGATGGACTCCTAAACTACTTAACCGATTTTAATCAAATTTGCACACCGTGTGCAGTTTGATCCAACTTGAAAGATATCCTAGCTTACATCTTAATTTATAGTCGCAATATTATTTTATTGCAAATTATTTGTCTATTATTTGACATTCACAATTATCTGTTAACTCCAAACGATTTTAACAGATGGCGATATCTGTTGACTGGATTGAGTAAGTAATTTGTGTGTGCTTAAGGGGATTCAAGAATGGTTTAGATTCACAGTTGGACCCGCTAGGTGGCGCTTTATTTAAACAGAACAACGTTTGTTGGGTCAGCTAGTCTTTATATATATATTTCTTGTGTACGTGTGTATGTCACTGAACTTCTCCTAAACGGCTGGACAGATGTTAATGAAATGTTTTGTGTGTGTTCAAGGGGTTTCGAGTATAGTTTAGATCAATATTTGGACACGGTAGCTGGCGCTGCGATCGATTTCAAAAATTACATTACTTTTTTAATTTGAACGGAACAGCGCCTGTTGGGTCAGCTAGTATTAGTATAAAATACAGATTTTGTGTGATGACAAAGTGATGAAATAACAATACAATTCACTACCCTCTCTCTTGTCGCCCAAGATGATTAAGGGATGAAATATACATTTTACATCAATGTAAGAGAAGGAAAACTTAAAATAAAACCCTATAGCAACACGTCTGACCAGCGTGGTATAGTAAACCAATTGCCCTCCTATTGTGGAGAAGGCCTAGTAATGGGATGTATATGAGCTAAAGTGAAGTAATACACATAGGGCTGCTAATAGGTACTTTATTGCCTAACCTCAAGTAACAACGTAATTTAGGTAAAATCGTTGGGCATGTGCCTTTGGTTGCAACACCTTACATAAGTAGGTACTAATATGCATAATACATAACTTATTGTTGGTAACTGGGTCATGAGTTTCTTGGCAGTTTTATTTTATAGGAATCTTTCTATGAAATACGAATGTTTGATGAGTCCATCATATTTCTATTTTACGAATAAGTCGCTTAGTGAGTAATCATCCGTGTAGATGGAGTAAGAATACAATACACTAACCCCCCCAAGACGACTAAGGGATATAATATGCATATAAAATCTATGCAAGAGTAGATAAACTCGAAATAAAACCTTATACCAATACGTCCGACCAGCGACTTATAGCAGGCCAATTTCCCCCTTATTTTGGAGGTGGCTCGAGCCCAACAGTAGGATTTATAAGAGCTGCGATAAAGACGATGATGAGTGGGTAAATATGTTAAATGATATTGTTAAAGTAAAATACGTTGAACCTATATTCTTCCCCAGGTTGTAATAGGTTAAATGGATAGAATATCGCCTTACTATTTCTATACTATACTACAAATCATGAAAATTAGTTGAGGGTAATCCCTCAAGGTGACCCTATCAATCGCCAATCCATCTCCCCCCGAGGCGATTATGCCATTTTCTACCTTAAAATCAACAATAAACTTCGATAGTCAGATAAATGAATGGAACCAGATCACACATTTTCATTTCACGTTCCGTGGGTGTCGTAAAAGATGACTAAGGGTATGTAACATCTAGGTAAGTGAAGAAAAACTCGATATAAAACCCTATATCAACACATTGTGAAGGAGGCCCGAAACCAACATCATCATCATCATCATCTTGCTCTTATCCCAATTACTTGGGGTCGACGCAATATGTCATCTGTTTTGACAAATTGCAAAATGTTTCGGCAATGACTTTTACGACCAGCCGCCTGCCAATCGTTGACCCAAATGGTACCAGATGGAGTTAGTCCGGGTCAATTTAGGGCTCTTAGTCGTCTTTTACGACACCCACGAGCAAAGCAAGGGTTGGTAGTATTCGAAGCCGCTACCACACAGCAAAGGCCCGAAACCAACAGTGGAACTTAAATGGGCTGAGATGACGATAATGATATTACACCATTCCACGTAGTTGCAGGTTAAGAAAACGAAGACAACCACTCCTTCCTTTTCGTGAATTAAAAAACTCGACTTAGGGCGTAATGTCCATGAAAATCAACATACCAAATTTCATTCGATCTCAAACCCTTTGACTAGGGTGATGTAGTAAGTTAATTTCACTTACCTAGAGAAGGTCTTTGCTTCATCTTAGCTTATATATGTTCTACAGTTGAGCTCGAGCCTCCTCTATAGAAGGAGGTAAATTGACAGCCACGCTGGTCAGACGAGTTGGTAGGGGTTATTTCGAGGTTTCCTTTTTTACAAAGATGTCATGTTTATTATATCTTTCATTGGTCTTTTATGACACCCACGGGTAAGATAGGGGGTGGTGAATTGTATTCTTATTTCGTCATCTCACCGAAACGTGTTTGCTTAGGAGGGTGTAAATGTTGAGAACAAGATAACAGAATAAAATATGTCATCTTTTCGTGAGCAGCAGAGCAAAACACGATCACGGGCCGTGAGCCTATGATGTCACTGCAAAGAAGGAAAATTTGAAATAAATCCATATGCTGACGACATGGCAATGGCATACTAATATTTTGTTTACTTTTAACCTAGTGTCATGGCTAAAATACGACTTGTGCTATTTAGCGTAATTGCCTAACTAGGTGCGTAGTAAACTCGTGGCTTATTTTGGGAACCAAAAATCCAGCGCGGCCAATTCATTATGCATGAATTCAGGGAGAATAATTTTGGTGAATAAATTGGGTATTATGAGTTTCCAGAAGAGCTCTGCTTTCTTCTTCTAACTTTGTCGCCTTTGAGATGGACTGATTAATGTGTATCTAAATTTAAGCTTGGCTTGGGCTGAAAGTCTACGCCCGGTGTTCCTCCATGGTTACAATTTGATTCCGAAATAATTTTTAGTTATTATTAATATAATTACATAGGTGCAATGCACTGTAAACATATTTTTTATTACCGATGGTGGCATTTAAACAAGCAGCACATCTGATGGTAAGTGATGCTGCCGCATAAGGCACTTTGCAATAGAAGGGGCACAGCTAAGCCGCTGTCCACCTTGAATACAGTACTCTTCTTAAACCTCGGTTGACGAAGTATAACAGCACATCTAGCTAGATAAGGACACAGCTAGACCACTGCCTACCGTGAAGAATGTGCTCTCCTTAAACCTCGTTTAAATAAATAATAACTTTTGTTTTTTCTTTTCTAAAACATTTGCTAATTTTTCAAATAATAATTAGGTGTTTGTTTCCATTACCGGCTAATACATATATTCTCTAATACATATATGATCCGTGTGGTGACGGAGTAAGAATACTATTCACCACTCCCTATCTTGCCCGTGGATCTCGTACAAGACGACCATGGGATATAATATGCACATAACATCTGTGCAAGAGAAGGAAAACTCGAAATAAAACCCTATATCAACATGTCTGACCAGCATGGTATAGTAGGTCAAATTCCCTCCCATTGTGGAGGAGGCCCAAGTCCAACAGTGGGACGTATGTGGGCTGCGATGATGATGATGATGACATATATTCTCAAAGTGGATGATAACCGGTAAAATACCCGCAGGGTAGTGAAGTTCCAGGAACTGGGACGGGGTCGCAGCCATCTGCGAGGCAGTGATCTCGCAGAAGGAGGCGGCGGATCGCCTGCACTCTCCTCCCCGAGGGGGGGACGTCGGTCGATGGGAGGGTACCCCAAATAGAAGGTATTCCGTCGGGCCAGCCACTGACGTCAAGTTACCCTGTTCCGGTGGTCGGCCCAACGACGAAGGCGACGTGCATCGTGGGTGGGTTGTAGGTGTGTGTGCTTACGCCCCTCTGTCGCCCCGGATGGAGTGGTGCGAGAAACGCGTCGAAAAAAAAAGGGTAGTGAAGTTGTAACATTTCATAATTTTAGTCTATCTGTCTTCTCCTTCTTCTATCATCACTACATGCTTACAGTATATCTAAACTACCATATTATACGAAATATTTATTTACGTATTTCGGAGTCAAATTTCCATTATGTCTTCATCAATAGATACGTACTCTTTTATATCGTCCTTACAATAGTTACCGAGACTAATCTTAATTGTTCTGCCTTGTATGGTTATATATTACCAAACTCAATGGGGCTGTCTATATATTCGTTTTTGTTCCTTTCGTAAAACAATCATTTAACTCATTTCTAGAGTTATTTTATACGAAAAATTTATATATTTATTTTACATTTTATAATAATACTAGCTGACTCAAGAGACGTTGTTCTGTTCAAATAGAATAAAAGGAATTCTGCTTGAAATCGACAGCAGTGCCACTTACCAGATCCAATTGTGAATCTAAACCATTCTCGAATCCCCTTGAACACATACAATTTCATCAACATCCGTTTAGGAGGAGCTCAGTGACATACACACATACGCACGAAATTTATATACAAAGATGTAAGGTATAAGTAGTGTCGCTATTTATGAATTACGAGTACGGCGGGAAGAAACATGCTGACTCTCTTACAGCTATAGTCGTGAAGATTTTGATTGTTTAAACAGTTTTTTTCATATCCTTGGTGCTGTAGTATTGCGCTTATTGTAGTTAAACATCCTCAAATTGACTAATCTATAAATGATTAGTCAACTTTGCCTCATCTTATCTGCATTGCATAGGAAAGTGGAATCTTTTACACTTCTACTATTTATTTATTCTAATTAAATCTCAAGATATTTAAAAGCTTTTCTTGTGATTTCATGCTGGTGAAACTTCAGTATCATTGATGGAATAAGTTGCAGATTTTTAGATACAAAAGTTATAGTACTGGACATATGCAGTATGAGTAGTCTCACAAATAAAATGTTTAAACAAAAGTATTAATAGATTTTAGTCAAGTGAATATATAAAAATAACAAATAAAAGTAGTAAATTATAAATGACTAGCAACCCGCCCTCGCGTAGTGCCCGTTCCCGTGGGAATACCGGGATAAAACATATGTTACTCCCTGATATTATGGCTTTCCATTGGTAAAAGAATTTTTGAAATCGGTTCAGTGATTTTAGCGTGAAAGCGTAACAAACAAATAAATTTACTTTCGCATCTTTAATATTAGTAAGGATTTAGAAGCAATAAATTATAAATTATTTTCTGTGCGGTAAAAGGGTAAGCATATAATCACCACTAACTGTCTTATCCGTGGGTGTTGTAAAAGACGACTAAGGGATATAGTATCCCGATAACATCTATGCCAGATATGAAAAACTTGATTAACCCTAAAGCAACACGCCAGACCAGCGTGATATAGTAGGTCGGCTATAGTAGGAGTATTCTTCTGGCTAGACCTTATCCCATTTTTTGGAGTCACGAAAAAAGGCCACTTCTTTGTTCTAATCTTCCATTTAGCACGATCTTGTGCTTCGTCAGCGTTTAATCTAGCGTCGTTCAGGTTTTTTTGGACCGTTGTCTGCCATGTGGCGGGTAGTCTTCCGCGCGTACGTTTCGTTATAGGCAAATCTAGGGCAAGCTTCAACATATGGCTACTGCACGGTGGCGATGGAGGCAGCGTGCCTATTGGCCGAGACTCCCCCGTGGGACCTGGAAGCGGAAATGCTCGCCGGATTGTATCGGCGGGTGACGGGGGTGCGAGCGGAGGGCGGTGTGGTCTCGCTGAGGGAGCTCACCGCCTGCAGAAAAAAAAGCTTCAACATATGGTCGTCAGGGCGTCTTTTTATGTGGCCATACCATCGCAAACGCTTCTTTTTGATTTTGTCCGTTATGGGGGCTACTTTGAATTCTCCTCGTATATATTCATTTCGAATTTTGTCCAACAACGTGATACCCGCTGACCAGCGTAACATGCGCATTTCTGTGGAGTGTAGTTCGTTCATATGTTGTTTATTTGTTGCCTTTTTTTTGTGTATGAAAAAATGGGTTAAATATTCAATGTACCCCACCCTTTATTTTATCGTATCATGAAAATTTATGGAGGAATCAATAGACGTCTGGGCAGCAGCATTATTCTGGAAAACCTTCCTGTCATGTTAAACGATGGCAAATTGCCGTGTCCTATGTCCAACAGTGGACGTTGATAGACTAAGAAATGGATGAAAAAGAGTGCACCCATAAGTTTTTGTTATTTACAATAGACACATTATTGGTAAAGAGACTAAATAATAATTACATAGTCCATGCGAGCAGAGACCCACGCACAGCTAGTTTATATGTACATAAATACCGCGGAATATTTTCATTTATTTAAAATAAAAGACATAAATATCGTTAAGAAACAATGGTCGTTACGTATTATTTACGACATTTGAGATAAATCACGGTTTTACATGCTAAAGCGCAGTTGTAAAGTAATCCCGAAGTTGGATTCCTTAAGTATAAATATGAAAACCAGGTATTATTTAAAGATATTTTTACTTTCATATCTTACACATTATATTGTTCCCTACGATGCCACTTCATATTGGCATTAAGTCTTAAATACAATACGTAGATGTATTGGCAATGGTTTTGTTTAGACGTAGACCCACGTTACTGATAGTTCTCTGTCTGAAGCTATAGAGGATCTAGTTCATTTGTGATAGTACAAACGCTTTTCCTCTCTGTCCCTATATCATTTCATTTCCTCTAATCTCAAAGGTACGATAGGCAGGGACTTGGGTGTGTTCCTGGTATTTTCGAACTTCTTATTTCTTAAGCAACAAAGTGTTAGTATGGCTTTCGTTCTATTATAGCTTCCTGTATTCATTATTAAATACCCACAGCTTATTAGATCTGTATTATACATAGATGAGATCTCTATTTAGAGATACTAACTAAGCTAAGCTAGTTCTTCTTAAACTGCCACTGGTGGGCACCATCTTCTTTCATAATGAATAAGAAATTCACTTTCTGTATCAAACAAGTTTAATGGGTTATTACAGGCTTTCATTTCCAGTTTTATTTTCTTTAGAGTTTTTCATTGCTATTGGTGGCAAACGAGCAAACAGCATACCTGATGGTAAGTTATACTGCCGCTCATGGACTTTCCTAAGCCGTTGCTTACTGTAAGAAAAGTGAAAGCAGTGTGAATGTGTGTATTGAGATTCGGTGATACTAAAGGCATCACTTAAACGCACCACGCAAACACTCTCAGAAAGTTGGGTTTCTGGTTCTCTAGCGCACCGAACGAAGTGCAATAACAAATGGCTACTACTTAGACTATGTTTATCTCGGACAAACAGTCCAGTTAGGTAGATCCAATTTCGAGAAAGAGATCAGCCGACGAATCCAACTCGGTTGGGCAGCGTTCGGAAACTTAAGAGGCTCTTCTCGTCCAACATACCTCAGTGTCTGAAAACACAGGTCTACGACCAGTGTGTTTACCAGTGATGACTTACGGCACGGAAACGTGGTCCCTAAATGTAGGCCTTATATCAAGGCTCAAAGTCGCTCAGCGTGCTATGGAGCGGGTTATGCTCGGGATTTCTCTGCGAGATAGAATCCGGAATACGGAAATCCGCAGAAGAACGGGTGTAACCGACATAGCACGAAGAATTAGCACGCTGAAGTGGCAATGGGCAGGCCACATCGCTCGACGAACTGACAACCGCTGGGGAAGAAAGGTTCTCGAGTGGCGACCACGTATCGGACGACGCAGTGTAGGACGCCCCCCACTAGGTGGACCGATGACCTAGTGAAAGTTGCTGGGCGTCGTTGGATGCAGGCGGCACAGGACCGCACATTGTGGCGCAACATGAGGGAGGCCTACGTCCAGCAGTGGACGGCTGTAGGCTGAAATGATGATGATGATGACTACTTAGACGTCAATTTTTTGCGAGAGTATGGTACTATCCTGGACGAACCGGCTCGTAGTTATAGACAGAAGACTGTCGACAGTGTGACCCCTTTCCCAAAACTTTTTTTTCTTCCATCTTGGATTCTGCTGCACTGCAGGAGCAATTTCGCCAATGTCCAAGTAAAAGGCCTCGAAGACTCAAGACTTTTTATTGTTATCTGTTAACATCCCACTGTCACTTAAAGTATCTGCAGAAAAGATTTTAAATCCATCCTTTCATTCAAATGTATTTTTACTCCGTCACATGTAGCTAGGTTATTTACCTGACATATGTTTTGTATGTATGAATTATTAACGTACAGCTGCAAAACTTATTACCACAAAATATCAAATCATGGCATTTACAGCAGCCTTCAATTAATGTAAAAAACAAATTATTACGCTCCATAAATGTGTATATAGGTAACTATAGACTAGTCACGGCCGAATACAATCTTCAGTAATAATTACATTCTCTTTATATCAAGTAGACTTTTTAGAAGTTAAAGGATGTTGCAAGATATTTCTTTTAAAAATCGATTGTCAATTGATAGAGAAACTAAGTAGCTGAAAGTTTATATATTGAAAAATCGTTGCAAGTATTTTACTAATTTAGCCACGATAATAATCATGGTCGATTTTACGTTTTTGCCAATGAGAGAATCCAAGTTCCGCTTCCGATAATCGCTTTTACAGTTCTTAAATAATTTTTCATAATGCCTAGTATTTAATTAACAAAAAGTAAAAAAAAATACCCATTCATGCTGAAACTGCATTAATTGAGAATTGAATTATTCTAAGAAACTGCTAGTGAGGGCTGACGGTCTCCGCAACAAGCTGTAGACATCCGCTACTAACTGATTTGTCAAAATGGTTAAGAATGTAAGCCGGTGTAAAACTAACTGCAATCACCTACCCGTTACCGCTTGTGACGAACGTGCGGAAGGATCGCAGCGCAGGAGTTCGCTGCACGTGATTTGCATATTATAGTTCGATATTTGCATAAACGGAACTATTCCGTTATCGAAATTCAATTTCTAATATTATTTATTTTATGACTGCAGTAATTAATTATACGTGCATATTTCGAACTGATGACTTTTAAAATAGAAAAATATATAAATCTAGAAAAATAACAGGATATATACCTGTTTATGTGAAGTTGTGCTTTATGGTTGTGAATTATTTTAAATGAAAGGTAAGTAATTTATAAAAAAATATGAGAAAATTACAATTGACATTAATATGTGATAATTTAAATTTAAAATTAATTATACTGTATAGTAGCGTAATATATTTAACTTTGTATCTGTTTGAATATTTATAAAATTAAATATAACCGCAATGCATTGCGTAAAGTATTTATAAAAATAAATAAAGACCTTTTAACAATTTAATACGGGTTTGTGTAATACGATTATACATAAATAACTAATATAACAAGTTATAAAAATGAAAATATTAGCGTTACTTTTAAGTAGGTAGGTTCAATATTTTTCATTCATATTTTCGCACACTACATAAACAGAGTCGACATCGGACGTTCAATTCTATTGTAGTGAAATTGTTGTGGCATTGATGTCATGTCCATTAATCATAATGAATGCTGATATTATACAAGCATATTTTTGTGTCAGTAACATAGGGATTTACGTTTTAGGGATATAAAAACTAGATAATTGAAAAAAAAAAACAGTGGATTCTATAAGGCGTGACGCTTTAGATGATATGCATTATAAAGTTAGTAAGTAATTCGTAACTTTAACTCATACATGTTTCATTGCTGGGCTCGGGCCTGCTCAATGGAGAGGATTTGACCTATTGGTCAGACATGTTGCTGAAGAGCATTATTTCGAGTTTTCTTTTTCTTGCACAGACGTTAAATGTATATTATATCCCTTAGTCGTCTTGTACGACATCCACGGGCTACATAGAGATTGGTGAATTATATTCTCACTCCGTCACCACACAAACTATTAATAATAGATAGATGTATGTCTAGATGTATATAATACCTGTAAAACAGGGATTGTTCTATATACTTAAATATTCAGAATCGCGGCAACTGCTCTAAACTATTCCCATGAAATTAAGTCTGCAGGGGTGATATGTCGATATAGGTATGTGTTAATTATAAAACTTTGTTTTATCAGTGTTTTCAGGCAATAAAGTAAATAGAATATTAATGTAAATTTACTATCGAATACTATAGAATAAAAAAGGCTCTGACAGCCCTAATTCGATCCTTGGGTACCTTGTTTTTATTATTTCAACAATTATTATTTTATTTAAATACTCAGTTCATATCCTTATTATATAGAATATAATAATATTTATACTTCATTATCATGTAAATATACTCAGAAACTCCGTAAAAACCCTTTAATATCTAAACAAATAATAAATATTCCTGACGATTTTTAACAGAACAAACAACAATTCTTATTTCATTGGAAATATCCCACGTATTGTATATTATCATACACATAATATAAACATACTTTTTGTCTGCACAGATAGCTTAGTGATTAAGATATCGACCTAGTATGCTAGTGTCGCGGGTTAGAATCCCACACAGGACTACACTTCATGCGATACACAAATTGTTAATCTGAATCTGGATGTAATTTGTGTCCGGTACATTATATTTGTGTAAAGTACCTCGCAATATTGCACAGATGGCGTAGCAGTTAAGATACCGACCTACCGCGCCAGTGTCATGGGTTCGATTCCCATGCGGGACAATACTATGTGCGTCACAAATTATTATTGCAAGTCTGGGTGTAATTTGTGTCCATTATATATTTGTAAAGTTCTCCGCAAGACATGCATTATTTCCTTAATGCTGGGTGTTTACTTGTTTAAAAAAATAAAACAAAAAATAAACTACAAGGATTATATTAAACTCATCATGTGCACCCTGCACTGTTATTTAAAAAAACAAAAAACAGTAATACAATTAATGGACATACATTTCTCTACTCCTGCTCAATTAGGATCAATGCAATGTAAGTCACAGATTGCTACTTCACTGTGAGAAATATCGACAAAACCGACATATTATACTGCATTCATCATAAGGCTTAGTATAGAAATGTAATTCGTATATTCCTTAATATTATACATACTTATTACTATTAATTAACGAATAAGCACTACAAGCAAACTTATAAGTTTTATGACATCTTTGTTATGACAAACAATTGTGAATTTAGAAAATATTTACTCTGTGTAAGAATCGAATTCAAAACACTTGATCTGACACCTCAACAATAATATAAGTAGATACGAGTACAATACGCAAGTAATTGCAAATAAGGATGTTTAGTATACTACTGCTTAGAATACTTACTACTATTTTAATCGACTTCAAAAAAGGAGGATCACAATTCGACTATATTTTTTTTTGTTTGTTACCTCAGAACTTTCGCCTGAGTGAACTAATTTTGATGATTTTTTTTTATTTGAAAGCTGATGCTTTTCGAGTGGTCCTATTTCAATTAGGTTCAGCCAGTCAAAAGTTAGTAGTCAAAGTAAGTCCAGTCAAAAGTAAGTTGAGGTAACAAACATAAAAAATACAGTCGAATTGAGAACCGTCTCCTATTTTGAAGTCGTTTTAAAACCCTACTCATTCCCACGCCTGGCCATTCACATCACGCGCCCGTACTTGTTATAAATTAACTTATGCCGTCAACTAGAAGTAACAAATTAAGGAACAAATATACAACTCGGTTATTTTTATTATGTATACAAATATAATATTCCGTGTGGTGACGGAGTAAGAATACAATTCACCAACCCCCTCTATAGTCCGTGGGTGTCTTAAAAGACGACTAAAGGATTATAATATGCATATAACATCTCATCAGCACGCAAGAGAAGGAAAACTCGAAAAAAAGCCCTATGCTAATTCAACTGACTAGCGTAAGTCAATTTCCCTACCATTGTGGAGGACCCTCGAGCCCAGCAGGGGGACGTATGGATGGTAAACAGAACTGCCACCACTTTATTTGTAGAACTAAAGTAATATTAATATACATTTATTTACATATTTTTTTTAATAAGACATCACCCGGAACTAAAGAAATAATCCTTGTATTGCAAAGACCCTAGACTCGGAGCAACAATTTGTAGACCGTACAAAGTGTTGTCCTGAGTGGGAACCGAGCCCGAGGCACTAGTACGGTAGGTCGATATCTTAAGCACTATGCCATTTGTACAGTCAAATATTAATATAAATACCAATGTATTGCATATTTGAAGTGTAACAAAGTTATTATTACTGTATCTCCATATGATTTCACAGGATCTTGCAAAAGGAAAGATACTCGGTCCTTTGGAATGCTTACATGAGGACATGGGGCCAACACGCAGAGGTTTTTGGAGAAATAATATTTAAAAATGCTATGGAACATTTACCGATGACATTCCATGGCCGTCTATCTTTATTATCCACGTTCCGTGAGGTGACGGAGTAAGAATACAATTCACCACTCCCTATCTTGCCCGTGGATGTTGTAAAAGATGACTAAGGGATATAATATTTATATAAGAAGAGAAGAAGATATAAAGCCCTATACCAACATGTCTGACCAGCATGGTAGAGTAGGTCAAATATCTTCCCATTGTGGAGGAGGCCTGAGCCCAACAGTGGGATGTATGTGGGCTGTGATGATGATGATTCGCGTTAATATTATTATTATAAATTAAAAGATTATTTGATATTCTATGTACATCGATTTAGAGTATAAAAGTTCTTCAACGGGTGAAGTTATCAATATTTAGTGTTGTGAATAATTCGGTTCATTTGCAAATAGTGCACTCACTCGGTCATTTTTAAGATAACAACATTTTAGCACGTATTAAATCGAATGCAATCAAGTTATTTTAATTAATTCGATACTCTTTACACTCACAGGCTCCACTTGAAAATCAGAGCCAGGACTATGTACCGGGCATAGGCTGAAATTGATTCCTATTGAAAAACCTTTCAAACACACGTTGCTTGTACTTTTATTATATATTGCATAATTATTTACACTGTTTACGGAATGTCAATAAACTATTCTTTCTTTCTTTGAAATTGTAATTTGAAATAAAACTAAAAAATATATATAAACCACCATTTTCAATACACTACGGTGTTATAAAATAATAGCATTCTTAAAAATAGAAGCGAATAAACAAATACTACTTTACGGATTTTATCATGTTTGCATTTGATTTTTGATTGCCCGACGTTTCAAACACTTTGCAGCGTTCATGGTCACGGTCGGACTAAGATGTCTCACGTCCAACAAGTCATCGTTATTAATAAATTTTCAAAATTTATAAATCATAAAAAATAAAGAAAATTTATAAATTTTCTGTAGTTAGTAGATAAAATCTGTAGTTTTATTTACAATGTGTAATACTCGCGTAAACATCAGAAATCATTAAATAAAAAAAAATAGGATATGGAACATTCTTATTTCTGGGTAATGAAGAACACCCAGAACTCTTAAAACTATCCGCAGAAATTTCAAAGTTTACCTATTTCAAAAGGTGTTCTGGAAACGAGGATGGTAAATGAAAAATTATCTTAGGCATAGCGTCAAGTATTATACAAATTTTATGGTATAACTATTATGGTGTACTATAAATATTTATTTATTTTTTGCTTATTATAAAATGAATTATGTAACAGAACAAAAGCATTTAAATTGCATAGTACGTCATGAAACTACAGTATAATAAAATCATCAGTCACGGTCATTTTTCTTAAAACTAAATTTATAAATACATTGGCCGTTCACTATTTTGTTGATTTTGATATGTTACTATCACAAAACCTTAGTTCACGGACTTTTAGTACGTTTAGTTCAGATTGGTTCTCAAAGCAATTATTGTGATTATATAAATTTACTAGCAACCCGCCATCGCTTCGCTTCGGTTTCAGTCATCTTACCCGAGTAGTTTCTGTTCTCATAGGAATACCAGAATAAAATATAGCCTATATTACTCCCTGATATTATAGGTTTCCATTGGTGAAAGAATTTTTGAAATCGGTTCAGTGATTTAAGCATGAAAGCGTAACAAATAAACAAACAAACATACTTACTTTCGCATTTATAATATTAATAAAGATAATAATAATCATTTAGTTCAGGCAATGGCCATAGTTTTAGTTATAATAATCTTAAAAGCTAGTGTAAGTAGACGAATATACATTGTATTCGTAACTCTATATGGGTGTATAGGCTGTACTTGTAAAATGATTGACAAAAAGTTTTGGCACCGTATACATATGTACGTGCGTACTATGGAGCGAGCTAGACGCGGGCTTTCTCTGTGAGATAGAACTCGGAAAACGACAATCCGTAGAAGAACGGGTGTAACATAGCACGAAGAATTAGCACGCTGAAGTGACATTAAGCAAATCGCTTGACCAACAACTGCAGGGCAATAAAGGTTCTCGAGTGGCAATCACGTATCGAATGACGCAGTGTAGGACGCCCCTCATTAAGTAGCCGATGACCTGGTGAACGTTGCTGGGCGTCATGGGATGAAGACGGTACACGACTGCACTTTGTGACAAAACATTAAGTAGGCCTACGTCCGGTTGTATATAAAAGGCAAGGTCAAATATACATATATATCTTTTTTATTATTGCATACGGTGGCAAACGAGCAAACAGTACACCTGATGTTAAGTGTCGCTGCCGTTCATGGACCTTTACTAGGCCGCTGCCTACTGTGAAGAAAGTGAAGGGAGTGTGAATGCGTGCAATGAGGTTCGGTGTTACTAAAGGCATCACTAAAACCTATCTCAGAAAGTTTTGCCGGCCGTAAAGGGCTTCTGGCTCTCTCGCTCGCCAAACGAAGCATAGTATTTGTTATTGTTGCTTTGCTTGTTGCTTGCTACTACTCGGACATCGATTTTCTGCGAGATTGTGGTACTACCCGGACGGACCGGCTCCCGGCTATAGGTAGACCACTGTCAACAGTGTGGTCCTACCACTAGTTACTAATTTAAGCCTAAAATCATACTTAGCTTTTATCTATTCCAGTTCAAGACTCCGTGTTGTCTATCTACTTTTTCTTGTGGCAAAATTGAATAGGACACATATTTTATTTGAAACCTTAATTTATAATGTAATAGAATATTAATGGCACTATCATAATCATCTCAACCTATATACATCCCACTATTGGGCTCTAGTAATTTACCTACTATACCACGCTGGTCAGACGTGCTGTTATAGGATTTTGGTTCAAGTTTCCCTTCTATTTCATAGATATTATATGCATATTATATCCTTTAGTCGTTTTCTGCGACACCCACGGGTAAGAGAGGGGGTGGTGAATTGTATTCTTACTCTGTCACCACACGGAAAACGCACTAACTATATCAATTAAAAAACTTGTTCTTGATAATATTTTAACGTTAGGGAACGTACCTTTACTAGGTGTATCATTTTTTACGAATTTAATACCTTTTCCCCTTAACCAGTGACTACTCGTAGTATCTGTCAAAGGCACTTTTTTTTAAGCGTTATGTTAGTACATTTATATACTAGTTAAGTTTTAATAATTATTTATAAAATGGATATCCATTTCTTAAAGAGAATCCGCATGAGCTAATAGCCATTTTTGTTCCTCATTAAAATTAAACTATTTTATGTCAAAACTTTATTTCTTTATTTGTTTATGTTAGTTTATTAGATTTATCAAGAACAGAAAAAAGAAAGGTAGGAAAGATCATAAATCATTACAAATTTTGCTATTAAATTATAGAAATACTTTTTTTTTGGAGTGGGCTACGGTCAGTGCACCGGCAGCACGACTCAGTCCGGGGTGACAGAAGGGCGGCGCGCAGCTCCGTAACCCATCCATATATCACGTCGCCTTCGTCATTGGGCCGACAAGTGCAGAGTTCCTTGACTTTTGTGGACCCGACGGAATACCCCGAGAGAGGACCCTCTCCCATCGACGTGCCCCCGGGACGCCGATAATTAATAGAAATACTAACGCTGCTTGTTTATGTTTAACATTTGTCACCCTATAATCATCATCTCAATTCATATATGCCCCAAAATTGGCTTCAAGTTTCTTTTATAATAGCAGGGAAATAGACCTACTTTCAACATTTTTTTTTTCATTGCAAACGGTGGCAAACGAGCAAACAGTACACCTGATGGGAAATTTTGCTGCCGCTCATAGACATTTGCAAGGCCGCTGCCTACCATGATGAAAGTGAAGGGAGTGTGAATGCATGCAATGAGGTTCGGTGATAAAACCTACCACACGCAAACACCCCCAGAAAGTTAAAGTAATGCCAGTGTAAAGTAATTAATGTTTTATTTGTTTGCATAGCACCTAGCAATTAACAATAAATCCTTGTACCGCGGCCCGTAATCCACGGGAGATTTTGCAAATATCCACTTAAAAGATACAATAGGACATAGAAATCATTTGAGTATAGCACAAAAACTATCCTGTATATAGATAGATACCCACGAAATACAACATAGGAAATCTCTACGCTATCTTTGTAGTCCATTTATATATTACTACTATTTTTTGTAGGGGTGTGACATGGTCAGCGCCACCGCCGCTCGGTTCCGTCCGGGGCAAAGGGGGGCTGGCGCGCGGCTCTATGACCCACCCGTAGCCACGTCGCCTTCGTCGCTGGGCCGACCACCGGAACAGGGTGACTTATCGTCAGTGGTTGCAGTGGTTGGCCCGACGTAATACCCCGGTCGCGGGGTACCTTCTCCTCTCGACGTTCCCCTCGGGGACGCTGGTCGCCGTCACGCGGTCAGCCTCTCTGCGGGTGACGGACTATTTATATACTACTACTACACCACTCTGATCAGACGGGTTGGTATAGGGTTTTATTTCGTGATTTCCTTCTCTCGTATAGTTCTTATATACGCAATATATCTCTTAGTGATCTTTTACAACATCCACAGGCAAGACAGGGGATGGTAAATTGTATTCTTACTCCGTCACCACACCGTAAATTTTTATTTTCATAGTTACTCAGTCGTAATAATGTTTTTATAAGTTTATTCTTAGTAAGCTGTATTCTTAGTATTAAATATATCGCAAAAAGTTATTCATTTATTTTAGAACAATTTTTTACTGAACAAACGATTAGTTATTAAGATTAACATGTTCAAACAATTTATTTTATATAAGAGTTAAACAGTAAAAAAAGGTTACACGTATTTATTATCAAGTCATACATACGTTTGCCTAATATCGTTTGTTGGAGAGATAATTTGTTCCGTTTGTTTGCATTTGTCAACAGGAATGGTATAATGTGTTATTATATGAACACTTATGGTTATTATTTTAAAGTTTAGAAAACATTTAAAAATATACACAATACAAACGGCGCGAAAAGATCAACACGGATCAACGGATGACGAAATAACCACAGCAAAATTTTGTGAACAAATAATATTATTAAACTTCTAATAATACTAATTTATTATACCATCGTGAATATAGCTTGTTTGGAGTGCTTAGGTCATAATGTATGAAGAGTTTATTATGAAGAAGTGCTTACACACTTTCAGTTGCCACCTTTAAAACGGTTATTATTATACCTCTTTTTTTTGGTGGTGGGCTACGGTCAGCGCACCCGTTGCCTGGCTCCGTCCGGGGCGACAGAGGGGCAGTGCGCGGCCCCGAAACCCACCCGCGACACGTCGCCTTCGTCGTTGGGCCGACAATTGGTGCAGGGTGATTTGTCGTCAGTGGTCGGCCCGACGGAATATTCCTTGAGAAGTACCCTCTCCTCGACCGACGTATGTTCGGGGACGACGGTCGTCGTCGCGCGGTCGTCGTCTCGACGGGTGACGGACTAACTCCCTGGACCAGTCACCCGCATTTTTAGACCTCTTAAGAAGTCATCATCATCACAACATATATGTCCCATTACTGGGCTCGAGCCACTTCAACAATGAGAGGGAAATTGATATACCACGCTGGTAAAATGGTTTAATTTGGGTTTTATTTCGAGTTTTCTTGTCTTGTATAGCTCTCTGCATATTATAATCCCTTAGTCGTCTTTACGGCACTCATGAGCAAGATAGGGTGGTGAATTGTATTCTTACTCCGTTACCATACCAACACTTGAAAAATACTTAAAAGACTTATTCAAATTTCTTCTTTACTTATAATGATACTAGCAACCTGTCCTCGCTTCACTTCGGTGTCAGTCGTCTTACCCGCGTAGTTCCCGTTCCCATTGGACTACCGGGATAAAATGTAGCCTATGTTACTCCCTCATATTATAGCTTTCTATTGGTGAAAGAATTTTGGAAATCGGTTCAGTGGTTTAAGCGTGAAAGCGCAACAAATAAACTTACTTTCGCATTAATAATATTAGTAAGGATGTACTCAATTTTATTATAATGTAACGTATGTAACGTTACGATAAATTATAAATTTCTAAGGGAATATCAATCAATACTTGTACCAAAAACTCATTCATACCTGTAGCTTATTGCTAACATATAAGAAGAAGAACTGGGTGAATGACGAGTGCATGTTAGGATGTTATTGTTCTGTGGACGTGTGTCTAAGATAAATACTAAAATCAGTTGCAATGCTCGAGTCTGTGTTTATATAATAATGTTCAAATAGTTTCATGAACGTAATGCTAACTCAAAACTGTAGATGCATATTGCTTAATAATAATGTACATATTAACGTCGCAGTATTTTTTGTTATTACATCTAATCTATCCATCCAGCCATTTATCCGGCTATAAAAGTGATAATTTTATTGATAAGTCTACTATTCGTTTTTCTGTTCGCATATAAAATGCGTTTCCGTTTAGTGACGGAGTAAGAATACAAGTCGCCACCCCTGTCGTAAAAGACGACTAAAGGATATATTATGCGTGTGTCATCTATGCAAGGTAAGAAAGTCTCGAAACAAAACCTTATACCAACCCGTTTGGCAAGCGTAGCATCATTTCATTATCATCATTTTAGCCCATATACTGCCCACTGTTGGGTGCGAGTCTCCTTCACTATGAGAGGAAAACCACGGTATTCAGTCATGTTGTCATAGGGTTTTGTTTCGAGTTTTCTCTTGCATAGACGTTACATATTTATCCCTTTGTCATCTTTTACAGCACCCATGGGTAAGAGAGAGAATTGAATTGTATTCTTACTCTGTTACCACATGGGTATTGCGTGGTATAGTAGGTCAATAGTCCTTCCATTTTATTTTTGGGGTGGGCTGTGGTCGGCGCGCTCCTCGCACCACTCCGTCCGGGGCGACAGAGGGGCGTAAGCACGCAACACCCGCAACCCACCCGTAAACCACGTCGCCTTCGTCGTTGGGCCGACCACCGGAGCAGGGTTACTTGCCATCAGTGGTCGGCCCGATGGAATACCCCCTACGTGGGGGTACCCTCCCATCGACCGACGTCTCCCCCTCGGGGAGGACGTCGGTCTTTCCTCACGCGGTCGGCTTCTGGGGGGGTGACTGACTAATCCCCGGTCACGTCACCCGCAGTATTCCTCTCATGGTGGTGGATTCTGGAGCCCGACAGTGGGACGTATATCAGCTGAGTTTATATGAAATGTGCGTAAAACAATTGACTGCTGTAACACAAATTACTTATTCAATTTTGTTATATCATAGATAGTTGATATGAAAAGACCAAAGAAATATTTGAAAAAAAAAAAAGTGAGCCGTCGCTCAGGACGCCTGGCAGATGTGAAACTTCGAAATTATTTTGTACAAGTATATATTAGGCTTGTTGAAAAAATATCGATATATGGATATTTTTTGTTAGAAATATCGATATTTTTAACCGATATATTTTTGCTGATATATCGATATTAAATATCCAATATCGAAATCGAATCAAAAACGATATTTTTTTTTGTTTGTGTAAATCAAGTCTAGAATCTAGAACCGTAAAAGATAGGAAATATAAAAGTATAGCATTAACTGTAGGTACCTATACATACTCTGTGATTAGTATGTTTTGATTGCCACTACATTAGTATGTTTTGATTGCCATTTGATAGTCACTTTTTATTAAGGACAATTATTGTTATTAACAAACATGATAATCGAATTATTCCAATACATATATCCAACTGTCGCTTAGAATTCAAATGATAAATCGTTAACCGAATAGTTTTATATCACTTATTTTTTTCTATACAATTGACTTGTTATTAAAAAAAAAATAGACACAATTCCCCGGCAATTAAAGTGATTTCGTTTTTAGTAATTTGATCTTAACTAAGTTACGTATGGCGTCGGGTTAAGAATATAATTGTTACCACCCCTTTCGAGTCGTAAAAATCGTATAAGGGTTTACCAGGAGAGTGGGCAGTAGCTCTCTCCTGGGATATGTATAAATATATAATATAGGTATAAATATATAATATGGGATATGAATAAATATATAATATATAATAAGTTGAAAAATATTGGTTCGAAAATAGCTTTTTTGTTTTTGATATTTTTGTAATTATTGTTGCTTAATAAAAAGAATTTTTATTGAACTAAATACATCATTATTTTAAAACACAAAATCTTTTAAAAATTTGACCGATATATCGATATTTTGCCTTAATATATCGACGTTGATATTGATATTTTGATAAATATAGATATATCTATATATTGATATGTTTTTTCATTTCCGATATCCCTACTAAATACTATTTAATAAACGCATTTTTTTAAAGACCGATTGATTGATATTTCTTTATCGATATATCGACGTCGATATTGATATTTTTATAAATATCGATATTTTTTTTCACTTCCGACATCACTAGTATATATGAATAAAAGCATAGATTACGACAGGAACTAATATGTAAAGTATTGAATAGAATAATACGATTTCTACTAGGTGGTTTAAGCGGGAAAGCGTAACAAACAAACTTACTTTCGCATTTATAATATTAATAAGGATAAGTTTTTAATAAAATAAACTTGCAATTCAAGTCACGTTGCAAGTTCATTGAAAGAGTACTCGTACTTACATCAAGATATCTTGCAGTAGTTTTATGCTATATTAAATTGACTGTGCAACTGTTTATTTTAACTAGTTTTTATTAGTAGTGCTTGAAATAAATTTGATGTCATTTTATTTAATGCAATACAAAAGTGCTAAGATAACTTACTGAAGTAATTTGCACAACTCTCAGAGAAATCTTCATACAGTTAAAAAAGTCTTGCTTGATGGCATATGACGACGTTATATTTAAAGCTTTGATGATAATGTGAAAATATCAAATGGCGATTTCTGATGTTTACACTAGTATTACATATTTTAAATAAAACTCTCTTACGGATTTTATCGCGTTTGTATTTGATTTTTGATTGCCCAACGTTTCGAACACTTTGCAGCGTTCATGATTACGCCCCTCTGTCGCCCCGGACGGAGTGGTGCGAGGAGTGCGCCGACCGCAACCCACACCCCAAAAAAAAACTACAGAAAATTTATAATTATCTACCCGGTACAGAAAATTAGTTACCTATTAAATATTGACCCACATTTGGATACAAATTTCGAATTCAAAACTTTAATTTTATTGGGTATTATGCTTTTCATTATATCTATATAGATAAAAGAAAGTCGTGTTAGTTACTACGTTTTGTAACTCAACAACGGCTGTACAGATTTGGCTGAGAATTGGTGGGGAGGTAGCTTAGAATCAGGAGACGGACATAGGATACTTTTTATCCCGTTCTTCTTCTTAAGGCAATGAGCTACTTTTTATCCCATTCGATCGCGTTCCTGTGTGTCGTGACATAAAATGTCAAATAGATTTTTTTTTTGTTTCTGTTTGTCCATTCGGACAGGCAAAGGGATCTAAGCCCATACAGCCAATTGTGATATAATTTTCTCCATATTATTTAAAATTTCTTTATATAAAATAGCTTATTTATAATCATGTCCGTCAATAAGTCAAGTCTTTACCATTAATTAGGCGCTGAAAACCTAATTAAATGATTTCTCAGGGAATTTCAGTAGAATATGAAAATACATTAGATGTATTTTCCACCACTCTCATATCACATTCACCACACTTCAGTACCTTAACTGTATTATATTACATAAAATATCAGCAAAATTAGTCAATATAACACTATAAAATACTAAAATCTATACCAATAAATAAAATTGGAGTGTCTGTTTGTAATGTCAAAATAATAGGCTTTTCTCATGCTCACACGGTTATTTGCGCGACACCTATGCCTAAAATACAGATTAAAAATTTTTGTCTGTCTGTCTGTATGTGGCGGGTAATCTTCAAAACGGCTGGACCGATTTCAAAAATTCTTTCACCAATGGAAAGCTATAATATCAGCGCGTAAACTAGACTATATTTTATCCTGGTATTCCCACGGGAACGGGAACTACGCGGGTAAAACGACTGAAACCGAAGCGAAGCGAGGGCGGATTGCTAGTAATGAATATAATACAAGAGCTTAACATGACATTTCCATATTTGCGCCGAAACTCATGTCAAAGAGAATACAAGTCACTATGAAACGTAGGATAAAAAACGCATTTGATTTGTAATAACAAAATGCCAATGACAGCTAAACGTAATTTTGCCTATAGTTAAATATGGTTGAAAATTTGATAATTATAATTTTTTCAGAAATCAATAATCAGTAATTAGTGTTCTCTTTAAATCATCATTAACAATGCCGCGACCAAGACGATTGAATCTTTCCTGGCAAAGCTGTAATGGTTCTTCCGTTAGAGACTATAAATTCGGCAATTTAGAAAATATATTTACGAAAAAAATTATGGAGGTACGAAGTTCGCCAGGTCAGCTAGTATATGATATTAGGTGCATTACCTAATGTAGAGAAAGCGCTAAACAAGAGTAAAAATGAAATAATAGTATCTACTTGTTTTTTTATATTCTACCCGCAGTTTTAGATTGTTATTCCTCCTAAAAATACACTTTATGAAATTTTATTTATAAAATTCCTTGATTTAATAGGCAAAATCAGCTTGAACAAAGGAATAACATACACTAACAACAACGTCTTGTATAAGTAGCTGTTTGTCCTAATCAAAGAGTATAACACTGTGTTATAGCCTAAATCAAAAAGGGGACTATACCTAGAATCGTTAATTTTATTACAAAATTTAATATAATTTTTGAATTAAACTATTTATTTATAAATTATTTCATTATAATCTTATTTTATGTCTGGTTTTGATAAATATTCCATTTTTAATATGTGTTTTTAATAGCGTTTAAAGGATTTTGCTAAAATATCACTATAGAATATCAGTTCGAGGAAAAAAAACTAAGAAGTTAAACAGAGCAAATTTAATTTTCATTGTTACATAAATGTTAAAGTAAGACGTCTAATATGCTATCAGTATGACAATGGTTTTTCCTACTATTTGTTTTGTTTTATTCTGGCTAAATGCGTAAACTACGAAAGTCGATAACAGCAAAAACACTTATAAACAAAGGCTGTGACTATTGTTGGGATGATGATATCTTACAATAGGACCAAGCGACCTTGTCGTAGTCTGTCATTCTATTGTTGCCCAACTTAACATACCATCATGTAAACGTAATCAAGTAGGTACATTTAATTGTACCGGATGAGGTATATTTTCTTGTGGCATTTTTGTAAATTCTTAGTCTTTAACAAAGGTATAGAATTCAGCAGATCATTCAATGCTGGTAATAATACCTATTTATTAGTGTAATTGTACCAACAGATAATACGGGTAAGGAGATGTTCAGAACCTTCAGTTTTCACCACTTGTTTAATTATGGATACAATAGTCATCTGAGGCGCTTCGAAGTAATAATTTTGTATTTTTATAGCACTACTAGATATGCGAGTTTATAGAAGACGTTTGTCTTCGTCATTAATATAATTAAAGTTATTCCAAGTAATAAAAGTTGAAAGCAATGCGTTTTAATTTTGTACATGAAGCCTTTGCGTCCACCATTGATTTCATAACTCGGTTATCTTTACTATTGTTATGAAATAAACTATATAAATATACATTACCTGTAGTACAGACATTTAGTATTTTTACCTGAAAAGCTTTCCGGAAGTTTTGAAAATTATTATCAAAAAACTGCTTCTAGGCGCCATCTACCCAATATCGCGGCGCAAGCGGCAAAGATACGAGGTGGCAAAGTTGAAATTCGGAAAGAGCACGTCAAAGTCTATAAAATTGCCAATTTTCAAAACTCCCGAAAACTTTTCTGGTAACCTTTATTTTTCAACCAAATGACTGTACTACTAACTATATGCTAGATGCAATACCTGCTAGACCAACATAAACTTTTATAAAAGTTGTTGGAACGAATGATGTTAGTAATATTTTTTTTGTTATTGTAGACAAAAAAATTTATAATGTGTAGCACTTTTTTTAATAAGAGCTAGGCCTTACCGTTAAGAGTCAGGCAGTATAAGCCCAGCATAATGCTTGACCTCCCCAAATTAAGTTTGTTAGGTTAATATCGATTACATTAGAGTGAGAAAATAGGAATATTCATAAAATCTCGAATCTGTAGCCCTTTAATGTAATTTAATATTTTCAGTAGCGACCCGCCTTCGTAGAGTCGGGCAGTATAAGCCCAGCCGACTTTTCTGTATCGGGTAGATAATTATAAAAATTTTCTGCAGTAACGATGACTTGTTGGACGTGAGACATCTTAATCTGCCCGTGACAATGAACGCCGTAAAGTGTTCGAAACGTCGGGTAATCAAAAATCAAATACAAACGCGATAAAATCCGTAAAGTAGTTTTATTAAAAATATATGTAAATATATAAATGGCTCATGTATGTATATAAATATTTTTGGGACTAATCCCACCATACATTCTCACTATTGTAATTCCTGTAAGCCAGGCCACAATGGTCTCCATAGATCACACCGAGGTTTGACTCTCAGGCAGTCCCGGGAATTTTTTTTAAATGTCTTGGACCCGCAGCAAATTTAATTAGAAAAGTTAAACAAGAGGAGTTGGAAGAGATTGAAGCCACTTCCCTCCTATGCAATACGGGAGACATGAAACAAAATTGACTAGTTAGTCAATAATTAAGAAGACGTGCAGTTACGATAAACGCAGTCGCGCAGCACCAGAGATATGGGAGAGCTTGGGGACTTATATATAATTTGGGTATATTAATACAAAATTGAGTTATCATATCGCATCTCAGCCCAATCACGTCCCACTGTTGGAAATCGGTCGGTCGTTGACAATTGATCTACTTTACCGCCCTGGTCAGATGTGTTGGTACAGGGTTTTGTTTCGAGTTTAACTTATAATTGTTTTAAACATTAAGTTTATTTTAAAAATCTTGTTTAAAAGTTAGTTGCGTAGAAATAAAGAGATGTCCTATTGACCTTGTATAATTAATACGGAAACTAATTCGCAAGGTCAATCAGAACAGCTGAAATGTTAAAGGTTTTGTTAGACTCTATTGGGTACAATCATTGTATAGTACAATAAAATCTCATCTCATCATATGAGTATCAAACCACAATGCATATTGTGAAGAATGGTGTAATTAAGAATAGATGAGCTGTGTTTAATAGGTGAGACCAACGCGCTTTGTGTGGGCCGCATAGTTTACGCCCATGGTCTATTGTTCAGTAGCTAATTTCTTTTAACAAGGCTTAAATTAAAAGTTAGTATACTTATACATTTAGTGTTTAGTAATTCTATTATTATACAAACTAAAAACAGAAATGTTTGATTAATACTTGTGTCTTCATTGTACACTTGAACAAATTATTTGTCGTCAATACTATGTCAAATTATGTGCGAAGGTTGAATTTTTTTATTGCGTTAATGCGTGGCACTTACATTCTTCTTCTCAGCTCATATATTTCATATTGTTGGGTGCGAAAAGGTCTTTTGACTGAGACATATTTAGCCTACGACATTCCGTAAGTACACCAAACTCATTTGACCTTACCTTGAGGAAAGTGAAGGCAGTATGAATGCGAACAATGAAGTTCCGTGATACTAAAGACATCACCAAAACCCACCACACGCATACACCCTCAGAAAGTTGGGCTTTCACTTCGCGCCCAACGAACGAAGCGCAGTAACAGATTGCTACTACTCAGACGTCGATTTTCTGCGTGAGTGTGGTACTAACATCGATATATATGTATGGGTACTAATAGTACTTTGGTCCTTGACGGGCTAGCCCGCGGCTGTAGACAGACAACTGTCAATGCTGTGGTCCTACCAGTATCGTAACGTTGTCATTAAGTAAGACTGCAACGATAGAAATAATAAATCATTGTGCGAAAATTTTCTCCAGTCAAATCCATTTTGACACACTACACATTTTAATTTGCCATTGGTTTGTAAAAACAAATGTCATATGATTTTGGAGTTTATGACTCGATTACTGAAACCTTTAAGTTAAATTGTTATTTATAAGTAACATTTTATTTAGAGGCATAGTCCATAAGTAAGTCAAATCGTCGCTTTCAACAGTGTCATGGCTACACTTTTTAGTTACCATTGACAACCGTCAATGGTAACTGAAAATTTTGGTAGAAAATGAATATAATACACGACAAGTCTTGTATTCGCCCGTTCCCGCTAAAATTCTCTAACAGCATATGAAATTGATTTTCCCAGATTCCCAAAAAGTTTTTAATTCGAAATTTAAATAAATCTATCATCGATTTCTTCTTATTTGTCTTGACAATCAGCTACTAATACGAGCTATTTTTGGCAGTACCGAGTTATAATTTACTTTAGAAATTATCAGTTTCTTCATATTAGTCAATGGCCATCTGTTAGTCGAACTATCGCCTTTATGGTCACTGTTAACGGTATCTTCTGAGAATTTTGGTGGAAACTTACTGGCCTATTCTAAAACATTTTTTTTAATAAAATTTGTCATTACTATGAAAACAAAGTCCTTCAGCCGAATACATAGTTACACTTTTTCATATTGAGTAACTTATCATTCATAATGACAGTCCGTCAGTAAGTCAAGCTATTGATTGGGTGCTCACAACAAAATTAATGAATTCTCTGGCAATCTTGACAGAACATGAAAATATACGCCTATAGCTATCCATATTATTCACACTTCACTTTTATTACTTTTATTTATTTCCAAAAATAAACTACTTTATGTTTAAAATACTTTCAGTGTGATCCCCATAGTCTCTCGACGGGAGATAGTGGAATGAATCAAGCAGCAGACCCTTCACGCTGACGGCGGCGATCCAGCAACACTAGTGTTTGTTGTCGGGCGTCGATGGGGTACTTAAGGTACGCGAAAGCCTAACCCATTAGGCTGGCCACGGCAATCAAGGAATCAGTAGCAATGGCTGGCCCAATGGCGATGAGATAGGAACACGGTAGGTTATGCGACCGTACGCCGTCTTTTCAATGCGTCCAGACTAGCCTCAAAAATAAGTGCGACCTACGTATATGTATAGACAGTTGCCTATAAGATTGCCTGCTAAAGGGCTTTTGTGTAAGAATTTTAAACATATTACGATAATTAGGCCAATTCACGAAAAAATATTACAAATTACATATTTTTAACCGATTTCAAAAAAGGAGGAGGTTTCTCAATTCGACCGTATTTATGCTTTTTTATGTTTGTTCGCGGATAACTTCGTCGTTTATGAACCGCTTATGATGATTCTTTTTTAGTTGGATAGATTATGCTTCCCAAATGGTCATATGAAAATTCTATCGAAAGTGGACAAGCGGTTTTTGAAAAATCAACAAAAATCTAAAAATTTATCTACTTAGTCTATATTATTGAAGGCGTTTTCTTTTTTGCAAAAAATGATAATATTATTAATTCTAGGATATAAGCCTGACAATGTGTAATAATGTCTATTATTATAAGAATTCTGTCGATTTTTTTAGGAATATCACTATATTTTAGCCAATTTAACCCTAGACTACTAATCATATTTTACAAACATATATAGTAATCATGAGTCATTTTGACTACACACGATATAAGTTCATAAATTTAACATCAAATGCTATTTTATGTATATATTTTTATTTAATATAGGTATTCGCTATATCAACACATGTAATAAAGTAAAAAAAGTTTATATATAATAAACATTTATTACAAAAAAAAAAGTTTTATTCTTACACGACATTTTTTGAGATCATAATCATCACAGTCTTACGCAAAAAAAAGAAAAATATAAAAAAATTAAAAAATCTACTTCTTTTAAACTTTATTATAATAAAATAAAAACTAATCTACTATATAAAAAATATCTTATATCTTTAAACGAGCAATTCTTGTATATATATTTATATATATATATATATATATATATATATATATATATATATATATATATATATATATATATATTCAGGATCTCGGAAACGGCTCCTCCAACGATTTTGTTGAAACTTGGCATACTAGAGGTTTCGGGTCCAAAAAATCGATCTAGCTAGGTTTTATTTATTTATTTATAGAAAATGTTGTTTTGTCCGTGTTTTTAGCAAAACAAACAATGACATTAAATTTTAAAAGAATATGAATTCAAATTTCGTTGTCAACGTCATGAGTTATGATAGCTCAGATGGGCAGTTGACAGGTTCTAATTTTGATATTTTTGGTATTCAAACAGCGTCGGTTCGAATCTCGGAGTTATTATTATTCTCTTTTTGTAATTTTTTATATATTTTTCATTATTTATTTTTAGTTTTTTATTAATATATATCTAAATAAATTCGATAAAAATATTCCGAGCGAAGCTCGGTCAACCTGATATTATATATATTAATTTTCCACAAATAACACATATTTCAAACTTATGTTTCCCGCAAATATTTTTAAATATCCGGCCAATTCTTCATCCATGGAGTAGCAACAATCGCTTGAACCTAAAAAATATATTTTTAATCTAATAATATTTAAAATAAAAATAAAAAAACACGCAATAACCTATCATGTTGGTGTATGTTCACTTTCAAAAAGTTACACATTGACTAATCATGAGTCATGCCGACCCTCATATACATCGTATTAGTTTCACAGTTATATAATAATATACTACTGATTAACTTCTGAAAGCATTGCCATTTCAGAATGCTGAATTTTTCCGCTGCCAGTGACAGGTATTATTTTAGGACGACCCTGTCAATCTTATGCACTGGTAAGGTCGACTAAATAAAGTTAATCTAAAATAAACATGTTTACATACGTTTCTTAGTGTTGACTGAATAAACTGTATTCTTTTAGCCCATTATATAATCAAACATTTTTTTTTATATTTAATTAGCTAAGAAATCGATACATCATTGACCCCTTTCATTTCAATGAGTGTTTATACACGGTGAATAAATATATGTAATATTTGACCCTTTGAGTGTCTCGAATTAGGGATGTCCTCTTAAAAATATATTTTAATATAAATATTGCTTATAAATTAACGATTTGAAAATCGAATTCTAGCGTTGATATTTATTCGTATGTTGTGTGAAATTATCAATATTTTTCAATATATTTTATATATTTTGATAATTATTTGAGCAGTCTTTCAAAGTAGCCGTTCAGATGATAAAGAAGTTCTCAGAAGGAATGATGAAATTGATGTAATATAATGCAGAAACAATTCTAAAGCGTAGTGAATATTATTTGTAGTGATTATGATTTAATAGAGAATTGCGTACATTTTCATGTGCCGCAAAATTCCCAGAGAAATTATTTATTTGGTATCAGCACCCAATCAATGACAGCGACTAAGACTAATATGAAGAGACTAAAATGTATTAAGAAGAATATATTATTATATAATAATAATATTGTTTATTAGAGTAACTACGACTCAAAAAGTTAGTAACACTTAAATCTATGTTAGTATGAGAATTTAACACTGAACTATTATGACACTGCCAGCTTATATTAATGTAGCTTATTTCGAATACAAAAGGATATCTTGGAGCCCAATATGACAAAACATCAAGTATAACAAAATATTAACTTTGTTCAGATAAAAAAGGCATTTTAAAAACTCCACGTTTACCCTCTTGACTTATGACTCATGCGAACATTTATTTTTTATTTATTTATTTTATTAAGGTTTACCAACAATTGTTCACATTAAAGCTTAACACTAAACAAAATTCTTAATGCTAGTAACAACATGACAATTACTTAAAGGTAAACACCACATGTGAAAGACAAAATAACAATATATGAAAAATACAGTGAGTTACAGGCAAGCAACAATCAATCATGAGACCCACGAAGCTATGTACTTAAGGCTCTAATAAATTATTCAGTCGTACTTTTTGTTTTAACACTGAATCAAAATGTAAATCGACTATGTCACTGCAGCTGTTCACTTCCCTACAAAATCTTGCATAAGGAGAATTACCGCCATAAACATAACCATAACATAAAACTATTAATGGAATATGGAAACTGTATAAATAAAGATGTTTTTATCTAGAAGTTTTTAATGGTCTTATAAAAAATGTCGACCTCATAGTACTTAACTAAAACTACACATTATCTTATGGTTGGATGGTAGGTAAAGAATTAGTAATACAGATATAACTGATGGGAAATAATTTAACAAAGATATTTTGCTTGTCTTGGCAATATTACTATATCGGCAAAGTCAACATTATTTACTTTTAATTGTACGTTTCAAATGTTTATTCTAGATATATTATAACAAATTATATATTTTGAAATATTCCTTTTTGATTTAATCATAAAAACGTTTTCAACATAGGACTGCCTAATGAGGATTTTGGGATGAGAGCCATCTAGCAGACAGGTTTATGATAGCAGTTGGAATTATCTTTCTCAAGAGAGTGATAGTAGCCATCTACTTAGTCCATTCCTCAGCCAGTTTTTACAATACCCACAAAAAAGTTGGGGCCCGTCATCATTATCGCAGTATATAGGGTTTTATTACGAGTTTAACTTCTCTTGCATAGATGATAGGTATGTACATATTATAATTCCCAAGTCGTCTTTTACGACACCCAGGGACAAGAAAGTCAATAGTATTCTTATTCCCTCACCACACGAACAATAAAATCTTCTGACCCATTATATACTTAACCCGTCGCTACATAGGTATAATAATTAGATTTATAGAGGTGTATAGAGAATGGTTGTTCGTAGTACTGGAAAATCTACTTCCGTGACATAATAAGCTTCAGCTGAATCAGACCGTTAAATTAAATTGTATTGTAACATATTGCCTTTTCAATCAATGTGAAAAAAATCGTGTCATATCATCATGGACAAATGTTTTAAAAATATTTGTTCAATGTTTAAGTATTTGTAACTTAATGATATTACAGTCTTGAAACACAAATAACGTCACCAAATTGTAGAATATCCATTGTCTAGGTAAAAATGATTCGGTTGAAGAATTAAAGATGATTACACTAAGTATGAAGGCAATCATAAAATGATTACCGCGTCCGGTAGTTCATTTAGTAATCAAACGTACAAAAAGACCATGAAAAATGTTCATGCTTAGACTTTATAGTGATCATCTGATGTTAGGCGATAAATGTCACTCATGAATTCAATATTGGAGATATTGATGTCATAGTTCAGTTATGTACCTTAGACACGAATTAGCATATCGGTTTTTTATTTCTTCTATTCATTTTTACTTACTTATTGGAGTCTGGTAATGTGTGCGAGAGTTGTATATATTGCTCTATATATTGAAGATAATTACGCTTCGTGCAATGATTATATTAATGCTGCCTAGTCATATGATATGAATGGAAAATAATGAGTTGTTTTTAGTCGTTATATTCACACACTATTGTATTACCGGTCCAATACGTATGATAATAGACTAAGAATATAATGCATAAAAATAATATTTAAATTATATATTAAAACTTCAATACACAATTAAATTAAAAACACTTTCAACTATCGATTTCAATAATCGTAAATGTAGAAAATAATTAATATTTTTGTTGCAGATACACGTGACGAAGTAATGGCCGTGGAAAGCAGAAATGCGAAGAGTAACAAAATCGCTGATAATATGCTTAGCGTTAATGGTGGTGACTTAAATGGAACTAATGTAATTAAAAATAGTTTTATTAAATCTAAAACGGAAAAAGACGATGATAATAAGCCTGAGAAAGATGAAGAAGTGAGTTTAGAAAAATTGAGCCTTTTACAGAAACTGAAACGTATAATTTCTCTGATTACAGTAGAACCCATATTGGCTTGCTATGTAATGCCATCAGTTTTATCCGTGTTAGCGACTCAAAACCTATATTTAGAAAAAGCGTGTCGAGTAAATCTACAATTTGATCACCATATATGTGATGCCTTAACAAGAAGAGAAACAGCAAATTATACAGTAGAAGAAGAAGCAGTACAAACATTAGTAGCATCTGTTACTGGTTGGAAGACTGTTCTTCAATCCTTTTTACCATGTGGAATACTGATATTTCTCGGCGCTTATAGTGATAGAGTTAGACAAAGAAAAGTTTGCATGCTATTACCTATTATTGGGGAATTCTTAACTAGTATCGGTCTCATTGTAAACACGTACTTTTTCTACGAGTTGCCAATAGAAGTAGCCGCTGTGACGGAGGCTATATTTCCAGCTTTAACAGGTGGTTGGTTTACAATGTTTATGGGAGTGTTCAGTTATATAGCGGATATCACTACAGAAGAACAAAGAACGTTACGAATTGGTATAGTTAACTTATTCCATTCAGTAGGGGTGCCAGTTGGTGCGGCTCTTAGTGGTATATTAGTACGCAAAATTGGATTGTACGGTGTCTTCTCTGTCAGTGCAACGCTTTACATCCTGAGTTTCATCTATGGCTTCATCCGAATCAAGGAAGTGAAAACATGTGATCCATCTATTGTGAGTATATTATTTTTAATAAAAAAGAAAACCAGTGCTTATAAGATGTTGAAATATAAGGGTATTATACCCGTAAAATAGTTTGATTTACAATGTGTGATATTTACGTGAGTGTTAAATATCAGAAATCACTATAGAAAGTTTTTCTTAGTGCAGATCAAATCTTTTAAAAACAAAAAAAAAGAAGCAATGAATAATTATTGAACCAAAAAATAATCATCAGACACAGATCATAGCATTAGGTTTGGGTTCATGGTCCGCGTGTGAATTATTATGCCCCTCTAGACATAAGTTTCTATAAATAACCCAGCTTTTTTTTGGGGGTGGGTTGCGGTCGGCGCCCTCCTCGCACCTCTCCGGGGCGACTGAGTGGCGTAAACACGCACTCCCGCAACCCGCCCGCGATGCACGTCGCCTTCGTCGTTAAGCCGACCACCGGAGCAGAGTGACTTGACGTGAGTGGTTGGCCCGACGGAATACCCCCTAATTGGGGTACCCTCCCATCAACCGACGTCCCCCCCCTCGGGGAGGACGTCCGTCTTTCCTCACGCGGTTGACCTCTCAGCGGGTGATGGACTAATTCCCCGGTCACGTCACCCACGGCCTCGGCTAGGGTGGCATGAGGCGAAGGTATTCGCGCCAACGCCGCCCCAGTCGCCGGCGGCGGATCGCCTCATTGAGGCTGTGCTCCTCGCGCAAGCGATTCGCCGCCTCCTTCCGCGAGACTACTACCTCGCAGAAGATTGCGACCGCGTCCCAGTTCCTGACGCTGTCGAGAATCGCCCTGGCGATGGTCGGCAGCGTCAGGTCAGCACCGATGATTGCGACGCTTCTCTGCCCAAGCGCCACAGACCTTGAGCGTATGCTGCGCCGTGTCCTCGAAAATTTATTGTGGCCCATGAGGGGATCGAACTCGCGACCTTCGCATTATTAGTGCAACGCTCTAACCAACTGAGCTAATGGGCCGACAAAAAACTGGACAACTTCCCAACTGAGCTATCGCCACTCTTAGAAATAACCCAGCTTTCCAAAGGCAGTAAATATATCAAAAGAAATCAATAAATAATTAATAAACAACAAGTCTGTCGTAAATGATAAAGTTCCTTGTGCTAACGAGTTAAGAATGCAATTTGTCACCACCCCTTATTTTCTCGTGAGAGCTGCAAAAACTGAGGAATTGTAAGGAAAATGAGCAGCTATACTCTCTTGGGAAACTCATTAGATCAACTACGATCGCTAACCTGGCCTGCCAAATATGGCGATTCTTATCTATTGTTGGGCAAAGAGGCTGAGGCTTTTCGGGAACTTGCATAGTATTATTTTTTTTTATTGCAAATGATGGCAAACGAGCAAACAGTACACCTGATGGTAATTGTTGCTGTCGCTCATGGACCTTTGCAAAGCCGCTGCCTACCTCAAAGAAAGTGAAGGGAGTGTGAATGCGTACAATGAGGTTCGATGATACTAAAAGCATCACTAAAACCCACCACACGCGGGCCACACTTTCTGAGAGTGTTTCTCTCAGAAAGTTGGGCTTCTGGCTCTCTCGCTCACCGAACGAAGCGCAGTAACAAATTGCTACTACTAGGATGTCGATTTTCTGCGAGAGTGTGGCACTACTCCGGACGGAGCCGCTCGCAGCTGTAGAGAGACAACTGTCAACAGTGTGGTCCTACCACTATGAAAAAATACGAGTTGCATCTCTTTCTACTATTGTTGTTTTAAATATATGTTATGGCTCTTACTAGGTAATGTGTAGAAGGGCATATATGAAGCCATTCCCTAAGTCACCTTGTAATTTGTCCATGAAAAGCTTCGTTGCAACGGACAATAATAATTTATTTTAATTATCATATTAATAGTGATCGTGTTATTCAGTTTATCATTCAATTACGAATACGGATGTCTTTATTGAATGTATGATCATCATCTATTTATGTTAGACACCTTGGTGTTAAATATGAAATAAACGGTTCATTGAACGAAACAAGAGGCTCTGTATATTTATCGTAATCATTGGCTCGACAGAATGCACATTTACGATCCAATTGATACTGTAACTAATTAAACACTATGGTGACATAATAATTACAAATATATTAATATACACGATAGTCTATTAAGCTAAGTTCGATCTAAGGGAACTGGCGAACCGCACCGTGTGTTAGTTTACAAATCGTTTCGAGCTAGTTTAGATCCCTTTATAAATCAAAAATTATTTATCTCTCGAGGTAAACTAATGTGACAAATTTTATAAACATAGCTTAACACGATTAGACAGATATTAACATCCAAAATTTGTTACTGGCTAATTCATATATTGATCAAAAACTGAACCCAGTTCCTGAAGACCTAGAAAATTCAAATTTTAGTTAGGTAATTTTGTGTATGTAAAAAATTCGGGAACCAGTACTTTAATAATATTTAAAAAAATCCAATTAATGGATTTACTTAGGTAAAACTTAGCGGCTTCCGTACTTATAAAAACAAAAACTTATTTTTTCTACGCAGGAATTCTCCTGTTCCATGTTCCGTTGTTCCGTGATATAGGCATTTATGTATTTAGTTTCACCTGTCTTGGTGTCATGTCCATCTGTTTATCTGCAATCAAATTTAACACGTATGTAACACACTTACCGAAGTCCGATTGCCCTGAAATTTAACATGTACTTCAGAGTTCTGATGATAATCCATAGACAACATCATAATAATATTAATATAACCGCCAAAGTGGCGAATTACTGTTTTCTTTACAACTCTTTAATATGGATATCACCTGAAAGGGCTTATAAATTAAATTAAATTCGGGCGCCGTGACATGAAGGTGGGTTACATTTTTCACATATTGGGGATACACATCTTGAGGAATTTAAGTTCCATACCAGACTCAAACTCCTCCATTTGTGTAACTTTATGTCCTCATTCGTATTTGTATAACTTTTATGTTGTTTAGATTTCTTTCGATACTCTACTTATAAGGTTGTTTGATATTTCGCGTAGATAGAATAATATAGAGAATATAACAAAAATAAAACTGTTCAGCGTAAATACAGGAAATAATTATAATATTGTAAATAAATTACTTTTGGATAACAATAAACTTATTTATAACTAGCAACCCGCCCTCGCTTCGCTTCGGTTATAGGTTATAGTCGTTTTACCCACGTAGTTCCCGTTCCCGTGGGAATATCGAGATAAAATATAGCCTAGTTTACGCCCTGATATTATAGCTTTCCATTGGTGAAAGAATTTTTGAAATCGGTCCAGCCGTTTTGAAGATTACCCGGAACAAACAGACAGACAGACAAAAATTTTTAATTTGTATTTTAGGCATAGGTGTCGTGCAAATAACCTTGTGAGCATGAAAAAAGCCTATTATTTTGACATTACAAACAGACACTCCAATTTTATTTATTGGTATAGAAAAGTAATGATATCCTACTAAGAGCATAAAAGTGATAATGGGAACTATGTATGTTCAATATTATGAAAATTATGTCAGATGATTAACAACTTCATAAAAAAAAATACCAACATCCGAATTGAGAACCTCCTCCTTTTTTAGAAGTCGGTTAACGAAAGACTTATAATGCAAATAGGTGCCAAATTCTGTAGACAATATAGATTCTCAGATAACCAGACAAAAAATTCAAAAGACAATGAAAGTTATGTTATCTATGCATTCAAGCCCGTGAAAGAAATTATATTTAATTATATTTAATACTGGTCTTAGTTTAGCATCTCTGCATATCTGCATACGGTTCTTAGTTATCTAATATGAAAACCATAGGAAAGAAAGCTAGCGGGTAGATATAAATTTCTGTAATAACGATGTCTTGTTGGACGTGAGAGATCTTAGTCCGCACGTGACCGTGGACTCTCTAAAGTGTTCGAAATGTCGCACAATCAAAAATCAAATACAAACGCGATAAAATCCGTAAAATTGTTTTTTTTTTTTTGCACAAGAATTTATACACTGTATTATTTCTTTATTGCTTTGACAAAAATAATTTCATTGATTAAAAAAGAATAAGCTAACTATTATACTAGTACTAGTTTATTCATCTCTAAGTTTACACTAATGAATTTGTAAAAGTTACCCCTAATATTAATTAATATTTCATGATAGCAATCAATAAAAATTATATTACATAAAATTTATGTAATCGTGTGCATTTATTACCTTACCCTATTAACAGTCACGAACTGTGTAAGAATATATGCAGATTAATAGATGGCTTACTGGTTTAACTAGGAGACATCTTACGTATCGAGGCCTCGATCACCATGCAGGACTAATACTGTTGCCGTGCCGCGGGTGATTGGACCAGAGAGTTAGTCCGTCACCCGCCGAGAGGCCGACCGCGCTACGAAGACCGACGTCCCCGAACAGCTAGGGGACGTCGGTCGAGGAGAGGGTACTCCTCAAGGGGTATTCCGTCGGGCCGACCACTGACGACAAGTCACCCTGCACCGGTGGTCGACCCAACGACGAAGGCAACGTGTCACGGGTAGATTACGGGGCCGCGCGCCGCCCCTAACCCAACCCCAAAAAAAAAGGACTAATACCGTAGTCACCACACAGAAAAATATTAATTTAGCAAAAATATTCTTTATTTTAGTGTTTTTTGGTAGTATCAGTAGTTTCATTATCTCCTTGCTTTTATTCCAATTACTTGGAGTCGATTCAATATGTCTCATAGTAGATAGCGATATGCTAGTGAATATACTAATTATTAAGTAACAGTAAAAAAATAAAACCTGTGTGCAATTCACACTTGATAGAAGTGTACGTACAACGCTGAGGCGCAAGCAAACTCCCACTGTTTTGGTAAACACGTCTGGAACGAAACAGAGAACTAAGAGTACCACGAATATAATAAAACATTGTATAATGCTACCTATCTCATTTTCTCCCATCTTAAATCTTATGAATTTATGTGTCCGTCTCTTTTTACTGTCGCTTTTTCGTTTCAGCGACATTCAAATCACAACGATGCTAAAGAAGTTTTCACTTAAAAAATGACTATAAAAATACTATTTTTGTCACTTTAAACATTGTTTATTCTAAATTACGACGAAATATTAAATTAAATCTATAATCATCACTATCTACCTCACATACGTCTTACTGCTGGGCTCGAGCCTCCTCCATACTAGGAGGAAAAATAACCTACTATTCCATGCTATCATCAGACAGGTTGGGTTTTATTTCGAAATTTCCTTCTCTTGCATAGATATAATAGGCTTATTAAATCTATTAGTGGTCCTTTACGATAGCCACGAACAAGAGCCCCTTTTTTTTTTTTTTTTTTTAATTTTTTTTTTTTTTTTTATGGGTGGGCTATGGTATGCGCACGCGCGGTCCAATCCATCCGGGGCGATGAAAGGATGGCCCGCGGGCCCGTAACCCACCCGTACCCACGTCACCTCGTTGTTGGGCCGACCACCGGAGCAGATGTGACTTGTCGTCAGTGGTCGGCCCGACGGAATACCCTTTCGGGTAACGTCACCTCTCGACGTCCTGGGACGTCGGTCGCCGTCGCGCGGTCAGCCTCTCTGCGGGTGACGGACAATTCCCCGGTCCGATCACCCGCGGCCTCGGCTAGGGCGGCATTAGGCGCAGATACTCGCGCCTACGCCGCCCGAGTCGCCGGCGGCGGAACGTGTCGCCGAATAGGAGCTCTACTCGCACACGATCCGCCGCCTCCTTCCGTGAGATTACGGCCTCACAGAAGGCGGCGACCGCGTCCCAGTTCCTGACGCTGCCGAGCATCTCCCTGGCGATGGTCGGCAGCGTCAGGTCGGCACCGATAATCGCAACGAGTTCACGGCGCTCCCCCTCCCACGCAGCACACACCTCGAGCGTGTGCTGCGCCGTGTCCTCGTCGCAATTGCAGTGGTGGCAGGACGGTGTGCTCTCCCTCCTGACAATCTTGTGCAGGTACTTCGCGAAGCAACCATGCCCCGTAAGCACCTGCACCAGTCGGAAGGAAAGCACCCCGTGCGTCCGCTCCAACCACTCCATCAGCACCGGCCGGAAGGCCTCGACGGTTCTGACACCGTACCGAGGACTCTCCAGCCGGACTGCCCAACGGGCAATTACTTCCCGGCGAGCGTCGACCCGCCAGGCGGTGACCTCTTTGATGGAGACCATACCGCCGCGGGCGCGCGTCTCCGATACCCGCCGATAAATGTCGGCGAGCATCTCCGCCTCCAGGTCCCACGGGGGGGTTCCGGCCAGGAGGCACGCTGCCTCCGTCGCCACCGTGCGGTAACCACGTATGGCCCTGATCGCCATGACCCTCTGTGGTCGCCTCAAGAGGGCCCTCAGCCGGACGGTCAGGGACCCCGCCCACACCGGTG
Source organism: Lymantria dispar (assembly GCA_032191425.1). NCBI lineage: Eukaryota > Metazoa > Arthropoda > Insecta > Lepidoptera > Erebidae > Lymantria > Lymantria dispar. The sequence continues at coordinate 14,740,018 of CM063449.1, read as the reverse complement.
CGCCGTACAGGGCCATCGACCGGATCACCCCCACGTACAGCTGTCGGCACGTAGCGCTGGGTCCGCCCACGTTCGGCATCAGTCGCGAAAGGGCGGACGCCGCGCCGACAAGCCGGGGAACAAGTCGATGGAGATGCTCCCGGAACCAAAAATGCCCGTCGAGCACCAGGCCCAAGTACTTCATGTGGGCCTGGATGCTGATGGTAACCGACTTCACGGTGATCGAAGCGCCGGCGGGTGGCCCGGCGGTACGGAGGCCATGGAACAAAAGGGCCTCCGTCTTTTCCAGGGCCACCCTCAACCCCAACGCTTCGATCCGCCTGACAATCTCCTCGGTGCCGAGAGTTACCAGGCGTGCCGCCTCCTCTAGCGTCCCACCCCGGGCTGTGACGAGTGTATCGTCGGCGTAGCAAATTACGCCCAGCCCGGGTGGGAGGCTTCCTCTCAACGCCCAGTCGTAGCCGATGTTCCACAGCGTCGGACCCAGAACCGACCCCTGTGGGACACCGCACGTCATGGGCGTTAACGTAGAGGACGCTGCGCCCCTCCAAGTAGTCTGCCACCAGCTGCCTGAGGTACACGGGCACCCCGTGATACCTCAGCCCCTCCCTGATGCAGCTGAATGGCAGACTGTTGAAGGCGTTGGCGATCTCCAGGGACACCGCCAACAGGACTCCTCCACCGGTGACGGCCTCCGTCACCACGGCCTTCAGGCGCAGCAGGGCCGCGATCGTCGAACGCCCTTTCCGAAAACCAAACTGGGCGTCCGACAGATCGGGCCCGACCCTGACGAGGTGCCGCTCGATGCGGGCAGCCAACACCCTCTCCAGCAGCTTGCCCGCATCATCGAGCAGCACAATGGGCCTGTAGGCCGAAGCCGACTCGGGAGACCGTCCCGGCTTCGGCAGGAGAACCAGCCTCCCCTCTTTCCAGCACCCGGGGAACTGCCCGGACACCAAACAAGCGTCGAACAGTCCCCTGAGGCGTGGTCCCAGGTGTTCGAGGACCAGGGCCAGCACACGGTTCGGAATATCGTCGGGCCCGGGGGCGGTGGATTTGGCTCGCATACGCGCCACCGCCGCCCCCATTTCCGGCTCCGTGATGGGCGGAGCACTTTCGTCGTCGGCCTCTGGGTCGCTGTCCGGCGAAGCCATGACCGGGGGCGTGTGCTCCACCCGCCGTGGAAAGAGGTCCTCGACAACTCTGGTGAGGAGGCTGGGCTGGAGAGTCTCGGTGAGGGGGGGGCCCCGCCCGCGGAGCTTGTTCAGCGCCGCGAGGTAGAGGCGACCCCAGGGGTCACGCTCGAGACTGTCCAGCATCTCCCGCCGACTGACGTCCTTGGCGGTACGGACGGCCAGCCTGAAGGCAGATCGCGCACTGCGGTAAGCCTCGTACAGCCTGCCCTCCCGCTCAGCGTCACGGTGACGCGCTCGGCTGCGGGTGTAGGACCTCCGGGCACGTATGCACGCGGCCCGGAGATCCGCCAATTCTCGGGACCACCAGGGGACCGCACTCTTCGGGGGCAGACGCCGCACGCGGGGCATGGCCGCATCGCAGATCTGCGTTAACGCACAGCGGATGCGGCCAGCCTCGGCATCCACCCCGTCCGCCTGGGGCGGTGAGGACAGCCACGACTGAACGATGGCTGCCTCCGCTAACAGGTCCCGATCCAGTCGACCCACAGCCCACCGCAGAAATGCGGGAGCTCCGTCCGCCGTGTGACCCCTGCTGGGCTGCAGGAGGGTCCGGGAGACCTCTATCCGGATGTATCTGTGGTCGGATAGGGTCTCGACCTCCTCCTGGACGCACCAGCTCCTCACACGTGCTGCGACATTAGGGCTAGCGAACGACAAGTCCACTATCGACCCGCCCTGCTGCCGCACGCACGTTTGCACCGAGCCCCTGTTCAGCAAACAGAGGCCCAGTGCCGCCGCCCACTCTTCGACCGCCCGCCCGCGCTCATTCGTCCTGGGGGACCCCCACGCCATGGACTTGGCGTTGTAGCCCCCCAGAACGAAGACCTGGCGCGGTGCCAGTCGCCGTATCGAGGCCCCCAAGATGGTGAGGAAGGCCCCGAAATCCGTCGTGCTCCTGTTAGGGGAGAAGTAAACACCAAATAGCGTAACCTCTCCCCATTCCGCCGCGACATACCCATCGCCCCTGTCCTTGAGCAACAAGGGTGGGGAATGCCACGACGTGGAGGCGACGATTGCCACAGAGCCGTCACTACTGCCCAGCCAATTGGGCCGGTCAGGCACAACGTACGGCTCCGCGGCTACGGCTGCACCAATCAGCCACTCCGCTATGGCTTGCAGGAAAACGTCCTGTGCCTCGGCGGAGTGGTTGAGGTTGGCCTGCAGGAGGTGGTAGGATTCGGTCGCCATTAGTGGGCCGTATCCATCACCTCCTCCGCGCTGGCGGGCGATCGGGTCGCGCTAGGGGCGGGAGCAGCCGGGGTCGTTGGGCCACTCCGCCTCTTTGGGGCCTAAGCCGGGGGTCTGCATTCCTTGCCCCCCATGCGGTGTTTGGCGGGCTTATTGCCCGCCGCACACGCGGAGCAGTGGGGGGTGACGGCACACGATGCCGCCTTGTGCCCAGGTTGACCGCAGCGGAAGCAAAGGCCGCTGCAGTCAAAACAGTTCGTGCATGTCGGCCGAGTGTGTCCGACCGCCATGCACTTGTAGCACCTCGCAGGCCGGGATTCCAGCACAGTCACCCGCGCCGAGCTCCAGCCCACGAGGAGCCTGCCGGAGTCGGCCAATATCTTGGCCGACTCCACCGGGCACCGCAACCAGGCGGCACCGACACCGCCCGGACCAGGGCGGATGGCGCCAATTCGAACGGTGTCCGAGGCACATCCGTTTCTAGCCACGACAGCTTCCCGGACGTCCTCCACCGTCACGGAATCGTCCAGACCCGTAATGCGCATTTCGGCGCACTTTACGGGCCTGGCGATTCGGACGCCACCCTCCTCCTCGAACAGACCCCGCAACTTCGTGGCCAAACTGTCCGCCGCCTTGGCGCCCTCGGCCCCAGGGAACTCCAGGATCCGAGCCCCTGTCTGGGCCTTGCGGGTCCTAGCTTCGACGCCTCCGATGTCAGAGACGTTTAGCTCCCGCCGGGCGCGACTCAAGACAGCCTCATAGCTTAGGCCCCTCTCAGCCGCCTCAGGCAGCACAGTAATGACAACTGCGGCTGATTTTGGCGGCCGGAGCCCCTTGCGCGACCTCTTGCCTCTCTTCTTTTTTCCGGCTCCCGCCTGGGGAGCAGCAGCTTCCGCGGCGTTTTTGGCTGCCACCCTCCTTTTCTGGCCGCGAGCCTTCCTGCTCCGCTCAGCCACCTGCCAACCCTGTTCCAGCATGGCAGCAGCGCTGAGCGTAGCAGGCGCGGTCGCGGGCGCGTTAGCCGGTGCTTGCGGTATCGTTGTGGGCACCGGCTGTGGTACAGCGGGAGCCGGCGCCGCCCTCGCCTTTTTAGTGGCGGCGGGACCCTTAGGCCCAGCCACGGCCGCCGCAAAGCTGGCCACGCGGCCTCCCTGGCATGGCAGCGGGGTGGGACTCGACGCTACCGTCGGCCGCGCGGCCCTCGCCCTGGCCGCAGCGAGCGGCGGCCGGAGAGGTGCCTCAGGAGGGAGTCTCCACTCCACGGCCTCGATGCGCGCCTCAACCATCCGACCAACTCTGGTGAAAATGGCGCGCATAGCCTCATCCGACACGCCGTCCACTAGGGGAAGTGGCATGTCCGCAGCGGGGGCAGGGGCACGCCCCGTGGCGCGAGTCAGCGCAGCAGGGGCAGCGGCAGCGTCAGCCCTCATCAGCGGCGTCCGAGGCACAGTCGACGGCGGTGGCCCAGTTATTGGAATCGGCGCGGTCGGCGACAACCGCGCGAACTGGAGACGCAGGTCAGCCATTTCTTTGGCCAACCTGCGGTTCTCCCTCTTCACCGCCACCAGCTCCGTCTCCAGCTTCTTATTATGCTGCTGCAGGCCTGATACCTCGCCACTGAGGCGGGCATTTTCAGCCTGCAGGGCTGCCACTCCTGACATTGGGGGGGTCACTATGCGTAGCGGGCTCAGCAGCCGCCGCACTGGTGGGAGGGATATCATCCAACACCCTCAACATCCTTGCAGCCGCCGCCTCATTTGCCTGTTTACGAGCCTCGGCCTCCCGCACCTGGCTTACTGGCGATGGAGTCCCGGTCCTCGCCGCCACCGTGGCCCCACGCCCTCTGCGTCCCCTGCGTGAGGTCGCCACCTTGGGAGGAGGCATAATGTCTCCACTCCCCTCCGAATCAGATGCGGCGCTGCCACTCTTGTTCAGAGGGCGCTTCCGCACCTGTGGGGGTAGGGCCTCCTCCCTCGCTGTCTTAACTGCCGTCAGAGATGATGCGGCAGGCCCCCCGGCGGCCTGAGCGGCCGGGCTCTCATTTATGATGGACGGCCCTGCGACATTGCCGCCCTCGTCCATCGATTGCTCCGTCGCGGTGCTGCCTGCGTCAGAAACGCTGCCATCACTGGGCGAAACGCCGGCAGCACGCAGTGCATTCAGTTCCGCCCGTCACTGTTTCGCTGTGCGCCGTCTGGCGCGCTCCGTTGCAGGGGTGGGTTTTCCCCCCCGCTTCTTCTTTCGGGCCTCCTGTATCGCCGGGCCCTCGGCTAATTCGGATGCCTCCAGTGCGGAACTGCGGTCCGACGAAGCATCCCTCCCGTCTGTGCCAGTTTTGCAGTAGCCTGGCAAGGCTATAGCGTGGGAACTAGGCTCCCCGTTAGCGGTGGTTTTGGGCATCTCACCCCTCCTGTCTTCATCTTTATTATACGAGAAATCCATATGGTTCCCACGAGTATGGGAGAAATAAAAGGTCCACCCGGGCAGAGATCCCGATACCCGGGCAAGCGTACATTTGTATCCCAACACAGGGGGTCCGCAGGTACCCTGGCTGGGGGCGCGCTAACGACTGAACAACCCATCAGCCATGCATCCTCTCGCCGCGCGCCAGAACTTAGGATTCTGGGTGATTGTTTTATAGAGGTTTTCTTCCTCGCGGTCCAGGCGGTTAAGCCAAGACCCTCGCTCCTGAATCTAGGCCTCAAGACAAATGTCCCGAAGCAAGAATCAGGTCTACGATTTGTCGCGGTTGGCAAATGCCTGCCCAGTCCTCAAACGAATGAGTGACTGGGCCCGTCGAATTTTCGCGTCCAATACCCTCTACAATTAGAGGGCATGGAGCGAATTTGGGGCATCCCACAAACTGGGCCCCCCCTCGGGCCAGATATTTGCCACGAGCGACAATTCCAGAGAGCAGTCCAAGAAATTGTCGCTCGTGCCCAGGGTACACCACGCGGAGGTTTCTGGCGTAGTACCCCAACAAGAGCCCCTAAGTGATGAATTGTATTTTTACTCCTTCACCACAGACCAAACTATGCATGCATAAATCTAATATGCTTGTTACCACTGCATTGTCGAAAATAAACCGTACTTGATGTCTACTCAAACCTAACGAACACGACGTATCACTTGCTAACCTGCTTGCTGTTAACCTAGACGAGCAAGCGGCTTAAGGTTTGACTATAAAGCACTAATGTTAACCTGGATGAACGATCGATGTGTGATCTGATCATAGACTACCAATAAATAATATCAAAAAAGCATAACAAAAAGTGGTTAGGATTTCCATTGCCTTTAATAAACCCATTGCCCTCGACCTACAGATATTACTTAGCTACACAAGTAAACCTGTATGTTCTTAACTTAGAAATAATTATAATTATACTCGTTCCAACCATTTATTTTACTTTTGGCAGGTCGAATTCTGATCAATTAGTGTTGTACCAATGTATTACGGATACTATGTTTTGTAATAATCGATTTTAGTCAGGAAGAACTTTTAATCGATTTAACACGGATATTTTATTTTTGCTTAAATACATATTTCATATTATTTAAAAACTTCACTTCTGTAAATATATTTGTTATTTGGGCACATTAATTTTTGCATACCCACTAATTCAGTCCTCCCAAAATATTTTACTTTGTACTTTGCAAAATAAAAAATAACTACTTTATGAAGCATTTTTCCATTAAGCGGGGTCCGCTGCTCCAAACTTTACTTAGAGACAATGGCGCCCTCGTCTGCGGTAGTAAATCACTAATTTTCTCATCCAGCCTACCCCTTTTTTTTAAGCCGAATTGGCAACACTGAACGGCGCGCCGGCGACGCCATTTTGTTGTGTTGTCTGTCACTCGCAACAAGACTCCCGTGCTAGTCACATTTCTGTTCGCTGAGTGCTCTTTCATATTTTTCATACGCTGTGTTGAGTATTTATATTCCACCGTATTGATTTAATTGTTCTTACTTTGATTGAGTTGAGCGTATCGTTCCTCCCAGTGAGTTTTTACTTGCAAAATGCCGAAAGGTATGGTGCTTAAAGGACAATCCAGAGAGTTAGTGCTGCGGCTTCGTGAATTTTTTGAAAAGGAAAGCCGCAATGGCGGATTCCTTATACCACTAACCCAAGTTAGAGACCGTGTTGCAGCAGCATTAGGTATTAGTGCTCCAACGGTGGCGAAAATCACTAAAGAAGCCTATGGTAGTAGTGGTATTGAACAGAACAAGCTATCTACGCCTAAGAAAAAACGTCAGCCCCGTAAAGTGACAGCAATTGACAGTTTTGATACTGATGCTATTCGTCGTCATATATACAATTATTACACAAGCAAAGAGATTCCTACTTTGAAAAAATTAGTAGCGTCTCTACGAAATTGTGGCTTGTTTCGTGGTCTAAAATCTTCTTTGTCAAAGGTGCTGCACCAAATCGGGTTCTTGTATAAGAAAGCCGACAAAAGAAAAATTTTAATGGAACGTCGTGATATAGCCTTGTCTCGCTGTGAATTTTTAAGACAAGCGAAGAAAATAGAAGACTGGTCGAATGTCGTTTTCACAGATGAAACTTGGCTCAATGCCAATTATTCCATACCAAAAGGTTGGACTGACGATACTGCTGCTTCTACTTCTGCAGTGCCAATGGGGAAAGGTGAACGCCTCATCATTTGTCATGCGGGAACTACAAAGGGATTTGTACCAGACGCTCTGTTAGCGTTCAAATAAAAAAAAACAGGAGACTATCATGAGGAGATGAATGCGGACGTGTATGAAAAGTGGTTCAGAGAAATGCTTACATCACTTGAAGAGCCATCAACAATACTTATTGATAATGCACCCTATCACTCTCGCCAAATTAATAAAATGCCAACACAGGCCAACAAAAAACACGAGATTATAAACTGGCTTCGTGATAATGGGGAAGATGTGGACGAATCCCTACTAAAAGTAGAATTACTTAAAATATTGAAAAGTAAAAAGCAGCCAAAACGATATGTCATCGACGAAATGGCAGCAGAACATGTTGTAATCAGAATTCCTCCGTACCACTGTCAATATAATCCAATTGAAATGATCTGGGCACAAGTCAAAGGACACGCCGCAAGAAACAATACAACTCCTCCTTTCACAGCAAATAAAATGCTTGAACTTTTAAAAAACGCATGTGCTAGTGTGACGCCTGAAAACTGGGCGAGTGTCGTCAACAAGACAAAAAATATAATATTCTCTGATTGGGATGGGGAAATTGAATTTGACAACATACCTACACAAGAGTTAATAATAAACACTGCAGATGATTCAAGCGACGATTCGAGTTCGTATGAAGAATCCGACGATTCGTTATAATAAAATAATATTAAAATATTTTGGTTGTTTTATTTCATGTTATAGGTATGATGAGAAGATTTTTATATCTCCCTGATACAATTTTAACGTGTTGTCTATTACAACAATTCAAAACTCAGTTGTCAGCTGACTTAACTGCAAATAAGTGTAATCGATTATTTGCGATTCATTAGTTTGCACCGAATACTTTTGATCCTGTCACTAGATGTGATAGAACGTAACTTTTTTTATAACGGAAATGAATTATCACTTAAATTTTATGAATAGAGCTATTTACGGCATATTAATGTATTTAGTGGGTAATAATTAAGATATATAAATATTATTGGGCAGTTTATATATTTCTCTGTTCACTCGTTTCAAAGTTAATAATTGCGTATAATGAAACAGTTACGTCCTAAAGCATGTGTCAAAAGTAAAATAAATGGTTGGAACGAGTATACCTATTAGTAATTCATGATAGTAATCCATGACATGTAATTCTTTTAATCCTTATGGGCTACGAGAAGTTTTAAATGCAATATCAACCTACCACCTACCTACAACCTACAACTAAAAGAATACATAATAATGTATTTAAACATTATTATCTATTCTTTTTTTTGTTTATTTTTATATATATACTAGTAATCCGCCCTCGCTTCGCTTCGGTTATAGGTTATAGTCGTTTTACCCGCGTAGTTCCCGTTCCCGTGGGAATACCGGGATAAAATATAGCCTAGTTTACGCCCTGATATTATAGCTTTCCATTAGTGAAAGAATTTTTGAAATCGGTCCAGCCGTTTTGAAGATTACCCGGAACAAACAGACAGACAAAAAAATTTTTAATTGCTATTTTAGGCATAGGTGTCGTGCAAATAACCGTGTGAGCATGAAAAAAGCCTATTATTTTGACATTACAAACAGACACTTCAATTTTATTTATTGGTATAAATTTCTTGTGTACGTTTGTATGTCATTGAACTCCTCCTAAACGGTTGGACCGATGTTGATGAATTTATTTCTGCGTGTTCAAGGGAATTCTAGAATGGTTTAGATTCACCATTGGACCCGGTAGGTGGCGTTGCTGTCGATTTCAAGGAGAATTCCTTTCATTTTATTTGAACAGAACAACGTCTGCTGAGTTAGCTAGTATTTTATATATTTATAATTTTCAACCTATGATTATATTTTACAAGTCATTATCCTCTAGTTTTTAGTAAAAAAATCTGGAATATTTAATGATTTAGGTAATAGTTTAATATCCAGCGTAGATGGAGTCGAGCTTGAATCAAGAATTATTTAAGTGACACGATGCGCTTGGAAATTTTGTCGGCATCTCTAGCTACAATACAAGAATTGACTTCATTTGGCGTTTTAGTTCTGTATAATTAAAGAGTAAGAATACATTTAACCACCCATTCTCTTACCTATGGTGGTTGTAGAAGTCGACTGAGAGATTTATGCAGATAACAACGACGGAAGAGAAGAGAAACTCGATTTAAAACGCTAGTCCAACACGGATAACCAGCGTGAAAAAGTAGGGTAATTTCCCTCCCCCTTTCCCATTGTAGAGGACTTCAGCCCAACAGAGGGAATTATTTAGGCCTTTTGAGCGAGATATAGTCTTAGAAAAATGGAATCTCTTTTATTTTTGGGGGTGGGTTACGGTCGGCGCACTCCTCGCACCACTTCATCCGGGGCGACAGAGGGCCGTAAGCACGCACACCCGTAAGCCACCCGTATAGCACGTCACCTTCGTTGTTGGGTTGACCACGCGCGCAGAGTTCCTTGATTTCAGTAGTCAAAATGGAATCTCTGACATGTAATTCACCAAAGACTCAGGATGTTGAACGTGTGTAAAACTGGTTTGTAAAACTTCGGGAAATATTAAAGTTAAACAAAATATCATCATCATCATCCTATTTTTATCAAAATTACTCGGGGTCGACGCAATATTAACTCTATTTTCATCCATACATATTGCAGAAGGTTTTGACAACAGTGTTATAACCGGCCGCCTGCCTGTCGTCAACCCTCTGTGGATAGTAATTGTTGATAGGCAAGCATCAAATGTGCTAGCTCAGGTGGATTTAAATCTCTTAGTCATCGTTTACGATAACCAAGAACAATTTAAGAGTTAATAGTATTCGTATTGAAAGTTATACAAAACATACATATGTAATTATTGATTGTAATATACATAGATACAAGTCATGTGTAAATTGTAAAATATATCGAATAACACACGTTCGATGTACAGGGTCATATGAAAGTGGGTTAGTGAGTGGTAATCAATAGAAGCTATAGGTTATGTGTCTATATATACATACATAGTATAATAAATAGATATTACTAAGCATTTCTGATTTAAATATACTAGTACTAGCAACCCGCCCTCGCTTCGCTTCGGTTTCAGTCGCCTTACTCGCGTAGTTCCCGTTCCCGTGGGTATACTGGGATAAAATATAGCCTATGTTACTCAGGGATACTGTAACATTCTAATGGTGAAAGAACTATCGAAATCCGTCCAGGAGTTTTTGAGTTTATTCCTAAGGAACGTTTCCTCTTTATAATATTAGTGTAGATTACACCCTTAGAGGGTGAAAATTAAAAAATGCTGAAATACGTGTTTATTTATTTTTACTTAAGAGTATTTTTGGAGAATTTGAAGAAAATCGATGTAGATTTTTTTTCTCCTTATACAAACTTTGTTACTGCGGTTTACCCCCTAGGGATTGAATTTCAAAAAACCCTTTCTTAATGAGTTTCTACGTCACGCAAAGAAACTAATGTCAAAATTTCATGTTTCTGGCTTCAGTAGTTTCGGCTCTGTGACAAGTCAGTAAACTGACATCTTTCTACCTATTTTACACCCTTATAGGATGAAAATGGACAAACGCTGAAACACGTGTTTATTTATTTTTATTAAAGAGTATTTGTACTTAATTTGAAGATAGTAGCTAAAGTTTTTTTTTTCTTTCCATACAAACTTTGCCGTTGCGTTTCACCCCCTTAGGGGTAGAATTTCAAAAAAATCTTTGTTATAGAGTGCCTACGTCACGAAATGAAACTACTTCCTAAATTTCATTTTTCTAGCTTCAGTAGCTTCGGCTCACCCTGTTCCTTCATATGTGTATTATTGTTAACGCCCCCGCAACACCCCTTGCAGGTGGAATTTCGTAAAATCCGTTCTTAGCTGACCTCTACCAGACGAAAGGAATATTTCTGCCAAATTTCAAGTCTGTACGCCTTATGGTTCTAAAGATATGGTGATGAGTCAATATATCGTTCGCAAAATCCGCCTCTCCTATATACAGAATGTATCAGGTTATGGGGCAACTGGTCAAATGGGCGTTAGGCAATGGTGGTTGGACCCCATAAAAAAAAATTTGAAGGAAAAATAACGATTCGTTAATGAATTGAATGACATGTAAAGTTTTTAATTTTATCATCGCTTTTTCGTGTAAATCTGATTGAAATGTATAAAGTCAGGGGTACTTAATGTGTAACGTACTTTGTTAAATGCTCATTAGAAATTGAATAAATCAATGATTACGTTCGCATAAGCAAGACAAACTTCGCCTTAACATCAGTTGTTTCTGTGGCAATGACCAGGAGGCGTGGCCACAACTATAGAAAGAAATACCGACACAGAGGTGTATTAAGAAAAAGGGAAATAAATGAAATAATTACCTATATCTTGTAGGCAAAATAAAACAATAAAACCGAAACTGTAATTTTTTAACGAAAATGAATTTCGTCTCTGTATACATGTAGGCATGTGGGCAAGCCCACGAACAAGGTCAAAAGAGCCGCCCGACGACGTTCGCTCGCTTAGGGCCTGTCCGCACTGCGACACTTCACAATGAGGTATTTTTTTTTATTCTCGCGTTTTATATTCCGCGATCGAAATTGCACTTAGTACGCACTGTGAATAAATTTCGTATGATTTTTGATAGTTTAATTCGGTTCTCAGCTGAGACGCAAGATGGACGATCATCATCATCATCGCAGCCCATATACATCTCACTGTTGGTCTCGCCCCTCCTCCATACTGGGAGGGAATTTGACCTACTATTCCATACTCAGACATGTTGGTATAGGGTTTCATTTCGAGTTTTCCTTCTCTTGCACTGATGTTATGTGCATATTATATCCCATAGTCGTCTTTTACGACATCCACAGACAAGATAGAGATTGGTGCGGAGGCGCGGATCGCCTGCGCGTGGCGTGCAGCCTCGATGAGGCGATCCGCTGCCGGCGACTGGGGTGGCGTAGACGCGAATACCTGCGCCTCATACCGCCCTAGCCGAGGCCGCAGGTAACCTGACCGGGGATAGTACGTCACCCGCTGAGAGGCCGACCGCGTGAGAAATGACCGACGTTCTCCCCGAGGGGGAGATGTCGGTTGATGGGAGGATACCCCAAATAGGGGATATTCTGTCGGGCCGACCACTGACGTCAAGTCACCCTGCTCCGGTGGTCGGCCCAACGACGAGAGCGACGTGCATCGTGGGTGAGTTGTGGATGTGCGTGCTTACGCCCCTATGTCGCCTCTGACGGAGTGGTGCGAGGAGCGCGCCGACTACAACCCACCTCCAAAAAAAAATAGTGAAATATGTGTGGACAGGCCCTTATTGCCTATAAAAGATATAGGTTTTTAAAATTGAATTCATCATCATCATTTCAGCCTATCGCCGTCCACTGCTGGACGTAGGCCTCCCTCATGTTGCGCCACAATGAGCGGTCCTGTGCCGCCTGCATCCAACGAAGCCCAGCTACTTTCACTAGGTCATCGATCCACCTAGTGGGGGGGCGTCCTACACTGCGTCGTCCGATACGTGGTCGCCACTCGAGAACCTTTCTTCCCCAGCGGTTGTCGGTTCGTCGAGCGATGTGGCCTGCCCATTGCCACTTCAGCGTGCTAATTCTTCGTGCTATGTCGGTTACACCCGTTCTTCTGCGGATTTCCGTATTCCGGATTCTATCTCGCAGAGAAATGCCGAGCATAGCCCGCTCCATAGCACGCTGAGCGACTTTGAGCCTTGATATGGGGCCTACATTTAGGGACCACACACAATTGAATTATTCATTTTTATTTAATTATTTTAGTTCGACTCGGATGTCCATCCAGTCTAGGTGCGCGGTTGGCGTTATTATCTTCTTACGAATTTTCGCGTATTAAAAGTCCGCGATTTAAAGCGATTGAAATATGGCTTTTTCCCGGTTCGGTGTGTTGGTGCGATGTGCGGTATTAAAATGTGTGAATTGCAGTGAAGCAATTGTTAATTTCGAAATGTTAATACCTATTACCTATCTGGATTACTCCGTTTATCGATATGGGATATTTACCTTTATGACAACTTTCACGAAAAAGGTTTTTATTAAAAAAATCATTTTATTAAAAATAGGTAGCTTCTATTTTATTTTTAAGTTAATAATCTTTGTATTGTAGGAGACTTCGCAAATAGAATTAACGGACAGAAATTATATCCAAACTCAGTACAACAATTTATTGATCGCACATGTTGTCCTGGGTGAGAACCCGTGACACTGGCACGGTAGGACGGTATCTTAAACACTACGTCATCTGTGCAGTCAAATTCAATAGTACTTATTTTACTTTTTACCTACAAGAGTTTATTATAAACCAAACAAACCTAACATACTCTGGCCTGGACAAGACGGAGGCCCTTTTGTTCCATGGGCCCCGCATGGGCCCTCCCATCGGCGTCTCGATCACCGCCCGTTCGGATGAAATCAGCATCTGGGCCGCCCTATCCTGGCTTATGCCCAATGTGGGCAGACCGAGCACTGCATGTCGACGGCTGTACGTGGGGGTCATCCAGTCGATGGCCCTGTACGGCGCACCGGTATGGGCGGGGATCCTGACCCTCCGACTCAGGGCTTTTCTGTGGCGACCACAGAGGGCCATGGCGATTAAGCCCATCCGCGGATACCGCACGGTGGCGACGGAGATGGCGTGCCTGTTGGCCGGGACTCCCCCGTGGGACCTGGAGGCGGAAATGCTCGCCGATTTGTATCGGCGGGTGTCGGAGGTGCGAGCGGAGGGCGGTGTGGTCTCTTTGAGGGAGCTCACCGCCTGGCGCGTCGACGCCCGCCGAGACGTCATTGCCCGTTGGGCAGTCCGGCTGGAGAGGCCTTGGTGTCTGGACCGTGGAGGCCTTGAGGCCGGTGCTGATGCAGTGGCTAAAACGGCGGTACGGGGTGCTTGCCTTCCGACTGTGCAGGTTTTGCCGGGGCATGGATGCTTCGCCAAATACCTGTACAGGGTCGCTAGGAGGGAGAGTACACCGTCTTGCCACCACTGCGATTGCGACGAGGACACGGCGCAGCGTACGCTCGAGGTTTGTGCCGCCTGGGCAGAGCGGCGTCGTGAACTCGTGACAATCATCGGTGCCGACCTGACGCTGCCAACCATCGCCAGGGCAATGAACTGGGACGCGGTCGCAGCCTTCTGCGAGGCAGTAATCTCGCAAAAGCAGGCGCGCGAGGAACGCAGCCTCGAAGAAGCGACCCGCCGCCGGCGACTGGAGCGGCATAGGCGCGACTACCTGCGTCTCATGCTGCCCTAGCTGAGGCCACGGGTGACGTGACCGGGGTATTAGTCCGTCACCCGCCAAGACCGACGTCCTCCACGAGGGGGAGGGGGGGAGGATGTCGGTCGATGGGAGGGTACCCCACTAGGGGTATTCCGTCGAGCCGACCACTGACGACAAGTAACCCTGCTCCGGTGGTCGGTCCAACGACGAAGGCGACGTGGTGTTCGGGTGGGTTGCGGGTGTGCGTGCTTACGCACCTCTGTCGCCCCGGACTGAGTGGTGCGAGGAGTGCGCCGACCGCAGCCCATCCCAAAAAAAAGCATGGGAATAGAACTTTAAGTATAATATATGAGAACGCTACTTAGGCCAATATGTTATTCGTGCAATCAAATTGTTAGTTCAATCAATATAAAATAGAATCGATGCACAATCGAAATGTATTTATTCAAATAAATATAATTAAAACTACTTAATTTTCTCCAGAATTAATTTTTACATCTCTACCTAAAATGTAATTCATGGGAAATTGAAACTATTTAATTACTAATTGATTTATTTATAACGAAAAGTATATAAATAGCGTCTGTATTAGCGACAACGCTTAAGTTTTTTGCGATGGCTAATGATTGATGATGCACGTTGGACTGTAACTTACCTATAAGAGTGATGGACGAGCAAAAAAGCTAACTTTTTTGTTTATTCCACTATAGCTACCAGTCTAATTGCTGACTTGCATAAATTTAAACACTTATCTACACTAACTTATTTGTATTACTACAGTCAAATATAGGCAAAAAGGAATGAGAATAAAGATGGCGTGTGATAGTGTACCTATGTAAATATATGTAAAATATGTTGCACTGATTTCAAAAAACTGGAAAGCGGTTTTTTTATTGCAAACAGTGGCAAACAAGCAAACAGTACACCTGATGGTAAGTATTGCTGCCGCTCATGTAACTTCGCAAAGCCGCTGCGTACCGCGAAGAAAATGAAAGGAGTATGAATGCGTGCAAAGAGGTTCGGTGATACTAAAAGCATCACTAAAACCCACCACATCATACACCCTCAGAAAGTTGGGCTTCCGACTCTCTCGCTCACCAAACGAAGCGCAGTAAAAAATTACTACTACTCGGACGTCGATTTTCTGCATGAGTGGAAACTACCCCGGACCAGCCCGCGGTTGTAGACAGACAACTGTCAACAATGTGGTCCTATAACTATGTAAAAGAATGAATGAATTACTTTAATTAATGTGGTAAACCTTAATACCTTAAAACGTACAAAGCTCTTTGTGAGTCTTCTGCGAGGTACTGCATCTGTGCTTGGGGAATGAGATATGCTTTGCAGGGCAAAGCATATCTCATTGCAGTAGAAAGGGCTCAACGATGTTATATTGAAGGTGTTGATGCAATTATCGTATGAACATTCCACAGAGGAAATCTACAAAAAGGCTGATATCCTAATGATGAGGTAACTTTATATCACCGAGATTTTAAAAAGATCGCAAAAGTGTATCCATATTACCATTATTGGGTAAGCGTATTAAGCGTTACCCCATACCGCATTTGAAGACGATGTTAGCACAGCTACGTTGTAAGATCTTAGGTCCAAGGATATATAATAAAATTTCATACAAATACAAAATCCGTGTAGATAATGATAAAATTTTTACACTACTTATGTCAGGGGATAATGCGGTAATCGCTACGCTTAGCAAGTGGGTTGGCGATCGTAGTGAGGTGTTATACATTTCTAAGGAGAGAGCTGCTGCTATCCTGATGAACCTGCTGATTTTTGTGAATCTGCTGAATTTTGTGAAGCTAATTTTTGTGAATCCTACAGGCAAGTAAGGGATGGCGACAATTGTATTCTTATCCCATCGCTACACTGGGACAATTAGCAGTGAAGTTTATCGCTTTAGGTGTTCTGACGCTTTTTTGTCAGTTTATCGACGAACGAATGTAGGTATACGAAGCAAAAGCCGTCAGGTGGGCCACCGAAGTTAAGGCATTGGTTCCGGTGGTTTATTCAAAAAGCAGAGAGTAAGAACTTGGCGAGCTGTGGTATTGTTTTATGTGGTGGGATTAGAACATAGCTTAACCTTACCTTAAGAATAAGATAACTCTTGAATATACATTATACATGGTACACTGCTGTGAGATTGAGTAGCTGAATGGGGTACGGTCAGCGAGAAATTGTTATTTTTTTTAATAAAAGTAATTGCCATAAATAAATTTAACAAAAAGTACGCCCAGCAGTGGATGGCGATAGGCTGAAAGGATAATGATGACTTGCCATAAATAAAACCGTTTCTCGCATGGAGACGGAGTAAGAATACAATGCACCACCACCCTTATCTAGTGTGTAGATATCGTTAAAAATGATTAAGGGGTACAAAATATCTATGTAGAAGAAGAAAAACTCGAAATAAAACCTTATACGAACTCATCTCACCAGCGTGGTTTAAAAGGTAAATTTTTCTCCTAATGTGAAAGCTCGAGTTTACCAGTAGGACATATAAGCTGGGATGATGCTAAGCCTAATTTCTATCATTATTCAATACAATCAATGAATCTATCGACGTTGTCTATTATAAGTAGGCTCTCACAAAGGAGGACTTTATTAGTGGTAGGACCACACTGTTGACAGTTCTCTGTCTACAGCCGCGGGCCGCGGTAGTACCACACTCTCGCAGAAAATCGATGTTCGAGTAGTAGCAATTTGTTACTGCGGTTCGTTCGGTGACTGACAGAGCCGGAAGCCCGACTTTCTGAGAGTGCTTGCGTATGCTATACTCGTATTTTAGTGATGCCTTTAGTACCATCGAACCCGATTGCATGTATTCACACTCCCTTCACTTTCTTCGCGGTAGGCTACGACCTTGCAAATCTAAAGAGCGGCAGCAACACTTATCAGGTGTATTTGCCACCATTTGCGACAAAAAAAGGATAACGCCACAATCACTATGCTTAGCAAGAGGGTTGATAATTGCAATCGGTATTCTCTGATTTTTCATAACAATACTGCTGCCCACTCTCCAGGACTTTCAGTCAGATTTATGATGCCCAAGGAAATAAGAAGTGTCGATATATTTTATACCACTAAAATGGACTGACGACATTTTAAAGACGCATTGGATGCGGGTGGCATAGGACTGTTCTGAGCGGCATTTTCGTAAAGAGGCCTATGTCCAGCAATTTACATTTACG
Source organism: Lymantria dispar (assembly GCA_032191425.1). Classification (NCBI taxonomy): domain Eukaryota; kingdom Metazoa; phylum Arthropoda; class Insecta; order Lepidoptera; family Erebidae; genus Lymantria; species Lymantria dispar. The sequence continues at coordinate 14,722,539 of CM063449.1, read as the reverse complement.
GGCTGATGGATAGGTAGTTGAAAATATTTTATTCTTAACTTGTCACCAAAGGCCTGACCTGCCTACATGGCAATAAGAGATGAGTGTACGGAAGGTTATAGAGTTGCACACCATTCTCTTTAGCGCCGCGAACGGATTGGGTAGGGCGTGACCATACGAAAAAAAGTTATCACCTAAAATAATTCCATTTTTAATTAATATAGGTAGATACTTAAATATTTTGATGAAAAATATGCATCGTTCTTTTCTTCTACTATTCTTACGACACGGACAAACGTTATTAAAACCATGAACCCGGCTGTTAAATTAACAAACGATTAGTTAAGTATTTGGCAAATAATTTAGTAAGTCAAGGTTTTTGACGTTGTTAAGAACGTTATTTATTTTTTTTAATGTTTCGGAATCATTTCATGTGACCTATAAGCTATTCTACTAACGATACGGGTTGCCGATTAACTGCAAAATGATTTACGAATAATCTAGAATAATAATATATAGCAACATTAAATTTTACATTTAGATTATTTTAACTTTATTTTTGGTTTAAAGTTAAAATAATATTTTATGTAAAGAAAACTTTATGTGCACTTTACAGAAATGTCAGTTTACCGCATGTTATCATCATTATCATTTCAGCTCATGTACGTCCCATTTTTGGGCTCGAGTCTCCTCCACAATAGGAGGAATGTTGAACTACTATACCACGCTTCTCAAGTGTCGCCAACTCTATAGCAACACTGCTATAAGGTTATATTTCGAGTTTTCTTTTTCTTGCATAAATGTTATAAGCATATTCAATCCCTTAGTTGTCTTTTACGATACTTACGGGCAAGAGAGGATGGTCAATTATATTCTTATTCCGTCACCACACGGAACATTACCACATTTAAATTTCCATAATTAGACAATGAGAAACTAATGAAGACTTACAATGAGAAACAACTCATTTCGAGTCTCCAAATTTCTGATAGTGACTATGTTTTGCAATGGTGAGCGGAACGTCATTGCAAGCTTGCAATATTATCTAAGTTTGTTAATAGATTGCAATATTCAGATTGATAAATGACCGCGAATAATATTAACTTCCCTAACATCGACTCTTTTCTTAGCGGATGTCATGTGAACTGACCCTTAAAAATAAGCCTTCCGCAAAAGTGTCAACAAAAACCAAATCTTTTTTATGTAAAATTGTTGATTTTAATTTGACAAAAATAATATTGATTTATTGGCCGTGAAATTAGCGTACCATAATTATATAATAAGTTACAAGTTCAATGACTAAAATAGTCTATTGGCGCGTAACAGTGAAAAAAGTCCGTCAACTTGACCTAAATTTGTGTCACACTCGGATGCAAGAAAGGGCCATGACGCCAAACGTTCTATTACTAGATCAATCGATTGTGCATAGTAATTGGCAGTGAAAGTTTGAATACGCATTCAATTATAATATATAAATGTATACTAGTGCTATTCATATATATCCACAATTTATGCATTTTTATAGAACTTTGTGGCAGTTTTTTAATGCACAAACTGGACAATATGGTATGACTGAATAAAAATATTTTCGATGTGAGAAATTAAGAACAAAATTTCCCCTTTTGCCCGAGGATGTCGCAAATCTCTTTAGTTTGTATTACAATTTAGTGTTTTTTTTTTATCAACCTGTAGGATTTTTCTATTTTTATTTTAGCATCCCGAGCGGCTCCTCTAAGAATGGTATTTTTGTTTTTCTTTTATTTCATGTTCTAAACGTAGCCGAGATTGCATATAGAGTCTCCTTGACAAGAGGTCAAGACGTAATTATAAAGGTTTTTTTTCAAGATTATCTTCTCTAGTGGTTTCCATTTATTGCCCTAATCATACATTACTTCACTCGCAGTAATAAAAAGTATAATGATATTTTATATACTCAATATTCAGTCCTTGTTGTTGTTGCTTTTTTAAATTATCATTTCTAAATGAGCAGTAAATGTTATTTTTTTATCTAGCAGGCATCCCAGATGCAGAACCCAATCCGTTTTCATTAATTTTATATCACCTATTTTAAACTGTGATATAATTTCATTTCCTTTGCCTGTTAATCTAATATTTTTGCATTTACTTGTATTTAGTAATATACCATTACTGTGACACCACTTTGACAGTAAATTCAAATCTTTTTGTAGTAAACTAACATCACTACGTATTTCTATGGTTTAAAAATTTTTGACGTAACTACCACTACCTAGATAATGGAAGGGTCTATCATATTTTTGTAGCAAGGGTGGAAATAAACCTCTATCCAATAGCCAGTCATTCTAGTGCGGCTGTTCCTTTAAAAAGCGAGCTCAGTTTTTAGTGAAGAGTGTTTAACAAGTATTGTTTATATCTATATAGTTTAGTCAAGTCTAGGAGAAAGCTGTACTTTCTCTATACATTATCAAATCAGTTTTAAATACAGCTTTAAATTAACAAACAATAATATTTTTATCGATTAATTGCGCAGATGGCGCAGTAGTCTTATTTAGACTAGTACCTAATCTCTCTTACTGAGAGTCATAGATTCGATTCCCACGCGGATTTGATGTTTGTATGATCTACAAAGTTCTTAGTCTAGGTGTTATTTGTGTCTGTAAATTCAATTCGATTCAATTTAAAAGTTCTTTATTTCCAATTAACCGTAATATATGTACAAACTAATGTAAATATAATCCTGATATGACAACAATTACCTATACAATTTAAAAATGTTTTAAAAGTTACGTGACTTATTAAAAACTTATTAAACAAAAATGATTAAAAAACGAGTGTGAGTTAAATAGGTAAACTACCCTTACTAATATTATAAATGCGAAAGTAAGTTTGTTTGTTACGTTTTCACGCTTAAACCACTCAACCGATTTCAAAAATTCTTCGCGACGTGCGATCCCCTTTTTTTTTTGTATTTTTGTTTGTGGGTTACGGTCGGCGCACTCCTCGCACCACTCCGTCCGGGGCGACAGAGGGGCGTAAGCATTTACAATATGCAAAATAAAAAATACAAATAAAAATACAAAATACCCCCTATTTGGGGTACCCACCCTCTCATGACGTGCGACCCCATAACCTGCTGTATTCCCTCAGGCCAATCACTGGTACCAAAACTTTTACGTTCGTGGCCAGCCCATCGGGATATCCTTTCGGGTGCGATGCCCCCCGGGGCATCGCCCTCACACAGTCAGCCTTTCTGCGGGTGACGGACTATTCCTTGGTTCACTCACCCGTGGCTTCGGCTAACCTCGGCTAGATACACTGTAAATAAATTGAATTATTCACAAATATTAATTTATTATATTAGATAGTTGTAAAAACCGACTAAAAGATCATCAGGTGCAGGTAGCAGCATTCTACTGGGAAACTTTACAACTTTGTTTATCAACCCATCTGCGAAGCGTGGCATAATATTATCATCCTTCATAAGGAGGGTTATGGAGCTACAACATTGGACGGGGGTAGACTCTACATCATCTTGGAGTGGAATAATTTATGGAGTCGAATGATGGACGTAGAATCATATATATATTTATGCCTCAAACTTGCAAAACTATAGTTATAGGATATTAAGTGATGTAGGAATTCTTAAAATCATCTGTGTACATATTTACTACTCGCGTACTATACAATAGCACACGTGTACTGAATTGGCAGCAATATTTTAAATAAAATAATTGTTTTATTAAATCATCGATTCGATTGATGAATAATTGTAAAAAAAAAAATATTACATTAAGAAATTACCATTTCAGTTAATAAACTATCCACTGTTGGGCTCGAGCATCCCCCACAATAGGAGGGCAATTGACTTACTATAACGTCGGTATTTTTTTTTTGGTTGGGTTATGGTCAGCACCCATACCGTCCCATTCCGTCCGGGGAGACGAAAAGGCGGCACGCGGCCCAAACCGTAATCCCTCCCCTTTACCATTGGGTCGACCACCGGTACCTACCGAGTTTCTTGTCATCCGTGGCCGGCCCGGCGGGATATCCCTTCGGGTACCCTCCCTTACTAATGCCCCTCCCGGGACGTCCATTGCCCTCAAGCGGTCAGCCTCTCTGCGGGTGACGGATTATTCCCCGGTGCAGTGATCCGAGGGTTTCATTTTAAGTTTATGTGCATTTTTAATCTCTTAGTCGTCTTTGACGACCCGCAAGGGCAAGGAGTAAGAATATAATTCACCAACCGCCCTGGGTGGTGAATTATATTCTTACTCCTTCACGGACAAGATCTTTGTACCTATTTGGAATTAGTTTAAACCTACTACTGTACTGAATTGGCAGCAGTATTTTAAATAAAATAATTGTTTTATTAAATCATCGATTCGATTGATGAATAATTGTAAAAAAAAATATTACATTAAGAAATTACCATTTCAGTTAATATACTATCCACTGTTGGGCTCGAGCATCCCTCACAATAGGAGGGCAATTGACTTACTATAACGTCGGTATTTTTTTTTTGGTTGGGTTATGGTCAGCACCCATACCGTCCCATTCCGTCCGGGGAGACGAAAAGGCGGCACGCGGCCTAAACCGTAATCCCTCCCCTTTACCATTGGGTCGACCACCGGTACCTACCGAGTTTCTTGTCATCCGTGGCCGGCCCGGTGGGATATCCCTTCGGGTACCCTCCCTTACTAATGCCCCTCCCGGGACGTCCATTGCCCTCAAGCGGTCAGCCTCTCTGCGGGTGACGGATTATTCCCCGGTGCAGTGATCCGAGGGTTTCATTTTAAGTTTATGTGCATTTTTAATCTCTTAGTCGTCTTTGACGACCCGCAAGGGCAAGGAGTAAGAATATAATTCACCAACCGCCCTGGGTGGTGAATTATATTCTTACTCCTTCACGGACAAGATCTTTGTACCTATTTGGAATTAGTTTAAACCTACTTCGAATTAGTTTAAATTGTATTCCTACTCTGTCACCAAACGGAAAATATTAACAATAGAGCATATTAAAGATTTTCTATATTTGATATTCAATTGTCATATTTTCAGAAACCAGCAGCTAACTGCTGCGAATGGATGCGAGATTTCTTTGATATGCGTTATGTAAAGGAGACTCTGACAGTTGCTTTCAAACCTGGACCTAACAATCGAAGACTGAGGGTCATCATGCTTATAGTTGCCATGTGCGTTATTATTGGTCCTATTTATGGTGAGAATTTTTAAGATATTTTTAATTAAACTGTGAAATATGTACTAAATTTTTTTGTGGGAGGTTATGGTCTGGATACAAACAATCTGGAGCAAAGAAAGGGCGGCGGGCGACCCGATTACTTACCATTATACCCTTTCTATCGCCATTGGACTGATCACGAGTACCGTTTCCTTGACCTGCATGACCAAATACCAATTCATTTTCATCGTCTCCGTTCATACATGTCCGATTGCTGAGCTCGAATAACCTCTCAATAGGAGTGAAATTGACCTACTATAGTCGTACCATGCTTGTCGGACATTTTCCGTCTCTTGCATAAATATTATTTATATGCATATTATATCCTTAATCGTCTTCTCGACATCCAAAGTGGTGTATTCTTACTCCGTCACCACACGGAATACGTATGTGTATAAAAAATACGTAAGTAATCCCTTACTGAAATTTATAAAATGTCTAGTTAACTCAGACTTAATTTTTTACGTAGTTTGGAATATTAATAAATTTATTTGTGTATTATGGGTACAAGTTATAGTTCAATTAGTAATAGTACCTCTATAAAAAAAGACACTGGTTTCACTACGGCACTTAAGGCTATTCTTTGATTAAATTTAAATTACGGGTATATTGTATTCCATTCATTCATTAACTCGCATAGATCTACTATTAGACATAGGCCTCCACACGAAAATGTCCCTCAGAACGATCCTCTATCACCTGCAACCAACGGTTCCCTGCGACTTTTAAAATGTCGTCAATCCACTTAGTGGAGGGTCGTCCTACGCAGCACTATCCGATTCATAGTCGCCACTCGGGAAACTTTTTCCCTAACGATTGTCAGTTTAGCGTACGATGTAGCCAGACTATTGCCACTTGAAAGTGTTAATTCTTTAGGCTATGTCGGTTATAGTCGTTCTTCTACGGTATTTCTGATTTTATCACACAGTGAAATACCGAGCATACGCCTCTTCACAGCATGCTGAGCGTCTTGGACGCTGTCTATGAGGCGAACCTTTAGAGACATCTTACTGATATTGTGCTTTATGTTACAGGTGAAATCTCCGTCATGTATCTCTTCACTAGATATCGATTTAACTGGAACGAAGTTGATTTCAGCATGTTCTCTACTTATGCAATGTGTACTTCATTAGTCGGTAACGTATCTTTTGTACAATAATATTATACCTAACTTAACACTTTCATCTTTCATGGTAGATTATTCGAACGTCACCCGCTGGGAGGCTAACCGCGTGAGGAAAGACCGACGTCCTCCCCGAGGGGGGGACATCGGTCGATGGGAGGGTACCCCAAATAGGGGGTATTCCGTCGGGCCGACTACTGACGTCAAGTCACCCTGCTCCGGTGGTCGGCCCAACGACGAAGGCGACGTGCATCGCGGGTGGGTTGCGGGAGTGCGTGCTTACGCCCCTCTGTCGCCCCGGACGGAGTGGTGCGAGGAGTACGCCGACCGCAACTCATCCCAAAAAAAAAAGAAAATGGTAGATTTTGGATTATGTTCAAACGATGTATAAATTTAACAATACGTAAGTGGGCTTAAGGGGCGTATGGAGAATTATCGTTATTCTGCTCTTACCCCAATTTCTTGGGGTCAATGCAATTCTCTTCCATTGCACATATTGCAAAAGTAATTGGCTATACTTTTCCGTGTGGTGAAGGAGAAGGAATACAATTCACCACTCCCTATCTTGCTCGTGGATGTCGTAAAAGACGACTATGGGATATAATATGCACATAACACCTGCGCAAGAGAAGGAAAACTCGACATGAAACCCTATACCAACATGTCTGACCACCATGGTATAGTAGGTCAAATTCCCTCCCATTGTGAAGGAGGCCCGAGCCCAACAATGGGACGTATGTGGGCTGTTTATGATGATGATGATTGGTTATACTTTTATGACCTATGCCTCATTAACTTCAACCTTCCTTGGGAATGCGATTATTAAAGGATTGAGTTAACCCAGGTCGATGTAAAACTCTTCATCATCTCAGCTCATGCACGTTTTTTTTTTTTTTTTTATTGCAAACGGTGGCAAACTAGCAAACAGTACACCTGATGGTAAGTGTTGCTGCCGCTCATGGACCTTTACAAGGCCGTTGCCTACCGCGAAGAAAGCGAAGGGAGTGTGAATGCGTGCATTGAGGCTCGGTGATACCAAGGGCACCACCAAAACCCTCCACACGCAATCACCCTCAGAAAGTTGGGCTGCCGGATCTCTCGCTCACCGAACGAAGCGCAGTAACAAATTGCTACTACTCAGACGTCGATTTTCTGCGAGAGCATGGTACTGCCCCGGACGGACCGGCCCGCGGCTGTAGACAGATAACTGTCGACAGTGTGGTCCTACCACTCCTACAATGTGGTCCTACCACTCCTTACGTCCCACTATTAGTCTCGAGTCTCCATCACAATAGAAGAGAAATTGATCTTACTATACCATGCTGGTTAGATAGGTTAGTGAAAGGTTCAATTTTGAGTTTTTTTTGCATAGATGTTATATGCATATTTAATCCCTTAGTCGTATTTTACGACAGCCACGAGCAAGATTGGGAGTGGTGAATTGTATTCTTATTCCGTTACCACACGGAAGCGTAAAGTTCCTTGTCGTCTTTTAAAATACACACGAGCAATGTAAAAGTTGATTGGCAACATAACGGTAAGTATTCGCAGCCGCCATCACACAACACCAATTTAACACCTGTGTTAATATTAAAAAGTCTTCACTATTAACTATATTATTATTAGAGACATGAAGATTTTTTTAATGTTTTGGGTCGCCTTTACATACGGGGAAATATCTCTAGTACTCAGCTGAGGCTTAACTTTCAAGCAACAAACTTCAGAATGAAATGTTAAGCTATTTATAGAATCTATTTTAATCAGTTAAATTATACTATTATTTAAAATAACATAAATTATCATCATTTTAGCTAATATATTTCCTACTGCTGAGTTTGAGCCTCCTTCATATTAGATGCGAAATTGACCTACTATATATACCATATGGTCAGACACATTGATATTCAGTTTTATTTCGAGTTTTCCTTTTCTTGCATAGATCATATATTCGTATCCTTTTAATCGTCGTTAAAGTCACGAGCAAAATCGAATGAAATGAACTTTCTTCTTACTCCATCACTACACTACACATAATACATATATGGGCGGTAATACTAGGTACTCTATATAGTGTATCTAATAGTGATGTAACGAATATTCGCATTCGCATTCGCATCGCGAATATTCGCATATGTTTCTGACATTCGCAATCGCATTCGCATTCGCAAGGAACGATGCGAATATTTGGCGAATATATTTGACAAACTAAAAGCAAATTATATATATAATTGTGTAATGATATGATAATATTTATTATTTTTATTTACTCATAATATTTGAATAAAACAATATTATGGAACACTCAGGTCGGCAACTAAATAAGGAATACTGTCTCTCTTATTTTTGTCAGTCTAATATAAACTAATGAATGGGGGAGCCGGTTTCTTGTTCGGTTATACTGCGAAAACCACTGAACGATCAGAATAATATTTATACCATAAGATGCAGCATGTTTCGGAGAAAGATTTAGTATATGATATGTTGGTGAATACTTATCCGGAATTTATATTTGTTTTTGACGTGACAACGTCTTATAATTCAATGGAGTCAGCTGCACACACGAAAAAACATGACGTATGCGGCGTTACCTCGCTCTGAGGCGTTCCATTTAAGGCTTTTTTTTTTGGGGTGGGCTGCGGTCGGCGCGCTTCCGCACCACTCTGTCCAGGGCGACAGAGGGGCTTAAGCACGCAACACCCGCAACCCACCCGAACACCACGTCGCCTTCGTCGTTGGACCGACCACCGGAGCAGGGTTACTTGTCATCAGTGGTCCGCCCGACGGAATAACCCCTACCCGGGGTACCCTCCCATCGACCGACGTCCCCCGCTCGGGGAGGACGTCGGTCTTTCCTCACGCGGTCGGTCTCTCGGCGGGTGACGGGCTAACTCCCCGGTCACGTCACCCGCGGCCTCGGCTAGGGCGGCATGGGACGCAGGTAGTCGTGCCTGCGCCGCCCCAGTCGCTGGCGGCGGGTCGCTTCGTCGAGGCTGTGCTCCTCGCGTTCGCGACCCGCCGCCTCCTTCTGTGAGGTAACTGCCTCGCAGAAGGATGCGACCGTGTCCCAGTTCCTGATGCTGCCGAGCATCTCCCTAGCGATGGTCGGCAGCGTCAGGTCGGCACCGATGATTGCGACGAGTTCACGGCGCTGCTCTGCCCAAGCGGCACAGACCTCGAGCGTATGCTGCGCCGTGTCCTCGTCGCAATCGCAGTGGGGGCAGGACGGTGTTCTCTCCCTCCTAGTGACCCTGTACAGGTACTTGCCGAAGCATCCATGCCCCGTCAAGACCTGCACGAGTCGGAAGGAGAGCACACCGTGCCGCCGTTCCAACCACTGCATCAACACCGGCTGGAAGGCCTCCACGGTCCAGACACTGTATCGAGGCCTCTCCAGCCGGTCTGCCCAACGGGCGATGACATCTCGACGAGCGTCGACACGCCAGGCGGTGAGCTGCCTTAAGGAAACAACACCGCCTTCCCCTCGCACCCCCGACACCCGCCGATACAATTCGGCGAGCACTGCCGCCTCCAGTTCCATTTAAGGCTTGCCATTCAAAATATCTATCAAACAAATAAAATTAAAATTTTCTTTTGAAAAATGAAACCATTCCATCAGTATTTTCTTATGACGTTGTCACGTTCAACTATCGTCAGTAAACCTTTACAGACAACCGATTTTTTGTGTGAATGAATAATGAATTTTGCCAATAAAAAAAGAACATGATTCTATATGAAAAAATTACATTATTTTTGTTAAATAATCATTAAACTTTTTTGACATACCATGCCTTTAACACTCTCAGCGTCACAAATTGTGAAATAACTCCACACTTCAGTAACATGTGCTTTACTCATGTTTGTAAATTTGACAAATACACTAATAATAATAAACTAATCTCAAATTACAACGAATATTTTCGAACGAATCTGATCAGTTTCATTCGTTCAACTTGTAACGGTTAACCTTTGCTATATTTGGCTTAAACATGGCTGGTACGAAATGTTAAACCCGTATGATATTTTGCACGCGCTTTATTTGAAAGTCAACATTCATATATATTATATTCGCATATTCGCATTCGCATTCGCGAATGTTGGAGATAAATATTCGCACTCACATTCGCATTCGCGAATGTCTCAATCCTAACATTCGTTACATCACTAGTATCTAATATTAGCGCCCCTATGTATAGTACGGACAGAAAAGTATCGGTCATTTGACCGAATAGATACTTTTCTGTCTAAATTGAAAAACAATAAAAATAGAATTCCATAAAATTGATGACAGCTCCACTCCACGATGCAATTTTTTATCTAAACAACTTTTGAATCCACGTGAACACACAAAAAAATTCATTAAAACCGCTCCAGTTGTTTTTGAGGATTTCAGTCACATACAAAAGAAACAAATGATGATCTGGATCGTATAACGAAATATGCAGTCAATATATGGACTATGAAAAACTATTTTTGTTTTAAAAACTTTGAGTTTATTTAAAAAAAAATATTCAAATTTATTCATTTTCAGGTACTTTATTTTCTGTGGGCGTATTCAGCCATGTATTAAAGTATGACGACGCTATAATAGGAGTTATATCATGTACTAGCAAAATATTATCTGGATTTATGTACGCATTTGCCACAAAGACATGGCACATATACGTAGGTTTGTAATTTATTTCTATATTATTATTATTTACAACTTAATATCCTTCGTAATATTCGGTCCTTCTCCATCTTTCTGTTCATAGTTTAATAATTTAGTTGCATGCTGTCCTTTAATTAAAGGTATGTACTTAGGCCACTATGCTTTGCAGAGATTAGAAATCTTTCACCAGGCACACACTTTTCAATAATTTTTTGAGTACTCCTCAAGTTCCAAAATCCGTATTGCTAAGAATTTCTGAACAAAAATATTCAATAAAAGTTTTCAATCGATATGAACTTGAGGTGCACCGCTGGATCTGCTTCTATGATTAATCCGACATAAGTAGGTTAGTCAGCATAATTGGCATACTAACTGTAATAAGTTCTTTCTTCTGGTTTACAGCTCCGTTGATTGAAGTATTCAACGGAACGTCATTCATAGCAATGCGGTCAATGATCTCAAAATTGGTCGACAAAGACGAATTAGGTAAGCTTTACTGAGTTCATTATCTGAATTGTTAGGATAATCTTTAACATAAAATATCCTAACAATTATAAATATAATATTATTTTATCATGCAGTATTATATCGTCTACTGCAGGACGTGCTTTCACTATAATGCCATATAACCCAGTCATTCGTTGGAGAGATTATCATTAAAATTACCACGCTTGGCAAGTTGGTTAGTGATCGCAGTCAAAAAACCTATTGCTTAACAAGTTCCTTAATAACAATTGTTATTACGGTTCTTGATGGAAAGAACTTAGTAAGCAACAGGAATCTAGCTTCATGTTTCGGCTTCAAGTTCCCATACGCCACCGTGTACAATTTTGTGCCCTCAAATCAGTACCGAGACTGACAAGGGCGACTTATTTATTATGTTGCCGTTTATATTATGAATAAATAAGTTTTTTATCTTTTTATCAGTCCCTAAGTTACATTAAGTTTATAATTTAGTGTTTGCAATGTACTTCTTCTTTCTTCTTCTTTTATTCTTTCTACTTGGAATAGCATTTACGTGATCTTTAAATAATACTATTGATTTCAGGTAAGGTGAATTCTTTCTTTGGTGTGGCTGAAGCAATGATGCCTTTAATTTACGCACCCATGTACACCACAGTTTACACTGCGACATTGAAGACATTCCCTGGTGCCTTTTTCATTTTGGGCGGCGGTCTCACTATGCCAGCAGTGCTCATCTTCTTGTAAGTTATTATCTTAGGTGTTCTTAAGCTAGCTTTAGGTCTTTATTATTACAGTCGTTTTAATGACTTTCGTTATCATTTATATTGCGTCAGGTTTTTAGTTCGGGGTTTAGAGATTTTCGAGATAAGACCATTATGAAATCTGATCTCTACAATCCAAAGGGATATCAAAATCCTAGAATAAGGCAGATAAATTTGATTCTTCGTGTCGACTATCACAAAAATACATTTGTAAAAAACATGTATAACAACATGCCTGTCGAAACACTGGAGAGAAATTTTGTTTAGCAGTTGAATCGGTTGAATTATAAAATAACATTATAATCAAGTATGAGTTAATTGAATGAGTTTTCCGTTTAATGTCATATTAGGAACTCAATATGACGCTTACTTTGCCTGGAAAGTCGTATTAACATTTTCCAATTTACACAGTTTATCGCAGTTGCCTACGTAAGTAATAGAAGAAACTGTGCAACCAAGCAATAAAAAGTACGAAGTAGGATAATGTTAAAGCAGCTAATGTTAAAGCTTTGAGTTGCTGAGTGAAAAAGATGCTGCTAAATCTTGACTTCTAAAATAATTTATATCTTGTATCTATATTTTGATAGATTTGATTTATTTTTATTACAGTTGGCTTTGGATAGCTAATAAGAAACATAACGTGGACAACCCAGTTAGAAGTATACCGAATGATGATCTAGATAAAGCAGGGGTTGATAATAAAGCTTATAATGCTGACGACGCGGAGAAAAAATCACAAAATCCAAGTGACATTCAAGCAGAGGATACTAAAGATAGCGTTACACAATCACAGATAGAAATGGGCTTCATTGAAAGCATAGTGAATAATAGCAAGGTACAACACTAGTTAAGGTTGAACATAACTATGATTAATTATAAATAAAATGAAACTTTTTATACAGGGTTATTTAAAAAACTTAATGGTATTGGAAAAGATCGGAAGACGATCATAAGTTTCAGTGATATATTTGAACTTATAAATAGACTTATTTTCAAGGTTGAGTAGTTTGACCTTTTACTTTTTGTTACTGTGAACATAACACTTATATATTTAGAAATAGAATTTTACAATATCAATATTTATGACAAAGAACGACACATAGCTGTTCTGACTTTAACATTCTTAGTTCCTTATTTGGATGTTTATAAAAACCCCTGAAATATCGAAATAAAAAAATACTGCAAAATAGAATTCCTAACCGATTATCATAGGTTCTCACTCAGAACATTTTTTTATTTAATCCGTCGTAAGTTCGAATTGTATATTTATAAAATACTCCTCAGTACAAGGATGAATTGCTTAGTAGGAGCCTTTAAAAATCCCTTTCTAAAAGTCAGAGCAACGATTCGAATGAACGAAGTTTAAATTTGATTTCGTAAAGAACCGTAGCTTCTGAATTTTATATACATTAGTAATATATATTAAACGGGTGTAACCGACATAGCCCGCAAGAACGGGTGTAACCGACATAGCCTGCAGAATTAGCGCGTTGAAATGGCAATGGGCAGGCCACATCGTTCGTCGAACCCACGACCGTTGGGGAAGAAAGGTTCTTGAGTGGCTACCACGAATCGGATGGCGCAGCGTAGGACGTCCCCCCACTAGATGGACTGACGACATTCTTAAAGTCGCAGGGAACCGTAGGATGCAAGTGGCGCAGGACCGTTCCAAGTGGTATTCTCGTGAGGAGGCCTATGTCCAGCAGTGGATTTCTGTAGGCTGATGCTTGGATGGAATATATATTAAAACTTAACGCAAAAATGTAATGTATTTTTGTGATAATTTAATTAGGGTTGTCAATAAGATTTATCATTAACTTAACAAATGCTGGTACTTTTAAAACAATATAAATTTGACACAAATATATTTCAGACACGTTTTGAACATGCATGAAACCGACCTGGATTTTGTGATGTATTTTATAGGTATATAGATATGTAAATAATATAATATAAATAATATTCCATACATTATTTAAGTTAAATTAAGGTCTTATTGTAGTTTTAGAAATATGTAAATATGATTTTAAGATAATGATTTAAAGTATACTTAAATGCTTACTGTACTGTCAGTAATATAGCTATCAGGGACTGTAGTGTTGGCTTAACTTCTTGAATGCCACCCATTTGTGAATTGATCTACATAACAAAGCCAAACAAAATACATAAATTGCTGTACAATGGGCAACAAAATATAAGTATATAATATTACACTATATTAAAAAAAAAAGAAAATAATAATTTACAAATATTCTAAATCTTCAACTTTAAAATAGCAACATTTGTAATTTTAGATTGCTATTTTAAAATTGGGGTATGAATTTAAGTTTGCGCGTTAATTTCACCATCCAAATGTTGCCTGATAGCCTATTTAACAAATGCGTATAATTAATAATACATAATACTGACAAATAGCGGATCAGTGACCATGTGTCCATAGTTACTTATTAAACTTTAGCGTCTTGTTATCATAACAATTGCTGCGATAACAAACTCAAATTGAAATGAATACTCCAATCAGATTTTTTTCACCAGTTTTTATTCATGAAGTCAAAATCACATTACACTCCTCGGGTGTCACCCATGCAATCTGGACCACTATGTATTGTAACGGAGAGTTAAAAATATCACACAATAAAAATGTAAAATAGAAAACTTAAGCTATAATACGTCAATTATTGTTAAAAAGTTGATGATAATAATAACTTTATGTAACGTTACACTTTGAAGTGGGATTTAACTAACGTAGTAATTAATCTGTGATTTATTAAAGATATAGATAGATGAATTATAAGTTACCGTTGATAAATGTATTTTTGTAATATAGTATTTTTAATTTTCTTTTATGTATTTTTTAAACTTTTGTGTATATAAATGACTTCAATTATTTTTTTTTATTTAACAATAATTGATATAAGTTGAAATTGTTACTATTTCTGTTTATCACACAATATTAACATTGAGCTCCAAAATTCTGTACTTGACTTGAAAAATGTAATTATTAAAAACCTGTCATAATTCGTCATGAAATTTAACTTTATAGAGAGTTGTGAATTAACAGATAATTTGAAAATGAATTATAAAATAAAATGGGACATACATGTAATTTAACTATGACATGAATTTCCAAATATTTTATATCAACTAATTTGATTTTAACGCTATTTGACATTTACCTAATATTTCAACGATTTAATTTCTAATTAACGTACCTAAAAGTTTCAAACTTATTTAATGTTTATGATATCGACATTTCTATATTTGATTAAATTTATTTTCGAGTTAGCAATTTTATGTGTATTTATAGAATTATTTTTATAAGGTATTAGCTGTCTCGTACTCCTTCCCATCTATTATTTACCTATAGATAAGTTCTAAAACCATCTTATATAAACAATTGGAAGCTGGACGTAAACATACACAGTAGCAAAATTTAATTGAAATCATTGGACTCTAATAAAGATGATGATCGTGACTTTAATTTATTTAGATGATTAATTTAAGTTCCTAAAATGTAACATTGTGTGAGTACTTACTGAAGAAATAAAATAATAAATGAATTTTAAAGTTTTTTTATAATCATCATCATCATTTCAGCTTATATATGTCCCACTACTGGGCTCAAGTCGCCTTCACAATAGAAGGAAGATTGACTTTACGATACTATGCTGGTCAGATAGATTGATATAGGGTTTTATTTCGAGTTTGAATTCTCTTACACAGATGCTATACATATGCGTATTAATTAATCCCTTAGTCGTCTTAAAGAAAAAAAAATGCATTTCATGAATATAATAATATTTCTAAGCATTCGTTCTAATATTTTCCATCATTTCAGCTCTTGTACGTCGCATTGCTGGGCTGAGCCTCTACCAAAATAGGAGAGTAATTGACCTGTTGTACCACGCTAATCCGAGGCGTTGATACAGGCTTTTATTTTAATTTTTCTTC
This sequence comes from Lymantria dispar, assembly GCA_032191425.1. NCBI lineage: Eukaryota > Metazoa > Arthropoda > Insecta > Lepidoptera > Erebidae > Lymantria > Lymantria dispar. The sequence continues at coordinate 14,706,394 of CM063449.1, read as the reverse complement.
TCTTACATAGATTTAATCCTTTAATCGTCCTTTATGACATCTACGGGCAAGAGAGGGAATGCTGAATTGTATTCATACTGTACGGTTCTAGTTGATCCCGTACACCGAAGTTAAGCACAAAAACTACACAGCTTTATGTAAAGTTATATTTAAGTTAAGTACAAGTTGCCATATAGCTTTGCACTGGTCAGTTACATAGCAATTACAAGTAAACTCCGTAGTAAGCAAAACGTGTACCTACGTCGAACCGTACACATACCTACACTAAAATTGTATTCTTACTAGAAAAATATTTTCCAAAATAACAACAGATTTGTCTTATCTTAAAAATATCAACGAGCTGTTAGAAATGATTAAAAAATAGATGTTCATTAGGTTCCCTAGGATAGATTTTGTTCTTGAACTGAGGAAAATTCGGTACACGTTCCACTGTTACGGTTGTCTGACCCGAACCGAGGCACTCCCCGTGACTGTCTAAAGCCCCCTCTACACGTCGGCAGATGCGTCTGCAGACGTCGTCAGATGCATCCGCGGATGGATCTCTGTGCGCTGTCCACACGTCTGTAGGTCGATCAGTCTGTATTGACTCTTAACGGACGCAACACGTACGCACGCGAAATGGATATTGAGACCGTAGCTGTTGCAGCTATTTATTTATTTAGGACCTTTAAGTACTATTTAAGTGTCCATCGCAGTAGTTATTAAAAAAAACTGGAGAAGAGGAACATTGTGGACGCTGTAATCAGCATACATAGAAACCGAATAAAGTGGAAAAAAAACATTTCCATAATATATTTTTTGCCTTCCGTGTGGTGACGGAGTAAGAATAAAATTCACCACCATCCCCCACGCATTCATTCTTACCCGTGGGTGATCGTACGAGACGACTAAGGGATATAAAACGCATATAACATCTATGCGAGAGAAGGAAAACTCGAAATAAAACCCTATACCAACCTATACCGACACGTCTGACCAGCGTGGTATAGTAGGTCAAATACCCTTCCATTATGGAGGAGGCCCGAGCCCAACAGTGGGACGTATATGGGCTGGGATGATGAAGATGATGATTTATTGCAATTTTTTTTAACACATCCTCCTGGACGCCGCACCGCACTCCCGCAACCACCCGTGATGAACGTCGCCTTCGTCGTTGGGCCGACCACTGGAGCAGGGTGACTTGAGGTCAGTGGTCGGCCCGACGGAATGCCCCCTATTTGGGGTACCCTCCCATCGACCTACGTCTCCAAACCCACCCCCCCTCGGGGAGGAAGGCGGTCTTTCTTCGCGCGGTCGGCCTCTCGGCGGGTGACGGACTAGTTCCCCGGTTACGTCACCCGCGACCTCGGCTAGGGCGACATGACGCGCAGGTAGTCGCGCCTGCGCCGCCCCAGTCGCCGGCGGCGGGTCGCTTCGTCGAGGCTGCGCTCGTCGCGCGCGCGACCCGCCGCCTCCTTCTGCAAGATCACTGCATCCCAGAAGGCTGCGACCGCGTCCCAGTTCCTGACGCTGTCGAGCATCGCCCTATGTCGCCCATGCGGTGGTCGGCAGCGTCAGGTCGGCACCGATGATTGCAACGAGTTCACGACGCTGCTCTGCCCAGGCGGCACAAACCTCGAGCGTATACTGCGCCGTGTCCTCGTCGCAATCGCAGTGGCGGCAGGACGATGTGCTCTGCCTCCTAGCGACCGTGTACAGGTACTTGCCGAAGCATCCATGCCCCGTCAAGACCTGCACCAGTCGGAAGGAAAGCACACCGTGCCGCCGTTTTAGCCACTGCATCAGCATTGGCCGGAAGGCCTCCACGGTCCAGACACCGTATCGAGACCTCTCCAGCCGGACTGCTCAACGGGCAATGACGTCTCGGTAGGCGTCGACGCGCCAGGCGGTGAGCTCCCACAAAGAGACCACACCGCCCTCCACCCGCACCCCCGACACCCGCCGATACAACGAGACGTGGTCGGCCTCTCGGCGGGTGACGGACTAATTCCCCGGTCACGTCACCCGCGGCCTCGGCTAGGGCGGCATGAGGCGCAGGTATTCGCGCTTACGCCGCCCCAGTCGCCGGCAGCGGATCGCCTCATCGAGGCTGCGCTCCTCGCGCAGGCGATCCGCCGCCTCTATAATTTACACTATAAAAATGATGTTTATTATTTAATAAAGTCTAAAATTCTACTTCTCACGACTTACGGGCAGCGACATCATTTATAACTTCGTCAAATTCAATATCGTCTGTCACACTATATTTTCTATCGACAAAATGGTCAAATTACTCAATCTTAAGGAGCTTCTTATGGAGGGTGCATGTACACGTCTAAACACAAATAAGGGGCCGATCGCCACTCATGTTTTGCAACAATTGTTTTGGGTGGGACATTTAATATGACATTTAATAGGTGCACGTCAGTAAAAGCTAACGTCTTGAAAAATTAATTGTCCGACTCACCGCCAGTCATCATTCATTATCATTTCAGCCTATCGCCGTTCACTGCGGGACGTAGGCCTCCTTCACGTTACGTCAAAAAATGCGGTCCTGTGCTGCCTGCATCCAACGACGCCCAGCAACTTACACCAGGTCGTCGGTCCACTTGGTGGAGGGCATCCTACACTGCGTCATCCGATGCGTGGTCGCCACTCGAGAACCTTTTTCCCAGCGGTTGCGGGTTCGTCGAGCGATGTGGCCTGCCCATTGCCACTTCGGCGTGCTAATTCTTCGGGTTACATCGGTTATACCCGTTCTTCTGTGGATTTCCATATGCCGTCAACTAGAACCGGTACAGGAATGACATGGGCATTTCACATGACTTTCGTCTTGTCCATGTTCATTCGTAAACCCACTAGTTGGGATACCCTGCTGAGATCGTTGAGCATGGTGCCAAGGTCATCCATGGATTCTACCATAACTACGATATCGTCTGCAAATCGAAGGTGAGTGATGTATTCGCCGTTGATATTGATGCCGAGTCCGGTCCAGTCTAAGAGTTTGAAGACATCTTCCAGTGCAGTGGTGAACAGTTTCGGAGAGATGACATCTCCCTGTCTCACGCCTTTCTGCAACTGGATTGGTTTCGTACTCTTATCCCGGATACGGACCGACATTGTGGCGTTTCTATAGAAACACTTCAACACTTCGATATAGCGGTGGTCGATTTGGCACCGCTGAAGGGACTGCAGCACCGCCCAAGTTTCGACTGAATCAAAGGTTTTCTCATAGTCCACAAACGCTATACACAGAGGCCGATTATACTCCTCGGTCTTTTGTATAATCTGCCGAAGCGTGAGAATATGGTCTATGTTGCTATAGTCTTTTCAGAAGCCGGCTTGTTCGGGCGGTTGGAAGTCATCAAGCTTGCACGTGAGTCGATTGGTAATGACCCTCGACAACAACTTGTAAACGTGGCTCAGGAGTGAGATGGATCTGTAGTTCTTTAGAAAAGCCTTGTCACCCTACTTGAAGAACAGCACCACTACACTCCTGGTCCACGACGCTGGAACGTCGCCCCCGAGGATAACGAAATTAAATAGCTTCTAAAGGGCTTTTAAGACCGGCTTACCGCCTGCCTTCAGAAGCTCTGCCGTAATTCCGTCATCTCCCGGTGCTTTACCGTTACGTAGCTATTTGAGAGCCATTCTGATCTCGTACAAGCTGATGTCCGGGATTTCTTCGGTATAGTGCTGAGTTAGCTTAGATCTGGGATCTTGGACCAAGCCGACAACAGCATTTCGGGATGATTTATATAACTGTCCATAGAACCTTTCGACCTCTCCCAAGATCTCATTTTGGGATGAAATGACAGTGCCGTCATCTGTCTTCAGCTTAGTCATTTGGCTTTGCCCAATAGACAGATCTCGTGCGAACACTTTTGAGCCATGATTCTGCTCTATCGCTTCTTTAATACGAAGCGTATTAAATCGGCGAATATTGCGACGCACAGACCTGGAGATCTGCCTTTTCAGCTACCTATGTTCGGAACAATCGGCTGAAGACTGCACCGTCATTTCTTTTCTCCGCTTCATGAGCTCGAGAGTTTGGTCAGAAAGTTTTTTAGGTCTATTAACGCGGTTAGCCTTGAAAAATTTCGACCCAACCGCGTGAAAAGTTTCCACGTACCTGTTGTTCATATCGTTCGGGGATTAGCACTCGTCACTCAGACATTGGAAGCGATTGTGTAGTTCGAGTTGAAAGCTTTCGAGGTTCTGGTATTAGACAGATGTAGGTCAGAGTGTAGACTTCATCAAGCATGACCGCTCGACTTTTGTATGGATATTCAATGTGCCTCGTGCCATCCAGTGATCGCTCCCAGTTTTAATCCTGCTGATCACTGAGACATCATTGAATATTTGTCGTTTGTCTGACAAGATGAAGTCTATCTCGTTTTTTGTTGAACTATCGGGGCTAACCCAGGTCCACTTCCCTTGTGGCTGCTTCCTGAAGAAGGAATTCATCATAAAGAGGCTTTTCTTCTCTAGAAAATCAGCCAGTTTCTGGCCCCTCTGGTTTCTCTGTCCATATCCATGTTTCCCCACTCTCAACTCGTCGTCGCTCCCTTTGCCTAGTTTCGCGTTAAAGTCTCCCATATCGACCTTGAAGTGAGTTTTGGACGCGTGTATGTCTTTCGAGACGTCCTCGTAAAATGCCTCCACCTCGTCGTCGGAGTATGTTGAGATCGGTGCGTATACCTGAATGACCTTCAAAGAATACCTCCTGGTAATTCGGAGTTATACTCCGGTACGCTAGCCTTGTCGACACACTCTCGATCCTCTCCACGTTGTCTACGAGAGACTTGCGAACTATAAAGCCTATCCCGCCTTGAGATGGGTCATCGCCCTCCCGGTAGAAGAACAAGTTTCCGGACCGGAGGATTATTGTGCCCTCACCCTCTCTTCGCACTTCTGATAATCCTACAATGTCCCAGCGGATTTTGCTTAGTTCCTCTTCCAGCTCGATGACCCTCTCGTCAGTCCTGAGTGTCCGAATGTTGTGTGTTACCAGGGCCAAGGGTCGTTTTAATTGCTAGCTGGATCGCTGTCGGAGATTCCTTGCACCCTGCGCTCCACAGCTACCGGGCCCGCCACCAAAATGGGCCGGTAGGGTACCGGAGCTGCCGTGACTGGGGGCCGTTTCTTTGTTGATCATCATCATAAAGGGGATAATGCCGTAATCGCCACGCTTGGCAGGCGGGTTGGCAATCGCAATACGATGTTTAGATGTTTAACATTTCCCAGAAGAGAGCTGCTGCCCACTCTCCTGGTGGATCCTCAGCCGAGTTTTACGACTCCCACGAGCAAGTAAGGGGTGGCGACAAATGTATTCTTAACCCGTCGCCACACGGGTAGCCGCCATCGCCGTTACCGCCAGTGCCCGCACAAAATATTTATTACCGAAATTCTCTAGACAAATTTTGATGAGCTTTTTTTTTAGGACATTTGCTTATCGTCGATGTTTAATTAACGATACTTTGATGTAATACTGAGTAATAGAAATCCTTCAAGCAAATTCTGGTGAGCTTTTTTTTTTTAGGAAATATGTGTATCGTCGATGTTTTGATGTCAACATCGATGTTCATGACTCCGAGCAATTTCTGATGAGCTTTTTTTTTTGGTAAGTTTGTCGCATATTTTAATTATTTACTAAAAATAACATCATATAAGATTTCATTCAAAAGGTCGTATGTTTTGCGTACGATTTCTATCACTCGATCGTACATCGTACAAGAACATCGTATAAATACGATTTAAATCGTACGGTTGGCAACGCTGGTGTGGACGCAACACTCAGCGCTGGCGTTGAAACCCTTTGATCCGTGCTACAAAAATCGACAACTAACGGATGAGTGCCGGATGCATCTGCGGACGTCAAATACCTACCACAGACGAGCAAATCACCCCCTCTACAGGTCCGCGGACGCGTCCGCCGATGACATCTGCGGACGCATCTGCCGACGTGTAGTGGGGGCTTAAGACGACTGACGGGGAAAGTGCTGACGTAGTGATAGATACCTAGGCTCTTAATTGAACAATGTAGCGATGTAACAACCCCCTAAAAAGATGAAACTTATAATATAAGTTTGAGGATACTATACGGAGCATGGGAACTGGGATTTCATCTAGCTCATGCCATTCATCTGATATATTATTAGGCTCAAATATGTTATTGTATATGGGACTTTTATCGATTTTTTTACAAATTGCAAATACTAATTTATGAAATAGAAAAACTAACATTAAATTAATAAAACAATAGGTAGGAATAGGGTAGTGTGATTCATATTGAATAAGGGGACAAGGTCCATTGATAATTATGACGATGTTTGATAAGACCAGGTCAATTGAGGTAGTGACAAGCTTTTCCAAATGCATGTCATACAACTTTAGATGTTTTAAATTTGATTTAAATGAGAGAAATTTGTTTTTATTGCAACAGGGATCATTAATAAGATTGAAATCAGAGATAACAGGTGCTCTTGTTATATTGTAGCTAGGCTTAGAAGTAAACACTTTATCTCTACAATGAGCCCTACAATCTGGGTTTACATAAATAGTGCCAGTGCCTAATAACTTATATTCAGATAAATGTGAATCACATTCAAGTGTAAGTTTACTCGGCTATAATTTAACAAACAGCCACATGTTGCCTTTTAGTTCCTGCCAAGTATCAATATTTCCATGAATTAATCTGGTTTCACATTGTTGGAGTAATTTATCTATAATTTTACATAGCATTTCTGTCCCGCAGGTTGGCAAGTCCTGCATTGAAAATGGTTCAAGATCCTTACAAATATAAATTTGATTAATAATATTATAGACCATTTACTTATATCCTTAAGGCAGATCCTTAGAGATAAGTTGTATATATATTGATGTATGTACATTAACTTATCTCTACATATATCCGCTTGACGTGAAATGCCCCATATATTAAATTATTTGATTTCGATTGGCAAGTGTGATAATTGTTTGAACGATCCAGAAATGAATATAATGTGTCGCAATAATAAAAATATTCATTCATAATATTCTAAATACCACAAAAATGGTTTTACAAAAATATCTAAAGCTACATTTAGGTTACAAATTTTGTATAAAGTCTACATTGTTTACGACTATTGTCGTGTGAAGTATTTATTTTGAATGTACGAGTATCCAGTTAGTTGATAAAAATATTTGAAAGTACATCTTTATATATACTCCTTCTATACAGCTGAACCAATTTTAATGACTTTTGTGGTAGACACACACATCAGTGCATGCACTTGAGGATGCAATAATGGTTTAGATCAACAATTGACCCTGGTAGGTGGCACTGCAATCAATTACGAGGACTTTTTAAATTTAGTTATGTGCAGGACAGCCTTCGTTGGATGAGTTAGTGTATAGGTATGTCTGTGGATGACGATGGGCTAATAGATGGGTGCTACAGATCATTTAAAATGGTACATTCTTCAAAAAATAGTACTAATGCTGTTAGTACAAGCTTATCTGTTCTTCATTATGATCTAACACCATTTGCAAAAGCGCCATTTATAAAAGGACGAGCAAAACATGGCGATGCATTTTGTTATTCTTCTTGCTTTATAAGTAGTCTAGCACTTTCGTGAACTATTCGGGTGTCTATAACGAAACAGCGCCACTGTGGTACCAGGATTTCATGTTACCGCTTGATACTATATAAGTTAAAAGACATCAATGGCATTTAAGTAGGACACGCTAAAATTCAAAGACCATTCTATGGTAAGTTTACTTATGTTATTACACTTAAATCTATACTAAAACCAATGCAGACCCATATAATTGAAATCTCTTATCTTACATACTACTTAGAGACATTATACATTTTTATTATCTTGTAAAACCTATGGCATAATTAGACATCTGACTTACATTATATTGAATATATAAAAATACTTATACGAATGATTTATATCGTGCAAAGAATTTCATATGATTTGTGTGGTATTTCTTTACCGTCGAATGACATGTACATAGTTTTGTGACTCGGAAGGACCTGTAAAAAACATATTGAATTAAATTTACAATATAGAGTTAGTTTTGATCATTTTCTCGGCTATATAAGTCCCACTTTGACCTCAAGCCTCCTACACAATGGGAGGGAAATTCACCTACAATTCCAAGCTGCTGAGAAGTGCGACGTCAGGGTTTCAAGTCGAATTTTCTTAATATTACATCGATGTTACCTGCATATAACCTTTTGTTGTCTTTTACGATACCCACAGGCAAGAGAGGGGTGGTTAATTGTATTCTTACTCTATAACCACATCTAAATAGAATTATTATTATCATGGAATTAGTTTTATTTTAACTTAATTATACTCTGTTATATTATATAGTATTTAATTTTTATTCTTTCGGCGCGACATTTTGAATTTTTTTTTATCATTCAATAACAATCAAATAATAACAAGCTGAAATCCGAAAAATAGATTTGTTTCATACTAGCGATACGCCCTCGCTTACCTTTGGTAGTCGGTAGTTCTGTACCCTAATTTTAAATATCTGATTCATCATCATTTCAGCTCATATAGGTTCCACCATTGGGCGCGAGCTTCCTCCGAAATAAAAGGGAAGTTGATCCGGCGTGCTGATAGATACTCCTTCATAATAGGAGGGAAATTGACCTTACTGTACCATGCTTGTCAGACAGGTTGTTTTAGGGTTATATTCTAACCTAATTCTACTCATATATGCTTCACTATAGAACACAGGCTTTCTTCAGATAAAGAAAATTATCCTAAAATAGAAAACTAATCAGAAGTATCAGGCAAATTGCTTTATTTCAAATTCTCCCTTTTTGTAGTGAAAATTATTTTTAAAATGCTTTATTAAAAATTTTCCCCTTTTTGGGTGAGAAATTTTCCCCTTTTTGGGTGAGAAATTTTTACCCTTTGTGAGTTACCATCATCAACTTAGCTTACATAACTCTCACTGTTGGGTTCGACCTTCTCCAGAATATGAGGAAAGTTTATCTACTACATCACGTCGATTGCTATAGGGTTTTATTTCGTACAGAATGCTACAGGGTCTCATTTTAAATTTTCCTTTTCTTGCTTAGATGTTATATGCATATTATACCCGCTTAGTCATGTTTTATGATATCTACATGCATAATACGGATGACGAATTTTATATTTAGTTCGTCACCAAAGTGAGGTGTACGGGGTATTTAAGAGATTCCGACAATATACAACAGCAATGTATCGGTTTTCATAGTAAATTCATTATAAGAAAATAAATATGTACTTACTTTTCCAGGAGTTAATGAACGTTGCTGCTCAGCTCTACCGATGTACAGAAGTTCTCCGTCTTTTGTGTTACCAGCGACTAACGCGTTGGACGGTACAAATGCTCCGCGAGTTTGTTTTACCCATCGTATCCTTTCAGGACGGGCACATAATACCTGTAAATTAAACCATAAGCATAGTTAGAGTTACCCTGAGCTCAGGGTTCGAAGAGTTTAAGTTGCGATAAAACAACAATCAGCTAAAAAAAAAGGTATGTCTCAAGCAGGTTGGAGGTAATTTACTCTCCCTTCAACCAACAAGCGAGACAGTGCGCCATCAAGCTTTCGCGGAATTCCACGTACGTCTTGAGTATGGTTGCCACCCGTACTTTGATATAAAGTATTGTACGTTATTTCCGTTAATTGTACTTCATACTGTATGTAAGCAATAAATTACACGAGAACATTTTATTTCGCAAGAACTAATTTCTCGAGATGAAGGCTAAAGACATTGTTTCAAATTTGTATAAATTAATTACATATTTAATACCGATTACTGCCACAGCAACATTCATAGGGAGGGATTTGCGGGTGATGTACAATACAAATTAATTACTTATTTAGTTTCACATAAATGAATAGGGCAAAGATGCTGTGCAGGTGTTAATTTGTGATAACTAAGCGATAAAAGTTGCTAAAATTATGTTTTTGATCAAAATTATGAAGTAAAGGCCTTTTGTACTTTATTTTGACACCATGTACTTTTTTTTCTAACTTTGTAAACCAATGTATTTTATTTCCACAAAAAAAATGTGGTAAACCCTAGTCTTGAGATCTAATTCTATAAAATTAGCTAATTTATTTAAATCTCTTTATCATATTTAAGATTTGAACGTACAGCATATTAGTATAATACACGAACAGGGTATGTATCTAGATGATATCTGCAGTGTATATGTCTAACATGGGTGCAGTTGGCTAGCGTTATCCAGTATGTTCAAAATAATAATACGGCGATGAAAATTTTATATTATTACAATAGCCTTTTATAGTTATTTGATCTAAAAATAATCATATGCAACAATGCTATTTTAATAAATGAATCCACGTACATACTAATAAATTATATTGTCGTGGGGAATGGGTCTGAATGTTAATTTATCTATAATTATTGAATTTATAATTAGATATAAGTATATTATACTGGCAGGACCACATTGTCGACAACCTTCTATCTACAGCCGCAGGAGGGTTCCGTTCGTTCGGAGTAGTACCACAATCTCGCAGAAAATCGATAATATAACCTTAGTATTACCGAACCTTTGCACGCATTCACACTTTTGTCACGATAGGTAACGGCCTAGCTTACCTCATTTACCATTAGATGTGTTGTTTGCTAAGCTTGTTATTTAGAAAATTCTGACAAATCTGCTAGGTCTTTTTATCTCTAATATTTTTGCCTGGCATATAAATTGAATCTGGAACCCTACGATCATTAGCGATTGCAGAGCGAGTTATAAGTATTCCAAGATCTGCTGTTTATTCTCCTGGTGATACTTTTCACCGATTATTACGACTACAACAACGAGAGAAAACTAACTATGGTGATGACAATGGATTTTTATTCTTTTAGAATATCGCATGCTATTTGTCAATTATATTAACGTCCTGAAGCCTATCATCATGACAGCTCATATACGTCCCACTACTGGGCTCGAGCCTCCTCCACATTAAGAGGGAAATTGATCTACTATACCACGCTGGTCAAGCGGGTTGGTATAGGGTTTTATTTCGAGTTTTCCTTCTCTTGCACAAAATCACTAAGTAGCCTTTTACGACACCCACGGGAATGAGAGGGGGTGGTGAATTGTATTCTTACTCCGTCGCCACACGAAGCCTATTCTTGATGAATATTGACAAATTAATTATGATTGTTTTACAATCAAAAATTTTGATCATTAATATACCAACCTCTATATTCTGTACAGCGTTTTCTTTACCTCCCCACGCGACATAGGCTGACTCGTGTTCAATCGCTAGCTTGCCGGGGATTAAATCACCTTCAAACCAGGCTCTTATAACCCATAATGGACTGCCGTCATGTCCTTCATATCCGGCTACAACGGCTCTATCACTTAGCGAAACCGCGTTGTCAGGCGTCGTTGGAATCCATTCAATGCCAGCTAAAAATATTAATTATTAGTAATTTAATGATTTTGACTTATTCAATATGTCTATTTTGGTTTATTGATCGGATTTGCTTCATAGCAGACGTAATGATAAGGATGACTCTGTTGGACATAGATCTCACGAGAACGCACTTAGATTGATCCCATGCTTGCTACATTTAATCGCTACCTGGGATATTTACGATGTCATCAGTCCAACTAGTGCACTTTTAAAAAATTCGTGGCATAATATCAAGATTTACAGAGATCGGCCACTTTGCTATCCAATGTGTGAAGCTAGGCTTTAGGGATTATTGAATAAAAGATTAATTTTATGTAAATACATATCTGAAATCATAAGGTTCTTTTTTGATACTTACGCATTCCATATGCTGGAGTTGTAGCTATGTTAGGATAACCGAAACCGACTGATGGAGCTAATGGCGTTACAGTCGGATATGACATAGCGGTTGGATGTCTTGTCTGATAAGGGTATGCAGGGTTTGATTGGTATTGCCCTTGATTTGGATATCCTAGATAAGGAGATTGAATTTGAGGTTGTAGTGGTGCATTGGAAGGATTATATAGATTCGGGTAAATTTGTCCTTGAGGTGGAAAATACTGTGGATGCCCGTTTGGATCTGAAACCAGAAACATCTTTTTTTTTATTCAGCTCATATTAGAGATGAAATGAATATTCACCAACTATCGGATATCCGGCCTATCCAGTTTTATTTAAAAATCCGGTCGGACATCGGATTTGAAAAAAAAAACTACTTGTAAAGTTAAGAAGTTTAATTTAGTCCACATAATAAAGATAATCATTATTTTTATATATGATACTTCCAAATACAGCAGACTCTTCTCTTTTATTTTTTACTGGCGGTGAACATGAACTGCTGCTGGAGAACTCTTCGCAACACATTATCATAAAATGCAATTTCTCTCTCCACTCCAATAACACCCAAGAAGTTTGCTTTGATTGTGTTTGTAAATGTTTGTTTTAAAATGCCTAAACGGCTGTGTTCCGCGACTAGATATTCAGCTATCCGGTTTCAGAAATGGCCGGATAATCGGTATTCGGTATCCGGTGACGCATCTATCCGTATCACAGACATAGATCTAATTGTTGAATAATAAAATTAGGCAAGTATATAGATTAATAAATTGTCAATGTTATCGGGTAAAACCTACAGCTTAGAATAATGACTCATAGAAGCAAATCCCGCAAACAAAATTTGAGGCCCGAAATAGCTCCTTACATCGGATCGTTTCGTAGCATACAAGGTCATTGCGCATTGCAACGCAAATCTTGGAAAATAAATAATTATGATGGCTTGCGCATTTAAATGGTATCACAATAAATCTGAAAAACAAACAAAGTGTCTGTACACATCACTTTTCACAAGTAATCATTCAACATATAATATTATAGTATCTCAACATATTCAACAACTCTGACATATTTTAAAAGCAATGCTCGACTTGGCGGGGGCACTGCCGTGCCTCCAGATCTAGAATTTGATTGACGATTTTGTGAAATGTAAAATTTCAAATTTCTTTATTTGAGTGTTAAGTTGAAGACAAGGTAAGAACCTAGGTAACAGCCTTTTTTTTGGGGGTTGCTGCGGTCGGCGCGCTTCCGCGTGACGAGGACGTCGGATGGAGATTGGTGCACCGATTTCGCTAATTCTTTTTTTAGAATATTCCTTGAAGAAGAAGGATGGTTCTTACGCAGACAGAAATTTCAAAATTGCCTAAAAAGGTCTAAAAACAACACCTTTCTAAACTCCCATACAAACGATTCGTAATAATACTTAAAAGTCAATATGAAAATTAATACCATATAATAAAATTCAAGTGTTAGTGGAGAGGTTCCGGGAAGGTAAAACAATTGTGTGACAAAATTTTAGAGGTTTTTTTTTTTATTTTTTGACATAATGTAATTGATGACTTAAACTCTCTTTTTCGTATTTTGAACTTGCTAGCTGACTCGGCGTCCCGAATAGCAGAATAAATATTAAAAAACTAAAAATTAAAGAATCGACTGTTAGTCGGTATGAAGTGGCAGGTGGACGGACCGGGGATTAGTCAGCCACCCGCAGAGAGACCAACCGCGTGAGGGTGACGCACTGGTCGGCAACATTCCAATGTTGCCGGGGCGTCAAAGGGGACGGTACTCGAAAAGATAAACCGCCGGGCCAGCCGCGGATGTCAAGGTCTGCACCGATGGTCGGCCCAATGGCTATGCCCTCCCCATCGCCAATACGGTGTGCTATGGGGTCGCGCGCCGCTCATCAGTTGCTCCAGACCGTTAGGGCGGGGTGTGTCCAAACCATAGCTTACCAAAAAAAAAAAACAAGAAAAAGGCGATACGGAGTTCGCCGGGTCGGCTAGTTCTTATAATATAAATGTAGTACATACAGTAGAAACTCGATTAACCGGACTAATCTTTGTCGTTAGGCATTCGGATAATCGAAAATCTGGATAATCGATTGTATGAAAAACCTCTTGTTTTGTACATCATCATCATCATCATCTCAGCCCATATACGTCCCACTGTTGGGCTCGGGCCTCCTCCATAATGGAAGGGTAATTGACCTACTATACCACGCTGGTCAGACGTGTTGGTATAGGGTTTTATTTCGAGTTTTCCATCTCTCGCATAGATGTTACATGCGTTTTATATCCCTTAGTCGTCTCGTACGATCACCCATGGGTAAGATAGGGGGTGGTGAATTGTATTCTTACTCCGTCACCACACGGAATGTTTTGTGCATACATGTAAATAATTTTATGAGTTTATTAAAAGACGAATACATATTATTATTGCGCGGGGCACGCACTTCAGGTCGGAGTAACAATTAGTAAGTAAAACGAAAAAGAGTGTGTGTACACAGTACGCATATCAGAAGTGAAACTCCTTTATCCTTCATTCTTCATCCTTCATCCTTGATCCTTTATCCCTCATCCTTTATCCTTTATCTCATTCTCTCGCCGGCTGAATCCTATACACTTACATGTTTGTGTCTCTATGGACTCGCTTTTTCGTTTCATCTAATTTGAAATCACATCGATTCTAAAGAAGTTTCACTTCAATAATGAAAGCATGGCAGCAGAGATCCTGGGGATCTCTACTGCCATGCATGGTGCGGGCGTGACATGCCTTCCCAGACACGATCATGCATGCATAAATATATTCGATTTGTAGGTATAATACACAGGTCGCGGTTGGTGGTCCGGATAATCGCGAATCCATATAACTGAGGGCCGGAACATCGAGTTTCTACTGTATATTCCCTATTTAGTATATTTAAATCAGGTGCCATAAGTAATCATATTTAACAATTGCAATATCACAATTTCACCATAGTAATAACGATTGTGAAATATAAGTTTAGAAATTATATCACTTAAATTGACGATGATACATATTTTGTTCAACCAAGCTACAAAAACGATTGTAAATAACACTACGTTCCTCATAAAACGCGATAAGAATGTAAGTACTACATATTCATATAATAATATTCAGTAACAACATCGAGATACCGTCGCATATTCGAGGATAAAAATAAATTCGTTGCGTAGGTATTAAATGATTCACCTGGTAGCAGTAATAGTGAAATAAAGAAGTCAGCAGTCCCGTGAACTGTAAGAGTGAGCGAGATGAGAATAGCGTTATTAGTTGCACGGCATGCACAACAGTCACCAGAAAATGAGTGGTCGTGTACGTAGGTCAAGTGTTAGAGGTAACAAACATTTTAAAATTATAATAACTATTCAAAAATTGTATTATGCTAAGCGTGCGGTAGTCAGTGGTAGCAATAACATAAGGAAATAATAAATGTATTGAGAATATATATTAATTTAGTATGCAACATATGTGCATATCCTGTGTATAAATTGAAATGTACAGAGCATATATTTAGGTATTGTAAATTAGACCAATAATAGCACAAGCAAAACGTGATTCAAGTCATCATCATCATTTCAACTCATATACGTCCCACTGTTAGGCTCGAGTCTCCTCTACAATAGGAAAGAAATTGACCTTACTTAAAATGTAACATTGTGTGAGTACTTACTGAAGAAATAAAATAATAAATGAATTTTAAACTTTTTTTATAATCATCATCATCATTTCAGCTTATATATGTCCCACTGCTGGGCTCAAGCCTACTCCACAATAGAAGGGAAATTGACTTTACTATACCATGCTGGTCAGACAGGTTGATATAGGGTTTTATTTCGAGTTTTCTTTCTCTTATTCATTATTATTATTTATTCTTATTCATTCTTATTCGTGATTCAAGTAAGTTGATTTAAATATTGTTCCGATTCGACGACAAAAACACAGAAATTTGCATCTTCGTGTACATGTATATTCGCCTGTTTGATCCATATGTATTTATAGTAGGTACTTAGGCTTAAGCATTACTTTACACTTAGATAGTAAACTTTTAGAAGCAAGAGTGAGGTGCTCGTTTATGTAGATTAGTACTTGAAGGCTGCTGAATCCAATATCATGGGCTGACCATCTTATTTGAACGCGCTGCTAGTACGAAGTCTTGTCAGGAACCGGGACGCGGTCGCAGCCTTCTGCGAGGCAGTAGTTTCGCGGAAGGAGGCGGCGGGGCGCGTACGCGAGGAGCGTCTCCTCGACGACGCGAGCCGCCGCCGGCGACTGATGCCGCCCTAGCCGAGGCCACGGGTGACGGATTGGGGAATTAATCCGTCACCCACCGAGACGCCGACTGCGTGAGGAAGGACCGACGTCCTCCCCGAGGGAGGGGCGTCGGTCGATGGGAGGGCATTCCCCGGGGGGTATTCCGTCGGGCCGACCACTGATGACAAGTAACCCTGCTTCGGTGGTCGGTCCAACGACGAAGGCGACGTGGTGTTCGGGTGGGTTGCGGGTGTGCGTGCTTACGACCCTCTGCCGCTCCGGACGGAGTGGTGCGAGGAAACCTTCAAAAATAAAAAAAAGCACGAAGTCTTCTTTAACAAAGGGATTTGTAAAACTCATGATAATCGATATCGATTATTATGAGTTTTACATGCGGTTACATCTGGTGCACGGCTCCAGTGATATTATTAGAGCCGTGCACCGGAAATCTAGCGATATGAGTTATGATATATAAAGGAAAATTGAAGTACTTACTGATGTATTCAACGATAGTATATGAGTTTTCATTATTCCTAACAGGTATGCCTTTCATTTCAACAATATTAAGTCTTGCCCGTTGATCCATGTTTTCAATTTTTACACTCAGCGTATTAATTTGTTTGTTGGAAACGTCAACAGCTGACTGCAGCTTATCGATGTCACTTATTTTGCGTTCCATTGTATCGATTTTCATACCATATTCACGAGTAGTTGCACTGCTAAATTCTATAGAGCAGCTATACTCTAAGTGTGTTCCGCGGAACCCTAGGGTTCCGTGATACCTCTGTCGGGGTTCCGCAAGAATTTAGAAATAAAAAAATCAAAACACCTCTCTCTGGTCGCTCCGCGGCTGTGCGGACTCCGCGGCCGCGCGGAGACAAAACGCTATGAATGTTATTTATTTATTTATTTGTATTTGTATAAGCTTGTGTTACATTAGCTGGTACAATATCTCATAAGTTTGGTCTCAACAATTTTATACTTGTACAAAGCGTTCGCTCTAAGTTTGCCGGTCTGTGGAATGCGCGTACCCTCCCCCACGTGACAACAAAACTTATAATGTGTCATAGTTTTACCCAAATATCTAACGTACACAATTTTTATTGTTACAATTAAATAAAAAATTTCGAACGTCATACACTCATACCTATCGCCAGCGGCAAACTTAAAACGAGCGGGTAGTATACTTGTAAGCGCTCAGTCTCTTTGATAAAAGCCGCCTCTGAATTAGACGCTATAGTTGTCAACTAGCGACTTTCGTCTCTAACTTCAAAGGATAAAGTCGATATTGTTTACAACGCTATTTTTAAATTTCTGTTTTTATTTTTGCTTTTTGTTTATCAAAGGTGCCGACTCGAGTATTTTCGAGAATATTTGAGATCGAGTCTAGGACTAAGTATAAAAGCGGCGATCGCGCGTTGGCGTCGTCATCCATCCGACGTCCTCGTCACGTCCTCGACGAAGAGGACGACAATATCACACTCGCTCAACAAAGAGCCTACACGGCCCGCGAGGCCTTAACAAATAAATATCCGCGGTTCCGCCCTCGCCGTCGAGGTGCGAAACCGCGCCGCGCAAAAGTCACTACTAAAAACGTGGGCACGCCCACTTTGCCTCCAGCGACGCCCCAAGCCGAGGTCCGTTCCCCACAGGGGGAGCCCTTGGGCGATGTCGCTTAGCATACTCTTCTCCGGGTTGAGAGCCCTCAGCGCTCGCCCATAGTCCGCGTCAAGCTGTCAAGGCCATCTGCGGCCAACAGCTGTACACACACAAAAAAAAAAAAAAAAAGTTGGCGTCGTCAGTTGATGATTAGCGTTCGGAGCGATAACTTACTACCTACTTACAAGCTCGCTAGCGAGAAACTAGTGTTCATTTTTTTACTGCCTGCTGTATTCTGTTGTCTCAGTTTTATACATTTCTTCCCTGTAGGTTCTAAATTTAGTCTCTTATACGCAGTAACGATTGTGCATTATTTAAACCCCACTATCCTGACTTGTAACATTATAAATAAAGAAGAATGGAACGTTGGCTTAAAGGTGTTAAACGTGTTCCAACAACATCTTCTAATGACGCTGAATGTTCAAAAGCAATGCGCGCGGAGAATTTAGCAATCACCGATCCAGAAGATGATGCCACGAGTGCCACGACGTCAAGCTCGACGGTTTCAAAGACGAAAAAAAGGAAGTATGATGAATCTTATATCAGTTTCGGATTTGTTGATTCCAACGGCTCACCTCTCTGCATGCTCTGTAGTAAACTGCTTCCTAATAGTTCCATGGCACCTGCCAAATTGCGTCGACATTTAGAAACCGTACACCCCGAGACTAAAGACAAGAATAAAGAATTTTTTGTTCGCAAAAAAGATCAGTTATTAGAAAGTCAAAAAAATATGATGCATGTAACACAAACTACCAACGAAAAGGCCACGGAGGCATCATACTTAGTTAGCTATCGCATTGCACAAGCAGGTGAAGCGCACACTATCGCTGAGAAATTAATAAAACCATGTGTATTAGACATAACAAAATGTATGCTTGATGAAAAATCTGCAAAGCATCTTTCTACTGTTCCGCTATCAAACGATACTGTTTCACGACGAATCCATGATCTGGCAAGCTACGTCAAACAAGAACTAGTTACACGTCTACAAAATACACGATTCGCTTTGCAAATGGACGAGTCGACTGATGTCGCTGGTTTGGCTATCCTGCTGGTTATTGTGAGATATCCATATAAAAGTTCTTTTGAAGAAGACATGCTTATGTGTTCATCGCTGCTTACAAACACTACCGGGGAAGAAATTTTTAATAAAATAAATATATTTTTTGAAGAACATAATCTCAGTTGGAACAATTGCATTGACATTTGTACAGATGGGGCCAAGGCGATGACAGGTAAAACAGCAGGAGCAGTGTCACGAATGAAAAATAAAGCGCCTAATTGTAGTTCCAGTCATTGTATTCTGCATAGACAAGCACTTGCGATGAAGCAAATGCCGTCTAATCTAAAATTAGTTATGGATGAAGCGGTAAAAATAATTAATTTTATCAAATCACGACCACTACAATCCCGATTGTTCTCATTATTGTGTGAAGATTATGGCAGCAAACATAAAACACTGCTGCTCCATACAGAAGTGCGATGGCTGTCTCGGGGAAAAACTTTAACAAGGCTATTTGAACTTAGAGCCGAGTTACAAATGTTTCTTTCAGCAGATACTTCTTTTAATTTGAAGGACCGTTTGTATGATAAAACTTGGTTGTTCCGATTGTCTTTTATGGCGGATATCTTTCAAAAACTTAACGAATTAAATTTATCGTTGCAAGGTAAACAGACAACAGTGTTTCAGGCCTATAATAAAATAACTGCTTTTAAAAGAAAATTAGATTTTTGGATCATTTGCATTGGTAAGAAAGAAATAGAAAGTTTTACGTTACTCAGTGAGTTTGTTAGCGAAAACGACTCAGAAATGTTTGAAGATAATGTGTTTGAAGAATTGGTCCAATATCTCAGTTCGATGCGCGCATCTTTTGAAAAGTATTTTCCCGAAGAACACAATACAAAAATTAAAGTGAACTCCTGGATTCATAATCCTTTTTTACCCAACTTGGCCTGCCAGCCTGAAAACATGTCAAATGAGATATATGAATCTCTTTTAGAAATGTCATCAGACACAAGTATGGAGTCATTGTTCAAAACGACGCCTCTTAATGATTTTTGGTGCAGAATCCAAGATGAATATGCAATGCTTGGCCAAATGGCTCTGGATATTCTTCTCCCGTTCCCAACTACATATTTGTGCGAAACAGGATTCTCTACCTACGCAGCCACGAAAACAAAATATCGCAATAGACTGGACGCCGAAGCTGATATGAGACTCCAACTTTCTTCCATCAAACCTGATATCAAGCAATTGATGAAAAATAAAAAACAGTTTCATACCTCCCACTAGTTAGATTTTTTCTTTTTTAATGTTTTCTATTATTGTCCTTACCAAGTGGTGAAGTAAATAATAATTAGTAACTGATACATTGTACTTTTATTATGCTGATTAATATAGAATACACTTATAAAAATAATTGTTTTATTGTAGGGTTCCATCAAGTATTTTGCTTCCCAAAAGGGTTCCGTCATTTAAAAAGTTTGAGAACCACTGCTATAGAGTGTTTTAGAGTAAGTAGTTGGGATTTCATTTCCTTAACGTCCTGGTATAAGGTAGGAAGATTGGCGAGTTGATTCTTGATGTCCCGCAATTCAGCCAGAATATTATCCAAACCAGTACCTGCTTGCAATTGTGACGAGGTCAGCGGTGACTGTGGTGAGGAGGATATACGACATAGAGGGCACCTCCATGCCAACCGGAAATTTTTCTTGCAAGCAGTGCACTGATCGCCATCACTAAAAATTTCGCTACAGGCGGCACATTTCATTTTGGGAACTTTAGATAATAATTATTTAGAACTTAAATATAACGAAAATGTTGTCGATTTGTGCAAGCTGACCGAGACGCAAGCGCACGACTTATCACAATTAGCAACCTATTAGTACTGAACTCAGAACTACTGAATGAATCACTGATTAAGGATGGCGATCCGTGATCGATTAATCAAGGAATCGATTTTTCAGGCCCGAAAAATCGATACGAAACAGTGAATCGGTTTTATAAATTGTTTTAAGTTTTGGTAGTTAAAAAAAATAACGACTGTGCTTTAGATCACACGATTGGAGTAAAACTTCCTTAGTTTTTTCTATATTCATCCGTAAACAATTTTTTTTTAATTTCCCTTTGCGTACCGCTTCAGTGGTTGCTTCGATTTTACCACCCTATTTTTTTTTTAATTATCAGTTAAGAAATGGCCAGTATGTCTCTTATAGGCTGCAAGTCCTAAGTCATCTTTTGAAATACACGACATGGTTCTAGGCTTTCGGACAGGATTTCTTCGAATTCTTTCCCTTACTGCTTTTGATCACCTTTTTCGTACGAATACTACTGGACGGCCAGATCTTTTTCTGTTATAAACAGAGGAAGTCTCATTGTACCTATTAATAGCCCGGTACACAAACATTTTACTAATACCAAGCTTATGGTGAGTTTTAAAAATTGTATTTGGCTCCATACCTACTTTGTGTAATGCAATCACAACGATTCAGTTATATTTATCCACCCACTCCATTTTAATATCGCAAAATATTGTAATTGGCGCCAAAATGAGAAAATACAATGAACAATCGTATAATAAAAAATTGGCCAAGGTAAAGTCGAACTCGTGCACGAAGGGTATATCATTGAGCAAAAAGGATAAAAAGAATCGTGTTTGTTGTACGGGGCCCCCTTAAATATTGATTTTATTTTGTTTTTAGTGTTTGTTGTAATAGCGGCAAACGAAATACATAATTTGTAAACATTTCATCTGTTTAGTTATCACGGTTCTTGAGATACAGCCTGGTAACAGACAGACGGACGGACAGACAGCGAAGTCTTAGTAATAGGATCCCGTTTTTACCCTTTGGGTACGGAACCCTAAAAATGATTCCAAATTCAAATGTATTATTTTGTTTATTTTAATTGTAACACAATTTATGACCAGACAAGTATATGTATATGGGACACAAAAAGGTTCTTTTTTTTTGAAGTCTGTAAAAATACAATATTGAAAGAAAATTTGAAAAAAAGTCGATTAATCGAAAATCGATCCTTTAGACCTCGATTTTTTTCTGAATCGATTTTTTGTACTACGATTCAAATCGATACAAGGATCGATCTTTTTCAAAGAATAGCCATCCCTAGTACCGATATTAGTGGTGAGTTATGAGTAGGACATGACATAAAAGAGGTAGTACATTTGTCCCGTACGTGACGTCAAAATGTAAGAGCGCCATATTATAAACGCGAAAGTTTGTACTAGGGCTTCCAAATACCGGCATCCCGGTATTGCGGGATCCCGCGCCATTTTACAATCCCGCATGATGCGGGATTACGGACGCGGGATCCGCGGGATTTGCGGGACTGAAAAAAAGCGTGCATGTAACCACCAATTTAATAAACTCCTCGACTCAAACAGTAACATATCCTATATAAATTTACAGTTTAAAAACGCGTTTTTTTTATTGATTTAATTAATTTTCTTTGTGTAATTTTTGAAGATTTGTTTTGATTTATTTTTTATTCAGCATTTTTTTTGTGAAGAAAAAAAAAAACGGTGTAATTTGATTGATCTCATACTAGTAGTAGTACTTAAATAAATATGGAGTTAGTTGATAATTCATAGGGTTTTTGTGATATATAAACGGAGTAATTTCATTAATCTCATACTAATAGTAATACTTTCATAAATGTGTAGTTGGTTGATTAACTCATTCATTTTTGTTACAAATAAACGGTGTAATTTGATTGATCTCATATTAATAGTAATATATACGTAAATAAATGTGGAGTTGATTAATTCATTGTTTTATTTGCTTTATACAAATGTAGATATTTTCAATATGCGGGATCCCGCAAATACCGAGATCCCGCGGGATTGAAAATTCGTAATCCCGCAAATACCGGGATTGAATTCAGGCTGCGGGATTGGCAGCCCTAGTTTGTACCTACATATGTATGTATGTTTGTTGCTCTTTCACGCAAAAACTACTGAATGGAAATTGATGAAACTTCACAATATTATAGCTTACATATCAGAATGCCTATATGTTAGGCTATAATTTATCCGATATTCCCATGGGAAGGGGAACTATGCGGATAAATGCTGCTAGTTATCTATATTTTGTAGGCAAAATAAACTGTAACTTATTATCGAAAATGAAATTAGTCTCTGTTTACATATTTTAGGCTAATAAAGCCGAAGAAAGAGGTCAAAGCAGCCGCCGACAAATTGAAAAAAAAAAAGTGAAATTAAGGAGATGAAAATATTCAAACAAATAAAAAATGCATCAACAAGCAACACGCTTGCTTTATATTAAAGCTTTCTAATACGCAGGCACAAACACGTATATTATACACATACTAACAAACACGTAGAACGCCTGGAACTGGAGCAAGATATAGATACTATCCTTTTCTTTGTGTGTATACAGCTGTTAGCCGCAGGTGGCTTTGACAGCTTGACGCGGACTATGGGTGAGCGCTAAGGGCTCTCAACCTAAGCGACATCACCCAAGGGCTCCCCCTGTGGGAAACGGACCCCGGCTTGGGGCGTCGCTGGAGGCAAAGTGGGCGTGCCCACGTTTTGGTTCATGACTTTTGCGCGGCGCGGTTTCGCAGCTCAACGGTGAGGGCGGAACGGCGGGTATTTACGTGTTAAGGCCTCGCGGGCCATGTAGGCTCTAGGTTGAGCGAGTGTGATATTGTCATCCTCTTCATCGAGGACGTGACGAGGACGTCGGATGGAGCCATACTAACTATCCCACTGCATAGGAGCATATATATGGACAATGCTTAGTAGACGATAATGGGGACGCTACGCGAATATGTTCTATCTCATCCTCTCGCCGGTTGAATCCTATGCATTTAGGCACGTATTTGTGTCTCAATGGACTCGCTTTTTCGTTTCATCGAGTTTGATATCACAACGATTCTAAAGAAGTTTCATTTCAAAGATCACTTCGCTCGCTCGCTCCATCTGATGCCGTTTGGTCAACAATTACATTCCCAAGGAAAGTTGATGTTAGGTAGATGGTCGGTCATATAACTATCGTCAATAAGTTTTGCAATGAGTAGGATGTAGGAAGAGTACATATTGCGTCGACCTCAAGTAATTGGGATAAGAGCAGGATAATGAGTAAAATAGAAGAAGTACCAACTATATTTCACTTACTCGTGAGTATTGTTCATACACAATGATGATATGAGATTAATTGTAATTGTTTAATCTTGAGATCGATTACAGACTTACATGGAAAAACATATTAAAACAAAAAGAGATGAACTCAGCGTGCGGTATAGGAACATGTACTGGATAATGACACGCAACTCAGTTATGTCTATAAACAAAGAGCATCTTATTTATAACACCATCTTAAGCCTATACGGACCTAATTTAGAAAAGTGCGTACTACTCTAACATAAAACATTATGCAAATATTGCAACGGTTTGTTACAAATGCTGAAATACATGAAGCACTGCAGGTCAACACAGTTAAGGAAGAAATAAGACTGTTTGCTCTAAGATACAAGACCCATCTAAAGAGCCCCACTAATAATCTGGCACCTAACGTGATGAATATTATCACAAACGCCTGAAGCGTTATGATATCCGGCATCTAGAATCTAGATATGAAGATTACTACCGCTGGAGAGCGTCTCTAGCTAAACCTAAGCCTTATACCAAATCTGCTTGTACTTAGTCACAGACTCATTGCAGATAACACCACAAAACAAAAAACATCTCGAGATCGACCAATTAAGCGATAGTTAGACCTAAAAATCGGCAGCGGGCTACCCCGATAATTATTTACTTATTTGATGCCGAACAAGACAAAGGAATATTATGACCGAAAATTAAGATTGGCAAAGTTATAAATAGCAAGGATTTATATTTCAAAACAGTAGAATACTCAATTGGACATTTACATGAAAGGGAAGTATTAAAATATTAATTTGTAAAACGCCTTTATTTAACATTCAAAAGTTATATAAAATTACGACCAAAAAAACTTAATACAAAGTTTTAAACAACTTTTAATAATGAGTAAAATATGTATTAAACATTTCATCCACAAAACATAAAGGATATACTTTTGGCATGCTACATACAATATTATGCTGTTAGTATTTTTGTGAGGTATTGTGACTTAAATACTACACGATTAATATAAAAATAAAATATACACATTCTTAATATTCTAAATACCACAAAAATGGTTTTATAAAAATACATTAAAATACCTAACAAATACATTGAGTAACAAATTTTGTATAAAAACCCACATTGTTTAAGACTATTGTCGTATGAGGTACGTACAAGTATCACCAAAGTTAGTTAATAAAGATATATTTATTTGAGTGTGAGTACTTTATACAAACTCCTAAACGGCTGAACCGATATTTGTGTTTTTTTTTTATGTGTCCAGGTGGATGCAAGATTGTTTACATTAATATTACTGGGGTCAATAATTGACCCCAGTAGATGGCGCTGAAAACAATTTCAAAGAATTCGTTTTTGTTTTATTTTTATATTTATGCCCCTGTTGAATGAGTTAGTCTGTGGATGACGATGGGCTGATAGATGGATGACTCAGACCTTTTAAAATGCTAAATTTGTCAAAAATAGTACAACTAATGCTGTCAGTACAAGCTTATCCGTTCTTCATTATGATCTAACATCATTAGCAAAAGCGCCATTTATAAAATGTCGAGCAAAAGATAGATCTTTGCAGTTTCATATATTAATTACGTGTCTGTAACCAAACAGCGATACTGTCGCACCAAGACTTATTATTATAGCTTGATAACATTTGAAGTTAAAAAACACCAATGGTAGTCACGGAGGACGTGCTGAAATTCAAACACCATTCTATGGTAAGTTTACTTACGTTATTACAATTAAATTTATATTAAAACCAATGCAGACCCATATATTTTAAAACTCTAATCTTACATACTACTTAGAGACATATACATTATACATTTTTTAAAACTTATGCCATAATTAGGCACCTGAGCTTAGAATAATAACGTATAGAAGGATAGTGTCAATACTTCGAACTTTCAAAATTTTAATCAAAAAATACTAATGGCGCGCATACGATTACACACATACACACGCAAACCACTATACAAATTATGATATCAAATTTTGTTTTTATTAACATAAATCGTCGAAATACTTTTAAAAGTAATGTTAAAAACCTTTTTAAGTTTTCAAATGTGTTATGACACCATTTGAATGCACAAACCGTCATAATTATCAATTTATTTTTTAAGAGTTGCGTACGTACGTGCAGTACAATGACTTGTACATTACGGAACCGTTCCGGCGTAAGCTCCATTAGGCTCCAATTGAAATGCCTCACTTTTTGTGCGTGAACTTACCTTCTATACGTTATTATTCTAAGCACCTGAGTTACATTATATCGAATACATAATAGAGTTACATTATATTGAATATTTGAGAGTAATTTATATTGTGCAAAGAACTTCATATGATTTGTGCGGTATTTCTTTGCCGGCAAATGACATGTACATAGTTTTGTGACTCGGATGGACCTGTTAAAAAAACATATTGAATTACATAAACATTTAAAATATAGACTTAGTTTTAATCATCATCATCATCTCAGCCTAGATAACTCCCTCTGTTGAGCTTAGGCCTTCTCCACAATGGAAGGAGAATTGACCCACAATACTGCGCTGGTCAGGCATGTTGGGTTTTATATCGAGTTTTCCTTCTCTTGTATCGATGTTATCTATATTATACCCCTTAGTTGTGTTTTACGACAGCCACAGGCAAGAGATGGGGTGATGAATAGTATTCTTATTCCGTCATGACACGGCAAATAAAATAACTAAGGAACATAAATAAATAATATTATTAAAACTATGAATATGATCACTGAAGAAAAGATCCAAATTTGCTATACATATATGAATTTTAATACATTTTTAGTACAAATGAGCAACGCAGCAAATAATCGTAATTAGCAATTAAAACTTACTAATTAATTATAAGCACGAATTAAAACATTAAAGAATTGATCAATTATCTTACGGTTTTTATACATATGCAAGTTATACCTAGTTGATAAAACCGTAAAGATAATCTTTATTCTTTTATTTATTAGGTAGGTGGTAAGGAAGCCCCCTTCCGATGAGGGCAATACTAACATAACACTAACCAAACGAATCTCTCATATCTAAAAAAAAGGAGCAATCATACGGGGCTAGAATATGGTATTAAATATTCCAGAAACACGTGATTTTATTAAGCGGTTTAAGTCAAAAGTTAAATTTACTGCACAGATGGTGCAGTGACCTAACTAGCGATAGGTATCACATGGGGAGTGGCATGGGTTCAGGTACCGAACGTTTATATTTGGTTACAACCCTCATAACAAATAGTTGTGGATCGATGGTGATAGTAAAATCATCACAAGAAAATAAATGTGTTCTTACCTTTCCGGGAGTTAATGAACCTTGCTGCTTAGCTCTGCCAATGTACAGAGGTTCACCGTCTTTTGTGTTACCAGCGACTATCGCGTTAGGCGGTACAATTACTCCGTGAGTTTTTTCCACCCATCGAATCTTTTCAGGACGGGCGCATAATACCTGTAAATTAAACCACAAAAATACATTTTTCGTATTTCTTTGATTAATTCAAAGTAAAAACAGCATTGCGCCAATGCAGATTTTTTTTACAAATACCTACAGTCGTAACTTTTATACTGTTTACTGTTTAATAAAAAAGAACAGTGTGTTAAATAGGAAATTAATTGTAAATTAAATGACTATTTTGATAATTGTTTAAAGATGTGTACATTACCGTACTGTTATCTTAAATACTCTAAGCAACGCTCGCCGAGAGCTCCAAGATAACTAAATATTTACAGACTCATTTGATATTTATCATCGTTCTATATAACAAAACCTCAGTTATTTGTATAACTAAGCATTTCTTAAGAAACAAGATTTTCATACAATAGACGAACCATTGCATGAGATCCCTTTGGTAGTTTTGAATTTATCGTGTATATATTATAAAACTAGATTTGGCGGCCACATTGTAGTAATAAGCAGTAATAAGACAGTCGTAGTTTGGTGGAAAACTTTCTGCGGATGTTGTTGTGAATAGCTCGCACTGGTTGTATAAGTAGCCTTGCACGCTTCTTCGAACATGGTCGATGAAAAACTCAAGGCGCTTAAACACTCAAGGTCCATTATACTGAATCTATAGCAGCTCGATAAATGATATTTATCCACAGTCTGTTCACGTAAAAGGACTGGCGGTATCATACCGCCAGTGCTTCTCGGCAAGACCTTACTTAAGTGTTGTTCTCAAGCGAGTTCGATTGCACCAATATTGACGGCGTCGCTACAAAGACCCGCAAGACTCGGACATGGGCTTAAATCCTTGAGTTACCTTGGGCCAAGGCCTCGAAGAGTTTAAATGGGGATAAAACAATCATCAGTTAAAAAATGTCTTCGCAGGTTGAATGAAGGTAATTATCCCTCCCTTCAAGCAACGAGCGAGATAGTGCACCATCTGGCTTTCGCGGAATACCACGATCATTTTGAGACAACTTTACACCGTATTTAAATCTGTTTATCACATTTAAGAGTTTCACGTTTAAGAGCTTCACGTTTAAGAGCTTCACGTTTAAGAGCTTCACGTTTAAGAGCTTCACGTTTAAGAGCTTCACGTTTAAGAGCTTCACGTTTAAGAGCTTCACGTTTAAGAGCTTAATACACGAACAGGTTAAATGTATATTTCAATGATACATGCCGTGTATATGGCTAGCACGCGTGCAGATAGCTATCGTTATCGGGCGTGTTCAAAATGTGTTGTAGAGGAAACTATATTTATTAGTATATTGCCTTTTACAGCTATTTCATCTAAAAATAGTTTTGTGCAGCAATACCATTTTAATAAATGAATTCCACGTAATTACGAATAAATAATTTTGTCGTGAGGAGAATGGGTCTGATATTTTATTTATAATTAGATATAAGTCACCTCTTACGATACCCACGAGAGAAAGAAGGGGTGGTGAATTGTACTCCGTCGCCACACGAAGCCTATATCTGCTAAATATTGACCAATTACTCACGATTAGTCTACAATCAAGAATTTTGATGATTAATATCATCATCATCATCACAGCTTATATACGTCCCACTGTTGGGCTCAAGCCACCTCTCCAATGGGAGGGAAATTGAGCTACTAAACCACGCAGGTCAGACGTGTTGGTGTAGTGTTTTAATTCGAGTTTTCCTTCTCTTGCATCGATGTTTTATGGATATTATATCCCTCAGTCGTCTTTTACGATACCCACTGGTAAGAGAGGGGGTGGTGATTTGTATTCTCACTCCCTCACCACGATGATTAATATACCAACCTCTATATTCTGCACAGCGTTTTCGTTGCCTCCCCACGCGACATAGGCTGCATTATGTTTGACTGCTAGCTTTCCGGGAATTAAATCCCCTTCAAAGCGGGCTCTTATGACCCATAACGGACTGCCATCATATCCTTCATATCCGCCAACAACGGCTCTATCACTAAGTGAAACCGCATTGCCAGGCGTCGTTGGAATCCATTCAATGGTAGCTGAAAATATTAATTCAGTAATTTAATTTTATTATGTTCGTCATTAATCTATATTGTTTAATTTGCTTCGTGACATACGGAATAATAAGTAATTGTAGGTAGAAAGCAAACCATACATGAACCTCCTCTGTTGGACATAGATCTTCTCATGAGAACGCACTCGGAACGACTCGAAGGCACACGAACGCTAGCTGCTACTACTACCCTGTTTAATTACTGAACTTTTGATAAAAGCATGTTTACTGAACTTTTCAAAAATTCGTGGAATATATCAAGATTGTTTAAAGAGATCGGCCACCACTTTACTGTTCAATGTGTGAAGTTAGAATTTAGGGGTCATTGAATAAAAGTTTTTGTAAATATCCGAATTCTTAAGGTTCTCTATTGATACTTACGCATTCCATATGCTGGAGTTGGAGCTATGTTAGGGTAACCAAAACCGACTGGTGGCGCTGACGGCGTTACAGTCGGATATGACATAGCAGCCGGATGTCCTGCTTGATAAGAGTATACAGGGTTTGGTTGATATTGATTTTGGTTTGGATATCCTGGATAAGGAGGTTGAATTTGAGGTTGTGGTGGTGCATTGGAAGGATTATATAGATTCGGGTAAATTTGTCCTTGAGGTGGAGGATATTGTGGGTGCCCGTTTGGATCTGAAACAAAAAACATCATTTTTTTTTATTCAGCTCATAAGCAACTATCCGATATCCGGGTTAATTTAAAAATCCGGCTGGATACCACATTTAAAAATAATGCGACTCGTAAAGTTAAGAAATTTAATTTAATCCACACAATAAAGAGAATCATTTAATTTATAATAGAACATAGACAATAATACTGATTTTACCAACTTCTCTGGGTTAAAGAGACATCAAATGATTTAGCTTATCTTTGTAAACAAGGCTAGCTTCTGGAAAAAAGGCATGCTGTAATACTCTGCAAGGCATTTACAGAAAAACTAGCAAACGTGCTTGAATTGTTTTTTATCTTGTCTTATTTGCGCATTAGATGTTCATCAACTATAATCACGATTGCGACTAAAGCGCACTGAATTCGAGGCGCAGGCAGGGCCGGATTACCCCTATCATGGCACCTAGGCAATGCCATTCTCGGGTCTAAGGTCCTAGGTCCATGTGCTGCAGTATCATCACTTACAGGTGTGCTGTCTTTTGCCACCAACAGCAATAAAAATAGGAATATTATTGAGGCAGTATACAAATTTTCCAAAAAGAACATTCGATGAATTGTTTTCCTTGTTACATGCTCCGGGCCTCTAGGTAGTTGCCTAGTCTGCATTATGGATAATCTGGTCCTGGGCGCAGGAATTATTTACAGGAGCAATCGTGTTATTTTCTTGATCATGGTATTGACTAGTGTCGTTTTTAGTCACAGCCTCATTAAAATAATCCCAAAAAGTATCATCATGATGATTCAAAATACAGTTTTTTTTTAATTTTTTGGCTGCCGATGAACATAAACTGCTGCTGGAGGACTCTATGCAAGATATTTTTATAGAATGCAATGTACTTTTCACGAGCTCTCTCCGCTCCGCTCCAATAACACCTCAAAAGCTTGCTTTAATTTTGTCTGTAAATAATGTTTGTTTTAAAATTGATAATCGGCTATGTTCACAGATATCTGGCGGCTGCTTATTTGGCTTTTAAAAATGACTGGATATTCCGTATCCGGTAACCGTAAAATGGAATATCCTTGGCGGAACAACAATCAGCTTGCATTTAATTCCCAAGCTCCCCAAAATCGTATTTTTATCGATTTCTTTATCTAAAATTCAAATTTTGGAGAAAATCTACCTAATCGAGTAACATTAACATAAAAATAAATCAAACGTAGGTAATTACCGTTACAAGAACCTAAATTTACATTATGATGACATTCTTCAATATACATATGTACTTGCTTAATTGATAATAGGATGCTGAACGCTGGGGTCTGAATTAGCATCGTCTCAGTGTTAATTGGAAAACAGGTTTTTATTCGGTAGAAAAAGCATCAATAAAATGTTTTGTGCAGTTAGTTATAGGTACCATTTTTCCTTACCAAAAAGTAAGCTAAACATTTTTTACCCTTGTTATAAAATAATAGTATAGTATTCTTTGTTAATAACAGAGTCAAGTCTTTGCTTGGGTGCTAAATTACATAGATCTCCTTTACATATTCATATAATTTTAATGACAATAATACATTATATGTTAAAATGATAGAATAATACATTTACAATAATAGAACATTAATTATATTATACCTGCATAAATTTAGTACGATTTGAATCTTGAATTTTCACGACACTGCACATTAATTGCCAATAATCCGTACCCGTATCTGAATAGTGTATTATTGGCAATGGTACAAAAAGTGACCTAGTTTAAACTCGCGCTTTACATATGGGTTACTATAAGAAGTATGTAGGTATTTCAAGGATTTATTATCTTGCAGCCATGTTATCTGTTTGCGTCTCTCATAACATTAGTGGAAAAGGAACGATTGGTGAATCGTATTCAAACTCCTTTTCTACACAAAATTTGGCAGTTTATTTTTATCTATTCTGAAGTCAAATGGGTCTATTATCTACTAGCAAACCGCCCTCGCTTCGCTTCGGTTTCAGTCGCCTTGCCGCTTAGCGCCCGTTCCCGTGGGAATACCGGGATATAATATAGCCTATGTTACTCCCTGATATTATAGCTTTCTATTGGTGAAAGAATTTTTGAAATCGTTTCAGTGGTTTAAGCGTGAAAGCTTAACAAACAAACAGACAAACATCCTTACTTTTGCATTTATAATATTAGTAAGGATATTATATTAATTATTCGGTATTCACTGCCACACTAAAGTTTAAAGATATATATATAAATTCCTAGTTCATTTATAGAAGACCAGTAATTAATTATAAAACCCTGTGTTGTCATTGTTTATTATAATCACTTAAAATATAATTAATTGTATAGTTTAATATGTTTGTTGATAAAAGGCACAAAAGTATGTAGGTAGGTTTAGTAACAGCATGATAGATAAGTTGTTATGTTTAAGTATTATCTATTGTCACGAAATTGCAAGTTATTCATAATATTGCAATATCTAATTAGAATCAATGAGCTAGTTCCCGTTCAGTTAGTAGAGTTGTTATATTGGGAATAAAATAAAAAATGTTTGTCTATTAAATTTGTGCAAAATAAAAAATGATTGCATGCCTGATATAGGAATTTAATAGGGAAAAAATATAATACATTTATAGGATCGCAGGGATTCATCAAAATTACTCTACTCTTTTTCTCTAATTATTTGGAGATGATTCAATATATACTCTTCTTTCAAGGTAGAATTGCAAAGTTTTGGCAATAGTTTTATGCATGCCCGCCTGTCTGACGTCTACCGTCCTTGAGAACGTAATTGATAACCTTAACGATATCAGATGGATTTGGCTCAAGTCAATGAAAAAATTTGTAGTTTTTTACTACGCCCACGAGTAATACCAGGGTTGGTAGCTTGGTAGTGTGGGACAATGGGGGTGGTTGCGCCGTATCTCTACTGCTGGCGCAGCAAAAAGCACGGCAGTCTTACATTCAGTACCTATGGTGCAGGTGCTTACGGATGGAGACGAACTTCCACAAAGCCCCATCAGACGTCATAGTTTTGGTCGCTGTTTGTCTATCCATGTCATGCTTCTTCACGCAGACCGTTCACGTTTTTTTTTATTTTCCCTTAAAAAAAGCTTTCAACATCCATAATTAAAATTCTCCTCACAACATTGCTTCCATCTCGTCTCATAACATGTTCATTTCACGTGAAACGTTCACTCTTCCACTTTTTGTCATTAGCGTAACTTTTGATAACAAGTATTACTCATTCACTAGGTACCTATCTACCCTTTATGTGTCACTAACTTTTCCTTCCCGCGGGGAATCCAATAATATCGATCATAATAACAAGAAAGTTTGAAAAACAAAAGTTAACCTTGGACTTAAAGTCAGCGTTATATACATTATACTTAACTATTATGGGAATACACTATTGCTGCAGAGCAGGCTTGGGCCCAACAATGAAAATTAATAAGACACGTAGATCTAGTTTATAATTTAAATAATAAAATTAAGTAAGTGTATAGATTAATAAATTTCCAGTGTTACCGGCTAATACTAGCTAGTAATTTACATATTTTCTTTTTACATAACACTGTTATTAATGAAACGTGGGAATACGTATTTTTAATCGTTTTAATAATAATAAAGGTATTGAAGGCAGACGACAGTTTTTCAATCAATAGTTTTCAATTTAACCAGTCAATCAAACCTCCAACCCCGTAAACAGTTATTAGATACCATCATCACACAATAGTTTTACACCTACCGTTGGCAGTCCACGAGTGTTATGTGCAGACGTGGAGTGTCATCGGTAGACGTCCCATCCCATTTTTACATTAAATTTCTCCAAAGGCCTCTGTGTGTTGGATCCATATCCCCATGTAAGCCTTTCAAAGGACCGGGTATCTTCCCTAGGAAAATCCCGTGAATCGGAGATACATAATAATAATACCAAGAGTCTGTTCCGATAGTGGGACAGCACAGCCTTTTCCAAATATTTTCATTACGGATATAGAGTTTCTACAGCCATAGTTAGAAAATAAAACAAACAACTCACGCTTTTTTCTAGATTTAATTTAATCTAATCCAAATAAACATGGCTACCAAATCACAATAAAAAAAAATTTAACTAATTACGCATGGGTTCTTATAAGAATTCGAACAAAAGAATCAAAAATAGTACTTACACATTTTCAATATCGTTAGCACACTAAATAAATGACAACAGTTTATTCTTATTCTTCAATATCAGTAATATCTAATTCTTGTCGGTTTACTGTAATGTTTCGCCGACTGTCAATAAAATCGACAAGGCAACACAATTAAAAGTGTGTCGTAGTTATTCTACTCCACTCGCGTCACGCTAAATAAGCCACTGATTCATTCACTGGTCTGTTTGAGCCGAAACTCAAACAACGTATCGTATCGCATCGAATTCCGGTACGCCGCCGGTCGCGATATCAACAAAATGGAGGCCGACCACAGACAACTGTTCTGACGTCACGACAGTCGTGGCTCTATGATATGTGTACACGAATAGGAGATTTGAGCAATTGCTATCTAAGCAATGTTTTTATTATTGTTTATGCATCACAATATGCGTCATATCTTTTAATTATTTTCTAGGTAGTGAATAAAACAATTATAAGTTTGTCTCTATGACGAATTCTTTTCTTGTACAATATTACTTGAATTTTTTTTGTTGTTGCTTTATTAGAATTTGTTTACTTACATTTAAAACTATAGATGAATAATATCGTAAAACATATGTTCGCATTGTTTAGATTATTTTTTAGGCTATAAACAGCTCGCTCTTGGACAGAAGCCAAGAAATTGGATTGCTACTTAGGAATATCGTGTTGGCAGATTAGCATGAGGTCAATAGGTCTAAGACCGGCATACCGTATTAAAAAAACATTAGGTGACAATTTTTTATGATTTAATGAATATTTTTACTAACTGATTCACATTAAGAGATAGAGTATTTAACTGACTAATGCAAAAATCTATTAAATTCACATAAATGTACTTAGTTTCTGAGTAAACTTAATGTTCGAAGAAATGTCGATATACCTAGATGGGTTTTTTGCTAAATCGTATAACACCGTCTAATGGGGAAAACTCCAAAGCAAAGACGGTTTACGTGAACACATATCTAGCGTATGTACATATATTTCAATGGCAGTTAAATTTATGCCCTTAAATATTAAATAAAAGCCCTCAAACAGCGAATATTTTAAAAAGAAGCGTTTGTCGGGTAAGTTCGCCATATTTTGCATTTCAGGGGTATAACAAAACACATATTCATAACTTTAAAAAAATATATATTGGTAAATTAGTCTTTAATTTGAGGTAGATATATAGATCGTCAAAAATGTCCGCCATACATTTGTTAAGGATAACTTACTGAACCTATTATATCTTTTAAAAATGGTTACGTACAATGGGGTAATTGCAAAGCTGTTTAGACGGCTCTTTTTCTAATTATTATCTATTTAAATGCGTTAGTTACCTTAAAGAGTTCATGCATATCATTATAATCTTATACACCATATCCTACATATATCCTACGACAGAGACGACATGTGGGCATAATTAACTCTACTACCCGTGCAAAGACGGGGCGGATCGCTAATAACAGGTATATATTTTTTATAAATAATACAATAATCGCGTCAAAATCAAATAAGGTAGTAAAACAGCAGTCCTTGTGCTTATAATAGATTGCAAAAGTGACACAGGAAACCTCGGTGAGACCATATTTTAGGTTATTGCGGATACTCACTTTCCTCTCAATCGCAATATTCTCGATTATTGTGTTCGTTAGACAAAATCTTAACTCGTTGATCGAAACCCACGATGCACGTCGCCTTCGTCGTTGGGCCGACCACCGGAGCAGGGTGACTTGACGTCAGTGGTCGGCCCGACGGAATACCCCCTATGTGGGGTACCCTCCCCCTCAGGGAGGACGTCGGTCGATGGTCGGTCTTTCCACACGCGGTCGGCCTCTCGGCGGGTCACGGACCAATTCCCCAGTCACGTCACCCGCGGCACGGTAATTATATTACCGTGCCCGCGGCCTCGGCTAGATAATGTTAAGATGGACTTAAGATTATGGTGTATTTTAATTCACACCAAGGTAATCCACCACCTGTTTTGGATTAATAATAAGAATTATAAATACGTAAACAAGACACTTAATTTCTCAATGCAAAGGTTTCCAATGCATTATTATAAAAAATAACTTAAATGAAAAAGGTTTGCAGTGTTTTGAAAACGAAGAAGACGTCCATATACTGATCTTTGCCTTAAAGCTTAGGACGGACTCCCCACTTTAATATTAGATTTTATTCATCAGGTGTAAAATCATGTAAAATGATTATTTTACTACTCTAATAGGGTATTTCAATAAAGCAATTGTTAATTAATAAACTTACCTGCAAAGATCTACGTAACAGAACCTATTTTTAAAAAAACTAAAAATAAATATTTGAGCACGTATTTCCTTCAGAATGCAAGTTTACAGGCCGACTAATTTTCAAGTGTGATTTTTATCTCTCTGCGCCATTAGAAAGCCATCTATGTCAATTAATTAAAACTAGATCTATTTGAGGGTTGCGTACAACAGGCTGCTGTCTGACTATGACTCTGACCTGTCTAACTATTCAGGATTCGTCATATTTCTTACTGTACAGTCTTAGCTGACAGACGGCCTTTGCCCTATTGACTTTACGTGTTTTATGTCGATATTTCTTTTATAGTCATTACCAAAGGTGGGCATTAACTCAATCCGTTAATTAACGCAGTTAACAATCTGATTAACGAATTAACTTTTAAGTTATCTTAAAAAAATGTTAACGCTCTTGTTAACTTCCGTTAAATTGAACTTCCGTTAACTTTAGTCCTTTAATGATATCGGATGTTTACGCGAGCACTACACATTGTAAATAAAACTACTTTTACGCTTTATATCGCGTTTGCATTTAATTGATGATTGCCTGATGCTTCGAATACTTTACAGCATTCATGGTCACGGGCGGACTAAGATGTTTGACGTCCAAATAAGTGTACGATTTTTGGAAAATCTGTAATAACGTGCTGTGTATCCCAACTAGTGGGTTTACGAATGAACATGGACAAGACAAAAGTCATGTCAAATGCCCTTGTAAAAATGTCAATGTCCTGTAAATGTCCCAAATGTCCTGTACCGGTCCTAGTTGGCAATGCGATTCTCGAAGTAGTCGATCACTATTTCCACTGAATCCACTGAAATTATAAATTACTAGTCACCCGCCTTCGCTCCGCTTCGGTTTCAGTCGCCTTACTCGCGTAGTTCCTAATCCCGTGGGAATACCGGGATAAAATATAGCCTATGTTACTCCCTGATATTATAACTTACCATTGGTGAAAGAATTTTTGAAATCGGTCTAGTAGTTTCGGAGCCTATTCAATACAAACAAACAAATCTTGCCTCTTTATAACAGTGGTGTAGATATGTCAACGTTTAAAAGGAAAGTCAAATGAAACGCTAGTGGTTACATTTTTCCTTTAATTTATATTTCACAATTTGTTTCCTTTCCACCGGCGATATAATTCTTGCAGTTATATTTTTTACTAGCAATCCGCCCTCGCTTCGCTTCGGTTATAGGTTATAGTCGTTTTACCCACGTAGTTCCCGTTCCCGTGGGAATACCGGGATAAAATATAGCCTAGTTTACGCCCTGATATTATAGCTTTCCATTGGTGAAAGAATTTTTGAAATCGGTCCAGCCGTTTTGAAGATTACCCGGAACAGACAGACAGACAAACAAATTTTTTTTAATCTGTATTTTAGACATAGGTGTCGTGCAAATAACCGTGTGAGCATGAAAAAAGCCTATTATTTTGACATTACAAACAGACACTCCAATTTTATTTATTGGTATAGATATATAAATCTTCTTGTAAATAAATCTGCTTTACAAATTTTATCGCGTTTGTATTTGATTTTTGATTGCCGGACATTTCGATCACTTTGCAGCGTTCATGGTCACGGGCGGACTAAGATGTCTCATATTCAACAAGTCATCGTTATTAAAGAGATTTGTAATTCTCTATTCGATACAGAAAAAGTCGGGCAATCAAAAATCAAATACAACCGCGACAAAAACCCTTGGTCCGTAAAATTCGTAGTTTTATTTACAACTAGCAACTCGCCCTCGCTTCGCTTCGGTTTCAGTCGCCTTACCCGCGTAGTTACCGTTCCCGTGGGAATACCGGGATAAAATATAGCCTATGTTACTCCCTGATATTATAGCTTTCCATTCGTGAAAGAATTTTTGAAATCGGTCCAGTAGTTTCGGAGCCTATTCGTTACAAACATACATACAAACCTTTCCTCTTTATAATATTACTAGCAATCCGCCCTCGCTTCGCTTCGGATTCAGTCGCCTTACGCGCGTAGTTCCCGTTCCCGTGGGAATACCGGGATAAAATATAGCCTATGTTACTCCCTGATATTATAGCTTTCCAATGGTGAAAGAATTTTTAAAATCGGTCCAGTACTTTTTGAGTTTATTCGTTACATACAAACTTACAAATTTTACCTCTTTATAATATTAGTATAGATGTGTAATACTCGCGTAAATATCAAAAATCATTAAACTATAACTTGCTGCAACTATAGCATGATTCACTTTCTTCGTTCTCGTCGTTCGTTGATTCTTCGTTGATTTTCGATTTTCTTCGTTGATTCTCGTTCTTGAAGGCTGATGATACGAATGAAAACGCTAATATTCTAAGCAAAATCATTCATTATCTCCGCTCATATACGTCTAACTGTTGGCTTCGAGCCACCTCTACAATGGGAGGATAATTGGCCTGCTACACCACGCTGGTCAGGCGGGTTTGTACAGGGTTTTATTTAAATTTTCCTTCTCTTGCATAGATGTTATATCTTTATATAATTCTTCTGTTCGTGTTTTTTTAATTGAACGCCTTCTAAACTGCTGGATCGGTATTTATGATTTTTTTTTGTAGCTGCCCCGATGGACTTGAGAATGATTTAGATTAATAATTGGAGCCGATAGAATCGATTTCATGGAGAAACCTTTTACTATTTTATTAGATTTGAACAGAACAACGTCTGTTGGGTCAGCTAGTGCATTATACAGAGTGTATCAGGTTATGGGGCAACTGCTTGAGTATGTTGTAGTTTAACGGTCATAGATCGTAATTAGAATGTACATTACACAAAAAACAATATAACATACATAAAAGTTATATATCAAAAATCATTAAACTATAACTTGCTCCAACTATAGCATGATTCACTTTCTTCGTTCTCGTCATTCGTTGATGCTTCGTTGATTTTCGATTTGCTTCGTTGATTCTCGTTCTTGAAGGCTGATGATACGAATGAAAAAGCTAATATTCTAAGCAAAATCATTCATTATCTCCGCTCATATACGTCTAACTGTTGGCTTCGAGCCTCCTCTACAATGGGAGGATAATTGGCCTGCTACACCACGCTGGTCAGGCGGGTTTGTACAGGGTTTTATTTAAAATTTTCCTTCTCTTGCATAGATGTTATATCTTTATATAATTCTTCTGTTCGTGTTTTTTTAAATGAACGCCTTCTAAACTGCTGGATCGGTATTTATGATTATTTTTGTGGCTGCCCCGATGGACTTGAGAATGATTTAGATTAATAATTGGAGCCGATAGAATCGATTTCATGGAGAAACCTTTTACTATTTTATTAGATTTGAACAGAACAACGTCTGTTGGGTCAGCTAGTGCATTATACAGAGTGTATCAGGTTATGGGGCAACTGCTTGAGTATGTTGTAGTTTAACGGTCATAGATCGTAATTAGAATGTACATTACACAAAAAACAATATAACATAAAAGTTATAGTGATTTCAAAAAATGTGTCTATGAGTCTACGCCTTAAATGTTACGTATTATGTAGGCATGTACAGACAGAATACATGTAGGCATGTAAAGCTTCGACAGTATAATTTCATTCATTCATACCTAGAATTGCGCAAACGTTTCAATGACATCGTAGGTACAACGGCGAGCGGTCAACGGTCATAGGCCGATCAGTTGTTTTAAAGCGAATTTTGTCTTGCTTATGTGAATGTAATCATTGATTTATTCAATTTCTAAAGAACATTTAACAAAGTATGAGTATGTTGCGTATTAAGGCTTTATACATTTCAATAGGGAATATGCATGATATTTTTTTATTTTTTTAAACGTTTCTACTAGTTATTACATTACTAGAAATAAATATAACACATCCAAAATATAAACCATTACGCAAAAAAATTGGTTGCCTGTAAAGTCGGTATACGGGCGAAAGTTTTACGTGACAACGACTTTGAGTGGTAAAATAATTTTAATGTGAATTTTCATTCGTATAGTAGGAAGAAGGATGAAATAATAGTAACAATTTAAAACATTTATTTATACAAAGAATTATATTTAAAACATTAATTTATACAAAGAATCTCGCACTGAATTTCATATTAACAAAATTTTATTTTTACCTTTACACATACACTCGGGCATGGTTAGCCCGCCTAAGAGCGAGAGAGACAGACATAAAAAGTGAAAGGGACGCGTGCCTCTCACTCGCTCTCATTGTGAGCGCATAAGGTGAGCGGAGCGTAACGCAGTTTCTTGAAGTGTCACCCGGCAAACCAATTTATAAGACGTTGTCACGTCAAAAAATTTTTAAAATCGCCATTATTTATGGGCGATGTAAACGCGACTACTTCGACGCGCGTATTCTGTGACGTCAGAGTACTCGACACTCGTACAAGTTGCTATAGTTGTCACAAAATAAGAGGCCCGTTTTGACACTTGGTCTTACCGATGTATTTAGTGATGAACCATACGATTCAGTACTCGATACGATAAATCGAATCAAGTTTATATGAGTTTATCATCGATTTGAATATGTGATGCACTTTGCATTGGATTAAAGTTTTGATTTGAAAATTTTACTTAAACTGTGATATTGTAGATATTCTGAAATGATACAATGTTACGAATGGTAATTTTTCTATCATTTAATATTTTTCGGATACAATAACATTCACTCAATCACAAAAATATCACGGAAAAGTGAATCTTCAATCAACCATTTCCTTAAGATGATGAGCCAAAATTGTCAGTTGAGTTATCGTTACCCATATATATATTATTTCATTTTCATATTGTCAATATTGACGTCTCGATTTTGCGTAAAAATCACTACACAGCTGGTGAAATTCTGTAAATGGTTGGTCTAAATACTAGTATTCAAATTAATAAGTAAGGCAAGTACGAGTCCGCCTTAAAAAATATATCTTGATCGATTTATTTTTCCTTAACCGATTATTAATAGTCTGTGGATGATATGAAAAAAGTCGTTATGCCACAGCACTTAGCCCAGTGGGCGCTACCCGTCAATGAAAAATGTAATTACCTTCAAACAGTTTGATTGGTAAAAAATAGAAAACTTCTTGGGCGTGAACTGTCAAAACGGGCCTTTTATTTTGTGATTACTATAGGGCTGCCAATTAGGGCTGTTGATATTTTTATAAATATCGTTTTTCGACATATCGATATTTTACAATGTATCAATATCGGGGTTCGCTATACCGGAAAAATATCGATTTTTTTATTATTATTACGATTATTAAATATATTATTATATCTTATTTACATTGCAGCTTTTATTCCTCCGAGTTTAACAGACATTAAATCTGAATTAGACGCGAAATACGTTGTCATCATATACACGTCTATTTTAGAAAGTTTATCAGACTATACTTTGACGAAACCGGTTTCAGTCATTGTAATAAGACTTATTCACAAGATTAATACTTGAACACAAAAAACTAATAACTTATTATGAAATAACTGGGTAACAATACAAAATAATTGGGGATGTGACTTGGAGGGAAAAATCGATTTTGTAATTATCGATTTTTTGTTCTTTAAAATAAATCGATTATAAAATAATCGATTAATTAAAAAAAAAATCAATTGTAAAATAATCGATTAATAAAAAAAAAATCGATTTTAAAATAATCGATTTTTTGTTCTTTAAAATAAATCGATGATAAAATAATCGATTAATTTAA
Organism: Lymantria dispar; assembly: GCA_032191425.1. Taxonomy (NCBI): domain Eukaryota; kingdom Metazoa; phylum Arthropoda; class Insecta; order Lepidoptera; family Erebidae; genus Lymantria; species Lymantria dispar. The sequence continues at coordinate 14,664,336 of CM063449.1, read as the reverse complement.
AAAAAAAATCGGTTATGAAATAATCGATTAATTAAAAAAATCGATTATAAATAATCGATTATAAAATAATCGATTAATTAAAAAAAATCGATTCTAAAATAATTGATTTTTTCTCCCAACAGAATTATGATGACTTTTTTTTAGGAAATGTGAGCTTTATTTTCTAACATAGTATGATGAATTTTGATCGAATTTCGAATAATAAAAAATCGATGAATAATCGACTTTTATTATTTTGATAATCGATTGTAAAAATCAATTATTAATCGATTATCTTTTTGTAAAAATCGATTATTTTTTCATATCCCTAAAAATAATCACTAGAAACATACAAACAGCAACTTGATATCACAAGGTTCTCCTCCTATCCAAGGTTCAAGGAGGGCTCTTTTGACTAGTTGCCCCATAACCTAATACAGCCTACAGGCTGTAAGGGATATATTATCCCTTAGTCGTTCTTTACGACATCCACGCGTAGAATAAGGGGTAGTGAATCTATCTAATCTTTCTTACTCCGTCACCACACGGAAAAATCATTTATTTCAAAACATTTATGTATTTATTTTATTCGTTATTATAAAAAAAATCTTCATACCGGCGTGTCTATAATCAAAATTGGTGTAATATTATGGTCGATATTTCAAGGTGACAAAAATAGAATTTTGATAAATATCATCATCATCGCCCTGCTTTATCCGAATAATTTAGGGTCGACGCAATATATCCTCTTCTTCTACACAACCCTATCAGATGTTATTTCTGCGTTCATTTCGTTTATATTCATGTCATATATCACGCAATACGTCCAACTTTTCTTTGGTTTTACCTTAATAACTTTAATATTCGTAATTAAAACTTTCTACGGTATATTATCTACCCGTCTCATCAGCATGAGACGGCTACGCCCCTCTAACTTTTACGTCACTACGCTTACACTTACGCGACATTCTAACTTTCTAATAAATGTTCATTCTTTATTTTCTCTATTTCGTTATGACACACATTACAACAGTCGCATCGTTCGCAACTTTGAGAAATAATATATATATTTACATAATATCCAAATAAAAATACATTTATGTACTTTAAGTGGATAATTTCTCAGCACCTACGCCATCTAGTATTCCATACAGGAATTTATATACTTGTGAAGTTGTTTAGAAATGCCTCGACTAAAGATTTCGCTGCGCAACGCTGGCATTAGTTTACATTAATATGCATAGAGGGCATTGAAGCCAATAAAATAATAGATGGTCTTCATTGGAGTTTTTTACAATAAACAGATACTTTTTCACCACCTGTGAATTAATATAGCACATTAATAAATAATTATTTTATAAATGAGTATCATTTAAGCTATCGCCAATTTAATTGGTTTTGTGTTTTTTAAATAATAGGGTTTGCCCGCAAGATAGTAGATTTGTCACCAAAATGTAGTCGCCAAACAATATAAAATCAATTCCAGACCACAATAAATCACCTAACATCATAGAGATATAGGGTCTAGTACCAAATAAATGTTTTTGTATATTAACATATAATAATAATCATTTATAATAATAATCATTTATAATAATAATCATAATAATAATAATCATTTATTTCATAGTTAACTCCATATTTTGTTAGTAGATATCAATAAAAACTTAAGAGCTAGTCTTAGAATAATGACGTATAGAAGGATAGTGTCAATACTTCGAACTTTCAAAGACGCGCAGACGATTACACACGTACACACGCACACCACTATACAAATTATGAAATTAAATTTTGTTTTTATTAACATAAATCGTCGAATTACCTTTAAAAGTAATGTTAATAATCTTTTTATATTTTTCAAATGTGTTGTGACACCATTTGAATGCACAAACCGTCATAATTACCTATTTATTTTTTTAAGAGTTGCGTACGTTCGTGCAGTACAATGACTTGTACATTACGGAACGATTCCGGTGTAAGCTCCATTAGGCTCCAATTGAAATGCCTCACTTTTTGTGCGTGAACTTACCTTCTATACGTTATTATTCTAAGGAGCTAGTGTTAGTAACATTAACATACAAAATTAAAACTAATTACATTATATTAAATTAAATCCAATTAAATCAAATACTAGTTCTATTTCGAAGTTTTATTTAGAAAATAAAACCAAAATCTAATTAAATCAAATTGTGTTAAATTAATCAAATTAAATACTAATTTTATTACGCAGTTTTATTTACAAAATATGTAAAACTAAAATCAAATTAAAGCAAGCTCTTAGAACAATAACGCATAGAAGGATAGTGTCAATACTTCGAAGGTTCGAAATTTGAATCTAAAAACACTAATGAGGCGCAGACAATTACACACGTACACACGCACACCACTATACAAATTATGAAATCAAATTTTGATTTTATTAACATAAATCGTCGAAATACTTTTAAAAGTGACGTTAAAAACCTTTTTAAGTTTTACAAATGTGTTATGACACCATTTGAATGCACAAACCGTCATAATTACCTATTTATTTTTTATGAGTTGCGTACGTACGTGCAGTACAATGACTTGTACATTACGGAACGGTACCGGCGTAAGCTCCATTAGGCTCCAATTGAAATGCTTCACTATTTGTGCGCGAACTTATCTTCTATATGTTATTATTCTAAGAGCAAACTGTATTAAGTTAATCAAATCAAATAATTTCATATCAAAGTTTCATTTAGATAATAAAGCCAGAATTCAAATTAATTCAAATTAAATAACACTATTAAATTAATCAAATCAAATATTAATTCCATTCTGTAGTTTTATTTGGAAAATAAAACTAAAATATAACAAAAAATAAACAGAAATAAAACGAAACAAAGAAGTAAAACAAAAATAAAAGTCATGGGCCGTCCAACCCTAAGGCTGTTATTTACTGCGTGTAGTCGTCATATTAGGTATGTCCTAAGAAGTATTTGAACAAACTAATTTAAAGATATCACTAATAAGTCATATATTAGGTCATTAGAAAATTTCATAAACTTCCAAAAAAAATTTAGGGCTGTCGTCATCATCGTTTCAACCTAAAGAGTCTACTACTTAACTGGACATAGGCCTCCCCAAGGATCTTAATTTCCACAGGTAGTATTATTTAAATAAAATTTCTAGCAAAATAATAAATAAAAAAATTAAAGTAAAAATAATCAATATTGTTAAAAATAATAATCACTGAATAATTAGCGCTTGTACCTACAACCCATCGTTGAGGCCGGAAAGCGCGCCAATTTGTCTCCGCCTCTTTGAACATATTATATTTAAAATTATAAATAGATGTATTAAATTGGTAACGAATACACTTATTTTATTAACTAAACGAAATAAAATGTAACTACTGTATTGGTGACAAAATAACAATTAAAAAGGAGTCGCAGTCAGGGATCGATAATCGATTTATTTGGTGAGAGATCTACCATTCTGAGCACAAAGCTATTATTTAAGTAATAAAACTATTATTACTAAGAACGAAGGTTATATTCATCTAATACACTACAATTTTATTGGTAATCCATCGCTTATTTTACACATATATTAACATTAATTTGATAATTCATACCTGGGAACACTTTTTTTTTATCTGGGAACGAAAATATTTCCTGGTGATAGATCTATTTATTAGATGATATAATTTGATAACAAATATAAATTTTGGTGACAAGAAATATAATCCCTTTATAAATTTATAACCTTATATAGAAGATTATTAGGAGAAAGTTTGAAAGTTGCGCCAATGACGGGGAAGTTAAGGACGTGGTATGGATATGTGATTAGACGAGATAAAAATTATGTTGTGAGGAAACTTTTAAGCATGGCTTTCATCATCTTCATCATCTCAGCTCAAATATGCCCCCTGCTGGGCCCGAAACTCCTCAAAATAGGAGGGAAATTAACCTGCTACCCCCTTTTTTTGGGTGGGCTATGGTTAGCGCACACGTCGTCCATTCCATCCGGGGCGACGACAGGATGGCGCGTGGCCCCGTCATAACCCACTGTAATCCCTCTCCTTCGCCATTGGGCCGACCACCGGTACCAAGTTCCATGTCGTCCGTGGCCGGCCCGGCGGTATACCCCTTCGAGCTCCTTCCCTATCTCCAACGCTCCTCTGGGGACGTCGGTCGCCCTCGGGCGGTTAGCCTCCCTGCGGTTGACGAACTAATCCCCGGTCCAGTCACCTGTGGCCTCTGCTAGGGTACCACCAGGCGCAGGTAACCTACCATCCTGCTCGTGAAATGGGTTGGTATCATTCATTTCATATCAGCCCATCGCTGTTCACTGCTGGACGTTGGCCTCCCTCATGTTTAGGGACACGATATCGAAACGAAAGTATCGATACTGTATTCATGAGTAGTATCGAAGAAAAAAAAGTATCGTAGTCAATAAAGTATCGAAACAAAAGTATCGATACTCCAAAGTATCGAGTACTGAGTACTTTTCCTAGAATCTAGGTCGTGATGAGCTTCTTTTTTTTTATGAAAATAGATCGTCTTTTTTTTTTTTTTTGTGGTGGGCTGCGATCGGCGCGCCTCCGTACCACTCCGTCCGGGGCGACAGAGAGGCTTAAGCACGCAACTCCCGCAACCCACCCGAAAACCACGTCGCCTTCGTCGTTGGGCCGACCACCGGAGCAGAGTTAACTTGTCGTCTGTGTTCGGCCCGACGAAATACCCCCTACTTGGGGTACCCTCCCATCGACCGACGTCCCTCGGGGAGGACGTCGGTCTTTCCTCACGCGGTCGGCCTCTTGGCGGGTGACGGACTAATCCCCGGTCACGTCACCCGCGGCCTCGGCTAGGGCGGCATGAGGCGCAGGTAGTTGCGCCTGCGCCGCCCCATTCGCCAGCGGCGGATCTCCTCATCGAGGCTGCGCTCCTCGCGCAGGCGATCCGCCGCCTCCTTCTGCGAGATCACTGTCTCGCAGAAGGCTGCGACCGCGTCCCAATTCCCGACGCTGTCGACCATCGCCCTAGCGATGGCCGGCAGCGTCAGGTCGGCACCGATGATTGCAACGAGTTCACGGCGCTGCGTGGCCCAAGCGGCGCAGGCCTCGAGCGTATGCTGCGCCGTGTCCTTGTCGCAATCGCAGTGGTGGCAGGACGGTGTACTCTCCCTCCTTACGACGCAGGTATTTGGCGAAGCTCCCATGCCCCGTCAACACCTGCACTAGTCGGAAGGAGAGCACTCCGTGCCGCCTTTCCGGCCACTGCATCAGCACCGGCCGGAAGGCCTCCACGATTCGCACCCCGAACCGAGGCCTCTCCAGCCGGACTGCCCAATGGGCAATGACGTCTCGGCGGGCTTCGACGTGCCAGGTGATGAGCTCCCTCAAGGAAACAACACCGCCCTCCCAGCGCACCCTCGACACCCACCGATACAACTCGGCGAGCATTTCCGCCTCCAGGTCCCACGGGGGAGTCCCGGCCAATAGGCACGCTGACTCCGTCGCCACCGTGCGGTATCCGCGGATGGCCCTGACCGCCATGACCCTCTGTGGTCGCCACAGAAGGGCCCTAAGTCGGACGGTCAAGGACCCCGCTCACACCGGTGCGCCGTACAGGGCCATCGACCGGATGACCCCCGCGTACAGGCGTCGGCACGTAGCGCTCGGTCCGCCCACGTTCGGCATAAGCCACGATAGGGCGGACGCCGCGCCGACGAGCCGTGGAGCGAGCCTACGGAAATGCTCCCGGAACCACCATTGCCCGTCGAGCACCAGGCCCAAGTACCTCATATGGGCCTGGATGCTGATGTCAACCGAGTGGACGGTGATCCAGACGCCGATGGGAGGGCTCATACGGCGCCCATGGAACAAGAGGGCCTCCGTCTTGTCCAGGGCGACCCTCAACCCAGCGCCTCGATCCACCTGACGACCTCTTCGGTGCCATAGTTCGCCAGGCTTACCGCCTCTTCTAGCGTCCCACCGCGGGCTGTGACGAGCGTGTCGTCGGCGTAACAAATCACGCCCAGCCCAGGTGGGAGGCTCCCCCGCAACGCCTAGTCGTAGCCCATGTTCCACAGGGTGGGTCCGAGGACCGACCCCTGTGGGACACCGCACGTCATGGGCGTTCGCACAACGTCCCCTGCTTGGTTGGTGCAGAGGACGCTGCGCCCCACCAAATAGTCTGCCACTAGCCGCCTCAGGTAAGCTGGCACTCCGTGATACCGGAGCGCCTCCCTGATGCAGCTGAATGGCAGACTATTGAATGCGTTGGCGAATTCTAGGGACACCGCGAACAGCACTCCCCCACTGGTGACGGCCTCAGTCGCCACGGCCCTCAGGCGCAACAGAGCTGCGATCGTCGAACGACCCCTCCTAAACCCAAACTGGGCGTCCGACAGATCGGGCCCCGTGCCGACGAGGTGCCGCTCGATGCGGGCAGCTACCACCCTCTCCAGTAGCTTGCCCGTGTCATCGAGCAGCACGATAGGCCTGTAGGCCGAAGGCGACCTCGGAGACCGTCCCGGCTTCGGCAGGAGCACCAAGGCCTTCCCTCCTTCCAGCACCCAGGGAACCGTCCGGACGCTAAACACGCGTCGAACAGCTCCCTGAGGCGGGGACCCAGGTGGTCGAGGACCAGGCCCAGCACACGGTTAGGAACACTGTCGGGCCCGGGGGCGGTGGACTTTGCGCACATGCGCGCTACCGGCACTCCCATCTCGGGTTCCGTGATGGGCGGAACACTGTCGTTGTCGGCCTCCCGGTCAGTGTCTGGCGGAGCCATGACCGGGGGCGTGTGTTCCGCCCGCCGCGGGAACAGGTCCTCGACGACCCGGGTGAGAAGGCTGGGCTGGAGACTCTCTGTGAGGGGAGGGCCCCGCGCGCGGAGCTTATTCAGCACCGCGCGATAGGGGCGTCCCCAGGGGTCACGGTCGAGACCGTCCAGCATCTCCTGCCGACTGACGTCCTTGGCGGAGCGGACGGCCAGCCTGAAGGCTGACCGCGCATTGCGGTAGCCCTCATACAGCAAGGCCTCCCGCTCCGCGTCGCGTTGGCGCCGCCGGCTGCGGGTGTAGGCCCTCCGGGCGCGAATGCACGCGGCCCGGAGATCTGCCAGCTCCCGGGACCACCAGTGGACCGCCCTCCTCGGGGGCAGACGCCGTACCCGGGGCATGGCCGCATCGCAGATCTGCGTCAACGCATTGCGGATGCGGCCAGCCTCGACGTCCACCCCGTCCGACTGGTTGGCAGAGGACAGCCACGAGTAAACGATGGCTGTCTCCGCCAGCTGGTCCCGGTCTAAGCGACCCACAGCCCATCGCGGTACCGCAGGACGTCCATCCGCCCCGTGACCCCTGCTGGGCGTCGGGATTGCCGGGGAGACCTCCATCCGGATATACCGGTGGTCCGACAAGGTCTCCACCTACTCCACGACGCGCCAGCTCCCCACGCGTGCGGCGACATCGGGGCTAGCGAACGAAAGTTCCACTATCGACCCGCCCCGTTGTCTGTTCTGGATCTGTTGCCTGGAGGAGACGAATGGATACGGGGTCCATTAACGGTCCGTATCCATCGTCACCTCCTCCGCGCTGACGGGCGATCGGGCCGCGCTCGGAGCGGGGACTGGCCCGGTCGATGGGCCGCCCCGCCCCTTTGGGGCCGAAGCCGGGGGTCTGCAGTCCTCAGAGCCCATGCGATGCTTGGCAGGCCTATTGCCTGCCGCACACGCGGGGCAGTGGGGCACCGCAGAGCACGATGCCGCCTGGTGTCCGGTCTGACCGCAACGGAAACATAGCCCGCTGCAGTCAAAGCAGTTTTTGCATGTCGGTCGGGTATGCCCGACCGCCATGCATTTATAACACCTCGCGGGCCGGGGCTCTAGCACGGTTACCCACGCCGAGCTCCAGCCCACGAGGAGCCTGCCTGAGTCGGCCAATTGCTTGACCGACTCCACCGGACACTGCACCCAGGCAGCACCGACACCGCCCGGACCAGGGCGGATGGTGCCAATCCGGACGGTGTCCGAGGCACATCCGGTACGCGCCATAATGGCCTCCCGGACGTCCTCCACCGTCACGGAATCGTCTAAGCCCGTCAGGCGCATCTCTGCGCACTTGACAGGCCTGGCGATTCGGACGCCATCCTCTGGCCCGAACAGTCCCCGCAGCTTCGAAGCCACACTATCGGCCGTCTTCGCGCCCTCGGCCCCAGGGTACTCGAGAATTCGAGCCCCTGTCCGGGCCTTGCGGGTCCTAGCCTCGACGCCTCCGATGTCGGAAACGTCCACCTCCCGCCGGGCGCGTTTTAGGACGGCCTCATAGTTGAGGCCCCTCTCAGCCGCCTCAGGCAGCACGGTGATGACCACCGCGGCTGTCTTCGGCGACTTGACGCCTCTGCGCGACCTTATCCCCTTTCTGCCGGCTCCCGCCTGGGGAGTGGCGGCCACGGCGGCACTCTTGGCCGCAAATTGATCGTCTGTGAACGGATTAGAATATTGCGAATCACATTTTAGAAGGTTCATTACGTTTGAACTAGATGGCGATACCATAACTATAAGCTGTAAGGTCAAGTTTAACATAGATACTCATTACTATTTATTCGATACGATACCTGCCTAAAAGTACTCATTGAGTAAAAGTATCGAAAGCAAAGTATCGAGTACAAAGGTATCGGTATCTAAAGAAAAGTACTCAATACCTAAAAGTATCGAGTACAAAGGTATCGGTATCTAAAGAAAAGTACTCGATACCTAAAAGTATCGATACTTTTTTCGTATCATGTTACGTCTGCATCCTGGCCGCCTGAATCCACTGCCGCCCAGCAACTTGTAGAAGGTCATCGGTCCACCTAGTGTCGGTAGGGCTCCTACCACAGAAATATTAATACTTTTTTTCTGTGGCTGCGTCGTCCGATACAGTCGGTCGTCGGTCATACCCGCTCTTCTGTGGATGTCCGTATTTCGGATTCCACCTCGCAGAGAAATCCCGACCATAGTCCGCTCCATAGTACGCTGAGCAACGTCATAAAATAGCTTTATTTACAATAGTCACGTGTAATTTTCTTAACAAAAATACATTGCGAAAGTGCAATATTGTACATGCATACACGTGGACAATGTCGCATTTATATCTTGGACTTCAAACATTTGTCTGAGATTTCGTATTATTTCCCTTAGGAAATGACTGTTGGTAATATTACGTACCTATGCTTGCTTTTATAGAAATTTAAATCACAATGAAACTTTCAACTACGTACATATGTATTTGAAAGTTAACAATATTTTGTAGTCGTCTAAAGATTTACGTCGAAATATAGAGTAGAATTTCCGTGAGGTGACGGAGTAAGAATACAATTCACCATTCCATACCTATCATTCCGGTGGATGTCGTAAAAGACGACTAAGGGATATAATATGCATATAATATCTGTGCAAGAGAAGGAAAACTCAAAACAAAACCCTATACCAACACGTCCGACCAGCATGGTATAGTAGGTCAAATTCCTTTTCGTTGCGGAGGAGGCCCGAGCCCAACAGTGGAACGTATATGGGCCGAGATTATGATGATCCTAGCTCATATATGTCTCACTACTGGGGTCAAGCCTCCTCCATAATAGGAGGAATATTGATCTACTATGCCACGCTAGTCACCCGAAAGGTTATTCCGTCGGGCCGACCACTGATGACAAGGAACTCGGCACTGGTGGTCGGCCCAACGACGAAGGCGACGTGGGTACGGGTGGGTTATGGGCCCGCGCGCCGTCCTTTCGTCGCCCTGGATGGAATGGACCACGTATGCGCTTACCATAGTCCAACCATAAAAAAAAGATGGATTGATATAGGGTTATATTTATACTTAAGTTTTCCATGTCTCTAATAATGTTATATTAATAATATATGCCTTAAAGCATCTTTTACGACACCCACGGGTAGGATAGAGAAGTTTAATATTCATATCATGTCCTTTAGTATTATGATACCCACGGGTAGCGTAGAGAGTGGCATAATGTATTTTCACTCCTTCACCACATGGAAGTCTATGTATAGTTTATCTGTATAGCAAAGACAAATTTTTTGTACTGTTTGGATTATTGTTATTTGCTGGCTGTGCTCACGACTCGGTGAGAAACGAATTTTATTATGATTACAATATTACTATATATGAAAATTATATGCTACATCCAAAGGTGGGCATTAACTCGTTAATCCGTTAATCGGTAAATAACGAAGTTAACAATCTGCTTAACGGATTAACTTTTAAGTTAACTTCAAAAAATTGTTAACGCTTTTGTTAACTCCCGTAAATTGAACTGCCGTTAACTTTAGTCCGTTGCATTAGTCGTTTGTTGACATGCTGTCATATTGTTTGAGTTACGCGCCATGCCACGCCACGCTTGGAAGTTCCACGACACCGGCGCCGTCCAAATCACCGGCGGCGATGGATCGTGTCGTAGAGGAGTTCCTCCCGTGCACGAGCCGCCTTCTCCTTCCGTGATATAACTACCATACGGAAGGCGGCGACCGTCTTCCAGGTCTCTAGCGATAGTCGGTCGAAAGGAAAATACCCCGTGCCGCCGACCCAATCATTCCATCAGCCTTGCAACTAAGAAAGAAAGAAACCTTCCAGAAAGCCTTGACGGTCTGAACACCGTACCGAGACCTCTCCAACCGGATTGCCCAACGGACAATGACGTCACGGCGGGCGTCGTTCCGCCAGGTGGCCATCTCACTAAACGAGACTTAGCCGCTCCCCGCCCCGCCAGCCACCTGGTTGTTACGTCAAAAAGCATCGTAAAGTATTGGTGAATCTTTTAGTATCAAGACTACCGGCAGTAGTAGATTACTGGGATACATCCCAAGCTGAATAGATGCATGCTAACATAATTTCACAACATGCTATATAATATATCTATTTGTCTGAGCCTAAAACAGTAGTTTTAAGTTTTAAATGGTTAACTTTTAACGATTAACTTTAACTTGCGTTAAATTTTCGCAAATTTATCCGTAAAAATATGGATTTATTTAGGAATTTAAATAGTAAAAGACAACCTCGAAATTTGTACACCAGGAAATAACATGGTCATGTTAAATAAAAGTATATTTTGCATGGCCCCGCGTTTATATAATCATTTGCCTAAATCTGCTCTGGAAATTAATAATATTAATATCTTTAAAAATAAAATAAAAACTTTACTTCTAGAAAAAGCCTATTACTGCATTAATGATTATTTAAATGATAAGTTGAATTGACCGATACGTAATTACTGCTTTATTGTTATGTTTTTGTTTTTATATTATTTAATTATCTGAAATTATTATTATTGTTGACATTATTATTATCTCTCAATTTCACGGCTATTTTCCAAGAGAAGATACCCGGTCCTTTGAAAGGCTTACATGGGGATATAGAACCAACACGCAGAGGCCTTTGGAGAAATTTAATCTGAAATGGGATGGGACGTCTACCGATGACACTCCACGTCTGCACATAACACACGTGGACTGCCAACGGTAGGTGTAAAACTATTGTGTGTTGATGTTATCTAATACATGATTATGGGGTTGAGGGTTAGATGGACTGGATTAATGGTAAACTATTGATTTAAAAATGTCGTCTGCCTTCAATACCTTTATCGTCTTGAACTTTGGCAGACGGTGACGCGCCAACTCACTGAATGGGCCCCCCAAACGGTCGCCACAGACACGCAGGCCATAAGGGCAACAGGGGGGCAACATTGGTACAAGTGGCTTGGGGTGTCGAGCAGTGCGGCGCCGGTTTCACCATCGCAGTGGTTTCCCCGTAGTTATGCCCTTGAAAATGACACTTCCACCCCCGAGCATATAGCTCTGGCGACCCCTCTCTGACCAGCCGTTTAAGGCAAGCCAAAGTTGAGAATCCTGCAGGCACTCTTCGGTCTCCACTCCAGCCAACCAATAAAGGCGAGCTGGATACGAGGCCCTGACCGACTCTCTGGGGCACTCAGGACCGCAGTGTCGCCACTCACATTCAGCACGCCACAAGCTGCCCTGCAACCGCAGGGCAGCTTGTGGCGTGTATTGGCTTTTCTATAAATCCTGTGATACATTTTTTCTTTTATATCAAAAGAACTTAGAGAGCCATATGTTTGCGTTAGTCTCATGGTGCGATAACGGGCCCAGAAGGTTCTGTTGACATTATTGTTATTATTATTGAAATTATATAATTAAATAATTAATTTAAATTGGCTAAACATATTGTACTTGTTCTGAGGGCATTAGCTCTTTTTGCATGCCGCTTGACGGTCAAATGTGGTGATACATTGAATACCTGTAATAACTAATATTTTATACCCATATTTTGCAAAATAAATGATTTGATTTGAAATTTAACGCTTTAACGACTATCGCAGTTAACATTTTTATTAACGAATAAACGATTAACGAAGTTAACTTTTGGATTAACTGTGCCCACCTATGGCTATATCATACCATATTTCAAGAAATTCGTTCCAGTAGTTTTTGCGTGATAATTTTCTAACTTTTCAGGTATAATGATATTAAATGATGACAAGACTCTTACGGTATGCACAGCCGGCAGTGTGCTGTACGATGTGAATTTTTAGAACTAGGTGAGTAACTGTAGTAGTAAATATGGAATACTCCACCAACCTTGCATCAACTCTCACAGATGGCAGTAGCGTCGTAGTAGTAGACTCGTCAAACTGCACCGTCGGCTTCACTATATTCCTATATATAACTATGCAGGTCACAGCAGCACAAAACACTATTATGGTGGTCCTGTTAGACACAGTTCTACCAAGGACTAAGCAGGTGCCGCGATTACGAATACATCGAGTTTCAAAGCCATCTAACGGAGCGGACGGACGGTTGCAGAATCTAAGTTTTCAAATACCCTCCATAGCTTGCAAAGACCGAACATTCTTATCTAAATTACAGAAATTTGGCATTTAATATGCTAGGTTATTATTAAAAACTTGATTACGAGCGAAAATTAATTGCCACATGTGGGCTCAAACCCATACAAATTCGTTCCAATCATCCCAGCAACTAAACAAACGTGAGCTTACGTATGACAACCAAGTTCTCGCTTATAATGTCGTCTTCATGACAGATGTGTAATACACCATCTATCAGAAAACCTTTACTCATTATTCTGATTTAATACTTTTCAGTTAGAACTATATTAAACAATGAAACCCAACCTAATTTATAAAAACTTATTTACGAGCGAAAAATGTTTGCCATACGTAGGACGCGAACCTACATATTGAAAGATATTCTTTTGATAAATAGCGTGTGGGTCGTTTTTCCATAAAGAAGACAATACGAGGTAGAATTTGCTTGTGATACGTAAGCCCACGCTTGTATAATTTTTAATAACAGCGAATATAAATAACCTAGCATGCGAAATCTCATTAATTTAGATCAATTAAAAAAAAAGTGCGGTGACGGAGTAAGAATACAATTCACCAACCCATATCGTGCCCGTGGGGATCGTAAAGGACAACTAAGAGAGGTAATATGTAAATAATATCTATCCAAGAGAAGAAACACTTGACATAAAACCCTATACCAATACCTCTGACCAGTATGGTAGAGTGGATATATTTCCCTCGCGTTGTGGAGGAGGCCTTAGACCAACAGCGGGATTTCTGTGGGCTGGGATGATGATTATGAATAAAAAATGGTTACAATTAAAGTTATTAGTAGTTATATTACCTTAGGTGTTACCTAAAATTAAAGAGTCAATGGTGAACATATTTATAACGGATGAAAGCAGATAAAAACACTGCACGATTAAACACGTAGTAAAATCCTAAGAAATTAAAATAAAGATTATATAAACAAATTCTATATTAATTTTAATTATTTATTAATACAATACTACCTTAATTAAAATATAATAATAAAAAAAAAACATAACCGACCGTTGTCGTTTAAAAATCATTGGTATACTAAGTATAAACCTGCAACATACACGTATTTCTTTAAATTAGATAATTTCTTTAGTCAACGTTACATAGTAGACTTATTTCTCTTCCATTACAGAGGAGGCTCTTGCCCAGCCGAGGATGTAGGGTGAGCAGAATATATAAATTGTGGCGTACAGAAATATTATGTGCAAATATTGATTGCAAAAAAAGATTCTTCGATGAAGTAATAATATATTTGCGTCCATAGCACTAGTTTAGTGAATTATTTTCTGCTGTCCATTTATACAGTGGATACTTATAATCTATAAGTCAACTCTAAATCCTGTAAGAATAACAAAAATGTTATTATTGACATAAACAAAAAACAATATAATTCAACCCCAACTTTCTGAGGGTGTTTGCGTGTGGAGGGTTTTGGTGGTGCCCTTGGTATCACCGAGCCTGCATTCACACTCCCTTCACATTCTTCGCGGTAGGCAGCGGCGTTGTAAAGGTCCATGAGCGGCAGCAACACTTACCATCAGGTGTACTGTTTGCTCGTTTACCACCGTATGCAATAAAAAAAAATGGTAGTTTTTGAGATAAAAGAACAATCTGTTTCATGGTAGTTCTTTGAGATCTCTACTACATACAGCTTAGATAGTTTCGTTCCGAGCATGCAGCTATTACAGGAAGGAAAGTAGCATATTACAGACGGTTTTTCTGTATGGTGAAGTAAGAATATATTTTATCAGTCCCTATCTTGCCCGTGGGTATCGTAAAAGATGACTGATGTATATAATAGGCATATAATCGTTCCGAGTATGCAGCTCTTACATCCTGTAAGAGTAAGAGAGGAAAGTAGCCTATTGCAGACGGTTTTTCTGTATGGTGATGGAGTAGGAATACATTTATAACTCCCTATCTTCCCAATGGGTGTCGTAAAAGATGACTGTTGGATGCAAGAGAAGAATAACTAAAAAATATAATCCTATATCAACCCGTCTGAGCAGCCAGTATCTCAATTGCTGGCATATTGTGGAGGCTCGAACATAACAGTGGATTACCGTATTGGGAGCCCTTAGCGCTGACCTATAGTCCGGGTTAAACTGTTAAAGTCATCTGCGGCTAACAGTTATAGTCACACAAAAAAAACAGTCGATCGTATATGAGTTCTGATATTTATGATTTTGATAGATGGGTTGTGATGACGCTTGGTTTATTATAAGTCCATTTGTCACCTTTTAAGATTACACTCACAGGACAGAAAGCTATCGTGATACTTCACAGTAGGCTAAGTGTAAAATGACGTTAATACTACTAGCTAAAAGTCGAAAGTTAGTAATCATCTCGGACGCAAATACACTAGGACCTTACAGTAGGTAGTAACTTAGCTCAGGCTTGAGCCCTGTAATGTTTCATGATCATCCGTTATCACTAACTAATAGCTAGGCTGCTTGGTTATTTCTCAACAAAGGCATTAATAATCAGTGTCAATCATTGTACAAGAAATGCAGTTTGATTTAACACTTATTACTACATTATTATAATTTATCAATTGTAATATTATATTATCCACTTAGAGACTTAGTAAGAATACAACAGTTAGTACTATTTTATTACTCGAAGTTATCATCACCATCATCATTTCAGCTCATAAACGTCCTACTGTTGGGCTCGAGCCTCCTCCACAATAGGAGGGCAATTAATCTTATTATACCATGCTGACTAGACAGGATAGGTTAGTAGGTATACGGTTTTATTTCGAGATTTTCTCTTTCATATATCTTATATGTTTACTATATCCCTTAGTCGACTTTTACGATATCCACGGGCAAGATGGGGCTTGGTGATTTGCATTCTTACTCCGTCAACACATAGAAGGGCTTATCGATATTAGGTTATAGTTAAAATTAATTCAGGGATATGAGCAAATAACATTATTGTAAAACGGAGCTCCTGATATAAAACCCCATTTGTACGAATTGAGAAAAAGAAATACTAATACTATTTACTTCCTTACTGTAGTCGTTTCTACCAATATATATATATGTGTAAATTAATGGCTAAATCAAGCAATACCATCGGTATTACCACTTACCACTGCTGATGTGTGGTGATGGAGAAAGAATACAAATCACAATCACCTTTCTTACTCGTGTGTGTCGTAAAATACGACTAAAGAACTACAATATAGAGAGATAACATCTATTCAAGAAAAGGGAAACTTGAAATGGAACGCTATGCCAATCCGCCTGACTAGCGTGGTATAGTAGATCAATTTCCCTCCCATTGTGGAAGAGGCTCGAGCCCAGCAGTAGCACATATATAACCTATGGTATTGATGATTATTTATTGGGTAATCCTATTCTCTTAGTAGTAAAGTATAGGATTACAGAATTAATCCTTTAGCTTACATATGAACCACTATTAATCTCACATCTCTTACGCTAAGGCGAATAATTGGCGTTACTATCTACTTATCAGAGAGATTAGCATAGATTTGTGCTTCAAATTCCTCTTCACATAAAATTAGCATAGTTTATTACCTATTCTTTCTTATAGTACGACTAGTATTAAAATACTGACATTGAATATTCTTAATCCTTAAAGAAACCCAATAAGGCTGGATTACACTGAAATTATTCACATTTCTTGAAATTCAATATTCACGCTGCGAGTGATCAGTTTAAAAGATTGATTTTTATACATTCTTGTTAGTAAGTCAAATGGCTAGGTAGCATGCCATCAGGCGCAACGGCGACCGATGTCCGGGACAGGGACGTCGAGAGGTCAGTAGGTACCCGAAAGGGTATTCCGTCGGGCCGACCACAGATGACAAGGAACTCTGCACTGGTGGTCGGCCCAACGGAGAAGGCGACCTGGGTACGGGTAGGTTATGGGCCCGCGCGCCATCCTTTCGTCGCCTCGGACGGAATGGAACGCGTGTGAGCTTACCAAAGCCCATGCATAAAAAAAAAAATAAAAAAGCATGCCATCAAGCAATATTCATCCATAACTTTATCGACATTTGCTGTTGGATACAAGTTTCCTAATGAAGGTGGGATAATATCATAATCACCATGCTTAGTAGACGTGTAAGTATCGCAATGGGTGTTGAAAGTTTTCCATCAATGTCGCCCACTCCACTGGTGCTCTTACGAGAAAGTATGGAGTAGCAACACAAGTCGAGGCTGCACGAGGATACGTCGGATCATAAGGTCTCCAATAAATCATAAAGATATTATTACGACTATAACTATACCAATGTATACCAATCCAAATTCAAATCATTTATTATCCATAAATGTCGCGAGGACACTTACATATTGTCAATATTAAAAATACTAAATTAATCCAGTAAGCTACCACAGGGTGGAAACTCGATCGCTACTAGGAAGATCGAGCAAGACACTCAGCGGGAATATAATATTTTGGCGCATATCTGCTGTATTAAATATTAGTGATCACAATTTCATCAATACTCACAGTTCAACAAATATCCAATGATCCAAAGTATTACTAATATAAAAAGTGCAATGATAAAACATCCTATGGCACAGCTTAGTAATTGGCAACAAATATTACATAAGCAGCTGTAATTATTAAAAATATTTTAACAAATTTTTTCTCAATTTGATTGATTTTATTTTATGTTTGTCACCTCAGAACTTTCAACTGGTTGAACAGATTTGATTATTCTTTATTTATCTATTTAAAAGCTGGTGCTTGCCGTGTAGTCCCATTTCAAAGTAGGTAGTCCACTTTTGATAATTGCAGCCAAATGAAAACGGTTGAAGTCAGTTTTTTTGGTTCAGAATTATTTCTATTATAGCTCATATAAGTTCCACTAGCTTAAGTATCTTCCACAATGGGAGGGAAATTGACCTACTACATTATACTACGCTGAGCAGACGTGTTGGTATCGGGCTTTGTTTCGAGTTTTCGTTACGTGAATATTATATACCTTGGACGTACGACACCCAAAGGCAAGAAAAGGAGTAGTAAATTATATTCTTACGCCATCACCACACAGATAGTGACTATTTAAAATGCATATAGTGGTCTTTACAGCACCGTTTTCAGTCAAATAGAACATATCTTTTAGAATGTGTACTTTCACTGCTTTCATGGACTAATCCATCATTAATCCGCTTTGCCTAACGACTACTGCTTTTGTAGAATACAAAAAGTTACTATTACAACAGTTGCCAAGTTATTTAAATTTATTGTATAGCCTTTATAATTAAGCACGTGAAACAGTTGGTTACAAGCCACCTTCTTCAAGGATATGATTGGTTTATTACTTCACGCTGGCTAGACAAGAACAATAACAAGACAAAAACCTGAAGCTAAAATTCTGTTTCAAGGTTTTCTTTTCTTGCAGTTACATCATCTCCTAGATGTTTCATATGACATCTACAAGAGAAGAGGGGTCAGTAAACCTTATATTACTGCGTTACTGTACGATTGAAAAGTCTATGATAGCAGTTGTTCATACTCACCACATTTTTATAATATATGACACGCTTCTTAAGTTATATTTTTCAACATATCATCAGTTATATCTGCATTATATAGTCTAATAATATTTACATACTATAACTATCCCCAATATATGAATAAGTAGCAGACATTTTGTGGACTTTGGCAAACAGCGTCGGTATTGTAATCTTGTTGTAAAAATAATCTGTCATAAATAATACGATAGTATTCTGGTGTTTAATAGTAATAAAATGTTTTTCTACTTTCTCTTTGATTTTCTATCACGCCTTTTTAGTTAGTCTATATTCTGTGTAGGTATATCTAAACGAAGAAGATATATGAATTAGTTCATATACCAGATAGATTACTAGACGTACGAGTAAATACACACTATGGTGGTAGTTCGAAGAAGAGATAGCGGGCCGTCATCTCCGGACAATCGGATACGCATAGCCCAATATATAAATTTTCCGTGTGGTTACGGAGTAAGAATACAATTTACCACTCCCTATCTTGCCCGTAGATGTCGTAAAAGACGACTAGGGAATGTAGTATGCACGTGGCATATGTGCAAGAGAAGGAAAACTCGAAATGAAACCCTATACCAATATGTCTGACCAGCATGGTATAGTAGGTCAAATTCCTTCCCATTATGGAGGAGACCCGAGCCCAACAGTGGGACGTATGTGGACTGCAATGATGATGATGATAGCAAAGAATATTGTATGTT
This sequence comes from Lymantria dispar, assembly GCA_032191425.1. Taxonomy (NCBI): domain Eukaryota; kingdom Metazoa; phylum Arthropoda; class Insecta; order Lepidoptera; family Erebidae; genus Lymantria; species Lymantria dispar. The sequence continues at coordinate 14,645,251 of CM063449.1, read as the reverse complement.
ATTGTTATGTTCGTAGTTTGTATTTTCAAATTTAGGGGAAAGGGTGGCAAGATGTGGTACTTAAGCTTTAAAGGTCAATAATGTTATAATTACAAACTCCATACTAATTTCATAGACATTTTATTATTAAGTCATCTTACATACATGTCATATTATTCAATTATTAAATTATTATCATACGAAAACGATGTATTATTTGTATTTATTTTATTGGCGACGAGGATTAAGTTAATAATGGACAGTGAACAATTTGCACAATTTTTATACGCCCAACAGGCACAACAAGAACAAATTACACAAATATTAAAATTGTTAATACCAAGACTTCGTTCTGAAGATGAACCTGGATCTACATCCAAATGCGTGACGAGCGCATCTTCTTCAAAAAAGTCTTTAGATAAAATGCACATTTTAAAAAATTTTAACATGGACAAATTCAACCCAGATTCATGCAGAATTGAGGACTATATGGATTTTTTTGAAACAAAATGCAAATTACTCGACATAACGGACGAAAATTTACAAAAAGATTTACTCTTAAGTTCTCTCACACCAGAAATTTTTCGTGAAGTAAAAGTAGCGATGACGCCAAATTTTGACAGAAGTACTTTTAATGAGATAAGTAGTAAACTATCAGCTTTATATCGAATAAAACGTACTAGATATCGTGCATTAGCAGAATTCTGGAACTGTATACGTGAATCATCTGAGACAATGGAACAATACGCAAACAGGTTAAAAGGCTTGAGCACAGATTGCGGATATAAAGGTGAACATCTAGAACGTCAACTACGTGATCGCTTTGCTACAGGTCTAAGTCATATAGAACTGGAAACATATTTAAAACAGAAATGGCCTGATTTACTTCGAGAAACGGAAAAAGGAGTAACCAGAGAAGTAACATTTGCCGAAATATTTGCCATAGCACAATCACGAGAACAAGCAGAACACGATACACCAAACACATCTTTGAATGTGAACAAAATTAAACAACCCAACATTAAGAAACCTAAACCTAACGAACACAAGCTAGCACGTAAGTTATACACTCATCAATGTCTACGTTGTGGCAATAGTGAAAAACATGCATTAACTAGGTGTTTAGCCAAAACCCACATTTGCGCTGAATGTACGACTAAAGGACACTTTGAAAATTGCTGCATTAAATCCGGACGCGCATACATCTATCAATCAAACCATCAGAGGATCAACACTAAGAACAAATTGCAGAGAATTAGTGACATACCTAGTACATCTCAAGACTCCGTGGACAGCAGTGATGAGGAAGATTTTGTCTGCAAGATTGGACATACTCACAACAAAGGCTGTAAGCAAATTGATGTAATAATAAACGGTATCAGTTGTACAATGGATTGGGATCCTGGTTCAACATACTCAATTATCAACACTGATTTCTGGAGACAAATTGGAGCACCAGCATTAACCAAGGCACCGAAGCTCAAGGCTTATGGTAACAATAAATTAAATCCTAAAGGTCTTGCTGAAGTTATTGTCGAAGTTGAAGGACAATATAAAATGTTACCAGTTGTTGTTATGAAAGATGCTAACCCAATGCTCTTTGGTCTACGCTGGAGTGAAATGTTCGAAATGGAATTTCCAAGACCAGTCTATTCAATAAAAACTAAGACACCGACAACACTCAAACAAGTCCTAGACAAACACGTGCAGCTTTTTGATGGTAAACTAGGCAAGGTCGTAAATTATCAAGTTAACATCTACATCAAACCCGGAGCAGAACCAGTACATTTGCCAGCACGACCAATTAAATTCAGCATAAAGAAGAACGTGGAAAGGGAATTAGATCGTCTTGTTGACCAAGGCATCATACAAAGAATTGATCCAAACACAGCTCCAATAGAGTGGGCTACTCTTACAGTAAATATCTTGAAAAATACTGGGGAAATCAGAATTTGTGGTGATTACAGTACTACAATAAACCCAGTTCTGATTAAACACCTACACCCAATACCAATTTTTGATCAATTACGACAAAATTTAGCAAATGGTGCGATATTCTCAAAAATAGATCTGAAGGATGCATATTTACAATTTGAAATAGCCCCTGAGTCAAAAAAATATTTAACATTATCTACACACAATATTAATATTTTCAATATAACCGAATGCCATTTGGAATTTCAACAGCACCTTCAATATTTCAACATTTTCTTGATAAGCTATTGGGAGACATCCCTAATGTGGCTGTGTACTTTGATGATATCGCAATTACAGGCAAAAATTTAAACGACCACCTAGATACGCTTGCTATTGTACTAGAACGGTTACATGAAACAGGGTTGAAAGTAAATTTACGGAAATGTACTTTCCTACAAAAAAGAGATTGAATACCTAGGACATACAATAGATAAAAATGGAATACGCCCAACAAAAACAAAAATAGAAGCAATTACGAAAGCTTCACATCCAAGCAATTCCAAAGAATTAAGATCTTTTCTAGGTTTAGTTAATTTTTATGAACGCTTTATTCCACATCTTCATGGTATATGTGCAGATTTGCATGAATTAACTAGCGCCAGACAAAAATGGCACTGGACAGAGCACGAAAAACAAATCTTTGAAGCAACCAAAGCATGCATTGCTACCTCAAAGCCTTTAATAGCATTTGACGACAAACGGACTCTCTTCTTAGCTTGTGATGCATCTGAAAAGGGAGTTGGAGGAGTCTTATATCACAAAGATAAAAATATTGAACAACCTATTGCTTTTGCATCCAGGAAACTCCGCCCAGCAGAAAGCAAATACTCAGTTATAGATCGCGAAGCGCTGGCTATTGTATTTGCAATTAAAAAATTTGATCAGTACTTACGTGGCAGCAAGTTTACCCTAGTAACAGATCACAAGCCACTTATACATATTTTAGGTGCTCGGCGTAATTTACCAAAGCTAGTTAACAATAGATTAGTAAGGTGGGCACTATTAATTGGAAGCTACAATTACGACATTTGCTATCAAAAAGGAGAAAATAACATTTTAGCTGATTGCCTGTCCAGATTGCCCAATCCAGAAACGAAACCATCACAATCTGAGAGGGCTGTTTACAAAATAAGCTTACAATTACTAGGAAATAGAATGGCTGATCTCCAACTATCAGAGAAAAACATAAATGAAAAAACACACAAAGATCCAATTCTTTCACAAGTTTGCCAATTTTTGAAGACAGGTTGGCGAGAATTGGAATTTAAACCAGACATGAAACATTATTATAGAAAACGTTTTGAGCTCTCCATTGAAAACAACATCTTAATGTGGCAGGGCAGGATGGTAATACCTGAAACACTTCGAAGAACAATCCTGATATACCTACACCGAGGGCATCCTGGTATATGTGCTATGAAAGCTCTTTCACGCTTCTACGTTTGGTGGCCTTCGATCGATGAAGACATAGACACAACAAAATCGACCTAACAATACAGAGCTTCCAATCTTTTCTTGGTCTATACCAGATCAAATTTGGGAACGAATTCACATTGATTTTGCCGGACCGTTTGAAGGTACCTACTGGTTAATTTTATGTGATGCCTTGTCAAAATGGATCGAAGTACGGCCTATGAATAACATTTCTACAAGAAAATTATGTGCAATTCTGGATGACATATTTTGTACATTTGGCCTTCCACGCATGATAGTTTCGGACAACGGCCCACAACTGACATCGAATGATTTTAAATATTATTGCAAAAGTCAAGGTATTATATACATCACATCTTCACCGTATCACCCTCGTACGAACGGACTGGCTGAACGACTTGTGAGAACTTTTAAGTCAAGAATGGCAACAAACGATGGCAATCAAATGAACCGTCGCTTGCGGGAATTTCTATTTACTTATCGAAATACACCTCATACTACAACAGGCAAATCACCAGCTCAAATGATGTTTGGCCGACAGTTGAACTGTCTACTAAGTAACGTTCGGCCTGATAAGAGAAGATCATTGCAATATAAACAAGTGAAAGCCAATATCATGGCTTCAACTCCTAATTATCATCCAGGTGAAGAAGTTTACATTAAGACAAAAAATGAAAAGAAATGGCAACCCGCAACAGTTACAACTCGTAATCATAAATATTCCTATATCGTCACAACATCTGATGGGGGAGTAAAACGGAGGCATGCCGATCATATCAGACCAAGAGTTACCATTTCTAATACCGCACCACCAACACTAACATCCATTGCCACGCCACCCACATTCATGGGTACAACTTCAGCGCCTATTCCATGCACGTCATCCACGCCTATACATGTATCATCTTCAATTCCATCACCGACATCACCATTAGCATCCGCATCAACTAAGTCCAGCCCTAATGAAATCACACCTGCGATGACGGTTGCGACTACACCATCTACAGCTGCTTCGCCACCTTTCGTCACGCCTACGGCTATTGTTGTAGCACCTACACTTCGTCGCAGCCAGCGCACAGTACGTCCACCGCGTCGGTTAATCGACGAAATGTGAATGGGGAGGAATGTTATAATTACAAACTCCATACTAATTTCATAGACATTTTATTATTAAGTCATCTTACATACATGTCATATTATTCAATTATTAAATTACTATCATACGAAAACGATGTATTATTTGTATTTATTTTAAATAATATAAAAAGTTACATAGTGAAACAATCATATTTATTTTTTAATTAACAACTAATTATTATTATTCTAATATTTGGTGTCATTAGGCACTTTTGGTAACACATTTAAGAGAAAAAAAAAAATAAAAACCGGTGTTTTCCCCGTCTTGCCCCATGGTGCTGGTAAGATGGGGTACCCCCCTGAGGTAAGATGGAGTGATGAGAATTATCACAGAGAAAGATGATTATTTGATCTGGCAGAACTCGCAGACATTGGTGGATTCGTCATCATCATCATCATCTGTTCCTGCGTAACTATTATGAGCCCATCTTCCATAAAATGAGCATGATATCCACCCTTCAATAAAAACGGAATATACTTCCTCACAATACATATATGGTGTGTCCTCCTCTTCTTCACTTTCATCTTCAGATGATGAGACTCTTCGTCGTTTTGCTATTTTCGCTGATCGGCTATAATTCTTCGATTGTTTATTTTGAACTTATGTAGCAGTTTTCTTCTGTATTTTTAATTCCTCTTTTTTTGTTTCTATTTTCTCTAGTTTTTTCTGTTCAGGATCTTTTTTTACTGTAGGAACGTGATAATTGCTGTTTTTCCCACACTTTTTAGCATCACGACAGGATTTTTTAGTAAGCGGCAGTGGAAAAAGTTGTTTTGGAGAAGTCAAAATAAAGCTACTGTCGCTTTTATCGCGTGTGGGCATATTAGCTGGTTGTGATGTTTCTGATTCCTGATAAACAGGGTTTACAGGTGGTTCTAGTGAGTGCGCCTGCTGGTTGAAATGATTTTATTCTGCTTGTGATGTCTCCGGTTGATCTTTAGTTTGATACGGTGCTGATTCCTGATTAATTAGCCCGGGACTCCAGTGGGAACACCCTGGCAAAGAATCATTAGCTACTGTGTCTGAAGTTTGGGCAGTAGTGACATTGCTTATATCTTGAAACACTTCTCGGTTTGTGGAAGTTTGACCGTCCTTTAACTGGATCTCGGTGGTCAAAGAAGGAGCAAAATCTCTCTCTCTCTCTCTGTCAGTCTTACGTTTGTAGTCACGAACCATTCTAAAATGGCTAACTATAATAATCTCACAAAAAAACAAACTCATTTTTACGGAAAACAAACAAAAACAAAATTATTCTCATTGGGGGCAAGATGGGGTACCCCGTTACCCCATCTTGCCTGCATAGCCATTTTATAAAAAATATACAAAAAAGAAAAATTAGCCAACAATCTTAAGGAAACACAATGTCTATCTTATTATAGCTTAGTTTAAGCGTCAATCACAGCAACACCTCACCAGCTAACGTCATTTAACAAAGCACAGTCATGCATCAAACCAGAAGAAAATATGATAAGCAATTTGCAGTAAAACATTTTTTGATTTTTTCTTCGACATTGCGCACTTGTGAACCTCTAAACACCGGGCGACTGGTAAATATCATAGTAGCGCGTCGAACGACGAATGAACGAGCATGATTGGTCAATTTGAACTGCGAATTTCACTGGGTACCCCGTCTTACCCGCTACCCCGTCTTACCACCTTCTCCCCTAAGTTCATTTATTACGTATTAACACATATATTGTCAATTTTGTATTTTATTTAAAAATAATTCAATCAATTGCAGGTAGTAAACAAGAACTGGGGCGCTTTATGTAATGATGCGCCACCTTAAAACTTATTCGAAATATTACTAAGTTATTATAGTATATCAAGTTTAGCAGTGAAACGTATGTGTTGATTTTACTTAAAATTCTATAAGTGACATGAATTATTATTATACGTTAAAAAAATGCTTTCTTCTTAAAGTTAACAGTGGCACTATCCCTTTGGAGGCTCCAACAGTAATCTGTAAGCATGGCTGGCTCCCATCTGCTCTCGTAACTCTTCTCGCAAATTGCAATTTCTTGATGAAATCTTTCACTGTGTTACTTAAACCCATGATATCCGAAAAAAAACTTAGAAAATGAATTTCTAACGAGATATTATTTCCTAGTTTATGATATGTATCCAGTATCTGATTAACGTTTTCATGATTTTTGTGTTCCCGACACTCCATTGGTATACTAAAAGGCATCTGTTTAATATTACCCTTGCGTCAACCCTTAAAATATTTATAGCATTTTAGATAACACACTTTGGGAACCCACGATTTATCTATATATTTAATGCCGAATTTTAAACAAGCTAACAACGCATAAGCAAAATGTTTTTTTTATTTACTTTTGAGAGAAAAATCACCACATCATCATCATCATCATCGCAGTCCACATACGTCCCACTGTTGGGCTTGGGACTCTTCCACAATGGGAGGGAATTTGACCTACTATACCATTCTGGTCAGACATGTTGGTGTAGAGTTTTATTTCGAGTTTTACTTCTCTTGCACAGTTCTTATGTGCATATTATATCCCTTAGTCGTCTTGTACGACATCCACGGGCAAGATAGGGAGTGGTGAATAGTGTTCTTACTCCGTCACCATATGGACGAAAAAATCACCACATACCTAACAAAATAAGCTAGAAGAATTAACGTAAACATACGGCATTTTGTAGATTAACGAATAACCTAAATGTTTGAATAACTTTTGGAGAGATTCATCATCATCATCTCAGCCCACATATATTCTATACTGTTGGGCTCGGGCCTCCTCCGTAATGAGAGGTAAATTGACCTACTATACCGCGCTGGTCAGGCGTGTTGGTATAGGGTTTTATGTCGAGTTTTCCTTCTCTAGCATAGATATTATTTGCAATCCTTTAGTCTTTTTTACGACACTCAAGGGCAAGAGAGGGGGTGGTGGATTTTATTCTTACTCCGTCACTATATGGAGATTAGGACAGATTAATGATATTATATGTCCGTGTGCTGACGGAGTTCTCATTCCAATAAAATATACAATTCACTACCCCTCCTTTGCCCGTGGTGGTCGTAAAAGACGACTAAAGGATAACATCTATGAAAGAGAAAGAAACCTCGAAACAAATCCCTATGCCAACACGTCTGGGGTGCTACGCCAGAAACCTCCGCGTGGTGTACCCTGGGCACGAGCGACAATTCCTTGGACTGCTCTCTGGAATTGTCGCTCGTGGCAAATATCTGGCCCGAGGGGGGGCCCAGTTTGTGGGATGCCCCAAATTCGCTCCATGCCCTCTAATTGTAGAGGGTATTGGACGCGAAAATTCGACGGGCCCAGTCACTCATTCGTTTGAGGACTGGGCAGGCATTTGCCAACCGCGACAAATCGTAGACCTGATTCTTGCTTCGGGACATTTGTCTTGAGGCCTAGATTCAGGAGCGAGGGTCTTGGCTTAACCGCCTGGACCGCGAGGAAGAAAACCTCTATAAAACAATCACCCAGAATCCTAAGTTCTGGCGCGCGGCGAGAGGATGCATGGCTGATGGGTTGTTCAGTCGTTAGCGCGCCCCCAGCCAGGGTACCTGCGGACCCCCTGTGTTGGGATACAAATTTACGCTTGCCCGGGTATCGGGATCTCTGCCCGGGTCGACCGTTTACTTCTCCCATACTCGTGGGAACTAGATGGAAAATTGTTCACGCACACCTGACGTAGAAAGGAGGGGTGAGACGCCAAAAACACCACGGAGAACGAGAATTCACATTGTTCCCACCCAAAAGCCTTGCCAAGCTACGGCAAAACTGGCACAGAAGAAGGAGGGGCCTCGTCCGACTGCAGCTCGGCTGCTAGTCCGGTACTGAAGGCTCCAAAATCAGCCAAGGGCCCGGCGAAAATAGGGGCCCGTAAGAAGAAAAGCGGCAGCAAAATCGCCCCTGAAACGGCGCGCGCAAGACGGCGCGCTGCAAAGCTGCGACAGGCGGCGCAGAAATTACTGGAGGCTGCCGACGTTCCGCCCAGTGATGTTGGCGCCTCTGAGGCGGACAGCTCCGCGGCCATGGAGACAGATGCGACCGCGGAGCAGTCGATGGACGAGGGCGGCAGTGCCGCAGGGCCGTCCAAGACAAAGGAGAGCCCGGCCGCTCAGGCCGCCGGGGGGCCTGCGCCATCAATCCTGGCGGCAGCCGAAACAATGAGGGAGGAGGCCCTCCCCCCACAGGTGCGGAAGCGCCCTCTACACAAGAGTGGCAGCTCCTCATCCGATTCGGAGGGAAGCGGAGACCTAATGCCCCCTCCCAAGGTGGCGACCTCACGCAGAGGGCGCGGAGGGCGTGGGGCTGCGACAGCGGTGAGAACTGCGACTCCTTCGCCTGTAATGCAGGAGCGAGAGGCTGAGGCTTGCAAGCGGGCCAACGAGGCGGCAGCCGCGAGAATGATGAGGGTGTTGAAAGACATCCCTCCCTCTGGTGCGGCGGCTGCCAAGCCCGCTGCGACAAGCGTCGCCCCTAATGTGGCCACCCTGCAGGCCGAAAACGCCCGCCTTGGTGGCGAAGTTTCAGGCCTGCAGGAGGAGAACAAGGCCTTGGCGAAGGAACTGTCGGCGGTGCAGAAGGCGAACCGCGAGTTGGCCCAGCAAATGGCCGACTTGCGGCGCCAGGTCGCGCAGCTGATGAAGACTGCGCCGCCGGCAAGCGCTGGCCCTGCCGCCGCCCCTGCCGTCCCCGTTGCGCCAACTCGCGCGGCGCCGAGCCCTAAGACGGCCCAGCCGGCCGAAGCGATCCCGCTGCCCGCAGTGGACGGCGTGTCGGACCTAACCATGCGCGCCATAGTGGAGGTGGTGGGCAAAATGCTCGCCGCGCGCATGGCGGCTCTGGAGGAGAGATTGCCTCTGCCTCCGGAGCCCCGTCTCCGGCCGCCGCTTGCTGCGGACAGGACGAAGGTCGTAGTGCCAGCTCCTGCCGCGCTACCCTGCCAGGGCGGGCGCGTAGGGAGCTACGTCGCGGTCGTTGCTGGACGGAAGCCGAAGGGGCCCGCCGCCAAGAAGAAGGCGGCACCGGCTCCTGCCAAAACCGGACCCAAGCCGCCGCCGGCAACTGCACCGTCGGCGGCGGCCAACGCAGCCGCGACGGCGACTGCTGCGCCTAGCGACGCGACTGTTGCGCCCGAAGACGGCTGGCAGACGGCTGAGCGCAGCCGGAAGAGTCGCGGTCAAAAGAGGAGAGCGGAGGCCAAAAGTGCCGCCAAAGCCTCCGCTCCCAAGGCAGGAGCCGGTAAGAAGAGGTCGCGCAGGAGGCTTCGACCGCCGAAGTCAGCCGCGGTGGTGATCACCGTGCTGCCTGAGGCGGCTGAAAACGGCCTCAGCTATGAGGCCGTCTTACGTCGCGCCCAGCAGGAGCTTGACGTCTCCGATTTAGGAGGCGTCGAAGCCAGGACCCGCAAGACCCGGACAGGGGCTCGAATTTTAGAGTTCCCTGGGGCCGAGGGCGCCAAGACGGCCGATAGCATGGCCGCCAAGCTGAGGGGTCTGTTTACTGCAGAGGATGGCGTCAAAATCGCCAGACCCGTCAAGTGTGCGGAACTGCGGGTCACGGGTCTGGACGACTCTGTGACGGTGGATGACATCCGGGAGGCCATCGTCTCGAAAACCGGATGTCCCGTGGAAACCGTCCGAATTGGCGCTATCCGCCCTGGTCCGGGCGGCGTCGGTGCTGCCTGGGTGCAGTGCCCGGTGGAGTCGGCCAAGCAATTGGCCGGCTCAGGCAGGCTCCTCGTGGGCTGGAGCTCGGCGCGGGTGACCGTGCTGGAGTCCCGGCCTGCGAGGTGCTACAAGTGCATGGCGGTCGGACACACTCGGCCGACATGCACTAACTGCTTTGACTGCAGCGATCTTTGTTTCCGCTGCGGTCAACCCGGGCATAAGGCGGCATCGTGCGCCGCCACTCCCCACTGCCCCGCGTGTGCGGCGGGCAATAGGCCCGCCAAGCACCGCATGGGGGGCAGGGAGTGAAGACCCCCGGCTTCGGCCCCAAAGGGGCGGAGCGGCCCGACGACCCCGGCCGCTCCCGCCCCTAGCGCGACCCGATCGCCCGCCAGCGTGGAGGAGGTAATGGATACGGCCCACTAATGGTGGCCGAATCTTACCACCTCCTGCAGGCCAACCTCAACCACGCCGCCGAGGCACAGGACGTTTTCCTGCAAGCCATGGCGGAGTGGTTGATCGGTGCAGCCGTAGCCGCGGAGCCGTACGTGGTGCCTGACCGGCCCAATTGGCTGGGCAGCAGTGACGGCTCTGTGGCAATCGTCGCCTCCACGTCGTGGCATTCCTTGCCTTTGTTGCTCAAGGACAGAGGCGATGGGTATGTTGCGGCGGAATGGGGAGAGGTTACGCTATTTGGTGTCTACTTCTCCCCTAACAGGAGCGCGACGGATTTCGGGGCCTTCCTCACCATCCTGGGGGCCTCGATACGGCGACTGGCACCGCACCAAGTCTTCGTTCTGGGGGACTACAACGCCAAGTCCACGGCGTGGGGGTCCCCCAGGACGAATGACCGCGGGCGGGCGGTCGAAGAGTGGGCGGCGGCACTGGGCCTCTGTTTGCTGAACAGGGGCTCGGTGCAAACGTGCGTGCGGCAGCAGGGCGGGTCGATAGTGGACTTGTCGTTCGCTAGCCCTAATGTCGCAGCACGTGTGAGGAGCTGGTGCGTTCAGGAGGAGGTTGAGACCCTATCTGACCACCGATACATCCGGATAGAGGTCTCCCGGACCCTCCTGCAGCCCAGCAGGGGTCACACGGCGGACGGAGCTCCCGCGTTTCCGCGGTGGGCTGTGGGTCGATTGGATCGGGACCTGTTGGCGGAGGCAGCCATCGCTCAGTCGTGGCTGTCCTCACCGCCCCAGGTGGACGGGGTTGATGCCGAGGCTGGTCGCATCCGCTGTGCGTTAACGCAGATCTGCGATGCGGCCATACCCCGTGTGAGGCGTCTGCCCCCGAAGAGTGCGGTCCCCTGGTGGTCCCGAGAATTGGCGGACCTTCGGGCCGCGTGCATACGTGCCCGGAGGGCCTACACCCGCAGCCGAGCGCGTCACCGCGACGCTGAGCGGGAGGGCCAGCTGTACGAGGCTTACCGCAGTGCGCGGTCTGCCTTCAGGCTGGCCGTCCGTATCGCCAAGGACGTTAGTCGGCGGGAGATGCTGGACAGTCTCGAGCGTGACCCCTGGGGTCGCCCCTATCTCGCGGCGCTGAGCAAGCTCCGCGGGCGGGCCCCCCCCTCACCGAGACTCTCCAGCCCAGCCTCCTCACCAGAGTTGTCGAGGACCTCTTTCCACGGCGGGCGGAACACACGCCCCTGGTCATGGCTTCGCCGGACAGCGAGCGGGAGGCCGAAGATGAAAGTGCTCCGCCCATCACGGAGCCGGAAATGGGGGCGGCAGTTGCGCATATGCGAGTGAAATCCACCGCCCCGGGGCCCAACGGTATTCCGAACCGTGCGCTGGCCCTGGTCCTCGAGCACCTGGGACCACGCCTCAGGGGACTGTTCGACGCCTGTTTGACGTCCGGGCAGTTCCCTGGATGCTGGAAAGAGGGGAGGCTGGTTCTCCTGCCGAAGCCGGGTCGGTCTCCCGAGTCGGCCTCGGCCTACAGGCCCATCGTGATGCGGGCAAGCTGCTGGAGAGGGTGTTGGCTACCGGCATCGAGCGGCATCTCGTCGGGGTCGGGCCCGATCTGTCGGATGCCCAGTTTGGTTTTCGGAGAGGGCGTTCGACGATCGCGGCCCTGCTTCGCCTGAAGGCCGTGGTAGCGGAGGCCGTCACCGGCGGAGGAGTCCTGTTGGCGGTGTCCCTGGACATCGCCAACGCCTTCAACAGTCTGCCTTTCAGCTGCATCAGGGAGGGGCTGAGATATCACGGGGTGCCCGTGTACCTCAGGCGGCTGGTGGCAGACTACTTGGAAGGGCGCAGCGTCCTCTACGTTGACCGAGTAGGGGACGTTGTGTGAACGCCCATGACATGCGGTGTCCCACAGGGGTCGGTTCTGGGTCCGACCCTGTGGAACATCGGCTACGACTGGGCGTTGAGAGGAAGCCTCCCACCCGGGCTGGGCGTAATTTGCTACGCCGACGATACACTCGTCACAGCCCGGGGTGGGACGCTAGAGGAGGCGGCACGCCTGGCAACTCTCGGCACCGAGGAGATTGTCAGGCGGATCGAAGCGCTGTGGTTGAGGGTAGCCCTGGAAAAGACGGAGGCCCTTTTGTTCCATGGCCTCCGTACCGCCGGGCCTCCCGCCGGCGCTTCGATCACCGTGAAGTCGGTCACCATCAGCATCCAGGCCCACATGAAGTACTTGGGCCTGGTGCTCGACGGGCATTTTTGGTTCCGGGAGCATCTCCATCGACTTGTTCCCCGGCTTGTCGGCGTGGCGTCCGCCCTTTCGCGGCTGATACCGAATGTGGGCGGACCCAGCGCTACGTGCCGACAGCTGTCCGTGGGGGTGATCCGGTCGATAGCCCTGTACGGCGCACCGGTGTGGGCGGGGTCCCTGACCGTTCGTCTTAGGGCCCTCCTGTGGCGACCACAGAGGGTCATGGCGATCAGGGGCATACGGAGTTACCGCACGGTGGCGACGGAGGCAGCGTGCCTCCTGGCCGGCACTCCCCCGTGGGACCTGGAGGCGGAGATGTTCGCCGAAATTTATCGGCGGGTGTCGGAGACGCGCGCCCGCGGCGGCATGGTCTCCATCAAAGAGATCACCGCCTGGCGGGTCGACGCCCGCCGAGAAGTCATTGCCCGTTGGGCAGTCCGGCTGGAGAGTCCTCGGTACGGTGTCAGGACCGTCGAGGCCTTCCGGCCGGTGCTGATGGAGTGGTTGGAGCGGACGCACGGGGTGCTTTCCTTCCGACTGGTGCAGGTGCTGACGGGGCACGGTTGCTTCGGGAAGTACCTGCACAAGATTGTCAGGAGGGAGAGCACACCGTCCTGCCACCACTGCAGTTGCGACGAGGACACGGCGCAGCACACGCTCGAGGAGTGTGCTGCATGGGAGGGGGATCGCCGTGAACTCATCGCAATTATCGGTGCCGACCTGGCGCTGCCGACCATCGCCAGGGAGATGCTCGTCAGCGTCAGGAACTGGGACGCGGTCGCCGCCTTCTGTGAGGCCGTAATCTCACGGCCTTCCGTGAGATTGCGGCGGATCGTGTGCGAGTAGAGCTCCTATTCGGCGACACGTTCCGCCGCCGGCGACTCGGGCGGCGCAGGTGCGAGTATTTGCGCCTAATGCCGCCCTAGCCGAGGCCGCGGGTGATTGGACCGGGGAATTGTCCGTCACCCGCAGAGAGGCTGACCGCGCGACGGCGACTGACGTCCCAGGACGTCGAGAGGTGAAGGTACCCGAAAGGGTGTTCCGTCGGCCGGCCACTGACGACAAGTCACATCTGCTCCGGTGGTCGGCCCAACAACGAGGTGACGTGGGTGGGTTATGAGCCCGCGCGCCGTCCTTTCATCGCCCCGGACAGACTGGACCGCGCGTGCGCTTACCGTAGCCCACCCATAAAAAAAAAAAATGCCAACACGTCTGACCAGCATGGTATAGTAGATCCATTTTCCTCCCATAATGGAGGAGGCCCGAGCCCGATAGTGGGACGTAGATGGGCTGAGATGATGATGATATAATTTTATAACTATCCTCAACCCAGTGTTGCAGCAAGTAAACCAAATAAGATTTCCATTATGTTCTGGGACGTGATACCTTAATTTTGTTTTTTTACTAAGTATCTATACCAATAAATAAAATTGGTGTGTCTGTTTGTAATGTCAAAATAATAGGCTTTTTTCATGCTCACACGGTTATTTGCACGACACCTATGCCTAAAATAGCAATTAAAATTTTTTTGTCTGTCTGTCTGTTTGTTCCGGGTAATCTTCAAAACGGCTGGACCGATTTCAAAAATTCTTTCACCAATGGAAAGCTATAATATCAGGGCGTAAATTAAGCTATATTTTGCCCGGTATTCCCACGGGAATGGGAACTACGCGGGTAAAACCACTATAACCTATAACCGAAGCGAAGCGAGGGCGGGTTGCTAGTTCGTAATATGAATCACCAGTCACGATATCGGTGACTCTTTCACGCTATATCGGTGACTTTTTTACGCGATAGGACTGTTTAGATGTTGCATAATAATTTATTATCCAATTGCCATTCAGTTTACACTGATAAGATCCAACAAGACTGCGAGTTCATAATTTTTTATTACTTATTTTATACAAAACTTGTATACAACATATTTGGAAGCTTATATGTATAGCTTCAGTATGATGCTCTTCGACCGAAGTTATAATTTTTCTAAAATATAATTTAAATGAGCGTTGCTGGACCGGATTCCACAAAGGGTGTTCACGAGTTTAGTTCGATAATTTCCTTATATCATTTGACATGTTTGACAAAATTCAAAAGAAATATCATAAGGGGGGAGGGGGGTGGCAGATGTTTGACAAAATTCAAAAGAAATATCACAAGTTGTAGTAAGATATCACGTGTATTTATTTTTTTGTCAAACGCGCGATTTTTAAACCAATAGACATGATGTCTAGACATTTTTATCATGGTCCTTAATTTCAGAATAAAATAAGATTATACTTCTTACTTGTATTTAAAGATAATACTCTAAACATTTTAAGATTCTTTGTAGGTACAAAAAATACAGGTGATGTGTGTAGTTTTAAATCTCACCACGTATCACCAAGTGGGAGGGGGGTTAAAAAATGCTTAAAAAAAGATCACTTAATTAATGGACGGCCCCTATGGACTGCGATGATGATGATGAAATAAAAAATAAATAAATTAGGTTAGGGGTTCATGTCGTACTTTCCTTCTCTTGCTTGAGTGATGTGAACTGATCAGCTTTTCTAGTTATATTAAGGGACAATTATCAGTAAATTGATGATACACTATATTAATGAACATACTCCGTTACTATACGGTTCATCATCATAATCTTACTCTTATCTTGCTCTTATATAATTATTTGGGATGGAATCAATATATATTCTTCTTCCATAGAAAATAATACAAATGTTTTCACAAGTCTTGTGGCCAGCCGCCTGCCTGACGTCGACATTCCCATGTTGCTCTATGTAGAATATCGCCTATATTGCTATGCTCCTTAAATACATTTGTTCATTAAACATCAACAAATAAAGTTGGCCTAGGTTGAAGAAGGAAGGAAGGAAGAACTCTTCTTTTAGTCGTAAAAGAAGAGTTCTTCCTTCCTTCCTTCTAGGGCAACACCCACGAGTAATGTAAGAGTTGGAAATATTTGTAGCCGCTATCACACAACAAATCCATTATCTATTACCATACGAATGATTTTGTTTTTCATTCCGTGTGGTGACGATTTAAGAATACAATTCACCACTGCCTATCTTGCCCGTGGATGTCGTAAAAGACGACTAAGGCATATAATATGCTCATAAGATCTGTGCAAGAGAAGGAAAACTCGAAATAAAACCCTATGCCAACATGTCTTACCAGCACGGTATGGTAGGTTATATTGCCTCCCATTGTGGAGGAGGCCCGAGCCCAACAGTGAGACGTATGTGGGCTGCAATGATGACGATGATTGCTGTTGGTGCCAAACGAGTAAACAGCACAACTGATGGTAAATGATACTGATGCTCATCGACCTTTGCTAAACTGCTGCCTTCCATTAAGGGAGACTGAGTGAGATTCGGTGATACTAATGGCATTAAAACCTACCAAATGCTAAGAAAGTTGATGATATTTTTTATTTTTTTTTATTGCAAGTGGCAAACGAGGAGACAGTACACCTGATGGTGTTGCTGCCGCTCATGGACCTTTACAAGGCCGCTGCCTACCGCGAAGAAAGTGAAAGGAGTGTGAATGCGTGCATTGAGGCTCGGTGATACCAAAGGCACCACCAAAACCCTCCACACGCAAACACCCTCAGAAAGTTGGGCTTCCGGCTCTCTCGCTCACCGAACGAAGCGCAATAACAAATTGCTACTACTCGGACGTCGATTTTCTGCGAGAGCGTGGTACTACCCCGGACGGACCGGCCCGCGGCTGTAGACAGATAACTGTGCCGCTCACCTCTCTCTTTAGCTCACCGAACGAAGTGCATTAACAAATTGCTGTTACTCAGACGTCGATTTTCTTTGAGAGTGTAGTACTAACCCTTTTTCTTTGGGAGGGTGGGTTACGGTCGGTGCACTCCTCGCACCACTCCGTCCGGGGTGACAGAGGGGTGTAGCACGTACACACGTAACCTACCCGCGCGACACGTCGCCTTCGTCGTTGGGCCGACCACCGTAGCAGGGTGACTTAACGTCAGTGGTCGGCCCGATGTAGTACTACCCCTGACGGACCGGCCCTCGTCTGTAGACAGATGAATGTCGACAGTGTACTCCTTCTACCTACATATAAAACTATTCTGCTACTAAATAACATCAGTTATTACGAAAATAATTCTACTATAATATATTTTTTTATTATAAAATAATGTTTACACAGATATTACACATCAAAGCTTATCATTAATAAAATATTAGTGTTTGCTCATTCTAATTTAGTAGTATTAACGTCAATCATGTTTTGGCTCTGAAACAAAAGGAAATGTATGTTAGTTTATAATCTATAAAAAAATAATTACTGAACAAACGTCTGTAGGTATTACTCATACGCGTAAAAGTAAAAAGCGTATTTTATATCTATTAAATCTTCCATCTTATGGTATAATGCGGTTTTAGCTGGTATGCAAGTCATGTATTCTGGTTTGACATATATTCATTCATCCATTAACCCAGCGACGTCCACTATTAAACGCAGGCCAGCCCGAGGAAGGATAAGTTCTAATTACTAAGCTTGTAAGACAGATTGGCGATCACAGTAACTAAATACAAAAAATGTTTGAATGACCGTTATAGACTTTAAAACTATTCAATTGATGTGGCCCAAATCTTTCATTAGAAAGATAATAATGGAATGATGATTTAAGAATACTGAATAATTAATAAGGATACGACAGGTAGCGCTGTGATCGAGTTCAAAAAATTCTATTTTAATTTTAAATAGCTTTAAAAAGGGTTCTCGATTCGTTTGCATTTTTTTTTGAGTGTTAATTTGGAATTTTTTTAGGGCTATCAATTTTGATGTTTCTTTTTTTTTAAAAGCTGTTGCTTCTGATGTGTTCTCATTTAATCAAAATCTGTCGGGTTAGATCTTATTTTTGAGATGTCGTCAATAATGCGTATTTGCTTCACCATATTGTTTTGAAATTGTTATTTTTGTTAAAGTTTTGTAATTAAAATACATAAATCTTTATATCTGGAAAAGATTTATATCTTTTTAGTTACTATTAAAGAGATATAAATCTTTTTAATTACTACAGAATAGTGTCTATTGGGTCAGCTACTGTTAAAAATGTTGCTGTTTGCAACTAGTGCTGTCGCCTATTCTCTTAACATTCTCTAAAATTCTTTGTTACAATATACTAGTGATGTAACGAATATTCGCATTCGCATTCGCATCGCGAATATTCGCATATGTTTCTGACATTCGCAATCGCATTCGCATTCGCAAGGAACGATGCGAATGTTTGGCGAATATTTTTGACAAACTAAAAGCAAATTATATATGTAATTGTGTAATGATATGATAATATTTATTATTTTTATTTACTCATAATATTTGAATTAAACAATATTAAGGAACACTCAGGTCGACAACTAAATTAGAAATACTGTTTCTCTTATTACTGTATCTCTTATTACTGTATCTCTTTTATCAGTCTAATATAAACTAATGAATGGGGAGCCAGTTTTTTGTTCGGTTATACTGCGAAAACCGCTGAACGATCAGAATAATATCTATACCATAAGATGCAGCATGTTTCGGAGAAACATTTAGTATATGATATGTTGGTGAATACTTATCCGTCATTTATATTTGTTTTTAACGTGACAACGTCTTATAATTCGATGGAGCCGGCTGCACACACGAAAAAACATGACGTATGCGGCGTTACCTCGCTCTGAGGCGTTCCATTTAAGGCTTTTTGTTTGGGGTGGGCTGCGGTCGGCGCGCTTCTGCACCACTCTGTCCGGGGCGACAGAGGAGGTTAAGCACGCAACACTCGCAACCCACCTGAACATCACGTCGCCTTCGTTGTTGGACCGACCACCGTAGCAGGGTTACTTGTCATCAGTGGTCGGCCCGACGGAATACCCCCTACCAGGGGTACCCTCCGATCGACCGACGTCCCCCGCTCGGGGAGGACGTCGGTCTTTCCTCACGCGGTCGGCCTCTCGGCGGGTGACGGACTAACTCCCCGGTCACATCACCCGCGGCCTCGGCTAGGGCGGCATGGGACGCAGGTAGTCGTGCCTGCGCCGCCCCAGTCGCTGGCGGCGGGTCGCTTCGTCGAGGCTGTGCTCCTCGCGTTCGCGATCCGCCGCCTCCTTCTGCAAGATAACTGCCTCACAGAAGGATGCGCCAAAGGATGTCCCAGTTCCTAATGCTGCCGATCATCTCCCTAGCGATGGTCGGTAGCGTCAAGTCGGTACCGATGATTGCGACGAGTTCACGGCGCTGCTCTGCCCAAGCGGCACAGACCTCGAGCGTATGCTGCGCCGTGTCCTCGTTGCAATCGCAGTGGTGGCAGGACGGTGTTCTCTCCCTCCTAGCGACCCTGAACAGGTACTTGCCGAAGCATCCATGCGCCGTCAAGACCTGCACGAGTCGGAAGGAGAGCACACCGTGCCGCCGTTCAAAGCACTGCATCAGCACCGGTCGGAAGGCCTCCACGGTCCAGACACTGTATTGAGGCCTCTCCAGCCGGTCTGCCCAACGGGCGATAACATCTCGGCGGGCGTCGACGCGCCAGGCGGAGAGCTCCCTTAAGGAAACAACACCGCCCTCCTCTCGCACCCACGACACCCGCCGATACAATTCGGCGAGCACTTCCGCCTCCAGTTCCATTTAAGGCTTGCCATACAAAACATCTATCAAACAAATAAAATTAAAATTTTCTTTTGAAAAATGAAACCATTTTATCAATATTTTCTTATGACGTTGTCACGTTCAACTATTGTCAGTAAACCAACTTTACAGACAACCGATTTTTTGTGTGAATGAATAATGAATTTTGCCAATAAAGAACATGATTCTTTATGAAAAAATTACATTATTTTTGTTGTCATTAAACTTTTTGACATACCATGCATTTAACACTGTCAGCGTCACAAATTGTGAAATAACTCCACACTTCAGTGACATGTGCTTTACTCATGTTTGTAAATTTGACAAATACATTAATAATAATAAACTAATCTCAAATTTCAACGAATATTTTCGAACGAATCTGATTAGTTTCATTCATTCAACTTGTAACGGTTAACCTTTGCTATATTTGGCTTAAACATGGCTGGTACGAAATGTTAAACCCGTATGATATTTTGCACGCGCTTTATTTGAAAGTCAACATTCATATATATTATATTCGCATATTCGCATTCGCGAATGTTGGAGATAAATATTCGCACTCACATTCGCATTCGCGAATGTCTCAATCCTAATATTCGTTACATCACTACAATATACCTAATGGTAAATAAAAGGGTATGTCCTAACCTATAGTAAGCATTCTTGATATATTCATCATCATCATCGCAGCCCATATTTGTCCCACGTTTAGGTGCGGGCTTCCTGTGTGGAAAGGAAATTGACCTACTATTCCACGCTTTTTTTTTCTTTTTTTTCTGGGGTGGCTCGCGGTCGGCGCACTCCTCGCACCACTACGTCCGGGGCGACAGAGGGGCGTAAGCACGCGCACCCGCAACCCACCCGAACACCACGTCGCCTTCGTCGTTGGACAGGGTTACTTGTCGTCAGTGGTCAGCCCGACGGAATACCCCCTAGTGGGGTACCCTCCTATAGACCGACGTCCTCCCCGAGGGGGGGACGTCGATCTTTCCTCACGCGGTACTATACCACGCTGGAAAGACGTATGGGCCGAAGGTTTTATTTCGAGTTTCCCTTTTCTTCATCGATATAATTATTATATGCTTTAATCGTCTTTTACGACCCGTCTATTAATATTTTTAATTATTAGACCTAAACCTAATGCGCACATAACTTAATAGATCGGCTTCGTTAATAAACTAACAATCGCTCAATCAGCTACTGAGTAACTTGCAGGTTATCTCTAAAAAACATCCTAATAATTATACATGAATATAGAGCCGCTATAGTATGTACAGCAATTTGTATGGCAAACCTTTTGATACATATTTCTCTATCGCCAAAGTATTATTGGTCGCTAGGGCTCTTATGTACTTATTTTTAAACTTTAGATGTATTTGAAACTAGTACACGAATAATAGATTATTGTATTGCAAAATAAATACTGTTGTAACGGTCTACGATCGGTTGATTGATTGCTTTCTCTCTAAATATAGAAGCACGTTGTAATAAGAGTAACGCTATATCATTTTTATTCTATCAAACGTAATAAAAAAAAAATAATAGAACTTACCGACCAACATTCTTGTATCTTGAATGTAATGCACCTTCCTTAATAAGCCCTCTTAATAAATAAAGTATTCAAATTATAGATACACTTCATTTCTCTTTCTGATAATAAATAGAGACAAAATATTTCTTCAAAGTACATTTTAAAGACAGTTATTTATTAAGATTATATTTCTACGATGAAGCTAAGAAAACTCTGATATCAAAAATTGTTGGGTGGATTTGAAAAAGCCTAAAAGAATTATTTATTTTAAAACTTTAATTATGTATAAGTAATAATGAGTATATTTCCGTGTAGTGACAGAGTAAGAGTATATTTCCGTGTAGTGACAGAGTAAGAGTATAATTCAGCACCTCCTCTCATACCCGTGGGTATCTTAGAAAACGAGTAAGGGATATCATATGCAGATAACATCTAATATCAACATGCAAGGGAAGGAAAACGCGACATAAAACTTCTGACCAGCGCGGTATAGTAGGTTAATTTCCCGTTCTTTATGGAGGAGGCCTGAGTCCAACAGTGGGACTTATGTGGGTTGGGATCATGATGATATGATGATGAATAAGTATATGTAGATACACTTTTCCATCTGCTGTCATTGACTGACTATTGGTCAAATATATTTCTAAAACAAATGAAAGTTGTTTAAATCAAATGTGCAAGGAGGCAATTCAATTTATTAAAGGCGCTATTAGAGTCAGTATTTGAGTTAACAGATAAGACAGCATCAGAGTATGTTAAAAAGGATGATTTATGGTTTTAAAACGTGAGCCTTATAACAAGGTTCGAAGTAGCTTGGCGTGTTGCGGAGAATAATTTATACTCGGCATTTCTCTACGTAATAAAATCAAGAATACAGAAATCCGTAGAACAGCGGCTGTTAGGTATTGCTAGAAAAATTAGCACACCGAAGTTATATCATAGGTAGATTACATCGCTTGTTAAGAAAAGAAAGGTACTCCAATGAAACCTATGAATCGGTGGATGTAGTGACGGATGAATCAGATGAACTGATGACATCTTAAAAGTAGCAGGGAGCCGTTGGATGCAGATGGCACAGGAGCAATCTGAGTGTCATTTTGGTAGGGCCTATGCCCATTGGTGGACCTCTACGGGTAAATGGATGAAACGGATTGGATATATTAATAGTATATAATTCTATCGATTTTCCGAGTGGTGACTGAATAAAAATATAGTTCACCATCCTCTATTTCGCCCGTGTAAATCGTAAAAGACGACTAAGGGACTATGTCGTCTGATTAACAGTTAGGAGCAGAATAATGATGATGATGTTGAGATTTATATCCATAATTAGGATGTTAATGGGCTTAGATTAAGAAAAAATCGGCAGTAGATGTCATTGTAATGGATAGTAATATTGAAAATTTTGGATAACCACCGACGCAAATTAAAATACTAAAAAAAGTATTACATTCTCCTCAATAAGAATTATCAATTAATTTCCATTTAACGATTATACTGGCACGCATGAAGCACTTAACATGAGTTATCATGCCATTCAAAAGAGCTGATACTCTTACACTGCTGGGCGAAATATTAACCAAACATATCCAAGAACTAGCACAAGGAAACTGGCTTTTAAATGTAAAATAAAAACACCGCATCGCAATCGATTCATCCGTTTTTGAGCAACGATACCACAGACAGTCACACACACCCACAGACAGAAATCTACGTCAGACTTATAACACCCCACTTTTTGCGTCGGGGGTTAATAAAAAATAGTGACATATAAAATATATATATACTCACATTTTTACATAATTCCTAGGTGAGACAACAAAGCACACACAAGAAGGATACAAACAACCAATATCGCTAGACTGATGAGACAGGTGCAACTTATAAGGCAACTGTAATAATAAAACAAGACTTATAACCTACAAACATAATATCTTCTATCTATACCAATAAATAAAATTGGAGTGTCTGTTTGTAATGTCAAAATAATAGGCTTTTTTCATGCTCACACGGTTATTTGCACGACATCTATGCCTAAAATAGCGATTAAAAATTTTTGTCTGTCTGTCTGTCTGTCTGTTTGTTCCGGGTAATCTTCAAAAGGGGCCGTTCATAAAATACGTCACGCTATAATCAACTTTTTTCACCCCCTCCCCCCTATTGTCACGCTGTGTCACACTTTCTGTGACTCCCATGTAAATATTTCGTCACAAAAACTAAGACCAATATAATAAGTTTCAATGGATAATACACAAATTTTGAGAATTAGAAATATTTATTTAGGTTTTATAATAAAATTTGAATAAATTAATAAAAATCTTTTATAACGAACAAATAATAGCCGAGCGCAAATAATAGCGCTATAGCCGAGTCAAAACGCTAGAGCCGCGCCACAGAGCTCATGTCGAAAAATAAACATAAGTAAATATATCGAGTTACAATATATTGTAATAAAACTATATACGTTTAGAAGTCTATGTATTTACTAAATACGAAATGAATGACTTTGTATCATGATCAAAATTGAGAAAAAAGTATTTATTGAAAAAATAATTTAAAATCTTTTAATGAACGGCGAACATCACGTTGCCGTAGACCCCCCCGTCCCTCTTTGTCACATCTTGTCACACTTAGCAAACCCAATGTAGGCGAACGTATTTAATGAACGGCCCCAAACGGCTGGACCGATTTCAAAAATTCTTTCACCAATGGAAAGCTATAATATCAGGGCGTCAACTAGGCTATATTTTATCCCTGTATTCCCACGGGAACGGGAACTACGCGGGTAAAACGACAACAACCGAAGCAAAGCGAGGGCGGGTTGCTAGTTTCTAAATAAAACCGTCCCTGGCTGCCACATTGTTTACATATTACATTTTAACAGACTAGCTATGAACCTCCACTCGTATTTTATATTTCTAAGAATAACTGTTACAGTGTTTGGTACTGTTATTTTAGTTATTCAATATTAAAATCGTTATTCATAATTTATAACATGCAGACGTAATTATCAACACAGAAACAGTTTGTTATAAACGCTGATTAAATTTTTTATATTAAACAAGGTTATTATTATTTTTTTTTTGTTGGAAACGGTGGTATACGAGCAAATAGTACATTTGATGGTATGTGTTGCTGCCAGTCATGGACCTTTGCTAGGCCGCTGCGTACAATGAAAGTGAAAGGAGTGTGCAAACGTGCAATGAGATTCGGTGAAACTAAAGGCATTACCAAAACCCACCACACGCAAACACCCTCAGAAAGTTGGGCTTCCAGCTCTCTTGCTCACCGAACGAAGCGTAGTAACAAATGGCTACTACGAAACGTCGATTTCCTGCGAGATTGTGGCACTACCCCGGACGGACCGGCCCGCAGTTGTAGACAGACAACTGTCAACAGTGTGGTCCTACCACTAAGAAAGAGTTTATCAGACGACTTTAAAAGTTTTAGTCTACTAAAACTGTCTGTATGGAGTAATAAAACATTCACCACCCACCATTTTGACTATAAGTGTCGTATAAGACGACTAAGGGATATAATATTCATATAACATTTATGCAAGAAATGAAATCTTATACCAACTCGTTTAACTAGCGTGGTATAATAGGTCAATTTCCCTTCTATTGTGAACGAGGTTCGAGCCCAAGAGTGGAATATATATGAGCTGAGATGATGATGATGAAAACTGTTTTAAAGAGAGAATATGAAGACTAAGGAACTTAACGTGACTTCAATCGATCTTATTAAAAAAGGATTAATTTGAATTATATAGAATTGTGTAATAATATCCTGGTGGTACAAAAATAAAACATGTGCCCACCCCTTTCATTCCTATGAAAGTCGTAAGAGACGATTCAGATACGCAGACAAATGACTTGAGTACAAAAGAGTCTAACGAATGTGGGATAGTAGGTCATTTGCCCTCCTGTAATGACAGTTCGTACCTAAACTGAACAATATTCCGAAGATATAATTATATTGAATTTCAATTTACTTACCACATAATACTTTACCCACAAGATGGGTAACAATGAAATTATATAATTGTTTCTTAATAATTACAGCACTGACACTCTGTGTCAATGCTTTTTCATTGGAATAATTAATAGCAGTCTTTATTCAGTAGAATTTTAGGAAATCTTTCTTGACAGACATGTGAATGTAGACCACAGAGTACTTAACATCAAGTAGATTCAAAGAAGTAAATAGGTTAGTAATAATAAAGGAATAATGTTAAAATAACCATGCTTAATAGATGGCTTGACGTTTGCACTTGATGTTATAAGTTCCCTAGGAGAGCGTGCTATCATCTATCCTGCTGAACGCCCACATGAAAGCAAGGCTCGCCATAGGAAAGCAAGGCTCAGTGACAGACTATGTTTTTTTAAAGTAGCGTAGCGTGATGCCTACATTACATAGTTTATTGACGTAAAAAGAAAATGCTTTAAGCAGGAATTTAAGCTATCAGAATTGAGAATTATAGTTAAATTAGTTGAGTTCTTACAGGGTGTAAAAGAAACTATTGCACGGCGGAAATGGCTGGCTGGAACCGAATATTTTCTAAAACCCATCCATATTTTAAGATAGTTTTATACATACGACTCTTCACACGTATCTAGTCCATTTCTAGTCACGTCATGGTCATTGGAATGGTTTAGTAACGCTATTTTTTTAAGTGAAGCTAGCAAATGTGTCAATCCTTGATATAAGCTGTCTATTATACTAAATTTACTTAAATCTGTGGAGTTATTATAGAGTGAAAACGATGAGCAGTCATACAACCTCACAAACATTCGCATTAATATTGTTATCGCACATCACGGACGAAATAATAGACGCTGGTGCAAATTACAAACTTTGGATACGATTGTCTTGTTTTAGTAAACGCATCAGAATCTATATAGAACTGTTTGCATATTCTGTTTGCACAATGTAGGTATATTGCATAGTTTACAGAGTACGTAATTAGCACAATGCGAATTACGTGCTCGGCGCAGGCAGAATGACAGCTAAAAGCTGACAGGGAGTTTGTCTGTAGGATGTCAGCTAGTTGTAGAGTAATACATCCTTAGATTAAAAAATAGATTGTCTCTTTGAAAGCAAAATTACAATAGGACGAAACTGTCTATGGATTGCCCAAGAACTTCAGATTAGGCAATAGAATTTTAGATTATCTCTATGCCTAAAACTTAATTAATATAATGAACCTCGATCTAGGATTTTTTTTAATCCCGTGGAACTCCCAGTAACAGTTTTTGTCAAATATGTATAACTAGTCTTTTCCTAACGCATTTTAGCATTTTAAATAAAGCATTTTTTTAAACAATCAACCATGCAATTACAACAGCAAAAGAATGATACATCAGCAAGTACAGATAAGTTACAATTATTATTAAAGTAGAAAGAGTAAGAATAACAAAATAAGCAAATAAGTAAGAAGATACATTAAGTTTAGCTAAAGTTTTCTTACCTTGTTAAAACGAATCTTAGACCAGCATAACCTCAATATAACGAAACTCGCTGTAACAAGTTACTATAGTCCATAAAATATAGGATGATCTCTGTGACAGTTGTCCCTAGTGCTGTCACGCTTACGATAAAGTTCGTAGTTTTTTATCGATAAAACTCTTTATTTTTATAATTGTGATTTTCTATTATAATTAAAATACAATCAATGAAAATCTTTTTGAATTTATTTCAAACAAAAACTGTTTTTTGAATGTTTTAATTATTCAAAAGGAGTACAATCAAGGTCTAGGTCAATATTATGGTCATCACTGGAGCGTTCCTGCTAGAATATTCATAATTTTTTGTCAAATAGGGACAGTCGTTCGATCAATCGATCAATTACGACTGTTTTATCTATACCAATAAATAAAATTGGAATGTCTGTTTGTAATGTCAAAATAATAGGCTTTTTTCATGCTCACACGGTTATTTGCACGACACCTATGCCTAAAATAGCCATTAAAATTTTTTGTCTGTCTGTCTGTCTGTTTGTTCCGGGTAATCTTCAAAACGGCTGGACCGATTTCAAAAATTCTTTCACCAATGGAAAACTATAATATTAGGGCGTAAACTAGGCTATATTTTATCCCGGTATTCCCACGGGAACGGGAACTACGCGGGTAAAACCACTATAACCTATAACCGAAGCGAAGCGAGGGCGGATTGCTAGTAAATAAATATATCTAGTTTATTGACAATAATGCGTACATAGTATTATCATTTACTCTGAGACGAAAAGTGGTTTTTTAATGTTTAACTAATTCAATTTACGTATTTTATAATATAACTGTCTGTTTTAATTGTAAAAAATATGTTGTAAGCTTTATAGTTACTGTATTGGGTTTATTTCTTTTATGAATAATTTAATAAAGATCGGTTACCGATTTACGTATATCGACTGTCCCATTTCTTTTTTATTTTCAGTCCAGTATGACCTGGTACGTGCGTAAGCATCATTTATGTATAAAATGTTTAGTAGGTATTTCAGTACTTACGAGTACCTCGTAAGTACTGAAATACCTACTAAACATTTTAGGCATGAATATTAATATTTTTACATTTATAATGTATTAAAATTCAGTTGCAATAAAACTGGCACGAAAAGAATGAAAATGTATTTGATACAAAATGAAATTGTAAACATGTCGCTCATTCGAACTTACTTCGTTGGTTTCGTTGACATCTGTCACAGAGATCAAGCTATATTTTATGGACTATAGATATAACGAATATTTTGTTATTGCCTCGACATTTGTTACATCGAGGTTGCATTATATAATGTGTATTTAAATAATAAACGGTGCTATACTAACTTGTACTTTTTATTTCATCACATTGCATGATACATAAAAGTACAACTTAAAGATTAAAATTTAAAATTGCTATTAATTTGCAGATATAAAATATATACCTATAAATAGCGTATTATAATTAATACTTACATTAAAATTATTATAATACGGACAGTAAGTATAGGGGTATTTATTAATAGAAATAATATAAAATATATGTGCCTATAATATATTTAATAGAGAGAAAGGAAAGAGTAAATCTTTTAACTGACAGTCTAAGTGGAAAATGTTTAAATTTTTATCAGAGCCTTACAAATTTGCTTTAACATATTATTGCCCTTGTACTCTCTTATTCCAGTCATCTACCTAACGTTAGTCTTTCTTAGTAGTCAGTAAAATTTCTCAATTAATGAATTGAAATTCTACAGCTTATAAAAAGCTTTAATTAATATAATTATGCCATGTATATATCATATACTTTATTATTTGATTTTTTGTGTGGTTCTTCCTAGTGAGTGTCATAAAAGACGACTAAGGGATTATAAATAACATCTACGTAAGAGACGGAAAACTCAAAATATAATTTTAAATCAACCATGCTAGTCAGACATGACCAGCGTAGGCAATTAAGCTCCTTCACGTGGTGGGTCAATTTCTCTCCCATCGTGGAGAAGGATTGAGCCCAACATCGGCATATGATGATGATGCTTCAAATATTTCTTTAATAACGTTTCTCTAGTATCTGTTGATGTATGTATTCTATATTACTGAATAAATATGTAAAAAATATCATCATCATCATCATCTCAGCCCATATACGTCCCACTGTTGGGCTCGGGCCTCCTCTATAATGGAAGGGTAATTGACCTACTATACCACGCTGGTCAGACGTGTTGGTATAGGGTTTTATTTCGAGTTTTCCTTCTCTCGCATAGATGTTATATGCGTTTTATATCCCTTAGTCGTCTCGTACGATCACCCACGGGTAAGATAGGGAGTGGTGAATTGTATTCTTACTCCGTCACCACACGGAAAAAATATGTTATGCCTAAATTGACGATTATTTGTATTCTGATGAATAAATTTACTAAATTAAGTGTAATTCATAGTGAATCTGTAGTGCATTATATGAATAATAGAAATAGTCGTATTAAGGAGTTCGACGTTAAATTATTATTTAACTCCTGAATAAAATACTTACTTAAGTATAACAAAATAATAATTATTAATAATTACAGGCTATAAATAAATAATAAATATTGAATTAAATATATTAAGATTAATTTAAGCTTATAATATATTTGCTTACGGTATTCAATGGAATAATGCCTATAAAAATTATAGCTCGATTTTAATGAATCTTTATAATTAGATTGTAATTAGAGGAAAAAAGGTATTTTTATTATTAATCGTATTTCAATATTCATGCATTTACAAAAAGTTTATGAATAATGAGATTGTTATTTTTTTGATCAATATAATTATTGTAAATCCTGTTAGAAGTAAGATTAATAATTATGTGGTATCGATTAGTGCCAGTGTACTGTACTATACTAGACTGCCTGTAATTTTGAAATAATATAGTTCACAGTTGCGAATTTCAATATTTATAAAATAAAATTATTTTTAGAGATTTTTTTTTTTTTTTGCATTTTTAATATCCTAAGATTTCGAATACCATGATACAAGTATTCAAATCTTCGGGATAGTAAAAACAGAATGAATTTCCAACAAAGTCCAAAAAATAAGTGTAATGCTGGCGAAAAACTCTAAATTATTAAAATTTAATTTGATTTTAGCTAAAAGAGACTTTTATGAATTACTAGCTCTCTATATTATACATTAAATCTTGTGCTGTATAAGAGAAACTTACAGGTATACATTAGTATATTAAATATGAATGTACGCATATTTACTTATTAACTATAATTACTACTACTAGACTTCTCAAATAAATTACATTTTTTTGGTTAATGAAACATAAATATAAGGAATAAATACTTACATTGCAGGATGTTATGCTAAAAAGGAATTAAAGACTAGAAGTGCTTGTGTTATTTTGGTTTTTATTAAAAAAAGTATAGAAATAAAAAAAGATAAAGAATAATAAATTAGAATTGCATTAATAACATTATTTATAAATGTTATTTAGAAATGTAATCATTGACAGAGAATGCATTAGTTGTTGTATACCATTTAACCTTAATTTTAATTATTACTAAATCAGTTTATGATGTTTGTAGTTGTTGATGTCAGTGAAAGATGTGGTTGTTGCATCATCCTCCGATTCTGAAACAAAAAGAAGTCCATTTACTTTGTGAAACTGAACTAAAATTGTAACATTTTTCATAAAGACGGTCCCTAGGTACATAAAGACATGTCAAAAATGGCATTTTTTTATTGTATTCTTTAGGCTTTTTTATTGTATTATTTAAGCTTTTTCTATTGTATTCTTTAGGCTTTTCATTACGCACATTTCATACTACGTATGTATTGAAAACCTAAAGCCTGAAGGATACAATAAAAAAATGCCAAGTTTGATATGTCTCTATGTAAGTAAGTACCGTCGTTAACTAAGCTGTTTATCAGCTATGTATATCTATTTGGGTATTTAGACAAAAAATCAAAGAGTTATCTAGCTACACGTACTGTTGGGCTCGAGCCATAGAAGGTGAATTGTCTATACTACACTGGTGAGACGTGTTGGTACAGAGTTTTATTTTGGTTTTTTTTCTTTTGCATAGATGTCATATGCATATTGTATTCCCTTAGTCGTCTTTTATAATACCCACCGCAAGAGAGAGGGTGCCGAATTATATTCTTACTCCGTCACCACACGGCAAGTTCCATATGAATGAATTAAATTACATGTAATTTATTAACCAAATCATCATCATCTCAGCTCATACACGTCCCACTGTTGGGCTCGGGCCTCCTCCACTATGAGAGAGAAATTGACCTACTATACCACGCTGGTCAGACGTGTTGGCATTTTTTTTATGGGTGGGCTATGGACTGAAATCGAAGCAAGACGAGGGCGGATTGTTAGAATTAAATATAATAGATGACTATATAATTAATTCTAAATATTTTATTTTTGATTATTACCTAAAATAAGTTCTATATCACATTTATCTGTAAATATAACTTTAGAAATTGTTTAAGTGTGGATATAAATAATTTTGTACTTACGGAAAATGACTCCAACACCCCATAATATTAATAGCACTACTGCTATTATGAACAATATCGACAGCGCAGCACTGATGAGTTTACAGAGCAAATTGCACACACAACTGAAAAAGTAAAAAAAATAAATTGTTAACATTATAATTCCTTCCTTAAATTGCACACACAACTGAAAAAGTAAAAAAATAAATTGTTAACATTATAATTCCTTCCGTCTATCAACGACTACTATTGGATATAGATATCCCCGTAGAGAAGATAATGACGTAATCGCCATGTTTGATAGGGTGAATGATGATGCAGTTGGTATCAGCCTTATTCATTATCATCCTGTTCTTATCCTAATTACTAGGGTTCAACGCAGTATGTACTCTGCTTCCATCGTACATGTTGCAGTAATTGGTAATTGTTTTATGATCATGATAGTCTGCCCGCCTGAAGTCAGTTCTCCTTGAAATATTAACCGGAGACCATCAGATAGAGTTGGCTCGGGTTGATATAAAGCTCTTAGTCATCTTTTACGAAACTTAAAAGAAAAGTAAGAGTTGGTAGTACCCGTAGCCACCACAGCAATATTTTCAGCTTTATTATGGTAAGGTTTGTGATGGTACTAGTAACCCAGCCTCACTTCGCTTCGGTTTCAGTCACTTTACTGGTGTAGTTCCCGTTCCCGTGGGAATACCGGGATAAAATATAGCCTATGTTACTCCTTGATATTTTAGCTTTCCATTGGTGAGAAAGAATTTTTGAAATCGGTTCGGTGGTTGAAGCGTGAAAGAGTAACAAAAAACAAACAAACTTACTTTCGCATTTATAATATTAAGTAAGGATTATGAATTCAATTCAATGCAAACAGAGTTAAATATTATTCTTTACAGCTCACATAATATATCGCGCTATCCGCATTAAGAGAAATATAGAGCTACTATACAATCAGGGCTTGTCGTCTTGAAACATATCTTCTACTAAATAGATTTAATTTACTTGCCAAATTTACATTTAAATCGAGGTTAAACTATTCATTTCAACTATTTCTTCGTAGATTCACATAAATATCACATTAAGGCAAGTATAAACATGATTGTAAAAATGATCAAAGAAAATATACGCGTCGAAGTCTATTCAATTGCTATAAAACATTTATTCGACGTTAACGACTACACATTTATTTCAGATTTTTAATTGTATAGTCACTGGATGGAATTGGGGTATGTCAATAGTTTAATAATAATATAACGTAACTTGTTCGTATAATTATGTCCAATCTCATAATCGTCAATATTTGACGCACAGCAACTTTCATTAGGTCAACGGTCCACCTGGTAAGGGGCGTCTTACACTTCGTCACCCGATACGGGGTCCTACCTCGAGCACCATACTTCCCCAGCGATTGTCGTCTTGTTGGAATATCCTGCTGAGATCGTTGATCATGGTGCCAACGTCCTCCATGGATTCTGTTATAACTACATTATCGACTGCAAATCTAAGGGGAGTGATGTATTAGCCGTTGATATAGATGCCGAGTGTGGACCAGTCTTAGACTTTGAAGACATCTTTCAATACAGTGGTGAACAGTTTCGGAGAGATAACGTCTCCCTGTTTCATACATTTATACAACTGAACCGGTTTCGTACTGTTTTCCTTGATTCTAAGTTTCGACCGAATCAAAGGATTTCTCATGATCCACAAACATTATACGCAAAGGCCTATCATACTTCTCGGTCTTCTGAATAATTTGTTGCAGTGTGAGGATATGGTATATGGTACTATAGTCTTTTCGGAAGCTGGTTTGTTCGGACGGCTGGAAATCATCAAGCGTGCGCGAGAGTCAGTTTGTAATAACCTTCAAAAACAACATGTAGACGTGGACCAAGTGTGAGATGCATCTGTAGTTCTTTAAAACAGCTTTGTCCTTCTTGAAGAACAACACTACCACATTGCTGGTCTACGTCTTTGGAACGTTGCCCCGAAAACAACGGAATCAAATAGCTTCTAAATGGTTTCCACCATCATTTTACGATTTCGAATATTCAAAGTTTTTTTTTTTTTTTTTGTGGGTTGGTCGCAGTCGGCGCGCCTCCGCACCACTCCGTCCGGGGCGATAGAGGGGCTTAAGCACGCAACACCCGCGAACCACCCAAAAATCACGTCGCCTTCATCGTTGGGCCGACCACTGGAGCAGCGTTAACTTGTCGTCAGTGGTCGGCCCGACGGAATACCCCTAATTGGGGTACCCTCCCATCGACCGACGTCCCCCCCTTGGGGAGGACGTCAGTCTTTCCTCACGCGGTCGGCCTCTCGGCGGGTGACGGACTAATCCCCGGTCACGTCACCCGCGGCCTCGGCTAGGGCGGCATGAGGCGCAGATAGTTGCGCCGCCCCAGTCGCCGGCGGCAGATCTCCTCATCGAGGCTGCGCTCCTCGCGCAGGCGATCCGCCGCCTCCTTCCGCGAGATCACTGTCTCGCAGAAGGCTGCGACCGCGTCCCAAAGGCTGCGACCGCGTCCCAAAAATATTCAAAGTTGCGTACTATAAGGACTAGAAACATTTACATGGTAACCTATTCATCATCATCATTTTTTTAAGAAGGAAAACAACTATTCATCTATAGATAGATATATACTCAATTCTCTCTTCTTTCACCCTGCTGTCAGGTGGGAGATCGTTCCACTAAGAGGGTAAAATGCCTATTGGTTACTCAGATGGGTTATTTTTTTTTCTCACGTAGTAATTATTTAGTGCCATCCTTTAGTTATTTCTTACGACACTAAAAGGTATATTGTATTATTATTATACTGCATCGCCGTGTTCACGGGATCTTCCTAGGTAATATACCCAGTCCCTTATTATACTTATTATTAATGTTACTGGAAAGTTAATTAAATTGTGCTTTTAAAACAATTCGATTATTTCCTTGATTGAGTCCTTATAATTGGCATAAGGTTTCGACTAAAATTAGTCTTGTTATGCTTTAGAAACATATATACATTTTTACTACCAGACGGACTATAATTTTTTTTTCAAAATCGTTATTGATTCGGTGCGAGGAGCGCGACCGCAGCCCACCCAAAAAAAAAAAAATAGTACTCATATTAAGTCCTATTGCTGTTTGATTTATTTCATCATTCTCATTTCAGCTCATATACGTCCCACTGCTGGGCTCGAGCTTTCTCCACAATAGGGGAAAAATTGACCTTACTATAATGGTATAGTGACCCAGCACGGGCTGGCCGTACAGATTGGTATAGGGTTTTATTTCAAGTTATCCCCCTCTTGCATAGATGTTATATACATATTATATCCCTTAGTCGTCTTTTACGAGATCCACGGGCAAGGTAGGGAGTGGTGAATTGTATTTTTACTCCGTCACCTTACGGAGGGAGACCGTCATCTTCAGAAATACGACATAACATGTTCACCACAAAGACCTTCATCTTTTTTTATTTGTGTAGACCGTTATTTTAATTATAGCATACCTTGAAATACAATTTCACAATGAACAGGAATCTTATCGATAGTTTATTTAATCTACAATAAAACATTATTATCAATTGAATATATTTTTTATTGTTTTTTTTTTAATGGTTGGGCTATGGTAAGCGCACGCGCGATCCATTTCGTTCGGGGCGATGAAAGGACGACGCGCGGGCCCATAACTCACCCGTACCCACGTCAACTTCGTCATTGGGCCGACCACCGGAGCAGGGTGACTTGTCGTCAGTGGTTGGC
This sequence comes from Lymantria dispar, assembly GCA_032191425.1. Lineage (NCBI taxonomy): Eukaryota > Metazoa > Arthropoda > Insecta > Lepidoptera > Erebidae > Lymantria > Lymantria dispar. The sequence continues at coordinate 14,610,503 of CM063449.1, read as the reverse complement.
CCGACGGAATACCCTTTCGGGTACCCTCACCTCTCGACGTCCCCGTCCCGGGACGTCGGTTGCCGTCGCGCGATCAGCCTCTCTGCGGGTGACGGACTAAATTCCCCGGTCCAGTCACCCGCGGCCTCAGCTGGGGCGGCATTGGGCGCAGGTACTCGCGCCTGCGTCGCCGGAGTCGCCGGCGGCGGAACGTATCGCCGAAGAGGAGCTCCTCTCGCATACGATCCGCCGCCTCCTTCCATGAGTTTATGGCCTCACAGAAGGCGGCAACCGCGTCCCATTTCCTGACGCTGTCGAACATCTCCCTGGCGATGGTCGGCAGCGTCAGGGCGGCACCGATAATCGTGACGAGTTCACGGCGCTCCCCCGCCCACGCGACACACACCTCGAGTGTGCGCTGCGCCGTGTCCTCGTCGCAATCGCAGTGGTGGCAGAACGGTGTGTGGCAGAACGGTGTCTCTCCCTGCTGACAATCTTGTGCAGGTACTTGGCGAAGCAACCGTGCCCCGTCAGCACCTGCACCAGTCGGAAGGCAAGCACCCCGTGCGTCCGCTCCAACCACTCCACCAGCACCGGCCGGAAGGCCTCGACGGTCCTGGCACCGTACCGAGGCCTCTCTAGCCGGACTGCCCAACGGGCAATGACTTCTCGGCGGGCGTCAACCCGCCAGGCGGTGATTTCCTTGACTGAGACCATGCCGCTGCGGGCGCGCGTCTGGACACCTGTCGGTAAATTCCGGCCAGCATCTCCGCCTCCAGGTCCCACGGGGGAGTTTCGGCCAGGAGGCACGCTGCCTCCGTTGCCACCGTGCGGTAGCCGCGAATGACCCTGATCGCCATGACCCTCTGTGGCCGCCACAAGGGGGCCCTCAGACGGACGGTCAGGGACCCCTCCCACACCGGTGCGCCATACAGGGCCGTCGACCGGATCAATTGTATAACATAATGATTCATATTGAATGGATAACTTATCTAATTAATTTTATATTATCTTAATTCTGTATATATTTTCGTTCGTATATTTTGTAGCGGTGATATAATATCGTCACCGCTTTATAATCCATACTAATATTATAAATGCGAAAGTGAGGATGTTTGTTTGTTTGTTTGTAACGCTTTCACGCTTAAACCACCGAACCGATTTCAAAAATTCTTTCACCAATGGAAAGCTATAAGATCAAGGAGTAACATAGGCTATATTTTATCCCGGCATTCCCACAGGAACGGGAACTACGCCGCGGGTAAAGCGACTGAAACCGAAGCGAAGCGAGGGCGGGTTGCTAGTATAAAATATAAAAAAAAAATGAATCGCTTAATTTGTTACTAAGCCAAAATCTCGAGAACGGCTGAATCGATTTCGCTAATTCTTTTTTTGGAATATTCCATGAAGTACGAGGATGATTCTTAGGCAGACAAAATTCTAAAAGATTGATTATTTCTGATTGATTCTTTTCTCTTCTTCTTTTGATTTCAATAATGTCTAAAAACTACACTTTTCTATACTCTCATACAAACGATTCGTAATAATACTTAAAAGTCAATTTGAACTTTAATGCCATATCCTAAAGTTCAAAGTAGTAGTGTTCCGGGAAGGCAAAACAATTGAGTAACGTCAGTATCGTATATGTATATATTGATGTCAAACACAAAATTTTAGATGTTTTATAATTTTCATCTTATATATAAATTTTTAGCGTACGTGTGTATGTGACTGAACTCCTCCTAAACGGCTGGACTGATATTGACGAAATTTTTTTGTGTGTTCAAGGGGTTTTGAGGATGGTTTAGATTCACAATTGGACTCGGTAAGTGGCGCTGTTCGGGCAGGATAATGATCACAACTTGAGAATGACTTTACCGATTTCGTCCATTTTTTTTTATGTTTTCTAATATTTCATAATATTATTTATTTATTCTTAGTCAATTAACAAATAGTGAAAAAACCGAATACTCACTATGAAAAGTCACTAAAAACTTAAAAAAGCCTATTGTTCATGCCTCACCCATTAAACAAATAAATGGCAAATGGGCCAGAAGTAACGAGCAGAAAGCTACTTTATTTGAGGAACATTTAGAACAAATATTCCAAACAAACGACGAGGAAAGCCCTGATAACTTAGCACCCGATATCACTTGTCATGATGACTCGGAAATACAACCAGTTACCGTAAAAGAAGTCAAAAATATGATCAAAAATTTGGCTAAAAAGAAATCGCTCGGATACGATCTTATCACTGGTGAGCTGCTTCAAAATCTCCCGCATAAAGCCATAGTAAAACTCACAGCTCTTGTCAATGCGATGTCGCATTGACAAGAGCTGTGAGTTTCAGACTCCTAATATCTGGAAAGTTGCTGAAGTTATAATGATCCCTAAACCAGGAAAAATTTCCCTAGAAGTATCATTATACAGACCAATATCTCTTCTGCCAATTATATCAAAATTATTTGAAAAGTTACTTTTTTGATTAAAGCCTATTATAGAAGATAGGAAACTGATTCCCAATCACCAATTTGGCTTCAGAGAGAAAAATTCTACGATAGATTAAATAAATAGAATTATCAACGTCATATAAAAACCCTAGAAGAGAAAAAAATCTGTTCTACAGTGTTTCTGGATGTAGTTCAGGCATTTGATAAGGTGTGGCATAAGGGTCTTATATATAAGTTAAGGAAAATGCTCCCAAAACAATTTGCAGACATATTAGAATCCTATCTAACAGAGAGGACCTTTCGAGTGAGACAAGAAGATGCTTACTCTAGTCTCAGACAAATAAAAGCTGGAGTATCACAGAGAAGTGTCCTTGGCCCTGTTTTGTACCTGTTGTACATCTGTGACATTCCAGAAATAAAAAAACAATGTTATTGCAACCTTTGCAGATAACACCGCCATCATGGCAACAGGTGACACTCATAAAGAAGCCGTAGAGAGAGTACAAACTGACATCAACACCATCACTGATTGGACCAATAAATGGCGAATTAAACTAAATGAGTCCAAATCAACTCATATAGACTTTTCAAATAAAACACCAAATTATACACCGGTATACATTAATGGCCGCATTGTACCATATGAAAATACGGTTCAATCCAAACCATTCGGTTTAGATAAATAATTGGAACCAGTACATGGCGCTGCGATCGATTTCAAGGAGAATTCAATTTTCTATTTTTTTACAGATTTGAACAGAACAGAGTCTGTTGGGTCAGCTAGTTTTTTTATATAATGTTATTGTTGATTTATTAACTTTCATTTTTCTGTTTTTATCGTACTAGCTGATCCGGCGTCCCGCATAATTGAATAAGTATTAAAAACAAACTAAAAATTAAAGAATCGACTGTTAGTCGTTACAAAGTTAGCCGGGTCAGTTAGTTTTTCATATAAAAGAACAAAAGCGAGTGGCGAACCCAACTCTGACGTTTATAGTCTCCATATTGTATTACAACATGAAGATAACGTCTATGCAAGAGAAAGAGAACTCGACATAAACCTGACATGTTTAACCAGAATAGTATAGTAGGTCAATTTTCCTCCCATTGCGGAGGTGGCCTGCATCCAACAATGGCCGTTATGATGATATTCTAATACTAATGTACAGATATGGTATCAATATACAATGCCAATTCATAATGACTATTCGAATTGGTAATCAGTGTAGTACTAATTATTAAACATATCTTAGAGCTCTTAGTGCTTTTAGTTCATCTTTACTCTTACATATTTTGATTGGATCTAGACACGCGGTTACGTGTCAAGCTAAGTACAATTAAAGAAATTTCAATATCATCATCATCATTTCGGCTCATATACGTCCCACTACCGGGCTCGAGCCTCCTCCATAATAGGAGGGAGATCGACCTTACTATAGCATGCTGGTCATACAGGTTGGTATAGGGTTTTGTTTCGAGTTTTCCATCTCTTGCATAGATGTCATATGCGTAATATATCCGTTAGTCGTCTTTTACGACATCCACGGGTAAGAGAGGGGTTGGTGAATTGTATTCTTACTCCGTCACCACACGGAAAAAAAAACAAAATGTTAATGATTAAATAAAAAATATTGTGTAATATTCATCACAGTTTTGAAGGAAATATTTTTTAAATCGTCTTTTTAAACCTCTATACTTCCTGCAACTATATGTTATTATTCTAGAGATAGGAAAAAGGTATTTGTTGTAGTAAATAAAGAAACACTAATAACCCAACCCACGTCCTTAAATCAATTATTTTAGTTTTAAAATACTAGCAAACAAATTAAACAATAGCAAGGTCTTAATTACGAGAAAAACGTAAAACTACTTTTTATTTGTTTAGAATATTTTATCCGAGGAAATGATGGCTTGATATTACAAAAGGTAGCATGATAATTAAAAACTTAATTATTGATATACTTTTATTGTTGTACAAAACCATGAACGAGCCATGAGATGGGAATATTCCTTGAAATACGTGATTTTTAATCTTGCGGAATAAACTTAAATGTAATTAGCTAGCTTGCTATTCTAGCTAGCTTGTTATTTGGTAACATGATAACTTTATGTCTTCTTCCAACACTTTATTAAATCAAAATATGTACATAAATATTAGTAAAGATGCACTGAAAGCACTATGGTATGATTACTAATATACGGATTCTCATCTTTATAGTGAAATATCTATGATACGGATTAATAACTTGAATAGTCAGTATGAATTGACACAATATATTGATATTTTATCCGTATAGATATCTATATGGAGAATCCATATCTATATCTGTCTATCTGGATTCTCATTTAAACGCCAAGGTCATATACGCACATTGATTAATAAAATCAATACACGCTCAAGGAAAAAATGCGAGGTGATATGCAAGTATGATATATTTGATCAGGCCTATAAGAGGCTATCGAATGGTGTCGTGGATTGCATTTACAGTACTAGCAGGTGATCTGCCTTGAAACTCCAAGCAGAGACCTAGATAGATGCCTACTGGTGTTATGCCATAGCGTGAACCCGGGGTAGGCAGATCTTTGTTAGAGATTTATGCAGTGTGGTGGTGACGGCCCGGGGAACCTTGAACCAGCTGTAGAGGGAGGATCTACAGTACCCCGTAACAGGCGATGAACAGTGGACGCTATTGGCGCCCACCTCTACCGCTGGATCAATAGACGACATAGCACCTTGACGGGCAGATTGACACAGGCACTAACCAGACATGGGTGCTTTGGTAAGTACCTGCATCAATTTGCAAGAGGTGAAGAAAGCCTTGAACGTTATGATTGTGGTACGCTCGTAGATACAGCGAGCAACACTTTTTTTTTTTTGGAAGAGTGTCCTGTCTGGGAAACTCAGAGACTTGTCCTGGCGACTGTTGTTGACGGTGGCCTATCACTGCCGGTCGTTGTTGATAAAATTCTTGCCAACGAAATGTTTAGATGGTCATGGCCCCTATTAATGAGGGCATAATAGCGCAGAAGGCAATGAGGCGGACGTCTATGATGATCCACCGTATAGGAAACGTCTGGGGAATAGGAGAAGAAGCTATACACCTGGCTAATCACCGAAGCATTAGAATTGTATGCCCATAAAGCGACCCTCTGGCGTTCCACAGAAGGCGAGGATGCGGAGTCGCAATGGTTTTTAGTAGGTTCTACGTCTTATTCTGACGTAGTAAAGCCCAACTACCTCAGCGAGTCCGACATTCCCCTTGCTGTTGCTAGCAATAGATATGCGTAAATGCATTTTCCACAGCACAAAACGCAGCGCTAGTAATAAATTAAAAGAAAGTGGTAGATCACGATGCTGATAGGTTTCTGCCTGCAACCATAAATAGGCCTGACTGTACAAGCCAATAATGCACACGCGGACGCCGCCTTCTGCGAAGCAGTTATCTCGGAGACGAAGACGTCTCCATTTATATATCTGCGTCTCATTTATATACAATAAAAAACACTATAGTGAAATAACTATCATTGAGCAAGTTGATGTAAGTAATTACGAGTCAGTTGAAGATGATGACGAGGATAACAATGTCAACAATGTGTCAAGAGAACTCGAAGTGGGTAATGAAAATATAAGACAGGTTTCTCATAAACAACGTGTACGCCGCGATCGCAGCTAATTAAGGAAACCTGAAAGGTTTGGAGAGATTGCAAATGTTGCAGCAGAAGTCTTTAAAAAAAATATACAAGAGCTTCATGTTATTGAGAAGCATTAGAAATTAGTGATAAGGATAAATGGATGGAAGCGATGTTAAGTGAAATTAACTCTTTAAATGAATATCATACAAAGAAGTGGTTGCGGCTTCAGAAGTTACCTGAGAAAATATATGGCTCGACCAAGGCTTGAAAAAAGTTAGTAAAGCTATCGGCATGAGCTTCATGAAACTGGGGCTAATCTCGCAAAGGGGGATGCCCTTTGCGAGATTAGCCCCAGTTTCTGTAAGATAATCGTGGCCTTTGAAGAGTGATATGCTTGCCCATACTTTGCATCGAGGAGGTGATCCAGTAGCTTGCACTGCGGCTTCCAGTTTCCTTAAATAAAACGTATGCTTTGCTACTGCTGCTGTTTTCATACAAACTTTCGCACCCTTTTCCACCAACTTAGGTGTCGAATTTTCAAAAAAATCCTTACTTAGCTATTCTACAGTGCAAAAAGAACCAACATACGAACTTTTAAAGTCCTAGACCTAGTAATTTCGGCTTTGCGTTGATACGCCAGTCAGCCAGTATCTTTTATATAAATATAAAGATGATAGATTAAACGAATGAAAAATCATCACCCTGCTCTTTTCCCAATTACATGGGGTTGACGTAATATGTACTCCTCCTCCAGCGTACATATTGCAAACTGCACCAAAGAAATATTCCTCACAAAAATATAAGTAAAGAACACAATTTATTGATTGCACAACATATTGTCAACCCTGGGTTGGTAGGATGGTATCTTAACGCAGTATCGGTGCACTAAATTGATTATGGATGTTGTATCAATTCATTACTTGCGTTGTAGGCTGAAAAATATCTCCTTAAAGTTTCGCAAGTTTCACCTGCCAAACACCGACACACATGCTTATTTATTTTTAAAGATTTGCACCCCTCTTTTACTCTCTTAGGGATGAATTCCAAAAAGGGATATCGGCAATAATCATTATTAGGAACTTATAACCCAAATACAACATTTTATTGAAATAACTTTGAAAATCAGAGATGAAATATCTCTATACTAACTTTGCATCCCCTTTTACTCCTTTAAGGAATGATTTTTGAAAAATATTTTACACGTATTTCATGACATGACATGAAGATTCTTCACATTGAATTTTATTCGAGAAAACTTAAAAAACAGCAAAGTTTCATACTAACTTTGCACCCTCATTTTATACCATTAAGGAGAGAATTTTTAAAAATCATTTCTTAGTGCTCCCCTACGTTATAAAAGGAACCCCTGTGCAAAATTTCATGTTTCTAACCCTTATAGTTTAGGCTCTGTGTTGATATGTCAGTCAGCTTCTCCTTTTATACATATACTCGTATATAGATTATACGCAGTGACTACTAGCCTTAATAACATTACCAAGTAACGAAAATGTTTCAAAAGACAAAGTTAGACGCACGTACTACAATGCCACGTAATATCTATACGACCTTGTAAATAGGAGACAGCATTAGACATAATTGTTGAAGCATGACGACATTCAAAACATCATTTAAGTTTAAGGCGTTGTGCACGTGACTAATTTACTGCTGTATCGCTTATCAATTGAATGATGCGATAAATCTATTGATTTTGTGTAGTTATGAGCATATTTTTATGGCGCGAACTCGATAGGTGATAACCTATTTCTAAATATCTAACTTCTCTAAGTCAAAATATACGATGGTTTTCACAATTTATTCTGAGGCTTGAATATCAAAAAGTTATAGAAATTGCACATCAATGCATATCATGACAAATACGAGAATTCGGAAAGAATACGCTTCCTTTTCTGTGTGGTGACGGGATAAGAATAAAATGCACCATACCATATCTTGCCCAGGAGTGTGGAAAAGAGATAACTAAGAGATGAGATATACAGATGACTTTTAGCAAGAGGAGGGAACTTCAAAAAAAACCATATACCAACAAATCTGATTGGTATAGGTATAAAGGTACAGCTATGATAAGCGCAGTAGTAAACCAATACGCTTGTGATTAGAAATACTAAGAATAAAAACACAATATGGACGCGATTACAACGACCCGACGAAGGATGCAAGTTTAAGATTTGGCTGTTTCTTTAAAATATTACGCGTTTTGAAACAAGGAACTGAATCATATGTAACTGAGTCAGCTACTTTTCGCTATATAGATAATCTTTTAGTGATATATGATTCGTGATCTTCTTGTCGAGTAAATTTAATGATTTTCTAGGCGGAAGTAAACAACAAGCAACATTTTTTGTGTGACTTGGAATTCAAATATGGATTTTACTATTAGAGGTCGTTTGCTTCTAGCACTGGAAAAGTTTGCAAAGTTTTGAAAATATTAGAAATTATAAATGCCGTGAACGATGTTTAACAACAGGGCTTGAAATGTAACGTGAAATACGCCATTAGCTAACGAAATGTGCCAACTAAGCAGAACAATGTGATTGGTCAATGGTTTACGACACTACAGTTCGAGTTGAGAAATAAACTATTAGTGTATTGCAATGCGGTAGTAAGATGAATAGTTGAAGAATAACTAGCTATAACTGTGATCATTGCCACTTAACATTTATCAAAGAAAAGTAAACTACTATTTATTTTTCTCTATATGGTGACGCAGTAAGAATATAATTCACCATCATGGTCGTGGATGTCATAAAAGACGACTAAGAGATATAATATGCATAACATATTTGTGCAAGAGAAAGAAACATACATACATATATTCTCGCCTTTTTTCCATAGGGGTAGGCAGAGACCACTTCCCTCCACTTGCTACGATCTTGACATACTTCTTTCACCTCCTCTACATTCATTAATCTCTTCATGCATATTCTTCGGTTTAGGGTACTTCTAACCTGGCTTTTCTTAAGAACGTCCCCGATTTGATCGTGGAACGTCCGCCTTGGTCTTCCCCTTCCAACACTTCCGTTCAGATTCGCCTTATAAAATCTTCTTGTTAATCTCCTTTCATTCATTCTCTCTACATGTCCAATCCAACTTAAGAGAAGTAAAACTCGAAGTAAAATCCTATACCAACATGTCCGACCAGCATGGTATAGTAGGTCAATTTCCCTTCTATTAGGAAGAAGCCTCGAGCCCAGCAGTCGGACGTTTTTGAGCTGAGATGATGATGATGATGAATTACTTTTAATCAATAATAAAATTGGCAAAATGATCTAATGGTGAAAGAACTAGAGGTGAGAGACAAAGAGACGATTTACAGCTACAGAGATACATTATTTAATGATGGACATCGAAACTGTAATAATGGATACGCAAAAGTTTAAAATTTTAACTTAAAAAAAACTGTAAAAGTCACGAATTAATCAGTCTTAATGTATATCAATTTTATGATAATCATGAACGTATCTAATTATCAGTACCTGTGACAAATCCATTTTAAATAATAATCAAAGACACGTAAAGGAGATAAAATTAATCACTCCTCTTATACTATGCGTAACACACAAGTATCACGTACCATATTTAAAATTGATTACAGTTCTTCCTTATTATTTATTTGATATCCACTACAAGCAATATTAATATTAGTATTTTATCTCGTAAATATTTCTTTTTCGGCATTCTTATAAATTTATTAATATTAATTTATCATTAGGTAGTAATGTAAGTTTAAGTCGTTCATCATTAAAAAGTAGTTCTACCACAGTTACCCCATTCAGCGCACACAACGTACATTCCGTCCGGAGCGACGACCGCATAACCCACCGTAAACCCTCTCCTCCGCCATTGGGCTGACCACCGGTACTGAGTTCCTTGCCGTCCATGGCCAGTCCACCCCATGACATGACTTTGGCAAATAACGTAAGCAGCAATGCGTTCTCAAGACAGTTCTTTCAATGAAAGCAACGGCTTGACTCTACCCAGCCTATGTGCCACATAGAGATTGCAAACATACTGCATAAAATACTTTACCCGGGCCCGGCCATTTTTACCGGGCCCTGTCACCGGATCCGGTAAGAATGGCCAGCTTTTTAAGATCATTCTTTCAGACTGAAAAATAATTGTTTTGCCTCATGCAAGTTAGAATATATGTACTTTTTGTTTTGTTATAATATTGTAAGTATTTAACTAAAATCATGTAACAAGTAAATTAATTTCTTTGCTATTGGCTAAATATATGTACGTATTTGTTATTCTTAGAATTGGAAACTCCTTTTGCATGCCGCTTGATGGTCAAATATGGTGATACATTGTCTACCTGCAACTACTAATACTTTATACCCATATTTCGCAAAATAAATGATTTGATTGATTGATTGAATATACTTATAAAGCCTACGTAACATAACCAATTTTACGTTACATTTTATTAGTTGAGATAGTCTCAACTTTGGTTGTTAACAGTTACAAAACAGCTTAGCCTATAAGATTTCGCTATTTGCTCAATAGTAATAGTAACACTCACTAGTCTTAATAACCAAAGTTTACTTTTAGCAGAGAAGAATTTCTTTTATTTATGCCAAAGCTACCAAAGTTTATCTATCTAAGTTGTTATGATACGTTTAATACTTTAAGCTGTGTTATTAGTTTCTTATTTTAATACTATATTTTCAAATAGACATTATAAGGAGTAAAGAGAAAGACCTGCTTGTTTAAATTTATAAAAATGAATAATTACTAATACTAATGTTACTTTGCCGTCCATAAATAAAAGTATTCAATTATGTATTAAGTGTGATTTTGAGACTTGAGTGAGACTGAGAGATTGTGATGAATGTTCATAAGCCAGTTTGAAAAAAATTTTCCCCTTGAACATTATCTTTTTCCATTCATATTTAGAATCGGCCGGCACCATCCCATTTCCATCCCATTCCCATAGCAGGCAGTTCTAACAGTGATAGAAATGGCTTGACTCTTGCCAACCTATGTCGCACAGGTACTTTCTGAGTAACTAAGACTAGAAAGGGCTTGTGTCAGCAGCTAGGAAGGCCATGTAAGCACCTGCGTCAACCTTAGCGCTATAGAATTTACAATCACAGACAGTTCTCATAATGATAGCAACAGCTTGACTCTTCCCAACGTATGAGGCACAGGTACTGCCTGAGCAACCATAGAAAGTACAAGCATCAGCGCCTAGGAGGGCCATAATAGCACCTGCATCGATTTTAGCGCCACGGCATTTACTATCGCTATTGTGACGTGGCTGTCGGCTTAATTTGTACTTATCCGATATCTGATTTTGAGTGGCCCGATGACGCATAATGTACTCGTATAGTGGCTTATGTTTATTTGTTCTGTGCTGTAGCGGCTACGAATTCTACCAACCCTTAGATTGTTCGTGGTAGTCGTAAAAGACGACTAAGAAATTTACATCGACATGTGCCAGTTCCATTTTATGCGGTCTGGTCAACTATTACATTCCTAAAGAGGGTTGACGTCAGGCAGACGTCCGGTCGTAAAACTTTTGCTATATGTATGATGGAAGGGAAGTACATATTGCGTCGACCCTGAATAATTGAAAAAGTTCATGGAATGATGATGAGTGACTTATGTGCTTATTTAGACTTTTTAATATAATCAGATTTCAATAATTAAAGATGTTCTTTAATTAAAGATGTTCCTTTATTGAATTTAAAAAATATTACATAACGTTATTTAAAATCTTTCAGTCCACCCTAACGAGCAAAACTATGTATTACGTCTTTCTTCGTGTGTTTGAAATTTACGCCATAATATTGCCTACCGCATAAAAAGAAACATAATGTGTTCCATTAATTGATTTCTGTTCAAATTCTTATACAAAACCTCAAATGCTAGTTTTAAAATAAGCAGTACCAAATAACTATTAAACATTCAAATACTGTCTTTTATTTTATTGGCAAAGTTATTTTGCGCGGCGTGAAAAAGTCTCTCTTTCATTACGTCAATGATTTAAAACAAAAAAATATGTATAAAACCTCAAAATAAAAGTTTACAATTAAGATGTACTAATTATCATTTTTATAAAATTGAGTTAATATTACATAATCACCTCTTCCCTCTCCGTAAGGGTTGTATGAGATAATTAAACAATTATATGCTAAATGGTTTAGCCAGCATAGGCCAATTTTCCTCCCTTTTCGAATGATTCTATAGTGAAACGTATGTATAATACGTTAAAATAATGAAAGCTTTAGACTAACACGTAGTAGATGATGAAAAATCATCCCGCTGTCATGAGCTATCAGATTATTGCATATTTCTCAAAATTACATATGAACAGTTTTCAGCTGAACTAAACTAAAGTAACTCGTGTAAAAATCTCTTGCAAATTTTTAATATGTTGGCCATTGCAGTTAGTGTTATGAATTTGCTAGATGAAAACTGTTCTCCATTCTTCTGGTAATACCTCAGCTGGTTTTTACAACTCTTATAAGATAATAGGAGATGAGAAAATAATGTATTCTTGACTTTTCACGACACGGGTAATTATCAATTTTGAGTCACTCATCAATTAACAATAAATACAAGCATTATGCTTTCTTCTAACATTTAATTAAAGGTTTTGTATGAAACATATTTTTAATTATCTTATTAAGATTCTACATCACGTGTCGTGTTATTAATAAAATGTGAAAAAAGTGGACTTAACATAACGTAGGATTAGAATAAATTATAATATAATGTCAACACATGTTTAGTTTATTTCTTAAACTTACCACATTTTGCTATTTTTATTTAATCACGTATGTATATTATACACTAGTTGCAATATGAACTACTGTTCACGACTAGTATTTTCTGAATACTTATGACCGTTTATAGCTGATGCCTGTCAATGTTTATCATGTTAGTTTTGCCTATCGATATTATCTTTTTGATACATCGTTTATCTGTATACAAACTCACAATCAGTAAAACTTCATGGAACTACAGAAGATTATTCACTATCACATGCTCGAAATTGGATCTTAGTCACTTTTTTGGCTTCAACGAATAATTTAGATGTTACTGATGCCTATTCAGTACAGTAGTTAAACGTGCACTGATAGAAAGCAGTTGTTTTCAAGACTGATTGAGTTAGTTTCATCTAAAATTGCGTCAGAGGTTGCACTAGTGTGTTATTTTCATATTAGTTCTCTATTTCCATTGTTTGTTGCTTACACGATGTTTTAAATACTTATCAAGGTTATCAGATGTATAAAATTTTACTTTTTAATCCGTGCATTGTTTACAGAACGTTCATAAAATATAGAAATGATGTTTATGTGTACATATCAGTATAAACTTAATATATAGGCAGCTTTTTCGTATTTCTATAAATATAATTATTTATTTCTTATTCCCTTTTTTTTTTCAATGTCAATATTGAAGCAGTATAATAAACATGGGCCATTAAGTATTCATTTTTATCTGATTAAAGCAATCAAATATGAGAATTGAACATTGTAATTTATGACTAAATATTGTTTTACACCGCTACGTGATACTGATAATAAAGCGTTTAAGGTTGTAATATTTCTTAGAAAAATATTCTTTACTAAATGAATAACATTATAATGGAAAAGTTTAAAAGAACTATGATTGTATTGTTTGTATAGTTGATATTAATAAAATATTTATTGAACATTGGAAGAAAGAAAGAAAATGTATTTATTACTCCCCTCTTTTGCTCATGGATGTGGTAAAAGGCGACTAAGCGAAATATGCAAGTAACATCTATGCAAGAGAATGAAAACTCAATTTGAAACCCTACTCCAACACGTCTGACCAGCCTGGAATAGTGGGTCAATTCTTTTCCCATTGTGGATACAGGCTGAGAAGAAGAAGAATTATTGTGTATATAGTGTATTTATATTGTATATATTTTTTGTATATATATATTTATGTTGTATAGTGTATTGTGTAATTATTATTGTGTAATTATTATAGTGTATTTAATTATTTTAATTAATTCATTATTAATTATTTATTATTTTTAATTATTATAGTCTAATTATTGTGTGTTGTGCAGTGCATAAACGACCGTCTTTTTTGTATGGAACTGGTGTAAGAATATAATTCGCTACCCCTGCGTTTCCCATAGGTATCTTGAAAAACAACTAAACAAAATAAGCAGATAACATCTTTGTAGGAGAGGCAAAAGTTACAGAACCATATGCCAACCTGTCTGATAAGCGTGGCAAGATAGATTTATTTCCATTACCTTCTATATGAGGTAAGGTATATGTAAAGCATGACAGGAAGTGACGTATTTGCTCTATAATATCTTAAATTCGTAGAATAATAACCTATAGAAGGATAGTATCGGTACTTAAGAGATCAAAAATGTGAAGCCAAAAATACTACATGCGTGCAAGCGATTACACACCTGCACCCGCACACCACTATACAATTAGAGTTGCCTCAAAAACCTAACTACACCAAAATCGAGGATTGTTTGTTGCGTTGCATATCTTTGTTTGGTATGTTGCGTTGAACAACCACTTAAAAGTTGTTTTATATCCACGGGAGACATTTTTCTGTATAATTAAATCAACAGCATCAATAAGATTTAGATATGTAAAGATTTAGGTACGCGAGTCAGTACATGATTTACCGACCAATAGATTTATTCTATTGAAAAGTTTGAGAATTTATATACTGTATAGTGTTACATAGGAAAATTTACGTCAGGCAGGTCTTCAGCTATAAAACTACATATTTGAAATATGTATGTTTGAATAAGAAGACTACATATTGCTTTGACTGTCAAGTAATTGAGATATGATGAGCTCAATTGTAATAATGGAACTTTTACAGTAACCAATTAATATATCTAAATCCAGCCTTCTATTAGTTTTGATTTTACAAGATATAAAGTCTCCGCTCATATACGTTCCACTGCTAGGCTCAAACCTTCTCCACGACAGGAAAGAAGTTGACCTACTATACTATGCTGGTCAGACGGGTTGGTTTAGGGTTTTATTTCAAGTTTTCCCTTCTCTTTCATGGATCATCATCATCAACGCAGCCCACATACGTCCCATTGTTGGGCTCGGGCCTCCTTCACAATGGCAGGGTATTTGACCTACTATACCATGCTGGTCAGACATGTTGGTACAGGGTTTCATTTCGAGTTTTCCTTCTCTTGCACAGATGTTATATGCATATTATATCCCATAGTCGTCTTTTACGATATCCACGGGCAAGATAGGGAGTAGTGAATTGTATTCTTACTCCGTCATCATACGATACATAGATGATGATGATTTAATCAAATCATGATCAGTCATAGATGTTATTGCTTATTTAATCCCTTAGTAGTATTTCATGATACCTACGGGCAAGATAAGGAGTGGTGGAATGTATTCTGGAATGGAATGTATGAAGTAAGAATATCACACGGTAAACACAGATGTAACGTAAATTTCAAAACAATTTTTTTTCATTACCAATGGTGGCAAACGAGCAAGTAGCACACCTGATGGTAAGTGATACTGTCGCTCACGGATCTTTGCAATACCAAGGGCACAGCTAGGCCGTTGCCTATCGTTAAGAAATGCTCTTCTTAAAGAAGGACATGTCATAGCGCTCGGGAAACACAGCAGCAGGTAGTTCATTCCAGAGTTTGCACGTACGAAAAATAATCGCTGGAAACGTACAGATGAAAACCTTTGCCCGGTGATATGATATCGCGTGGTACGTTGGTAAAACGGTGACGGTGGTACCAAATCACATTACATTGCTATTTCTAAAACTGTTATTATTTTTACATAAATATTAAATTGTCACTGTTGGATATAGGCTGCAAAAGGGGCAAATAGTATAATAACCATCTTTGCCGATCTCTTTTGGGTATAAGTTTCCAGGGTTCCTTTTGGGTATAAGGCCCATTTTGTTTATAATCTCTCGATCTGTATTCACGATTCTCCCGGCAAAGGATGATAATTGTATGTTTATGACGTCGTCTGACGACAGCAGAAGTACGCATTACCTAGGTACGTACCTACTTAATAATTATAAAGATTTTTTTCTTATGTCTACCATTTACAATAATTTAGAATGGGAATTATATTTAAGACACAAAGGAGAATTAATTAAAAATGTAGATTAAAAAAATCGGCTCGAGGTCCTAGGAAGCTGTTCTTACAATAGTCGCAAACACACCAACATACAAATATGGTGTCTCCATGTGTCTGTATGTGTGTGAGGCATACACAGCCCGCGCGGCCTTGACAAATAGTAGTAAATATCCACGTTACCGCCCCCGCCGACGGGGAAGGAAGACGTGTCGCGTTAAAATCATAAACGTGGGAGTGCCCACTTTGCCAGCGACCGCCCGAGCCGAGGTCCGTACCCCACAGGGGGTGCCCTCGGGATGGGTCGCTTAACTTTAAGCGGGTTGAGAGCCCTCAGCGCTCACCCACCAGTCCAGTGTACATTTTTGTAACGAAACCATAGTGCGATTTAAAATTTGTACAACGCCATCTAGTGCGCTTAAAGTAAATTGTTACTTTACCGGTAAAAATGTATTTACCCTAACTTTAAACCAGATTTATAGTACTTAAAATGATTTATTTTCACGAAATAATGATATCAGATTAATCTACAAACAGTAAAATTAAAAATTATTTGTGTAAAAAAGAAGTGCCGATAGAATTTTTTTTAGATAAAAGCATTTTAATAGCAATTGACCCATAGTGCGCGCGCCTGTCGTCATACTGCTGCCAGATGTGACATTTTGCGCAAGATGGCGGTGCCAATTGAGCGGTTAATGAAAATAAATGTTTATTGAATAAAAATCATCATTTTCTTGGAAAAAAAATCGTAATATTATTTTTATTAATGTGCTATTTTAGTTCCTGTCGTAATCTATTCTTTTATGCATATATACTTCTATAAAATAATGTATGTTCTATAAAGTAATGTATAATTCTCTAACTTTCCAACATAAGTATGCCATACCTACTTACAGTACTTTCACGTACGAAAACTGGACAATCGCTTTTTATATGTGTTTTATTAGTTTCAGATGTACCTATATTTATTTGTTTGTGTTACAGACTCCTAGGAATTGGATCTTGACCCACTTTCAACAGTCAGATTTCATTTAAAATTTGTTAATTTAACAAGGACCAATGACGATAAAATTATTTAAATAGCTTGTCTCATTATCATCGTCATTATTACAGGATTAGAGATTTCTTTATAAAATATATTTTGTAGCTGAGATTTAGTCTTAACTCGATAGATGTCGTTATTTCTGTTTGCTAGATCATACTTTCTTAACCGATCCTTTTGATTTGAACTACGTAGAAGTGTGTGAGGGAGACGTAGCGACGCTATGTTAGGTCGTGAGCGACTGAGCGGTGAACTAATATCATTTCTTTGTAATATTTTAAATAATAGTAGAAATCGTATTATTTTATTCATTACTTTACATATTAGTTCCTGTTGTAATCTATTCTCTACAAGTATATATGAATAAATCATATATACTTGTAGAAAATAATTTCGAAGTTTCACATCTGCCAGGCGTCCTGAGCGACGGCTTACTTTTTTAAAATCTAATCAGCTCTTCTATTAAATAAATGATGTTGATTGTCGCAAATTGATTTAAAATTATTTGATTCCTTCGTGAGATATCGAAAGCGAAGGAAATGTAGAAAGACAGTTTATCAAAATAACTTTAAAAAATCTTGTCAAGTCGATTCTCTTGGAAGCAGTTACTTTTTTTACCATAAAAATTTAACTCTCATTTGATTGATTTAAAATGTTTTTTAATTTAACCTAAAAAAACTTTTATAGTTTTTTATGTCGAGAAATCTCAAAAATCTACATCGGGTTCGATATTGTGCTCCAAGAGCACACATATCTGTAATCTTATATAGCGCTAAACGTTTTAAATTTAGTACCCATAGGGGGAAGTTATAAGGTTGACTGGCGGTCAGCCGTTATTATATTTTTTTTTAATAGATGCAGGTAGGAAATTATCTTTGTATTGCGATGGATTTTAGTAACATATAATTGACGGACAAATTACAACTAGACTCAGAATTTGTGAATCACACAAAGTATTGTCCTGCGTGGTAATCGAACCCATGACACTGGCACGGTAGGTTTGTATCTCAATCATTACGCCATTTATGTACTCTAATTGAATAATTAATATTAATAGCATCAGTATTAATTTGTTGAAGCACCTTTTTGTGTCATCTATAATACAAATAATAAGAATACGTAATTTAATTATTTTTCGCAATACCTTCACAGTTGGTAGTCAGTGTGTAAGTCCGACGAGGCTTTGTAATAAAAAGTTTTGTATATTTTTTTAAACTTTTTCCATTAGAGCGGATTCCCTGGAGTGAGGCGGCGGTCGTTCGCGTGAGAATGAGCAATTTCCTCCCGACCGCCACGATTTCGATCTGACTTCCTGTCTGGGCAGCGATTTTAAAATTTATAGAATCGTTTAACATGAAATTGAAAATAAGAACAATGGTGCCTGGTATGTGGCAGGAAGATGTAATGCTTTTTTACAGATCCCAATATTGGATTTTAGCATTGCATCATAAAATTAAAGTCATCATAAAATTGGATGGAATAGGTACCATATTTTTTTTCAGCTTTATATATTATTTCACCTAAGCCCATATACGTCCCACTGTTGGGTTTACACATCCTCCACTATAGGAGGGAAATTGACTTACTGTACCACGCTGGTCAGACGTCTTGCTATACGGTTTTGTTTCGAGTTTTCCTTCTCCTGCATAGATATTGTACGCATATTATATTCCTTAGCCGTCTTTTACACCCACGGGCAAGAGATGGGGGTTGAATTGTGTTCTTATCCTGTTACCACAGGGAATTACTTAATTTTCATTAAAAATCATCGTGTTATAGTATATTTATAGAGCAAACTTCATATTAAACTTTGCTATTTCTATTAGAAAACAAAAAAATATAAAAATTATATAGGTATAAAAGATTTTCTGTATAAATATTGGTCTCAATCTTTGAGCTTTCCTTATTTCATTTTCTCAATTTTCGCAGTAACTACCGCCTTCTTTGCTCGATTTTAAAGTCTATAAATCAGGGTGATTGCACATCGAGGCCGTCTCTATTGCTTCGAACAATGCGCCCCGCCGTTGGAATAACGAACTCAATTGTATTAAGTCAGCTGCACCTGAGCGAACCTGGCTCTTTCGTAACGATGATGCTTTAACTCTTAAAAGGAACAACGTAATTCTAAAATACTAAGTACATATTAGATATAATTTCTAATATGTATATATACATGAATGAGCTTTCTGTGTGGTACAATATAATTCACAACCCCAATCTTTACGAAACCCACCTACCCGTGGGTGCTGTAAAAGAAAAGTAAGAAATATAATATGTATATAATATCTATGCAAGAGATGTAAAACTCGAATAAAGCTCTTAACTCTCTACGAACCAGTCTTACCAGCGTGGTATATACTACTCCCTTTCATTATAGAGGAGGCTCGAGCCTAAGAATGGGACTTATATGAGCTGAGATATATGAAAAACATTCACATATCGGTGCGGTGACGGTGTAAGAATACAATTCAGCACTCCCTATCTTGCACGTGGATGTCGTATAAGACGACTATGGGATATAATATGTACATAACATCTGTGCAAGTGGAGGAAAACTCGAAATGATACCCTATACCGCCATGTTTGACCAGCATGGTATAGTAGGTCAAATTCACTCCCATTGTGGAGGAGGCCCGAGCCCAACATTGGGACGTATGTGGGCTGCGATAATGATGATTCACTATGTAAGTAAAGAGAATGTCTATAAACAATTTTTTTTGCTAACAATTTTGTTAATATCACATATCATCTTTGTAAGAATATTTACTTCTTTTGACACGTTAGGGAAAAATCACGAAAAACCGATACTCTGACTTTAGCCAATCAGCATATTTGCGATGCGTGCGCGCACCGTCATCATTTATGACCTACTAGATAATGCGATTTTCCGTGTGGTGACGGAGTAAGAATACAATTCACCACTCCCTATCTTGCCCGTGATGTCGTAAAAGACGATTATGTGATATATAATATGCACATAAAAACTGTGCAAGAGAAGGAAAACTCAAAATGAAACCCTATACCAACATGTCTGCTTAGCATGGTGTAGTAGGTCAAATTCCCTCCCATGGTGGAGGAGACCCGAGCCTAACAGTGGGACGTATATAAGCTGAAATGATGATGATGATGATGCATTCCATACTTCTAAAGTCTCTTACGATATAAGAATTAATTCTTTAATTGTAATATATGAAAAAAAATCCAGTTACAATTATATAAGAAAAAAAATAAGGGGTCAAATGCTACGAGACTAAACTTTCACTTTGTATATTTATATACTTTAACTAGCAACCCGCCCTCGCTTCGCTTCGGTTATAGGTTATAGTCGTTTTACCCGCGCAGTTCCCGTTCTCGTGGGAATACCGGGATAAAATATAGCCTAGTTTACGCCCTGATATTATAGCTTTCCATTGGTGAAAGAATTTTTGAAATCAGTCCAGCCGTTTTGAAGATTACCCGGAACAAACAGACAGACAGACAAAAATTTTTAATTGCTATTTTAGGCATAGGTGTCGTGCAAATAACCGTGTGAGCATGAAAAAAGCCTATTATTTTGACATTATAAACAGACACTCCAATTTTATTTATTGGTATAGATATTACGATAGTGAAACATACCTATACTACGTGACTTGTGCAAAGAGATATTTAAAAAAATACTAGAAAGGAAAGAAAGAAAGAAAATCTGAATGTTTTTCTTTATTTCCTTCCTTTTTTCTTTCTGTTCTTAATAAATTTAATAAACTAACATAAACAAATAGAGAAATAAAGTTTTGACATAAAATAATTTAATTTTAATGAGGAACAAAAATGGCTATTAGCTCAGCGGGTGCGGCTTCTCTTTACGAAATGGATTATAATAATAATAATAATAATGATTTATTTCGGACCGTGTAGGTATCCATAGCAATTAATAATAATACAAACAATATAAAAAAAAAATCAAGTCAATAATAAGCAATAATAACACTAATAAATAATAATAATCACAAAAACAAAATAATAAAGATAATTACAAAAAAATACATACCAGTGTCATAAATTACAATAATTACAATAGAGATCATTCAATTACTACAACTACACAACTACATACTAAGTACAGCATTCTATTTGTGGTTCCCTCTGTGATGCACAGATATCCAGTGCCGATAAAAACTA
Source organism: Lymantria dispar (assembly GCA_032191425.1). Lineage (NCBI taxonomy): Eukaryota > Metazoa > Arthropoda > Insecta > Lepidoptera > Erebidae > Lymantria > Lymantria dispar. The sequence continues at coordinate 14,589,123 of CM063449.1, read as the reverse complement.
TTGTTAGGACAATCGGCAATAGCCATCAATATTACATTATTTGCTGCTCGCAAACGAGACCAGAATGATTGGATACGGAGACGGAGAATCGCGAAAAAATCTGGCACGCGGCGAACATGCTCGACGCACTGCAGTATCGTGGCTTCCTCATTAGAATACGAAAAGCATTATTATATTGTATTCTAAGTGTGCTATATGACTTTCTTTTATAAGATGACCATAGTTGACACGTATAGAAGTTTTGACCAGTATGCGGTGAATAGTGTCAGTTTAGTCTGGTTATTACACTTAGCGAATGCGAACGAACGAACGAACATTATAAAATGGATATCCATTTTATAAATAATTATTAAAACTTAACTAATATGTAAATGTACTAATATAACGCTTGAAAAAAAAATGAGCCTTTGTCAGATACTACGAGTAGTCACTGGTTAAGGGGAGAAGGTATTAAATTCGTAAAAAATTACACATCTATAGTCCGGCCGCTCAGAGATTGCGTTCCTGATAGGTCATGATAGAATGGGCGATGTAACTTTGAACTGGCGTACTATTTACGGCACAATTTTAAATATCTTATATTTAGCTTATTAACGAGTAATAACAGTACGTATGTGGGCTGCGATGATGATGAGATTATTTACTACAATACAACTTTAAATGTATGAAATACCTTTTTTTTAATATTAGTGTCGTTTTTTCACAAACATAGGATAACGCTAAGGATAGAGCGCTTAGACTTTTTATCGTGTTATATATGCGTATCGTAATACGCATATAACATTTATGCAAGAGATATCTATGCAAGCACACGCGAAACAAAACCCTATCCCAACCTGTCTGACCAGCATGGTATAGTAATGTCAATTTTCCTCCTATTGTGGCGGCGGCGGCTCGAGCCCAGCAGGGGACGTATGTGAGCCGAGATGATGCTGATGTATTCCTTTAGAAACTGTGAAATAAATTAATTATATAATACAAATGTGTAAATATTTTATGTAATACTAGTTGTGCGAGCAACTCCATATACATCTACACCGAATGAGGGAAAACGAACTACAATACCACGCCGGATAAATGGCCCTACCATGGCTGACTTTTTTGCAGTTTTCTTAAAGTCAACTTGATACTTTCAAGTTGAAGTTGAGTTGAAGTCTGTATTATCTACTTACCCTTCCAGCGAGATAGATATAAGCCTATGTATACATATAATATTCTTATAGCTACTATATAAAACAAAGCCTTAATCGAAGAATCCGTCCTATATACAATTCAATATATAAATATATCAAGATTAATTTTAGATCCGGTCAATGGAAAAGATATAAGAATTCTCAGTACTTTCGTGACCATGGATATTAGGAATCGAAACTAAAGGAAATGACGTGAGAGTAATAAAAATCCAATAGAAATTAGTTCTATATCCTAAGCAACACATTTATCTCATTGTTGAGTAACTAAAATAAATAGTAGTAAATCTTTGTAAAATGATGAGATTAAAAAAATGTTGTAGTGTTTCTTTGAGATAAATAATTATGTAATATTTCTTCAAATACTTTTATTTAAAGTAGATTTCAATGTTGAGTTCAAAACTTCATCAGAGTCTAGAAATGGAAAAGAGTTCTTTGGTAACAACTTCTATTTGGAACTTGAACTGCTACGATCTTACAGTTCGTGATTGCACTCCATCTTGAAAATTTCTAGCAAATACTCTATAAGTTTTAGATACGGATAAAGTTCGGGGTTCGCACGATGAGATTAAATAAATATTACGCTGACCTGCAAGTTTCAGTATTACATAATAAGTAAAGAAGATGAAGCGATAGAGAAGCGATAGATATAGTACAGAATCGAATATGGAAGGTACCTACTTAATTAACAAAGTTAACGCTGAAAAATTAATATCCTACATCTAAACTCACCTTTAAATATGTATAAATATTGATTTTCTCGTCTTTTTTAGAATAAATATAGTATATTTGTAAATTAACGTTGGTAATGTAACTTTAATCAAGTTTGCATTGCAGCATTTTCGTTGGTTACAGATATGTACCTGTATTATCGGTAATATTTTCAAGTCCTTATCATGCCTCACCCGGAACATTTTAGTGGCATTTACCAAGTTTTTCAAGTAGTAACAGAGTAAGAATACAATGTGTGAAAGCTTCTTTAAAAGCACCAATAGAGGAGAAAAATGAGTTGATTTATATGATTCTTGTAACGAAAAAATCTAAACAGTTACGTTAGGTCGTTACGTCCTTAATATTCCTTTATACAATAATAAGAGTGTTTTTAAAGTATAAGTACCTATAAAAACTTTACCTCTCGCATGTATCAAGGTTATCATGCACATATGATACACGCCCTCTTTATTCTTCTAGTCAAAAGGTACATATTGCGTTAAAGCATAAACAATCTTGTCTTGCGGTACACAATCCAAGTAGTATATAATTAAGGAATATAAATTACACTCAGCCTGAACAAGCATCATTACGTATCTTACACAGTCTATAACCTTATGGACTAAGATCCGGCTGCAAAATCACTAACAGGGTGCCAGTCAATAAGTGGCTGCAAGTAATTTTAATTAAATTAGTGTTAATAAATTTTCGGAAAAAACATTTCGTTCACTTGTTTTTTAGATAAAATATCATCCTCATCATAGCAATGTATGTAAAGAATTCGAAAATCGATGGGTGCCGTTGTACACTTGGCCGCAACTACTTCGCAGCCAGGTGTAAACAGGTAATATTTTGGTGTATATATACGTTCATGACGTACACATTTGGTTTTTAAATCAAATTAAAGCTATTTTTTTAATTATGACGATATATGGCTGCCTATAAACCGGCCGCAAATTAGGGCTGCCAGTTTTTAAACATTCGAGGTATTCGAGATAAAGTGAAAGAGATTTAGCGCGTAACACCACCTGTTAAAAGAGGATGGCGTATGCCAGCTGTGGGAGTGTTTAAAGCCATTGCGATTTGACATTTACTCCAAAATTGTAATTATTAATATTCTGGAAAAAAATAAAATAAGAAAACATTATATAATAAATTGTTTATTGATCAAGTAAAAATGAAAAAAGTGTATTCATGAAGAATAGAGTTACGGTTATTTCTTACTTTTTTAACAGAAAAGATACTACGTATATAATACTAGCTTTTGCCCGCGACTTCGTCCGCGTAAAAGTCACGTGTGATAGAGGTTAACACAGATAGCTATGCATGATGTTCAAGGTTCTATAGGACCATGGTGTTGCTGGATGATGTGGGTAAGCTAGCATAGAGAATCCCGACTCCCCATCACCCATCCCCCTTTCCGAGATTAGCCCCGGTTTCTGTAAGACAATCGTGGCCTTTGAAGAGTGATAGACTTGCCCATAATTTGCATCGAGGAGGTGATCCAGTAGCTTGCACTGCGGCTTCCAGTTGCCTTAAATAAAACGAATGCTTTGCTACTGCTACTGTTTTGTAATAGGGACTTATTCTATACTGCAAAGGATAAATTTCCGCGCAATACCAGAAATCCTTACAGATTAATTTTAGAATCTCGACCATGTACTACCAAGTTCACGAAAAATTGCTATTCTATGTGTATATTAATTTATAACAAATTACTAGAATATATTAAGACACTTCCTCGTCCACAATTTAAAAAAACCTTTAAAATCATGGTTACTAGACAAAAATTATTACGAATTACAATTTACAAAAAATGTGTGTATATCCTTAAGACCATTATTATTGTTGTACTTATTATTATGATTAACAAAACCATTTAAAATGGTGCAACTATTTTCACATGCCTCTACAGGCAAGATAGATGAGCCAAACTAACACACTTAAAATCTAATGTAATCTATTTTGTGTGAAATAAATTATTTTATTTCATTTTCATACAAACTTTCGCACCCTTTTTCACTAACTTAGGTGTCGAATTTTCAAAAAAATCCTTACTTAGCTACTCTAGAGTGCAAAAGAAAACCAACATACCAACTTTTAAAGCCCTTGTAATTTCGGCTGTGCGTTGATACGTCAGTCAGCCAGCTTCTTTTATATAAATATAAAGATGATAGATTAAATGAATGAAAAATCATCACCTTGCTCTTTTCCCAATTACATGGGCTTGACGTAATATGTACTCCTCCTCCAGCGTACATATTGCAAACTGCACCGAAGAAATATTCCTCACAAAAATATAAGTTGTAATCAATAAATTGTGTTCTTTAGAACACAATTTTGAACAAATTGTGTTCTTTAGAACACAATTTATTTATTACACAACATATTGTCAAGCCTGGGTTGGTAGGACGGTATCTTAACGCGGTATCGGTGCACTAAAATGGTTATAGATGTTGTATCAATTCATTACTTGCGTTGTACGCTGAAAAATATCTCCTTAAAGTTTCGCAAGTTTCACCTGCCAAGCACCGAAACACGTGCTTATTTATTTTTAAAAATTTGCACCCCTCTTTTACCCTCTTAAGGATTGAATTCCAAAAAGGGATACCTGCAATAATCATTATTAGGAACTTATACCCCAAATACAACATTTTATTGATATAACTTAGAAAATCAGAGATACTTCATACTAACTTTGCATCCCCCTTTTACTCCCTTAAGGGATGATTTTTGAAAACTATTATACACCTATTCATGACTTTCAATGAAGACTTGAATTTTATTCGAGAAAACTTCAAAAACGGCAAAGTTTCATACTAATTATGCACCCTCGTTTTATACCCTTGGGGGGTGAATTTTTAAAAATCCTTTCTTATTGCTCCCCTACGTTATAAATGGAACCCCTGTGCAAAATAACATGTTTTTAACCCTTATAGTTTAGGCTCTGCGTTGATATGTCAGTCAGCTTCTCCTTTTATATATATAGAAGCCTAGCTTTTGCCCGCGACTTCGTCCGCGTAGAAATCATGTGCGGTAGAGGCAATCACAGATAACTGTGCGTTCAGAGTTCTACAGGATCACTGTTGCACTGTTGCTCTGGATGATTTAATGCCAATCTGGTATATCAGAGAGGCGCTATTATCAGGGGGTACTTTTATACCTTAGGCGGCTGACTCCAGATTAATTAAAGTGGCGCAGTGGCCCCTACGTGAAGCGGGCAGAAGACTTTGTGCTAACACCTACGTTGTACTTCTCTCCGTTCAGCTCGTACTTGCGGGTGATTGTATGGTACATTAGCTGAAGCTGGACCCTCTACGGGCTGGGCTTAATTTAAATAAGCGATACGTTTTGCCACACTCGTTATCAAGGTGGTGATTTGATGAGTCACGATGCCGCCTAGAGTAGCCCTATATAAAACGAATGATTTGCTGTCTCATAGACCCTGTTGCTATACACCTGTCGGCACAGCAATCACCGTTGATTTGGTTCCATTCGGTCGTCAAGCACCAAATGAAATATTTGGGTTTAGTACTCGATGGGCGATGGTATTTCACGAGCATTTTTATCAAATTACTAGCTGGCTCGTTAACGCGGTGTTAAATGTTAACGTCGGTACGGGAGACTTGTTCGATCAATGGCCCTATACGATACACCTGTGTACACTTGTCTTAAAATTTTCTTTTGGCACTCGCAGAAAGCCATGGTGTTCAGAGCTACACACTGATACCGTGCCATGTCGACCAAGTTAGCGTGTGCTTTAGCTAGAACAGTCCCGTGGGACTTAAGGGTGCAAATACATGAAGCCCTCCCACAATTGTAGTTCCAGCTAGGACACAGCAGACATACTTATGAGCAGCAGACATACTTATGAGGGAGCAGCGCTGTGAATTCATCGCAAGCATCATTGCCGAAGCTGCTAACCATCACTTAGATCATAATCAGCAGGTCAGGAACTGGTATGAGGTCGCCAACTTCTGCTTGGCAGAAAAAGAACTCAGCGGAGTGGAGACAGGAAGAAAATCTTCCAAGCTGACTCATTCCACTGCTGTGGCGTCGGGTGGTGGCGAGTATTTGCGCTTTACTATTTTTACGTGATAGAATCATACTTTCGACAATCGTCCATCTAATGTCGCGTGCTAGTCCATCCAAAGCGAGAGAGCGGGAAGCTCAACTTGCTGAGGGTGTTTGCCTGTGGTGGGTGGGTTTTGGTGATGCCTTTAGTATAACCAAATCTCATTGCACACATTCATACTCCCTTAATTTTCTTTACGGTAGGCAGGAACCTGGCAAATGGCCATAAGTAGTATCACTTACCATGAGATGTGCTGTTTGCTCGTTTGCCAACAACAGCAAATAAAAAACCAATCTAGTCAAACACACGGATGGCTGAAACGGGGATTATTCCTCCACCCATAGAGAGACTGAACGCGCGAGGTCTGGGGAGCTGGGATCAAAAAGGGGTTTTCGAGTGACCCTGCACGACCTTCTTTATCTATTCATTCTACAAACTATAAATTTTGCGCTACACCCTTCTCTAAGGAACTTCACAAACATATAAGTGACAGACACAAATTACACCCAGTCTCAGCGCAACAATTTGTCGATCATACAAAAGATTGTCCGGCGTTGGAATTGAACCCGTGACACTGGCATGGTAGGTTGGTATCTTAACCATTATGTTATTAGTGCAGTTAATTAATCATTGGCATTGTATGAATTTATTACTTGTGTATTAAAGTGAAAAATATCAAAGCATTCCCTTACACACTTAGAAAAGAATGTATCCTCTGAGATTGATTTTCAGAATAATTTTCTTTTATAATGAGTAATTTTGTATCGATTTTTATTGAAGTAAAAACTATAGTAACTTACACAGCTTAGAGTACTACACTCTAAACTGTGTAAGTTATTATAGTTTTTAACTATCCCACGGGAGCTCTTTAATTTGCTGTGATTAAAATTATCCTAAATTTTGACCGGAGATGTAAGGACCACCATGCAAAATTTCATTTAAATCGGTCGAATAGCTTTGAAACATAAAAACAAAAAAAAAAAAAATATTAAGTATCTAAACACATGTCAGAATAAAAAAACTATTCGATAATCGCAGTGAAATTTTAAGTAATGGAAACGACGTCTGCCTGCTTTCGGGTTGCCCACATGTGAACTACGGACGTCCCGCCCCCCAACTTTAAACTCTGAGTAGTGTATCGCCAATAATAATTATAAGGAACTAAAAACATAAATACAAAATTTCATTGAAATAATATAGGTAAATACGACAAACTTTTATAGCTACTAAATTTGCATCCCTCTTTTACCCCCTTGGGGATTGAATGCATAAAAAGGGATATCGGCAATAATCATTATTACGAAGTTATAACCCAACTACAAAATTTCATTGAAATATCTTTAAAAACCAGAGAACTTTCATACTAACTTTGGACCTCCTTTTTAATCTGTTAAGGGATGATTTTCGAAAAATATTTTACACTCATTTCATGATTTTCAATGAAGAACCTTCGTATTGAATTTCATTTGAATAACTTCAAAAACGGCAAAGTTTCATACAAATTTGGTATCCTCATTTGATCCCCTTAAGGGGTGAATTTTCCGAAATCCTTTCTTAGTGCTCCCCTAAAGTTATAAAGGGAACCCCTGTGCAAAATTTCAAGTTTCTAACTCTTATAGTTTAGGCCCTGCGTTGATATGTCAGTCAGCTTCTCCTTTTATATATAATATCTGGTTGACCGAGCGGAATATTTTTGTTGTATTTGTGTCGAATTTATTTAGATATACACTCATTTGCAAAAAAAACGGGCACCTAAGCAATGAACCATTTCAAATGTTAATATTTCTTTGTTTGATAATTATAGGTAGTTTTATCCACACAATTTGCTAAATTAATAAGAAAATAATCGTTTTCATCAGTATTTCATAAAATTTAGATACAATTTATGGGAAATAATGCTAAACCTCGCTAGTAGTGTATATTCGCTAGTAGTGCATATGCTCATGAAGTAAAAATAAAAAAGTTTTTTTGTTTGTTTTTCTTAAATAAAGTAAAAGCAGATAAATGTTTAGTATCGAGTGTGACCCCCTCTAGCTAAAATCACAGCTTGAATTCATCTGGGCATGCTAGCGAGTATATCCCGGATACTTGCTTGCGGAATACGTTCCCACTCCGCAGTAATCACATTCTTCAGCTCTCTGATGGTCTGCGGAGCCGGGTGTACTGATCTCACACGCCGTTTCAGAACGTCCCAGACATGCTCTATGGGATTGAGGTCGGGACTTCGAGCTGGCCAATCCAAACGACGAATGCCGACCTCTTGCACATACGCATTAACATCGCGGGATCGGTGGGCGCGAGCATTGTCGTCCATAAAAATCGAGTCTTCACCTAGAGCGGCCAATGCGGGTTGTGCATGAGAAATTAGAACTTCCGTTATGTATCGATGCCCAGTCAGTGAGCCGTTTTCAATGAAGACTAACTCTGTACGATCCATTGAATTTATTCCTGCCCAAAACATAACAGAGCCCCCACCATAAGGGGTGATTTCTTCGAAACATGCCTCTGCAAAGCGTTCTCCTTGTCTTCTTAGCACTCGCCGACGTCGATCTTCACCGAACAGAGATATCCTGGCTTCATCAGAGAACAAAACCCTATTCCAATCGTCTTGAGTCCATGATTCACAATTTCTAGCGAACCTAAGCCTGTGAACTCTGTGCTCACGGAGTAATTTAGGGCCGCGGGCCGGGCGGTGACTGCGTATATTGGCAGCGAGAAGCCTCCTCCTGACCGTCCATAGACTAATATGCACATTTCTTACTTCTTGGAGGTTGTTCTTAAGATCCACATACGAAGATTTGCGATTTCTCAATGCGCGACTCACAAGAAAACGATCATTCCGTGGTTGGGTACATGGTTTTCTTCCAGAACCAGGCCTTCTCTCGACGGAACCAGTCTCCTGATATCGCTGCCAGGTCCTTTGGACTGTCGAGCGACTAACATTTAGCCTCCTAGCCACGAAACATTGGCTGCAACCCTCTTCAAGCAGCGCGATAATTTTGGTAGCTTTTACCACTTTATCTACCATTTTTGATACAGCCAAACAGCATTAAATAAAGCTTTGACAGTCAAGGATATGAAATTAATCGATAAAAATTGAATAAAAGTTATGAAAGTCGATGTTAACTTCTGGAACTTCGCGCCAAAAATGTAGGATAAAAAGGGGTTTTCTGTAAAAATGAACATCAAATGAAAAATTGAATTTAGAACGTACTTTTTTAAATACCACAGCATTTTTAAAACCGGCCAGTAACGTGTACAAACGATTGAAACCTTTTTGGTATTGTATCTTTTTAAATATGAATGAAAATCAAAACCGCCCGTTTTTTTTGCAAATGAGTTTATATTAATAAAAAATAAAAATTAAATAATGAAAAAAATATAAAAATATACAAAAAGAGAATAATAATAACACCGAGATTCGATCCGACGCTGTTTGAATGCCAAAACATTACTAAAAGGAAACTGCGCCACTTCCCAACTGAGCTATCGTAACTCATGACGTTGACGGCGAAATTTGAATTCATATTCTTTTAAAATTTAATGTCATTATATTGTTTTGCTAAAAACACTGACAAAAAAACATTTTCTATAAATAAAACCTAGCTAGATCGATTTTTGGCCTCGAAACCTCTAGTATGCCAAGTTTCATCAAAATCGTTGGTGCCGTTTCTGAGATCCTGAATATATATATATATATATATACAAGAATTGCTCGTTTAAAGATAAGATAAGATAGATTTGAAAATACATTAGTTTTATTACAGTTCGTTAATAACTGTATATTAATTTAACATTAAATATTAGTTAAAAAATATATCAAAATTGTAATTAAAATAAACAAATGAAAGAGAACATTAAAAAAATCATTAAATAATGAATACAATACATACACTGATAAGATATTTAACTTGATTTAAGAGAATTAATCTTGAGTCCAGAGAACCCTTTTAAATAAAGTGATATGTTAGAGTTAAGAGATTAAATTCTTGACCCAAGAAATTATTCTGCATCTGAGTTAACTCAGATAAACAATTTTTTATTATATAATGAATATTTTCTTATTTTCATTTATTTTCAGAATATTATTTACAATTTTGGAGTAAATGTCAAATCGTTCCTACTATTGTTACCATCGCTAACTGAGAAACTTTTCTATTGACGCATGCGCAATGGCTTTAAATATTCACACAGCTGACACACGCCATCCTCTTTTAACAAGTGGCGTTGCGCACTAACTCTCTTTCACTTTATCTCGAATACCTCGAATGTTTAACAGCTGGCAGCCCTAATTCGCGGCCATTTGTTTACAGGCAGCCATATATCATCATATTTAAAAAAAATAGCTTTAATTTGATATAAAAACGAAGTGTGTACGTCATGAACGTATAAATACACCAAAATATTACCTGGCTGCGAAGTAGTTGCGGCCAAGTGTGCAACGGCACCCATCGATTTTCGAATTCTTTACATACATTGCTATGATGTGGATGATATTTTAATTAAAAAACAAGTGAACGAAATTTGTTTCCGAAAATTTATTAACATTAATTTAATTAGAATTACTTGCGGCCATTTATTGACTGGCACCCTGTTATTAATGTTTTCTCCTAAACATAGATGTAAGTATGAATCTGAGTTTTATTAACTACGCGATGAACGTAGTGATTTTGCAGCCGGATCTCGTACTATTATTCCTATTTGCTCAGATGGTGGAATGGTCCAAGACGTTTGTGAAGTTCCACGTGATACTAGATCAGATTCCTTAAACCGGGGTCTTGAATTTATAAAAACTATCCCATCAGTGTTGTAGTAATTGCTATTGTAGTGGAGTTTTAGCCCAATAGTGAAGCTTATCTTGGCTAAACAGATTTATATGGGCTGAGATTGGATGATAAAGTAGTAAGTGCAATATATCATCACAAACACAATATTCAAGCTGAATTATAATACTTAGCAGCAACTTAGCTCAAACAATCTGAAACTCAAACTATAAGTCATCCTTAATACCTTAGTAAGTGTGTATTTGTGTTTGAATAGAACTAGTAGAGCACGCGGCTATAAGCTTCCCACTAATTAATATTTGCCAAAGGTACTTGGCTGTTAGTAGAGTTTAGATGCAATTCAAGACGACTGAGATCTAAACATTTAAGTTCGATAATTAATAGAATTTCAAATGTATTTATATTAAATGTTCTCAACTCGTGGCATACTTTTTAACAGATTTCATTCTGTTTTACCACTCCCTTCACAACCCTCTGTCGAGACGACTAAGGGATAAAATATGCACATAATATGCACAAGAGAAGGAAAACTCGAAATGAAACACTATACCAACATATCCCATTGTGGAGGAGGCCCGAGCCCAATAGTGGGACCTATGTGGGGTATTTTTAGAACATCATCATAGCTCATATACTTCCCACTCCTTTTTTTTTGGTTGGGCTATGATCAACACACACGTCGTCCATCATCTATAGGGCGATGAAAGAGCAGTGTGGCCTCTTAACTCACTGTATTCCCTCCACTTCGCCACTGGTCCTGCCACCGGACCAGAGTTTCTTATTATCCGTGACCAGCCTGGTGGGATACTCTTTTGGGTATCGTCCCTCCCCGATGTCCCTATCGGGGCGTCGCCTGCATGCGGCGAGTCTCACTGCGGGTAACTGGCTACTCAACCGCGGCCTTGGCTAGGGCGGCATTAGGCGTAGATACTCGCGCCTGCGCCGTTCAAGTATTTCCCGTTCTTACACCCGAGTCTTCTTCACACTGAGAGGGAAATTTACCTTTTACACCACGGTAGTTAGAAGAGTTGGTAAAGGGTTTTATTTTAAGTGTTTCTTCTCTTGCATAGATGTTAGCTGCATATTATAATGACTTAGTAATCTTTTAAGACACCTTAAGGTAAGATGGGGATGGTGAATTTTATTCTTACTTCCTCACCATAAGGAATATTTTTAGAACATGTTGAAATAACTATTTTAGTTTAAATTATCATTATCATATCAATCCATATATGTCCCATTGTTAGGCTCGGGCCTTCTCCATTATGGGAAGGAAATCGACCTAATATACTACGCTATTCAGACGTGTTGACATAGAGTATGGTCTCGAATTTTCCTTCTCTCGCATCGATGTTATGAGCATATTATATCTCTTAGCTGTCTTTTATGAAACCCACGGGCAAGAGATGGGGTGGTAATTCCATTCTTACTCCGTCGCTACATAGATGATATGTAGATGATATTAGTTTGATACACATGCTAATATCGACAGAATCTAATAATGGTCGCGATAATCGATGAACTAGATGATTATGAGATGCATGCCAATTAAAGTCACTTTTACATAATAAGTAGTCCATAAAATTCGTTGCCTGATAGGCCGTGAATTTGTTTTTATATTAATAACTAGCAATCCGCCCTCGCTTCGCTTCGGTTATAGGTTATAATCGTTTTACCCGCGTAGTTCCCGTTCCCGTGGGAATACCGGGATAAAATATAGCCTAGTTTATAGCTCTGATATTATAGCTTTCCATTGGTGAAAGAATTTTTGAAATCGGTCCAGCCGTTTTGAAGATTACCCGGAACAAACAGACAGACAGACAGACAGACAAAAATTTTTTAATTGCTATTTTAGGCATAGGTGTCGTGCAAATAACCGTGTGAGCATGAAAAAAACCTATTATTTTGACATTACAAACAGACACTCCAATTTTATTTATTGGTATAGATAGATAGGAGTACTAATTCATACGTTCGTTTTTCATACGTTCATCCGTTTTTAAAAGATGTTTTCAAAAGATGTTTCCAAAAACCATCAAATTTTTAAATAGTAACAGCCGAATGAACCGCGGATTTAGACAGATTTAATATTTGCCGATAATAGCCAGTTTGATTTTTTTGTATTTAGATTAACCTGTTTGTTTTTATTTGAATAACAAATGAAAGGGTACAACTAGTAGAATATTATACGTATGCCAAATTTCAAATTAAACATGGCGTCTGCCTCAAAATGGCGGATTACATATTTTTCATAACCTTATCGATATCAAATGAAGAAGCTTGGCTAGTAAAATCTGTACACAATATACTAATTCCGTGTGATGGGAGAGTTAGAATACAATTCAACACCCCCATATCATATCCCCATATCTTGTACGTGGGTGTTGTAAAAGACGACTAAAGGATATTTTATGCATATAACAACTATGCAAGGGAAGGTAAACTTGATACCCTATAACAACCCGTCCGACCAGCGAAGTAGTCCCTTCCATTGTGGAGGAGGCTCGAGCCCAGCAGTGGGACGTATATAAGCTATGATGATGAAGTGAACTAAATGGAATAAGAAATATTAACTAACCATTTGGTTACTAAAAAAAAAACTTGAAAAAACAAAAAATAAGTGAAATGTTTTTTTATTTAAAAATAAAGATAATACTGATGTAGTGTTATCAAGTAGGCCCCATATTTACGGCTAATTCAGGTGCATCTTAATTATTAACCGTAATTTAATAATTGTGTCAATAGTCGATTCATATTTCTGTAAGTTGATATAATTTTCATACAATGGGCGCCTTAGCTTGCCAGCATCCCGCGCTAAGAGAGTAAGTGCAGAGGTCTATAACAATAGGCACTACTGTAGCAGCAGTCGCGCGCGGAAGTTGATAAGCGGAAGGCGCCTATGATATGAAAATTATATCAATTTACAGAGATAGGAATCAACTATTTTAATTTACAGAGATACAAATCAACTATTTACTAACCAATAAAATTATAAAATGATTATTAATATATTAATTAAGATGTGCTCGCATGTGTGAGGCTGGAAGTGTTGCTTGATAATAAAATGGTTTTTACTCTGGTTACGTAACACCTTATTAGTTACAAATAAAAATTAAACGTCGTACGCACAAACTAAGTAGTACTAGTCGTACGCCTTGTGGGACGCTATGTGGACGCCTTTGGCGTTCAACGCGTTAAGCTGTTAAAAATTACAGATTCAGATAAATAAATAATATTTTAATTGGGATAAAAATGCAACTGAAGCTCATCGTATACTTGTGAGTTTATGCTGACATTGCTTCAACTGATAAGTCTTGTAATAAATCTTTTCGACGTGTCAAAAGTGTAATTTCATGGGCGGACAATCCACCCGTGACCATAAATGTTGTGAAGTGTTCGAAACGTCGGCAATCAAAGGTTAAACTTAAAAGCGACAAAATCCATAAAAATAGTTTTATTTACAATGCATAACATAAACATCAGAAATCAAAAGTGATAATTTCAACATTGACGATAGGCCTCGTTTTAGATATCCAAAAACAGTGGTTCAGGGCCATGTTGGGCCTCGCTGACACACTCCGACGCCGACGCCAGAGGCAGCGCAGACGGGCACAGTTGAGCCCGATGCCGCCCTTTTATTTATTTATTTTTTTTTGGCGTGGGCAGCGGTCCGCGCGCCTCCGCACCACTCTGTCCGGGGCGACAGAGGGGCTTAAGCACGCAACACCCGCGACCCACCCTAACACCACGTCGCCTTCGTCGTTGTACCGACCACCGGAGCAGGGTTACTTATCATCAGTGGTCGGCCCGACGGAATACCCCCTACGTGGGGTACCCTCCCATCGACCGACGTTCCCCTTTCGGGGAGGACGTTGGTCTTTCCTCACGCGGTCGGCCTATCGGCGGGTGACGGACTAATCCCCAGTCACGTCACCCGCGGCCTCGGCTAGGGCGGCATGGCACGCAGGTAGTCGCGCCTGCGCCGCCCCAGTCGCCGGCAGTGGGTCGCTTCGTCGAGGCTGTGCTCCTCGCGATCACAGCGACATCTCCCTAGCGATGGTCGGCAGCGTCAGGTCGGCACCGATGATTGCGACGAGTTCACGACGTGGCTCTGCCCAAGCGGCACAGACCTCGAGCCTATGCTGCGCCGTGTCCTCGTCGCCCGATGCCGCCCTAATGGAAGCCGCGGGTGACTACACCGGGGAATATTCTATCACCCGCAGACACATTGACCGCGTGAGGACGACGCTCCGATGAGCATCGGAGAGGAGTGTACCAGAAAGGGTCCAAGCTGGTCACAGACGTCAAGGATTCCGTACCAGTGGCGAGCCAAATGGCGAAGGGGAAGGAATACGGTAAGAATACGCTTTTTCATCGTCCCGGATAGAACTAACTGTGTGTGTGGAGACCATAGCCCGCCTGAAAAATAATAATTTATTAACTTGTTAGAATAATAACGTTGCTGTGTGGTAGCGGCTTCGAATACTACCAACCCTTGCTTTGCTCGTGGGTGTCGTAAAAGACGACTAAGAGCCCCAGATTGACCCGGACCAACTCCATCTGGTACCATTTGGGTCAACGATTACATTCCCAAGGAGGGTTGACGTCAGGCAGGCGGCCGGTCATAAAAGTCATTGCCGAAACTTTTTGCAATATGTCAAAGATGACATATTGCGTCGACCCCAAGTAATTGGGATAAGAGCAAGATGATGATGTTAGAATAATAACGTATAGACGGACAGTCTCGGTAAATACTTAAGGGATCAAAAACATGAAGCCAAAAATACTACACGCGTGCAAGCGATTTTACACGTACCTACACACGCACACCACTATACAATAGCGTTGCCTTGCGTACGCCGTGACCTTGTATACTACAAGGTCACAGCTCAGGCTTCAAAAGGCTCCAAAAGGTTGCTTCATTTTTTTGTGCGCGGAGTTACCTTCTATGAGTTATTATTCTAAGGTTAACTTCTTATTCATTTGAAATAAATGTATTTTTTGAGCTGAAATACGGAGCGAATTAATTTGTTGTCCTGTATGTTGACTGTGTCATCCAAGAGTTGGTTACCCAGGCTGAAAAGAGCCCTAATTTCTGTTCAGCATTGGGTACTACTCGGTCTTCCTGTATTGAAGTTAGTATTACACACAGTAGACGTATATGCTACGCTTGATAAAGGAATTGGCGATCACATCTACCCTTATGAGTTTTCCAGGGCAGTGCTGTTACTCTTGTTGATCACTTAGTTGGTTTTTATGAGGCTCTCAGAAAAGTATGTGGTGAATCATAGTATATTTCACCCTCCATTATACGAGAAAAGTAGTAACATAAGGTATAAAATAGTTTTCTAAACTGAACACCGCGTTGAACCACATATCTGTGAGTTCTTAGAAAGTGCTATATAAAGGGAATATTTTTAAAGCTTCTAATATTTCATCCTAGTTATTTATTAGTAACTTTAAGCGTTTGAATAACTTTCTTTAGTTCATGGTTGAACTAATAGACGTTTATTGAATTAGGTTGAACTAAGGTGGTTCGGGGAATCTAATAGGTATGTACTAAAAAAAACACTGTATTCTGATCTATCGTTATTTCAAGTTGAAAGAGGTGCAAGTAGGAGGATTATTCATATAAATTATTTAAAAATATAAAATATAGCGGTGATGCAGGGAAACCGTATAACAACTTAACTCGACGACCAAGCCATCTATCGAGTGCATTTACATAATGCAAATTACGCATACCTTCGTCATGACCAATAGGCAGTGGAAGGCACATATTTATTGTAAACTAGCTGACCCGGCGAACTTCGCACCGCTTGTTCCATTATTATTTTGTTTTAGTATTTATCAGTTTGGTTTTAGTATTATCCGTGCGGTGACGGAGTAAGAATACAATTCACCACCCGCAAGTGTCGTAAAAGACGACTAAGGGATATACCGCTTTTTCTTATCGATTCCAAAACCTTTTTAATCTAGATCTATAGTCCATAAAAGATAGCTCGATCTCTGTGACAGATGTCAACGAAACCAACGAAGTTAGTTTGAACGAGCGACTTGTTTACAATTTCATTTTGTATCAAAATATATTTTCATTCGTTTCGTGCCAGTTTTATTGCAACTGAATTGCAATATATTGTAAATAGAAAAATATTAATATTCATGCCTAAAATGTACCTCGTAAGTACTGAAATACCTAGTAAACATTTGATACATAAATGACGCTTACGCACGTACAAGGTCATACTAGACTGAAAATAAAAAGGAGATGGGACAGTCGATATACGTAAATCGGTAACCGATCTTTATTAAATTATTCATAAAAGAAATAAACCCAATACAGTACCTATATAAAACTCTTAACATATTTTTTACAATTAAAACAGACAGTTACATTATAAAATACATAAATTGAATTAATTAAACATTAAAAAAATACTTTTCGTCGCAGAGTACATGATAATATTATGTACGCATTATAGTATAACTAGACATATTTATTTATAAAATAAAACAGTCGTAATTGATCGATTGATCTAACGACCGGGGCCTATTTTGGCAAAAAATGATAAATTTTCTAGCAGGAACACTCCAATGATAACGATAATAGTGACCTAGCCCTTGATAAAGTAAACAGACACTAAACAGTCAAGAAAACAATTTATATTTGAAATAAATTCAAAAAGATTTTCATTGAATGTATTTTAATTATAATAGAAAATCACAATCTATACCAATAAATAAAATTGGAGTGTCTGTTTGTAATGTCAAAATAATAGGCTTTTTTCATGCTCACACGGTTATTTGCACGACACTTATGCCTAAAATAGCAATTAAAAAATTTTTGTCTGTCTGTCTGTTTGTTCCGGGTAATCTTCAAAACGGCTGGACCGATTTCAAAAATTCTTTCACCAATGGAAAGCTATAATATCAGGGCGTAAACTAGGCTATATTTTATCCCGGTATTCCCACGGGAACGGGAACTACGTGGGTAAAACGACTATAACCTATAGCGAAGCGAGGGCGGGTTACTAGTTATAAATATAAAGAGTTTTATCGATAAAAACCTACGTGACAACACTAGGGACAACTGTCACAGAGATCAACCTATATTTTACGGACTATACATGTAATTATGCTAAAAATGTCGAACCGACAGCGACGGGTCGAACGTCAAATGTTTGACAGGTAAGAACGGTTTGTATGGGAAAATAAAATTATACTTATTATTAGTATTTTACTCGCAATTTTACATATTTTCTCACCGTATAAACCTTCCTTGGATTCCCACAAACAATTCACGACCAAAATTAGATAAATCGGTCCAGACGTTCTCGAGTTTTAGCGAAACTAACGAACAGCAATTCATTTTTATATATATCTATATATATAGAAGAAAGTTGTGTTAGTTACACTATTTATAACTCAAAAACGGCTGTACGGATTTGGCTGAAAATTGGTGAAGAGGTGGCTTAGAACCAGGAGACGGACATAGGATACTTTTTATCCCGTTCGATCGCGTTCCCGTGTGACGTAACATAAAACGTCAAAGAGAATACAAGTCACTAGCAAACGTGGTATAACAAAACGCATTTGCTATGTAATTTGGATTCTCATTAACAATGCCGCGACCAAGACGATCAAATCTTGCCCGACAAAGCCGTAATGGTTCTTCCATTAGAGACTATATATTCGGCAATTTAGAAAATATATTTACGAAAAAACTTATGGCGGTACGAAGTTCGCCGGATCCGCTAGTATATATATATATAGAAGAAAAGATAGATTATCAAACATTTACGAAGGCTAAACCCACTTCAATCAAAATTGCAAACAGGTATAGACATACAATCATGGTGTTTTTCATTTCTTACTACTTCACTTATTTGCACCGTGTAATAACACGCGAGTTAACTAAAATACGTTTAAGGTATATAAAATGCATAGTAGTGGTAGGACCACCCTGTTGACAGTTGTCTACAGCCATGGGCGTGTCCGTCCGGGGTACCACACTCTCGCAGACGGCAGCCCAACTTTCTGAGGGTGTTTCGGTGAGGTGGGTTTTAGTGATGCCTTTAGCATCATCGAACCTTATTGCACGCATTCACAGTCACTTCAATTTCTTCACGGTAGGCAACAGCCTAGCTGTGCCCCTGGTATTGCAAAGGTCCAAGAGCAGCAGCAACACTTACTTTCAGGTGTACGGCATGCTCGTCTGCCACTGCCTGCAATAAAAAAAATATAAATGAATATAGATATCCATACTAATATTATAAATGCGCAAGTAAGGATGTTTGTTTGTTTGTTTGTAACGCTTTCACGCTTAAACCACCAAACTGATTTCAAAAATTCTTTCACCAATGAAAAGCTATAATATCAGGGAGTAACATAGGCTATATTTTATCCCGGTATTCCCACAGGAACGGGAACTACGCGGGTTTAAGCGACTGAAACCGAAGCAAAGCGAGGGCGGGTTGCTAGTAGAATATAAATGTTAATTCATGTGCTTCTTGTGCAACTTCTCCGTGTGGTGACGGAGTAAGAATACAATTCACCACCCCGTTTCTTGCCCGTGGGTATCGTAAAAGACAACTATGTTATTATAATATGCATACAATGCAAGAGAGGGAAAACTTGAAATGAAACTCTATACCAACACGTTTGACTAGGGTGGTATAGTAGGTCAATTTCCCTCCCACGGGGGAGGAGTATCGAGCCCAATAGTGGAACGTTTATGAGTTTTGACAATGATGATGATAACAAATGTTATCATCATAGGGTTTTATGTCGAGTTTTATTTGTCTTGCATAGATAAAACTCTATAAAATTCCACATGCCCGGCTTGGTTTTCCTCCGATTGCGGAGGAGACAAACCTCGTCTCGCCTGATAAGTTAGTTTCTGAAAAGGCCATATACTACATCCATACGCCTAGAGAGATTATCTAGAAGACCAAGGAGTGCAATCGGCGAGGTGATCTAATGATTTGATAAATGTTATTGGGAGTCATTGGATGCGGGCGGCACATGACCATACTTTGTGGCGGTGGAAGAAAAGCATGAGGGAAGCTTACATCCTACAATGGAAGGCGACAGATTGAATAATGATGATGATAATTTAGAGGAAGGTCGAATCTAGCAGTGAGACATACATGAGCGGACCCGATGATGATAATGAAGATCCATTAATCTAGGTCGGTAACATTACGTCATCTCTGCAGTCGGCATTCTTTAACTAAACTTCAAAGGTAGTTGAAAATAGAGATATTCAAAAGCTTATTATAAGTAGTTAAGTAACTTTGATATCGTTATCGTTGAGTCATAGATAATTACAAAGATAATACTAGTAGTATTATAAATGAGAAGGTCTGTATAGATGTTTGTTACTCTTTCATGAATAAACCGTTAAATAGATTTGGATTAAAACTATTACAAAAATCATTCCTTAGATTAATAGATAATATACTTTAATCCCGACAGGGAGTTTCCTTGAGTAACGGTGATTTTTTTACTTTTTTAATCAATCAAGCACATCTGTTGAACGGCTTTTTGATAATATTACATCTTGGTAAAATTAGCATTTACGCGGGCGAAGCTGCTTACAGAAACTAGTATACGTATTTTTAAAGATAAAGTAGATTTATATAGAAAAAAAATGGTAATTATGATGGATTAGATTGTAATATTAGATATATAATATAAGACTAGATAGTATGAGTAATTGTAATGACGACATACGTAATGGTAATGAAAAGTAAACAGTAATATTTAGACCGGAAATAACATAAATACCATCAAAAACAATAATTCAACAAAAACCAAGCCTCGCAACTGAATTCTTCTACCATGAAAAATTGTGAGATCCATGTTATACCAAGTCAGTTAATTCATTCAGTCCCTGCTTAAGGGACTCTTCTTCTTAAGTTATTACGTTATTTGCTAACCTAAAACTTCTTACAGTGACCATATCAATATTAAAGCTCTTTTATGTTTTTAATAAACAGATTGACTTTGCTCACATTGCCGTACCCCCAGATGTGAAAAAGACAGCCAAGTTTGATATTATGATTATTCAATATAATAATGGTGTGATAGTTGACTTTATCGATAAAAGACTTGAATTTTATTAT
Source organism: Lymantria dispar (assembly GCA_032191425.1). Taxonomy (NCBI): domain Eukaryota; kingdom Metazoa; phylum Arthropoda; class Insecta; order Lepidoptera; family Erebidae; genus Lymantria; species Lymantria dispar. The sequence continues at coordinate 14,568,236 of CM063449.1, read as the reverse complement.
AAATGGATGGCAAATTCTACAGATTATCTTGAAATTTTTATACAAAACTATTTTGCAGATTAATGAATTAATTACGGATATGGACTAAGATGTCCCAGGTTAGACATCTTAGTCCGCCCGCGAGCATGAACTCTGTAAAGTGTTTTATTTACTTAATCTCATCCATTGTATAACATGTCACCATTTTAAGAAGATTAAAATCCACATGTTAGTAGAATTGTAAGGGCAACGGCTTGTATGCTGTGTAGTGAGTGACGGAGTAAGAATATAATTCACCATTCCCTATCTTGCCTGTAGATGTCGTAAAAGACGACCAGGGGATATATATATATATATATATATATATATATATATATATATATAATATGCATATAACACCTATGTAAGAAAAGGAAAGCTCGAAATAAAACCCTACACCAACCTGTCTGACCAGCAAGGTAAGTTACCATATAGTAAGGTTAATTTCCCTCCAGTTGTGGAGGAGGATGGATCCTAACAGTGGGACGTACATATATGAGTTGAAATGATGATGATGATGAAGGCCCAATTGCATAAATCGAATGTTTAGTATAGGTGGCTCGTGCTGCTGTGGGAGAGCCATCTGTGCGATGAGTATCTTCGTGGAATCCAACAGCAGATTGGGCAGTTTTCACTTCATATTAAATAAATGTAACCAGCTATTTTTCATTAAACTACATATATCCTAAAGTTATCTAGGCGAAAGAAACAAATTCATTAGCTCGATGATTATTACTACGTTACTCATCCTTACTAATATTATACATGCGAAAGTAAGTTTGTTTGTTACGCTTTCACGCTTTAACCACAGAACCGACTTCAAAAATTTTTTTAGCAATGAAAAGCTATAATATCAGGGAGTAACATAGGCTATATTTTAGCCCGGTATTCCCACGGGAACGGGAATTACGCGTGTAAGGCGACTGAAACCGAAGCGAAGCAAGGGCGGGTTGCTAGTATAAAATAAAACTAATTTAATATTTATTTTCATAGAATATTCTGTTGGGTTAGCTAGTGTTATATTTGCAGGAAACGCATAAATATTTTACAACGATTTATTTGAAATCCGCTTATCCATGCTGCCTTCAGTTTCCTTCAACCGCTCACCCTCTCCACGTCCGGCTTCCGGCGGAAACGGTCCTTCGACTGCAACGACGGAAGCCTCTGTTTAAGCTGGATCTTATATCTCAGTTGCTATTAGTTAACCATTTGCAATTATGTATCTAGGATATTCAGTGTTTAAAAAGTAATAATTGCAAAAACAGTAACATCGTATTAAAATTCTAGTTAAGTATTTTATTTATTCTAGTTTTATATTTACTAATTTGGTTGACCTGTGACCGGACCGGTATAATTTTTTTTTCGTAAATTGTATTTTTGACTAACTTATTTAGATATATATTAATAAAAAACAAAAATGATGCAATAATGAAAAAAATATAAAAAAATACAAAGACGGAACAATAATAACACCGAGATTCGATCTCACGCTGTTTGAATACGACTGGACTTCTCAACTGAGCTATGTTGACATCTTGATAGCGACGGCTAAATTTAAATTCCAATTCTGAAATATCTATATATATATATATATATAGGAAAGGCGGGTTTTGCGAGCGAAATATTGACTCATCACCATATCTCTAGAACCATAAGGTGTACGAACTTGAAATTTGGTAAAAATATTCCTTTTGTTGAGTGTAGGTCAGCTAAGAACGGATTTTACGAAATTCCACCTGCAAGGGGTGTTGCGGGGGCGTCGACAATAATATACAAATAAAAGAACAGGGTGAGCCGAAGATACTGCAGCTAGACACAGGAAATTTGGACCATAGTTTCATTTCATGATGTGGACTCACTAAGAAAAGATTTTTTAAAATTCCACCCCTAAGGGTCTCCTTAAATAAACACTAGGGTAAAGTTTGTATGGAAAGAAAAAAAATCTTTAGCTACTGTCTTCAAATTAAGCACAAATACTCTTTAATAAAAATAAATAAACCCGTGTTTCAGCGTTTGTCCATTTTTATCCTCTGAGGGTGTAAAATAGGTAGAAAGGTGTCAGTTTACTGATTTATCAGCCGAAACTACTGAAGCCAGAAACATGAACTTTTGACATTAGTTACTTTGTGTGATGTAGAAACCCACAAAGAAAGGATTTTTTTGAAATTCAACCCTTAAGGGGTAAACCGCAGTAACAAAGTTTGTATAAGGAGAAAAAAAATCTACATCGATTTTCTTCAAATTTTCCAAAAATACTCTAGTAAAAATAAATAAATACGTATTTCAGCATTTTTTAAATTTCACCCTCTAAGGGTGTAAATACACCCTAGGTTGGTATGGTAAGGTATGAAGAAGTTGGTCGACTAACTCATTAGCACCGAGCTGAAACTACTGAAGCTAGAAAAATGCAATTTTGACCGTAATTTTGTTTTGTGACGTAGGGGCCTATTAAGAAAGGATGTTTTGGAATACAACCCCTAAGAGGTGAATTGTAGTAGCAAAGTTTGTATGAGGAGACAAAATTCGTCACCGATTTTCTTCAATTTTTGCTTAAATACTCTTCGTTCATCATTTGTTTCAACATTTCAACCCTTATACATCCCGCTGATGGGCTCGAGCCTCCTCCATTACGAGGGGGAAATGACCTACTATACCACGCTAGTCAAACGTGTTGCCATAGGTTTTAATTTCGAGCTTTTCTTCTCTTGGATAGATGTTGTATGCATATTATAGTCCTTTAGTCGTCTCCTACGACAGTCCGGGGTAAGAGAGGGGGCGGTGAATTGTATTCTTATTCCGTCATCACATGGAAAATACCCTTCAGTAAAAATGTATAAAGAGCATTTGTCAATTTTTACCTTCTAAGGGACCTAGGCAGGTAAAGTGACTAAAACCGATATTTGTATACAAAAATTGCTCACTTAAAGATATAAGATTATCATCATATGAAATGTAAAAATCAAATACAATCGCGATAAAATCTCTAAAATTGTTTTATTTATATAGGTAATTTTTTTTTTTGGAGTAATTACGCCATATTACGTAGAATAGGTAATTTAATAATATATGTTTGAGGACTAGATTGTATTTGATTCGTTTATTAGTCTAGCTCTCATTTAGGAAATTACCATTTTGAATGGGACTCTGATATTTTCTTTAACTAATCGGTTTTGTTCGGGTTCGTTCTTTGACTAATCGGTGTTGTTTCTTTGACTCATAGATTTTCTGTGTGCTGACGGAGTAAGAATATAATTTACGGCTCCCTATCTGGGCCGTGAATGTCGTAAAAGACGACTATAGGATATAATATGGACATAACAACTGTGCAAGGGAAGGAAAACTCGAAATTAGACCCTATACCAACATGTCTGACCAGCATGGTTTAGTAGGTAAAATTCCCTCCCATTGTGGAGGAGGCCCATGCCCAATAGTGGGATGTATGTGGGCTGCGATGATGATGATGAATCATCGGGACTATGATTACTGCGTCCACATTCCATAGGTCAATAATCTTTTGAGTAAAGTCTAGATATTTACCTGCTTACCTTAATCAATCTTCACTAGGTTCCTGTCATGGGTGACAGTGACATCAACATTCACTGCACGGCGCATTATGCTATATTATTATTAACTTTTGACCGTTATTAAAGTAATGCTTTTATAAAATGAAAAAGGCAAGACAAACGATGGCCATCATTACAGCCATAATACGCGGCTCATGTCATGATGCAAAGAAAAATTTATAACCTCCATTCATATTGCCTTACGTACCACTCGTCATCCGTCAGATTTATAAGGAAATGTAGTCTGCGACCCCTCGTCATTTTTCCTGTGTTATTTGACATGTACTTTTACTATAGGGTCTTAAGGGGGTATTCTCGTGTACTTACTTCGAAAAATCGATTGTTTTTTTTTCATATTTCATTAGTAAAACCTATCGAAAATATGCTGTGAAAATAGCAGATTAGTGTAAGTATCAATTTTCCACAAAAATTCTGCTCTTGAAACTTTAAACGCATTTTTCTGGAAACATCATTTTCTAAAACTGTCATGGTCTTAAAAAAAAAGTATGCAACCGATTGCTTTGAAATTTATACATATTCTTCTACTTATTAATGGTTATCGGCCGTACCAAAATTGTTTATTTTCAATATTTTCGAAATTGTTTAATTCTGGTAGGGCCAATAGCGACAGATCTACTGAACAATGATCCATTCGATTTTTTTATTTCAGACAACATGAACAGCCGCTATTACCATGACCAGTGACCTCCTTTTTTATTTTGCTGTCTAATTTAATTAGACAAAAAATATATTAAAAATGTAAAATAAGAAACTTTTTTTTATACAGTTTAAAATACATATAAAAACCTAGAAAAAAATTAAAATGATTGAATTTTATTGTACTTATTATGAAAAAAATTCTCCAAAAAAAGATAAAATTTATGCGTTTACATGAGAATACCCCCTTAAATTAAAAAATATATCAACTTAACTGTTATTTTGACATATATATTGATACTCACTTGATAAAGTAATACTTCATAGACACCATGCTTATCTCCTATGCTATGAGCAAATTATATTTGAATTAGGACTGAAGTAACATATATTTAAAAATATTTAGAAAACTGTGTTAAAATATAACTCAACATTGTAAAATGGGCAAAGAACTGTAAATTGGTTTAACTTTTAAATAATAACATATTAATTTATATTTTTCCATGTGGTGACGGAGTAAGAATACAATTCACCACTCCCTATCTCGCCCGAGGAGGTCGTAAAAGACGACTATGGGATATATTACACATATAACATCTGTGCAAGAGAAGAAAAATTTGAAATGAAACCCTATACCTACATGTCTGGTAGCAATGGAGGCAGCGTGCCTCCTGGCTGGAACTCCTCCGTGGGACCTGGAAGTGGAGATGCTCGCCGAGCTTTACCGGCGGGTGTCAAAGACCCCAGCCGGAGGCGGCATAGTCTCCATCAAAGAGATTGCCGCCTGGCGGGTCGACGCCCGCCGAGACGTCATTGCCCGTTGGGTAGTCCGGTTGGAGAGGCCACGGTACGGTGTCAGGACCGTTGAGGTCTTCCGGCCGGTGCTGATGGAGTGGTTGGAGTGGACGCACGGGGTGCTTTTCTTCCGACTGGTGCAGGTGCTGACGGGGCATGGTTGCTTCGCCAAGTACCTGTACAAGATCGTCAGCAGGGACACACACACACACCGTCCTGCCACCACTGTGATTGCGACGAGGACACGGCGCAGCACACGCTCGAGGTGTGCGCCACGTTCTAGTGCCGTGAACTCGTCGCGATCATCGGTGCCGACCTGCTGCCGACCATCGCCAGAGAGATGCTCGACAGCGTCAGTGAGGCCGTCATCTCACGGAAGGAAGAGGCGGATCGAGCGCGAGAGGAGCTTCTGTTTGGTGACACGTTCCGCCGCCGGCGATTCGGGCGGCGCGGGCGCGAGTACTCGCGCCTGATGCCACCCTAGCCGAGGCCGCGGGTGACCGGACCGGGGTTTAGTCCATCACCCGCAGAGAGGCTGACCGCGAGATGGCGACTGACGTCGCGGGACAGGGACGTTGAGAGGTGAGGGTATCCGAAAGGGTATTCCGTCAGGCTGACCACTGATGACAAGTCACTCTGCTCCGGTGGTCGGCCCAACGACGAGTGCAACGTGGGTACGGGTGGGGTATGGGCCTGCACGCCGTCCTTTCGTCGCCCCGGATGGAATGGACCGCGTGTGTGCTTACCATAGCCCACCAAAAAAAATGCCTACATGCCTTACCAGCATGGTATAGTACGTCAAATGCCCTTCCATTGTGGAGGAGGCCCGAACTCAACAGTGGGACGTATGTGGGCTGCGTTGATGATGATGATCCATGAAAGAGAAGGGAAACCTTGAAATAAAACCCTAAACCAACCCGTCTGACCAGCATAGTATAGTAGGTCAACTTCTTTCCTGTCGTTATACATATAAATAATTCATTATAAATATTCACAAAATTTAAACTTACTAACGTCATCGTTTTGAACTCCTAACAAAATTCTGTTACAAACTGCAACTTTTAATAAATTCGTCACAAAACTTTCAAGCCGAAATTCTTAATTAAGATAACGTCTTTGGTAGAGAATCCGCTATACTGTTGAAACAACTTCAAAGTTTAGCAGTTTCATGTTTGTCTTAGACAACTTGGACAGCGAAGTAACTAGTCAAACAAACTGGATTCCTGTAGGCAAGCACCGTTTTATGTCAAGTAGGTAGATATTATATCTTAATGCTGTTACGCGCACTATTTACAAGCTTGTAGATAAATTTACTATCATCTCAACTCCTAAATGTCCCTTTACTGGACTCGAACCTTTTCTTCACAATAGAAGGATACTTCACTTTTACTTACTACACCACGCTGGGTAGACGAGTTGGAAGTATATAATGTTGTGTGTGAAAGTGTATAACTTTATCTCGGCGTTTTTTATTTTGCATAGATGATATATGGACATGATATCACTTAGTCGTCTTTTACGACATACACGGGCAAAAACAAGGTGGTGAATTGTATTCTTATTCCGAAACCACATGGAAATAATTTAATATAGGTACTGATATTTTTTTTATTTAAACGAGCAAATGGTACGACTTAATGTTAAGGGATGCTGCTGCTCATGGGCCTTTGCTAGGCCGTCGTGAAAAAAGTGAAGGGAGTGTGAAAGCGTGCAATGAGGTTCAGTGATACTAAAGACATCACCAAAAGCTAACACACGCAAACATCCTCCAAAAGTTGGGCCATTTTCTGCGCGAGTGTGGTACTACTCCGGACGGAGCGGCACACGACTGTAGACAGACAACTGTCAACAATGTGGTCCTACCACTACTCTTATATATGATATTCAGTCATTCATACATCTATTATCCTGTCGCCAACTGCGTTTAAGCCTTTTCATGAGGGGAGTTGATGCCAATATCGTTATGATTGGTGGAAGGCTTTGTGGTCGCTGTTAATTGTAACCTCACTAGATCATCACGGGAATAGCAGTAGCACTTTCCTATCTATACTTTCTACTTTCCTTCCTATATATTGTCAGTATCGTTGGTCAGATTAAAAGGCAATGAGGATGTTATACGACAGGTTATGCAGCTGTACGGTGCACGTTCGTTTCCCCAGAAGGTACAAGTAAGACATATCTAGCCTGTCAAAGGAGACTATTAAGAAGAACAGTGATAGTAGATATGCTAAATGATGGATGGACGTGCAGTAGTGGGACGTGGAATAGCAGGACCACACTATTGACAGTTGTCTACAGCCGCGGGCTGGTCCGTCCGGGGTACCACACTCTTGTAGAAAATCGACGTCCGAGTAGTAGCAATTTATTATTGCGCTTCGTTCGATGAGGGAGAGAGCCGGCATCTCAATTTTTTGAGGGTCTTTCTGAGGATGGATTTTTGTGACGACTTTAGTATCACCGAAACTCATTGCACGCATTCACACTCCCTTCACTTTCTTCGCAGTAGGCCTTGCAAAGGTCGCTGAGCGTCAGCAACACTTACCATCAGGTGTACTGTTTGCTCGTTTGCCACCGTTTGCAATATAAAATATATTACGTTATACATTGTCAAATTGTAATTTGATGGTGGGTAATTTTTATGCTAATATGTTTCATTAGAAAAAATGAACGTAAGTTATTCAAAAAGGCAAGCATAAGTTATAACGTAAGTAGCATTTGACATATTCGTTGTGTCAGCAATATTCAAATTCAATCTGCGGCGGAAATATTGCCCCGTAGTCTACATGCAAATTCTATTTGAAATGCGAAAGTTCCCGTAAGTACGTCGAACCTTCTATCGAGAAAGTAAACAGTTTCTATAAGATTAGTCGCAAGATGCTCGTTCTGGAGTCAATATTGACACAGGCTGTCGGAGACGTTATAGACAGAAAAATACCTTAGCGACTGCTATAGATAGCTTTTAAACTCACGACTAAATTGAGTTTTTCGACATAAAATTCAGAAAAAAATATAGAGAACTGGGGAGTTGATAGTTACTTGAACAATATGCTTACAGATCAATCTATTGTTTCAATTCTAGTTGTTATTATATATGGCATGTGATTTTGATTATAATTTTTAAGTATAGTTATAAAAATGCCCTTTTTACGCGGTTTTATTAGTTTGGTATGTATGTACAATTGTACATATGTTTGTTTGAATGTATCGCAATCTTTAAAAGTGATTTTCACCACATTCTCTTCATTATTGCACATTTTTTAAGGACCGATGATAATGCTAGAACTTAAATAGTTTGTATGATTATCATAATAGAATCTTCAGGTTTGAAAATTATTATAAAATAATTATTTCGGAGAGGAAGTATGAGAAATGGCGCCAAATTCTCAGCTAGAAGGCAGCAGGCACGCAAATTATCTACATCCATTACAAGAGGAGTTACAACAACAAAAATATTTTTTTATATTATTAATAATCACGCTCATTTGGTAAATTCAATTAAAACATGAAAAAGGTGGTTAAAAAAAAATTAAAACACGTTTTTGTACATAATCGAACTAAAAAGTAAAATATAATTTTCAATAATCGAAATTAAGAATAGAGTGAATAACAAAAAGAACATATTTTATTTAATAAATCGTGGGTTGTTTGTTATTTAATATACTCGCCTATCAATTATAACACGCTTTTATTTTTATAGGAGATTATTTTTAACTTTTAATTAATTTGTAACATAATCAAGGGTTCTTAAAAAACTTTTTACTAGTAAATTTAAGTTGTACGAGATAGATAGTATTCAAAATCATTCTAAGTTGCATATGTTTTTGTTTAGTACGGGTTTAAGTTAAATAAAAATAAATATGTAGATTTATAAACAAAAAGTGGTGCCGGAGTAAGAATACAATTCACCACTCCCTATCTTGCCCGTGGATGTCGTACAAGACGACTAAGGGATATAATATGCACATAAGATCGGTGCAAGAGAAGGAAAACTCGAAATGAAACCCTATACTAACATGTCTGACCAGCATGATATAGTAGGTCAAATTCCCTCCCATTGTGGAGGAGCCCCGAGCCCAACAGTGGGACGTATGTGGGCTGCAATGATGATGATGATGATAAACAAAAAGATTGGTCATCTTCATCATCTCAACCCAAATACGTCGTACTTTGGCCTCCTCTAGTATGGAAGGGAAATTGACCTACTATGCCACGCTGGTCAGACGTGTTAGCATAGGGTTTTTTAGAGTTCTCCTTCTCTTGAATAGCGGTTATATGCATATTATATCCCTTAGTCGTCTTTTACGACATCCACGAGCAAGATAAGGTGTGGTGAATTGTATTCCTACTCCGTCACTACACGGAAAGATAATGATGATGATATAACACTGTTATTTAACTGCAATTTTATCTACAAATTATTAAAAACAATATTACTAACAATTTCTTAGTGATAATAGTTCATTAACTGGGCACAAAAAGCAAGGCATTAAAAATTTCAGCCATGAAGCCATGGTAGGAATGTGTAAAAAGAATTCACGAGTTTATTATTTATCAAGAGTACAAGCTCTTTGTCATGTCTAGTATACAATTAGCAGGTCTATGCTGTTGCAGCAGGATAACGAAGCACGATGCCGCTCTTCAACTTGCAACTTGAATTCTTTTTAGTATTTGAAAATAGCTTCTATTTTCATTACAGTTTAAACAAATTTATACCATCCATTTTCAGCATAAAGTTGAAATTTCTTTAATCTAGGATGGAATTCAGGGACTATTTTTGATGGTGATATGTTTCGTATATATTACATTTGTATTACAAATAGTGGTGGTAGTTCAAGACTTTCTAGTTTGAAGTAAATATACACAGTTCAGTTCGCATAATAATTGATTATATTGCTGTTATTAAATCACTATGACTACTAAAAATTACTTTTTGTCTATGCAGTAATGGAATAAGAATACAATTCAGTACTCCCTATCTTGCCCGTGGATATCGTAAAAGACGACTAAAGGATGTAAAGCGCTAAGAAAATCTATGCAAGAGAAGAAAAACTCGAAATAAAAGCCTATACCAACCCGTCAGACTAGCATAGTACAGCAATGACAATTTTCCTGCTAATATGGAGGAGGCTCGAGCCCAGCAGTGGGACGTATATGGGCCAAAATCATGATGTCTTATTGTCCTAGTGACGCTACAATAAGATTGCAATATCTTGCTACTCTAATTTTGATTATGATGTTGTATCTAATATCTAAGATAGTGGATCTTTTATTTCAACCCATCTCTTAACAGAATAATACATTTCTTCCACCTGGAGGAACCTTTTTACAGTGTTATCTATCAACCTAAAAAATCATTGCACCAAATGATAAGAGCCTTACATAGGTACTTTTACTATTTATTTTGACAGACTGTTTTATAGCTTAAGCTACATTGCTACCTGCAAATGAAATCAAATAGTAGTTTTAAAATTAAAAGTTGTGCATTTTATCAGTTATTCTGTTAGGTACTTGCTCTAGTAGGTACGTTCATGTTGTATTAAAAAAATAAAATATTTATGTGTTTGTGATAGGCAAATATATTTTTATATTTTCTGTAAAAATTATGCTATCTATACTAATAAAAAAATTAGGAATACTAAACGTCCAATAATGTAACCAAAGGTGTAAAAAAATGACCTGAAAAATCCTTACATCGCGTGTGCTGCAAAAGTCTGCCACTGCAAAACGACTGCGACTTATGCGCAGCAGTAATGAGTTAAAGGATGAAAATATTAAATAAAATACCTAATAATTGTCCGTGTGGTGACGGAGTAAGAATACAATTTACCACTCCCTAACAACGTCCGAGGGGCATAATATGTATAGAACGTCTATACAAGACCAGGAAAAATTGAAATATAGGGTTGCCTATAAATTAAAAATTTAATATACTGATTATATTTTGTAAAATAAGATTATTATTTATTTTGTAAAAGCGATTTGAAAGTTACAATATTATTACACTCAATATGTGAGAATTGAAAGTCTTGCTATGTGTGTACAAAATCTGGCCCTGTACAGCGCACCGGTGTGGGCGGGGTCCCTGAGCGTCGGTCTTAGGGCCCTCCTGTGGCGACCACAGAGGGTCATGGTGATCAGGGCCATACGGGGTTACCGCACGGTGGCGACGGAGGCAGCGTGCCTCCTGGCCGGAACCCCCCGTGGGACCTGGAGGCGGAGATGCTCGCCGACATTTATCGGCGGGTGTCGGAGACGCGCGCCCGCGGCGGCATGGTCTCCATCAAAGAGATCACCGCCTGGCGGGTCAACGCCCGCCGAGAAGTCATTGCCCGTTGGGCAGTCCGGCTGGAGAGTTCTCGGTACGGTGTCAGGACCGTCGAGGCCTTCCGGCCGGTGCTGATGGAGTGGTTGGAGGGGACGCACGGGGTGCTTTCCTTCCGACTGGTGCAGGTGCTGACGGGGCACGGTTGCTTCGGGAAGTACCTGCACAAGATTGTCAGGAGGGAGAGCACACCATCCTGCCACCACTGCAGTTGCGACGAGGACACGGCGCAGCACACGCTCGAGGAGTGTGCTGCATGGGAGGGGGATCGCCGTGAACTCGTCGCAATTATCGATGCCAACCTGGCGCTGTCGACCATCGCCAGGGAGATGCTCGTCAGCGTCAGGAACTGGGACGCGGTCGCCGCCTTCTGTGGGGCCGTAATCTCACGGAAGGAGGCGGCGGATCGTGTGCGAGTAGAGCTCCTATTCGGTGACACGTTCCGCCGCCGGCGACACGGGCGGCGCAGGCGCGAATATCTGCGCCTAATGCCGCCCTAGCCGAGGCCGCGGGTGATCGGACCGGGGAATTGTCCGTCACTCGCAGAGAGGCTGACCGCGCGACGGCGACCGACGTCCCAGTACGTCGAGAGGTGAGAGGTTACCCGAAAGGGTATTCCGTCGGGCCGACCACTGATGACAAGTCACATCTGCTCCGGTGGTCGGCCCAACAACGTGGTGACGTGGGTACGGGTGGGTTATGGGCCCGCGCGCCGTTCTTTCATCGCCCGGACGGACAGGACCGCGCGTGCGCTTACCATAGCCCACCCATAAAAAAAAAATGTGTGTACAAAATCTATTAAACATTGTATCTATTGTAGTCTACAGAAATGCAATAAAATTTGCATTAGAAAATGTATATATATATTTGTAAGACAAATTCCCTAGCATTTGCTCCATTACATTCAACTATTTTTGCTATTGCTATTTTGCTGTTGCAGGAGATTTTGAAAATAGTCAACTTTACAACTTTTTAAATAATGCTACAAAAGAAACTATTTTGGATACAAACTACATTTATTTATTAGCTTGCAAAATCTGAATATAAATACTCATTATCTCAACCCATATAAGACCTAAGGCTGGGCATTTTTTTTTTTGGGGTGGGCTGCGGTCGGCGCGCTTCCGCACCACTCCGTCCGGGGCGACAGAGGGGCTTAAGCACGCAACACCCGCAACCCACCCGAACACCACGTCGCCTTCGTCGTTGGGCCGACCATTGGAGCACGGCTACTTGTCATCAGTGGTCACTTATGGCTGGGCTCAGGACTCCTCCGTAGTCAGAGAGAAATTGACCCTATTTCAAAACGTTTGACCTGCCTAGTGTTATTACCAGTGATCGGAGTAGGTATATTGAATTAGGGTCAATAATCTGAAACGTATATATTAATATGGATATTCCTCAGGAATATAATTTTATTCCGGAATTTTACAATGTAACCATATGACCAATAGTATCTTCTTAATAATTTATCGCCATCCCGCTGCAAATTAGATTTTTTGGGGTGCCGTACCCAAAGGTTGAAAACGGGACACTATTGCTAAGAATCCGCTATATGTCTGTCACTCACTGAGCTTTTTCTTTCGAACATTAGCAGGTGCACAATTCTATTTTTCAAAAAGCGTTTATAACTATGGCCGATATAAGAACATACAATAAAAATCAAAAAGTTAAAAATTACCGATTCCATACAAGAAACTTTTTTTGCATATTTGTTTGTTTTAGCTCTATCATAAAAACGGTAACAGATAGAAGCTTCAAACTTGGTATGATTTTAGTATATATCGAGTAAAACAAATACTCAAACTAGTATAAGCGTGAATTGGACTCAAAATATTTCACTCACAAAAGAAGCGGTTAAATTTCTGTTTTACTCTTAATCTGTGCCCTCAACATGACTCAGTAACCAATCAGAACACAGGATTGTAGATAGTGCACAAACCGGTTACGAAAACAATGCATACCGCGACGCGGGGGGTAGCCCCACAGGTCGCTAGCTCACTCGTTTACTTCGATTCGTAGAGTGCGCATCTTTGTTATTGTGTTGTGAAAACGTTACTCTAAATGGGCATTACAGTATGGTAGCACCGAGTACTTACAAAGACAAAACGAATAAGTCCAAAGTCGATGGGTTTATAGTATTTAGTTAAGGTGGTACCAGGTGGTAGGTTCCTGTACTGGGCCGTCTAGGTGGGTACCACCGATTTGCCAGACATTTCTTCCTAAAATGGGAGTGTGTTCAACACTTCTATGTTTCGGGGAAAGGGCATTGAAGCTAGTGCAATTACTGGGTATATGAGACCTAATAAATAACTGTCGTCTCGGTGTAGCGGGCGCTAGGCAGTGCCAGACAGAAGTGTCGGAATGACGTTCCGGAAAAATGGCGTATCCATGTAAATCTTTACATGAACATTACCGACGCAAGTAGCAAAAATCAATATACCTACTCCGATCACTGGTTATTACAAATACAATACAAAGCAGGTCAAATGTGTTGACATAGGATTTCATGTCAAGTTTTGCTTCTTTCGCATCGACGTTATTTGCATGTCATATCACCCAGTTATCTTTGATACCTACGTTACTCCGTCACCACAGGGAAGAATATAAATACTAACTTATAGAAATATCAGCTTACGTGAATAAGAGAATAAACGTATTTTGATTGCTATTCAAAGTCTGTACTCGTTAACATAATTATTTATTACTAGTAAACCGCCTTCATTTCGTTTCGATTTCAATCTTGGGGTTTTACCTGCGTAGTTGCCATTCCCGTGGAAATAAGGTGATAAAATATAGCCTATGTTACTTTCTCATATTATAGCTTTCCATTGGTGAAAGAATTTTTGAAAGCGGTTCGGTGGTTTAAGCGTGAAAGTGTAGCAAACAAGCAAACAAACCACTTTCGCATTTATAATATTAGTAAGGAAGTAGTTTTTACGGATTGTATAGCATTTCTATTGAGTTTTTAATTTTCAGGCGCTTTGAACACTTTTCAGTGTTCATAATCTTTGAAGGATTGAAATAAAACTAAATATATTAAATGTTCCTATCTTATATTGCATATTAACTGGTATTAAAAAATAAAAATAGTACGTTTTAACTATTATTTTTCCATTTTGTATAACACCATGAACTGAGGAATTCAATTTCTATTTATTTATTCATTTCTCTTAAGGTACAGTACATTTTACATTTTTTTATCTTATTTTAGGTAAACTTAAGAACTGGTATCTGTAGTAGATACAAGACCGGTATGACAGATCACCACGAGTAATTCGTACATAAACCGCGGAGGGTTTTAGAACAATAATTTGTGGATAGCACTAGGAAAATTTTTTTTGTGGTTTTTAATAACAAGATGAACAGTACGTAAGACCCATACTTAGTCCACTACGTTAACTTTATTCTCAATAGATTTCTTACTTTAGCCTTCAGTACTATATCTAACAGTGATACAAACATACCTACTTTATGGGCAGTTAAACCCAAAAGTTCATTTAAAAAAAGGCAACACTGCATTAAAGAAATAATCCTTTTGGGTAGTGTAGGTAATTTCATCATCATCATCTCAGCTCATTTAAGTCCCACTGCTGGGCTCGAGCCTTCTCAACAATAGGAGGGAAATCCTCCTACTATACCACGTTGGTTAGACGGGTTGGTATAGAGTTTTATTTCGAATTTTCCTTCTCTTGCATATAGCTTCCGGAGCTTGTATATAGCTTTAGGAGACTTGGCTTTTGCCACACGAACTACCCTTGCTGAGTACTATACATGAGGATTTTAGTGCAACGGGCAACTCTACGGTGGACACATCAGCAGGTCTTCTTATGGGTCGAATCTACGGTGGAGTAGCAATATTATAGCGGAAAAGTGCGTTTAATTCAGTATCTATTAATGAGTGTAATAACCTTCGAGTGACGGGGATAAAGCTAACAGTGAGTAATAGAAATGTAGTTATTTTTAGTGTTTATATGCCGACGAACAGTAAGCGATAATATACATGTGTTTATAAATTGTCTCAGTACGATACAGTCTGTAATAGAAATGGAGGAGAAATATGGAACTGAAGCATTTTATGTGTTGGGTCATTTTACTGTGTGAGTACTCCAGCCAGCCAATAAAGGCGAGCTGGATACGGGGCCCTGGCCGACTCTCTGGGGCACTCAGGACCGCAGTGTCGCCACTCACATTCAGTACGCCACAAGCTGCCCTGCGGTTTATCGGCTGTCCTATAAATCGTGTGATACATTTTTTCTTTTATATCAAAAGAACTTAAGAGAGCCATATAATGTACCTCCGAAGTTTGCGTTAGTCTCATGGTGAGATAACGACTAGCCCAGAGGGTAAAAAGGGCTATTATTATTATAATGTATCTCCTTTTGATTCACGGATATTTTCCAAGGGAAGATACCCGGTCCTTTGAAAGGCTTACATGGGGATATGAATCCAAACGCAGAGGCCTTTGGAGAAATTTAATCTAAAAATGGAATGGGACGTCTACCGATGACACTCCACGTCTGTACATAACACACGTGGACTGCCAACGGTAGGTGTAAAACTATTGTGTGATGATGGTATCTAATACATGATTATGGGGTTGGAGGTTACAAGGACTGGAAACGGAAGTATTGATTTAAAACTGTCGTCTGCCTTCAATACCTTTATCGTCTTGAACTTTGGCAGACGGTGACTCGCCATCGCAAGTCCCCGATAAACGGAGACCCACAGATTCCCCGTAGTTATTATTATTATTATTTAATTTATTCAACTTAAAAACTACCTAATACATTTTTAAATATGATATAAAAAATAAAATATTTAAAAATATAAAAAGCGTATTGACCCACCGGCCGCGAATACAAGGACCAAGCCGCCGGTGGTTAGGGCTACAAAGAGAGGAACTTTCTCACTATGCGCGCCGTGTCCAGTAATACCGCCTTCTGCATCAGACCCGCAATACAACTACCTAACGCGAGCTTCTTTAGGTGTTGATCGAGGCTCTTGGCTATTATCCCATTGGTCGAAATGACTATCGGTACAACGATTGCCGTGTCCACATCCCACATGTCGACAATCTCGTGAGCTAAGTCTTGATATTTTATTTGTTTATCTTTCTCACCCTTCACGAGATTCCCGTCATGCAGAATAGTGACATCAACAATCATTGCACGGCGCTCTAGCCGATCTATCACCACGACGTCTGGCTTATTGGCCACAATAGTCCTATCAGTGATAATAGATCGGTCCCAGTACAATGTGACTCGGCCGTTTTTGAGAACCAGCTCTGGTACATACTTGTAGTACGGCACCTCTACGCTCGCAAGTTTGTACCGCAGAGCAAGTTGCTGGTGGATGATCCTGGCTACCTGGTTGTGTCTATGCAAGTACTCGCCGTTAGCAAGACGTGAACAGCCGGAAACTATATGTCTGAGGGACTCGCCTGGTCGGTGGCACGCCTGACAAATATCAGCCGTGCCATCCCTCAGGATATATTTCCGGTAGTTATTCGTCTTAATAACTTCGTCAGCAATTGCACAGACAAAACCTTCGGTTTCTCTGAAAAGATTACCGAATCGTAACCAGGTCACAGAGGCCGAAAGGTCTACTTCCGGGGCATGTAGGGCTCCGTAGAACCTGCCATGCAGCTCCTTGCTCTGCCATACATTCTAGCGATCTATGGTGCTTAGTACTACTGGTCTACGCCAGTTCTCTTTCCCCAACCCAAGCGGGGTGAGCCCGCTATCCACTTTCATCACATCAAGATGCACATCACTCGTCATCTTGAGGAAATAATCCCCGAGGTTGCATACTTCGCGATTATGAAGGGCTTTAGCGTTTAGAAAGCCTCGTCCCCCACATTTTCGCGGAATATACAACCTCATTATTGATGAACGAGGATGATGTATCCTGTGCGATGTTAACAGCGTGCGGACCTTTCTGTCCAGGGTGTCCAATTCGGTTTGAGTCCACTTGAGTATGCCAAAGGAGTACATCAGAATCGGCATGACCCAAGCGTTGTAGGCACGCACCTTGTTACCGCCCGACAGAAGGCTATTTAAAACCTTCTTCAGGCGGCCAAAAAAGCGTTCTCGCAACACTTGTTTCATGTCCGCTTCATTGATGTTTAAAGCCTATGACATACCCAAGTACTTATAGGTATCAGTCACGCGAAGCGGCCTAAATTGTGGACTATCGATGAGTTGATTATTATTATTATAATGTATCTCCTTGTTCACAGGATCTTCCTAGGGAAGATACCCTGTCCTTTGAAAGGCTTACATGGGGATATGGATCCAACACGCAGAGGCCTTTGGAGAAATTTAATCTAAAAATGGGATGGGACGTCTATCGATCACACTTTACGTCTGCACATAACACACGTGGACTGCCAACGGTAGGTGTAAAACTATTGTTGATGATGGTATCTAATAACTGTTTATGGGGTTGGAGGTTTGATGGACTGGCTAAACTAAAAACTATTGATTGAAAAACTGTCGTCTGCCTTCAATACCTTTATCGTCTTGAACTTTGGCAGATGGTGACTCGCCAACTCACTGAATGGGCCCCCCCAAACGGTCGCCACAGACACACAGGCCATACGGGCAACAGGGGAGCAACATTGGTGCAAGTGGCTTGGGGTGTCGAGCGGTGCGGCGCCGGTTTCACCATCATAGTGGTTTCCCCGTAGTTATGCCCTTGAAAATGACACTTCCACCCCCGAACATATAGCTCTGGCGACCCCTCTCTGACCAGCCGTTCAAGGCAAGCCAGAGTTGAGAATCCTGCGGGCACTCTTCGGTTTCCACTCCAGCCAGCCAATAAAGGCCAGCTGGATACGAGGCCCTGGCCGACTCTCTGGGGCACTCAGGACCGCAGTGTCGCCATTCACATTCAGCACGCCACAAGCTGCCCTGCGGTTTATTGGCTTTCCTATAAATCTTGTGATACATTTTTTCTTTTATATCAAAAGAATTTAGGCAGCCATATAATGTTCCTCCGAGGTTTGCGTTAGTCTCATGGTGAGATAACGACTGGCCCAGAGGTTTTTATTATTATTATAGATGTTATATATGCGTATCATATCCCTTAGTAGTCTCTTACGACATCCACGAGTAAGAAAGGCAGTCATGAATTGCATTTTTACTTCGTCATCACACAGAAAAATGTGGGTAATTTACAACACATATAGTTCAAGAATCTGTATTTAATGTTGCCCTGCATAGGAATTGAAACCCTTTTTTTTTTTTTTGGGGTGGGCTGCGGTCGGCGCGCCTCCGCACCACTCCGTCCGGGGCGACAGAGGGGCCTAAGCACGCAACACCCGCAACCCACCCGAACAACACGTCGCCTTCGTCGTTGGGCCAACCACTGGAGCAGGGTTACTTGTCATCAGTGGTCGGCCCGACGGAATACCCCCTATCCGGGGCAAGGAATTGAAACCCTTACACTTGGCACGTTAGATCTTAATCACTACTGCATTTGTTCATTATTAATTGAAGTAAATAAACATATATATTTCATCTCAGTTCATATTCCTTCCACTAGTGAACCTGTGTTTCCTCTCCATAATAGGAGGGAAATTAGGTCTATATAGTAGGTAGGTAGCTGGTCAAGGTTAGCATAGGATTTTATTTTAAGTTTGCCATCTCCTATATAGGCGTTATATATATATATATAAAAATTAATATTTCTGTGGTGTGTATATATATATATATATATATATATATATATACACACCACAGAAATATTAATTTTTCTGTGATATATACTTTAGGCGTCTTTTAAGAAACCCATCGTCATGAACGACAGGATTTGTATTCTTACTCCGTCACCACACGCAAAGTTCATTCATATATTTTATTACAATTGATATAAAAAACTATAAAAAAATTGGCAGTTATAGAGACTGCCGATAGAAGTGAAAACAAATTTTGATTAAAATTTGATATATCATAATGTTTAAATTCAGGTTATAAACAACTATCTGGTTTTCACATTTATTAATTTTAAATAACATAAAATATTTAAATGCTAACTTTACGAATTTTATCGCGTTTGTATTTGATTTTATTTACAATGCAATACAAAAAAACAAATGCAATGCAATACAAATTTTAATACTCGTGTAAACATCAGAAATCATTATAAATACGAGTATTTAAAATAATTTTCTATAATATATTTTGTATTTAAAAAAATTTAGTATATTTATCTAGTACTCACTATTGTACTGCACAATGATTCTTCAATTCAAATAATAATCAAACAAAACACGATATATATATATATATATACGATATTTCTACGATGTACATATTTACCTTTTCATTATTCCATTCAAATTCACTAGGATATCCACAGCACTATACGTCAGCTCTATAGCTACAGATTTATATATATAAGCATGTCGGTGACGCGAACCCGTAAGATTTTCACCTACCAGAAAGTGCCCAACGAGACTAAAAAAGTTTTCACTTCAAAAATAAGACAAAAATAACTACTATTTTGTAATAAATTGGTTTTCCAATGTATTGATTACACGGTAGATAACGAGTTGAAATCGCGTCGGGGGAATAGAGACAAATGTCGTATTGGTTGCAGATTTACAGCGCGGGCCGCGCCATCTGGCGTGTCAATTTATGACTTTAATCAGAGACTCTGCAATGCCGCCGGTTTTGGATCACAGCGAAAACGGCTTTCAAACTGGTTGTTAAGCTTTTCACAATATAACTCATGTGTGCGTGCATGTATAAAAACATGCTCACATGGATTTAAACTGGTCCAAATTGATGGGAAGTGGCATCGTATTAATCTTTGCTACATTTTTTAAATTCAACACATGGGAATGGGAACTACATGGGGGAAATAGTGGGCGATGTAAGGCATCGTAAATTTTTTTTTACTAATTAAAAGCTACATTCATTAAGAAACATGGACAATATTTTATCATAGTACTACAGGAACAGGATTTGCGGCGATGACACGGTTAGTCTAGTCGACAAGTTGAAAATGGTACAAAATAGAGATACTGCTCTTAAAATTACGTGCGATAGCTCATTGGATCCGGAATGACGTCTAGAGAAATGTGCTAAAAGCGTGTATTAGCACATAAAAAATTGCAAAAGTTATAAACAATTAAAGATGAAAAAAAAATGGCATTTTGTTTTTTGTCAATATTTCATAAACTATTAATATTTAAGGAATTTAAAAAAAAGATTCTGAAAGAGGAGGCAATTTCCAATAAAAAACTCCTAACTCCCGGAACTCTATCTCCATTATTTATAATTTTAATTTAACGCTGAAGATAGGTCTGCGCGTGACATTTTTAGGATGCGCGCGTGGCGTCAAAAGCGAGTACGGCGCATTAATTAATTTATTTAAAGTATTAAATATTTTTTTTTTAATTTGAAAAAATTATGGTGTGTTCTGAACACTATAAATAATTTATTCCCGTTGGAAATTTTACTTAAAGTTAATTTTTCAACGAGTTAAACAATTGTTAACTAACGAAATTTTCTCGAACTATCGTCTTAATTATAAGTGAAAAAAAATGTTTAAATAATGGTCGTAAAAAATTTTCGCTTCGTAGAGCCTTTCTTACATACATACTTAACAAGATCGTGCCATAAAAGTTAAAAAAATATTGATACTTTGTTTATAACAATTTTTTTACTTGAACAAAAACTTAAAAATCCAAGTAATGTTCACTTATAATTAAGACGATAGTTCGAGAAAATTTCGTTAGTTAACAATTGTTTAACTCGTTGAAAAATTAACTTTAAGTAAAATTTCCAACGGGAATAAATTATTTATAGTGTTCAGAACACACCATAATTTTTTCAAATTAAAAAAAAAATATTTAATACTTTAAATAAATTAATTAATGCGCCGTACTCGCTTTTGACGCCACGCGCGCATCCTAAAAATGTCACGCGCAGACCTATCTTCAGCGTTAAATTAAAATTATAAATAATGTAGATAGAGTTCCGGGAGTTAGGAGTTTTTTATTGGAAATTTCCTCCTCTTTCAGATTCTTTTTTTTAAATTCCTTAAATATTAATAGTTTATGAAATATTGGCAAAAAACAAAATGCCATTTTTTTTTCATCTTTAATTGTTTATAACTTTTGCAATTTTTTATGTGCTAATACACGCTTTTAGCACATTTTTCTAGACGTCATTCCGGATCCAATGAGCTATCGCACGTAATTTTAAGAGCAGTATCTCTATTTTGTACCATTTTCAACTTGTCGACTAGACTAGGTGGGATATAGACTAATTTAAATAATTCTTTCACCAATGCAAAGCTACATTATGAGCGAGTAACGCTAATTATATTTTATTCCGGCATTACTACAAAAACAAGAACTTCACGAGTGAAACAATGGGAAATTGACTAACATTAAATTTCTTTTCGACGACTGGAAAACTAAAGTAGTTTCCTATCGCGCGAATGCCAGCGACTAAGCCTTGCTTAGTCGCTCACCACACATCATCGTATTTCCACAAGAATCTGAACTACACGGGTGAAAATAATATTACAGAAAGTTTGTAAAGATATTTGGATGTTTATCACTTAATCACGGGTAAACCGTTGACCAGATTTGGATAAATATTGGGACATAGATTATTAGTATTCAAGATTGTTAATCTAGAATACTTTTTATCCCGGTAATATGTACCCCTTGGATAAAATAGGTAACTTGGGCAAAGATAATTTTCACACAGCCGAAGTCGCGGGCTAATATAATTCATATATGTATATGTACATATTCCGTGTGGTAACGGAGTAAGAATACAATTTACCACTCTCTTTTTTACCCGTGGATGTCGCATAAGACGACTAAGGGATATAATATGCATATAAAGTCTATGTAAGAGAAGAAAACTCATAATAAAACCCTAGCCAATCCGTCTGACCAGCGTGGTGTAGTAGGTCAATAACCCTCCTGTTACGGAGGAGCCTCGAGCCTAGTAGTGGGACTTATATGAGCCGAAATGATGAAATGATGATGATGATGATACTTATAATAGTAAAGAAAAAATGGAAAATAGTGTCTTAATGGGCCAATGACATAATCTTTTGACTTCAAGGAATTTTAATTTTTATTCCCGGTCTGGCCGAAAATTTATTGATTTTATCTGTGATTTTTTTTCTCAGCAGCAGGCAACTACGAGTTTATTGCAGTTTATTGGTCAAAGTTTCAAGCTACAAACTTTGTCTGGTTGGCAATAATAGGTTAGTCCCCTATTACGTTGGGCTTTAAAAAGTTATATAGCCGAAATGTTGGACGCGTTTACATTTCTCCCTTTTTAGTATAAAAGCTTGGAACCCTAATAAATTTAAAAGTAAAAGTATTAACTATGGTTTGAGAAAAAGTAAATGTTAAATTATGCTATTATTATAATCAATGATGAGGGAAATTGGCTGAGTTGCCATAGGGTTTTTTTTTCCTTCTTTGCAATGACATTATCTGCTTACATCTCTTAATGGTTATATAGAGCTACATAGATATAAAGTTACAATGTTCTTCTTGTCCTATCATTACCTCAGCTCGTATATATCCTGCTGTTGCACTACAACTTCCTCCGTAATAGGATGGAAGTATAATATAATCTCATTAAGGCACAGTTAAAAATCAGAGGGTGCCGGATTATTGGAATGTTCGGATTACTGGATTATAGAGAAAAATCATATAAAATAAAGCATTTCATAGAGAGAATACGTATATTTATTTATTATTATGTAATGAGATAGTTTTAATATATGTAGTCCTTAATTGAAATCTGCTTTTGTGCAACTTGAAGACCTTGCTTAAAAACGTTGCCTCGCATGTTTCGAAGCAAAATTGAATATAATATTGTAATTGGGCGAGCGAGGTATGAGCGCAGTGTGCCGGATTATTGGACGTGTCGGTCTATTGAAGTGCCGGATTAGTGAGATTATACTGTTTATCTATATATATTATATCCGTAAATCTTCTGTTCGTGTGTTTATAATTGAACTCCTTCTAAACGGCTGGAACGATTGATGATTTTTTTTGTGGCTGCTCCGATGGATATGAGAATGGTTTAAATTAATAAAATTGGAACTGGTAGGTGGCGCTGAGATTGATTTCGAAAAGAATTACTCCTTTATTTTTTTTAGATTGAACAGAGCAACGATTGTTGTTCAGCTAGTAGTCTCTAAATAAATCTTTATTAATATCATATCTCTCAAATTGAGCAACTTCTACGAGAAAATAACATATTAATATAAAGAAATAGTGTCTGAACTGCTTACACTCCATACCAGAGGTACGACCAGCGAAAAGTCATCCACTCTGACTACTACGGAGAACTCGTAATGCTACTTCACACAGAAGAGCACTTTGTTGATGTTTGCAATATTTTTAAGATAATCTTTGCTATATATTTTAAGTATCGGACCAGCTTACCTGAGGTATGTGGCACAGCTACTTCTCCAAAACAACCATGTCCAATAGCAGCTTTGAGTTAGGATGAGTAAAATTCGATTATTTATGATCATAATCACAGCTCATACACGTGTCCCTGCTGGGCTTGAGCCTCCTCCATACCGGAAAGAAAATTTATCTACTATATCACACTGGTCAGATGCGTTGATATAGTGTTTTATTGCGAGTTTTCCTTCTCTTGCAATGATGTTTTATATATATCATATCCTTTAGTCGCCCTTATGACATCCACGGGTAAGAGTGGGAATGGTGAATTGTATTCTCACTTCGTAATCGCACGGAAAAAAATAATATTGGAGAAAAAATTGAGAAGGTTTTATACCTTCTTAAATTTCAATAATAATTAAATAAGACGAGAACAAATATTTGACCAAGAAACCCATCCATAATAGCGAATTGATAATGTATTGAATATCGGCCAGGTAGATGGACGATGGGCTGGACCTTACCAAAAACTATTGTAATAAAATTGATTATACTCATCTACGAGTATTTAGTGGGGAATAAGTTCTTAAAGAATACAATCGGTGATAAGGTTACCCTCTAAAGTGAGTCTAATGTCCTTAAGCAGATAGCTTTGCTGTATCAAAATTAAAACTGCGCAACACTGTCTGTCTAACAAGCATGGTCGACTTCTTTTTCAATGTGAAAGAGGCTCATATTAAGAGGCAACTGTATACTGTATCTCTACCTTTCTTCCTCTTTCTTGTGTCTATAAGGAATAAGGCTGAATGATTTCATTTTATGCTTATAGCATAAAACGAAATGACTCCGTCACGACTCTTCTACGAAACAGGAATCATTGTTATTATATATTCTTTAGATATAATTTTTATTCACGATATTTTCATTTTCCTTTTTCGTGAATAGTATCACCCGTAAATAGAATTTCTGCCGAAGTTTACGCATGAAAAGCGCAATAACTGTCAGGAGAACGATACATGGCTAGAACTAACTCCATAGATCTTTCAAGCGATATTTCTCACAATATTCATGTATAAAGGCCTTTTTGTGTCTGTTATATTTTCAATAAACTTAATATAATAAGTTTTCAACCTTGTCACTCCTATGTATCATACTAGTTGTAGCAGCAGCTTTGGTTGCGTGGATAATATATCTATTTAATTTTGCTTTTGATGCATATTTCAATGATATTTGTGCTGTGTGGTAGCGGCTTCGAATACTACCAACCCTTGCTTTGCTCGTGGGTGTCGTAAAAGACGACTGAGAGCCCTAGATTGACCCGGACCAACTCCATCTGGTACCATTTGGGTCAACGATTACATTCCCAAGGAGGGTTGACGTCAGGCAGACGGCCGGTCATAAAAGTCATTGCCGAAACTTTTGCAATATGTCAAAACAGATGACATATTGCGTCGACCCCAAGTAATTGGGATAAGAGCAAGATGATGATGATGATGATGCATATTTCAATGAATTTAAAATCAAATATTAAATATTAGAAAAACTTTTCAGAAATATAATTAATTTATACTAATAATATTACAAAGAGAAAATATTTTTGATGTGAAACATCTATAGGCGAGGGTGGATCCGAGCGTTGACGTGGCGTTAACGCCATGCTTGGATATCTACATTTGTGTAACGAAATAATTACCTGTTTTAGAATTTTGTACAACGCCATCTAGTGAGCTCAAAATAAATTATTAAGCTAAACACATACCTACAGTGTATATGTATAATGAAAATAAATACTTATTGAATAAATAATCATCATTTTCTGGGGGACAAAAACGTACTATTTTATTAATAATTTATGCCATATTAGTTCCTGTCGTATTCTGTTCTTTTATGCATGTATACCTGTACAAAACAATTTGGATGTTTCACATCTGACTGGCTTCCTTTCTTTTTGTTATTATGTTTGTTATAAAAACTACGAGAACCGATTTAAACGATTTTTTTCACCAATAGAAAGCTAAATCACCATGGCTGAGCTCTAGTCTCCTCTGCAATAGGAGGGAAATTGACCTACTGTACCATGCTGGTAAGACATGCTGGTTTAGGGTTTTATTTTAAGTTGTTCTTGTCTTGCACAAATTGTATATGCATATTGTATTCTTTATTCGTCTTTTACGCCATCCACGTGCAAGATAGGGAGTGGTGAATTGCGTTCTTACTCCGTCACCACACAGAAAAGGTAGTAATATAGGCTATAACTTCATTTAAAAGATTAAAGATCCTTAAGATAATTTATTGCATTATTTCAACTTAAAGTATGAAATAGAAAATTTTTAGAGCGTTTTAAAACTATTGATTATAGAATAAAATAATGAATTACAGGTTTATAGATCTTATTAATATCTACAAAAAGCTTACCAGGTTATAGATATTTCTCTTATAATTAAATCATAATAGCAGCTATTATTTTCTGAAATCCAAGGTATAAAAACAAATTTTTTTTATACGAACGCTTCAAAAACTATTGAAGATATAACAAATAATGTACAATGGGTTTATAAACCTTATTAATATTTTAAATTATGTTGAGATTAATCCCACCACACATTCCCACCATTGTAACTCCTGTAACCCAGAATCCACAATGGTCTCCATAAATGACACCGAGGTTTGACCCTCAGGCAGTCCCGGGATATGATTTTAATTGTCTTGGGACCCGCAACAAATTTAATTAGAAAAGATTAAAGAGGAGGACTTGGAAAGAGAGATTCCACTTCCCTCCTAGGCAAAACGGGAGACAGGAAATCAAAATGACTAGTCAGGCAATAAGTAAAATGGTGTACAGCTACGATAAGCGCAGCAGTACGGCACCACGGATACGGAAGAGCTTAACGGGGCCTATATGTGAGCGTTAAGATTGATTGCTACAGTAGGTATGGCAGAAATGCATGAACGCACGGAAATTTTCTCGAGTTGCTACAAGGTCCGTATAGTATACTATCCCACAGGTGACTTGCAAACTGTTTAACATAAGGTTATGCTCGTTTCGCCAGAGATCCCAATCCCAGAGAATGTGATGTGCTGATTGTTCATACTCGTGGTCAGATGTGGAACATTGACATAGTGGTGAAGGTACGAGTTTAAAAGAAAATAATTTACTTTTAAAGTTGCCATGGCCAGTTAAAAATTGGGCTACAAAGTGGTCAACCTCCAGCCACACCTTCTCCAGGCGCTTCCGGATGCATGGAAAAATAGATAAAAATGACGACCTTTCGATGATGAATCCCATCTTTCTTGCCATTCATTTAAAAGCTCTTCATAGACAATGGATTGTGGTGCAAACCTTCTAGCAATTTTATTTCGGTCGCACGGTAGAAGGAAATCTGTATTCATAGTTTTCTTTGTGGTGTAATACATTGACGCTCGTCTCTGAATCTCCTAATCAACCGGAAGTACACCCGCGAGTACTGGCAAGTGCTCGGTACTAACCATTAGGTTTTACATAAGAATATTAGGGCCAATCGTTGGCTCTGTAGTAATTTAAGGCGAGCCGCCCCTATGGTGGCCCTATCGGCCCATACAGGTGCAGCGTAACAAATACACCCCAAATATGTGACCATGTATATGGTTTTAAGTGTATTAAAACGAAGGCCCCAAGTAAATGTGGGTATTCTAGTAAGCGCATAGAAATTCCGTTTCGCTTTTTCACCTACAGTTTTAATATGCTGAATAAATGAAAAATTTTTAATATCTAAAAATATAAGTAATACATTTTGTAATATCTAAAAATATAAATATCACTATTATAGTTAACTGTCAACAGCAGGTTTATATTCTAAAATTTAGGTCCATCCACATTCGGCTTAAGCCAAGAAAGGGGTCTGCCCTTTCTTGGCTTAAGCCTTTCTGCCGCGCTGATAAGCCGCAGAGCAAGGAAGTGAAATTGCTCCCGCAACCACCATTGCCCGCATCAAATTTGTATTTCATCTGGTCCAGGGCAGCGCCCTGGACGAGATGAAATACAAATTTGCTGCTGCTGATGGGGATCAAATTAAATCTAATCGAGGCGCCGGCGAGTGCATCCAAATGGACCAACAAATAAAAAGACTTCCATCTTATTTAGGGTCACCCTAAGCTGGGGCGCTACGAGATGCCTGATTATCTCCTCGATGCCAAGAGTTGTCAGGTGTGATGTCTCTTCCAGCGTGGTACTCCGTACTATGACAAGCATGTCATCGTTTTAACAAATTACACCCATCCTGTGAGGGAGTCTATCTTGGAACGATCAGTTCCGACCAGAAATTGAATTGATAGCCCGACAGGTCGCTGCTGAACTCGCTAAGATGTTGGCGATACGGGCAGTCAGGCTTCTCTCTAATAGCGCCTAGCAGCACGATAGGCCCGTGGGCCGTGGCCGGATTTGAACACCGTCCCAGGGTCGACAGGAGCAGCAGTTTGCTCCTTCGAACACCTAGACGCTAGACAAGCGTTGTACCAATTATTTGAGGACCAATATCCTACAACTGATAATTATCGAAAAAAAATATGAGAGCTATTTCACGCATATTATCCCGTTTGTATTTGATATTTGATTGCCCGACGTTTCGAACACTTTACAGTACGGGTGGACTCGGACAGTCAGTCCGTGACCATGAACGCTGAATATAAAAATCAAATATAAACACAATAAAATCCGTGAAATATGTACTTTTACTATTCACAAAAAAATAGGTTGGTTCTTATTTGTTCAACTAAGTATTTTGAATACAATGCAAAAGCCATTAATATGTACTAGCAACCCGCCCTCGCTTCGCTTCGGTTTCAGTCGTCTTACCCACGTAGTTCCCGTTCCCGTGGGATACCTGATTAAAATAAATCCTAGGTTACTCCCTGATATTATAGCTTTCCATTGGTGAAATAATTTTTGAAATCGGTTAGGTGGTTTAAGCGTAAAAGCGTAACAAATAAAAGAACAAAAAGACTTAATTTTACGTTCATAATATAAGTAAGGATGGATAAATAAATGTATATGGTACGAAGTTCACCGGATCATCTAGTCTCATAATATTATGCAAAATATTATTGGAAAATTTTTGAATCAAAATTACGATAAAAATATTTTATATATTCTAAAATCCCGCGCAAGATATTTTACCATTCATTTTACTTACTAGACCACTGTCCAACGATTTATGCCTAGCATATAGTAATAAATGTTTGGACGCGCAACTGAAAATAGTACTGCGATAAAGGCCTCCTATGTGGTATAATAAATGAAATATAGCCACGTTAACGCTCCATTAGAATTGAATGAGTCATTTCGATAAATGAAATTTTCCGGTAAGTAAATAATAATGATAGTCGTTATTTATTTCTTAGGTAATATAGATAGCATTTATCCTCATGCCAATGGAGTAAGAACATAATGGTCATAAAGTGCGATATTGTGCCAACTGACCCCCACCAGCTATCACTAAGTCATCAGTTAGAATGGGCGCGTAGGATAGCGAAGCTGCCAAGACTAGAGACTTCTTCTTTATACATCATATGAGAGGATAATGCCGTAATCACCGTACTTTACGGGTGGATCGGCAATTGCGGTGAGATGTTGCACGTTTCCCAGGAGAGACCTACGCTCGCTCCCTTGATGAACCATGGGCAAGCAAGGGATAGCAACAATTATATTCAAATACCATCGCTACATGGAGATATCCGCAGAATTTTTTAGGACGTAGGTGTAAATTCTCGTAGTACTGCATAAATAAATAAAAATCTTTTAGTAAGATAAAGTAAGCTGCCTTTAAAATCCATACTAATATTATAAATGCGAAAGTAAGGATGTTTGTTTGTTTGTAACACTTTCACGCTTAAACCTCCGAACGGATTTCAAAAATTCTTTCACCAATGGAAAGCTATAATATCAGGGAGTAACATAGGCTATATTTTATTCCGGTATTCCTACAGGAACGGGAACTACGCCGCGGGTAAAGCGATTGAAACCGAAGCGAAGCGAGGGCGGGTTGCTAGTTAATAATAATTTAGCATCATGCTCTCTGAGTTTTCTTGCCGGCTCTTTCTCAGTGTGACCGCGTGCCGACCTGATGGTAGTTGTTGGGTATAAATTAATAAATTGTCATAATAATTACTGTTTGTGCGTAATCTATGGGCTTCAATACCAAACAATTACTAATCATAAACAATATAATTTTTTTTTATATAGAATCATTTTCTTCTTGTACTGGCAATCAATTTGTACCAAAATGTGGATCAAAATTTAATAACTAATTTCTGTAGCGGCTAGATAATTATAAATCTCTATAATAACGATGACGTGTTGGACGTGAGACGCTGCAAAGTGTTCGAAACGTCGGGCAATCAAAGTCCAATACGAACGCGATAAAATCCGTAATATAGTTTTATTTACAATGTATATTATATCTCTTAGTCATATTTTACGTTACCCATGGGTAGGATAGGGATAGTGAATTGTATTTTTACTCTATCATCACAGAAAAACTTTAATAAATGCCACATGAATATTACTATTCGGTAAAATCGACTCCCCAATTACATTTAATAAATGGGTGTTACTGTTTTGAATTTTCCTTAAAAAGAAGTTGGTGTGGTTTTCCTTGTACTAACAGAGAAAGAATACAGTTCATTATTGACGGGTGGCGGGGTCTTGCCTATGGGTGGCGTAAAAGCCGACTATGGGATATGATAAGCAGATAACATCCATGTTAAAGAAGGAAACCTTGAAGTGAAACCCTATACCAACCCGACTGACCAGCGTAGAGTAGTAGTTTAATTTCAAATTCTTATTCTAGAGGGGGAATCGAGTCCAGTAGTGAGGCATATGTTTATGGGGTTATATTACAGTAAATTTAAAATTCATAAACACAATTAAAATCCGGTTACATTACTTTGACATCGATACCTATACTTGCGAATGAAATTGACTTTCGCAGAAAATTATCTGTACAAAAAGGCATTTATTTGCACAAATCTCGCCAATATTATTGGTCGCGAAGCTTGTTTGAATGTCGTAAATAATTTCAGGATCCGAAATTATTTACAATGTCCAAACAAGCTTGTTTGTAGTAAATTATTTAACACAGGTGTACTTTGCGAAGTTAGTTATTTAACCGTTAAAATGCTATTATTTTATTTATTAGTGATATTAATATAGTGCTGTTAGAAGTTCGCCTATTATTACAATTCACATATACAATGTTGATTAGAAATTGGTCTACTATAATAATAGGCTAATTTTTTATCAACATAATACATTTGAACATTATAACCAGTGTGTGTTACCAATGATAATTTGTGGCACAGGAACGTGGTCTCTAATTTGGGCTTCATAAAAATGCTCAAAGGAGCTCAACGTGCTATGGAGAGGTCTATACTCAGTATTAATCTACGTAAGAATATCTGGAATATGGATATACAGAAGAAGAACATCATCATCTTGCTCTTATCCCAATTACTTGGGGTCGACGCAATATGTCATCTGTTTTGACATATTGCAAAAGTTTCGGCAATGACTTTTATGACCGGCCGCCTGCCTGACGTCAACCCTCCTTGGGAATGTAATCGTTGACCCAAATGGTACCAGATGAAGTTGGTCCGGGTCAATCTAGGGCTCTCAGTCGTCTTTTACGACACCCACGAGCAAAGCAAGGGTTGGTAGTATTCGAAGCCGCTACCACACAGCACAAGAACCTACTACCATACAGAAGAAGAACAAAAAGTAGAATTAGTGTATTGAAATGGCAATTGGCAGGCTACATCGCTCGTCAAACTAACAACCGTTGCATTGAGAATAAAAGGTCTTGCGTGGCGACCACAAATCAGACGACACATCGTAGGCTGGTTTCCCACTAGAGGGACTGAGGACAATCTAAAAGTTGCAGGTAACCTTTAGATGTGGGTGACTCATAATCGTTCTGAGTGGCATTCAGGGTAAGCCTATGTTCAACAGTGGAGATCTACTGCTGAATGTGAGCTATTTTATCCATAGCCTCTCGACTATTCCAGCTATAAGCTATCATTTTAAAGTATTTTTCTGCGTCTACGCAGTCTTCAAATAGATGTATTGATGTATGATATACACTTTTATAGTCAAATCAAGTTAGTTTTAATCCCATATAACACTGAGCAAAGGCCACAGTGAAGATTTCTAGTTTTTCTTTTCTATAGAACCTTCGCATGCTAGTACATATGTTATCAATAAAATAAATCATTTGAATATTTTATGTACCCAATTTCATTATAGATCACGTCCTTTGAAGAAGCATTTATGTGTCGAAACAAAGTAATTGGCTATTGAAATAATTCCAAGAACGATCATAAAATCTAATAGAACTAAATTCAACCGCTTCATAATTTTGTACTTAAAGTTATAAAAGCCTCATTTATGGGCCATAATTTTAGTATAAAATCATATTTGTAATAATAGAAGCTGTTACTTAAACTAACAACTATTTTTTAAAACGAATTTATAATGTTTTGGCTTTTTTATATTTCTTCTTGATATTAGATTTTACAGAGAATACTCAAAAAAAAAATAGAATTACATATTAATTATTCGGTCTTTAGAAATGCAAGTGTAGGGAAAACGTAGGTAAAGAATGCGCCAAAATTTGAAGGAGTAGGTACCACAACTTTGAATGAATCTTCAAAGCGACCCTTAAGCCTTAAGCGACGACTTATGTACAGAAATGATATAATCATTTCCGTATTAGCCATTGAACTATTCCGGTGGTAGACTTACCATCTGGTTTCCTTCCACACTGATGAATGAGTGCTTGCATCGTAAAGAACATGAAATACTCGAATGAGGCATATTCATCACATCCACTCTTAATTTTTGTTATGTGTATAGTTACGGATAATCTGTCTGCTTTACCCGGATTTTGGGTGAGTGCTGAGGGCTTTTAACACGGAAAGAAATTCAAAACAATCAATTACACCAGCATACAAAAAAATTGGTTTATATATTTAACTCCACCTACCTAGTGGTATGTATATCGACCCGATGAATCCGAATTTGAGGTCAGTTTAGACCGTACTCAAAATTTCGAGTGAATTACAAAAGAAAATTGGGTGAAAAATAAAGAAAATTGGGTGTGTCGGCAATAAAATAAAGGGTATTTTGTGTATTAATCGCTTCGTCGCCTTCGTCGTTGGGCCGACCACCGGATCAGAGTGACTTGACGTCAGTGGTAGCCCCGACGGAATACCCCCTATTTGGGGTACCCTCCATCGACCGACGTCCCCCTCTCAGGGAGGACGTCGGTCTTTCCTCACGCGGCGGGCCTCTCGGCAGGTGACGAACTAATTCCCCGGTCACGTCACCCGCGGCCACGGCTAGGGCGGCATGAGGCGCGGGTAATCGCGCCTACGCCGCCCCAGTCGCCGGTGGCGGATTGCCTCATCGAGGCTGATCGCCTCATCGAGGCTGCGCTCCTCGCGCGCGCGATCCGCCGATTAAAATATGACATGAAGATACTCAGTATAGCGTATTTAATTTGTTCACCACGCTCTTGTTACTGCACAAACGAGTGGGTAGAAATAAAACCGTAAGTAATAAAATACTAGCCACCGCACTACTAAGTCAGAATAACTTTAAACAGCAATACAATAAATCTTGGCACCAAGAACGTGGTGCAATCCAATATTAAAAACAAAAGCTTTAACAGAACAAAAGGTCGCTTCATTGTAGTTGCGTTTCAAGCGGTGAAACATTTGCAGGTTACGACGTGTGACGAAGCGATACCGTACTTACTAACGTGCTCTTAAATAAATTTCAAGGATTAAATTTTATATGAGTAGACGCGAATATAACGATTTTATAACGGATGTTGTCTTAAATAAGTAAATAAATAAAAAATGATTTTTTTTCGTAGGTAGTAAAATATTTGTTTTTCATTAACCTTGAACTAATAAGTTTCTAAACTTACTGATAAAAACAAATTCTTTCTTGAATTATACTATACATCATTCTTTTCGACACGTTATAACAGCGAAAGACGACATATTTATCTTTTTTCTTAGATCTTATCAGGGGTGTACCCACCCTGCTTAGTCTTGAAATAAATAAATGTACGAATGTGTTTAAATAAAACTAAATAAGAATTGGAGCTTATAGTTCCAAATATAATCAAAACATGCTATTTACATTATATGTTTACATTATAAATTGCCACACAATTTTATAACTATAAGAAATTCGACTACATATTATCAACTTGGTCGTTAGTCGTTAAGGGACTGGCGATATTTTTTAAAATTTGATTCGATATCATAAGAAATGCGAAACTTGTTCTGAAGAAAATTTGATATTATAGAATTCTCTTTATAATAAAATTTGTTTTCTATATTTGCAAAGTTGTGACTGACAAAGCAATCTGTAGTAATGATGTAGCGATACGATAAAAATAATCGTTTAAAGATTTATATCATTTGGCGCGGTGACTTTGTGATTCCTAAACTGGACGAAATTTCCCCAATGGAATCATTAATGAGGAAATTGTCTTTACTGTTCAATAATTGGTTTTTCAAATTTATTTTAAATACTAAAATGTTTTTTGATTTTAACATTTGCGTATCTCAAAACCTTAGTACCAATTCCAACAAAGTAATCGTCATCATCATCCTCATTTCAGCTCAAATATGTCCCACTGTTGGGCTCGAGCCTTCTCCACAACAGGAAGGAAATTGACCTTACGATACCATGATGGTAAGACAGGTTGGTATAGGGTTTTATTTCGAGTTCTCCTTCTCTTACATAGATGTTATATGCGCCTTATATCCCTTTGCC
Organism: Lymantria dispar; assembly: GCA_032191425.1. Taxonomy (NCBI): domain Eukaryota; kingdom Metazoa; phylum Arthropoda; class Insecta; order Lepidoptera; family Erebidae; genus Lymantria; species Lymantria dispar. Next base: position 14,533,656 of record CM063449.1, on the reverse strand, counting down.
GTCGTTTACGACATTCACGGGCAAGATAGAAAGTGGTGATTTGTATTCTTACTCCGTCACCACACGGAAACAAAGTAATATTTCATTAAAAAAATAAATAAAACACTCTTGATGGCCAATTAATTTGATGTATATATGCTCCCTTACAGCTCACCTAAGTCTTACTGCTGAGCTCGAGCCTGCTCCGTAATAGGAGGGTATTTTACCTAATATACTAATGCCTAACTATATACCTAAGTACCGCTAGTCAGAGTTTTAAATAAGATTTTATTTGGAATATGTCACGTATATTATATCCATTAATTGTCTTTTACGACACTCCCTTGAAAGAAAGGGGGTGGTGAATTGTATTCTTCCTTCATCACCATATAGAAAATAATTGCTTCGCGCGATATTTTAATGGTTTTTATTTAGGTGCATTTGATATTAACTTTGATATTAGCTTACTCATTATCATACACTTTACAGTACATCTTTTTCATAGAGGTTGCTACAAAATCTCAATTAATTTTGTCGTTTCTTCAACTCAACATTATGTTTTTTTTGTACATCAGCTGTTAGCTCCAAATGTTTTTAACAGCTTAGCCTAGATTGAAGGCTCTCAACCCAGAAATATCACGTTATACACCCCGCGCTTTCTTTAAGCAGCTCCTGATATTATACCGGGATTTTACCCCTGTTATACTGATCAAATGCCACTACAATAGAAGAATTGATTCGTGGAACTCTTATATTCTTTGTCTAAATTTATGTATTGCATCAGATTTTCAATTTTATATTTTGTAGATGTTAATTTCAAATAATTTCCTTCATACAAAAATATGACAGCTTTTTTGCCCATGTTTTTCGGTAATTTTTTTTTAACTCTCATGCAAGTATTCGCTTATTACAAATACGACCTTAGTGCAATAAACATTATAAATAACACTAAAATGGACACAGTCCGCTCGTGACCATGAACGCTGAAAAGTATTCGAAACGTCAGACAATTAAAAACAAAAATACAAACGTGAAAATAGTTTAATTTATATTAAATATTACTCACAAATTGTGCTTAATATAAATATACTGCTATTATATACTTAACTAGTAACCAATTTTACTACCTACTAGTGCCAATATCGTGTATTGTCACATTAATCCAATTGTCTACACGAGCGATACGGCATATCGAATCAAACAAGTGTTATCTCGAAATGACATAATGTTGATAACATTTTCAATAAACGGTGAATGGTATTGTATCTGATATGGGTATTTTTATCATTTACAAAGGGTAAATGAAATATTTGCGCTGAACATGAATGAATTTAGAATATATTTTATACAACAATTCTTCCTTGTAACAAATGTTCTATGAGGAAACTAAGAACTTAAGTATTTATTGCTTTTATTTGCTAAAATAATATAGGTATATTGCTTTATAATTTTGTGTCCGTGTGATGACGGACTAAAAATATAATGTCCCACTTACTATCTTGCCCGTGGATGTCTTAAAAGACGATTAAGGGATATAATACGCATATAATATCTATGCAAGATAAGGAAAACTCCTGTTTGACCAGCATGGTATAGTAATGTCAATTTCACTCCTATTAAATCCGCTCGAGCCCAGCAATAAGACGTTTAAGAGCCGAGATGACGATGGTGATGATTTTATTTTAGGGGTGTAAAATACCTTGAAAATAAAACGTTAGTTAAATTGTCTAATTTTAACTATCCCTTAAGTATTTAGATTCAAATCATCATCATCATCATCGCAGCCCACATACGTCCCACTGTTGGGCTTGGTCCTCCACCACAGTGAGAGGGAATTCGATCTACTATATCGTGCTGGCCAGACATGTTGGTACAGGGTTTCATTTCGAGTTTTCATTCTCTTGCGCTGAGGGTATGTGAATATTATATCCCTTAGTCGTCTTTTACGACATCCACGGGCAAGATAGAGAGTGGTGAATTGTATTCTTACTCCGTTACTACACGGATTTAAATATTCCGTTATAATAATAGAAACTCAATTTTGTGCAAAGTTATGGCATATTTAAAATTAATTGGGCGTCCTACACTGCGTCGTCCGATACGTGGTCGCCACTCGAGAACCTTTCTTCCACAGCGGTTGTCGGTTCGTCGAGCGATGTGGCCATTGCCACTTCAGCGTGCTAATTCTTCGTTCTATGTCAGTTACACCCGATCTGCCGCAGATTTCCCTATTTCGGATATAATTTAAAAGTTACACTTTTAAATTATATCCGAATAAAAGTGTAGGTAGTTCTTTTAGAATTCATACATAATATTATAGAGAATAGTGAATATAAAAAGGAAAGATGTGCGAGTATAAAAATCTCCAAGAGGACTGAAAGTGATAACAATAGGAGGGGATTTCAATGAAATTTGCATTAATATACGTAGAGATTGCTGCAGCGGAGCCTTTGTCGCCTGAATGTGAACGTTCCCTATGCGCAAGTTTAAAGCCTTAAAATATTATTAGTAAGATGTATAAAACCACTTGTACTTGTGTTATAAGACTTGATAAGACTATATTATTACATTTTCTTGTAACAATTAAGCTAGTTAGATTAAAAATATCGAGATTTTCTAAAAACGTGATGCCTAGTTTCACGACGGAGTAAGAATATAATTCACCACCCTCTCCCTTGCCCGTGGGTGTCGTAAAAGACGACTACAGAATGTAATATAGAAATAAAAGGAAAACTCGATATAAGGTCCTAGGGTAACACATCTCGCCAGGGAGATGCTCGTCAGCGTCAGGAACTGGGACGCAGTCGCCGCCTTCTGTGAGGCCGTTATCTCACGGAAGGAGGCGGCGGATCGTGTGCGAGTAGAGCTCCTATTCGGCGACACGTTCCGCCGCCGGCGACTCGGGCGGTGCAGGCGCGAGTATCTGCGCCTAATGCCGCCCTAGCCGAGGCCGCGGGTGATCGGACCGGGGAATTGTCGGTCACCCGCAGAGAGGCTGACCGCGCGATGGCGACCGACGTCCCAGGACGTCTAGAGGTGAGGTTACCCGAAAGGGTATTCCGTCGGGCTGACCACTGACGACAAGTCACATCTGCTCCGGTGGTCGGCCCAACAACGAGGTGACGTGGGTACGGGTGGGTTATGGGCCCGCGCGCCGTCCTTTCATCGCTCCGGACGAACTGGACCGCGCGTGCGCTTATCATAGCCCACCCATAAACAAAAAAAAAAAGGATAACACGTCTCACCAGCGTGTTGTAGAAGGTAAACTTTCCTTCCATAGTGGAGGAGGCCCGAGTCCAACAGTGGGATGTATATAAGTTGAGATGAGATGATGATATCTAGTTTCTATGTCATAACATGAAGAATTATCATCATGATTTTACTTTAGGAAAAGCTCAATATCTTATATCTCCTTACTTAACTCTCGCAAGAGCAAAAAGACTTAATTAAATGTTTTTTTTAATTAAAGATCCTGTATCTTGATTTATTAAAATTCTATCGTAAAAACTTGGCTATGGCTTGGATGCTTAGTTATTTGTAGAATAAAAAATTGCAAACTGGTCTCTAGCGCAATTTTGAATTATTTAATTTAGAAATGGAGAGAGGCTATCGGTGGCAATAAGCAATTAATAATTACAATAGTACTACGTACACGTGTGTGTGGGTGTATGTGTATGTGTGTGTGTGTGTGTGTGCGTACGTACGTGCGAATGTGCGTGCATGCGATTGTGTTTGAGTGATGAATTTTATAACAAAAAGATTCTCGAAAGGAAGAATTTTAAATTAAAATACTGTATCCGCATGTTAGATATAATTTCCAAATGATTTATCAACTAATCATAATGTAATAATTGAAAGAGATTTTTGATATTCAGCATCAGCAGTTCAATATCATCATCACCCTACTTTTATCCAAATTACTTGGGTCTGACTCAATACGAAGTTTTCTTTCATAGTATATATCGCTAAAGTTATAGGCAAACGTTTTCGCACTTTTCGCCGCCAGCATGACGTCAAAGCTTCTTGGGAATATAATTATTTAGCAGATGGCATCAAATGGAGTTGGTCCAGAGATCTGGACCAATCTATGTAAAGAGCTGAACCGTCCTTTTTGACTACTACGAGTAACGTAAGGGTACTCGTAGGTGCTTCAACACAGCATAGAAATAAGGTAATTAACGTCGTGCATTCATTAGAAATTCCTGTTAAGATATACATTTTGAAGTTACTTAATCCATCTCTACTTCATCTATCTATTGAAATCTACTGCTCGCGCTATCTATGCTTCCTCACAAAGTGAGACAATGGCAAAATCACCAAGTCATACCCAGGAGAGCGTCGCAGTCGAGAACTTTAGTGAACCTTTAGACGGATTTTATAGCTCTCGCGGGAAATTAAAGGAAATTTTATTCTTAGGCGATCACCGCACAGGAAATTAAATTAATCAGTTTTAAAATTGATCTTAAAAAAAAAGTTCTATCTTAGCATAAACTATTCCATGGCGATGAAATATTGATTTTGTGATATATAAATCATAGTTCCATTTATATTGAAATAGCTTCTGCTCTCGACTTCGTCCGCGTGGTATAGATACTTTAGGCAAACGCTAACTTTAACCTAAGACTTTGTTTACGAAAAAGGTGAAAATATTTTTTAATAAGACGATTCTGTCACAGATGATTTTTGCGAAAATTTAGTCGTTTACGTGGCAGAAGCTCTCAAAAGGAAAAAAAAAAACGATTTTGAAACATTCTTCATTGGTGCTCCGCTCCTGTTCGTCTTGGCGTGATGATATATAGCCTGTAACCTTCCTCTATAAATGGGGTATTTAACACTGAAAAAATTTTTCAATTCGGACCAGTAGTTCCTAAGAGCAGCGCGTTCAAACAAACAAACTCTTCAGCTTTATATATTAATTATAGATTTCTTTACAAATATATAGTTAACGGATACAAGTTACACCCAAATTCAGAATAACAATTTATTGATCGCACAAAGCATACCACTGTACTTGGCATGGCTTGTATCATAACCACCACTACATCCCCATCTGTTCAGTCGATTGCTTTAGGTGATATCTAAAATTTAAATGTCGTTACTCGAAAAGGGATATTAGTGACGTTGTACGAAATCGTGTTAGTGTAGTGACAAATTGCAATCTTATTATGTCATTACATAGATACCAATTTTACAGAAATTACAAACTAAATATTGATTTAGATAATTTATTAACCGCTGGCTGCGATATCCGTAATGAGATACAAATATTAGCATGTAGATTTGTTGGTGGATATTATATTATGTGTTCTGAATAACCCTGTGCTAACAAATCTATGAAATGCATATATGTTTTGTGAAACATGACACGTATAAATACAACATTACTATTGTTTATTATTTTCAAATTATTCGAAAAGTGTTAAATGAAATCTATTTATCTAATATCTTTCGAGTAATTACATCTTCACTAATATTATAAATGCGAAAGTAAGACAGTTTGTTTGTTACGCTTTCATGCTTAAACCATCGAACCGATTTCAAAAATTCTTTCACCAATGGAAAGCTATAATATCAGGCAGTAACATAAGCTATATTTTATCCCGGTACTCCCACGGGAACGGGAACTATGCGGGTAAGGCGACTGAAACTGAAGCAAAGCGAGGGCGGGTGGCTATTTTTCTATACATACAAAATCTTGGAACCGCTTCTACGATTTCTATGAAATAATACTAAATGTATGCAGAAGGTTTCGGGGATGATAAATGGATCTAACTACGTTTCATCTATAGAAAATATTGTTTTGTCAGCCAATGAAAAAACAATATTGGAATACTAAGCTACTATTAAGTCACTGTTATCGTGAATAGTAATAGCTCAGTTCCGAAGGCGAGCAGTCTAATCCCTAGAGTTTCAGCTTGGCTAATTCTCCTTTTTAGGGTTCCGTATCCAAAGGATAAAAACGGACCCCTATTACTAAAACTTCGCTGTCTGTCCGGCCGTCTGTCTGTCACGAAGCTGTATCTCAAGAACAGCAATAGCTAGACAGTTGAAATTTTCACAAATTATGTATTTTTGTTGCCGCTATAACTAACCGCTATAACAAATACTAAAAATAAAATAAATATTTACAACAAACGTGATTTTTTTGGCCTTTTGTTTTTGTTTTTGTTTTTGTACGGAAAACTTCGTGCGCGAGTCCGACTCACACTTGGCTGGTTTTTTAAATTTATAAATTCTTTTCATTATTTCATCGAATATTTAATAAAATCTAAATATATTTTCTATATAACACAATTTGCGGCAAAAGAAATAGCGAGGAAAGCACGATCATATATATTTAGATATTTTTCAAATTATTCGAAAACATTATGACTGTGTGATATTCTAAATCTTCTTGGAATTAATTTCCTTTTTTTTAGATTTGCTTAAAAGAGAAGGCAACTCGTACAGCTGTGGTCTACACATAAATATAGAATAATCATTAGAAATTCGTTGAAATATATTATGCGCTGCAGTCAAATACAATGTACATAAATATGTAACTCTAAAATATATGTGGGATGAGGTTATAAAAATAAAAGTGATGAAGATAATTGACATGTGGTGACGGCGAAAAAATACAATTCACCAGACCTTTATCCGTGAGTGTTGCAAAAGACGACTATGGGATATGATATACAGATAATATTACTGTAGCAGAAAAGAACTTTATACAAATCCATCTGACTTGTGTGGTATGCTAGGTAAATTTGCCTCTTAAATTGGAGGAGGCTCGAGCCCAATAGGTAATGGAATCAACACCTATGAGCTGAAATGAAAATATCAATGAATGATGATGATGAATGATAAAATATTAATTATAATAGCTTCTTATTATTTTTAGGGATTACGAGAATTTTCTTTATAATATGTATAATATGTTCGTATACGCGTTTTTTTTCTTCATAGTATACATCTCATGGCACAACTCTTTTCTTGTTTTTTTTTATTGCGAACGGTGGCAGACGATCAAACAGTACACCGGATGATAAGTGTTGCTGCCACTCATGGACCTTTGCAACACTAGGGGCATAGCTAGGCCACTGCCTACCGCGAAGAAAGTGAAAAGAGTGTGAATGCATGCAATGAGGTTCTGTGAAACTAAAGGCATCACCAAAACCTACCACACGCAAACACCCTCAGAAAATTGGGCTTCCAACTCTCTCACTCACCGAACGAAGCGTGGTAACAAATTGCTACTAATCAGACGTCGATTTTCTGTGAGAGTGTGGTACTACCCCGGATGGACCGATCCGCGGCTGTCAACAGTGTGGTCCTATCAACAGTCAACTTTTGCGCGTAATAGAAGAGACAGTAACTTACAACACCACGTGAGACAATATGTTAAAATTTATTAATCGTTAACTTCAAGACTGGAGTCTTAATAATCTGCCCGTATTACCTTCATATTACCAGTTGGGCTGACCACTGGTGCCTGGTGCCAATACTTTCTCATCGGTGGTACGTTTTTCTTCCCTTACGGTGATATTATTTGTAATTACTTAGTCGTCTTCTACCATATCTGATGCGGATGAAGGATTGGTGGCATTGTGTTATCGAGTGATATCCATTCGTTAGTATACCAATATTGAACATAGGCATATCCTCTTTAAGGACATAGTGTTCTAATCACCATCCTAAATTTTCATAACAGTGCTGAGTTAGGAGAAGGAAAGGATGCTGTCACATTTAGTTCGTCAATGAACTATTCGTGTTCCTGCAGTTATTCATTTTCACAAATACTATAATAAATTAGATTTGAAGTTTTTATACGAAAAGCCTATCTATAAAGTTACGATTACAGTCTGGTATGATATCCAGCAGATAAAAATCCCTCCATTAAGAATGAATGGGCCGATTCGAGGAATGTCATCTTTCAGTAAATAGGTACGTATATTGGTCATAATTCATTTCATAGTAGTCAACTACAGAGTTCATTTTTGACCCAAATACTCAAACAAAAACAGCGGCCGAGTTAATATAGATAGTTATATCTTATAGAAATATAAAGTCATTGGAGTAAATATTTATTTTATCTAACTGCTGCTTAAGAATTGCAATCAATCATCATCGTTTAGTCAATCACCATCAATCAGCACAGATTTAATTAGTAGATCAATAAATTTGATGATTAAGTAACTCAATTATCCCTTTGGTGACGGAGTATGAATAGAATTCACCAACCCCTCTCTTGCCCGTAGGTGTACACCCTGTAAGGCAGAGAAGCAGCTATAAAAATATTGCCAAAATTTTAACAATATTAACGGTGGAAGAAGAGTATGTATTACATTGAAACTGAGTATTTGAGGTAGGAATAGGTTAGTGAAAAATCAAGCTATCAAATAAAATTCCAGATCCTCAAAAGATCTACGAAACCCACAAACCGGATCAGAGGCATAGCTAGTAGATATGATATTACAATAATCTATCCATCAGCCCACTAAATCTGGAGTAGCCCGTTTTATTTTTATCTTATTCAGCAAACTAACAGCTAATTTTTAGGCATGTATCTAAGAATATACTTTAGACGATACAAGGATAATTACAAGTTTCAATATATAACATAAAAACTAATAAAAATCTGTAAAAGATAAAATGTAAACGTACAGTAACTGATTAAATAAGATAAATGAACAATATTTTACTGTACACTTATTACGCTTTAGAAAAGATATCGTCAGCTATTTTTAAATTGACAGACACCGGTATTAAATAAATCAAGGTCAAATATTGCGGTAACCTCATTGAAAGTTCTAGAGGTACGTATAATCTGGGACGCGGTCGCATCCTTCTGCGAGGCAGTAGTCTCGCGGAGAGAGGCGGCGGATCGCTTGCGCGAGGAGCGCAACCTCGATGAGGCGATCCGCCGCCGACGACTGGGGTGGCGTAGGCGCGAATACCTGCGCCTCATGCCGCCCTAGCCGAGGCCGCGGGTGAAGTGATCGAAGAATTGGTCCGTCACCCGCCGAGAGGCTGACCGCTTGAGGAAAGACCGACGTCCTCCCCGAGGGGGGGACGTCGGTCGATGCGAGGGTTCCCAAATAGGGGGTATTCCATCGGGCCGACCACTGACGTCAAGTCACCCTGCTCCGTTGGTCGGCTCAAGGACGAAGGCGACGTGTATCGCAGGTGGGTTGCGGGAATGCGAGCTTACGCCCCTCTGTCGCCCCGGACGGAGTGGTGCGAGGAGTGCGCCGAAAAAAAAAAAGAGGTACAATAAAGATTTTTGTTTTATAATAAAGGGATTTTTGTTAGGTAATTGTAATTAAAATGTTTTATGCCTTCAAGAGCCAAAAAAAACAAATCCATGTTTGGCCGCCAGTTTACGATTATAGCTGGTATTGTTAATCGGCAACTAGAGTGCTTTTGTCCAGTTGCCTGATGTTTACCAAGTCGGCTTTTACGAGAACGACAATAAAGTCTTCAAGTCAATCTTTGTGTGATGACGAGTAAGAATTCACCACCCTCGTTCTTGGGTTTGTTTCTTAAAGATTACTCAAGGATATAAAATGAAAATAAGGGCTAGGCCAAAAACACGAAATAAAGGTGTCAAACTTAAAAAAATTAAACTCTGATTACGCCAACCCATCAAGACGAGCGTTGTCTAGTAGGTCAATGTTTCCTTTTATTATGAACAAGGCTCGAGTCTAGCAGCAGTATTAGCTAATATGAAGATGGTGGTGGTGACTAAAGAATTGAATTTTTAATTCATCGCGGCTCATATACGTCCCACAGCTGGGCTTGAGCCTCTTTCACTATAGGATCGATGTTGACCTACTATAGTAAGTCATATACCACGCTGGTCAAACTGGTTGGTATAAGATTTTATTTTTAGTTTTGTATCCTTTAGTCGTCTTTCACGCCATACATAGGAGTGATGATGATGATCATCCGTCATCCTTAACCCTTATGTTACGAGGGACTTCACAAATATACAATTAATGGACCCAAATTATACTCGGCTAAAAAATATTTTGTTTGGTAGCCGAATCTAAGACTTTCGACACGAGGTAATCGGCGCACTCCGCCGTTCGTGCAAGTTTTCATTGCAAATGCAATTGAAATATCCGTGATACAAAAGTTACCTAAAACTTGGTTGACGTTGGTGAAAACTGGCTTCTAATTAGTCTTTTAGATATCAAAGAAAGAATATGTTTATTATAGCAAAAAAATACAAATCACAAATTAAAGCTATGGAAATAAGAATTAAAATAATACAGACCTAAATAGTGCCTAATTTGACATAACCCGGTCCTAACTCAGCAATGTGTTAGTTCCATCTGGGCGGACTCTCTCACCGCCTCCAATAAGGCTTTTCTGCGAAAGGCGCAAAGAGCCATGGTGGTGAGAACTATAAGAGGATATCGTAAGGTGTCCTGGACCGCAGTCACACTGCTGGTGGGCGATCCACCCTGGCCACTTCAGGCTAGGGCGCTTACGGCAGTCTACCGATTCCACGCTGCGGCGCGCGCCAGTGGCGAACCTAACGCTACGAGGACGACAGAACGTGGCCAGAGAGCCTTACGTAGGGGTGTCGGGGATCGAATGTCAAAAGATGACCTTTCCGGCACCCCGTAAAAGCGCGGACGGGATCACTGTGATTTTAGTGGGTATTCCGGAAGCATAGGCAGCCGGCGAGTCCCACACTCCCCCTCGTCTGTCACCGGCGGGGGATAGTGCGCAAATTGTATTTCCACAGCGAAAAAAAAAAGCAATGTGTTTTAGTTATAAGAAGCTAATGTTAACTTTATTTTAACACTGCTATCTATCACAATTCTAAACGTTTAAATCCTTTTTTTTACACCCTTTTCTTGTTCACGCTGTGAAAATGTGTGTGTTCGCCCGCCGTTGACGGGAGTGGGAGTGCGTAACGTGCGGGTTGAGAGGGAGTGCGTAAGAATTTTCTTTACACCCTGCACTAAGGAAATATTACACTTATTATATTAAGTAAACTTTACATACATAAAATTAAATAACCCGAGCTAAGAACAGCAAACTGGGTATCGCACGAAGTATTATTTCCTTTTTTTTCTTTTTAAAAGATAACACCCTGCACTAAAGAAATAATCCTTGTGTTGCGGGGGACTTTACAAACATATAATTAACGGACACAAATTACGTCCAGACTCACAACAACAATTTATAGATCGCTCAAAGTATTGTCCTGCATGGGATTTGAACCCACAACACGGCTTAATCACGTAGTGCTCCGTGATCTTAACCATTGCGCTATCTGTGCAGTAAAATATTGTCTTATATGTGTATCGAACCTATGACTTTTGGCGCGTCGCATTCTTAACCACTATATTATCTGTGGAATTCAAACTAAACAATGACATAAATATGTGAAAGGAAATTTATAATACACATTAGTAATATACACTAACAGAAATTGCTTTACAGCACAAAGGCGCACTACTCATACGAAAACCAAGCGAACAGTAATCCAATAAAATATGTTGAAGACGTGATGGGAATTCAATATCAAACTGGAGGTTTGTATAACAAAAGGTTACGTATGAGATATGAGAATACAAGTATGTACGAATTCACGATTTGAGCAGCGAAGCATTCGCGGGTCATAGTTCTCATAAGATTTCAAGCAATACTACGATTTCAGACAAGATTTTATTAATATATTTCATAGAATATATTTCATAGAATATATTTCATAGTATATATTAACATTATTTCATTAATTTATGTGCATTTGAATAATATTATAATTTCAAAAACTTTCATTATTATCAAAGCTTTTGTTATTTTAATGTTATTAGCGTTGGTTTTTTTCTGTCTAATTAGTTACAGAAGAGATTATTTTTCACGTGAGTGACTGTTCTCCGAGCTTTTTCATGAAGTGAAAGCTTTTAGGTTTGGATGGTGAGAAAATTCATGTAAATGGTCATCGATATGGTCACGTGTCGTGTCGCTGTGAACGCTATATACTAATATTTTGGAAGTAATATATTTAAAATAATTCTTGGATATGTATTTTAACTGTTTTCATGATCCTTTTCTTTATAATTAAAGCAATGTTTATTGATGAAATTTCCATTATATTTTTTATTATTTATGATTATATATATATTTCCCTAAATGTAGGTCTTATAACGAAGCTCAAATTCGCTCAGCGTGCTATGAAGCGGGCTATGCTCAGGATTTCTCTGCGAGATAGAACACAAAATACGGAAATCCGCAGAAGAACGGGTGTATCCGACCTAGCACAAAAAAATAGCACGCTGAAGTGGCAATCTCTGAAGGCCAAATTGCTCGACGAACCGACAACCGCTGGGCAAGAAAGGTTCTCGAGTGGCGACGACGTATCGGACGACGTGTAGGACGCCCCGCTGCTAAGTGGATCGACGACCTAGTGAAAGTTGCTGGGCGTCGTTGGATGCAAGCTTATACTAGCTGACCAGGCGAACTTTGTACCGCTATACTTTTTTCGTAAATATATTCTAGATCGCCAAAAATCTAGTCTCGGTAATGCGTGCCATGCACGGAGCTTACTCATCGCCTCGCGATAGGAGCGACTCCAGGGGTCACGTTCGAGACTCTGCAGCATCTCCTGTCTGTTTCTTATTCAATACCGAGATTCACATTTTTTTTTTGTGTGTATTTAGCTGTTGGTCGCAGATGACCTTGACAGCTTAACGCGGGCAACGGGCGAGCGGAAGGCTCTCAACCCGGTGACAAAGAGATTCAACATTGTTTTGCGCCAGTTTATATCGCTGCGAGTCTGACGACAACAACCGTTTATTTATATTTTTAAACGCTCATATTTACCTGTTTGCATTTACTACACAAAATAAAGAAATTTAAAGTATGCTGAATCAATTTTAAACAAACTTTATGACCAACAAATTCTTAATATGATATTTTCCTTTATAATATTGAAGTTGGCTAGAAATACAAACTTTTTTCATTGCAGTGTATCAATAATTTCAACAACCAACCGCTTACCACGTTGAGATCTTCAAATATTTTTAATATTCATTTCGCTTGGCATAAAATTTTATGCATAGTTCATTCCAAAATTCCAATGTACAAAAAGAGTATTTGTTCTTAATAATAACTCTAAAATTTTGATTAGAATGAGTGGTAGAGAAACTTTTAATTGATAAATTTATAATTCCTCCATAATTCTGACGTAAAATATAGCAAAATCTTCACAACCCTTCCACAAAGTCCTTAAAGTAAATATATATTAATTATAAATTGCAATCTCTCTCAAAGCATGAGACAATTATTGCAGCAAATTTGCCCAAAATTCGGATTATAACGCTGATTCGCTCATTTCTTCGCGATAGTTATAAAGGATTTGACTGCTTTTTCATATAAAACAGTTGTTGCACATTTTGTTCTACTTGCATTTTTTATGATCATCATAGTTCATATACTTCCCAGCGCTGGGCTTGAGCCTCCTTCATAACATGAGAGAAATTGACCCACTGTAGCACACTGGTCAGACATGTTGATATTAGGGTTATTTATTATTATTGAGGGTTTTATTTAGAGCTTTCCTTCTCTTGCATAGACATTACATGCTTAGTTGTTTTTTTACGATACCCATAATTGTTGTGGTGAATCTTATTCTTACTCCGTCTCCACATGGCAAATTGTTGTTGTTTTAGTAGCTCTAAAATATACGAAAAAACGTTCATATACTTACTTTCTAACTGGAAACAAATAACTATAACTATATTAGATAAGTATTGATCGCTTTTAACATTCAAGTGTTATTATTTATTGGTGAACTGTACCCGGAAAGTTGGCGCTAGTATAAAATTTGTTGTAGCAAAACTTCTATAGACTTTACAGTTACTTAATATAAACTTTTCCATTTACCTTCGAAAGTAGTGTTGCATATTGGATACACAACTGATAAATTGTCTATTCGTTCACTATGCATCTGTTTTGAACTACTAAAAACTAAAATTTTATGGTTTTGTTTGAAATTAAAAAAAAAACTCTTATCCATGAACCTATGTATGTAACTCGCTGATAATGTAGTATTGCTGTATTATCAGCGAATAACATAGGTTTCATTTTGTCCAAGTATTCTCACGAGAACGGGCAATACCAAGATCAATTCGCGGGAATTTGCTAGTATTGCATAAATTCAGATGTTTTGATATTAACATAACCTCCCCGTGTGGTGACGGAATAAGAATACAATTTACCAAAGCCTCTTTTGCCTGTGGGTGCTGTAAAAGACGACTAAGAGATATAATATGAATATAAGTGGTACCGTTTTACCAACGTACCATTCGACATCGTAGCAGGCTTCATCCATTTCACCTGGAAACGTTATGGTCTTCAACTTCACGTTTCTAGCGATCATTTCTCCTACGCGCAGGTTCTGGAATAAACTGCTGTATAACTGTATAACCTGCTGCTGTGTTTCCCGAGAGCTATGACATATTCTTATTTGAAAGAGATTTAAAAAGAGTTATTTCTTTGCAGTAGGCAACGGCAGTAGGCAGCTGTGCCTCTGGTATTTCAAAGGTCCATGTACAGCAGTACTTACCGACAGGTTTGCTACTTGCTCGTTTGCCACCGTTAGTAATAAGAAAATATAAAATCTAAGTAAGAGAAAAAAAACTCGTAATATGTCTACAATCTATGCCTACAAGTCTGCTCAGCGTAGTATAGTAGGTCAATTTCCCTTCAATAATGGTGGAGCCTCGAGCCCAGCAGTGGAAAATCTATGGACTGATAAGTTGATGATGATATTATATTCAAACTTTATATTTCCATATGTGGTATAGATATATTGTAAATACAACGTGTGATTATCACTTTCCTGTGGCATTAGTAAAAACGGGTCCAGGGACCACCAGAAAAATAGGCAGTTGTAATCTCCTGGAAAACTTATAACATCAAATGTGATCACCAATGGCCTATTTCGATAAGCCATTGGTGATCGCGTTAGGACAGGGATTAGGATCGTGACGTTAGGACTATAATCGCCACGTTCGCGTGGCGTCTTTGAGAAAGCTCTTGGCCCATAATAGACGTCGGCTGGATTAGAGAGAGCTATAATAGTGGCCCATAAGAGGCAAACGCAAAATGTCGACCTGGGCAGACTGCGTATTAGCCAGCACTCTTTTTGAGCCCGACATGGGGACTTGCCGGATTCTACTGGTGGATGTAGGCAACGTAGACAGAGGTCGTCAGTGTCTCCCCTAACAAGTTCATTGTTCCCCGTGGGCAGTCCAGTTGTAAAGAGTTCGGTTTGGTGCTCAGACCCTTTTTATAGCAGGCTATGATCTGGACATAATTTCCCTATCTTTCCAGGGCAACGGAAGGGTGACATGCAGCCCCGTAGTCTATCGTATACCCACCGCATTGCCATTTAACTGACTCCTGGAGCCGGTTTCTTGATCTCGGTGTTCAGATTCTACATGGCTTAAGAAACTATTTGCGTCACTTGTTACAGTAACGGATAACAGTTTCTACCGCCCGTACATTTGTTCGATAATAATTAATAAAGGAAAAAAAAAAATCAGAAACTACTTCTCTATGCGTAAGGAATATAAAAAAAGTATTTTTATGGTATTTCGCACACGTTCAAGCAAATAATGTTGTCTATGTTCAAATATGTTTATTCCGATGTTTCAAATAGCACTTGTAAGTAAATTCCATGAGACGTGACACTTGAGTTGACGTTGCTATTCTTTTGGCATCTTCAATTTCTACATTCATTTCTCACAAAGATATATGGTCGGATTATTGTCTTTATTTTATTTATTAAATATAAAATGAAACAATGCAACGACGGCAGTTAACTCAACACTCTTGCAGAGAAAAATTTAGTAGTATTCATTGTATAATTTTAATAAGTATGGTGATATTTATAAAGTATATAATGGTGTGAAAAGTAACTAATGATATATTAATTTGTATAATTTTAGCATGTAGATAAAACCGCCTTTATTAAAAATAAAATTAGGTTTATATCCAAGGTTTAATTCATGTGTGGATAACGAAAATCCTCTGCTTGGAAATATGAGCAATTAAATCTATATAATTAGTTGAGGAAATTATTAAGATGGCGATGATAGTTTGATGAATAATCACTCTATCGACGTTTATTATTAGATATAAGCTTCCCTAAGAAGGGATAATGGCTGTGAGTAGCATAAAGGGTTGCAACTGATCTTAGATAAATCTGATTAATTCTCATTTATATTACAAAAGACAACACTTCTTAACATACGCGTTATACTTTTAACATTACAATTGTTTATGTTAGTTTATAAGATGCAGTGCAAGGGTAAAACTAATTTAAAAATGAGTGATACAGAAATAGACTGGGACAAATTATAATAAAATATTTACTATAGTCATAGAGCCATATTGAAACAAATTGAGAAAGTGACTATATATAGTGAAAATTATATAAAAGAGCGTATCTTAGCATGCTACATATGAATGCAGCATTGATTTATAGTTGAGGCTGCAGATGGCTACACGATGACTTATACAATATGTATAAATAAAAATATCCATTCATTCATCAGCTTATCAACGTCCACTATGGGGCATGTATCTATTCACAGAATGGGAAATAATGTCAAAATTAGCTTTCGAGATAGTACGAGTAGCTAGAGTTAAGATTCCTAAGATACCGCTGCTTCCCACACCCTCAGTCGTGTTTACGTTTCTTATGGAAAACTACCACAGTAATGGGAAAACTAGCACAATAGTCAATAGTATCATTGTAATAGGTTGGGAAAAGATTATATCATTTTAAAAAGCTCACTATTAATATTCATCCAATTCAACTTTGTGTATGTCTTGTGAATGTATTGCAGCGAATATTGGCAATTTTTTGGTTCGTCAGAATAGCTTATAAAACTGCTACTGAGAATATCCTTGTATATACGGAGAGCACAGGAAGAAATCAAGCAAGCAATAGAAATGTTGTCTACTTTCATAGTTTCTACCTAGTAATTGCAAGTTATATGATTTAAACATTTATATGATTTATGATAGTGGAATAAGTATAAAGGTAAAATGTAGGTTAGGTTAAGATGTAAATATAATATTTTTTTTTTATCGCTGTTGGTATCAAACGAGCAAACAGCACACCTAATGGTAAGTGATACTGCCGGTTATAGACCTTATGTAGGTCGCTGCCTACCGTAAAGAAAGCGAAGGAAGTGTGAATGCGTGCAATGAGTTTTGATGATACTAAAAGCATCACTAAAACTGACCACACGCAAACACTCGCCAAAAGTTGGGCTGCCGGCTCTCTTGCTCACCGAACGAAATGCACTAACAAATTGCCACAACTCAAACGTCGATTTTTTGCTAGAGTACGGTACCTACTACCCTGGACGGATCGGCCCGCGGCTGTAGCCAGAAAACTGTCCACGGTGTTTTACTACCACATAGAATGACATAAATAAATGACTACACTGTTAACAGCCGCGGGCTGATCCGTCTGAGTAGTAGCAATTTCTTACTGCGCTTCGTTTAGTGAGCAAGAGAGCCGGCAGCTTATTTTTCTGAAGGTGTTTGCATGTGGTGAGTTTTGGTGATGCCTCAGTATCACCGAACCTTATTGCACGCATTCACACTCCCTTCACTTTCTTCACAGTAGGCAACGCCTAGCAAAGGTCCATGAGCGTCAGTGTTTAGGATCAGCGCCTTCTCAAGTAAAAAGAGCAATGTGTCGTCTGCGTGTGTGTAGTTATTACTTCGATTTCGTCTTATATTCAGTGCGTAATGAGCTACCGACTAGTGAACATCCTATTGTCATAAATTACTCTTAAACAAGGAATAAACCAAATATACAAATAGTTCGGAGTATCATTCCTAAGTCCTCGCGAGAAGACCTGCGCATTCAGTCAGCGCTTACTATCAAGTGCACTGTTTGCTCGTTTGCCGGCGCGGCGTTTGCAATAAAAAAAAACTTTTCTACATATCACTATTACTCATTTATGTATTGGATCGTTACTAGATAAATTATTACCAATGGTATAGGTATGCTAGTATGAAGGTCGTCAAATTCCCGAATTTATATACAGGTACGTCAAAATCACAACGTTGCTCTCCACTAGGTTACATCTTATATTTTATGAAGTAAGGTTGATTATCGTTTAAATATTTTACAGTTCGATTCAATAGTATTGCGGATCGTACCCGATGTTATTGCCTACGTGTCCAGTTGTAGGTCGACGAAAGGAGTGACGCGTGACATGTTCTTTATTGAAATTGCTACGTTCGTTGAATGAAAAATTTATGGTTAAAGTAATAAATTAGATATTTTAATTTTATTTTCTACTCCTTGTTAGGTTCATAAATGTTCTACTGTTGTTCAGTAAGCGCGCGCCTACTTCATAAAGGCAGGTAATTTTTTCCTCAATATTAAAGTAACTAGATAGTTTCCATAGATTATATATCTTACGAGTTTTATTTACATTGCAGTGATGCACCACAGCGTTCATGGTCACGAAAGAACTTTTAATCACACACTCCTTGCCTGACAAGACAAATATGACATATCCGTAAAAATAATTTTATTTCAAATATTGTAATCCTATACACCGGCATAAACATCACGAGATTTTTTTTGCAGATAAGCTATGTTAAGGTCATAGCTCATCCGAGCCGAGATGGAATGGACGGCGTGCATCCCCAAAACCCGCCGTACGCGTATCTCTCTGTATGTAGGTTACCTAAACCCGGTCCTTGTCATCATCAGTGGCCTCATTATATTAAGTTAAGATAATTTAAATATCAATATTGCATTTATTTGATTGAATCAGGCGATACATAGTGGAAATCCATTATTATTTTTAAATGGAAGGAAGGAAGAGAAATCCACTGCTTCCCCACGGTTAATCAATATACCGCACACCACAATAGAATGGAAGGAATAGGGGCTCAATGCGTATTTGAAGCCGAATCGTCCTGATGATGCCTCGTGTAGAGGCGAAACACGTGTCGAATAAATATTCGAAGTTTGGCAGCAAATGGCAAATTGACGTTCTGGAAGAAGCTCATCGCGTGAGTGAAAGATTCCCTTATATCCTATTCCACCTTGATCTCATCCCGTATTCTCTCCATTCCATTGTGATGTGCGGTATAGTGATTAACCGTGGAATGGCGGGTCTCCCTTCCTTCCTTCCATTTTAAAATATCAATTTATAATATACTAGCTGACCCAACGTTGTTCTATTCAAATAATCTCTCATAATTCTCCTTGAAATCGACAGCAGTACCACCTACCGGGTCCAATTGTGAATCTAAACCATTCTCGAATTCCATTGAACACACACAAAATATAAAGATATTGAATGACATGTGTATATCATCAACCAACCATTAATCTATACCAATAAATAAAATTGGAGTGTCTGTTTGTAATGTCAAAATAATAGGCTTTTTT
Organism: Lymantria dispar; assembly: GCA_032191425.1. Taxonomy (NCBI): domain Eukaryota; kingdom Metazoa; phylum Arthropoda; class Insecta; order Lepidoptera; family Erebidae; genus Lymantria; species Lymantria dispar. The sequence goes on along the minus strand of CM063449.1, from coordinate 14,514,236 downwards.
CATGCTCACACGGTTATTTGCACGACACCTATGCCTAAAATGGCAATTAAAAAATTTTTGTCTATCTGTCTGTCTGTCTGTCTGTTTGTTCCGGGTAATCTTCAAAACGGCTGGACCGATTTCAAAAATTCTTTCACCAATGGAAAGCTATAATATCAGGGCGTAAACTAGGCTATATTTTATCCCGGTATGCCCACGGGAACGGGAACTACGCGGGTAAAACGACTATAACCTATAACCGAAGCGAAGCGAGGGCGGATTGCTAGTGTGTTAATAAGTGTGATACCTTAGTTATTACTTTAAGTTTAGATGTCTCTGAAGAAAACAAGCAAAAAAAGTAGACTAATATTAACGTTGCTTTGTCTGCACAGATGTAGTAGCGGTTATGATACTGGCCTACCGTGCTAGTGTCAACTCCCACGCAGGACAATACTTTGTACGATCCATAAATTGTTGTTGTGAGTCTGGGTATAATTTGTGCCAGTTAAATTATATGTTTGTAAATTCCCTCACAACACAAGCGATACCATCACGTACACAGGCCCTTAAAACAAACTGTCAAACTATTAAAACATAATATAAAATTAATTAATTCTTAAAAAGTACTATTGTTATTACTAAAGTTTCTAATAATATTTAACTGTTACTGCGGTATGCTAGTGTCAAAATTTTGTTCCAACTTACTTTCTATATTAGGATAATGAATAATTATAACTTTTTAAATGTTGCTTTTAATTACCCAAGTTCTTGCTCGATGGATATCTGAGAATTAACGAGTTAAGTTTAGCGCGTGAACATTTCACCACGATCTTACTCCTTTTGTATAATTTTAATATTTATTTTTGTTTATCAGAAATACTTCGAGTCATGATATATTTCATGTTTTTAACTGTGATTTTGAACACATTTCACGTGCTTTAATATTATTAATTTACATAATTGTGTTAGATTATTTTTCTTACGTGAGGAAAATCATTTTATAGTTCTTCTAATGCAATTTACAATTTACCTGCTAAAGTTCTGCCATCTCTACTTTAGATATCTAAACTAGAAATGAACCATATATATTTTTTTATTTCATACGATGGCAAACAAGCAAACAGTACACTTGATGGTGAGTGTTGCTGTCGCTCATGCACCTTTGCTAGGAGTGTGAATGCATGCAATGAGGTTCGGTGAAACTAAAGGCGTCACCAAAACCCACCACACGCAAACACCCCCAGAAAATTAGGCGATCGGCTCTCTTACTCACAGAACGAAGCGCAGTAACAAGTTAATACTACTCGATGTCGATTTTCTGCGAGAGTGTGGTACTACCCCGGATAGTTCCACGGCTGTAGACAGTCCACTGTCAACAGTGTGGTCGTACCTCTGTGAAATTGTTGTTATTGTTGATATTTCTGAGTGATGGGGGCTGTGATTACACCCACCGTTTTATTGCTTGTAGGTGTAGTGGACGGTGAAGGGCTGAATGATTCAAGAGTTAAAAAAATGTATACCTCACTTGTATGGCTGCAAATAACGATTATAACTAGAAGTTCTCAGCCTTTTTAAAATGACCGTGAAATAGATTTTAATTTTTAAAATGTAACTCAAATAGATAAGCAATTTAAGTTTATTTCAAGTTTTAAAAACAGGTATCGAATTATAACATTATTCATCAATATGAATTTGCGAGAAATTGTTTAGTACATGATTTTGCACTACTTTTCAGTGGATCATCATCATCATCTCAGCCCATATACGTCCCGCTGTTGGGCTCGGGCCTCCTCCATAATGGAAGGGTAATTAACCTACTATACCACGCTGGTCAGACATGTTGGTATAGGGTTTTATTTTGAGTTTTCCTTCTCTCGCATAGATGGATCAGTGGATACTGTGAGAAAAAATATTGTGATCGATTTTAATTAGGACTTTTTAATAAAGTCCCGGACATGCGATCTCTTACACGTGACTTAAACGTGACGTTACACGTGATTTAAAAAAAAAAAAAACAACCATTAACAACAATTACAAACAGTAATATCCTAGCTGTATGTCTCACGATAATCAAAGAAAATAAATTATGCGAAGCTTGTACGATGTTTCAGAAACATTTTTATTTTTATATATATTTTGATAACAAATTTCTTTCGACTTTTAATATATTTCTGTTTACAATTTTCTTAATTAGGCTAGATAGAGTAAACTAACTCTTAATTGGACTATCTTGAATAAACTGTAGTTGACTCTAGCTACTCCATTTAAGAAAATCTATTGTATTATATACATCATTTCAGCTGTCCCACTGTTGGACTCGAACCTCTTCCACAATAGAAGCGAAATCGATCTACTATACCACGCTGGTCAGACGTGTTGGTATAGGGTTTTGTTTCGAGTTTACCTTCTCTTGCATTTATATAAGCACATTGAATTCCTTAGTCGTCTTTACGACACCCACGGGCAAGGGAGTGGTGGTGAACTGTATTCTTTCTCCGTCACCACACGAGATATATTAATAGCTATTAATAGTATAGTTGGACACTATGTATAGTCTTACAGTATATAAAAGAGAATGTATACATTTCTTTCAAGGGTATATTTTACTGATGACAAGTAACCCTGCTCCGGTGGACGGCCCGACGATGAAGGCGACATGCATCGTGGGTGGGTTACGGGAGTTGCGTGCTTACGCCCCTCTGTCGCCCCGGACGGAGTGGTGCGAGAAGCGCGCCGACCGCAACCCACCTCACAAAAAAAAGGGTATATTTTCACTGCTCGCTGTGACAGAGTATAGAGCAATGATATTTAATGCGCTAAAAAGCGCAAAAAGTAAGCTTAATATTTCATTATCATCGTATCAGCTCATATACATCCCACTGTTGGGCTCGAGCCCCCTCCACAATAGAGAAATTGACCTTACCGCACCATGCTGGTCAGACAAGTTGCTGTAGGGTTTTATTTCGAGTTTTTCTTCTCTTACATAGATGTCATATGCGTATTATATCCCTTAGTCGTCTTTTACGACATCCACTGGTAAGATAGGGAATGGTGATTTGTATTTTTCCGTGTGGTGACGACCACACGGAAAAATATTTAGTTTAAAATAATATTAAAATAAATTTATAAAAAGTAAATGCAGAATTAGAATTAATCATAGCTTAATATTTTATGCTAGCAAGTGTCAAATACAGCAGCACGTTAATAATTATAAGAACTTTAACTTTTTAATGAAACGAGAATCTATAAAATTAACATAGGTAACTTTCTAATTAAACCATTAGGTAAATGACGGGTGAACTAACTTTGAATAAATATTAATTGGGGTTGTTTTGTAGACCGTAATGAATTACCGAGTCCATTGCACTAGCGTTTCGTATCACGCTTTTTATTTATCAAGAACTGTTGGAATTAAATACCTATGTGTTATTATATAAAATTTCACGTGGTGAAATAATTAAGAATACAATTCACCACCCGCTAGCCTGCCCGTGGGTGTTGTAAAAGACGACAAAGAGACATAATATACATATAAGGGGATATAATATCTATAAGAGAAGGAAAACTTGAAATGAAACCCTATATTAACCTGTTTGACCAGCATGGTATGGTAGGTCAATTGCCCTCCCTTTGCGGAGGAGGCACGAGCTAGGCGCTGGGACGCATATAAGCTGTAATAATGTGATAGATTATATAAATGTAGACATAAATCATCAGTTTTAATAGCATATTTATTTTCATTATCTTTTTATTATAAGCAAGGCAGTTTTTGTTATTAACATCTCTTAATTACATCTTTTTTAATTTCCTTATAGACTTATCTCGTTTTAATTAAGAGAGCTAATTAAGTTAAATTCTAATAAAAATGAGATAGAAATTAACGGTTGGGAAATTCGACTGACAAAATTTCTGCCTCCATTATTAGTAAATCCTATAAAGACCGACTCTATTATGAGAAAATAATGAATGAAAAGTAAACACTGAACGCTTGGACACACACAATTTTATGGGTTGCCTCCGAAAAAAGATCTAATTTTCAATTGTATGAAAGAAATTATTCAATTCGTAAATTAATAAACTTTACAAACTGTATCAAATATGAATTTCATGTTATGACAGAATAAAAATATAATGGTCATCGCTATTTTTCCTGTGGATATCGTAAAATATAAGGAACGTGTCAGCGATAACAATCTTAGTCTTGGAATAGATTAGTAATTATCATGTAAGTACTAAACAACAATCGAATAACTTTCTATGGTCTGGACAAACCCCATCCGTTCAGTCCTGAGCAACGGAGGCAGCGTTGGGCTCCATAACTCAACTTTTGCCAGATCTCAGTTTACCTATACTCTATTAAATCTTGATATATAAATGGAAACTAAAATTAATATCATTGAGCTGAAAATAAGTGCTATGAAATGTAATTGCCTTTTTTGGGACAAATATTTCGGTAGTTGTTAAAGCCTCTATAATTTAGCAGCATATATATTTATAACTGTACATATTTAATTTCTTTACTTCAAGTCGTATAAATTAATGTTTTATAATAAGTAACTACAATGTATTACGAAATAATGTAAATAAAGTGAGTATTAATACTTTAGTTTAAAGGAATAATATTCTTTACAGACATTTTTATATAAAATACGAATAATCTTTCTTTGGAGAACTTTTTAATAACATTACGGTCTTAAATTCAGCTGCAATTCAAGAGAAAGAAAACAACTTAACGCGAGGGTAAAAGATGTTAGTACGAATAGAACTTTTAGAATAATAATTAGAAAAACTCATACATTTTTTAAAATATGATTTATTTTGCTTCGTAGTATTGTTACATAAGATGCTAAAGAATAGTAAAAGGTTTTTGAATGGTCATCAATATCTTACCGTTCTTAAGCCAATAGAATGCCTTTAGGTACAAGTAAACGAAAATACTACAAGTATAAGGCTAGATACAGAAGACACAGCTATTAAGACCAGCTAGCTGCTTTTGATGATAGAAATTATCACCTACCACTTTGTCTCTTAAATAAAATAAATCTTATAAATTTTAATGTTTACACGACTATTATATATATGAACCACAGTTATTTTAATATTTAGACTAGCAACCTGCCCTCCCTTCGCGTCGGTTTCAGTCATCTTACCCGCGTAGTGCCCGTTCTCGTGGGAATACCAGGACAAAATATAGCCTGTGTTACTCCTTGATATTATAACTTTTCATTGGTGAAAGGGTTTTTGAAATCGGTTCGGTGGTTTAAGCTTGAAAGCGTAACACAAATAAACAAATTTACTTTCGCATTTATAATATTAGTAAGGATTGTATCGTGTATTAATTTCTTTTATTTATGGTGATGAGAAAACCAGAAGAGACTATAAGACTTAGTTTTATATTTTAACTGCATAAAATATACTAAAATTATCCCATAACAAAAATCACTCCTTTTTTTAATCCACAAATTAATGATGTAGTACACTCACTTTAAATTTCAGCCTAAATATACTACTAGCCGCGTTATAACGTAGTAATATAATATTATCTTAGCTACTACTACTAATATACGTCCCACTGTTAGTTGTGTTGTGTCTCTTATCTTGCAGTGACATTATCACGATTATCCATAGAACAAGGTTGTGACTTTTGTAATCTTAATTCGTCACCGACATAGCCGTATTAATCGAACTAAAACGCAATAAATATTTCAAATAACGCATTAGGTAATACTTATTAGAGTGCCTTGATTATCTACCGGTGTGTTTCACTAATGCATTGTCATCCGATTTATACATGCATGCAAAATTTTAGTTCTATCGGCAACCGGGCAGTGGATCAAATTTAACTCGCAAGATTTGATTACAGACAACGGGACAGGTGAAACTAAATAAACGCTTGTAAAAAATTAGGAAATTTTGTCTTAGTTTAATAAAAGGTTTGATTTCATGATTTCACTATCGACCATCGTATATTTAAAGCTCAACAACAAAACGACCAGTATTTTACTACAAACTAAACACAGCGTTACAAATTGAATAAAAACCATTTTATCTCACTTATATCTACAACAACTGTATTAAGTGGGCGGACCCAGGTGTGTAGGGGATTTAAAGTTCATTGCACAGCTAGAAGGCGGGCCAGCCACTCATATATCTTAGCAAGCGCTTTGTTAATGCTCCAACAACATGAACTCTCACAATGATAGCTTCAGAGAGAAATTGCTTTAAATTTACCATCCCAGAAAAGTTTTCCTTTACAGTTGTTGGTAAGTATTTTACGTAAACACTTATCGACTAATCGATATGTAATATACGTAGCTATGTGTCCAAGAAAAATATAAATAGTGTTTGTTGTATTTATATATGATGCCGGATGGGGAATGGTACCTGCTGAGCGGGCCATAGGATGTTAAGAAATATATGTAAAGATACTAGTGGTTAGCCCAAAGGCGATGGGGACATTACGTCAGATTCTGTACCCCAAAACGCCCACTCCCTGGGCCGCTGGGGTACGTGTATATCAAATCTATAAAAAAATGTTTGGGTTACGCTGTACAGTTTCTGTTCATTCCACTAGCTATATCGTCTCTTATAATTCGTATCTACATTTACAATCCATACTAATATTATAAATGCGAAAGTAAGGATGTTTGTTTGTTTGTTTGTAACGCTTTCACGCTTAAACCACCGAACCGATTTCAAAAATTCTTCCACCAATGGAAAGCTATAATATCAGGGAGTAACATCCATACTAATATTATAAATGCGAAAGTAAGGATGTTTGTTTGTTTGTTTGTAACGCTTTCACGCTTAAACCACCGAACAGATTTAAAAAATTCTTTCACCAATGGAAAGCTATAATATCAGGGAGTAACATAGGCTATATTTTATCCCGGTATTCCCACAGGAACGGGAACTACGCCGCGGGTAAAGCGACTGAAACCGAAGCGAAGCGAGGGCGGGTTGTTAGTAAATAATATTTATATCTATAGGTATATAACACCTGGTACAAGAATTATCAGATCATTGGTCATCAGTTGGGTCTTTGAGCCAGGTCATGTAAAACTGACCGTGTGAAAATAGTCCTGTTTTAAACAATTCATACAACTGCACGACACGGTTGATTATGATTTTCATTATCTGTGTTGAAGAATAACAATATGAAAGTAAAATATACACCTTATTTTACATTCTTAGGGAAGAATATATCCTCGGGGTGAAAATTAATTCCAGTCGTTTTTTTTTGAGGGGTTTTTGAGGAGTTGGGTGGGTATTACAGATACTTTCCTTCCGAATCTTACATATACTAACGAGGCATACTTGTTTCGCCAAGTACCTGCACAAAGTCGGAGGCAAAGTATCGTCCTGCCACTACTGCGATTACGACAAGGACACGGCGCAGCATACGCTAGAGGTATATATATGTATATATGCAGTCAAAATACTTCATTTTTTTGTGAGGGCTTACTTTCTATGGAAAATATATACTAATACTAACAGGAAAGGGCTACACTGCCTTCCATGTATTGACATTTTCCATCTTAAGACGGCCTATGTCCAATAATACACGATGATAGGCTGATAAATGGATGCAAATCTAATACCTATTGATACACATCTCATTTAGTGAAAAACGTGATGGCGAACTGTGCACGATTCGATTCCTACGTGGCATTGTTTTAGCTTCCTTATCACTTTTGGTTTATTAAAAACAACCAAAAGCATTTAGTCTTATAAACTCGTACATTATTATCTCAGTGAAACATTAACGTAAAAAGAAAAATAAATGATGTCTTGTACTTTATTAAATCAGATTGAGATGGCTTTCTCGTTTACAATCGGTGAACATATAGCAGTAATCCACGAACACGACACAAGATCTCAGTCCCTCGAGACCTGTGTAATAAAGCTTACTCCAGTTCGATTAAGCCAGTAAATCAGACTGTCGACTCACATACATATAGAGGGTTAACTCCTGATTTCACGTGTCCCTGACTTCTATCTTGGCCAAAGGAAATTGCTAAGAAAAGATGGCGGCCAACCGAGGCCTGTTGGCTTTTATTTATTTGTATTTCTCCGGTTACGTTAACATCGCAACGTAGTGGCTGATAAATTATTGTAGTTTTAAAATGATTTTATTTATTAGGGTCTAATCTTATATCAATTAATATACGTTTTTTACTAAAATTTTTATTACTAAAACCTGGGTGAACTTAAAGAATATTTACGGTTTTTAAGTGGTAGCTAACCAAAATAGTATATAGAATTCCGTGTGGTGACGAAGTAAGAATACAATTCACCACCCCCTCTCTTGCCCTTGGGTGTCGTAAAAGACGACTAAGGGAGATAATATGCATGAAATATGTATGCAAGAGACGGAAAATTCGAAACAAAACCCTATACTAACACGTCTGACCAGCGTGGTATAGTAGGTCAATTGTCCAATTGGTAGAGGATGCCCGAGCCCAATAGTGGGACGTGTATAGGCTGCGATGAGGATAATGATGATGATGATAGATTGTACACTATTTCTTAATATTTTATTAATATTATTACAAAGTCAAAAATATTATTATTAAATATTATTATTGTTACAAAAATATTATTATAAAGTCGCTAATGTTTTCTAATTACTAGGCGTTATTTTCAGAAGATAATAATTATTATCATGTAAACATCATATAATCACGCGAAGTGTCGATTAATTCTTCCTTAATTCTAATAATATGGATCGTAGGTTTCTTAGGTATTATAGACTCTGTAAGATCTTTACTAATTCAGACACACACACCATAATATATTTATGTAGTAAAACATATGAATATATATATCAGCATTCATGACCGTTTCACCCTTTTTTTTCGTAGGCTATACATATATATATAGGGATGATCATTTACCCTGTCGTGTTATTCTAAAAGAATTTGGCGAATCAGAGTAGTAGAAACAAAATTGAAATGCAAAAAAACAATAATTATATTTCGTAGGTGTGTAATACTATCATGAACGTTTGTAATGATTTAGAAGTATTGCGATTGGTCCTCGCTATGCTTCCGTTCCTGCCACTTTTCACCCGATCTTGATGACGTGATCCTTAATTATTATTATTTTATATTATTTAATTATATTTAAATTATCATATTAATTTTAATGCTATATTACTTATTTTGACATCTTTTAATAACATAATAACTTATTCAATGACTTATATCTTTTTATATACATATTTTTCTTTTCATTTTTAATTGCAAAACTTGAGTGTATGCTATTTGGTATTATACTCTGTGTTCTTCTCATCATTTCAGACTTTTTAAACTGCTGATTACATACAGTGTTAGTTTGATTTAAATACTGTTATTATTGTTACTAATATGACTATTTACAATTTTAAGTAATTTATGAACCTATTAATTGTAACTCTTCTGTACCTGCATTTCTTGTGACCTAAAACTTAGATTAGTTAGGCTGCAGCTAAAAATCAGCGCTGCAAGATTATGTAGCATATACTGAGCCTTTTGGAAACTAATACCTGGAATTTAAAATTTACGTTTATTTTAATTATCAATATTTTTTTCGTTTTCGTTTTTTATATCATTTTAAAGTATAGTGTCCAATAAATCTGACTTCCTTTCTTTCTTCTTTCTTGTATTTTACACATGCAATATTTCTTAAGATATAGTCTCGGGGTTGAGTCCCGGAATGGGCAAAATTTCTAAGGGTTTTATGAGAGAAAAAATAGCCCAATTTACTCCTTATTTAGACAGCTATCTGATAGTAAAATATTGTGGATATCAGTCCAGCCTGTTTGAAAATTATCTAAAATAAATAGACAGATAGACAGATAATACATTTTTAAACTGGTTTTTAGGCATTTGCTCGCGATATGATACATATGTAAGCATGAAAAAACTACTATTTTAACTAATTTTAACAGTACAAACAGACACTTTAATTTATTAGTATAGATATAAACGCTTCCATTCAGCCTTAATTATTTATTTCTATCCAAAACTCTTAATGTCTTTATTGTTAATTGGCTTTTAAAATAAATTTCAGTCCAGTCACAGCGATATCTGATATTTGCCATTACTAGCGTCACTACCGAATACAAAATGGACGGCTATTACATGCGGGTCTATAAATATTAAAATGTATCAGTGTTATCTCCATATTTGTTATCAATTTATTATACAGACTGTTATTTATTACCCGACTACGGAGGGTTATGATTTTGACAGGCTATGTATGTATGTTCTTTTGTTTCCTCATAGCTCATCAACTACTTATTAGAACCAAACAAATGAGGTCATTTGTCCGGATCATTAGAAGTTTCGTGATTGTCCGCTAACTATAGGTTACATGATGTGTCACGGAATCTAATATGGCACCCTCTAGAAGTTTTAAAGTACTGTGTTAAAAAATAAATTTGAGATAAATATGTCCTGTTTCGTATCATTGGAAAGGGCGCAACGTGTACATTTCAAAAATATATTATTTATATTATTAGCATTGGAGTTTTTTCGTGACTTTATCCTTATTTATCCGATAACTCGTTTTTTATCTTAGTTGGGTTTTAGTTTTTGCTTTCATCTTGTTTTCAGTATATCGAAATAAGAAATACAAATTTAATTTATAACAACTTCTGTTACCGAATGGTGTGGACTTGGTCCCCACGTGTGGCAATTCTTTATAGGATTCACAGATCATTATTTCTTTTTCTTTTTTCATTTGAATGTGAGTATAATATGGGTCGATTAATTGCATTGTGGAATTCTCTACGACACAATGAATTATTGCCTATTACCCAATTTAAATTCGCAGTTAAATTCGCAGGTCATTGCACTTAGAGGAGTCGCCAGAACTGTAATACGCCCATATTTTACCATTTTTATTCTCACACAAGGTAAAAAGTTTAGTATATTCTGAACACAGTATCAGACCTCATGCTTAATATTGAGAATTTCAAAACAAAAGTAATATTGGACAATACTCCATCATTCAAGGCACGTCTTCAATGCCTTTTTTTCTTTTTAGCCATGGTCGGTACACCCGCCGCCCGGCTCCGTCCGAGGCGACGGAGGGGCGGCGCGTGACCCATGACCCACCGGTAGCACGTCGCCTTTGTCGTTGGGCCGACCTGGTGGTCGGCCCAACGAGCAGAGTTCCTTGACTTCAGTGGTCCGCACGACGGAATAACCCGGTCGCGGGGCACTCTCTCCTCTCGACGTTCCCCCTCGGGGACGTCGGTCGCCGTTGCGTGGTCAGCCTCTCTGCGGGTGACGGACTAAATCCCCAGTCCAGCCACCCGCGACCTCGGCTAGGGCGGCATCAGGTGCAAGTACGTCTTCAATTCCTACGGATAATTGCATCGCCAAGCATGTTACCAGAATAGTAAACATGATTGCTGCCATGACACGCTACATAATTTTGTGCTCCATTTTCCACTTATAACTTTCGCGTTCACGGAACGCGAAAGTTTGTGAGTGTTTATAAATTCTCATGAAAAATATACCTACTAATCAGATTTTGAAAACACTTTACAGTAATTTCAGCAAGTCAGAAGTAGTTCTTTTCTTTGTCCAAAATATATCGATATATTTTAAGATATTGTTGAAAACGAAAAATATCTTGAGTGCGGGAAAAACGTCGGTGACGGTCTTGAACACCCATGGCGTAGAGAACCAGTATCTCAATACTCCTGACATCTGGACTATCCTCATAGTTTCTGCTATCCTTTACAAAGAGTGGTTTATGTACAAAAAAAATCTTAGGTGATGTCTAGTGAACTAATTATTATTTATTTTTTCATACTAAAAAACTCTCTTTTACTAACCCATTTGATCAGCGTAGTATAGTAGGTTAATTTCTCACCTATTATAAAGAAGGCTCGAGCTGAGGATTGGAATACATATGAGCCGCGAAAATTCTTAACAACTGCGTTGATACTTGCCCAGTAGTTGGAGTTAATATACAAATACAATCATTGCCGTATGGTGACGGAGTAAAAATAAAAATCACCTGCCCTTCCACCATCTTGCGCGTGGCTGTCGTAAAAGACGATTGAGGGTAGACAGGGTCGACGACGATGACGACGACGACGAGGGACGACGATATAATATATATATATATATATATATATATAACATCTGTGCAATATAAGGAAAAAGAACACATTCACGCACTCTCCCCTCGCCGGTTGCAGACAGTATGTATGGGACTCGCCGGCCACAAAAGCGATCAAAGTACCCACTAAAACCATAGCAGCCCCTTCCGTGTTTTTACGGGGTGCCGGAGAGATCGTCGAGATGATGTTCTATTCCCGACATCTCAACGCTTGGTCGTCGGGCTTGTCATTACTCAGGGCGATCGGAGGAGGAGTGCATAGCGACGTCTTCTCCTCCCTGGCCGCCACCGGCGGAGCGAATCTGCGGACGTAAGCACCTCGCGTACCCGCTCCGCGGCCTCTTTCCTTATCACGACAGCCTCACAAAAGGAGGTCATCGACGACCAAAAGCTGTCGCTGCTGAGCATCTTGGAGGTGATGGTCGGCAACGATAGATCCCTTGTTCCCATTTCCATTGACAGGACGTAGCGCTGAGGCTCCTAAGCATACTTACAGTGTGACGTCTGACCAGCCTGGTATAGTAGGTTAATTTCTCTTCTATTGCGGAGGGAGCTCAAGCCCAACAGTGGGACGTATATGAGCTGAGATGACAGCTGACATAATAATTTTGTACCTACATAATATTATTATCAAAAATTGAAATCTTTAATGTAATTTGTATTTTAATAATGCATACATAAATAGCATAAATTAATTAGTCGTCGTTATATTAAGTAAATTGTAAATTTAAAAGTGGAATTATGATTATCAAGCCTTTTGACGTTTACTGCTGGGTATAAGCCATCTTCATAGAAAGCCACAAAGTGCGATCTTATGCTGGCCTTCACCAAGTTGCCTCCTAGTGAGTGAGTGGTAGAGGTTTCCTACGCTAGGTCGTCCGATACATGGTTACCACTCAAGAATATTTCAGCAATTTGTTCGGTTTTTCAAGAAAATTCAAATTTAAGCTTTAACTTGACAGTTTAAGGCATTTAAATATGATTAATTATTTATTAATGCTTAAAATGACTACCTCGTTGGTGAACGCGTATAAATATGTTACGTGATCGTCAGGACCTGCCAAAACTAAAAAAAATCTGTTGGGAAATGTGGATGATACATTGTCTTATAATTACACGGTTAAAACGTCTACCTGTATATAAAAAGTAGGTACATGTATAGTTAGACAACTAATGCGTATTATTGTATGTCGGGTTTTTTACAATGACTGTCGAATTTTCACTAATTACCCCACTAGCTTTGAAGCACACTATTCCCTCTAGGCATAAAATATACTAATTTATTTACAGTAGGGGAATTCAGGCGCCGGTAATTTGTATCACTCCATTATTACACATTTTATGAAAGATAACGGGGAACGTTTAGATAGAATAATTGAAATGTATATCATGCAATTGTGGCAGAAATCCTCGTAATTATTTCAATTTTCCTCTTGTTATTATTTGCCCAATAAATATTTCTTAAATTATTTTTTTGCTTCAAATATTTTCTATGTACTTAAATTTTTCAGCTTAGAATAATAATTCATAGAAGGTAACTCCGCGCACAAAAACTTAAGCGTATAAATAGGAGCCAATTGGAGTCCTAAGGCGGATCGTTCAATCCGTAGTATACAAGGTCACTGTGTACGTAAGGCAACTCTATTGTATAGTGGTGTGCGTGTGTATGTGTGTAATCGCTTGCACGTATGTAGTATTTTTGGCTTCACGTTTTTGATCGCTTAAGTATCGACACTATCCTTCTATACGTTATTGTTCTAAGTTATTGAGTTTTAAAAATTAACAATAGTATGAAGCTGAATAGCTTTTAAAGAACAAGCTTATATAAAATACAAATTTGACTAAACAATAAAATTCCTAATGCTGTAACTTGTTTCAGAAGTAACACTTTTAGCTCTGTAGTAGTGCAAAATTGTCAAGTTGAGCTAATCAATGAGAATATAATACGCTTATTGAACAAATATTTTTATGACTATTTTTAACGTTATAGTTCTTTTAGTTCGTTAAGAAAAAATGATGAGAGTAAATTTTTACACCGTCACGAAAAACCGACACCCTGAAGTTGGCCAGTGAACATTTTTCACGTAGCGCGCACAAACTATTATACTATTTATGAGAACTAGATAATGCGTTATAATAAACCTCTCAATGTATTAAATACCTTTTTTCAATTAGTAGTGTAATTTTTTTTACAAATGCGTAGTATAAAAATTTCAGTAAAAATTTTATCTTGTTACGCCAAAGAAGCGTAACTTACGTGCAAATATAAGTACACGCACACTTTATTTTGTTTTTGTATAGTTGTCGCGAATATCTTAGATTGTGTACAAATGTAAATTCATATTTTTTGAGTGGTGACGAAATAAGAATACTATTTACCGCTCCATTTGGCACCCGTGGGTGTCATAAAAGACCACTGAAGGACACTATATGCAGATAATATGGCTGCACAGATGGCGTAGTGGTTAAGATAGCGACCTACAGTGCCAGTGTCGGGGGTTCAAATCCCACGCGGGACAACACTTTGTGCGATCCACAAATTGTTGTTCTGAGTCTGGATGTAATTTGTGTCCGTTAATTATATGTTTGTAAAGTCCCCCGCAATACAAGGATTATTTCCTTAGTGCAGGGTGTTGTCGTAAATAAATAAAAATAAAAAAATATCGATGCAAAACAAGGAATACTCAAAATTAAACCCTATTCCGACATGTTTCACCAGCGAGGTCTTGCAAGTCAATTTCTCTTCATTATGAAGGGGGTTTCAGCCCAACAATCCGGTGTATTTGAATGAGCTGAGATGATGTATATATGACATCCAATATGTTAGGATGTAGTTGATGGTTTACAACTCTCTAGACTGTACTTGATTTGCAACCAATTTCAAGTTTTCAAATACCTTATTAACTTATATTTATTATACCAATTATTGTTTAATTACAGGTAACCAGAAGCTTATTCATTTAAGTTGATGGTTTATCAATCTATATATAAATACGTGAAGCAAAAACTTTGTACCCCTTTTTACGAAATTTACGTGGATGGATAAGTATGAAATTTGGCACAGTTGATGTATATAATGAGGGGAAGTGCATAAAACTGAAATTTCATATAATAATGTATTAGAAATGCATTAAATTCATTAAAAAGGCATTACGCACACTAAACGCAACGCTACACACACACGTATGTGTGAGTGTGTTGCGTAGCAACGCTTATACGCTTTTGTTTACGGTTAAAATCTCTGGCCGAAGTGAATGTCAAACAATCATAATTATGATGACAATGTCTAATAGAGATTTGTGTTTATATATTAGTTATTAGTGAAATACAGCTTGCTCAATTTATAATTATACATAAATAAAATTAAAGAAAATTGTGTAGCAGAAAGTTAATTAAAATGAATTATGGCCGAATTTCGACCACACGGCGACCACTAGTGTACATAATTATTTAATTATATATGTTTTTTTTTTTGCAAACGGATTGTTGCTGTCGCTCATTGACCTTAGCTAGACCGCTGCCTACCGTGAAAAAAGTGAAGGGAGTGTGAATGCATGCAATGGGGTTTGGTGAAACTAAAGGTATCACCAAAACCCACCAAACGTGGGTGTTTGCCCTCAGAAAGTTTGGCTGTCGACTCTCTCGCCCATCGAAAGAAGCGCCGTAACAAATTGCTACTACTTGGACATGGATTTTTTGCGAGAGTATGGTAATACCCCGGACAGACCGGCCCGCGATTGTAGACAGATAACTGTCAAAAGTGCCACTAATATGTATGCCTATTCATAAATAATTGAAAATATCAAAATTCGAGTAAAGAAAGCTAGAAAAACAACTGCATCTATTGCATGCGATTAATAACAACTGTATTGGTTTTTCCTTCATACCGGTTGAGTTAACGCGGTGGCTATGCAAATATTGCCATCAATATTCATGGCCGTCGACGTCATCGGTAATTGAGTCTACCCTGACAACAGTGCCTTTGATATGCATCCTCGTTATTTCAAATATCAGTTTCTCTGATTTCATCGTGAAAGAATGAAATTTTATTCAGAAAATTTCCCTTTTATTATCTCGACATAGTAAACGATCTTAAATCGCAGCTATAGGCTGAAGTGGTTAATGATTACATGAGATAAATATTAACACTATCCGTGTGGTGATGGATTAAGATTATAATTCACCACCCCCTTTCTTGCTCGTCGGTGTCGTAAAAGATGACTAGGGGATATGGTATGCATATAACATCTATGTAAGAGAAGGAAAATTTTAAATAAAACCCTATACCAAGACGTCTGTCCAGTGGGTATAGCTGGTCAATTTCCCTCCCATTATACTTACATAGATGCTCGAGCCTAACAGTGGGAGTTATATGAGGTGTGATGATGATGATGAAACATTCAGTACCTACCCATATTGGGACTTATGATTATAGGCTGAGATGATTATACAAGAATTGCATCGGATTGAGAGTTCTTCGCGCTCATATATCATCATTTCAGCCCACACACGTCCCACTGTCCAACCTTCCTCCACATTAGGAGGGAAATTGACATTATTATACCTTGCTGGTCGGGCATGTTGGTATAGGGTTTCATTTCGAGTTTTCCTTCTCTTGCGCAGATGGATTGCCAAGTCAATCTATTTATTTAAAACATAAAAGATCTTTAATATTGATATAGTCACTATAAGAAGTTGTTAGGTTAGCTATTTACGTAATAACTTGAGAAGAAAGGTCCCTTAAGCAGGGACTGAATGAGTTAACCGACTTGGTATAACATTGATCTCACAAGTTTTTATGGTAGAAGAACTCAGTTGCGAGGCTTGGCTTTTTTTTACAAGTTTTGTTTTTGATGGAATCTCATTTCTTTTTATAGATAGACCTACTTATTTTCCTTTCCGGTACCTTCTACTTCTTGAATACCAACAACGGATTTTCTTAGAGCACACTCTCTGAAAAATGAGACATCTTTCCTTTCCACTCGAGTCATTTCTACCTAAACTAAAAGGAGAGATGTGAAAATAAAGAAATTTGATTGGATTTGAAACACATCTCCTCTAGTCTCCTCTCCGCTTTGATGGCAATCGAGCCTAATGATGATGTTCTTTCTTTCAGGTATAATTCAGGCAATTTAGTTTGCTTAATACTTTGGCAGTTTTTGGTACAATTTCATAAGACATGTCACACTCTTGCTTTTTCATTTCGTTGATTGACCATTTTACAAGTTATCTTTGAACATAATTATATCTAAATATTTGTCTACACCTATTATGCCAATCATCATTCAGCCTATCGCCGTCCACTGCAGAACATAGACCCCCCTCACGCTTCACCATAAAGTGCGGTACTGTGACACCTGCATCCAACGACGCTCAAGGGTAACAGTTGCCATGACTAAGACTCATTTTTCTTCGCCATATGAGGAATAATGCCGCAATCGCCATGTTTGGTAGGCGGGTTGGTTTCGCAGTAAGGTATCATACATTTCCCCGGCAAGAGCTGCTGCCCACTCTCCTGTTGAATCTTTTTTCTTTAAATGACAACGCCTTGCACTAAGGGAATAATAATCCTTAAATTGTGGGGGACTTTACAAACATATACAATTCATCATCGCAGCCCTCATACGTCCCACTGTTGGGCTCAGGCCTCGTCCACAATGGGAAGGAATTTGACCCACTATACCATGCTGGTCAGACATGTCGATATAGGGTTTCATTTCGAGTTTTCCTTCTCTTGCACAGATGGTATGTGCATATTATATCCCATAGTCGTCTTATGCGACATCCACGGGTAAGATAGAGAGTGGTGAATTGTATTCTTACTTTGTCACCATACGGAAAGAACATAATTATAATTAAACGACATAAATATACAGATTATATGTTCTATACAATTTTTATTATATTTATTCATTCATATTTCATGTTGTGCATATATTTTAAATTTATCTACTTTAATTATCCTTCATAAATAATAGTTAACATATATGTATATCTTATATTTAATAAAATTATATAAACTATTTCTACACATGAGCCTTTGTGTATAACACTTAACACTTTATTTGGCATACGTGACTTCACTGACGCGGATCTGTCAGAATATCAGCGCTAGGGTAACCACATTACCTCAGCAAAAGCTGAGACAAATACCACATTTTGGCCTCACGCATGTGCACAGTTATATATAAAAATTCATTGCTTGAAAAATGTGAGGTTGCAAAATAAAAATATTTTCTTTCTTTCTAAATTACATTCGACTCAGAACAACAATTTGTGGAATGTACAAGGTGTTGTCTTGCATGGGGTTCGAACCCGCGACACTGGCACGGTACATTGGTATCTTAACCACTACGCCATCTGCAGTCTTTAGCCGGTTTTTACGATTCCCATAGGGAAGCAATGATGGCGACAAATGTATTCTTATTTTTTACAAAGTTACATTTCATTAACTGCAAATGTAACTTTGTAATCCTATATATTTATATGGGTTTACAAAATTATTTATGCAGTTAAATTTTTCCTTCATTTATACACTAAACACTAATTGTATTCTAAATTTGAAGCTTCTATGTCTGCTAGAAGTGCCTCTTTAATATTGATGATCGGTCAGTCAGCCAGTGAGTGACAAAATTACGAAATTTTGAATAGTTATAATTCTTAAACTATTGGTTCAAATTAAATGAAATTTGAAATACACAATGTGTATACAATGCCTGCTGGGTTACAAAAAATTCAGGCTTCTAGTTTTATTCACAACGAAGTTATAGGGGGTCGAAAATGGCCTGAATGGCTTCGAGAAAAGTATGTTACGGCAGTGTTGCGTTTTGCCCGACTTCTTTTTTGCTCGACTTGGCGGGGGCACTGCAGTGCCCCCAGATATATTCTGAATGTCAGAAAAACCCTAAAGATTTCTATGAAGTTTTGTACGCAGGAGGTGTTGAGGCTATAAATTGATCTAGACGGGTTTAATTATAGAAACTATTGTTTTATCTTGGTGTTCAGACAATATTAAAATATGAAGTATTTAGACGGATAAATGAGAAGAATCTGCCCTCAATCGGGACCCTATTTCGAAACATATGTATGTGTTAATATCGTCTTAATTTGTAAGCACAATAACGAACTCGTATTTATATATCGCGACCAGATTTCTTTTTGACCTTGAGATATGGATAAAAATTACTGTATGCGTGACTATTATACAATCTCTAAATCTAGCCCAACACAAGTATAATAAATATTGAACACTGGTTGTTTTTTTTCATCTTTATTTGGACAATTATTCCATCTTTTAAAAATATGTTTTAAATGTGTTTTGTGTTTTGTTTTAAAAAAAGTTTGTAACACTTTGAAAAATAAATATGATATAATAAGTTAAGTGGCAACCGCGAATTGGAGGACGCTGCACAGGACGACCACTTATTAGCTGGACTTATGACATTCTGAAAGTCGCCGGGAATCGTTGGACGCAAGCGGCACAGGAGCGTTCTGCGTGGGCTTCTTGTGGGGAGACGTATGTTCAGAAGTGGACCGTTATGGGCTGATGGTCGGATAGATGGTGGGTTTTAAGATACAACTGTATACTAAAGCCGTGAATCACATTTAATTGTTTTGAGGTGTTGAACTAACTTTTCTCACGTAATTTTTAAGAGTAATAGTGTACATAAAGTAGCATAATATATGTATAGATTATCGTGATAGTAAATCTTAGAGAACAATATTTTTTTCTTTTTTTTTACATAATAAAACATAAAAAAAAAAATTATAACACATTCCAATATACACTGTAATGTAACCTAAAGCTTCACGTTGATCTCACTTGCTTAACTTGATTAGTTTTTGAGATATTTTAATTTAAATAATAATCATGCGTCCGGTTATTTTACTCCCATATCTCAAGTTCAAATCGGAATATGGTCGCGAAATGCGCGAAAATTCTGTTTAAACATTAAGCTGAAATTAATAACTAAGTTCTCATTTCAGGGCAGACTCATCATATTTTAGCCGAGGCCGCGGGTGACGTGACCGGGGTTTAGTCCGTCACCCGCCGAGAGGTCGACCGCGTGAGCAAAGACCGACGTCCTCCCCGAGGGGGAGATGTTGGTCGATGGGAGGGTACCCCAAATAGGGGGTATTCCGTCGGGCCGACCACTGATGATACGTAATCCTGCTCCGGTGATCGGTCCAAAGACGAAGGCGACGTGGTGTTCGGGTGGGTTGCGGGTGTGCGTGCTTACGCCCCTCTATCACCCCGGACGGAGTGGTGCGAGGAGTGCGCCGACCGAAGCACACAAAAAAAAATGGGTCAGCAGCATTCTACAGTGGCGATTGTGACATTATCTTATTTTGGTAAGGCCGATGTCCAACAGCGGACCTCAATAAGTTGATGGATGAATGATCATCGTCATCATCGTTGTCTGAGTTACATATATCTCACTACTCGAACCTCCTCTGCAATATTAGAAAGAAATTGGGCAACCGTACCAAGCTGTTCAGATGTCTTGTCATAGGGTTATATTTCAATTTTCTTCTATAACCCAATATTATATGAATATTATATTCCTTAGCCGTTTTTTGCACCACCCACGGGCATGATAGTGGATAAGTGAAATGCTACCAAAACTCATTTAAAATACTTGCCAACTGCGCAAAATTGTTTAGATACAATTACCTTACTCCTACAACGGAACTTTATAAAAAGACTAAATTATTTAATTAAATCAAATATACTTTTATAACATGTATTCATGTATTCATGTAACATGTATTCTCATAAAAAAAAATAACAACCAAAGCAATTCATTCCGTTATAATTTTCACTAAAAAGAATCACAGATATTTTACTAGAAATAATGACAAATTTTACCTCACAACTCCACGAACGAATTATGTTAAAATAAATATAATGTTTGAGAGGGTGCAGATGTTCAATAAATTACCTACGTAGAACCTGACACGATTAAAAAAGATTTAAACGTTATCTTAATATATATAAATCTCCTGTCACGATGTTTGTCCGCGATGGATTCCTAAACTACTTAATCGATTTTAAATTAAATTGGCACACCGTGAGCAGTCTGGTCCAACTTGAGAAATAGGATAGCTTAGATCTTTAATTATAGTCGCAATTTTATTATATTACAAATTATTTGTCTATAATTAATTGACAGTCACAATTATCTGTTAACTCCAAAAAATTCTAACAGATGGCGATATCTGTTGACTGGATTTAAGTAATTTAAGTAATTTGTGTGTGCTCAATGAGATTCGAGAATGGTTTAGATTCACAACTGGACCCGGTAGGTGGCGCTTTATTTGAACAGAACAACGTCTGTTGGGTCAGCTAGTTTACTATAAAATCAGGTTTGACAACCTTACATTTTTCTAACCGCTTACTAATATTGTGTATAATATAAAATCTGTATCTTATAATATTTTAGATTGTCGTTGTATAACTTATTTAAATGATAAGATTTACAATTAGCTCTTTATGTCGTCCACTTGTTATATAGATATAATATGTTGTTGTAATTTAAAATTTCTCATGTAAGTGAACCCTGTAAGTTCTTATGAGAATAAATATCTAAAATCTCATAATGAATTGTTCTTACACCGTCACCACACGGGAAACGTTAAAGAACAAGTTTAAATAAATGATTATGATGAAGCATATATGAAATTATTAAGGTTATCAGTATTAAGTATATATAACAGTATTAAGATACCCTGTTTCTTCCTCTAGCGTGACACGAAGTCTGTGGCCATACAGTATAATAGAATCGCGATTCTATTATACGTATATAACAGGGGCGTAAAAAATTATATACGTATAATAACCATGTATTATAACCCCTTCTAATTTGTTTGGAGTAAATAAATATTTTTAATTAAGTAAAATCAAATATTTCTTTGTAATTACGTGAACAACTAATGATAAAATAAACGTGACTAAACCTTTTATGTATTTATGGCTATATGATACCAGCTAAACTACTTTGTAGATATTCCGGATTCCCTCGATAGCCGGTATGTGATATATTTAGGCTCATGTTGCTTTGACATATATTTACTTAATTGCTTGAATATTTAATATACGAGGAAGTGTATAACAATATATATGAATAACTAAATTCTACTTGATAATTTCTAATGTTCCATAGTCACTCACAGAACACAAAAGTAAATCTTATTCGGACTTATCGTCATCATTTCAGCCCGTACATGTCGTACTGTGGGGTCAGGGCTTCTTGCTAGGGATGTGACTTGGAGGGAAAGAAATCGATATTTTAAATAATCGATTTTTTATTCTTTAAAATAAATCGATTATAAAATTATCGATTAATTAAAAATAAATAATCGATTATAAAATAATCGATTTTTCTCCCAACAGGATTATGAAGATCTTTTTTTTTTAAGAAATGTGAGCTTTATTTTCAAATATAGTATGAAACAATCATGATGACCTTTTTTAAGAAATCTGGCCGTGAATATTCGATTAATTTCGATTGAATTTCGAATAATAAAAAAATTGATTAATAATCGATTTTTATTATTTTGATAATCGATTGTAAAAATCGATTATTAACCGATTTCTTTTTGTAATAATGGATTCTTATAAAAATCGATTATTTGTTCACATCCCTACTTCTTGCATAATGAAAAGGTAATTGCACCACTATATCGCGCTAGTCAGACATGTTGGTATTTTTTTTTTTTTTTTTTTTTTTGCAGACGGTGGCAAACGAGCAAACAGTACACCTGATGGTAAGTGTTGCTGCCGCTCATGGACCTTTACAAGGCCATTGCCTACCGCGAAGAAAGCGAAGGGAGTGTGAATGCGTGCATTGAGGCTCGGTGATACCAAGGGCACCACCAAAACCCTCCACACGCAATCACCCTCAGAAAATTGGGCTTCCGGCTCTCTCGCTCACCGAACGAAGCGCAGTAACAAATTGCTACTACTCAGACGTCGATTTTCTGCGAGAGCATGGTACTGCCCCGGACGGACCGGCCCGCGGCTGTAGACTGATAACTGTCGACAGTGTGGTCCTACCACTCCTAGTGTACACAATGTTATATGCATATTATATTAAATCAAATCATTTATTCTCCATAGGCCCCTTAAGCCCTTACTTACATAATGACAAATTTATATATCGTTTGAACACAATACAATATCCACCACCGGATCGGAACGAGGAACAAGCTGAGAAGATCCGGTAAGAAACTCAGCGGCCTGTAATTTTGCCCATCTTTTGAATAAATACTGGAGAGGGTGGTAGCTGCCCGCATCGAGCGGCACCTCGTCGGCACGGGGCCCGATCTGTCGGACGCCCAGTTTGGGTTTAGGAGGGGTCGTTCGACGATCGCGGCTCTGTTGCGCCTGAGGGCCGTGGCGACTGAGGCCGTCACCGGCGGGGGAGTGCTGTTGGTGGTGTCCCTAGACATCGCCAACGCATTCAATAGTCTGCCATTCAGCTGCATCAGGGAGGCGCTCCGGTATCACGGGGTGCCAGTTTACCTGAGGCGGCTAGTGGCAGACTATTTGGAGGGGCGCAGCGTCCTCTGCACCGACCGAGCAGGGGACGTTGTGCGAACGCCCATGACGTGCGGTGTCCCACAGGGGTCGGTCCTCGGACCCACCCTGTGGAACATCGGCTACGACTGGGCGTTGAGGGGGAGCCTCCCGCCCGGGCTGGGCGTGATTTGTTACGCCGACGACACGCTCGTCACAGCCCGCGGTGGGACGCTAGAAGAGGCGGTAAGCCTGGCGACCTCTGGTACCGAGGAGGTCGTCAGGCGGATCGAGGCGCAGGGGTTGAGGGTCGCCCTGGACAAGACGGAGGCCCTCTTGTTCCATGGGCGCCATATGAGCCCTCCCATAGGCGTCTCGATCACCGTCCACTCGGTCGACATCAGCATCCGGGTCCATATGAGGTACTTGGGCCTGGTGCTCGACGGGCGATGGTGGTTCCGGGAGTATTTCCGCAAGCTCGCTCCACGGCTTGACGGCGCGGCGTCCGCCCTATCATGGCGTATGCCGAACGTGGGCGGACCGAGCGCTGCGTGCCGACGGCTGTACGCGGGGGTAATCCGGTCGATGGCCCTGTACGGCGCACCGGTGTGGGCGGGGACAATGACCGCCCGACTTAGGGCCCTTCTGTGGCGACCACAGAGGGTCATGGCGGTCAGGGCCATCCGCGGATACCGCACGGTGGCGACGGAGGCAGCGTGCCTATTGGCCGGGACTCCCCCGTGGGACCTGTAGGCGGAGATGCTCGCCGGACTATATCGGCGGGTGACGGGAGTGCGAGCGGAGGGCGGTGTGGTCTCGTTAAGGGATCTCACCGCCTGGCGCGTTGACGCCCGCCGAGACGTCATTGCCCGTTGGGCAGTCCGGCTGGAGAGCCCTCGGTTCGGGGTGCGAACCGTGGAGGCCTTCCGGCCGGTGCTGATGCAGTGGTTGGAAAGGCGGCACGGGGTGCTCTCCTTCCGACTGGTGCAGGTTTTGACTGGGCATGGGTGCTTCGTCAAATACCTGCACAAGGTCGTTAGGAGGGAGAGTACACCATCCTGCCACCACTGCGATTGCGACGAGGACATGGCGCGCCATACGCTCGAGGCCTGCGCGGCTTTGGCAGTGCATCGCTGTGAACTCGTCGCAATCATCGGTACGGACCTGACGCTGCCGGCTATCGCTTGGGCGATGGTCGACAGCGTCGGGAATTGGGACGCGGTCGCAGCCTTCTGCGAGACAGTGATCTCGCGGAAGGAGGCAGCGGATCGCCTGCGCGAGGAGCGCAGCCTCGATGAGGAGATCCGCCGCCGGCGATTGGGGCGGCGTAGGCGCAACTATCTGCGCCTCATGCCGCCCTAGCCGAGGCCGCGGGTGACGTGACCGGGGATTAGTCCGTCACCCGCTGAGAGGCCGACCGCGTGAGGAAAGACCGACGTCCTCCCCGAGGGGGGGACGTCGGTCGATGGGAGGGTACCCCAATTAGAGTTATTCCGTCGGGCCGACCACTGACGACAAGTTAACGCTGCTCCAGTGGTCGGCCCAACGACGAAGGCGACGTGGTTTTTGGGTGGGTCGCGGGAGTTGCGTGCTTAAGTCCCTCTGTCGCCCCGGAGGGAGTGGTGCGCAAGCGCGCCGACCGCGACCCAACCACAAAAAAAAAAAATCTTTTGAATAAAATTACACGTATACAACATATAGTATTAGCTCCAGTGTGATGCCCTTCGAGATGGGATATAATTATTGTTTGTAATTTAGTTCAAAAAAAAGTAAAGGAAATTATGGTTGGACCAGATCCCACAACCAGCAGCCGATCACGAGTTAACTACTAGAGCAGCCATCACTCCCACGGGAGTCACTTCTTTAGTCACTGACTTTAGTCACTGAAGATTATGTGGTAAAGTGTAGCCATATTTACACATGCACCTCTCCAGTAGTTAAAGCTGTAAATAAATAAATGCAGAATTTAAAAGGTAAATCCGCTACAAGACAGTATTTGTATGTATTCTGAAGTGTAAATCTCCCTCATTGCATTTTCCACCAATAAATGTTTAAGAGATTAATAGTATGTTAATAGTCCGGGAAAAACCAAAATATATAGTAGACTGCAGGTATTTTATCTAATCACAAACTACATTGTTACAGTTAAAATTGCTTGAAAAATAAATAAAAACCGGCTAAGTGTGAGTCGGAATCGAGCACGAATGGTTCCGTATCATTATAAAAATCGCGTTTGTTGTATGAGAGTCCCCCTTAAATATTTATTTGATTTTGTTTTTAGTATTTGTTGTTATAGCGGCAAGAAAAATACATAATTTGTAAAAAAAATCAACTGTCTAGCTACCGCGGTTCTTGCGATACAGCCTGGTGACATACAGCGAAGTCTTAGTAATACGGTCCCGTTTTTATCCATTGGGTACGAAGCCCTAAAAAGTAAGTAATGTTTTAACTCGCTGTATTCTGTGTTACGTATACATAAGACATGTATTACAGGCCATCTGAGTAGTGTACGTACAACAATATGTATATAATATAGTTGTATGTATATTGTATAACTTGTATATTTAATAATCAATATCTTCTACCTACGCAGTTAGATATGTTAAATATAGTTAGTATTTATTCATTCTTTTTTTGTTTCGTTTCCATAAATTATTAAATGCCTAAAATAGTTAACCCAATCAGTATGTACTTGAATATAATTAACATAGGAGTCTGGCTTAACTACATCTTGCCAAGAAAGATGGGTATAAAAGATTAAATCATAGAGGCTTCACCATCAGTTGTTCATCAATACTGTACAAAGGAACTTGACAAGATGAAAACAGTACGTAATTGAATAATTCTATTTAAATATATTTTTTAAATTATTTTTAAATAATATTTTATAAAGTTGTCTGATATTGTAATATTATAAAATAATATGTAAAATTGCTTTTTATTTTTATTTTATTTTGTTTAACATAATTAATCTGAATTTTTTACCTGTATACTCAGAACTATAAAAACTTTAATCACACAGATTATTGCTGTCGCCTTTGCCCTGGTGGCCGTCGCCGTCGCTGCTCCTCCTCCGAGTGAATCGCTTGATGTCGCGCAAATTCTTAGTTCCGAATATAACCAACAGCCCGAGGGAGGCTACAGCTATAGGTAATATAATTTATACTAATAACGTTTTTTGTAGAACATAGGCATCTCTTAAATATCATTTCAGGATGATTATTAAGTTTTTTTAAAGTATCAATTGCAGTAAAAGTTTCAATCCCGAATGTAATCTTGTAATACGTGGGCCGTCATTCGTGTGGTGACAGAGTAAGAATACAATTCACCTTCCCTCTCTTGCTCTTGGGTGTCGTAAAAGACGACTAAGAGATATAATATGCATACATCTATGCAAGTGAAGGAAAACTCGAAATACAACCCTATGCCAACACGTCTGATCAGCGTGGCGTAGTAGGTCAATTTCCCTCGTATTGGGGGGAGGCTCGAGCCCAGCAGTGGGACGTATATGAGCCGTTATGATGAATATATGAGCGCTTTATAATAATATATTTCATCAAAAAATATGTCTTATACATACATTTATTTCTTACTAGCGACCTGCCCTCGCTTCGCTTTGGTTTCAGTCTTTCCTGCGTAGTTCCCGTTCGCGTGGGAATACCGGGATAAAATATAGCCTCCTTTACTACCTGATATTATAGCTTTCTATTGGTGAAAGAATTTTTGAAATCGGTCCAGCCGTTTTGAAGATTACCCGGAACAAACAGACAGACAGCCAAAAAAAATATAAAGTGTATTTTAGGCATAGGTATAGTGCAAATAACCGTGTGAGCATGAAAAAAGCCTATTATTTTGACATTACAAACAGACACCCCAATTTTATTTATCGGTATAGATTATTATGTATATTTAAGACAAATGATTAAATCTTATTTCTCGTTTTCGGAATAACTTTAATATTTGTTTACAGTGTCGTGACTTCAGACGGTTCTAGTCGCCAGGAGACCGGAGAATTAAAGGAAGTATTGAATGAAGAACAAAAGCCCCAGAAAGTTATCGTCGCCACCGGCTCCTACAGATATACTGATCCTCTTGGAAATGTTGTCGAGATCGTTTACGTTGCTGATGAGAACGGTTTCCAACCCAAGGGTGATTCCATTCCCACTTCTCCTCCAGTAGCCAGGAGATAAGCAGTGAATCTTATATTATTAATCAATCGATACATCAAATTAGTTAATCTATTGTTTATCATAATCTTGTATTAAATAAGTTAATTGAATTGTTACACACCAGGTCCTAATTTAGTAATACCTGGCTAACCGAGCTTTGCTCGGTATATTTTTTTTTTGTAAGTGAATGATATTTTTGACGAACTTATTTAGATATATATTAATAAAAAATAAAAATTATAAAATAATAAAAAAATATCAAAAATTACAAAAAGAGAATAATAATAACATCGAGATTGGATCTCACGCTGTTTGAATGCGACTGGACAACTTGCCAACTGAGATTTTGTCACTCTTGACGGCGACGGCGAAATTTAAATCCCTATTCTATTGACATTTTATGTCATTGTATTGATTAGCTAAAAACACCGATAAAACAACATTTTCTGGCCCTGAAACCTCTTGTATGCCAAATTTTATAAAAATCGTTGGAGCCGTTTCCGACATCCTGTATATATATATATATATATATATACTAGCAACCCGCCCGCGCTCCGCTTCGGTTTCAGTCGCCTTACCCGCGGCATAATTCCCGTTCCCGTTACTCCCTGATATTATAGCTTTCCATTGGTGAAAGAATTTTTGAAATCGGTTCGGTGGTTTAAGCGTGAAAGCGTAACAAACAAACAAACATCCTTACTTTCGCATTTATAATATTAGTAAGGATGTATAATATATACATATACATATACAAGAATTGCTCGTTTAAAGGTATAAGATAACACACTGCCATGATTTTTGTTAATTTTTAATGTGAAATATATTGTGAATAAATGTTAACGTAATAAAATGAATGTCGTTTTATATATCCATATATTAGCCATATGCGTCGTACTAAATACCTAACAGTGTACGCTTCTGTTAGTTATGAATAGTTTTTGGAGGAATTTGAAAATATTTTTGAAATTATGCTACGGTTATAATAATATATTAAATTAAATTTCTTTTTTTTGGGTTTCTAGGTGGTTATTAAAATAATTAATACAGTATATCAATACTTTTCATGACAGATATTCAATGAAAAACATGGACAATTTTATATCAAGTAGTACATAGTATAATGCTTTTAGTATAGTGCTGTGTGGTAGCGGCTTCGAATACTACCAACCCTTGCTTTGCTCGTGGGTGTCGTAAAAGACGACTAAGAGCCCTATATTGACCCGGACCAACTCCATCTGGTACCATTTGGGTCAACGATTACATTCCCAAGGAGGGTTGACGTCAGGCAGGCGGCCGGTCATAAAAGTCATTGCCGAAACTTTTTGCAATATGTCAAAACAGATGACATATTGCGTCGACCCCAAGTAATTGGGATAAGAGCAAGATGATGATGACATAGTATAATGTTTTTCTTTAGTTTTGAAGTTATAGCAAAAATTTTAAGCAAATCTTATAGTAGATTGACTATAGATTGACTTACACATCGCATGAAAACACCTCACAAGTAATACAAATTATATTAAATAGATTGCTTAGTGTGATTACCAAGTCAATCTATTTATTTATTTTATTTATTTATTTTAAAACTTTTGCACAATAAAGGTACAAGGCGGACTTAATGCCTTAGGCATTCTCTACCAGTCGACCTCGGGTGGAGCAGAAATAATTTAAGGCAGGTGCAATACAGATAGTTGAGGATAACCAGAATTTATCAAATATATGATTACCAAATGATATAGTATATAAATATGAATACATATATATACTATACAAATATATATATATTTATATATATATATATATATATATATATATATATATATATATATATATATATATATATATATATATATATACATACACATACACATACATACGTATACAATACATACATAAAAATGGATGTGAGCCGTCACAGATGAGTTGACTCCGCCAGAAAATCTAAGTAGAGTCGTTTAACCTTGGCCTTGAAAATGTCACGACTAGTAGCCATTCTGATGTCCAGAGGTAATGCATTCCAAAGAAGAAGAAGATTTTTGGAGGAACGAAGAGTACGGTCATGAGTGGTGAAGAGAAATTGAAACTTTGGTTTTAAGTAGGAAGGGGCGTTAGGAGAGTTAAGAATTGAATAGAGTAAAGAAAGAGTTCGCAAGCTCCGTCTTTGTCTAATTGGTAACCAATTGAGCCGAGAGCGAAATGTGGTTACATGATCGAACTTGCGAAGGTTAAAAACGAATCGAATGCAATTGTTGAGAAGTCGATCCAGCTTATTGAGCAGATCTGCATTCAGGTCGAGGTAGCACACATCAGCATAATCGATGATGGGAAGGACTAAGGTTTGAATCAGCGATGTTTTGGTATTGCCTGGGAGAAAGTTTTTTAAACGGTATAGAGAGCGGAGTGTTCCTGTAACCTTCTTAGACATGTTAGCGACCTGCGTTTGCCACTCCATCGTCGAGTCTAGAAATAGTCCGAGATTTTTTACTTGATTACTATAAGGTATCACGCTTCCGTTATAGATAATTGCTGGTATATTATTTATTTAAAACATAAAAGATCGTTAATATTGATATGGTCACTATAAAAGTTTATTAGATTAGCTAATTACGTAATAACTTAAGAAGCACCCTTAAGTGGGGACTGAATTAATTAATCGACTTGGTATTACATGCATCTCGCAACTTTTTATGGCAAAAGAACTGAGTTGCGAGACTTAGTTATTTACAAGTTATGTTTTTGGTGCCATAATATTTCTTTTTGAAGATTGTTCCTTATTTTTCCTTCCGGTACCTTTTACTTCTTGAATATCAATAACGCATCTTTTTCAAGCCCACTCTCTAAAAATTAGACATCCCTCCTATCCGCCTGATTCATTTCCACCAAAGCTACGTGGAGAGGAGATATGGAAATAATAAAATCTGATTGGCTTTTTAAACACATCTCCTCTAGTCTCCTCTCCTCTCCACTTTGGTGGCAACCGAGACTTATGATTGTTAGTGTTCTTTTTATGTCTGTTTCGGAGAATTTAGTCTTCTTCATACTGAAGGAAATTTTTGTATAACTTCATAAGACAGGTCCTATTCTAGCTCTTTCATTCTGATGATTGACCATTTTACAAGTTAGCTTTGAATATATCTATGTATAGGTATCTATCTACACCTATGATTTCATTCATCATTCAGCCTATTACCGTCCACTGTTGGGCGTGCACACGGGAGAGCACACAGTCTTACAACCATTGCGATTCCAACGAGGACACGGCGCAGCACATACTCGAGGTGTGTGCCGCGTGGGCCGAGCAGCGCCGTGAACTCATTGCAATCAACGGTGCCGACCTGAAGCTGCCGAGCATCGCTAGGGCGATGCGTCAGGAACTGGGGCGCGCTCGCCGCCTCCTGTGAGGCAGTCATCTCGCGGAAGGAGGCGGCGGATTGCATGCGAGAGGAACGTCTCAACGATGACGCTGTTCGTCGCTGTTGACTCGGACGGCGCAGGCAGGAGTACCTGCGTCTGATGCCGCCCTAGACGAGGCCGCGAGTGATCGGACCGAGGATTTTAGTTCGTCACCCACGGAGAGCCTGACCACGCGACGATAACCGACGTCCCGGAAGAGGGACGTATCTAAAATACGGTAATCTGTAGAAGAACCGGTCTAATCGAAATATTACGAAGAATAAGTATGCTGAAGTGGCAATAGGCAGGCCACATCGCTCGAGGAACTGACAGCTGTTGGTGATGAAAGGTTCTAGAGGGACGACCACATATCGTATGACACAATTTAGGAAGCCCTCCACTAGATGGACTGACGCCTTGGTAAAAGGTGTTGGCCGTCGTTAGATGCAGGCAGCACAGGACTGCACTGTATGGTGAAACGAGAGAAGCCATACGTTCAGCAGTGGATGGCGATAGGCTGAATGATGATGATGAATGACAATAAGGAATAATTTACATTGATTTGGGCCAACATCATCTGATGCTGCCGTCTGATCACCAATTACTGGGAATCCAAGGTGGGCTGATATCAGGCAGGCGGCCGGTTCCTTTGCAATATGTGCTATGGAGCAGGAGTACATATTGTGTTAACCCTAATTGTGATAAGAACATAATGATGATGATAGACATGAGTAAATAATACCCTAAGGACAAACAATTGTCTCGGGCCGACCACTGACGACAAGTCACTCTGCTCCGGTGGTCAGCCCAACGACGAGGCGACGTGGGTACGGGTGGGTTATGGGCCCGCGCGCCGTCCTTTCGTCACCCCGGACGAAATGGACCACGTGTTCCGTTAGCATAGCCCACCCATAAAAAAAAAAGACAAACAATTGTGGATTGTACACAGAATTGTTGTGTATGTGGTATTGAAATCACAATATTCGATATACGTCCTGGACACTTAGACTATTGTGCACTGAATTTTGTATATATTTCTAGATTTTCTAAATAATTAATACACTAAAGTTTAACATAATTAAAACAACGTAACCCAAGAAATAATGTGTGCGGTGACGGAGTTATAATACAATTCATCACCCCTCTTTGGCCTATGAGTGTCGTAAAAGACGACTAAGGGAAATAATATACATCTATACAAAGAAAGGAAACCTCGAAACAAATAGGGTTTTGGTTACTTTTACGTTTGCCAATACGTCTGACCAGTATGGTAAAATAGGTCAATTTTCCCTTCATAGTGGAGGAGGCCCGTGCCCAATAGTGGGACGTACATGATGATATATATGAGATGAAGAAAACAAGAGTATTTAACGTAATTAGAACATCTGCGAAGCGAAGCCGTACACTTTGGAAAATATATAAGATCTACTATATTACAGCCATAAAACCAAATCAGCAAATAAATGGGTCTACCTCGTCAAATTCATTATGCAGGTTGTCGCTAATCGTCCATAAAGGACTTCTTTAGATGTTGCCCTTACATTAAATTGTTATCTGCTTTAAGGTCCGTGGTGCTCGGATTTTTAATTAAAACGGGCACTTTGGTGCCAAGTTATCCCAAGATATATAATAATGGTTTTCGTCGTCGTGGTTGCAAACTTTGTCTACGCAATTTATTTTATGGAAATCCTTTGTGTATTCCAAATAAGAAATGTAGGTAATCATAATGCGTTCCTTTGAATACCACGATAATTTGTTCGTGAGCACCTTACCCATTGTACGCCATTACTTTGATCTTATGATGATAATTGCGAAATTTTAGAAAAATATAGGCCTTTGTTTCTTTTTCTTTTTTTTTTGGGTGGGTTGCGGTCGGCGCGCTCCTCGCACCACTCCGTCTGGGGCGACAGAGGGGCGTAAGCACGCAACTCCCGCAACCCACCCACCTGCACGTCGCCTTCGTCATTGGGCCGACCACCGGAGCAGGGTTACTTGACATCAGTGGTCGGCCCGACGGAATACCCCCCCTTGGGGGTACTCTCCCATTGACCGACGTCCCTCCCTCGGGTAGGACGTCGGTCTTTCCTCACGCGGTCGGCCTCTCGGCGGGTGACGGACTAATTCCCCGGTCACGTCACCCGCGGCCTCGGCTATGGCGGCATGAGGCGCAGGTATTCACGCCTACGCCGCCCCAGTCGCCGGCAGCGGATCGCCTCATCGAGGCTGTGAAAATAGGCCATGGCTATATTGCAGCTTTTCAAATTTTAAATTGGCATTTATAAAGTTTCTGTATAATGTATATCAATAAATAATATTGAGAGAGTAGTTTGGTAGGTTGAATTGAAATGAAAACGAAAATATACGTTTTATTTTTTTTTTTAGTTTAACTTCATTTTATACTAGATTGTCTAGATCATTTAATACTACGTATTTTTAAGTATAATATAAACGAATGTGTTAATACGTTTAGTGTCAATTTTGTTATATGTGAACTGCAAATTTATAGAAAACTGGCTGACCCAACAGAGATTGTTTTGTACAAATAAAATAAAGAGCCACCTACCGGGTTCAATTGTGAATCTAAACCATTCTCGTATCCCCATCGAACACACACAAAAAATTTCATCAACATCGGTCCAGCCGTTTAGGAGGAGTTCAATGACATACACATGTACATAAGAAATTTATATATAAAGATACGGTGGCAGGAAACCAGAAACTGTACAAATTCGTACTGTGTTAATATTTTTTTGTTTCAATCAGAAAAAAAATTGCGTGATATTTGCCGAGACCCCCCTCTCTCCAACGTAAGATTAGATGAGATTTGACTCGACCCCCTCCCCCCCTTAAACATCTCACGTATTTTATGAACGCCCCCTTACGACATACATTTTAGGCATGAATATTAATATTTTTATATTTATAATATTTCATTTTATATTTATAACAATTCAATTTATAACAATATGGCATTTCAGTCTGGGGAGGCGCTGGTCAAAGCACGTTAATCGAATTGGAAAGAGCCCAGAGAGGAGTTATAAAAGTAGCTTGTAGTACTTGCTTTACAAGGAATTCGGTGTACTAAGAGTTAGGCAACTTTTCATTCTAAAAGCAGCATTGCTTACGCACAAAGATGTAAAAGCTGCACCATACTACCAGTCTATGGTACTACAACGCACTTTCAGAGTCCCCTGTCCCCGTGCTAATTCTCTACTTGTTGGTCGCTGCCCCGCTTATCTACATCCACATATTTACAATAAAGTCAATAGACAATGTAACATATACAAAAGATCCAATTATTGCTGTCGAAAATTAATCAAAGAATGGTTATTGTCGCTTACATATGACGAAACAGAATTAATTATTAGTAAATAATATACACATATACACACACACAAACTCACACACACACACACTCACACTCACACACACACACACACACACACACACACACACACACACACACACACACACAACCAACCAATACACAAACACTGTTGCACGCAACACGCAAATACAAACACACATACAACGCACGCAAATATTCATGTACGCACACACAGGTATCTATAGAAACACACAACAATTATCCCAAGTTCAGAAAGCCACTTTGTTCATGTTGCTTATTATTTCTGAAATTAAATGCAGTTCTAATTCTCAAGATACAGGCTACGGCCTAGTTTGAGAGTCGAAACTTAGTTTACTAAAATAATGTTAATATAGGCATAATCTTAAGAACACATTTTTGGTAAACAGCAGTTGTAAAACAACTTGGTAAATAAATATCATCATCATCATCATCATCGCAGCCCACATACGCCCCACTGTTGGGCTCGGGCCTCCTCCACAATGAGAGGGAATTTGACCTACTATACCATGCTGGTCAGACATGATGGTATAGGATTTCATTTCGAGTTTTCCTTCTCTTGTATAGATGTTATGTGCACATTATATCCCTTAGTCGTCTTATACGACATCCACGGGCAAGATAGGGAGTGGTGAATTGTATTCTTACTCCGTCACCACACGGAAAAAATAAATATATTATTATTATATTGTGTCTCCCAGTTTCACGGCTATCTTCCATATTGTTTAAAATATTAAAAAAGGGAAGATACCCGGTCCTTTGAAAGGCTTACATGGGGATATGGATCCAACACGCAGAGGCCTTTGGAGAAATTTAATGTTAAAATGGGATGGGACGTCTACCGATGACACTCCACGTTTGCACACAACACTCGTGGACTGCCAACGGTAGGTGTAAAACTATTGTGCAATTATGATATCTAAAACCAGATTTTGGGGTTGTAAGGTTTGATGGATTGGATTAAATGAAACTATTGATTGAAAAACTGTCGTCTGCCTTCAATACCTTTATCGTCTTGAACTCTGGCAGACGGTGACTCGCCAACTCACTGAATGGGTCCCCCCAAACGGTCGCCACAGGCACACAGGCCATACGGGCAACAGGAGGGCAACATTGGTGCAAGTGGCTTGGGGTGTCGAGCGGTGCGGCGCCGGTTTCACCATCGCAGTGGTTTCCCCGTAGTTATGCCCTTGAAAATGACACTTCCACCCCCGAGCATATAGCTCTGGCGACCCCTCTCTGATCAGCCGTTTAAGGCAAGCCAGAGTTGAGAATTCTGCGGGCACTCTTCGGTTTCCACTCCAGCCAGCCAATAAAGGCCAGCTGGATACGAGGCCCTGGCCGACTCTCTGGGGCACTCAGGACCGCAGTGTCGCCACTCACATTTAGCACGCCACAAGCTGCCCTGCGGTTTATTGGCCTTCCTATAAATTTTGTGATACATTTTTTCTTTTATATCAAAAGAATTTAGAGAGCCATATAATGTTCCTCCGAGATTATTATTATTATTACCTGAGTATTGATCACAAATCTAATAAAGTATTGGCCGAGATCAAACAATGGGAGCAATTCATAAATTATGTAAGGTAGGTAGCTGCTTTGTCTCTAGCAATTAGTTATGCATGAGATGAAATATGAATTAACTTAAGTGTGATTACGCTTATCCATATTGGAAAAAAAAATCTAATAATTTGTATAATAATGATTCGAAAGTATCGATTTAACAAAAAAACTTGTCTTCCAAACATAGCTATCATTATTTAATGGTTTAAAATTACATTATTTAACGAACATCATATATTATTAAAGAAAATCTGATTTATGAAAAAAAAATGTATGTCTAATATATATTTACCTTGCATTTATATTCGTTGCTTCTTGTAGGAATACAATTCATCACGCTCGTGGGTGTCGTAAAAGACCACTACTAATAATCATAGAATATTTATGCAAGAGAAGGAAAACTCGAACAGTACCAGCTTAGTATAGTGGTAATATATAGGTTTTCAGTGTGGTGACGGAGTAAGAATACAATTCACCACCCCCTATCTTACCCGTGGGTGATCGTACGAGACGACTAAGGGATATAAAACGCATATAACATCTATGCGAGAGAAGGAAAACTCGAAATAAAACCCTATACCAACACGTCTGACCAGCGTGGTATAGTAGGTCAATTACCCTTCCATTATGGAGGAGGCCCGAGCCCAACAGTGGGACGTATGTGGGCTGAGATGATGAATATATAGGTACGTGGTATTATAGACAAGTAATTTTTGAGAAATACATCTTGTGAATATTGATACCTACTAAAAAAAATTATTCATTACATCTTTAATGGTGTGTTGTTTCAGGATAAATAATGAATGAAGTTTATGCATGAATGCTAAAGAATTATTTTCCTTAAACTGATTACGCAAAGCCATTTTTGGTAGTGTATCCAAAATTTATGACGACGAGTTAGTTCTAAATCGTTAGACTCTAGTGGAGTGGTATTATTTATGCTATTTACTTATTCATTTTTAAACGGCTTTAAAAGAGGAGGTTCTCAAAATACTGTTTTATGCAAGTTTTTACTAGATTATTCAGAGATGACTGAGACGATTTGAAAAAGGCTTTTTACTTTGCTTTTACTCAGTAAAACTGCTGCACAATGGCGTTAATTGTGCAATGATATAATATTAGTCACTACACAATTTACGTTATTGCCTATTAATGTAAATGTAATAATATTCATTCATAATTTCGGCGATTATACTGCCCACCGCTGGGCTCGAGCCTCCTCCATAATAGGAGGGATAATGACCTTTTTATTATGTGTCTCCAAAAACACACAGCATTGGGGGGAGAGAGAGAGTCCTGTGATTTCGATGAAAACACGTAGTAAATAAGACTAAACTTACCGAAACTTTCGTAGTTAGTACCTTTGTTCACCGGCAGAGGCGCTGTTAATTTCTGTTCGCGCGCCTTTAGCTGTTAAATGTCATAGCGTTTTGTGACTTTTCCGAAGGAACATCGTTAGTTTTAAAAGTGTAAAAATATACCTTATTTTATGTGTTGAAGTGAAATTATTGCAGTATTAAGAAATAACTGCAATACAGCACTGTAATTTACGTCGGTAAGCAGCTGTATGTACATTTTTAAATTTTAATGGAATCTAGTAGCAGAAATACCGAAGTTAGTCCAGAGTGTTGCTTCAGCACCTCCTTCCTTAAGCCGCGGAGGCGATATTCAAAGTGGGGTGTGCCAGAAATAGTCATTGTTAAATCTAAAGAGACCATCATATGATCTTAATTTTAGATTCTACAGATGGTTCTGCTATCTTTTTGATGCCTTTAGTCAAAAGTAAAATCACTGGACAGCTTAGGGATTCCATCCCCAAGTGTGAATCCCGGGATGTTATCTCATCTCCACAGAGCAAAGGGCTCTTATATCTTGAGGACTGAAATTCCTCACTTGAGCCAATGACTAGTACTTAAACCTCCAGGTGAGGACCATCTCCGATCCAAGGCTCATATAAAAGTTATGATACATCTTTGTGGATTGGACCATATAAAGGAGGCCACCAGAAACAGAGAAGTTATCCCTACAAGCGTGGAGACTTCGGGTGGACCAACCAAGTAACTGACTAGAATAAAGATGACCAGCAGTTATTAAGTAGAACTTGGTGTCCTTACAATAAGGACTTACTGCACTCCTCTAAAGAGGAGTTGTTGTGGTAAAACAATAATAAAATCGATTGTAAAGGTCTAGCAAAACAATAATAAAATAGATTGTTGGGGTAAAACAATAAATTGTAAAGGGCAAACATAGCCAAATTTTTTGCTATTTTAATGCCTTTATTTTGGAAACAATTTTTCTTATACTACAATTTTATTACTTAGATCTATTTTTCATTCAAATCAGCCCATAGACATACCATTGCTGAGCTGATGCTTCATCCACTATGGGAGGGAAACTGGCTTACTATAATTTTAATCTATTATGCAGCTCTTTATTGAACAATTTTTAAAAGCTATTTCATGTTCAAAACCACAGTAGCTAAATGGGATGTTAATATGCTATTTAACTGGTTAAGGGCATTCCCATATTCAGACCCACTATTTGATAAGAGTAGCAGAGCAGCATTGATATTGGTACTTGCTTCAGGTCATGTAATACACGATTTCACTCTTCTAGACATTTCTAATGATAATTTTATAGAAAAATAATAATTCTTTAACTTTCTGGCTTAAATCTGACTCCAAATAATGATACTACAATATGGCTGGTTACTCACATCACACCAGTATATTTGAATTTGTCCTGTAGTTTATATCAAGACTTAATGAAATCTTCAGAGTCCAGGCATAAAATGAAAAATAAGATAACATTCCTTTTTATAAAAGGTGTAGTAAACCAACCCCAAAAGCATAATTTCAGGGTGGATATGATCTATATTTACAAAATTTAATAGTGAGATGGCTCAGGAAGTGTCCAGTCAACAGTGGCCATCTAAAAGATGGCTAGATAATAGGACTAGGACTGTAGATGTTTTGATTAGAAGTGATTGCAGAAGTGGACAAACATTTTCCAAATGTTATTGTTATTAAGAGCGTTTTCGGTAATAAGCGGCCGTAAACCCAAAAATGTGGTTTTTGAGGACTGGTTACTTGTTCATGATAATAGCTTACTAAAAATTTATATAACCACTACATTAAACACATCTTTATATTGTGTTTGTATAGAATTATAACTCAATATTGTAACTATTTTATTAAAAGGCAAGGATATTTTGAACTTAAGTTCATGAGATTTTACGAAAACGCTGAGTTTTGAAGTTCAGGTACGAATAAACCATAAGTCATGGAAGCTCGAAAAAAATTGTAGATGTTAGGAAAATTACTGTTTTTGTGTATGTATAAAATGAAATTCAAGATTTCTTCCTTTTAAAACTAAAAAAAAAATATTTCCTTAATATTAATTTGACGAAAATGGCTCCTGTAAAAATTTTGTGAATAATACTAACCTTGGCACATTTAAAAAAAATATCCACTATTTGTTCAACTATTGTAGAAGCAGTAAAAAAAAAAACAAATTGAAATACGACTAGTCACCCTCGTAATTAAATTTTAAATATTACTATAAATTGAACGGCATAATTGTTCATAAGCCACTCCGGGTTGAGGCGGAGATGCTCGCCGACATTTATCGGCGGGTGTCGGAGACGCGCGCCCGCGGCGGCATGGTCTCCATCAAAGAGATCACTGCCTGGCGGGTCGACGCCCGCCAAGAAGTCATTGCCCGCTGGGCAGTCCGGCTGGAGAGTCCTCGGTACGGTGTCAGGACCGTCGAGGCCCTCCGGCCGGTGCTGGTGGAGTGGTTGGAGCGGACGCACGGGGTGCTTTCCTTCCGACTGGTGCAGGTGCTGACGGGGCACGGTTGCTTCGGGAAGTACCTGCACAAGATTGTCAGGAGGGAGAGCACACCGTCCTGCCACCACTGCAGTTGCGACGAGGACACGGCGCAGCACACGCTCGAGGAGTGTGCTGCATGGGAGGGGGATCGCCGTGAACTCGTCGCAATTATCGGTGCCGACCTGGCGCTGCCGACCATCGCCAGGGAGATGCTCGACAGCGTCAGGAACTGGGACGCGGTCGCCGCCTTCTGTGAGGCCGTAATCTCACGGAAGGAGGCGGCGGATTGTGTGCGAGTAGAGCTCCTATTCGGCGACACGTTCCGCCGCCGGCGACTCGGGCGGCGCAGGCGCGAGTATCTGCGCCTAATGCCGCCCTAGCCGAGGCCGCGGGTGATTGGACCGGGGAATTGTCCGTCACCCGCAGAGAGGCTGACCGCGCGACGGCGACCGACGTCCCAAGACGTCGAGAGGTGAGGTTACCCGAAAGGGTATTCCGTCAGGCCGACCACTGACGACAAGTCACATCTGCTCCGGTGGTCGGCCCAACAACGAGGTGACGTGGGTACGGGTGGGTTATGGGCCCGCGCGCCGTCCTTTCATCGCCCCGGACGGACTGGACCGCGCGTGCGCTTACTATAGCCCACCCATAAAAAAAAAAAAAAAAAAAAAAAAAAAAAAAAAAGCCACTCCGGGTTGAGAGCCCTCAGCGCTCACCCATAGTCCGCGTCAAGCTGTCAAGGCCATCTGCGGCCAACAGCTGTACACACACACAAAAAAAAAAAAAAAAAGTTCATAAGCCAGTCGCGCATTGGCGCTCAACGGAGCAGAGTCATGTCGCTCTGGCTCTCGCCGGCCAGTGCAAAAAACGACAATACGAACTTGAGCGTATACTACGACTGGTCGGTTTTGATTCGTAAGTATTTATTACTACCTAAATCTGTTAATTACTTTCATGCGATCTCTATTAAGAATAATATAGAATCTTTTTACGTTTTAGGTGATGGGTCGAAAAAGCAGATTGTATCTTGGGAACAAAATCCGTTACAAGGCAAGGAAAAAGAGAACACACGACAAAACTGTAAGGTACTTAAAGTTTCAAAAGAGTAAACGAAAAGAAAAGTGAGCCGTCACTCAGGACGCCTGGCAGATGTGAAACATCAAAATTATTTTGAAGACGTTACCGCAAAGCATGGCGTTAACGCCGCTTTTAATGCCACGCGACGATCAGGTTCACCCTCGCCTATAGATGTTTCACATCAAAAATCCGAACGGAACATTTATACAGCCTCATCTTCTGAAGATTATCAGCTAACTCAAATTTAATGTTTAATAATTACTAACCATACACAATATAATTTAAGAGAATCATTTTCTTCTTGTACTAGCAATAAATATGTAGTAAAATGTGGGACAAAATTTAATAACTAATTTCTGTAATGGGTAGATTTAAATCTCTGACTGGACTTGTTAGACATCCATGGCCATGGCGACTAGGGCCATACTCAACTACTGCACGGCAGCCACGGAGGCAGCTTGCCTCTTGGCTGGAACTCCCTGGTGGGACCTGCAGGCGGAGGTACTCGCCGAGCTTTACCGCCGAGTATCAGAGACGCGAACCACATATAGTCTCAATCAAGGTGATTGCCGCCTGGCGGGTCGACGCCCGCCGAGACGCCATTGCTCGTTGGGCAGTCGGACTGGAGAAGCCTCAGTACGGTATCAGGACCGTCGAGTCCTTCCAGCTGGTGCTGATGGGGTGGTTGGGTCGGCAGCACGGGGTACTTTCCTTCCGACTGGTGCAGGTATTGATGGGTCACGATAGCCAAGTACCTGCGCAAGCTCGTTAGGAGGGAGAGCACACCATCCTGCTACCTGCTATTGCGACGTGAGCACGGCGCAGCACACGCTCGAGGTGTGTGCCTCGTGGGCAGAGCCGCGCATGAACTCCTTGCAATCATCGGTGCCGACCGGACGTTGCCGACCATCACTAGGGAGATGCTCAACAGCGTCAGGAACTGGGCTGCGGTCACTGCCTTCTGTGAGGCTGTCATCTCACGAAAGGAGGCGGCGGCTCGTGTGTGATCGATCTTTGGTGACACGTTTCGCCGCCGGCGACTCAGGCGACGCAGGTGCGAGTATCCGCGCCTGATGCCGCCTTAGGCGAGTCCGCGGGTGACCAGACCAGGGACTT
The DNA here is from genome assembly GCA_032191425.1 of Lymantria dispar. Classification (NCBI taxonomy): domain Eukaryota; kingdom Metazoa; phylum Arthropoda; class Insecta; order Lepidoptera; family Erebidae; genus Lymantria; species Lymantria dispar. The sequence goes on along the minus strand of CM063449.1, from coordinate 14,472,101 downwards.
TAGTGCGTCACCCGCAGAGAGCCTGACCGCGTGACGGCAACCGACGTCCCGGGATAGGGACATCGAGAGGTGAAGGAGGGAAACAATTTATAATTCTGTGTAAAATTATAAAAAAAAAACAATTTTTTTTTTAAATTATTACACAATAATGTGATAATTAAAAAAAATAAGTTGTCGAGTCTCGAACCCGAGACGGGAGGTCCCGCCAGCGAGCACGTTACCACGAGACCACCGCTTGTTGACGATTCGACTGCGAATTTTTCTAGTACATAAATTACCCATCTATCTTTGACCCTTAAAATCTTTTTAACGAGGGCCCAGTTGACCCTAATATCTGGTAGTTGTGATACCCTCGGGCCCCTTCTACCACCCCACAAAAAATCATGGAAATCCCCGACCCACACGTCTGAGGGTCTCCTTGTAAGTTATACTCTGTGCCTATATTTTACTATTTCCTATACTTTGCATATTAAAAATACAATTTTAACCGTTTTACTGTTATGAGTTTTGGTTTTTAATTAAAAATTTTAAAATTTACATTATGTTGATTTTTGAAAATCTATTTCTCTGAAGAATATATTGCAGATTGATTATAAGCGCCAAGGCTCAAGACTGGTCATTCTATGAACTCTACGCGTGTGTGTAGTGCATTAATGTGCGTCGATATCGGAACGTAGCAAAATGCCTAACATGCGAGAAGTGCCGATTACCGATAACCCTCTTAAATGATAAGATTTACAATTAGCTCTTTATGTCGTCCACTTGTTATATAGATATAATATGTTGTTGTAATTTAAAATTTCTCATGTAAGTGAACCCTGTAAGTTCTTATGAGAATAAATATCTAAAATCTCATAATGAATTGTTCTTACACCGTCACCACACGGGAAACGTTAAAGAACAAGTTTAAATAAATGATTATGATGAAGCATATATGAAATTATTAAGGTTATCAGTATTAAGTATATATAACAGTATTAAGATACCCTGTTTCTTCCTCTATCGTGACACGAAGTCTGTGGCCATACAGTATAATAGAATCGCGATTCTATTATACGTATATAACAGGGGCGTAAAAAATTATATACGTATAATAACCATGTATTATAACCCCTTCTAATTTGTTTGGAGTAAATAAATATTTTTAATTAAGTAAAATAAAATATTGCTTTGTAATTACGTGAACAACTAATGATAAAATAAACGTGACTAAACCTTTTATGTATTTATGGCTATATGATACCAGCTAAACTACTTTGTAGATATTCCGGATTCCCTCGATAGCCGGTATGTGATATATTTAGGCTCATGTTGCTTTGACATATATTTACTTAAGAGCGTTATCGGTAATAAGCGGCCGTAAACCCAAAAATGTGGTTTTTTGAGGACTGGTTACTCGTTCATCATAATAGCTTACTAAAAATTTATATAACCACTACATTAAACACATCTTTATATTGTGCTTGTACAGAATTATAACTCAATATTGTAACTATTTTATTAAAAGGCAAGGGTATTTTGAACTTAAGTTCATGAGATTTTACGAAAACGCTGAGTTTTGAAGTTCAGGTACGAATAAACGATAAGTCGTGGCAGCTCGAAAAAAATTGTAGATGTTAGGAAAATTACTGTTCTTGGGTATGTATAAAATGAAATTCAAGATTTCTTCCTTTTAAAACTAAAAAACAATATATTTCCTTAAAATTAATTTGACGAAAATGGCTCCTGTAAAACATTTAATTTTGTGAATAATACTAACCTTGGAATATTTAAAAAAATATCCACTATTTGTTCGACTATTGTAGAAGCAGTAAAAAAAAAACCAAATTGAAATACGAATAGTCACCCTCGTAATTAAATATTAAATATTACTATAAATTGAACGGCATAATTGTTCATAAGCCAGTCGCGCCTTGGCGCTCAACGGAGCAGGGTCACGTCGCTCGAGTTCTCCGCTCACAGCGTAAAAGACGTCAATACGAACTTGAGCGTATACTGCGACTGATCGGTTTTGATTCATAAGTATTTATTACTACCTAATTCTTTTAATTACTTTCATGCGATCTCTATAAAGAATAATATAGAATCTTTTTACGTTTTAGGTGATGGGTCGAAAAAGCAGATTGTATCTTGGGAACAAAATCGGTTACAAGGCTAGGAAAAAGAGAACACATGATTTTTATTTTTTGTGTGTGTACAGCTGTTGGCCGTAGATGGCCTTGACAGCTTGACGCGGACTATGGGTGAGCGCTGAGGGCTCTCAACCCGGAGAAAAGTATGCTAAGCGACATAGCCCAAGGGCTCCCCCTGTGGGGAACGGACCTCGGCTTGGGGCGTCGCTGGCAGATGTGAAACATCAAAATTATTTTGAAGTCGTTACCGCAAAGCGTGGCGTTAACGCCGCTTTTAATGCCACGCGACGATCAGGTTCACCCCGCCTATAGATATTTCACATCAAAAATCCGAACGGAAGATTTATGCAGCCTCAGCTTCTGAAGATTATCAGCTAACTCAAATTTAATGTTTAATAATTACTAACCATACACAATATAATTTAAGAGAATCATTTTCTTCTTGTACTAGCAATAAATGTGTAGCAAAATGTGGATCAAAATTTAATAACTAATTTCTGTAGTGGGTAGATTTAAATCTCTGACTGGACTTGTTAGACATCCATGGCCATGGCGACTAGGGCCGTACTCGACTACTGCACGGCAACCACGGAGGCAGCGTGCCTCTTGGCCGGAACTCTCCGGTGGGACCTGCAGGCGGAGGTACTCGCCGAGCTTCACCTGCGAGTATCAGAGACGCGAGCCACATACAGCCTCAATCAAGGTGATTGCCGCCTGGCGGGTCGACGCCCGCCGAGACGCCATTGCTCGTTGGGCAATCGGACTGGAGAAGCCTCAATACGGTATCAGGACCGTCGAGTCCTTTCAGCTGGTGCTGATGGGGTGGTTGGGTTGGCAGCACGGGGTACGTTCCTTCAGACTGGTGCAGGTATTGATGGGTCACGATAGCCAAGTACCTGCGCAAGCTCGTTAGGAGGGAGAGCACACCACCATCCTGCTACCACTGCAATTGCGACGTGAGCACGGCGCAGCACAGGCTCGAGGTGTGTGCCTCGTGGGCAGAGCAGCGCCGTGAACTCGTTGCAATCACCGGTGCCGACCGGACCCTGCCGACCATCACTAGGGAGATGCTCAGCAGCGTCAGGAACTGGAACGCGGTCACCGCCTTCTGTGAGGCTGTCATCTCACGAAAGGAGACGCCGGCTCGTGTGTGATCAATCTTTGGTCACATGTTCCGCCACCGGCGACTCGGGCGGCGCAGATACGAGTATCCGCGCCTCACGCCGCCCTAGGCGAGTCCGCGGGTGACCGGACCGGGGACTTTAATGTGTCACCCGCAGAGAGCCTAACCGTGTGACGGCGACCGACGTCCCGGGATAGGGACGTCGATTGGGGTTTTTTATTTTTTTTAAATTATTACACAATAATGTGATAATTTAAAAAAAATAAGTTGTCGAGTCTGAGATCTGTCCAATTCCAGAACCTCGAAAACTTTCAACTCGAACTACATAATGTCTGGACGAGTGCGAATCTCCGAACGATATGAACAACAGGTTCGTGGAAACTGTCCACGCGGTTGGGTCGAAATTTTTCAAGGCTCACCGCGTTAATAGACCTAAAAAACTTTCTGACCAGACTCTCGAGCTCATGGAGCGGAGAAAAGAGATGACGGTGCAGTCTGCAGCCGATTGGTCCAAACATAGGCAGCTAAATAGACAGATCTCCGGGTCTGTGCGTCGCGATATTCGCCGATTTAATACGTTCCGTATTAAAGAAGCGATAGAGCGGAATCGTGGCTCGAAAGTGTTCGCACAAGATCTGTCTATTGGGAAAAGCCAAATGACTAAGCTGAAGACCGATGACGGCACTGTCATTTCATCCCAAAGTGAGATCTTGGGAGAGGTCGAAAGGTTCTATGGACAGTTATACAAATCATCCCGAAATCCTGTTGTCGGCTTGGTCCAAGATCCCAGATCCAAGCTAACTCGGCACTATACCGAAGAAATCCCGGACATCAGCTTGTACGAGATCAGAATGGCTCTCAAACAACTACGTAACGGTAAGGCACCGGGAGATGACGGAATTACGGCAGAGCTTTTGAAGGCGGGCGGCAAGCCGGTATTAATAGCCCTTCAGAAGCTATTTAATTCCGTTATCCTCGGGGGCGACGTTCCAGAGTCGTGGACCAGGAGTGTGGTGGTGCTGTTCTTCAAGAAGGGTGACAAAGCTCTTTTAAAGAACTACAGACCCATCTCACTCCTGAGCCATGTTTATAAGTTGTTTTCGAGGGTCATTACCAATCGACTCACGCGCAAGCTCGATGACTTCCAGCCGCCCGAACAAGCCGGCTTCCGAAAAGGCTATAGCACCATAGACCATATCCTCACGCTTCGGCAGATTATACAAAAGACCGAGGAGTATAATCGGCCCCTGTGCTTAGCGTTTGTGGACTATGAGAAAGCCTTTGATTCAGTCGAAACTTGGGCGGTGCTGCAGTCCCTTCAGCGGTGCCAAATCGACCATCGCTATATCGAAGTGCTGAAGTGTTTGTATAGGAACGCCACAATGTCAGTCCGTATCCGGGATAAGAGTACGAAACTGATCCAGTTGCAGAAAGGCGTGAGACAGGGAGATGTCATCTCTCCGAAACTGTTCACCACTGCACTGGAAGATGTCTTCAAGCTCTTAGACTGGACTGGACTCGGCATCAACATTAACGGCGAATACATCACTCACCTTCGATTCGCAGACGATATCGTCGTTATGGCAGAATCCATGGAGGACCTTGGCACTATGCTCAATGATCTCAGCAGGGTATCCCAACTAGTGGGTCTACGAATGAACATGGACAAGACGAAAGTCATGTCAAATACCCATGTCATTCCTGTACCGGTCCTAGTTGGCAATGCGATTCTCGAAGTTGTCAATCACTATGTTTACCTAGGACAAACAGTCCAGTTAGGTAGATCCAATTTCGAGAAAGAGATCAGCCGACGAATCCAACTCGGTTGGGCAGCGTTCGGGAAACTTAAGAGGATCTTCTCGTCCAACATACCTCAGTGTCTGAAAACACAGGTCTACGACCAGTGTGTGTTACCAGTGATGACTTACGGCACGGAAACGTGGTCCCTAAATGTAGGCCTCATATCAAGGCTCAAAGTCGCTCAGCGTGTTATGGAACGGGCTATGCTCGGGATTTCTCTGCGAGATAGAATCCGGAATACAGAAATCTGCAGAAGAACGGGTGTAACCGACATAGCACGAAGAATTAGCACGCTGAAGTGGCAATGGGCAGGCCACATCGCTCGACGAACCGACAACCGCTGGGGAAGAAAGGTTCTCGAGTGGCGACCACGCATCGGACGACGCAGTGTAGGACGCCCCCCCACTAGGTGGACCGACGACCTAGTGAAAGTTGCTGGGCGTCGTTGGATGCAGGCGGCACAGGACCGCACATTGTGGCGCAATATGAGGGAGGCCTACGTCCAGCAGTGGACGGCAATAGGCTGAAATGATGAAGTTATCGAGTCTCGAACCCGAGACCAGAGTTCCCGCCGGCGAGCACGTTACCACGAGATTACCGCTTTTTGGCGATTCGACTTTGAATTTTTCTAGTACATAAATTACCCATCCAACTTTGACCCTTAAAATCTTTTTAACGAGGGCCCAGTTGACCCTATTATTTGGTAGTTGTGATACCCTCGTGCCCCCTCTACCACCCCACCAAAAATCATGGAAATCCCCGACCCACACGTCTGAGGGTCTCCTTGTAAGTTATACACTGTGCCTATATTTTACTATTTCCTGTACTTTGCATATTAAAAATACAATTTTAACCGTTTTACTGTTATGAGGAGATTTGGTTTTTAATTAAAAATTTTAAAATTTACATCATGTTGATTTTTGAAAATCTACTTCTCCGAAGAATATATTACAGATTGATTATAAGCGCCAAGGCTCAAGACTGGTCATTCTATGAACTCGCGTGTGTGTAGTGCATTAGTGTGCGTCGATATCGGACCGTAGCAAAAAACCTAAAATGCGAGAAGTGCCGATAACCGATAACGCTCTTAATTGCTTGAATATTTAATATACGAGGAAGTGTATAACAATATATATGAATAACTAAATTCTACTTGATAATTTCTAATGTTCCATAGTCGCTCACAGAACACAAAAGTAAATCTTATTCGGACTTATCGTCATCATTTCAGCCCGTACATGTCGTACTGTGGGGTCAGGGCTTCTTGCTAGGGATGTGACTTAGAGGGAAAGAAATCGATATTTTAAATAATCGATTTTTTATTCTTTAAAATAAATCGATTGTAAAATTATCGATTAATTAAAAATAAATAATCGATTATAAAATAATCGATTTTTTTCTCCCAACAGGATTATGAAGACCTTTTTTTTTTAAGAAATGTGAGCTTAATTTTCAAATATAGTATGAAACAATCATGATGACCTTTTTTTTAAGAAATCTGGCCGTGAATATTCGATTAATTTCGATCGAATTTCGAATATTAAAAATCGATTAATAATCGATTTTTATTATTTTGATAATCGATTGCAAAAATCGATTATTAACCGATTTCTTTTTGTAATAATCGATTCTTATAAAAATCGATTATTTGTTCACATCCCTACTTCTTGCATAATGGAAAGGTAATTGCACCACTATATCGCGCTAGTCAGATATGTTGGTGTACACAATGTTATATGCATATTATATTAAATCAAATCATTTATTCTCCATAGGCTCCTTAAGCCCTTACTTACATAATGACAAATTTATATATCGTTTGAACACAATACAATATCCACCACCGGATCGGAACGAGGCCACAAGTTGAGAAGATCCGGTAAGAAACTCAGCGGCCTGTAATTTTGCCCATCTTTTGAATAAATACTGGAGAGGGTGGTAGCTGCCCGCATCGAGCGGCACCTCGTCGGCACGGGGCCCGATCTGTCGGACGCCCAGTTTGGGTTTAGGAGGGGTCGTTCGACGATCGCGGCTCTGTTGCGCCTGAGGGCCGTGGCGACTGAGGCCGTCACCGGCGGGGGAGTGCTGTTGGTGGTGTCCCTAGACATCGCCAACGCATTCAATAGTCTGCCATTCAGCTGCATCAGGGAGGCGCTCCGGTATCACGGGGTGCCAGTTTACCTGAGGCGGCTAGTGGCAGACTATTTGGAGGGGCGCAGCGTCCTCTGCACCGACCGAGCAGGGGACGTTGTGCGAACGCCCATGACGTGCGGTGTCCCACAGGGGTCGGTCCTCGGACCCACCCTGTGGAACATCGGCTACGACTGGGCGTTGAGGGGGAGCCTCCCGCCCGGGCTGGGCGTGATTTGTTACGCCGACGCACTATGGGCCCAAACAGTATTTGCCATCTCATAAATGGTTTTGACAAAAGTCGTAAATCCATAGATCCTTTTATAGTTTTATACCCTCAAAGGATGCAACTTTCGAATTAATTCCAAAAAAAATTAAATAATTTAGTTTCATGTTTATAAAGTGAACCTCAAACATTGAGCATTAAATATTTTCATGCCAATTAAATTACCGTTAAGGAAGTTCAACACAAAATTATTCGGATGTTTTCCATGGAAACATATTAGTGTAATACATCATTAGATAGATCAAAATGTACACTTTGTATCCACGTTCAGTTTTGTAAAAAAAAATAATGATATATATTTTTTTTTATTTTTTTTAGTAAAGTAAAGAAAATTTCGATTTTGTTTATTTCAATTGGACTTTTCTATGTTGCCGAAAGCTGCCGGTGTCAAGTTAATCACTTTATTTGAGACCTTACCTATTCAGTAATACGAGGATCAAAAAAAAAATTGCGCGTTTTTTTGCGCGAATGGTGATTTCAAGGCAATATGTCAATCGAGGGCAAAAAAAAATCTCGAAACTTATGTTCGGTTCTTCTTTTTTACTGTGATATATTATATTTGATGTCTAACTTGTATTGGTTTTTTCATTTCTATGATAGAAGCATACATTAACAAATAAATAGACTACAAGAATATTCACTTGGTACTTTCGATAGCGGTAATAAACCACAAGTATGATAAACTATATTGTTGCGGAAGTTCTATTTATCTGTTGCGGTAATTTATTACAACCAGTATCTACTGATTACACTATTTCGATGACAACTATCACAATTAATTACCCTGCGGTTTTTGCACAAGGCACCAAAATATTGGTCCTTTATATACGCGTGTTTTGAGCATACTATTCATCAAAGTATTCAGATACTTCTTTTCGATAACAATTAACAGAAAAAAAACATGAGTGAATTCGTTTGTGTTCGACGCGATCTTTGTGATCAAATAATAAGAGGGAAGAGTACTTCAGACCTTAGACAATATTTGTTGAACAACTTTCAACTGTCGGAAACTGACGTTATCACTGTAATAGAAAGTATTCAAAAAAATTTAACATCAAGTTGCAACCAGAAATGGACGAAAGCTCAAAGAAAGCCAGACAGGTTCGAGAGTCTATACTCAAATTGGTTAAACGGTGAATTTAAAGTACCATTGAATTCTTGCAGTACCTCAACCTCTGAAATATTTGGCTTGAATACTTCTGGTGATCGTGGTAGACCAACGAAACCATACGACGAGTGTTCGGAAAACACAAAAAAACGAAAAAATATGGAACTGCTCCAGGAGTATGGAATGGGACATGTCCGTAACGCTTATGTGCAAGGTTTACGATCTATGGGTGAAAATGACGAAGCGTCAATTGTGTCTATTATCAGAAACAAGGAAAAAGACGAGAAGAAAGCAATTCTACAAACCATAATCAGTCCAGATAGTGCACTTTCTTTTACAAAAGAAGAGGCATTGAGCATGTGTATTGAAACGGATCTAACGAAAGCCCAATATGGGTACCTAAGAAAAAGGCTCGTTGATAAAAAGTTAAGTTCTGTTTTACCTTCGTATCAAATACTAAGTGAAGCAAAAAAGGCTTGCTATCCGCCTGCATCTAGCATAACGGTGACAAATATAAGCGCAAAAATTAATCTGCAAGATCTCTTAGACCATACAGTCTGCCGTATTATAAAGATAAAGTCAGGTTCGACAAACTACAATCGTCTCAAGCTGTTCACTAAATGGGGGTGTGATGGATCTTCCGGGTACAGTGAGTATAAACAAATTCTACCGGAAGAAAACGAACAAATATCGGATGCTAATTTGTTTATAGTGTCCCTTGTACCACTGCGACTAGTAGACGAAGAAACGTCTACAGTTATATGGCAGAATCCTACTTGCTCATCTGTTAGATATTGCAGACCAATTTCATTAGAATTTGCAAAAGAAACACCCGAAAAAACTACAGCGGTTGTCAGTGAAATTGAAGCCAAAATTAATCAATTGATTTCAACTCTTGTGTCTATAGACGACAAAGTCATCGAGGTTAAACATGAACTGTTTATGACAATGATTGATGGGAAAGTTGCTCAAGTGTTAACGAACACATCATCCAGTGCTACCTGCACTGTTTGTGGAGCAACTCCCAGACAAATGAACTATCTTTTAAAAGTTACATCAAGAGTTGAAAATGAAGATGCATTTAAATACGGATTGTCGACACTACATGCATGGATAAGATTTATGGAGACGATCCTCCATATTTCTTATAATTTGGGTTTTGAGAAGTGGTCAGCAACAACTCCAGAAAACAAGCAACTTAAAGAAGACAAGAAAAAATATGTCCAAAAACGTTTCCGAGAAGTGCTTGGTTTGCACATTGATAAACCACGTCAAGGTTCCGGTAATAGCAATGACGGAAATACAGCAAGGCGATTTTTCCAAAATTACGAATGCTCTGCAGGGATAACTGGAATTGATGGAGAATTAATTAAGAGATTTTATGTAATTCTTCAAACCATGTCATCGGGATTCCCTATAAACGCAGAAAAATTTGGTCAGTATACATTGATAACCGCGCAATTATACGTAAGCAAATATAACTGGTATTACATGCCATCTTCGGTCCATAAAGTACTTATACATGGTGCTAAAATAATAGAGCATTATGCAGTTCTGCCTATAGGACAATTATCCGAAGATGCTCAGGAAGCCAGGAATGAAGATTACAAAAAATATAGGTTACATCACGCTAGGAAGTGTTCCAGATCAGCAACAAACGAGGACGTTCTGCATATTTTGTTATATACATCTGATCCTTATATATCTAGTTTAAATAAACCCAGTTTTGTAATATCCAAATAATTGTTTGACGAAGCTAAAGAATTATTGGAAATAGAAGGTTATGAATAGGATCGCAATTTTTTTTATGGTGTCATTTTTTAGCATGTTTGTTTGATAATAATAATAATAATTAAGTCTTAAACTTATTTTAAGTAAAAGTGTTACTTTTATTGTCATTTTTATTATAACTGTATAATTTTTTGTATGTAATTTCGTATATCGTTATCTTTGGCATTTTTTTATGAAAATTATATAACTTTTAAAATAATGATGTATAATTTATTTTATTGCCTATATATTCATTAATACATAAAAAAAAATTCAAGAGGAAACATCACAAAACAACAAAGTTATCGATTTTTGAGATGAAATATACCGATCGGTCCCACAGTGCGACGACACGCTCGTCACAGCCCGCGGTGGGACGATAGAAGAGGCGGTAAGCTTGGCGACCTCTGGTACCGAGGAGGTCGTCAGGCGGATCGAGGCACTGGGGTTGAGGGTCGCCCTGGACAAGACGGAGGCCCTCTTGTTCCATGGGCGCCATATGAGCCCTCCCATCGGCGTGTCGATCACCGTCCACTCGGTCGACATCAGCATCCGGGCCCATATGTGGTACTTGGGCCTGGTGCTCGACGGGCGATGGTGGTTCCGGGAGCATTTCCGCAGGCTCGCTCCACGGCTTGTCGGCGCGGCGTCCGCCCTATCGTGGCGTATGCCGAACGTGGGCGGACCGAGCGCTGCGTGCCGACGGCTGTACGCGGGATTCATCCGGTCGATGGCCCTGTACGGCGCACCGGTGTGGGCGGGGTCCATGACCGCCCGACTTAGGGCCCTTCTGTGGCGACCACAGAGGGTCATGGCGGTCAGGGCCATCCGCGGATACCGCACGGTGGCGACGGAGGCAGCGTGCCTATTGGCCGGGACTCCCCCGTGGGACCTGGAGGCGGAGATGCTCGCCGGACTATATCGGCGGGTGACGGGAGTGCGAGCGGAGGGCGGTGTGGTCTCGTTAAGGGATCTCACCGCCTGGCGCGTCGACGCCCGCCGAGACGTCATTGCCCGTTGGGCAGTCCGGCTGGAGAGGCCTCGGTTCGGGGTGCGAACCGTGGAGGCCTTCCAGCCGGTGCTGATGCAGTGGTTGGAAAGGCGGCACGGGGTGCTTCGCCAAATACCTGCACAAGGTCGTTAGGAGGGAGAGTACACCGTCCTGCCACCACTGCGATCACGACGAGGACATGGCGCGCCATACGCTTGAGGCCTGCGCGGCTTTGGCAGTGCAGCGCTGTGAACTCGTCGCAATCATCGGTACGGACCTGACGCTGCCGGCTATCGCTTGGGCGATGGTCGACAGCGTCGGGAATTGGGACGCGGGCACAGCCTTCTGCGAGACAGTGATCTCGCGGAAGGAGGCGGCGGATCGCCTGCGCGAGGAGCGCAGCCTCAATGAGGAGATCCGCCGCCGGCGACTGGGGCGGCGTAGGCGCAACTATCTGCGCCTCATGCCGCCCTAGCCGAGGCCGCGGGTGACGTGACCGGGGATTAGTCCGTCACCCGCTGAGAGGCCGACCGCGTGAGGAAAGACCGACGTCCTCCCCGAGGGGGGGACGTCGGTCGATGGGAGGGTACCCCAATTATCTTTTGAATAAAATTACACGTATACAACATATAGTATTAGCTCCAGTGTGATGCCCTTCGAGATGGGATATAATTATTGTTTGTAATTTAGTTCAAAATAAGTAAAGGAAATTATGGTTGGACCAGATCCCACAACCAGCAGCCGATCACGAGTTAACTACTAGAGCAGCCATCACTCCCAAGGGAGTCACTTCAGTGACTTCAGTCACTGAAGATTATGTGGTAAAGTGTAGCCATATTTACACATGCACCTCTCCAGTAGTTAAAGCTGTAAATAAATAAATGCAGAATTTAAAAGGTAAATCCGCTACAAGACAGTATTTGTATGTATTCTGAAGTGTAAATCTCCCTCATTGCATTTTCCACCAATAAATGTTTAAGAGATTAATAGTATGTTAATAGTCCGGGAAAAACCAAAATATATAGTAGACTGCAGGTATTTTATCTAATCACAAACTACATTGTTACAGTTAAAATTGCTTGAAAATAAATAAAAACCGGCTAAGTGTGAGTCGGAATCGAGCACGAATGGTTCCGTATCATTATAAAAATCGCGTTTGTTGTATGAGAGTCCCCCTTAAATATTTATTTGATTTTGTTTTTAGTATTTGTTGTTATAGCGGCAAGAAAAATACATAATTTGTAAAAAAAATCAACTGTCTAGCTACCGCGGTTCTTGCGATACAGCCTGGTGACATACAGCGAAGTCTTAGTAATACGGTCCCGTTTTTATCCATTGGGTACGAAGCCCTAAAAAGTAAGTAATGTTTTAACTCGCTGTATTCTGTGTTACGTATACATAAGACATGTATTACAGGCCATCTGAATAGTGTACGTACAACAATATGTATATAATATAGGTGTATGTATATTGTATAACTTGTATATTTAATAATCAATATCTTCTACCTACGCAGTTAGATATGTTAAATATAGTTAGTATTTATTCATTCTTTTTTTGTTTCGTTTCCATAAATTATTAAATGCCTAAAATAGTTAACCCAATCAGTATGTACTTGAATATAATTAACATAGGAGTCTGGCTTAACTACATCTTGCCAAGAAAGATGGGTATAAAAGATTAAATCATAGAGGCTTCACCATCAGTTGTTCATCAATACTGTACAAAGGAACTTGACAAGATGAAAACAGTACGTAATTGAATAATTCTATTTAAATATATTTTTTAAATTATTTTTAAATAATATTTTATAAAGTTGTCTGATATTGTAATATTATAAAATAATATGTAAAATTGCTTTTTATTTTTATTTTATTTTGTTTAACATAATTAATCTGAATTTTTTACCTGTATACTCAGAACTATAAAAACTTTAATCACACAGATTATTGCTGTCGCCTTTGCCCTGGTGGCCGTCGCCGTCGCTGCTCCTCCTCCGAGTGAATCGCTTGATGTCGCGCAAATTCTTAGTTCCGAATATAACCAACAGCCCGAGGGAGGCTACAGCTATAGGTAATATAATTTATACTAATAACGTTTTTTGTAGAACATAGGCATCTCTTAAATATCATTTCAGGATGATTATTAAGTTTTTTTAAAGTATCAATTGCAGTAAAAGTTTCAATCCCGAATGTAATCTTGTAATACGTGGGCCGTCATTCGTGTGGTGACAGAGTAAGAATACAATTCACCTTCCCTCTCTTGCTCTTGGGTGTCGTAAAAGACGACTAAGAGATATAATATGCATACATCTATGCAAGTGAAGGAAAACTCGAAATACAACCCTATGCCAACACGTCTGATCAGCGTGGCGTAGTAGGTCAATTTCCCTCGTATTGGGGGGAGGCTCGAGCCCAGCAGTGGGACGTATATGAGCCGTTATGATGAATATATGAGCGCTTTATAATAATATATTTCATCAAAAAATATGTCTTATACATACATTTATTTCTTACTAGCGACCTGCCCTCGCTTCGCTTTGGTTTCAGTCTTTCCTGCGTAGTTCCCGTTCCCGTGGGAATACCGGGATAAAATATAGCCTCCTTTACTACCTGATATTATAGCTTTCTATTGGTGAAAGAATTTTTGAAATCGGTCCAGCCGTTTTGAAGATTACCCGGAACAAACAGACAGACAGCCAAAAAAAATATAAAGTGTATTTTAGGCATAGGTATAGTGCAAATAACCGTGTGAGCATGAAAAAAGCCTATTATTTTGACATTACAAACAGACACCCCAATTTTATTTATCGGTATAGATTATTATGTATATTTAAGACAAATGATTAAATCTTATTTCTCGTTTTCGGAATAACTTTAATATTTGTTTACAGTGTCGTGACTTCAGACGGTTCTAGTCGCCAGGAGACCGGAGAATTAAAGGAAGTATTGAATGAAGAACAAAAGCCCCAGAAAGTTATCGTCGCCACCGGCTCCTACAGATATACTGATCCTCTTGGAAATGTTGTCGAGATCGTTTACGTTGCTGATGAGAACGGTTTCCAACCCAAGGGTGATTCCATTCCCACTTCTCCTCCAGTAGCCAGGAGATAAGCAGTGAATCTTATATTATTAATCAATCGATACATCAAATTAGTTAATCTATTGTTTATCATAATCTTGTATTAAATAAGTTAATTGAATTGTTACACACCAGGTCCTAATTTAGTAATACCTGGCTAACCGAGCTTTGCTCGGTATATTTTTTTTTTGTAAGTGAATGATATTTTTGACGAACTTATTTAGATATATATTAATAAAAAATAAAAATTATAAAATAATAAAAAAATATCAAAAATTACAAAAAGAGAATAATAATAACATCGAGATTGGATCTCACGCTGTTTGAATGCGACTGGACAACTTGCCAACTGAGATTTTGTCACTCTTGACGGCGACGGCGAAATTTAAATCCCTATTCTATTGAAATTTTATGTCATTGTATTGATTAGCTAAAAACACCGATAAAACAACATTTTCTGGCCCTGAAACCTCTTGTATGCCAAATTTTATAAAAATCGTTGGAGCCGTTTCCGACATCCTGTATATATATATATATATATATATATATATATATATACTAGCAACCCGCCCGCGCTCCGCTTCGGTTTCAGTCGCCTTACCCGCGGCATAATTCCCGTTCCCGTTACTCCCTGATATTATAGCTTTCCATTGGTGAAAGAATTTTTGAAATCGGTTCGGTGGTTTAAGCGTGAAAGCGTAACAAACAAACAAACATCCTTACTTTCGCATTTATAATATTAGTAAGGATGTATAATATATACATATACATATACAAGAATTGCTCGTTTAAAGGTATAAGATAACACACTGCCATGATTTTTGTTAATTTTTAATGTGAAATATATTGTGAATAAATGTTAACGTAATAAAATGAATGTCGTTTTATATATCCATATATTAGCCATATGCGTCGTACTAAATACCTAACAGTGTACGCTTCTGTTAGTTATGAATAGTTTTTGGAGGAATTTGAAAATGTTATACTACGGTTATAATAATATATTAAATTAAATTTCTTTTTTTTGGGTTTCTAGGTGGTTATTAAAATAATTAATATAGTATATCAATACTTTTCATGACAGATATTCAATGAAAAACATGGACAATTTTATATCAAGTAGTACATAGTATAATGTTTTTCTTTAGTTTTGAAGTTATAGCAAAAATTTTAAGCAAATCTTATAGTAGATTGACTATAGATTGACTTACACATCGCATGAAAACACCTCACAAGTAATACAAATTATATTAAATAGATTGCTTAGTGTGATTACCAAGTCAATCTATTTATTTATTTTATTTATTTATTTTAAAACTTTTGCACAATAAAGGTACAAGGCGGACTTAATGCCTTAGGCATTCTCTACCAGTCGACCTCGGGTGGAGCAGAAATAATTTAAGGCAGGTGCAATACAGATAGTTGAGGATAACCAGAATTTATCAAATATATGATTACCAAATGATATAGTATATAAATATGAATACATATATATACTATATAAATATATATATATTTATATATATATATACATACACATACACATACATACGTATACAATACATACATAAAAATGGATGTGAACCGTCACAGATGAGTTGACTCCGCCAGAAAATCTAAGTAGAGTCGTTTAACCTTGGCCTTGAAAATGTCACGACTAGTAGCCATTCTGATGTCCAGAGGTAATGCATTCCAAAGAAGAAGAAGATTTTTGGAGGAACGAAGAGTACGGTCATGAGTGGTGAAGAGAAATTGAAACTTTGGTTTTAAGTAGGAAGGGGCGTTAGGAGAGTTAAGAATTGAATAGAGTAAAGAAAGAGTACGCAAGCTCCGTCTTTGTCTAATTGGTAACCAATTGAGCCGAGAGCGAAATGTGGTTACATGATCGAACTTGCGAAGGTTAAAAACGAATCGAATGCAATTGTTGAGAAGTCGATCCAGCTTATTGAGCAGATCTGCATTCAGGTCGAGGTAGCACACATCAGCATAATCGATGATAGGAAGGACTAAGGTTTGAATCAGCGATGTTTTGGTATTGCCTGGGAGAAAGTTTTTTAAACGGTATAGAGAGCGGAGTGTTCCTGTAACCTTCTTAGACATGTTAGCGACCTGCGTTTGCCACTCCATCGTCGAGTCTAGAAATAGTCCGAGATTTTTTACTTGATTACTATAAGGTATCACGCTTCCGTTATAGATAATTGCTGGTATATTATTTATTTAAAACATAAAAGATCGTTAATATTGATATGGTCACTATAAAAGTTTATTAGATTAGCTAATTACGTAATAACTTAAGAAGCACCCTTAAGTGGGGACTGAATTAATTAATCGACTTGGTATTACATGCATCTCGCAACTTTTTATGGCAAAAGAACTGAGTTGCGAGACTTAGTTATTTACAAGTTATGTTTTTGGTGCCATAATATTTCTTTTTGAAGATTGTTCCTTATTTTTCCTTCCGGTACCTTTTACTTCTTGAATATCAATAACGCATTTTTTTCAAGCCCACTCTCTGAAAAATTAGACATCCCTCCTATCCGCCTGATTCATTTCCACCAAAGCTACGTGGAGAGGAGATATGGAAATAATAAAATCTGATTGGCTTTTTAAACACATCTCCTCTAGTCTCCTCTCCTCTCCACTTTGGTGGCAACCGAGACTTATGATTGTTAGTGTTCTTTTTATGTCTGTTTCGGAGAATTTAGTCTTCTTCATACTGAAGGAAATTTTTGTATAACTTCATAAGACAGGTCCTATTCTAGCTCTTTCATTCTGATGATTGACCATTTTACAAGTTAGCTTTGAATATATCTATGTATAGGTATCTACACCTATGATTTCATTCATCATTCAGCCTATTACCGTCCACTGTTGGGCGTAGGCCTACCTCATCTTTCAGCAAAAAGTGCGATACTATGCCGCCCGCATCCAACGACGCCCGGCAACTTTCACCAGGTCGTCGGTCCACCTAGTGGGGGAGCGCCGTACATTGCATCGTTCGATACGTGGTCCCCACCCGAGAACCTTTCTTCCCCAACAATTGTCGGTTCATCGAGCGAGTTTCCACGAACCTGTTGTTCACATCCTTAGGAGATTCGCACTCATTTAGACATTAGGAGCGATTTCGTAGCTGAACTTGAAAGTTTTCGAGGCTCTAGTATTGGACAGGTTTAGATCGGAGACTTATTTAAGCGTACCCGCCCGACTTTTGTGTGGATATGTAATGAGCCTTGTACCATGCAGTGATCGCTTGTAGTTTTAATCCTGCTGAACACTATTTAGTGTAGTGGCGGAGTAAGAATATAATTCACCACTCCCTATATTGTCTGTGGATGTCGTAAAAGACGACTAAGGGGTATAATATGCATAACATATGTGCAAGAGAAGGAAAACTCCTATATCAACATGTCTGACCAGCATGGTATAGTTGGTGGAGGAGGCCCGAGCACAACAATGGGACGTATGTGGGCTGCGGTGATGATGATGATTCTGATGAGAAAGGCCTCGGTTTGGTGTCAGGACCGTCAAGGCCATCCAGCCAGTGCTGATGGAGTAGTTGAATCAGCGGCATAGGGTGCTTTTCTTCCAATTGGTGCGCGTGTTGATGGGGCACGGTTCCTTCGCCAAGTATGCAGGTACGATCGTGAGGAGGGAGAGCACACAGTCTTACTACCATTGCGATTCCAACGAGGACACGGCGCAGCACATACTCGAGGTGTGTGCCGCGTGGGCCGAGCAGCGCCGTGAACTCATTGCAATCAACGGTGCCGACCTGAAACTGCCGAGCATCGCTAGGGCGATGCGTCAGGAACTGGGGCGCGCTCGCCGCCTCCTGTGAGGCAGTCATCTCGCGGAAGGAGGCGGCGGATTGCATGCGAGAGGAACGTCTCAACGATGACGCTGTTCGTCGCTGTTGACTCGGACGGCGCAGGCAGGAGTACCTGCGTCTGATGCCGCCCTAGACGAGGCCGCGAGTGATCGGACCGAGGATTTTAGTTCGTCACCCACGGAGAGCCTGACCGCGCGACGATAACCGACGTCCCGGAAGAGGGACGTATCTAAAATACGGTAATCTGTAGAAGAACCGGTCTAATCGAAATATTACGAAGAATAAGTACGCTGAAGTGGCAATAGGCAGGCCACATCGCTCGAGGAACTGACAGCTGTTGGTGATGAAAGGTTCTAGAGGGACGACCACATATCGTATGACACAATTTAGGAGGCCCTCCACTAGATGGACTGACGCCTTGGTAAAAGGTGTTGGCCGTCGTTAGATGCAGGCAGCACAGGACTGCACTGTATGGTGAAACGAGAGAAGCCATACGTTCAGCAGTGGATGGCGATAGGCTGAATGATGATGATGAATGACAATAAGGAATAATTTACATTGATTTGGGCCAACATCATCTGATGCTGCCGTCTGATCACCAATTACTGGGAATCCAAGGTGGGCTGATATCAGGCAGGCGGCCGGTTCCTTTGCAATATGTGCTATGGAGGAGGAGTACATATTGTGTTAACCCTAATTGTGATAAGAACATAATGATGATGATAGACATGAGTAAATAATACCCTAAGGACAAACAATTGTCTCGGGCCGACCACTGACGACAAGTCACTCTGCTCCGGTGGTCAGCCCAACGACGAGGCGACGTGGGTACGGGTGGGTTATGGGCCCGCGCGCCGTCCTTTCGTCACCCCGGACGAAATGGACCACGTGTTCCGTTAGCATAGCCCACCCATAAAAAAAAAGACAAACAATTGTGGATTGTACACAGAATTGTTGTGTATGTGGTATTGAAATCACAATATTCGATATACGTCCTGGACACTTAGACTATTGTGCACTGAATTTTGTATATATTTCTAGATTTTCTAAATAATTAATACACTAAAGTTTAACATAATTAAAACAACGTAACCCAAGAAATAATGTGTGCGGTGACGGAGTTATAATACAATTCATCACCCCTCTTTGGCCTATGAGTGTCGTAAAAGACGACTAAGGGAAATAATATACATCTATACAAAGAAAGGAAACCTCGAAACAAATAGGGTTTTGATTACTTTTACGTTTGCCAATACGTCTGACCAGTATGGTAAAATAGGTCAATTTTCCCTTCATAGTGGAGGAGGCCCGTGCCCAATAGTGGGACGTACATGATGATATATATGAGATGAAGATAACAAGAGTATTTAACGTAATTAGAACATCTGCGAAGCGAAGCCGTACACTTTGGAAAATATATAAGATCTACTATATTACAGCCATAAAACCAAATCAGCAAATAAATGGGTCTACCTCGTCAAATTCATTATGCAGGTTGTCGCTAATCGTCCATAAAGGACTTCTTTAGATGTTGCCCTTACATTAAATTGTTATCTGCTTTAAGGTCCGTGGTGCTCGGATTTTTAATTAAAACGGGCACTTTGGTGCCAAGTTATCCCAAGATATATAATAATGGTTTTCGTCGTCGTGGTTGCAAACTTTGTCTACGCAATTTATTTTATGGAAATCCTTTGTGTATTCCAAATAAGAAATGTAGGTAATCATAATGCGTTCCTTTGAATACCACGATAATTTGTTCGTGAGCACCTTACCCATTGTACGCCATTACTTTGATCTTATGATGATAATTGCGAAATTTTAGAAAAATATAGGCCTTTGTTTCTTTTTCTTTTTTTTTTGGGTGGGTTGCGGTCGGCGCGCTCCTCGCACCACTCCGTCTGGGGCGACAGAGGGGCGTAAGCACGCAACTCCCGCAACCCACCCACCTGCACGTCGCCTTCGTCATTGGGCCGACCACCGGAGCAGGGTTACTTGACATCAGTGGTCGGCCCGACGGAATACCCCCCCTTGGGGGTACTCTCCCATTGACCGACGTCCCTCCCTCGGGGAGGACGTCGGTCTTTCCTCACGCGGTCGGCCTCTCGGCGGGTGACGGACTAATTCCCCGGTCACGTCACCCGCGGCCTCGGCTAGGGCGGCATGAGGCGCAGGTATTCACGCCTACGCCGCCCCAGTCGCCGGCAGCGGATCGCCTCATCGAGACTGTGAAAATAGGCCATGGCTATATTGCAGCTTTTCAAATTTTAAATTGGCATTTATAAAGTTTCTGTATAATGTATATCAATAAATAATATTGAGAGAGTAGTTTGGTAGGTTGAATTGAAATGAAAACGAAAATATACGTTTTATTTTTTTTTTTTAGTTTAACTTCATTTTATACTAGATTGTCTAGATCATTTAATACTACGTATTTTTAAGTATAATATAAACGAATGTGTTAATACGTTTAGTGTCAATTTTGTTATATGTGAACTGCAAATTTATAGAAAACTGGCTGACCCAACAGAGATTGTTTTGTACAAATAAAATAAAGAGCCACCTACCGGGTTCAATTGTGAATCTAAACCATTCTCGTATCCCCATCGAACACACACAAAAAATTTCATCAACATCGGTCCAGCCGTTTAGGAGGAGTTCAATGACATACACATGTACATAAGAAATTTATATATAAAGATACGGTGGCAGGAAACCAGAAACTGTACAAATTCGTACTGTGTTAATATTTTTTTGTTTCAATCAGAAAAAAAATTGCGTGATATTTGCCGAGACCCCCCTCTCTCCAACGTAAGATTAGATGAGATTTGACTCGACCCCCTCCCCCCCTTAAACATCTCACGTATTTTATGAACGCCCCCTTACGACATACATTTTAGGCATGAATATTAATATTTTTATATTTATAATATTTCATTTTATATTTATAACAATTCAATTTATAACAATATGGCATTTCAGTCTGGGGAGGCGCTGGTCAAAGCACGTTAATCGAATTGGAAAGAGCCCAGAGAGGAGTTATAAAAGTAGCTTGTAGTACTTGCTTTACAAGGAATTCGGTGTACTAAGAGTTAGGCAACTTTTCATTCTAAAAGCAGCATTGCTTACGCACAAAGATGTAAAAGCTGCACCATACTACCAGTCTATGGTACTACAACGCACTTTCAGAGTCCCCTGTCCCCGTGCTAATTCTCTACTTGTTGGTCGCTGCCCCGCTTATCTACATCCACATATTTACAATAAAGTCAATAGACAATGTAACATATACAAAAGATCCAATTATTGCTGTCGAAAATTAATCAAAGAATGGTTATTGTCGCTTACATATGACGAAACAGAATTAATTATTAGTAAATAATATACACATATACACACACACAAACTCACACACACACACACTCACACTCACACACACACACACACACACACACACACACACACACACACACACAACCAACCAATACACAAACACTGTTGCACGCAACACGCAAATACAAACACACATACAACGCACGCAAATATTCATGTACGCACACACAGGTATCTATAGAAACACACAACAATTATCCCAAGTTCAGAAAGCCACTTTGTTCATGTTGCTTATTATTTCTGAAATTAAATGCAGTTCTAATTCTCAAGATACAGGCTACGGCCTAGTTTGAGAGTCGAAACTTAGTTTACTAAAATAATGTTAATATAGGCATAATCTTAAGAACACATTTTTGGTAAACAGCAGTTGTAAAACAACTTGGTAAATAAATATCATCATCATCATCATCATCGCAGCCCACATACGCCCCACTGTTGGGCTCGGGCCTCCTCCACAATGAGAGGGAATTTGACCTACTATACCATGCTGGTCAGACATGATGGTATAGGATTTCATTTCGAGTTTTCCTTCTCTTGTTTAGATGTTATGTGCACATTATATCCCTTAGTCGTCTTATACGACATCCACGGGCAAGATAGGGAGTGGTGAATTGTATTCTTACTCCGTCACCACACGGAAAAAATAAATATATTATTATTATATTGTGTCTCCCAGTTTCACGGCTATCTTCCATATTGTTTAAAATATTAAAAAAGGGAAGATACCCGGTCCTTTGAAAGGCTTACATGGGGATATGGATCCAACACGCAGAGGCCTTTGGAGAAATTTAATGTTAAAATGGGATGGGACGTCTACCGATGACACTCCACGTTTGCACACAACACTCGTGGACTGCCAACGGTAGGTGTAAAACTATTGTGCAATTATGATATCTAAAACCAGATTTTGGGGTTGTAAGGTTTGATGGATTGGATTAAATGAAACTATTGATTGAAAAACTGTCGTCTGCCTTCAATACCTTTATCGTCTTGAACTCTGGCAGACGGTGACTCGCCAACTCACTGAATGGGCCCCCCCAAACGGTCGCCACAGGCACACAGGCCATACGGGCAACAGGAGGGCAACATTGGTGCAAGTGGCTTGGGGTGTCGAGCGGTGCGGCGCCGGTTTCACCATCGCAGTGGTTTCCCCGTAGTTATGCCCTTGAAAATGACACTTCCACCCCCGAGCATATAGCTCTGGCGACCCCTCTCTGATCAGCCGTTTAAGGCAAGCCAGAGTTGAGAATTCTGCGGGCACTCTTCGGTTTCCACTCCAGCCAGCCAATAAAGGCCAGCTGGATACGAGGCCCTGGCCGACTCTCTGGGGCACTCAGGACCGCAGTGTCGCCACTCACATTCAGCACGCCACAAGCTGCCCTGCGGTTTATTGGCCTTCCTATAAATTTTGTGATACATTTTTTCTTTTATATCAAAAGAATTTAGAGAGCCATATAATGTTCCTCCGAGATTATTATTATTATTACCTGAGTATTGATCACAAATCTAATAAAGTATTGGCCGAGATCAAACAATGGGAGCAATTCATAAATTATGTAAGGTAGGTAGCTGCTATGTCTCTAGCAATTAGTTATGCATGAGATGAAATATGAATTAACTTAAGTGTGATTACGCTTATCCATATTGGAAAAAAAAAATCTAATAATTTGTATAATAATGATTCGAAAGTATCGATTTAACAAAAAAACTTGTCTTCCAAACATAGCTATCATTATTTAATGGTTTAAAATTACATTATTTAACGAACATCATATATTATTAAAGAAAATCTGATTTATGAAAAAAAAATGTATGTCTAATATATATTTACCTTGCATTTATATTCGTTGCTTCTTGTAGGAATACA
The DNA here is from genome assembly GCA_032191425.1 of Lymantria dispar. Classification (NCBI taxonomy): domain Eukaryota; kingdom Metazoa; phylum Arthropoda; class Insecta; order Lepidoptera; family Erebidae; genus Lymantria; species Lymantria dispar. Next base: position 14,448,597 of record CM063449.1, on the reverse strand, counting down.
ATTCATCACGCTCGTGGGTGTCGTAAAAGACCACTACTAATAATCATAGAATATTTATGCAAGAGAAGGAAAACTCGAACAGTACCAGCTTAGTATAGTGGTAATATATAGGTTTTCAGTGTGGTGACGGAGTAAGAATACAATTCACCACCCCCTATCTTACCCGTGGGTGATCGTATGAGACGACTAAGGGATATAAAACGCATATAACATCTATGCGAGAGAAGGAAAACTCGAAATAAAACCCTATACCAACACGTCTGACCAGCGTGGTATAGTAGGTCAATTACCCTTCCATTATGGAGGAGGCCCGAGCCCAACAGTGGGACGTATGTGGGCTGAGATGATGAATATATAGGTACGTGGTATTATAGACAAGTAATTTTTGAGAAATACATCTTGTGAATATTGATACCTACTAAAAAAATTTATTCATAAGATGTTAATGGTGTGTTGTTTCAGGATAAATAATGAATGAAGTTTATGCATGAATGCTAAAGAATTATTTTCCTTAAACTGATTACGCAAAGCCATTTTTGGTAGTGTATCCAAAATTTATGACGACGAGTTAGTTCTAAATCGTTAGACTCTAGTGGAGTGGTATTATTTATGCTATTTATTTATTCATTTTTAAACGGCTTTAAAAGAGGAGGCTCTCAAAATACTGTTTTATGCAAGTTTTTACTAGATTATTCAGAGATGACTGAGACGATTTGAAAAAGGCTTTTTACTTTGCTTTTACTCAGTAAAACTGCTGCACAATGGCGTTAATTGTGCAATGATATAATATTAGTCACTACACAATTTACGTTATTGCCTATTAATGTAAATGTAATAATATTCATTCATAATTTCGGCGATTATACTGCCCACCGCTGGGCTCGAGCCTCCTCCATAATAGGAGGGATAATGACCTTTTTATTATGTGTCTCCAAAAACACAGCATTGGGGGGAGAGAGAGAGTCCTGTGATTTCGATGAAAACACCTAGTAAATAAGACTAAACTTACCGAAACTTCCGTAGTTAGTACCTTTGTTCACCGGCAGAGGCGCTGTTAATTTCTGTTCGCGCGCCTTTAGCTGTTAAATGTCATAGCGTTTTGTGACTTTTCCGAAGGAACATCGTTAGTTTTAAAAGTGTAAAAATATACCTTATTTTATGTGTTGAAGTGAAATTATTGCAGTATTAAGAAATAACTGCAATACAGCACTGTAATTTACGTCGGTAAGCAGCTGTATGTACATTTTTAAATTTTAATGGAATCTAGTAGCAGAAATACCGAAGTTAGTCCAGAGTGTTGCTTCAGCTGGAGAACATATCTCGACTGAAAGTTCTAGGTACACTTCGTGTAGCGAATCTCCCTTAACTTCGGAAGTCAAGGAAGATTTGACCTCATCCCTGTCTAACAAGGAACAAAGTATATAGACAGGTTCAAACATGTACAAATTCTAAGGGAGACAATTTAATGTCTCAAAGGTCATATGTTTCTATCTATTTGGCACAATTACCAGTTTACATGAATAATGAGTATGTATCTACACAAAATAAAGAAAATTTTTCTGCTACTAGTACTACTTCTGGTATTCCTTGCTTAAGGGACCAATGCAAATAGAAATAGAATAGAAATAAATTTATCAAAGAAAAAATGTACATATTTATAAGTAATTGCTTACTTCTGCCAAACTGTATTACAGTTTGTTGGCAGATGACGTGCCCTGGGCTTTAGCAAAATTTTTTCACAATATTATGAAATTACTATGATATTAATATTACTAAAATTAAATTGAAATCTCTCTTATTAAATTAAAATTAGATTCTAATTTTAATTCTTTGACATTTGATGATTTAGGTACTGAATTTGATATATTAGGTACTGAATTAAAAGATCATAAAGTCTGGTGATCTAAAGTGATTGACATAATTGACCAATTTGCAGTAGTTTTACTCATTTCATGGCATTCATTCAAGCCTGATAATCTACTAATTAAAAAGAAAGATCCTTTCAGCATAGCTTGGCTGCACCTGACTTTGATGGTGTGAAAGTCAAATGAGGAATTGTGTCATTTCTATTAAACTAAGGACTATTTGGCTTTGACTGAACTTTTGTTAATTGGCTTATCTAATAAGGTTTTAGAACAATGGCAAGTGGGCTACAGCTAATCCCAAAGACCTAGATCCTAACTCGTTGTTTAATTAGATTTCTAAAACTTTTACCAAGTCATAAAAACTCAGAAACCACTATGTAGATTACTTGTGGTCTATAGTCTGAGTGTATGGGGATCAGGTATGATCATAGATCTAAACTAATTGTTAATCAAACCTCAAGGTTACCTTACAATGTGTTTACCAAGTGCTGAATATTCGTTCAGTAGGGAAGCATTATAACCAATTATTCATAATGATTTCTGAATGTTTACATGAGTAAATGAGAAATAACATCTTAGTCGACCCGTGAACATGAGTGCTGATGTGTTCAAACATTGGGCAATCAAATACAAATGCGATAAAATCCGTAAAGTAGACCAATTATTCAATCATTAGTAGGATCACAGGCAACCATTTTATAAATAGCCAGTTGCCACTTACCCTTCAATGTCAAACCAACTCTGAAATTCTCATCAAAGAAAATTTTAGAGATATTATAGAGTTCTTTTGAAAAGTATCCTTAGTAAAGAAAGCAGATGGGTTAAGACCAATATTGGACTTCAGGTCCTTAAACAATCATTTTCATGATGACTGCACAGATGCCGTAGTGGTTGGGATACCAACCTACCATACCAATGTCGTGGGTTAGGATCCCACGCAGGACAACACTGCAATCCACAAATTGTCATTCGGTATCTGGATGTAAGTTGTGTCCATTAGTTACATGTTTGTAAAGTCCCCCACAACACAAGGCTTGTTTTCTTAGTGCAGGGTGTCTTAATTACATATTATTTGATATCCCAGACAGATGTACCTAATCATCTTTCTTTAGAGCTCCAAAGTGGTTGGGCAAAATCAATATTCATCAGGCTTATTTCCATTTATGTATCCAAGATACACACAGATGGTTTGTAAGGATCATTTGCAATTACCAAATCCTACAATTGACAGTCCTACCCTTTAGCCTGTATATAGCCGCCCGCACTTTTGCGGCAATATAAATTGGGTTGCGGCAACCCATAAAAAATGAAGGATTCATCGTCTATTACAATTAGATGACTTCAGACTGGTCAGGACAGATCCAAGCTTGCACATGTTACGAAAATGCTTGCAATGCTGGAGGCATTGGGTGTGTAAATTACGAGGTCTGTAATAGAACCCATGTACAAACTGTAACGTTGGACTTTTGGTCTCGTCACAGTGTGCATTATGTTTTAGGCTGTATGCGTGCGTGTTCCATGTGCCTAAGGCAGTAGTAGGTGTAAAAAAAAAAGAAGGGTTGACGTTTGTGACTTGTCAAATATGACTCACTTTTCGACCCAGCCTCGAATGTCGTAGGCGTAATTTTTTTTGGAATCTGCATTATCAGAGTTCAATCTTAGTTCCTAATACAACAGATTGTTGCTTAATTATGGACGGGCTTATACACCTTATGGGTGAAGCCATATTTTTTAAGAAACCGGTAAGATTTTCGGTTAAATGTGATAATGTCGTGGCTTGTTATCGTCCCATATTAAAACTTAGTTTTTTATTTACAGCTATTGCAAGCGGTTTCTTTCTTCCTTATTTGACTAGTTGTCTTGTTTCGTTCGTACTTTGGATATTTCGTCTACGTGTATTCCATGAAGCGGCCACTTGCGAAGCCGAATGTTGACGAGTGATATGCTTGCTAAAGTGGATTGCGTGGACACCAAAGTTGACGCCGTACGGTATTAGTGAATTTAAATGGCCTTGACCGCATAAAAGGTATTTAATTAAATTTTGGTTATTTTCTACCACATTGCAGACATGACCCACGTTAGAGTTATCTAAACTGTTATAACTATGTATTAGATTCTATATAGAATTTCAAGTGTATCATAATTGCTCTGACAAGGAAAATAAAGTTATGGAAGGCTCATTTTGCATTTTCTTTAACTGTTTCCTTTGGACCCTTCCGAGAAGTTAAAGTTCAATGAATCTTGACCGGCACTTTAAAGCTGTCTCCTGGCGCCCGTTTAACTTACTTTTAGTCTACTTTATTTGGAGAAGCCCTAATCTCTTGGTATGTATAACAATTTATTAAATTCTTAAACATCTCTCACAAGAAAAAATTAACTCAAATTGTTTAAATTTTTTTAATATTACAAAACCTTTTTAGAATATCTCAGCCTAGTCTGCAACACCCAAACCCATGGGAGCTTGGCCAACCGGGCTGTCAGTCAAGATTGACTACACTGTCGCTGAGCACAGTGGTTTTGAAAAAACATTCAGTCGGAAATGCCAGAGACCAGTGTTTAGCCAAGAAGTATAACAGGACCTGTGATGGTGGTTCGATGCGAGTGATAGCAATCCAACCCCATTTATAAAGGAGAAGTAACTTACTTTCCTAATAACAGTCGCAGCGGATGCAGGCTGGAGAGCACACCTATACAATCAAGATAGATTGGGAGGGGGGGCTGCACATGAAAGAACATGATGTTCAAATCTAAAAGAGATGTACGCAGCCTTTGCTGTGATCAGGTTACAAAAAGGTTTATATTAAGAAGTAGTGTTTAAATATTGGTCCACAATTGGACCTCAATAATAGGCCTTAGATGGAACTCAGTCCATAAATCTTGTAGACATAATAAGAAAGTTATGAGGACGCTTTTTCGAATATCTTAATGACTGTAGTCTACTTAACCAGGCAAACTGAACAGCTTTGCCGATCGCCTCTCATAGGGGAAGCTAGTACTAGAGTGGCACCTCCTTCCTTAAGCCGCGGAGGCGATATTCAAATTGGGGTGTGCCAGAAATAGTCATTGTTAAATCTAAAGAGACCATCATATGATCTTAATTTTAGATTCTACAGATGGTTCTGCTATCTTTTTGATGCCTTTAGTCAAAAGTAAAATCACTGGACAGCTTAGGGATTCCCTCCCCAAGTGTGAATCCCGGGATGTTATCTCATCTCAACAGAGCAAAGGGCTCTTATATCTTGAGGACTGAAGTTCCTCACTTGAGCCAATGACTAGTACTTAAACCTCCAGGTGAGGACCATCTCCGATCCAAGGCTCATATAAAAGTTATGATACATCTTTGTGGATTGGACCATATAAAGGAGGCCACCAGAAACAGAGAAGTTATCCCTACAAGCGTGGAGACTTCGGGTGGACCAACCAAGTAACTGACTAGAATAAAGATGAACAGCAGTTATTAAGTAGAACTTGGTGTCCTTACAATAAGGACTTACTGCACTCCTCTAAAGAAGGGTTGTTGTGGTAAAACAATAATAAAATCGATTGTAAAGGTCTAGCAAAACAATAATAAAATAGATTGTTGAGGTAAAACAATAATAAAATCGATTGTAAAGGGCAAACATAGCCAAATTTTTTGCTATTTTAATGCCTTTATTTTGGAAACAATTTTTCTTATACTACAATTTTATTACTTAGATCTATTTTTCATTCAAATCAGCCCATAGACATACCATTGCTGAGCTGAGGCTTCATCCACTATGGGAGGGAAATTGGCTTACTATAATTTTAATCTATTATGCAGCTCTTTATTGAACAATTTTTAAAAGCTATTTCATGTTCAAAACCACAGTAGCTAAATGGGATGTTAATATGCTATTTAACTGGTTAAGGGCATTCCCATATTCAGACCCACTATTTGATAAGAGTAGCAGAGCAGCATTGATACTGCTACTTGCTTCAGGTCATGTAATACACGATTTCACTCTTCTAGACATTTCTAATGATAATTTTATAGAAAAATAATAATTCTTTAACTTTCTGGCTTAAATCTGACTCCAAATAATGATACTACAATATGGCTGGTTACTCACATCACACCAGTATATTTGAATTTGTCCTGTAGTTTATATCAAGACTTAATGAAATCTTCAGAGTCCAGGCATAAAATGAAAAATAAGATAACATTCCTTTTTATAAAAGGTGTAGTAAACCAACCCCAAAAGCATAATTTCAGGGTGGATATGATCCATATTTACAAAATTTAATAGTGAGATGGCTCAGGAAGTGTCCAGTCAACAGTGGCCATCTAAAAGATGGCTAGATAATAGGACTAGGACTGTAGATGTTTTGAATAGAAGTGATTGCAGAAGTGGACAAACATTTTCCAAATGTTATTGTTAATAAGAGCGTTTTCGGTAATAAGCGGCCGTAAACCCAAAAATGTGGTTTTTGAGGACTGGTTACTTGTTCATGATAATAGCTTACTAAAAATTTATATAACCACTACATTAAACACATCTTTATATTGTGTTTATATAGAATTATAACTCAATATTGTAACTATTTTATTAAAAGGCAAGGGTATTTTGAACTTAAGTTCATGAGATTTTACGAAAACGCTGAGTTTTGAAGTTCAGGTACGAATAAACCATAAGTCATGGAAGCTCGAAAAAAATTGTAGATGTTAGGAAAATTACTGTTTTTGTGTATGTATAAAATGAAATTCAAGATTTCTTCCTTTTAAAACTAAAAAAAAAATATTTCCTTAATATTAATTTGACGAAAATGGCTCCTGTAAAAATTTTGTGAATAATACTAACCTTGGCACATTTAAAAAAAATATCCACTATTTGTTCAACTATTGTAGAAGCAGTAAAAAAAAAAACAAATTGAAATACGACTAGTCACCCTCGTAATTAAATTTTAAATATTACTATAAATTGAACGGCATAATTGTTCATAAGCCACTCCGGGTTGAGAGCCCTCAGCGCTCACCCATAGTCCGCGTCAAGCTGTCAAGGCCATCTGCGGCCAACAGCTGTACACACACACAAAAAAAAAAAAAAAAGTTCATAAGCCAGTCGCGCATTGGCGCTCAACGGAGCAGGGTCATGTCGCTCTGGCTCTCGCCGGCCAGTGCAAAAAAACGACAATACGAACTTGAGCGTATACTACGACTGGTCGGTTTTGATTCGTAAGTATTTATTACTACCTAATTCTGTTAATTACTTTCATGCGATCTCTATTAAGAATAATATAGAATCTTTTTACGTTTTAGGTGATGGGTCGAAAAAGCAGATTGTATCTTGGGAACAAAATCGGTTACAAGGCAAGGAAAAAGAGAACACACGACAAAACTGTAAGGTACTTAAAGTTTCAAAAGAGTAAACGAAAAGAAAAGTGAGCCGTCACTCAGGACGCCTGGCAGATGTGAAACATCAAAATTATTTTGAAGACGTTACCGCAAAGCATGGCGTTAACGCCGCTTTTAATGCCACGCGACGATCAGGTTCACCCTCGCCTATAGATGTTTCACATCAAAAATCTGAACGGAACATTTATACAGCCTCATCTTCTGAAGATTATCAGCTAACTCAAATTTAATGTTTAATAATTACTAACCATACACAATATAATTTAAGAGAATCATTTTCTTCTTGTACTAGCAATAAATATGTAGTAAAATGTGGGACAAAATTTAATAACTAATTTCTGTAATGGGTAGATTTAAATCTCTGACTGGACTTGTTAGACATCCATGGCCATGGCGACTAGGGCCATACTCAACTACTGCACGGCAGCCACGGAGGCAGCTTGCCTCTTGGCTGGAACTCCCTGGTGGGACCTGCAGGCGGAGGTACTCACCGAGCTTTACCGCCGAGTATCAGAGACGCGAGCCACATATAGTCTCAATCAAGGTGATTGCCGCCTGGCGGGTCGACGCCCGCCGAGACGCCATTGCTCGTTGGGCAGGCGGACTGGAGAAGCCTCAGTACGGTATCAGGACCGTCGAGTCCTTCCAGCTGGTGCTGATGGGGTGGTTGGGTCGGCAGCACGGGGTACTTTCCTTCCGACTGGTGCAGGTATTGATGGGTCACGATAGCCAAGTACCTGCGCAAGCTCGTTAGGAGGGAGAGCACACCATCCTGCTACCTGCTATTGCGACGTGAGCACGGCGCAGCACACGCTCGAGGTGTGTGCCTCGTGGGCAGAGGCGCGCATGAACTCCTTGCAATCATCGGTGCCGACCGGACGTTGCCGACCATCACTAGGGAAATGCTCAACAGCGTCAGGAACTGGGATGCGGTCACTGCCTTCTGTGAGGCTGTCATCTCACGAAAGGAGGCGGCGGCTCGTCTGTGATCGATCTTTGGTGACACGTTTCGCCGCCGGCGACTCAGGCGACGCAGGTGCGAGTATCCGCGCCTGATGCCGCCTTAGGCGAGTCCGCGGGTGACCAGACCAGGGACTTTAGTGCGTCACCCGCAGAGAGCCTGATCGCGTGACGGCAACCGACGTCCCGGGATAGGGACATCGAGAGGTGAAGGAGGGAAACAATTTATAATTCTGTGTAAAATTATAAAAAAAAAACAATTTTTTTTTAAAATTATTACACAATAATGTGATAATTAAAAAAAAAATAAGTTGTCGAGTCTCGAACCCGAGACCAGAGGTCCCGCCAGCGAGCACGTTACCACGAGACCACCGCTTGTTGACGACTCGACTGCGAATTTTTCTAGTACATAAATTACCCATCTAACTTTGACCCTTAAAATCTTTTTAACGAGGGCCCAGTTGACCCTAATATCTGGTAGTTGTGATACCCTCGGGCCCCCTCTACCACCCCACAAAAAATCATGGAAATCCCCGACCCACACGTCTGAGGGTCTCCTTGTAAGTTATACTCTGTGCCTATATTTTACTATTTCCTATACTTTGCATATTAAAAATACAATTTTAACCGTTTTACTGTTATGAGTTTTGGTTTTTAATTAAAAATTTTAAAATTTACATTATGTTGATTTTTGAAAATCTATTTCTCTGAAGAATATATTGCAGATTGATTATAAGCGCCAAGGCTCAAGACTGGTCATTCTATGAACTCTACGCGTGTGTGTAGTGCATTAATGTGCGTCGATATCGGAACGTAGCAAAATGCCTAACATGCGAGAAGTGCCGATTACCGATAACCCTCTTAAATGATAAGATTTACAATTAGCTCTTTATGTCGTCCACTTGTTATATAGATATAATATGTTGTTGTAATTTATAATTTCTCATGTAAGTGAACCCTGTAAGTTCTTATGAGAATAAATATCTAAAATCTCATAATGAATTGTTCTTACACCGTCACCACACGGGAAACGTTAAAGAACAAGTTTAAATAAATGATTATGATGAAGCATATATGAAATTATTAAGGTTATCAGTATTAAGTATATATAACAGTATTAAGATACCCTGTTTCTTCCTCTATCGTGACACGAAGTCTGTGGCCATACAGTATAATAGAATCGCGATTCTATTATACGTATATAACAGGGGCGTAAAAAATTATATACGTATAATAACCATGTATTATAACCCCTTCTAATTTGTTTGGAGTAAATAAATATTTTTAATTAAGTAAAATCAAATATAGCTTTGTAATTACGTGAACAACTAATGATAAAATAAACGTGACTAAACCTTTTATGTATTTATGGCTATATGATACCAGCTAAACTACTTTGTAGATATTCCGGATTCCCTCGATAGCCGGTATGTGATATATTTAGGCTCATGTTGCTTTGACATATATTTACTTAATTGCTTGAATATTTAATATACGAGGAAGTGTATAACAATATATATGAATAACTAAATTCTACTTGATAATTTCTAATGTTCCATAGTCACTCACAGAACACAAAAGTAAATCTTATTCGGACTTATCGTCATCATTTCAGCCCGTACATGTCGTACTGTGGGGTCAGGGCTTCTTGCTAGGGATGTGACTTGGAGGGAAAGAAATCGATATTTTAAATAATCGATTTTTTGTTCTTTAAAATAAATCGATTATAAAATTATCGATTAATTAAAAATAAATAATCGATTATAAATAATCGATTTTTTCTCCCAACAGGATTATGATGACCTTTTTTTGTTAAGAAATGTGAGCTTTATTTTCAAATATAGTATGAAACAATCATGATGACCTTTTTTTTAGGAAATCTGGCCGTGAATATTCGATTAATTTCGATCGAATTTCGAATAATAAAAAAATTGATTAATAATCGATTTTTATTATTTTGATAATCGATTGCAAAAATCGATTATTAACCGATTTCTTTTTGTAATAATCGATTCTTATAAAAATCGATTATTTGTTCACATCCCTACTTCTTGCATAATGGAAAGGTAATTGCACCACTATATCGCGCTAGTCAGATATGTTGGTGTACACAATGTTATATGCATATTATGTTAAATCAAATAATTTATTCTCCATAGGCTCCTTAAGCCCTTACTTACATAATGACAAATTTATATATCGTTTGAACACAATACAATATCCACCACCGGATCGGAACGAGGCCACAAGTTGAGAAGATCCGGTAAGAAACTCAGCGGCCTGTAATTTTGCCCATCTTTTGAATAAATACTGGAGAGGGTGGTAGCTGCCCGCATCGAGCGGCACCTCGTCGGCACGGGGCCCGATCTGTCGGACGCCCAGTTTGGGTTTAGGAGGGGTCGTTCGACGATCGCGGCTCTGTTGCGCCTGAGGGCCGTGGCGACTGAGGCCGTCACCGGCGGGGGAGTGCTGTTGGTGGTGTCCCTAGACATCGCCAACGCATTCAATAGTCTGCCATTCAGCTGCATCAGGGAGGCGCTCCGGTATCACGGGGTGCCAGTTTACCTGAGGCGGCTAGTGGCAGACTATTTGGAGGGGCGCAGCGTCCTCTGCACCGACCGAGCAGGGGATGTTGTGCGAACGCCCATGACGTGCGGTGTCCCACAGGGGTCGGTCCTCGGACCCACCCTGTGGAACATCGGCTACGACTGGGCGTTGAGGGGGAGCCTCCCGCCCGGGCTGGGCGTGATTTGTTACGCCGACGCACTATGGGCCCAAACAGTATTTGCCATCTCATAAATGGTTTTGACAAAAGTCGTAAATCCATAGATCCTTTTATAGTTTTATACCCTCAAAGGATGCAACTTTCGAATTAATTCCAAAAAAAATTAAATAATTTAGTTTCATGTTTATAAAGTGAACCTCAAATATTGAGCATAAATATTTTCATGCCAATTAAATTACCGTTAAGGAAGTTCAACACAAAATTATTCGGATGTTTTCCATGGAAACATATTAGTGTAATACATCATTAGATAGATCAAAATGTACACTTTGTATCCACGTTCAGTTTTGTAAAAAAAAAAATAATGATATAAATTTTTTTTTATTTTTTTAGTAAAGTAAAGAAAATTTCGATTTTGTTTATTTCAATTGGACTTTTCTATGTTGCCGAAAGCTGCCGGTGTCAAGTTAATCACTCTATTTGAGACCTTACCTATTCAGTAATACGAGGATCAAAAAAAAAATTGCGCGTTTTTTTGCGCGAATGGTGATTTCAAGGCAATATGTCAATCGAGGGCAAAAAAAAATCTCGAAACTTATGTTCGGTTCTTCTTTTTTACTGTGATATATTATATTTGATGTCTAACTTGTCTTTTTTTTTTCATTTATATGATAGAAGCATACATTAACAAATAAATAGACTACAAGAATATTCACTTGGTACTTTCGATAGCGGTAATAAACCACAAGTATGATAAACTATATTGTTGCGGAAGTTCTATTTATCTGTTGCGGTAATTTATTACAACCAGTATCTACTGATTACACTATTTCGATGACAACTATCACAATTAATTACCCTGCGGTTTTTGCACAAGGCACCAAAATATTGGTCCTTTATATACGCGTGTTTTCAGCATACTATTCATCAAAGTATTCAGATACTTCTTTTCGATAACAATTAACAGAAAAAAAACATGAGTGAATTCGTTTGTGTTCGACGCGATCTTTGTGATCAAATAATAAGAGGGAAGAGTACTTCAGACCTTAGACAATATTTGTTGAACAACTTTCAACTGTCGGAAACTGACGTTATCACTGTAATAGAAAGTATTCAAAAAAATTTAACATCAAGTTGCAACCAGAAATGGACGAAAGCTCAAAGAAAGCCAGACAGGATCCAGAGTCTATACTCAAATTGGTTAAACGGTGAATTTAAAGTACCATTGAATTCTTGCAGTACCTCAACCTCTGAAATATCTGGCTTGAATACTTCTGGTGATCGTGGTAGACCAACAAAACCATACGACGAGTGTTCGGAAAACACAAAAAAATGAAAAAATATGGAACTGCTCCAGGAGTATGGAATGGGACATGTCCGTAACGCTTATGTGCAAGGTTTACGATCTATGGGTGAAAATGACGAAGCGTCAATTGTGTCTATTATCAGAAACAAGGAAAAAGACGAGAAGAAAGCAATTCTACAAACCATAATCAGTCCAGATAGTGCACTTTCTTTTACAAAAGAAGAGGCATTGAGCATGTGTATTGAAACGGATCTAACGAAAGCCCAATATGGGTACCTAAGAAAAAGGCTCGTTGATAAAAATTTAAGTTCTGTTTTACCTTCGTATCAAATACTAAGTGAAGCAAAAAAGGCTTGCTATCCGCCTGCATCTAGCATAACGGTGACAAATATAAGCGCAAAAATTAATCTGCAAGATCTCTTAGACCATACAGTCTGCCGTATTATAAAGATAAAGTCAGGTTCGACAAACTACAATCGTCTCAAGCTGTTCATTAAATGGGGGTGTGATGGATCTTCCGGGTAAAGTGAGTATAAACAAATTCTATCGGAAGAAAACGAACAAATATCGGATGCTAATTTGTTTATAGTGTCCCTTGTACCACTGCGACTAGTAGACGAAGAAACGTCTACAGTTATATGGCAGAATCCTACTTGCTCATCTGTTAGATATTGCAGACCAATTTCATTAGAATTTGCAAAAGAAACACCCGAAAAAACTATAGCGGTTGTCAGTGAAATTGAAGCCAAAATTAATCAATTGATTTCAACTCTTGTGTCTATAGACAACAAAGTCATCGAGGTTAAACATGAACTGTTTATGACAATGATTGATGGGAAAGTTGCTCAAGTGTTAACGAACACATCATCCAGTGCTACCTGCACTGTTTGTGGAGCAACTCCCAGACAAATGAACGATCTTTTAAAAGTTACATCAAGAGTTGAAAATGAAGATGCATTTAAATACGGATTGTCGACACTACTAACAACTCCAGAAAACAAGCAACTTAAAGAAGACAAGAAAAAATATGTCCAAAAACGTTTCCGAGAAGTGCTTGGTTTGCACATTGATAAACCACGTCAAGGTTACGGTAATAGCAATGACGGAAATACAGCAAGGCGATTTTTCCAAAATTACGAATGCTCTGCAGGGATAACTGGAATTGATGGAGAATTAATTAAGAGATTTTATGTAATTCTTCAAACCATGTCATCGGGATTCCCTATAAACGCAGAAAATTTTGGTCAGTATACATTGATAACCGCGCAATTATACGTAAGCAAATATAACTGGTATTACATGCCATCTTCGGTCCATAAAGTACTTATACATGGTGCTAAAATAATAGAGCATTATGCAGTTCTGCCTATAGGACAATTATCCGAAGATGCTCAGGAAGCCAGGAATGAAGATTACAAAAAATATAGGTTACATCACGCTAGGAAGTGTTCCAGATCAGCAACAAACGAGGACGTTCTGCATATTTTGTTATATACATCTGATCCTTATATATCTAGTTTAAATAAACCCAGTTTTGTAATATCCAAAGAATTGTTTGACGAAGCTAAAGAATTATTGGAAATAGAAGGTTATGAATAGGATCGCAATTTTTTTTATGGTGTCATTTTTTAGCATGTTTTTTTGATAATAATAATAATAATAATTAAGTCTTAAACTTATTTTAAGTAAAAGTGTTACTTTTATTGTCATTTTATTATAACTGTATAATTTTTTGTATGTAATTTCGTATATCGTTATCTTTGGCATTTTTTTATGAGAATTATATAACTTTTAAAATAATGATGTTTAATTTATTTTATTGCTTATATATTCATTAATACATAAAAAAAAATTCAAGAGGAAACATCACAAAACAACAAAGTTATCGATTTTTGAGATGAAATATACCGATCGGTCCCACAGTGCGACGACACGCTCGTCACAGCCCGCGGTGGGACGCTAGAAGAGGCGGTAAGCTTGGCGACCTCTGGTACCGAGGAGGTCATCAGGCGGATCGAGGCACTGGGGTTGAGGGTCGCCCTGGACAAGACGGAGGCCCTCTTGTTCCATGGGCGCCATATGAGCCCTCCCAACGGCGTCTCGATCACCGTCCACTCGGTCGACATCAGCATCCGGGCCCATATGTGGTACTTGGGCCTGGGGCTCGACGGGCGATGGTGGTTCCGGGAGCATTTCCGCAGGCTCGCTCCACGGCTTGTCGGAGCGGCGTCCGCCCTATCGTGGCGTATGCCGAACGTGGGCGGACCGAGCGCTGCGTGCCGACGGCTGTACGCGGGGTTCATCCGGTCGATGGCCCTGTACGGCGCACCGGTGTGGGCGGGGTCCATGACCGCCCGACTTAGGGCCCTTCTGTGGCGACCACAGAGGGTCATGGCGGTCAGGGCCATCCGCGGATACCGCACGGTGGCGACGGAGGCAGCGTGCCTATTGGCCGGGACTCCCCCGTGGGACCTGGAGGCGGAGATGCTCGCCGGACTATATCGGCGGGTGACGGGAGTGCGAGCGGAGGGCGGTGTGGTCTCGTTAAGGGATCTCACCGCCTGGCGCGTCGACGCCCGCCGAGACGTCATTGCCCATTGGGCAGTCCGGCTGGAGAGGCCTCGGTTCGGGGTGCGAACCGTGGAGGCCTTCCAGCCGGTGCTGATGCAGTTGTTGGAAAGGCGGCACGGGGTGCTTCGCCAAATACCTGCACAAGGTCGTTAGGAGGGAGAGTACACCGTCCTGCCACCACTGCGATTGCGACGAGGACATGGCGCGCCATACGCTTGAGGCCTGCGCGGCTTTGGCAGTGCAGCGCTGTGAACTCGTCGCAATCATCGGTACGGACCTGACGCTGCCGGCTATCGCTTGGGCGATGGTCGACAGCGTCGGGAATTGGGACGCGGTCGCAGCCTTCTGCGAGACAGTGATCTCGCGGAAGGAGGCGGCGGATCGCCTGCGCGAGGAGCGCAGCCTCGATGAGGAGATCCGCCGCCGGCGACTGGGGCGGCGTAGGCGCAACTATCTGCGCCTCATGCCGCCCTAGCCGAGGCCGCGGGTGACGTGACCGGGGATTAGTCCGTCACCCGCTGAGAGGCCGACCGCGTGAGGAAAGACCGACGTCCTCCCCGAGGGGGGGACGTCGGTCGATGGGAGGGTACCCCAATTAGGGGTATTCCGTCGGGCCGACCACTGACGACAAGTTAATGCTGCTCCAGTGGTCGGCCCAACGACAAAGGCGACGTGGTTTTTGGGTGGGTCGCGGGAGTTGCGTGCTTAAGCCCCTCTGTCGCCCCGGACGGAGTGGTGCGCAGGCGCGCCGACCGCGACCCACCCACAAAAAAAAAAAATCTTTTGAATAAAATTACACGTATACAACATATAGTATTAGCTCCAGTGTGATGCCCTTCGAGATGGGATATAATTATTGTTTGTAATTTAGTTCAAAATAAGTAAAGGAAATTATGGTTGGACCAGATCCCACAACCAGCAGCCGATCACGAGTTAACTACTAGAGCAGCCATCACTCCCAAGGGAGTCACTTCAGTGACTTCAGTCACTGAAGATTATGTGGTAAAGTGTAGCCATATTTACACATGCATCTCTCCAGTAGTTAAAGCTGTAAATAAATAAATGCAGAATTTAAAAGGTAAATCCGCTACAAGACAGTATTTGTATGTATTCTGAAGTGTAAATCTCCCTCATTGCATTTTCCACCAATAAATGTTTAAGAGATTAATAGATGTTAATAGTCCGGGAAAAACCAAAATATATAGTAGACTGCAGGTATTTTATCTAATCACAAACTACATTGTTAAAGTTAAAATTGCTTGAAAATAAATAAAAACCGGCTAAGTGTGAGTCGGAATCGAGCACGAATGGTTCCGTATCATTATAAAAATCGCGTTTGTTGTATGAGAGTCCCCCTTAAATATTTATTTGATTTTGTTTTTAGTATTTGTTGTTATAGCGGCAAGAAAAATACATAATTTGTAAAAAAAATCAACTGTCTAGCTACCGCGGTTCTTGCGATACAGCCTGGTGACATACAGCGAAGTCTTAGTAATACGGTCCCGTTTTTATCCATTGGGTACGAAGCCCTAAAAAGTAAGTAATGTTTTAACTCGCTGTATTCTGTGTTACGTATACATAAGACATGTATTACAGGCCATCTGAATAGTGTACGTACAACAATATGTATATAATATAGGTGTATGTATATTGTATAACTTGTATTATTTAATAATCAATATCTTCTACCTACGCAGTTAGATATGTTAAATATAGTTAGTATTTATTCATTCTTTTTTTGTTTCGTTTCCATAAATTATTAAATGCCTAAAATAGTTAACCCAATCAGTATGTACTTGAATATAATTAACATAGGAGTCTGGCTTAACTACATCTTGCCAAGAAAGATGGGTATAAAAGATTAAATCATAGAGGCTTCACCATCAGTTGTTCATCAATACTGTACAAAGGAACTTGACAAGATGAAAACAGTACGTAATTGAATAATTCTATTTAAATATATTTTTTAAATTATTTTAAATAATATTTTATGAAGTTGTCTGATATTGTAATATTATAAAATAATATGTAAAATTGTTTTTTATTTTTATTTTATTTTGTTTAACATAATTAATCTGAATTTTTTACCTGTATACTCAGAACTATAAAAACTTTTATCACACAGATTATTGCTGTCGCCTTTGCCCTGGTGGCCGTCGCCGTCGCTGCTCCTCCTCCGAGTGAATCGCTTGAAGTCGCGCAGATTCTTAGTTCCGAATATAACCAAAAGCCCGAGGGAGGCTACAGCTATAGGTAATATAATTTATACTAATAACGTTTTTTGTAGAACATAGGCATCTCTTAAATTTCATTTCAGGATGATTATTAAGTTTTTTTAAAGTATCAATTACAGTAAAAGTGTGAATCCCGAATGTAATCTTGTAATACGTGGGCCGTCATTCGTGTGGTGACAGAGTAAGAATACAATTCATCTCCCCTCTCTTGCTCCTGGGTGTCGTAAAAGACGACTAAGAGTTAATGATATCTGATGTTTACGCGAGCACTACACATTGTAGTCAGGACCGCTCCCGCCATAACATTAGGTTTGATAAACCTCAAGTCCTCACAAAGGAACACCGATACCTGCCTAGAATGGTACGCGAGGCTATTGAAATCAAAAAAACACAAAAATTTCAATAGAGAGGATGGCTGGGTATTACCATCAAGCTGGGATCCTGTTATAAACATAATTAAAAATAAATCCAAAGAGACCACCACAAGACTGCATGATACTGTGAGCACTTATTGTATAGATTTGACCCACAATAATAATAGTTAAAGATAATTTTATAAATCAAAAATCTTTTATTAAGACAAAGTAAGCCGCATCTAAAATTAAAAATCAATATTAATTTAGCATCATGTGAGTTTTCTTGCCGGATCTTTCTCAGTGTGGCCGCGTTCCGATCCGGTGGTAGTATATTAGTTTTGTTAGTTTTAAATCAACAAATTGTAACAATAATTGCTACAAATTTAATAATTAATAATTACTAACCATAAACAATATAATTTTTTCATATAGAATCATTTTCTTCTTACACTGGCAATAAATTTGTACTAAAATGTGGGTAACAATTTAATAAATTTATAACTAATTTCTGTATCGGGTAGATAATTATAAATGTCTGTAATAACGATTACTTGTTGGACTTGAGACACCTTAGTCCGCCCGTGACCATGAATGCTGCAAAGTGTTCGAAACGTCGGGCAATCATAAATCAAATACAAACGCGATATAATCCGTAAAAGTAGTTTTATTTACAACGACTAAGAGATATAATATGCATACATCTATGCAAGTGAAGGAAAACTCGAAATACAACCCTATGCCAACACGTCTGATCAGCGTGGCGTAGTAAGTCAATTTCTCTCGTATTGGGGGGAAGCTCGAGCCCAGCAGTGGGACGTATATGAGCCGTTATGATGAATATATGTGCGCTTTATAATAATATATTTCATCAAAAAATATGTCTTATACATACATTTATTTCTTACTAACGACCTGCCCTCGCTTCGCTTTGCTTTCAGTCTTTCCTGCGTAGTTCCCGTTCCCGTGGGAATACCGGGATAAAATATAGCCTAGTTTACTACCTGATATTATAGTTTTCTATTGGTGAAAGAGTTTTTGAAATCGGTCCAGCCGTTTTGAAGATTACCCGGAACAAACAGACAGACAGACAGCCAAAAAAAAAATATAAAGTGTATTTTAGGCATAGGTATAGTGCAAATAACCGTGTGAGCATGAAAAAAGCCTATTATTTTGACATTACAAACAGATACTCCAATTTTATTTATCGGTATAGATTATTATGTATATTTAAGACGAATGATTAAAACTTATTTCTCGTTTTCGGAATAACTTTAATATTTGTTTTAGTGTCGTGACTTCAGACGGTTCTAGTCGCCAGGAGACCGGAGAATTAAAGGAAGTATTGAATGAAGAACAAAAGCCCCAGAAAGTTATCGTCGCCACCGGCTCCTACAGATATACTGATCCTCTTGGAAATGTTGTCGAGATCATTTACGTTGCTGATGAGAACGGTTTCCAACCCAAGGGTGATTCCATTCCCACTTCTCCTCCAGTAGCCAGGAGATAAGCAGTGAATCTTATATTATTAATCAATCGATACATCAAATTAGTTAATATATTGTTTATCATAATCTTGTATTAAACAAGGTAATTGAATTGTTACACACCAGGTCCTAATTTGGTAATACCTGGCTAACCGAGCTTTACTCGGTATTTGTTTTTTGTAAGTGAATGATATTTTTGACGAACTTATTTAGATATATATATTAATAGAAAATAAAAATGATAAAATATTGAAAAAAATATCAAAAATTACAAAAAGAGAATAATAATAACACCGAGATTCGATCTCACGCTGTTTGAATGCGACTGGACAACTTGCCAACTGAGATTTTGTCACTCTTGACGGCGACGGTGAAATTTAAATCCCTATTCTATTGACATTTTATGTCATTGTATTGATTAGCTAAAAACACCGATAAAACAACATTTTCTGGCCCCGAAACCTCTAGTATGCCAAATTTTATAAAAATCGTTGGAGCCGTTTCCGACATCCTGTATATATGTATATATATATATATATATATATATATATATATATATATAGATATACGGGTTGCCTGTATATATATATACAGGATATACGGGTTGCCTGTATATATATATATACTAGCAACCCGCCCGCGCTCCGCTTCGGTTTCAGTCGCCTTACCCGCGGCATAATTCCCGTTCCCGTTACTCCCTGATATTATAGCTTTCCATTGGTGAAAGAATTTTTGAAATCGGTTCGGTGGTTTAAGCGTGAAAGCGTAACAAACAAACAAACATCCTTACTTTCGCATTTATAATATTAGTAAGGATGTATAATATATACATATACATATACAAGAATTGCTCGTTTAAAGGTATACGATAATGATGTATACACACTGCCATGATTTTTGTTAATTTTTAATGTGAAATATATTGTGAATAAATGTTAACGTAATAAAATGAATATCGTTTTATATATCCATATATTATCCATATGCGTCGTACTAAATCTCTAACAGTGTACGCTTCTATTAGTTACGAATAGTTTTTGGAGGAATTTGAAAATGTTATGCTACGGTTATAATAATATATTAAAATTTCTTTTTTTTGGGTTTCTAGGTGGTTATTAAAATAATTAATACAGTATATCAATACTTTTCATGACTGATATTCAATGAAAAACATGGACAATTTTATATCAAGTAGTACATAGTATAATGCTTTTCTTTAGTTTTGAAGTTATGGCAAAAATTTTAAGCAAATCTTATAGTAGATTCACTATAGATTGACTTACACATCGCATGAAAACACCTCACAAGTAATACAAATTATATTAAATAGATTGCTTAGTGTGATTACCAAGTCAATCTATTTATTTATTTTAAAACTTTTGCACAATAAAGGTACAAGGCGGACTTAATGCCTTAGGCATTCTCTACCAGTCGACCTCGGGTGGAGCAGAAATAATTTAAGGCAGGTGCAATACAGATAGTTGAGGATAATCAGAATTTATCAAATATATGATTACCAAATGATACAGTATATAAATATGAATACATATATATACTATATAAATATATATATATATATATATATACATATACATACACATACATACGTATACAATACATACATAAAAATGGATGTGAGCCGTCACAGATGAGTTGACTCCGCCAGAAAATCTAAGTAGAGTCGTTTAACCTTGGCCTTGAAAATGTCACGACTAGTAGCCATTCTGATGTCCAGAGGTAATGCATTCCAAAGAAGAATAGCCTGGATATTAAAGGAGAAGTGCACGAGACTAGAAGAGTGAGAGGGACAGTGAAGAAGAAGATTTTTGGAGGAACGAAGAGTACGGTCATGAGTGGTGAAGAGAAATTGAAACTTTGGTTTTAAGTAGGAAGGGGCGTTAAGAGAGTTAAGAAATTGAATAAAGTAAAGAAAGAGTTCGCAAGCTCCGTCTTTGTCTAATTGGTAACCAATTGAGCCGAGAGCGAAATGTGGTTACATGATCGAACTTGCGAAGGTTAAAAACGAATCGAATGCAATTGTTAAGAAGTCGGTCCAGCTTATTGAGCAGTTTTGCATTCAGGTCGAGGTAGCACACATCAGCATAATCGATGATAGGAAGGACTAAGGTTTGAATCAGCGATGTTTTGGTATTGACTGGGAGAAAGTTTTTTAAACGGTATAGAGAGCGGAGTGTTCCTGTAACCTTCTTAGACATGTTAGCGACCTGCGTTTACCACTCCATCGTCGAGTCTAGAAATGGTCCGAGATTTTTTACTTGATTACTATAAGGTAGTACGCTTCCGTTATAGATAATTGCTGGTATATTATTTATTTTCGTCAGACGGATCGAGGCGCTGGGGTTGAGGGTCGCCCTGGACAAGACGGAGGCCCTCTTGTTCCATGGGCGCACTATGAGCCCTCCCATCGGCGTCTCGATCACCGTCCACTCGGTCGACATCAGCATCCGGGCCCATATGAGGTACTTGGGCCTGGTGCTCGACGGGCGATGGTGGTTCCGGGAGCATTTCCGCAGGCTAGCTAGTATATTGTATAACTTGTATTATTTAATAATCAATATCTTCTACCTACGCAGTTAGATATGTTAAATATAGTTAGTATTTATTCATTCTTTTTTTGTTTCGTTTCCATAAATTATTAAATGCCTAAAATAGTTAACCCAATCAGTATGTACTTGAATATAATTAACATAGGAGTCTGGCTTAACTACATCTTGCCAAGAAAGATGGGTATAAAAGATTAAATCATAGAGGCTTCACCATCAGTTGTTCATCAATACTGTACAAAGGAACTTGACAAGATGAAAACAGTACGTAATTGAATAATTCTATTTAAATATATTTTTTAAATTATTTTAAATAATATTTTATGAAGTTGTCTGATATTGTAATATTATAAAATAATATGTAAAATTGTTTTTTATTTTTATTTTATTTTGTTTAACATAATTAATCTGAATTTTTTACCTGTATACTCAGAACTATAAAAACTTTTATCACACAGATTATTGCTGTCGCCTTTGCCCTGGTGGCCGTCGCCGTCGCTGCTCCTCCTCCGAGTGAATCGCTTGAAGTCGCGCAGATTCTTAGTTCCGAATATAACCAAAAGCCCGAGGGAGGCTACAGCTATAGGTAATATAATTTATACTAATAACGTTTTTTGTAGAACATAGGCATCTCTTAAATTTCATTTCAGGATGATTATTAAGTTTTTTTAAAGTATCAATTACAGTAAAAGTGTGAATCCCGAATGTAATCTTGTAATACGTGGGCCGTCATTCGTGTGGTGACAGAGTAAGAATACAATTCATCTCCCCTCTCTTGCTCCTGGGTGTCGTAAAAGACGACTAAGAGTTAATGATATCTGATGTTTACGCGAGCACTACACATTGTAGTCAGGACCGCTCCCGCCATAACATTAGGTTTGATAAACCTCAAGTCCTCACAAAGGAACACCGATACCTGCCTAGAATGGTACGCGAGGCTATTGAAATCAAAAAAACACAAAAATTTCAATAGAGAGGATGGCTGGGTATTACCATCAAGCTGGGATCCTGTTATAAACATAATTAAAAATAAATCCAAAGAGACCACCACAAGACTGCATGATACTGTGAGCACTTATTGTATAGATTTGACCCACAATAATAATAGTTAAAGATAATTTTATAAATCAAAAATCTTTTATTAAGACAAAGTAAGCCGCATCTAAAATTAAAAATCAATATTAATTTAGCATCATGTGAGTTTTCTTGCCGGATCTTTCTCAGTGTGGCCGCGTTCCGATCCGGTGGTAGTATATTAGTTTTGTTAGTTTTAAATCAACAAATTGTAACAATAATTGCTACAAATTTAATAATTAATAATTACTAACCATAAACAATATAATTTTTTCATATAGAATCATTTTCTTCTTACACTGGCAATAAATTTGTACTAAAATGTGGGTAACAATTTAATAAATTTATAACTAATTTCTGTATCGGGTAGATAATTATAAATGTCTGTAATAACGATTACTTGTTGGACTTGAGACACCTTAGTCCGCCCGTGACCATGAATGCTGCAAAGTGTTCGAAACGTCGGGCAATCATAAATCAAATACAAACGCGATATAATCCGTAAAAGTAGTTTTATTTACAACGACTAAGAGATATAATATGCATACATCTATGCAAGTGAAGGAAAACTCGAAATACAACCCTATGCCAACACGTCTGATCAGCGTGGCGTAGTAAGTCAATTTCTCTCGTATTGGGGGGAAGCTCGAGCCCAGCAGTGGGACGTATATGAGCCGTTATGATGAATATATGTGCGCTTTATAATAATATATTTCATCAAAAAATATGTCTTATACATACATTTATTTCTTACTAACGACCTGCCCTCGCTTCGCTTTGCTTTCAGTCTTTCCTGCGTAGTTCCCGTTCCCGTGGGAATACCGGGATAAAATATAGCCTAGTTTACTACCTGATATTATAGTTTTCTATTGGTGAAAGAGTTTTTGAAATCGGTCCAGCCGTTTTGAAGATTACCCGGAACAAACAGACAGACAGACAGCCAAAAAAAAAATATAAAGTGTATTTTAGGCATAGGTATAGTGCAAATAACCGTGTGAGCATGAAAAAAGCCTATTATTTTGACATTACAAACAGATACTCCAATTTTATTTATCGGTATAGATTATTATGTATATTTAAGACGAATGATTAAAACTTATTTCTCGTTTTCGGAATAACTTTAATATTTGTTTTAGTGTCGTGACTTCAGACGGTTCTAGTCGCCAGGAGACCGGAGAATTAAAGGAAGTATTGAATGAAGAACAAAAGCCCCAGAAAGTTATCGTCGCCACCGGCTCCTACAGATATACTGATCCTCTTGGAAATGTTGTCGAGATCATTTACGTTGCTGATGAGAACGGTTTCCAACCCAAGGGTGATTCCATTCCCACTTCTCCTCCAGTAGCCAGGAGATAAGCAGTGAATCTTATATTATTAATCAATCGATACATCAAATTAGTTAATATATTGTTTATCATAATCTTGTATTAAACAAGGTAATTGAATTGTTACACACCAGGTCCTAATTTGGTAATACCTGGCTAACCGAGCTTTACTCGGTATTTGTTTTTTGTAAGTGAATGATATTTTTGACGAACTTATTTAGATATATATATTAATAGAAAATAAAAATGATAAAATATTGAAAAAAATATCAAAAATTACAAAAAGAGAATAATAATAACACCGAGATTCGATCTCACGCTGTTTGAATGCGACTGGACAACTTGCCAACTGAGATTTTGTCACTCTTGACGGCGACGGTGAAATTTAAATCCCTATTCTATTGACATTTTATGTCATTGTATTGATTAGCTAAAAACACCGATAAAACAACATTTTCTGGCCCCGAAACCTCTAGTATGCCAAATTTTATAAAAATCGTTGGAGCCGTTTCCGACATCCTGTATATATGTATATATATATATATATATATATATATATATATATATATAGATATACGGGTTGCCTGTATATATATATACAGGATATACGGGTTGCCTGTATATATATATATACTAGCAACCCGCCCGCGCTCCGCTTCGGTTTCAGTCGCCTTACCCGCGGCATAATTCCCGTTCCCGTTACTCCCTGATATTATAGCTTTCCATTGGTGAAAGAATTTTTGAAATCGGTTCGGTGGTTTAAGCGTGAAAGCGTAACAAACAAACAAACATCCTTACTTTCGCATTTATAATATTAGTAAGGATGTATAATATATACATATACATATACAAGAATTGCTCGTTTAAAGGTATACGATAATGATGTATACACACTGCCATGATTTTTGTTAATTTTTAATGTGAAATATATTGTGAATAAATGTTAACGTAATAAAATGAATATCGTTTTATATATCCATATATTATCCATATGCGTCGTACTAAATCTCTAACAGTGTACGCTTCTATTAGTTACGAATAGTTTTTGGAGGAATTTGAAAATGTTATGCTACGGTTATAATAATATATTAAAATTTCTTTTTTTTGGGTTTCTAGGTGGTTATTAAAATAATTAATACAGTATATCAATACTTTTCATGACTGATATTCAATGAAAAACATGGACAATTTTATATCAAGTAGTACATAGTATAATGCTTTTCTTTAGTTTTGAAGTTATGGCAAAAATTTTAAGCAAATCTTATAGTAGATTCACTATAGATTGACTTACACATCGCATGAAAACACCTCACAAGTAATACAAATTATATTAAATAGATTGCTTAGTGTGATTACCAAGTCAATCTATTTATTTATTTTAAAACTTTTGCACAATAAAGGTACAAGGCGGACTTAATGCCTTAGGCATTCTCTACCAGTCGACCTCGGGTGGAGCAGAAATAATTTAAGGCAGGTGCAATACAGATAGTTGAGGATAATCAGAATTTATCAAATATATGATTACCAAATGATACAGTATATAAATATGAATACATATATATACTATATAAATATATATATATATATATATATATATATATATATACATATACATACACATACATACGTATACAATACATACATAAAAATGGATGTGAGCCGTCACAGATGAGTTGACTCCGCCAGAAAATCTAAGTAGAGTCGTTTAACCTTGGCCTTGAAAATGTCACGACTAGTAGCCATTCTGATGTCCAGAGGTAATGCATTCCAAAGAAGAATAGCCTGGATATTAAAGGAGAAATGCACGAGACTAGAAGAGTGAGAGGGACAGTGAAGAAGAAGATTTTTGGAGGAACGAAGAGTACGGTCATGAGTGGTGAAGAGAAATTGAAACTTTGGTTTTAAGTAGGAAGGGGCGTTAAGAGAGTTAAGAAATTGAATAAAGTAAAGAAAGAGTTCGCAAGCTCCGTCTTTGTCTAATTGGTAACCAATTGAGCCGAGAGCGAAATGTGGTTACATGATCGAACTTGCGAAGGTTAAAAACGAATCGAATGCAATTGTTAAGAAGTCGGTCCAGCTTATTGAGCAGTTTTGCATTCAGGTCGAGGTAGCACACATCAGCATAATCGATGATAGGAAGGACTAAGGTTTGAATCAGCGATGTTTTGGTATTGACTGGGAGAAAGTTTTTTAAACGGTATAGAGAGCGGAGTGTTCCTGTAACCTTCTTAGACATGTTAGCGACCTGCGTTTACCACTCCATCGTCGAGTCTAGAAATGGTCCGAGATTTTTTACTTGATTACTATAAGGTAGTACGCTTCCGTTATAGATAATTGCTGGTATATTATTTATTTTCGTCAGACGGATCGAGGCGCTGGGGTTGAGGGTCGCCCTGGACAAGACGGAGGCCCTCTTGTTCCATGGGCGCACTATGAGCCCTCCCATCGGCGTCTCGATCACCGTCCACTCGGTCGACATCAGCATCCGGGCCCATATGAGGTACTTGGGCCTGGTGCTCGACGGGCGATGGTGGTTCCGGGAGCATTTCCGCAGGCTAGCTCCGCGGCTCGTCGGCGCGGCGTCCGCCCTATCGTGGCTTATGCCGAACGTGGGCGGACCGAGCGCTGCGTGCCGACGGCTGTACGCGGGGGTCATCCGGTCGATGGCCCTGTACGGCGCACCGGTGTGGGCGGGGTCCATGACCGCCCGAATTAGGGCCCTGCTGTGGCGACCACAGAGGGTCACGGCGGTCAGGGCCATCCGCGGATACCGCACGGTGGCAACGGAGGCAGCGTGCCTATTGGCCAGGACTCCCCCGTGGGACCTGGAGGCGGAGATGCTCGCCGAACTATATCGGCGGGTGACGGGGGTGCGAGCGGGGGGCGGTGTGGTCTCGTTAAGGGATCTCACCGCCTGGCGCGTCGACGCCCGCCGAGACGTCATCGCCCGTTGGGCAGTCCGGCTGGAGAGGCCTCGGTTCGGGGTGCGAACCGTGGAGGCCTTCCGGCCGGTGCTGATGCAGTGGTTGGGGAGGCGGCACGGGGTGCTCTCCTTCCGACTGGTGCAGGTTTTGACGGGGCATGGGTGCTTCGCCAAATACCTGCACAAGGTCGTTAGGAGGGAGAGTACACCGTCCTGCCACCACTGCGATTGCGACGAGGACACGGCGCGCCATACGCTCGAGGCCTGCGGGGCTTGGGCAGTGCAGCGCTGTGAACTCGTCGCAATCATCGGTGCCGACCTGACGCTGCCGGCCATCGCAAGGGTGATGGTCGACAGCGTCGGGAATTGGGACGCGGTCGCAGCCTTCAGCGAGACAGTGATCTCGCGGAAGGAGGCGGCGGATCGCCTGCGTGAGGAGTGCAGCCTCGATGAGGAGATCCGCCGCCGGCGACTGGGGCGGCGCAGGCGCAACTATCTGCGCCTCATGCCGCCCTAGCCGAGGCCGCGGGTGACGTGACCGGGGATTAGTCCGTCACCCGCTGAGAGGCCGACCGCGTGAGGAAAGACCAACGTCCTCCCCGAGGGGGGGACGTCGGTCGATGGGAGGATACCCCAATAGGGGGTATTCCGTCGGGCCGACCACTGACGACAAGTTAACGCTGCTCCAGTGGTCGGCCCAACGACGAAGGCGACGTGGTTTTCGGGTGGGTCGCGGGAGTTGCGTGCTTAAGCCCCTCTGTCGCCCCGGACGGAGTGGTGCGGAGGCGCGCCGACCGCGGCCCACCCACAAAAAAAAAAAAAATATTATTTATTTAAAACATAAAATTTCGTTAATATTGATATGGTCACTATAAAAGGTTATTAGATTAGCTAATTACGTAATAACTTAAGAAGCACCCTTAAGTAGGGATTGAATTAATTAACCGACTTGGTATTACATGCATCTCACAACTTTTAATGGTAAAAGAACTGAGTTGCGAGACTTGGTTATTTACAAGTTATGTTTTTGGTGCCATAATATTTCTTTTTGAAGATTGTTCCTTATTTTTCCTTCCGGTACCTTTTACTTCTCGAATATCAATAACACATTTTCTTCAAGCCCACTCTCTGAAAAATTAGACATCCCTCCTATCCACCTGATTCATTTCCATCAAAGCTACGTGGAGAGGAGATATGGAAATAATAAAATCTGATTGGCTTTTTAAACACATCTCCTCTAGTCTCCTCTCCTCTCCACTTTGGTGGCAACCGAGACTTATGATTGTTAGTGTTCTTTTTTATGTCTATTTCGGGGTATTTAGTCTTCTTCATACTGAAGGAAATTTTTGTATAACTTCATAAGACAGGTCCTATTCTAGCTCTTTCATTCTGATGATTGACCATTTTACAAGTTAGCTTTGAATATATCTATGTATAGGTATCTATCTACACCTGATTTCATTCATCATTCAGCCTATTACCGTCCACTGTTGGGCGTAGGCCTACCTCATCTTTCAGCAAAAAGTGCGATACTGTGCCGCCCGCATCCAACGACGCCCGGCAACTTTCACTAGGTCGTCGGTCCACCTAGTGGGGGAGCGCCGTACATTGCATCGTTCGATACGTGGTCCCCACCAGAGAACCTTTCTTCCCTAACAATTGTCGGTTGCTCGAGCGAGTTTCCACGAACCTGTTGTTCACATCCTTAGGAGATTCGCACTCATTTAGACATTAGAAGCGATTTCGTAGCTGAACTTGAAAGTTTTCGAGGCTCTAGTATTGGACAGGTTTAGATTGGAGACTTATTTAGGCGTAACCGCCCGACTTTTGTGTGGATATGTAATGAGCCTTGTACCATGCAGTGATCGCTTGTAGTTTTAATCCTGCTGAACACTATTTAGTGTAGTGGCGGAGTAAGAATATAATTCACCACTCCCTATATTGTCTGTGGACGTCGTAAAAGACGACTAAGGGGTATAATATGCATAGCATATGTGCAAGAGAAGGAAAACTCCTATATCAACATGTCTGACCAGCATGGTATAGTTGGTGGAGGAGGCCCGAGCACAACAATGGGACGTATGTGGGCTGCGGTGATGATGATGATGCTGATGAGAAAGGCCTCGGTTTGGTGTCAGGACCGTCAAGGCCTTCCGGCCAGTGCTGATGGAGTAGTTGAATCAGCGGCATAGGGTGCTTTTCTTCCAATTGGTGCGCGTGTTGATGGGGCACAGTTCCTTCGCCAAGTATGCAGGTACGATCGTGAGGAGGGAGAGCACACAGTCTTACTACCATTGCGATTCCAACGAGGACACGGCGCAGCACATACTCGAGGTGTGTGCCGCGTGGGCGGAGCAGCGCCGTGAACTCATTGCAATCAACGGTGCCGACCTGAAGCTGCCGAGCATCGCTAGGGCGATGCGTCAAGAACGAGGCACTGTTCGTCGCTGTTGACTCGGACGGCGCAGACGCGAGTACCTGCGTCTGATGCCGCCCCAGACGAGGCCGCGAGTGATCGGACCGAGGATTTTAGTTCGTCACCCGCGGAGAGCCTGACCCCGCGACGATAACCGACGTCCCGGAAGAGGGACGTATCTAAAATACGGTAATCTGTAGAAGAACCGGTCTAATCGAAATATTACGAAGAATAAGTACGTTGAAGTTGCAATAGGCAGGCCACATCGCTCGAGGAACTGACAGCTGTTGGTGATGAAAGGTTCTAGAGGGGCGACCACATATCGTATGATACAATTTAGGAGGCCCTCCACTAGATGGACTGACGCCTTGTTAAAAGGTGTTGGCCGTCGTTAGATGCAGGCAGCACAGGACTGCACTGTATGGTGAAACGAGAGAAGCCATACGTTCAGCAGTGGATGGCGATAGGCTAAATGATGATGATGAAGGACAATACGGAATAATTTACATCGATTTGGGCCAACATCATCTGATGCTGCCGTCTGATCACCAATTACTGGGAATCCAAGGTGGGGTGATATCAGGCAGGCGGCCGATTACTTTTGCAATATGTGCTATGGAGGAGGAGTACATATTGTGTTAACCCTAATTGTGATAAGAACATAATGATGATGATAGACATGAGTAAATAATACCCTAAGGACAAACAATTATCTCGGGCCGACCACTGACGACAAATCACTCTGCTCCGGTGGTCAGCCCAACGACGAGGCGACGTGGGTACGGGTGGGTTATGGGCCCGTGCGCCGTCCTTTCGTCACTCCGGACGAAATGGACCACGTGTTCGGTTAGCATAGCCCACCCATAAAAAAAAGGACAAACAATTGTGGATTGTACACAGAATTGTTGTGTATGTGGTATTGAAATCACAATTTTCGATATACGTCCTGGACACTTAGACTATTGTGCACTGAATTTTGTATATTTCTAGATTTTCTAAATAATTAATACACCAAAGTTAAACATAATTAAAACAACGTAACCCAAGAAATAATGTGTGCGGTGACGGAGTAATAATACAATTCATCACCCCTTTTTGGCCTATGAGTGTCGTAAAAGACGACTAAGGGAAATAATATACATCTATACAAAGAAAGGAAACCTCGAAACAAATAGGGTTTTGGTTACTTTTACGTTTGCCAATACGTCTGACCAGTATGGTAAAATAGGTCAATTTTCCCTTCATAGTGGAGGAGGCCCGTGCCCAATAGTGGGACGTACATGATGATATATATGAGATGAAGAAAACAAGAGTATTAAACGTAATTAGAACATCTGCGAAGCGAAGCCGCACACTTTGGAAAATATATAAGATCTACTATATTACAGCCATAAAACCAAATCAGCAAATAAATGGATTTACCTCGTCAAATTCATTATGCAGGTTGTCGCTAATCGTCCATAAAGGACTTCTTTAGATGTTGCCCTTACATTAAATTGTTATCTGCTTTAAGGTCCGTGGTGCTCGGATTTTTAATTAAAACGGGCACTTTGGTGCCAAGTTATCCCAAGATATATAATAATGGTTTTCGTCGTCGTGGTTGCAAACTTTGTCTACGCAATTTATTTTATGGAAATCCTTTGTGTATTCCAAATAAGAAATGTAGGTAATCATAATGCGTTCCTTTGAATACCACGATAATTTGTTCGTGAGCACCTTACCCATTGTACGCCATTACTTTGATCTTATGATGATAATTGCGAAATTTTAGAAAAATATAGGCCTTTGTTTTTTTTTTTCTTTTTTTTTTGGGTGGGTTGCGGTCGGCGCGCTCCTCGCACCACTCCGTCTGGGGCGACAGAGGGGCGTAAGCACGCAACTCCCGCAACCCACCCACCTGCACGTCGCCTTCGTCATTGGGCCGACCACCAGAGCAGGGTTACTTGACATCAGTGGTCGGCCCGACGGAATACCCCCCTTGGGGGTACCCTCCCATTGACCGACGTCCCTCCCTCGGGGAGGACGTCGGTCTTTCCTCACGCGGTCGGCCTCTCGACGGGTGACGGACTAATTCCCCGGTCACGTCACCCGCGGCCTCGGCTAGGGCGGCATGAGGCGCAGGTATTCACGCCTACGCCGCCCCAGTCGCCGGCAGCGGATCGCCTCATCGAGGCTGTGAAAATAGGCCATGGCTATATTGCAGCTTTTCAAATTTTAAATTGGCATTTATAAAGTTTCTGTATAATGTATATCAATAAATAATATTGAGAGAGTAGTTTGGTAGGTTGAATTGAAATGAAAACGAAAATATACGTTTTATTTTTTTTTTAGTTTAACTTCATTTTATACTAGATTGTCTAGATCATTTAATACTACGTATTTTTAAGTATAATATAAACGAATGTGTTAATACGTTTAGTGTCAATTTTGTTATATGTGAACTGCAAATTTATAGAAAACTGGCTCACCCAATAGAGATTGTTTTGTACAAATAAAATAAAGAGCCACCTACCGGGTTCAATTGTGAATCTAAACCATTCTAGTATCCCCATCGAACACACACAAAAAATTTCATCAACATCGGTCCAGCCGTTTAGGAGGAGTTCAATGACATACACATGTACATAAGAAATTTATATATAAAGATACGGTGGCAGGAAACCAGAAACTGTACAAATTCGTACTGTGTTAATATTTTTTTGTTTCAATCAGAAAAAAAATTGCGTGATATTTGCCGAGACCCCCCTCTCTCTAACGTAAGATTAGATGAGATTTGACTCGACCCCCTCCCCCCGTTAAACATCTCACGTATTTTATGAACGCCCCCTTACGACATACATTTTAGGCATGAATATTAATATTTTTATATTTATAATATTTCATTTTATATTTATAACAATTCAATTTATAACAATATGGCATTTCAGTCTGGGGAGGCGCTGGTCAAAGCACGTTAATCGAATTGGAAAGAGCCCAGAGAGGAGTTATAAAAGTAGCTTGTAGTACTTGCTTTACAAGGAATTCGGTGTACTAAGAGTTAGGCAACTTTTCATTCTAAAAGCAGCATTGCTTACGCACAAAGATGTAAAAGCTGCACCATACTACCAGTCTATGGTACTACAACGCACTTTCAGAGTCCCCTGTCCCCGTGCTAATTCTCTACTTGTTGGTCGCTGCCCCGCTTATCTACATCCACATATTTACAATAAAGTCAATAGACAATGTAACATATACAAAAGATCCAATTATTGCTGTCGAAAATTAATCAAAGAATGGTTATTGTCGCTTACATATGACGAAACAGAATTAATTATTAGTAAATAATATACACATATACACACACACACAAACTCACACACACACACACACTCACACTCAGACACACACACACACACACACACACTCACTCACACTCACACACACACACACACACACAACCAACCAATACACAAACACTGTTGCACGCAATACGCAAATACAAACACACATACAACGCACGCAAATATTCATGTACGCACACACACGTATCTATAGAAACACACAACAATTATCCCAAGTTCAGAAAGCCACTTTGTTCATGTTGCTTATTATTTCTGAAATTAAATGCAGCTCTAATTCTCAAGATACAGGCTACGGCCTAGTTTGAGAGTCGAAACTTAGTTTACTAAAATAATGTTAATATAGGCATAATCTTAAGAACACATTTTTGGTAAACAGCAGTTGTAAAACAACTTGGTAAATAAATATCATCATCATCATCGCAGCCCACATACGCCCCACTGTTGGGCTCGGGCCTCCTCCACAATGAGAGGGAATTTGACCTACTATACCATGCTGGTCAGACATGATGGTATAGGATTTCATTTCGAGTTTTCCTTCTCTTGTATAGATGTTATGTGCACATTATATCCCTTAGTCGTCTTATACGACATCCACGGGCAAGATAGGGAGTGGTGAATTGTATTCTTACTCCGTCACCACACGGAAAAAATAAATATATTATTATTATATTGTGTCTCCCAGTTTCACGGCTATCTTCCATATTGTTTAAAATATTAAAAAAGGGAAGATACCCGGTCCTTTGAAAGGCTTACATGGGGATATGGATCCAACACGCAGAGGCCTTTGGAGAAATTTAATGTTAAAATGGGATGGGACGTCTACCGATGACACTCCACGTTTGCACACAACACTCGTGGACTGCCAACGGTAGGTGTAAAACTATTGTGCAATTATGATATCTAAAACCAGATTTTGGGGTTGTAAGGTTTGATGGATTGGATTAAATGAAACTATTGATTGAAAAACTGTCGTCTGCCTTCAATACCTTTATCGTCTTGAACTCTGGCAGACGGTGACTCGCCAACTCACTGAATGGGTCCCCCCAAACGGTCGCCACAGGCACACAGGCCATACGGGCAACAGGAGGGCAACATTGGTGCAAGTGGCTTGGGGTGTCGAGCGGTGCGGCGCCGGTTTCACCATCGCAGTGGTTTCCCCGTAGTTATGCCCTTGAAAATGACACTTCCACCCCCGAGCATATAGCTCTGGCGACCCCTCTCTGATCAGCCGTTTAAGGCAAGCCAGAGTTGAGAATTCTGCGGGCACTCTTCGGTTTCCACTCCAGCCAGCCAATAAAGGCCAGCTGGATACGAGGCCCTGGCCGACTCTCTGGGGCACTCAGGACCGCAGTGTCGCCACTCACATTTAGCACGCCACAAGCTGCCCTGCGGTTTATTGGCCTTCCTATAAATTTTGTGATACATTTTTTCTTTTATATCAAAAGAATTTAGAGAGCCATATAATGTTCCTCCGAGATTATTATTATTATTACCTGAGTATTGATCACAAATCTAATAAAGTATTGGCCGAGATCAAACAATGGGAGCAATTCATAAATTATGTAAGGTAGGTAGCTGCTTTGTCTCTAGCAATTAGTTATGCATGAGATGAAATATGAATTAACTTAAGTGTGATTACGCTTATCCATATTGGAAAAAAAAATCTAATAATTTGTATAATAATGATTCGAAAGTATCGATTTAACAAAAAAACTTGTCTTCCAAACATAGCTATCATTATTTAATGGTTTAAAATTACATTATTTAACGAACATCATATATTATTAAAGAAAATCTGATTTATGAAAAAAAAATGTATGTCTAATATATATTTACCTTGCATTTATATTCGTTGCTTCTTGTAGGAATACAATTCATCACGCTCGTGGGTGTCGTAAAAGACCACTACTAATAATCATAGAATATTTATGCAAGAGAAGGAAAACTCGAACAGTACCAGCTTAGTATAGTGGTAATATATAGGTTTTCAGTGTGGTGACGGAGTAAGAATACAATTCACCACCCCCTATCTTACCCGTGGGTGATCGTACGAGACGACTAAGGGATATAAAACGCATATAACATCTATGCGAGAGAAGGAAAACTCGAAATAAAACCCTATACCAACACGTCTGACCAGCGTGGTATAGTAGGTCAATTACCCTTCCATTATGGAGGAGGCCCGAGCCCAACAGTGGGACGTATGTGGGCTGAGATGATGAATATATAGGTACGTGGTATTATAGACAAGTAATTTTTGAGAAATACATCTTGTGAATATTGATACCTACTAAAAAAAATTATTCATTACATCTTTAATGGTGTGTTGTTTCAGGATAAATAATGAATGAAGTTTATGCATGAATGCTAAAGAATTATTTTCCTTAAACTGATTACGCAAAGCCATTTTTGGTAGTGTATCCAAAATTTATGACGACGAGTTAGTTCTAAATCGTTAGACTCTAGTGGAGTGGTATTATTTATGCTATTTACTTATTCATTTTTAAACGGCTTTAAAAGAGGAGGTTCTCAAAATACTGTTTTATGCAAGTTTTTACTAGATTATTCAGAGATGACTGAGACGATTTGAAAAAGGCTTTTTACTTTGCTTTTACTCAGTAAAACTGCTGCACAATGGCGTTAATTGTGCAATGATATAATATTAGTCACTACACAATTTACGTTATTGCCTATTAATGTAAATGTAATAATATTCATTCATAATTTCGGCGATTATACTGCCCACCGCTGGGCTCGAGCCTCCTCCATAATAGGAGGGATAATGACCTTTTTATTATGTGTCTCCAAAAACACACAGCATTGGGGGGAGAGAGAGAGTCCTGTGATTTCGATGAAAACACGTAGTAAATAAGACTAAACTTACCGAAACTTTCGTAGTTAGTACCTTTGTTCACCGGCAGAGGCGCTGTTAATTTCTGTTCGCGCGCCTTTAGCTGTTAAATGTCATAGCGTTTTGTGACTTTTCCGAAGGAACATCGTTAGTTTTAAAAGTGTAAAAATATACCTTATTTTATGTGTTGAAGTGAAATTATTGCAGTATTAAGAAATAACTGCAATACAGCACTGTAATTTACGTCGGTAAGCAGCTGTATGTACATTTTTAAATTTTAATGGAATCTAGTAGCAGAAATACCGAAGTTAGTCCAGAGTGTTGCTTCAGCTGGAGAACATATCTCGACTGAAAGTTCTAGGTACACTTCGTGTAGCGAATCTCCCTTAACTTCGGAAGTCAAGGAAGATTTGACCTCATCCCTGTCTAACAAGGAACAAAGTATATAGACAGGTTCAAACATGTACAAATTCTAAGGGAGACAATTTAATGTCTCAAAGGTCATATGTTTCTATTTGGCACAATTACCAGTTTACATGAATAATGAGTATGTATCTACACAAAATAAAGAAAATTTTTCTGCTACTAGTACTACTTCTGGTATTCCTTGCTTAAGGGACCAATGCAAATAGAAATAGAATAGAAATAAATTTATCAAAGAAAAAATGTACATATTTATAAGTAATTACTTACTTCTGCCAAACTGTATTACAGTTTGTTGGCAGATGAAGCGCCCTGGGCTTTAGCAAAATTTTTTCACAATATTATGAAATTACTATGATATTAATATTACTAAAATTAAATTGAAATCTCTCTTATTAAATTAAAATTAGATTCTAATTTTAATTCTTTGACATTTGATGATTTAGGTACTGAATTTGATATATTAGGTACTGAATTAAAAGATCATAAAGTCTGGTGATCTAAAGTGATTGACATAATTGACCAATTTGCAGTAGTTTTACTCATTTCATGGCATTCATTCAAGCCTGATAATCTACTAATTAAAAAGAAAGATCCTTTCAGCATAGCTTGGCTGCACCTGACTTTGATGGTGTGAAAGTCAAATGAGGAATTGTGTCATTTCTATTAAACTAAGGACTATTTGGCTTTGACTGAACTTTTGTTAATTGGCTTATCTAATAAGGTTTTAGAACAATGGCAAGTGGGCTACAGCTAATCCCAAAGACCTAGATCCTAACTCGTTGTTTAATTAGATTTCTAAAACTTTTACCAAGTCATAAAAACTCAGAAACCACTATGTAGATTACTTGTGGTCTATAGTCTGAGTGTATGGGGATCAGGTATGATCATAGATCTAAACTAATTGTTAATCAAACCTCAAGGTTACCTTACAATGTGTTTACCAAGTGCTGAATATTCGTTCAGTAGGGAAGCATTATAACCAATTATTCATAATGATTTCTGAATGTTTACATGAGTAAATGAGAAATAACATCTTAGTCGACCCGTGAACATGAGTGCTGATGTGTTCAAACATTGGGCAATCAAATACAAATGCGATAAAATCCGTAAAGTAGACCAATTATTCAATCATTAGTAGGATCACAGGCAACCATTTTATAAATAGCCAGTTGCCACTTACCCTTCAATGTCAAACCAACTCTGAAATTCTCATCAAAGAAAATTTTAGAGATATTATAGAGTTCTTTTGAAAAGTATCCTTAGTAAAGAAAGCAGATGGGTTAAGACCAATATTGGACTTCAGGTCCTTAAACAATCATTTTCATGATGGCTGCACAGATGCCGTAGTGGTTGGGATACCAACCTACCATACCAATGTCGTGGGTTAGGATCCCACGCAGGACAACACTGCAATCCACAAATTGTCATTCGGTATCTGGATGTAAGTTGTGTCCATTAGTTACATGTTTGTAAAGTCCCCCACAACACAAGGCTTGTTTTCTTAGTGCAGGGTGTCTTAATTATATATTATTTGATATCCCAGACAGATGTACCTAATCATCTTTCTTTAGAGCTCCAAAGTGGTTGGGCAAAATCAATATTCATCAGGCTTATTTCCATTTATGTATCCAAGATACACACAGATGGTTTGTAAGGATCATTTGCAATTACCAAATCCTACAATTGACAGTCCTACCCTTTAGCCTGTATATAGCCTCCCGCACTTTTGCGGCAATATAAATTGGGTTGCGGCAACCCATAAAAAATGAAGGATTCATCGTCTATTACAATTAGATGACTTCAGACTGGTCAGGACAGATCCAAGCTTGCACATGTTACGAAAATGCTTGCAATGCTGGAGGCATTGGGTGTGTAAATTACGAGGTCTGTAATAGAACCCATGTACAAACTGTAACGTTGGACTTTTGGTCTCGTCACAGTGTGCATTATGTTTTAGGCTGTATGCGTGCGTGTTCCATGTGCCTAAGGCAGTAGTAGGTGTAAAAAAAAAAGAAGGGTTGACGTTTGTGACTTGTCAAATATGACTCACTTTTCGACCCAGCCTCGAATGTCATAGGCGTAATTTTTTTTGGAATCTGCATTATCAGAGTTCAATCTTAGTTCCTAATACAACAGATTGTTGCTTAATTATGGACGGGCTTATACACCTTATGGGTGAAGCCATATTTTTTAAGAAACCGGTAAGATTTTCGGTTAAATGTGATAATGTCGTGGCTTGTTATCGTCCCATATTAAAACTTAGTTTTTTATTTACAGCTATTGCAAGCGGTTTCTTTCTTCCTTATTTGACTAGTTGTCTTGTTTCGTTCGTACTTTGGATATTTCGTCTACGTGTATTCCATGAAGCGGCCACTTGCGAAGCCGAATGTTGACGAGTGATATGCTTGCTAAAGTGGATTGCGTGGACACCAAAGTTGACGCCGTACGGTATTAGTGAATTTAAATGGCCTTGACCGCATAAAAGGTATTTAATTAAATTTTGGTTATTTTCTACCACATTGCAGACATGACCCACGTTAGAGTTATCTAAACTGTTATAACTATGTATTAGATTCTATATAGAATTTCAAGTGTATCATAATTGCTCTGACAAGGAAAATAAAGTTATGGAAGGCTCATTTTGCATTTTCTTTAACTGTTTCCTTTGGACCCTTCCGAGAAGTTAAAGTTCAATGAATCTTGACCGGCACTTTAAAGCTGTCTCCTGGCGCCCGTTTAACTTACTTTTAGTCTACTTTATTTGGAGAAGCCCTATTATACCACTATTATACCATACCAAGGTATGTATAACAATTTATTAAATTCTTAAACATCTCTCACAAGAAAAAATTAACTCAAATTGTTTAAATTTTTTTAATATTACAAAACCTTTTTAGAATATCTCGGCCTAGTCTGCAACACCCAAACCCATGGGAGCTTGGCCAACCGGGCTGTCAGTCAAGATTGACTACACTGTCGCTGAGCACAGTGGTTTTGAAAAAACATTCAGTCGGAAATGCCAGAGACCAGTGTTTAGCCAAGAAGTATAACAGGACCTGTGATGGTGGTTCGATGCGAGTGATAGCAATCCAACCCCATTTATAAAGGAGAAGTAACTTACTTTCCTAATAACAGTCGCAGCGGATGCAGGCTGGAGAGCACACCTATACAATCAAGATAGATTGGGAGGGGGGGCTGCACATGAAAGAACATGATGTTCAAATCTAAAAGAGATGTACGCAGCCTTTGCTGTGATCAGGTTACAAAAAGGTTTATATTAAGAAGTAGTGTTTAAATATTGGTCCACAATTGGACCTCAATAATAGGCCTTAGATGGAACTCAGTCCATAAATCTTGTAGACATAATAAGAAAGTTATGAGGACGCTTTTTCGAATATCTTAATGACTGTAGTCTACTTAACCAGGCAAACTGAACAGCTTTGCCGATCGCCTCTCATAGGGGAAGCTAGTACTAGAGTGGCACCTCCTTCCTTAAGCCGCGGAGGCGATATTCAAATTGGGGTGTGCCAGAAATAGTCATTGTTAAATCTAAAGAGACCATCATATGATCTTAATTTTAGATTCTACAGATGGTTCTGCTATCTTTTTGATGCCTTTAGTCAAAAGTAAAATCACTGGACAGCTTAGGGATTCCCTCCCCAAGTGTGAATCCCGGGATGTTATCTCATCTCAACAGAGCAAAGGGCTCTTATATCTTGAGGACTGAAGTTCCTCACTTGAGCCAATGACTAGTACTTAAACCTCCAGGTGAGGACCATCTCCGATCCAAGGCTCATATAAAAGTTATGATACATCTTTGTGGATTGGACCATATAAAGGAGGCCACCAGAAACAGAGAAGTTATCCCTACAAGCGTGGAGACTTCGGGTGGACCAACCAAGTAACTGACTAGAATAAAGATGAACAGCAGTTATTAAGTAGAACTTGGTGTCCTTACAATAAGGACTTACTGCACTCCTCTAAAGAAGGGTTGTTGTGGTAAAACAATAATAAAATCGATTGTAAAGGTCGAGCAAAACAATAATAAAATAGATTGTTGGGGTAAAACAATAATAAAATCGATTGTAAAGGGCAA
Organism: Lymantria dispar; assembly: GCA_032191425.1. NCBI lineage: Eukaryota > Metazoa > Arthropoda > Insecta > Lepidoptera > Erebidae > Lymantria > Lymantria dispar. The sequence goes on along the minus strand of CM063449.1, from coordinate 14,408,706 downwards.
ACATAGCCAAATTTTTTGCTATTTTAATGCCTATATTTTGGAAACAATTTTTCTTATACTACAATTTTATTACTTAGATCTATTTTTCATTCAAATCAGCCCATAGACATACCATTGCTGAGCTGAGGCTTCATCCACTATGGGAGGGAAATTGGCTTACTATAATTTTAATCTATTATGCAGCTCTTTATTGAACAATTTTTAAAAGCTATTTCATGTTCAAAACCACAGTAGCTAAATGGGATGTTAATATGCTATTTAACTGGTTAAGGGCATTCCCATATTCAGACCCACTATTTGATAAGAGTAGCAGAGCAGCATTGATACTGCTACTTGCTTCAGGTCATGTAATATACGATTTCACTCTTCTAGACATTTCTAATGATAATTTTATAGAAAAATAATAATTCTTTAACTTTCTGGCTTAAATCTGACTCCAAATAATGATACTACAATATGGCTGGTTACTCACATCACACCAGTATATTTGAATTTGTCCTGTAGTTTATATCAAGACTTAATGAAATCTTCAGAGTCCAGGCATAAAATGAAAAATAAGATAACATTCCTTTTTATAAAAGGTGTAGTAAACCAACCCCAAAAGCATAATTTCAGGGTGGATATGATCCATATTTACAAAATTTAATAGTGAGATGGCTCAGGAAGTATCCAGTCAACAGTGGCCATCTAAAAGATGGCTAGATAATAGGACTAGGACTGTAGATGTTTTGAATAGAAGTGATTGCAGAAGTGGACAAACATTTTCCAAATGTTATTGTTAATAAGAGCGTTTTCGGTAATAAGCGGCCGTAAACCCAAAAATGTGGTTTTTGAGGACTGGTTACTTGTTCATGATAATAGCTTACTAAAAATTTATATAACCACTACATTAAACACATCTTTATATTGTGTTTATATAGAATTATAACTCAATATTGTAACTATTTTATTAAAAGGCAAGGGTATTTTGAACTTAAGTTCATGAGATTTTACGAAAACGCTGAGTTTTGAAGTTCAGGTACGAATAAACCATAAGTCATGGAAGCTCGAAAAAAATTGTAGATGTTAGGAAAATTACTGTTTTTGTGTATGTATAAAATGAAATTCAAGATTTCTTCCTTTTAAAACTAAAAAAAAAATATTTCCTTAATATTAATTTGACGAAAATGGCTCCTGTAAAAATTTTGTGAATAATACTAACCTTGGCACATTTAAAAAAAATATCCACTATTTGTTCAACTATTGTAGAAGCAGTAAAAAAAAAAACAAATTGAAATACGACTAGTCACCCTCGTAATTAAATTTTAAATATTACTATAAATTGAACGGCATAATTGTTCATAAGCCACTCCGGGTTGAGAGCCCTCAGCGCTCACCCATAGTCCGCGTCAAGCTGTCAAGGCCATCTGCGGCCAACAGCTGTACACACACACAAAAAAAAAAAAAAAAGTTCATAAGCCAGTCGCGCATTGGCGCTCAACGGAGCAGGGTCATGTCGCTCTGGCTCTCGCCGGCCAGTGCAAAAAAACGACAATACGAACTTGAGCGTATACTACGACTGGTCGGTTTTGATTCGTAAGTATTTATTACTACCTAATTCTGTTAATTACTTTCATGCGATCTCTATTAAGAATAATATAGAATCTTTTTACGTTTTAGGTGATGGGTCGAAAAAGCAGATTGTATCTTGGGAACAAAATCGGTTACAAGGCAAGGAAAAAGAGAACACACGACAAAACTGTAAGGTACTTAAAGTTTCAAAAGAGTAAACGAAAAGAAAAGTGAGCCGTCACTCAGGACATCTGGCAGATGTGAAACATCAAAATTATTTTGAAGACGTTACCGCAAAGCATGGCGTTAACGCCGCTTTTAATGCCACGCGACGATCAGGTTCACCCTCGCCTATAGATGTTTCACATCAAAAATCTGAACGGAACATTTATACAGCCTCATCTTCTGAAGATTATCAGCTAACTCAAATTTAATGTTTAATAATTACTAACCATACACAATATAATTTAAGAGAATCATTTTCTTCTTGTACTAGCAATAAATATGTAGTAAAATGTGGGACAAAATTTAATAACTAATTTCTGTAATGGGTAGATTTAAATCTCTGACTGGACTTGTTAGACATCCATGGCCATGGCGACTAGGGCCATACTCAACTACTGCACGGCAGCCACGGAGGCAGCTTGCCTCTTGGCTGGAACTCCCTGGTGGGACCTGCAGGCGGAGGTACTCGCCGAGCTTTACCGCCGAGTATCAGAGACGCGAGCCACATATAGTCTCAATCAAGGTGATTGCCGCCTGGCGGGTCGACGCCCGCCGAGACGCCATTGCTCGTTGGGCAGTCGGACTGGAGAAGCCTCAGTACGGTATCAGGACCGTCGAGTCCTTCCAGCTGGTGCTGATGGGGTGGTTGGGTCGGCAGCACGGGGTACTTTCCTTCCGACTGGTGCAGGTATTGATGGGTCACGATAGCCAAGTACCTGCGCAAGCTCGTTAGGAGGGAGAGCACACCATCCTGCTACCTGCTATTGCGACGTGAGCACGGCGCAGCACACGCTCGAGGTGTGTGCCTCGTGGGCAGAGCCGCGCATGAACTCCTTGCAATCATCGGTGCCGACCGGACGTTGCCGACCATCACTAGGGAAATGCTCAACAGCGTCAGGAACTGGGATGCGGTCACTGCCTTCTGTGAGGCTGTCATCTCACGAAAGGAGGCGGCGGCTCGTCTGTGATCGATCTTTGGTGACACGTTTCGCCGCCGGCGACTCAGGCGACGCAGGTGCGAGTATCCGCGCCTGATGCCGCCTTAGGCGAGTCCGCGGGTGACCAGACCAGGGACTTTAGTGCGTCACCCGCAGAGAGCCTGATCGCGTGACGGCAACCGACGTCCCGGGATAGGGACATCGAGAGGTGAAGGAGGGAAACAATTTATAATTCTGTGTAAAATTATAAAAAAAAAACAATTTTTTTTTTAAATTATTACACAATAATGTGATAATTAAAAAAAAAATAAGTTGTCGAGTCTCGAACCCGAGACCAGAGGTCCCGCCAGCGAGCACGTTACCACGAGACCACCGCTTGTTGACGACTTGACTGCGAATTTTTCTAGTACATAAATTACCCATCTAACTTTGACCCTTAAAATCTTTTTAACGAGGGCCCAGTTGACCCTAATATCTGGTAGTTGTGATACCCTCGGGCCCCCTCTACCACCCCACAAAAAATCATGGAAATCCCCGACCCACACGTCTGAGGGTCTCCTTGTAAGTTATACTCTGTGCCTATATTTTACTATTTCCTATACTTTGCATATTAAAAATACAATTTTAACCGTTTTACTGTTATGAGTTTTGGTTTTTAATTAAAAATTTTAAAATTTACATTATGTTGATTTTTGAAAATCTATTTCTCTGAAGAATATATTGCAGATTGATTATAAGCGCCAAGGCTCAAGACTGGTCATTCTATGAACTCTACGCGTGTGTGTAGTGCATTAATGTGCGTCGATATCGGAACGTAGCAAAATGCCTAACATGCGAGAAGTGCCGATTACCGATAACCCTCTTAAATGATAAGATTTACAATTAGCTCTTTATGTCGTCCACTTGTTATATAGATATAATATGTTGTTGTAATTTATAATTTCTCATGTAAGTGAACCCTGTAAGTTCTTATGAGAATAAATATCTAAAATCTCATAATGAATTGTTCTTACACCGTCACCACACGGGAAACGTTAAAGAACAAGTTTAAATAAATGATTATGATGAAGCATATATGAAATTATTAAGGTTATCAGTATTAAGTATATATAACAGTATTAAGATACCCTGTTTCTTCCTCTATCGTGACACGAAGTCTGTGGCCATACAGTATAATAGAATCGCGATTCTATTATACGTATATAACAGGGGCGTAAAAAATTATATACGTATAATAACCATGTATTATAACCCCTTCTAATTTGTTTGGAGTAAATAAATATTTTTAATTAAGTAAAATCAAATATTGCTTTGTAATTACGTGAACAACTAATGATAAAATAAACGTGACTAAACCTTTTATGTATTTATGGCTATATGATACCAGCTAAACTACTTTGTAGATATTCCGGATTCCCTCGATAGCCGGTATGTGATATATTTAGGCTCATGTTGCTTTGACATATATTTACTTAATTGCTTGAATATTTAATATACGAGGAAGTGTATAACAATATATATGAATAACTAAATTCTACTTGATAATTTCTAATGTTCCATAGTCACTCACAGAACACAAAAGTAAATCTTATTCGGACTTATCGTCATCATTTCAGCCCGTACATGTCGTACTGTGGGGTCAGGGCTTCTTGCTAGGGATGTGACTTGGAGGGAAAGAAATCGATATTTTAAATAATCGATTTTTTGTTCTTTAAAATAAATCGATTATAAAATTATCGATTAATTAAAAATAAATAATCGATTATAAATAATCGATTTTTTCTCCCAACAGGATTATGATGACCTTTTTTTGTTAAGAAATGTGAGCTTTATTTTCAAATATAGTATGAAACAATCATGATGACCTTTTTTTTAGGAAATCTGGCCGTGAATATTCGATTAATTTCGATCGAATTTCGAATAATAAAAAAATTGATTAATAATCGATTTTTATTATTTTGATAATCGATTGCAAAAATCGATTATTAACCGATTTCTTTTTGTAATAATCGATTCTTATAAAAATCGATTATTTGTTCACATCCCTACTTCTTGCATAATGGAAAGGTAATTGCACCACTATATCGCGCTAGTCAGATATGTTGGTGTACACAATGTTATATGCATATTATGTTAAATCAAATAATTTATTCTCCATAGGCTCCTTAAGCCCTTACTTACATAATGACAAATTTATATATCGTTTGAACACAATACAATATCCACCACCGGATCGGAACGAGGCCACAAGTTGAGAAGATCCGGTAAGAAACTCAGCGGCCTGTAATTTTGCCCATCTTTTGAATAAATACTGGAGAGGGTGGTAGCTGCCCGCATCGAGCGGCACCTCGTCGGCACGGGGCCCGATCTGTCGGACGCCCAGTTTGGGTTTAGGAGGGGTCGTTCGACGATCGCGGCTCTGTTGCGCCTGAGGGCCGTGGCGACTGAGGCCGTCACCGGCGGGGGAGTGCTGTTGGTGGTGTCCCTAGACATCGCCAACGCATTCAATAGTCTGCCATTCAGCTGCATCAGGGAGGCGCTCCGGTATCACGGGGTGCCAGTTTACCTGAGGCGGCTAGTGGCAGACTATTTGGAGGGGCGCAGCGTCCTCTGCACCGACCGAGCAGGGGATGTTGTGCGAACGCCCATGACGTGCGGTGTCCCACAGGGGTCGGTCCTCGGACCCACCCTGTGGAACATCGGCTACGACTGGGCGTTGAGGGGGAGCCTCCCGCCCGGGCGTGATTTGTTACGCCGACGCACTATGGGCCCAAACAGTATTTGCCATCTCATAAATGGTTTTGACAAAAGTCGTAAATCCATAGATCCTTTTATAGTTTTATACCCTCAAAGGATGCAACTTTCGAATTAATTCCAAAAAAAATTAAATAATTTAGTTTCATGTTTATAAAGTGAACCTCAAACATTGAGCATAAATATTTTCATGCCAATTAAATTACCGTTAAGGAAGTTCAACACAAAATTATTCGGATGTTTTCCATGGTAACATATTAGTGTAATACATCATTAGATAGATCAAAATGTACACTTTGTATCCACGTTCAGTTTTGTAAAAAAAAAAAATAATGATATAAATTTTTTTTTATTTTTTTAGTAAAGTAAAGAAAATTTCGATTTTGTTTATTTCAATTGGACTTTTCTATGTTGCCGAAAGCTGCCGGTGTCAAGTTAATCACTCTATTTGAGACCTTACCTATTCAGTAATACGAGGATCAAAAAAAAAATTGCGCGTTTTTTTGCGCGAATGGTGATTTCAAGGCAATATGTCAATCGAGGGCAAAAAAAAATCTCGAAACTTATGTTCGGTTCTTCTTTTTTACTGTGATATATTATATTTGATGTCTAACTTGTCTTTGTTTTTTTCATTTATATGATAGAAGCATACATTAACAAATAAATAGACTACAAGAATATTCACTTGGTACTTTCGATAGCGGTAATAAACCACAAGTATGATAAACTATATTGTTGCGGAAGTTCTATTTATCTGTTGCGGTAATTTATTACAACCAGTATCTACTGATTACACTATTTCGATGACAACTATCACAATTAATTACCCTGCGGTTTTTGCACAAGGCACCAAAATATTGGTCCTTTATATACGCGTGTTTTCAGCATACTATTCATCAAAGTATTCAGATACTTCTTTTCGATAACAATTAACAGAAAAAAACATGAGTGAATTCGTTTGTGTTCGACGCGATCTTTGTGATCAAATAATAAGAGGGAAGAGTACTTCAGACCTTAGACAATATTTGTTGAACAACTTTCAACTGTCGGAAACTGACGTTATCACTGTAATAGAAAGTATTCAAAAAAATTTAACATCAAGTTGCAACCAGAAATGGACGAAAGCTCAAAGAAAGCCAGACAGGATCCAGAGTCTATACTCAAATTGGTTAAACGGTGAATTTAAAGTACCATTGAATTCTTGCAGTACCTCAACCTCTGAAATATCTGGCTTGAATACTTCTGGTGATCGTGGTAGACCAACAAAACCATACGACGAGTGTTCGGAAAACACAAAAAAACGAAAAAATATGGAACTGCTCCAGGAGTATGGAATGGGACATGTCCGTAACGCTTATGTGCAAGGTTTACGATCTATGGGTGAAAATGACGAAGCGTCAATTGTGTCTATTATCAGAAACAAGGAAAAAGACGAGAAGAAAGCAATTCTACAAACCATAATCAGTCCAGATAGTGCACTTTCTTTTACAAAAGAAGAGGCATTGAGCATGTGTATTGAAACGGATCTAACGAAAGCCCAATATGGGTACCTAAGAAAAAGGCTCGTTGATAAAAATTTAAGTTCTGTTTTACCTTCGTATCAAATACTAAGTGAAGCAAAAAAGGCTTGCTATCCGCCTGCATCTAGCATAACGGTGACAAATATAAGCGCAAAAATTAATCTGCAAGATCTCTTAGACCATACAGTCTGCCGTATTATAAAGATAAAGTCAGGTTCGACAAACTACAATCGTCTCAAGCTGTTCACTAAATGGGGGTGTGATGGATCTTCCGGGTAAAGTGAGTATAAACAAATTCTACCGGAAGAAAACGAACAAATATCGGATGCTAATTTGTTTATAGTGTCCCTTGTACCACTGCGACTAGTAGACGAAGAAACGTCTACAGTTATATGGCAGAATCCTACTTGCTCATCTGTTAGATATTGCAGACCAATTTCATTAGAATTTGCAAAAGAAACACCCGAAAAAACTATAGCGGTTGTCAGTGAAATTGAAGCCAAAATTAATCAATTGATTTCAACTCTTGTGTCTATAGACAACAAAGTCATCGAGGTTAAACATGAACTGTTTATGACAATGATTGATGGGAAAGTTGCTCAAGTGTTAACGAACACATCATCCAGTGCTACCTGCACTGTTTGTGGAGCAACTCCCAGACAAATGAACGATCTTTTAAAAGTTACATCAAGAGTTGAAAATGAAGATGCATTTAAATACGGATTGTCGACACTACATGCATGGATAAGATTTATGGAGACGATCCTCCATATTTCTTATAATTTGGGTTTTGAGAAGTGGTCAGCAACAACTCCAGAAAACAAGCAACTTAAAGAAGACAAGAAAAAATATGTCCAAAAACGTTTCCGAGAAGTGCTTGGTTTGCACATTGATAAACCACGTCAAGGTTCCGGTAATAGCAATGACGGAAATACAGCAAGGCGATTTTTCCAAAATTACGAATGCTCTGCAGGGATAACTGGAATTGATGGAGAATTAATTAAGAGATTTTATGTAATTCTTCAAACCATGTCATCGGGATTCCCTATAAACGCAGAAAAATTTGGTCAGTATACATTGATAACCGCGCAATTATACGTAAGCAAATATAACTGGTATTACATGCCATCTTCGGTCCATAAAGTACTTATACATGGTGCTAAAATAATAGAGCATTATGCAGTTCTGCCTATAGGACAATTATCCGAAGATGCTCAGGAAGCCAGGAATGAAGATTACAAAAAATATAGGTTACATCACGCTAGGAAGTGTTCCAGATCAGCAACAAACGAGGACGTTCTGCATATTTTGTTATATACATCTGATCCTTATATATCTAGTTTAAATAAACCCAGTTTTGTAATATCCAAAGAATTGTTTGACGAAGCTAAAGAATTATTGGAAATAGAAGGTTATGAATAGGATCGCAATTTTTTTTATGGTGTCATTTTTTAGCATGTTTGTTTGATAATAATAATAATAATTAAGTCTTAAACTTATTTTAAGTAAAAGTGTTACTTTTATTGTCATTTTATTATAACTGTATAATTTTTTGTATGTAATTTCGTATATCGTTATCTTTGGCATTTTTTTATGAGAATTATATAACTTTTAAAATAATGATGTTTAATTTATTTTATTGCTTATATATTCATTAATACATAAAAAAAAATTCAAGAGGAAACATCACAAAACAACAAAGTTATCGATTTTTGAGATGAAATATACCGATCGGTCCCACAGTGCGACGACACGCTCGTCACAGCCCGCGGTGGGACGCTAGAAGAGGCGGTAAGCTTGGCGACCTCTGGTACCGAGGAGGTCGTCAAGCGGATCGAGGCACTGGGGTTGAGGGTCGCCCTGGACAAGACGGAGGCCCTCTTGTTCCATGGGCGCCATATGAGCCCTCCCAACGGCGTCTCGATCACCGTCCACTCGGTCGACATCAGCATCCGGGCCCATATGTGGTACTTGGGCCTGGGGCTCGACGGGCGATGGTGGTTCCGAGAGCATTTCCGCAGGCTCGCTCCACGGCTTGTCGGAGCGGCGTCCGCCCTATCGTGGCGTATGCCGAACGTGGGCGGACCGAGCGCTGCGTGCCGACGGCTGTACGCGGGGTTCATCCGGTCGATGGCCCTGTACGGCGCACCGGTGTGGGCGGGGTCCATGACCGCCCGACTTAGGGCCCTTCTGTGGCGACCACAGAGGGTCATGGCGGTCAGGGCCATCCGCGGATACCGCACGGTGGCGACGGAGGCAGCGTGCCTATTGGCCGGGACTCCCCCGTGGGACCTGGAGGCGGAGATGCTCGCCGGACTATATCGGCGGGTGACGGGAGTGCGAGCGGAGGGCGGTGTGGTCTCGTTAAGGGATCTCACCGCCTGGCGCGTCGACGCCCGCCGAGACGTCATTGCCCGTTGGGCAGTCCGGCTGGAGAGGCCTCGGTTCGGGGTGCGAACCGTGGAGGCCTTCCAGCCGGTGCTGATGCAGTTGTTGGAAAGGCGGCACGGGGTGCTTCGCCAAATACCTGCACAAGGTCGTTAGGAGGGAGAGTACACCGTCCTGCCACCACTGCGATTGCGACGAGGACATGGCGCGCCATACGCTTGAGGCCTGCGCGGCTTTGGCAGTGCAGCGCTGTGAACTCGTCGCAATCATCGGTACGGACCTGACGCTGCCGGCTATCGCTTGGGCGATGGTCGACAGCGTCGGGAATTGGGACGCGGTCGCAGCCTTCTGCGAGACAGTGATCTCGCGGAAAGAGGCGGCGGATCGCCTGCGCGAGGAGCGCAGCCTCGATGAGAAGATCCGCCGCCGGCGACTGGGGCGGCGTAGGCGCAACTATCTGCGCCTCATGCCGCCCTAGCCGAGGCCGCGGGTGACGTGACCGGGGATTAGTCCGTCACCCGCTGAGAGGCCGACCGCGTGAGGAAAGACCGACGTCCTCCCCGAGGGGGGGACGTCGGTCGATGGGAGGGTACCCCAATTAGGGGTATTCCGTCGGGCCGACCACTGACGACAAGTTAATGCTGCTCCAGTGGTCGGCCCAACGACAAAGGCGACGTGGTTTTTGGGTGGGTCGCGGGAGTTGCGTGCTTAAGCCCCTCTGTCGCCCCGGACGGAGTGGTGCGCAGGCGCGGCGACCGCGACCCACCCACAAAAAAAAAAATCTTTTGAATAAAATTACACGTATACAACATATAGTATTAGCTCCAGTGTGATGCCCTTCGAGATGGGATATAATTATTGTTTGTAATTTAGTTCAAAATCATCATCATCATCGCAGCCCACATACGTCCCACTGTTGGGCTCGGGCCTCCTCCACAATGGGAGGGAATTTGACCTACTATACCATGCTGGTCAGACATGTTGGTATAGGGTTTCATTTCGAGTTTTCCTTCTCTTGCGCAGATCTTATGTGCATATTATATCCCTTAGTCGTCTTGTACGACATCCACGGGTAAGATAGGGAGTGGTGAATTGTATTCTTACTCCGTCACCACACGGATAGTTCAAAATAAGTAAAGGAAATTATGGTTGGACCAGATCCCACAACCAGCAGCCGATCACGAGTTAACTACTAGAGCAGCCATCACTCCCAAGGGAGTCACTTCAGTGACTTCAGTCACTGAAGATTATGTGGTAAAGTGTAGCCATATTTACACATGCATCTCTCCAGTAGTTAAAGCTGTAAATAAATAAATGCAGAATTTAAAAGGTAAATCCGCTACAAGACAGTATTTGTATGTATTCTGAAGTGTAAATCTCCCTCATTGCATTTTCCACCAATAAATGTTTAAGAGATTAATAGATGTTAATAGTCCGGGAAAAACCAAAATATATAGTAGACTGCAGGTATTTTATCTAATCACAAACTACATTGTTACAGTTAAAATTGCTTGAAAATAAATAAAAACCGGCTAAGTGTGAGTCGGAATCGAGCACGAATGGTTCCGTATCATTATAAAAATCGCGTTTGTTGTATGAGAGTCCCCCTTAAATATTTATTTGATTTTGTTTTTAGTATTTGTTGTTATAGCGGCAAGAAAAATACATAATTTGTAAAAAAAATCAACTGTCTAGCTACCGCGGTTCTTGCGATACAGCCTGGTGACATACAGCGAAGTCTTAGTAATACGGTCCCGTTTTTATCCATTGGGTACGAAGCCCTAAAAAGTAAGTAATGTTTTAACTCGCTGTATTCTGTGTTACGTATACATAAGACATGTATTACAGGCCATCTGAATAGTGTACGTACAACAATATGTATATAATATAGGTGTATGTATATTGTATAACTTGTATTATTTAATAATCAATATCTTCTACCTACGCAGTTAGATATGTTAAATATAGTTAGTATTTATTCATTCTTTTTTTGTTTCGTTTCCATAAATTATTAAATGCCTAAAATAGTTAACCCAATCAGTATGTACTTGAATATAATTAACATAGGAGTCTGGCTTAACTACATCTTGCCAAGAAAGATGGGTATAAAAGATTAAATCATAGAGGCTTCACCATCAGTTGTTCATCAATACTGTACAAAGGAACTTGACAAGATGAAAACAGTACGTAATTGAATAATTCTATTTAAATATATTTTTTAAATTATTTTAAATAATATTTTATGAAGTTGTCTGATATTGTAATATTATAAAATAATATGTAAAATTGTTTTTTATTTTTATTTTATTTTGTTTAACATAATTAATCTGAATTTTTTACCTGTATACTCAGAACTATAAAAACTTTTATCACACAGATTATTGCTGTCGCCTTTGCCCTGGTGGCCGTCGCCGTCGCTGCTCCTCCTCCGAGTGAATCGCTTGAAGTCGCGCAGATTCTTAGTTCCGAATATAACCAAAAGCCCGAGGGAGGCTACAGCTATAGGTAATATAATTTATACTAATAACGTTTTTTGTAGAACATAGGCATCTCTTAAATTTCATTTCAGGATGATTATTAAGTTTTTTTAAAGTATCAATTACAGTAAAAGTGTGAATCCCGAATGTAATCTTGTAATACGTGGGCCGTCATTCGTGTGGTGACAGAGTAAGAATACAATTCATCTCCCCTCTCTTGCTCCTGGGTGTCGTAAAAGACGACTAAGAGTTAATGATATCTGATGTTTACGCGAGCACTACACATTGTAGTCAGGACCGCTCCCGCCATAACATTAGGTTTGATAAACCTCAAGTCCTCACAAAGGAACACCGATACCTGCCTAGAATGGTACGCGAGGCTATTGAAATCAAAAAAACACAAAAATTTCAATAGAGAGGATGGCTGGGTATTACTATCAAGCTGGGATCCTGTTATAAACATAATTAAAAATAAATCCAAAGAGACCACCACAAGACTGCATGATACTGTGAGCACTTATTGTATAGATTTGACCCACAATAATAATAGTTAAAGATAATTTTATAAATCAAAAATCTTTTATTAAGACAAAGTAAGCCGCATCTAAAATTAAAAATCAATATTAATTTAGCATCATGTGAGTTTTCTTGCCGGATCTTTCTCAGTGTGGCCGCGTTCCGATCCGGTGGTAGTATATTAGTTTTGTTAGTTTTAAATCAACAAATTGTAACAATAATTGCTACAAATTTAATAATTAATAATTACTAACCATAAACAATATAATTTTTTCATATAGAATCATTTTCTTCTTACACTGGCAATAAATTTGTACTAAAATGTGGGTAACAATTTAATAAATTTATAACTAATTTCTGTATCGGGTAGATAATTATAAATGTCTGTAATAACGATTACTTGTTGGACTTGAGACACCTTAGTCCGCCCGTGACATTGAATGCTGCAAAGTGTTCAAAACGTCGGGCAATCATAAATCAAATATAAACGCGATATAATCCGTAAAAGTAGTTTTATTTACAACGACTAAGAGATATAATATGCATACATCTATGCAAGTGAAGGAAAACTCGAAATACAACCCTATGCCAACACGTCTGATCAGCGTGGCGTAGTAAGTCAATTTCCCTCGTATTGGGGGGAGGCTCGAGCCCAGCAGTGGGACGTATATGAGCCGTTATTATGAATATATGGGCGCTTTATAATAATATATTTCATCAAAAAATATGTCTTATACATACATTTATTTCTTACTTACGACCTGCCCTCGCTTCGCTTTGGTTTCAGTCTTTCCTGCGTAGTTCCCGTTCCCGTGGGAATACCGGGATAAAATATAGCCTAGTTTACTACCTGATATTATAGTTTTCTATAGGTGAAAGAGTTTTTGAAATCAGTCCAGCCGTTTTGAAGATTACCCGGAACAAACAGACAGACAGACAGCCAAAAAAAAAATATAAAGTTTATTTTAGGCATAGGTATAGTGCAAATAACCGTGTGAGCATGAAAAAAGCCTATTATTTTGACATTACAAACAGACACTCCAATTTTATTTATCGGTATAGATTATTATGTATATTTAAGACGAATGATTAAAACTTATTTCTCATTTTCGGAATAACTTTAATATTTGTTTACAGTGTCGTGACTTCAGACGGTTCTAGTCGCCAGGAGACCGGAGAATTAAAGGAAGTATTGAATGAAGAACAAAAGCCCCAGAAAGTTATCGTCGCCACCGGCTCCTACAGATATACTGATCCTCTTGGAAATGTTGTCGAGATCGTTTACGTTGCTGATGAGAACGGTTTCCAACCCAAGGGTGATTCCATTCCCACTTCTCCTCCAGTAGCCAGGAGATAAGCAGTGAATCTTATATTATTAATCAATCGATACATCAAATTAGTTAATCTATTGTTTATCATAATCTTGTATTAAACAAGGTAATTGAATTGTTACACACCAGGTCCTAATTTGGTAATACCTAGCTAACCGAGCTTTGCTCGGTATATTTTTTTTTTGTAAGTGAATGATATTTTTGACGAACTTATTTAGATATATATATTAATAGAAAATAAAAATGATAAAATATTGAAAAAAATATCAAAAATTACAAAAAGAGAATAATAATAACACCGAGGTTCGATCTCACGCTGTTTGAATGCGACTGGACAACTTGCCAACTGAGATTTTGTCACTCTTGACGGCGACGGCGAAATTTAAATCCCTATTCTATTGACATTTTATGTCATTGTATTGATTAGCTAAAAACACCGATAAAACAACATTTTCTGGCCCCGAAACCTCTAGTATGCCAAATTTCATCAAATTCGTTGGAGCCGTTTCCGAGATCCTGTATATATATATACTAGCAACCCGCCCGCGGTCCGCTTCGGTTTCAGTCGCCTTACCCGCGGCATAGTTCCCGTTCCCGTTACTCCCTGATATTATAGCTTTCCATTGGTGAAAGAAGTTTTGAAATCGGTTCGGTGGTTTAAGCGTGAAAGCATAACAAACAAACAAACATTACTTACTTTCGCATTTATAATATTAGTAAGGATGTATAATATATACATATACAAGAATTGCTCGTTTAAAGGTATACGATAATGATGTATACACACTGCCATGATTTTTGTTAATTTTTAATGTGAAATATATTGTGAATAAATGTTAACGTAATAAAATGAATGTCGTTTTATATATCCATATATTAGCCATATGCGTCGTACTAAATACCTAACAGTGTACGCTTCTGTTAGTTATGAATAGTTTTTGGAGGAATTTGAAAATGTTATGCTACGGTTATAATAATATACTAAATTAAATTTCTTTTTTTTGGGTTTCTAGGTGGTTGTTAAAATAATTAATACAGTATATCAATACTTTTTATGACAGATATTCAATGAAAAACATGGACAATTTTATATCAAGTAGTACATAGTATAATGCTTTCCTTTAGTTTTGAAGTTATGGTAAAAATTTTAAGCAAATCTTATAGTAGATTGACTATAGATTGACTTACACATCGCATGAAAGCACCTCACAAGTAATACAAATTATATTAAATAGATTGCTTAGTGTGATTACCAAGTCAATCTATTTATTTATTTTATTTATTTATTTTAAAACTTTGGCACAATAAAGGTACAAGGCGGACTTAATGCCTTAGGCATTCTCTACCAGTCGACCTCGGGTGGAGCAGAAATAATTTAAGGCAGGTGCAATACAGATAGTTGAGGATAACCAGAATTTATCAAATATATGATTACCAAATGATACAGTATATAAATATGAATACATATATATACTATATAAATATATATATATATATATATATATATATATATATATATATATATATATATATATATATATATATATATATATATATATATACATACTTATACATACACATACATGCACATACATACGTATACAATACATACATAAAAATGGATGTGAGCCGTCACAGATGAGTTGACTCCGCCAGAAAATCTAAGTAGAGTCGTTTAACCTTGGCCTTGAAAATGTCACGACTAGTAGCCATTCTGATGTCCAGAGGTATTGCATTCCAAAGAAGAATAGCCTGGATATTAAAGGAGGAATGCACGAGACTAGAAGAGTGAGAGGGACAGTGAAGAAGAAGATTTTTGGAGGAACGAAGAATACGGTCATGAGTGGTGAAGAGAAATTGAAACTTTGGTTTTAAGTAGGAAGGGGCGTTAGGAGAGTTAAGAATTGAATAGAGTAAAGAAAGAGTTCGCAAGCTCCGTCTTTGTCTAATTGGTAACCAATTGAGCCGAGAGCGAAATGTGGTTACATGATCGAACTTGCGAAGGTTAAAAACGAATCGAATGCAATTGTTGAGAAGTCGATCCAGCTTATTGAGCAGATCTGCATTCAGGTCGAGGTAGCACACATCAGCATAATCGATGATAGGAAGGACTAAGGTTTGAATCGGCGATGTTTTGGTATTGCCTGGGAGAAAGTTTTTTAAACGATATAGAGAGCGGAGTGTTCCTGTAACCTTCTTAGACATGTTAGCGACCTGCGTTTGCCACTCCATCGTCGAGTCTAGAAATAGTCCGAGATTTTTTACTTGATTACTATAAGGTATCACGCTTCCGTTATAGATAATTGCTGGTATATTATTTATTTAAAACATAAAAGTTCGTTAATATTGATATGGTCACTATAAAAGGTTATTAGATTAGCTAATTACGTAATAACTTAAGAAGCACCCTTAAGTAGGGACTGAATTAATTAACCGACTTGGTATTACATGCATCTCACAACTTTTAATGGTAAAAGAACTGAGTTGCGAGACTTGGTTATTTACAAGTTATGTTTTTGGTGCCATAATATTTCTTTTTGAAGATTGTTCCTTATTTTTCCTTCCGGTACCTTTTACTTCTTGAATATCAATAACGCATTTTCTTCAAGCCCACTCTCTGAAAAATTAGACATCCCTCCTATCCGCCTGATTCATTTCCACCAAAGCTACGTGGAGAGGAGATATGGAAATAATAAAATCTGATTGGCTTTTTAAACACATCTCTTCTAGTCTCCTCTCCTCTCCACTTTGGTGGCAACCGAGACTTATGATTGTTAGTGTTCTTTTTATGTCTGTTTCGGAGAATTTAGTCTTCTTCATACTGAAGGAAATTTTTGTATAACTTCATAAGACAGGTCCTATTCTAGCTCTTTCATTCTGATGATTGACCATTTTACAAGTTAGCTTTGAATATATCTATGTATAGGTATCTATCTACA
Source organism: Lymantria dispar (assembly GCA_032191425.1). Classification (NCBI taxonomy): domain Eukaryota; kingdom Metazoa; phylum Arthropoda; class Insecta; order Lepidoptera; family Erebidae; genus Lymantria; species Lymantria dispar. The sequence goes on along the minus strand of CM063449.1, from coordinate 14,392,067 downwards.
CCTATGATTTCATTCATCATTCAGCCTATTACCGTCCACTGTTGGGCGTAGGCCTACCGTGCCGCCCGCATCCAACGACGCCCGGCAACTTTCACTAGGTCGTCGGTCCACCTAGTAGGGGAGCGCCGTACATTGCATCGTTCGATACGTGGTCCCCACCCGAGAACCTTTCTTCCCCAACAATTGTCGGTTCATCGAGTGAGTTTCCACGAACCTGTTGTTCACATTCTTAGAAGGTACGCACTCATTTAGACATTAGAAGAGATTTCGTAGCTGAACTTGAAAGTTTTCGAGGCTCTAGTATTGGACAGGTTTAGATCGGAGACATATTTAGGCGTAACCGCCCGACTTTTGTGTGGATATGTAATGAGCCTTGTACCATGCAGTGATCGCTTGTAGTTTTAATCCTGCTGAACACTATTTAGTGTAGTGGCGGAGTAAGAATATAATTCACCACTCCCTATATTGTCTGTGGATGTCGTAAAAGACGACTAAGGGGTATAATATGCATAACATATGTGCAAGAGAAGGAAAACTCCTATATCAACATGTCTGACCGGCATGGTATAGTTGGTGGAGGAGGCCCGAGCACAACAATGGGACGTATGTGGACTGCGGTGATGATGATGATTCTGATGAGAAAGGCCTCGGTTTGGTGTCAGAACCGTCAAGGCCTTCCGGCTAGTGCTGACGGAGTAGTTGAATCAGCGGCATAGGATGCTTTTCTTCCAATTGGTGCGCGTGTTGATGGGGCACGGTTCCTTCGCCAAGTATGCAGGTACGATCGTGAGGAGGGAGAGCACACAGTCTTACTACCATTGCGATTCCAACGAGGACATGGCGCAGCACATACTCGAGGTGTGTGCCGCGTGGGCCGAGCAGCGCCGTGAACTCATTGCAATCAACGGTGCCGACCTGAAGCTGCCGAGCATCGCTAGGGCGATGCGTCAGGAACTGGGGCGCGCTCGCCGCCTCCTGTGAGGCAGTCATCTCGCGGAAGGAGGCGGCGGATTGCATGCGAGAGGAACGTCTCAACGATGACGCTGTTTGTCGCTGTTGACTCGGACGGCGCAGGCGCGAGTACCTGCGTCTGATGTCGCCCTAGACGAGGCCGCGAGTGATCGGACCGAGGATTTTAGTTCGTCACCCACGGAGAGCCTGACCGCGCGACGATAACCGACGTCCCGGAAGAGGGACGTATCTAAAATACGGTAATCTGTAGAAGAACCGGTCTAATCGAAATATTACGAAGAATAAGTACGCTGAAGTTGCAATAGGCAGGCCACATCGCTCGAGGAACTGACAGCTGTTGGTGATGAAAGGTTCTAGAGGGGCGACCACATATCGTATGATACAATTTAGGAGGCCCTCCACTAGTTGGACTGACGCCTTGTTAAAAGATGATGGCCGTCGTTAGATGCAGGCAGCACAGGACTGCACTGTATGGTGAAACGAGAGAAGCCATACGTTCAGCAGTGGATGGCGAATTGGCGATAGGCTGAATGATGATGATGAAGGACAATAAGGAATAATTTACATCGATTTGGGCCAACATCATCTGATGCTGCCGTCTGATCACCAATTACTGGGAATCCAAGGTGGGCTGATATCAGGCAGGCGGCCGGTTACTTTTGCAATATGTGCTATGGAGGAGGAGTACATATTGTGTTAACTCTAATTGTGATAAGAACATAATGATGATGATAGACATGAGTAAATAATACCCCAAGGACAAACAATTGTCTCGGGCCGACCACTGACGACAAGTCACTCTGCTCCGGTGGTCAGCCCAACGACGAGGCGACGTAGGTACGGGTGGGTTATGGGCCCGCGCGCCGTCCTTTCGTCACCCCGGACGAAATGGACCGCGTGTGCGATTAGCATAGACCACCCATAAAAAAAAAGGACAAACAATTGTGGATTGTACACAGAATTGTTGTGTATGTGGCATTGAAATCACAATATTCGATATACGTCCTGGACACTTAGACTATTGTGCACTGAATTTTGTATATATTTCTAGATTTTCTAAATAATAAATACACTAAAGTTAAACATAATTAAAACAACGTAACCCAAGAAATAATGTGTGCGATGATGGAGTAAGAATACAATTCATCACACCTCTTTTGCCTATGAGTGTCGTAAAAGACGACTAAGGGAAATAATATACATCTATACAAAGAAAGAAAAACTCGAAACAAATAGGGTTTTGTTTACTTTTACGTTTGCCGATACGTCTGACCAGTGTGGTGCAATAGGTTATTTTCCCCTTCATAGTGCAGGAGGCCCAAGCCCAATAGTAGGACGTACATGATGAGACGAAGAAAACAAGACTATTTAACGTAATTAGAACATCTGCGAAGCGAAGCCGTACACTTAAAAGCCGTACTGGAAAATATATAAGATCTACTATATTACAACCATAAAACCAAATCAGCAAGTAAATGGGTTTACCTCGTCAAATTCATTATGCAGGTTGTCGCTAATCGTCCATAAAGGACTTCTTTAGATGTTGCCCTTACATTAAATTGTTATCTGCTTTAAAGTCCGTGGTGCTCGGATTTTTAATTAAAACGGGCACTTTGGTGCCAAGTTATCCCAAGATATATAATAATGGTTTTCGTCGTCGTGGTTGCAAACTTTGTCTACGCAATTTATTTTATGGAAATCCTTTGTGTATTCCAAATAAGAAATGTAGGTAATCATAATGCGTTCCTTTGAATACCACGATAATTTGTTCGTGAGCACCTTACCCATTGTACGCCATTACTTTGATCTTATGATGATAATTGCGAAATTTTAGAAAATATAGGCCTTTGATTTTTTCTTTTTTCTTTTTTTTGGGTGGGTTGCGGTCGGCGCGCTCCTCGCACCACTCCGTCTGGGGCGACAGAGGGACGTAAGCACGCAACTCCCGAAACCCACCCACCTGCACGTCGCCTTCGTCGTTGGGCCGACCACCGGAGCAGGGTTACTTGACATCAGTGGTCGGCCCGACGGAATACCCCCCCTTGGGGGTACCCTCCCATTGACCGACGTCCCCCCTTCGGGGAGGACATCGGTCTTTCCTCACGCGGTCGGTCTCTCGGCGGGTGACGGACTAATTCTCCGGTCACGTCACCCGCGGCCTCGGCTAGGGCGACATGAGGCGCAGGTATTCGCGCCTACGCCGCGCCAGTCGCCGGCAGCGGATCGCCTCATCGAGGCTGCGAAAATATAGGCCATGGCTATATTGCAGCTTTTAAAATTTTAAATTGGCATTATAAAGTTTCTGTATAATGTATATCAATAAATAATATTGAGAGAGTAGTTTGGTAGGTTGAATTGAAATGAAAACGAAAATATAAGTTTTTTTTTTTTTAAGTTTAGCTTCATTTTATACTAGATTGTCTAGATCATTTAATACTACGTATTTTTAAGTATAATATAAACGAAAGTGTTAATTCGTTAAGTGTCAATTTTGTTATATGTAAATTTATAGAAAACTGACTGACCCATCAGAGGTTGTTTTGTTCAATTAAAATAAAGAACCACCTACCAGGTTCAATTGTGACTCTAAACCATTCTCGTATCCCCATCGAACACACAAAAAATTTCATCAACATCGGTCCAGCCGTTTAGGAGGAGTTCAATGACATACACATGTACATAAGAAATTTATATATAAAGATACGGTGGCAGGAAACCAGAAACTGTACAAATTCGTACTGTGTTAACTGTGTGAGAAGGCTATATATATGATTATGATTCATCATTATACTTTCTAGTTTTTTTTAAACTTGAAGCTGATATTTCTTGATTTTAGGAAGGAATATGTTATATACCTAGTTCATTCACACGTCGAACCAATAAACGTTGGACAAGAAAGGTTCTCGAGTGGCGACCGCGAATCGGATGACGCATCGTAGGACGACCCCCTACTAGGTGGACTGACGTCATCTTGAAGGCTGCAGGGAACCATTGGATGTAAGTGGCACAGAACCGTTTCGAGTGGCATTCTCGTGGGGAGGCCTATGTCCAACAGTGGATGTCTATAGGCTGATGGATGTAAATAGACACATAATAATTTATTTCTGGCTTTTGAAATGCATTTTTAGTTATTAGTCTAGTGCCCGTTCATGCTATGTTACTCAGGTATTTGAATCGTTAAAATAAGTCATTATTAAGCACTCATGCATGTATTAGATAATGATAAGGAATAATGAAAGCATATTTATTACCAAGACTATAAAAAAGTATGGTAATGATTTTAAGTGTTTCTAATTCTTGGAGTCGTGAAGACTCAGCAATATGATTTCAAGCAACAAAAGTTGTTAACGATGGCAGTCAAACTCCATTTTATAATTAATTTATTCGCGCTTACAAAACTTTCTTCGGAAGGTTTGTAAAAGATCTAATTCTGCAACTTTGAGATCATGAAAAAGTTTTTAATTAAATAATTACCAGGTTGTAATTGACACATTTTGTGTTATTGAGTTATTTCATATATTTATTGAGTAAAACATTATGCAAAAACCTTTGATGAAAGATAAATACGGTATAATTTTTTAAAATTATGTAATTAGTTTACATAAATGACCGTTTTTTTTTGTTTTTGGGGGTGTGGTTTACGGTCGGCGCACTTCTCGCACCACTCCGTCCGGGGTGGTCCGGGGAAACTAAAACGTATCTAAAGCACTTTTGTATCATATTCACTAGACCCCAGCAATTCTTTTGACCGACTTCCTCCCCGAGGGGGGGACGTCGGTCGATGGGAGGGTACCCCAAGTAGGGGGTATTCCGTCGGGCCGACCACTGATGACAACTCTGCTCCGGTGGTCGGCCCAACGACGAAGGCGACGTGGTTTTCTGGTGGGTTGCGGGAGTTGCGTGCTTAAGCCCCTCTGTCGCCCCGGACGGAGTGGTGCGGAGGCGCACCGACCGCAGCCCACCCACAAAAAAAAAAACCAGTAATTCTGGTGCCACAAATTACATAAAATGTCATCAAAATGATTTAATATAGCACGCTAAAACACTATATCGAATATAATACAAGACCACCACTTAACACTTCCACATGCCCGCCAAAATTCATTACTTGAAGTGCGTATTTTTTTTAAGTAGATTATGATTTTCGATGTTGCCGCGAGTGTTAAACATTTAAAATAAGACTGTTTTTACAGTTATCATTATTATAGAGAAGTAGACTTTAAGTTGTAGAACGTAAGACACTTTGACACCGTGTCCATGAATGCTGAAAAGTGTTCGAAATGTCGGGTAATCTAAAATCAAATACAAACGCGATATAATCCGTAAAATTTATTTCAAATTCTTAAGTAGAATCTAAATTATTAATAGAAAAATCAGTCCAAACAAACCAGGCCTGTTGACCCTGTCGTGTTATTTGACACGTTAATATTTCAGCGCTGGAAAGGCGGTCTTTGATTTTTCCCGTCACTTTTGTATTATTTAATAGGTTACGGTATATCTTTATCTTTTAAACTTGCATCAAAAAGAGAAGGTTTTGAATTTGACTATATTTTTTATGTTTATTACCTCAGAAATGGGTGAACCGAATTTGTTGATTTTTTTTTTTATTTGAAAGCTGGTGCATTCCTTGTTGTCTCAAGTTTAGTTAAAGTCGTTTTCTTTTTGTTAAAATTATGTTATTGCAGATGCCACATTCTAGTTGTTATTTTCATTATCATCATTATCTTCACAGCTCACATATGTCCCACTCCTAGGCTCGAGCCTCCTCCATGCTTCGCGGCAAATTGATCTATTACATTACGCTGGTCAAACGGGTTGATATAGGATTTTATTTTGAGTTTTTCTTATCATGCATAACATGTTATCAGCATATTATAATCCCTTAGTGAGGGCAAGATTGGGGAATTTCTTACCCCCTCAACACACGGCACATTATTTAGATTACTATAGTCCATAAAATATAGGATGATCTCTGTGACAGTTGTCCCTAGTGCTGTCACGCTTACGATAAAGTCCGTAATATTTTATCGATAAAACTCTTTATTTTTATAATTGTGATTTTCTATTATAATTAAAATACAATCAATGAAAATCTTTTGGAATTTATTTCAAACAAAACTGTTTTTTGACTATTTTAATTATTCAAAAGGTCAAGACAATCAAGGTTTAGATCACTATTATCATCATCACTGCAGCGTTCCTGCTAAAACATTTACCATTTTTTTGCCAAAATAGGGACAGTCGTTGGATCAATCGATCAATAACGCCTGTTTTATAAATAAATATGTCTAGTTTATTTACAATAATGAGTACATAATATTATCATTTACTCCGAGACAAAAAGTAATTTTTAAATGTTTAATTAATTAAATTTATGTATTTTATAATGTACCTGTCTGTTGTAATTGTAAAAAATATGTTGAAAGTAGGTACTGTATTGGGTTTATTTCTTTTATTACTAATTTAATAAAGATTGGTTATCGATTTACGTATGTCGACTGTCTCATCTCTTTTTTATTTTCAGTCCAATATGACCTTGTACTTGCGTCAGCGTCATTTATGTATAAAATGTTTACTAGGTATTTCAGTACTTACGACATACATTTTAGGTATGAATATTAACATTTTTATATTTATAATATGTTGCAATTCAGTTGCATTAAAACTGGCACGAAAAGAATGAAAATATATTTGATACAAAATGAAATTGTAAACATGTCGCTCGTTCAAACTTACTTCGTTGGTTTCGTTGACATTTGTCACAGAGATCAAGCTATATTTTATGGACTATAATATTATTCAAATTACATTTTCTGCGTGTAGCTAAAGAACTTACTTCTAGTTAAGGTCATCACAATTATGACCCACAAATCATAATAATTAGCAAATAAATATAGTTTAAAAAAATTAAAAAAACACGCTTTCAACTAAAAAGTGTAAAATAATTTTCAATATAGGCAGAAAATAATAATGAAGAAATATATTAATATTATTGTGAAATAAGCGTGGGGCGCTTTGTGCCACATTTTCGTAAATCGAGCACCCCACGCTTTTTAATCGTTAAGCACGCAGATACTAAGTGGGTGATCGGATCGAGTAGTAGATGACGATCGCGCGAGAACGATGCCCGATGTTGCCCCGGTGTCACACCCAGACGGTGTTTCCGATGCGTTAATATGAGATGGTCCCTGAAAGGTTAACTTGCCAAACCGAAGAGGAAATTCTAGTATCGGTGATTCACCTTCGTTGCGATGGAGAGGTACGCGTATTGCTGGATGTGGATTTGTACGCCGTACCTTCCCGCCGGAGGAATTAGATAAGGTGTGACCAGTGGGCCTCTTGGGTACACTTGAAATCAATTTTAATTTCGAATCCGATTCATTTCCAATCACACCAAACTTACCTATATTTGTTACTCTTAAAATCGAGAATGAATTCCTTGCATTGGTATTTTCATCAAATGTGCCGTATTTTATTATTTTAAACTAGCAGACCCGGCCACGCGTTGCTATGGCTAATGTTTTTGTTATATTACATTTTATTAAACTATTTAAGTTGAACTGTAGGAGAACATCTGTCATGGAGGTCGTCATATTTTTTTACAAATGGCATCTATGTAAAAAAAGCAAGTTAAAATCGTATATGATACGTTTGTAGGTTTGACATAGCAGCGCCATCTATTAATTAATTACTCAATCCAGTCAATAGATATCGCCATCTGTTAAAATCGTTTGGAGTTAACAGATAATTGTGAATGTCAAATAATATGTATATAGGTAATACAAATAATTTGCAATAAAATAATATTGAGACTATAAATTAAGATGTAAGCTATCCTATCTTTCAAGTTGGATCAAACTGCACACGGTGTGCAAATTTGATTAAAATCGGTTAAGTAGTTTAGGAGTCTATCGACGACAAACAACGTGACACGTAATTTATATATATTAAGATAATTTTACGTTACCGAACTCGATCACCACAAAGACGCTTTCTTGAAATTGTGCAACATTATCGAGTTTAAACTAGGTCAAAATCACGTCGGGAGTAGCAAATATTTGACTTAATCGACGAGAGTCGAATTCATTTAGTTTAAAAAAATCCACCGAATTTGATTTCAATCGTGCGGCGCTAGTATCGCTTTCAAGAATACCAATTTGCTCAAATTCGACCTGTGATTGGATTTAGGATTGGAATCGAAATTCAAGAGTAGGCACACAGATCTGTCACCAGAACAGGCATGTAGCTACTGCTATAAATTTATTTATTTAGCGGTAAATTACTTAATTATACCTGCCTATTTTCAGAAATATAAACTACTAGCATTTGCCCGTTCCCGTTGGAATACGGAAATAATAGGTCATTTGCTGTTAATGAAGCTTTTCATTGGGGAACGAAGTTTAAAATCGATTCAGCGGTTTAGGCATGAAAGTGTAACAATCAAATAAACAAAACTGACATTTATAATATTAGATAGGATTGCCATTTATTTTTATAAGATAAAGTGAGAATACAGATATTTATAGTATTTGAGATCGTGTGGAATACCAATCTATTAGAAACGATCTCTACAATACATATTAATTGTGATTAATGTACTACATTTATTGATTTTATATACATACTTAGCATATTAGTATATAGGGTATTTCTGTATACTAGTTTGGGTCAATACCTAACCTATTACCTGAATATTGATCACAAATCTAATATAGTATTGGCCGAGATCAAACAATGGGAGCAATTCATAAATTATGTAAGGTAGCTGCTGTGTCTCTAGTAATTAGTTATGCATGAGATGAAATATTAATTAACTTAAGTGTGATTACGCTTATCCATATTGGAAAAAAAAATCTAATAATTTGTATAATAATGATTCGAAAGTATCGATTTAACAAAAAATCTTGTCTTCCAAACATAGCTATCATTATTTAATGGTTTAAAATTACATTATTTAAAGAACATCATATATTATTAAAGAAAATCTGATTTATGAAAAAAAAATGTATGACTAATATATACTTTGCATTTATATTCGTTGCTTCTTGTAATAACAGAGTAGGAATACAATTCATCACGCTCGTGGGTGTCGTAAAAGACCACTATTAATAATCATAGAATATCTATGCAAGAGAAGGAAAACTCGAACAGTACCAGCTTAGTATAGTGGTAATATATAGGTACGTGGTATTATAGACAAGTAATTTTTGAGAAATACATCTTGTGAATATTGGTACCTACTAAAAAAAATTATTCATAAGATGTTGATGGTGTGTTGTTTCAGGATATTAATAATGAATGAAGTTTATGTACGAATGCTAAAGAATTATTTTCCTTAAACTGATTACGTTTAAAGTTCGGTATTTTATTTTTAGAATTTGCTGTTATATATGAAAAAAAGCGTTTGATTTACATTATATTTAAGCTATTTAAAATATATGCATTAATTATAAGTTTTTACCAAAATGAAGCCAGGTATTCCGAACAGTTGTATAAAAGATTTTCAGATTTTATTTTTGGTTTATATATATATTCGGTGCATAAATAATTTTAGTCGCAAATAGGTATTCTATTAACAATTTCATAAAAGTATTTCAACCGCAACTGAAATTTGTGTTGCTCAACTATGAATTATAGCCAGTATTTACTGGCAGATGACATTTCTCAAATCGGCTCATTTATTCTTAATGGACCGTTGCAGAGGCTACATTTCATCTATTTGGCTGCATACCAAACCTTACCCGCAAAGCCATTTTTGGTAGTGTATCCAAAATTTATGACGACGAGTTAGTTCTAAATCGTTAGACTCTAGTGGAGTGGTATTATTTATGCTATTTACTTATTCATTTTTAAACGGCTTTAAAAGAGGAGGTTCTCAAAATACTGTTTTATGCAAGTTTTTACTAGATTATTCAGAGATGACTGAGACGATTTGAAAAAGACTTTTTACTTTGCTTTTACTCAGTAAAACTGCTGCACAATGACGTTAATTGTGCAATGATATAATATTAGTCACTACACAATTTACGTTATTGCCTTTTAATGTAAATGTAATAATATTCATTCATAATTTCGGCGATTATACTGCCCACTGCTGGGCTCGAGCCTCCTCCATAATAGGAGGGATAATGACCTATTATATCACGCTGGTCAGACGAGTTGGTATAGGGTTTTATTTCAAGTTTTCCTTCTCTAGTATAGACGTTAGATGCATATTATATACGTAAGTCGTCTTATACGACATCTACGGGTAAGATAGGGAGTGGTGAATTGTATTCTTACTCCGTCACCACATTTTATTAGCTCAAAAGTTTGATATTGAAATATACTTAATATTTCAATTTCAATTTCAAACTTTATTGCACTCTATAATGTATGAAAGATCTTAACAACAAAACATGTAGCAATTATGGACCCTGTAGGGCACGGCAACAGTAGAAGAGAGGAACATAATTTTATGATACTCTTACATATATTTACTAGAATTATTAATATTTGATTGTTATTATTATTAAAGTTATAATTATTGTATCTCTCAATTTCACGGATATCTTCCAAGGGAAGATACCCGGTCCTTAGAAAGGCTTACATGGGGATATGGATATAGGTATATAATATTGTTATTATTAAAATTTACTAGAATTACTTTAGAATTATTGTTATTATTAAAGTTAGTTATTAATTTACTAGAATTATTTTAGAATTATTGTTATTATTGAAATTACTTATTAATTTACTTAATATAATTGAATTATTATTATTTGATTATTGTTGATTATTTATTATTAAATTTAATTAGTAATTTACATGTGGATGTTTTTACTCCTACTACTATTTACTTAATTAAATAATGTCATTTAAATAATCATTGACACTGTAGTAACTTTTACTAAGTAAAAACACCTTTAATTTTTTTACAAAGTCTTTATATGTTTATTCATTTTTTAAAGTTATGGGCAATCTATACCAATAAATGAAATTGGAGGGTCTGTTTGTAATGTCAAAATAATAGGCTTTTTTCATGCTTATGCGGTTATTTGCACGACACCTATGCCTAAAATACAGATTAAAAAATTTTTGTCTGTCTGTCTGTCTGTTTATTCCGTGTAATCTTCAAAACGGCTTTACCGATTTCAAAAATTCTTTCACCAATGGAAAGCTATAATATCAGGGCGTAAACTAGGCTATATTTTATACCGGTATTCCCACGGCAACGGGAACTACGCGGGTAAAACGACTAAAACCGAAGCGAAGCGAGGGCGGATTGCTAGTTTATTATATATTATTATGGACATTACATAGGGACTACAAGAATGCATTTTCAATCGAGACTTGGATAAATTTAATCTATTTTTATGCCTAAGCATGTATTGTGATTGTATATCAACCCTTTTTTTATAAAAGTCCATGTGTGTCCTTACAAACTTACATAGTTCAAAAATATACATACAGGAGAGTGTAAGGATTTTTAAGGTCTGAAAGTGAGGTCTGCAACTGTCTGTGTAATCAAAATTAACTAAGATTCTTATTAATTTCTTTTGCATGGTAAAGAGTGAGGGTGCATCCGTACTGTTTCCCCATAGGATGATGCCATAATTTAACCATGAAAAGGCATAAGCATAATATGTAACAAGTGCAGTTTGCTGATCAGTGGTCTTTTTTACTTCCCAGTGGTCTGCTGAAGTTTTCTTCTTCATATTCTCGATTTCTATTTTAAAATTATTATTTTCTAATTTTAAATTTTCTACTATCACATTTATACGTTCTATGTCTGATTTGTTGCGTTCATCTTGTTTTACTAGGTTATTAAAAATCTTGTTTTATATCGTCTTTCACATTAGAAATAGCTTTGGTAATTTCGAGTTGAATCGTATTTTGTAGTTCTGCAATAATGGATTTATTATTTTCTTTTAAACGCAATATAATAATCTCGCTCAAGTTTTCCAATGTTAATTTTGTTTGAAGATTGTCAGAGAGCTTTTCTGTATATAATGTATCACTGGAATAGTTTAACCTCCTGCCTACCAGAGATACTTTTTGCTTAGTATATTGCTGAAATTTTAGTATTATATTCCTAATAGGTTGACATATTTTGAAAAAATAGTGAAAAAAATCTTACCCTCCGGAAAATGGCTTTTCATTATGTCCTTTATAAAGGACAAAGTGACGATATTACTATGTCATTTATGTAGAACATAAATTGTTTTTACTTATTAATTGTAAGTAGAATATAATAATTAGCTAAAAAAAGAAACGATAATTTATATTATGATTTTTTATTAAAAAATACAAAAAATGAAACTAAAATTAAACGTTTTCTTAAACAAAACTATCAAACTTAAACATTTTCTTCGAAAACGATCATAGAGGATCTAAAAATCAACATTATTTTCTAATCAGTCATAATTAGGAAAATAATAGAGATCGAAAAGGTAAGAATTAAGCTTATATACTAATTGTAAGTTTAATTTTCCTAAGGGTAAGGAGTAGTCATAGTAGACTACTCATTAAACCCTCATGAAAGTTAGAAAAATAATTACGATTTGGCGTAAATCATATATATATGTGTCACGTTTCTTACAAAAAAACTGTCGTTTTCTTATCACATGCACTTGCCCTACACCGTGATTGTTTCGGACCATATTCAGGTAAGTGCAGTGCTGATTTAGTGCGGCGTTCTTTTAAGGGAATTACCTTCCCTACTTCTCTTCAAAACTCTATCAAACACTGGTTGTACTTTTTAAATTTTTTGCCTCTTTTGTTCAGTTGTTACCTCAGCATAAACACAGTTTAGACGCAATCTTATGAAATAAAACCTGTTTCTTGTCATAACCATAGCAATAATGGGAACCTTCCATTTCTCTGACCAGTACCTACATATTAATTTGAGGACACTGTAATGCCGACATTATCATCGTTATTCAAATATATGTTTTCAACTCTCTCAGGGTGAGCTCCATAGTCAGCCATTCTCTTAAATATGGGTTCTATTCGAGCAGTCCACCATATAATATATTGGTCATAGAACATACCACACCCAATCTCGAGTTTCATAATGTATGTAAGCTGGTTGCATCACACCATGAATTACAGGCTCTAAAGTGTCTCTTGTCCATGTATATTGCACACTCTCGTTCGTTTGGCGATTTCTGATTGCAATCAGTCGGATTGATAAAGATGACGGTCGAGTCCGCTGATCTTCTTGGCCATGATTTGAGCCACGTTCACGGCGAAGTCTATGTCCACGTCCACGTCTCATCTTTCCCCGTCCTCTTGAGCGAGATCGAGAAGTAGAACTTTCGGTCAGGGCTGGAGAAGGTGGGGGAGGAATCAGAGCAAAAACTTCTTCGTCTGAGCTGCTAAAAAATATAAATAAATGAATAAATCTTTCAATGTACTACACAAAGTACAACAGAAGTATAACTACCCAAACTTTTACTACCTACATTTGTTCTACACAAAGAACATAAAAAATCAATTCACGGTTATTCAAACATTGTTTATTTCTCAACAACAATAACAGTCTATATCTATGTCTCGAAGTATTAATTACTTAGTGAATATCCAAAATCTAGAAATAATTAAGATTTTTTTTTAAATTTCAATGGATTAACTTACCAATGCGCGAACGCACATCTCCATCTCCACGCTCCGACGCCATTTTGAAAAGAAATGACAGATGTAAAGTTTCACTTTATTCTTTTTCATATGCCTAAGTATCCGATAGATGTCACTATTAAGTAAAACAAATATTTTCGTTCAAGAATATGGCGGCAGAATTTTAAAAGTCTTATGTACTACAAGTAGTACAGATGTAGGTAAGAGGTTAAATTATCCAATTCAGTTGTGTCGTAAATTATATCACTGTTGGTACATCTTTTTCGTTGGGTAATATTTCTTACTGATGGTGATGGTGTATTCCCGTGATTAGATCGTATGGGTTTATCAAAATTACCAATTTTAGGACATATACAAGGACAAGTTTGGCATGTCCATTTCTTGTTTTCAATGGTCCTCATAGAATCAAAATCTTTTTTATATATGTTGGCGCATTCTAAGTCATATTTGCATCTGAATTGTGAACAGGTGCGGTGATTTGAGCTCGTTAATTTTTGTTTACAACCTTCGCATTCGGAATGTCCTGGCGCCATCTTCCTCTTTTCCTTTTTATTGACTACCAGTAGCGTCCTCTAGCGGGTGATGGCTATTTATTTGTATATGGCTAATTGGTATGAATGTGAATATCGATGTAATAGATATAGTGAATTCAATATTTGATAATAGATGGCGCTATTTTTAATTAACATTAAAAGGTTTAATATTTATCATAGGTCTTTTCTTATAATTACGAATAAGTGTCTACCAACCTTCTATGTTGTCCATTGTTCAAGCGGTCTTCAAAAACAGCGCCCGTCTAAAATTATAGCTCCAGTCTTGGGTTAGTTTCAGTAAAGTCTGCTAGATGGCTCTGTATTATTATGGCAATTTTGAAAACAAGCTATCGTTATTTTGTAATGATGATTTGCCTTTCTTATCAGAATTTACTCCTTTTCACCATGTTGTTGTATTACAACCACTTGTTACTATAGTTTTTACTCTTTACACATATGAGTTTATTTTTCGGGTAGATATCAAGTAAAATGTTTCATTTGAGTCACTTGAATATTTCAGTTCACATCTATTAATATGTATGTTTCATATTTTTGTGAGATAACATTCTCAGTAGTCACTCGCGCACTAAATTTCCTTTTAAAACTGTAATTAAGTTAAATACGTATCATTTTCTATTTTAAATTAGTGTTAATACAGAGACGATTGTTAACTGCGCGACTAGCGCCCTCTCTCTCTCTATAATAAGATCATGGCAAATTAAATTATCAAGAACGATATTTTTTTATTTTCTTGTATTTAATATTATAAAATCATTCGTTAATCTACAATATAAAAACATTAAATTTAGAGATAAAAATTATTATAATAAATTACGAATTCTACATCTAACACCCAACCAACCTTAACAAACTTTAGCTAACATTGTCATTGTTTAAGGGCGTAACGTATCTTAGAGAAATTTCCTTCATCACAGTTCATTCGTCGCAGTTACCAAGTGAAACGATACCTATCTATTTCAAACAACCTTTATATTTCAACTTCACTTTAGCAGCCCACAGTACATAACATACGTTCAGTTTGTTTTTAGACGTAAATGTGGGTATATTTTGCGTTAATATGTCTTGTATTTTTGGATATTGTAGTTTTTTTTTATTTTTATTAATATATGTACATACTTTCTTCCGTTTATACTAAACTGTGACTTTTTCAGTTAAATTGCGCCATGGGCTATGACGTCGCTACCAGTGTGATTGGTTTGCCAAGTGGGCAACTCTCCAGACGAGAGCCAGTAATCGCTGACTGCGTCATTAATAGTCGGAAAAAATGTAATCTGATGAGTTCACGGAGGCGTCCTGGCCAACATGAACCCCGCTTCGATCAATTCCGTGCTGTACCAACATACAGTCTTGAGTGCCATAGCTCCATAGTGTCCATAAGAATGCTGTCGGGTCTATTCAAAACCTTTTGCATTATGGACAAATAACTTTGAGCTGATCCGACGTTTAATAAGTAATAGGCTAATGTATATCGTGGTATTGACCATATGTAAGTAATCCCTTAGAATTGATATACAATAAATAAATCAATTCTGTTTATCTGGGGGCACGGTAATGTCTTCACCATGTCGAGCAAAACAGCAACACTGCCGTAACATACGTTTCTTGAAGCAATTTAGGCCATTTTCGACCCCCTATAACTTCACTGTGAAGAAAACTGGAAGCCTGAATTTTTAGTAACCCAGCAGGCATTATATACGCACGGTATATTTCAAATTTATCAACTAATAACAGTTATTATTAGTGATTCAACTGACAACAGTTGCTATCAGTGATTCAACTGACAACAGTTGTTATCAGTGATTCAACTGACAACAGTTGCTATCAGTGATTCAACTGACAACAGTTGTTATCAGTGATTCAACTGACAATAGTTGTTATCAGTGATTCAACTGACAACAGTTGCTATCAGTGATTCAACTGACAACAGTTGTTATCAATGATTCAACTGACAACAGTTGTTATCAGTGATTCAACTGACAACAGTTGCTATCAGTGATTCAACTGACAACAGTTGCTATTAGTGATTCAACTGACAACAGTTGTTATCAGTGATTCAACTGACAACAGTTGTTATCAGTGATTCAACTGACAACAGTTGCTATCAGTGATAAAACTGACAACAGTTGTTATCAATGATTCAACTGACAACAGTTGTTATCAGTGATTCAACTGACAACAGTTGCTATCAGTGATTCAACTGACAACAGTTGTTAGCAGTGATTCAACTGATAACAGTTGATAACAGTTCTTATCAGTTTCATTCAATTTAAATTAATAGTTTAAGAATTATAACTAGTCAATATTTCGTAATTTTGTCACTCACCGACTGACTGACCGATCATCAATAGTATTGAGGCACTTCTAGCAAACAAGCTTCAAAATACAAATATGGTTTAGTGTATAAACGAAGGAAAAATTATAAAACATTGTAATTTTTGTACAGTTTCCGAAATACATTAACTGCATACATAATTCTGTAATCCTATATAAATATATAGGACTAGCTTTTGCCCGCGACTTCGTCCGCGCAGAAATCATGTCTGGCACAGGCAATCTGATTGCTCGCATCACCTACCACCTTTTTTTTTTTTGGGTGGGCTGCGGTCGGCGCGCTCCTCGCACCACTCCGTCCGGGGCGACAAAGGGGCGTAAGCACGCACAAACGCAACCCACTCGAACACCACGTCGCCTTCGTCGTTGGGCCGACCACCGGAGCAGGGTTACTTGTCATCAGTGGTCGGCCCGACGGACTACCCCCTATTTGGGGTACTCTCTCATTGACCGACGTCCCCCCCTTGGGGAGGATGTCGGTCTTTCCTCACGCGGTCGGCCTCTCGGCGGGTGACGGAATAACTCCCCGGTCACGTCACCCGCAGCCTTAGCTAGGGCGGCATGACGCGCAGTTAATGGCGTCTGCAACGCCCCAGTCGCTGGCGGCGGGTCGCTTCGTCGAGGCTGAGCTCCTCGCGTGCGTGACCCGTCGCCTCCTTCTGCAATATCCCTGCCTCGCAGAAGGCTGTGACCGCGTCCTAGTTCCTGGCAGCGTCAGGTCGGCACCGATGATTGCGACGAGTTCACGACGCTGCTCTGCCCAGGTGGCACAAACCTCGAGCGTATGCTGCGCCGTGTCCTCGTCGTAATCGCAGTGGTGGCAGGACGGTGTGCTCTCCCTCCCAGCGACCGTGTACAGGTACTTGCCGAAGCATCCATACCCCGTCAAGATCTGCACCAGTCGGAAAGAAAGCACCCCGTGCCGACATTTTAGCCACTGCATCAGCACCGGCGAGAAGGGCTCCACGGTCCAGACACCGTATCGAGGCCACTCCAGCCGGTCTGACCAATGGGCAATGACGTCTCGGCGGGCGTCGACGCGCCAGGCGCCGATACAAATCGGCGAGCATTTCCGCCTCCAGGTCCCACGGGGGAGTCTCGGCCAACAGGCACACCGTCTCCGTCGCCATCACTAACTACCTTAGTGATCTGTCCCACACCCAGTTAGGTTTCTGTCAGACAATCGCAGCCTTTCCACACCTTAAGCCCATCGTTACGAAGGCGGTCACTGGCGGAGGAGCATTGTTGTCGGTGTGTTTGGATGTCGTCAACTCATTTAATAGTTTGTCATTCTGGTACATCAGGGAGACACTCTGTTACCAGGGTGTGCTTCGATACCTAAGGCAGCTGGTGTCAAACTGTTTGGTGCAGTGGCCTCTGCGTAAAGCGCGCAGAGGACTTTGTACTAATGCCTATGTCGTACGAAGCCCAGCTGAGGTTGTACTTGCGGGTGATTGTGTTCTGACCTTATTTAAGATTAGCCCTCTCCGATAATTCGCAATAAGTTTGGTCACACTCGTGATGGTGATTCGATAAATCGCGCTGCCTCTTAGAGTGGCCCAATATAAGACAAATAATTTACTGTTGTAACTGTCCATCCGTCAGCACATCAAACATCGTTAATTCGGCTCTACATGGTCGAGGCCCAGATAAAATATTTGGACCTAGAACTCGACGGACGAGAGTGCTTTAGAGAGCATTTTTAAGGAATTGCTCACCGGCTCGTTGACGCGATGTTGACGGCCGTACGCGAGACTGGTTCTATCAATGGCCCTGTGGCCAGTGAACCTATGTGGGCCAGTTCTGGCTACTCGTCTTAGAACTTTTTCTGGAATTCATAGAAAGTCATGACGTTTAAGGCTACGCGCGGATACAGGACCATTTACATTTGTATTTTACATGTTTTTTTAACATGGAATGAGTCGTATACTGAATAACTAAAATGTTCTAGTTCTTACCATTTCAAATTTGGAACGCTATGTCCCGTTCTGGTGTTCTATGCGTGTTCTAAAAGTGCCTGACCTCTCTAAAGCTTAGAAACCTTCAAATACCGTACTGATATAGTAACCTACGCCGACTTTCGAGACATTCCAATTTTATAGAGTACTAGCAACCCGCTTCGCTTCGGTTTCAGTCGTCTTTTCTGCGTAGTTCCCGTTTCCGTGGGAATACCGGGATAAGATATAGCCTAGTTTACTCCCTGATATTATAGCTTTCCATTGGTGAAAGAATTTTTGAAATCGGTCCAGCCGTTTTAAAGATTACCCGGAACAAACAGACAGACAGACAAACAGACAGACAACAAAAATATAAAGTGTATTTTAGGCACATGTATAGTGCAAATAACTATGTGAGCATGAAAAAAGCCTATTATTTTGACATTACAAACAGACACTCCAATTTTATTTATTGGTATAGATTGACATTATACCAAGCTTTTGTGTGAGTTCAGCCTTTTTAGGGTTCCGTACACAAAGGTAAAACGGGACCCTAGAACCAAGACTTCGCTGTCCATTCATCTGTCCGTCTATCCGTCACCAGGCTGATGTATTTCTGTTGCCGCTTAAACGACAACTACTGAAATACGATAAAATAATAATTAAGGGGGCTCCCATACAACAAATGTGGTTATTTTGCTCCTTTTTGCTCGATATTGATAACGGCAACAGGTAGACGCTTGAAATATTCAGAATATTCATTTTTATATTCACTTTAGAAATAAATAATTAAAATAAAAAAAGAATCAAATATAAAAATATTTAAGAGCGGTTCCCATTCAACAAAGATGGTTGTTTTACTGTTTTTATAGATAGTACCATTGTATGGATCCCTTCGTGCGCGACTCCGACACGCACATAGCCGCTTTTTTGAATAAAATCGAATTGAGTTTTCAAACATGTGTCAAAATAAAATGTTATTTAAATAAAAAACACTAAGGAGTATTGATATCAACTTGGAAACAAACCACCCACAAAATAACCTTCTACCCCCTTTTTAACTCTGTTAGGGGATGATTTTCAATAAAATACGAAACACGTCTTTTATCAATTTTGTTAAAGAATGTTTATGCAAAATTGGAAATAGATTGGACCAAGGAATCTCATTATCCCATACAAACTTGGGCAAAGTTTTTTCACCCCCTTAGAGGTATAATTTTTAAAAATCCTTTCTTATCGGATGCCTACGTCCCACAAAGAACACACCCTTGAAATTTCAAATCTCTACGCTCAGCGGTTTAGACTGTGCGTTGTTACCTCACTCAGGACAAAGCATTTTATATTACAGATTACAAAGTTACATTTGCAGTTAATGGAACGGGATAAGAATACAATTATTATATAAATATGCCGTGTGTTGAGTAAGAATACAATGATAACATTTGGAAAAAAAGGGATACTGAATAATATAAATATCCATTAAATCTTTAAAATCAGCCAAAAGTCGTAAAATACATTTGAAATCGGACATGTATTTATCAGCATTGCGTATTACATCCAATGGATTTATTGCTTATTCAAATTTTCTAATTCAAGCATAACGCTTTGACCCGTAAATATGTATATTTTGCGTTTTATTCATTCGCATGCTAGAAAACGTGCCAAGTAATAATTTGTATGCGACAGTAATCCACTTGCAAAAGTGCGACTCAATTTTATTTGTTCTACAATTTTTACGTTCAAACTATAGGTTTTTCACGGAACGAAACTGATAAAAATAATTCGTTATTCTTTTTAAGTCCACATCCTGTATTAAGGAGTACTCTGGTAGTGCGGGAGACTTTAAAAACATAATAATAATCTCAATAATCCATTTATTAGTAAATATAGTATTTACAAGTCAAATCTATGTATAGTACAGTCAAACATATAACCAATAATTTAATTTATGTAGTAGACAGTAATTAACAGCAATAATTCTGTGGCGACCAAAGAGGGCCATGGCAGTCAGGGCGACGGAGGCAGCGTGCCTGTTGGCCGGGACTCCCGCGTGGGACCTTGAGGCGGAAATGCTCGCCGGTTTATATCGGCGGGTGTCGCGAGTGCGAGCGGAGGGTGATGTGGTCTCGCTAAGGGGAGCTCACCGCCTAGCGCGTCGGCGGCCGTCGGGACGTCATTGCCCCTTGGGCGGACTGCCCTGACTGACTGACTGTATTGCGGCGGAATACCGGGATAAAATATAGTCTAGTTTACGCCCTGATATTATAGCTTTCCATTGGTGAAAGAATTTTTGAAATCGGTCCAGCCGTTTTGAAGATTACCCGGAACAAACAGACAGACAGACAGACAGACAGACAAAAATTTTTTAATTGCTATTTTAGGCATAGGTGTCGTGCAAATAACCGTGTGAGTATGAAAAAAGCCTATTATTTTGACATTACAAACAGACACTCCAATTTTATTTATTGGTATAGATAGGGCCGTTAGCCTTAGACGGCTGTTACACCAACATTATATATACGCCAACATTATAATATGCATTTAATAAAACAAATAGTTTGGCATTCATCTAGGCCCACATAAGGCTCATTACTTGACTCAGGCTTTCTCCACAGTGGAAGGGAAATTGATCAACTATATCAGCCGTAGCCAAACGGTCGATTGCGACTATTAGTCCAGTCGATCGTAGTAAGGCCAATCCACACACATACTTCTTGAGCACATACATACATACTTCTTGAAATATTCACGATTCCAATTGTGAATATTTCAAGAAGTATGTAATTGGTAGATCGCCCAGGGTTTCGTGAGTAAACAGTAGTTCTTGGGTCTAATGAAGTCGGCCATCCCTGTACTATATCGCGCTGGTCTATCTACTCTATCTATACGTGTTGGCATAGGGCTTTGTCGTGTTTCCCTTCTCTTGCATAAATGTTATCTGCACATTACATTTCTTAGTCGTCTTTTATGGTACCTAAGGGCAAGAGGTGGTGAATTATATTCTTACTTCGTCACTACACAGAGAAGGCAAGCATCAAAAACAGATATTTCAACGTTGTTATATATTTATAGATTATTATGTACGAAACCAAATAAATAAAAATCATCATTATCATCATCGCAGCCTCTTTACGTCCCATTGCTGGGCTCGGGCCTCCTCTACAGTGGGAGGGAATTTGACTGACTATACCATGCTGGTCAGACATGTTGGTATAAAGTTTCATTTCCAGTTTTCCGTCTCTTGCACTGATCTTATTTCATTTATTTATTTATTTATTTATGTGGATATTATATCCCTTAGTCTTTTACAACATCCAGGGGAGATCCAGAAAGGGAGTGGTGAATTGTATTCTTACTCTGTCACCACACGGAAAGATGTTTATATATACATATATATATATATATATATCGAAAATTCAAGACGATGATATATCAGTATCGATATTTTTTTTGTTGTTCATATTTTGATTGTTTTATCTGCTTGACCTTTTTAGCGTTTAATACTAAAACTCTAATAAAATAAAGATTTAATCTTAACGTATACCAGGTAACCAACGGTATCTGATCATCGGGACTTAGATCTAGATTTAGAACGCAGTTCGTAAGCGACATCGTGCGAGAGTACATATACGTCCGACCACTGATGACAAGTAACCCTGCTCCGGTGGTCGGCCCAAGACGAAGGCGACGTAGTGTTCGGGTGGATTATGGGTGTGCGTGCGTTACGCCCCTCTGTCGTCCCGGACGGAGTGGTGCGAGGAGTGCGCCAACCCGCAAGAAAAAAAAAAGAGTACATATACGTCTACTTCTCGGACGGCGTGAGCTGTAAGCCGAAGTCTTTCTCAGCTCATTTCAAAAATTCCAAGCTACATCACACCAAACTAATTTTATTATTCATCTTGAACGCTAAAATACTTATCTGCAGTGACGTTATATAAAATACAAAACATATTTAAAAACTATGGTGCTCTTCTATTCTATGAGATTTTATATAAACTTTATCTACAGAATTGATATATGATTATGTCGGGAACTGCGGGGTCTGTGACATGTTATGAAGGGTGATTCTATGCATTCTTTTATCCCCTCATCAACCTTTTGTTCTACAAATCTTTAGTTTTGATATTGGATTCATACCACGTTCTCGTTTTCGAGATTTATTATATTACTGTTCGCGTTGTTTCTTGTTACAAGCACGCCTGTGCTAGTAGGTTATTATGTAATTTTTCATGTCTGCTTGTGTTATTTATATAATAAATATCTTTTATATTTTATTATTGCTAAAATGGGTAGGAAAAGTAACATTATTTCAGTCCTAGTCTAAAAATTGCAATAAGCAGATATAACATATTTTTCATATGGTAGCAGAGTGAGGTAATAATGTGTTTTCTTTTCATGTGTACGCGAACGCTTCCTATTTTTCTGATGATCACTCAATATGGCATATACATATATAATAATAGCATTACTTTAGGTGACACATTGTGTCCGCGGGTGACTGGACCGGGGAGTTTGTCCGTCAGCCGCTGAGACGGCGACCGCGCGACGACGACCGACGTCCCGCAACAGCGGGGGGATGTCGGTCGAGGAGAGGGTACTCCTCAAGATGTATTCCGTCGGGCCGACCACTGACGACAAGTCACCCTGCTCCGGTGGTCGGCCCAACGACGAAGGCGACGTATCACGGGTGGGTTACGGGGCTGCGTGCGCTGCCCCTCTGTCGCCCCGGACGGAGTCGGCCAACATGTGCGCAAAAAAAAAGGTGATACATTGTGTTTTCCATCTGTCACCACGTGGGGTATAAAGATTTTATGATTTCAAGTAACATTTTGAAAATTGTTTAGTGGTTGTGATAATAAAGTAAACTTACTTTATTTATTTCATGTTAAAAAATTGTATTATAAGTCTGAAATAAAACTGCTATAAGAAATATAGTTATAGCAATTCAGATATCGGTTAAATCAAATATTCGACAATAATTTTCACACATAAGTTTGGAGTTATTTTTAACAGAACCGAATCCTGTGGTTGTCAACCATGCAATAAATTATGAACAGTATTTACCGGAAGATGACATTTCTCGAATCGGACCATTAATTCCTAATGTAGCGACAACGTGGCTACATTACATCTGTTTGGCTGAACACCAAACCGCAGAGATGTTTCTAGTAATGTATCCGAAAATGTGTAACTTCGATCAAGCTCTCAATGGTTAAATATTTGAAAGGTAACTTCTTGTAAGTTACATTTAGGGTAAAACATATAATTT
This sequence comes from Lymantria dispar, assembly GCA_032191425.1. Taxonomy (NCBI): domain Eukaryota; kingdom Metazoa; phylum Arthropoda; class Insecta; order Lepidoptera; family Erebidae; genus Lymantria; species Lymantria dispar. The sequence continues at coordinate 14,368,386 of CM063449.1, read as the reverse complement.
ATATACTAAGTACGTTTTATTGGCGGTGCTAGAACATAAATATAATGGTCATAAATCACCGTTTGATTACTCGAAGTTCTTGTAAGAATCAATTACCTAAAAGACGTAAATTAAAATTATATTATTGCTAGTGGAGAAAAAACTCAAATAAACCCTATGCCAACTAGTCTGGTCACCACCATACGGTAATTTTCCTCTGTAGGATAACCGTGCTCTTTTATTTGACGTACTTGTCTTTCTCTTACTGATTGAGAAGTAATGATTACTGATGTTTACGCGAGCATTACACATTGTAAATAAAACGGATTTTATCGCGTTTGTATTTTAATTTTTATTGCCCGGCGTTTAGAACACTTTGCAGCGTTCATGGTCACAGGCGGACTAAGATGTCTTACTCTAAAAATCTGTAATAACGATGACTTGTTGGACATGTCATCGTTATAACAGATTTTTTTTATCTTACTTATAATCTATTTTTATTTATTTTAATCTTAAAATATATTCTTAAATAAGCATGACGTCTGCGCTAATTGAACGATAGTTTATTAATATGTTGGATTGAACTTTATAAGATGGAGAAGTACCTAGTTCAGGTACCGATAGTCCCGCTTATGTTTATTATGGATCCAATTTCTCGCAAGATTTTGTTTGATCCATAAATGGATTCTTTAAGTTTTATGATAGTATTTTCAATAAACAGTTGCAATATTTAAAAAAAATGAGATATACTTCTGATGATTGCAAACCAAATCTATAATATTTCAATACTCAACACCATTCCCTATATATTATACGGTAATAGGATAACATTTTTTTTTTACAATCGTCGCAAAAACGGGGTGTTATGGGTTTGATGTGAATGTGCATCTATCGATGGTTCAGCTCCTAAGCCAAAAAAAAAACCGTATTATAGTTACGTTATCATTTAAATATAATACAGTTTTCCCTTTATTTGAAAGCTGATGTGATTGAAATGGTTTGTAGCTGCAATTTAGAAATATGTAATAACTTCCGATGTTTATATACGCGAGTATTACACATTGTACATAAAACAATTGTAAGGCTTTTTTGATTTAGCTATGACTTTTTGATTTTTGATTGCCCAACGTTTCGAAAACGTTTACAACGTTCATGGTCACAAGCGGCGTCCGCCCGTGTTAAACCCACTCTCCACTCCCCACTGTTGGGCTCAGGGCTCCTCCATAATGGGTGGGACATTAACCTACTATTCCACGGTAGTCAGACGTATTGGAATAGGATTTTGTTTTAAGATTTCTTTCTCTTGCATATATATTATGCTTATTATATCCCTTAGCCGTCTTTTACAAAATCCACGGGAAAGATAGCGAGTGGTGAATTGTATACTTACTCCGTCACCACACGGAGAAAAATAGTTTAATTCAGAAATTATTTGTATAGAAATATTTATTCAGGCGTTTTAAGGTGGTCAAATACTTTTGTCAATTGACAATGGGATCTCAGATGCATAATAGCACTAACTTTCAAATACATACTTTACTTTCAAACAGTTACGCAAAATTTTTAATTTCATTTATTGAAGTAGTCATTGAATATAATTTCTAATCAACAAGATCTTTGTAACAATTCACCATTTAACAACAAATTGAAAACAACATATTATTATTAGAAATGAAACCTTTTGTGATTCATTATGATAACTTGGTCAGTTAATGGAATGTCAAATTGAAGTAAACATGCTACAGTATATGCTCTGCAAACAGCGAGTACAATTATGTTGACGCAACTATACCTGGGTATCGATCGCAAGTTTAATAATGCGGTATTGGATAAGTTTCCTTGGCGATATGACATAAGTACGTCATTTAGTTATGTATTTATGTGTAATAAGTATTTACTTTCTTTCTGTTATTATGAAATGATAGTTTTATTGTTGTAGAATCTTTCCTTCAACTTATTTTTTGTTTATAAGGTATTGTAATAAAATTATTACGTTTAATATAGTGATTTCTTTAATTCTATAATCATCATCATCATTTTAATTCACATACGTCCCACTGTTGGGCTCGAGCCTCTCACGATAAGAGAAAAAGTGACCTACTATATCAGGTTAGTCAGATGGATAGGTATTTTTTTTTATTGCAAACGGTGATAAACGAGCAAACAGTACACCTGATGTTAAGTGTTGCTACCGCTCATGGACCTTTGCAAGGCCGCTGGCTACCGCGAAGAATGTGAAGGGTTTGTGAATGCATGCAATGAGGTTTGGTGGTACTGAAGGCATCACTAAAACCCAACACACGCAAACACTCAGAGACTTGGGCTGCCGCGCTCTCACTTATCGAACGAAGTGCAGTAATAAATTGCTACTACTCGAACGTCGACTTTTTGCGAGAGTGTGGTACTACCCCGGACAGACCGGGCCGCGGCTGTAGATAGACAACTGTCAATAGTGTGGTCCTATCACTTTACGATATAGAGTTTTATTTCGAGTTTTACTTCCATTATAACATTTTCTTCTCTCTCTAATGTCAAATATTATACAAAGTTTAGGGCTAGAATCTTACACACATAGCTGCTGGTTTATGCCATAAACTAAAATCCTTACCCATAAACTTTATGGCTAAGGATTTTTACGAAACGGAACTTTTCACGAAAAATTCACAGACGGTGTAATGGTTATTATAGTAGTCTACCATCTAAAATGTAACGGGTTCGATGCCCACTCCGGGCGATATTTCGTAGAAGCCAGTTATTGTTTCGAGTCTCGCTGTAATTTGTGTTCACAAATTGCTTGTAATGTCCCCAGCAGTACAAATATAGGTTCATACGTACAAAGAGTTTGATCTCACGGTTGTCCGTATAGCAACTGAACTGAAAGCTTGTTTTATTTGCTCAGCAGCGTACACTGTTTCGAGTTTTGAGTAGTGTCTGTAAACTACAAATAAACAGTTTTGTTACAACAAACTCTCGTGACTTCTTCTCGTTGTAGTGTTTTACTAATTAAAGTCAATTTCATGCAATCCCGAGTGTTAGATGTTCTTCTTTAAACGAGAGTTAAAAATGCACTTAAGTCACGGTAGTCAGCGATCTTACGGTGCCCCTGGTATTGCATAGGTCTATAAGTGGCAGTGTCACTGATCATTAGGTATGTTGCTTGCTCGTTTGTAATCATAAACAAAAAAAAAAACAAAAAAGGGACTTATGTATGCACGTAAGACGTTACACTTCTTTGTAGTAACATGATAAAAATCTTTCTAAAATTTTTTATGTTTCGCGTTATCCTACGTTTGTAGAAAAATAAAAATGCGAGTCGGAGTCGCGCACCATTATCTATAAAAAGGACAAAAAAATTGCGTCCCTTAAGCCCCCCTTAAATATTTATTTTATTTTTAGTATTTGTTGTTATAGCGACAATAGAAATACATCATCTGTGAAAATTTCAACTGTCTAGCTATCACCGTTCTTGAGATACAGCTTGGTGACAGACGGACAGACGGACAGCGAAGTCTCAGTAATAGGGTCCCGTTTTTACCCTTTGGGTACGGAACCCTAAAAAACGACAATAATAATAGATACATTAAAAGTTTTATTATACCGTATTATCTAGTTGTCATTTGTGACGGTATGCGCGTGCACCGTAAAAAAGGTTGACTAGCTGACTTTAGGGTGTCGGTTTGCCGTGATGGTGTGCGCGCGTCGTAAAAATTTACTCTCATCATTTTTCCCTAATGCGCAAATAGAGGTAGAACTTCAAAAATGATATTCATGACTGTATTATCAGAATTATATATGAACAAACGAACTCATATTAGAATGTAATAATATTATCAATCTGACCGCATTCATGATGACAGTGTCTGTAGAAAGCAGTCGTCTGTGCGGAACAGTAACATGATGTATAACTAATTAGTGCACGATTGTGTGCAGTGATATGTAAATCAAATTAGATAGCGTTAGACTCGCCTTGTACTTGATATACTGCAAATAATACTATTTTAATGGATTTATTAATTATGTATTTAAATTTGCCCATGTATTTGAATTTTAAATTCCTGATATTTCAAATATTCTACAACGTTCATTGTCACAGAATGACATTCTTCCCGTGTAGGTTAATACTTGCGTAAATATCAGACACCGTTTGAGACACTTTTTACCATTATTACTTTTTTAACACGCTTTTATTGATTTCATACGTATGTTATGTTATGTTATGTACATTGCCTATGTAACGAAAACTGTGAAGACCATTTTGACCCCCTTCAAAACGTTGGATTGACTTGAAACTTGGCGTACTTACCGAGGACCGCTGATAATTTAATATTTTAAACAGGATTTTAAGATTTAAAATTATTTAGTATCTTGGATCTGGTAGTGTTTATGCGCCGTGATCCAGAAGGGGCTCTACCAGGTGCGCTGATTAACTATTTTCGGATTAAAGACTGAATAAGATAAAATTTTTGTAGATGGAAACTGAGAAACGGCTATTTTATCCATGATAGGCAGTAGGCGCTCAGCTTAGGTGTGTTTTTTAGTCAGATGATGACAAATTATAGATATGTATAAGAAACTTTGAATTAAACTATGAATATATTCCCTTGAAAAGTTACATTGGTACAAAAAGGGTTTACAAAATTCAAAGCACGTAGCTTTATTTTTTAACTGTCAAGGGTTAGTGTGAAGTTAAATCCGTATTTATAGGGTCGTCGTTCGTCCCGTGGCCGCCATCTTACAGAAAAGCATAAGAACGCTTTTTCACCAATCCATGCAAACAATTAGTCGTACAAACAACAAGGTGAATTATCATTTGGAAAATAAATAATAATTTGGAAACAAATTTTATTTGGTCATGAGCAGGCAGATCTCCTTTTGACTCCAAGCTGGTCCTGGCCCATGTGGCTTGGGCTTCTCATAAATTAACTTTAATCAGATTTTATTGTTAAAACTAATAATATCAAACATTTGACAATCAAGAGAACAGTTTATAACTAAATAATGTCAGCTTAATTTCTTTTATAAAAATAATGGAAATATGAAACAAAACTTTACCTTATCATTTATTTTACTGTATGCCTACTCATACAAGAATATAGCGTGAAAAGGTAATTCAAATTCTTTTGAAAATTTGCCATTATAATTATAAATAAAACTGTTTTTACGGAATCGAGTTTGTATTTGATTTTTGAATACCCGACGTTGCGAGCAATTCCTCCACCATGAACGCTGTAAAGTGTTCGAAACGTTTTATTTATAATGTGTAACACTCGCGTAAAAATCAGAAATCATATTGCAATTATAAAATTATTATTGGTTCTACGACTAAAAGTTACAGAATTGGTTTTGTAGAGAATTTAATTTTCAATAAAATGGTTTTCAATTTTATATTGTGCGACGAATAGTTTGGCCGATAACCATTCTCAATGTTCTTTATACAGATTGTGGAACCCTTAAATATGTATTTAACTTCACACTAACTCACTCATGACAACCAAAATAAAATTGCATACTCTGACTTTTGCACATTAAGCCTGAAAAAAATGTAACAGTACAATGGATTAATCCTACTACTAACAAAAATAAAAAAGAATTTATTATAAGGTAGATAACGAGGTGTAATCCTACCAGGGGAATAGAGAGAAATGTCGTATTGGTCGCAGATTTACAACGCGCCACGCGCCATCTGGCGTGCCAATTTATGAGTTTAATCAGCGACTCGCCGATGTCGCCAGTTTAGAATCGCGAAGAACTTTATTTTATAATACCAATTCTATTTAAATTTATTTCTATATTATTTTTATCTGGTACAAATTTTATTTGGAAATTTTAACATAAAAGTTTATCGCAGAGATGGTATAAGAATAATAAGTACGGTATAATTTTGATGGAGAACTAAACTTTGCCTCTGTACTGGCAGAGTAAAATTCACCACCCCCATTCCTATCCATGGGTATCGGAATAGACAAATAAAGGATGTAACATGCAGTTCATAAGTAGGAGAATGAAAACTTAAAATCCTATACGAACACGTCGGACGTAGGTAGGACATAGTAGATCAAATTCTCTCTCGTAAAGGAGAAGGCGCGAGGCTAACAGTGCGACTTGAATGGGCTGAGATGAAGATGAAGAATATTTTGTACCACCATCCCATGTTTCCTAAGACGAATAAAGGACATCGGCAGGTAACATCACTAGTCAAGCATCTAGCACAAGCGTCACATCATTAGTCCGTCACCCGCAGAGAGGCTCGCTCATCAAACGAAGTGTAGTAACTAATTGTTACTACTCAGACATCGATTTTCTGCACGAATGTGTTACTACTACCGCGAGCGGACCCACCCGTGACTGTAGACTAGATAATGCATTTAATATTAATCATTATAATGCCATCGTCGAAGTCAAATAATTATTTTATTAATAATACTGACTTACGCGTAACTAATAACTTTTGTTAGCGTCATTTGATAATATCTTCAATTTACGAATTAAATTGTTTCATCAACCAAATTAGCCGTTGGTATAGTAATTTTATACAAACACGTAGGTACTTTATCTAATATCGTTTAAGTCTGTAAATCAATTATTGAGACACAAATAAGCGTGTTTTTATTGTGAATCAATTAAAAGTAAATATCTGGTTGACCGAGCTTCGCTCGGAATATTTTTGTCGAATCTATTTAGATATTATTAATAAAAAATAATGAAAATTATATAAAAAATTACAAAAAGAGAATAATAATAACACCGAGATTCGAACCGACGCTGTTTGAATGCCACATAACCCAAAATTAAAACCGGCCGTCTACCCTACTGAGCTATCGTAACTCATGACGTTGACAACGAAATTTGAAATCATATTCTTTTAAAATTGAATGTCATTATATTGTTTAACTATAAACACGGACAAAACAACATTTTCTATATATAAAACCTAGCTAGATCGATTTTTTGGACCCGAAACCTCTAGTATGTATCTATATATATATGTATATATATATATTTGAAGTTATAAGTATAGGTTATATATATAAGTATAAGTTATAAGTTCGTTTAAGATTAATGAAATTAATAGAAAGAGCCTATTTCAGGGTGCTCTAAATAATTTGGCACCTAATTGTCTTTTATTTTTCGCAGACTATGGTGTGGGCACACGAAGTCCGTTCCGTTTGAGGCGACAAAATGACCGTGCGCGACTACCAATCTTCGCCGATGACCTGGCAGCAACTAACGGTGCCTCTGCGACGTCTGGACCTGTGATCTATGGACTATAATTATTTTAGAATCCAGCTTATACGGACTGTTGGAAGGCGTCGAGCTTGCGCGCTTGTTAGTAATGATTCTTGAAAATAATTTGTATATGTGGCTCAAGTATAAGATGGGTCTAAAATTTGTTTAGAGTGTTTTATCGTGGGGTGGTGCAGGCGCGAGTATCTGCACCTAATGCGAGTATCTGCACCTAATGCCGCCCTAGGCGAAGCCGCGGGTAACAGGACCGGGGATTTAGTTCGTCACCCGCAGAGTGGCTGACCGCATGGCGGCGACCGACGTCCCCGAGCAGAACGTTGAGAGGAGAGGGTACCCCACGACCGGGGTATTCCGTCGGGCCGACCACTACCACACTCCTGTTCCATGACTTTAGATCGTGGTCTCTGAGACGATATAATTAAACAGCTTCTATGGGATTTATAGCTACTGGTTTTGCGCCTGCCCTTAAGGAGCTCTGTGGTAATTCTGTCATCTCCCAGTGCATTCCCGTTCCTTAATTGATTTGAGAGGCGTTCTTTAAATCCTTTCGATCTCTAGCAACATCTCAATCTGGAATGAAATAACAGTGCCATCATCGATCTTCAGCTTCGTGATTTGCCTCTGTCCGATAAACAAATTTTATGCGAACACTTTATAGCTACAGTTTCATTTCACGGACTTCAAATTATTTTCATTTAGTTATTATTTGTTCGAACGGCAAATACATCCGATTAGTGTCATTCGGGCCCATGAATACTAATAAAATGGAAAGTATTCAAAAGGAAAAAAAAGGTAATTTCATGTACAATATTTTTTTTAAACATCAGTACCCTGCTCTAGGGAAGTAATCCTTGTGTTGCAGTGGACTTTACAAATATATAATTAACGGATACAAATTACATCCAGACTTAGTACAACAATTTGTGGACCGCCCAAAATATTGTCCAGCGTGGGATTGGAACTCATGACACTGGTACAGTAGGTCAATATCTTAATCACTACGTGATCTGTGCAGTCTTTGGAAATCTTTGGCAGAAACTCCGTTGCCGAAACACTAACTGATGAACAGTTCTATATGAAATTTAATGCCCCATTTGAATAAAATAATTAAAAAATCCGTCTACACATGACGGAGTTATGCTTGAACAGACATAAAAATCAAATAAACATCCGAATAATCCCCTCTTTGTTGAAGTTGATAAAAAAACTGTGGGTATTTATGTAAGCAGGTAAGAAGCTAAAATCCTTTGGCGTAACAAGATAAAAATCCTACGTTTGTAAAAAATCGACAATAATAATAGAAAAAAAGATATTTAATACATTGAAAGTTTTATTATAAAACATTATCTAGTTGTTATTAGTGACGGAGTGCGTGCGAATTGTAAAAAATGTTGACTAATTAACTTCAGGGTATCGGTTTTTCGTGACGGTGTGCGCTCATCGTAAAAATTTACTCTCATTATTTTTCCATAACGCACCAAAAAAAAAATCGGTTGTCTGTAAAGGCGGTTTACTGACGATAGTTGAACGTAACAACGTCATAAGAAAATACTGATGGAATGGTTTCATTTTCAAAAGAAAATTTTAATTTTATTTGTTTGATAGATATTTTGTATGGATCAAGCCTTAAATGGAACGCCTCAGAGCGAGGTAACGCCGCATGCGTCATGTTTTTTCGTGTGTGCAGCCGGCTCCATCGAATTATAAGACGTTGTCACGTCAAAAACAATATCACATTACTCTTAATTCGATAGTTAGGCTTTCAATCATTTTATGTTTTTTATTTTTTGTAATATTACACTATTATTATTATGGTCATATGGAATGGCTAGGAACAACTTAATAAGTCAATATACATATTAAAACATGAATCGCCTTATTCTAATTACAAGTTTTTATACCTTTATGCAAAATTATTAAAAACATTTCTTCAGCATCTTCATCTCAGCTTATGCACGTCCCACTATTGGGCTAAGACATTCTCCATTTTGGGAGGAAATTTGTCCTACTCTGGTCAGACATGTTGGCATATGGTTTTATTTCGAGTTTTTACTCTCTTGCCGATGCAACTCAATATGTTATTTGCATACTCTATATTTCTTGATCATCTTTTACAACACCCATGAGACGTAGGTGGTCAATTATATGTATATCATACGGAAAGTATATAGACGTTTATTTAGAAATGTCTCCGCTATTATACAAAATGCCTTCATGTAGTTTACTATAGTAGATCAATTTTGCTCAGACCTGTCGTTGCCGACCATCATCTCACAGATGCTCGACAGTGACAGGTGCTGGTCATCAATGGCCTCATTTTGTGAGGCCGTCATTTCAAGGAGGCTGTGGAGCGTGAATGCAAGGCGCATGCCTCCACTGACTCGCTCCGCCGGCGGCGACCTGAGAGGAGAAGGCGCCAATATGCGCAACTCCTTCCACTTGAAAGACGATAGGACGTGGCCAGACGGCCATGCGTTGGGGTGACGGGGATTAAATGTCATCAGACGATCTCTCCGGCGCCCCGTAAAAGTTTACGCGGAAGGGGCCGCTGTGGATTTAGTGGGTATTCCGGTCACACGGTGGCCGACGAGTCCCACACACGGCTCCGTTTGTCACTGGCGGGAGACAGTGCGTCAAATACATTTCCACAACGTTAAAAAAAAGGGCTATTTTGCTCCCACTATGGATCGCTTTGATGTGAATAGTGGTATGTATACGAGTGTGGGGACGGAGTAAGAATACAATTCACCACTTTCTATCTTACATATGGATGTCAGGCAAGGCGACTAAGGGATACAATATTCAAATAACATATAGATGTTATTTGAATATTGTATCCCTTATGCATTAGCAAGGAGAAGGATATCTTGAAATAAAATCCTATGCCATCACTTCTGACCAGCGTCGTACAGTAGATCAAATTCCCTCTCATTTGGAGGACGCTTTCCGTGTGGTGACAGTGTATACAATTCACCACTGCCTGTCTTGCCCGTAGATGTCATAAAAGACGACTAAGGTATATAATATGCACATAACATCTGTGCAAGAGAAGGAAAACTCGAAGTGAAACCCTATACCAACCTGTCTGAACAGCATGGTCGATTTTGCGATTGGGAAATTCGACCTAGTATAAGTAGTAGTAGTAGTAGAATTTCCTCCCATTATGAAGGAGGCCCGAGCCCAATAGTGGGATGTATGTGGGTTGCGACGATGATGGTGATGGAGGAGGCTCGAGCCCAGCCGTGGGACTTGAATGATTTGAGATAAATCATAATCATCATCTTGCTCTTATCCCAATTACTTGGGGTCGACGCAATATGTCATCTGTTTTGACATATTGCAAAAAGTTTCGGCAATGACTTTTATGACCGGCCGCCTGCCTGACGTCAACCCTCCTTGGGAATGTAATCGTTGACCCAAATGGTACCAGATGGAGTTGGTCCGGGTCAATCTAGGGCTCTTAGTCGTCTTTTACGATACCCACGAGCAAAGCAAGGGTTGGTAGTGTTCGAAGCCGCTACCACACAGCTGATGATTTGAGATAAATACAAGCTTGAATGATAAATTTACATTTGATAATAATTACAATTTCGAGTATTTTAAAATTGCATGACGAGTAATACAGTTGAGAGCCTTTATAATTTACGATTCCACAAATTGAATACCGTATTGGTTAACGTATATGAATAAGTGTGTGTATATAAAATAGTTACCGCAAAATGGTTATTTTCACAGTTATTGCTAAAATTACGGTAAAATCTATACCAATAAATAAAATTGGAGTGTCTGTTTGTAATGTCAAAATAATAGGCTTTTTTCATGCTCACACGGTTATTTGCACGACACCTATGCCTAAAATAACAATAAAAAAATTTTTGTCTGTCTGTCTGTTTGTTCCGGGTAATCTTCAAAACGGCTGGACCGATTTCAAAAATTCTTTCACCAATGGAAAGCTATAATATCAGGGCGTAAACTAGGCTATATTTTATCCCGGTATTCCCACGGGAACTACGCGGGTAAAACGACTATAACCTATAACCGAAGAGAAGCGAGGGCGGGTTGCTAGTTAAATATAAATTTACATTGAAGAACATACATTAATTATCATATAGTGGAAACGTATTTTATTATATGCTCGATTTAACAAAAGTAACCAACATTGTAACTGATTTAGTAATGCAGCTTAATATTAATTTCTGATGTTTACGCGAGTATTACACATTTTAAATAAAACTACTTTACGGATTTAATCCCGTTTGTATTTGATTTTTGATTGCCCGACGTTTCGAACACTTTGCAGCGTTAATGGTCACGGGCGGACTAAGATGTCTCTCGTCCAACAAGTCATCGTTATTGCAGAAAATTTATAATTATCTACCCGATACAGAAAATAGTTATTAAATATTGACCCACATTTTGATACAAATTCATTGCCAGTGTAAGAAGAAAATGATTCTATATGAAATTATATTGTTTATGGTTAGTAATTATTTAAAATTAAAATAAATAGTAATTATATTTGAAAACCCTAACAATCTAGTATACTACCACCGGATCGGAACACGGCCACACTGAGAAAGATCCGGCAAGAAAACTCAACTTACTCCGTCACCACACGGAAACCGAATAAAATATATTAGAGAAAAAATAATTCTATTAAGGTCTAGACGGACGCAATTACTTACATACTTACTGTTATAAATGAGAAAGTTAGTACGGTTGAACATAATGATTATATGAATATATTCACCATAGAGATTGATCGAAATTTTGAAATTGCATACAGAATTAAGGTGCATGACAGGATTAATGTGTGTGAAGCAGTCATCATCATCATCGCAATCCACATCCATCCCACTGTTGGGCTCGGGCCTCCTCCATAATGGGAGGGAATTTGACCTACTATACCATTCTGGTCAGACATGTTGTTATAGAGTTTCATTTCGAGTATTTCTTCTCTTGCACAGATGTTATGTGCATATTATATCTCATAGTCGTCTTATACGACATTCACAGGCAAGATAGGGAGTGGTGAATAGTATTCTTACTCCGTCACCACACGGAAAAGCGTGAAGCAGTGGACATAATTAAATAACAGAAAACTTAAAATTAATTTGTATTGCATCTTGTATTATATTTTAATTGTATTGTCAAATCCATTAATTGACAAGGCCATCATTTTTAACGATCCTAAAGCCGCCCTTTAAGAACCTTTTGAAGAAAGTTTTGTGAGAACGTATAAATTAATTAGAAAATTGAATTTGAGTTGAGGCATCAAACCGCCATGGTAACTATTGTTGCTTGAATTTCGTGCCTTTGCAATATGGATTAGGTCAATTTAAAATCATTACCATAATTCCTTATCGAAAACTTGGAACAAAGTTCGTTCATGAATATTCTTCCCTTATTTGGTTGCTTATTCTCTTGTGTATTATATTTATTAAGCTAAATGTACCTTGACACGAAAATGGCGATAAAATATATTATATTGTAAGCACTTCCTCGACAGTCCTATTTAATTTCAAAGCTACTGAAAGACATTATTTATCCATCGTTTCTTCTTTATTTTAAAATTCTGTATGTACTATTCAGCATAACTCTAGTCTCTAATATAAGTGACTAACTTTAATGAGGTACTAAGCACTTCATAGATAGGATGATGTAGGATTTTATTTTCAGTTTTCTTTTCTAGTAATAATTTTATCTCTATATATCGAGCAGTCGTTTTTTATGACACTCGTCTCCATGTTCTACTCAATATTCATCCATATAAAAATATATTTTCAAATCGATTTATAAATAATTTAGTTCATAGGTAAACCAAAAAAGTAATTAAGAATTTAATCTTTTGAAGTTCTTTTAAGAATAACCATGTGTATCTTTTTCCTAAATTTTTATTGATCAAATAATATGCAATTTGCAATTGCTAATCGTCTCTCTGTGATGTCCACAATACAGGCATGTTAACCCAGTCAAGACTGCGATTGGATCACAAAGCATACATTGCCCAGCACGTAGTTCTAGTATTGTTACATGCGTGTGTGGAGCTACAGCTTATAAGGAATTTGCTTGAAGCTATCAAAATGTTCAATGTATAAGGGCAAGCAAACTTCTTTGCTCAACTCTCGGGAATGACCGGTGCCTTAAAATACACAGGGAATAAAGAAGGTAATCTTTTTTAGCTTTATACGGTAATGCTCTAAGATAAAACTGCTACATTTCAGTTGTAGACAAAATGTGGCCAACTTTCAAGGACCAGAATTTACCTAAGCTTCAAGAGAATGGGACAAAGACAAAAAGGTCGCCTTGAACGAGATTTATGAAGATTGCGGTCTCATAAAGTTGTGTCAGCGTTGTGTACGGACTACAAAAAAAACGTGATGTTTTACTCAAGTTGCAAACTAAATTCAGATCAAGTTTGTTAATCAGCAATCAGTGAAACAGTGGATTGTTATCGGAGGTAAATTATTTACAAACTTTGTACATTAATACAGTTAGATAAACAGGGGCAAAATATATATCAAATTCTTAGTTACAAAACATTTTTGTTTAAAATAGGGCTTTTATAAATATGTCAGAAAGTGAACAATTTATGTTGTTAAGTCATATTACTTCCTCTTTTTTATCATCATCATCATCTCAGCCCACATAAGTCACACTGTTGGACACGGGCCTCCTCTACAATGGGAGGAAAATTAACCTGTCAACGCTGGTCAGACGTGTGGACATAGGATTATATCGACATATACATCTATACAAAGACAATATATCTATACAATTTATACCTTCTCTTGTATTTTATTTATATATCAATTCTTTCAGTTGTTTTTTAAGATATCCACGGGCAAAAGAGGGGAGAGGTGAATTGCATTATTATATGTCCTTCTTTAAACGAGTTTTAAGAAGAGTATTTTCTTCACGGTAGGCAACTGCCTATCTGTGCCTCTGGTATTCGTACAAAGGTGGTATTGCGGCAGTATCACTTACTGGTTGCAAAGCAATAAAAAAAACTTGGTCACCACCAAGCGGAAAATATTTTTATTACACTTATTTTTATCGTAAAATAATTCAAACTAGAATATTGCTCAATTTAATACCTATTTCTCAATTAAAATATCTATTTTACTAGAAAGATTACGCGTTTTGGGTTCGTTTACGCTAATTATTATTACATTGCTTAATATTATTTATTAACTAGTTACATCTAATAAATGTATTGCCGAATTCTATACTATTTTAGAATTACTAACCGATTAGTAACCTGTAATACATTTTGATTATATGCAGTCGGCTGGGATCTCTTTGCAAATCTTACATAAAAATAAGGAGAGGCCTGAAAGAGGCTTCAAAGACATTACAACTTCGATACTGTTTTGCAGTATTTGAAAAGTTTAATCATAGTATAGCACATTTCCATGTGGTGACGGAGTAAGAACATGGTGGATCAGCCCTATCGTAGGTGTCATAAATACGGCTAAGGGATATATTATGTATATGAAAACTATGCAAGGGAAAACTTAAAATAAAACCCTATACAAACACGACCGACAAGCAAGGTATAGTAGGTCTTTCTCCCTAATTTTCTTAAAGCTGAGATTATGATAATGATATGTCACAACAGACCTCTAATTAACCTATCGTAAATTAACGAATGTCCGAGGGACTCTACGAAGAATTTGCATGTACTCTACGAATATATATTGCTATGCGAATGAAAACACAGAAAATATGCGGATTATGCGCGGCATTTGGAAGTTTAAAACAAAATGCCAAAATGAAAGCTTGAATATCCTGAATAATATAAATATATAATGAAGTATTATATAATGAAGTAATACATAATATAATGAAGTAATACATCACATAAGATGAAAACAGGATTTAGAGCTCATTTAAATATGAAATACACAAGCAAACATTTGTTATATAGGACACTGGTAGCCATGAATATTGATGAATATATTTGCATAGCTATCAAGTGAAACTCGATCCGCACGAAAAAAAAAGAACGTTATTATTAATCGTACAGGTACCTACTATAAAAAGAAAATATTTGTTATCATCGCTCTAATTCCAACTACTTGGAGTCGACTCAATACGCATTCCTTTTTCATGGTACATATTATTGGCAATAACTTTATGGCCGGCCGTCTAAATGACGTTAACAGACGACGATACCTTGACAGATAGAGTTGGCCCAGGTCGATGTAAATGTCTTAGTCGTCTTTTACGACACCTACGAGAAATGTAAGGGTTAGTTGTATTTGTAGCAGTTATCACAGTTACCAGCGGTTACCACACCAAAAAGGAAAAGATTAAAAAAAAATATCCGTGTGGTAAGAATACATTTTACAAGATTTGTAACATATAGTAAGAGTGGTAGGACCACACTGTCGACAGTTATCTATCTACAGCCGCGGGCCGGTCCGTCCGGGGCAGTACCACACTCTCGCAGAAAATCGACGTCTGAGTAGTAGCGATTTGTTACTGCGCTTCGTTTGGTGAGTGAGAGAGCCGGAAGCCCAACTTTCTGAGGGTGTTTGCGTGTGGAGGGTTTTGGTGGTGCCCTTGGTATCACCGAGCCTCAATGTACGCATTCACACTCCCTTCACTTTCTTCGCGGTAGGCAATGGCCTTGTAAAGGTCCATGAGCGGCAGCAACACTTACCATCAGGTGTACTGTTTGCGCGTTTGCCACCGTTTGTAAAAAAAAAAAAAATAATAAATGTAGATCTTAGGGATGAAATAAGCTATCAAAATCAACTACAAACAATATGCATACATACTACTGTAAACGTTGTAAAGTTAAATGATTTCTGATGTTTACGCGAGTATTACACATTTTAAATAAAACTAATTTACGGATTTTATCGCGTTTGTATTTGATTTTTGATTGCTCGAAGTTTCAAACACTTTGCAGCGTTCATGGTCACGAGCGGACTGTGATGTCTCACGTCCAACAAGTCATCGTTATTGCAGAAAATTTATAATTATCTACCCGATACAGAAAATAGTTATTAAATATTGACCCACATTTTGATACAAATTTATTGCCAGTGTAGGAAGAAAATGATTCTATATGAAAAAAATTAAATTGTTTTTGGTTAGTAATTATTTAATATTAAAATTAAAGTTTATTTTCAAGTTGTAAAGTTTATTTTTGCTTTTTAACCGACGTCAAAAAAGGAGGAGACTTCTTAATTCGACCGTATATATGCTTTTTTGACGTCCTCCTCGAGGGGGGACGTCGGTCGATGGGAGGGTACCCCAAATAGGGGGTATTCCGTCGGGCCGACCACTGACGTCAAGTCACCCTGCTCCGGTGGTCGGCCCAACGACGAAGGCGACATGCATCGCGGGTGGGTTGCGGGTGTGCGTGCTTACGCCCCTCTGTGACCCTGGACGGAGTGGTGCGAAGAGTGCACCGCAACCCACCCCCAAAAAAATATATATGCCTTTTTATGTTTGTTCAAGGATAACTCCGTCGTTTATGGACTGATTTTGATGATTATTTTTTTGTTGGACAGACATACTTCCTAAATAGTCCCACGAAAATTTTATCGAAATTGGACAAACGATTTTTGCATTTCAAAAAAAATCTAAAATGTATCTACACTGTTTACATTATTGAAGGCAACTAACTGCCTTTTGTTTTCAAAAAATGATCTATTTTTAAACTAATGATTAATTTCACCACAGCTCATATACGGGCTTGAAGCCTCCTCCATGTTTGTGGGAATTGACCTATTATACCACACTGGTCCAGCAGGTTGGTATAATGTTTAATTTCGAGTTTTCCTTCTCTTGCATAGTTGTTATATGCACAAAATATCCCTTAGTCGCCTTTTACAACACCGGGCAAGAAAGGTGGTAAATTATATTTATACTCCGTCACCACACGGAAAATGATTGATTGTCTGGTGATATTTTATTATTATAGCTAGAACTGAATTTCATTTATAATTTTATAACAGTAGCAATGCAGCATTTAAAACACTCCGTTCTTTTCATACCTCTTTATACAAAACATTTAAAATTCTAACATATCTCTATGAAACTACGATATTCGTAAATCTTGTTATGAACAACCTTTTGCTTTTGACTCTTTTGCATAGGATATAAGCAAATCTGATCGCCGAAATGAGGGTGAATATTCTATTTTAAGCTTTTATATGTGAATATAAATAAATTCATGATTCAAAAAAAGAAATATGAATGGCAACATGATCTTTATTAATTTTGTGAGTCCGAAATAATGTACCGATAATGTACTTGATCACTTAATTCGTAAAAATGTTCTTATCTGTCTACATTTAAGACAATTTTGTTAAGCTGAAAACATGTAATATTTGCCAGACTATAAAAATATTGTTATTGTGATATGTGGTAGTGGCTACGAATATAACAGACCATTGCTTTGTTCATGGGTGTCGTAAAAATAACTAAGAGCTTTGTATTTACTTTTTTTTTGGTGGGCTATGGTAAGCGCACACGCCGTCCATTCCGTCCGGGGCGACGAAAAGGCGGCACGCGGGCCCATAACCCACCCATAGCACGTCGCTTTTGTGTTTGGGCTGACGACCGGTGCCGGGTTCCTTATCCTAAGTGGTCGGCCCAATGGAATACCCATTCGGGTACCCTCTCCTCTCGACGACGCCCCGGAATGTCGGGCACCGTCGCGCGATCATCCTCTCAGCGGATGACGGACTAATCCCTGGTCCAGTCACCTGCGGCTGCGACTAGGGAGCTTTGTATCTACCTGGACCAATTCCATCTGATGTCGTCTTTTCAACAATAACATTCTCAAGGAGGATTGATCTTAGGTTGGCGGCCGGTCATAAAACTATTGCCAATAACTATTGCAACATGTACGATGAAAGAGAAGTACAAATTACTTCGACCTAAATAAGTGGAATAAGTGCAAGATGATGAACAATTTTAATATTATTATAGCCGGAGATAACGTGATAGTTTGTTTCAATACTGTAATTAATTAAGTGCCTAGAATTCTCTTGTTTATTACGAACATGATAATTTGCTACATTGTAATCGTAATTGTGGACGTTTTGTTTCTAGTAGATGCATTTATATATACGTGAGTTCACGGACTAAGAATCACCAAGCTTTTTTATGAATAGGGTTCATTATGAATCGAGGCATCTAAAGTATGTAAATAAATAATATCACTCTCAAGAAGGCGAAATAAAACCCTATACCAATAAAACTAGCTGTAGTATAATATCCACTCCATTTTTTTTCTTAATCTAGAGGAATTCCATACTTAACAAAATAGTTTATTTGGATTATATAGTGAAGAATTAGTAAAAGCCTAGTGGAAAAATACTATTGGCTCTGGGGAAAAATATTATGGGTAAGGAGGTAAACGAGTCCGCCCGGCTATCATTGCGCCTGCAACGGTGGCAGGGCACAGTATAGGCTAGAGCTCTGTGGTCGTAACATGCCGGGCAGACCAAAGGTGTCTTGACAACAAATCGGTCAGCATAAATGACAATGAGAGGAATACGCCAGGTTTCGGGATTGTGCAATTCCTGGTGCAAGATCGCCAATTGTCAGACCGCTTGCGAAACTTACTTTAAAACAGGCCACCTTATTCGTTTGTCCGTATGGGTAACAGTTCTATTTTAAATAATACAACTATGCGACCTCGTCAAATATAATTTCCATTACCTATTTGTTTTGTAGAACGAAAAATATCAAAGCAAATTTTACACTCTGTTCTACAGAATAGGGTACCCTTAACGTGCAAAGTGAAAAAGGCTGATTTACGAAATATTTCCTGTTTTAGTGAGTCTTTTCGGGGTCCATTTTTATCCAATAGGAAATTAAGTGGATGTATCACCGTAAAATTAAATTCCCATTATTTTAAGGATTTAAATAGATAAATGCTAATAAACATGTTTATTTTTATTGTAGAGTGTTTAAATTTAGTTCAAGATAATTGATACAGTTTTTTCTGTCACTTCAGTACTTTAATCTCGGCGTTAATCAATCAGTCGATCAGCTTCTTTATTTCGAGAGAAATATATCCTTTGTTTTTTTTTTTTTTTTTTGTGGGTGGGTCGCGGTCGGCGCGCCTCCGCACCACTCCGTCCGGGGCGACAGAGGGGCTTAAGCACGCAACTCCCGCGACCCACCCAAAAACCACGTCGCCTTCGTCGTTGGGCCGACCACTGGAGCAGCGTTAACTTGTCGTCAGTGGTCGGCCCGACGGAATTCGTCGGTCGATGGGAGGATATCCCAATAGGGGATTGGGGTACCCTCCCATCGACCGACGTCCCCCCCTCGGGGAAGACGTCGGTCTTTCCTCGCGCGGTCGGCCTCTCGGCGGGTGACGGACTAATCCCCGGTCACGTCACCCGCGGCCTCGGCTAGGGCGGCATGAGGCGCAGATAGTTGCGCCTACGCCGCCCCAGTTGCCGGCGGCGGATCTCCTCATCGAGGCTGCGCTTCTCGCGCAGGCGATCCGCCGCCTCCTTCCGCGAGATCACTGTCTCGCAGAAGGCTGCGACCGCGTCCCAATTCCCGACACTGTCGACCATCGCCCTAGCGATAGCCGGCAGCGTCAGGTCTGTACCGATGATTGCGACGAGTTCACAGCGCTGCACTGCCCAAGCCCCGCAGGCCTCGAGCGTATGGCGCGCCGTGTCCTCGTCGCAATCGCAGTGGTGGCAGGACGGTGCACTCTCCCTCCTAACGACCTTGTGCAGGTATTTGGCGAAGCACCCATGCCCCGTCAAAACCTGCACCAGTCGGAAGGAGAGCACCCCGTGCCGCCTTTCCAACCACCGCATCAGCACCGGCCGGAAGGCCTCCACGGTTCGCACCCCGAACCGAGGCCTCTCCAGCCGGACTGCCCAACGGGCGATGACGTCTCGGCGGGCGTCGACGCGCCAGGCGGTGAGATCCCTTAACGAGACCACATCGCCCTCCGCTCGCACCCCCGTCACCCGCCGATATAGTCCGGCGAGCATCTCCGCCTCCAGGTCCCACGGGGGAGTCCCGGCCAATAGGCACGCTGCCTCCGTCGCCATCGTGCGGTATCCGCGGATGGCCCTGACCGCCATGACCCTCTGTGGTCGCCACAGAAGAGCCCTAAGTCGGACGGTCATGGACCCCGCCCACACCGGTGCGCCGTACAGGGCCATCGACCGGATGACCCCCGCGTACAGCCGTCGGCACGCAGCGCTCGGTCCGCCCACGTTCGGCATAAGCCACGATAGGGCGGACGCCGCACCGACGAGCCGTGGAGCGAGCCTGCGGAAATGCTCCCGGAACCACCATCGCCCGTCGAGCACCAGGCCCAAGTACCTCATATGGGCCCGGATGCTGATGTCGACCGAGTGGACGGTGATCGAGACGCCGATGGGAGGGCTCATATGGCGCCCATGGAACAAGAGGGCCTCCGTCTTGTCCAGGGCGACCCTCAACCCCAGCACCTCGATCCGCCTGACGACCTCCTCGGTACCAGAGGTCGCACGGCTTACCGCCTCTTCTAGCGTCCCACCGCGGGCTGTGACGAGCGTGTCGTCGGCGTAACAAATCACGCCCAGCCCGGGCAGAAATATATCCTCTGAGGGGATGATTTTAAGAATATGCCAATTTTAATCTTTACACCACAGAAAGAAGGTAAATCATCGTCTTGTATTAATTTTTGTGCTAATTTTCATGTCAGTAGGGAATCAACTAAATGTAATAATGCAAAATTTATTACATTATTTGTGGATATTTTGGTGACAATCGATGAAGATTTTATTTAGTCCCCAAACAAGCTGCTACTGTGATTATCAGCTTCTTTGAGGTTAAATTTCATAGAATCCTTTCTTAGTGGGTGACTACCTCAACAAAAAAACTACGGCCAGATTTATATATTTCTAGCTTCAGTAGTTTCGACGCGGCATTAATAAGCCAGTCATTTAGCTTTATACCATCATATATAGTACATAATATAAAATAAATAAGCACCAAATTGTGGACTATACTTGTGATAAACACGAAGTTATTATTAGATACCTTCTTACCTTAATTTTCTAATTACATTTTACGTATCGTTATACGTTATTATATTTCTTCCCGCTTAATTATGTTTACACTTAGGCACATAATATTTTATGTATTTTACAATATAAATACTTTATACGCATATAAAAGTGTCTATACAGTTTGTGGCTAGTCTTTATGTTAAATATTAGTTGCTTAAGAAAAGCAAGCTGTGAATAAATGTTTTAGATGTTTAACTTAAGGTCTCCCTCCTTGAAATACTTATTGTTGTTCAGTGTTATCAAAGGGCTTATTACTAAGATATACGACTGACCGTCCCGCCTCCTAACTGTGCAATGAACTTTAAAGCCCCTTCGCACCTGGGCCCACCCACTAAATATAGTTGTGAAAATAAATGTTATAAAATCGCACTTCATTCTAGCAAAGAGTTTCGATTATTTAATTGGTTAATAATTTGCCTACCCGCATCTTACGTAACTCCCCATGGTTCTTTTTATTTTTGGTGATAATTAATTATGTTTTAATAGAGAAACACTAATATATATAGCCTAGCTGACCCAACAGACGTTGTTCTGTTTAAATCTAAAAAATAGTAAAAAGAATTCTCGTTGAAATCGATTGCACCACCACCTGTCGGGTCCTAAATCTAAACTATTCTCGAATCCTCTTGAACACAAACAAAAATTTTCATCAACATCGGTCCAGCCGTTTAGGACGAGTTCAGTGACACACTCGTACACAAGAAATATATATATAAATCTATAATCTATCTATATCTAATATATCATCATCAACATCATCGCAGCCCATATAGGTCCCACTGTTGGGCTCGGGCCTCCTCCACAAAGGGAGGTAATTTGACCTACTATACTATGCTGGTCAGACATGTTGCTACAGGGTTTCATTTTCAAGTTTTTCTTCTCTTGCATAGATGTTTTGTGCTTATTATAATTATAGGTATCGCTTAGAAAATTGAAAATTTCATACTACAAAATGCCTTGCATACTACTTTTAAAGAACGTAACATTGCGAAAAGCTTTAACAGAATGTATCGATATTCGTATATGTAGTTAGGACTGCCTTATGATCAATGTGATAAATAAAAAGACTTAAAGTCATTACCGTTCAGAGATTAAAGCACTTGTTTATTTAACAAAGGAGAAAACCTTTTATATCTCTACATTATTCTAGGAACGTACGATTGTTTTTAAGTCTCAGTCGTTAAATTTACGAGTATGAGGTGAAACTTGAATCAAGTTTAAGAAGAATATTCAAGTTTACATATTATGAAGTTTTTTATAATGTATGATCTTAGTGAGAATATAGGGTGCACATACAGTGAACACTCGTTTCTTTTGGATATGGCATAATCAAAATACGTAAGAAATGGAAAACCAATAGATGACATTCAGAAGAATCTGAGTATATTTTGTATTTCGTAATTAAATGGTATGTAATGTAATACAAGGATACGTACTTGTGTCGTAAAAAAGAAAAGAAAATTTTTAGTTTGCAGAGTGAAAGTGTCTCTTTTTCCTGCTAGCCTTCTCTAACTTGGGTTTCGAAAGATAAATGTCTACCATTTATCTTTCGAAACCCACAACAACATTACTTGGATTTTTAAGTTTTTGTTCAAGTAAAAAAATTGTTATAAACAAAGTATCAATATTTTTTTAACTTTTATGACACGATCTTGTTAAGTATGTATGTAAGAAAGGCTCTACGAAGCGAAAATTTTTTACGACCATTATTTAAACATTTTTTTTTACTTATAATTAAGACGATAGTTCGAGAAAATTTCGTTAGTTAACAATTGTTTAACTCGTTGAAAAATTAACTTTAAGTAAAATTTCCAACGGGAATAAATTATTTATAGTGTTCAGAACACACCATAATTTTTTCAAATTAAAAAAAAAATATTTAATACTTTAAATAAATTAATTAATGCGCCGTACTCGCTTTTGACGCCACGCGCGCATCCTAAAAATGTCACGCGCAGACCTATCTTCAGCGTTAAATTAAAATTATAAATAATGGAGATAGAGTTCCGGGAGTTAGGAGTTTTTTATTGGAAATTTCCTCCTCTTTCAGAATCTTTTTTTTTAATTCCTTAAATATTAATAGTTTATGAAATATTGGCAAAAAACAAAATGCCATTTTTTTTTCATCTTTAATTGTTTATAACTTTTGCAATTTTTTATGTGCTAATACACGCTTTTAGCACATTTTTCTAGACGTCATTCCGGATCCAATGAGCTATCGCACGTAATTTTAAGAGCAGTATCTCTATTTTGTACCATTTTCAACTTGTCAACTAGACTATTCTATTTGCCTTCAAAAAAGTAATTTGAATGTTTTCGTAAGGTTTTTCTTATTTATTAAGAAATGCTAAAATATTTATTGTAATCCATCTACGTATTTCTATTAAACTATAACTTTCCTCTGTCAGAAATAGCTCTCTGTAAGTTGAAAAGTCTTGCCCTATCTACATTTAATAGTTCGTGCTGTTTTACAATATTTTATTCAATTAAACAAGTATATATCATCATTACGCAAGCACACATTTGTTGTCGACAGTGGTTACTATACAGTTACATTTTTATAATGCATTTAGATAAGCGGTATTAGTTGTTTAAACATATTATTTTTAAAAATGTGTGTGTGTTCCTGGAATCGCTATAATGCACGATTGATATTCATACAGCTTGGGCTTGACTAGGTAACGTGGAGCAGGTCTTTTTTTCTTTAGTATTGTTGAGCAGTGGTAGATATTCTCGTAAATTCATTCATGATCGGAATTCACTTGTGGATTCTGGTCCAGCTATAATCTATTGCATTGTATTTCTAAAATAAGTAAGAACATCACACTGGAGCCAATAATTATTAAGCACACGATTTTATTTAAATAATAAGAACTCTGACATTTAGGTAGATCTTCACAGTGGCAACCAAAATTCGAGTCGGTGGTAGATTAATGAACTAATTTAAGATATATATTTCCTGTAGTGATGAAGTAAGAATACAATTCAATACTCTCTGTCTTGCCCATGGGTATTGCAAAAGAAATGGATAAAAGCCTAAGAAGTGATAAAAAATCTTATAGTCATATATTTTTTTTTATAAAAACAATAGTCTAAACTAAGATATAAATCTTAAATTCTATTTCGTAGGACTTTACGAACATATAGTTAATTGATCCAAATAATACTCAGATTCAGTGTCATATGTCTTATTTTATTATAGCACTAGCAATCTGCCCTCGCTTCCCTTCGATTTTAGTCGTTTTACCAGCGTAGTACCCGTTCCCGTGGGAATACCGGGATAAAATATAGCCTAGTTTACGCGCTGATATTATAGCTTTCCATTGGTGAAAGAATTTTTGAAATCGGTTCAGCCGTTTTGAAGATTACCCGGAACAAACAGACACACAGACAGACATTTTTTTTTAATCTGTATTATAGGCATAGGTGTCGTGCAAATAACCGTGTGAGCATGAAAAAAGCCCATTATTTTGACATTACAAACAGACACTCCAATTTTATTTATTGGTATAGATAAATATTATACTTTAAATGTACCTACAGTATTTGTAGTAATAGCAATCATTTGTAGATCACAACACTAAGCATAGTGACGTAAGAAAGATCTACCATATTTCCTCCACTACTCTGTGTAATAAACTACATTAAGAAAAAAATATTTCAGAAAATTTCGCGATGATTGATAATAAAGGTAGAAACTTCAATATATAGTGTGTCACAAGCCAGCGCAACAAGCGGATACGGCGGCAAAAACAGTGACATTTCAGTATTTTGCAAACTGACCAGTCATACAATAGTCAACCTTATTATAAATTATATACGACATATCGCAATAGAAAATAAGTCTTGTAATTTTGACGTACCTGTGTTATAAGTTGGACACATTGACGGCGCACGCAACTTTAAGTAGGCAACTGGAGTGCTGATATGGGTATCCAATAATATCGAAACTGACACGGTTATGCGTTTATATAGTGTGGCGTTTAAATCAATAAAATTAGATCTTATATCTTTAAACCAGCAATTCTTGTATATATATATATATATATAGGGCAGGTTGCTAGTATATATATATATATATATATATATATATATACTAGCAACCTGCCCTCCGGTTTGTTCCGGGTAATCTTCAAAACGGCTGGACCGATTTCAAAAATTCTTTCACCAATGGAAAGCTATAATATCAGGGCGTAAACTAGGCTATATTTTATCCCGGTATTCCCACGGGAACGGGAACTACGCGGGTAAAACGAATATAACCTATAACCGAAGCAAAGCGAGGGCGGGTTGCTAGTTTAAGTATATAAGCAGACTTAATTTTTACATTTTAAGATCAGACTGCGAAGTTCAATCTCTTAGTATGATTCTTGCGGCAGAGACTGTGTTTTGTTGTGATATTGTTATTAATTCATCATCATCATCATCTCAACTTACATACGTCCCACTGTTGGGCTCGGGCCTCTTCCAGTATGGGCAAGAAATTGATCTGACTATACCATGCTGGTCAAACAGGTCAGTATAGGGTTTTGTATCGAGTTTTCTTCTCTTACATAGATATTACTGCAAATTATATCTTTTCTGACATTGATGGCAAGATAGGGAGTAGTGAATTTTATTCTTATTCCGTCACCACATGGACCGTTATTAATTAGTTACATAAAAAACTAGCATTATTTAAATAATGTTACTAGTGTTATACTTAAAAAAAAACATGATCTAAGGAACGCTTTTGATGATATTGTTAAACCATTTTAACTCGCCATTGAACTATGCATTCTCTTGCGAGAGAAAAACCACTTCTATTGTAATGTAAGTAGGTACTCAGGTAGGTAGGTAGGTATAGGTAGGTAGGTATAAGTAGGTAGGTATAGGTAGGTAGGTATAGGTAGGTAGGTAAGGTAGGTAAGTATATAATAAATAAATAAATAAATACTCCGTTTTATGATAATTCATAATACTAGCAACCCGCTTTCGCTTCGCTTCGGTTTCAGTCGTCTTACCCGAGTACTTCCCTTTTCAGTTGGAATACCGGGATAAAATATAGCCTATGTTACTCCATAATATTGTAGCCTTCCATAGGTGAAAGAATTTTTGAAATCGGTTTTGTGGTTTAAGCGTGAAAGCGTAACAAACAAATAAACAAATAAACTTACTTTCGCATTTATAATATTAGTAAGGATTATACAAGTCACACAATACAAGTCATACTTAGACATAGCTATACACACTCACTTATAAACACAGACACTGATTAGCGATGGAACGAATTGCTTTTTTTTCAATTCGAATCAATCGAATTAAAATTACTATTGATTCGAATCGCAATTAGAATTAATTCGAATCGTCACATTCGTCACGCAGCATTATAGTCAAATTCGTACTCGTATGTCAAGTCATCCGCCTGTGAAGCCGAGTTGGCGAGTTATAATTCGTTTACATTATTATTCGAGCGAGTCTTTTTTGCGGATTGGTTTGCATTACGAATGAGTCGAGATTTCGAGTTAAAGCAGTGTGCTATTTGGTTAAGGAAAGGGGACTTATAGGTATATTGGCTTTTAAACACGTAGGTAATGACAATACCCCTTTGTTATTATGATTAAAATCGGCATACTAAATAACAAAAAATAATAATAAAATCATACAAAAAAAACTTTTTTTAAATAATGTCTGATTCTAATTAGTAGGTATTTACCTACCCGATAAATCAACTTAAAAAAAAAAGATTTTATACGTCTCAGGTATACTCATAATTAATAACTATTATTTATAATTATGTAAACGAGCAGTCAACAAAAGCAGGAAAACATTAAATCGCGCGAGGGACAGAAAACGAATCAACGAATAGAAAACGAATCAACGAATGTCCTATCAAACCGAGTCGACTGATCGCCGCGCCACGCCGCCGCGGCCGCCTACGCTACGAGTGCCTACCTGCCTACGAGTATGACACGAGTTAACGAATTGATTCGGTTTTGGTCAACGGCGATTCGAATGAACGAGTCAATAGTCTTATTCGAGTTATTCGAATTAAATGATTCGAATTACGCAACGCTAACACTAGCGATGAGACGAATTGCTTGTTTTTCAATTCAAATCAATCGAATTGAAATTACTATTGATTCGACTCGCAATTCGAATTGATTCGAATCGTCACATTCGTCACGTCAGCATTATAGTCAAATTCGTACTTGTATGTCGAGTCATCCGCCTGTGAACCCGAGTTGGCGAGTTATAATTCGTTTGTATTATAATTCGAGCTAAAGCTTTTTTTGGCGGATCGGTTTGCATTACGAATGAGTCGAGATTTTGAGTTACAGCAGTGTGGTCGGTATTTGGTTACGGAGAGGGGACTTATAGGTATATTGACTTTTAAACACGTAGGTAATGACAATACTCTTTTATTATTATGATTAAAATCAGCATACTAAATAACAAAAAGTAATAATAAAATCATATAGAAAAATACTTTTTTTTAAATAAAGTCTTATTCTAATTAGTAATTACTCAATAAATCAACTTTAAAAAAAAAAAGTTTTTATACGTCTCAGGTATACTCATAATTAATAACTATTATTTCTAATTACGTAAACGAGCAGTCAACAAAAACAAGAAAACATTAAATCGCGCGAGGGACAGAAAACGAATCAACGAATAGAAAACGAATCAACGAATGTCCTATCAAACCGAGTCGACTGATCGCCGCGCCGCGCCGCCGCGGCCACCCGCGCTACGAGTGCCTACCTGCCTACGAGTATGACACGAGTTAACGAATTGATTCGGTTTCGGTCAACGGCGATTCGAATGAACGAGTCAATAGTTTTATTCGAGTTATTCGAATTAAATGATTCAAATTACGCAACGCTAACACTGATACCCAAACATCACTAACACTCGCACACATACTCAACATAGTATACACACCATAACACATGAGCTACATTCAGAACAAACACGCGTATAAACATGCGCGTTCACACATACGAACTATAATACAATAGCTATTATGTAAGAATTATTAATCTTAAAGTTTAATCAAATGTTTGCGAATTAATGCTCATTTACATGTATAAAACATAATCATCTGTCGGCTGAGCACTGTTTCTCATAATACAGGCCTTGGCCAAGTTTGGAAAGGAGTTTCAGTATCTTTTGTAACAACCTTAAGTTCCTAGTTTTAAATTATAGTGTGTATTACTCTGTATCAAATAAACTTTTTTTTACATTAATGCAATAATAACACTGAAGAGTATGTATTTTTTATATCTTTTTGCTGTCGCAAACTAGATGACCAAACTATTAAAATAGACCAATATTGTCACAATAGCCGTCGTAGTAAGGAGTGCCCATTAAAATTGCAGTATTATGCATGTATATTGTTTAAAAATAAAAGATACATTTAAAATTTTATACCAATCCGTCTGACCAGCGTGGTATAATAGGACAATTTCCTTGCTATGTTGTAGAACATACGAGCCCAGTAGTGAAACGTAAATATTTAACAAATTTAAATAACGATAAAATAGTAAATACTTTTCTGTAGCGAAGTTGTGGAGGCAGACATAGGCTTTATTAACTTTTAAGCAAATATATCATCAGCATCATTTCAGTTGATATACGTCCCATTGTTGGGCTCGAGCCTCCTCCTCAATAGGAGAGAAATTTACCTTACTATACCATGCTAGTGAAACAGGTTGGTATAGGGTTTTATTTGGAGTTTTCCTTCTCTTGCATAAATGTTATATGCGTATTACATTCCTTAGTCGTCTTTTACGACATCCATGGGTAAGATAGGGAGTGGTGAATTGTATTCTTACTCCGTCACCACACGGAGAGCACAAGCAAATATTATATAGTTAATGTAAATTGTTTGAAATATAACATTCTACTCTATTACGTATTTATTTGTTAGTTTTTAGTCCTCGGTTAGTGCAACGTAATGAGATCTTATAAGAAGATTTACCGTAAAAAGTCTGACAGTAACTTAATAATTCAATATTAAATTACGTTCAAATAAGGAAATGATTTCTCCTTTCTTAACATGGTTGAATATTTCACTGGGAAAATTCGTTTTAGCGAGAAAATTTCCATCTGCACAGCTGATAACAAGGAAAAGTACTTTCTTTTTTAAATTTAAAATAAAGCAGCAACCAGTGCGAATACAAATGCAGGGGTTATAAGACGTAAATTCATTAAATTTGGTAAATGTTTATAAGACTATTAAACGTAAAAATAAGAATAAAAATCTGATATCCGTCTTAATGTAAAATAGGTATATAGACTTAATAGTAGTTGTACCTACATCATAACTGATATGATAAATGCGAAAGTATGTTTGTCTTTCACGCCTAAATTATAAATCGATTTCTAAAACACTTTCAGAAATGGAAAGCTATATGTATCATCATTATCATCACAACTCATATACATCCCACTGCTGGGCTCAAGCATCCTCCACAATGGTAAGGAAATTGACCTACTATACCATGCTAGTCAGGCGGGTTGGTATAGGATTTTATTTCGAGTTTCCCTTCTCTTGTATAGATGTTATATACATATTTTATCTCTTAGTCATCTTTTACGACACCCACACCAAGAGTGTTGAATTGTATACTTACTCCGTCACCACACGGAAGCTCCATTACCAACGAGTAAAAAGGCCATGACTGTATTTCCACAGAAACAGAAAATATGCAAGTGAAACCGTGGAGTTTGCTAGTTAGCTAAAAAAAAGAAAGGATAGAAGATAGAAAATCAGAAAATATTACATTTGCAGTGGCCACACATAATCAATTAAATTAGATACCACTAATGAGTTCAAATGAATGCCGTGAGTGTAATGAACTTACTTTAACGTCACCAAAAATTCAAGAGGCGGCAAGATCTATAATAGAAAGCTCGTAAATGTAATTCGTATCAATTTTCAAATAAAAAGTTGTACTTTGTACTACTACTTACAAGGAGACCCTCAGACGTTTGGGTCGGGAATTTCCATGATTTTTGGTGAGGTGGTAGGGCCCGAGGGTATCACAACTACCAGATATTAGGGTCAACTGGGCCTTCGTTAAAAAGATATTAAGGGTCAAAGTTGGATGGGTAATATATGTAGTAGAGAAATTCTCACTCGAATCACCAGTCGGCGGTAGCCTCGTGGTAACGTTCTCGCCTGCGGAATCTGTGGTGTCGGGTTCGAGACACAACAACTTTTTTTTTTAAATTATCGTTGTGATAATTTTTTTAAATTATCACAACATTTTGTAAATTTTTTTTTTCATAATTTTACGCATAATTATAAATTATTTTGCTTTTTTTCATGATCTCGTTATTTCGCTCTTTCTTGCCCTTTCTCACTCTTTCACGGAGGGGACTCCCGCAGCATGTATGTTTCCCGGGTGATCATCTACAGTCACAATGGGAATGTGAAAACAAAATGTTGATAAAATGTAGCCGGTGCAGACAATGTCTGTGTTTTGTGAAAATTTGTATGGATGATAAGAATGTATGGAAAATCTTATACCTTTAAACGAGCAATTCTTGTATATATATATATATATATATATATATATATCATCATCATCATCATCATCTTGCTCTTATCCCAATTACTTGGGGTCGACGCAATATGTCATCTGTTTTGACATATTGCAAAAAAGTTTCGACAATGACTTTTTTGACCGGCCGCCTGCCTGACGTCAACCCTCCTTGGGAATGTAATCGTTGACCCAAATGGTACCAGATGGAGTTGGTCCGGGTCAATCTAGGGCTCTTAGTCGTCTTTTACGACACCCACGAGCAAAGCAAGGGTTGGTAGTATTCGAAGCCGCTACCACACAGCATATATATATATATATATATATATAAATATATATATATATATATATATATATATATATATATATATATATATATATATATATATATATATATATATATATCTATAGGATCTCGGCAACGGCTCCAACGATTTTGTTGAAACTTGGCAAACTAGAGGATTCGGGTCCAAAAAATCGATCTAGCTAGGTTTTATTTATAGAAAATGTTGTTTTGTCCGTGTTTTTAGCAAAATAAACAATGACATTAAATTTTAAAAGAATATGAATTCAAATTTCAATGGCAACGTCATGAGTTACGATAGCTCAGATGGGAAGGTGACAGGTTTTAATTTTGGTATTTTTTCAATCAAATAGCGTCGGTTCAAATCTCGGTGTTATTATTATTCTCTTTTTGTAATTTTTATAAGTTTTCCATCATTTATTTTTTATTTTTTAGTAATATATATCTAAATAAATTCGATAAAAATATGCCGAGCAAAGCTTGGTCAACCAGATATTGTACATTTATACGATAAATATAAATACTGATTTTTTCACAATTTTATAATTATTTATTTTCGTTCCCTAACGCCTCAATTTTCACATTGAAGAGCTGATACATTGGAGAGAGCGAGAAAGGGAGGAGATCGTGAAAAAAGCAAAATAACTTATAATTCTGCGTAAAATTATGAAAAAAAAAACAAATTTTACACAATATTGTGATAATTAAAAAAAAAAAGCAAATTCCTTGCGACGAGGATACGGCGCAGCATACGCTCGAGGCCTGCGCTGCTTGGGCAGCGCAGCACCGTGAACTCGTCGCAATCATCGGTGCCGACCTGACGCTGCCGAATATCGCCAGGGCGATCGTCGACAGCGTCGGGAACTGGGACGCGGTCGCAGCCTTCTGCGAGGCAGTGATCTCGCGAAAGGAGGGGGCGGAGCGCCTGCGCGAGGAGCGCAGCCTCGATGAGGCGATCCGCCGCCGGCGACTGGGGCGGCGTAGACGCGAGTACTTGCGCCTTATGCCGCCCTAGCCGAGGCTGCGGGTGACGTGATCGGGGAATTAGTCCGTCACCCACTGAGAGGCCGACCGCGTGAGGAAAGACCGACGTCCTCCCCGAGGGGAGGATTCCACTTTGACCCTTTGACTCCATCCAACTTTGACCCTTAATATCTTTGTAACGAGGGCCCAGTTGACCCTAACATCTGGTACTTGTGATACCCTTGGGCCCCTCTACCACCCCACCAAAAATCATGGAAATCCCCGACCCACACGTCTGAGGGTCTCGTTGTTAGTTTTAATTTTCGCGCATTATTTCGCACCTTTAATCCAATACCGTCACTATCCTAAGTAAGCAAATTTTACAGGAAAGCTATTTAAAGATTTATAACAATATAAACTAATATAAATAAGAGTAGGTATATTAGCGTTTCAGGCATTTGTCTTTTATTTTAATTTAATTAACAACTATTATTCCTATTAAAATACATTTTTATTTTCATTGTAATTATTATTAATTAGTGGATATATATAATTTAAAATATTAGTGACGTATACATTTTCGAAAAAATTTAAAAAGTTAAGTGAAATTAAAATATATAAATTGAAGCAATGCGTAAATTCAGTGCTCAGCAATTAGATGGCGTTAAAAACAGTTTTTCAAAAAATTTCGTTTAGTGATGGTATTGGATTAAAGGTGCGATTTGAGAAAAGTACTATACAAACCTTGGCCACAACTAGGCATTGAGGGAATTACTCGGCTTCGCCTCGGCCCACATTTACACGTTCGTCCATCAATGCCTCTTTTGCCGGTCACTGTAGTAATGTACTATAATCCTTAGAAAAGAGGGCATCATATTTTCATAAAAGCTTGAATGACTCTTTGACCAGATATTTTTGACGATAGATTTATAACATAGATGGCTTTAAAATAGAAAAGATTTATACTACTCATCATAGGGCAAGAATGTTAAGAAACTCCTGAGAATGAGTGCACCTACCCAGAGATGCTAAGAGCTTTATAAAAGATTAATGTTATTCTAAGAACTTTAATATTTTTCTGCAAGCAGCCATAAATCTCAGTGGTATTGTTGCAAACTTCTCCTATTAGGGTTATTTTATTTTCCGACATTTATTTTATTCAAAATATATTGAGCGTGGTATATTATTTCTTGATATATATTCATAATTAGGCGAACTTTCGAATACTTTTATATTTTCTTAGAAAATCTGGATTAGCTATATGCCTCCCATATTAGTCACAAGGTGCCTTCAGTTATATTTTATCATGATATATTTTAATATGTTCACAATTATTATACATTATTTTTTCATCATTTCAGCTCATATACGCCCTACTGCTAGTCTCGAGCCTTCTCTATAATAGAAAGTAAATTGTTTTCCATCTCTTGCAAATATTATATGCATATTATATCCACTAGTCGTCTTTTAAGACACGGGTAGGATAGGGGTTGTGAATTGTATTTTTGTTTCGAAACCATATGAATAATTATGGATTACGAAGAATTAAACATTTGAAGTGAAACTTTTTTATTTTATAGGGATTCCTATCATTTATACTATGTAAAAAGGAGTTTCAAACAAATTTAGCTATACTTTGTGTCAGCGTATGTTCGGATCATTTCAACGACAATTGAACATCTATTCATTAACATTTTCATGAATCTTTAAGCCGTTGGAGAACATCGGTTGATACTTACCACTTGTCAAGTTCAATTATCATCAACTTACTTTCTTTCACAGCTTACAGAAGCGCATAATCTGGCAACTGAAAGTTATCTTTCCTACATTTACTGAACAAAAACTTTGTTCACAAAAACTTAGTTTGAAGAGCACATACGTAATTTTAAGCATTATCACTGCATAGATTTATAAGGTCGGGGAAAAATTTCTTCGCATTCTATATGAAAATTAAGCATTTTCTTTAAAAGTTTAAATACAATTTATTTGTGTCATTTTGTTCGATGACTATCTGTCGTCTTGTAGTTAGGACTTCTGATCAAAAAGACGCGACAAGCAGCTTTGGCATCCTCTCTTGATGTTAAGCTGATACTGTCCAGAGAATTATGCAGTGACCGTAACAGGTGGAAATCTGAATGTGTAAGGCCAGGGCTATACGGTGGATGCCTTAACACCTTCCAGCCAAACATTCTTAATTTTTCTGAGTGATTAAATATGTGTATAGTCTAGCGATATCGTGATGGAACACCACGTCCTTTCTATTGATTAATTTAGGCCATTTTCTCTCAATTTCTTGCTTTAATCTTGTCAGTTGTTGGCAGTAGAGATCCCAATCAATGGTTCTCTCCGGCGAATAGTCTTCCAATCCCACCATAAACACACCATCACCTTTTTGCGAGTTATGCCACTGTTTGCGAAGTCTGACTAACCTTTGACCATGACTTTTTTCGCACGTACTTATCGTATGTGATCCACTTCCCATCACTAATAATCTCTTCAGAAACGGCTCGGTTGCAGGACGTTTCAATAAAGAATCCCATATGTGTACATGGTTCATTAGATTTCATTCACTAAGCTCGTATGACACCCAAATATCGAGCTTTATTGCAGATCTATTCAGGTTTTTCGAAGTGGATTAAAACTGTTCTGTGGACAATACCCAAATTTTCAGCTACGTTGTAACTACTGATATGCCGATAATTTTTTTTGACGTGACAACGTCTTATAAATTGGTTTGCCGGGTGACACTTCAAGAAACTGCGTTACGCTCCGCTCACGTTATGCGCTCACAATGAGAGCGAGTGAGAGGCACGCGTCCCTTCCACTCGGGCATGGTTAGCCCGCCTAAGAGCGAGAGAGACAGACATAAAAATTGTATATTTGTATATAAATACGTATGTATGTGTAAAGGTAAAAATAAAATTTTGTTAATATGAAATTCAGTGCGAGATTCTTTGTATAAATTAATGTTTTAAATATAATTCTTTGTATAAATAAATGTTTTAAATTGTTACTATTATTTCATCCTTCTTCCTACTATACGAATGAATATTCACATTAAAATTATTTTACCACTCAAAGTCGTTGTCACGTAAAACTTTCGCCCGTATACCGACTTTACAGGCAACCAATTATTTTTTTTATTGGTATAGGGTTTTATTTCGCCTTCTTGAGAGTGATATTATTTATTTACATACTTTAGATGCCTCGATTCATAATGAACCCTATTCATAAAAAAGCTTGGTGATTCTTAGTCCGTGAACTCACGTATATATAAATGCATCTACTAGAAACAAAACGTCCACAATTACGATTACAATGTAGCAAATTATCATGTTCGTAATAAACAAGAGAATTCTAGGCACTTAATTAATTACAGTATTGAAACAAACTATCACGTTATCTCCGGCTATAATAATATTAAAATTTTTCATCATCTTGCACTTATTCCACTTACTTAGGTCGAAGTAATTTGTACTCCTCTTTCATCGTACATGTTGCAATAGTTATTGGCAATAGTTTTATGACCGGCCGCCAACCTAAGATCAATCCTCCTTGAGAATGTTATTGTTGAAAAGACGACATCAGATGGAATTGGTCCAGGTAGATACAAAGCTCCCTAGTCGCAGCCGCAGGTGACTGGACCAGGGATTAGTCCGTCATCCGCTGAGAGGATGATCGCGCGACGGTGCCCGACATTCCGGGGCGTCGTCGAGAGGAGAGGGTACCCGAATGGGTATTCCATTGGGCCGACCACTTAGGACAAGGAACCCGGCACCGGTCGTCAGCCCAAACACAAAAGCGACGTGCTATGGGTGGGTTATGGGCCCGCGTGCCGCCTTTTCGTCGCCCCGGACGGAATGGACGGCGTGTGCGCTTACCATAGCCCACCAAAAAAAAAGTAAATACAAAGCTCTTAGTTATTTTTACGACACCCATGAACAAAGCAATGGTCTGTTATATTCGTAGCCACTACCACATATCACAATAACAATATTTTTATAGTCTGGCAAATATTACATGTTTTCAGCTTAACAAAATTGTCTTAAATGTAGACAGATAAGAACATTTTTACGAATTAAGTGATCAAGTACATTATCGGTACATTATTTCGGACTCACAAAATTAATAAACATCATGTTGCCATTCATATCTCTTTTTTTGAATCATGAATTTATTTATATTCACATATAAAAGCTTAAAATAGAATATTCACCCTCATTTCGGCGATCAGATTTGCTTATATCCTATGCAAAAGAGTCAAAAGCAAAAGGTTGTTCATAACAAGATTTACGAATATCGTAGTTTCATAGAGATATGTGAGAATTTTAAATGTTTTGTATAAAGAGGTATGAAAAGAACGGAGTGTTTTAAATGCTGCATTGCTACTGTTATAAAATTATAAATGAAATTCAGTTCTAGCTATAATAATAAAATATCACCAGACAATCAATCATTTTCCGTGTGGTGACGGAGTATAAATATAATTTACCACCTTTCTTGCCCGGTGTTGTAAAAGGCGACTAAGGGATATTTTGTGCATATAACAACTATGCAAGAGAAGGAAAACTCGAAATTAAACCTTATACCAACCTGCTGGACCAGTGTGGTATAATAGGTCAATTCCCACAAACATGGAGGAGGCTTCAAGCCCGTATATGAGCTGTGGTGAAATTAATCATTAGTTTAAAAATAGATCATTTTTTGAAAACAAAAGGCAGTTGCCTTCAATAATGTAAACAGTGTACATACATTTTAGATTTTTTTTGAAATGCAAAAATCGTTTGTCCAATTTCGATAAAATTTTCGTGGGACTATTTAGGAAGTATGTCTGTCCAACAAAAAAATAATCATCAAAATCAGTCCATAAACGACGGAGTTATCCTTGAACAAACATAAAAAGGCATATATATTTTTTTGGGGGTGGGTTGCGGTCGGTGCACTCTTCGCACCACTCCGTCCAGGGTCACAGAGGGGCGTAAGCACGCACACCCGCAACCCACCCGCGATGCATGTCGCCTTCGTCGTTGGGCCGACCACCGGAGCAGGGTGACTTGACGTCTGTGGTCGGCCCGACGGAATACCCCCTATTTGGGGTACCCTCCCATCGACCGACGTCCCCCCTCGAGGAGGACGTCAAAAAAGCATATATACGGTCGAATTAAGAAGTCTCCTCCTTTTTTGACGTCGGTTAAAAAGCAAAAATAAACTTTACAACTTGAAAATAAACTTTAATTTTAATATTAAATAATTACTAACCAAAAACAATTTAATTTTTTTCATATAGAATCATTTTCTTCCTACACTGGCAATAAATTTGTATCAAAATGTGGGTCAATATTTAATAACTATTTTCTGTATCGGGTAGATAATTATAAATTTTCTGCAATAACGATGACTTGTTGGACGTGAGACATCACAGTCCGCTCGTGACCATGAACGCTGCAAAGTGTTTGAAACTTCGAGCAATCAAAAATCAAATACAAACGCGATAAAATCCGTAAATTAGTTTTATTTAAAATGTGTAATACTCGCGTAAACATCAGAAATCATTTAACTTTACAACGTTTACAGTAGTATGTATGCATATTGTTTGTAGTTGATTTTGATAGCTTATTTCATCCCTAAGATCTACATTTATTATTTTTTTTTTTTTTACAAACGGTGGCAAACGCGCAAACAGTACACCTGATGGTAAGTGTTGCTGCCGCTCATGGACCTTTACAAGGCCATTGCCTACCGCGAAGAAAGTGAAGGGAGTGTGAATGCGTACATTGAGGCTCGGTGATACCAAGGGCACCACCAAAACCCTCCACACGCAAACACCCTCAGAAAGTTGGGCTTCCGGCTCTCTCACTCACCAAACGAAGCGCAGTAACAAATCGCTACTACTCAGACGTCGATTTTCTGCGAGAGTGTGGTACTGCCCCGGACGGACCGGCCCGCGGCTGTAGATAGATAACTGTCGACAGTGTGGTCCTACCACTCTTACTATATGTTACAAATCTTGTAAAATGTATTCTTACCACACGGATATTTTTTTTTAATCTTTTCCTTTTTGGTGTGGTAACCGCTGGTAACTGTGATAACTGCTACAAATACAACTAACCCTTACATTTCTCGTAGGTGTCGTAAAAGACGACTAAGACATTTACATCGACCTGGGCCAACTCTATCTGTCAAGGTATCGTCGTCTGTTAACGTCATTTAGACGGCCGGCCATAAAGTTATTGCCAATAATATGTACCATGAAAAAGGAATGCGTATTGAGTCGACTCCAAGTAGTTGGAATTAGAGCGATGATAACAAATATTTTCTTTTTATAGTAGGTACCTGTACGATTAATAATAACGTTCTTTTTTTTTCGTGCGGATCGAGTTTCACTTGATAGCTATGCAAATATATTCATCAATATTCATGGCTACCAGTGTCCTATATAACAAATGTTTGCTTGTGTATTTCATATTTAAATGAGCTCTAAATCCTGTTTTCATCTTATGTGATGTATTACTTCATTATATTATGTATTACTTCATTATATAATACTTCATTATATATTTATATTATTCAGGATATTCAAGCTTTCATTTTGGCATTTTGTTTTAAACTTCCAAATGCCGCGCATAATCCGCATATTTTCTGTGTTTTCATTCGCATAGCAATATATATTCGTAGAGTACATGCAAATTCTTCGTAGAGTCCCTCGGACATTCGTTAATTTACGATAGGTTAATTAGAGGTCTGTTGTGACATATCATTATCATAATCTCAGCTTTAAGAAAATTAGGGAGAAAGACCTACTATACCTTGCTTGTCGGTCGTGTTTGTATAGGGTTTTATTTTAAGTTTTCCCTTGCATAGTTTTCATATACATAATATATCCCTTAGCCGTATTTATGACACCTACGATAGGGCTGATCCACCATGTTCTTACTCCGTCACCACATGGAAATGTGCTATGCTATGATTAAACTTTTCAAATACTGCAAAACAGTATCGAGGTTATAATGTCTTTGAAGCCTCTTTCAGGCCTCTCCTTATTTGTATGTAAGATTTGCAAAGAGATCCCAGCCGACTGCATATAATCAAAATGTATTACAGGTTACTAATCGGTTAGTAATTCTAAAATAGTATAGAATTCGGAAATACATTTATTAGATGTAACTAGTTAATAAATAATATTAAGCAATGTAATAATAATTAGCGTAAACGAACCCAAAACGCGTAATCTTTCTAGTAAAATAGATATTTTAATTGAGAAATAGGTATTAAATTGAGCAATATTCTAGTTTGAATTATTTTACGATAAAAATAAGTGTAATAAAAATATTTTCCGCTTGGTGGTGACCAAGTTTTTTTTATTGCTTTGCAACCAGTAAGTGATACTGCCGCAATACCACCTTTGTACGAATACCAGAGGCACAGATAGGCAGTTGCCTACCGTGAAGAAAATACTCTTCTTAAAACTCGTTTAAAGAAGGACATATAATAATGCAATTCACCTCTCCCCTCTTTTGCCCGTGGATATCTTAAAAAACAACTGAAAGAATTGATATATAAATAAAATACAAGAGAAGGTATAAATTGTATAGATATATTGTCTTTGTATAGATGTATATGTCGATATAATCCTATGTCCACACGTCTGACCAGCGTTGACAGGTTAATTTTCCTCCCATTGTAGAGGAGGCCCGTGTCCAACAGTGTGACTTATGTGGGCTGAGATGATGATGATGATAAAAAAGAGGAAGTAATATGACTTAACAACATAAATTGTTCACTTTCTGACATATTTATAAAAGCCCTATTTTAAACAAAAATGTTTTGTAACTAAGAATTTGATATATATTTTGCCCCTGTTTATCTAACTGTATTAATGTACAAAGTTTGTAAATAATTTACCTCCGATAACAATCCACTGTTTCACTGATTGCTGATTAACAAACTTGATCTGAATTTAGTTTGCAACTTGAGTAAAACATCACGTTTTTTTTGTAGTCCGTACACAACGCTGACACAACTTTATGAGACCGCAATCTTCATAAATCTCGTTCAAGGCGACCTTTTTGTCTTTGTCCCATTCTCTTGAAGCTTAGGTAAATTCTGGTCCTTGAAAGTTGGCCACATTTTGTCTACAACTGAAATGTAGCAGTTTTATCTTAGAGCATTACCGTATAAAGCTAAAAAAGATTACCTTCTTTATTCCCTGTGTATTTTAAGGCACCGGTCATTCCCGAGAGTTGAGCAAAGAAGTTTGCTTGCCCTTATACATTGAACATTTTGATAGCTTCAAGCAAATTCCTTATAAGCTGTAGCTCCACACACGCATGTAACAATACTAGAACTACGTGCTGGGCAATGTATGCTTTGTGATCCAATCGCAGTCTTGACTGGGTTAACATGCCTGTATTGTGGACATCACAGAGAGACGATTAGCAATTGCAAATTGCATATTATTTGATCAATAAAAATTTAGGAAAAAGATACACATGGTTATTCTTAAAAGAACTTCAAAAGATTAAATTCTTAATTACTTTTTTGGTTTACCTATGAACTAAATTATTTATAAATCGATTTGAAAATATATTTTTATATGGATGAATATTGAGTAGAACATGGAGACGAGTGTCATAAAAAACGACTGCTCGATATATAGAGATAAAATTATTACTAGAAAAGAAAACTGAAAATAAAATCCTACATCATCCTATCTATGAAGTGCTTAGTACCTCATTAAAGTTAGTCACTTATATTAGAGACTAGAGTTATGCTGAATAGTACATACAGAATTTTAAAATAAAGAAGAAACGATGGATAAATAATGTCTTTCAGTAGCTTTGAAATTAAATAGGACTGTCGAGGAAGTGCTTACAATATAATATATTTTATCGCCATTTTCGTGTCAAGGTACATTTAGCTTAATAAATATAATACACAAGAGAATAAGCAACCAAATAAGGGAAGAATATTCATGAACGAACTTTGTTCCAAGTTTTCGATAAGGAATTATGGTAATGATTTTAAATTGACCTAATCCATATTGCAAAGGCACGAAATTCAAGCAACAATAGTTACCATGGCGGTTTGATGCCTCAACTCAAATTCAATTTTCTAATTAATTTATACGTTCTCACAAAACTTTCTTCAAAAGGTTCTTAAAGGGCGGCTTTAGGATCGTTAAAAATGATGGCCTTGTCAATTAATGGATTTGACAATACAATTAAAATATAATACAAGATGCAATACAAATTAATTTTAAGTTTTCTGTTATTTAATTATGTCCACTGCTTCACGCTTTTCCGTGTGGTGACGGAGTAAGAATACTATTCACCACTCCCTATCTTGCCTGTGAATGTCGTATAAGACGACTATGAGATATAATATGCACATAACATCTGTGCAAGAGAAGAAATACTCGAAATGAAACCCTATAACAACATGTCTGACCAGAATGGTATAGTAGGTCAAATTCCCTCCCATTATGGAGGAGGCCCGAGCCCAACAGTGGGATGGATGTGGATTGCGATGATGATGATGACTGCTTCACACACATTAATCCTGTCATGCACCTTAATTCTGTATGCAATTTCAAAATTTCGATCAATCTCTATGGTGAATATATTCATATAATCATTATGATCAACCGTACTAACTTTCTCATTTATAACAGTAAGTATGTAAGTAATTGCGTCCGTCTAGACCTTAATAGAATTATTTTTTCTCTAATATATTTTATTCGGTTTCCGTGTGGTGACGGAGTAAGTTGAGTTTTCTTGCCGGATCTTTCTCAGTGTGGCCGTGTTCCGATCCGGTGGTAGTATACTAAATTGTTAGGGTTTTCAAATATAATTACTATTAATTTTAATTTTAAATAATTACTAACCATAAACAATATAATTTCATATAGAATCATTTTCTTCTTACACTGGCAATGAATTTGTATCAAAATGTGGGTCAATATTTAATAACTATTTTCTGTATCGGGTAGATAATTATAAATTTTCTGCAATAACGATGACTTGTTGGACGAGAGACACCTTAGTCCGCCCGTGACCATTAACGCTGCAAAGTGTTCGAAACGTCGGGCAATCAAAAATCAAATACAAACGCGATTAAATCCGTAAAGTAGTTTTATTTAAAATGTGTAATACTCGCGTAAACATCAGAAATTAATATTAAGCTGCATTACTAAATCAGTAACAATGTTGGTTACTTTTGTTAAATCGAGCATATAATAAAATACGTTTCCACTATATGATAATTAATGTATGTTCTTCAATGTAAATTTATATTTAACTAGCAACCCGCCCTCGCTTCTCTTCGGTTATAGGTTATAGTCGTTTTACCCGCGTAGTTGCCGTGGGAATACCGGGATAAAATATAGCCTAGTTTACGCCCTGATATTATAGCTTTCCATTGGTGAAAGAATTTTTGAAATCGGTCCAGCCGTTTTGAAGATTACCCGGAACAAACAGACAGACAGACAAAAAATTTTTTATTGTTATTTTAGGCATAGGTGTCGTGCAAATAACCGTGTGAGCATGAAAAAAGCCTATTATTTTGACATTACAAACAGACACTCCAATTTTATTTATTGGTATAGATTTTACCG
Organism: Lymantria dispar; assembly: GCA_032191425.1. Classification (NCBI taxonomy): domain Eukaryota; kingdom Metazoa; phylum Arthropoda; class Insecta; order Lepidoptera; family Erebidae; genus Lymantria; species Lymantria dispar. The sequence continues at coordinate 14,325,693 of CM063449.1, read as the reverse complement.
TAATTTTAGCAATAACTGTGAAAATAACCATTTTGCGGTAACTATTTTATATACACACACTTATTCATATACGTTAACCAATACGGTATTCAATTTGTGGAATCGTAAATTATAAAGGCTCTCAACTGTATTACTCGTCATGCAATTTTAAAATACTCGAAATTGTAATTATTATCAAATGTAAATTTATCATTCAAGCTTGTATTTATCTCAAATCATCAGCTGTGTGGTAGCGGCTTCGAACACTACCAACCCTTGCTTTGCTCGTGGGTATCGTAAAAGACGACTAAGAGCCCTAGATTGACCCGGACCAACTCCATCTGGTACCATTTGGGTCAACGATTACATTCCCAAGGAGGGTTGACGTCAGGCAGGCGGCCGGTCATAAAAGTCATTGCCGAAACTTTTTGCAATATGTCAAAACAGATGACATATTGCGTCGACCCCAAGTAATTGGGATAAGAGCAAGATGATGATTATGATTTATCTCAAATCATTCAAGTCCCACGGCTGGGCTCGAGCCTCCTCCATCACCATCATCGTCGCAACCCACATACATCCCACTATTGGGCTCGGGCCTCCTTCATAATGGGAGGAAATTCTACTACTACTACTACTTATACTAGGTCGAATTTCCCAATCGCAAAATCGACCATGCTGTTCAGACAGGTTGGTATAGGGTTTCACTTCGAGTTTTCCTTCTCTTGCACAGATGTTATGTGCATATTATATACCTTAGTCGTCTTTTATGACATCTACGGGCAAGACGGGCAGTGGTGAATTGTATACACTGTCACCACACGGAAAGCGTCCTCCAAATGAGAGGGAATTTGATCTACTGTACGACGCTGGTCAGAAGTGATGGCATAGGATTTTATTTCAAGATATCCTTCTCCTTGCTTATGCATAAGGGATACAATATTCAAATAACATCTATATGTTATTTGAATATTGTATCCCTTAGTCGCCTTGCCTGACATCCATATGTAAGATAGGAAGTGGTGAATTGTATTCTTACTCCGTCCCCACACTCGTATACATACCACTATTCAGATCAAAGCGATCCATAGTGGCAGCAAAATAGCCCTTTTTTTTTAACGTTGTGGAAATGTATTTGACGCACTGTCTCCCGCCAGTGACAAACGGAGCCGTGTGTGGGACTCGTCGGCCACCGTGTGACCGGAATACCCACTAAAACCACAGCGGCCCCTTCCGCGTAAACTTTTACGGGGCGCCGGAGAGATCGTCTGATGACATTTAATCCCCGTCACCCCAACGCATGGCCGTCTGGCCACGTCCTATCGTCTTTCAAGTGGAAGGAGTTGCGCATATTGGCGCCTTCTCCTCTCAGGTCGCCGCCGGCGGAGCGAGTCAGTGGAGGCATGCACCTTGCATTCACGCTCCACAGCCTCCTTGAAATGACGGCCTCACAAAATGAGGCCATTGATGACCAGCACCTGTCACTGTCAAGCATCTGTGAGATGATGGTCGGCAACGACAGGTCTGAGCAAAATTGATCTACTATAGTAAACTACATGAAGACATTTTGTATAATAGCGGAGACATTTCTAAATAAACGTCTATATACTTTCCGTATGATATACATATAATTGACCACCTACGTCTCATGGGTGTTGTAAAAGATGATCAAGAAATATAGAGTATGCAAATAACATATTGAGTTGCATCGGCAAGAGAGTGAAAACTCGAAATAAAACCATATGCCAACATGTCTGACCAGAGTAGGACAAATTTCCTCCCAAAATGGAGAATGTCTTAGCCCAATAGTGGGACGTGCATAAGCTGAGATTGAAGATGCTGAAGAAATGTTTTTATTAATTTTGCATAAAGGTATAAAAACTTGTAATTAGAATAAGGCGATTCATGTTTTAATATGTATATTGACTTATTAAGTTGTTCCTAGCCATTCCATATGACCATAATAATAATAGTGTAATATTACAAAAAATAAAAAACATCATAAAATGATTGAAAGTCTAACTATCGAATTAAGAGTAATGTGATATTGTTTTTGACGTGACAACGTCTTATAATTCGATGGAGCCGGCTGCACACACGAAAAAACATGACGCATGCGGCGTTACCTCGCTCTGAGGCGTTCCATTTAAGGCTTGATCCATACAAAATATCTATCAAACAAATAAAATTAAAATTTTCTTTTGAAAATGAAACCATTCCATCAGTATTTTCTTATGACGTTGTTACGTTCAACTATCGTCAGTAAACCGCATTTACAGACAACCGATTTTTTTTGGCAGGCTATATATCGGGGCACGCCGTCCGTCCCATTTGGGATGACGAGAGGGCGGCGCGTGACACCGTAACCCCCCGCATCTCCTCTCCTTTGCTATTGGGCCAACCATTGGTACCGAATCCTTGACTTCCGTGGACAGCCCGGCGGAATACTCTTTCAGATACCCGCTTATCGGCGTCGCCCTCACACGTCAGCCTTTCTGCGGGTGACGGACTAGTCCCCGGTCCAATCACCCGCGGCCTTAGCTACAGCGGCATCAGTGGTAACTATTAACATAGCAGACATTTTTTTTTTTATGGGTGGGCTATGGTAAGCGCACGCGCGGTCCAGTGCATCCGGGGCGATGAAAGGACGGTGCGCGGGCCCATAACCCACCCGTACCCACGTCACCTCGTTGTTGGGCCGACCACCGGAGCAGATGTGACTTGTCGTCAGTGGTCGGCCCGACGGAATACCCTTCCGGGTAACCTCACCTCTCGACGTCCTGGGACGTCGGTCGCCGTCGCGCGGTCAGCCTCTCTGCGGGTGACGGACAATATAGCAGTCATGCTCCACTTTTTCAAAAATGGGGTCTATTTTATCATTGACACGGTAACCAGAGCGAGATGCTTCTTTGACATCAAAATTCTCAGATTGAAAATGTTTATACCAACTTTGAGTTACTTCTACTGACACTGCATTAGCCCCATAAACTTTACAAATATTTTCGCGGCTTGTAGTAGCAAGTATTAATATTATATATTCATAAAAGAACAGATTACGACAGGAACTAATATGGCTTAATGTATAAATAAAATATTATTATTTATATTTATATTATTATTTAAAATATTACACAACAATCATAATTGATTCACCGCACAGTCGCTTACGCACAACATCGTGTCGCTCCGTCTTACTTACATACTACTACGTATAGATTATATACATATAGCCCATCAAATAGCGTGGCGTTACATCGCCAGCCTGTTTACGCCACGTCAACGATCAGGTTTACCATCGCATATTCCGCCATATAGCGTTGCGTTGCGTGGTACCGATCTGTTTACGCCGCGCCAATGATCAGGTTTACCCTCGCCTATAGATGTTTCACATCAAAACAATCATAATATTATATGTTTAATGTTGTTTTGCTCATGAATTTTTATACGAATATTTTTTTTAATACCATACCGCCATAATGTAAATATATGTATGTTTTAAATTATGCCATTGCACATACCATCCAAAATGTAAATTATTTATATTTATTAAAACTTACGTGATATTAAAATCGTAATTATATAGCTTAGTTTACAATTTAAATTATTAATTACAATAATCTAGATTCATATGTAAATTACTTTTACATTATAAATGATACAAAGCAGCGCAATACCGTAGCTTGTATAGATTTAATTAAAATCTCCATTGATTAATAGCTCTCTAGAGCCTATAAATATGGGCTCCATTTTTTGTGAAGTACGTACTCATAAAATGTACAGACCAATCCCATCAAGTGCTTTCGATACAAAATTCACAATATTTGTAGTTCATAACATAAAAGATAGGATAAAATAAAATTTCAATTTGTTTTATACATGTATGTATTGCAATGATGTTTATGTGCACCTATAATATTAATTCATTATCATTACAGCCCACATACCCACTGTTGGGCTCGGGCCTTCTCCACAATGGGAGGGAATTTGACCTAATATATCAGGCTGGTCAGACATGTTGGTATAGGGTTTCATTTCGAGTTTTCTTTCTCTCGTCTTTTACGACATCCACGGACAAGATAGAGTGAATTGTATTCTTATTCCGTCACCACACGGAAATAGTATTAATTACGCCATCAATATAAAATGAATATTACGATATTAATATTTTATTGTAACTTCTTTTTATTTTATTATAAGTGTAGATAAATTTTATGGACTATAGATTGATGGTGATAGCGATCTTATTACATACATGATTTTTGAGATACATTCATTCCAATATAACTTATCCTACGAATCCTTTAGCAGTAGATATACTGTAATTGTGCTCGTCAAGTTTAAACTTAACCTTACATATTTCAGTAATTGAACAGTAGATATAAGATGCCGTTACGTTTACTGGTACATTGGCAAATGGTAGAATCAAAATAGCTACGGGAGAACTGAATCAATTCTTCTGAATTATGTATAATATGACCACAGTGTCTTAAGTCTTCTGTTTACAGCCGCGGCCGATCCGTCCGGGGTACTATCACACTCTCGCAGAAAATCGACGTCTAAGTAGTAGGAATTTAATAATGCACTTCGATGAGCCAGAGCAAGAGTCCAACTTTCTGAGTATGTTTGCTTGTGATGGGTTTTGAATCACCGAACAACGCATTCACACCTTCTTCACTTTCTTCTTCATCATTTCATTCAATGAAATGGGATTAATTATTATAAGTTTCTTCTGTGTGGTGACGGAGTAAGAATACAATTCACCACCCGTCTCTTGCCCGTCGATGTCGTAAAAGACGACTAATGGATATCATTTGCATATAATATCTATACAAGAGAAGGAAACCCTATACTCAAAACAAAACCCTATACCAACACGTTTGCGACGGCGACCGACGTCCCAGGACGTCGAGAGGTGAGGTTACCCGAAAGGGTATTCCGTCAGGCCGATCACTGACGACAAGTCACATCTGCTCCGGTGGTCGGCCCAAGAACGAGGTGACGTGGGTACGGGTGGGTTATGGGTCCGCGCGCCGTCATTGCATCGCCCCGGACGGACTGGACCGCGCGTGCGTTTACCATAGCCCACCCATAAAAAAAAAAAAGAAATGTGGTGTCGTGGGACACCAGGTAGGCACGAAGTTCCTTCGGCTAATGTAGAATTGACACAATTTGCAAATATTAAATCGGTTCTACTGGAAATTCTATGAGGTTTGTCAAAAATCCGGCGTTCCTGCGGTCAAATATGACTGATTTATGGCAGTTTGGGGTTTGAACGATGTTTCACATCAAAAAAGGGGGAGAGGGAAGTTTCTAATGGGGGGTTGGGGTAGTCCGGCGGCAATATAGGGTGCAAGCGGGGTCAAAATTTCTATCAAAAATGGTCTAGCACTTATAGTTTTTGAGATACGGCGGTCAAAACAATTTCGTCTCATTTAACGGTTTTATTCCACGCACTTTTTCTTACGGTTTTATTGTTACGGTTTTACTATCACATTTTTTCAGCTCGGTCGCGCAGTAAAATCCCTATCTCCTCCAAGCCTGCCGTAAGGAACTTCGTTCCAAAAAAAAAAAAATACCAACACGTCTGAGCAGTGCGGTATAGTAGTTCAATTTCCCTCCAATAGGGGAACCTCCTCCTTAATAAGGGAGATTCGAACCTCGTCCCTAATAAGGGAGGAGGTTCGAATCCAGTAGTGGAACGTGTATAAGCTGAGATGATAATGACAACGACGATATGAAAAGTAAGGCAGATGGTTTATATAGAACAATATCAAAAGCACAATATCAAATTGTAGGAATTACTAAAGAAGTAAAATTATTTAATTGGTACGAGTAGTTAGGTAATGAAACCAGCTGTCAAATGTATATTGGAGTTTCGTATACAAGTCACGAGCCCGCAACAATTTCATTAATATTAATACTAAAGTAAGTTGTGACGTGTAATATTAATAGCAAAGTGAGTGATAACAGACCAGACTTTTATCGACTATAGACTAATTGCATAATAAAATATAAAGATTTTGACAACTCGAACCTCTTCTGCTATAGGAGGGAAATTGACTTACTATGCCAAGCTGGTCAGACGTGTTGGTAGAGGCTTTTATTTAGTTTTCCTAGGCTTGCATAGATGTTATATGCATATTAGATATTATTATTACTAATATTATAAATGCGGAAGTAAGTTTATTGTTTATTTATTTGTTACGCTTTCACGCTTAAACCGCTGAACCGATTTCAAAAATTCTTTCGTCAATGGAAAGCTATAATATCAGGGAGTAACATAGGCTATATTTTATCCCGATATTCCCACGGGAACGGGAACCACGTGGGTAAAGCAATTGAAACCGAAGCGAAGCGAGGTTGCTAGTATTAGATATCTCTGTAATCTCTTACGACACCCAAGATCGAGACGGGTGTTGAATTGTGTTCTTACTCCGTTTCGAAGGAAAGAATGGTGGATGATTGCTCCTCTATGTAGGTTTATTTGTATAAAGCTGTGATTTTGCAAAAAATACTATTTATCTTGTCCCATTGTTGAGCTTGGCCTCCTCTGGGAGGAGGCCGAGCTCATGCATCGTTGCATGCTCATGCATGCACTCGAGCATGGGAGGGAATTTGATCTACTATACTATGCTGGTCAGACATGTTAATATAGGGTTTCATTTCGAGTTTTCTTTCTCTTGAACATCCCTTAGTCGTCTTTTACGACATTCATGAGCAAAATAGGGAATGGTGAATTGTATTCTTACTCCGTCGCTATACGGAAAAATATTATTTAACCATGTAAAAATAATAATAAATAATAAATACGACGATTTTCGTTTTAATTTAAAAAAGTAATGGTTTCAAAGTATAACGTCAATTTTCCTTCATTATCTTTTATATAATATCCTACCAAAAGCTTTTCACGATAATAGTCTTCCGTAATAGGCTTCATTCAATCTAATGTGCGCCGAAAATTTAACGTTCCTCATAATGTAATTTCAAAATTAATTATTACCTTATTAATTCAAATTAGCCGCCGCCATATTGATGAAAATATAATTAACATTAACGTTATTCTGTTCATTGTACATACGCAGCTCAGTATACGGAATATTTAAAATAATTTTTGTAAGTATTAATTACTCTTATATTCTATATTCAGCATCATACCATGCATGCTAGGCGCGTTGGCAGCTTGGTAGGATCCCTAGCCGAGGCCGCGGGTGACCGGACCGGGGACTTTAGTCCGTCACCCGCAGAGAGGCTGACCGCGCGACGGCGACCGACGTCCCGGGACAAGGACGTCGAGCGGTGAGGGTACTCGAAAGGGTATTCCGTTGGGCCAACCACTGAGGACGAGGAACTCAGCACTGGTGGTCGGCCCAACAACGAAGGCGACGTGGGTATCGGTGGGTTATGGGCCCGCGCGCCGTCCTTTCATTGCCCCGGACGGAACTGACGGCGTTTGCGCTTACCATAGCCCACCCTTAAAAAAAGCTTGGTTGGATAGTTGGGGTTATATATGCTTATGCTACTTAGTTTCGATTGGGCTCTTACCTCCTCCAGAACGAGAGGGAAATTGACCTACTTACACCACGCAGCTCAGACGTATTGGTGGTGTGATTTCCAGTATTTTTTTTCTCTTGTACAGTTATTATATGCATAATATATCCCTTAGTCGTCTTTTACGACACCCATGGGCAAGATAGGGAGTAATTAATTGTATTCTTACTCCGTCACCACACGAAAAATATAGATACCATAACATTATGAAACAGAAACTGCATTAACTAGTTCATAACTTACATTTAATAAAGGAAGTATTTCTGCAAACAATATAACAGAGTAAACATATAAAGGCATATTTGTGGTGGTTGATGTTTGTCTTTTTGTACGTAAGTAATAAGCTCTCTAAGTAGAATGTGGTGGAGCGTAGGATGCATTGAGGCAATATATTAAGGCTTATGCGGGTTGTTTGAAGTGTACACAGACTTTCAAAACTCATATCTAATATATAAAATATTATGGTATTAGACTAACCTAAAATTATGAAAGAAGTTATAAATAAAAGTCAAACGAAAAATAAAAAACCAATGCGATAAAAGCGTGAAATCAGTTTTATTTCTAACAGCCCGCCCTCACTTCGCCTCGGTTTCAGTTGCCTTATCCGCATAGTTCCCGTGGGAATACCGGGATGAAATATAGCCTATGTTACTCAGGGATAATGTAGCATTCTAATGGTGAAATAATTATTGAAATCCGTTCAGTAGTTTTTGAGTTTATTCGTAACAAATATACAAGGTCTTTTCTTTATAAGATTAGTGTAGATGTGTCATGTAAAAATAAGACATCATTATGAAAGGCCCCAAAACCCATAAAGTAATGAAGAAGTTTTTTAGATAAAGGAGAAGAAAATATAACCCAATTTTCGCGTAATAAGAATGTTCTGCGCTACCATCCATTCTTATAGGTCTCGTAACAGACAACTAAAGAACGCAGGCGCATAAAACAACTGCAAGAGAAAAATTTAAATAAAAACCGGGTTGCGTTATCAGGTTGATAAAGTAGGCATATATCCACCCATCTTAAATAAGAATAAACATTAAAACAAATTGATAATAAAGCCAAATATTCAGGGATTTTATAAAAATATAATTAAAACCATCGTGTGGTGATAAGTTATAAGTACTAATACTACAACTATTGACCGTCCACTTTCTTGTCTGTCATGGATATAGTGATGACTAAACGATATGATAATCATATAACGTCTATGCAAGATTTTGTTTTTATTGCAAACGGTGGCAAGCGAGCATACAACACACTCGATGGCAAATGTTGCTGCCACTCATGGACCATTGCAACGCTGTTGCCCATTGCGAAGAAAGTGAAGGGAGTGAGAATCACCAAAACTCACCACAGGCAAACACCCTTACAAAGTTGAGCCTCCTGTTCTCTCGCTCACCGAACGAAGCGCAGTAACATATTGCTACTACTCTGACATCGATTTTCTGCGAGAGCGTGGTACCTACTGCCCCGGTCAGACTGGCTCACGGCTTTGGACAGACAACTGTAATCAGTGTAGTCCTACCACATGGAGACGAAAATGGAATATTCTAAAGAAAAATCATATACAGAAAATTCTAAATAAAACAATATACTCAACTCGTCTGACCAGTGTAGTAGGTCAGTTGCCTTCATATTGTGAGTTCAGCACTAGGAAGTATCTGGTCTGTAGATGCTGATTATGATAATGAATTAAAACCAACAAACCTAATCTCCATCAGAATCAAATATCTTTGTACTATATTTCGAATTTTTACAATAGGAGGTTTTAGATTCTTCCATTTATTCTCAATTTTAGTTCGCTAAAAAAGTACTTAGAAGTCTTCATATATTATTCAGACTGCGGGCAAATGCAGTACAATTGCTTTTATATTATAAGTATAATATAGTTATGTGTAAAAACCTGCAGAGCCATTGGAGAATATAAATCAGGTAATAATTTGAATTTCGCGTGGCTGGCAATACTTAACCCTAAAAGTATTATCGTTCATTCAAAAGTTCATAAAACGCGAGTTTTATGTAGATATTAAGAAAAATATACATACTTAGCTTTAAATTGAGTCTATCATCTATATTAATATATAATATGACTAAAGACTGTAATTTCAAATATAAGAAAAGATTTAATAAGCAATTCTCGATTTTTCTTCAATCCATATGCATCAAACTATTAGATAAGGACTTCTTACAAAATAAAAGAAAATACAACTTTTTATTCCACATTCCAGCCAGACGGTTTGAGAGTATTTAGTTTTGAGTCGCTTTTCTATTGCAGTGATGTTAGAAGACGTCACATAGTCTGTGAGTAGATGTTTTTTTGAATGACGGCATAAGGGATGCTGTCGTGCCTCCCAAATAAGGGGAAAATTTACCTAATATAGCATGCTGGTCAGATATGTTGGTATAGGGTAATATTTTGAGTTTTCTTTCACTTGCACAAATATTATGTGCATACTATATCCCTTAGTCATCTTTTACGACATTCACGGGCAAGATAGGGAGTGCTGAAATATATTCTTACTCTGTCACCATAAGGGACAGTACCGTTTAATAGATCAGTTACCACATATTGTCAATGCTGAAGCCCAGCAGGGGTGTACATAATTTAAGATTATGACAATAAACTGTTTTGGAATGGAGATGTAAATGGCTATTTAAATCTTTGAAGCAAAGTATTCTTTACTATTTTCTTGCTAAATAAAATCATCAATAAGTTAGTCTGTTCATATAGAGAGAATGAATGAAAGGAGACTAACAATAAAAATTTACAGCGAATGTGAAAGGAAGTCTTGGAAAGGGAAGACCAAGGCGGACATTCCACGATCAAATCGGGGACATTCTTAAGAAACACCGTGTTAGAAATACTCTAAACCGAAGAATATAGTGAATGTGGAGGAGGTGAAAGTTGTATGTCAAGATCGTAGGAAGTGGAGGGAAGTGGTTTCTGCCTACCTCTACGGGAAAGAGGCGTGAATATATGTACGAATGTTTGTATAAAATCATATCAACATACGCATTACACAAAATATATTACTGTTATTACAGTATAAAAACAACCTTAAAATACTTTTTTAAAGTTACATAAACAATAATTTACGTAATAACTTAATTGGAAAGTTTGTTCGAGTCACTTGATTTTCGTGCCTGTAAAGTAGCACAAACCCAACACTTTATTGCGTGTCGCTTTATTTGACGCTTAAAAAAATGTTACATTTTTAAAGCATGACTAAATACATCCCCTGAGTTAGTAATAAAAAATATATACTTTCTTATATTTAAACAGCCTAGTTACTTTACCATATAGAACATTTATAATTATGGAGTATGTAACATTTTCTATTCAATGATGATTCATATTTTAATATCATTAGATACAAGGGAATTAGGATGAGACACCATAATAATATAATGTATAAAGAAAAAATAAATTAAAATAGTTCATTTGTGTTTCGCAGAGATAACATATTTATACAACTTAGTTAAAATTGATGATATCTGATGTTTACGCGAGCACTACACATTGTAAATAAAACTACTTTTACGGATTATATCGCGTTTGTATTTGATTTATTAAAGATCTACATCTCACTGACAATGAAACTATGGTCAGTTTTGATGTCACATCACTTTTCACCTGTTTACCTGTAGAGGAATGCATTAAAACTGTAACTAAGAAGCTATCAGACAATAATATGCCACTGGAATATGCTGAACTATTACGTCAGTGCCTAACAACTGGATATTTATTGTGGAATGATGAATTCTACAAGCAAGTAGATGGAGTGGTTATGGGCTCGCCTGTCTACCCTGTTGTCGCTGACATTTTCATGAAGGACTTCGAGGAGCTGGCCTTATCAAGCTCACCTGTCACACCAAGGTTCTATAAGCGGTACGTAGATGACACTTTCACAATATTACCTACAGACAAAATAACCATATTCCTAAACCATCTTAACTCCATCAATCCAAAAATTCAATTTACTATGGAACTGGAGTCAAATAACTCATTAGCTTTCTTAGATATTTTGGTTATCCGTAAACCCAATAACACCTTAAGTCATACACTGTATCGTAAGGCAACACATACTGACAGATATCTGAACGGAGATTCTCATCATCCCCCTTCACAGTTAGCTACCGTGTCTAAATCTTTGTTGCAGAAAGCACGAGGAATCTGTGACGAGGAGCACCTGGCTGGGGAGCTGCAGCATGTCAAGCAGGTTCTACGTGCAAACAAGCTGCAAGTTCCACGCCCCCGTCGCAGAGACCGTGTGAAACCACTCACAGTTGAGCGCCTCCCTGCAGTACTACCTTATGTGAAAGGAGTCACTGACAAGATTGGCTATATCCTGAAACGGGCTTCCATAAAAACTTATTTTAAGCCACTCAAAAGGATAAGTCAGCTCTTACCACCTGTCAAGTGCCAGATCCCTCTACAAGATGCAGGAGTTTATAAACTTGACTGTGACTGTGGTCTCTCTTATATTGGGCAAACAAAGAGATCCATAAGAACTCGGGTCAAAGAATACATAGCTGATGTGAAGCACCGCCATCACATCACACTAAGTCTGCAGTCTCTGAACATAGTCAGGACCGCTCCCGCCATAACATTAGGTTTGATAAACCTCAAGTCCTCGCAAAGGTACACCGATACCTGCCTAGAATGGTACGCGAGGCTATTGAAATCAAAAAACACAAAAATTTCAATAGAGAGGATGGCTGGGTATTACCATCAAGCTGGATCCTGTTATAAACATAATTAAAAATAAATCCAAAGAAACCACCACAAGATTGCATGATACTGTGAGCACTTATTGTATGGATTTGACCCACAATAATAATAGTTAAAGATAATTTTATAAATCAAAAATATTTTAGTAAGACAAAGTAAGCCGCATCTAAAATTAAAAATCAATATTAATTTGGCATCATGTCCCCTGACTTTTCTTGCCCGATCTTTCTCAGTGTGGCCGCGTTCCGATCCGGTGGTAGTATATTAGTTTTGTTAGTTTTAAATCAACAAATTGTAACAATAATTACTACAAAATTTAATAATTACTAACCATAAACAATATAATTTTTTCATATAGAATCATTTTCTTCTTACAATTTGTACTAAAATGTGGGTCACAATTTAATAAATTTATAACTAATTTTCTGTATCGGGTAGATAATTATAAATGTCTGTAACAACGATTACTTGTTGGACGTGAGACACCTTAGTCCACCCGTGACCATAAATGCTGCAAAGTGTTCGAAACGTCGGGCAATCATAAATCAAATACAAACGCGATATAATCCGTAAAAGTAGTTAGTTAAAATTACTTATATACAGAAGAGCTGAGGTCTAACGGAAGAATAAATACATAATATGTACAATTTAAAAAGCCATATTTTGTCCTCAATAATAATAAAAAGTAATAACTAAAATGTTTCGCACACAATAATTTCTGATGTTTACGCGATTATAAAATAAAATTACTTTTACGAATTTTATCGCGTGCGTATTTCAAGGTCTAGTTGAACGTGAAACACCCGAGTTCTGCTGTAACTATGAACGTTGAAAAGTATTCGAAATATCAATTGAAAATCAAATAAAAACGTGAAAAAATCTGTAATCATAATCAGTAAAATTGAAAATTTGGATAACCCCCGAAACAAATTAAAACAATAAAAAAAATTTACTCTTCAAAAGAAATTATCAATTAATTGTCATTTAACGATTATACTAGCACGCGTGAAGGACTTAATCGAGTAATCATACACCATTACATCATTTTGGAAAGGAGCTGATACTCTTACATTTCTGGACCGATATTAACCAAACATAGCTAAGAATCACCGCAAGGAAACCGACTGTTAAATGAATAAAACCACATCGAAATCGGCCCATCCGTTTGAAAGCTACGATGCTACATACAGACATACACACACAAAGACAGACATCGACGTCAAACTTATAACACTCCTCTTTTTCGTCGGGGGTTAAAAATAGTTTTATTTCATATGTGTATGGATCATAATGAAAAAAAGGGTAAAAAAATATTAAAATGATATTTCATTTTATTGACTGTATTATTGGACAATTATATCTTAAGTATGAATTCTGAATCGGAATAAAGTAAGCGCACAGTCTGGAATTATTATATTAGCTGACAATGTGTTTACCACGATAATTACACGTTACAGTGACATTGATCAATCATCATCATCATTGCAGCCCACATGCGTCTCACTGTTGGGCTTGGGCCTCCTCCACAGTGGGAGGGAATTTAACCTACTATACCATGCTGGTCAGACATGTTGGTATAGGATTTCATTTCGAGTTTTCCTTCTCTTGCACAGATGTTATGTACATATACTATGTTAGAATTCCATTTAAGGTTCTAAGAGGGGGGCTGCAGATTTGTAATATAGGCCTCGAGCCCAGTACAGACTCCAGTTCTCATAAAGGAACAATTAATTTGTTATCGTTTTATTTTTTTTATATGTATATCTAATAGTCTAATGTAACAACACATTGTATGTTCATTACCGTTCCCTACTGACCTAGGATGCGCAGTGGAAGGGAACACCAGGCCAGTGAGGGATACCAAATGGGTAATAACATTGGCTTGCGATTACGCAAGGCTATTTTAAGTTCTCCTAAATGATAGTACAAGAACAGATTTTAACACTTACGAGTAGATACCGCGGAGGTAGCTATAACGTAACCTAACTCAGCGTTCGGTCTGGCCAGACAAATAGAAACTAACTGAGGGGTTACTTAGCTTTGTATCCAAAAGCGCGGTGATGACAACGGCCTCGTACACTTCAAGGACTCAGGCTTGCTACTCGTACACACAATTTAATGTTCACAAATATATACTTAATTCTAATTAACTCGCGTACATAAACGGCACACAAAACAAAGGGTGGCGCGCAATATTACAAATACCACGATTTCACGGCTTTAGTCCACAAAAGACATAGCAATTACAAAAATATGTGCGTACGCGACCGTTACTTCCAATCCGCGAACCAAAAGCGAAAGTGAAAGTGCAGTAACCAAAAGGGCGGAAACAAAACGACCCCGGGGCCGGCCGACGCGACGGCCCCGTGCCATCCGCGAACCAAAAGTCCAGCTTTAGTCCCAAAAAGGGCGGAAACAAAACGACCCCGGGGCCGGCCGACGCGCCGGCCCCGTGCCATCCGCGCACCAAAGAGTGAAAAAAAAAAGTGAAAGTGGCGGCCGGCTCCGAGCCAACCGCGAACCACAAAAATCAGAACTACCCTACATGGATTTAATTATTAAACTAATATAAAAATGTTTGGTACCGAACATCTACCCGCCTCGGACAGGTCTACCTGGCCGCTAATCAATTGGTAAACGGGACAATGTTGCTACCGCTCTCTTCAGTACCGAACCGTCCACCTGAACCTCAGCAAAACGAGGCACATTATCTGCGCCATATACTAAATTTAAAATTCGGCCTCGACGCCAGCATAGTGGCGGCAAATTGGTATCTTTTATCAAAACGAGGTCACCAACTCGAGGTGGATTAGTCTTGTCAGTCCACTTAACGCGCTGCTGGAGAACATGAAGATATTCTAAGCTCCAACGCTTCCAAAAGCTTTGAGTAAGCTGTTGGACCAACTCAAACCGCGAGAGACGACTTGATCTCACATCAACAAAGGGGTACTCAGGCAAAGCATTAAGTGGCTGACCAATCAAAAAATGACCCGGTGTGAGAACCTCCAAGTCACTCGGGTCTGAAGAGATCGGACACAACGGTCGCGAGTTCATTACGGCCTCTATCTTACAAAACACAGTTGCGAGTTCTTCAAATGTGAGTACAGACTCACCAATAACTCGTCGCAAATGTGCTTTAGCAACCTTAACTGCGGCTTCGAAAATACCACCCCAATGTGGGCATGCTGCCGGACTAAATTTCCAGGTTATACTACGACTGGTTAGTTTATTACCAATATTTGTGTGATTGCTGGCTAAAAAATCATGTACATCTTTCAAATAATTATTGGTTCCCTTAAAATTTGTGCCACAGTCCGAACGTATCAAAGAAGGCAGTCCTCTCCTTGAAACAAATCTATCAAGTGTCGCAACAAATGCCTCGGTGGAGAGGGATGACACTAATTCAAGGTGCGCCGCTTTAGTTGACAGACATACGAAGACACACAAATAGGCCTTGACTGTTTTACTGTTTCGTAGAGTTGAAGTCTTAACCAAAAAAGGACCTGCAAAGTCGGTGCCTACACCGGCGAACGGCCTCGATTCTCTGACACGATCAGAAGGGAGGTCACCCATCAAAGGTTGCATGGTACTAGCCTTCAGCCTGTAACAAGGCATGCAACGAAATACCACACTGCGAATCGTTCTTCGAGCAGACAAAATCCAAAATTCTCGCTGCAATATGGCTAATAAGGCGTTACAGCCAGCGTGAGAATTTCTAATGTGACGGTCCGTCACCAACAATTGCACAAAATGACCTTGCTTGGGTAACAATATAGGGTGCCGACTACCGTAGGGTAGACTAGAGTTTCTGAGGCGACCTCCAACACGTAAGACACCCGTGTTGTCCAAAAAGGGGCTCAACATACGCAAGGTTCCTGTTAGTTTAGCCTTACCAGCTTTCAAAATTTCAATCTCCCTTTCAAAATATGTATCCTGTACCACACGTATCCAATGGCAAAAAGCCTCCTGTCGTTCTTGTGGTGATAGAAAAGCCTCTAATTTTTTGTTCCGTAAGTGCTTACAGTTGTAATAGAAGCGCTTAATCCAAGCTGTTACACTTACTAATTTATCGAGGGAGCTATACCGATTCAATAAGACATTTGGATCGAATACGCAAGCACGCCTCTCAACAGCGAGCAGTCGCAATCCAGGCAACGGACCTACGTCCAAAACCGGCGTCAGTGGCCATTCAGACTCTGAGCGTAATAACCATTCCGGTCCCCACCAAAGGGAGTGCGTTACCAAGGCGGGGGATGTACAACCCCGAGATGCACAATCAGCTGGGTTAAGCTCACCAGGCACATGCCTCCAAATCAAGGGAGTCTCAGATTTCTGAATTTGGGAGACTCGGTTCGCTACAAATACCTCTAAGGTGTGAACTGAAGCCTTTAACCAGCACAAAACAATTTGGCTGTCAGTCCACGCGTAAGTGGTGCTAATGTTCACAGTATGACGCAACAAATTCGACACGTGATTAAGAAGACGCACAAGCAGAGTAGCCCCTGCCAATTCAAGTTTAGGGATTGTCAAAGCAGTCCGTAGGGGTGCCACCTTGCTCTTCGCCATGACCAGTGAGATCTTCACTTGGCTGTCAGAACCCACCGTACGCAAATATACACAAGTGGCGTAACCCCGTTCAGAGGCGTCCGAGAAACCATGCAGAGTTGCCTGGTACTTTCCTGGAGGAAGCATAGAACGAGGGATCGATACCTCATTGATCGCAGGAAGTGAGGATACAAATTTGGTCCAGTCTTCCATCAAAGCTCCCCGAAGAGGTTCGTCCCAGCCTAGTCCTGCCATCCAAAGCCTTTGTAAAAAGCATTTAGCCCAAAATATGACGGGACATATCCAACCATTTGGATCAAATGTTCTTGCAACCGTGGAAAGCACCAAACGCTTAGTCCAAATGCGCGGCAACTCTAAGTCAACATTGTAAGTGAATATGTCTGGGGCTGGTTTATACTGAATGCCGAGAACAGTCATCATAGCAGGGTTCTCGATATTCTCGAACAAATGCGGATCTTGCTGATGTTCATCCGGAAGTCCCTTCAAAAGCGCAGGTGAGTTGGATATCCACTTCCGTAACTCATAGCCCGCGGTGGCTAAGATGCCTATCAATTCATCCCGTAGAAGGATGGCCTCTTTCTCAGAGGGTGCACCAGTACAAATGTCATCGACATACAAATCCTCTTTCAAAATCGCGGCTGCGCGAGGAAACTTTAAGCGCTCCAGGTCCGCGAGCTCCCACAGAGACCGTATAGCCAAATAGGGGCTTGACTTTAACCCGTACGTGTTTGTATTGAGCTCATAAACAACCATGGGATCCTGGGGGCTTTCACGCCATAGAATCAACTGATACCGACGGTCATCCGGGTGAATAATCGTCTGTCTGAACATCATCCTTATGTCAGCCACAAATACAACCTGATGTCGACGAAACCGAGTGATGACGTCACAGAGATCCTTGATCAATTTAGGACCAGCATACAAACAATTGTTCAACGATACACGCGTTGAAGTTTGCGCAGAACCATCGAATACTGTACGCAATTTGCCATTTGATGCCTTAATTACAGCATGATGCGGTAGAAAGAAGTGATCCACTGTTTGCCAATCTAATTTCGACACAGACATGTGTCCCAACTCCTCATATTCACGCATAAAATCAATGTATTTCTCCTTTAGGAGAGCATCTCGAGCCATTCGGCGCTCCATAGCCAATAGTCGTTTCTCAGCAGCAGGCCGCGAGATGCCAAGTGGTGGCCGTACGGCGAGAAACGGCAATCGAGTCATAATCTGACCAGTACGTAGGCGACTCGTATTGTTTTGGTAAAACAATTCGCACTCCTCATGCTCCGGATCAGTGCGCGGAGCCTGTGGTGGTTCTTCCACTTCCCAAAACCTCTGAACCGCATCAGAGAGAGCAGAGCCTACCATCAAGCCAATGTCAAGACGGGTATCCGTGAGGACCGGTCCCATCAGTGCAGAGCCAAATATGGTCGGGATGGCTACCATGCCTCCTGGTTGCATGACCTGAATGCTACCCAAGAATATGTTTCCCAGAACATCGGCGCCTAGCAACAAATCGACCGATCCAGGTATACCAAATTTGGGGTCTGCCAAGTTCAAACCCGACGCTAAACCAATAGCATACGGAGACAACTGCTTCTCCGGATGGGTGCCCAAAATATTGTTCATAACAATGGCTGAACACTCAAACAATGGGCTTGACGAGTTTATAGGAGAGAACGCACATAATACTTGGCCTTCAACATTGGCCACAACTGCGTTGCCAACACCTCTAGTGACATGAGGAAAATCACGCATACTTAGGCGTACCTGCCCCACCAACCAAGAAGACGCTATACACCCCTGAGAGCCTGTGTCCAGAATTGCCCGGACCACAACAGAGGCACCTGTCCGTCCCCAGACCCTTACAGAAGCAGTGGGTAGGAGTACGGTTTCAAACGGGGGTGGTGCATGACGGGGGGAGGCGCCGTGTTCCTAATGTCGTCTAGGCAGCGGGTGATTCTCATGTTCACGGGAAGCGTCATCAAAGGTAGGTACCCGCCCGTGACGATACGGGCGCGAATCGTGGTTATCACTCTTACCACGGGCTTCCGATGACGGCGAGCATTGACCTTGTGGGCGCCTCGCTGCGGCAGAATCTACGACGCGCGGGGGTGAGCGACTAGGTCTCGAACTGCGGTTTTCATACCGGTGCCTTCGCTCATAACTACCCGTAGGTGAGACTTGACGTTCATGTTCACGACCAATCCCATTATTATTCGCACAAAGAAGTTTCAAATGCGGGCCTCCGCAGTACGTACATGGGCGAGGATTAGGGCAATCGCGATGGAAATGGTTTCCCAAGCAAGAAAAGCACCAACCTCGAGCCTTAGCCAAACGCCTACGCGAGGCCACGTGCAGCGCAGTGAAATCTGAGCAACTGGCAACCTTATGACTCGGGGACTTGCAATAGGTGCACTCAGGTCGCGACTGTACAGCAGCAAAACGTGGTGGGTGACGAACCTCTGGCCTTCTAAAGGCGTGATTGCGGGTCGGAGCCGATGACCGCGGCAACTGTTGACCAAATGACCTGTCAACGACCGTCATGTCTACCATCCTACACTCGTCTTCCAAAAACTTCTTAAGGTCATCAAAAGCAGGCAAGTGAGTTGCATCATCACCTCCATATTTTTGCTCGAAACGAGCCCTAAGTTCCGCAGGAAGCTTTTTTAAAACAATATGCACCAGCATATATGACCAAGTGCTCACCGGAAGGTCTAACCTTTCCAGTGCGTTGATCGCAATCATCAATGGGTTCAATAAGTCGGACCTTAAAGCCGAGACCCTAGATACCACTGGCAGACCCAAGAGCTGACCAATGTGTGTATCTGCCAGGCAACGCTTATTTTGGTAACGCTTTATGAGAAGGTTACGTGCCACTAGGTAGTTTCCATCATTGATCTCCAGGTGCTGAACTAAACCTCTCGCCTCACCTTCCAACACGGAGAACAGGTAGGCCAATTTTTGAGCGGAACCTAAGTCAGAACGCGCGTGGACTAAGCTCTCAAACAAATTTATGAAACCTAGCCATTGGTCCAAACGACCATCAAAACGCGGCAGGTCCAAAGTGGGCAGTTTACTCAATAAGCCCGACGTAGAAGGTTTCACATCCCTAGACGCGGGAGACTCACCCCTTTTCGACGCGGAAATTTCCCTAGCACGCTGTGAGATTCGATCTGCATAATCCATGATCTGGTCATAATCCGCGTGTACCAAGTCACGATACGTTTGTGGGTAATCTTCATCAGAAATATCTAAAATTTTTGTGTTGAAGTTACGGTACACATCATCAACAAATTGTAAGCGCGTATCCAATTTGCTGTACCTATCCAGGAGAGACTCATTTCGATCAGACCTATCAACCAAGGCGGTTGCAGTCGAGAACCATCTCAACTCAGAGCGCAGCTTACCTGCCGAGTCCTTAGCGCTAGCAAAAGCAGCCATAATAATCGAATAAAATAATTAAATTCCAACAAAAAAAATATATATATAATCAACTAAATAAATCAACCAATTGAAACAACAATCAAAAAATACAAATTACAAAATTGAACAACAATTAAATTATTGCGCAAAGGGAAACGTTAATATTTGTCTGTATAAGTACCATAAACAAAACGCAAAATAATATTAAACTAATTGTCTATACAGTTCAATTCATTCGTTCATTCAATCACGAGACTGCACTACTCTGTGGCACAATGTACTACGCAAATTATTTTATTACTCTGTGGCACATTAAGTAAACAATGATATTCAAAATTTCAAATGTTGCAGTGAACTTATTTATATGATATTTTTAATAACTAATAACAATAAGTACACAAATGATCAATCACACAAATATTTAATGTGTATCTTTATACACCAGACTATTTATTAAACTGGGCCGTAATACGTAAAATTCAAGTAATTATATATCGATTTATTTTTCAACACGGGCACTTGTAGATATCAATACCAAACAAAATTACTAGATTCACTAGAACCACGCTCTGCTACCAGGAAATATGTTCATTACCGTTCCCTACTGACCTAGGATGCGCAGTGGAAGGGGACACCAGGCCAGTGAGGGATATCAAATGGGTAATAACATTGGCTTGCGATTACGCAAGGCTATTTTAAGTTCTCCTAAATGATAGTACAAGAACAGATTTTAACACTTACGAGTAGATACCGCGGAGGTAGCTATAACGTAACCTAACTCAGCGTTCGGTCTGGCCAGACAAATAGAAACTAACTGAGGGGTTACTTAGCTTTGTATCCAAAAGCGCGGTGATGACAACGGCCTCGTACACTTCAAGGACTCAGGCTTGCTACTCGTACACACAATTTAATGTTCACAAATATATACTTAATTCTAATTAACTCGCGTACATAAACGGCACACAAAACAAAGGGTGGCGCGCAATATTACAAATACCACGATTTCACGGCTTTAGTCCACAAAAGACATAGCAATTACAAAAATATGTGCGTACGCGACCGTTACTTCCAATCCGCGAACCAAAAGCGAAAGTGAAAGTGCAGTAACCAAAAGGGCGGAAACAAAACGACCCCGGGGCCGGCCGACGCGACGGCCCCGTGCCATCCGCGAACCAAAAGTCCAGCTTTAGTCCCAAAAAGGGCGGAAACAAAACGACCCCGGGGCCGGCCGACGCGCCGGCCCCGTGCCATCCGCGCACCAAAGAGTGAAAAAAAAAAGTGAAAGTGGCGGCCGGCTCCGAGCCAACCGCGAACCACAAAAATCAGAACTACCCTACATGGATTTAATTATTAAACTAATATAAAAATGTTTGGTACCGAACATTGTACTTTGTGAAAGCAATAAATATATTATTATTATTATTATATTCCATGGTCGTCTTTTACAACATCCACGGTCAAGATAGGGAGTGATGAATTATATTCTTATTCCGTCACCAAAACCGTCACGGAAAACATTGATAAATATCAACGCCGTTTTATTATATTCATATATAATATTATTTATTCAAAAGAAAACTAGGTGCGAGCAATTTACTCTTTCATCGATTAAGAGTAATGTCATGCACTATGTCTATTTCAGCTATTCTCCAAGTTACGCTTCATTCATTCATAGCACCTCAAGCAAGCAACTATTGGACATAAACTTCTTCAAGGAAATATTCATGTTTGTCAGCCAGAAAGGTACCATCGAAGTAGATGTGTTTGCACCTTTAAAAGTGTTAACACAAATAATCATCATTTAACTCATTTACGTCCCACTACTAGGCTCGAGTTTTGTCCACAATAGGACGGGAAATTGACTATATCATTCTGGTCAGACGTGTTGGTAAAGGATTCTACTAGTATTTCAAGCTGTCAAGTTTTTTCAACATACATATTTGCGTTCAATTATTTTTTATTGAGAAATATTATATGTAATAAAACAAGCTAGGACCTATAAGAGGAGATAAGTGACTATAAATCTCTACAATTCAGTATAACATTGCAATATGGGTGTCCCTTGGCGTCCATACAATCCCGTAACCAATGAGAAATTTAAGGTATATAAGACCATGGAGATACACAGTATAAGCCAGTATAATTATACTTTAGAGATTCGTGACGAATATGAATGAAATAATACGCTACATTATGCATTCTAGCGATTATATATATTACTGCAAATGTTAGCGTGGGCATATAAAATTCAATTATATTTGAAATAAAATAAACCTCTCGACGGTCACAATGGCGTGACTTCTGGCGACAAACGTGGCTGTTCTTTTAAACAAAATATTTCAGCACATGCGTCACATTAATACTGATAATGGAAATATAAAATAAGGTTATAATGGTTTTATATTATTGCTTTAATCTCAACACGGTATTGGAGTGTTCAACGCCTGGTGGTTTCATGCTCAACGAATTGTGGTTTATTGTCAAAATGCTCCTAATTCTGCTGTATGTGTCGCTATTTATGACCTTATCTTATAGGCTGCGGTTAAAGAATTTTATTATCGTGAGATAATGAACAGCTGTATGATGACGCGCAGATTTTTAAATCATCTTTCCGACTCCTTCATTTTATGGATTCTTAGCTTTTACAAGGGCTTCATAAGTATCAAAACCTATTTTTTTTTGCCAGGACACACTTTATCTATTGCGGCAGAGGTGTCGCGGCGTCCGCCCTTTCGCGGCTGATGCCGAATGTGGGCGGACCCAGCGCTACGTGCCGACAGCTGTACGCGGTGGTGATCCGGTCAATGGCCCTGTACGGCGCACCGGTGTGGGCGGGGTCCCTGACCGTCCGGCTGAGGGCCCTCTTGAGGCGACCATAGAGGGTCATGGCGATCAGGGCCATACGTGGTTACCGCACGGTGGCGACGGAGGCAGCGTGCTTCCTGGCTGGAACTCCCCCGTGGGACCTAGAGGCGTAGATGCTCGCCGATATTTATCGGCGGGTGTCGGAGACGCGCGCCCGCAGCGGTATGGTCTCCATCAAAGAGATCACCGCCTGGCGGGTTGACGTCCGCCGAGAAATCATTGCGTTGGACAGTACGGCTGGAGAGTCCTCGGTGTCAGGACTGTCGAGGCCCTCCGGCCGGTGCCGATGGAGTGGTTGGAGCGGACGCACGGGGTGCTATCCTTCCGACTGGTGCAGATGCTGACGGGGCACGGGTGCTTCGGGAAGTACCTGCACAAGATTGCCACCACTGCAATTGCGACGAGGACACGGCGCAGCACACGCTCGAGGTGTGAGCTGCGTGGGAGGGGGAGCGCCGTGAACTCGTCGCGATTATCGGTGCCGACCTGACGCTGCCAATCAACGCCAGAGCTCCTATTCGGCAACACGTTCCGCCGCTGGCGACTTGGGCAGCGCAGGCGCGAGTACCTGCGCCTAATGCCGCCCTAGCCGTGGCCGCGGGTGATCGGGCCGGGGAATTGTCCGTCACCCGCAGAGAGGTTGACCGCGCGACGGCGACCGACATCCCAGGACGTCAAGAGGTGAGGTTACCCGAAAGGGTATTCCGTCGGGCCGACCACTGACGACAAGTCACATCTGCTCCGGTGGTCGGCCCAACAACGAGGTGACGTGGGTACGGGTGGGTTATGGGTCCGCGCGCCGTTCTTTCATCGCCCCGGACGGACTGGACCGCGCGTGCGCTTACTATAGCCCACCCATAAAAAAAAAGGAAAAAAGAGGTGACGGTGTTACTGCGAAATTGATCTCTCACGTTCACCCTCACTGCGATTGGTGGCGCATTAACCTCCAATTCATCCACACGTGACATCAGCTAAGGTGCCATCTGGCGCAGGTACTCTAAAAAATAAACACCTGCACACCCAACTCGCCCGCCGCAGAGGGTGTCAGTTTAGTGTATTTCCTCTTTGATCATCCGCGCTCGTTTCTGCGAGACGATTGCCTAGCCCGTATCCTAATTTCTGATGCTATCGAGAATCATATTAGTGTTGGTCGACAACAACAGGTCGAAATTATTTATTGCAATGAGTTGCAGTGTATGCGCCCAATCACGATATATGCCAGTGCAGTCATCATCATCATCGCAACCCACATACGTCCCACTGTTGGGCTCGGGCCTCCTCCACAATGGGAGGGAATTTGACCTACTATACCATGCTTGTCAGACATGTTGATATAGGGTTTGATTTCGAGTTTTCCTTCCCTTGCACAGGTTTTATATGCATATTACATCCCATAGTCGTCTTTTACGACATCCACGGGCAAGACAGGGAATGGTGAATTGTATTCTTACTCCATCACCACACGGAATAACGCCAGTGCAGTACTCGCTCATATTACACAGGATCCATAGACAACAAATATTACCAAATAGGTTCTTGCATAAGATCTCGGGTGCATCCTGATTCTTAAGGAACGTTGATCTATATCGACTTCCACTTGCCATCATGCAGTGTATAAAACAGTGCGCCAATAAATACTTTGATTGTGGCACGATATCCTCCAACCAGGACTGTAGCTAGAGTCGAATTTGAGGTAGGGCAGCATTGGTTACAGGTAGGGCGGAAGTAAAAAAAATATCACGGTCCTCGAAGCACGCGCTCCTAAATCAATCATTATGTATATCACTGACCCCTAGGTTAGTGATGTGCATTCCACAACTACTCGTAGACAAATAATTTCTGTGACAGTACATGGATCTAAGAACTATTAAATGCTTTATGAGGAGGGACAAGCAAACAAGATAGTTGAACTTCCAGATTTAGATGTAGAGATCCACATCTGAGTGAGGTAATAATTCATTGTTGGGTGGGGTAACACGAGTATTTACTCGTGTTACCCCACCCAACGTAAATGTATCTATTTAGATACGACTAAAATACCATTTTGATTATATTGTTTCTGCAAACTTATTATAATAATAATAACGAGAACATAACAGAACATATAGATCCAGTGAACGAGGCGAAACATAATAATAAAAAAATTTTAAAACAGCTGAATTCTACGATTCGCCATGTTATTAAAAATGCGAAGAACTTCATTAAGATCAACTGATTCTGTTCTTTTTTTTTTCAAAGGCCAGAAATACCATACCAGCCATTCTCTCGTGACCCATTGACAGCCTTTGAGGCCTATTGATTGCTGTTAAGGTTGAAAACGTAGATTCGCAAACTGCAGTGCTACATCCTATGGTCGCCACAGATGCAAAAAGTTCATATGTATCCTTGAACGCTTCTCGTTGCCTGTATAAAACTTGCAATGTATTTGCCATTTTATCCTCGTTACGACTCAAGTAAGCTTTAACCACACTAGCCTCTTCTCTTGATGGAATTTTCAGACCTGAAAAATTTATTAAAATTGTAAGTTGAACAATGACGAATTATTTTAATTATTATTTTTTTTCAAATTTACCCAAATTTTTCAGTGGATCCATTTTATCTACATTCAACTCATCGAGAATTGCAATAGAATTGATTAGATTATCGTTGTCTGAAAACCTTCTTTGTAATTCAGCAATTAGTGTGTCCAACGTTTCGAAATATTCAGACTTAAATGGCTCATCGTTTTCTTTTATATTTTGTCTGGTGGAGGAATAAGAGGAGTCATAGGTCAAATAGTCATCCATCCGAGTACGTTTTTTTAGTTGCCTCTTCGTACTATTTTCAGATTCACCGCAGTCGTCGCTTGTTAAACACTTAGCTTCTTCCAGAATTTCATTATACACTTGATTTGATCTTAATTTTATAATTTCATCTTGGACACACTTTGATTGCTATGGCGTCTTTTAATCCTGCGCTTCGGACTTGTAAAGCTGCGTCTGCAGGTTGTAGCATGGATAAGATTTTTTTGGCCACAACCATGGCCATTCGGAATTCCAGATCAAGCATGATTTTTTTAATACCGATACTCTTGGCAACGTCATCACCGTTGAATCTGCCATTTTTAATTTCTTGCAAAGTCTGCAAAATCGATGAATAATTATCGTATACAACTTTTGTAACCGCCAAATGTCCAGATCAGCGTTGTTCGAGGAGTCGACCAATCCTTTTACCACTATATAAGGCAAGTGCAAGCGATGGTTATAGCAGTGGACGTAAGGAATTTTACGGCCCAATTTATTTTCTATTCTAGTCGCAACTCCTGAAATTTTCCCACTCATTACACTTGCGCCATCATAGCATTGGCTAAGCATACAAGAAGGCTCAATATTATTTTCTGTAAGGGCATTTAACGTTAATTCCGTGAAAGTGGCTTTTTTTTTTTAATTTATGGGTGGGCTATGGTAGGCGCACGCGCGGTCCAGTCCGTCCGGGGCGATGAAAGGACGGCGCGCGGGCCCATAACCCACCCATACCCACGTCACCTCGTTGTTGGGCCGACCACCGGAGCAGATGTGACTTGTCGTCAGTGGCCTGACGGAATACCTTTTCGGGTAACCTCACCTCTCAACGTCCTGGGACGTCGGTCGCCGTCACGCGGTCAACCTCTCGGCCAGGAGGCACGCTGCCTCCGTCGCCACCGTGCGGTAACCGCGTATGGTCCTGATCGCCATGACCCTCTGTGGTCGCCTCAAGAGGGCCCTCAGCCGAACGGTCAGGGACCCCGCCCACATAGTGCGCCGTACAGGGCCATCGACCGGATCACCCCCGCGTATAGCTGTCAGCACGTAGCACTGGGTCCGCCCATATTTGGCATCAGCCGCGAAAGGGTGGACGCCGCGCCGACAAGCCGGGGCAAAGTCGATGGAGATACTCCCGGAACCAAAAATGCCCGTCGAGTACCAGGCTCAAGTACTTCATGTGGGCCTGGATGCTGATGGTAACCGACTTCACGGTGATCGAAGCGCCGGCGGGAGGCCCGGCGGTACGGAGGCCATGGAACAAAAGGGCCTCCGTCTTTTCCAGGGCTACCCTCAACCCCAGCGCTTCGATCCGCCTGACAATCTCTCCGTGAAAGTGGCTGCATCAAGTTTTTCAGTAGTCTTAACCATCAGCAACGACTCATTGACGATATTATCCTTGACGTAACGTATTGCTAATGCAATATCTTCACGATTATTTTTATTTCTCATCCCATCTTCCAATAGACTAAACCATTTTACATCAAATTCGTTAATATCTTTGACAATGGAACTTCGCACTGCTTGCACCATTGCTTGAATTATTTGATTTTGAATTTCAGGTGAACGATATGTTGCGTTTTGTGGTATTTCAATGAGAATCTCGTTCAAATTTGCTTTTTACATGTATATTCAAATAAATTCTGAAATAATCCTTGTTCTTTTTCTTCTTCCAAAATATAATTTCCACGCAAAGCTAATTCGTTGACAATTAGAAATCGTATTACTTCAATGATAGACTTCACGTAATACCTATATTTTTCTCATACTTTTTGATTTATTAATGTTTCAACACTGCTAGATGTAGATATTCTTTATAATTTCTCCTGCCACACCGACATAGCTTGAATGTGAGAAATTGATTTTTCATGTTTTGGCAAACCAGTTTTAGAATCTGTAGCATTTTTCCAGTTTCTAAATCCTGTGGAAGTGAATGAAGTCTGTTTGCTTCATCATCATCATCATCTTCTTGCTCTTATCCCAATTACTTGGGGTCGACGCAATATGTCATCTGTTTTGACATATTGCAAAAAGTTTCGGCAATGACTTTTATGACCGGCCGCCTCCCTGACGTCAACCCTCCTTGGGAATGTAAGCGTTGACCCAAATGGTACCAGATAGAGTTGGTCCGGGTCAATCTAGGGCTCTTAGTCGTCTTTTACGACACCCACGAGCAAAGCAAGGGTTGGTAGTATTCGAAGCCGCTACCACACAGCACTTGCTTCCATGAGGTAAAAATTGCTGACATGGATAGCAAAAAGCAGCATCTTTCTCAACAGAATACTGCAACCATTTATAACGCTTGAATCATTTGGAAACAAAGGCCCTGTTATGTTGTTTAGGATATGTGTCTAAAACAACTTGTTTTATTGGTTCTCCAATTTGTGCAATATCAGAAGGAATACCTTATACCATAGCTAACATTACCAACATGCGTTGACCCACCTGTTGTCATGGAACTAGGAGTAACGATTATATTTTGTGTTTCCACCTGTTTTGAGCAATGAGGTTCTTCGTAGTCACTTTGCTCTTCAACTCTTCGTTTTTTCCCAAAGAAAGCTCGTATATCGCGAAACAATTAAACTTCAATGTATGGCAATAAACGTAACAATTGTGTCGATTTTCGACTAAAACACTCTTTACCGTTCACTTTACTGAACCAAACTACAAACAATTAGGGCTGTTGATAAAATATCGGTATATCGATGTTATTATTTAAAAATATCGATACATATTACTGTCATATTTTTTTGGATGATATACATATATCCATACTAAAAAGTAAGTATCGAGGGTCGATATTTGTTTAAATAAATTTGTTGTTTTATCGTTTTTTGTAAAGTATCTATTCTACAAAATCACCGTAAACTTCATCTACTTACTGTGAAAATGCCGGTATGAAATTGATTGTAAGTTATCACTTACGCTTAGAATTTAGCTAAAAATCTCATCACGGAATCCCTGCAAAGAATGAAGCTAAACGTGGCCATGAGAAAAATATCGATATACCGAATTTTTTTTCAATATACCGAACTCCGATATTGATATATTTAAAAATATCGATATGACGAAATAACGATATTTAAAAAAATATCAACAGCCTTACAAACAATGATAATCAATCTCTAGTTTATGTTTATTTTACTTTTAAAGGGGATTCCCCGTACCATACATTACGATATAGCCCATATTGCAATATATGGTACGGGGAATCCTTTGATCACAGATACTAAAATATAGGAGACCCATGGCTTCATGTGATGGTGCTTCAAATGCCATCTATACACTGAACACAGAATTATTATAATATGAAATGAATGTCACAAACTGTGGTATGTTCGGCAAAGTTTAGATACCTAAAGCTATTTTTTTTATCTCAAACTATGAACAAACAATTGACTTATAATATATTTTATTTTAGTTTTTGGTATTTTTAAGGTAGGGCATTATGATTTCAAGGTAGGGCATTGCCCCGCAATGCCCCCCCCCCTTAGCTACGGCCATGCCTCCAACCTCCTAGAAGTCGCCAGGATCAATTAACTCTGTCCCGGATCTCGAAGGTCCGAGACTTGTTCTCGACGATGAAGTCGTTAAAGTTCACATCAATCACAGCCTGCGAGGCTCTCACAGAGAAGAAAATACAGTGAAGACTGTTGAGGTGCAAAACTGTGTCACGTAATAATAAATTCAACTAACACGAGAACTATCACATTGGCCTCAGCAATAGCCTATACTTACCTTTAGGGCGCCTTCAAATTTGTCGCAAAGTGCCGTGCGGTGGCAGCGCGTCTGCAGCGTTGCAGCCGCGCTGCTGTCGCTAGGTTTGGGAATCGTAGTGTAGTACATAGTTTCACGATGGACTCTAACGAAGAAATTCTGCTCTACTTGTACACAAAAACACGTGCGCGCATCACTAGTCGATCGATGAATTGATGCGCGGTTGCAGCGCGCGTTGTTTATTTAGATAGATTAACAAAGTAGCGCGGCCGCAGCGCTGCAGTCGCGCTGCCACCGCGCGGCACTTTGCGGCAAATTTGAAGGCGCCCTTAGCCCGTGTTAGAATGTGACAGCCATCTGATGCTAGCATATATAAATGACACCAAAAAAAAAATTCCCACGTCGCACTCTGTGCCTTTCATGGTACTGTAGATATTCGGAATTTTTGTAAATTAATACCTACCTTCATTATAATTGATCAATCTAAAGAGAAATGTACCGCAACTTTAGGAACGAGTAAAACTTCTTACTTAATTAAGATTCCATCGATGGAACAAGTACTTGGGTAATTAATAGAAACATGGCCCGAAAACTTAGGTAACCCTTTGAGAAGTTCACGTATTAATCCAACGAAGACACAATGAAAACTTTGTTTGAACCAAGTTAGGCACCGTTGAGAAATGAGTGTTGACTATACTCGTTCTGTTAGTTTCCCATTGTAGGTTAAATTACAGGTGGAATGTATGTTGTTTATGAGTGAATGTTTTCACGTAAATGAAGTTAAAAGAAAATGGATATGGTAATGGAGTAAGAACAGAATTCACTAACATTTTCTCAACGGTGAGTGTAGTATAAGACGTATTAGACTAAGAAGACTTCTAGAAGACTAAGATTTAATACCAATATCTAGTTCGTAGTAGCCAGTCTAAAATCATCCTTTTTCTCAACTATTATCGATACGTAGATGCCATTGCCACTTCAGAGAGGTAAATTTTGGAACTATTACGGTTATACCTATTGTCAGCTTTAACTCGCTAGGTTCGTTTAAAAATTAAAAATCTATATATAAGGTTAAGTGTGTTAATACGTATTATTCCGACTCCCATTCAAGGATTGTGTAGCTAATAACATTGTCTTCAATTTAAGAGCTCCCAAACGGCATACTCATGTAATAAACAACGTTTGTAACAAAGTTTATAACAAAAGGTCCGCAGAAGCAACGTTGTTAATGTGTCTTCATGACTTGAAAACTTCGGCAACCGAAAACAGCTTAAGTTTGAAGTAAAAGTGAAAACAGTACCTAAATATATATTTCAATCTTTGCTTATAATAATTATATATAAGTATCATCATCGTAGCCCACATATGTCCCACTGTTGGGCTCAGGCCTCCACCACAATGAGAGGGAATTTGACCTACTATACCATGCTGGTCAGACATATTGGTATAGGGTTTCATTTAACAATATATTGAGAAACATTCAATACTATATCCTAACTAGTCCTATCTTTACTCATGTGACGTATTTTTTTTACTCTTTAAAATACTAGTAGTCATTCTATCTCTTATTCATTATATCTTCAAGAAGTTTTATACTTTGTGATGTACTCATTCGTTTTTATGTTATTGTATATATTAATATCGATAGCATTAGCCTCAATATCGTATTCACGCCATAATATAGAACGAAAATAACATAAATTATTCTTTAAATAATATGTATTGGTACCATAAAATATAATGACTTGACAGTAACAAAACATGGCATTTCATTTAATCGAAAGAGCGAACTGTCATATCCACCCTACGTTACTAAA
Source organism: Lymantria dispar (assembly GCA_032191425.1). Classification (NCBI taxonomy): domain Eukaryota; kingdom Metazoa; phylum Arthropoda; class Insecta; order Lepidoptera; family Erebidae; genus Lymantria; species Lymantria dispar. The sequence goes on along the minus strand of CM063449.1, from coordinate 14,294,257 downwards.
AGGGCTGACAACCAGATACTATCCCTTAGTCAGCATCCTATAGTCTATAAAAGGCAACCATCCCGAACAGCGCAGTCAGCTTGGTACGGGTTAATTTCTGTGCCCAGCCAAACCCGCTTGCAGGCCCAACAGAACCTGTCTCTGCGAACAATCCTCGCAGCCCACCACTATGTTAGCAACCACACCATCCATAAAGACCTCCGCATGGAGAGCCTCTTGGAGTTCTCTCGCCTCCTAGCTAACAACCTCTTTCAGCGCGCCGATGCCTCTGAGTGGGATCACATCAGGGGCATCGCCCCACTTCACGCGCGCCCGCCTGATCTTCACCCCGGCGAAAAACCCTACCCACGGGACTTCGCCGAGGTTCCATGCCCAGACTTTTCTTCTTCCAACCAGGCGCTCTAGAGCACCTGGCTTCATCAGTACCTTCCTCTTCCCCTATCCTTCCACTCCACCGGCCCCGTCAACCCAACGAGGCCATTCCTAGCCGACTCAACACCGGCTGGAGGTATCTGTGAGACCCGCCCCGTGGCCGCTGTCCTCTTGGCATCTGTGCGTATTACTTGTAATAGGCACATCATGCATGAGGGCACCGGTCCCGGCGCGAGACCATGTTCTTCGCACTAGAACACTGCAACCGCCACCAGCTACAGAAGTCATAACCTGCCGTCCTTCACACGAGTAGTCCCCCATATGTCGCTGGTCGCTCGGAGCTGGACCTCCCCCGGGGCTACCGGGGGTCTCATCCGGCTCGGGCTGACCGCCATTCGGGGGTGCAGAGTGGAGGGGACGGAGGGAACTTAAACCTAAGGACACGCGACTATTTAGTCGCGGAGACAGACGCCGCAGGCAGAGGGCATAGGCCCTGGAACTGCTTCTCCCACCCCTTACAGGGTGGCGAGCAAACAAATACGAGCGCAGTCAGTCTGTATTTCAACTCCTTCAAAGTCGGTACGCGTCGGAAAGCAACGTTGTTACCTTATACTAAATCTTACTATATCTCATGTACTACTTTCTGTGTGTTTAATTTTAGTTTATAATAAAAGTTTTTTTTTAAAAACCGTATTTGGTGATCCCGTATAACATTTTGGTGGCAGCGGTGGGATAACGATCATCCCCACACATAATTATCACCTGAATACGTCTCCGAAACATATTAAGATACAAGAAGTGAAAGTGCACCAATTTAAAGAAATAATAGTGCCAGTGAAGTGCTACACCTTATAACATGTTACGATTAACTCTACACAAGAATACCAGAACCCCAAGGCCATGAGCAGCAACCATCAACCAGCGGCAGTCAACATGCTGATTTTCACCCTGCTCCAGATCGCATTACTGTGAGTCGAATAACCTTAACTACCGTTGTCTTTACCAATGCACGATTTAACTCACAGTCCTCTAATTAGTTTCTATATTCATAGTGTTAGTTATTGTATAGCTTTAGTTATTTTTATCAATTATCATTGTACTATTTCTAAGATAAGCCAACTTAGTTAAACACCGTATTCTTATACGCTTATAAAGTATCAGAACACAAGGCACGATTAGTCATACACTTACCGATAAACATCCGTCAGTACTGTAAGCTAGATTAGTGTGGATAAGACTCTATAAATAATTTTAACTTTATTTAAATTTCAAATTTCCTTCACAAATATCATTTTACGACATTATGGCGACCGCGAAGTTAGACGCTAAGGAAGACCTACTTAGTGCTCATAGAAGCACACCCGGTCGCTCTGAGACCGAGGAAAAGGTTTAACTCAATGTACTCTTAATATTTATTAAACCATTTGATGGTTCTAGAGATAAGCTCAACCCATTCATCTCAAACTGCCAAAGCGCCTACTCCCTAGCAGACAAACACCAAAAACCCATATTATTCAAATATATACTAAGCCAACTGATAGGTCGCGCTGAAACATCATGTAGCATAAAAGAATTCGAAAACTTCGACCAATTTATAGATTTTCTCAAACAACAATTCGGAGAAAGAAAGCACTATAGTCACTTGCTTTCCGAATTACAAGAATGTCGCCAAGGACAGACAGAAGGCGTTAATCAATTCGCTCTCAGAATCGAAACTTGTCTGGCTAAATTATTAACAGAAATAAAAATCTCAAACCCAACTAAAAAGAAAGATATAGCCGGCCGTGTCGCAGCAATGGAAGACCTCGCTCTCCACACGTTTACGGTAGGCCTTCAACCGCGATTATCCCAAATAATAAGATGTCGAAACCCTGACTCCTTGAATGCCGCTATCAATTTCGCAGTAGCAGAAGAGAAACTACTTCCTAGCGTAAATAGGAGAATGTTTCAACCATACACGGGATTTCCCGATAGACAGAAGTTTCCACCACGACGCGAGTATCAACCACATTTTAACCGACCACCAGTTCCCCATATTCCCCGTAACGACAATTTTAGAAACGTCAATACGAATGACATCATTTGCCAGTACTGCAAGAACATAGGGCATACAATAGAGAATTGTCGCAAACGACAATACAATAACAACCGAAACCAAATGAACCCTCAGATGACATCCGCGCGTCCTAATAATCCTCCACCAACCTCGGACTTCAACAACCCTAGGAGGACCTTCACTGTCACCCAACCCGATGATAACGGTGTTGATGAAATTGATAACCACTATTTAAACGAGTAAAATTTCTCGACCGGTATCGCTCGAGAAATTACGCCTACAAAACCAAAGACGATACCACAAACCACACTGTATCCTCTGTATCCTCTGCATCCACTGTATCGAATAATAATTACCAGCATCATACGAATAGTCCGGCGCCTGTGATCAACAAACGTTTGTCTCTGAATCCACTGAATCCAATAAACACTCTGAATCCACTGAATCTAATAAAAAATAAATCTACTAAATCAAATACTTTCTCTAACAAGGAAAATACTAGAATACATAACCACAATTTAATCACTGAATCCAATACTATTTCAAATCGTGTTCTAACTCAAACTTCTAAATCTGTCTCTATCTCTCCACAAAATCGAAACCAGAAGAATCACGAGATGAGAATTTATGAAATAAACAAGAATTCAGGAAAAAGATACTTACCACATATCATACTTCAAACCCCTGTCGCTCACCAACCACTTTCCTTCTTAGTGGACACTGGCTCTTGTGTATGTTTACTAAAACGGGAATCTATGTCAAAAGTGCCCAAACTATCCAATGCAATAATATCTTTAAAAGGAATCGATCCCGGTGACGATATAACACTAACCATGGGTAGCTTCTATATGCCTATGTTTCAAAATACTCCTAACTTATATAAACATGAATTCCACGTAGTCGAAGACATCAGTCTAAGCCACGATGGCATAATCGGCAACGACCTTATGAAGAAGTTTGGGTGCCAAATCGACTACAACGAAGGAGTTTTGCGCATAAATGACAGCACGAATAAACTAAACTTCTGCGAACCAGTATACACCATACCTCCCCGCTCAGAATCAGTAATCGAGTGCACTGTAGCAAATCCACATGTTCAAGAAGGAATTATCCTCGACCAGCACGTCTCTGAATCATTATTAGTCGCCAATTGTATCGTTCAAGTAAAGGAAAACAATAGAATTAATATAACAGTAGTCAACACTTCCGAAGAACCTGTCATTTTACACCCTGATCTTAATCTCGTATTAGAACCTATAGAAACCCAACTTTGCACGACTCTCTCCGAAAACTCCTCTTACAACATTCTCGATAGGACTACAGAAGTCATCAAACACTTACGTATATCACACCTCAATCAAGAAGAAAAGAATGCTCTGCTGCACGGACTACTCGGACATCTTCCATTTACCACATGACCAACTCACTTTTACCACCGCAACGAAACACAATATTATCACCAACACGCAAGTTCCCATACAGACAAAGTCATACAGATTTCCAGAGTGTCACAAACAAGAAGTTGAGAGACAAGTAAACAAAATGCTAGAGCAAAATATAATAAAAGTATCAAACTCACCGTGGTCCTCACCAATCTGGGTCGTGCCGAAGAAACAAGACGCCTCAGGAGAACGCAAATGGAGAGTCGTAATCGACTATCGAAAACTTAACGACATCACGATAGGTGAAACATACCCCATACCGCAAATAACCGAGATATTAGACCAATTGGGGAAAAGCCAATACTTCACCACCCTAGATTTAGCTTTTGGATTTCACCAGATCCCTATCTCACCGGAAGACGCTACTAAAACTGCATTCTCAGTGCCCCAAGGACACTTTGAATTTACACGAATGCCAGTCGGGCTAAAGAATGCCCCTTCAACATTCCAAAAATTAATGAATACCTGCTTAGCCGGACTTCAAGGGTCGCGATGCTTTGTATATCTTGATGACATCGTTGTCCACTCTCCGGACTTACCAAGCCACATACAGAATCTATCAGCCGTTTTCGAAAGACTTAGAAACTATAATCTGAAACTCCAACCAGATAAGTGTGAATTTCTGCGTAAGGAAGTCGCGTATCTGGGTCACGTCATAAATCAGGACGGAGTAAAACCTAACCCGGATAAGATACAAGCCGTTACCAACTTCACAGTGCCGAAATGTCCCAAGGACATAAAATCTTTCCTTGGACTTGTCTCATACTACAGAAGATTTATACCCAACTTCTCTAAATTAGCAAAACCTTTAACGTCACTCTTGAAAAAGGATAACCCATTCGTATGGAAGAATGAACAACAATTAGGATTCGAAACACTGAAGAACACGCTCGTAACATCACCAGTCCTCGCTTACCCTGACTTCACTAAACCATTTATATTAACATGTGACGCTTCGAACTACGCCGTATCTGCCATTCTATCCCAAGGTCCAATTGGTAAGGATCGCCCCATTGCTTTCGCTTCCCGCACACTTAACAAAGCGGAATGTAACTATAGTATGACAGAAAAGGAATGCCTTGCTATAGTGTTCGGCACAAAAGCCTTTCGACCTTATTTGTATGGACACCGTTTCACAATAGTCACAGATCACAAACCGCTACAGTGGCTATTTAATTGCAAAGACCCCGGCTCAAGATTGATCCGTTGGCGCCTTAAACTAGAAGAGCTCGACTACAATATAGTTCATAAGAAAGGAAAAACACCAATGCCGATGCACTGTCACGATTCCCTACATTCCCAATAGACAGCGAGCATTCACCACCACTTGAACGTTTAATGCCCGAACTTAACGAAGAACTCGACAACCCCTTAGAAGACTTAACGGTAGATTTACCATCTCCTATTCCATTCTCATTCAATAACGACGAAGTACTAAATCAAAATAATAACGACTCTAACTCGCCAAACGCGCCTAATACGACACCGAACCGTCCCCAAGACCAAAACGAAACACCGCAACATTTGCCCGACTTTAACGACTTGGGACCATTAGATCTAAGTCCTAAAAGTGAAGACTTAAACCTTAACTTCGAGAACCTGGAAATTCCTTCACCCACAGAATCGCCTAACCAACTAAACATTGATATACACAATGTAAATTACTCCGACTTCTTGAAATTAATTTCAAAAAATGAAACTTCCACAAACACAATACTGAGGGAACACAATGAAACTCTTCTAAAAACTACGTTTAAGACAGTCATCATTCCCACGTCAATAGATCTAGAAGAATCAAAACCTTATGTGACAGAAATACTATTGAACTACGAAGACAAAGATGAAATCATTAGTGCCGAGAAAGAGTTACACTCCTATCTGAAAGTGAAATATGAAAACAAAACCATTTATTTCATTTTCACCAAAGTACACTACTTCGATGAATCATCCTACCCAGACATATTCGAGAGCCTTAAACGAGTCAGAAATGAAGTTCTACAGCAAGACCAACCAACAGACATAGCCATTTCCGATTTCAAAGGTCCCTTTGACAAGCATTCATATCCTAAAATATACAACATACTTACCCACTTATTTCATAACACTAAAATCAACATACATGTCCATCTGAATAAGATAGCTTACCCAACATTAAGTGAAAGACAGAAAATTCTACGCGAAAATCACGACATTCCTATAGCAGGACATCTGGGCTCCACACGTATGTATAACAGAATCCATGAGCAGTTTTATTGGAAAGGAATGAGAACGGATATAGAAAATTACGTTAAAAAATGTAAACTATGCCAAGAAAACAAAGCCTTGAGGAGACTCAACAAAGCTCCTATGGAGATAACCACAACGTCTACCGCTCCATTTCAACGTATCTCACTGGATATTGTCGGACCGTTATCAGAATCCGGTACTGCCAAACTAAAGTATATACTCACATTGCAAGACGATCTTACCAAATATTCTGTAGCCTACCCAATAAGAAGTACAACAGCCGAAGAGACAAGCGATTGCTTAATACACTTCATATCCTTATTTGGCATACCTAAATCAATCCTCACAGACCAAGGTACCAACTTCACCTCCGAACTTTTCAAAAATACCTGTCAATTCTTGAAAATCAAACAGCTGTGGTCATCGCCGTACCACCCACAAACTCAAGGAGCCCTTGAGAAGAGCCACTCCACACTCAAGGAGTACCTAAAATCATTTACTAATGAGAACCAGGATAACTGGCCAAAATACGTCTATACCGCCATACTTACATACAATATTACACCACACACTACGACAAAATTCACACCCTACGAATTAGTATTTGATCATAAACCCCTTATACCTAGCTCTCTCTATGGAAGTGAGCCAAACGCAACCTATTCCGATTATATTAAGATGTTACAACACAAACTTAAGTACACGAGACAGAAGGCAATAGACAATATCCTACAATCCAAAGAAACTTCCAAAACTTATTACGACTCCAGAACAAAAACTCCACATAAATACAAACCCGGTGACTACGTTTACCTAAAAAATCATTTAAGACTCAGAAAAGCCTTGTCACCCCTTTGGAAGGGACCTTATAAAATAATACGAGTTCATAGTAATCATACAGTCACCCTCCTTATCAATAGAAGGCATGTAACTCACCATTTCGACCAAATCAAACCCGCGACAACAAGTTAAATTAAATACGACTCCTTCCTATTTCAGCCCTTCAATGAAAGCTCAACCGGATCTTGTCAAGCCCTACCCCACCAACTCCGGCATCTACTTCGAGGGCCTAGGTAAACTAAAAATAATGCATGGTCAATTAAATGTGGTGGGCTACGTGGATATTTCCTATATAAACCCTCATCTTATGAAACTTAACGAAGTCATAGGTACACTGAGATTTGCGTGTCAACAAACTACCGATTATAACTGTAGAAGTATACTATCTCCACTTGCAGTACGGTACAATGATATCAAACGTGAATTTGAATCCATATCCTATCTTATTTCAAAACGTGAAAAGCGCGCAGCGTGGTTCGGAGGAATAGGCACCGTATTCAAACACATTTTTGCCACCCTCGACGAGGATGACGCATCCAAATACAATTCCGCTATAGAATCTGTCCAAAACGACGGGAAAACACTCGCAAAGTTAATGAAGGAAAACATTTTAATTACCACGTCAACTCTCGAATCTTATAGACAAACAATTGATAAATTAAAAATAAACGAGGAAACCTTAAATATCGCGGTGAACATGCTTGTAAACCAAATCCATAACATTACCGAAATCTCTAACAAATTAATTTCCGAAACAAAAGTCCATTCCATATTAACTAGCCTCGAGAGCTCATTGCTTACGCTGTCATTTCAACTGGAAGATTTAACCAACGCAATTCTACTATGTAGTCAAAACATCCTACATCCTAACATACTAAGTCCGAGCCAGTTGTTCCAAGAACTCGCGAATAATAATCAACACCTACCTAAAGACACCGAAATTCCTATATCTTTAAGCTTAAATAATATTCATGTAATATTAAGTATATCCACTGTATCATGCTATTATTATGATTCTAAGTTAGTATTTGTATTACACATCCCTTTAACCACTATGGATGAATTTATTCTCTATCATAATTTGGCGTTACCAACCCCTCACGGGGCTAATGCCGACACCTTTAGCCTTATTTTACCCTCTAGTTCGTATACTGCTATTTCTAAGGATTAATTAAGTTTTTGTAACCTAGATAGTTTAGATAAATGTAAGACTATAAACCCTGAGTTTTAGCTGTGCGCAATAACAACGGTACTACTCACAGGGAGCAACCCCACGTGTGAAAGTGAACTATTAACCAAAACAATTAGTGCCATCCCAGTGCAGTGCGTTACTAAAACGATAATGGGCGAATTAGACATTTGGAAACCACTCATAAACAATCAGTGGATCTTTGTGCAATCGCGCCCAACTAAAATCTCTATTAACTGCAACGATTCACAATTGCGAGAAGTGATAGTGTCTGGAATCGGCATATTGAACCTTTCTACCCAGTGCACAGTGTACACTAAGAGTACGAGACTCGTATCATCCCTCGAGACATTAAATATAAGTGTTCCTACGCCTAGCCTAGACTTTAATATAATCGATGACTCTTGTTGTCAAATAGATCTTAAGTCTAATAGCCTAAGTACCATGTCCCCTACCTTACTACAAAATATCGATTTAGACTATTTATCAAAAACCAATCAGAATGATAAATTATTTCCAGAATTTAATAAAAAAATAAATCAAGATTCGTTTCTGGTAAGGTATGGGACACACTATACTATATTCTCGTCATTAATTTCTATTATTGTTATTTCTTTCATAGTATTTAAGTTAATTAAGATATTTTTACAATATAAGAAAAAACTAAATATATCCATTATCAATCCAACTCGTACCGACAACGATGACGACACTCATACACGCGAAAACTCCCCAAACTTACCAAGGTTGAGGGAAGTCGTATAACCCTGTTCAACCCGGAAGTTCGGCTCTTTCCCAAACTTCCATCTTCTGCGGGGGGTTGTTATATCCACCCTACGTTACTAAAATGGCTGACAACCAGATACTATCCCTTAGTCAGCATCCTATAGTCTATAAAAGGCAACCATCCCGAACAGCGCAGTCAGTCTGTATTTCTACTCCTTCAAAGTCAGTACGCGTCGGAAAGCAACGTTGTTACCTTATACTTAATCTTACTATATCTCATGTACTTTCTGTGTGTTTAATTTTAGTTTATAATAAAAGTTTTTTTTTAAAAACCGTATTTGGTGATCCCGTATAACAGAACGTTGGTCTTAAAACATTGGCTATTATATTATAGACGATAAATGGGGTTAGTTTAATCCAATTATATGTTTATTGAGCGTGAAGTACCTAACATTTCAAAAATTATTTATGATGAATTACTAATCATGCATCGATTTCGTGTGGTGACGGAGTAATACCTCTCTTGTCCGCGGATGTCATAAAAGAGGACTAAGGGATAAAATGTGCAAATAACATCGATGCAAGAGAAGGAAAACTTGAAATAAAACCCTATAAGTCACGACTGACGAGCGCATGTCAATTTCAGTGGTAATGGAGTAAGAATGTAATTCAATATCTTGCCTGTGGGTGTCATAAAAATAAACAAGGGATATGATATACAGATAACGTCTAAAGAACAGGAGCAAAACACAAAATATGTCAATATGTGTACAGTATGGTATGTAGATCAATTTCCCTCCTATTATGAAGGAAGCTCGAGCTCAACCGCAAGAAGTATATAAGCTAAAATGATAATGGTGATGACTAATGATGGAAACGAATTATGCATTTAATACATTATAATATGAATCACATGTTTAAATTTTATTAAAACATTTTGCCGTTGAGCAAAGACGTTGTTGAAACTATTATATCTTTTACAGAATTTCACCTAAAATGGCTAAAATATAAAATATGATTAAATTATAAATTAATCATACTAATTAGAAGTAACTTCTATCGCTTCTATCATACAAATCATAGGGAAATAAGACTAAGAATAAGAAGACTAAGAATAAGAGAGGTTAAGTATTATCTACTTTATCTGTACGAAAGAAATAAGTCTGTCATAGCGCATAATACTTCGCGTGATAGTTTGTTGTTAAAAATTACATTACCATCGATTACTTCCTAACCAATTAATGTAAATATAGGTTGCATCATCATCGTCACCGCAGCCCACATACGTCCCACTGTTGGGCTCGGGCCTCCTCCACAATGGAAAGGAATTTAACCTACTATACCGTGCTGGTCAGGCATGTTGATATAGGGTTGCAAGGGTGCATATTATATCCCTTAGTTGTCTTTTACGAAATTCACGTGCAAGATGGGGAGTGGTGAATTATATTCTTAATCCGTCATCACACGGAAGATAGGTTGCATACTAGTCTGAAAAAAAAAAGTTAAATTTAGTATATTGTTTTGTTTAATAAGGCCGCAGTCAAACTTACTATTAGGTGGAATAATATCAAACTTCAACCTTAAAAAAATAATAACGATAGATATTTTAAAACAGTCTATTTGATAATGTTAACAAAATCTCTATTTTATGTACTAATAGTTTATTCAATATTAGATTACTTATAATTCTTTTAAGTGGCATTAACACATTCTTAAGAAAAAAAACCAAGCAGAAACAATTTGAATTGTATTTATATTGCCAAATTCTTTAGCCCTTCGTAGGCTCGGAATGTGGCATCGGAGTTGGTACTATGTAATAGCTAGAGAAAATGGAAGGAATGTAATATAAATATGTACACTGCATTTTACAGGAATAATGATTGCACAACTGACGCAGTGGTTTAGTGACTGATCTCCCATGCCAAATGTCGTAGGGTTGTTCTTAACGCAGGACAATTCTGTGTCATCTATAAATGATAGTGCCGAATCTGTGTTATTTATATTTTTTTACTGTTGTTGGTACCAAGTGAGCAAACAGCACACCTGCTGGTGAGTGATACTGGTGCTCATGGGCCTTTGCTAGGCCGCTGCCTGCCGTGAATAAAAGGAAGGAAGTGTGAATGTCTGCAATGAGGTTCGGTGATACTAAAAGCATCACTAAAGTTCACCACACGAAAACTCCCTCAGAAAATTGGGCTGCTGGCTCTCTCGCTTTCCGAACGAAGTTCATAAAGGTTTTGTTTAAGAAGAAAAAGAAGAGAGTGCGGATGAATGTAATGAGGCTCCTTTGTTATCATGGTATCGTGATACCTAGAAAAACGAAAGGAGTGGGGCACAGTGCATGGTGAGTTTTGTGAAGAGCTAATACAAAGCAGGGCAGGGCCCCTAGTGCCTCTCTGCTGTGATTATTCCCATCTGGTATCTTTGTCCACCATCTCAGCCCCTCACGCTCAATGTTCCAACCAAGACTTCACCAACGCAAGTTTCACCGGCTTCACCGAAACCCAATACATGCAAACACACCGTTATTAAGACTTTACGTCCTTAATGACGTTGAAACTATTTGTGTAATGGATTGCTTAAAACTCATTTTCAATATATTATGTTGTCATAAATATTACACTTATATAGCTGGGCTAATTACGCAGATTTTGATGGCTATTCCCCGCAGTAAGAAATATGTGAGCTAAGAAAAGGTTCTCTTTTTAATCGGCAAATAAACTAGTAAATCACTGAATAGTTTCTTCGAAAACAAGTTTATTACTTTACTTTTTATGTGATTATTTATAAAGACTTATCTTTAAAGAAAATGTACTTTTCTTACATCTATTACATTCAGCTAAGTAGAGTTTAAGAACAAACACTTAATTGGGTTTTTCTTTGCCTATAAATATTACTTACAAAAAGAGTTTGAAACTTTGAATTTCTGTAACGTTGTTCGTACATAATGATCTTTTAATGTTGGATATCAGCGCTGAAATCCCTTAATCGTCTTACTTTTTAAGATTGCGTCGTTAAAGTTAAAAATAAATTTATCTTACATTAAGCCGAAAGGCGACAACAGATATTTTTATCAAGATCTTTCAAACTTTTTGCTCTCTTGACTGCTTTACAATACATTGAATGACATTATCTTTTAAATATTTTAAACCAACGTTCAAAAATTTAAGGCAAAAGGTCATAAGTCCTCATCATCGAAATAATGAAAACATTGTTGTTCTGAAGCTGGTTGTATCCGTTAAATTATATGTTTGTAAAGTCCTTCCCAATACAATGACTATCTCCTTATTGTAGGGTGTGTTGTCTTTGTATAAAAATACGGAAACATCTTACTAGAAAGTGCATGGTATAATTTAGTTAGGTAGTTATAATTTACCCTTAGTTATAATTTATTTTTATTTAGTAGTTATAATTTACCCTTAGGATATTGAAGTAAAAATGCAATTTATCAGTAAGTTTTTCAAGTGGATGTCTTACAAGATGACTAAGCAATGTAATCTAATGCGACGAAGAAAATTAGTAGCCATCTACAGCCCTAATGTGCGAATCCAACAGCCTTGACGTTCTCAATTGGACATAGTTTTTTGGCCTAATGTCTAGGTTTGATAGCCGAGTTAGCAATTGAATTTATAACTTTCCAAGGCGAGTCATCATCATCATCATTTCAGCCTATCGCCGTCCACTGCTGGACGTAGGCCTCCCTCATGTTGCGCCACAATGAGCGGTCCTGTGCCGCCTGCATCCAACGACGCCCAGCTACTTTCACTAGGTCATCGGTCCACCTAGTGGGGGGCGTCCTACACTGCGTCGTCCGATACGTGGTCGCCACTCGAGAACCTTTCTTCCCCAGCGGTTGTCGGTTCGTCGAGCGATGTGGCCTGCCCATTGCCACTTCAGCGTGCTAATTCTTCGTGCTATGTCGGTTACACCCGTTCTTCTGCGGATTTCCGTATTCCGGATTCTATCTCGCAGAGAAATCCCGAGCATAGCGCGCTCCATAGCACGCTGAGCGACTTTGAGCCTTGATATGAGGCCTACATTTAGGGACCACGTTTCCGTGCCGTAAGTCATCACTGGTAACACACACTGGTCACAGACCTGTGTTTTCAGACACTGAGGTATGTTGGACGAGAAGATCCTCTTAAGTTTCCCGAACGCTGCACAACCGAGTTGAATTCGTCAGCTGATCTCTTTCTCAAAATTGGATCTACCTAACTGGACTGTTTGTCCTAGGTAAACATAGTGATCGACAACTTCAAGAATCGCATTGCCAACTAGGACCGGTACAGGAATGACATGGGTATTTGACATGACTTTCGTCTTGTCCATGTTCATTCGTAAACCCACTAGTTGGGATACCCTGCTGAGATCATTGAGCATTGTGCCAAGGTCCTCCATGGATTCTGCCATAACGACTATATCGTCCGCAAATCGAAGGTGAGTGATGTATTCGCCGTTAATGTTGATGCCGAGTCCAGTCTAGTCTAAGAGCTTGAAGACATCTTCCAGTGCAGTGGTGAACAGTTTTGGAGAGATAACATCTCCCTGTCTCACGCCTTTCTGCAACTGGATCGGTTTCGTACTCTTATCCCGGATACGGACTGACATTGTGGCGTTCCTATACAAACACTTCAGCACTTCGATATAGCGATAGTCGATTTGGCACCGCTGAAGGGACTGCAGCACTGCCCAGGTTTCGACTGAATCAAAGGCTTTCTCATAGTCCACAAACGCTAAGCACAGGGGCCGATTATACTCCTCGATCTTTTGTATAATCTGCCGAAGCGTGAGGATATGGTCTATGGTGCTATAGCCTTTTCGGAAGCCGGCTTGTTCGGGCGGCTGAAAGTCATCGAGCTTGCGCGAGAGTCGATTGGTAATGACCCTCGAGAACAACTTATAAACATGACTCAGGAGTGAGATGGGTCTGTAGTTCTTTAGAAGAGCTTTGTCACCCTTCCTGAAGAACAGCACCACCACACTCCTGGTCCACGACTCTGGAACGTCGCCCCCGAGGATAACGGAATTAAATAGCTTTTGAAGGGCTATTAAGACTGGCTTGCCGCCCGCCTTCAGAAGCTCTGCCGTAATTCCGTCATCTCCCGGTGCCTTACCGTTACGTAGTTGTTTGAGAGCCATTCTGATCTCGTACAAGCTGATGTCCGGGATTTCTTCGGTATAGTGCCGAGTTAGCTTGGATCTGGGATCTTGCACCAATCCGACAAGAGGATTTCGGGATGATTTGTATAACTGTCCATAGAACCTTGCGACCTCTCCCAAGATCTCACTTTGGGATGAAATGACAGTGCCATCGTCGGTCTTCAGCTTAGTCATTTGGCTTTGCCCAATAGACAGATCTTGTGCGAACACTTTTGAGCCACGATTCCGCTCTATCGCTTCTTTAATACGGAGCGTATTATATCGGCGAATATCGCGACGCACAGACCTGGAGATCTGTCTATTTAGCTGCCTATATTTGGACCAATCGGCTGAAGATTGCACCGTCATTTCTTTTCTCCGCCCCATGAGCTCGAGAGTCTGGTCAGAAAGTTTTTTAGGTCTATTAACGCGGTGAGCCTTGAAAAATTTCGACCCAACCGCGTGGACAGTTTCCATGAACCTGTTGTTCATATCGTTCGGAGATTCGCATTCGTCCAGACAATGGAAGCGATTGTGTAATTCGAGTTGAAAGCCTTCGAGGTTCTGGTATTGGACAGATGTAGGTCGGAGTGTAGACTTCATCAAGCGTGACCGCTCGACTTTTGTGTGGATATTCATTGCGAGTGTTTCAACATATTTTTTTTCTTTATAGGAGCCTGTAAAAGCCGCAGTACTGAGCAGATAATTCTTGTATTGTGGGTGAAATTACAAATATGGAATAAATGGGCACAAATTACACCCAGACTTAAAAAACAATTTGTGGATTACACCAAGTACTTTTCTTTTTGGGAGTGGGCTATGGTCCACGCACCCGCCACCTAGCTGCATCCGAAGCGACAGACGGGCACCGCGGAGCTCTATAATTCCATCCCGGTGAGTTCCTCGTCCTCCGTGATCGGCCCAACGGAATACCCTGAGGGCCGATGGAATACCCTCTCCTATCGACGTCCCCTTCCCGGGACGTCAGTTACCGTTGTGACGTCAGCCTCTCTGCGGGTGTCGGACTAATTCCCGGCCCCGTCACCTGCCTCGGCTAGAGATTACATCAAGTACTGTCCTTTTTTGGCAGGTTATGGTCTAGAGGCACGTCGTCCGCTCCATCCCCGGCTATGAAATGGCAGCGTGGCCCCATAAGTCACCGTATTCCCTCCCTATCGCCATTCAATCGACCACTGGTAGCGATTCCTTGATATCCGTGGCCAGTCTGGCAGGTTACCCTATTGAGTTATTAGCCGACTGGGTTGTTACTGGATCATTGACGGAAATGGTTTTCTGTCGACGCCGCATCACTAACAACAGAGTTGCAGCATTAGGTCGGCGCCGATGATTGCGATGAGTTCACAACGCTGCTCTGCCCAAATCACGTAGATCATGAGCGTGTGCTGCGCCGTGTTCTCTTTTTTTTTGGCCAACGGTGGCAAACGAGCAAGCAGCACACCTGATGGTAAGTGATTCTGCCGCACATGGACCTTTGCAATACCAGGGGCACAGCCAGGCCGTTGCCTACCGTGAAGGAAATACTCTTCTTAAACCTCGTTTAAAGAAGGACATGTCATAGCGCTCGGGAAACACAGCAGCAGGTAGTTCATTCCAGAGCTTGCACGTACGTGGGAGAAATGATCGCTGGAAACGTACAGTTGAAGACCATAACGTTTCCAAGTGCAATGGATGAACCCTGCTACGATGTCGAGTGGTACGTTTGTAACATGGTGACGGTTATATCAAGTCAAACAGTTCCTCGGAGCACTCCCCGTGAAAGAGTCGGTAGAGTACACAGAGTGACCCAAAGTCTCTCCGCTGCTCCAGCGACTCCAATCTGTCCGTAAGATTGGGATCCCCCGACGATTCGAACAGCCCGTCTTTGCAGGGAGTCAAGTGGGTCTAGCTGATATTTGGGTGCACCTGCCCAGAGATGTGAGCAGTTTTCCATATGAGGACGAACTTGTGCTTTATATAGCTCAAGACGCTGTGAAGTACCGTCTCGGTGTGAAGTACCGCCTGGCTCTGTTCAGGATTTTGGCTATTGTTTTGGCTTTGTCCTCCAAATGACTCCCAAACTGGACTTTGCTCGATATTTCGACGCCGAGAATCCCAATACTCTCAGAAATTGGGAAAGTTACTTCTTGGATCTGAGGCGCCATGACAAACAGTCCTTCTTTGCAGTGAATGCGCAAACTTGCGTCTTTGTGGGATTGAACTGGACTAAGTTCCGTTCACCCTATCCTAGCAATCACAGTGGTGAAAGGGCTCTGTGGTCGTCACAAGAGAGCCCTGAGTTGGACGGTCTGGAGCTCTGGCCACACGAGTTCGCCGTTCCATGGATCGAACTACCGTACAGCCATCGTCACCTACCAGTGAGTTCGCACGCCTTCGGCATCGGCCACGAAAGAGGAGAAACATTTTCGGAACCACCATTGCCCGTTGAGCATCAGACTCATATGTTTTATCTGGGCCCAGATACTAATGGGGACCGAATTATCAGCAATGAAGGCACCAGCGGGTAGACTATTACCGGGGACCATGGAACAACAGGTCCTCCACCTAATTTCGAGCTACCATAAGGGCCAGTGGCTCGATTCACCTGACAATCTCCTTGATATTGAGTTGCCAGGCCTACCACCACTTCTAGTGTCCCACCTTGGACTGTAACAAGCATGTCGGCGGCATAACAAAATACGTCCAGACTATAAGGGAGGCTACTTCGCAACATCCATCTGTAACCGATATTCCATAAGGTCGACTGTAAGATCGACCTCTGCCGAACAACGTATGAAGTGGATGATGTTCCTCACAACGTCCCCTATTCCTTCCACGTACATGATGCTGCACCTCCCAATAACAAAGTATTGTCCTGAATGCGAGTCGAACTCACGACACATGGCATGGTATGTCAGTACATTACCATTACGCCATCTATGTCAATGTCTTGGTGATCTTTTCAAACACTGATTTTACGGTTCTCATGTGAAAGTTACAGATATTGTAATTGTTACCGTTACAGATATTGTAACACATTGTATAATTTATCCGTCAAGACACTGCAATCCATAAATTCTGCAAAATCACACTTACTCTACTTTAAAAGCGTTGTTTTCTTTTTATAACGCTCCGACTAGAAATCCAGCAATGATCATCATATACATATAAATGCTAATTAACAAACCAATACAAATAAGTTTTTAGATAATAAACTTGCTCCTAAACATGATAAGTCATTATAATTTTGTTACCAAAATTTAATTACAGTTTCCAAATGTAGAGCAACTAAATATATTTCTAATGATGTTGGAACTCGTGTCTAACTTGGTAATACATTTTACGAGATTGTTTTTAACTTGAATATTCTATTATACATCAGTTAAACCATTTTCATAATAACGACCTTTTGATATTGACTTTCAGGATCAAAATTTCCTAATTTCTATTACTTTTGAAGATTACAATGTTAAAGTTAAAGATACATTTTATTTAAACTAAATTAAATCGTTATGATTGAAATTATAAACAAACACTAAGCGATGGTGACGGTCGGGTAAATATAATAATATTAGCATACTTTCTTTAATAATACTAAATTTTTAGTGTATACCATAGAGATGAAAAAGAACTTAAGGAAATTATATTACGTTAAGAAAGAAAAGGGAAGGGAAATAACTCCTGACCAACGTGATATAGTCATTCACTATACCACGTTGGTCAGAGGAGGGTTTTATTTCGAGTTGTCTTCTTTCATGTAGATGTTATATACATATGTAATCCCTTAGACATCTATTGATATAACCATTGGTAAGATATGGGGTTGTGAATTGTCTTTTTACTTCGTCACCACTCAGAAATTGCCTTTTCATTGTGGAGGAGGCTCGAGCCCAACAAGCAATATATGAGCTGAAATAATGATAATGATGAAAAAAGATATAGAAAGTTTTATGCCAGTTACTCTTACTTTAGTTACTTTACACTAGTATAAAATTCCCTACTACTATAAAAGATGCCCAACAATATAACATCATCAGCATCGACACATGAAATACGTGATTTGATGACTTGGTTTCTTATCTCATCACACTGACCATAAATAATTACCTATATAGAAAGTTATGAGGTAAATGAGGCATCATCCAAAAAAAAAAATTGTTGAAAGCTTTTGTCTAACCACCATGCAAATAAATGTGCACGTGTATACAGACCTATTCTGATACACGTTTTATGAGATAATATATATAAGAAAGGATGGTAATCCATTGTTAATTAGTTCACATTAATAGAATTGTGACGGATGTTCTGGATAGCCAGCGCCAGCCAGGTGAATGACACTATAGACCATTCATTGCTCTAAAGAGTCAGCAACGATGTGCAGTATTCGCTTAAATAGTTATTCTAATGAGTGTTGCCCGAGAAATTGATGAGATAGTGTCAGTTGTACTTTATATAAAATATTTCAGCAACTAGCTAAGCGTGAATAAATTGTCAATAGCGCATTCCTTGTTCACTTACCTAGCGTTTGGAGATTGATTAAATTATATTTCGATGCAAGTCACAAGAAAGCCAAAAACACACGAGGATGCATTGGTAAAGAGCCCATGACAACGATGGCCGGCCTGGCGGTTTACCATTTTGAGTTGGTAGCCATTCTGTTATTACTCGAACGCCAACGCGAATGGTTCTCTGTCAACGCCCCATCAATAACAACATAGTTGCCGGGGCGTCACCCTCCCGCAGTCAACATCTGTGCGGAATGCGGATGGCGGACTAATCCCTGGTCCATCCACCCGCGATCTCTGCTAGGACGGTATTAGACGGCGCAGAAACTCACGCCTGCACCGCACGAGGATGCATTGGTATCTCCTTTTGACTAAGGCCTCTCTAGAAAAATGCCATGTAAAATGGTCCTGTATCGCCTTTATCCACCTGTAAGTTTTTTAATATCGGTAGTCTATCCAGTGGGTGTTATTAATTATTTACAGAATAATCGTAATACGGTAACTTACTATCACGCTGTCCAGTGAGAATAATACGCTAAGAGTATCTACGTGTTACACATATTATTAAAAAGTAAAGAAAGTTAAAATGTTTACCCGTACAACCCATAATTTTACAATCTTCATTATCTTTATTAGATTTCCTTTCTGTTCGCATACCTAAAAACAATTAATTTTGTACGCCGTAACGTTTATTAGAATTCGTACGGTTAAATTATTAGGGGTAAGCTACTTAAATGGCATAATGGGGAATTTTATTTTGTTTGTTATTTTTTATTAGATATTGCAAGCTAGGAGCCAATTTCATGCTGAATATCAACTGTTACGTATATATTCAATAGTTGGTCCATATGGTTAACGGATTAGAAATATAATATGCCACTCCTTTTACTTTTCACGTAGATTTTATAATTTTTTAAGCAGATAATAGTAATATCTGGGCAAAGAATAAATAGAAATAAAAACCTATGCCATTTAGTTTTCGTCGTAACATATTACATTCGCATAAAAATAAATACAAATATCTCTCTCTCTCTCTCTTCTCTATTAAGCATTGAACCATATAAAATCACGTTTTCTTTATAAATATGTAAATATTAATAGCGTTAAAATATAATTGTACTTAGAATACTGATTAAAAATCTTAATAAATTAATGACGGAGTAAATCTGGGTTTTATTTGCATCAACTAATAAGAATCCTTAATACCTAAATGTTAATTATTAGTTTTTGTTATATTATTATTTATGGTTTTAGATCTATATATACATATATTACTATGTAATGATACTTGTAACACATCCATATTTTACTCGTATTCTATGTTAGTTATGTGTATTCTTAGACTTGCCCTATTAAAAGTAATGCTTTGTAAATTTGCTTAAATGAACTTTGCCTACAAAAAACATTCAGTAATGCTCATTATCGGCCATGACCTCCTCTACAGTATAAAGAAAATCAGACTAATATATAGTCTAGACCAGTAGTTCTTAACCTTTTTAGGTCTGTTACCCTTATGACCTAACTAGGGTCACTGATTTTACCCCTCCTCCCAACGTTGAAATCAAATGTACACTTTGCGCACTAGTCAGCGCTCAGACTTCTCATTTTAAAATTCGGCGTTTGAGACAACAACCGGCTCATTGTTACCCCTCCGAAATTAAGTTTTACCCGTGGGGGTAATTACCCCCAGGTTAGGAATCAATGGTCTAGACGGTTTTAACATAGTTCTTCCCTCGCAGTGATTATATTTCTTGATGTCAATTATTTCATATCCATTTGCCTGGAGCCAAAGGTTTATAGATATATGTATATATTATTCCTTAAAACATTAGGAGTTGACCACCCTTTAGTTGTGGCATTCCAGTTTTGTGCTTAATTCTAATACAATTTATTTACAATTTAAATTTAAAGAACGCATTGCACAGCTATTGTTTTTAATTTATTTCTTTATTTAAAAGATAAAAGGTTAACAATTGACGTGACATAAACTTAGAATTGTGCTTCAGAATGTTTATTTCATATTGTACAACCGGAGGCAATTCACGAAAATTACACGTCACAAGACCAAATCCCGTACAATCCGTACATCTTTAGAGAAATTCATTATAAATTCAAAGTTTAAATTGCTGCCTCGAGCAACTCATCAGCATTAAAAAGTTTCTGAGAACTCGGTTTTATGTTGCATACGCCAACATCCTGTGTATAGTATAATTACAGTCGGTCTAATATAACCAAGTGTAAATTTAATAGCCGCTGTGAAAAACTTGATGAACGAATTGAAACTTGTCGCGTTAACATTGGTTTTGTAATGCAGGAGTCACACAAGGAGATTAAGTTCTTTGAACTTTTCTATGGCCATTGAACTTTTGGTGACTTTGAATGCAGGTTGACTATACCATTAACACATTGAACGCCAAGGGGGTCAAATACTATATAAAGGTCACCCAATATGTGTCCCCATGGCGTGCAACGTGTTAAAATGTATTATAATAAGTACTAAAACTTAGTAAAACGTCTTCTAGCCATTGTTTACATGTTGGCATTGATGCTTTGCCAGGTAATTTAAACAAGGTATAGTAGAAATAAAGAGGAAAGCGATATATTCTCTTTCACTACTTCATCATTTCAACTCATATACGTCCCACTGTTGGGCTCGAGCCACCTCCATAATGAGAGGGCAATTGGTCTTACTATGTCATGCTGGTCAAACAAGTTGATATAGTTTTATTTCGAGTTTTCCTTCTCTTTCATAGATGTTATATGCATATTATATCTCTTCGTAGTTTTTCACGACATCTACAGGCAAGGTAAAGATATTTTACTACTTATTTTACAGAATTTCATCCATCAACCTAACGATGAGCACTTTTGACGCCGGCCGCCCCATACTTTAGATCATATCATATACATCCCACTGGACGTGAAACTATTTCATAGTGGGAAGGAAGTTAGCCTATTATATCACGATAGGTATAGGGTTCGATCGTAATTGGTTTCACTATATTATACAAAGGTCATATTGAATTTAGAATCAACTCAACAATCAACCACACGGGCAGTTACAACATTGAATTCCTTATTTTTCACTAACCTTAAATGTCCACTTTGGGGAAGTAATTGGCCTAATATGCCGTGATAAATAGACGAATATATAATGATTTTTGTCTTTTCTTGCAATGCAAATTACTATTTTTTGCTTTATACATATTTTCAAACGTGTTTCATTTTTTTTGCCGAATTATGCTTTTAAATTCATTTCACTACTATAAAAAGGACCGACTATCATAATATACTGTTAGTCACTATTCTATGTATGCTCTCATTCTACTTAATTCTGATACATTAGTATTCCTCTATTTATTTCAGATTAGGTCTCCTCCAATTCAGGCAAATTTATAGAATTTTATTACAGAGAAAATAAAGAATTAGTTTGTGTCAATATAAAATTAAGGGTAGTAAAATTTATACGTTTGTAAGTTGTACGCAAATTATATGCTACAGTATACAATTATCATAGAAGAGTCGAGTTTAAACCATCAATCACTATAAGAAATTTCCAATATCATTGACTTGCTAAACTTTTACCACGACTGAAGAACCTCAAATATGTACCTAGCCCACAAGAAAAAACTAATTCAAAACAAATTTTGAGAGACTCGTTCTGTACATATAGCTTAGTTTCCAATTTTTACATTACATTCATTAACAAAAATTAATCTCGCAATGTTTTTCCGTGTAGTGACGCAGAAAAAATACAATTCACCACCCCTCTCATAGCCGTGTCATAAAAAATGAGTAAGGGATATATTATGCATAATGACATCTATGTAAGAGCTGAAAAATTCGAAACAAAACCCTATACCAACCTGTCTGACCAGCATGATATAGTAAGGTCAATTACCCTCCTATTATGGAGGAGGCACGAACCCTGCAGTGGGACGTAAATGAGCCGAAATAATGATGAAATAATTAAATATTTTTTGTTCATAAAATAACACACCTGATTAAATAGATCAAAATAATAATTTTCAGTTGACAATTCCAGGTATTATTATAAAAATAACAATATTCCTTTTGTTACCAGCAATAATTATGGTTTTCTCTTGAAGGGTGAGGTGAATAAAGTACAAAACGCCTTTATTCTATGGTGCCATGAATAATTCATGGCATTGTTGCTGTGGGTTTGCGATTATTAAGGCGGTCTAGGTATTGGCGTGAACGGTCGTCTGCACTTAAGTAAATGACTCTATTACTTTAATACTGAACTGAATGCACGCGATATAAATGGCTTTAGAATGTATACTTTGTTTGTATGCATGCATACTCCATACCTTGAATTACCAAAATGAATTGAAATTTAATTTCATCTAAACTAATATATAAAGTTAAAAGTTTGTTTGTTTGAACGCGCTAATCTCAGGAACTGCTGATCCTATTTAAGAAATTCTTTCAGTGTTAGTTAGCCCATTTATCGAGGAAGGCTATAAGCTATATATCGTCACGCTAAGACCAACAGGAGCGGAGCACCAATGAATATTGTTTTCAAATCGAGGTTTTTTTTTCCTCTTGAGGGATTCCGCTGCGTAAACGGCTGAATTTTCGCAAAAATCATGTATGACAGAATCGTATTATTAAAAAATATTTTCACCTTCTACTTAAACAAAGTCTTAGGTTAAAGTTAACGTTAGTCCAAAGTATCTATACTTCGCCGACGACGTCGTGAGCAGAAACTAGTACATAATATGGACTATATCTATACAAGCACGACTGTGTTTTCCCAGGTTCATATATTGGATCTTACTGTAATTTTTTTTTGCAATAACAAATTCGAATTGGGGAATAATAGGTGTTAGAAATTTTGCTTATTATAACGTGTGACTAAATGCTCTCCTCGCAGTAAAGCCAAATGCAGTTTTTAGTACTAAGTGATACTAGTATTGGACTCATAAGTGTCAACGTTTTGTTCGTTTCAATTAATTTTGAGGCATCGTGATGTATTGTAAATAAAACTACTTTTACGGATTATATCGCGTTTGTATTTGATTTATGATTGCCCGACGTTTCGAACACTTTGCAGCATTCATGGTCACGGGCGGACTAAGGTGTCTCACGTCCAACAAGTAATCGTTATTACAGACATTTACAATTAAATATAATTGTAAATGTCTGTAATAACGATTAATAAATATAATTGTAAATGTCTGTAATAATGATTACTTGTTGGACGTGAGACACCTTGGTCCGCCCGTGACCATGAATGCTGCAAAGTGTTCGAAACGTCGGGCAATCATAAATCAAATACAAACGCGATATAATCCGTAAAAGTAGTTTTATTTACAATTTGTAGTGCTCGCGTAAACATCAGATATCATCGTGATGTACTTTAGTTTATTTCTGTGGTCATATAAAACCGGCTGATAGATCAATAGTAGAACTGGGTAATTTGGAACGCCAACTGCAATTGCCTACCCATTTGCCAAGTATGGCGATTATAGTATTGCGTTGGTATTTTTACTATTAAAGAAATCTATGCTAAGAATTAACTGATTATATTGCGGATTTGAAAAACATACAAATAACAGTCGCAAATAAAGTCAATATTTAAGACTACGTGGAGTTTGAATTTGGGGTACCTAGTTCGAAAGGTTGGTAGTTAGACCACTATCTATATAGCTATCGTATAATTTAGGAGATCAATTTCCAGCAGGGGACGTTATTACAGAATAGAGAGTCATCATCATCTTAACTCATTTACAGCCTACTGCTAAACTCGGGCCTACTTCACAATAAGAAAGAAACTAATCTAACACTACGCTGGCTAGGTAGATTGGGTTGGCATAGAGTTTTATTTCGAGTTTTCTCTACCTTGCTAAATATTATATATATTTTCCATGTGGTCATGGAATAAGAATACAATTCCCCACTCCCCATCTTACCCGTGGATGTCGTAAAAGACGACTAAAGACTATGCATTTAACAGCTATGCAAGAGAAGGGAAGCTCGAAATGTAACCCTATACCAACATGTTTGACCAGCATGGTATAGTAGGTTAACTGCCCTTCTATTGAGGAGGACGCTCGAGCCTAGCAGTGGGACGTGTATGAGCTGAGACAAATATTATATCCCTTACTCGTCTTTTACGACACCCACGAGCAAGAAAGGAGCTAGTGACTTGTATTCGTACTCTGTCACCATAAGAAGTGAATAGAATAAACAAATACACGAGATAATACTAGTTTAACATTAATATTGACGGAATAAATGTAAATAATTGCGAGCAACCCGAAAAAAATATTTCGCTTAATATTTATTACTTTTTATTATCACGATGTTTTTATTCTAATTTTATTTCAACACAAATTCCAGAAAGCGAAAGAAGTGTGACCTTTTCGGGACAAAGATTTAAGTATCTGGGGAATTTGAACAGAACCATCGTATAAAGCCACTATATATCAAAACGTAAAAGTATCCAAGGAGCATTAGTCATCAGACGTCGGGAACACCTTGGGTATTCTTTCACAATGCAAGTTAGAGTGAATTTCTTTGTGACAAAATTGCCTCGGGAGATATCTTTATATATCAAGATATGTTTTATGAAGATTTCTTCGATCTATAACAAGATGAATGTAGAATCATTTGTTTATTAAGTAACAAAGTTATTACTTCTTAACTGCTCCCGGGTAATGATCTTTTATGATACTCATAGGATTGAAAGGGTTATTAATAAATTACATTATATTTACTTTAATTATTTTAAATAAAACTATTTTACGGATTTTATCGCGCTTGTATTTGATTTTTGATTGCCCGACGTTTCAAATACTTTGCAGCGTTCATGTTCACGGGCGGACTATGATGTCTTACGTCCAACAAGTCATCGTTATTACAGAAAATTTAAATTTATCTACCCGATACAGAAAAATAGTTATTAAACATTGACCCACATTTTGATACAATTTTATTGCCAGTGTAAGAAGAAAATGATTCTATATGAAAAAATTATATTGTTTATGGTTAGTAATTATTTAACATAAAATTATAAGTATTAAAACCTAACCTAGTATACTACCAACGGATCGACGGCCACACTGAGAAAGATCCGGCAAGAAAACTCAGAGGACATGATGCTAAATTCAAAATTAATATTAATTTAGCATCATGTCCCCTGAATTTTTTTGCTGATACTCGCGTAAACATCAAAAATCATTACTTTAATTATATTACACTAGCTTTCGTCCGCAACTTCGTTTGCGAGAAATTTATTTATAATTGAGGTTAACACACATAGCTATGCATGATGTTCAAGGCTCTATAAGTTAATACAACATTTTATTGAAATAACTTTGGAAATCAGAGAACTTTTATACTAACTGTGCACCCCTTAAGGGATGATTTTTTGGGGGGCGCGGCCGGAGCACCTCCTCGTGGTGCTCCCTGGTAACGTCCATTTGGACGTCATGCGTCCATTTGGACGGCCAAGATTCCGGCAGGGGGGGGTCTCCGCGTGCGGCTCTGGTGGCAGAGCGCACGGCGGATCTGACCCGGGGCCAATGGGGCGGATGTGCCTCATGGCACTCCGTCGCCAGGGACGGTTGCGTCACGGCCCGGGGGCGTGACGGGTCGCTCGCGAGCGGCCAGACCCGGAAGGCCCAAACCGTAATCCTGAGCAGGGGGGTCAGGACCGGGGGTCTTCGGACCGCGGGGAAGAAAACCCCTATAAAAAATTACCCCAATCTTAAGTTTGGCCACTCGGCGAGGAGATGTATGACTGGTGGGTTAAGAAGCGCGTGAACGTCCAGTCGTTAGAGTGGTAGTCAAGGCAAGACTCAAAAACGTCCAACAACATGGCAGAAGTCAATACTAGTAGTACTTCACCAGAGGGTCCCTTGCACAGCAAGGGAAATCCCTTGCTGTGCCGGTGCTTGCTTGATGAGGGCGGCACTGCCGCAGGGCCATCGAAAGGTCTGGAGACCGACACGGCCTCTGAGATGGTGCTAACGGACGTGGGCGGAAGCGCCGCAGAGCCGTCCGCCGACGAGAGCAGCACCAGCCCCTGGATACAGGTCAATCGGAGAAAGGGCAAGGGTGGTGAATTCGCCGTGGATAGGGAGGTAATGGGCGGGCCGTCAGTTGGGAGTTCACGTAGGCCGTCGTCGTCGCCAAGGAAGGAGAAGGAGAGGGATGGGGAGGCGGCAAAGGCGCCAGCCCCATATACAAGGAAGAGGGAGGAGGCCCTCCCCCCGAGACCCTGGAAGCGTCCCCTGCGAGAGGACGGCTGCTCCAACACTGACTCGGAGGGGTTCCGTCGTCATGCCTCCTCCCAAGGTCCCGACCACGCGCAGGGGGCGTAGAGGTCGCGGATCGGCGGTGGTAGCGAGATCGGGGACACCCGGTCCGGGTGGCCACGGTGGCGAGGTGGCGGCCCTACAGGCCGCGAACGCCCGCCTTAGTGAGGAGGTCTCCGGCTTGCGGGAACGCAACCGCAAGCTGGAGACGGAGCTATCGGTGGTGCGACGGGAGAACCGTGGGTTGGCCAAGGAGATGGCCGACCTGCGGGCTCAGTTCGCGCGCCTGGCGCCGGCCACGCCGCCGGTGTCGGCCTCGCCACCGAAACGGGCTGCGCCGAGGAGGGCGGGCCCGTCGCCGGCGTCCTTGGCGCCGGCTGCGCCCGTCGCGGCTGCTGCGCCGGCTGTGCCCGTCGCGGCTGCTGCACCGGCTGCGCCCGTCGTGGCCTCGGCGCCTCCTCCCCTCGTCGTGGTCCCTCCGCCGGCTCGTGGCCGCGGGAGACCTCGGAGGGGGGAGGAGCCGCCGCCCGACGAGGTGCACGGCGTGTCAGAGTCGGCGGTACGCGTCATCCTAGCCCGAGTAGGGGTGATGGTGGATGCGCGTATCGCCGCCGTAGCGGCCAGGCTCCCGCCTGAGCCAGCCCTCCGACCGCCGCTCGCCGCGGACAAGGCGAGGCAGCCGCAAGCGTCAGCTCCCACCCCGCTGCCCTGTCAGGGTGGCCGCGTGGTGAGCTACGCTGGGGCCGCAGCCGGGTCCAAGGGGGCCAAGAAGGCCGGCAAGGTGCCGGCTCCCGCCAAGGCCGGGGCGCGGCCGGCGCCAGCGGCTGCACTGCAGGCGCCGGCCAGCGCACCCGCGACCGCTCCTGCTGCGCTCAGCGCTACTGCCAGGCTCGAACAGGGCTGGCAGGTGGCTGAGCGGAGCAGGAAGGCACGCGGCCAGAAGCGGAGAGCGGCGGCCAAGAGTGCCGCCGTGGCCGCCGCTCCCCAGGCGGGAGCCGGCAGAAAGGGGAAGAAAAGGTCGCGCAGGGGCCTCATTTCGCCGAAGACGGCCGCGGTGGTCATCACCGTGCTGCCTGAGGCGGCTGAGAGGGGCCTCAACTATGAGGCCGTCCTAAAACGCGCCCGGCGGGAGCTGGACGTCTCCGATATCGGGGGCGTTGAGGCGAGGACCCGCAAGGCCCGGACAGGGGCTCGAATACTCGAGTTCCCTGGGGCCGAGGGCGCGAAGACGGCCGATAGTTTGGCCACGATGTTGAGGGGGCTGTTCGGGCCGGAGGATGGTGTCCGAATCGCCAGGCCTGTCAAGTGCGCAGAGATGCGCCTGACGGGCTTGGACGATTCCGTGACGGTGGAGGACGTCCGGGAGGCCATTATGGCGCGTACCGGATGTGCCTCGGACACCGTCCGGATTGGCACCATCCGCACTTGTGTCCGGTGGAGTCGGTCAAGCAATTGGCCGACTCAGGCAGGCTCCTCGTGGGCTGGAGCTCGGCGCGGGTAACCGTGCTAGAGCCCCGGCATCGGCCCCGAAGGGTCGGGACGGCCCATCGACCGGGCCAGTCCCCGCTCCGAGCGCGGCCCGATCGCCCATCAGCGCGGAGGAGGTGACGATGGATACGGACCGTTAATGGACCCCGTATCCATTCGTCTCCTCCAGGCCAACCTCAACCACACCGCCGGTGCGTAGGACGTGTTCCTGCAAGCCATGGCGGAGTGGTTGATAGGAGTAGCTGTAGCCGCGGAGCCGTACGTGGTGCCCGACCGGCCTAACTGGTTGGGTAGCACCGATGGCACCGTGGCAATCGTCGCCTCCACGTCGTGGCCTTCGTCGCCTCTGACCCTTAGGGACAGGGGCGTCGGATACGTCGCGGCGGACTGGGAGGAGATTACGCTCCTCGGAGTCTATCTCTCCCCTAACTGAAGTGTGACCGATTTCGAGGCCTCCCTCACCATCATGGAGGCCTCGTTACGGCGAATGGCATCGCGCCAGGTCTTCGTCTTGGGGGACTTCAACGCCAAGTCCGTGGCGTGGGGGTCTCCCCGGACGAACGACCGAGGACGGGCGATCGAGGAGTGGGCGGCGGCATTGGGCCTCTGTTTGCTGAACAGGGGCTCGGTGCATACGTGCGTGCGACAACGGGGCGGGTCGATAGTGGACCTTTCGTTCGCTAGCCCCGAGGTCGCCGCACGCGTGGGGAGCTGGCGCGTCGTGGAGGAGGTGGAGACCTTGTCGGACCACCGGTATATCCGGATGGAGGTCTCCCCGGCAATCCCGACGCCCAGCAGGGGTCACGGGGCGGATGGACGTCCTGCGTTCCCGCGATGGGCTGTGGGTCGCTTAGACCGGGACCAGCTGGCGGAGACAGCCATCGTTTACTCGTGGCTGTCCTCTGCCAACCAGTCGGACGGGGTGGACGCCGAGGCTGGCCGCATCCGCAGTGCGTTGACGCAGATCTGCGATGCGGCCATGCCCCGGGTACGGCGTCCGCCCCCGAGGAGGGCGGTCCACTGGTGGTCCCGGGAGCTGGCGGATCTCCGGGCCGCGTGCATTCGCGCTCGGAGGGCCTACACCCGCAGCCGGCGGCGCCAACGCGACGCGGAGCGGGAGGCCTTGCTGTATGAGGGCTACAGCAATGCGCGGTCGGCCTTCAGGCTGGTCGTCCGCTCCGCCAAGGACGTCAGTCGGCAGGAGATGCTGGACGGTCTCGACCGTGACCCCTGGGGACGCCCCTTTCGCGCGGTGCTGAATAAGCTCCGCGCGCGGGGCCTTCCCCTCACTGAGACTCTCCAGCCCAGCCTTCTCACCCGGGTCGTCGAGGACCTGTTCCCGCGGCGGGCGGAACACACGCCTCCGGTCATGGCTCCGCCAGACACTGACCGGGAGGCCGACGAAGACAGTGTTCCGCCCATCACGGAACCCAAGATGGGAGTGGCGGTGGCGCGCATGTGCGCAAAGTCCACCGCCCCCGGGCCCGACGGTGTTCCTAACCGCGTGTTGGGCCTGGTCCTCGACCACCTGGGTCCCCGCCTCAGGGAGCTGTTCGACGCGTGTTTAGCGTCCGGACGGTTCCCTGGGTGCTGGAAGGAGGGAAGGCTGGTGCTCCTGCCGAAGCCGGGACGGTCTCCGGGGTCGCCTTCGGCCTACAGGCCTATCGTGCTGCTCGATGACACGGGCAAGCTACTGGAGAGGGTGGTAGCTGCCCGCATCGAGCGGCACCTCGTCGGCACGGGGCCCGATCTGTCGGACGCCCAGTTTGGGTTTAGGAGGGGTCGTTCGACGATCGCGGCTTTGTTGCGCCTGAGGGCCGTGGCGACTGAGGCCGTCACCGGTGGGGGAGTGCTGTTGGCGGTGTCCCTAGACATCGCCAACGCATTCAATAGTCTGCCATTCAGCTGCATCAGGGAGGCGCTCCGGTATCACGGAGTGCCAGCTTACCTGAGGCGGCTAGTGGCAGACTATTTGGTGGGGCGCAGCGTCCTCTGTACCAACCGAGCAGGGGACGTTGTGCGAACGCCCATGACGTGCGGTGTCCCACAGGGGTCGGTCCTCGGACCCACCCTGTGGAACATCGGCTACGACTGGGCGTTGCGGGGGAGCCTCCCGCCCGGGCTGGGCGTGATTTGTTACGCCGACGACACGCTCGTCACAGCCCGCGGTGGGACGCTAGAAGAGGCGGTAAGCCTGGCGACCTATGGCACCGAAGTGGTCGTCAGGCGGATCGAGGCGCTGGGGTTGAGGGTCGCCCTGGACAAGACGGAGGCCCTCTTGTTCCATGGGCGCCTTATGAGCCCTCCCATCGGCGTCTCGATCACCGTCCGATCGGTTGACATCAGCATCCGGGCCCATATGAGGTACTTGGGCCTGGTGCTCGACGGGCAATGGTGGTTCCGGGAGCATTTCCGCAGGCTCGCTCCGCGGCTCGTCGGCGCGGCGTCCGCCCTATCGTGGCTTATGCCGAACGTGGGCGGACCGAGCGCTACGGGACCTGGAGGCGGAAATGCTCGCCGAGTTGTATCGGCGGGTGTCGGGGGTGCGCGGGGAGGGCGGTGTGATCTCGTTAAGGGATCTCACCGCCTGGCGCGTCGACGCCCGCCGAGACGTCATTGCCCGTTGGGCAGTCCGGCTGGAGAGGCCTCGGTTCGGGGTGCGAACCGTGGAGGCCTTCCGGCCGGTGCTGATGCAGTGATTGGAAAGGCGGCACGGGGTGCTCTCCTTCCGACTAGTGCAGGTGTTGACGGGGCACGGGAGCTTCGCCAAATACCTGCACAGGGTCGTAAGGAGGGAGAGTACACCGTCCTGCCACCACTGCGACTGCGACGAGGACACGGCGCGCCACACGCTCGAGGCTTGCGCGGCTTGGGCAGTGCAGCGCCGTGAACTCGTCGCAATCATCGGTGCCGACCTGACGCTGCCGGCCATCACTAGGGCGATGGTCGACAGCGTCGGGAACTGGGACGCGGTCGCAGCCTTCTGCGAGACAGTGATCTCGCAGAAGGAGGCGGCGGATCGTCTGCGCGTGGAGCGCAGCCTCGATGAGGAGATCCGCCGCCGGCGACTGGGGCGGCGCAGGCGCAACTATCTGCGCCTCATGCCGCCCTAGCCGAGGCCGCGGGTGACGTGACCGGGGATTAGTCCGTCACCCGCCGAGAGGCCAACCGCGTGAGGAAAGACCGACGTCCTCCCCGAGGGGGGGACGTCGGTCGATGGGAGGGTACCCCGCGTAGGGGGTATTCCGTCGGGCCGACCACTGACGACAAGTAAACCTGCTCCGGTGGTCGGCCCAATGACGAAGGCGAGGTGGTTTTCGGGTGGGTTGCGGGGGTTGCGTGCTTAAGACCCTCTGTCGCCCTGGACGAAGTGGTGCGGAGGCGCGGCGACCGCGACCCACCCAAAAAAAAAAAAAAAAAAAGGGATGATTTTCAAAAACATATTTTACACGTGTTTTAACAAAGACCTTTATACTGAAATTCATTCGAATAACTTAAAAAACGGCAAAGTTTCATGCTAATTTTGGATCCCCGTTTTACCCCCTTAGGGGGTGCATTTTCAAAAACCCTTTCTTAGTGCTCCTCTAGATTATAAAAGGAACCCCTGTGCAAAAATTCAAGTTTCTAACCCTTATAGTTTAGGCCCTGCGTTGATAGGTCAGTCAGCTTCCTCTTTTATAAAATATATATAGATTTTCTCGTGGATATCATAAAAGACCACTAAGGGATATGAAAGGGACATTATAGGTATGTAAATCCATTTGTCATCTGTGTGGCGACGCAGTAAGAATACAATTCATCGTATCTTGTCCGTCGGTGTCGTGAAAGACGACTGAAGGATATAATATGCTTATTATGCGTATAACGTCTATGCAAGAGAAAGAAAACTCGAAATAAAACCCTAATACAAACGCGACTGACCAGCGTAGTATAGTAGGTCAATATTCCCTCTAATATGTTAATATGGATGAGGCTCAAGCCCAGCAGTAGGACGTATATGATTGTCGCAATGATGATGATGATCCATTTGCTGTTGTTACGATACCCATAGGAAAGGGCTAGTAACTGTCTCCTCGACGACGCAAACTGCCGCCGGCGACTGGGGCGGCGCAGGCGCGATTACCTGCGCCTGATATCGCCTTAGCCGAGGCCGCGGGTGACTGGACCGGGGAATTAGTCCGTCACCCGTCGAGAGGCTGACCGCGTGAGGAAAGACCGATGTTCTCCCCAATCGTCGGTCGAGGAGAGGGTCAAGAGGTTCCATCGGACCGACCACTGACATCAAGTCACCCTGCTCTGGTGGTCGGTCCAACGACGAAGGCGACGTGTAGCGGGTGGGTTACGGGTGTGCGAGCTTACGCCCCTCTGTCGCCCCGGACGGAGTAGTGCGAGGAGTGCGCCGACCGTAACCCACCCCCAAAAAAAAAGCTGGTAATTGTATTCACCCGTTATCACATAGAAGCACTATATCTATAAACTAATTTATTATTTGAACAACTCGTCACGTATTATTTTAATACTCCAGAAAGACAATGCTCAGTATAAATGATTATTGTACATCATTGAGTAATAAGTTAAAGGTTTAACTACCTTTAACTAATCTAAAATAATAGTAAGAGAAAGTTTGACTTAATAGAAATTGAATAGCCAACGACGCGGAAAGAAACGAGAAAACACGTTTCTATAAAGGAAGGTATAAAAATAAATCAACCAATACAGTACACGATCAGACGCTAAGGTCACCTGAGCCATAAAAAGAGTTGACGTTATTATGCCAGATATTTCCAATAGTGTTAACGTGACTTTATCCTCCTTATTCAGTAATATTAGAAAAGTCACGTACGTATAAGCGCTAGACGAGGTAAGGAAAATAATTTCATCGCATATTTCATATGAAAATATTTCTATTTTGTATTAAATTTGAAATTTTGTGTGTGGTGAAATTCACCATCTCCTTTCTTGCCCATGGGTGTCGTAAAAGACGACTAAGAGATATAACATACACCTAACGTTCTTGAAGGAGAAGGGAAACTTGAAATAAAACCCTATAACATCTCATCTCACTATTGTGGTATATATATTGAATTTCCCTCCTTTCATGGAGGAGACTCATGCCCAATAGTGAGATACATGGGCTGAAGTGATGGTGATAAAGAACAGCGTCTGTTCAGTTAGCTAGTATTTTAACAATATTCTTTAATTTTCACCATTTATGTCCTTATATATACCATTTTTTTTTCTCTTCCCCGTGGCGACGGAGTAAGAATAGAATTCACCACTCCCTATCCTGCGCGTGGATATCGAAAACGGCAACTAAAGGATATACTATCAATGCAAGACAAGGAAACCATGAAATAAAACCCTATACCAACACGTTTGAACAGTGTAGTGTAGTAGGTCAATTTCAAAAAGTATATAAGCTGTAATGATTCACAATATCCATACCGGCTTTAAAGTGAACATTACTTTCGCTGATTACCAGCTTGGCTATATAGGTGCATCAGAAATATATTGCCATTTAACGTTGAAGTGTATTGATAATAAACCTTGGGTTTGATAACTTTCAAGTTCGTATGTAGGGACTGATATGCCTTGAAAGAAATTGAGTCCCAATCATCATATGCATGATAATTAAAATGTGCATTAAAAGTGACAGTGTAGCAGATACTGACATTTTAAAGAAATTATTTCAAGCCAAGTTATAACAGCAAAGGTTGAAAGCTATTTTAAAACATTTCAATATTACAATGGCTTACTATTGTGCCTTTTAAATTTAATCTCGTCTGAGCTTTTTATATTTCTCGTACACAATGAAACGTGTATTGTCCAAAGAATAAAAGCACATAACAAAAAGTCAAATGTATATGTAAAATGAAAGTAATCTCCTCCATTCA
This sequence comes from Lymantria dispar, assembly GCA_032191425.1. NCBI lineage: Eukaryota > Metazoa > Arthropoda > Insecta > Lepidoptera > Erebidae > Lymantria > Lymantria dispar. Next base: position 14,260,098 of record CM063449.1, on the reverse strand, counting down.
TAACCTACCATTTGAGTTGATAAATAGCACAAAAATATTCTAACCTCTTAGTAAAAAAGAAAATGTAATGACTCAGGTTCAAGAACATTGTTTGGGCAGCGTAGTAAAATTTCTAAAGAAAAGCCGATAAAAATGTTAATCACAAATTTTAATACACTCATTAGCACCTAAATTACATTTATTATTACATTTTTAAATATCAGATACGAATGCAAATTACAACGGTATTACAAGTATTCTGACAGAACTCATAAAAAAGTTGGCACACCGTGAACTTTCCCTTTGCATATTCATGGGGCAAACTCACTCGGAAGTCTTTGGTGAGAAATTATGATAATAATTTTAAACTTTATCCGTCTTGACGCTTTCATAAATTGTGAGTAGTGTTAAAACAATTCATACGTTTTATTCAGCTTAATATTTTGAATTTTGTGAAAATGATTTTATAATTTCTAAAAAAATTCTTGCTGCCTTCGTAATATTTTTTAATGCCTTTTAGGCCGCAAATTAAATTACATTATATGAATATGTATATATAATTATATATATATATATATAATTAGAAAATGAATATGAATGAAAAATGAAAATAAAATATGAATCGAAAATAATTTATTTTGTTTGAACTTCACCTTCCGTAGAACATATCTATTTCCTATAGATATGCCATTACACATATGCCGTTAATGACTGAGTATTTAGCTAATTGCTATATAGAATAGTAGAGATATTAGAAATGTATGTTTTAAATTTAAATTTGTTTTGATATTTTTTAATATTTTCTTATATATGTATAGCGGTAAAATAAAATAAAATGCTCGTCCTTGCTGCTGAACACTTAAATACGCAGTAACCAAATTAGACTTTGTAACTTGAACAAAATGTAATTTTTCTGCATGGCATTTGCAACACATATTTATACTCAATAACTCGAATAAAAAACAGAGTTCGTAAGTCGTAGTTATTAAATTATAACGCCATCTTACTTTGAATTTCTCGAACTTATATCGCAGGGAAATCGAAAAGGAATATCCGTGCATTTATTTTTTTTTTTGTGATTGGTGTAGAAATTCATTCAAACAATTGTCAATTTTATAATAATAAAAGATTAAATACAATATTTAACAAACTTAATGTTCTCGTCATACATGTTGAAAATTTAGCAATTAAATCCTCTTTATCTCGAACTTATATCGAAAACCCATTGATAAATTGAGTTATCGAAGTTCCACTGTAAATGAATTACATACTAAACCCTATTAAGATCGATAGTTAATGATAATATAAGCTTACTATATTATGGTATCATAAAAATAACTATGATATACCTTGAAATTTTAAGAAGATACATACAATTTGGGAGGATATTTATATTCTACATTTTTTTTTTGTATTCAGGCAAATAATGGATATTCCTATGGGATGATAAATAACATTCAGTTGGCGGATTTCATTCTCACTCAAGACAATAGTCCATGCGTTCTACAAATTAATGTTCTCAGTCTAGGTACAATTTGTATCCATTAATTATATGTTTATAATCTCTTCCATAATACAAGGATTATTTCCTTAGTACGTGTTTGTCATTCCGTGTGGAGACGGAGTAAGAATTCTATTCACCAACCCCTATCTTGCTGGCGAGTATTGTAAAAGACCAGTAAAGAATATTACATGCGGATGGTACCGATGTAAGCCTAAGAAAACTCGAATTAAAACCCTGCACCAAACCATCTAACGAGAGTGGTATAGTTGGTCAATATCACTCCTAAAATAGAGAAGGCTCGAGCCCAGCAGTGGGACGTGTATGAGCCGAAGTGAGATGAGTATGATTGTCTTTTCAAAAAAAAGAAAGAAAAGAATGCCGTTAATATTTAAGCAAAGTTGCAAATACAACTGCTTACATATATAATTACCTATATAATTTTACACAATAACAACACCTATATAATTTTAACAAAATGCTTCATCAATCTTTAAATTACTGCTTGCTCAGTAATGTAAAAATATGCTTTATAATTAAAATAATCGCTCAAAAGACCATTGGCATCTCTATAAATTGCTGCCTCTATAGGTAAAATTTATCCAACGTTAAACAATAAACTAAGGAACGTATTCATTATCCGCTGTCATGAGATTCTAACATACATTGTGCTGGATACAATTCCGTCCAATTTCTGTAAAGCAAACTCGAATTTGCTTAAGCCTTGTGGGGTATTCACTCTGGCGGGCTAAACAAAAGACGGCATATAGGAAGATTTATGAACAATTCACAACGCAGTGATACGGGGTATCTATTCAAATCCTCCTCTGAATTTGAGACAGGTGCTCGTAGCAAGATGATGTATGCCCGCGATACAATTGGCTCATACATTAGTTTCATTGTGCTTATACTGAACTGAATTTTAAACGAGCTGTCCAAAAAAGAAATGCTTTTTGATTTTCGTAATTTTATTTAGAGAAAATTTACGATTTGGTAATCATAATTTCTATTGTGTGTTTTTCAGACGAGTGCTACTGATTATGCTAGTTTTTACAACTCCCTTGCCCATGCAAGGGAGTTGTAAAAACTATAGCACATTGATTTTTTAACTCGTCATTACATGCGGTACACTATACTTAGCTTTATATTATTGTTTACAAATTTATATAACTTGATCGATGCTATTAAGTTCTGAAGTAGTGTTTTATGTTGTTACTTTTGTAATAATTCACTACGCTTCGTCTTTGAAAGTAATTAAAGTAAGGCTCCCAGTTTCATTAAATTTAGCCTGTGAATGCTAACAATTTGCGGCAAGTACTGGTGAAAATTTAAAAGTAATGGACAGATAATTTGTAATAGTATACACTGCCATTTGTAACACTCTTAGCAACCTTTATTATGAGGCGCATACAATACGCCCACTAAAAGCATTTCAATATGCTTATGCATATAAGACTTATGTCTTATATAAGATTTTCACAAAGAAAGGGAAGCGAATTTTCAATAAAATACATTGTTATTCACTCAATGTACTTCATTGAATAGTATTTTGGATACGTAAAAGAAAAATTATCGTAGAAAGTGTTCAGTCGAAAGTATTAAATATTCACAACAATATGCCTCGCTCGCGCTCCAAAATAACATATGCAAATATTGTTACATATAACTTTCTAACTTCACTGCTATAGTACAGTACTTACGTAACTTGGTGAAAGTGCGAAAAAAGTAAAATCACGATGCATAGTCATGTCACTCACGTCTCAGGTGTCCTCTTGCGTTCTCTAAGAGACGTAATGTAATGAATGTCTGAAGGTGTAGAGCTACTTGGCTTACACGAGAGCTCTATTTATCTCTGTAGAGATGTGTTTTACCTTTAATAATAGAGGTATGTATATAACGTAATCTGTAGTTACGTAACCTTTCTAGTAAAACGCAAGGATATTATGTTCATACTTGTTTCTGTTTTTTATAATAAACTTTACTTTGAAGGGTGTCCCTTTAACATATGTATTTAGTGAGAAATCTGCACCTGTGTAGACTAGTTTTTTAATTACTTAAACTTACATAAGTATCTGTATTCTAAATGAAAATGTTTGTATATCTTTTCTGACCCGCTAAAGTAAATATATAATTTATGATAACCTCGAAGACTGCTCTAACTTCAAAGAGACCTGTGTGGTAGTTGTGATTACTATCAACTCTCACATTGTGGGTGTCGTAAAAGACGACTCATAACATTACATCGACCTGAGCTAACTCCATTTGATGCTGTATGATCAAAAATTACATTACTAAGCAGGGCCGTCATCAGGCAGGCGGTCAGTCACAAAACAATTGCCAATGACGTTTAAAATTTGTACAATGCAAGAAGAGTATATATAGAGTCGACCGCAAGTAATTGGGATGACAATATAGATGATGCTAACCTCTAATGAACAGCTAACTTGATTTGAACAGACAAACATTTGTAAATTTTTTGTAGAATTATAACAGAGGAAAAGTTAGAATATATTGGAAGTTATAAGGGCATTTGTTACTTTCTGTTGAAATGTTTTAAAATCATATTTATTACTAAAACTGTCTGTCAATCAAGCCAGACATTTATTGTTAAATAATTTCTAGAAGTTTCTTCAAAAGTGACAGAAGATTTATACGACAAAGATTCCTTTTACAAAAGAATGCCTTTTCATAATAGCGTTTTGTTGTATAGTATTATTAATTTTTAAGGCTATTTCTATATCAGTGAAACGATCTTTTTTTCTGTCTTAAATACATTAGTTACGTTAATAGCATCTTATAACCTATCACTCTGTTAAAGATTATATCATTCATCTCAGCTTATATGCGTCCTTCCGTCCGTCCGTCTTGGGCTGAAGCCTCCTCTACAATAGGAAAGAAAGTGACCTTACTATATCATGCAAGTCAGACAGGTTGATATAGGGTTTTATTTCGAGTTTTCCGTTACTTGCATAGATTTTATATGCGCATTATATCCCTTAGTCGTCTTTAAGACATCCACGGGCAAGATAGGAAGAGGTGATTTGTATTCTTACTACACGGAAACAGAGATTACAATAAAATAAAGATTCAAACAAAATATATGTATGTACATCTAAATATCAAATTTAAGTAATAAATAAAGTTATTGTTTAGTTACACTTTATTTATATATGTCACTGAACTCCTACTAAATGGCTGAACCGATGTTGATGAAATTTTTCGTGTATGTTCAAGGCGATCCGAGAATGGTTTAGATTCACAATTGGCCTCAGTAGGTGGCGCTGCTGTCTATTTAATGGAGAATTCCTTTTATTTTATTTGAACAGAACAACTTCTGTTGAGTCAGCTAGTTTAATATAGAATCAAAGTAAATATCGTCTCTATATTTAATTGATTGATGAAATAAATGCTATAAATTATTTAACATGATTATACTTTCGATATTTTCCCGCGTGGTAAAGAATGACTCGTGGGTGTCTTAAGAAACGACTAAGGGATTTAATATGCATATAACATCTATGCAAGAGAAGAAAAACTTTGACCAACATGGCAGATCAATTTCTCTTAATGTGGAGAAGGCTCGAAGGATGGATTTTATTTTCAGTTATACTATTGTATTGAAATTCATGTGTCACTAATTGCCTTTGAATAAGCGGCTACGAGTACTATCCATCCAATCCATCAGCCTATAGACGTCCACTGCTGGACATAGGCCTCTCCACGAGAATGCCACTTGGAACGATCCTGCACCACTTGTATCCAACGGTTCACTGCGACTTTTAAGATGTCGTTAGTTCACCTAGTAGGTGGTCGTCCTACGCTGCATCGTCCGGTTCGTGATTGCCACTCGAGAACCTTCCTTCCCCAACAGATGTCGGTTTGACGACCGAAGTAGGCTACTTCGGTCGTCGAACCATGGCCCATTGCCATTTCAATATGCTAATTCTGCGGGCTATGTCGGTTACACCCGTTCTCCTGTGAATACTATCAACCTTTGCCAATACTAAAAATTAGTATCTAATAAGATAGCTAAGAGGCCCACTCCATCTGATGACGTCAAGTAATTGAGATAAAAGCAGATTGATACGATGATACGTCACTCATCTTATGTAACCTGCTTTTTTTTTTAAGTTATAATATCGATAGAGATAGGACCACACTGTTGACAGTTGTCTGTCTACAGCTGTCTGTCTACAGCTGTCTGTCTGAGGTAGTACCACACTCTCGCAGAAAATCGATACTCGAGGAGCAACACTTTGTTACAGTGCTTAGTTCAGTGAGCAAGAGCTTGGGGGGGTGTGATGTTTTTGGTATCGCCGAACTTCATTGCACGTAAACACACTCCCTCCAGTTTCTTCGCGGGAGGCAGCGGCCTTGCAAAGATCCATGAGCAGCAGCTGGTGTGGCACCACCTGCAAGTAAAAAAAAATGTTGCGTTTATTACAAATAGCTGATTACAAACAAATAGCGGGTTTATTTCATACTAATCTTTGTTATAATATAAATTATTTTTAAATATGCAGTCATCTTCATAATTCTAATCTGTTTTCAAATTATATATATGATAGAATACTTATTCTCGAAGGCAATAAATAATAGTTGTATGTGTTCCATAGTCATATGTCAATATCTGGAAGGGGATATGCAAAGATTCAGCCGGAATCCTTTATCAAAACAAGATAAACAGAGCCATCGTGAAATATCCACATAAAACCGCAAAACATACGAATATGATTTATAGTAACCGCGATCTGTTATGGGTGGATTTGTGAGGACAAAAACAGATTATCAAAGCCCTAGTTATAGCTAAACATCAGTTATTTTATGTATGAATATTTTGTTCACAATTGCGTACTCGAGTCTTTAGCGTTAGATGTAGACAGTGCATTCTCCGTGTGGTGACGGAATATGAGTATAATTCACCACCCCCCTTTCTTAGCCATGGGTGTCGTAAAACACGATTAAAGGATATAATATGCAGAGAACATCTATACGAGAGAAAGAAAACTCAAAGAAAAACCAACACGTTTCTGTGCCAACACGTTTGACCAGCCTAGTAAAATAGGTGAAGTTCCCTCCAATAGTAAAGGAGACTCGAATCCAACAGTGAATCTATATAAGTTGAGCTCCTTATAAGCTTTGCCGCAGTCGACTACAAAAATCGCTATGAATGCTTACTTTTAGGCAATACAACAAATCACAGTCATTGATTTTGATAAGCTATAGTTAATTTAAGTAAAATAGGCTTTTATAGTGGGTAAGTGCGTGTTCAACTTGCATTTATACCTCACATAAAATTATACAGTGGCTACAAAGTTATTTACAGTATTGTTATTTAGGAAATAAAACTATTTTTTCGCCTTTTATAGTGTTTTAGTTTTGTTTTATTGTCCTGAGGGTTTGAACCCATTTCAACATTCTTAGTCACGGGTAGATAGGCGCTAATAATAATAAAAAAAAAATTTAAACACGATAAAAGCCGTAAAAAGTAATTAATTTCATATTTGTACAAGGCGTTGGATGGCATGTAGTTCTTCAGAGGCAACTTGCTCTGATAATACCATCACTGCTAATTTTATCAATTTTACAGATGGGTTTGAAAATTTATTTATACACATATAAAAAGTTTCTGTATTAAAAATAAATATTTGATTTTGTTAAATTCACTCTCCATATTTTCATGTTCATATTTTTTTTTTGCACCTCATTCTATTATATTTGAATACATTCATTTAATAAATTATTTTTAATTAATAACGCTCAGAGCAAAAATGAATACACTTATTTTTTTCTCAGAATTAAAAAGGAACACTCATACAAAACATTATACATCATCCGTCCATCACGCAATCGATACTACACTACATAAACTGTTAAACCTTCCCTACGAAAACGCCATATAGATTATTTCTGTACTCCCTGCACTTTACAGTTCTATCGCACCTTAAAATTACGATGTCGTCAGTCCACTTAGTAGCATTATAAAAAAGTATGTACTAAGGGCTCGAGCCTCTTCAAAATTGAGAGAAAAATTGATCTATTATTTATTTGGACAACAAAGAATTGTTACAACTAAAAATACAGATGTAATAAACATTATTATGAAAAATTAAACTAAGTTGCACAATTTTTAAAGGTGCCACATCATGCACAATAAAAAGGTATGTACATTATTTCATTACTTATAGCTAATTAACATAATAAGAAAGAAAAAAAAATAACAAGGGTAACATGGGAAGGAGAAAAAAAAAATTATAATGGAAATATGGGAAGAAAATAAATAACTACCTAAATTGAAAAAAAAAAATTAACACTACGTCACACGTAATATTTTTTTTTTTATCTATATGTCAATTACTTCCAGTACAATTTTCGTAACAGTCTGAGTACTGTAATTTTAAATTTGGAAAACTTATCTGAAAATATATCCACATTTTGGTTTTTAGTATTACTAGCAACCCGCCCTCGTTTCGCTTCGGTTTCAGTCGCTTTACCCGCGGCGTAGTTCCCGTTCCTGTGGGAATACCGGGATAAAATATAGCCTATGTTACTACCTGATATTATAGCTTTCCATTGGTGAAAGAGTTTTTGAAATCGGTTCGGTGGTTTAAGCGTGAAAGCGTTACAAACAAACAAACATCCTTACTTTCGCATTTATAATGTTAGTATGGATATTGTCTACATAATCTGGAAATAGTAGAAAATTGTTTTAAATTAGTTTTTGCCCGGGGTTGTTGTAATAATGCAGGTTTAATAACGCGCCTAGGTGTGCATCTAGGAATATGCAAAGAGATAGATATACTACTATACTACGCTGGTCAGACAGATCGGTATAGGATTTATTCCTAGTTTGTCTTCTTTTGAATAAATATTATATACATATCATCACTTAGTCGTCTCTTACGAAACTCGCGGGTAAGAAAGGAAGTGGTGAATTGGATTCTTATTCCTTCACCACACAGGCAAATAAAGACGATCATATCAAGCTTAAATTACTTCTTTGTTTTGTTTGAATGCTATGTCCAGTTGTGTCGTTGAGGATTTTGGCTGGGATTAAAACAATTTCTTCGATAAATACATTTCATATATTACATAGTAACTAATACGATAAAGGCGTGTTTACGAGTGTAGTATATTTTAAGCGAGTATTAATTGGTAATCCAGTTTATATCCACTCGATGTCTGTAAAACTGTTTGAACAATTCGATATGATGTCATGAATTATATAATTTTATTTACTCATTTATCGCTTCTTTATGTTTAAAATTTGATAGAAATAGATGCTAAATTATCTAATGGTGAATCTGACCAATAGATAAATATAAAAATCATTATACCGGCTGGTACATTTATTCTTGAGTTTTTGAAATATATACTCTTGAGATCGATAATAATTTGTATATTGGATGATGATGACAATAACATTTATAATAGAAATATTACTGTTACAAATTACAAGGCTGGTACTGGTATGTTTGAACGTTGCATGATAAGAGGTCCGGCCGAATCGTCGGTTCGGTACCGTCGGTAATCGTCGTCGCAGATCGGCTGCTTATATGCCATGCACAGCCAACAGATAGCGTGACATGTTCACAAGATGAACAATCATAATTACATAATCATAAAGACCATAATTTCTCATTACTAAGGACTTAACAAAAAAATTGTAGTTGGATTTTTGACTAATTGAACATTAAAACACGGATTTCTAGTGCGTATAAATTCTGATTAATGTATATCTAAGAATAAAGTTAATAGGCAATATGATAATAGTAATTCTAAGAGTTAGATCAAAAAATAGAGGATCATAATTATTGCAACGTTTTAGTGTCAAATGCTTGTCTTGTTGGTTTATAAAAGCCTCTTAAGAATTGTTATGACTATTTTTAGTTAATACTCATGCGATCTTTAAGTCGATTGTCTTAACACGATATATTGATTCATCGAAAATATAATTGACATATTTCCTTTTATTCTCTTATTTCATTTAAATTTTTAGAAGTCATTGTTTTTAAACAGTATAATGTGAGTAGCATTTTTGTACAAGAAAATAAAAAAATACTATTAATTAGCAATAAGGTGAACTCATTATAAAATAAGTCAATATCACTGAGGTAAATTTCTCTTCACCTAGCCAATCTATTCTTTATTTAGTAAAGTCATAACATAATGATGTCAATCTGCTACTAAAATCATGCTACTCTGTAAATGCCCTTAAGTAACTGTGGATGTCGTACCGATTCGGCCATTTCCGTCGCTCCCCGGGCGAATTCTGCTGTCTTTATTTGCAGTCAGTATTCGCAACCGTAGCTAGCGACGGCGTAGCACGGCAGTCGCGTTGTAAGCTTTGTAGAGCACATTGGTCTACGCTTGCTTCTACAATATTCACGACGTAGACAGCCCTCTTCAATTTAAACAAGAAATTACAAGTTTTGTTCATAATTACCTAGCAACTATAGCTAAAGTTGCAGTGTATGTATTTCTGTCATAGACGAAGTGCTTTTGGAAAATAAACTTTGAAAGGTAAGATGACAAAACATATTTACACATTAATTTTTTCTACATTTTAATTTGGTAGATGAAATTCAATTTTCTGTTGCATATGTTGATTTATATTTTAATGCTATTTATAGTTAGATAATATTATTTAATTCTACAGTGATTGTAATTATTTTTTATGACACAGTTTTATGATGAAAATAATAGAATATCTATTATTTATAAACAATATTACACTAAGATTATAATATCTTGTAATTATATGTAATTTTATTAATTCCAATAGAAAAAAAAATCGATAAATACATGTAAAATTATTCTAAAAGTAAATTAAAAAGAGAAACAGTTATTATGTTTGCGTCTTGTGCTATTAAAACTGTATATATTTTCGTCTTGCATTTATGTTCGATAATTATATCACATTATTTATTTAAATAAATATTGCTTGATAAATTAGATGTATTTATATTATTGAAATGAAAATTAAAAACTTGGGATATCTTTTGTTTGAATAATATTCATGTGTCTATTTAAGGCTTGCCCTCACTTATGTCCCGGGGTCATATTCAGTAGCGTCACGAGCGTTCTACTTAATTAATTAGCTCCTTTGATCCCGACATAGCAACTGTTCTCTTCTTTATGCGATCTTAACAGTATAATATATTTTTATGTATTCATCTCGTTTACGTTTCAACGTGTTTGCATTTCCTTAATTAATTATTTTCATTTGTTTGTAGTGTTTTTATTCTTTGTCACACTGTTGACTTTGTGACTAATATTCATTTGTCTTTGTATAATTATATTGCATGCTATTTTTTATCTTCTGTATTTTTTTAAATTATATGTTTTACGTTTCTATTCAGATATTAGTGTTTAGTTTTTATTACTATTAGTATTGCCCTGAATTTGAACTTTTAAAGTTTTTTTTTGAATGTATGATGTATTCATGGCTTATGATTAAATCATAAGCTATGCTTGTGACTTTTTGTGTTTGCTGCTAAAAAGGTCAAACCACGGGGCTTGAGTATCCTCAACAATAGAAGGGAAATTGATCTACTATACCGCGTTCGGCAGAGGTGTTGGTATAGGGATTTATTTAGAGTTTTCTTCCTCTTACATAGATATTGTCTGCATATTATAATCCCTTAATCGTCTTTTATGTCTTTTATACACCCATGGGTATAAGAGAGGATACTGAATGTTATCCTTTCTCCGTTACCACACGAAAAGAAGGTGGTGAGGGTTACAATATAAGCTTAAAAGGTCACTAAAATTTTACGTCCTATTTATTATTACTTACAAATTGATTCTTTTGTATTCAAAAATATCAGAATGTTACCTAATTTCACTAGAGAAATTTTAATAAATTTAATCAATCCATTAGGGTCTAACCTATTTAACAAATTGAGCCTTTTATATTCAAAGGCATTACAATGTAACCGCATTTCACTATAGATTTTTTTAAATCATTTACTCCATCCATTAGGGGCTGACCTATTATTATCTTCTAGACTACGTACTGTCTGACTCAGAAATAGAACATGGGTTATCTTCAAAGTTCACATATTATTAAATAAATAAGGCATATGAAACCAATAATCTCCTCGAGATAACAACAACGCAGGGACTGCTTTAAAATTTTCAGTACAGTTCGGACCTCGTATATTTTCAACTTCATATGTTCGTTTGGCCTCTTCATCTCAGCCCATATACGTCCCACTATTGGGTTCAGCCTCCTCCACTATGGGAGGGAGATTGCCCTCATATACCACACTGGTCAGAGGTGTTGCTATAGGGTTTTGTTTCGAGTTTTCCTTCTCACGCATAGATATTATATGCATATTATATCCTTTAGTCGCCTTTTACGACACCCACGGGCAAGAGAGGGATTGGTGAATTGTATTTTGACTCCGTTACCACACGGTACCTCTTATCTTGCCTAATATATATTTTGTATATAGGTTTTATTTTCGTTCGAGTTTTGTTCATCTGGTTTTAAAATTTCGCCGTCATATTTCATTTAATTACAAAGGTCACAAGAGTTAATTATACTTGTTACAGTGTTATCGATATTATTCCAAAAATACGTATGTTTTAAATGCACTATGGATTTTTTTATACTACGGTGACATGTTTTACCTTTTTTTTATTGGTGGGCTATGGTAAGCGCACGTGTGGTCCAATCCGTTCGGAGCGATGAAAAGACGGTGCGCGGGCCCATAACCCACGCGTACCCACGTCACCTCGTTGTTGGGCCGACCACCCAAGCACAGGTGACTTGTCGTCAGTGGTCGGCCCGACGGAATACCCTTTCAGGTACCCTCACTTCTCGACGTCCTGGCACGTCGTTCGCCGTTGCGCGGTCTGCCTCTCTGCGGGTGACGGACAATTCCCTGGTCCGATCACCCGCGGCCTCGGCTAGGGCGGTATTAGGCGCAGATACTCGCGCCTGCGCCGCCCGAGGCACCGGCGGCGGAACATGTCGCCAAAGAGGAGCTCTACGCGCACACGATCCGCCACCTCCTTCCGTGAAATTACGGCCTGACGCTGTCGAGCATCTCTCTGGCGATGACATGTTTTACCTATGCGGTATTTTAATACGAGTTGTTCATTTTCGTCTTCTTTTAAGAGAAGGTAAACTCGAAATAAAATCCTATATCAACCTGTTTGACCAGCATAGTATAGTAAAGTCAATGTACCTCCTATTGCGGAGGAGGTTCAAGCTCAGCAGTGGGACGTGTATGAGCCGAGATAATGAGATGATAAATAGGAAATATTACGAGTATGTATTTTTTTAACGTTACAATGATTCAGTAGATTTAAGTAGTTTGAAATGGAGCTAGCTTATAAATCCCGAAATTAACGTCGAATAGTTTTATCGCTAAAAATATTAAATTTATAATATCATCGTTCATTCATCATTTCAGCTCATATACGTCCCATTGTTGGACTTGAGCCTCCGCCACAATAAGAAGGAAATTGACCTTACTGTACCACGCTGGTCAGGCAGGTAGATAAAGGGTTTTATTTCAAGTTTGCCTTTCCTTGCATCGATGTTATATCTTTATTATACCCCTTAGTCATCTTCTACGACATCCACGGACAAGATAGAGCGTGGTGAATTGTATTCTAAATCCGTTACCACACAAAAAAACTTCTGATATAAAAAAATATACACTATTATTAAGGTAACCTAGGAAATTAACGCCCACTTCATTTAAAACCAATATATTATTCAATAAAAATATTCAATTAAAATACTGTTTACGAAAATAATTTTATTGAAAAAAGTGAAACACAGAGAACTAACAATCAAATAGTATTATTTATATAAAATATTGTAAACAAAGATTTTTTAAATACCCTGTAACGGGCGTTATTGAGCATACAGTTGTTAGTAATGCCCGTTATTATCTTAATAAATAAAAAGACTTCGGATTAAATCCGTACAAAACATAAAAACATATCACATTAATTTTTATTTGACCGCTTAATAATTGTCATAAATAAACTATAAAACCTAAGAAAATCAAATATTGTAACATTTCTTTTTTTTTGTGTGGGTTACGATCGGCGCACTCCTCGCACCACTCCGTCCAGGGCGACAGAGGGGCGTAAGCATGCATACCCGTAACCCACCACGTCGCCTTCGTCGTTGGGCCGACCACCAGAGTGGGATGACTTGACGGCAGTAGTCGGCCCGACGGACTACCCTCTTTGAGGGGTACCCTCCCATCGACTGACGGCCCCCCCTCGGGGAGGACGTCGGTCTTTCCTCACGCGATCAGCCTCTCGGCGGGTGACGGACTAATTCCCCGGTCACGTCACCCGCGGCCTCGACTAGGGCGGCATAAGGCGCAGGTATTGGCGCCTACGCTGCCCTAGTCACCGGTGGCGGATCGCCTCATTGAGGCTGCGCTCCTCACGCAGGCGATTAGCCGCCTCCTTCCGCGAGATCACTGTCTCGCAGAAGGCTGCGACCACGTCCCAATTCCCGACGCTGTCAACCGTCGCCCTAGCGATAGCCGGCAGCGTCAGGTCGGCACCGATGATTGCGACGAGTTCACAGCGCTGCACTGCCCAAGCCGCGCAGGCCTCCAGCGTATGGCGCGCCGTGTCCTCATCGCAATCGCAGTGGTGGCAGGACGGTGTACTCTCCCTCCCAACGACTCTGTGCAGGTATTTGGCGAAGCACCCATGCCCCGTCAAAACCTGCACTAGTCGGAAGGAGAGCACCCCGTACCGCCTCTCCAACCACTGCATCAGCACCGGCCGGAAGGCCTCCACGGTTCGCACCCCGAACCGAGGCCTTTCCAGGCGGACTGCCCAACGTGCAATGACGTCTCGGCGGGCGCCGACGCGCCAGGCGGTGAGCTCCCTTAACGAGATCACACCGCCCTCCGCTCGCACCCCCGTCACCCGCCGGTACAATCCGGCAAGCATTTCCGCCTCCAGGTCCCACGGGGGAGTCCCGGCCAATAGGCATGCTGCCTCCGTCGCCACCATGCGGTAACCGCGTATGGCCCTGATCGCCATGACCCTCTGTGGTCGCCACAAGAGGGCTTGGGCAGTGCAGCGCCGTGAACTCGTCGCAATCATCGGTGCCGACCTGATGCTGCCGGTCATCGCTAGGGCGATGGTCGACAGCGTCGGGAACTGGGACGCGGTCGCAGCCACAGTGATCTCGCAGAAGGAGGCGGCGGATCGTCTGCGCGTGGAGCGCAGCCTCGATGAGATCCGCCGCCGGCGACTGGGGTGGCGCAGGCGCAACTACCTGCGCCTCATGCCGCCCTAGCCGAGGCCGCGGGTGACGTGACCGGGGATTAGTCTGTCACCCGCCGAGAGGCCGACCGCGTGAGGAAAGACCGACGTCCTCCCCGAGGGGGGGGACGTCGGTCGATGGGAGGGTACCCCACGTAGGGGGTATTCCGTCGGGCCGACCACTGACGACAAGTAAACCTGCTCCGGTGGTCGGCCCAATGACGAAGGCGAGGTGGTTTTCGGGTGGGTTGCGGGAGTTGCGTGCTTAAGCCCCTCTGTCGCCCCGGACGGAGTGGTGCAGAGGCGCGCCGACCGCAGCCCACCCACAAAAAAAAAAAAAAAAAACGCACTGATATAATTGTTATATAGGCAGAATTTCTTCAAATTCTATTCTGTTGCGCTATTTTTTTTTTATGTTCGGAAAGAATTTGACGAATGAATTTGCTGATCTGTGCCCACTAAGCAAAAACAACGCATAAACATTTTGGTATGGATAATAGCGCCCATAGCGCTCATAATAATCTGTATTATTAGCGCCCAAATCGCATTTTATGGGGACGTTACTACCCGAAAAGCATCTTCTACTTACTCCTCATATTTTAATACATAATTACAAACAGATCAATCAATGAATATGAAATAAAAGTGTTTAAAATAAAAAGTAATCACACAATTGTAAACAAAACATCAAAATTTAAATTTACAAATTCGTCCGAGGATTTTTTTATAAATCTAGCGTGTATCGATGACGTCTTCAAGATGTGGTTCACAACGATGATAGCGTGACTGCTACCAAGCCAAGTCAGCGAGCTCAATTTCAATTACACGACATTACCTACGTATTTTTAGCATTCGGGCATTATTAAACACTGAGCGTTAATTGCCATACATACCTTCATCATCATCATCATTTCAACCTATCACCATCTACTGCTGGACGTAGGCCTCCCTCATGTTACGCCACAAAGTGCGGTCCTGTGCCGCATGCATCCAATGACGCTCACCAACTTTCACCAGGTCGTCAGTCCACCTAGTGGGGGGGCGTCCTACACTGCGTCGTTCAATGCGTGATCGCCACTCGAGAACCTTTCTTCCCCAGCGGTTCTCAGTTCATTGAGCGATATGGCCTGCCCATTGTCACTTCAGCGTGCTAATTCCTCGTACTATGTCGGTTACACCCGTTCTTCTGCGGATTTCCGTATTTCGGATTCTATCTCGTAGAGAAATCCCGAGCATAGCCCATTCCATAGCACGCTGAGCGACTTTGGGCCTTGTTATGAGGCCTACATTTAGGGACCACGTTTCTGTGCCGTAAGTCATCACTGGTAATACATACCGGTCGTAGACCTGTGTTTTCAGATACTGAGATACATACCTTATATAATATTATTTTACATTAACATAAATTTAATATAAAAGTAATAAACTCATATTTCACGACACCGAAACAAAACCTAGTACATATGGCATTTCATTTAATTTTACGTCTAGATATGACTCATAAGTCCCTAATAATAAATAAAAAGGAAAAAAAAAATATGACTCATAATTCTGACTTTTACAAAGGAAACAATTTGTAAATATATTATCGTCATAACTTGGCAGCGATGTCGTTCCAATGTCAGGGACATTTCTTGACATCAATACAAGTTGTTATTTAGACATCAAATTATTAAAGTTTAATATTTGAAATGTCTGTCCATGTGATGACAGAGTAAGAATACAATAGAAGAATACAATACAAAAGAGAGTGTTGAACTCTCAAGCTTACCCGTGGATGTCGTAAAAGACGACTAAGGGATTTAATAAGCATATAACATGTATGCAAGAGAAGGAAAACTCACAACGAAACCCTATATCAACCAGTCTGACCAACATGGTATAGTAAGGTCATTTTGCCTGCTATTATAGAGGAGACTCGTGCCCAGCAGTGGGACTTATATGAGCTGTGATGATGATGATGATGATGAATATTTGTAATTAACTAGAGACCTTCCCGTTCTGCCCTTCGGGTCCAGCCGCTTTACCACCACATTTTAAATCTACAATATCTCTTAAGAAATGATCTCGGGTTTGATTCCCGTATTGGGAGAATTTTCGAAGGGTTTTCTGAGAGGTAAAATAGCCGAAGTTATTCCTTATGTAGACAGCTACCTGTTAGTAAAATGTAATCAAAATCGGGTCAGTCGTTTTGAAGGTTACTCGAAACAAACATAAAAAAAAATTGGTTTTTAGGCATACATATGTATCGTGCAAATAACAGTATGAGCACGAAAACGTTATTTTGAGATTGTTTCGTTGTAATACGATTTTAGAATTTGTACCTGGGTCCGTAATCAGTATGAATAAACAAACATTAAATGCGGCTATAAAACCATATCTGTGTCGAATCAGAAAATTCACGCAGTACTGATTTGACCTCTATATACATACATCGAAATTCAGCGAACAACGTTGTTTATTTAGTCATAGCGAATACGGGCTCAGGGGGATCTTGGACGTAAAATGAAATTCGACAAAATTAACGAGATAGAATAAGAAAGTTTTTTCAAACGTTCTTTCAAATGCCTATACGTATTGTGGAACTGAGAATACAATAATTTAATTTAATAGGTCACTATTATTTGGACTAAGAGCCTCTGAATAATGTTTAGTTCATACACCATTATTTTGTATGGTGATGTAGTAACAATAAAATTCACCACGCCACCGTCGTATAACAGAAAAATGCAAATAAAATCTATACAAGAGGAGTAAAACTTGAAATGAAATTCTATACCAACACGGTTGACCAATGTGGTATAGATGGTCAATTTCTCTTCTATTACGGAGGAGTTGTTGAAGCACCGTAACTGCTTTTTATTGCATTATTTATTAATGAAAATGCAAAAATAAGTCTACTATAGGTTTAACGTATTTGTTTGTATGTCTATGTCCATCGCTCGCAGATACTCCTAAAAGAACGGACCAATTGTGATGCATTTCGTTTGTATGAAAGCTGACATAGTTGATTAGCTGACATAGTGATTGAGATAGTTCTTTGTTATAATTTATGAATATATTATATTCAGATCTTAGACGTATAATGAGTATCTACATGCGGAGAGGACACTGAATTATGTATATGCATACTCTGTCTCCCGAGTCACAAATAATAGCTTAGTTTGAGAGTCAGCTGGATGAAAAATTATTTAAGTACTTGTAATTGTATAAACTCTTCACTTATAATTTATTGGAAATGTGTTATTTGTTACTATATATTCGAATTTGTATTTGTATGCTGTTTTATAAATAAATAATATAAATAAATACAAATAAATTTACACATTTTAAATAGGTATACAAATAAAAATAATAGTGGTAATTGTTAAGTAGTTCAGAGGGCATTACACTGGAGATAGTACTTACAAGACATGTACATAATTTAAGATTTAGTAAGAAAAAAAAATAATACGCAAGCCCGCCGAGTTTCTTGCCGGATCTACTCAGTACCGGTCACGTGCCGATCCGGTGGTACTTTGTTGGATTCATTTGATTTCATTGTTTTGAAATTGACAACATGTAAGTGCTCTCTCAGGGTTTATGCATAATAACCTATTTGTATTTGAAGATACATAACAAACCTATATACGTATAAGAGTGCTCCTCCAGCATACGTATCACTCAGCTATCAAGCGATCACTTCATATAGAAGTGGTACAATCGAAACACTGCAGAAACTTAGTAGAATTCGTAAGATACATGTACAAACCTAAGTTCATTCCATATTGCAGTGTCTTTCTCAGTATGGCTGGCTGCCGATCCGGTTGTAGCATATTAAATTTGTTAGGTTTAAAGTAACTAATTGTCATAATATAATAATTACCTTAAATTTAATCTTTAATTATAACAGACTAATAATAGTTTTAATAATAGTTTTCTTTCCGTGTGGTGACGGACTAAGAATACAATTCACCACTCCCTATCTTGCCCGTGGATGTAGTACAAGACGACTAAGGGATATATTATGCACATAACATCTGTGCAAGAGAAGGAAAACTCGAAACGTAACCCTATACCAACATATCTGAACAGCATAGTATAGTAGGTCAAATTCCCTCCGAGGAGGCCCGAGCCCAACAGTGGGACGTATGTGGGCTGCGATGAAGTTTTCTTGAAGTTTTCTTTTTGTACTAGAAATAAAATTGTGCCAAAAATATGGGTAAGTATAATTATGTCATAAATGTGGGTAATATAGTAATAATTATTCATGTAGCGGGTAGACATAGATCTCTGTAAATCAATGACTTGTTGGACGTGAAACATCTTAGACCTCCCGTGAACATAAACATCGAAATACAAACACAAAAAGAAAACTGTAGAAATAATTGTATTTAAAATCGGTCGCATAATTGCAAAATAAATAATAAGTGTTTTCTATTCGTTATACCTGTATGTACGTAAGTAATTATACTTCTTCGCTTAGTATTTCCCTGAAGCGGCGATGCTGATCCTAAAAATAAGACATTCTTTTATGAGTGATAGGCTGAGATAAAAAATCTATTACTTTATTTTTTATGTTTTCTTTTGCATGGG
This sequence comes from Lymantria dispar, assembly GCA_032191425.1. Taxonomy (NCBI): domain Eukaryota; kingdom Metazoa; phylum Arthropoda; class Insecta; order Lepidoptera; family Erebidae; genus Lymantria; species Lymantria dispar. The sequence goes on along the minus strand of CM063449.1, from coordinate 14,240,783 downwards.
GATTTTTTAGTTTCATTTTCTTTCAAAATATCTTTAATTGGATTTATAACTTTCAATCAATCAATAAAATATTTATTTTATAGTATTATCTCTCTATCCTTTTATAGGTAGTGGTAACATATTTTGCCATGCAAAATTTCGGACCCCTGTAATAGGGGTGAGCCTATTGTCTCGACTTTTATAGTAAAATTATGCAGAAATATGCACCACAATTTCGATATTGCGACAAGAGTAAATAGAACTCTCCCTTAATTATATCATTTTAATTATAAACACAATTTTATATCCAATATTGTATATTATATGTATATATTATATATATTTATATCTTCTTCTTATTTATTTGCTCATCACAAATCAAAAAGCCAGTGAGTATTCTCCAAGCACTTTAATTACATGAGGGAATAAGAGACTTTGAAGATGTTTTTCTTGTTTCACTGTGATATTTTTTATATAAAGACTTTTCAGAATGAAGTATGACCCGTTGTCCTTTGGGATTCCGTGAGACGTATTATAATATCAACTTTGACTCTCGAGATAATAGTACAAAGAGATTTTGACATGTACATTAAAGTCATACTAAGTTTGTTTATTTGGAAAAATATGTAAATATGAACAAATTCAATTCTCATGAAAAGGCGAAATGGATAAATATTTTCTAATGCCGATGTATATTTTTATTATTTTTGTATTCTGTAACTTGCATTATTTTGGCATAATTATAACATTCGCTATAAAATTAGCTTAATTACGGCAAATCCTCACCTGGCAACAATAACGGCCACAATGTTGCCCACAATAATACAAATTCTAAACTAATCTAGTTAATTATAACGACAATAGAAGTACCTTTATGTATAGAAACTCAAAGTTTTTAAATAAAGATAAGCATACAATCGCGGTCCAGTGGCAATGTCACTTAAGGGTTCAAACTGAGAAATTAATTAAATGAATGAGATCGTAATAATAAAACCGGAATACCAAACCCGAACTCGACCTAGTGGTTTATTATTTTTTCATTGTTATCACTTGTGTGATCAACAAACATAAAGAACAACAGGTATTATACTCACATCACAAAAGCAAAGGAAATAAAGTTACAAAAAGAGTTTTTTTTTTGTAAACAATGCTGATGGGGTTTTTATGTCCGTAAGAGAATTCCGTTATGTGCTATACCGTCCTAGTTTTATTGTGTTATCACGTAAGTAGGATTTTTATTGCAGTTTAGGATGGTTGTTTCACGTTTCTTTCCGACTTATCTCGCTTTAATGTCAAACCATTTTAGACCGGTAGTTTGAAGAGGGTAGGGTTGTTCTTTAGATTTCTTAGGTAAGAGTGCTTCTTAAACAAACGTTGCGATCTCATGCATCGTTAATGATGTCTACTATAATTTTAGGATCTAATACACAAAACTTAAAACAACCCTATTTTCTCACAACCATACCGAATTCAGTCTAATATATTATTTGCCTAATAGGTAGGTAAGCCAAAATTGCACACGTTGTAATAAATTATCACGCTTATAATAAACTAGATATACTCGTGCCTCCGCTCGCATAAATGTAAATTTTGTCATTTAGTTATATATCCTTCAGGAACATTACTTTTGTTATAATTAGTGAAAAACTTCTATTGATGCGATCGCTACTGAACTTCGTTACTACTTTTCTTTAAATTGCTTCCTGAAGATTGAGTGAAAATTTTATGAAACTCTTTTCATCTGTTTTAGAGTGCATGGAGATTATATTTACATACTAGCAACCCGCCCTCGCTTCGCTTCGGTTATAGGTTATAGTCGTTTTACCTGCCTAGTTCCCGTTCCCGTGGGAATACCAGGATAAAATATAGCCTAGTTTACGCCCTGATATTATAGCTTTCCATTGGTGAAAGAATTTTAGAAATCGGTCCAGCCTTTTTGAAGATTACTCGGAACAAACAGACAGACAGACAAAAATTTTTTAATTGCTATTTTAGGCATAGGTGTCGTGCAAATAACCGTGTGAGCATGAAAAAAGCCTATTACTTTGACATTACAAACAGACACTCCAATTTTATTATTAATTTATAATTTTATATATAGATAAGAATTAATTTCTATAAAATATGAGGTATCTCAATTTCTATGGTATCTCACCTCATTAGATTTTTATTTGATCGTCCGCAAATCATGATATTTCACGATCGATCATTACACGAAAATCGCTTGCACAAAAAAAGAATTTTTCTTACTCTGATTTACAATCTATACCAATAAATAAAATTGGAGTGTCTGTTTGTAATGTCAAAATAATAGGCTTTTTTCATGCTCACACGGTTATTTGCACGACACCTATGCCTAAAATGGCAATTAAAAAATTTTTGTCTGTCTGTCTGTCTGTCTGTCTGTTTGTTCCGGGTAATCTTCAAAACGGCTGGACCGATTTCAAAAATTCTTTCACCAATGGAAAGCTATAATATCAGGGCGTAAACTAGGCTATATTTTATACCGGTATTCCCTCGGGAACGGGAACTACGCGGGTAAAACGACTATAACCTATAACCTATAACCGAAGCGAAGCGAGGGCGGATTGCTAGTTAAGAAATAAATCAGTAAATATAATTATATTCAAAAAATGGTTTACAAGAACTAGTTCATAAATCAATACGGTGACAATGACTTGTTCAAAAATTACAACTTTTTAACAAAATTCATGTTACTTTCACTTTAAATAAATAATGTAATAATATTTGCCAGTCCATTCTCAATTCCATCTATTTTAAAAGTTCATTTTAACCTATTTTTAATAATAGTATTAATATAAAACTTTGAAAGAATATGGAATCTAGACCATAAGACAATAATCTATCACCACTTCATTGATCTAATGATACAGTCAAGAGTTGTACAAGTTAAACTCTTTAAGATTATTCGTGTAGGCTCATACTATTCATATTGGCGCTTACAATGGACCGGGTTCATTAATAACTCTCTAATAAGGAGGTCTGATGAAGAGTTCCACTAATCATCTCCTGGTACCCTTGGGACGTGAACAGTGGACTTCGATAACTATACTATTAAAACTTTAGAATTTGCAGATAATTTGTATATATATTTTTTTTTTTAAATTTCAATTCCGTAATTTTTTTTTTTATTTATTTATTTAAGACAACACCCTGCACTAAGGAAATAATCCTTGTATTGCGGGGGACTTTACAAACATATAATTAACGGACACAAATTACATCCAGACTCAGAACAACAATTTGTGGTTCGCACTAAGTGTTGTCCCGCGTGGGATTTGAACCCTCGACACTGGCGCTGTAGGTCACTATCTTAACCACTACGCCATCTGTGCAGTATAAATGAAGAAACATATAATTTTTTAACGATTTTTTTATCAACACTAATCAAATGTTTTAAAACAATATTAGGATGTTTCTATGACCTTTACCTAAATAATATAACATTCATTTCACGGCGGGACGACTAACTTGATATTACGCATGAGTTTCATACAAATTATACAGTAACTAACTTAGATGAAATAATATTCCGATGTACTAAATAATATTTGTAATTATGATTACACTGGAGTAAAAAAAGGTCCATGAAGGCGGCAGTAGGCAATGGATAAAACTTATAAATTTAATATGTTAATTTATATTGTTACCAAATTGACGATTTTATTGCTTAAGGCAATCTTCAAAAATGTGATCACTTATATAAATATAGTAAGGAACATAAAAATTACTTTTTTACATTGAGGCCTATCGAATATTTGTTACTAATTCGTTACAGTATAGGCAGCAATATTTTTATAAGATTTTATTTACATTGACTTTTTAATACTCATGAAATCTTGAAATATATTTACCAGAGCTTTTGAAGGTTCATAGTATTTATTGCTGCACGGAATAATAGTTAGCACTGTAGAAAGTGACAGAAATCAAATAGTAACTAATTTTAATACAGTCTTTGAAATCAGTAGTGACGATAATGCTATCCTGAAACACAAATTCAAACTTCGAAGTCTTTTAAAATTCGAATATATTGTTCCTGCGTAGAATAACAGACGCTGCTGTATAAAGTTGCTAAAAAATATCGCTCGCTACCGTAACAAGTTTACACCAAATTGTCGGTTGGCCTCAATATGAAAACGGTATTTTTTACCGTTTGATCACAAAAATAATTGTTACACGGCATTCCACACCTATGGAATAGAAAATAAGTACTTAAGAGTGCTTCGCTAATGACAATAGACCGTACCTTTATGTATAAAGAACTTAAAGTTTTTAAATAAAGATAAGCATAAAATCGCGGTCCAGTGGTAATGTCACTTAAAGGTTCAAACTGAGAAATTAATTAAATGAATGAGACCGTAACCTCAATATGAAAAATATATTTTTTACCGTTTGATCACAAAAATAATTGTTACACGGCATTCCCCACCTATGGGATAGAAAATAAGTACTAAGAGTACGTCGCTATCTATGCGGTCAAACTTGAAATAATTCCAACTTAACTAATTGTAAAAGATTTTCATGCAGAAATGTAGCACCTGGATTACGATGCTTTAAATCCGGCAAGCTTATGACCCCACCACACCTGATACTAAGAGTTTATTCTCAGGGCAGCCTAGCCATTTAACTGAAATGACTTCCATTGGATAACTGACTTTATGTGTTCATATTTTAGTCGATTTCACCGTAACTCGGATGAAACCCTCCCTATCACGTAGGCTTGTTAAAGTATTTTATTTGATAATACGATTATATGCGTTAGCAATTTTAATGTTTTCGTTCTATTATTTTACCTCTTATATAATATATAAGAATAGTGTTTATTTTAGCTGTAGTAATATTTTGGATATATATATGACTAACAACCCGCCCTCGCTTCGCTTCGGTTATAGGTTATAGTCGTTTTACCCGCGTAGTTCCCGTTCCCGTGGGAATACCGTGATAAAACATAGCCTAGTTTACGCCCTGATATTATAGCTTTCCATTGGTGAAAGAATTTTTGAAATCGGTCCAGCCGTTTTGAAGATTACCCGGAACAAACAGACCGACAGACAGACAAAAATTTTTTAATTGCTATTTTAGGCATAGGTGTCGTGCAAATAACCGTGTGAGCATGAAAAAAGCCTATTATTTTGACATTACAAACAGACACTCCAATTTTATTTATTGGTATAGATAACTTTCTTATATTTTCTGTGATCACTGATATGCTTTAGTATTGCGATGCCTTTGCTTCCGTGGCCATCCCAGTGAAATGTCATTATACCTACGTATCATTTGATAATGGAAAATAATGGCAAGAGGCGATACCATTTACAAATATTTTCGCGCAATCTCGTATTAATAGGCGTTCATGTATGAGACCTAGATACCTAGACTTATCAGACCTAATATAATTAGTATCGTTAGCGTTTCATTTCATGAAGACGTACGTCAAAGAAATCAAGCGTGTTGCGGTTTAACGGACACGATTTGCAACTTTATGCTTTTCATTACTTAAAAACCCGCGTCTCCACCCGCATATGCGTAAATTTTTCAAATTTGAAATATTATACCAAGGCAACACATTACTGAGATGAAAAGTATATATGTTAATTCAAGATATTCATTAATTTCATACCAAATTTTATCCAGATTAGTCTAGCCGCTACAGCGTCAAAAGGTAATAAGCTTATATACACACAAACTTTCGCCTTTATAATGATAGTATCACACTAGCGTAATAGTATAATGTAATATTATTTATTTGCAGATAAAAATTATAATTTGTCTGTGAACAATGCCAGCTTTTTAGCCTTATAATCGAAAGTTATACACTTACTTCATTCACTAAGTCAATGCGGCAGTTGGATTCAAGGAAAAACACTACAAACAAATAAAACCACTGGTGCGCTTCATACTCACTTAGTAAGTTAGTTTCTACGAAAAAGTTGTGTAATGCAGTGGTCATTTATCTCGAATGTCAGCAGCATATGCCGCTGTCTGCCCCCTATATTATATATCACGTGTTCTATTATAACGTATGCTACCACTGATAATTGGGCTTAGTAAAGACCTCTCTTTGTTTGTTCAATATATACTACAGTCAGCAAAAACTAATTAAATCCTATAGGATAATGGAATCAACGATAATAAAACGTATATTTATTAGTATATCGTATAAAATTGTATTATACAATGCAATGTTACTGTATTAAATTTGTTTTTTGTATATCTATTTTTGTATAAAAAGACAGTGTTTAAAATATCTGATGCAACAATAAAACTCTTATTAACAGATATTATAGTAAAGGAAGTAAGTTAAGTTCAAGCTCTGAGTACCTAACCCAAGCCGCTGATGATTGAAAGGGGGATCAAAGCGTCACCTGCACAGAGGCGGACGTCTGATGACGATGTTTCCCTACTGTTATCCGGACGTTGGTAAAGGACTCGAAATGGTACCTACAGAGCTGGTTGGTATTATACAAGGAACCTTTTGATGCTTCATTTAATTGATAAATAGGCAAAAAAAAGGTGGTTGATGGGGCTCCACTATATTTTATGACAGAATTTAGTTAGACCGTAACTGGCCAATAAAACAAAAATACTAAAGTTTTTAGTATCATAACGAAATACAACTAGCAGTATTGGTGTGATAGACGGATTGTAACTTGCCTTTTAACAAGATCCGAATAACCGTGCTGTATATAGACGTAGATGAGTTTAAATTTTTGTTACTCTACTTTTTTGTCATTTAGTATGACATTCGCAGGAAATAAAATGTAATATTAATGCTCCCAAGACTAGCAACAAATATAGAACTCTTAAGCTTTACGGTTTGATATGTTACTCGATTACAGTTTCTTGAGTGTAAAACATTAAATAAACGATCAATATTCAAACCGCTCTTGTTTATGCGAACGTCGTTTATTTCACCTCTTCTCCATTCTCCTTTAGGATAAATAAAATTTGGAAAATTAAACGTTTCTTCAGTAAATTCGATTTACCTTTTTCTATTAACTGTCTGCCTCGATATCTTCTATATTTCTATGTACCCGATAAACAAGTTCAGCCCATAAAATTGCTATCTGTATTGGGACCATAATTTGATATTTATATTTTGTTTGTTCTTCCTTTTATTTCCAAGTTGCTGTTATATCTTTGTTGACGATGAAATAAATAATATTTTTCTAGCTATATTGCTTCTCAAAGTTATTACATAACTCTGTAAATACATATGTATTTACATTCTTAGCATCCGTAGCTGTTATGCTAGGGATACCGTAAATTTAGAGTATAATTATAATTATTACCAAGCGGTCTATTATAGTATTAACCTCCTTTGACCAAGCCTATGCCTAACGATGGACGTCAATAGATTGTTGTAAAAAATAAAGTAAAATTACAGCTACAAGTAATTTCCCGATATAAATTCTCTTTTTTCATAAGACCAGTTTTCGGAATATAGGATATTTGCAGTTGTTTGTAAAAAAGATACCTTTTTCTTGAACATTTTAAACTGCTGCCGTATATGAATAACTTAAATTAAGTTAAAGCAATTTTAAGATAACAAGTTTGAATTTTAAGGACTAAATTTAATTTTTAACTTCTGTCCTTCACTTAAAACTGCACCCATTACATGAGTCATATTTAAAGTTCTGTTCCATTAAAAAATAAGAGTATGCTACCCATATCATCCATTAAATTCCAAATTATTTTCCAATATTTGCCGAGTGAATGTTTCATAGAGATTCTAAGTATTAATGAAAATATATCAATTCTCCCACTTCTCTATTACATTATTTTACGTTTTTCTTGAGATCCTTCTGTACAGTCATAAGAAACGACCTAAAATAGTGTATTTTAGGTCGTTTGTAGCCTGCGGTTTCAAAAGATTTCAGACTATTAATATAGTTTAGCTTAGACGAATATAAGGAATAGTTGCAGACCTTATTCTTGACAAGTCTGTGATAAGAAAGAGCACATATCCTAACATGCAGCTCACAAAATATTTTACATAAAATATCTGGAATTATTTCACTAGAATTATTATGACCCGCGAGGTCCTTCTGAATAAAGGACTCCTACATACATAATAAATACCTTGCCTATAGTCAATTTCCTAGCAATCCAATTCGCCGATTTGCATATTAGATTTGTCGGCTATACGTAAAATTAGTTAGATAAAATGAATGCTTCATGTTATCCGTCGAAAAAACATGTCTACCACAAAGCGGTTCGTTAAAATGTCCTTAATCCTATTGCGGATATTGTGACATCAGTTCAGTTCATTTGGGGCTTTTAGCTATAACAGAAGATTAGAATTCAATTTAATCAAATTACACCGTACCGTAAGTTTTTCCCATGTAGTGGTTAAGAGTGCAATGCAATAGTGAAATTACAAGTTAAAAACTCTTCACTACACTGGAAGACTACACTGAAAGATTACACTGGAAGATGTCTTCAATCTCTTAGACTGGACCGCACTTGGCATCATTACTAACGACGAATACCTTCGATTTGCAAACGATATTGTTATTATGGCAGAATGCACGGAGGATCATGGGATCAAGCTTAACAATTTCAGCAGGGTATCCCAACAAGTGGGTTTACGAATGAACAAAGACAAGACGAAAGTCATGCCAAATGCTCTTGTCATTCCAGTATCGGTCCTAGTTGGCACAGCACCTTATTGGTGTGGTTTTGAGTTAGACATTGTGTATTTAGCTTCGTCGACTTTCGTAGAGGCTTGGCCTTTCAAATACATACAATCTAAATCATCAGTAGAGACGAGAACGTATATCCACCGTGAATCTATACCAATAAATAAAATTGGAGTGTATGTTTGTAATGTCAAAATAATAGGCTTTTTTCATACTCACACGGTTATTTGCACGACACCTATGCCTAAAATAGCAATTAAAAAATTTTTGTCTGTCTATCTGTCTGTTTGTTCCGGGTAATCTTCAAAACGGCTGGACCGATTTCAAAAATTCTTTCACCAATGGATAGCTATAATATCAGGGCGTAAACTAGGCTATATTTTATCCCGGTATTCCCACGGGAACGGGAACTACGCGGGTAAAACGACTATAACCTATAACCGAAGCGAAGCGAGGGCTGATTGCTGGTTAGTAAAATAAAAAGAGGCTATGTAATTTTGCTTAACGTATCTTTCTGCTTTCAACATCATAAATAATAATTATCTATACCAATAAATAAAATTGGTGTGTCTGTTTGTAATGTCAAAATAATAGGCTTTTTTCATGCTCACAGGGTTATTTGCACGACACCTATGCCTAAAATACAGATTAAAAACTTTTTGTCTGTCTGTCTGTTTGTTCCGGGTAATCTTCAAAACAGCTGGACCGATTTCAAAAATTCTTCCACCAATGGAAAGCTATAATATCAGGGCGTAAACTAGGCTATATTTTATCCCGGTATTCCGACGGCAACGGGAACTACGCGGGTAAAACGACTAAAAGCGAAGCGAGGGCGGGTTGCTAGTAATTTAATAAAAGAAAAGGAAAACTCTAAATAAAAACCTGTATCAACACGTCTAACCAGCGTGGTCAGTGGTGGATAGTAGGTCAATTTCACTCCTATTGTGGAGGAGGCTCGAACACAATAGTGAAGCGTATAATAAGCTGCAATGATGAGGATGATAAAAGGATGTAGTTTGATATCGTATTATATCCACGATTATTCCATATAGAAATATCATACAAAATCGAGACGTATGATACAGCTTTTATTCGGATAATAAAGCTTGTAACTTTTAGTCGAATGATATCGGTAACAGTCGTCAAGCATCGGTCGGGGTCGCAGTGGTTTGTGCCGCGGTCTCTCCTGTTTAAATTTACAAACTTAACCAAGTAACTATTAATCGACCGTGGTTGATAGTTTAAGCTCCGAAGTTGGTAATTCGTTAATATGTTCATCCAGTCGAGCGACTGAACCGTATTAAAATAAAATTAAAGTATGTATATGTATTATGGTTCAATAATATTGTACGAAAAGATTATTGTAAATAATGATTTCTGATATATACGCGAGTAATACACATTAAAATAAAACTATTTTGTACGGATTTCATCACCTTTGTATTTGATTTTTGATTTTCCAAATTCAAACACTTTCCAGCGTTCATAGTCGGTCCACCCGAGACTAAGTGTATCAAATACAAACGCGGTAAAATCCGTTAAGTTTTATTTTAAAAAATATTGAAAAGACTTGTTAATGCATAATCGCTCCTTTAAAATTGTTCACAATAAAAGCATTGGAATGAATGCTTTTCATTCTTTTCTTAGTTGGCTATGGTCTCACCAACTTTAGCTATTGAAATATGACTAAACTACCCTAACTTAACTTAGCTTGGCCACTTGGCTTCTTGCAGTCCTTGTGGGTGATGGACCCATATCTAATCTGACTACTTACAGCATCGGGGGATGAACTCTCTAGTTACTATGTATCTAGGAATAAGAAATAGTTTATTTCTTATAAATAAAACTACTTTAAGGATTTAATCGCGGTTGTATTTGATTTTTGATTACCCAACGTTTCGAACACGCCTTCATGGTCACGGGCGGACTGTTTATTGATATGACTGTTTATTCCTGATAAATCAAGTAATATTTTAGAGACAGCAATGATCTGATCACGTTTTGGCAAATTCATAAAAGAATGAAGGTTTCAAGCTCTTTTTAATTGTTATACCTACTTGTTTTTTTTTTAACTTTTAATCTAATAAAAGCGCACTTATAAATATAAAGAAAATCGGTATGATTTGTGTTTAATTTATAAAATATATTTGATATCATGCGGACAAAATTCTTATTCTGTGAAGAATATTTATTAACAGAATTTAAGTGTGCGTGGTGTACGAAGATATCCAACTATCAGACGGACGGTTCCATTTTATATTTATATTTGCTGTGAGGCAATTTAATTTCCAGCGCTTCTTTTTGAGGCTTATGCTCGCCTACTAAAATAAAAGCGCTATGAATAGTGAAATCAATATCAGTAGCAGCGTTTGATTTTGAATAAATTATGTACCTATACATCTACCTATGACCATTTACCGGTTGCCCAGAGAAACATTCTCAAAGGCAAACCTTGTTTACTAGAACAGTTCTTTGGCACTGGATTCAATAATTCCGTGTGGTTTATAATAAGTCGTCAATCAATATGACCGTTGTTTGCAAGAACTTCGGATTTCTTTTAATGTGTGATTATCCTTCGTTTCTGATTATTTGTTAGATAAGTGATGTGGTTTTCTTAATGATCCACTTCAGCTAGTCAGAGCATAACGTACGCCATAGCATAATACTTGTCATTGAGCACCCTCATAAGGGAGCACCTTCTTATCAGCTCATAGACGAATCTTTGCATTCGATACTCCTCTAGAGGGCAATTAGCCTATACTACATAATATTAAAGTTCTGTATAAATGACTACCATCTTGTATTAAGATAAAAAAACCTTGTGTCGGGGAAATTTGCTAGTTTAAAATTAAAGGACACATATATACATCCTTTTTTTTTTTCGGGGTGGGCTGCGGTCGGCGCGCCTCTGCACCACTGCATCCGGGGTGACAGAGGGGCTTAAGCACGCAACACCCGCAACCCACCCGAACACCACGACCACTGGAGCAGGGTTACTTGTCATCAGTGGTCGGCCCGACGGAATACCCCCTATTGGGGTAACCTCCCATCGGCCGATGTCCCCCCTTCGGGTAGGACGTCGGTCTTTCCTCACGCGGTCAGCCTCTCGGCGGGTGACGGACTAATCCCCGGTCACGTCACCCGCGGCCTCGGCTAGGGCGGCATGGCACGGAGGTAGTCACGCCTGCGCCGCCCCACTCGCCAGCAGCGGGTCGCATCGTCGAGGCTGTGCTCCTCACGCTCGCGACCCGCCGCCTCTTTCTGCGAGATAACTGCCGCGCAGAAGGCTGCGACCGCGTCCCAATTCCTGATGTTGCCGAGCATCTCCCTAGCGACACATATATACATCCTCACTAATTTACGACTCCTACCAAGATGTCTCCTGCGTGGGGATTGAATTCACAACACTCTCACAAACTGAGACTACTATATCACTTATGAAGTTTTTTCTAGTATTGTTGATGTTATACCTTTTAATTTGCGGCGTAGGCGCAACTACCTGCGCCTCATGCCGCCCTAGCCGAGGCCGCGGGTGACGTGACTGGGGATTAGTCCGTCATCCGCCGAGAGGCCGACCGCGTGAGGAAAGACCGATGTCATCCCCGAGGGGGGACGTCGGTCAATGGGAGGGTACCCCAATAGGGGGTATTCCGTCGGGCCGACCACTGATGTCAAGTAACCCTGCTCCGGTGGTCGGCGAAACGACGAAGGCGACGTGGTTTTTGGGTGGGTTGCGAGAGTTGCGTGCCCCTTAAGCCCCTCTGTCGCCCCGGACGGAGTGGTGTGGAAGCACGCCGACCGCAGCCCACCCAGAAAAAAAAAATACCTTTTAATTTCTTTTTAATTGATTCTTATGACATCCATGACAAAAATATTATTGGTAGCGATGGTTATCTGCCGACAACGTAGTCTTAATATATGAAAAAAATTACTATAAAAGATTATAAAAAAATATATAAAAAATATACTATAAATAAGGTTAACCCATTTTTATTATAGTATTAGTATAGCAACCGTTTCATTTGTTCACAGGCAAATGTATGCAGTCAACGATACTGAACAAAATGACAAAATTTAAAATACAAGTTGGAAAAAGGCGAATAACGTAAACATTGTAGTTAACAGTGTGATTTTCGCCATGTATTTTAAATTAATATATGCAGCAGTGGCTGTGCTGACACTACAAATAATTGGCGCAACGCGGTTGATGTGTCCAAATGACCCTAACTGCGTTTGCGGTGGCACGCTTGCCGTTGAACTCAATTGCAATATCGATGGTAAGTGCACTTAAATTTTGATGCTCATACCTTTTGCATAGCTATTTTATATATTCTTTATTTAATTTATGTTTTATTTTATGTTTTTAAAATTTGATTAAAGTTGACATTATATTACTTTATATAATATCATTATTACCTCGGCTTATATGTATTTTAATACAAGACGCGAACCTCCTCCACAATAAAATTAAAATTAACCTACTGTATCCTACTGTGTATGATCAACAGATCAACAGATCAGACTGGTTTTCCTTTTTTACTTCGTATACCATACGGTAATCCACTTTTACTTCATATACCATACGGTAATCCACTATATATTTCATTTAAACTATTGTTTAATATTTTAGGAAGTGTGATAATAAGTTATAATAAATACTATATAAGTTATTATTTTTTAATTTCAGGACGCAATGTCATAATTAATTTATTACCAAACATCTACATAAACATTAAATGTGAGAATACAACAAACCTTGACTATAGCAAGCTACCAAGATGTGCCAATAGTTACAGCTCATTCAAATCAGTCAGTTTTAAGGACTGTCCATTACCTTCTACATCTTTCAACGACGTACTAAGGAATCTAGGAGTATCTAAAACAATGGCGTTGATATTTCAAAATGCAAAAAACTTATCAGGCTACTTCGATAGAAAACACTTTGCAGGATTGCAAGATTTGACTAAACTGCTTTTATCTATAAACGGAATTACCCATTTACCAGACAACCTTTTTATGGATATTAATAAACTAACGTGGTTAAATATACGATCTAATAGTGTAAATCTTTCTGAACAATTATTCAGGCCATTAGAAAGGCTGGAAACTTTAGAGATAAGTCACAATCACATGACGAATATAACGTCAAATTTATTTTCTCATTTATCGTTTCTAAGGAAACTTTCACTATGGCAAAGCAACGTTACTTGGTTTTCTAAAGACCTTTTCACGGGCGTTGACGTCCTTGAGGAACTTGATCTTAGCTCAAATGGCCTTAATGAACTTCCGGTGTCAATATTCAAACCATTAAAGAAATTAAAGAAGTTGACATTGTTCTCAAATAAGTTCTCATCATTACCTCAAAATTTGTTTAAAAATAACGAAAAACTGGAAACTGTAGTCATATTAAACAATGATGTGAAATTGACAGAGTTGCCCAAAGGTCTTTTTGGTGATTTGCCAAGTTTAAAACTCATATATGTTCAGAGAAGTGGACTGGAAATTATACCATATGATGTTTTTGCTAACTCTGCATTAATTACTAACATATCATTAGCACACAATGACATAAAAACGTTGCCAGAGTCTGTTTTTAATGACCAAATAAATTTACTTGAACTGGACTTAAGTTATAACAAATTAATCGAATTGAAACCCAAGTTATTTTCATCTTTAGTAAGATTGGAAAACTTGAACTTATGCTCTAATCTCTTGATTGAAGTTGCTGGGTACGTTAAATTATAAATTATTTAAGATGTTTTACTTAAAAAAATAACGACATCTATTTCATATTATTTTTTATATTACAGGCAAACTTTCTCATCATTGCTGAGTCTTATGTACTTAAACATGGCACATAATGACTTGAAACATATTTCATCTTATTTATTTAGTAATAATAAGCAAAGAATGTCTATATCTCTTGCTTACAATAAACTTGATTTTGTGAGCAAAGAGATAACAAATAATTCATGGATGATGAAAAGCACGTCGCCATTTGCCCACACTTATAATTTGAAGCTATTGAATTTAAGCCACAATGAATTTGAAGTAACTTTTGAAGACTGGTGGTTGAATGGCCATGAGAATTTAGATATCAGCAACAATAAAATAAAAGATCTTTGTGTAAGTATTTATTTTAAAACGGTCTGGATATATTTTGTTGCAAAATTACTTATATATTTTTATTCTATTATAGGCTGACGAGAAAACATTCAAAAGCTATCAATATGTTAAGAAAAAAACAACGGGTCATGTTTGGATTAGTAAAAATCCAATAAATTGTGAATGTCGAAATTATTTATTTCTAGACTATATACAGAACAATATGAAAGTAAAGGTGGGTTTTGATTACAATTGCAAATATGTATTAGTAGAATCTTCGAGATGACAGAGAAAACTATTAGAATGTTATCGAATGATCTTTCTAAGGCCAAATATGTAGTGATTTAATAAAATATATTTTATCATATTTTTTCAGATATTAGATCTACAATGCATAAACTGTCCTTGGTGGGCTAAAGAAGCATGTTACATGAGATTTACAATATTCGTGTCACTCATTACTATTGTTATATTATTATATATAGTAATAATCATTGTATGTGTAATATATAGAAAACATATAAATTATATATTAAAGCTACGATTATTTAAATATACACGCGAGCCCGTTGGTAAGACAGAAAAGCAGTACGTCGTGATTAAATATTGTGACATGGATGAAGAATTTGTGTTAAAGGAAATTTTACCAGTGATGAAATGCAATAAGAGTTTGAAAGTTTATGCAAATCCAATTAAAAATTCTGATAAAAAACGAAACTTTATGAAAAATTGTATAAGCTGCATCAACTATGACGATAATTATATGACATTAGTCGTTTTTTCAACGAACTACTTAACGTCAACTTACAGTCATGTAGATATAAAGAAAATACATAGCGAGATGCTAAAGGCAGAAAATACAATATACGTATTTGTAGACATAGGTCCCGAGAATTCTATATTTGACTTTCTAGAGGAACAACGGGATGTTTTGACAACTGTGGCTTGGAAGGAAACAAACTTTTGGGAAAAAACATTTGGACTTTTATCTGATGGTCAATTTAAAGTCAAGTACATTGCGAATTACGATTGTCTAAAACCAAATCAAATTTATAACACCAAATCGCGTCTCCCATCAAATATATCATTCTCTAAACTACCCGATTGGCCCAATATGTATGACTTGAATACACTAACACATAGTCAAGTTTAGTTTCGCTCTCTATATTTAATTTAGCGAGGTAAAGACTGACTTTTCCGCTACTAAAACATCTATATTCATGTTTTAATATTCCACTTCAACTAGTTTTTATATACTGTTATGTTATATAGTTTTCATACTGATATGGCTTGTATTCTTTTTATAAAACTATTTTATTATGTATAAATTAGGATAATAACAATTGTTTATAAGCTGTGAATAATAAGCCAGTGAAACGATGTGTACTTCAAAGAAGTGTGCGTATTACGAATAACGATTTTGACATGTCATGAGGTAATCAATATGTAAGCGTCATGAACTAATCGATATTTAAGTGTTTCTTTGAGTGACTGTAAATACATTTATTAAGACATTGAAATAAACGAAAACATTAAAGTTTCTTGGAAACTCGCATGTTATTAAGAGTTGTAAACTGCAGCTTAAAATAAAACCTGTACTTTAACAATAAAATAGGATATTTTATTTTCCCTCACTATTTCTATACCGTTTTTATTTTTTAATTGTCTAATAAATACGGTTTCTAACCGAATAGTATATTACATTAACCTAATTAGATTTTCTAAACAACATTAATTGCATAATTTAGGTTTCAAGTAATTAGTTTCTGAGTACTGGACAGTGTCGTTAGAATTAAAAGCTCAACTGATAATTTAATTCGTTATACTAATGTTTCGATACAGGTTAGTTACTGAAATAATACTGTAGATATTTACAATATACAAAAGAGAAACATGATCATATTAAGTATAACGATTTTTAAATTTGATCGAAACTAAATGCTTTTTTTTCGTGTGGTGACAGAGTAAGAATACAATTCAGCAACCTCTTTCTTACCCGTGGATGTCGTGAAAGACAACTAAGGGATGTAATATGCAAATTAAATCTATGCAAGAGAAGTAACACATGAAATAAAACCCAAGACCAACATGTCTGAGCAGCGTGGTATAACCTAATAGGTTTGTTTCACTCCAATTTTGGAGAAGGCTCAGGCCCAGTAGTGGGATGTATATAAGCTGAAATGATGATTATATTATTACGTATGATGATGATGATACCTCAGCGGACATTTTCATTTAGGTACTATGTTCGTGTATGCTACAGCGGAGTTTTTACAATTGTTTAAGTTATATACTTATCATACACTAAATTCCGTGTAGCTTTAACTAATCACATAGTGAAAGCCGCGAAACAATTCAAAATATGTGATCTTTTTTTTCAACTTCTTGATGATGCTAATTTGTCAAATAAAGAATGAAATATCTGGTTGGTATATTTTTGTCGTATTTTTGTCGAATTTGTTTAGATATATATTAATAAAAAATAAAAATTAAACAATGAAAATATATCAAAAATTACAAAAAGAGAATAATAATAACAGCGAGATTCGATCCGACGTTGTTTGAATGCTAGAACAAAACAAAAAGAAAACTGGACAACTGCCCAACTGAGCTATCGCCACTTTTGACGTTGACGCCGAAATTTGAATCCATATTCCATTGACATTTTATGTCATTGTATTGATTAGCTAAAAACACCGATAAAACACATTTTCTATAAATAAAACATAGCTAGATCGATTTTTTGGCCCCGAAACCTCTAGTATACCAAGTTTCATCAAAATCGTTGGAGCCGTTTCTGAGATCCTGGATATATACATATTTAAAAGAATTGCTCGTTTAAATATATAAGATTTTAGCGTAATGGAGGTTAATCTTTGATTTTTTTAACCTATTAAAAAACTTACTTTGAAAAATATACAAAATACACAAATACTGACGGACTCGAGATTCCTCCTGGATAAGAGTAAAATTGACCTATATATACCTATAATATACTACGCTGGTGTGCAGGCGTGTTACTTTTATTTCGAGTTTTTCTTCTCTTGCATAGATTTTGTATACGTATCATATTCCTCAGATGTCTTTTATGACACCCACGGTCAAGAAAGGTGGTGAATAATAGTCTTACTCCGTCATCAGAAGAACAAAAAAATAAATGTGTAATATGTACAAATTAGTTAAGCTCATGGTAACTATGCAGATTGGCTGTATCAATAGTTAAAGATAATATAATAAATTTGATAAGTAAAATTGAAAATTTTGAATAACGCCCAAAACAAACGAAAATAATAAAAAAAAGTATTATATATAACTCTTAACACGAATTATCATATAATTGTCATTTAACGATTATACTGGCACGCGTGAGCACTTTATCGTAAAACACCATTACAACAGTTTAGAAAAGAGTTGATACTCTTACACTCCTGTACCGATATTAACCAAACATAGCTAAGAACCACCGCAAGGAAACTGGTTTTCAAATGAAAAAAAAAGCGCATCGACATCCGTCCATCCATTTGAAAGCTTCGATGCCAGATACACACACACACGCACGCACGCACATGCACGCGCGAGCGCACGCGCTCGCACACGCACCCCCTCCCTCCACACACACACACACACCCCGATGTCAAACTTATATAACATCCCTCTTCTCGGTCGTGGGTTAACAAAAAATAAATGTATTCAAAAAAATTGAAATTGTTTACCTTCATCATCATCATCGCAACCCATATACGTCCCACTGTTGCATTCGGGCCTCCGCTACTGAGGGAAGTAAGTTAACCTTGTATACCTAGCGCTAGTGAAATGGGTTGGCAAAGAGTTTTATTTAGAGTTATACTTCTGTTGTGTATTAGATTCCAGAATAGTTTTTTACAATATCCATAGACTAGAGAGTTAATGAATTGTATTCTTAATTCGGTACCATACGGAATAGTAGCGTATTAGTAGTATAGCGTTGCTTCTCCTTTTTGAAGTGAATCTAATGGGCTTCAAATAAGGTTGCGTTAAACGTTTAACGCTACCATGGAGGGAGTATGAAAGCACTGTTGCGCTAAACGTTCAACGCCCCTGGAGAGGGGATATAGAAAGAGACAGAGCGAGAGCGAATGGCACTCAAACGCATGCGCGTAGTATACCTGTTACAGGTCAGGGCGAGCGTTAGCAACGAGTAGCGACCAATATTTTTTACCTTTTTTTATCTTTTTTTTTATATTTACAAAAAACACGTGGCACCAAAGAAGTTACACGCTATGATCGGGCATAAAAACTGTAGAGGTGAGAGGAAAATATGCCGTGAAGCTCCACAATCTTTTATATTATCCTTCTACACCAATCGCATGGGTCATCGCAAACTGATTACAGAAGCGTATATACGCGTATATACCACTCCCTATCTTACCGATGGAGTTCTTAAAAGTCGATTAAGAGATATAAGAACTAAATAAGAGAAGGAAAAATCAAAATAAAACCCTAGATTGAGCCCAACAGTAGGATGTAAATGAGCTGACGAACCACATTACGATCTTCAAATTTGCTTCAAAACTATTATTTTATGCAAAACTGTTTTTCACATAGTATTTAAGATTAATCAGCTTATTTTTACTAATAATATAAATACGAAAGTAAGTTTGTTTGTTTGTTACGCTTTCACGCTTAAACAACTAAACTGATTTCAAAAATTCTTTCTTTAATGGAAAACTATCATATCAGGAAGTAACATAGGCTATATTATATCCCGGTATGCCCATGGGAACGGAAACTACATGAATAAGGCGACTGAAATCGAGGGGCGAAGCGAGGGCGGCTTGCTAGTATTCATATAAAAACAGATTACTTAA
This sequence comes from Lymantria dispar, assembly GCA_032191425.1. NCBI lineage: Eukaryota > Metazoa > Arthropoda > Insecta > Lepidoptera > Erebidae > Lymantria > Lymantria dispar. The sequence continues at coordinate 14,221,189 of CM063449.1, read as the reverse complement.
TTTAGGTATTTAGTTTCGACTGTGTTATTTTATACATACAGATATATCGCCAACAAGGCAGCGTATACGTTTGCTCTAGAGGTATTAGATGAAACATGCGTTTTCTTATGTATGTAGTATATTCTGATACCGATGATTATAAAATTAATGAAAGTGTGAAATTCCATGTGCCGCGTGAGCTAGGCAGTGCCATGAACTCATCGCAACCATCAGTGTCGACCTGACGCTGCCGACCATGGCTAGGGAGATGCTCGCCAGCGTCAGGAACTGGGACGCAGTCGCCGCACACGAATCAATATTACAAAAAAAAGTACTAGCAATTATTGCTATGCAAAGTTTCTAAACAAATACGATATAGAACTAATTCAAAGCGGCAAAATAATGCATGGGAAATTACTATCGAATGACAGTTGGTAATGCTCCCTACCCATTGAACTATAACAACGAGGATAGACGAGGAGAGTGGAAAGGGGCTGAGAGAATCTAACGGTAACGGCGGCACATGGTACCATAAAAGCATTTTATATTGGCTATAAATTGTCAGATATGAAAGCCTTTGTATGCATGTAGATAAATAAATATCAATATACACCTCATAACTTTTTCAAATAGGTATATTTTTCGTTATTCAATAGTCTGTCAAGGTAAGTATTAAGATAGTAATCGTATACATTTACCATATTTAGTTCTATAAGTGCTGTTATGGATTCCATTTCTATACACGGCAATATTTTTGGAGTTTATAAATGACTAGCAACCCGCCCTCGCTTCGCTTCGGTTTCAGTCGCTTTACCCGCGCAGTTCCTGTTCCCGTGGGAATACTGGGATAAAATATAGCCTATGTTACTCCCTGATATTATAGCTTTCCATTGGTGAAAGAATTTCTGAAATCGGTTCGGTGGTTTAAGCGTGAAAGCGTAACAAACAAACAAACTTACTTTCGCATTTATAATATTAGTAAGGATTACATGTGAATACATTTGGATTACATATTCTCATATCAATATATAGATCTAGTTAGTTTTATTATAGAGTGGTCGGCTCATTGGCATTGGGGAGGGGGCACGGTAGGTTATGGGGCCACACGCGGCAAATGATGATGCGCATCATACCCTGGAGGTATGTCCGCCTGGGGGCCTCAGCGCCATGTCGCCAATGTCAATAGACGATCTCTCCGGCGCTCCGTAAAAGCGCGGCAGGGACCGCTGTTGGTTTTAGTGAATATTCCAGTTGTGCAACAATCGGCGAGTGTCACACACCCCCTCGCCCAGTCACTGGTGGGGTACAGTGCATAAATGCATTTCCATAGTGTTAACAAAATAAGGTTATGGGACCATACGCCACCCATCCGTCATCACCCTGGAGAGATTGAGCGGGGTATATCCAGGCCATCACAAAAAAAATTACAGAAAATCACGTATTATAAGTATTTTCGTCAATGAAAAAAGAATACAATTAGAATATGAAAGTAAAATTATTAACTGCTTTCAAGAATTAAAATAGTTCAGTTGAGAAATTGAGCAGTACTTTGAATCCAGACAATGCTAGGTCGATCCTAGCTTTAATAAAGAAACCTAAAATTAATTGACCACTGAACTTGACTAACTGTTCCGTTCATTTATTATTAAATGTTTGGTTGACTTTGTAAATGAACAGCGTTTATTGTAGTTGAAAATAAAGATACACTATCTGTCAAAAACATTTAACAAGATTTATTCAGTCAACAATTTTTAGATTGAAGTTTAAGATGAAAAATAATAATAATAGATTATGTACAGTAATAACAAAATTTTATAACATGTGTTGCTTATTCTAAACAAACAATTCTAAAAAAATAAACAAGGAATAAAACATTTTTAAATAAGGAATTCAAATATTTTTTTTGACACCTGCTCTTCGCAAGCCATCCGTTCCGTACAAGAGGAGAGGCGGCGCGCCCCCATAACCCACTGCATTCTCTCCCCACTGTCATTGGGCCGACCACACGTACTGATTCCTTGACACCGGCTGTCCAGCGGGTTACCCTTTTGGGTAAAAGACCTAGTGGTGAATTATGTTCTTACTCCGTCAACATGGAATACCTATATAGCAATAAAAACGCTGCTTTTAAAAAAATAATTAAATTCTCAATGTTATAATGGAGTAAGAATATAATTTATGAATATGACGTCTTTTTTTCCTGCAAATGTTGTGAATACAACTAAATGGCCGTAAGATATAGGAACTAAGTATAATAACTTATACCACCCCGTTTAAACAGCAGCACATAGCAATTGCACTAAAAACGTATACTATATTATATTTTGCAAAAAAAGAAACGGTCTTCAATAATTTAGACAATGTAGATACATTTTTAGATATTTATTGATTTTTCAAAAACCGCTTGTTCGATTTCGATAAAATTCTCATGGGACTATTTGGCTAGTATACCCTTTCTAACAAAAAAGAATCATCAAAAGCGGTTCATAAACAACGAAGTTATCCGCGAACAAACATAAAAAAGCATATACCTATACGGTCGAATTGAGAAACCGCCACCTTTTTTGAAGACGGTTAAAAATAGGAGGCATTTAAACTCTGAAACTCACTGAATTCAGAGATCAACTAACCTTTAAAACAGTGTATTGTTTAAAAAAATCATATTACTGTAACAATAATCTCAATGCTAATAATAATAATTCAGTAAATTCTTCAATTCAGCTCTTGTAATTCCGACAGCAAAACCATATTGTTATCACAGATATTGTTGTACAATGCGGATGCTGTATTACAAAGTTTAACGGTGTATTCATGGCACGTTGCAAGCGTCGGCGTTTCTACCCCAAGGGGAATGAAACAATATTCAACCTCGCATCTTGTAGTCTGCGACGACCCTCCCCTATAGAGTTATTTGTATGTAGTATTGATTATTTTTAAGGCACGTAAGAGAAAAATCCGTGAATTGTTTAAATTTTATGTAATTCTTTTAATAACAATTCCGTGTGGTGACGGAGTAAGAATACAATTCACCACTCCCTATCTTGCTGGGTGTCGTAAACGTCGACTAAGGGTTATCTTGTGCATATAACAACTATGCAAGAGAAGGAAAACTCGAAATAAAATCTTTTACCAACACATGGAGGAAGCTCGAGTTCAGTAATGGGACGTATACGAGCTGTGATGATGATTAATAACAGTACAATTTTTAGAAAAAGTTACGGTTTATTTTAATTATAATAAACAAAAATTTTATAAAACTTATAATTAAATGATAAATTGCAAGTTAAAAATCTTTATATATAAAAGAAAGTCGTGTTAGTTACACTATTTATAACTCAAGAACAGCTGTACTGATTTGCCTGAAAATTGGCCGGGAGGTAGCTTAGAACCAGGAGACGGACATTGAATACTTTTATCACGTTTCTTTTTTTAATGGTGTTTACAAGATTTCGCCAATAACTCTTTTATGCCGTTCGATTGCGTTCCCGTGTGATGCGACATAAAATGTCAAACAGAAAACAAGTCACTATGAAACGTACTATAAAAAACGCATTTGATATGTAATAACAAAATGCAAATGACAACTAAACGAAATTTGGTCTATAGTTAAGTATGGTTGCAAATTTGATAATTATAATTTTGTCAGAAATCAATAATGAGTAATTTGTATTCTCTTTAAATCATCATTAACAATGCTGCGACAAAATCTATCGAATCTTGCCCGACAAAGCTGTAATGGTTCTTCCATTAGAGACTATATTTTCGAAAATTTAGAACATATATATACAAAAAAATTATGGCTTTACGCAGTTCGCCAGTTCAGCTAGTACTATTATATACTTTCAAAAGACATATGAAGAGCACAAATGGCTACACTTTATTTTCCTGTTAATTGTAGAACTAAATTGAAACTCTACAATAATTTGATTTACCATTATCATCTTAGTTCATATATGTATGTCCCACTTTTAGGCCTCGTCCACAATAGGCGGGAAACTGACCAACTATACCAAGCTGGTAAGAGGGCTTGATAAAGGGTTTAGGGCTTTGTATCGAATTTACCTTCTTAAATTGTATGATTGCTATGCGAATGTTGTATCACTTAGTCGTTTTCTACGACACACGCCAGAAAAAGGGAGGGAGGGGGAAAGATTTAGCTAATATTCAGGGAAAATGGAACATTAATATTTTAAGAGATATAAGGGCTAATTATCACCATAGTCCAATGACTAAACTTCACAAAATGTAACATGACGCATAAATTGCGAGCCCTCGTAAGACGCGGGTGTTTCTAAAACAAGGCATAAGTATTTTCTACTTAATCATCCTATCAACTTCTGCTATTGGACATAGGACTTCATTAGAGTACTAATACCATAAAAAAATTCTCATATTTAGTAGACGGGTTGGCGGTCGTAACTATTGTTATAGTTTTATCAAAGCACTGCTGTTCATTTGGATTAATTCCTCGGCAGGTTTTGCCGACTTCCACAGGAGAGCAAGGATTGGTGACGCATTGTATTCTAACCCGTCACCATACTTGTAAGGTACAAAAGTAGTAATTTATATACTTTTCGAATACTTCATTATAAAATAATTACGCCCCAAATTATTATTTAGATCTAAATAATACACGTGAAGGTTTAATAAGAAAATTTTATAGTTGCCTATCTTATTTGCCTACTTACAACGAATTTCATTTCACAACGAAATAACTTTAAATTAAAAACCTATAATAATAAGTTTCATCATTGCAACGTTCCCGGTGGGGAGGGCAGAGCGTTCGCATTGCCCTCCCGCGAGGATTTTGAAATGAAATTCGCCTTCACTATCCGTAGATGCATAGCCTCCCTTCCTATTCGGACCACTACGCATTGATTAGTTTAGACATATCGTATATCAAATATAACTTTATCTTGTTTATGTTTGTGGAAAAATAATTTCATATTGTTTAGGACATCTATTATATATATAAAAGAAAGTCGTGTTAGTTACACTATTTACAACTCAAGAATGGCTGTACAGATATGGCTGAAAATTGGTGGGGAGGTAGCTTAGAACCAGGAAACGGACATAGGATACTTTTTATTCCGTTCGATCGCGTTCCTGTTTCCCGTTCGATAAAATGTCAAAGAAACGTAGTATAACAAAAACGCATTTGATATGTAATAACAAAACGCAAATGACAACTAAACGTAATTTTGTCTATAGTTAAGTATGGTTGAAAATTTAATAATTATATTTTTGTCAGAAATCACAGTAATTTGTATTCTCTTTGAATCATTATTAACACTGCCGCGACCAAGATGATCGAATCTTTCCGGACATAACTGTAATGGAAGAACTCCAGAGACTATATTTTTGGAAATTTAGAAAATATATTTACGAAAAAATTTATGGCGGTACGAAGTTCACCGGGTCAGCTAGTTACATATAAAAAGGCCGGTATTAAAATATCTAAATTTATTAAATATTATTAATGACTGCTTAAATAATTAGTGTTTATATTTTAAACGCTAACGATTAATAAAATGTTGGCTAAAATTAATTTAAAATAAATTTTCAGATAGTATAATATAGAAAGTTCACTAACCCCTCTCATGCGCGTGGGTGTCGTAAAGGTCGACTAAGGGATTTTATATGCATATAACATCTATATATGTAAGACATGGTAAACTACATAAAATCCTATACCAACGCATCTAGCTAGGGCGGTGTAGTAAATTTCTCTCCAAGCGTTTTAGTTCCCTCGCCGATGCCGCGGGTGATCGGACCGGGAATTTCTGTTCGTCATTTGCAAAAAGGCTGACCGCGTGACGGCGATCGACGTCCTTGATGGACGTTGAGAGGAGAGGGTACCCCCTCAGGGTATTCCATCGGGCCGACGACTGAAGACAAGGAACTCAGCACCGGTGGTTGGCCCAACGACGAAGGCGACGTGCTTTGGGCGGGTTATGTGGCCGCACGCCGGCACTCTGTCGCCCCGGACTGAGCCGGGCGGCGGGTGCGCTGACCATAAGCCACCCCAAAAAAAAAAAGTGTTTTAGGTACGTATGATCTACTAGAATACTTCTTGAAATACATGGCGGTATGACATTTCTACCGTGTGGTGACGGAGTAAGAATACAATTCACCACCCCTTATCTTACCCGTCGGTGATCATACGAGACGACTAAGGGATATAAAACGCATATAACATCTATGAGAGAAGGAAAACTTGAAATAAAACCCTATACTAACACGTCTGACCAGCGTGGTATAGTAGGTCAATTACCCTTCCATTATGGAGAAGGCCCGAGCCCAACAGTGGGACGTATATGGGTTGTGATGATGATGATGATGACATTTCTAATTGATTATCAAGCCTGCAGTCGAATATTCACAAGAAGTATTGCATTAATAAATATTTACGAGGGTCAGAAATTATTTTATTTAAAACTTGCAACCCGCCCTCGCTTCGCTTCGGTTTCAGCTGCCTTACCCGCGTAGTTCCCAACGCCATGGGAATACCGGGATAAAATATATTTAGCTAATATATTTATATACCTAAAGCTAATAAATTTAGGCTATAGCCTATATTACTCCCTGATATTATAGCTTTCCATTGGTGAAAGAATATTTGATATATAACATCTATGAGAGAAGGAAAACTTGAAATAAAACCCTATACTAACACGTCTGACCAGCGTGGTATAGTAGGTCAATTACCCTTCCATTATGGAGAAGGCCCGAGCTCAACAGTGGGACGTATATGGGTTGTGATGATGATGATGATGACATTTCTAATTGATTATCAAGCCTGCAGTCGAATATTCACAAGAAGTATTGCATTAATAAATATTTACGAGGGTCAGAAATTATTTTATTTAAAACTTGCAACCCGCCCTCGCTTCGCTTCGGTTTCAGCTGCCTTACCCGCGTAGTTCCCAACGCCATGGGAATACCGGGATAAAATATATTTAGCTAATATATTTATATACCTAAAGCTAATAAATTTAGGCTATAGCCTATATTACTCCCTGATATTATAGCTTTCCATTGGTGAAAGAATATTTGATATATAACATCTATGAGAGAAGGAAAACTTGAAATAAAACCCTATACTAACACGTCTGACCAGCGTGGTATAGTAGGTCAATTACCCTTCCATTATGGAGAAGGCCCGAGCTCAACAGTGGGACGTATATGGGTTGTGATGATGATGATGATGACATTTCTAATTGATTATCAAGCCTGCAGTCGAATATTCACAAGAAGTATTGCATTAATAAATATTTACGAGGGTCAGAAATTATTTTATTTAAAACTTGCAACCCGCCCTCGCTTCGCTTCGGTTTCAGCTGCCTTACCCGCGTAGTTCCCAACGCCATGGGAATACCGGGATAAAATATATTTAGCTAATATATTTATATACCTAAAGCTAATAAATTTAGGCTATAGCCTATATTACTCCCTGATATTATAGCTTTCCATTGGTGAAAGAATATTTGAAATCGGTACAGTAGTTTCAGAGCATATTCAATACAAACAAACAAACAAATCTTTCCTCTTTATAATATTAGTGTAGATTTTATACCTTTTTTATACCAATTATATGTTGCATTATCTTGAGACTATTATCCTTCACCACAGCGACTGGATTATTTATATAAAGAATCCTGTAACTCACCTTAAAGATAGAGTCCTTTTCATTCTCTTCTTTTCAATCTATATACGTCCCACTAAGCATGTGACTTCTTCATAATGGTAGCGACACAGGTGTTTCTTTTTTTTTGCAAACGTTGGCAAACGAGCAAACAGTACACCTGATGTTAAATGTTACTGCCGCTCATCGACCTTGCTAGACCGCTGCCTACCGTGAAGAAAGTGAAGGGAGTGTGAATGCGTGCAATGAGGTTCGGTGATACTAAAGGCATCACTAAAAACCACCACACGCCAACACGGTCAGAAAGTTTTGCCGGCCGGAAAAGGCTGCCAGCTCTCTCACTCACCGAACAAAGCACAGTAACAAATTGCAGCTACTTGGACGTCGATTTTCTTCGAAAGTGTGGTACTACTCCGGACGGACTGGCCCGCGGCTGTAGACAGACCACTACCGACAGCGTGGTCCTACCAATATTACATGTTTATATTCTACACTATCAGATAATTTAACATAGGTTTACATTAGGCATTTTCTTGTTTTGCGATGATGTACAGGAACTTCTAAGTCATATTTAAAGACACGCGTGAATAATGAAAGAATGATGACATTTTAAATTACCATGTGATGGCTAAGACGCGGCCTCACTGAGAAAGATCGGGCAAGAAAACTCAGAAGAGCATGATACTAAATTATTATTAATTTTAAATATTAGCAAAAATTTTAGCATCTTAGATTTGTTAGATTTAAATTAATAAACTGTATTATAATAATTACTACAAATTTAATGTTTAATAATTATAACTAATCTAACCGTAAAGAATATAATTTTCGCATATAGAATCATTTTCTTCTTGTACTGGCAATAAATTTGTAACAAAATGTGGGTCAAAATTTAATAACTAATTTCTATAGTGGGTAGATAATTATAAATATCTGCAATAGTGATGTAACGAATGTTAGGATTGAGACATTCGCGAATGCGAATGTGAGTGCGAATATTTATCTCCAACATTCGCGAATGCGAATGCGAATATAATATATATGAATGTTGACTTTCAAATAAAGCGCATGCAAAATATCATACGGGTTTAACATTTCGTACCAGCCATGTTTAAGCCAAATATAGCAAAGGTTAACCGTTACAAGTTGAACGAATGAAACTAATCAGATTCGTTCGAAAATATTCGTTGTAATTTGAGATTAGTTTATTATTATTAATGTATTTGTCAAATTTAGAAACATGAATAAAGCACATGTCACTGAAGTGTGGAGTTATTTCACAATTTGTGACGCTGACAGTGTTAAATGCATGGTATGTCAAGAAGTTTAATGATTAGTTAACAAAAATAATGTAATTTTTTCATAAAGAATCATGTTCTTTATTGGCAAAATTCATTATTCATTCACACAAAAAATCGGTTGTCTGTAAAGTCGGTTTACTGACGATAGTTGAACGTTTTATTTGTTTGATAGATATTTTGTATGGCAAGCCTTAAATGGAACTGGAGGAGGAAGTGCTCGCCGATATGTATCGGCGGGTGTCGTGGGTGCGAGAGGAGGGCGGTGTTGTTTCCTTAAGGGAGCTCTCCGCCTGGCGCGTTGACGCCCGCCGAGATGTTATCGCCCGTTGGGCAGACCGGCTGGAGAGGCCTCGATACGGTGTCTGGACCGTGGACGCCTTCCGGCCAGTGCTGATGCAGTGGTTGGAACGGCGGCACTGTGTGCTCTCCTTCCGACTCGTGCAGGTCTTGACGGCGCATGGATGCTTCGGCAAGTACCTGTTCAGGGTCGCTAGGAGGGAGAAAACACCGTCCTGCCACCACTGCGATTGCAACGAGGACACGACGTAACATACGCTCGAGGTCTGTGCCGCTTGGGCAGAGCAGCGCCGTGAACTCGTCGCAATCATCGGTGCCGACTTGACGCTGCCGACCATCGCTAGGGAGATGCTCGACAGCATTAGGAACTGGGACGCGGTTGCATCCTTCTGTGAGGCAGTTATCTCGCAGAAGGAGGCGGCGGGTCGCGAACGCGAGGAGCACAGCCTCGACGAAGCGACCCGCCGCCAGCGACTGGGGTGGTGCAGGCACGACTACCTGCGTCCCATGCCGCGCTAGCGGAGGCCGCGGGTGATGTGACCGGGGAGTTAGTCCGTCACCCGCCGAGAGGCCGACCGCGTGAGGAAAGACCGACGTCCTCCCCGAGCGGAGGACGTCGGTCGATCAGAGGGTACCCCTGGTAGGGGGTATTCCGTCGGGTCGAACACTAATGACAAGTAACCCTGCTGCGGTGGTCGGTCCAACGACGAAGGCGACGTGATGTTCGGGTGGGTTGTGAGTGTTGCGTGCTTAACCTCCTCTGTCGCCCCGGACAGAGTGGTGCAGAAGCGCGCCGACCGCTGCCCACCCCAAAAAAAAAGCCTTAAATGGAACGCCTCAGAGCGAGGTAACGCCGCATACGTCATGTTTTTTCGTGTGTGCAGCCGGCTCCATCGAATTATAAGACGTTGTCACGTCAAAAACAAATATAAATGCCGGATAAGTATTCACCAACATATCATATACTAAATCTTTCTCCAAAACATGCTGCATCTTATGATATAAATATTATTCTGATCGTTCAGCGGTTTTCGCAGTATAACCGAACAAAAAACTGGCTCCCCATTCATTAGTTTATATTAGACTGACAAAAGAGATACAGTAATAAGAGAGACAGTATTTCTAATTTAGTTGTCGACCTGAGTGTTCCATAATATTGTTTTATTCAAATATTATGAGTAAATAAAAATAATAAATATTATCATATCATTACAGAATTACATATATAATTTGCTTTTAGTTTGTTAAATATATTCGCCAAACATTCGCATCGTTCCTTGCGAATGCGAATGCGATTGCGAATGTCAGAAACATATGCGAATATTCGCGATGCGAATGCGAATATTCGTTACATCACTAATCTGCAATAACGATGATTTGTTGGACGTCAGACATCTTAGACCGCCCGTGACCTCGAATGCTGTAAAGTGTTCGAAACGTCGGACAATCGAAAATCAAATACAAAAGCGATAAAATCCGTAAAGTAGTTTTGTTTTTTAAGTTACAGATAATTTAATTTAAGAAAACAACATGTAACCAATGTTATTTATAGTTCAGTCTGTCACACTAACGTTAAAACAAATATCGTACTTTGACAAGAACAAGATTGAGTTGTCCACAAATTAAGTACAAAGGATGTCGCCGCTACGTCGGTGATCAGGGCGCTCCTCATGAAATATTCATGGACACGGATGCGGTCCAATGTACCACCACGATATATTTACCGCTGACCACAGCCGACGCGCGCCGTCGAAATTATAACTAAGTGGAGGAAAATGGATCGTGTGCTTAGCTATGACGGACTGCAAGTTAGTTACATCACAAAATAATATTATTTTTATACCAAGAATGTCAAAAGACAAAATAATGATATTTTCGTATCTTATTTAGATGTACAGTTTTCTAAATCTATTGATAAATGCGTATTTTCTAAACTAATATTATAAAGAGGAAAAATTTGTTTGTTTGTATTGAATAGGCTCTGAAACTATTGGACAGATTTCAAAAATTCTTTCACCAATGTGTAGCTATAATATCAGGGAGTAACATAAGCTATATTTTATCCCGGTATTCCCACGGAATTGGGAAATACGCGGGTAAGGCGACGCAAACCGAAGCGAAGCGAGGGCGGGATGCTAATAGATAATAACTTTAAAACTATAACTAATCATCTACTATTAGTAGTATTCTTATTCAAATAAACATGACATTTTAACAGATATTTCCAAAAAAACTCGCCACACGTATTTGAAATATAATTCTTTATTTTGTACAATTATTTCACGCCGCAATAACATTGTAGGTGGTTAAAAATGTTGTATGCCTTTTTTTGAAAATTAGTTAAAGATATTAGAAACACGTAAATGGACTCACTCAAGTCAGCCATTTTGAAGATTGATTACTGTATGTGTTTTGGCTAACGTGACTTCACCCAAAAGAATAAAAGTCTAAACATTATATTGTATTAAAATGTGCTCTTAAAATTTGCTACGATTTAGAAAAATGTATACCTTCAATTATTACTTCTTGTATCTTACTTTAAAAATGCTCCCTTAGTCGACGAGAGTTTAATGGAACAATCGTTATATAGGCAAACCTGATATTTTCAATTATATATGTGATTTATATTACGTATCTTGTGATTTGAAGGGCATCACACTTGAGCTAGTACTTAGAAGATATGTTGTAGGTACACAATTTTATATTTAGTAAGAAAAAGAAATTAAAAAATAATACAGAAGCCCACTGAGATTCTTGCCGGTTCATCTCAGTAGTGGTCGTGTTCCGATCCGGTAGTAGTTTGTTGGCTTAATTTGATTTAATTGTTTAAATTGACAATATGTCAGTGCCCCCTCGACGCTTATCCATAATAAATGATTTGAATTTAAATTTGACAGCATCGAGTTTCATCCAATACCCACAAAATTCGGACCGACCACGGGGGACACGGGACTCAGTACCGTTGGTCGGCTCAAGGAGGAAGGCGACGTGCTACGTGGAGGGTCATAAGGCCGCGCGCCGCCTCGCTGTCACACCGGATGGAACCGGACGGCGGGTGCGCTACCATACTCAGCTCCAAAAAAAAAAGGCATGTACAGAGCATCTAAAAAAGTTTTCAAAATTCGACAAACAATTAATGGTCACAAATGATTGTGTCAAACCCAGAATCAAGAAAATAATTTGTGAAAAACTGGCTTACACGGGAATTGAATCACAACACTGCATGGCAAGTCGATACTTAAAGCACTATGCCATCCATGAAGTTAAAATTTTACAGTAACTGTCTTATCATTATCATTTCAGCTCATATACGTCCCATTGTTGGGCTCGAGCCTCCTTCACAATAGAGAGGAAATCGACCTTCTATACCACGCTGATCAGACGTGTTTCTATAGGCTGATATTTAGAGTTTTCCTTCTCTTGCCTACATGTTATACGCATATTACTTTACATATAATTTTATTTTATATTATTTTATTTGTTATTGGACAATAAACAGCTACAATATAAATATTACAAATAAATGCAAGCCTAGGACTATTTACACAATATTGTAGCCCACTACATCGTCCACATATAAACACAAGAAAATTAGACTTAATTATATTGCCACTAGAAAAGTATATGAAATACAAATAACATAAATTAGATACAATTATATTATTAATAAAAGCAGAAAATCAAATAATAAAAGCAATCACCATCATTAAAGCTCATATAAAGAAAAAGATAAACATTATAAATTTTGAAGATCGCTAAAATTCGAATTAAATAATACAAGCAGATGAAACACTTCATTATATATCTAAAGAATCAGTACAATTAATTCGATGATAAATGTGTACTATGTCTATATTTAGATTTCGTGCTGCAAAAATATCTATATTTATAAAATTACAATCATATGATTCCACCATGCGTTGAATGGGACATCGTCGCCCAGAATTTGTTCGACAAGACAGAGTACCCGCACGAACGCTACGCTTGTTCACAGTACGAGGGACAGCATAACAGATTTGCCTCGTGAGCTCTGTTGTGTTAAAATTGCTATGTACAATATCATATAGTACGTTAGTCTCCAACATATATAATTAACGGACACAAATTACATCCAGACTTACAACCACAATTTGTGGATCATACAAGTGTTGTCTTGCATGGGATTCAAACTCGCGACACTGGCATGGTAGGTCGGTGTTTAAACCACTACGCCATCTGTGTAGTTTAATCCCTTAGTCGTTTTTTTTACGATACTAACGGCAAGAAGAGAGAGTGGTGAATTGTATTCTTACTCCGTTACCACACGGAAAGTAACCGCATATAACGTAGGTACAAGGGCACGGTAGACTTAAGTAGTTATAATAATTTCATTTTCTTGGATTTTTTGCTTAAAGTCATCAGTCAGTATTCATTATTATACCGTCCACCGACACCATTATTAATGGCAATATTGTTCTTTACCCGATACACCATAATTTATCATAATGTTATTATCTCCTTCCGATGTCTATTTCCTTTTTTTTGGTAAACGTATTATTTAGCACGGGTTTAATTTTAAGTCGTTTATTTGTTAGCATCAGCACGTGATAGCTAATTGTAACGTCTCGGGTTAATTCCTGGAGCAAGCAAGTATGTTAATCCTTACTAATAGTATAAATGCAAAAGTAAGTTTGTTTGTTAGTAACGCTTTCAAGCTTAAACCACCAAACCGACAAAAATTCTTTCACTAATGGAAAGCTATAATATCAGGGAGAAACATTTTTTTTATGGTAAGCGCACATGCCGTCCATTTCGTCAGGGGCGACAAAAGGGAAGCGCGCAGGCCCATAGCCCACCCGTTCCCATGTCGCTTTCGTCGTTGGGCCGACCGTCAGTGCTGAATTCCTTGTCTTCAGTGGTCGGTCCGAAGGAATACACTTTCAGGTAGCCTCATCAGGGAGTAACATAGGCTATATTTTAGCCCGGTATTCCCACGGGAACGGGAACTATGCGGATAAGGCGACTGAAACCGAAGCGAAGCGAGGGCGGGTTGCTAGTATTATTTAGTATCGTAAAATAATATTGAGAGCTTATTAACACATTGACTTGAACCAACTCCATATGATGCCGTCTGGTCAACAATTGCATTCTCCAAAGGGGCTGACGTCAGTCCGGTTATAAAACAGCCTGGAGCAGGATGATAATGACTCTTATCAATAACAGACGCGAAGTCATGAAGTTTGATAGTGGACATTGTTTAAACAAATTAAGTTAGCCTTGATATGATATTGTTACCTTGCTGTAATAATTACATTCGTGAGTATTAAACGCAGAGGCTGCACGAACTTCACTTTGGTTACCCCTACCGCGTTGTGCGCTTGGTCACTCACTCACACTCACTCACACACCAAGGAACGGACCTTATTATCTATATATTCTACTGGAAAAAATTAAGGGATCAAAAAAAAATTCCAAATTTTTCGGTAGTTTTCAACAGGCCGTAACTTTGAGAGAAATGGTCGTACAGGAAATAAAAAAAAAGGAAATTGTAGCTCCAAGTGTCTAGTTTTTGGATTAGAACTTTAAAATATTGTAGCCTCCGCGGTTTTTGAGTAATCGTAGAAAAACCAGCAACAAAAAAATTCTCAAAATTTTTTTAGTTTTTTTTTGGTCTACGGGCGTGGAAAAAATTTTTTCAGCTTAACCACTATAAGGATCGGATACTTTGTTCATTTAGCTTTAATTTCTTTTTTTAAACACCCTGATACGTCCACTCCTCGCTGAGATATCGGTCTTCAAATGGAAAAGAATCTTTTTGTCTTTGATTATCGATATCTCAGCAACCAATGATCGCACAGAAAGTTAAAGGTGGGTTTCAAGAATTTGAATGAATTTCCCTTAACGACTGTCCATTGCTTTTTCGAAAAAAAAATTTTTTCTTTTTGTCACATGAATTTGAAAATGCAACAAAAAAAGGGCTTTTGGTGGTTTTTTGGAAAATCAAGCGCTGGATCGAAAATATTGAGGAAACCACTAATGTTAAGTATGCCTTTTACAGTTCAATATGTCCACAAAAACCCTACAAAGAATCAAATTAATCCAGCCAGCCGTTTTTTTGTTTCACTTGATCGAATTTTTGAAAAAATTAAAGGATCACGTTTTTTGCTCTGAAAAGCTCATAATTTTTAAAAATGAGAAAAAAAATTGTTTTTCCGAGCTTTTTCCACATTTTTGTTCCAGAAAGTGCTTAAATTTAAAAAACAATGGACAGTCGTTAAGGGGAATTCATTCAAGTTCTTGAAACCCACCTTTAACTTTCTGTGCGATCATTGGTTGCTGAGATATCGATAATCAAAGACAAAAAGATTCTTTTCCATTTGAAGACCGATATCTCAGCGAGGAGTGGACGTATCAGGGTGTTTAAAAAAAGAAATTAAAGCTAAATGAACAAAGTATCCGATCCTTGTAGTGGTTAAGCTGAAAAAATTTTTTCCACGCCCGTAGACCAAAAAAAAAACTAAAAAAATTTTGAGAATTTTTTTGTTGCTGGTTTTTCTACGATTACTCAAAAACCGCGGAGGCTACAATATTTTGAAGTTCTAATCCAAAAACTAGACACTTGGAGCTACAATTTCCTTTTTTTTTATTTCCTGTACGACCATTTCTCTCAAAGTTACGGCCTGTTGAAAACTACCGAAATATTTGGAATTTTTTTTTGATCCCTTAATTTTTTCCAGTAGTGTATATATATATATATAGGAGAGGAGGGTTTTGCGTGACTCATCACCATATCTCTGGAATCATAAGGCGCATAGACTTCAAATTTGGCAGAAATATTCCTTTCGTCGAGTAGAGGTCAGCTAAGAACGGATTTTACGAAATTCCATCTGCAAGGGGTGTTGCGGGGGCGTTAACAATAATATACATATAAAGGCAATAATCTATACCAATAAATAAAATTGGAGTGTCTGTTTGTAATGTCAAAATAATAGGCTTTTTTCATGCTCACACGATTATTTGCATGACACCTATGCCTAAAATAGCAATTAAAAAATTTTTGTCTGTCTGTCTGTCTGTTTGTTCCGGGTAATCTTCAAAACGGCTAGACCGATATCAAAAATTCTTTCACCAATGGAAAGCTATAATATCAGGGCGTAAACTAGGCTATATTTTATCTCGGTATTCCCACGGGAACGGGAACTACACGGGTAAAACGACTATAACTTATAACCGAAGCGAAGCGAGGGCGGATTGCTAGTATACATATAAAATTGGCAAGCAAAAAGTTGGGTGTCCTGAACAGAGCCAGGCGGTACTTCACACCGAGATAGCGTCTTGTGCTATACAAAGCACAAGTTCGTCCTCATGTGGAGTACTGCTCACATCTCTGGGCAGATGCGCCCAAATATCAGCTAGACCCACTTGACTCCCTGCAAAGACGGGCTGTTCGAATCGTCGGGGATCCCAACTTTACGGACAGATTGGAGTCGCTGGAGCAGCGGAGAGACTTTGGGTCACTCTGTGTACTCTACCGACTCTTTCACGGGGAGTGCTCCGAGGAACTGTTTGACTTGGTACCACCGTCACCATTCTACCAACGTACCACTCGACATCGTAGCAGGGTTCATCCATTTCACCTGGAAACGTTATGGTCAACTGTACGTTTCCAGCGATCATTTCTCCCACGTACGTGCAAGCTCTGGAATGAAGCTGCTGTGTTTCCCGAGCGCTATGACATGTCCTTCTTTAAACGAGGTTTAAGAAGAGTATTTCCTTCACGGTAGGCAGTGGCCTAGCTGTGCCCCTGGTATTGCAAAGGTCCATGTGCAGCAGTTTCACTTACCATCAGGTGTGCTGCTTGCTCGTTTGTCACCGTTGGCAATAAAAAAAAAAAAAAAAAGTATCAGGGTGAGCCGAAGCTACTGAAGCTAGAAAAATGAAATTTGGACCGTAGTTTCATTTCGTGACGTAGGTACCCACAAAGAAAAGATTTTTTGAAATTCCATCCCTAAGGGGGTGAAACGCAACGGTAATGTCTGTATGGAAAGAAAAAAAATCTTTAGCTACTGTCTTAAAATTAAGCACAAATACTCTTTAATAAAAATAAAGAAACACGTGTTTCAGCGTTTGTCCATTTTCATCCTCTAAGGGTGTAAAATAGGAGGAAAGATGTCAGTTTACTGACTCATCACAGAGCCGAAACTACTGAAGCCAGAAACATGAAATTTTTACATTATTTTATTTGCGTGACGTAGTAACCCACTAAAAAAGGGTTTTTTGAAATTTAAAGGGTAAGCCGCAGTAACAAAGTTTGTATAAAGAGAAAAAGAAATCTACATTGATTTTCTTCAAATTCTCCAAAAATACTCTTTAGTAAAAATAAATAAACACGTGTTTCAGCATTTTTTTGATTTTCACCCTCTAAGGGTGTAATCTACACTAATATTATAAAGAGGAAACGTTCCTTACGAATAAACTCAAAAACGGACGGATTTCCATAATTATTTCACGATTTGAATGTTACAGTATCCCTGAGTAACATAGGCTATATTTTATCCCAGTATACCCACGGGAACTACGCGAGTAAGGCGACTGAAACCGAAGCGAAGCGAGGACGGGTTGCTAGTTCTTATATATTCAATATCGACTAGAATATTATATATTGTGATTATCCCTCAACCTATTTAACTGTGGGTGAATATTAAACTCCGTTATAGGGGTTTTAAGATTAGACTTAATTGTCTACCTTCCGGTGCTGACCTGCAGTTGCTTATCTTCTTCGCTGCGGTTCTCTACGGGTAACAAGCGTAAGGAGAGAACTGTTTTCCTGTTCATTGTCGGTGCAGAGCCTAGGAAATAGCTAGAAAGACTAACGAACCCACTCCCATTATATACCTTCTATTATTAATTATAATATACTTTATACATCTAATTCCTTTTATTTTTATGTTACCCATACTCGGCGTAACAATATATATGTAGGATCTTCACTTATTCCTCCAGGAATATAACCAAGACTGTAAAATATTATACAAAAAAGGTTAACCGAATAACTGACTTATACATATCTGAGTGACATAACAGACATAACAGAAATTGTCTGACATTTTTGATATGATGAAAAAGCTTAACTGAGTAACTTACTAACATATTAACGCCAAAATATTGTACAGTAAAAAGATCCAAGGGGGTGAAATATTACACTGAAGGATTGCAGTACAATTGTTATGAAAATTTAACACATTTTTTAGTATAATTAATATAAAAATACATATTGCCGTGTGGTGACAGAGTAAGAATACAATACATCAACCCCTCACTCTTCCGCGGTTGTCGTAAAAGACGATTAAGGGCTTACAATATGGATATAACATCTATGCAAGAGAAACTCGAAATAAACCCTGTACCAGCCCGTTTCACCAGTGTGGTATAGTATATAATAGGTCAATTTCCCTTACATTGTAGAGTAGGCTGGAGCTCAGCAGTGGGACGTATACAAGCTGTAATGATGATGATTTCCATGTGATGATGGAGTCAGAATATAATACACCATCCCCTTTCTGTTTCGACTAAATGACGACTAAAGATAGATGATGACTATAATATGTAGATAAAATCAATTCAAGAAAAGAAAAATTTGAAATAAAATCCTATCCCTATACGTTTGTCAAGGGTGGTATAATAGGTTCCGTCGGGCCGACCACTGACGACAAGTCACCCTGCATCCGTGGTCGGCCATACCACGAAGGCAATGTGCCACGGGTGAGTTACGGGGCAGCGCGCCGCCCCTTTGTCGCCCCGGACGGAGCTGGGCGGCGGGTGCGTTGACGTAGCCCAAAAAAAAAAGGGTGTTTGTTATAATAGGTGAAATTCGCTTCCATAAAGGAAGAGGACATATAAGGCCTAAGATGATGAAGATGATGATGATGATAACATATAAAGCGTTATAAATCATTCATAAAGCTCAGAAATATGTCGACGTGTTAGTATATAATAATATTATACAATAAATTCTACGTCGAAAAAATTCTTGGTAACCGAAACAGGGCAGAAAAAATCGGCTATCCTTCACGACTCTTTTATAGAGCCATATGTAGTGAAGTGATTGAATGTTTTCCTCATTTGTCAACGTCTTCGCTCGCAAAGGAGAAAAATGATTCGGTGTATCTGCCATGACGTCACGTCGCCGAATTATATTGATATTACTCGTCAACATTTCAATTCTAAAATAAAATCTGATGTATATTAATATTCTCTTTTGGATTATATGATTTTGTATGTTTTAACAAGCTTTGACATGTTTGATATGCACGTTCACGCATGTAACGGTATCAATATATTCGTAATGGAACCTTTCTGGGACATTTTTATCGACAACTAGATGTGGATTTTTTGAGTTTATAACGCTGTCATTGTGTTCTGACTAGAGAAGAATGACTAGTCGGTGAGTTTATTGTTCAAATGTAAGTACAGAATAAAGAAAAATTACCCGTGTGATCCATTGATCATATCATAATTTTTTTATATTGGGATAGTAGGTCATTTTCCTTCCTATCGATCCCAGCAGTAGGATATATGAGAGCTGAAATGATGATAATATATATTAAGTGAAAATAATGTAATATGTATCGTAACTATATAGATGTTTAATGATCTAAATTACGAACTCACTAATTAGAATCTTCATATAGAAATAATTCTTTGTGTAATTCACAGAGGGTTGATGGGAGTATAGGTATAATTTATATATTCATAAAATCTGATTTCTAGTTTCCCGCTATAAAGGGATTTGTTCATAAATTTTATTGAGGTATATTGTCTTTAAAAAAATCATTCTTTACAAAAGTTCAAAACGATATAATACCTATTGTACTTTATTAAAATTACTCCACTTTCCTCTTTCAGGGTAGTGATGGAATGAGAATACAATTTACCACCTCTTATCTTGCCAGTGGGTCAACATCCACTAAAAGACGACTAATGGATTAAATATGCATATAACATCTAGGTATGCAAGGGAAAGAAAAATCCTACTCTTTAACCCTATTTTTTTCTTTTTTGGATGGGCTACGGTCAGCGCACCCGTCACCCGGCTTCAGCCGAGGTGACAGAGGGGCGGCGTGCGGCCCCGTAACCCACCCGCAACACGTCGCCTTCGTCGTTGGGTCGAACACCGGTGCAGGGTGACTTGTCATCAGTGGTCGGCCCGACAGAATATCCCTTGAGGAGTATCCTCTCCTCGATCGACGTTCCCCCATTGTTCGGTAACGTCGCTCGTCGTTGCACGGTCGGGCCTCTATCCAGCCGTCTGACAAATGTAGTATAATGGATCAATTTTTCTCCTGTTATAGAGCAGCCATGAGTTCAGCAGTGGGACATACATATATGAGCTGAGATGATGATGAAAATTACCCTAAATAAATTTAAATTATTTTCTTTGGTTTTAAAGCTAACTTCAATTTTCATGTCCTGAAATTTTTACTCATATTCTCTGTACAGCATTTGTCAGAAGTTAAAAAGATAATGTAGCTGTATGTTAACGGAGGCAAAGTAATTTGTATGCTATTCCCATGCGACCTCTCTCTAAAACTAGGTCGAGAGCCTAATCACTATTATTGTCAACTTTAGTTATTGAACATGCGCAAGTCCTAGAACTGCCATAAACATTTTTGCAAGCGCTTAATTTTTCAGTAAGATTTACATCTACTATATTTTATATTCTACTTTTAATAATTCAAGTATTATATCATATTACTAGCTGACCCAGCGAACTTCGTACCGCCATAATTCTTTTCGTAAACATATTTTCTAAATTACCGAATATATAGACCCTAACGGAACAACCATTACAGCTTTGTCAGGAAAGATTAAATCGTCTTGGTCGCGGCATTGTTAATGATGATTCAAAGAGAACACTAATTACTGATTATTGATTTCTGAAAAAATTATAATTATCAAATTTTCAACCATACTTAACTATAGACATAATTACGTTTAGCTGTCATTGGCATTTTGTTATTACATATCAAATGCGTTTTTTATCCTACGTTTCATAGTGACTTGTATTCTCTTTGACATTAGTTTCGGCGCGAATATGGAAATGTCATGTTAAGCTCTTGTATTATGGGGTGCTACGCCAGAAACCTCCGCGTGGTGTACCCTGGGCACGAGCGACAATTTCTTGGACTGCTCTCTGGAATTGTCGCTCGTGGCAAATATCTGGCCCGAGGGGGGGCCCAGTTTGTGGGATGCCCCAAATTCGCTCCATGCCCTCTAATTGTAGAAGGTATTGGACGCGAAAATTCGACGGGCCCAGTCACTCATTCGTTTGAGGACTGGGCAGGCATTTGCCAACCGCGACAAATCGTAGACCTGATTCTTGCTTCGGGACATTTGTCCTGAGGCCTAGATTCAGGAGCGAGGGTCTCGGCTTAACCGCCTGGACCGCGAGGAAGAAAACCTCTATAAAACAATCACCCAGAATCCTAAGTTCTGGCGCGCGGCGAGAGGATGCATGGCTGATGGGTTGTTCAGTCGTTAGCGCGCCCCCAGCCAGGGTACCTGCGGACCCCCTGTGTTGGGATACAAATGTACGCTTGCCCGGGTATCGGGATCTCTGCCCGGGTCGACCTCTTTTTTCTCCCATACTCGTGGGAACTGTATGGATACTTGTTCTTTAAACGACGCTGCAGATAGGAGGGGTGAGACGCCCATTAAAACCACAGGGAACGGGGAGCCTAGTTCCCACATTACAGCCCGGCCAAGCTACTGTAAAACTGGCCCAAAGGAGAGGGATGCCTCGTCCGACAGCAGCTCAGCTGCTAGTCTGGCACTTGAGGCTCCAAGGTCAGCCGAGGGCCCGGCGAAAACAGAGGCCCGTAAAAAGAAGAGAGGAGGGAAGCCCACCCCTGCAACGGAGCGCGCCAGACGGCGCGCCGCGAAGCAGCAAAGGGCGGCAAAGAAGGCTGACGAGGGCGGCAGTACTGCCGCAGAGCCGTCGGACATTGAGAGCGGCAGCACATCAGCTGCAGAGACCGTCGCTGGATCATCCCAGTCTCCAGCGTCGGCCTTGACGGCGGCCCTAGCGGCCAGGGAGGAGGACCTCCCCTCGCAGATACGCAAGCGCCCCCTTAGCCAGGGTGGCAGCTCGGAGTCTGCCTCCGAGGGGGGTGACATCAACATGCCTCCTCCCAAAGTTCCAGCCTCTCGCAGGGGACGAGGGGGCGCAGTAGTGGCGGCAAGGTCGGCGACGCCGTCGCCGGCCGGCGCAGTACGGGGGACTGAGGCCCAGAAGCGGGCAAATGAGGCGGCTGCCGCGAGGATGATGAGGGTGTTGTTAGACATCCCTCCCACCGACACGGCGGCTGCTGAGCCCGCTATAGGTGGCGACCCCCGAGCTGCCAATATGGCCACCCTGCAGGCCGAAAACACCCGCCTTAGTGGTGAGGTCTCAGGCCTGCAGGAGAAGAATAAGGCCCTGCAAAAGGAGCTGTCGGCGGTGCAGAAGGCGAACCGCGAGTTGGCCAAGCTAATGGCCGACTTGCGGAGCCAGGTCGCGCAGCTGGCGAGAACCGCGCCGCCGACAAGTCCCGGCCCTGCCGCCGCCCCCGTCGTCCCCGTTGCGACAACTTGCGCTGCGGCAAGTCCCCAGAGGGCCCAGCTGGCCGAAGCGGTCCCGCTGCCCGCAGTGGACGGCGTGCCGGACCAGACCATGCGCGCCATGGTGGATGTTTTCGGCAAGATGCTCGACGCGCGCATGGCGGCTCTGGAGGCGAGACTGCCCCCGGAGCCCCGACTCCGGCCGCCGCTGGCTGCGGATAGGCCGAAAGCCGTGGCCTCAACCCCTGCCGCGCTACCCTGCCAGGGTGGGCGCGTAGGAAACTACGCTGCGGCCGTTGCTGGGCCGAAGCCCAAGGGACCCGCCGCGAAAAAGAAGGTGCAGAAGCACCGGCTCCTGCTAAGGCCGGACTCCAGCCGCTGCCGGCAAATGCACCGTCGGTGGCGGCCAACGCAGCCGCGGCCGTGACTGCTGTGCTCGGCACCCCTGCCGTGTCTGAAGAGGGTTGGCAGACGGCCGAGCGCAGCCGAAAAAGTCGCGGCCAGAAGAGGAGAGCGGAGGCCAAAAGCGCCGCCAAAGCCTCCGCTCCCAAGGCAGGAGCCGGTAACAAGAGGTCGCGCAGGAGGCTCCGGCCGCCAAAGTCAGCCGCGGTGGTGATCACCGTCCTGCCTGAGGCGGCCGAGAACGGCCTCAGCTATGAGGCCGTCTTACGTCGCGCCCGGCGGGAGCTTGACGTCTCCGATTTAGGAGGCGTCGAAGCCAGGACCCGCAAGGCCCGGACAGGGGCTCGGATTTTAGAGTTCCCTGGGGCCGAGGGCGCCAAGACGGCCGATAGCATGGCCGCGAAGCTGAGGGGTTTGTTTGCTGCGGAGGATGGCGTCAAGATCGCCAGACCCGTCAAGTGTGCGGAACTGCGGGTCACGGGTCTGGACGACTCCGTGACGGTGGATGACATCCGGGAGGCCATCGTCTCGAAAACCGGATGTCCCGTGGACACCGTACGAATTGGCGCCATCCGCCCTGGTCCGGGCGGCGTCGGTGCTGCCTGGGTGCAGTGCCCGGTGGAGTCGGCCAAGCAATTGGCTGGCTCAGGCAGGCTCCTCGTGGGCTGGAGCTCAGCGCGGGTGACCGTGCTGGAGTCCCGGCCTGCGAGGTGCTACAAGTACATGGCGGTCGGACACACTCGGCCGACATGCACTAACTGCTTTGACTGCAGCGACCTTTGTTTCCGCTGCGGTCAACCCGGGCATAAGGCGGCATCGTGCGCCGCCACTCCCCACTGCCCCGCGTGTGCGGCGGGCAATAGGCCCGCCAAGCACCGCATGGGGAGCAAGGAGTGCAAACCCCCGGCTTCGGCCCCAAAGGGGCGGAGCGGTCCGACGACCCCGGCCGCTCCCGCCCCTAGCGCGACCCAATCGCCCGCCAGCGTGGAGGAGGTAATGGATACGGCCCACTAATGGCGGCCGAATCTTACCACCTCCTGCAGGCCAACCTCAACCACGCCGCCGAGGCACAGGACGTTTTCCTGCAAGCCATGGCGGAGTGGTTGATCGGTGCAGCCGTAGCCGCGGAGCCGTACGTGGTGCCTGACCGGCCCAATTGGCTGGGCAGCAGTGACGGCTCTGTGGCAATCGTCGCCTCCACGTCGTGGCATTCCCCGCCCTTGTTGCTCAAGGACAGGGGTGATGGGTATGTCGCGGCGGAATGGGGAGAGGTTACGCTATATGGTGTTTACTTCTCCCCTAACAGGAGCGCGACGGATTTCGGGGCCTTCCTCACCATCCTGGGGGCCTCGATACGGCGACTGGCACCGCGCCAAGTCTTCGTTCTGGGGGACTACAACGCCAAGTCCACGGCGTGGGGGTCCCCCAGGACGAATGACCGCGGGCGGGCGGTCGAAGAGTGGGCGGCGGCACTGGGCCTCTGTTTGCTGAACAGGGGCTCGGTGCAAACGTGCGTGCGGCAGCAGGGCGGGTCGATAGTGGACTTGTCGTTCGCTAGCCCTAATGTCGCAGCACGTGTGAGGAGCTGGTGCGTCCAGGAGGAGGTTGAGACCCTATCCGACCACCGATACATCCGGATAGAGGTCTCCCGGACCCTCCTGCAGCCCAGCAGGGGTCACACGGCGGACGGAGCTCCCGCGTTTCCGCGGTGGGCTGTGGGTCGATTGGATCGGGACCTGTTGGCCGAGGCAGCCATCGTTCAGTCATGGCTGTCCTCACCGCCCCAGGCGGACGGGGTGGATGCCGAGGCTGGCCGCATCCGCTGTGCGTTAACGCAGATCTGCGATGCGGCCATGCCCCGTGTGCGGCGCCTGCCCCCGAAGAGTGCGGTCCCCTGGTGGTCCCGAGAATTGGCGGACCTTCGGGCCGCGTGCATACGTGCCCGGAGGGCCTACACCCGCAGCCGAGCGCGTCACCGCGACGCTGAGCGGGAGGGCCAGCTGTACGAGGCTTACCGCAGTGCGCGGTCTGCCTTCAGGCTGGCCGTCCGTACCGCCAAGGACGTTAGTCGGCGGGAGATGCTGGACAGTCTCGAGCGTGACCCCTGGGGTCGCCCCTACCTCGCGGCGCTGAACAAGCTCCGCGGGCGGGGCCCCCCCCTCACCGAGACTCTCCAGCCCAGCCTCCTCACCAGAGTTGTCGAGGACCTCTTTCCACGGCGGGCGGAGCACACGCCACCGGTCATGGCTTCGCTGGACAGCGACCGGGAGGCCGACGATGAAAGTGCTCCGCCCATCACGGAGCCGGAAATGGGGGCGGCAGTGACGCGTATGCGAGTGAAATCCACCGCCCCCGGGCCCGACGGTATTTCGAACCGTGCGCTGGCCCTGGTCCTCGAGCACCTGGGACCACGCCTCAGGGGACTGTTCGACGCCTGTTTGACGTCCGGGCAGTTCCCTGGATGCTGGAAAGAGGGGAGGCTGGTTCTCCTGCCGAAGCCGGGACGGTCTCCCGAGTCGGCCTCGGCCTACAGGCCCATCGTGCTGCTCGATGATGCGGGCAAGCTGCTGGAGAGGGTGTTGGCTGCCCGCATCGAGCGGCACCTCGTCGGGGACGGGCCCGATTTGTCGGACGCCCAGTTTGGTTTTCGGAGAGGGCGTTCGACGATCGCGGCCCTGCTGCGCCTGAAGGCCGTGGTAGTGGAGGCCGTCACCGGCGGAGGAGTCCTGTTGGCGGTGTCCCTGGACATCGCCAACGCCTTCAACAGTCTGCCATTCAGCTGCATCAGGGAGGGGCTGAGGTATCACGGGGTGCCCGTGTACCTCAGGCGGCTGGTGGCAGACTACTTGGAGGGGCGCAGCGTCCTCTACGTTGACCGAGTAGGGGACGTTGTGCGAACGCCCATGACGTGCGGTGTCTCACAGGGGTCGGTTCTGGGTCCGACCCTGTGGAACATCGGCTACGACTGGGCGTTGAGAGGAAGCCTCCCACCCGGGCTGGGTGTAATTTGCTACGCCGACGATACACTCGTCACAGCCCGGGGTGGGACGCTAGAGGAGGCGGCACGCCTGGCAACTCTCGGCACCGAGGAGATTGTTAGGCGGATCGAAGCGCTGGGGTTGAGGGTAGCCCTGGAAAAGACGGAGGCCCTTCTGTTCCATGGCCTCCGTACCGCCGGGCCTCCCGCCGGCGCTTCGATCACCGTGAAGTCGGTCACCATCAGCATCCAGGCCCACATGAAGTACTTGGGCCTGGTGCTCGACGGGCATTTTTGGTTCCGGGAGCATCTCCATCGACTTGTTCCCCGGCTTGTCGGCGCGGCGTCCGCCCTTTCGCGGCTGATGCCGAATGTGGGCGGACCCAGTGCTACGTGCCGACAGCTGTACGTGGGGGTGATCCGGTCGATGGCCCTGTACGGCGCACCGGTGTGGGCGGGGTCCCTGACCGTCCGTCTTAGGGCCCTCCTGTGGCGACCACAGAGGGTCATGGCGATCAGGGCCGTACGCGGTTACCGCACGGTGGCGACGGAGGCAGCGTGCCTCCTGGCCGGAACTCCCCCGTGGGACCTGGAGGCGGAGATGCTCGCCGACATTTATCGGCGGGTGTCGGAGAAGCGCGCCCGCGGCGGCATGGTCTCCATCACAGAGATCACCGCCTGGCGGGTCGACGCCCGCCGAGAAGTCATTGCCCGTTGGGCAGTCCGGCTGGAGAGTCCTCGGTATGGTGTTAGGACCGTCGAGGCCCTCCGGCCGGTGCTGATGGAGTGGTTGGAGCGGACGCACGGGGTGCTTTCCTTCCGACTGGTGCAGGTGCTGACGGGGCACGGTTGCTTCGGGAAGTACCTGCACAAGATTGTCAGGAGGGAGAGCACACCGTCCTGCCACCACTGCAGTTGCGACGAGGACACGGCGCAGCACACGCTCGAGGAGTGTGCTGCATGGGAGGAGGATCGCCGTGAACTCGTCGCAATTATCGGTGCCGACCTGGCGCTGCCGACCATCGCCAGGGAGATGCTCGACAGCGTCAGGAACTGGGACGCGGTCGCCGCCTTCTGTGAGGCCGTTATCTCACGGAAGGAGGCGGCGGATCGTGTGCGAGTAGAGCTTCTATTCGGCGACACGTTCCGCCGCCGGCGACTCGGGCGGCGCAGGCGCGAGTATCTGCGCCTAATGCCGCCCTAGCCGAGGCCGCGGGTGATCGGACCGGGGAATTGTTCATCACCCGCAGAGAGGCTAACCGCGCGACGGCGACCGACGTCCCAGGTCGAGAGGTGAGGTTACCCGAAAGGGTATTCCGTCGGGCCGACCACTGACGACAAGTGACATCTGCTCCGGTGGTCGGCCCAACAACGAGGTGACGTGGGTACGGGTGGGTTATGGGCCCACGCGCCGTCCTTTCATCGCCCCGGACGGACAGGACCGCGCGTGCGCTTACCATAGCCCACCCAAAAAAAAAAAAAAAAAAGCTCTTGTATTATATTCATTATTTTAGTATTTTATAGTGTCATATTGAATAATTGTGCTCATATTTTATGTAATATAATACAGTTAAGGTACTGAAGTCTGGTGAATGTGATATAAGAGTGGTGGAAAATACACCTAATGTATGTTCATATTCTACTGAAATTCTCTGAGAAATCATTTAATTAGGTTTTCAGCGCCTAATTAATGGTAAAGACTTGACTTATTGACGGACATGATTATAAATAAGCTATTCTATATAAAGAAATGTTAAATAATATGAAGAAAATTATATCACAATTGGCTGTATGGGCTTTGATCCCTTTGCCTGTCCGAATAGACAAACAGAAACAAAAAAAAAATATTTGACAATTTATGTCACGTCACAAGGGAACGCGATCGGACGGGATAAAAAGTAGCTCATTGCCATTAAGAAGAAGAACGGGATATAAAGTATCCTATGTCCGTCTCCTGGTTCTAAGCTACCTTTATTTTGTTGTTATATATATAAAAGAAAGCTGTACTGTCTGTAAATTGAATTAAACTTATTGAATATGTATTCTTTTTTATGTTACATAGTAAAAAATTAAGTGTTTTAATTAAATATTCTAATTAAAATAAATGCTTATACGTTGCTAATAGTAAAAAATAAAAGTGTGTTAATTAAATATTCATATTAAAATAAATGTTTAAAATACTTCGCTAATAAATACTTCGCTAATAGATGGCAAAAATAAGGGTTTTAATTAAATATTCTAATTTAAATATCTATTAGCGACGTATAAGCATACGTCGCTAATAGATAGTAGAAAATTGAAAGTATTTTAATTAAATGTTCTAATTAAAATTAATGCTTATATGTTGCTACTAAATAGGAAATATTATATGTTTCCAATAGAATTAAAAGTGTTTAATTAAATATTCTAATTAAAATAAATGCTTATACATCGCTAAATAACTTCAATGCACATATGTAGTTCATTATTTTATAATTTAAAATCGAGTAGCAATTTTTTGTTTTAAATGTTGAAGGTTTTAGGAATTAAATATTCGGCAACTGTTTGCCGTATACGTTCCATCAATGAATAAGATATGCATTTTGGTGAGTTTGATTAAAGCGTATAGGAGCGACACTCACTGCTAATAGAGGGTATTTCAAAATTTTGTTATATTTTTTGCACTTATATAAATAATAATTTAAAAATATATATGTCAGTAATAACAATCTTTTGATAAGTAAATTAATTTCTGTGTGGTGACGGAGTAAGAATATAATTTACAAGATTATTAAGAGATTATAATATATTTTTTTTTATTGCAAACGATGGCAAACGAGCAAACAATACATCTGATGGTAAGTGTTGCTGACGCTCATGGACCTTTGCAAAGCCGCTGCCTACCGTGAAGAAAGTGAAGGGAGTATGAAAAGCATGCAATGAAATTCAGCGAAAATAATGGTATCACCAAAACCCACTACACGCAAACACCCTCAGAAAGTGGGACTTCCGGCTCTCTCACTCACCGAACGAAGCGCAGTAACAAATTGATACTACTCGGACGTCGATTTTCTGCAAGTCTGTAGTACCACAGTACTACCCCGGACGGATCGGCCCGTGGCTGTAGACATACAACTGTTAACAGTGTGGTCCTACCACTACATACAAAATCTATGCAAGAGCACTCAAAATAAAATTCTGTACCAACCCAATGAGTCAATCAGCGTGGTATAGTAGGTTAATTTCTCTTCCATTATGGAGGAGGCTCGAGCCCAGCCATGGGCTATATGTGAGCTATGATAATGATAACAATGATGAAGTAAAATAAAACCGATATTTCTTTTTATTGAGAAGCTATTATTGTGTAAAGGATGCTTAAATTGTGAAAATGTTTAAAACAAAGTAAGCCACCTTAAAAATAAAAATCAATATTAATTTAGCATTATGTCCTCTGAGTTTTCTTGCCGGATCTTTCTCAGTGTGGCCGCGTACCGATCGGGTGGTAGTATATTAGATTTGTTAGGTTTAAATTAACAAACTGTAATAATAATTACTACAAATTTAATGTTGAATAATTATTCATCATAAACAATATAATTATTTCATATAAAATAATTTTCTTCTTGTACTGACAATAAATTTGTATCAAAAATGCGGGTCACGACTTAATAACTAATTTTCTGTAGCGTCTAGATAATTATAAAAATCTGTAATAACGTTGACTTGTTTCGACTTCAGACATCTTTAGTCCACCCGTGACCATGAGTGCTGTAAAGTGTTCGAAACGTCGGGCAATCATAAATCAAATACAAAAGCGATAAAATCCGCAAAAGTAGTTTTATTTAAAATAAATAATATTATAAAGAGGAAAGATTTGTATGTAAGTATGTTTGTAACGAATTGGCTCCAAAACTACTGGACAGATTTCAAAAATTCTTTCACCAATGGGATGCTACAATTTTAGGGAGTAACATAGGCTATATTTTAGCCCGGTATTCCCACGGGAACGGGAACTACGCGGGTAAGGCGACTGAAACCGAAGCGAAGCGAGAGCGAGTTGCTAGTTTATAATAAATTGTGACTGCTTGGTAAGAATAAATAAGGCTAGCTATAAAGAAAAATCTAATCCATTTACCTACTAATTACTTAATATTAAGATTCCTAACATTGCCCTTACAAAATGTTATGGTACACAAATTACTTTCATGTACCTAATACGAAATGTGTACCCGTCATTTTCCTGTGTCGCTATGGCGTAACTTATATTTGCGCCTATATATAAATAATAAGTATGAGCCTATACTTACGAGATTGTATTACTTTTTTATGGTTTCGTCAAAATTGAAACCCTATTTACGAAGCTTTCGTCCAACAGATAAAGAGACAATTTTATCCGTATGTCACGAAACGGATCTTTGAAGCTGATTGAGTTGCGAATTTGCTGTGAACGTCGTGACGTAATCATTTTATTTGTAAGACGAATTCTATTAGAATTTTGTGAGAAAACAGTAAACGCTCTGATGTAGAAGTTCTTTTGAAGTGTATCTGTTATATATTTTAGTTGTCAACGAAATTAATTCTAAAAATTAGTAATTATACTAATTGGTTCCTTACTTTAATATATTATCTAATCACAATTATTTTGCTTTATCTGAATTTAAATGTCATGGATATTTTTTAATAATTCTAATAATTTTATTCTAAATAATTCTTTTGAGTGGATTTTGAGAGAATGATTAAAGTAAAGCATTGTTTTCTTATTTCGGCTCATGTTACTCTACTGTTAGGCACAAGTTTTCTTTGCAATGGGAAAGAATTTTATGCAAGCAGGAACTTATTCTAAACAGGGCTTTTTTCGAGTTTGTCTGCAGTGATATTATCTGCATACATTGTATTACTTTTTTGTATTTTGTAATACTCACAGGTATTAGTAACAAACAATAAATTGTATTCTTAGCCCGCAGCCACGCGAAAAATATCTCTGAAATATATTATGTAATTATATTCTTATCGTTAATCATATATCTTAATGCATTATAATATATTAGAGTTTGATACAGCATATCTTTTTATTGTCATGGATTTCAGAAAAAAATAATTTCAATGACATCCATCATTTCAGCCTATCGCCATCCACTGCTGGACGTAGGCCTCCCTCATATTACGCCACAATGTGTGGTCCTGTGCCGCCTGCATTCAACGACGCCCAACAACTTTCACCAGGTCGTCGGTCCACCTAGTTGGGGCGTCCTACACTGCGTCGTCCGATACATGGTCGCCACTCGAGAACCTTTCTTCCCCAGCGGTTATCGGTTCGTCAAGCGATGTGGCCTGCCCATTGCCATTTCAGTGTGCTAATTCTTCGTGCTATGTCGGTTACACCCATTTTGCTGCGGATTGCAGTATTCCGAATTCTATCTCGCAGAGAAATACTGTGCATTGCCCGCTCCATAGCACCCTGAGCGACTTTGAGTCTTGTTATAAGACCTACATACATTTAGGAACCACATTTCCGTGCCGTAAGTCATCACTGGTATGGTAACACATACTGGTCATAGACTTGTGTTTTCAGACACTGTGGTATGTTGGACAAGAAGATCCTCTTAAATTTTCCGAACGACATTAGCTTCGTTTTAATCAAATCTTAGATATTTTAGCGAAGATTATAACAAAAATATGTGTGAATTCTTATTTTCTTATGATTTAAATGCAGTAATTGATATGCAACCAAAGAAGGTAAATATACAAAAAGAAAATAAAATATTTTATTTAAAAATATGTATAGAGAAAAGTATAGATTCTCAAACAAAAACTTACAAGAAATGGAGTTAATAAAAATATGATAAAAAGTACATCCACCATTTGCTTAAAATAACCAGTAAAGCCTACCTAATGAAGATTGTCGTTGCAATAAAAAAGAATTATAGCAGTGAGTTGGCCGGAAATAATTCGCGGCAGACCTTCAAATGCTGATTTGACATGGGTGAGGGCTCTAAGTACAAGCCAGTGTGATATTTCATTTCGTTTGCCTCACATCACATGTTCAACAGTGTAACGTAAATTGAATTTCGTTCCAACATCGCGTATTTATAGTTTTACGTTAATTACGCCATTTTTATCACAGCGTATTTATGTTTAAATATACTTTGAGCTCAATATTAGTAGACTAAAAATAGTTTTTCTTTCAAAGATTTGTAAATACAGTAATATATCATTTGAAATAAAATAAAAAAAAACATGAGCACCTTTTCTTGCACTGTATTTTTTATCAAAAATACTAAACTGTTGTTCGTCAGCAAGTAGCGAGAAATTTAATATTTTTATATTCAAGAACATAGCACGTGAAATTCAAATACCTCTTATATTAAAAGATATAATTAAAAGATATAATTAAAAGATATATAACCTGACCTGTATGGGTCGTCATATTAAGTTATAAAAGCGACGAATGAAAGACGTCTATATACAGCGACAATGTAAAAGTTGAGATGGATGTATGAAACGAAGAAAATGGATAAAATATGTATTGAACATATTGACAAAAGTTTGAAAGTTGCGTCAGTAATGGAAAAGTTATAGAGCTAGCGTCTGTTGTGGTTTAGATATACGACTAGATGGATTTCATGTCTTTTTATCAACTTCTTGGATGGTGAGACAATGTTGTCAAATAATAACAAATCGTTGCAAAAAAATATTTAAATAGTTATGAGAAACACTATATATATATGAAAAACTATAGCAAACTTATGAAGCTTTGTCTGCATAGAAGGATTTGTTATTTATCCTAGTGTCGCAATATGAAGAAGTAACTCTTCAATTGTCCAAGCGTATTGAAATCCTCGGTATCATAATAAAAAGTCCAGTTTGAGAGACATTTGGAGAAGAAAGCCGGATAGCGAGCAAAAATCTGAGCGTCCGGAACAGTGCCAAGTGATACATGACGCTGAGACAGCGACTTGTCTCGTACAAAGCTCAAGTTTGTCCACACGTGGAATACTGCTCGCATCTCTGGACTTAAGTGCAAAGACGTATCACTCGAATTCTCGATAATGCCAATCTTACAGAGGAATTGGAATCGTTCGACCTCTCTGTGTTCTCTATCCAGTCTTTAATGGAGAATTCTCTGAAGTAGCTACTTGATTTGATACCAACGTCTCCTTTCTATCACCGAACCAATTGATGTAGTTTGACACATTCTATGTAGTAACGATATTATCATCGTTTAGCGTTACTTTCTCACACGCTGATGTGAGACCGCTGCAGGTAGTTCATTGCAGAGTCTACAAATGACTCTGGAATGAACTGTGGGTCCTTCCCGAGTACTATGATATCTCATCTTCTAATGAGATTTAAAAAGAGTTCTTCTTTCACTGTAGGTAGTGACACCACTTAACATGAGATGGGCTGCTTTCTTGTCTGCCACCAACTGACAATATATAGAAAAAAGAAGTATCGGATTCGACACGCACTATGCAGAGGTATTTGACACGCCTGAATTCGAAATCTGAATTTATTTCTAAGCCACAACGCGCCCTATAACATCCATGAACAACCTGTGGTAACGGACTAAGAAAATTATTCACCATCCTTTTCTTACCCGTAGGGTCGTAAAAGACGACTAAGGGATTTGAAACATATACAGAATTTTCTGTATATGTCTATGTGAGAGGGAAAACTTGAAATAAAACCCTATACTAAGAGTCTCACCAGCCTGATTAGCTCATATACGTCCCACTATTGGGCCTTCTCCATAATAGGAGGTAAATTGACCTACTATACTGCCCTGGTCAGACGTATTGGCATAAGGTTTCAATTCGAGTTCTCTTTCACTTGCATAGTTGTTTTATGCATATTTAATCCCTTAACCTTTTTGTATGTTACCCACGGGGGCAAGACAAGGGGCGGTGAATCGTATTTTTACTCCATCACCACACAAAAAACCACCTTTTTTTAGGGTGGGCTACTCTCAGCACGGCACGGCAGATGGCACTATTATTTCATCCCAGAATAAGATGTTGGGAGAGGTCGAAAGGTTCTATGGGCAGTTGTCTAGATCATCCCAGAACCCTGTTGCCGGCTTGGCCCAAGATCCCAGATCCAAGCTAACTCAGCACCACACCGAAGAAATCCCGGACGTCAGCTTGTACGAGATCAGAATGGCTCTGAAACAATTAAACACCGGAAAGACACCGGGAGATGACGGAATTACCACAGAACTCCTGAGGGCAGGCGGCAAGGCAGTTCTAAAAGCCTTACAGAGGTTGTTTAATTCTGTCATTCTCGGGGGCGACGTTCCAGAGTCGTGGACCAGGAGTGTGGTGGTGCTGTTTTTCAAGAAGGGCGTTAAAACGCTCTCAAGGAATTACAGACCCATCTTACTCTTGAGCCACGTCTACAAATTGTTCTTAAGAGTCATTACGAACCGACTCGCGTGCAAGCTCGACGATTTCCAGCCGCCCGAACAAGCTGGCTTCCGAAGAGGTTATAGTACCATAGACTACGTCCACACGCTATGCCAGATTATACAGAAGACCGAGGAGTATAATCGGCCTCTGTGTCTAGCGTTTGTGGACTATGAGAAAGCCTTTGATTTTGTCGAAACTCGGGCAGTGCTGCAGTCCCTTCAGCGGTGCCAAACTGACTATTGATACATCGAAGTGCTGAAGTGTTTGTATAGAAACACTACTATGTCAGTCCGCATCTGGAATAAGAGTACGAAACCGATCCAGTTGCAGAGAGGTGTGAGACAGGGAGACATCATCTCTCTGAAACTGTTCACCACTGCGCTGGAAGATGTCTTCAAGCTCTTAGACTGGACCGGACTCGGCATCAACATCAACGGCGAATACATCACTCACCTTCGATTTGCTGACGATATCGTAGTCATGGCAGAATCCATGGAGGACCTTGGCGCTATGCTCAATGACCTCAGCAGCGTATCTCAACTAGTAGGTCTACAAATGAACATAGACAAGACGAAAGTCATATCTAATGCCCATGTCATTCCTGTACCGGTCCTAGTTGGGAATGCGATTTTTGAAGTTGTGGAACAGCTGTTCGGAACTAATAACTTCTATTTACTTAAAGCGTAAATATTCTTATGAAACAAATTTATGAAGCGAGAAATATTATAATAAAGCTCTAATAAATATACAGGGTGTATCAGGTTATGGGACAACTATTCGAGTATGTTGTAGTTTAACGATCTTAGATCGTAACTAGAATGTATATTACACAAAAAACAATATAACATTTATGTTATATTATATTTAACTTTTAAGTTAAAGTGATTTTAAAAATGTGTGTCTATGCCTTAAATGTTACGTATTATGTAGGAATGTACAGACAAAATACATGTAGGCATTAATTGCGCAAACGCTTCAGTAGTAACGTAGGTACAAAGGCGACTCTTCAATGGTTATCGGTCGATCAGCTGATTTAAAGCGAAGTTTGTCTTGCTTATGCGAACGTAATCATTGTTTTATTCAATTTCTAATGAACATTTAACAAAGTATGAGTATGTTGCGTATTAAAGCTTTATACATTTCAATCAGATTTACACGGAAAAGCAATGCCAAAATTGAAAACTTTACATGCCTCTAATTCATTAACGAATCGATATTTTTCTTTCAAAATTTTTCATGGGTTCCTACCACCATTGTCTAACTCCCGTTTGACCAGTTGCCCCATAACCTAATACACCTGTATATAGATTCTCGTCTAATATTTTCTTCGTTTAGTTCAGAAACACAAATTGCAGTATTATATTTGAAAAAATGACTGACGGATGTCAAACTGGCGTAAGGTTTTTGCAATATTTTAATGAATAAAATGGAACTTTGACAGGCAAGGATCTAGGAGACAATAATTTGAAATAATTTACTCTTTTTCGGCATTTTTTGGACTAATTTAATTTGTTGGCTTATTCTATAATACTCCTCAATCACAGGGAAGTATTTTTCGTAAGTTTTTAAACAATTTTTTTATGATGGGGAGAGATCCTCCCGACCCTGGGGGAGGCACGCTCTCTCCTGATCCTGCTAATTTCAGTACTCCACCAATAAGAGATTCATTACCCAATTCTAGTACTACAAATAGAAAACGCACTAGTTCAATCGTAGACTCATCCTTATCAATTAAAAAAACTACATCTAATACATCACTTATTCCATCATCAAATCATTCTACATACATTCATCCCGAGCACTCTGATAAGAAATTGCTGTATTCAGATTCTGATGAAGCTCCTTTCTTGGTACATGTTACCAGGTCAGTGGGTGACATCTCATCTGGAACAGTACTAAGTCCTATTAAGTTTGGTCACTTTTTGTTTAGTAATAAAATTAAAAATATAATCGCAGATGGTGTAAAACGTGTTGGTAGGAACCGTATTTCGGTTGAATTTAAATCTGGTTGTGATGCTAATAGTTTCTTAAGCAACCCTGCGTTGTCTCATGCAAAGTATTCTGCTTCCATTCCATCGTATACTTGTTCAAGAATGGGCATAGTGAGAGGGGTGCCTGTAGAGTGGTCCCTCGAGGACATTGTTAACTCAATTAGAGTGCCCTCTGGGTTTGGTTCAATCACCAGAGCTCGCCGCCTAAATAAAAAATCCCATAGCGAAGAAAATAGCATTAGTTATATCCCAACACAATCCGTGGTACTCACTTTTAAAGCCCAAAAATTACCTTCTCATGTTTATTGCTTTTACACTTCTTTACCTGTCGAACCATATATCCTTCCATCCATCCAATGCCAAAAATGCTGTAGGTTTGGTCATATTGCCTCGCAGTGCAGGTCGAAACCAAGGTGTTTCGTCTGTACCCAAAGTCATGAAGGTGATAGCTGCTCCAATATATCTCCATCTTGTCTCTTCTGTTCAGGCAGTCACACTGCTAAGGATCCCATCTGCCCTGAACACTCTCGGCAAAAATCCATTAAAATTGTAATGTCCCAGGAAAATATCTCCTATTTTGAAGCATCTGCAAGATTCCCATCTGTCAGGAGATCTTTTGCTGACTCTTTGAAATCTGCCGTACCTTCATCACAGCAATATGAACCCATCATTAATTCTGGTCACCATACCTTTTCTAATGCTCCTTCATCTATATCTCACAGGAAAACTGTTTTTATTCCCCGACACCCATATGCTCCGGCCTCCAGTCATCCCTATGACAAACAAGCCCATTTCCTTTTGACCCAAACCCCTTCCTCCTCTCTTCCTAATGGAAGTGCCTACCCATCAGGTCCATCCAAGGTGCCTCCATCACCTTTAAGTGATAATCTTTTGGGCTATCTGATCACTTCCCTTATAAATATACTAACTCATTTTTCTGATTCTCAGCTTCCCGAAGAATTAAAAAAACCACTGTATGAGCTAGCAAATGTTATTCATAATGTTCCCTCCACTACTGCAATGGAACTGTCGCAGCATTAGACATAAGAAACAGGATCTCATTTATCTAATTAACTCTCATAAACCCCTCATTCTTGCCATCCAGGAAACATGGTTGAAACCTGGGGCTCTTTTCAGAGTCCCGGGCTATGCTTGCTTCCGGGATGACAGAGATGATGGACATGCTGGATCTTGTATTCTGATCTCTAGATCTCTATCTTTTACACAAATTTCCCTTCCACCCCACAGCGATTCATTTAATATAGTGGGGATTAAAACCCTAAATATTTCATTTCTCTCTATTTACATTCCTGTTCCATCTCCTCATATCTTATCTGAATTATGTAACATTTTTAATTACATACCTTCTCCGGTAGTTATCTTAGGTGATTTTAACATTCATCATACTTCCTGGGGGTCCCATTTCTGTGATACCCTTTCAGCGCCCTTCATAGATATCCTTGATGATTTGAATCTTTGCTTTATGAATGATGGCACTCCCACTCGCAGAGTATCCCCTACTCAAAATTGTCACAGTGCTATAGATTTATCCATTTGTTCACCTGATTTATCATCTCTTTTGCATTGGAAAGTTTTAGATTCTTCTTTTGGAAGTGATCACTTTCCAATCTTAATTTTTTCCCCCAATTCCACTACAATTCAGTATACTTTTAATCCTCGGCTTAAACATAATTTAAAGAGGGCTGATTGGTCCTTATATGCACAAATCTTGGATAGGGAAGTAGATCAACTGCAAACTCTTGATCATAATAATATTATTTCCATTTATAGTGCTTTTAGAAACTACATTTTGTCCTCGGCAGATAAATCTATTCCTCTTAAAAAGCCTCCTAAAAAGAATATTCGATCTCCACCCTGGTGGGATCAGGCTTGTTTAGATGCTTGTCTTAGAAGAAAGGAGGCTGAAAAATCATATAAAATCGCTATGACTTTAGATAATTATTTAAATTATAAAAGAATTGCAGCAGAAACTTTAAGACTACTAGCCCAAAAAAAGAAAGATGGTTGGCGTGGTTTTTGTGAAGCCCTATCCCCGCGTACACCTCCTTCCTTAGTCTGGCGACAGGTAAGAAAATTTCGGTGTTCGACATCAGTCAATACTCAATCTTCGTCTGATGCCACACTATGGTCGCATGAATTTGCAAACAGGTTAGCTCCTCCTACAGCTCCTACACGGTTTGAAGCTTGTATTTATTCCACTCCTGTAGTTCAGAGTAATAGTCCTTTCGATGCACCATTTTCTTATGAAGAATTAGTTGCTGTTTTGAATAATTTAAAAGATTCAGCCCCTGGTTATGACGGGATACCTTACTCTTTTATAGTTAAATCAAATCTGAAATCAAAAGAAACCTTTTTGAATATATTAAATATAATTTTCTCCCAAAATTTACCACCTGAAGACTGGAAAACTTATATAATCCTACCCATCCTAAAACCTGGTAAGCCTAGTCATGATGCTGCAAGTTATCGCCCTATAGCTCTCTCTTGTACTATGGCCAAAATTTTAGAACATTTAATTAAAAATCGCCTAGAGTGGTTCGTTGAAAGTCAAGGTATAATCTGCAAATCACAATTTGGTTTTCGTAAAGGTTTAGGAACTATTGATAGCTTAAGTATTCTCACCACCGATATACGCATAGCACTGTCTAAACAGCAGTACTGTGTAGGGGTATTTCTAGATATATCTTCCGCATATGATAATGTTCTTCTTCCGGTACTCAGAAATAAACTAATTCATCTCAATGTCCCCTTGAAAATAGTTAATTTCATTTTTAATCTATTTTCAGCTAGAAAAATCCTTATCCAAGTTCAAAATTCTTTTCTTCCTCCTAGACTCATCTGGAAGGGCCTTCCACAAGGCTCAGTTTTAAGTCCTCTTTTATATAGCATATATACTCATGATCTGGACCAGTCGGTCAGTTCCTTCTGCAATATTCTACAATATGCCGATGATATAGCCTTATATGTATCAGTGGATACCATACCTGAGGCATCAAGCAAGCTAAGTTCAGCTATTCACTATCTCCATAATTGGCTTTCTGATCATGGGTTATCTCTTTCTATACCCAAAAGTTCTCTAGTAGTTTTTAGTCGCCGTAGACATATTCCAAATATATCAGTGTCTTACAATAATCAAACCTTTCCTGTAAAAGACAAAGTAAAATTCTTAGGATATATTTTAGATAGTAAGTTATCTGGGATTCATCATATCTCTTATATTTCAGACAAATGTGAAAAAGGTATTAATATTTTACGCTCTCTTGCCGGGGTATGGTGGGGTTCTCACCCTTATTGTCAAAAGCTCTTATATAATGCCCTTGTACGCAGCCTATTAGATTATAGTAGTTTTTTGTTAGAACCTTGCAATAAAAGAGCCCTTAATACCTTTGATAAGTTGCAATCAAAATGTTTACGTCTTATTATTGGTGCTATGAAATCCTCCCCAATCAATGCTCTTCAGGTAGAGTGCGTGGATTCTCCACTTTATCTGAGACGACAGTATCTTTCTGATAGATACTTGTTTAAAACATTCCAACTTGGTTACCATCCTCTAATCCCTAAATTACATTGTCTCTCTGATTGTATTGCCAATTATGGTTACTGGACTCATAAAAACCCACCTTGTTTATTTAATAGCTTTGCAATTTTTTTAAGTTTACCATTTTCAGTTTTTTGCAATAAGATCAATCCTTTATTTGATACACCATTTGAAGCATTAATCTATAAACCAAATATAATTCTTAACTTAAATATAGATAAAAGTAGCCCCAACACTGAGGAAATATTACAATCTCATATCAGCAATCACTGGAGTGATTCACTAGTTATCTACACGGATGCATCCAAAATATCTGACGATACCTGTGTTGGTTCAGCTGTGTGGATACCAAGTTATAAAATTTTATTGAGTTTTAAATCTCCACCGGTAAATTCCATTTTTTCCGGTGAGGCCATTGCCATTTTGGAAGCCTTAAAATTCATTGACTCCCATAACATAAAATCTTCTGTGATTTTTTCTGATGCTAAAAGTTGTTTGTTAGCCATTATGTCTAACCAATTTAATAGTAAAGGTAAATTTCCCTTGATTCTTCAAATAAAACATTTACTTTTCAAGTGTTGCTCAAGAGGGTTGTTGGTTACTTTAGTTTGGATCCCTAGCCATTGTGGCATTGTAGGCAACAATACTGCTGATACTTTTGCCAAACAAGCTATTGAAAATGGTTGCCTTGATCAATACAAAGCATTCTCTCAGGATCTTTTATCTTGTGCTAAGCTTTTATTCTGTAGGTGGGGGGAACATTGGGATAAATCTAGCTCGGTTAAGGGAAAATATTATGCATCACTACAGAGTAATATTCCATACAAACCTTGGTTTTCCAAATTCAAAAATGTGAACAAAAAAGCCACATCTGTTATTTGCCGCCTCAGACTTGGTCATACTTGCTCTAATTTTCACTTATCCAAGCTTCGTATTAAGGACAGTTCACTCTGTGAGTGTGGTCTGGATGAAGACACGAATAATCACATTTTCTTTGAGTGCCCCAAAAGATCATACTTTCTATACGATATTCTTCCTGTTGAAAACAAGCTTTGTCTGCATAGAAGGATTTGTTATTTATCCTAGTGTCGCAATATGAAGAAGTAACTCTTCAATTGTCCAAGCGTATTGAAATCCTCGGTATCATAATAAAAAGTCCAGTTTGAGAGCCATTTGGAGAAGAAAGCCGGATAGCGAGCAAAAATCTGAGCGTCCGGAACAGTGCCAAGTGATACATGACGCTGAGACAGCGACTTGTCTCGTACAAAGCTCAAGTTTGTCCACACGTGGAATACTGCTCGCATCTCTGGACTTAAGTGCAAAGACGTATCACTCGAATTCTCGATAATGCCAATCTTACAGAGGAATTGGAATCGTTCGACCTCTCTGTGTTCTCTATCCAGTCTTTAATGGAGAATTGTCTGAAGTAGCTACTTGATTTGATACCAACGTCTCCTTTCTATCACCGAACCAATTGATGTAGTTTGACACATTCTATGTAGTAACGATATTATCATCGTTTAGCGTTACTTTCTCACACGCTGATGTGAGACCGCTGCAGGTAGTTCATTGCAGAGTCTACAAATGACTCTGGAATGAACTGTGGGTCCTTCCCGAGTACTATGATATCTCATCTTCTAATGAGATTTTAAAAGAGCTCTTCTTTCACTGTAGGTAGTGACACCACTTAACATGAGATGGGCTGCTTTCTTGTCTGCCACCAACTGACAATATATAGAAAAAAGAAGTATCGGATTCGACACGCACTATGCAGAGGTATTTGACACGCCTGAATTTGAAATCTGAATTTATTTCTAAGCCACAACGCGCCCTATAACATCCATGAACAACCTGTGGTAACGGACTAAGAAAATTATTCACCATCCTTTTCTTACCCGTAGGGTCGTAAAAGACGACTAAGGGATTTGAAACATATACAGAATTTTCTGTATATGTCTATGTGAGAGGGAAAACTTGAAATAAAACCCTATACTAAGAGTCTCACCAGCCTGATTAGCTCATATACGTCCCACTATTGGGCCTTCTCCATAATAGGAGGTAAATTGACCTACTATACTGCCCTGGTCAGACGTATTGGCATAAGGTTTCAATTCGAGTTCTCTTTCACTTGCATAGTTGTTTTATGCATATTTAATCCCTTAACCTTTTTGTATGTTACCCACGGGGGCAAGACAAGGGGCGGTGAATCGTATTTTTACTCCATCACCACACAAAAAACCACCTTTTTTTAGGGTGGGCTACTCTCAGCACGGCACGGCAGATGGCACTATTATTTCATCCCAGAATAAGATGTTGGGAGAGGTCGAAAGGTTCTATGGGCAGTTGTCTAGATCATCCCAGAACCCTGTTGCCGGCTTGGCCCAAGATCCCAGATCCAAGCTAACTCAGCACCACACCGAAGAAATCCCGGACGTCAGCTTGTACGAGATCAGAATGGCTCTGAAACAATTAAACACCGGAAAGACACCGGGAGATGACGGAATTACCACAGAACTCCTGAGGGCAGGCGGCAAGGCAGTTCTAAAAGCCTTACAGAGGTTGTTTAATTCTGTCATTCTCGGGGGCGACGTTCCAGAGTCGTGGACCAGGAGTGTGGTGGT
Source organism: Lymantria dispar (assembly GCA_032191425.1). Lineage (NCBI taxonomy): Eukaryota > Metazoa > Arthropoda > Insecta > Lepidoptera > Erebidae > Lymantria > Lymantria dispar. The sequence goes on along the minus strand of CM063449.1, from coordinate 14,178,455 downwards.
GCTGTTTTTCAAGAAGGGCGTTAAAACGCTCTCAAGGAATTACAGACCCATCTTACTCTTGAGCCACGTCTACAAATTGTTCTTAAGAGTCATTACGAACCGACTCGCGTGCAAGCTCGACGATTTCCAGCCGCCCGAACAAGCTGGCTTCCGAAGAGGTTATAGTACCATAGACTACGTCCACACGCTATGCCAGATTATACAGAAGACCGAGGAGTATAATCGGCCTCTGTGTCTAGCGTTTGTGGACTATGAGAAAGCCTTTGATTTTGTCGAAACTCGGGCAGTGCTGCAGTCCCTTCAGCGGTGCCAAACTGACTATTGATACATCGAAGTGCTGAAGTGTTTGTATAGAAACACTACTATGTCAGTCCGCATCTGGAATAAGAGTACGAAACCGATCCAGTTGCAGAGAGGTGTGAGACAGGGAGACATCATCTCTCTGAAACTGTTCACCACTGCGCTGGAAGATGTCTTCAAGCTCTTAGACTGGACCGGACTCGGCATCAACATCAACGGCGAATACATCACTCACCTTCGATTTGCTGACGATATCGTAGTCATGGCAGAATCCATGGAGGACCTTGGCGCTATGCTCAATGACCTCAGCAGCGTATCTCAACTAGTAGGTCTACAAATGAACATAGACAAGACGAAATTCATATCTAATGCCCATGTCATTCCTGTACCGGTCCTAGTTGGGAATGCGATTCTCGAAGTTGTGGAACAGCTGTTCGGAACTAATAACTTCTATTTACTTAAAGCGTAAATATTCTTATGAAACAAATTTGTGAAGCGAGAAATATTATAATAAAGCTCTAATAAATATACAGGGTGTATCAGGTTATGGGACAACTATTCGAGTATGTTGTAGTTTAACGGTCTTAGATCGTAACTAGAATGTATATTACACAAAAAACAATATAACATTTATGTTATATTATATTTAACTTTTAAGTTAAAGTGATTTTAAAAATGTGTGTCTATGCCTTAAATGTTACGTATTATGTAGGAATGTACAGACAAAATACATGTAGGCATTAATTGCGCAAACGCTTCAGTAGTAACGTAGGTACAAAGGCGACTCTTCAATGGTTATCGGTCGATCAGCTGATTTAAAGCGAAGTTTGTCTTGCTTATGCGAACGTAATCATTGTTTTATTCAATTTCTAATGAACATTTAACAAAGTATGAGTATGTTGCGTATTAAAGCTTTATACATTTCAATCAGATTTACACGGAAAAGCAATGCCAAAATTGAAAACTTTACATGCCTCTAATTCATTAACGAATCGATATTTTTCTTTCAAAATTTTTCATGGGTTCCTACCACCATTGTCTAACTCCCGTTTGACCAGTTGCCCCATAACCTAATACACCTGTATATAGATTCTCGTCTAATATTTTCTTCGTTTAGTTCAGAAACACAAATTGCAGTATTATATTTGAAAAAATGACTGACGGATGTCAAACTGGCGTAAGGTTTTTGCAATATTTTAATGAATAAAATTTAAATTTTCTGTTTTAATAGTGAATATTTTGTTTAAAAAGCTACACATTGTGTATTATACAATATTAAATATCAGTTACAGTTGCAATTCAGTGATTTGATAACATTAATATCATGCCATCAATGAAGTGTGGTGATTGTGCCAAATTCATATCACCTGTGGAAGCAGCTAAATGTACTAAATGCACTGCTTTTTATCATCGCGGGTGTGTACTTTTACCTCTGACCGGTTCTATTGCAACTAACTGGTGCTGTCCTGAATGCTTGAAACATGTTGTCCGAGACATCACAACCGACACACCGGTGCGAGGTATGGCAGTGCATCATTCCAACGAGTTAATGGACACTAGTCTATTGAGCTTAACTCCTGTGGACGTATCTACTGGTACATTTGCAGACTTAGTAAATGAGGTACGTCAATTTAAGGAACAACTTCGCACAGATATACATTTATTACGCCAAGAATTTCAACAATTTTGTGTTGATATAACCCATTTAAAAGAATCGCTGAAATTAAATGAAATTCGTATAAATAACTTTGATGATAGAATAAATGAAGTGGAACTTCGGCTTGAACAGAAGCTAATGTCAGAAAAGGAGCCACCAGAAGCCAAAATTTCCCATTTACAAGCCCAGTTGAATGAGCGAGATCAAGAGCTTCTATTTAATGATATCGAGTTAAGTGGTATTTCGGAAAGTAAAGAGGAAAGTACATCACATATTGTAAAACTAATTTCCACAGTACTTGGGGTAAACCTGGACAAAAGAGACGTGGTCCACGTGAAACGTGTGGGCTTGACTCACCGTAATAGAGTAGTACATAACAACAGCTTAACTGAGACCCATGCGACTCCATGCGACCGCGCAATATTTGTGTGCGTTTTGCGCAGCGCTCGACGCGTAACGCATTTCTTCGTGAGGCTCGTGTTCGTCGAGGACTCAGCACTACCGATCTGCAGATTCAAGGTTCTTCCCATCGCATCTACATTAACGAGCGTCTAACACAAACAAATCGTCGCTTATTTTATAATGCACGTCAGGCCGCTCGTTTAAATGGTTGGAAATATATATGGACTAAAGATGGACGTATCCTTGCACGTAAAGAAGCTAGTCAGAAAGCAATACATATCAAATGTGAAGAAGATATATGTTCTTTTTTTGGCAAAATGTAAGTTTGTTTTATATAGTTTATTCTTTTTTCATATTTTTTACTCCATTAGCAAACATTACATAATTTTTCTAATATTTTTCTTTGTACTATATCATGTAACTGAAGTTTTGTTCTGTTATAAGCTGTCTATAAAGCCTGCTAGCTTAATATTACCTTTTAAATTATGCTATATCTTATATTGTTATAGAGTATTTGTGTGTTTTTTTATTGCAATATGTATGTTTCCACGGCATGTAATTTTCGTCATATATGCTTCTTTATACCCGAACTACCCGAAAGCATTGAACATTTATGACAAAACATATAGTAAAAATTTTATAAAGTGTTTATGTATGTCTATTTTAATTGATAAAGATGACTGTCAATAAATTCCTAAAAGTTGGCTTATTTAATGCGGGGTCACTCGGAACAGGTCAAGATGAATTCTTAATAGCAATGAACCATCACTCTGCAGATATAGTAGCTATTAATGAGACATGGTTAAGAGCTGGTGAAGAAGGTCTAGCACCTATTGTCTCAGGCTATCACTTGAAACATGTACCGCGCCCCGTGTCTATACGCGGGGGACGAGGAGGAGGAGTAGCATTTTATATAAAAACAGGTCTACACGTGCGAATTAAACCACATCCGCAGCAAGATGACATAGAGCAACTATGGATGACGTTAACATTATGCAAACAAAAAATACTTATTGGTACAGCGTATCGTCCACCGTGGCTGGATTTAAATAAATTCCTTGACGCTATGACAGTAAGTGTTAACGCACTTGCACCATATGACAATATTATTTTACTTGGAGATTTCAACGTCAATCTTTTAGATTTATGTAATTCAAAGTCGAAGAAACTCATAGATTTTTTAAATTATAGTAATCTCAGACAAATTGTCAACCAACCTACTCATTTTATAGGTGATAACTGCTCGCTTATCGATATAATTTATACTGACTCTAAGTACAGGAACTTAATAGTAGATAGTAATAATGACCTAGGGCATCATTCATTTATAACATGTCAATTTTTATTTAAAAAAGATATAGATAAACCTAAGAATATCCTATATCGCGCTATTAACAATATAGTATTCCAAGATTTTGAAAGGGATCTGAACTTAATTCCATGGGACTCTATATGTGACTTAGAGAATGTTAATATAATGGTGAACTGTTTTAGTAATAATGTTATACAACTATTTGACATCCATGCTCCAATTATTCGTAAAACGTTTAAAAGTCCTCCTACTCTATGGATAGCACACAATATAAAACTAATGTTTAAACTGAGAAATAAAGCAAGGTTACGTTATCGGTGCACAAAACAAGATCACCATAAAGACTACTACATTCAACTTAGAAATTTAGCTAAAAATGCCTTGCGTTGTGAAAAGACAGCATATTTCACTAAATACATTAATAATAATTTAAAAGATAGTAAAACTTTATGGTATAATCTGAAACAGCATGTACAATTTAAATGCAATGACTTTGTACTTCCAATTCACCTACGTAATCCAGAAGAGTTAAACAAGATCTTTTTAAATGTACCAGGCAATCCTAATGTTACCATTTCCCAACTATCATATTTTGAGTACCATAAACACGGATCTACTACATTTACATTAAAGGAGGTAGAAAGTGAAACTATCATGAAAATAATAAACAATATTTCTACAAATGCACAAGGAATTGATGGTATAACTAAAACCATGGTGCAATTAACACTCCCACAATCCTTAAAAGCGATAACTGCCATTGTAAATAAATCTATAGCCACTAACAGTTTTCCGAATTCATGGCGTTGTGCAATTGTTCACCAATTACCAAAAAAAAGTAATCCAGTAGATTTTAAAGATTTAAGACCCATTAATATTCTCCCGTGTTTATCAAAGGTGCTAGAGCGGGTGGTCTACACTCAAGTTATAGCATACTTAGAGGAGAACAATATTTTACCTGATTTGCAATCAGGATTTCGGTCGGGACGTAGCACAGCCACTGCTTTGGCTGACATTGTAAATAATATCTTAGAAGCCCGAGATCGTGGCGAAGGTACAATACTTACTTTGCTCGATTACTCCAGGGCATTCGATGCAATAAATATATCCTTATTATTGTTGAAGTTAGCATACTATGGTTTCGATGTAAATGCTATTAAATGGTTTGACAGTTATCTGCAACATAGAACGCAGTACGTGCAAATACACGAAGATGATGGTTCCAACATATGTTCAACAATAGAGCCTGTAACTAGAGGTATTCCTCAGGGATCTTTGCTTGGGCCTTTATTATACATCCTCTATAGCGCGGATGTAGTTAACTTTATACTAGAGTGCAAATATCATATGTATGCAGATGATACATAAGTATATTTGTCTTTCAAACCTAGTGAAACGTTGTCAGCTGTAAGCAAGATCAATGAACAGCTTGAAAAAATAGTAACATGGTCTGACCAGAACTCTCTTGTCTTAAACCCTGATAAGACTAAATATCTTATAGTGGGAAGCAAAAAGCAAGTAAAATCTATTTTATCAGCGAACCCAGATATAAAGTTAATGGGTAAGTCAATTGCCCGTGTTGAATCAGCGAACAGCCTTGGGCTAATTTTAGATCCTGAATTACACTTTGAAGCATATATTAATAATATAGTAAAAAACTGTTTTTATAGATTAAAATTATTATACAAACTTAGGCAATATCTTAGTGTCGAAATAAGAAAACGATTGGTTGAGAGCCTAATATTGGTAAAATTTAATTATTGTGATATTGTATACGGTCCATGTATTTTTTCGCGAACTGAGAAGCTCATACAACGTGTACAAAACGCTTGTGCAAGGTTCTGTTTTGACATTCCACGCCGTAACCACGTAACACCTTACCTTAATGATGCCAACGCTTTAAAAATGACAGCCTGACGCGAAGTTCATCTTGCAACTTTGCTGTTTGGTATTATTAGAAGTAAATTGCCTAGATATCTATATGACAAACTCAGTTGGCGTCATGACAACTCTAATTATGCACCTCGATCCGTAACCTATCCGCTATCTATACCTCGATTTAAAACTACAGCTTTCAGGGGATGTTTCAAATTTGCTGCAACTAAGTGTTGGAATTCTATTCCCCCACCGTGTCAAAATAAAACTAGCAAATTTTCTTTTAAATTATACCTTAAAAGATATCATCTTAAAAAGCAGCAAAACATGTGACATATATTTATAAAATTGTGGCTACACGTTTGGACTTATGTTCGGGACTCGGTGATTAAATTAAATGATATATCATAACTATGAATAATGTTCAACATAGTAATACTTTTGGCTAAAACCAATCAATATACCTAATTCTTATAATTACATTCTTCTTTTGTATTAAATTGTTATTAAAATATACTTCTTATTTATTAAATTCTTATTATATATCTGTATATTTATGTAACTGCTATCTTGTCGCTTAGGCTTTTTGTTCGTTTGATTAATTCGTACGTCATTAAGGTACCCATTGAAAATCAGCGTTGCAGTGTAGCATATTGCACTGTAGCATTATTGCTGAATGGGAACCTCATTGACACTTATCATATTTTGTTTTTCTTCTTTGTGTTGTATTTACAGTTAAGTTTAGCTATTATTTTAATTTTCTCATAAAACCTTTATATTTCATTCGACTTACTGTAATATCTAAATTTAAGCTAAGTGTCAATAAAACAGTTTTATCTTTATCTTTATCTATTATATTGTTGAAATCATTGATGTAACAATTTAACTAGATACACAATCTCAAACAAAAGTTCTTTTAAAACTGTCCCAAATTGCCCAGTCTAAATAATTATTATACATTAATGAAAATTCAACCTTATGAGCATAACTTATAGTTGTATTCACAATAATACGTACGATAAGCCATAAAATTTTTACGACCGTAGCTCGCCTCTCATTGGTCATTATACTTCAAATCAAATTCAGTCTTACATGCATGTTTTAAAGTTTATATTACGAGGTGTCAAAAAAGCTATATTAATAATAAAGGCCACGGTATTATTCGACGAAAATAAAAGGAGATATTAATGTATTATTCTACATTTAAAATGATTCCATTGAATTCCATCGTATTATTCTTGCAACGTTGAGTGAAATTTTGAAACAAAAAAATCTAAATCACCATATTCCACCCGATATTTAGTCATATAAACAATAAAAACAAATCAATGAACTGTTTAACTTACTGGAAGTACGAAATCTCATCCTTTTTTAACGTTTTTACGTATTATTTTTACAATTGTTCAATGAACACTTCGTCATTTCTAACGTTCATACAACAACGCGGTCGACATAAGACTACTTGAAGAGAATGCTAAATTCTTGTTGTGGCGCTCTTTTTATGGGGACGTTTTTGAGACGCTGTTTGTGTATCTTGGGTTTTTTGTTACATCAATGGTTGAAATAAATCAAATCACGAAACTAAACATGGAGATTATATTAAAATTTGTTGTCATATAGAATCATGGAAGCATGGAAGTAATAAGTACTACGTACAACAGGAATGAGCTCTGTCTGTGCATCTTGCAGCTAAAACAAAGAAAATAAAACCTTATGTCAAGGACGTAAGAGTCTTGTCGCGCGCAAAATAAAAATGAAGCCGAGTGAGAAGGCAACCACTGTACCCTGTGTCCCGTTCTAACAGTGACTTAGAGTTGCCAAAGTTAAGTTGATTTCAATTATTTCGTTGTTGGTAGAAAAATAAGCGATTTATGTAATGTAATGAAGTAAAATCATTTACTTCTAAAATGTTTCTAAATATAAATAATAATTTATTACCGACTATTTGTTGCTACGTGCAAAACCTTATTAACACAAAAATGTTGCGATTGGCGTATAGGTTTTCTTTTATTTGTATGAAATACGGACACCTGACCTGACAACCCCATATGAAATTTTTAAACATAACTTGTGAATGAAGAATTACGGTGACCATGCTATCCAGTCCTAGTTCAAGAACAAATAACTTAAATACCTATGCATTTTTTATTCCTTTTGATATTAAAATTATTTATTTATTGTGAATATCACTAGTTTCGAAAATTTAGTTATGGATTTATTACAGTCTGATGAGTTCAAATATTTCTTAACCTATAAATGTTCCCAGGACCATCTAGAGATGTACTTTTATTGCGTAAGAGCTCGCGGCGGAGCAAATGATAACCCCAGTGCAAAGCAATTTAGATATATTTTGAGAAAATTATTGTACAAAAATAGTATTAAGCCTAGCATAAATGCCAATTGCACCACTGATGATTATGAATTGACTCCTGTACTCGAATTTAGGAATAAAAAGAGGGCTATTGTGGAAGAATGTAATAAAGATCAGTCGATATCAATAGATGATTTGTTGGAACTGGTAGATAGCGCTTGTGTTTCAGATTTTAAACTGAACATTATTTATTATATTGCTGGATATATCGTGAATGGGATGATTGACAAAATTTCTTGTTCAAATTATCGTGTGGTGTTATTGGATCACAAGACCATAGATCACAACTACTGTGTCGACATATCACAATTTTCCGCATTTACTGCTTTTATTGAACGCTAAAAACTTAAGCATGCAAATCTGTAATATTTGTATTTGAAATTCTAAAGTATACTGACTTCCTCTAACATTAGGTTTATTTGTTAAATTCATTAACCAATAAGTTTTGTTCTTTTATAAATAAGGTATTTTACCTTATTGCAGGTGATATAGAAAACAATTTGTTTCACATTGAAAAGACTACTATGCTGAACAATTAAACGTATCCAAACTAATATATTTGTTACTTTCACGCAAAAGTCACTAAATTCATTTCAAAAATCTTTCACCAATGAAAAGCTACAGCTACTATCAGCAAATAACATAGGCTATATTTTATCACCATACTCCCACGGGAATGGGAATGCGAATAAAACCGCGGCAATTTGCTAGTACTTTATAAATAGATAGTTTTAATACTCTGCACTAAGAAACGTTGTATCGCGGGTGACTCCACGAATGTACAATTCACGGATACAAATAACAGCCACGCTCGCCGCAATTATTTGTGGATCGTATGTACATAAAACGTTGCAGGGAGATCATATCCACTACTCTACAAGTTTATACTTTTCTTTATACTTAGAACTTTATACTTTACGGTTATAATTAGAGCACTACGCCCTAATGCTGGGCTCGAGCCTCTTCTATAATAGGAGCGAAAATGACCTTACTATACCATGCTGGTCAGACAGGTTAGTATAGGGTTCTGTTTCGAGTATTCCTTCTCTTGCATGGATGTTAAATGCATATTATATCCCTTAGTCGTCTTTTACGACATTCACGGGCAAGATAGGGAGTGGCGAATTGTATTCTTATTACGTCACCACACGTTCAAAATCAAAATCTATATTTAGCTACCTATATATACAAAAATTATAATACAGATAATTTAACTCCAAATCTATATATATATATATATATGTGTATATATATATATATATCAAAATAATAATATAGATTGTTTAACTTCAAGTGAATAAAATATCTAAAAATCATATGTAAAATGGAAGCCGAAATTAATATCAACGTATTAAGCTTAAATCTCTCTCATCGCCCGACCACATTTCCTTAGCTCTTTAATCCGGATATCCACCTCCACCTCGTATTTGCCCTTTATTTGTCTTAAAGATAAATTCCACCAGACTGGAAGGATTAAGACACATAAAAAATCACAAAGTTAAACAAGCGAGGCTTATTAGATGACGTATTCACTTTTTTTTATATTTTTTTAGCTCTGATCATAACGCCGCTCAAGTTAGTTACACGTTCATATTTAATGATTTTGGATCTTCCAGCCACGTGAGGCGATGGAAAGTGGCGGATGTATAACTTGTGGTATTGTCTTTTAACCAGTTCTGTGAATTCATACAAAATAGGATGTAATCTACTGGGGATCACTAAAGCAAAATCTTTGTCAAGCAGTTTTAACACAACGCTTCATCATATATATTCACCGTCATCATCATAGCTCATAAACGTCCCACTGCTGGGCTCGAGCGTCCTCGACAACGAAAGGGAAGTTACCTTCTATATCAAGCTGGTCAGACGGGTTCGTATAAGGTTTTATGCCAAGTTTTCTTTCTCTTGCAATACTGTTTTCTGCATATCATACTCCTCTTTTAGCCGTGGGTGTCGTAAAAGACGGTAAGAGAGGGGGTGGTAGATTGTATTCTTACTCTGTCACCACACGGAAAAGCGTATATTATAGCATAAAAATTCAGACATTAAAACTTGTTGACATCTCATTGAACTAAAATTTCAAACTCATATGTATACATTTTAAGCATTGCTTTGCGATAAATTCTATAAAATTACACCTACTTCGAGTACGGGGAGGGCTCAGAGGGAGGGCGAAGAGGGAGGGCTACTTACCCATTACCCCAACAGTACAGTCATTGAAAACATAATTCGCAGTTAAATTGAACATTAAACGTAGGCATTTATTCCGCTTTGGACCGGACTATAGAACTCTATTTGTATTAATAAACGATGTCATGGCTGCGACGTTTTCGCAGGAAATTGGAACAAAACAACGTCAAACGGGTCAACGAAGCCATTTTTCATTCATGATTTTCTGTGCAATAACTGAATAAGTCAATATGTACAGATTTTTGCTTTGTTTGGTATAACAACAATTTCTGGACTCTTTATGGACACTTATAAATATTTGAAAAGAATTAAATGAAATATTGATATGAAACATTTATAGGCGAGGGTAAACCTGATCATTAGCGTGGCGTAAACAGACCGTAGCGACGCAACGCCACGCATTGTGACGGAATATGCTAGAGTAAACCAAACCTGATTGTAGGCGTGGGGTAAATAGGCCGGCGACGTAACGCCACGCTATATGATGGAATATACATATATTCCGTAGTTTAGTTTAGTACATTACTACATACATAGTGGTGTGTGCGTAAGATGAAGCGACGTGATGTTGTGCGTAAGCGACTATGCGGTGAATTAATTGTGATCGTAGTGTAATATTTTAAATAATAATATAAATATGAATCATAATATTTTATTTATAAATTATCCGTAAAAGTTCAGATTACGTAATCTGTCCTACTATGGATATATACTTGTACAAAATTATTTCGATGTTTCACATCTGCCAGGCGTCCTAAGCGATGGCTCACGTTTTTGTTCATATATATTGCTATGTGAACAAAATATTTTAATCACTGAGAACTGTGTGGTAGCGGCAACGAATATGCCCCTCGTGAACAACACTCATGATAATCAACGACTAAGAATTTCATATCGAGCTATTTTAAGTCTATCTGATGCCGTCTGGCTAATAATTACATTCCCAAGGAGGATTCACACAGACAGACAGTCAGTTACAAAATTATTGCCGAAATATATACATAGCAAGAAATATAGAATTTACTAAAATTATTAATGTTATGGTAAAATATTTGTTTAAAGTATCTATAAATGTAAGCAGTGATTACACGAAGAGTTTGTGCAAATACTTTATATTGTATCGATTTGAATTATTATCTTTTAGTATATATGTAAAGTAAATAAAACTCCTAACATTATATAATATGATGAATAAATGAAGAACATTGAGTAATATTATTTGGGTTATTTCGAAAATATTCAACCTCTTACAACATCAATTTTCTTTTCTTTTTCCGCATAGCGAGCTTATTATTACTCGCAATATTATTACTTATCCTACACACCATTATTTATCATAATATTTCTGTTTAGCTTGTTATATGCAGTGTTTACTTGAAAGTTACAACTTTATTCAGAAAGCTGAGAAAATATTGCTTATTATAAAGTCTAGATACATTTATTCAGTGTGGGGAATGTGTAAGAATACCATGATTAGCAGTTTACTGCTCTTAGTTATTTTTAAATATGAGTAAGAGATATAAGCGGATAACAGCCCATAGCCATACCCTTATTAGTTTCATATATCATTATAACTCATAATGACGATAAGCAATTACTCTGATTTAATCTTTTGAATGCTGATCATTATTGGTTTTTCAATTAAACCACTACAATTACCATCACAAATCTAATCTTGGCATGGTTTTAGAATCATCACTGCAGCCCACACACGTCCCATTGTTGGGCTTAGGCCTCCTCCACAATGGGAGGGAATTTGACCTACTATATCATGCTGGCATCACACATATTGGTATAGGGTTTCATTTCGAGTTTTCCTTCTCTTGCACAGATGTTATGTGCATGCATATTATATCCCATAGTCGTCTTTTAAGACATCGTGAATTGTATTCTTACTCCGTCACCACACTGAATAATAGAACACGTTTTAGAATAATAGTTATTAAAATAATTAATTCCATGTAGTGACAGAGTAATAATAAAATTCACTACCCTATCTTGCTCGTGGGTGTCGTAAAAGACGACTAAGGGATATAATATGTAATAATACCTATGTAAGAGATGGAACACTCAAAATGAAATCCTATACCAACACGTCTACGGGCATTGGTGGTTCCGGGAGCATTTCCGTCGACTTGTTCCCCGGCTTGTCGGCACGGCGTCCGCCCTTTCGTCGCTGATGCTGAATCTGGGTAAACCCAGCGCTACGTGCCAACGGCTGTACGCGGGGGTGATCCGGTCGATGGCCCTGTACGGCGCACCGGTGTGAGCGGGGTCCCTGACCGTCCGTCTGAGGGCCCTCTTGTGGCGACCACAGAGGGTCATAGCGATCAGGGCCATACGTAGTTACCGCACGGTGGCGACGGAGGCAACTTGCCTCCTGGCCAGAACTCTCCCGCGGGACCTGGAGGCGGAGATGCTCGCCAGAATCTACCGACGGGTGTCGGAGACGCGCGCCCGCGGCGGTATAATCTCGTTCCAAGAGATCACCGCCTGGCAGGTCGACGCCCGCCGAGACGTCATTGCCCGTTGGGCAGTCCGACTGAAGAGGCCTCGGTACGGTGTCAGGACCGTCGAGGCCTTCCGGCCAGTGCTGATGGAGTAGTTGGAGCGGACGCACGGAGTGCTTTCCTTTCGACTGGTGCAGGTGCTGATGGGGCACGGTTGCTTCACCAAGTACCTGCACAAGATCGTCAGGAGGGAGAGCACACCGTCCTGCCACCATTGCGATTGCGACGAGGACACGGCGCAGCATACGCTCGAGGTGTGTGCCGCGTGGGCGGGGGAACTCCGTGAACTCGTCGGGATCATCGATGCCGACCTGACGCTACTGACCATCGCCAGGGAGATGCTCGACAGCGTCAGGAACTGGGACGCGGTCACCGCCTTCTGTGAGGCCGTCGTCTCACGGAAGGATGCGGCGAATCGTGCACGAGAGGAGCTCCTCTCCGGTCACACGTTCCGAGTACCTGCGCCTGATGCTGCCCCAGCTGAGGCCGCGAGTGACCGGACCAGGGAATTTAGTCCGGCACCCGCAGAGAGGCTAACCGCGCGACGGTGACCGACGTCCCGGGAAATGGATCCGAATGGGTATTCCGTCGGGCCGACCACTGACGACAAGTCATCTTACTCCGGTGGTCGGCCCAACGACAAAGGCGACGTGGGTACGGGTGAGTTATGAGCCCGCGCGCCGTCCCTTCGTTGCTCCGGACGGAATGGACCGCGTGCGTGCTTACCATAACGCACCCATAAAAAAAATACCAACACGTCTCACCAGCATGGTATAATAGGTCAAATTATCTCCCATTGTGGTATTATATTACCTCCCATTGGCTTGAGCCCAACAGTGAGACGTATGTGGGCTGCAATGATGATGAATCTTTTGACGGGCATTATTGGTTTTTCAACTAAACCACCACAATTATCATCAAAAATCTTGGATATTGTTTTAGAGAAATAGTTATTAAAAATTATATCCGTGCGTGCGGAGTACGGATAAAATTTACTAGCCGATCTTGGTCGTGGGTGTCATAAAATACGACTAAGGAATATAATATGTAAATAATATCTATATAAGAGACGAAAAATCAAAATGAAACCCTATACCGACTCGTCTCGCCGAGGCTGCGAGTGATCGGACCGGGGAATTGTCCGTCACGCAGAGAGGCTGACCGCGCGACGGCGACCGTCGTCCCAGGACGTCGAATGGTGAGGGTATCCGAAAGTGTATTCCGTCGAGCCGGCCACTGACGCCAAGTCACCCTACTCCGGTAGTCGGCCCAACAACGAGGTGACGTGGTTACGGGTGGGTTATGGGCCCACGCGCCGTCCTTTCATCGCCCTGGACGGGATGGACCGTGCGTGCGCTTACCATAGCCCACCCAAAAAAAAAAAAGAAAAAAAATACCGACGCGTCTCACCAGCTGAATATAGTAGGTTCATTTCACGCCTATTGTAGAATAGGCTCGAGCCCAGCAGTGAGACGTGAATGAGTTGTGATTATGATGATGAATCTATTTATAGATTTTTAGTGAACAACTTACATAATCAGGGTGGTTTATCAAAAATAAGACAAAAATATAAGAAAGCTGTTGCTATTCTAGAAAGCACGTCAAAAGGGCAGTCTTGCCCATTTTTCTTGAACAATTACCGTTACGCCAATTTACAAAGCTTTCGTGAGCGACTTAATTAGGTTGACTTATCACACGGTAAGGTGATAAGATAAGACAGCTTTATTTTTATCTGTGAAGTGTGATCACAATATTTTCTATAATATGAAATAATATAAAAGGTGGTACGATTTTTTTTCGTTTTCAGCAACCGTGTGCACTATGGAAATAGTCCTTGTATTGCGGGTGTACGACAATCTATGTCCGAGGCGTGAAATAAGACACAGGTATAACATATACTTGTATATATTCTGTATTCCATAAACGATTCACATGAAAGAAACAATTCTGAACATATTTATACTACGACTTACAATGAAACTATAATGCGATATAGTAATTCAGCATCGCCATCTATGGGACCGTTGGCATATATAATTAACAAATGAAATAAACAAATAATTCGAATTCTATAAATCAAAATTTTATATGTCATATTTAAATAAATCTTAATCTATTTGGATGGTTTATCTAAACAGCGGGCGATTTTACAAACATATAACTAACGTACAAAAATTATATCCAGATTCAGAATAACAATTTGTGGATAGCGCAGTGTTGTCCCACGTGGGATTCGAGCTCACGACACTGTTACGAAGGGTCGCTATCTTAACTACTACGCAATCTGTACAGTCGTACAGAAAATAAGTTGAACAATTCTATTCATTATCTATTCTAACTATAGATTTTACTCCACGATATTTGTAAAGGACAACAAAGTATAATAATGCGGTAAAACTAGATAATTTATTACAACCATCGTTAAAATGTTCTGGTTTATTAACATAGCATTTTAGAAAATGTTTTTTTTTTTTTATTTTAAATACCTATGGTTTGAAAATCCATTGTATTAATTCTATTTAAACGTATAATAGGGCTTTATTTCGAGTTCCTTAATCCCTTATTGATTCTTTATGGCACCCACGGGCAAGATGGTGAATTGTATACTTACTCCGTCATCGCACTTGTTTTAACATGTCTCCATTAATATATACCTAGTACGGATTTATGTATGTACTAGCAACCCGCCCTCGCTTCGCTTCAGTTATAGGTTATAGTCGTTTTACCCGCGTAGTTCTCGTTCCCGTGGGAATACCGGGATAAAATATAGCCTAGTTTACGCCCTGATATTATAGCTTTCTATTGGTGAAAGAATTTTTGATATCGGTCCAGCTGTTTTGAAGATTACCCGGAACAAACAGACAGACAGACAGACAGACAAAAAATTTTTAATTGCTATTTTAGGCATAGGTGTCGTGCAAATAACCGTGTGAGCATCAAAAAAGCCTATTATTTTGACATTACAAACAGACACTCCAATTTTATTTATTGGTATAGATTAGTGCGGGGTAAGGTTTCACTTATTAAGCTACTATCTGTATTCTTCCTTAACTATATATTATTATTCTGTGTTTTATTCAATGCTTGAGAGTGTCCTCATATTGATTGACATACATATTTGTGTGGTGACAGAGTATGCATTTAATCCAACCCTTTCTAGACGGTGGGTATCGTAAAAGATAATAAAGTTATATCAAATGCAAATTACATCTATGCAAGAAAAGATTTTGAAACAATTTTTTACCAACTAGTATGATGTACTAGGTTAGTCTAGGGCAATTTTCTCCTACTGTGTAGAAGACCAAGTCTTCATAGAAGCACAACGTATATGAGTTGAGATGATCTTGAAAGTATTTGGAGTTCAATGTAAGACTGTTTTCAAGTTGGAAAAAACGATAGTAATCTCACTTATAAATATATTAGAATATTTATTGTGTACTAGGTACGTATTATGAATATTTATTTCGTTCTGTGCAGCCTTGAGATCTGCAAGTAGATTTTTACTCTAGAAAACTGCCTAATTATTTTCATTTGATATAAAGTAACAAGATGGTCTTTTCTGCTATTGATTTTACACAAAGGCCTATATCAAACCGTGTCTGTCCAGTGACGCATAGCAGCTCAGTTTCTCGCCTTTTGTGGAGGAGACTCTGGCTCTGCAGTGAGATGTACGTGAGCTGTAATGATGATTCAAAACTTGCACTTTAATCTTATACGATGGTGTGTAAATAAAACATTTTTTACAGATTTTATCGCGTTTGTATTTGATTTTTGATTTGTGTTCGTTGTCAAAGTGTTCGAAACGTCGAGCAATCAAAAATCAAATTCAAACATGATAAAATCCGTAAAAATAGTTTTATTTACAATGTGTAATACTCGCGTAAACACCAGAAATAATTACAGATACAGTGTGCTGCATAGTGTAATTATGTTTTCATCAAAAAATCGACATATGCAGGCGCACACTCTGTCGCAATCATTGCTCAACACAATCGTATTCATTTGCTTGCATTGACAGTAATCGCAATTGTGACACGCTGTGAATGTATTATCAACACTATAGTTAACTGTTTTGAATTAGCTATAAAAAAGAGTCGTGAATAATCTCTTTACAATATTTCTGAAAGCCGTTGATTTTGGTTTTTCTTATAATACACCATTTATATCAACTTTAGTTCTGATACGCGATTTTGAAGATGCCACGTTATGGCATCGGTTTAAGATTAAAATCAGCAATTCAAAACAGAAAATGTTACGCAGTATATTGTTTTATTAAAATAATTATCGAGGTATTGTGAATTCACCAGTAAATCAAAAGAAAATTTACGTGATCATTGTCCGCCCGTAACCATGAACGCTGTAAAGGGTTAGAAAGGTCGGGCAATCAAAAATTAATGCAAACACGATATAATCCGTAAATTTAGTTTTATTTACAATGTACGTATAATACTCGTGTAAACATTAGATATCTTTACGTGATCAGTTTGCATGTGGAATAGCGAGCGATCTTATTCGTCAACGACTATTCGCAGAGGATGGGCTGATATTTGCTAAGGCTGTTAGCTTAGCTGCAATATTGGAGACAGCCGAGAAGGAGGCCGCTCCTTTGGACTTGAGTTCCATTAGTGAGTCTGACGGAATAAGCATGGTAGAATCCCAAGTGGCAGAGATCAATGCAATTACGGAAAAAGGCAATAAAGTGTCACTGGGTCAAAGGACGCTTGTGAGCATCACAAATAATACATAAGAAGTGTCGGTATAGGAACTTTATAGGAAATATTAAAAATAAAAGACATTTGAAACTGTGCCTATCCGAAAACATCATCAGGATACTATTGAATGGGAAGTGATGGTGCGAGCACTATACGTCATCAGCGGCGAGATATTTTATTGTTGGATATCAAACATTTTTATTATAATTTTAATGATTCATTCAATGTAGGGTAGTTGACACTTGCTGTTTGGTTCGCAGTTAGCTCGGATGCGGGCTCTTTTATTTCCGCCTTTTTTGGTTTTCCTTCTTGCTCCGTGCGTTGGAACTAGCGGTCGCGTTGGTACATATTTGTTGTAATTGCTACGCCTTTTGTTAGCCGTGAAATCTTAGTAAATATAAAATCGCGCGCCACCATTTTGTTTTGTGCCATTGATGTACGCGATTTGATTAAAACTGTATATTTGTGAACATTTAAGTTGTGTGTGTAAATAACAAGCCCGAAGCCCTAATTTGTACGAGGCTGCTGTCGTCACCGCGCTTTTGGATACTCAGCTAAGTAACCCCTCAGTTAGATTCTATTTGTCTGGCCAGACCGAACGCTGAGTTAGGTTACGTTGTAGCTGTTCCCGCGATACCTACGTGTAAGTTGTAGAATTGTAGTCTTTGTTTAATACGTTTAACATAACTTTAAATAGCCTTGCGTAATCGCAAGCCACAGTTATTACCCATTTTGTTGCCCTCACTGACCTGATGTTCCCTTCCACTGCGCATCCTAGGTCAGTAGGGGACGGTAATGAACATTTATTCTCCGAGATATCAAAGATGAAAGACGAAGAAAGTTGGAGCCTAAAGAAGATGCATCGCAAACAATGTTTCAGATATCCTTAAGCATCGGGACGTATATGAGTTCTGATGATGATGACGAGCGAATACGAGTATTATTTACGCTTCTCTCTATTAAATAATTATTGCTAATACCTCTATGAAACTTAAAGTTAAAATTTTGATATGATGAGTTAAAATTATCTCATATAATATTAAAGGTGTTATTTAAACACAAAAAGCGTCTCCATGCATTATACATAACTCGTTCTCACACTATTTGAAAAATACAACAAGTTTGTTTCAGAAAAAAAACGTTAACAGGAAAGTGTCGAGTCATAAATAAAATGTAGTTGCAATTGGATAGAGCTTTTAGTGCCGATTACTTAAAACGGTAACCTACATATATATTGTGTTAGTCTGTAAAGAGAATATATAAAAAAAACTAGACAAAGATAAACTATAGAAGTGAAATTCTTGCGTCAATCATTTTTGATCATTCATTTCATCATCATTATCTTGCTCTTATCCCAATTATTTGAAGTCAAATCAATATGTACTTGGCTTCTATCGTACATATTACAAGGATTTTGCCAATAGTTTTATGAATAGCCGCCAACTTGATGGCAATCCATCTTGGGAATGTATTTATTAATCAGACGGCGTCAGCTGAAGTTGGCCCAGGTGGATCTAGACCACGGGCGGGCCGCGCCTCGCGCCTCTGTCGCCCCGGATGGAGCCGGGCGGCCGAACATGGCTCACCCCTTAAAAAAAAGTTGTACCTAAAGCTGTTAGTCCTATTTTACGACACCCACGAGCAATTTTAAAGTTGACAGTACCTACTCGTAGCCGCCATCATACAGCAAGTGTGTTTGTCATTCATTTATTTATATAAAGTAACGAAAGTCAGATGAGCTTATATCTCAATTGTTTCAAGTTCACAATAAAAAGAGCCTAAGCAACTGCTATATCGTGTATTAACGTGCCTTCGTCACACACTTTTAATTTTACGTCATGGACGAATACGCGTTAGTATGCGATGTGTCGCTTAAGCTCTCTTTACTTCGTACTTTTTTGTCACACCCCAAAGAAATAATATGTCAATCAATTTGGTCAGTTTGGTGTGTTATACTCCTCACAAATTACACAATAACTCAATGAGGAGAGTTTTAATTTTGCTAAAAGTGAAATGTAACATTTTATGTGAGCTTTCTTACGTATTTAAAACTCGGTGACAACGATTTTCACGGACAAAATAATCTTATGTGCTGCTGAGGTAAAGTTAGAATGTATTTTTAGTTATTCTTCCAGCTATTATATTGTCATTTTATCCTTTTTTTTCTTTCCTCATCTTTGTAGAAAGCCCCATACATCTTTATGATATTAATGTTTGATAACTGCGCAAGCCACGGCAATATCGAACAAATCAATTTATAATTTTCAACCACTTTACACAGAATTTACCTGTCGAATGGAAGTGAGAATTTTCATGCATCAATATAACATTTTAGTATCTATGCAAATATACGAACATAAATTTTTGTACGACCTGCTTTTTACCTTGACCCCAAATATACTCATTTCTACTACGCTTATCGATATTCTGTACTTATATACATATGCTAGATATATATCTAGATGTATTTTAGACGCACAAAAATTACACGCAGACGCAGAAAAATTATTTCTAGACTAGAAAAACCATTAATCTATGTGAGTATCGATTCTGGTCCGATCTGTTTTGCCTGTAGTCTCCGTGACTTGGCATCATTTGAAGTACGTATAACCAATCAGAGATACTTAAAATCGACGTATTTATGAAAATCTATAAAAAATATATTATTCAAGATGTTTGGGATTAAATGAGCTCAAACTTCTTCTTACACCTCCAGTTACGTCATAGAATATGATATTGTATCAAGTTTTAGTATATTAGAAAGGCATTATTAATGCAATTATTAATAATATTTATAGAATTTATAGTCTAAATTTTATGTGAGCCACCATTACTGTATCCACAGCCAAAAATTAATTGTAATTCCACTAGAACTATATATCCCTTTAATTTATTATCTACAAAATTTATGAGTTTGGCAAAAGCTTTAACTTGAAACATGTTCCAAATTGCAGTCCGTGATATTTGGAAATAATCCAAAGGACAAAGCTTACATATGTATATCTAATTTAAAATATTATTAAACTATTGTAAATAAAAATATTTTACGGATTTTGTCGCGTTTGTATTTGATTTTTGATTGCCTGACGTTTCAAACATTTTACAAAGTTCATGGTCAAATGCGGCTAAGATGTCTCACAAGCATCAAGTCATCGTTATTACAGAGATTTACGAGTATATCCACTCGCTACAGATATTAGTTATTAAATTTTGACTCGCATTTTGGTACAAATTTTACAAGCAGTAAGCAGTTTTTGCCATTAACACATGTTTCAAAATCACCCAATATATAATCATCAAAGGTTGTTTTAACCGACTTCTAAAAAAGAAGGAGGTTTTCAATTCAGATGTTTTTTTTTATGTTTGCGCATAACTCCGTCGCTTGCCAACCGATTTGAATTTTTTTTTGTTGGAAAGGAATACTTTCCAAATGGTCCCATGAATTTTATTGAAAAATCATCAATCAATCTAAAAATTTATCTACACTGTCTACATGAACAATCTTTTCGTTTACTCTGCTTTGCGTTTTGAAGTCGGTATTTTTTTGCCAAAATCATATATTTATTAGTTACCTAGTTTATTTAAAATGTATAATACTCGCGTAAACATCAGAAATCATTAGTTACCTAGTTTTAAAAAAGCCCCTTTTTGATCATTTCTTGTGTAATCGTAATGAAACAATCGACTTTGACTTTATAAATAGTATTTGCACGTTGGATCTTTAATGTTGTGTACTTCAATCTCAAGTACCTGGTAGCAGGATTCATCACGTATTTTTACTCACACTTAACATTATGGTGAATAATGACATATATCGTCATCATGACCAGCTCAACCCATATACCTCCCACTGTTGGGCATGGGCCTCCTCTATTGTAGGCGGAAATTTCACCTACTATACCACGCTGGTCAGACGTGTTGACAAAGGGTTTCATTTCGAGCTTTTCTTCTCGAGCAACAATATTATCTGACTTTTAATCCATTGGTCGTCTTTTACGACACTCACTGATACTCAGACAGGGGATGGTGAATGGTTTCAATCGTCTTACCCGTGTAGTTCCTGATCCCGAGGGAATACAGGGATAAAATATAGCCTATATTATTCCCTGATATTATAGCTTTCCATTGGTGAGAGAATTTTTGAAATTGGTTCGGTGGTTTAAGCGTGAAAGCGTAGCAAACAAACTTACTTTCGCATTTATAATATTAGTAAGGATATGTAACTCAAAACTAGAAGCTAATGTGCTTTACCACGTAGACTAAAATTTACACTTACCGTCAGGTAGAATATTGCCAAGAAAAATATTTTAGATTAAAGGAGATGATGATGATATTTTCTTGTTTGATATTACTTTAATAACATAAAGAGCAATGGTTAATAGAAGCTCTATGCTATAATAACAGTTCCAATAATCGTTCCCGTAAGCTCATAGTGGGTTGCCCTACCAAGGTAATATTAGAAAATTGATCTACGCTAATACTTATGGAAAGATATTGCAAACAGTTCTATATATTATTACTCAACGGTAATATTTTGTTATTATTCGTGTTTTCTGTGTGATGACGGAGTAAGAATACAATTCACCTACAACTTTCTTGTCCGTAGGTGTTGTAAACGACGACTAAAGTGCAATATGCTTATAAAATTTATATAAGAAATGGAAATTTTATGGTGGAAATTAAACTCTAAACCAGTGTGATACAGTAGGTCAATATATCCCGACACAGTTGAAGAGATAACACGATTTTGGTATAATTGGTTGGTATCTTAATCACTACAACATTTCTGTAGTCAAATTCATCCATCCAGTCCATCAATTTCGCAGAAAAATGCTCATACACATTATCAATCCCATTATTTTTACGAACCCTATTGGAATAAATATAGTTTAAAAAAAACTAAAAACCACGCCTTCATATTACCACCAATTTACTTTAATTTGCCAACGGAGTGTAATTAGTATGCGTATTAGATTTATCGGTATATTGATGAATGTAAGCGGATTATTGCATCCAACCACTGACGTCAAGTCACCTGCTCCAGTGGTCGGCCCAACAACGAAGGCGACGTGTCGCGCGGGTGGGTTAAGGGTGTGCGCGCTTACGTCCCTCTGCCCCGGACGGAGCGGGCGAGGAGCGCGCCGACCGTAACCCAACCCAAAAAAAAAGCAGATTATTGCATTGTCATCGGTCTTTGAGAGATGTGCAAAGTTTAAAGAATCACTCAAAGTAGGGCAAAATTGAGCTCAAAGATGGACGTTACAAACAAACATACAGGTGAAGCTAATAGTCTAGCTAATATTTCCATAGTCTTATGTCTTACGATATATTACTGTGGGGATGCTCCGCGGACTTTAATAGAATCTTTGTTCTCCAAAAAAGGGCTGTCCGTGCAATTTATAATCTAGGCCCAAGAATCTCACTTCGGGAGAAATTCAAAGAAATAAATATTCTAACTGTTGTATCACAATATATATACGAAAATATATTATATGTCAAAAAAATATCGCTAACTTTAAGAGATATTGTGACATTCATGAAATGAATACTCGTAATAAGGACAGATTAGTTGTACACACTACTCGTCTCCAAAAAGTTAACAAATCATTCATGGGGCAATGTATACGCTTTTACAATAGATTACCTAAAGATATCCGAGACCAGCCTATGAAAAAGTTTAAAAAAGCCATCAAGAATAGACTTTGTAAAAAAGCTTATTATAAAATCTCGGATTATGTAGATGATAATACAGATTGGTTGTGAGCAGCTCCTCATTCAGCAATTTCCTTGTTATTTTAAATATACTGTTTGTAAATGTACTTTTAACTTTTATTGTAAAGTGTAGCGTGTTTTGCCTAACGAATTTTTGTATTTTCAGCGTTTGTGGTGTTGGTCATGCTCACATAGGGATCTACTTGCGGTAGCTGCGTGGAGCAAGTCTCTCCCTTCCCTCCATAGTGGTTGAGGGGAGTGATGGCTGCTCTAGTAGTTAACTCGTGATCGGGTGCCGCTTGTGGGATCTGGTCCAGCCATAATCGTTTAAATTATATTAAGTGTCTTGCGGTTCGAAGGGCATCACACTGGAGCTTGTTCTTACAAAACATGTACACAATTGTATAACTAGTAAGAAGAAAAAAAAAAATTAAAAATAATGACAAGCCCGCTGAGTTTCTTGCCGGATCTTCTCAGTAGCGGTCGCGTTCCGATCCGGTGGTAGTATATTTTTTTTGGAAATTGTAAACCTGACAATATGTAAGTGCCCTCTCAGGGTTTATGCATAATAAAATAATTTGAATTTGAATTTGAATAAAAGCGTATTAAAATGAGGTGCGTAACCAAGATAGGTATAAAACCCATAAATAAATAATTTATTTTATAAAATATTTGACATTATATTCACTTGAATGCATTACTGGTATTGTACATATACATAATTGAGATATTACTAAATGAAGTCACTGAAGCAAATTTTGTAATTTGTAAGCCACATTAAATACATTTCAATATTTCTTTTTATTCCAGTAACAAAGAACTGTCAGAAAATGAATGCATTTACCTGTGGTTGGTGAATATGAATACAACACATGATTTCCATTACCGCGGGTGTCGTAAAACACGACTGAATTGAGTGTAAACAAGTAAAATAACTGCAAATAAGGTAAACTCAATATAAAAACTTTTAACAAAACGGTTCTTTATAGCATGATATAAGACATAAGAGCACGTCAATTTATTTCCCGTTGTAAAGCCGATTCCAGCCCAATAGTGGTGTGTTAACGGAGTAAGATTACAATTCATTACTCCCTATCTTGTCTGTGGATGTCCTAAAAGACGACTAAAGGATGTAATATGCACATAAGATCTGTACAAGAGAAGAAAAACTCGAAGTGAAACCCTATATCAACATCACCAGCATGGTATACAAGTTCAAATTGCCTCCCATTGTGGAGGATGATAATGAGTAGACATTTTAGACGCATTTACAAAAAAGTAGTACCATACGATTGGATTCAAAAGGATTTCTCAAATTAATTGTGCAGTAAGTACAAATAATTTTGTCTTAAATAAATAAAGAACGGATTCAAGATGAAGGAGGATATCCGGAGTTTAGAGTTAAGGAAACATGGGCGGAATGTACACACTAGGATATAGAAAATAGATTTTCATCTCTGAATTATCTTTTGTGATTTTAGTTAGCTAAAACATTTCCATTTGGAGTTTATCTATTTGAACATTGACGTCCTCTGCTCCTGCTAGCTATAGTTCTTCATCATCATAATCATTCAACCACCATTAAATACCATTCACAGCTAGACCTAGCTAGACCTAGCTAGGGCTAGCTATAATCGCTACATTTGGCAGGCGGATTACTTTTTTTTATTATCAACAATGGCAAACGAACAAACAATACATCTGATGGTACATGTTGTTGCTGAGCATGGACCTTTGCAAGGCCACTGCCTACCGAGAAGAAATTGAAGGGAGTGTGAATGCGTTCAATGAGGTTCGGCGATACTAAAGTCATCACTAAAAGCCACCACACGCAAACACTTTCAAAAAGTTGGGCTGTCGGCTCTCTCGCTCACCGAACGTAGTAACAAATTGTTACTACTCGGACGTCGATTTTCTGCAAGAGTGTAGTACTACTGGAAGGGTACCCCGGGTAGGGGGTATTCCGTCGGGCCGACCACTGATGACAAGTAATCCTGCTCCGGTGGTCGGCCCAACGACGAAGGCGACGTGGTGTTCGGGTGGGTTACGGGTGTTGCGTGCTATACGCCCTTTTGTCGCCCCGGACGGAGTGGTGCGTGGAGCGCGCCGACCGAGGCCCACCCCAAAAATAAAAAAAAAAGTGTGTAGTACTACACCGGATGGACCGGCCTGGGGCTGTAGACAGACAACGGTCAACCGTGTGGTCTTACCAATTTTATTAGTGGTTGCAGTGCGATTTTATACTTTTATTAAACTTACTAAATAAGATGTAATGAAAATTTTATTCTTAACCTGCGACCACATACTGTGGCTACTACATACTTCTAGTTATTTCAGGACTCAATTTATGACATACGAATATGACTATTAACATTACAAACAATTTCTCTCTTACTGGTTATAAGTGCGGTTAGCACGTGAGGTAGCTCGTCGTACATGTTATTGGTATTGTAAACAATAAAAGTAAAGAAAATCTTACATATAGATTTACCACCGCAGAGAATGACTCGATTCCGTCAGTATATGTGGGCACATGGCAATAAAAAAGTAGTGTACGGCTAATTATGAGACTACACGCCGTCTTTATACTTAATGTTCTTATATTTCAGCTTATATCACCATAATCTACACACACTTTATATTTAAGCTTATGTCACCATAATCTAGTGCAATAAAACACAATAAATATTATTTTAAAATGGAGAAAAAGAAAGGACACCTACCACTTTCCCACTATTAAGTCACATATCGCATACCTCAAGAAAGGAAGGACTATAATATGGGCTCAAAGTGGAATAGGACATAAGGAAATCTTCCTACGCCTTTGTGATGAGTAGCCTCCAGTACTTAATTTTTATCGCAGAAATTAGAATATTTATTCAATAGATGTTTCGGCTCTAAACGAGGCATGCTGAAGACTGTCGAAATTTGCATTGTGGCAATAAAAAATAAAAAGCTTTTAATATCATAACAATGAAGATGACTGTGATAAAATGCAACATTCAGTTAAAAGGTGTATTTTTCAGTATTTTAATTAACATGGCATCAATCATCTTGACATTTGAATAACGATGTCCCCCCCCCCCCCTGTCCATTAACCTTTTGTGAGACAATGGCTGTGTATAAACGAGATTTTATGACCATTATGCAAAGTTCATACCAACAATGATTATATCGACCTGGCTTTTGGGTAATGTCGAATGTAATTGGTATATAAAGAAAATTACCTGTGCTGTGTTGTGACAGTTAAGAACGGCAACCCATACATTGCCCGTATATGTCATAAAAGACGGCTAAGGCTTTCACATTAATCTGGACTGGTCTGGTTAATAATTGTATTCTCAAGAAGTGTTGTCGTCAGGTTGACGGCAGACCAGTCATAAAACCATTGCGAATAAATATTTTCAATTTGTACGATGGGAGTTGGGTACATATTCCATCGACTCTAAGGGAATAGAATAAGAGCAGGGTGATGATGATGATATACATACCCATATAACTTTGTACTCATCATCATCATCGCAGCTCACATACGTCCCATTACAGGATTCGAGCCTCCTCCATTTTAGGAGGGAAATTGACTTACTATACCACGCTGGTCAGGCTGGTTTGTATAGGGTATTATTTCGCATTTCTTCTCTTGAATATTGTTATACGCACACACTCCCTTAGTCGCCTTTTACGACACCCACGTCTTACTCCGTCACCACATAGCCTGTACTAGTGATTGAAAATTAAAAATAATGCACTATTCCGAAGGTAAAAAGATATTCTCGGAGAATTGTATTATTACTCCATCGCCGCATGGAAAGGCATACAGAACCTTAATTTATGCTGAATCACTAAATTTTCTTTACAAAACTTCCACAACATTCGAATATCATACAATATGATGTCGCCATATATTTTCCATCAACAGAAGGCTCGATATACAGCTGACTAACATTCTTTGTTGTTAATATCCAATTTGCTCGAACTAAGCATTTTGGGTCATGCGTATTATGCACAGTGATAGGCTCAATTAACTAGCCAGCGTTAGTGTTTCCATCTCATTATTCTTTGGGTGTCTTTATGGCAGAATTAATTAGACGTTTACGAAGCTGGGGCTAAACTGTCACTATTATTAGGGCAACATAGTGAAGCATAAACTTATTTTAAATGAAGACAATATAAACCTTTATGAGGATGAACTTTACGAAGATGAGTCTTTAATATGACATGAATATAGACTTTAAAAGCGCTAGCAATGGACGTAAAAATAGGACTAATAGTTACTATGTGGGTACATTGATTAAAATTTTATTGAAAAGATAAATGAATGAGATAATTAAAAATATATTAATTAATCTTGCTATTTTAAAGCCATATAAGGGTTACAGTAAAGAACCAAGTCCAAAGAACGTTAGGAAATAAATAAAATACTAATCATCATCATTCATCATTTCAGCTCATATAAGTCCCACTGTTGGGCTCGAGCCTCCTCCACAATAGGAGGGAAATTGACCTTACTACCATGCCAGTCAGACAGGTTGGTATAGGTTTTAATTCGAGTTTCTCTTCTCTTGCATAGATGTTATATGCATATTATATCCCTTAGTCATCCTTTGCGGCATCCACGGGCAAGATAGGAACTGGTGAATTGTATTCCTACTCCGTCACCACACGGAAAAAAATGCTAATATATTCCTAATAATCAATCGCAGCCCAAAATAACTCGTTCAATAATTAATCTAAATCATCTACTAAAACAAAAACGCAAAATTTTCATTAAAATCTACTGCCGGTTAAGTAAAGTACACTCAAGTTCAATTTTACACACGTACTGAAAAATTTTATAGGAAACTATAAATAAATACAATTACAGTTCGAAAACAGTAATAAGCTCAAGTAAGCTTTATTTTTTCTTTTTAATTAAATACCGTTTTTAATTAAACAACTTGAGTTAATGGACGCAAATAAAATGTACAAAACAAACAATTTAAATGTACCCTATAATAATAAGAAACAAGTCTGGCATTAAATTTTGTTACCATGATCGTTATCTTAGAAAATTACAAATTGTACCCTTACATACACAATTTCAAATACTGCCCGTCTTGTACTTGTCGCTCCCTTGTCGTAATTAAAGTAATACTGTTGTTTGTAATATATCTAAGATATTAAAGCCCAGTGTTTATAATAAGAACATTAATATTGTATGATAAATGTAATGCTTTTTGTTTTAATGTTATAAGCAGAACGAAACTTAAGATTGAATATACTATTTTTTACATATATATATATATATATATATATATATATAAGCTTAATTTTGATAAAAGGAATGACGCAGAATTGATCTCAAGGAATTATTTAAACCAAAATCATGAAAGACAATACTTATTATAGCGTCTTACAAAATTTTACAAATTTATGTGGTGAAACCACATTGTCGACTGGCTCCTTCGGGCTAAGTTCCATACTTTCGCAGAAATCAACATGTAAGTAGTAGCAATTTATTACTGCACTTCGTTTAGTGACCGAGAGGACCGGCAGCCAAACTTTTTAAGGGTGTTTGTGTGTGGTGGATTTGGTAATGGGAAATGTATCTCCGAACCACGTAACATACATTCACACTCTCTCACTTTCTTCACGGTAGGCAGCAGTCTAGCAGTCTAGCAGTCTAGCAGTCCATGTACGGCACTAGTACTTACCATTAGGGGTGTTTGCTCGTTTACAATAGCAATAAAAAAAAGATTAATAGCTTATAAATGTCCATAGTGGACATGTCCATGGACATTTTCCATAGTTATACCGTTATTTCAACTGAAGTTAAAAAAAAACAGCAATCACTGTGAACGGTAAATTTATCTACAGCTTGCCGCTGCAACAAATAGGAAGTAATTTTTTTACACTGAATTATTAGCGGTTT
The DNA here is from genome assembly GCA_032191425.1 of Lymantria dispar. Lineage (NCBI taxonomy): Eukaryota > Metazoa > Arthropoda > Insecta > Lepidoptera > Erebidae > Lymantria > Lymantria dispar. The sequence continues at coordinate 14,149,503 of CM063449.1, read as the reverse complement.
CGGTATCCACATCCGAAAGGCCGGCTGGAAATGCTCTTCTTAATAAACATATTTTTCACGTCAAAAAAGTTAGGAAGCGTTTTTACACATTTTTTGTTTGACCGAATAATTTGCTCATTTATCAACGTCTTCGAGAAGGAGAAAAATGATTCAGTGAATCTGTCCAAGCCTCACGTCGCTAAATTAATTGAAATAGATTACCTACTCAGTAGTAATGGCTTTACCTTCAGTAATCGTAATTTAATGTATGTTATATCTAGTTATAATGAGGTACCTAAATAGGTAGCTATTTTAAGTACAAATATATCTCATGTGTTTCTGAAACGACTCTAAAAAAATTAATCTGATTTTATATGTCTATTATTTTTTTTCATTCATTTTAGCCACACTTTGGATCGCTTCTTCTCGATAGAAGTGAAATTGACCACACCACGCTGAAGAAGCTGTCAGAAGGGTTTTTATAGGGTTTTATTTAGAGTTTTCCTTCTCTTGCAGATACGAGTATATTATGTATATGCATAATATATCTGCATGTTTTACTTCGTAGTCATCTTTTACGACATCTACGAGTAAGATAGGGGGGTCAACAGTATTGCGTATGATAACGGATAAGGAATACAATATATACACGGAAAATTATCTCACAACAAATCATTTTTATGAGTAAAAAGTAACTTTCATAGAAAATCTCATACGTTAGCTCGTAGAAAGGAGAGGGATATTGATGCACTGTGATATTATTCCGTCACTAAACTGAATAAAGTACGTATTTATACAAAATACAGTTCATTCATCAGTACATTCTACAGTATCATCAAAATGGTAACCCCATTTACGAATCATTTGTCCATCAGATGTAGCGACATTTTATCCGCATTCGAGTTGATTGAGTCTCGAATTTCCTATGACGCAATCATTTCATTTATGATTCGTAGGTTCTTGCGTCGTTACGAGTTAACATGAAACGTTCAACTAAATAAGATTATTTTGTTACAAACAAAAAGTACTGCTTTTTAAATAAATTTATTATATTAACTGCCAATTTGACACACGTTTTTTTCTTCAAATTTCAATTACATAAAGAATTGCATAGGTATATGTATATGCTGCAAATAGAAAATATCATAATAATTTGTAGACTGTGAATAGCTAAGTCATGTAGATGCTTATATTCTTTCAAATGAATCTATGCTCGAAAAACTATTTTAGTACCTTTGTACAAAATAGGTAATTTTAGTATCTTTGTATTAAAATCATAAAATTGGATGGACACAAATTATTGTGTCCGTTAGTTATTGCTTGTAAAGTTTTACGTAACACAAGAATTATGATTTGGGTCTTGTTAAAAAATATATATATATTTGATTGATATCGAACCAAGATTTCCCATTACTCTATAGCCTTTATTTCAATGTATATTTATATCAATACACAATTATTATATGTATCAATATAATTAATATCTTATATCTTTAAACGAGCAATTCTTGTATATATATATTCAGGATCTTGGAAACGGCTCCAACGATTTTGTTGAAACTTGGCATACTACAGGTTTGGGGTCCAAAAAATCGATCTAGCTAGGTTTTATTTATAGAAAATGTTGTTTTGTTCGTGTTTTTAGCAAAACAATACAATGATATTAAATTTTAAAAGAATATGATTTCAAATTTCGTTGTCAACGTCATGAGTTACAATAGCTCAGTTGGGAAGTTGACCGGTTCTAATTTTGGTTTTTATGGCATTCAAACAGCGTCGTTTCGAATCTCGGTGTTATTATTATTCTCTTTTTGTAATTTTTAATATATTTTTCATTATTTATTTTTTATTTTTTATTAATATATATCTAAATAAATTCGACACAAATATTCCGAGCGAAGCTCGGTCAACCTGATATTATATTTTTATTGTGACAAATTCGATAGCATTTCTAACATTGTATCTCCTATAAACCAGTATTCCTAATAGTCTCCATAGTTGACACCGCAGATTAACCCCCAGACAGTCTTGGGAAACATTTTTAATTGTCTTGCAGCAAATTTCATTAAAAAGAAAACCAGACGTTGAAAAAGATTTATTCCAATTCTTTCCTATGTAATTTATAAAACATGAAGCTATTGACTGTTCAGCCAATAAATAATATACTATGTACAGTGTGCTATAGCCTATATGCTACGACAAGTGCAGCAGTATAGCACCACGGATACTGAAGAGCATAACTTTACTTTTACTTTCAAAAATTGATCTTTCACCAAAATAATATAAATAACTGAGAATCTATCAATGTGATGTCCGAATAAGGATATTATGATCACCAAAATCTATTTAACAGTGGGTACCGTAAAACTAATCATCACATAAAGGCAAATTATGATGCAAGACAAGGAAACCTCGACATAAAACTCTATGCCAAGCCGTTTAGCCAAGATGGTCTAATAGGTAAATTTTTTTCATCTCGGGAAGGTCTGAGTATAAAAATGAGCTGTGTATGAGAACAAAGGCGAAAAATCGTGAAGTTCATCTAATCGGTAAACTGATCACTCTTGGCAAAGCATACAATTTCCGTTATTGATTGATTACCTTTACCATTGTAATCAATAACGGAATGCATGGTCGCATCATCATGTTACGAAAAAAAAAACAACCACACTGGACAGAGTTGTTGGAATACAGATGTATTTGCATTTTTCTCTTCTTAAAGTGATACTTATTTTCTTTGGTCGTGTGTTACGCCTGCTACAACCATAAAAATGAGTCTACCCTTTCTGACAATTCTATTCATAATTAATTGGGAATTCGAACTAAGGTAATCTGATATAACCAGATCTTAAAATGATTATTAAAGGAAAAAGTCTTCGTTCTACACTCTCGTCTCCAATTATATTACGGTCGGATTTATAACAATAAGATTTTGAAGATTTTTTTTCATGGATTAATTAATATCTCAACTCAAAAGGATAAAGATTTTTTTAACAATTCAGCCGACTTTAGGATATTTGAGGATTATAAATTTCACATTGGCTCTTGAGAATATTTTTATATATACTCTTGCACGTATTTTCTTTTAAAGTTTTTTTTAAAGTGTAACTTTTATTACATCGCCTCAAACTTTTTCGTCCATCTATTGCATGTCACGTGACGGTCGGCCGCGGAGTAGAGGTAAAGTAAAAGGCGCTCAACAGAGCAACCGAGGCCAATATGGCGGCGCCTATTGTTCGCATAAGCTGACCGTGTAGTGTATAGAGTATTACTCATTTGTGCCAGTGCTCCACGCTATTTGTTTGTTTTTATCAGTGTTTAATGTAAATGTCGCTATTTTTTTGTAATGCGAAAAAAAGTTTCACTTTTACCGTGGTTTCATAAAACCACACAATCAATTTTTATTTCCGTTTAAAATAATATTTTACTAAAAGTTTGTTATATAATGCATGGATAGCTTTCGAATAATCGCAATTTCTTGTTGTGATTCTCAGAAGGTGAAGCAACGTACGGTGTAACGCGTGCATGATAGTCTCACCATTTCATCAAAGCTTATATACGTTCTACTCTTGAGCTCAGGCCTTCTCCAGCGTGGGAGGCAAATTAACCTACTATACCACGCAGGTCAAACTGGTTGGTATAGGGTTTTATTTCGAGTTTTCCGTAGCATAAATTTTATATACCCCTTAAATTTTATAAATATTTTATCTACCTACGCCTCATGCCGCCCTAGCCGAGGACGCGGGTGACCGGGGATTAGTCCGTCACCCGTCGAGAGGCCGACCGCGTGAGGAAAGACCGACGTCCTCCCCGAGGGGGGGGGGGGACGTCGGTCGATGGGAGGGTACCCCAAGTAAGGGGTATTCCGTCGGGCCGACCACTGATGACAAGTTAACTCTGCTCCGGTGGTCGGCCCAACGGCGAAGGCGACGTGGTTTTCGGGTGGGTTGCGGGAGTTGCGTACTTAAGCCCCTCTGTCGCCCCGGACAGAGTGGTAAGGAGGCGCGCCGACCGCAGCCCACCAACGAAAAAAAAATAAGCATAAATTTTATATGCATAATATATCGCTTAGTCGTCTTTTACGATACCCACGGGCAAGTGAAGGTATGGTGAATTGTATTCTTACTCCGTTACCACACGAATGATGATAATAGTTTAGATCTCCAATTAAGAAGCACTCTGCTGCTTAAAAGTAGCTAAAGAAATTAATAAATTATGTTACTATTTACACTCGAACATATAGGATATAAAGCGACATTATTTCCAATTTTGGATGACACATGAATGTTTAAATACCGCCACGTTATGTACTGTGGGTTCGATTTCGATGCAAGGTATTTTGGGCGATATACAATTAATTATTCTCAATCTGGGTAAGTTTATATTGTGGTAATAATAAATTTATAATGGGAGGGAAATTAACCTACTATACCAAGCTGGTCAGATGTGTTAGTATAGGATTTTATTTTGAGTTTTCCTTCTCTTGCATAAATATTATTTGCATATTATATCCCTTAGTCAAGATGCAAAATAGTGGGTAGTGGATTGTACTCTTACTCCGTCGTCACACGAACAGTTGTGTATATTATTAGGTATTAATATATGGGATACATTTCAAGTGTTTTCACATATTCTCAAGTGCTTCAGACCACGATCTAGTAATAATATTTTATGGTAACCTAGATGGTACCCTGGAAAGTTAGACATATGTACTTTATTCACAGATGATTATCAAAAAATAAGAAAGCAATGATTGTAAAAAAAGGACACTGAATCATTTTTAATGACAAATCGAAATAAATAAAAAAGGGTTAGGATGAATATATGAAATGGTAATCACTAGAACGAAAACAAAATTTACATTATTTATCTTTTTTCTTACGAAGTCCACTAAAAACATTATGAAATTAAAACAATAATAAAAAATGTATCTGTTTAACAATATATAAGATAACGATTAATATACGATTATTATGTTAGCATAGATTTTAAATATTTATTACAGTATATTTGATTTTGTTTTGTACAAATAGATTATGTTTATGTTAGATGCAAATTAACTAGGTCGAAAAAGTCACAACTTAAGTAAGATATTTACCGTTTAGTGAAAATAATTTTAATAGGTTTTTTAATTTTATTATTCCCTCTCAATAGTTATAAAACCATATTAGATATAACATTACTTTCTTTAAGATTGAAAATAACGATAAGTATGTTCTTTTTTAATTTGGTCGAATATAATGATTTACTTGTTAAGGCACTTTAATCGACTTAACATTAATCCTTTTACAAATAATAATCTTCGTAATCTCGAATACCTTGTCGTCTATAGTTATATACATAAACTAGCTGACCCAACAGACGTCGTTCTGTTCAAATAAAATAACGCCACCTACCGGGTCCAATTGTAAATTTAAACCATCCTCGAATCCCCTTGATACACAAAAAAAATTATCAACATTGGTCTAGCCGTTTAGGAGGATTTCAGTGACATACACACATACACAGGAAATTTATATATGACAGATTAGATCTAATTTACATACACAGCTCTTTCATGGGGCGTGCTGTGAGGAGATGTTTGAATAGGTATCACCCTTACTGTTTTACAATCGCACCCCACGACACCATGAACTCGTCGTAATCATCGGTGCCGACCTAACGTTGCCGACCATCGCTAGAGAGATGCTCGGCAGCATCAGGGCTCCTCACAGAAAGCGCCGACTGGGACGCAGTCGGCGCTTTCTGTGAGGCCGTCATTTCACGGAAGGCGCGCGACAGCGATCATCGTCCCGAGACATGGACGTCGGGAGGTGAGGGTTCCCTTTCAAGTGAATTCCGTCGGGCCGACCACTGAGGACAAGGAACTCGGCACTGGTGGTCAGCCCAACGACGAAGGCGACGTGGGTACGGGTGAGTTATGGGCCCGCGTGCCGTCTTTTCATAGCCCTGGACGGAATGGTCGGCGGCTGCGCTGACCATAGCCCACCCATAAAATAAAAAGAAAATCCCCACGAGACCGTAGCAGGGATCATTCAATTTACCTGGAAACTTTATGATCATTAACTGTATGTTTCCAGCGGTCATTTCTCCCAAGTACGTGCAGATTCTGGAATGAACGACCTGCTGTTATGTTTCCAACGTGTTATGAAATGTTCTTCTTTAAGGAGTTTTAAGAACAGCACTTTTTTCGTGGCATTTGTTGCAAAGATCCATATGTGGCAGTATGACTGACCATCAGGTGAGCTTCTTGCTCATGTACCACCAGAGCAATAAAAAACGTATATAATCAAATATTCAAAAATAAATGCTACAAAAGGGCGTTATTTTGGAATAGTCATCGGAATGCGAAAGGGGAAAAATGTGTTTGTCACAAAGCCTTTTCGTTTATGGATCAGTATCGACTTGACGAAATTTGTCTTTGTGACTGTACTTTATTGTCAATAAGTATGCCTATACGAAATTGTATTAGGTTTTTATGGTTTCGTCAAAATGGTATTGCTATTTACGTAGTTTGCATGTAATAGACATTTTTTTACGCGAATGCGGAAACCACGATCTATTAGTTGATTGAGTTTAGGATAACTAGTCTAGTAGTACTCTGATTACTATTTTAATTTATTAAATTAATTATTTCATGAGTATTCAAACCTCTAAGTAACTCTAATATTAAAAGGATAATTGTATTTTATAGTTGACTACACAGATGGCGTAATGATTAATATATTGAGCTACTGTGCCAGTACCTCGGTTCGATTCCCATGAAGAACAATTCTGTGTGCGATTCACAAATTTTTGTTTTGAGTCTAGATTTAATTTAGGTCATTTAATAATGTGTTTGTAAAGTCTCCCGCAACATAAGTATCATATCTTTAGCTTAAGGTTTTGTATTTTAATAAAAAGAAATATATCATCATCATTATCATTACCCTGCTTTTATACAAAATTGCTCGTTGTCGACCGAATATACACTCTTCTTTCATAGAACAAACAGCAAAAAATATTGCTAATAGGTTTATGGACGTTTACCTGACGTCAATCCTTCATGAGAAGGAATATGTAAATTAGATCATAATGTAATATGATACCGACAAAGGAAGTATTTCAGTAACAATTTCAAACTAATCGTTATGACAGAAATAATGCCATCTCGTTATAGAAATTGTATCGACTGAACAAATAGCATATTATGTCATTTATGAATATAAACAAGATTATTATGAAATTTCATGTGATGTGAGAGTTTGTTTGTCAAAGAGTAACTAATTTATGAAATCACTTGTGTATGAGCCTCTGCCGCACTGGAAGGGAAATGGACCTAATATGTAGCTGGTCAGACGGGTTGGTACATGGTTTTACTTCAAGTTTTCCTTTTTTTATTGCAAACGGTGGCAAAGGAGCAAACAGTACACCTGATGGTAAATGTTGCTGCCGTTCATGGAACTTTGTAATTCCGCTACCTACCGCGAATAAAATGAAGGGAGTGTGAATGCGTACAATGAGGTTCGGTGATACTAAAGGCATCACTAAAACCACACGCAAACAACCTCAAAAAGTTAGGCTGTCGGCTCTCTCGCTCACCGAACGAAGCGCAGTAACAAGTTGATACTACTAGGACGTCGATTTTCTGCAAGTGTGGTATTACCCCGGATAGATCGGCCCGCGGCTGTAGACAGACAACTGTCAACAGTGTGGTCCTACCACTATTAAAATCTCTTGTACATATAAATGCATATTACAAACCATTAGTCGTCTTTTATGACATCCACTGGCAAGAGAGGGTTAATTAAATTCTTACTCCGTCACCACACAGAAAAATAAACGGTCAATAAAACAATATTTCTTCAAATTGTGCAAGTAAATTCTAAAACTTACTTAGGAATACGCGATAGGAGTAAAGTGAAATAGGAGATAAAGAAATCTTACTTCCACATGATGAGCAGCCTCCAGAACTTCCCCTTGCAATTTTTCGCAGAACTTCAAATATTTATGCACGAATGTGGTCGCTCTTCCTTCCTTATATTTTAAAATAACAATAATTTTCAGCTATATATCGCCTCATTTAATCGCTTAGCGTACGTACAGTGGATCGAAATTTTCTACTTCTTAATAAAAATATACTGTTATTACTCATTTTTATTAAAATATACACAATTATTACTACATACATATTTTAATATAAGCCAGACAATGTCAAGTATTTGTTGTTTTTTTTAAAGGCAAATATAGACGAAAAACCTCCAAGCTTAAAAAAGTTGTATCTTCAAATTTTGGAGATCTGCCTAAAGTAAACAATATAATAATAAAACTAACCGTTATGCGGCGCTACGAATAAATTTTATTCGTGGCAAAAATACGTGCTCTCCTCCAACAACTGGGCAAATCCTCGAACTTAGCTAATAAAGATTTATCGTTGTGATAAAAAAATTCATAGCAGTGAGCCGGCCGTAAATAATTCGTGGCATACCTGCGAATGCTGATTTGACATGGGTCAGAGCCTAAATTATTCGTCTAACTCTAATATTAAGGAAATATCACACAAATACACTTTTTAGTATTCTAACAATGTCTTGTCAATATGATTAACCGTCTCATCTCAGCCCATATACGTCCTATTATGGGGCTTGGGCCTCCTCCATTGCGGAAGAGAATTTGGCCTACTATACCATGACGGTCAGATGTTTTGGCATTGTGTTTTGTTTCGGTCAATGGGAGGGTACCCCACTAGGGGGTATTCCGTCAGGCCGACCACTGACGACAAGTAACCCTGCTCCGGTGGTCGGTCCAACTGCGACGTGGTGTTCGGGTGGGTTGTGGGTGTGCATGCTTACGCCCCTCTGTCGCCACGGACGGAGTGGTGTGAGGAGCGCGCTGACCGCGACCCACCAAAAAAAAAAATGGTTTTATTTCGAGTTTTCCTTTTCTCTCATAGACGTTATGGGCGTATTATCTTCCTTAGTCGTTTTTTACGACACAGTGGTGGTGAATCGTATTCTTATTCCGTCACCATAGTGAAATAAATTGATTGATGTCTAACTTCGATATATCAATATCAAAGAGCACTTTTAAGAATTTCCATGAGATTTAAAAATTCCTATTTTAATAAAAACATTTTTTCTTTTAATTTTCTTATACACAAACCTTATGCTAATAATAATAAACACGAAGAAAAAATAATTATCCCATATGGTGCAATCGATCGAATGTTATGCTCGTACATATATTTCGGTAGATAATTCATTTTTATTTATTTTAAATATTTAATTATTTGATTAGATTGTGATCAGATGCTTAATTTGACAATTATCTTTAAATAACCATGCTAATCTGGCATCAGTTATCCTTACTAATATTATAAATGCGAAAGTAAGTTTGTTTATTTGTTTGTTTGTTACGCTTTCACGCTTAAGCCACTGAACCAATTTCAAAAATTATTTCACCAACGGAAAGCTATAATAGCAGGGAGTAACATAGGCTATTTTTATCCCGGTATTCCCTTGAGAACGGCAACTACACGGGTAAGGCGACTGAAACCGAAGCGAAGCGAGGGCGGGTTGCTAGTATTGTATATATAAAGCATTGATTTCGTCGATATGATCAGTTAAAAGTAATCTGAAAAATTAAACATTTTAAAAGGGAATCAAAACGCAAATATACTCGTATCTAAGAAATTAGTTTATTTCTACAACAAAGATGATTTTTGTTGCTCCAATAAATTTGTTTAATTTTATATCAAAATGTTATCCATATAATAATAGGCAGAAAAACAAATCATCTTAAACAGTTAATCCAACCCTCAAGTTTAAATTAGACATTATTAGTGCATCCATTCAAACATGCGGTAGGTACTATAAAACATATTTTTAAGTAAAAAAGAAAATCGCCTTCAAAAAGCACCGAAGAACTAAAAAGTCCCTTTGAAGTCGTTACCTTAGATAGAAGTTTGTAGAGGTTAGCTAGTAGTTTATAGGCGATACAAACTTCAACTGGTTATACTTTTCTTCTAGTTAAGCGATGTGTTTCTTAACATAAAAATAATTTATTTTTTGTTTTATGGTGGCTATATCACACTATAAAAAATACCCAAAACGCTTCAATTGTGCATATAAAATTTGACGTCGATTTTTCCAAAATCTTATCATCAAATCCTAACTTGATTATGATTACGAATATGGGGCCACCTGGAAAGTGTACCCTATCAACCAAAAAAGAATTATCCAAATCGGTCCAAACGCCTTCGAGTAATCGATGAACATATATAAAAAAAAATCCAACAAATTAAAATTCTTTTTTGAATTCGAAATTGTTCCAATGTTTTAGTGGTCTCAGCAACATTTTAAAATCATTGGGCTTATCATTGCCTTATGTATCTAGTATAGGACATAACTAAATATTAAATTATAACTGCTTAGACACAGTATTCTTTCTTAACAACACAAAGATATTACACAAGGCATATAATGCGTTGTATTTATGAAAGTTAATAATACACCACGACATCTCAAGTAGCATAGATCAATAACTGCAATATCTGCGAGTACAATACAGACTGAAATTGCCCTTTATTATTATGGAAGTAATTGGAATGCCTGTCGACTGTGAAATTGCACGTTCATTGAAGGACTAAACGTGAAAAGCGTAAACATGAAGTCATAATAATGTTGTTGCTTTCTAAATTACAGTTTCATTCACCACAATCGGAAGGAAATTGACCCACTATACCACGCTCATCAGACGGGTTGATAATTTTTTTATGGGTGGGTTATGGTAAGCGCCCACGCGGTCTATTCCGTCCGGGGCGACGGAAGGATGGCACGCGGATCCATAGCCCACCCGTACCCACGTCGCCTTCGTCGTTGGGCCGACCACCGGAGCAGGGTGACTTGTCGTCAGTGGTCGGCCCGACGGCATACCCTTTCGGGTACCCTCACCTCTCGACGTCCCTGTCCTGGGACGTCGATCGCCGTGGCGTGGTCAACCTCTCTGCGGGTTAACGGGTTGGTATAGGGTTTCATTTCAATTTTTCTTTTTTGTTGAAATTTTATATGCATATTTAATCCCTTAGTAATCATTTACGACACGCACGGGCAGGAAAGGAAGTGAATTGTACACTTACTCCGTCATCACACGAATTACAGTTTAGATTCTTTTTTATTTTGGTAATCTGACTAAGGTCTCCACACTCTACATCTTCGTTATCTATACCAATAAATAAAATTGGAGTGTCTGTTTGTAATGTCAAAATAATAGGCTTTTTTCATGCTCACACGGTTATTTGGACGACACCTATGCCTAAAATAGCAATTAAAAAATTTTGTCTGTCTGTCTGTCTGTCTGTCTGTTTGTTCCGGGTAATCTTCAAAACGGCTGGACCGATTTCAAAAATTCTTTCTCCAATGGAAAGTAATAATAGCAGGGCGTAAACTAGGCTATATTTTATCCCGGTATTCCCACGGGAACGGGAACTACGCGGGTAAAACGACTATAACCTATAACAGAAGCGAAGCGAGGGTGGGTGGTTGCTAGTATATATATATATATATATATATATATTTCTTGTGTGTGTGTGTATGTCACTAAACTCCCCCTAAACGGCTGGACTGATGTTAATGAATTTTTTTGTGTGTGTTCAAGGAGATTCAAGAATGGTTTAGATTCACAATGTGACCCGGTAGTTAACGCTGCTGTCGATTTCAATGCGAATTCCTTTTAACTTTGACTATTCCTTTTGATTTTGAACAGCAACGCCTGTTGGGATATAATAATTTTTGACTTTTACAATATGAAAAACTTGTAATACTATTTTTATTGTTTGTTATCATTATAGTGGGCTATTATTCTTTCTCTTCTATTACGGAGAAGGTTCATGCCAAATAAAGAGAGATACAAGCTGATGAAGATGTCTTCCAGGTGTTAAACTGGACCATTCGATTAGTATATACAGTAACTAAAATTTTTAAACAAAGCACTGAATGATTGTAAAGATACAAGCTTAATAGATTTGTAAATATTCAATGACTATTTTCAGTAAACGAAGTTATACTTCAATACAAAAGATGGCTTGCTTCTAATCACCGACGCTCACGAATCAGTTCGCGGCAGGCTTTGAGTGGTACCTATTTTGTATCTTAGCTTTGTGATAAATAATATTTTATACATACATTTGTACATATTATCCTTACTAATATTATAAATGCGAATGTAAGTTTGTTTGTTTATTACGCTTTCACGCATAAACCACCGAACCGATTTCAAAAATTCTTTCACCAGTGGAAAGCTATAACATCAGGGAGTAACATATAGGCTATATTTTATCCCGGTATTCCCACGGAAACGGGAACTACGCGGGGAAGGCGACTGAAACCGAAGCGAATCGAGGGCGGGTTGCTAGTATAATATAAATTAGCGAGGTGTTACAAATGCATGGCGGTCGGGCATACCCGACCGACATGCAAAAACTGCTTTGACTGCAGCGGGACTGACCAGGAGGCTGACGACGACAGTGTTCCGCCCATCAAGGAACCCGAGATGGGAGTGGCGGTGGCGCGCATATGCGCAAAAACCACCGCCCCCGGGCCCGACGGTGTTCCTAACCGCGTGTTGGGCCTGGTCCTCGACCACCTGGGTCCCCGCCTCAGGGAGCTGTTCGACGCGTGTTTAGCGTCCGGACGGTTCCCTGGGTGCTGGAAGGAGGGAAGGCTGGTGCTCCTGCCGAAGCCGGGACGGTCTCCGGGGTCGCCTTCGGCCTACAGGCCTATCGTGCTGCTCGATGACACGGGCAAGCTACTGGAGAGGGTGGTAGCTGCCCGCATCGAGCGGCACCTCGTCGGCACGGGGCCCGATCTGTCGGACGCCCAGTTTGGGTTTAGGAGGGGTCGTTCGACGATCGCGGCTCTGTTGCGCCTGAGGGCCGTGGCGACTGAGGCCGTCACCGGTGAGGGAGTGCTGTTGGCGGTGTCCCTAGACATCGCCAACGCATTCAATAGTCTGCCATTCAGCTGCATCAGGGAGGCGCTCCGGTATCACGGAGTGCCAGCTTACCTGAGGCGGCTAGTGGCAGACTATTTGGTGGGGCGCAGCGTCCTCTGTACCAACCGAGCAGGGGACGTTGTGCGAACGCCCATGACGTGCGGTGTCCCACAGGGGTCGGTCCTCGGACCCACCCTGTGGAACATCGGCTACGACTGGGCGTTGCGGGGGAGCCTCCCGCCCGGGCTGGGCGTGATTTGTTACGCCGACGACACGCTCGTCACAGCCCGGGGTGGGACGCTAGAAGAGGCGGTAAGCCTGGCGACCTATGGCACCGAAGAGGTCGTCAGGCGGATCGAGGCGCTGGGGTTGAGGGTCGCCCTGGACAAGACGGAGGCCCTCTTGTTCCATGGGCGCCTTATGAGCCCTCCCATCGGCGTCTCGATCACCGTCCGATCGGTTGACATCAGCATCCGGGCCCATATGAGGTACTTGGGCCTGGTGCTCGACGGGCAATGGTGGTTCCACGCTCGCTCCATGGCTCGTCGACGCGGCGTCCGCCCTATCGTGGCTTATGCCGAACGTGGAAGGACCGAGCGCTACGTGCTGACGGCTGTACACGGGGGTCATCCGGTCGATGGCCCTGTACGGCGCACCGGTGTGGGGGGGGGGGGTCCTTGACCGTCCGACTTAGGGCCCTTCTGTGGCGACCACAGAGGGTCATGGCGGTCAGGGCCATCCGCGGTTACCGCACGGTTTCGACGGAGGCAGCGTGCCTATTGGCCGGTACTCACCCGTGGGACCTGGAGGCGGAGATGCTCGCCGGATTGTATCGGTGGGTGACGGGGGTGCGAGCGGCGGGCGGTGAGATCTCGTTAAGGAAGCTCACCGCCTGGCGCGTCGACGCCCGCCGAGACGTCATTGTCCGTTGGGCAGTCCGGCTGGAGAGGCCTCAGTTCGGGGTGCGAACCGTGGAGGCTGGAAAGGCGGCACGGAGTGCTCTCCTTCCGATTAGAGCAGGTGTTGACGGGGCATGGGAACTTCGCCAAATACCTGCACAGAGTCGTAAGGAGGGAGAGTACACCGTCCTGCCACCACTGCGATTGCGACGAGGACACGGCGCGCCACACGCTTGAGGCCTGCGCGGCTTGGGCAGTGCAGCGCCGTGAACTCGTCGCAATCATCGGTGCCGACCTGACACTGCCGGCCATCGCTAGGGCGATGGTCGACAGCGTCGGGAATTGGGACGCGGTCGCAGCCTTCTGCGAGACAGTGATCTCGCAGAAGGAGGCGGCGGATCGTCTGCGCGTGGACGTCTGCGGGGTTCTCGGGACCACCAGGGGACCGCATTCTTCGGGGGCAGACGCCGCACACGAGGCATGGCCGCTTCGCAGATCTGCGTTAACGCACAGCGGATGCGGCCAGCCTCGGCATCCTCCCCGTCCGCCTGGGGCGGTGAGGACAGCCACGACTGAACGATGGCTGCCTCCACCAACAGGTCCCGATCCAATCGACCCACAGCCCACCGCGGAAACGCGGGAGCTCCGTCCGCCGTGTGACCCCTGCTGGGCTGCAGAAGGGTCCGGGAGACCTCTATCCGGATGTATCGGTGGTCGGATAGGGTCTCAACCTCCTCCTGGACGCACCAGCTCCTCACACGTGCTGCGACATTAGGGCTAGCGAACGACAAGCCCACTATCGACCCGCCCTGCTGCCGCACGCACGTTTGCACCGAGCCCCTGTTCAGCAAACAGAGGCCCAGTGCCGCCGCCCACTCTTCGACCGCCCGCCCGCGGTCATTCGTCCTGGGGGACCCCCAGACTTGGCGTTGTAGTCCCCCAGAACGAAGACTTGGCGCGGTGCCAGTCGCCGTATCGAGGCTCCGAGGATGGTGAGGAAGGCCCCGAAATCCGTCGCGCTCCTGTTAGGGGAGAAGTAAACACCAAATAGCGTAACCTCTCCCCATTCCGCCGTGACATAACCATCGCCCCTGTCCTTGAGCAACAAGGGCGGGGAATGCCACGACGTGGAGGCGACGATTGCCACAGAGCCGTCACTGCTGCCCAGCCAATTGGGCCGGTCAGGCACCACGTACGGCTCCGCGGCTACGGCTGCACCGATCAACCACTCCGCCATGGCTTGCAGGAAAACGTCCTGTGCCTCGGCGGCGTGGTTGAGGTTGGTCGCCAGGTGGTAAGGTTCGGCCGCCATTAGTGGGCCGTATCCATCACCTCCTCCATGCTGGCGGGCGATCGGGTCGCGCTAGGGGCGGGAGCGGCCGGGGTCGTCGGGCCGCGCCGCCCCTTTGGGGCCGAAGCTGGGGGTCTGCACTCCCTGCCCCCCATGCGGTGTTTGGCGGGCCTATTGCCCGCCGCACACGCATGGCAGTGGGGAGTGGCGGCGCACGATGCCGCCTTATGCCCGGCTTGACCGCAGCGGAAACAAAGGTCGCTGCAGTCAAAGCAGTTTGTGCATGTCGGCCGAGTGTGTCCGACCGCCATGCACTTGTAACACCTCGCAGGCCGGGACTCCAGCACGGACACCCGCGCCGAGCTCCAGCCCACGAGGAGCCTGCCTGAGTCGGCCAATTGCTTGGCCGACTCCACCGGGCACTGCACGCAGGCAGCACCGACACCACCCGGACCAGGGCGGATGGCGCCAATTCGGACGGTGTCCACGGGACACCCGGTTTTCGAGACGATGGCCTCCCGGATGTCATCCACCGTCACGGAGTCGTCCAGACCCGCGACGCGTAGTTCTGCGCACTTTACGGGTCTGGCGATCTTGACGCCATCCTCCGCAGCAAACAAACCCCTCAGCTTGGCGGCCATGCTATCGGCCGTCTTGGCGCCCTCGGCCCCAGGGAACTCTAAAATCCGAGCCCCTGTCCGGGCCTTGCGGGTCCTGGCTTCGACGCCTCCTAAATCGGAGATGTCAAGCTCCCGCCGGGCGCGACGTAAGACGGCCTCATAGCTGAGGCCATTTTCGGCCGCCTCAGGCAGCATGGTGATCACCACCGCGGCTGACTTTGGCGGCCGGAGCCTCCTGCGCCACCTCTTGTTTTCGGCTCCTGCCTTGGGAGCGGAGGCTTTGGCGGCGCTTTTGGCCTCCGCTCTTCTCTTCTGGCCGCGACTCTTTCGGCTGCGCTCGGCCGTCTGCCAACCCTCTTCAGGCGCAGCAGGGGTGCCGGGCACAGCAGTCACGGCCCTGGCTGCATTGACCGCCTCCGGCGGTGCATTTGCCGGCAGCGGCTGAGGTCCGGCCTTGGCAGGAGCCGGTCCCACCTTCTTCTTCGCGGCGGGGCCTTTGGGCTTCGGCCCAGCAACGGCCGCAGCGTAGCTTCCTACACGCCCTCCCTGGCAGGGTAGCGCGGTAGGGGCTGACGCCACGACCTTCGGCCTGTCCGCAGCGAGGGGCGGCCGGAGACGGGGCTCCGGAGGTAGAGACAATCTCTTCTCCAGAGCCGCCATGCGCGCGTCGAGCATTTTGCCGCCAACCTTCACTACGGCGCGCATGGTCTGGTCCGGCACGCCGTCCACTGCGGGTAGCGGGATCACTTCGGCCGGCTGGGCCCTCTGGCGACTCGCCACAGCGCGAGTTGGCGCAACGGGGACGGCGAGGGCGGCCGCAGGGCCGGCGCTTGTCGGCGGCGAGGTCTTCGCCAGCTGCACGATCTGGCTCCGCAAGTCGGCCATTTGTCTTGCCAACTCGCGGTTCGCCTTCTGCACCGCCGACAGCTCTTTTCGTAGCGCCTTGTTTTTCTCCTGCAGGCCTGAGACCTCACCACTAAGGCAGGTGTTTTCGGCCTGCAGGGTGGCTACATTGGCAGCTCGGGGGTCGCCACCTACAGCGGACTCAGCAGCCGCCGTGTCGGTGGGAGGGATGTCTGACAACACCCTCATCATCCTCGCGGCAGCCGCCTCATTTGCCCGCTTCTGGGCTTCAGTCCCCCGTACTGCGCCGGCCGGCGATGGCGTCACCGACCTTGCCGCCACTACTGCGCCCCCTCGTCCCCTGCGAGAGGCCGGAACTTTGGGAGGAGGCATGATGGTGCCACTCCCCTCGGAGGACCCCGAACTTCCACCCTCGTTCAGGGGGCGCTTCCGCACCTGCGAGGGGAGGACCCCCTCCCTGACTGCTAGGGCCGCCGTCAGGACCGACGCCAGAGACTGCAATGACTCAGCGACGGTCTCAGCAGCCGACATGCTGCCGCCTTCGGTATCCGACGGCCCTGCGGCATTGCCGCCCTCGTCCGTCGACTGCTCCACAGTCGCGTCGGTCTCCGCCGTCGCAATACTGCCTGCGTCAGAGACGCTGGCGTCACTGAGTGAAACGTCGGCAGTACGCAGTGCCTTCAGCTCCGCCCGTCGCTTCTGCGCTGCGCGCCGTCTGGCCTCCTCTTCTTCTTTCGGGCCTCAATTTTCGCCGGGCTCTCGGCTGATTTGGATGCCTCCAGTACGGAACTGCAGTCCGACGAGGCATCCAGGTCTTCTAAGCCAGTTTTTCTGTAGCTTGGCTGGGCTTTATTGTGGGAACAAGACTCCCCATTCTTGGTGGTTTTGGGCATCTCACCCCTCCTGTCTGCATCAATGTTTGTTGAGAAATCCATATAGTTCCCACGAGTAAGGGAGAAGTGACGGTCCACCCGAGCAGAGATCCCGATACCCGGGTAAGCGTAAATTTGTTTCCCAACACAAGGGGTCCGCAGGTACCTTGGCTGGGGGCGCGCTAACGACTGAACAACCCATCAGCCATGCATCCTCTCGCCGCGCGCCAGAACTTAGGATTCTGGGTGATTGTTTTATAGAGGTTTTCTTCCTCGCGGTCCAGGCGGTTAAGCCAAGACCCTCGCTCCTGAGTCTAGGCCTCAAGACAAATGTCCCGAAGCAAGAATCAGGTCTACGATTTGTCGCGGTTGGCAAATGCCTGCCTAGTCCTCAAACGAATGAGTGACTGGGCCCGTCGAATTTTCGCGTCCAATACCCTCTACAATTAGAGGGCATGGAGCGAATTTGGGGCATCCCACAAACTGGGCCCCCCGCGGGCCAGATATTTGCCACGAGCGACAATTCCAGAGAGCAGTCCAAGGAATTGTCGCTCGTGCCCAGGGTACACCACGCGGAGGTTTCTGGCGTAGCACCCCAAACGGAAACTGCTTGCCACTTATTTTGATCTTTTTTAAGGATCGAGTGATATTTATGAGAAATATATTTTTACGTACTAACTAGGAACAAATACCCATTTATCATAACAAACATACAAAATCTTGAAATTTGGTATTTTGTTTCAAACACATCGCGAAGATGTATGTATAATATTATATAAGTTAGTGAAAGATAACAGGGCAGAGTATTTTTCTTGATAAAGTAATTTTTCTATGTAATAATATTTAATGATGTTACTTTTATATTTGCTTACTTGCTTTATCTTATACAATAACTTTCCATTTGGTATTTCTCAGAAATATTCTACTAAATGTGTTAATAAAGACACCGACGTAGGCATTTACTTGAATAATATATTTTCTTTTTTGATATTACAATTTTTTTTCCGACAGTGTACGTTGAATTTTAGATCAGAACTTTCTATCTAATATTGTAAATAAAACTACTTTTACGGATTATATCGCGTTTGTATTTGATTTATGATTGCCTGACGTTTCGAACACTCAAAAATGTTTTAGTAAGACAAAGTAAGCCGCATCTAAAATTAAAAATCAATATTAATTTAGCATCATGTCCCCTGAGTTTTCTTGCCGGATCTTTCTCAGTGTGACCGCGTTCCGATCCGGTGGTAGTATATTAGTTTTGTTAGTTTTAAATCAACAAATTGTAACAATAATTGCTACAAATTTAATAATTAATAATTACTAACCATAAACAATATAATTTTTTCATATAGAATCATTTTCTTCTTACACTGACAATAAATTTGTACTAAAATGTGAGTCAAAATTTAATAAATTTATAACTAATTTTTTGTATCGGGTAGATAATTATAAATGTCTGTAATAACGATTACTTGTTGGACGTAAGACACCTTAGTCCGCCCGTGACCATGAATGCTGTAAAGTGTTCGAAACGTCGGGCAATCATAAATCAAATACAAACGCGATATAATCCGTAAAAGTAGTTGTGTTTACAATGTGTAGTGCTCGCGTAAACATCAGATTTCTATCCAATATTCCTCTCCGCAGAAGTGAATTATTTCCTTGGGTACAGTTTTATTAATCGTGAAAAGCCAATAAATTACATTGCATACTTTCTGTCATCATCATAATGATAATCATAGCTCATATACTTCCCACTGTTGGGCTAGAGTCTCTTTCGTAATGGGAGGGAAATTGAACCACTATACTACGCTAGTGCAACGTGTTGGTGGATAGTTTTACTTAGAGTTTTCCTTCTCTTGAACAAATTTAATATGCATATTATTTATTTATTTATTTATTTATCGGGAGACCAACAGCTTAAAAGTAATAAAAATCTAGAAAAACATATTTAAGATACATAAAGCCAATAACAGGTGCTCACTACTATGCTTCACATAAAACAATACAACGGAGAACATTAAATTAGCCTATTGATGTGTTGTGAAAGAATCGAGACTGAGTGTCCGTTTTATCGCATCCGTATTAGCGTTGAATATATCGAATTTATGTTTTTTATATTGATTATTAAGTGTATTGCTCGCTCGCCACAAAAACGCATTCTGTCGGTAATTAGTAGATACTAATGGGAGATGGCAGGGGGTATGATGTCTCGAAGCTCTAATTGGTATATTAAAACTTATTTTTGATAATAGTGTAGGACAGTCAACAGATCCATTGATTATTTTTAATAATTACTATTAGTAGTATTATAAGCCATTAGTCGTCTTGTACGACATCCACGGGCCAGAGAGGGTGAATTCTTAGGTTGGGTTCTCACGGCATTATCCTGCACGTTTATTTTGCAATATACGTCTTAACGAATGAATACTGGCACATACACTGTACAAAGAACCGTTCACATGTCATTTGTACTGCAAAAAATCCTGCACCGCTTATATGTTTAAACGAATACTCAACGGACTTGTTAAACAAATCGAATGAACTTTAACGTATTCGGTTTACAGTGGCGCACAGTATAGCTTCGTCGCGTTCACACGGCACGATGTTCATACCTTTTACGCAACTGTGTGAAGATCACGGCGATTCGTTTTTACACGGATGAAAATCTACCATATGAACACCCCGGTGAATGTACGTTAAAATAACGAATACAAAGAAAACGTGCAGGACTATGCCGTGTGAACCCAATCTTACTCCGTCACCACACAGAGATATAATGCTTTGTAACGCTTTCTGCAATAAAAAAAATTGTACGTAATGATCCAGTTGGTGTCACATTATATTCTTAACCACGGGAGTTTCTGTTCATTATCTATACCAATAAATAAAATTGGAGTGTCTGTTTGTAATGTCAAAATAATAGGCTTTTTTCATGCTCACACAGTTATTTGCACGACACCTATGCCTAAAATAGCAATGAAAAAATTTTTGTCTGTCTGTCTGTCTGTTCCGGGTAATCTTCAAAACAGCTGGACCGATTTTAAAAATTCTTTCACCAATGGAAAGCTATAATATCAGGGCGTAAACTAAGCTATATTTTATCCCGGTATTCCCACGGGAACGGGAACTACGCGGGTAAAACGACTATAACCTATAACCGAAGCGAAGCGAGGGCGAGTTGCTAGTTAAAAGTAAAATAGAAAATGAAACATCAAAAAATACAAAAATAAAAGAATCAAGAAGAGAAAATGATCACAAAGTTTGTCTCTGCCCTACTTGTGAGAAATTACACATAAGTTGTAAACCAAAATGTCTTACTATTGAATCTGTCTATACCCGTATTTCTGTCCCATCGAATCATTTAATTGAGTGGAAATACTGAATGTCTGAGGTCGAATTCCAATTTAGTATAAATGGCGCAAGACATGTATTTGTAACTTGGATCGTATTTATTTCCATCTATCCATTCGTCCATAGAAGTTCTTCATTGGAGCCTTACACAGAAGACAATACCATAATTACCAAGTTGTACAATTATATTGCCGAGCGTATTTGATGTTACAAATTTGTTAAATATTAGGAACAATTATACTATTTTCATCATCATTCATCTTTTCACCGTCAACTGATGGATATAGGCCATAGAACGTGGCTCCTTAGCAGGATTATTGCCGTAATTGCCACGCATGGTGAACAGGTTGGGGATCGCAGTATACTGTTTATGTTTCCTAGTTGAGCATAAAACCAAAGAATATGCATGAAGAGATTAATGAATGTGGAGGAGGCAAAAGTGGTATGTCAATATCGTAGCAAATGGAGTGAAGTGGTCTCTGTCTACCGCTATGGGAAAGAGGCGTGAATATATGTATGTTGCTGTCCATTCTCCCATTCAGTTAGACGATTTTTACAGCTGCCACGAGTAAGGTGTAGTGGCAACTATATTCTTATCCGTAATTACATAAGCAGCTATTTAATACTTTCATTTATATCTTTACTATTTTTATTTTTTTTATGTACCTTAACCCCTCACGCGCCAAACATCGCAGCGCTCTCGAGTGCCCCGCGCGCTTTGGTATATTGAAAAAAGTTCAGTGAATTTTATGGTTTTATGTAAACTATTATTGTTGCTAAATGACAAGGAAATATGAAATAAAATATATATTTATATATATATTTATTAAATATATATTGATTGGTTGATTTAAATAAAAGTACTAAAAGCAATTGCTAATTGTGAAGTGTTTATTTGGGTCAAACGTGTGTCCCAAAAGCGCTTTGAGCACATTTTTTTTTTGGGTCTAACGGTGTCCCAAAATCGCTCGAGCGATATATATAAGATTTAATGTTATACACTGTATTCTGATTGCCTTAAAAGGATCGATCCTTAACTGTTTCTATTATTTATGACTTTAATATTATTATTAATTATACGTAAACATTCATGTTTACCACGTCTGGGTTCCAATTATTTTGTAACGCTAATTAGGGATGGGCGAACTTTCTGAAAAAGATCGATTCCTGAATCGATTCGAATTGTCATGCAAAGAATCGATTCATAAGAAAATTAAGGTCTGAAGGATCGATTCCCGGTTAATCAATCTATCAATCTTTTCTTTTAGACGGGCTTGTGACCTTTTTCTTAGGAAATCTCGAGAGTAAATATGCGATGAGCTTTATTTTTAGGAAATCTGAAAATATTATTAATCTTAAAATATACCTAATATAAAACATTAACATATTTAGAATCGAGTGGGCAGAAAAAATCGAATAACAATGCACTAAGGTATAGTATCGATTCACCGAATCGATTCAGTGTTTCGTATCGATTTATAAAATCGATTTTTTTGGGACTAAAAATTCGACACTTCGATTAATCGGTCTCAAATCGCCATCCTTAACGCTAATATCAATTAAATATGATAAAATAATTCTTCCAACATTTAATGTTTACGCGAATGTTACATAAACAAAATGAGACTACAATTAAAAATTGATATATACAACGTTTTCAATTTTGTTTTCATTTGAGTGGAATCCTGAAACAGATTTTTTGATTTCGGTGGTCCGGTCGGCTGTTTACCTTTTTGGGTATTTATCCTCGTCAACGTCTTGGAAAAAGAGTAACGAGAAAATGTTTTTACTATGCCGTTATTTCAAATACATTAAAACATTTATGATTTGGAGAGCACTAAATTATTCAAGGTTGAAAATGTCTTACTATAGAATTTTTCTGTACTCGTATTTGATACTAATTTTAACTAAGATCCACTTAATACAGCTTTTAACTACAGGAAATAGTTGAAAGTCCATGTCAGACTACTAGAATTAATTTCGATGATACAGTAAACTGCCTCTTGCTCGGAGAACTCATCGTTTGGCAACGTGATGCCCGCTGATAATTTATTGCCCGCCTTCTGTCCAGTGATTCAACTTAAGAAACACTCTAGGCCTATGACGATGTTCGGGGCCAATACAAGTTTTTTCAACTGACTAGTGCAGGCGTATTGTGTCCTAATTGCCTCAGGAAATATATTAAGGGAGGTATACAGTAATTGAGTAGGCAACTACCGTAGTAAAACATATCACGTAGGTGTGAGTTTCTGAAGTACGCCAAGACGCCACCAAGAAAAGTAATTTACTGGATGGCCTATAAACGAAGAGAAATGCCAAGGATGTTGATAACTTGCCCAAAAGGCGTAAAGAGATATGACAGTTTATGGTGCCCTATACTGCCCTGATTTCAACACGGGTGGTCGAATGATTGGGTTATTAATAGTAATAACAATAACATTATAGTTATAACTATAAAAATACGCTTGGAGTCAGGCAAACAAAAAATCGCTAATCCTGATTATCCTAGTAAGGATAACGGGTCAAACTGTTTAAAATATTGAATTGTCATCGGTCCTTAATAAGTGTGCCAAATTTCGAGTTAATCCGACGTTTTGAAGGGGGTCAAAATCATGTTCAAAAATATCGTTACATACTAACATAGATACGTCTGAAGCTAATAAAAGCGTATTAAAAAAAAAAAAAAAAATGATTATTTGTTATAAAGCATCTGTCAAATAGAATTTTATTATTTTTGTAAACGAATGAAACTATATTGTGAAATCTGTTATAAGTGAATGTTATTGTGAAAATTAAAATTATATTTGTATTTGTCAATATGGTATTACGATAAAGAGTTTTTTTCACGCCTTTTGAAGATTTTTTTATTAACAAGCTTGAAGTAGAAGCTGTTCACTAAACTGTCCTAGGCAGGCCTTTTAATACTTCTTTACTTTCCTAGCACTATTCCAATTTATAAAGGGCCCATCTTTATAAATTCACACAGCAAGTCTTATTAACACGTTGACGGACAGTACCGCCTATGGCCATCATATACCCAAAATTAATTCTTATCCTAATCTTATCCTCTCTACCTTATCCGTGTAAGACGTAGATCGTATAAGACGACTAGAGGATGTAATATGCAGATAACACAGGAGAAGGAAAACTCGACTTAAACCCCACACCAATACGTCTGACCAGCGTGGTATAGCAGGTCCATTACTCTCTTATTATGGAAGAGGTCTGAACTCAGCAGTGAGACTTATGTGGGCTGAGAAGATGATGAGATGATGCGCTATAGAACCGATGCTCTTAAAATTTCATATACACGTTGTGAGGACTAGACAAGAGACTGAAGAATACTTTTCAAGAGAAGTACTTCTTTCCTCCCTTCCCGAGGGATAGGAAAATTGATTGGAAAAATAAATTAATATGAGCGAACGCGTTGGTATAGCTAATGAAAAATATAGGCAGAATAAAGTTGAATCAGGAACTGGGACGCGGTCGCCGCCTTCTGTGAGGCCGTAATCTCACGGAAGGAGGCGGCGGATCGTGTGCGAGTAGAGCTCCTATTCGGTGACACGTTCCGCCGCCGGCGACTCGGGCGGCGCAGGCGCGAGTATCTGCGCCTAATGCCGCCCTAGCCGAGGCCGCGGGTGATCGGACCGGGGAATTGTCCGTCACCCGCAGAGAGGCTGACCGCGCGACGGCGACCGACGTCCCAGGACATCGAGAGATGAGGTTACCCGAAAGGGTATTCCGTTGGGCCGACCACTGACGACAAGTCACATCTGCTCCGGTGGTCGGCCCAACAACGAGGTGACGTAGGTACGGGTGGGTTATGGGCCCGCGCGCCGTCCTTTCATCGCCCCGGACGGACTGGACCGCACGTGCGTTTACCATAGCCCACCCAAAGAAAAAAAAAAAAAAAAGAGTAAAGTTGAATTCCATCTAATTAGTAACAGCATAAAAAATAAGAAGGTTTATTACTTAATTTTATTGCACCTTGAAAATATTTATATCGTGTTACAAAGTATTTTTACAATAAACGAAGCAAATTCACTTAATTGCTGTAGATTGTAACCTACAATCTCATACATTTTCTTTTACGACTATGATCATTTGGCTCTGTATAAAAAAGACCATTAAAGATAGAAAAAGCAGACGTACTGAGTTACATTAATTGCTCGTAACAGCTAAGACATAAATACGTCAGTAAAGGCCGTTACTGGCAAGAAACTGTCGTTAAGACCTTCGGGTGGTAGCTTAAAATCTCTATCACCCAACTTATCCTTAAAGACATAAAAAGAACATTGATCCGACGACAAAATGCTAAAAGTTTCGCACAAATGCCATCACTTTGTTACTTATTACACAAATTGGTTTTTACCTTGAATTATCATTCGACATTTATAAGAAAGAATGGAAATACCCAACTATTATCTACAGCTTAACGACTTTCATTTTCGAAGTGATAAATACATGTATTATACATATTTCGTCACGCTATTTTTGTTTATGCGTTATAGAAACCAAATTTATTGCTAATAAAGGAGATCATTACAAAAATTCGCGTTTGTCATTGATCATTTTCTAAGAAAATTTTAATAGTAAAAAAAGTCTACAACGAATATGTTTTTATATTAATTAAGAGTGTGCGTGTGTGAGTGAGTTAATCAGAACATTAGCAGTCATGTACTTATCTTTTATCACTTATCTTGTCCGCTAGAAGTAACTTGCTACAGTAGAAGATTACCTAACAAGGCACTCTGTTGCCACCAACTGGTCCCTGTGACTGATCAAGACGTCAGCCGATCAGAAAATTATTTTGACGGATTTCATTGCAATTGTATTTGATGTTTAATTTACTGAACTTTCTAACTTTTGTTTTGTGTTCATAATCACAGGCTCATTTCCAATAATTTCTCGCTATTACAGAAATATTTATATACCTGCTACAGTATTAGAAATACGATCGTAATACTCATTTTTGATAAATTTTTATTCCTAATTTAAAAAGGAAATGATTCTATAGAAATAAATATGTATTTAGTTAGTTAAAATTGTACCTCAAATACGTACGAGAAAAAGTTTATAAGTTATATTTCAAATCGTCATCGCAGCCCACGTACGTCCCACTGTTGGGCTCGTGCTTCCTCCAAAATGGGAGGGAATATAACCTATGCTGGTCAGATATGTTATGTCAGTAGAGGGTTTCATTTCGAGTTTTCTTCTCGTGCACAGTTTTTTTTTTTAAATTTTATTTACATAATTACATAAAAATTACATAAACCATAACAAAAGAAAAGGAATGTTTTAACTTACATGCTACATTGCAAAACTGAAAATAACCATTATATTGTTGCACTAGGTTTACACTGCCCTCCATACTAGTTAAAACTGTATTACGGTAGGACAGTATCCTCCAAATATTTGGCTAGTAGTAGTAGTAGTATTTAGCTAGTTAAAATTGTACCACAAATACGTACGCGAAAAAGTTAATAAGTTTTATTTCAAATCGTCATCGCAGCCCACGTACATCCCACTGTTGGGCTCGGGCTTCCTCCAAAATGGGAGGGAATATGACCTATGTTGGTCAGACATGTTATGTCAGTATAGGGTTTCACTTCGAGTTTTCCTTCTCATGCACAGATGTTCCGTGATATTATGTGTCATGTTATGTTATGTGATATTTCAAATATTTAATCATTATTCTGCTTTATTTCCCGTGTGGTGATGGAATAAGAATATAATTCATCGGCGTCGGAAAGGACGCCTAAGGGATAAATATGCATATGAAATATATGTAAGAGAAGGAAAACTCGAAATAAAAGCTGATGCCAACACGTCTGACTAAAGTGATATAATAGGTTGATTTCTTTACCTTACTGGAGGAGGCCCGAGCCTAGCAGCGGGACGTCTGTAGGCTGATATGATGATGATGATTCTGCTCTTATCCAACTACTTGGCGTCCACGCAATATATACCTACTCTCCAGCCATCGCACCTTCATATTAAATATAGTATAATTATTTGTACTACTTGCGTCATATCTACATATATATATATATATATACATATACATCAGTGTAACACACACATTTAGACTTGACGTCAGGCCCAGCACTATTTTGCCTGATCCATAGGTATTAAGGTCAGCTATTCACAAACTCCAGTAGTTCTAAACGGCCCGAGTAAATAATGCTTAAGCTTAATTGCCATACCACGGGCATTTCAGTTACAACTAACGTTCATAACAAACCTGTTTATATTGTTAATTCTATTGTCACAATTTCTCTCAATTAGAGAATAAATTCTCTTAAATTAATTTGGGTTCTGTTAAACTACGTTTAGTATGATGATAAAGTTAAATGGGAGATTTTATTATAATTATTTTTAGCACTGTACTTTACTGCAGAATATCGGGATTGCAATCACTAAAAAATATATTTTTGATGTGAAACATCTATAGGCGAGGAGGCGCCTGATCATGGGCGTGGCGTAAAGCGACGCGTGCCGTGGCGAGGCATCGCCACGCTATGTGTATGTGTAGTGTAGTGCCGACCAATTGTCACTGTAAAACCGTCAGAGACATCGAACATAACTATTATATTATATAATTACAGAAATCACTCATTAAAAGAATGAGTTGTCACAATTTGAAATATTTTTGAATTTTGAGTTCTTCTATTTAATTAAAATAATTGTTTATTGAATAAAAATCATCATTTTCTAAAAAAAAAAATCGTAATATTTTATTTACAAATTATGCCCTATTGGTGCCTGTCTTACTTTATGCATATATACTTATACAAAATAATTTCGATGTTTCACATCTACCAGGTGTCCTGAGCAACGGCTTACTTTTTTATAGTTTAGCTTAAAAATAAACTAAATTTAAAAATGTGAAATCGAAAGATGTATTATTTAGTACGATTACGTTGAAGATTCTTCCTTAACTATCAACATTATTAAGCTCTAAGATGTAACATACTTATAATATTTTCTGTTCTAGGTGCAGTGTAAATTCACTGGTAACAAACAAAAGGGATAGGTGATGCCTTTAGTATTATCGCACCTCATTACTCGCTTTCACACTCGCTTCTTCACGATAGAAGGTTGTAAAAGTCCATAAGCAACAGTATCACTTACCATCAGATGTGCCGTTTGCTCGTTTGCCACAAACACCTATAAAAAACGATACTAAAAATAAAATGCAATATAATTGAAATTGTGCTTTATTTTTTGGTAAGCTAACTAAAATTTCATTTGGGAATATGCCGAGTGGTCGAATTTCGGCCATAATTAATTTAAATTAATTTTTCTGCTACATAATTTTCTTTTAATTATATTTATGTATTATTGTATATTGAGTAAACTGTATTTCACTAATTTATACTAATATTATAAATGCGAAAGTAAGTTTGTTTGTATGTTTATTTGTTTGTTTGTTTGTTATGCTTTCACGCTTAAACCACCAAACCAATTTCAAAAATTTTTTCACATTTGGAAAGCTATAATATCAGGGAGAAATAGGCTATATTTTACCCCGGTATTCCCACGGGAACGGGTACTAGGCGGGTAAGGCGACTAAAACCGAAGCAAAGCAAGGGTGGATTGCTAGTAACTAATATATAAGTACAAATATCTATTAGACATTGTCATTATAATTATGATTATTTGACATTCAGTTTATCTAGAGATTTTAACCGTAAATAAAAGTGTATAAGCGTGTGCGTGTGTATCGATTGCATGATAGTGTGCGTAATGCCTTTTTAATGAATTTAATGTATGTATTTATATTTCATTATTATATTAAATTTTAGTTTTTTTCATTTCTCCTCAATATATTTTTCAAACTGTGTCAAATTTTATATTTGTCCATCGACAGGACTTTCGTAAAAAGGGGAACAAAGTTTTTGCTTCACGTATCAATATATAAATTACAAAAGTAGATCTGGTAAATCATCATGACAGTTCATATACGTCTCACTGCTGGGCTCGAGCTTCCTCCACAATATGACAAAAGTTGACCTACTATCGTACGCTGACATGTTGGTATAGGGAAATAAATAGTATCAAACTTCTAAAACCTTCTTCTTCAAACTTTTTCTTCTACAAACTTTTCAAACCGCCTTTGCGTACGCTAAAAACGGCGAAGACATTTCAAAGATAATGTAAACAAATAATAATGGATAGACAAAAAGATAACAAATATTAACGCTCCAATATCAACGGGTTGCACGTATACTCCCGAAGCGCCCTATGAACTTATAGCATCTACCCACATAATATATATATTTAATATTAAAACCAATTCTTGTTATTTATTCATAATTCATGTTGCAAATATTTATTATAAAATTATCTACTTTAATTTTCTGTTTTAATAATGATTAATTTATATGTGTATCTTATATCTAATAAATAATGTATTAACATTATGCGCATAAGCCTTTATTAATATGGTTAACACTTTATTTGGCATAAGTGACTTCACTGATGGATCTGTCAGAATACCAGCGCTAGGGTAATCATAGTGTCTTAGCAACAGCTGAGGCAGATACCATATTTTGGCCTCACGCATGTGCACATTATTAATAAAATCCATAAATTTGTTGCTATAGGAAAATGTGAGGTTGCAAAATAAAATTTTTCTTTCTTTCTTTACATCTTTTCTTCTTCTTAGTCAGTTCGTTCTTGGCAGAACGGTCATGATCATCATGTAACATGGGATGAGGCAGATGTTATTTGCTTCACGATATTTCGCCATGTTTCCCTGTTTGAGGACATTCTAGTACACTCATTTAAAGGACCGCCCACAGCAGATCTAATCTGGTCGGTCCATCACATGGGTGCCCTCCCACGCGGCCTAAGGCTTTCCACCTTGCCCTGAATAATGATGCGTTCTATGGACTGGCCATCCCGTCTGGAAACGTCCAAAAAAAGATAGTATGCGAGACTGTACTATAGAAAATAGACGCTGCTTGATGCCGAGTTCTTGAAGTATCGAAACGTTGGTTCGAAATTCGGTTCATGATACTCCAAGCATTTTTCTTCAGCACCACATCTCCAGCGCGTCGATCTTTTTCCTTTCCACTTCACGTAACGTCCATGTTTCAGCAGCATATAGAAATATGGGGAAGATAAGGGTTCGTAAGAGTCTAGTTTTTGTGGTCTTCGTGATATTTTGATGCCTCTACATATATATCTTCTTGTATATATTGAAATCTATCTTGAATAACATTCAATACTACAGAGTAAAAAAAAAACCTTATTTTCCTTCGCAACACAATCGACATAGTACCATGTATTGAGAGATAATACGCTCCACTGTGTAAGAGCACTATTCCGTACACATAATACGATAAGCTTGTTCCTTCTTCCGGATTTGCCAGCCCTCCCATAGCACATTTTCTCATAAACGAGAATAAATGTTCTATACGATAGTTAGAAATATACTCAAGATAACAAAGAATGCAGACAATAAATTATATTTTTGGTACAACTTGATTTGTATCAGTTATATTTCACGAAACTTTTGTAACGTAGATTTATGTCATATAAATAACACTTTTTGTGATTAAACTTGTAACGTACTTGTGGTTTTATTAAAAAAAAATCTATTTCCTAGCTCAGGCCGTGGATGACCGGACCAGAAATTAGTCCGTCGCCCGCAGATAGGATGACCGCACGACGGCGACAGATATCCCAGGAAGGGGACGGCGAGAGGAGAAGGTACCCGCGAGGTATTCCGTCGGCCAACCACGGTGAACAAGGAACTCGGTACCGGTAGTCGAACCAACGACGAAGGAGAGGAGATGGTGGGTTATGGGGCCGCGTGCCGCCCGTTCGTCACCCCGGACGGAAATGGACGGCGTGTGCGCTGACCATAGCCCATAGAAAAAAAAAATCTATTTAATAATTTAATAAATGAAACAAAAGGACGAAAAGAAAGATTACCTTTTTACCATTATTTTATTAGAAAAACATCAAGAGGACCAGTAAAAGAAAATCTCTATAGCACTTCTAAAAGCGGCGAGAGAGAGCAATTTGTGCAACCTCATACTGCCCTGCTATTTTCCTAAATAGCTCAGCGAGTGATTATATCTGCCAAAAAAGAGCAAAATAGAATAAAGATTAAAAATAATTTATATATTTTTAGACTAATGAAATAAATGCAGTTATTATAATATATAGGTAAACTATTCAAAGACCACTAATAAGATATAATATTTGCAGACTTTAAATAAATACCTTTTGTATGTTAGCATTGTATTTGCTTTGTACTCAGAACATCGAATATTACGAGTGTGTTACCTCTTAGAACTAAATAATATTGATAGTTAAGGTTCAACGCAACCTTTCTAAATAATACATTCTACACTCATATGTTAATTTTTGGCTAGCCGAGGCCGTGGGTGACGTGACCAGGGATTAGTCCGTCACCCGCCGAGAGGCCGACCGCGTGAGGAAAGACCGACGTCCTCTCCGAGGGGGGGACGTCGGTTGATGGAAGGGTACCCCAAGTAGTAGTATTCCGTCGGGCCGACCACTGGTGTCAAGTATCCCTGCTCCGGTGGTCGACCCAGCGATGAAGGCGACGTGGTTTTCGGGTGGGTTGCGGGAGTTGCGTGCTTAAGCCCCTCTGTCGCCCCGGACGGAGTGGTGCGGAGGCGCGCCGACCGCAGCCCAGCCTCAAAAAAAAAAATTATAATTTTGTAGTACTGACAGAAGTTTTTTTATAAATCTCTAAAAAGTCCTAGAACCATACATATTCTACTATTACTACATACTACTCTCTAAAAAGCCATAGAACATACATACTGTATACTCGAGCAATTTCTGAGAATCAACTTCGCACATAAAGCGGCAATAATATGTATGGCGTGCGAACTTACTTCTTATACTGTATCTCGACTTTATAAGTCACAACGTAACCACCAAATTTGTATAACAGTGTGACAGAATAAAATATGAAAGATAAGCTAAAACCATATTTTTTTAAATTCAGTTTTGTCTTCTTGTTTTGTATTGTCTATCAAGTGTTAATATGAACCCATTGTTGTCCGTATTGAGTTACAATTTTCTTCACAAATTATCAGTTTCTTTACATCTATAGTATCTTCTATATTACTTATTGTCCGTCATTAAATCAAGTCGCCACACTCAATAGTGCTAGGGCCACATGGTATCTTCTGGGAATATTGAAGGGAATCGAAAACATTTGTAGATCACTTCTATATCATAGTCGCTACATCCCAGCTGTTACTATATATTACATTACACAAAATTCTATCAAAATTATACATAACACGTTAAAACGCTTACGATCATCATCATCTTGCTCTTATCCCAATTACTTGGGGTTGACGCAATATGTCATCTGTTTTGACATATTGCAAAAAGTTTCGGTAATGACTTTTATGACCGGCCGCCTGCCTGACGTCAACCCTCCTTGGGAATGTAATCGTTGACCCAAATGGTACCAGATGGAGTTGGTCCGGGTCAATCTAGGGCTCTTAGTCGTCTTTTACGACACCTACGAGCAAAGCAAGGGTTGGTAGTATTCGAAGCCGCTACCACACAGCACGATATTAAACGCTTACGATTTTGAATACAATACAAGACTACTATTTAACTCTTCCACGTTACCGTTACTGCACTTAATTTGGTTTAAAGAATACTAAACAATGAAACGTTTCATCTATTTAAAAATTGTATATTATTTTTAATATGTTACACAAATTTAATCTGTAAGTAGACTCATCGTTATAGCAAGCGCTTAAAACTTAATTTCTTTTAGTTGCTGTTATTAATTAAGCACCTAATTAAATATTTTTTATGGAATAATAAATAAATTAAAAATTATCCGTGTGGTGACGGAGTAAGAATACAATTCAGCCCCCCCTCTCTTGCCCGTGGGTATAGTAAAAGACGATTAAGGGATATAATATGCATATAACATCCATGCAAGAGAAGGAAAACTAAACAAAATCCTATACCAATACGTCTGACCAGCGTGGTATAGTAGGTCAATTTCCCTCCCATAGTGGAGGAGGCCCGAGCCCAACAGTGGGACGTGTATGGGCCGAGAGATGAGATGAATAAGTAAATTGAAAAGAAAACAACGAAAAATCGTCCAGAAATAGCCGTATAATTATATTTTTTAATATGCTTTGACTCAACAGTAAGATATATAAAAGTATTTAGTCATCATCATTTTGTTCCTATCCCATTTACTGGGATCGACTTAATATGTTCTCTCCTTATATGCAACCCTAGCACACGATATCTCTGTGATCATTTCATGTCTACGCTGCATCGACCCATGGTGAAACAATATTTGTCAGTTTCACATAGAAACCGGGTGCTCTTTCGTAACATACCTCGTGTCGATTGCGGAGTATGCCCCAGCCCTGTCATCACTCAATTTATCTTTTGACATAGTGCAAATAATTTTGGCAATGTATTTATGGCTAACCGTGGTGATGGAGTAAGAATATAAACCAGCACGCCCTATCTTACCTGTGGATGTCGTAAAAGACTAATGGAAGATTAAGGGATATAATACGCATAATATAACAAGTATGCAAGAGAAGGAAAACTCGAAATAAAACCCTTTACCAACCTGTCTGACCAATAATATTATAGAAAGGTCCATTTCCCTTCTATTGTGGAGGAGACTCGAGCCCAGCAGAGTAAATAATATGAGCCGAAATGATGAAAAATGATGATTTATAGCCGGGCGCTTGCCCGACGTCAACTTTTCATAGAAATGTAATTGGTGATCATGTAGCGGCAGATGGAATTGGCCCGGGTCGATCTACTGGAAAATATATGGGCAATAGCGTGGACGCCACGGTGAGGTGAGCTATCAAGTCTTTGCCACACATAATATGTATTCGCCACACATATATAGGTAATATTATTACTTATATCAATCAAAGATGCAGCTGAACCATCAATATAATTAAGGAAAAACAGATAGTGGATGTGAGTTCCGTGTGGTAAGTAAGAATACAATTTACCACTCTTTATCTTGCCCGTGGATGTCGTAAAAGAGGACTAAGGGATATAATATCTGTGCAAGAGAAGGTACACCCGAAACAAAACCCTATTCCAGCACGTGTGACCAGCATGGAATAGTAAGCCCTTCTGTGGCGTCCACAGAAGGTCATAGCGGTCAGGATCATCCGCGGGTACCGCACAGTGGTGACGGAGGCGGCGTGCCTGTTGGCCGGGACTCCCCCGTGGGACCTGGAGGCGGAAATGCTCGCCGACTTGTATCGGCGGGTGTCGGGGGTGCGCGGGGTGGGGGGGAGTGTATTGTTTCCCTGAGGGAGCTCACCGCCTGGCGCGTCGACGCCCGTCGAGACGTCATCGCCCGTTGGGCAGACCGGCTGGAGAGGCCTCGATACGGTGTTTGGACCGTGGAGGCCTTCTGGCCGGTGCTGATACAGTGGTTGGAAAGGCGGCACGGGGTGCTCTCCTTCCGACTCGTACAGGTCTTGACGGGGCATGGATGCTTCGGCAAGTACCTGTACAGGGTCGCTAGGAGGGAAAGAACTCCGTCCTGCCACCACTGCGATTGCGACGAGGACACGGCGCAGCATACGCTCCAGGTCTGTGCCGCTTGGGCAGAGCCGCGTCGTGAACTCGTCGCAATCATCGGTGCCGACCTGACGCTGCCGACCATCGCTAGGGAGATGCTCGGCAGCATCAGGAATTGGGACGCAGTCGCCACATTCTGCGAGGCAGTTATCTCGCAGAAGGAAGCGGCGGGTCGCGAGCGCGAGGAGCACAGTCTCAATGGTGCGACCCGCCACCGGCGACTAGCGGCGCAGGCGGGATTACCTGCGTGCCATGCCGCCCTAGCCGCGGCCGCGGGTGACGTGACCGGGGATTAGTCCGTCACCCGCCGAGAGGCCGACCGCGTGAGGAAAGACCGACGTCCTCCCCAAGGGGGGGACGTCGGTCGACGGGAGGGTGCCCCGGGTAGGGGGTATTCCGTCGCGCCGACCACTGATGACAAGTAACCCTGCTCCAGTGGTTGGCCCAACGACGAAGGCGACGTGGTGTTCGGGTGGGTTGCTGGTGTTGCGTGCTTGAGCCCCTCTGTCGCCCCGGACGGAGTGGTGCGGAGGCGCGGCGAATGCAGCCCACCCAAAAAAAAAAAAAATGCATGGAATAGTAGGTTAATTCCCCCTCTCATTATGGAGGAAGTATGACAACAGCGGGACGTATATAGGCTGAGATGAGTTAGTAGGACGGGTATTATTAGTTTTTGGGTTGATTTACAATCACATTATATATATTTCATAATTTTTTATACTGCAAAATACCTCAATACTACTCATCATCATCTTAGTTTTTATACTTTCCACAGCGGGGCTTGAGCTGCCTCTAACATAGGGGGCAAATTTATCTATTATACGCGGATATAGGACTTATTTCGAGGTTTCCTTCTCTTTCATGGATGTTATAGGCATATTATAATTCTTAGTCGTCTTTTCAACACCCACGGCCTTGATTGGGGTGGTGAACAAAATATCGTTACCACAATAAAATAATAAACCCCAACATAAATATTTTCTTGATGATTGATGTAAATTAAAATACGTTAATTCACATGTGCTACTAAATAACATTCTTCTTCTTCTTATTTAATGGCAATGAGCTACAATAATATGAGCTATTGGTGCCAGTGTCGAGTATATTGATTATTATTCACGTCTTTAGTCTTAGTCTTTCAGTCAGTCCAAGTCATGCTAAGCATGACTTGGTGCTGATATCCAAGTCATGCGTCTCTGGAAATTTGGGCAGAATGTCAAAATGCACGCAATTCACTATTATATCATTTTCACTACATTTCAGAATTTTATCTGCATTATATTACATAAAATATCAGCAAAATTATTCAATATAACACTTTAAAACACTAAAATAATGAAAAGAATATAAAAGCGCTACATGACATTTTGACATTCGCGTCGAAAGTCACTAAATAACATAAAAATGCAGTAAACGTAACAATTTTGTTATTTTTGACAATGACAGTGACAGTTTTGTGTTTTCAAACAAAACGTAACAGTTTTGTGATTTTGTACGTTATTTTACTTTGTGAAATTCAAAAATGGGTATAAGGAAACAAGGCACTTGGAAAAACGGATATTAAACTGGACCGATTCTTATCAATGACCATACATCTTACAAAAAAGGAAATAACAATTCTTTACAAATAAACAAAAGTTTTGATTTAGAGAAACGGACATTATTAAATAAATTTTGATGTTGACCATTTTTCTTCTTCTTAGTCCATGTATGTCTCACTATTACCCTTATCCTTGTCTATATTTGGAAACCGACCTACTATACTATGTGAATCAGAAAAATTAGTTTAAAGTTGTATTTAAGATTTTTCTCTTATTTCTTTCTTTTTTTACCAAATGTATGTTCAAGCAACCCAATAATTAACGCTCATAATTAGTTAAATACTGCTATGCTGAATAATATCGCAAAACATAGTTTACGTCATGGGCAATGATAATGAAACATGACTTTATAATTTTTTTTTACTGCTAGCGGTGGCATCCGAGCAAACAGTACACCTGATGGTAGGTGTTATTGCCGCTCATAGACCTTTACAAGGCTGCTGCCTACCGCACAGAAAGTGAAGGGAGTGTAAACAATGCAATGAGGTTCGGTGATTCTAAAGTCATCACCCAAACATATCACACGCAAACGCCCTTAGAAAGCGGTACTTCCGGCTCTCTCGCTCACAGAACGAAGCACAGTAACAAATTACTATTACTCGGACATTGATTTTCTCCGAGAGTGTGATACTATCCCGGACGGACCGGCCCGCGGCTGTAAACAAGCAACTGTCAACAGTGTGGTACAACTTTCTTAGTCTCCAAGAATCGTAATTGCAACTATGTATCATAGTATCAGACTTAGTAATTCAATTTAACGACAGGAAATAATTAGTAAATTTTGGTAGTTTTAAGTGCTTTGTTCTTTCTTTCGGTGTGGTGCCGGAGAAAGAATACAATTCACCACCCTCTTTCTTGCTCGTATGTGACGCAAAATACTACTAGGGGATTAAAATGTGCAGATAATATATATGCAGGAGGAGAAAACTCTAAATGAAATTCTATAACAACGCATCCGACCAGCGTAAACCAATTTCTCTCTTAAATGTCGAGAAGAATCGAGCACAATTGCGACGTTTATGAGCTGAGCTGATGATTCTTACAAAACACTTTTGATCTGTCGACCGATTGCACAGAGACTGTAGTCTTAATTAATGATTCTTAAGTAATAAAATTGTTTCCCGGGCCGGCCACGGAGGACAAGAAACTCGCTACCGGTGGTTGGTTCAGCAGTGATGGAGACGAGACAGTGGGTTATGGAGCTGCGCGCTGCCCCTTCGTCACCCCGGATGGAGCTGAACGGCGCGGCGGTGTGTGCGCTGACAAGAGCCCATCCCAATTTTCTTCATATGTCTATATAATTCTAAAAACAACAAAATATCTTGGGTAAGCTATTGCCATGTGAAGTAGCATAGTACTGCCTACCGGCCTTATACCTGCACAGCTCTTATTAAATTACAGCCCTAATGTGTATTTGTGGCAGTTAAAGTACATCTAATCTACTGTTGATAATTGACATCCTTCTATCCTGGTTTCAATTGAGAGATGGGCTAATATGTAGATAAATTGTCAATTTAGATCTGATAATTCTTAATGATTTTTGATGTTTGAGCGAATATTACACATTGTAAATAAAACTACGGATTTTAAAGCGTTTGTATTTGATTTCCCGACGTTTCGAACACTTTACAGCGTTCATGGTCACGGGCGGACTAAGATGTCTGACGTCATCTCGTCGTCGAGACCGTCTGACTCGATGACTAACGATGACAAGTCATCGTTATTACATATATTTATAATTGTATACCCGCTACAGAAATTAATTATTAAATGTTGACCCACATTTTGTTACAAATTTATTTCCAGTACAAGAAGAAAATGATTCTATATGAGAAAATTATATTTGGTTAGTACTTATTAAACATTAAATTTGTAGTAATTATTATGACAGTTTATTAATTTAAATCAAACAAATCTAATGTAACATACATTTCTGTAGCGGTAATGTTTAATAACTCATTTCTGTAGCGGGTAGATAATTATAAATATCTGATAATTCTTCTCTGACTATAGTCCTAGATTATGAAATAATCAATGTATTTTTTTTTTTTTTTTTTTTTGGGTGGGTCGCGGTCGGCGCGCCTCCGCACCACTCCGTCCGGGGCGACAGAGGGGCTTAAGCACGCAACTCCCGCAACCCACCCGAAAACCACCTCGCCTTCGTCATTGGGCCGACCACCGGAGCAGGTTTACTTGTCGTCAGTGGTCGGCCCGACGGAATACCCCCTATTGGGATACCTACCCTCCCATCGACCGACGTTCCCCCCTCGGGGAGGACGTCGGTCTTTCCTCACGCGGTCGGCCTCTCGGCGGGTGACGGACTAATCCCCGGTCACGTCACCCGCGGCCTCGGCTAGGGCGGCATGAGGCGCAAATACTCGCGCCTGCGCCGCCCCAGTCGCCGGCGGCGGATCTCCTCATCGAGGCTGCGCTCCACGCGCAAACGATCCGCCGCCTCCTTCTGCGAGATCACTGTCTCGCAGAAGGCTGCGACCGCGTCCCAGTTCCCGACGCTGTCGACCATCGCCCTAGCGATGGCCGGCAGCGTCAGGTCGGCACCGATGATTGCGACGAGTTCACGGCGCTGCACTGCCCAAGCCGCGCAGGCCTCGAGCGTGTGGCGCGCCGTGTCCTCGTCGCAATCGCAGTGGTGGCAGGACGGTGTACTCTCCCTCCTCACGACCCTGTGCAGGTATTTGGCGAAGCTCCCGTGCCCCGTCAACACCTGCACTAGTCGGAAGGAGAGCACCCCGTGCCGCCTTTCCAGTCACTGCATCAGCACCGGCCGGAAGGCCTCCACGGTTCGCACCCCGAACCGAGGCCTCTCCAGCCGGACTGCCCAACGGGCAATGACGTCTCGGCGGGCGTCGACGCGCCAGGCGGTGAGATCCCTTAACGAGATCACACCGCCCTCCCCGCGCACCCCCGACACCCGCCGATACAACTCGGCGAGCATTTCCGCCTCCAGGTCCCACGGGGGAGTCCCGGCCAATAGGCACGCTGCCTCCGTCGCAACCGTGCGGTATCCGCGGATGGCCCTGACCGCCATGACCCTCTGTGGTCGCCACAGAAGGGCCCTAAGTCGGACGGTCAAGGACCCCGCCCACACCGGTGCGCCGTACAGGGCCATCGACCGGATGACCCCCGTGTACAGCCGTCGGCACGTAGCGCTCGGTCCGCCCACGTTCGGCATTAGCCACGATAGGGCGGACGCCGCGCCGACGAGCCGCGGAGCGAGCCTGCGGAAATGCTCCCGGAACCACCATTGCCCGTCGAGCACCAGGCCCAAGTACCTCATATGGGCCCGGATGCTGATGTCAACCGATCGGACGGTGATCAAGACGCCGATGGGAGGGCTCATAAGGCGCCCATGGAACAAGAGGGCCTCCGTCTTGTCCAGGGCGACCCTCAACCCCAGCGCCTCGATCCGCCTGACGACCTCTTCGGTGCCATAGGTCGCCAGGCTTACCGCCTCTTCTAGCGTCCCACCGCGGGCTGTGACGAGCGTGTCGTCGGCGTAACAAATCACGCCCAGCCCGGGCGGGAGGCTCCCCCGCAACGCCCACTCGTAGCCGATGTTCCACAGGGTAGGTCCGAGGACCGACCCCTGTGGGACACCGCACGTCATGGGCGTTCGCAAAACGTCCCCTGCTCGGTTGGTACAGAGGACGCTGCGCCCCACCAAATAGTCTGCCACTAGCCGCCTCAGGTAAGCTGGCACTCCGTGATACCTGAGCGCCTCCCTGATGCAGCTGAATGGCAGACTATTGAATGCGTTGGCGATGTCTAGGGACACCGCCAACAGCACTCCCCCACCGGTGACGGCCTCAGTCGCCAC
This sequence comes from Lymantria dispar, assembly GCA_032191425.1. Classification (NCBI taxonomy): domain Eukaryota; kingdom Metazoa; phylum Arthropoda; class Insecta; order Lepidoptera; family Erebidae; genus Lymantria; species Lymantria dispar. Next base: position 14,109,617 of record CM063449.1, on the reverse strand, counting down.
GGCCCTCAGGCGCAACAGAGCCGCGATCGTCGAACGACCCCTCCTAAACCCAAACTGGGCGTCCGACAGATCGGGCCCCGTGCCGACGAGGTGCCGCTCGATGCGGGCAGCTACCACCCTCTCCAGTAGCTTGCCCGTGTCATCGAGCAGCACGATAGGCCTGTAGGCCGAAGGCGACCCCGGAGACCGTCCCGGCTTCGGCAGGAGCACCAGCCTTCCCTCCTTCCAGCACCCAGGGAACCGTCCGGACGCTAAACACGCGTCGAACAGCTCCCTGAGGCGGGGACCTAGGTGGTCGAGGACCAGGCCCAACACGCGGTTTGGAACACCGTCGGGCCCGGGGGCGGTGGACTTTGCGCACATGCGCGCCACCGCCACTCCCATCTCGGGTTCCGTGATGGGCGGAACACTGTCGTCGTCGGCCTCCCGGTCAGTGTCTGGCGGAGCCATGACCGGGGGCGTGTGTTCCGCCCGCCGCGGGAACAGGTCCTCGACGACCCGGGTGAGAAGGCTGGGCTGGAGAGTCTCGGTGAGGGGAAGGCCCCGCGCGCGGAGCTTATTCAGCACCGCGCGATAGGGGCGTCCCCAGGGGTCACGGTCGAGACCGTCCAGCATCTCCTGCCGACTGACGTCCTTGGCGGAGCGGACGGCCAGCCTGAAGGCTGACCGCGCATTGCGGTAGCCCTCATACAGCAAGGCCTCCCGCTCCGCGTCGCGTTGGCGCCGCCGGCTGCGGGTGTAGGCCCTCCGGGCGCGAATGCACGCGGCCCGGAGATCCGCCAGCTCCCGGGACCACCAGTGGGCCGCCCTCCTCGGGGGCGGACGCCGTACCCGGGGCATGGCCGCATCGCAGATCTGCGTCAACGCACTGCGGATGCGGCCACCCTCGGCGTCCACCCCGTCCGACTGGTTGGCAGAGGACAGCCACGAGTAAACGATGGCTGTCTCCGCCAGCTGGTCCCGGTCTAAGCGACCCACAGCCCATCTCGGGAACGCAGGACGTCCATCCGCCCCGTGACCCCTGCTGGGCGTCGGGATTACCGGGGAGACCTCCATCCGGATATACCGGTGGTCCGACAAGGTCTCCACCTCCTCCACGACGCGCCAGCTCCCCACGCGTGCGGCGACCTTGGGGCTAGCGAACGAAAGGTCCACTATCGACCCGCCCCGTTGTCGCACGCGCGTATGCACCGAGCCTCTGTTCAGCAAACAGAGGCCCAGTGCCACCACCCACTCCTCGATCGCCCGTCCTTGGTCGTTCGTCCGGGGAGACCCCCACGCCACGGACTTGGCGTTAAAGTCCCCCAAGACGAAGACCTGGCGCGATGCCATTCGCCGTAACGAGGCCTCCATGATGGTGAGGGAGGCCTCGAAATCGGTCACACTCCAGTTAGGGGAGAGATAGACTCCGAGGAGCGTAATCTCCCCCCAGTCCGCCGCGACGTATCCGACGCCCCTGTCCCTAAGGGTCAGAGGCGACGAAGGCCACGACGTGGAGGCGACGATTGCCACGGTGCCATCGGTGCTACCCAACCAGTTAGGCCGGTCGGGCACCACGTACGGCTCCGCGGCTACGGCTACTCCTATCAACCACTCCGCCATGGCTTGCAGGAACACGTCCTGCGCACCGGCGGTGTGGTTGAGGTTGGCCTGGAGGAGACGAATGGATACGGGGTCCATTAACGGTCCGTATCCATCGTCACCTCCTCCGCGCTGACGGGCGATCAGGCCGCGCTCGGAGCGGGGACTGGCCCGGTCGATGGGCCGTCCCGCCCCTTCGGGGCCGATGCCGGGGGTGTGCAGTCCCCAGAGCCCATGCGGTGTTTGGCAGGCCTATTGCCTACCGCACACGCGGGGCAGTGGGGCACCGCAGAGCACGATGCCGCCTGGTGTCCGGTCTGACCGCAACGGAAACATAGCCCGCTGCAGTCAAAGCAGTTTTTGCATGTCGGTCGGGTATGCCCGACCGCCATGCATTTGTAATACCTCGCGGGCCGGGGCTCTAGCACGGTTACCCGCACCGAGCTCCAGCCCACGAGGAGCCTGCCTGAGTCGGCCAATTGCTTGACCGACTCCACCGGACACTGCACCCAGGCAGCACCTACGCCGCCCGGACCAGTGCGGATGGTGCCAATCCGGACGGTGTCCGAGGCACATCCGGTACGCGCCATAATGGCCTCCCGGATGTCCTCCACCGTCACGGAATCGTCCAAGCCCGTCAGGCGCATCTCTGCGCACTTGACAGGCCTGGCGATCCGGACACCATCCTCCGGCCCGAACAGCCCCCTCAACATCGTGGCCAAACTATCGGCCGTCTTCGCGCCCTCGGCCCCAGGGAACTCGAGTATTCGAGCCCCTGTCCGGGCCTTGCGGGTTCTCGCCTCGACGCCCCCGATACCGGAGACGTCCAGCTCCCGCCGGGCGCGTTTTAGGACGGCCTCATAGTTGAGGCCCCTCTCAGCCGCCTCAGGCAGCACGGTGATGACCACCGCGGCCGTCTTCGGCGACTTGAGGCCCCTGCGCGACCTTTTCTTCCCCTTTCTGCCGGCTCCCGCCTGGGGAGCGGCGGCCACGGCGGCACTCTTGGCCGCCGCTCTCCGCTTCTGGCCGCGTGCCTTCCTGCTCCGCTCAGCCACCTGCCAGCCCTGTTCGAGCCTGGCAGCAGCGCTGAGCGCAGCAGGAGCGGTCGCGGGTGCGCTGGCCGGCGCCTGCGGTGCAACCGCTGGCAGCGGCCGCGCCCCGGCCTTGGCGGGAGCCGGCACCTTGCCGGCCTTCTTGGCCCCCTTGGGCCCGGCCGCGGCCGCAGCGTAGCTCACCACGCGGCCACCCTGACAGGGCAGCGGGGTGGGAGCTGACGCTTGCGGCCGCCTCGCCTTGTCCGCGGCGAGCGGCGGTCGGAGGGGCGGCTCAGGCGGGAGCCTGGCCGCTACGGCGGCGATACGCGCATCCACCATCACCCCTACTCGGGCAAGGATCACGCGTACCGCCGACTCCGACACGCCGTGCACCTCGTCGGGTGGCGGCTCCTCCCCCTTCCGAGGTCTCCCGCGGCCACGAGCCGGCGGAGGGACCACGACGAGGGGAGGAAGCGCCGAAGCCGCGACGGGTGCAGCCGGCGCAGCAGCTGCGACGGGCGCAGCCGGCGCCACGGGCGCAGACGACGGGCCCGCCCTCCCCGGCGCAGCCCGTTTCGGTGGCGAGGCTGGCACAGGCGGCGCGGCCGGCGCCAGGCGCGCGAATTGGGCCCGCAGGTCGGCCATCTCCTTGGCCAACCCGCGGTTCTCCCGTCGCACCGCCGATAGCTCCGTCTCCAGCTTGCGGTTGCGTTCCCGCAAGCCGGAGACCTCCTCACTAAGGCGGGCGTTCGCGGCCTGGAGGGCCACCACCTCGCCACCGTGGCCGGCCGGACCCGGTGTCCCCGGCCACGCCGCCACCACCGATCCTCGGCCTCTGCGCCCCCGGCGCATGGTCGGGACCTTGGGAGGAGGCATGATGATGGAACTCCCCTCCGAGTCGGTGTTGGAGCGGCCACCCTCTTGCAGGGGACGCTTCCAGGGTCTCGGGGGGAGGGCCTCCTCCCTCTTCCTCGCACTTGGGGCTGGAGCTGGCGCCTTTGCAGCCCTCTCCGTCCTCTTCTTCGGCGACGACGACGGCGATGACGGCGACGACGACGGCCTAACTGAACCCCCTACCGACGGCGCGCCTAACATCTGCCTACCTGCGGCGCATCTACCGCCCTCGTCCCTACTCTGGCCGACTTGCACCCAAGGGGTGCTGCTCTCCTCGGCGGACGGCTCTGCGGCACTTCCGCCCACGTCCGTCAGCTCCATCTCCGATGCTGCATCCGTCTCCTGACGCTCGGATGGCCCTGCGGCACTGCCGCCCTCATCCTGCGACGGCTCTGCGGCAGTGCCGCCCTCATCGCTCGGCAGCTCAGAGCTTTCGCCTGCTACCCTTATGCACGGCTCTGCGGCAATGCCGCCCTCGTGCTCGGACCCGCTGCTGCTGCCGCTCTCCTCACGCGGCGGCCCTGCAGTGGTCTCCATCCTCTCTTCCGACGGCTGGGCAGCAACGCCACCCCCGTCCCGCGACGGCCCTGCAGCAGCAATGCTGCCGCCCTCGTCGCGTGCGGCAATGGCTTCAGCCTTTATCCGCGCCCGCCGCGCCTTAGATGCAGCGCTAATGCGGGCTCGTGCAGCGACGCCTCGGCTTCGTCCTCCGGGTCTTCTTCCGCACCTGCACCTCCTCCTCGTTCCCCCTCCCCCCTGAGCCACTTGGTGTTGAGCCGGGCTCTCGGCTTCTGAGGCAGTAGTTGTCCCCCACCCATACGATTGGGGACTGACTGTGTCGGGACTTGGGCGCGACTCCAAATGGACGTCGCGCGCAAGCACCGGCACAGCAAGGGATTCCCCGGCCTGGCCGGGACCCTCTGGTGAAGTAAAACGTGTATTGACTTCTGCCATATCTTGTTGGACGTTTTTAAGTCTTGCCTTGACTACCACTCTAACGACTGGACGCTCGCGCGCTTCTTAACCCACCAGTCATACATCTCCTCGCCGAGTGGCCAAACTTAAGATTGGGGTGATTTTTTATAGGGGTTTTCTTCTCCGCGGTCCGAAGACCCCCGGTCCTGACCCCCCTGCTCAGGATTACGGTTTGGGCCTTCCGGGTCTGGCCGCTCGCAAGCGACCGACCCGTCACGCCCCGGGCCGTGACGCAACCGTCCCTGGCGACGGAGTGCCATGAGGCACATCCGCCCCATTGGCCCCGGGTCAGATCCGCCGTGCGCTCTGCCACCAGAGCCGCACGCGGAGACCCCCCCCCCCTCCCCTGCCGGAATCTTGGCCGTCCAAATGGACGCATGACGTCCAAATGGACGTTACCAGGGAGCACCACGAGGAGGTGCTCCGGCCGCGCCCCCCAAATAATCAATGTATACTGCTATTTTTAGCTAGTATAATTGACTTGCTCTAAAAGATATTATTTGGAAAGTTAATACTTTTCTCTTAAATTTTCATCTACTTTGAAAGTACATATTTGTTTTATATATTATATGCAATGCCGTCATGTATAAACAGTGATTAAAATGTGATTAGATAATTTAACATAAGTAATCTTCTTCTAGTTGCCCTCAACCCATCGCATTGATGAATACTAAGCACGTCCAGATGAAAGAAGTAGACTACGGCAGCCAGATTGCTATTTGTTTTATTTCCTGATTTCAATAATCTGATAAAGAATGGAAGTTAATGTTGAATCGTTAAACTTGAATGCACAATTAATAATGTAATAACAATAGTTTAAATAATTTCTTCATAATGGAATATAGTGTAAAATATGGATTCTAATTCTAAATTACATAAAGAATATGAATTTGAATCATCTATCGCCAAATATCCCCCATCCATCCCCATACATCACCACTCATTCTATCCATCACCATCAGTCACCACTCAATCCATCTATCACCACTCACCCCATCTGTCATCATATTGTATAATCATACAAACTTATTAAATTTCTTAGAAAAAAAAAATGGTTAATAAAATCAGGTCATACTTAAATACGTTTGATTTATTTCTCATAAAAATAATATAAATTGCATTTCCATTTCTCACAAAATTACGTAAAACAGTAATATTGAAAATTATTAAATGTACGTCACACAATACGTTTTGGGGACAGGCTTGTACATTTCCCCCTTTTTAAAGTTAATTCAGTGTTAAAAAGCAAAGCTGTATGCTTTTTAGTACAATATTTATAATGAACAACTACTGAACTGTTAGTATCAACCCAGGTTTTATACAAGAAATTAGTAGGAAAAAGGAAAGCAGAGGAAGGAAGATGGTGTAGTGGTTACTGATTTACCGTGCCTAATTTCTCAGGTTCAATTCCGTGATTCCCCGATAAATAATAACATAATATACACACATTGGCATATATATTTTGTTGCAAAATTTGGACATATTAATTTTCATGAGCTCACCGTGTCTTAAATCCACACTGAAGTATAATAATAATACACCAAGTCTCGTAATTAATTTTGAATATTCCGTAATATCGTAATCAGAGCCTTTATGTTGAATTGGGTGCGAGGGTGGATACGCTGGAGGCTTTTAAAAGGCACTTAATCAAACGCATGTAAGTATATACGACGTTAATCACACTTAATGAATTTCCTTTAGTCCCGCTCTACTTTGTTATCTTAACTCAGATTTCTAAATTTATGTGTAAATCCAAAATAACCTAATTGTAATATATTACAAGCATTCGCTGGTCTTAATTTTCATAATTTCAAATTTGAATGTAGCGAGGTTGGGAGGTGTTGGTACATCACTGTACTTTGTATGGATTTATATTGTGACCTGCATTCATTAATTATATGAACGCACATTTATATTTTGTATAAAAATAATTACATAGAAAGTCGGTTTATTTCGATCAGATTAATAACTTCGCTTCCATCTGGTGACGGGGTAAGAATAATATAAAACTATTTTTACGAATTTTCCTCGGACTCCGAGTCCACTCATGACCATGATTGCTGAAAAATGTTCTACACGTCAAACAATCAAAAATCATATACAATCTCGATAAAATTTGTAAAAATAGTTTTATATATAATATGTAATACTCGCGTAAACAATAGAAATCATGGAGTAAGAATATATTCATAACAATTTTCCACTCTTTCTCTTGCCGGTGGGTCTCATAGAAAAGGACTAAGGGATAAGATATACAGAACGTATCTGACCAGCATGGTATATTAAATTCCCTCCTATAGTGGAGGCGGTCTGAACCGAACAGTGGAACTTGTATAGGCTGAGACGATGATGATCTTGACCTCGAATAAGGATTTCTATAAAGTCATGCAAATTGCTAGTAAACTTTACTTTTATGAATTTATTATAGAGACAATTATCTAAATTATCAACAAAGTTAGTAATTGAAACATCGTTCCATTTCCGCAAAATAGTTCATTGGACCACAGATAACAACGTCAAATTGTACTTCAGGTATCCTTCAATGTTATGAATCTAATAAATGTGAATTTAAACAATCACTTAACCAAATTTGGATTAATAATAAAAGTAGTACAGTGGAATCAAAATTGTCCGTATTTTTTTTTTTTTTTTTTTTCTTGGGTTGCAGGCGGCGCGCTCCTCGCACCACTCCGTCCGGGGCGACAGAGGGGCTTAAGCACGCAACACCCACAACCCACCCACGCTGCACGTCACCTTCGTCGTCAGGCTGACCACCGGAGCAGGGTTACTTGACATCAGTGGTCGGCCCGACGGAATACCCCCTACTTGGGGTACCCTCCCATCGACCGACGTCCCCCCCTTGGGCAGAACGTCGGTCTTTCCTCACGCGGTCGGCCTCTCGGCGGGTGACGGACTAATTCCCCGGTCACGTCACCCGCGGCCTCGGCTAGGGAAAATTGTCCGTATGGTGACGAAGTGTTCATAAACTCAAAATAAAATCCTATACCAACCAGGACCAGCGTGGTATAATAGGTTAATTGCGTTCCCGTAGTGGAGAAGGCTGGAAGTCAATAGTTGGACTTATATGAGCTGAAATAATGATGATGAATGGAATGAAATTTAAAAAAGTGTATGTATGTACGTACTTATACTCACTATCTTGCCCGTGGATGTCGTACAAGACGACTATGGGACATAAAATGCACATAACATTTGTGCAAGAGAAGGAAAATTCTAAATGAAACTCTATACCAACATGTCTGACCAGCATGGTATAGTAGGTCAAATTCCCTCCCGTTGTGGAGGAGGCCCGAGCCCAACAGTGGGACGTATGTGGGCTGCGATGAATGAATGAATGTAATGCGTGTATATACACGCGTAAGAAGTTATACTTCTTTGGCGTAACAAGACAAAAAACTTTCTAAAAATCTACGTTTGTACGTTTGTACGTTTGTAGAAAAAACGACACCAATAAATAGAAAAATAAGCATTTAATACATTGAAAGTTTTATTATAACACATTATCTAGTTGACGGTGTGCGTACATCGTAAAAATTTACTCTCTTAATTTTCTCTAAAGCGCCAAAAGAATAAAACTATAACTTTAAAAATATAAGATCTATTAGTGGTTATAATCCTTAAAGATATCAATTTGCGGGTACCAGCGGCGAGGTTTACCTCCTGACGGTGATCAACATCCCGGGATGGAGACGTCGATGGGAGAGGGTACTACGTCGGGGTATTCCGTCAGGCCAATCACTGAAGTCAAGGAACTCTGCATCGGTGGTCGGCCCAACGACAATACGACGTGCTATCAGGTGGGTTACGGGCCCTTCTGTCGCCCCGGACGGAGCCGGGCGGCGGGTGCACTGAACGTAGCCCATCCTAAAAAAACAAGATATCTATTTAGATGATCATAACAATTGTTGGATATGGTGGTACTACATGATTCCAATTAAAACATCTCACACATTGAATTTAGTAATATTTGTCCCTTAGAATAATAACATATAGAAGGTAAGTCCACGCACAAAAAGTGAGGCATTTCAATTGGAGCCTAATGGAGCCTACGCCGGAACAGTCCCGTAATGTACAAGTCATTGCACTGCACGAACGTACGCAACTCTTAAAAAATAAATAGGTAATTATGACGGCTTGTGTATTCAAATGGTGCCACAACACATTTGAAAAATATAAAAAGGTTTTTAACATTACTTTTAAAATTATTCCGACGATTCATGTTAATAAAAACAAAATTTGATTTCATAATTTGTATAGTGGTTTCCGTGTGTACGTGTGTAATCGTCTGCCCGCCATTAGTATTTTTGGATTCAAATTTTTAAAGTTCGAAGTACTGACACTATCCTTCTATACGTTATTATTCTAAGATTTGTCCCTTATTATCTTAGTAATTTCTTTTACATTTAGTGTATTCATTCTTTTTATTACATCGGCTTATTTATTTTCGAATGCTGCACTCGAGCCTCTTACATTATAGAAGGCAAATTGAGTAATTATACTACGTTAGTCAGACAAATTGGTATAAGATTTTATTTCGAGTTTTCCTTTTCTTGCGTATAATAAATCGTAAAAGTCGACTAATAGATAATATCTATTTGTCGATTTTTACGATACTCAGGGGCAAGAAATGAGGTAGAAATTTCTATTCTTATTCCATCACTATAAAGAATAATTATTCATTATTTAGTTCATTCTAATCTCTTAATGTACTACTTATGGCGACGCGATAAACATATTTTTGTTGCCACCCCTTTTTGATCCAGATTTGATTTGATTGTTATGACTCTAAAGCTTCACCATATGAGCGAGCAGTATCGCTCGTCTGAAAAAGGGGTGTAAAAAAAATATCCAACGGCGATCTAGTTTGCAGCACCAACCATAAAAACGACGTTAGTCAAAGAAACTAATCGGCTGGGCAGCGTATAGTAAACGAGGATTTGTAACTATGCCAACAATTTTATGAATAGTTAGACAAAAAGATGGTTCACTGATTCATCTTAAACATATAAATAATAAAGTGTTTATCATTGAAGCGTATATGTGAGATAGATGGAATTATCAATAAGTAGATATTGAAATCTATACCAATAAATAAAATTGGAGTGTCTGTTTGTAATGTCAAAATAATAGGCTTTTTTCATGCTCACACGGTTATTTGCACGACACCTATGCCTAAAATAACGATTAAAAAATTTTTGTCTGTCTGTCTGTCTGTTTGTTCCGAGTAATCTTCAAAACGGCTAGACCGATTTCAAAAATTCTTTCACCAATGGAAAGCTATAATATCAGTGCGTAAACTAGGCTATATTTTATCCCGGTATTCCCACGGGAACGGGAATTACGCGGGTAAAACGACTAAAACCTATAACCGAAGCGAAGCGAGGGCGGGTTGCTAGTTTTAAAATAAGCGTAATTATCATGTTTTTTGGGACCTTTAAAAAGTCCAGATTTAGTAGAATATTTAATAAAAATTCAACACAATTTGTCATTTGACATTTTGATATTTGATACATTTTGATATGTGATACAATATAAGAACTATGATATATTACAAAAGAGGTCCCAATAATTAAGATTAATATAACCTCCCCAGTTTACATGCAAACACTTTCAGCTACTCGTCCTTTTCGGAGTCTAATTTATAAATGTGTCGCCTAGAAAGCCCTTACACCAATGCCCAAATCTATTGAATACACCTATTGAAATTCATGAACTAAAATGTGTTAGGTTTATGGCGTACGTCATGAATATTTGATTTTATTTTTAACCTTATTTGCGATTAGAATTTTGCTCATAAAAATATTATTTCGTATCAAATATTCATCAAAGTTATGTATTTTTTATACAGTCAACGCTATTACAGTTTTGATCATAGTATTTTATAACATAAATATATAGGTACTCCAAAATTATTATTTTTTTATTATTTCTTATTTATAAACATTTTATTTCATCATCATTCATTATTTCAGCTCGTATACGTCCCACTGTTAGGCTCGAGTCTCCTCCACAATAGGAAGGAAATTGACCTTACTATACCATGCTAGTCAGACAGGTCGGTATAGGCTTTCATTTCGAGTTTCCCATCTCTTTGATAGATGTTATATGCGTGTTATATCCCTTACTCGTCTTTTACGACATCCATGAGCAAGATAGGGAGTGGTGAATGGTATTCTTACTCCGTCACCACACGGATAAATTATGTATGTAATGCTAAACGGTTATTTTGCATGCATACAAACAATTTTTACTATGTATCGTATGCGTAATTACAAAAATATGATCTTTTGTTGATATATGACTTTCTTAAAATAAACTTAAAGAAGATTACACCGTTCATTAATATTGATGATATTGGTATTAACACTAAACCTTAATGCTTATTACATAAACTATAATATCTGGTTGATCGAGCTTCGCTCGGAATATTTTTGTCGAATTAATTTAGAGATATATTAATAAAAAATAAATAATGAAAATATTTAAAAAATTACAAAAAGAGAATAATAAAAACACCGAGATTCGAACCGACAAAAAGTGAACTCGATCACTTCCCAACTGGGCTACCGTAACTCTTGACGTTTACAACGAAATTTGAATTCATATTCTTTTAAAATTTAATGTCATTTATTGTTATGCTAAAAACACCGACAAAAGAACATTTTCTATAAATAAAACCTAGCTAGATCGATTTTTTGGACCCGAATCCTCTAGTATGCCAAGTTTCAACAAAATCGTTGGAGCCGTTTCCGAGATCCTGAATATATATATATATATATACAAGAATTGCTCGTTTAAAGATGTAAGATCTAGTTCACCCTCTTTTTTTTAAATTGCTGTTGGTGACAAGTAGTAGTGTGTCGTCGACGATTTTACAGTCGACGCAACGAGACCGATTATCGTCGATGATAAACTAGTTGAAAAAACAGTCTAAGTTTCGACTAGTTTACGTCGTAGACGATTAGATAAGACGAGACGTTTAGTTTATATTATGACGTACGTTGATCGTCCATTGGTAAAGGACAACGAAATTTCAACGAATTTTATTAGACAGCAGTTTCATTGTACAATGTACATTGACGCTTCAATATGTAATGGTAGATGGTAGTTCCATCACATGATAGCAGAGCGCAATGAATTGCAATTCCATCTATCTATACGTAATGATTTCGCCTCGACTCACGCCCACGGGCGGTGAGGTTTGCGGGGCGGGTAAGGAGCGTAGCGAGCTGTGCGAGTGCGCACGCGTCCCGTCGTCGAAGTCCGGGCCGATTCGGGCGAACATTTGCAAGTCGTCTTCGCGTTCGTGTCATTCATTGATGCGACGACCGATTCGCCAAGCCGTTCATACATAAACATGTTTATCAGTCAACTATAAACTAGTTTATTAGTTCACGGCAAAGAAACAGTCGGAAAAACCGGTTCGTTTATTCAACGACCACCACTAGTGGCAAGTAATCAAACAGCACACCTGATTGTAAGTAATACTGCCGCTTATGGATCTGCAGACTGAGTGTGAATGTGTGCAATGAGATATGGTGATACTAAAGGTATCACAAACACGGGGGGACGTCGGTCGATGGGAGGGTACCCCACGTAGGGGGTATTCCGTCGGGCCGACCACTGATGACAAGTAACCCTGCTCCGGTGGTCGGTCCAACGACGAAGGCGACGTGGTGTTCGGGTGGGTTGCGGGTGTTGCGTGCTTAAGGCCCTTTGTCGCCCCAGACAGAGTGGTGCGGAGGCGCGCCGACCGCAGCCAAGCCCAGAAAAAAAAAAGGTATCACAAACACCCTCAAAAAGTTGAGCTTATGGCTCTTTCGCTCACCGAATGAAGTGCAGTAACAAATTGGTACTATTTAGAAGTAGATTTTTGCGAGAGTGTGGTACTACGCCGGACGGACCAGCCAGGCTGTAGACAGACGACTGTTGACAGTATGGTTCTACCACATTTTTTGGCATTTCACCTCTTCAGTGTAAGTGCTATAGATATGGGTCTTCTCTAGAATGGATTTCTTCTTCAGCGCTGTACAGTACAGCCGGCATTGTTTTAAATTTCCTTTTAAATATACTTTCACTTTCAGTCAAATTAGGGCATTATATTCCTTACTCGTCTAGACACAAGATGCGTGCAAGGGAGTGGTTTTAGAACTGTACGCAGGGGTGCTCTGATTGAAGGACCTGTACGACTCACTCATATGGGCGGCGTCCGTGACCGTCATGATAGAGCTCTCTTGCGGCGACCACAGAAGGCCATGGTAATAAAAGCTATACACGGGGCTCGCACGGCGGCGAAAAAGGCAGCTTACCTGTTGGCCGGATTCTACTAGTAGATGTCGGCATTATTTCGGCCAGTAAGATGGCCGACCACCGAGTCGTCAACTATAGTGACGTCATATCCAGTCAATCCGTCTGGAGAGACCTCGGTACGATTTTCGGTCACATAGGCCTTCCGGCCAGTGCTGATGAAGTGGTTGGGTCGATGCCACGGGGATTTCTCCTTCCAAATGGTGCGGGTTTTGACGGGGCATAGTTGCTTCAACAATTTTATAACAAATTATCGTGATATTAAATAGAAAACAAAGACAGTATTTAGTTATAACATATACATTTTATTACGCCCTCTCTTAGGAAAAACAGTTACAACCCTTCAGAAAATGTGTACCATTTACAATAACAATAAAGGATACTGAGCAGGTGCAGAATTGTACACAGAGTGGCTATTAACATAATCACTCTCTATCAGTTCGCCGTCTAATCCTATGCTTCATTAGAGAAACTGGGTTATTTTTAGTTTACTCAAACTTTAATTTTATTTTATATGTTTCTTTATGTTTTAAATAAAACTACTTTACGGATTTTATCGCGTTTGTATTTGATTTTTGATTACCCGACGTTTCGAACACTTTACAGCGTTCATGATCACGGGTGGACTAAGACCACAATGACTTGTTGGACGTGAGACATCTTGTCCACCCGTGATCATGAACGCTGTAAAGTGTTCGAAACGTCGGGTAATCAAAAATCAAATACAAACGCGATAAAATCCGTAAAGTAGTTTTATTTAAAATGTATAATACTCGCGTAAACATCAGAAATCATTATGTTTCTTTATGCATAGAATTTTACTAAGTATTGACTCCAGAAATTATAACAGTACGATCTTGCCATTAATAATACAATTATTAATTTTTAAAACAAACAAAATTGCAATCTATACCAATAAATAAAATTGGAGTGTCTGTTTGTAATGTCAAAATAATAGGCTTTTTTCATGCTCACATGGTTATTTGCACGACACCTACGCCTAAAATAGCGATTAAAAAATTTTTGTCTGTCTGTCTGTCTGTTTGTTCCGGGTAATCTTCAAAACGGCTGGACCGATTTCAAAAATTATTTCACCAATGGAAAGCTATAATATTAGGGCGTAAACTAGGCTATATTTTATCTCGATATTCCCACGGGCGGGCGGGAAGCGAGGGCGGGTTGCTAGTTTAAATAATAAAACACTAATAGAATATGAAAGACCTATCAACCGTCGGCTATATTTTAACCCTGTATTCCCACGAGAACGGGAACTAGGCAGGAAAGACGACTAAAGCCGAAGCGAAGCGAGGCCGGGTTGCTAGTAATTTATAAATATGTACTCAAAAACTACAACGTACTGTCATACAGCTCGTCAATAACTTAAATGAACTCTAGACACGGCTGCCATATTTTTTTTTCATAAGTCGCAGCCGTATTCAAACATATTTGAAATACCTACCTACTTTATTATATTAATGATATAATTATGTAGAATATTTTCAAGATCGTAATACTGCAGACTGCCATACTGTGATACTAGATGATATAGACTATAATTTGGACATGGTAGTCGTAAAAACCGGCTTAAACATCATCAGGATAATGAGCAGAAACACTCTTCTGCAGAATGTGATAATAACTACTGCAATCACCAACTCAGAATGGCGATCGCATGGTAGATACCAATTGCTATTGTGGGCAGTCGTATGTCCAACAGTGAATATTGAAAGGCTGATGGCTAGATGGTTGGATGAAATAAACATGAGATCTAGAACCGTGCCCTGCTGAAGCCATAGCATTAAAATGAGCTTGCCTCTTATCACATGCGACTACACCTGATAATGAGGAAAAAAGTCAAGACGCTAAAAAATACGAAAATCCTAGTAATTACATTCCTTCACATTTTTACAGAATTAGGAAAAGCGTTCCCCACACATATTTTCCGGGGGAGTTCATCGCTAATTATCTTCTCAACTTTTAGATTAACGAGCTGTGGCGTCCCTAACAAAGGCGGAGTAAATTACATACGTCGTAACTTCATTACCGCACACAGAGGCCCTCGCAAATCGACGTGTTACGCACTACGTGGTACTTAAAGCCCCTAAGTTATTAGGGTTGTCTCGTTACACTGGCGAATAAAACTCTTTGTGTATAATGAGGTGTAGTATAACAATGTCATGTATATCTACTTAACTTTAACGTATATAATGATAGCGTCTTTTATTATTAGATATGGCATAATAATGTATTTGTTTATAGTAATTATAATAAAACATAACAGTAGTTTTACTTTTTTTTAGGGTGCGCTACGATCAGCGCACCCGTCGCCTGGCTCCGTCCGGGGCGACAGAGGGGTGGCGCGCGGCCCCGTAACCTACCCATAAGGTACGTCGCCTTCGTCGTTGGGCCGACCACCGATGCAGAGTTCCTTAACTTTAGTAGTCGACCCGACGGAATACTCCGAGGGAGTACCCTCTTCCATCGACGTCCCCCCGCAAGGCTAATCTCTCCGCGGGTGCCGGACTAAATCCTCGGTCCAGTCGTTGCCGGCGAAGGACTGTCCGCGTGGAGTCGTTACTCCCGCACACAGTGCGCCGCATCCTTCCGCGAGATGACAGCCTCGCAGAAGACGGCGATGGTGTCGCAGTTCCTATAATAATAGTTTTAGGGTTATATTATACGCTATCCCTTTCTTTCCAGTAGGTATCGTAATGATAAAATAGATAAGCAGATGATATCGCTATAGCATAACGAAAACTCCAAACGACATGTTTGACATTCAATGATACTCAATTTAAAACTTTATGTGTGCTACGGAGTCAGAACTACTATTCACCACTCCATATTTTGCCCGCGATATCCACGTAAAAGGCAATTAAGGTATAAAATATGCCTAACATATGCATAATAGCTATACAAGAAAAGGTAAACTCGAAACAAAATCCTATACCAACCTGCCTGACTAGCATGGTATAATACATCAGTTTTCCTCCAATCGTGAAGGTGGCTTGAGCCCAGCAGTGGGACGCGAACTTAAATGTTTTTCTTTTCATTATTTAAGGGAAATACATAGTTCATATTTCAACATAAAATCCCCGTAAGTAAAAAAAACAATAATATTCTAAAATTTTACTACATAAAACAATCAGTTTGAAGGGAATGTACGGTTTCTTATTCCCATCTTTGCAATTTTGTATGATAATTTGGCCTCCGAGGACGTAGGCAACGCTAAGATGCTGTTACATCAGCCCACATCCAATAAATTTACATCTGGCGATTCTCTAAGCCTCTCGTTCCGCGCACACTTGGTGGAATGTTTACCGATTAAGAAGATCAAGAATCCTCTAACACGCCACGATCACTACAATTAGGAGTGGTGACTTTGCCCATCATGAAAGCGAACTTATTTAGTGGAATGTAACTGGAACGAAGTTTTAAGCCTGTGACAATATCATACCTTCCCATAGTGCATCCATCGAATCAAGGCAAGCGGGCTATGGATGGTGGAATGGTCTTGTACCATATACCTTTCGCAAGAGATCTCTTATCAAAATACTCCAACCATACCTAATGTAATGCAATGTTCTTTTATAACAGCTGAAATGATGATGGTGAAATTTAAAAGATTTTACAATACTTCGTTATGAGAAATTGTACTTATCTTTAATTTTGAAATTTAAAATAGCATTGATACCTATAAAATCTATAATTGACTATGTAAAAATGTAGCAGCATCAAACTTGATTACTGGAGCGAGTATCTAAATTAAATTTACTTCAAGTATAAATCGGTTCACTTCTGACCGTTCTGAGATTTTTTAATTTCTATAATTACATTCAGGAATGGCAGAAATATATGGTGTTTCTCTTAGCTGTGAATAATAGGTATATAAAGCAATTTATAAATTTAGAAACTAAATTAAGGATCTCATAGGCTACTTAAACTATATATCTTTTTGAGTTTGACTTGCTTCGACGTGATGTCAATCCAGATCACCGCTGTCAGTTTATCAATATTTATATCATCTTGGCTCATAAACGCCCCCATGCTGGGCTTGAACCTCCTCCACCATTGGAAGGAAATTGTTAGTACAATACCTTGTCCTTGTGGTGACGGAGTAAGAATGCAATTCACCACTTCTAGCCGACAACTTGTCTTAAAGACGACTAAGGGATATATTATGCATATAGCATCTGCGGAGGGGAAGAAAAACTCGAAATACAATCCTTAACCAATACGTCTGACTAGTGCGGTATATTATATCAAATTCCCTCCTATTGTGGAGGAGGCTCGAACCCAACAGTGAGATGAGCTGAAATGATAACGATAGTGATGATGGTGATACCATGCTGGTCAGAGAGATTAATATATAAAAACCCCATGGTTTTTTTCAAGTTTTCATTCTTTTGCATAGATGTTAAATGCGTATAATATCCCTTAGTCGTCTTTTACGACATCCACGGGCGAGATAGGGAGTGATTAATCCTATTCTTATTAACGGAATAATGGAATTCAGACGGAATATTTATATCTAGATATTTTTCTGGTGTTTTTTCGATATGAAATATATTTAACAATACTTTATCAATATTAGTGTCTGATCGTCTGCCATTGAATTTATTTTCTCTTCTAATGATGAAAATGAACAAAAATATCAAAATTAATGCCTTTTAATGTTTACACAAGTATTACATATAAAATAAAACTATTTTTATGGATTTCATCGTGTTCGTATTTGATTGTTATTTGTGTGATGTTACGAAGATTTTTCAGCATGCATGGTCAGTCTCCTAGTGACATGAAACCAATGCATAAAAATAGTTTTAATTTGAAATTAACCTATATTAAAAATATATATTTTAAAATTTGTAACTTGACGTACCATCTAGTGGGAATGATTTCCTCAGTTCCAATTTTAAGAACGCATACTTAACAAATTTTATAAACTTACCATTGCTAAGTTACAGTTCCATACGTAATATACCCCCTGACGGTAAGAAGTATGCTTTTGTTAAATATTTGCTTTTATTAACTTCAGGTCATAGAATTTAAAACAGCGCTTACTATTATATGATCGTGAAATACTTACAGTAACCGCAATCCCAGCTCAAAGTATTGACATTTGATCAAAGTATCTCCGCAGACCCAAACAAATTTCTTCAGCAGTTCTTATTGAGGACTGAAACGACGATGGTTATCGTTTTATTATACAAATGGACGATATCTGGGTAAAAGTAACAATATCTTACTGTGAAAAATTACGGCTCAATAGTGTTGCGGTTTGTCTTGGCCCCGCTTTGCAATAAAATCCGCACTTCATAGGCCATTTTCCAAATTTGTGATCCCCGATATGTACTCGCACGTTTCGATCGTATACCTTTGGGCGTAAATATTTAAATGATTGTTATTACTGTACCGGAGAACCGATTGAACGTTACGTAACTTATTAAATGATCAAACGAGCGTTATTACAACCTTTCTTTATTACAATGTTTAATGTCATAGTTTGAGGAAGTGAATACAAAAATGATATTTATTAGGCTACTGTGGAATAAGAGGACATACTGTGAAGTAATAAGAGCATTATATTGATGATGATGACTGTCACAGCTCGGAAAATTACAATTTGATACAAGCCTCCTTCATAATAAAAAAATAATATGTCCTGCTACCCTACGTTGTCCAGCACCCGCAGAGAGGCTGACTGCGTGTCAGCCATAGCCCACCCATAAAAAAAAATCCTACTTTATCCAGACGTGTTAGCAAAAAGCTTTCATTTCAATGAGTAAAGTCGAGATCTTTTTGAATGTTTACTTAAAGTTTTTAAATTAATGTCATGGTATATAATAATGTCAATCAAAAGCATGGACGGCTATCACCGAAACTACATATTAATAAAGCTTAAAATCAAAAATGACTACAGACATCCTGCGAGAGAATATTGGTGTGATAAAAATAATTCACATTAAAAATAAACTATATATAAAGCCAACGACAACACTAAAGTTTTAAAATTTTCATTTATCATTTGGTTTTAATATTTGTAGGACATATAAACTGTAATGCTTCGCTTGATAACTCATGTCTCGATCGAACTGTCGTTCTTTGAACCACTGGAGTAAAGAAATGAGAGAATGTTTGTGGCCCCACAGTACTTACTACAATATGTTCTGTGTTATTTTCTCATGTGTCCCAATTGCTGTTGTAAGGAATGTGATACTACATAATTATTAAAAAAGTTATTTCCAAATATAAGCGTCGATAAAATAATTTAAGTAAAATAATTACTATTTGCTTATGAATAAGCAAATAAGCAGTTATAATCACACAAATTATATGTATCTTGATTCTTGATACTGTAAGGTTGTTAAAGTAATTAAAATAATGATCACATTAACAATTCGGTATTTTATAGGTATATAATTAAACATTCGATCGATATCAGCCGTGATAGTCGACGGTTAATAGGTCTTTCATATTCTATTAGTTTTTTATTATTTAAACTAGCAACCCGCCCTCGCTTCCCGCCCGCTCGTGGGAATATCGAGATAAAATATAGCCTAGTTTACGCCCTGATATTATAGCTTTCCATTGGTGAAAGAATTTTTGAAATCGGTCCAGCCGTTTTGAAGATTACCCGGAACGAACAGACAGACAAAAATTTTTTATTCTGTATTTTAGGCATTGGTGTCGTGCAAATAACCGTGTGAGCATGAATAAAGCCTATTATTTAGACATTACAAACAGACACTCCAATTTTATTTATTGGTATAGATGTGTGAATGTGAAATGAATTGTTCTTTCTCTTAATTCTTTGAGTAAAATTTAATTTGATAGCGGTATGATCTAATTATGAACAATCATCTGGGGTTAACACCATATGTAGTTAATTGCTACTGCAATGCAAGGATGTAATTACGTCTAAGCTATATTTTCAATTATTTCAATTTAATTTTATTATCAATAATATATGTAAAAAGCTGCTAAATTACTAAAATACCGGATATATGGATTTTTGTTTTTTATTAAATTCCATCAGATTAAAAATAATTTTATATTAATTACAAATGCAATCTAAATCAATAGACACTTTTCTGAGATACAAAAAACTAAAATACATACGTGCTAGCTGCATTGGATGTTTAATACCAATAAGTTAAAGAGTAACTGTAAGATTTCATAATTTATTTTCTAAACGTAGAAACGTAGACCCTTATTTAATTTAATATAAATCTATAATATACTGTATTCCATGTAGGAGCGAAGTAAGAATACAATTCACCATCTCTTATCTTACCCATGGGAGCTCGGCTAATGCCATCGATGCTATCTGGTGAACAATTACATTTCTAGGGAGGGTTGACGCCGGGCAGGTGGATGGTCATAAAACTATCGCCATATATACTTAATTTTTGTAATAAGTATTATGGATGGAGCGTACATATTGGGCCGACTCTAAATAATTTGAAAAAGAGCAGGATGGTGATAATGATAAGTGGACGACGACCTAAATTATTTATGTAATAAAGCAATGCAATTGCATTTTAATTATATTCGATCTTCACTTATCTATCAATAAGATTCCAAAGAATTTTCGCTTTAAATTTTAAAACGCCTCAAAACATGTTATTTGCATCGAAACATATTACCTTCATTTTCTTTAAAATGGAACTGTAAGAGAGAACTATTGATTTTTGGTTTCTTGTTATTTCAAATACTCCGTTTGTCATGGGGACCATGAAAGTTTAAAAGTGTTCGAAACGTTGGGCAATTAAAAAACAAATACAAACTGCTTGTGGATCTGATCCAGCCATATTTTCTTTCCTTTTGTTTTTCTTTGTACTAAATTTTGAAAATTAGTACATTTACATATATACAATTTTGAAGGGCATTACACTGAAGCTAATATCATATGTTGTACGAAGTATACAATTATATATATTTAGAATATTAAAAAAAAATGACAGACCACTGAGTTTCTTGCCGGATCTTCTCAGCTTGGGGCCGCGTCCCGACCCGGGAGTAGATTATTGGATTGTTCCTCTGTATTAATTTGACAACATGCAAGTGCTCTTATGTAATTCTTGTAGATTAAATGATTTGATAACACAACAAAATTCGTTAAAATAGTTTTACTTATAACTAGCAACCCGCCCTCGCTTCGCTTCGGTTATAGAGTATAGTCGTTTTACCCGCGTAGTTCCCGTTCCCGTGGGAATACCGGGATAAAATATAACCTAGTTTACGCCCTGATATTATAGCTTTCCATTGGTGAAAGAATTTTTGAAATCGGTCCAGCCGTTTTGAAGATTACCCGGAACAAACAGACAGACAGACGGACAAAAATTTTTTAAATGCTATTTTAGGCATAGGTGTCGTGCAAATAACCGTGTGAGCATGAAAAAAGCCTATTATTTTGACATTACAAACAGACACTCCAATTTTATTTATTGGTATAGATTTTACTTATAATGTGTAATACTTTTTTTTTTTTTTTGGGCTGGGCTGCGGTCGGCGCGCCTCCGCACCACTCCGTCCGGGGCGACAGAGGGGCTTAAGCACGCAACACCCGCAACCCACTCGAACACCACGTCGCCTTCGTCGTTGGGCCGACCACTGGAGCAGGGTTACTTGTCATCAGTGGTCAGCTCGACGGAATACCCCCTACCCGGGGTACCCTCCCATCGACCGACGTCCCCCCCTCGGAGAGGACGTCGGTCTTTCCTCATGCGGTCGGCCTCTCGGTGGGTGACGGACTAATCCCCGGTCACGTCACCCGCGGCCTCGGCTAGTGTCACCCGCGGCCTCGGCTAGAGATAATGTGTAGTACTTGCGTAAACATCAGAAATTATTATGATACGTATAACCAGGTAACATTACTGCAATTTCGAATAATTTTATATTAGCGTGGAATCCATTTAATCCACAAAGAACGAGGTCAGCACCTCATAATGTTACGTGCATATGAATACGTTGAGAAGAAAACAAATAAAAAGTGTGTATGTGTGTGTGTAGTGTCCGCATCGTAAAATTTACTCTCATCACTTTTCCCCAACACGTCAAAAGAAGTACAACTTCAAAATAATGCTTTAACCGCGAACCATTGATTTCATTAATCTACCAGGGCAAAGAAAATAATCACAAACGAAAACCCAGTCATAACGTAAATAATTTATTTTGTTTTGATGTTGTTCGTACGTTCTGAGATAAGGGAAACTTTCAGTGGGTAAGTACGCAATCGATGCGGTGTTATTAATGTTCTTTATTACAGTTCATTGGTTATGTCTTTTGTACCGTATTTGGCATTATATTTGTGCAAAGTCATTATATATCTATGTTTTATAATATACTGCCGATTTGGTTCAGTGATTTAAAATTATGACTTCCAGGCGCGCGTGTAAATGAAATTTAAATGTATAAAGATATAGGGGTATTTATTGCTTCAAAATGCGGTAATGCAACTATGAAATATATGAAGTAAGATTTAAAATTATATTCCTTGGGTAAATAATTCTATTTTACGGCTTTTATCGCGTTTGTATTTGATTTTTGATTGCCCGACGTTTCGAACACTTTACAGCATTCATGGTCACGGACGGACTTACTGTTCATGGTCCATCCGTGACCGATAAAATCCATAGTCGTATGTTCAATGTGTAACAGGTATTCGCGTAAACATCAGATGTCATTTAGTCTTAATTTTATTAGATTGTAATTTCTACACACAATAACGCTTAATAGATTTGAGTGAAATTTTCAATGAAATGGCTGGTAACTATTATATATCTAAGGTACTAGAAAAATATGCCTATATAGACTGTATTGCCATCTTTTATAAAAATAATAAGACATTTTTTTGGCAACATAAGAATGAAAGATTTGAGTTCAACTCATCATTTCGGCTCATATATGTCCCACTGCTGGGCTCAAATCTCCTCCATAATAGTAGAGATATTAAACTAATTACCATGCTATGCTAGTCATAAAAAACGTCTAGGAGACATAATAAGTATAACATGTCTGTGAAAGAAAGAAAGAAAGACATTTTATTTTGTAAACCTCACACAATATAGACACCAAGGAAAGAAATAAGAACTACAAACTAAAAACAAGGAGTGGAATATGTGAGGCCAAAATATGGTGCCCATCTCAGCTTATGGTACAGTAAATATGATACTACACCGCTGATATTCTGATGGATCCGTACAATCAAGTCGCGGAAGCATCAATATATGCAAAACAAATATATTTAAAAAAAGTTAAACAGTAATATTTGAAATAGTAACATTAAATTAAGAATAAAATAAATTAATACTATACTATATCATATTCTAGTTATCATAATTATCACATAGAATAGCTTAAGTAAAAGAAACAAATTATTTAATAAAGACATATAGAATATAAAACAAAATAAACATTAATACTATAAAGAAGAAACCGAAAGTACATAAATCTTGTGGTTAGCTAGGAGTCCTTGATGAAATAGAACGAGAAATAACTACAGTAAATTTGTGATCTGTATACAGAATATTAAGGTATCAATTGAAAGAGAAGGTAATCTCAAAATAAACACTATACCAACATGTCTGACCAGTATGGTATAGTAGGGTAATTGTCGTCCTATTGAAAAGGAGGCTCGAGCACAGCAGTGGAATATGTATGAGCTGAGACGAATAAACTGTGTTATGAAATATGTAACTTTTATTGTTTTCATCTTTTACACCAGGCAAAAATTATTTCAAGGCAAAAGAGAAACCACATTTACTAAATCTAGTTGTATATAAACATTGCATATTCAAAATGTTTCTCAACGTTGCTTATGCCCTTACATTACTTGTGTACTTTATGACTGTAGCATACTGAGAGCATTAACATCATTTATTCAAAATCACACGCGTAATGGTTACATTTATATGTACGATATATTATTATAACAACGTGCTTGTGCGCGCTCTAGTCAATGTATGGAAATTTATTTCACAAGCCTGTAAAGTTTTATAACTGCGAGTTTATGACTTGGTTTACTAGAGAAGATTCATTTGTAAGAGAACGCGAAAACGTAATATTTAAAATAATATTGCAATCTTGTTAAACTTTTGCGAAAAAAACATTGATTGAAATACTGTTAGGTCCATACATATGAAATTAGCGTTTTGTCGTACTGACCACTATGATCTTAAATATCCCTTCTTTGGTTAAAAATTCCAAATTCAAATTCATAAATTCAATTAGCTGGTACTTTTGAGTTATGAAAACAGTCATTCGTTTGTTTTTGTCTCATTACTTTTTTCATTGGTGTCGCTTATTATGACACAATGGAAAAATTTAAATATCAGTTTATTTACGAGTACGAGTTTTACCGTGGCACCAGTGCTGCAGAAACAGCCCAAAGGATTAATGATATGTACGGCACTGGTGTCGCAAAAGCTCGGTACGTTTTTGGTTTCAACGTTTTCGTTCTGGAAATTTCGACCTTCAGAATCAACCCCGTGGACGGCCAGAGACCAAAGTGGAAATAGAAGAATTAAAGGCTATTTTATTTATTTATTTATTTATTACGGCTCACCAACAATGTACAATCATAACACAATTTAACTCATTTCACAACATAATCTAGAATGCACATCAATTATAGGTGCGCTCAACATTCACACAACGTAACATACGTTGACTTAAAACAGTAATCTGACTAATCTAATATAAAAACAGTAAGAACAACATATGAGAAATCTATATACACACAATTAAGTTAAAAATTAAAAACAAAGATTTATAAGTTAAATAAAATAAAAATATAAAGGTTATCGTAATTTTAAGAAAAACTTATTAAGCGTCTTTTTTATGTTAGGCAGACTATCACAGAAAATATCCAAATCTAAGTGGTTTATTAAATTGTTGTAATGATCACAAGTGCGGTATAAGGGGGAGTGACGACCAAGATTCGTTTTTACTGACGGCAAAACAAAAAGTTTCTTTGACTTAAAACGCGCATGTATCTTAGGAATATTGAAACATATCTTATTGAGGAAAGCTTTGCAGTGTAAGTTATTATTAAGAATTTTATGCAAAACAATCACTTCCAGCATTATTCTGCGGTATTTGAGCCTAACGATATTGAAGTGTTCGAGTCTTTGTCTGTAGTTGCACCGATTACTGACACCAGAGGTAACGAATGCAAGGTGGCGAGTAAAAGCTTTATTTATTTTTTCTATACGATCAATATGGATAGTATAGGACGGGTTCCATATGATACTACCATATTCAAGTATGCTTCTGACCAGTGAATTGAATAACATAGTTTTGGAATAAGGATTTCTGAATTCTTTGGTATTCCGCTTAAGGAAACCCAGCATCTTGGCTGAACGATTAACAATAGAATCTATGTGTGCATTGAATTTTAATTTTTTGTCTATAATTATGCCTAGATCTTTAACTTCAGAAACCTCGGGAATAAGCACTCCATTAATATTCAAAAATACTCCGATCGGCTTTCTTTTTTTTGTAAAGACTATGTGATGACATTTACCTGCATTCAAAGACATTCTATTAGTAATACACCATAAGTAGATTCGGTCTATATCGTCCTGCATTAGTAATGCATCGTTAGGACATTTAATTTCTTTATATAGCTTCATGTCATCGGCAAATAGAGAGCAATTACTATTTTTGACGCAGTGGACTATATCATTAATAAATAAGGTAAACAAAATAGGTCCCAAATGCGACCCCTGCGGTACCCCGGATGTTGATACATATTCAGTTGATTGAAATCCAGCTAATACTACAAACTGAGGTCTGTTGCTCAGGTAAGAAGAAAACCACTCGTGAAGAATACCAATAATACCATATGACCATTGCAGTTTATTGAGAAGAATAAGGTGATCTACTTTATCAAAGGCACTCGAATAGTCGGTATATATTGCGCTAACCTGACTGCTCCTATCCACAATATTAGACACTTCAGTAACATAAGGGAGAAGATTTGTAATAATTGATTTGTGGGCTCGAAAACCATGCTGTTTATCGCTAATTAGATGCTCGGTATGGGAAGTTATAACTGGACAAACTAGGGATTCAAACAATTTAGCAAATACAGATAGAATCGAGATGGGCCTGTAGTTTTTTACATCATCCATAGCACCCTTTTTGTGTATTGGCAAAATTCTGGCTTTTTTCCACTCATTAGGAAATAAGCCCGTTTTAAGTGAATAATTAAATATCAATGTGAGAGGTAACGTCAAAGATTTAGCACACCTTTTAAGGAATAGGGGTGGCAGACCGTCTGGACCTGAACTCTTGTTGGCATCGAGCGCTTTTATTTTCTTAAACACTTGGCTTTCGGTGAATATAATTGTATGCAATGGCAAGCATTGTATCATCGTATCATGGAATAATTGATCATTTTCTGGTTCACTACTGTAATTAAATACTGCTTGAAATTGCTGAGCAAACAAATCACATATCTCTTGGCCACTTGCCACATTTTTATTATTCAAATGCATAGGTGTAGGAATAGTATGATGAGAGCTACGTTTATCTTTTATATATCTCCAGAAGTGTTTCGTGTTTTTGCAAACATTGGCTTCAATTCTAGCAATGTACATTTTATGTCGTTCACGGATCAACTTTTTGGCACGATCGCGCAGAATTTCAAATTCCAGTTTGTCACGCGGATTTTTATATTTATGATATTTTAACCGTATTTTGTTTTTCTCAGATAGGAGATTAACCAACTTATGATCAAACCATATAGGAAATTTATTGTAAGTACGAGACCTGTGTTTTGGTACATTGTCTGTGATAGTCGCTATAATTTCTGTATACAGTATATTTACCATTTCATTAACTGAGCGGCAAGCGATCAACTTGTTTTGCCAGTCAATACTAACTAGGTAATTATTAATTGCTTCGTAATTAGCTTTAAAAAAATTAAAATCAGTTCGTGGCTTACTATCAACATTAACTTGAGTGTAAGAAACAGTGGTAATTTCAATGGGTGGATGCAGAGGATCAATTTTACTGAAATGAGAATTGGGCGACTGAATTTCAACATCAGAGTTAGACAGAACCAAGTCAGGAATTCTGTTGTCACAATTTACAAAGGAGTTATATTGATGTAAACTACTTATGGCCATGAAATCTACAATACAGCGCCCGAAATTACAGTGATAATTATTAGGCTGCAAATATTTATAGTCATCACAACTAGACCATGAGATAAAACTCATATTAAAGTCACCAATTATTAGTGTCTCTTTTGCGTTACCAACAACATCACTACACTTATCAAGAAACATGTTCACAACTGTTGGCTTGAGTGGTGGTGGTAAGTACACCGCGCAAATACACAACGACTTATGCGTATTTTTTTAGTAAAGGAATCAATGAACTACCTATGAGATGGCAAAAGTGCATAGATAACAACAGTGCATACTTTGATTAATTAAATATATTTTACAAAGACAAAATTGACTTTATATTCCTCCCGTACAAAACGCCAATTTCATGTATTTTTTTTTTATTGGTGGGCTATGGTAAGCGCACGCGCGGTCCAGTCCATCCGAGGCGTTGAAAGGACGGCGCGCGGGTCCATAACCCACTCGTACCCACGTCACCTCGTTGTTGGGCCGACCACCGGAGCAGATGTGACTTGTCGTCAGTGGTCGGCCCGACGGAATACCCTTTCGGGTACCCTCACCTCTCGACATCCTGGGACGCCGGTCGCCGTCGCGCGGTTAGCCACACTGCGGGTGACGGACAATTCCCCGGTCCGATCACCCGCGGCCTCGGCTAGGGCGGCATTAAGCGCAGATACTCGCGCCTGCGCCGCCCGAGTCGCCGGCGGCGGAACGTGTCACCGAATAGGATCTCTACTCGCACACGATCCGCCGCCTCCTTCCGTGAGATTACGGCCTCACAGAAGGCGGCGACCGCGTCCCAGTTCCTGACGCTGACGAGCATCTCCCTGGCGATGGTCGGCAGCGCCAGGTCGGCACCGATAATCGCGACGAGTTCACGGCGCTGCCCCTCCCACGCAGCACACTCCTCGAGCGTGTGGAAATTCACCCCCTTAAGGGGGTGAAAAACATATAGTCTTTCACGTCTAGACCCGAAAGGCCCAAACCGTAATCCTGAGTAGGGGGGTCAGGACCGGGGGTCTGCGGACTGCGGGGAAGAAAACCCCTATAAAAAATCACCCCAATCTCAAGTTTTGCTACTCGGCGAGGAGATATGGCATGGTATGGCTGGTGGGTTAAGAAGCGCGCGCGAAAAAAAAAAAAGCGTCCAGTCGTTAGAGTAGTAGTCAAGGAGGACTCAAACTTCCAAACCATGATGGCAGAGGTCAATACTAGTAAGACTTCACCAGAGGGTCCCGGCCAGGCCGGGGAATCCCTTGCTGTGCCGGTGCTTGCGCGCGACGAGGAGTCGCGCCCAAGTTCCGGCACAGTCAGCTCCCAATCGTATGGGTGGGGGGCAATCTCTGCTCCAGCCGCGAGCCCGGCGAAACAGGTGGCTCAAAGAAGGAGGAAGAGGAGGAGGCAGGGCGCCGTAGAGACCGTGCATCAACGCCGGTTGCGCCTAAAGCGGGAAGCGGAATGGCGGGCACAAAAAGATGCCGCCGTGGCCGCGCGCGACGAGGGCGGTGCATCCGCAGCTACCGCAGAGCCGTCGCGGGGCGGAAACGGCAATATTGCCGGGGCGCCGAAGAAGAAGAGTGACAGCTCGGGCCTGTCGAGCGACGAGGGCGGATCAGCCGCAGGACCGTCGCGGGACGAGGGCGGCAGGGCCGCAGGACCGTCCAGGGAAGATGGAAGGAGTGACTCCGGCCCAGAGCGGAGTGACTCGAGACTGAGCGACAGCACCAACATCTCGCTGTCGAGCGACGAGGGCGGCACAGCCGCAGAGCCGTCGCGGGAGGAGGGCCGCAGTGCTGCAGGACCGGTGCAGAGTCCAGATGCGGCCGAGGAGATGTCCGCGGACGAGGGCGGTGGGACCGCAGGGCCGTCCGATAACGAAGGGCTGTGTACAGCAGGGCCGTCCGGGATGATGGTTGGTGGGTCGTCCGGGATGGTAGATAGGGATGTCGCTGGTGGGGAGGTGGTGGATAGGGGGGCCGCCGCTCTAACGGCGGCTCTTAGTGTTGGGATGGGAAGGGAGGAGGCCCGGCCCCCGACGAGGGATCGGAAGCGCCCCCTGCCAAAGGGTGGCAGCTCCGCATCCGAATCGGAGGGGAGCGACACCATCAGGCCTCCCCCCAAGGTTGCGACCGCGCGCCGGGGGCGCAGGGGTCGGGGAGGTGCGGTGGCGGCCAGACCTGCGACGCCGTGTCCGGCCGACCAAGGAGGCGAGGTGGCGGCCCTTCAGGCCGCAAACGCCCGCCTAAGCGAGGAGGTCTCCGGCTTGCGGGAACGAAACCGCAGGCTGGAGACGGAACTTTCGGCGGTGCGGAGAGAGAACCGCGGGTTGGCCAAGGACGTGGCTGACCTGCGGTCTCAATTCGAGCGCCTGGTGCCGGCTGTGGCGCCGGCGCCGGCCCCGCCGCCGAAAAGGGTCGCGCCAGCGAAGGCGGGCCCATCGTCTGCGCCCGTGGCGTCGGCTGCGCCCGTCGCGGCCGCTGCGCCGGCTGCGCCCGTCGCGGCTTCGCCGCTGCCTCCCCTCGTCGTGGTCCCTCCGCCGGCTCGTGGCCGCGGGAGACCTCGGAAGGGGGAGGAGCCGCCGCCCGACGAGGTGCATGGCGTGTCGGAGTCGGCGATACGCGTCATCCTAGCCCGAGTAGGGGTAATGATGGATGCGCGTATCGCCGCCGTAGCGGCCAGGCTCCCGCCTGAGCCGCCCCTCCGACCGCCGCTCGCCGCGGACAAGATGAGGCGGCCGCAAGCGTCGGCTCCCACTCCGCTGCCCTGTCAGGGTGGCCGCGTGGTGAGCTACGCTGCGGCCGCGGCCGAGCCCAAGGGGGCCAAGAAGGCCGGCAAGGTGCCGGCCCCGCCAAGGCCGGGGCGCGGCCGGTGCCAGCGGTTGCACCGCAGGCGCAGAAAGGGGAAGAAAAGGTCGCGCAGGGGCCTCAAGTCGCCGAAGACGCCGGATTGGCACCATCCGCCCTGGTCCGGGCGGCGTCGGTGCTGTCTGGGTGCAGTGCCCAGTGGAGTCAGTCAAGCAATTGGCCGACTCAGGCAGGCTCCTCGTGGGCTGGAGTTCGGCGCGGGTAACCATGCTGGAGCCCCGGCCCGCGAGGTGTTATAAGTGCATGGCGATCGGGCATACCCGACCGACGTGTCGCAACTGCTTTGACTGCAGCGGGCTATGTTTCCGTTGCGGTCAAGCTGGACACCAGGCGGCATCGTGCTCTGCGGTGCCCCACTGCCCCGCGTGTACGGCGGGCAATAAGCCTGCCAAGCACCGCATGGGCTCTGGGGACTGCAGACCCCCGGCATCGGCCACAAAGGGGCGAGGCGGCCCATCGACCGGGCCAGTCTCCGCTCCGAGCGCGGCCCGATCGCCCGTTAGCGCGGAGGAGGTGACGATGGATACGGACCGTTAATGGACCCCGTATCCATTCGTCTCCTCCAGGCCAATCTCAACCACTCCGCCGGTGCGCAGGACGTGTTCCTGCAAGCCATGGCGGAGTGGTTGATAGGAGTAGCCGTAGTCGCGGAGCCGTACGTGGTGCCCGACCGGATTAACTGGTTGGGTAGCACCGATGGCACCGTGGCAATCGTCGCCTCCACGTCGTGGCCATCGTCGCCTCCACGTCGTGGCCTTCGTCGTCTCTGACCCTTAGGGACAGGGGCGTCGGATACGTCGCGGCGGACTGGGGGGAGATTACGCTCTTCGGAGTCTATCTCTCCCCTAACTGGAGTGTGACCGATTTCGAGGCCTTCCTCACCATCATGGAGGCCTCGTTACGGCGACTGGCATCGCGCCAGGTCTTCGTCCTGGGGGACTTTAACGCCAAGTCCGTGGCGTGGGGGTCCCCTAGGACGGATGACCGAGGACGGGCGATCGAGGAGTGGGCGGCGGCACTGGGCCTCTGTTTGCTGAACAGGGGCTCGGTGCATACGTGCGTGCGACAACGGGGCGGGTCGATAGTGGACCTTTCGTTCGCTAGCCCCGAGGTCGCCGCACGCGTGGGGAGCTGGCGCGTCGTGGAGGAGGTGGAGACCTTGTCGGACCACCGGTATATCCGGATGGAGGTCTCCCCTGCAATCCCGACGCCCAGCAGGGGTCACGGGGCGGATGGGCGTCCTGCGTTCCCGCGATGGGCTGTGGGTCGCTTAGACCGGGACCAGCTGGCGGAGACAGCCATCGTATACTCGTGGCTGTCCTCTGCCCACCAGTCTGACGGGGTGGCCGAGGCTGGCCGCATCCGCAGTGCGTTGACGCAGATCTGCGATGCGGCCATGCCCCGGGTACGGCGTCTGCCCCCGAGGAGGGGTGTCCACTGGTGGTCCCGGGAGCTGGCGGATCTTCGGGCCGCGTGTATTTGCGCCCGGAGGGCCTACACCCGCAGCCGGCGGCGCCATCGCGACGCGGAGCGGGAGGCCTTGCTTTACGAGGGCTACCGCAATGTGCGGTCGGCCTTCAGGCTGGCCGTCCACTCCGCCAAGGACGTCAGTCGGCAGGAGATGCTGGACGGTCTCGACCGTGACCCCTGGGGACGCCCCTATCGCGTGGTGCTGAATAGGCTAAGCGCGTGGGGCCCTCCCCTCACTGAGACTCTCAAGCCCGGCCTTCTCACCCGGGTCATCGAGGACCTGTTCCCGCGGCGGGCGGAACACACGCCCCCGGTCATGGCTCCGCCAGACACTGACCGGGAGGCCGACGACGACAGTGTTCCTCCCATCACGGAACCCGAGATGGGGGTGGCGGTGACGCGCATGCGCGCAAAGTCTACCGCCCCCGGGCCCGACGGTGTTCCTAACCGCGTGCTGGCCCTGGTCCTCGAACACCTGGGACCCCGCCTCAGGTGGCTATTCGACGCGTGTTTAGCGTCCGGACGGTTCCCTGGATGCTGGATGGAGGGAAGGCTGGTGCTCCTGCCGAAGCCGGGACGGTCTCCGGAGTCGCCTCCGGCCTACAGGCCTATCGTGCTGCTCGATGACACGGGCAAGCGCATCGAGCGGCACCTCGTCGGCACGGGGCCCGATCTATCGGACGCCCAGTTTGGGTTTAGGAGGGGTCGTTCGACGATCGCGGCTCTGTTGCGCCTGAGGGCCGTGGCGACTGAGGCCGTCACCGGCGGGGGAGTGCTGTTGGTGGTGTCCCTAGACATCGCCAACGCATTCAATAGTCTGCCATTCAGCTGCATCAGGGAGGCGCACCGGTATCACGGGGTGCCAGTTTACCTGAGGCGGCTGGTGGCGGACTATTTGGAGGGGCGCAGCGTCCTCTGCACCGACCGAGCAGGGGACGTCGTGCGAACGCCCATGACGTACGGTGTCCCGCAGGGGTCGGTCCTCGGACCCACCCTGTGGAACATCGGCTACGACTGGGCGTTGAGGGGGAGCCTCCCGCCCGGGCTGGGCGTGATTTGTTACGCCGACGACACGCTCGTCACAGCCCGCGGTGGGACGCTAGAAGAGGCGGTAAGCCTGGCGACCTCGGGTAACGAGGAGGTCGTCAGACGGATCGGGGCGCTGGGGTTGAGGGTCGCCCTGGACAAGACGGAGGCCCTCTTGTTCCATGGGCGCACTATGAGCCCTCCCATCGGCTTCTCGATCACCGTCCACTTGGTCGACATCAGCATCCGGGCCCATATGAGGTACTTGGGCCTGGTGCTCGACGGGCGATGGTGGTTCCGGGAGCATTTCCGTAGGCTCGCTCCGCGGCTCGTCAGCGCGGCGTCCGCCCTATCGTGGCTTATGCCGAATGTGGGCGGACCGAGCGCTGCGTGCCGACGGCTGTACGCGGGGGTCATCCGGTCGATGGCCCTGTACGGCGCACCGGTGTGGGCGGGGTCCATGACCGCCCGACTTAGGGCCCTTCTGTGGCGACCACAGAGGGTCACGGCGGTCAGGGCCATCCGCAGATACCGCACGGTGGCGACGGAGGCAGCGTGCCTATTGGCCGGGACTCCCCCGTGGGACCTGGAGGCGGAGATACTCGCCGGACTATATCGGCGGGTGACGGGGGTGCGAGCGGAGGGCGGTGTGGTCTCGTTAAGGGATCTCACCGCCTGGCGCGTCGACGCCCGCCGAGACGTCATCGCCCGTTGGGCAGTCCAGCTGGAGAGGCCTCGGTTCGGGGTGCGAACCGTGGAGGCCTTCCGGCCGGTGCTGATGCAGTGGTTGGAGAGGCAGCACGGGGTGCTCTCCTTCCAACTGGTGCAGGTTTTGACGGGGCATGGGTGCTTCGCCAAATACCTGCACAAGGTCGTTAGGAGGGAGAGTACACCGTCCTGCCACCACTGCGATTGCGACGAGGACACGGCGCGCCATACGCTCGAGGCCTGCGGGGCTTGGGCAGTGCAGCGCTGTGAACTCGTCGCAATCATCGGTACGGACCTGACGCTGCCGGCTATCGATGGTCGACAGCGTCGGGAATTGGGACGCGGTCGCAGCCTTCTGCGAGACAGTGATCTCGCGGAAGGAGGCGGCGGATCGCCTGCGTGAGGAGCGCAGCCTCGATGAGGAGATCCGCCGCCGGCGACTGGGGCGGCGCAGGCGCAACTATCTGCGCCTCATGCCGCCCTAGCCGAGGCCGCGGGTGACGTGACCGGGGATTAGTCCGTCACCTGCCGAGAGGCCGACCGCGTGAGGAAAGACCGACGTCCTCCCCGAGGGGGGGACGTCGGTCGATGGAAGGGTACCCCAATAGGGGGAATTCCGTCGGGCCGACCACTGACGACAAGTTAACGCTGCTCCAGTGGTCGGCCCAACGACGAAGGCGACGTGGTTTTCGGGTGGGTCGCGGGAGTTGCGTGCTTAAGCCCCTCTGTCGCCCCGGACGGAGTGGTGCGGAGGCGCGCCGACCGCGGTCCACCCACAAAAAAAAAAAAAAGGTTATATTTTATCCCGGTGTGGCTGAATTAAGTCGATTTTAAAATTATTTCACTAATGGAAAGCTATTTTTAAGCGAGTAACATATTTAAGCTATTTTTATCCCGATATTCCTACGGGATCGGGTACAATGTCGGTGAAATCACGGGAATTTAATGGTTTTAAAAATTAATTCACTAATGAAAAGCTATATTATCAGTGAAAGGCTATTTTCATCCCGGTATTTGCCCAGGAACGAGAACTATACCGGGGGATGTCGAGCAATTTTTAAAATTCTTTCACGAATGGAAAGCTACCTATGTTGTCAGCGAGTAACATAGGCAATTTATATCTCTGATATTTCTGGGATTTATATTATTTTTTTTTTGGTATGTGTGTAAATTTATAATATCAGCGAGTAACATAGACATTTTTTATCTCGGTATTGGCATGGGAATTTCTACGTGAATGAAACTGCGGGTGTTTGATTGATATAATCTTTTTTTCACCAATGGAAAAGTACGTTATCAGAGACTAAAGAAAGGCATATTTATCATCGTATTTGCACGGCAATCTGAACTACAAGGCTGGAAGTAATATTCAAATGTGAAAGTTTGTGAAGATATTTGGATGTTTGTTACTCAATCACGCTTAAACTGTTGAGCAGATTTGGATGAAAATTGACAAGTAGATAGAATATTTCTTAAATTAAGAAATGTAATACTCTTTATGCCGATAATATTCTTTGCGATAATAGTTCAATATGCAAGTAAATTTTTACGCGGGTGAAGCCGCGGGCAAAAGCTAGTATATATATATATATGTCATGGAAGGCACAGGCAAGCAGACGGATTTTCTCGTGCCTATCGTAAATATTTCTATAACCTTGCCTTATTTTTCTATGAATAATGAAATATTTAGCAATAACAGAATAGAGATATTAGAAATGGAACATCATCTTCATTATATATTTGCACTACTGGGCTAGAGTCGGCTTCATAATAGGAGGGAAATGAACGTACTATACTAAGCTGGTCAGACATTTTAGAATAAGGTTTTTTCTCAAATTTTCCCTTTCTTATATCGATATTATTTGCATATTTCCCTTAGTCGTCGTTTACGATACTAACCGGCAAAAGAGGAGATGGCGAATTATATTCTTGGTCACTACACTAATTTGGTTTTAAATTTTATTTAATAACATATTAGGTATATTATAAATTCTAAAATTTCATCCAGAAACAAGGAGCACGTGATAATAAGTTCTTTGTTTTGATAAAAAAACATTTTCTTAGTGTTATTATCTTATCAAACACTTTCTATTTCAATTCTCTAATTCACAAGCAAGTCAAGTCACAGGTAATTACAACATTTGGTTTATAAAATTAAGTTATAAAGTACTAGCAAGCCGCCCTCGCTTCTCGTTCCTGTGGGAATAGGGGGATTAAATATAGCCTATATTATTCAGGGTGAATGTAGCTTTCCAATAGTGAAAGAATTTTTGAAATCGACAAAGTAGTTTTTAAGTTTATTCATTACAAACATACGCACATACAAAAATACAAATTTTTGCTCTTTATAATATTAGTGTAGCTAGCCAAAACGTTTTAATTTAGATAATAAATTTTAAATAAAACTACTTTACGGATTTTATCGCGTTTGTATTTGATTTTTGATTGCCCGACGTTTCGAACACTTTGCAGGGTTCATGGTCACGGGCGGACTAAGATGTCTCTTGTCCAACAAGTCATCGTTATTGCAGAAAATTTATAATTATCTACCCGATACAGAAAATAGTTATTAAATATTGACCCACATTTTGATACAAATTCATTGCCAGTGTAAGAAGAAAATGATTCTATATGAAAAAATTATATTATGTTTATGGTTAGTAATTAAGTAACATTCAAATTAATAGTAATTATATTTGAAAACCCTAACAATCTAGTATACTACCACCGCAACACGGCCACACTGAGAAAGATCCGGCAAGAAAACTCAGGTGACATGATGCCACTTTTTATCATTTGATAAAGTATCGTTTTAAGGGTCTTGATTGTCGGCTAATTATATAAAATGTGTATCGTTACACTAAATGCCAATATAGCGTGATCTAAATTATGTAACATTTTAAATAAAAAATTAACACTGGTATGTAGGATATCAAATAAATAGTATGTGGTAGGACCACCCTGTCGCAGCGTCAGGAACTGGGACGCGGTCGCCGCCTTCTGTGAGGCCGTAATCTCACGGAAGGAGGTGGCGGATCGTGTGCGAGTAGAGCTCCTATTCGGCGACACGTTCCGCCGCCGGCGACTCGGGCGGCGCAGGCGCGAGTATCTGCACATAATGCCGCCCTAGCCGAGGCCGCGGGTGATCGGACCAGGGAAATGTCCGTCACCCGCAGAGAGGCTGACCGCGCAACGGCGACCGACGTCCCAGTACGTCAAGAGGTGAGGTTACCCGAAAGTCACAACGACGAGTCACATCTGCTCCGGTAGTCGGCCCAACAACGAGGTGACGTGGGTACGGGTGGGTTATGGGCCCGCGCGCCGTCCTTTCATCGCCCCGGACGGACTGGACCGCGCGTGCGCTTACCACCCATAAAAAAAAGGATATCAAATAAATAGTATGTGGTAGGACCACATTATCGACAGTCTTCTATCTATAGTCACGGGCCGGTGCATCCGAGGTAGTACCACACTTTCACAAGAAATCGACGTCTGAGTAGCAGCAATTTATTACTACAGTTTGTTTTGTGAGCGAGAGAGTCGGCAACCCAACTGGTAGAGGGTTTTTGCATGTGGTGGCTTTTGGTGATGACTTTAGTATCACTGAGCCTCATTGCACGCATTCACACTTCACTGACTTTATTATAGAAGCGGCCTAGCAAAGGTCTATGAGCGGTACCACCACTTACTATCAGGTGTGCTGCTTGCTCGTTTGCCACCAGAGCATTGAAAAAAGAAATGTCTTAATTTAAAATCATCATTATTTTCGTTATATATGTCCCATTGATCGGCTCGAGTCTCCTCCACAATAGAAACCAAGCTGACCCACTGCACCGCGCTAGTAATACCAATTAGTATACGGTTTTATTTTGAGATTTTTTCCTCTTGTATAGATTTATATGATTTATAATTAGTCGCTTTTTACAACACCCACGAATTGTGTTTTTATCCATCACCACACGAAAGCGTCTTCAGTCATCTAAGCTCAAATATGTCCCACTATTGGGCACAAGCACTCTCCACAATAAGAAGCAATTTGACCCTTTATACCACGCTGGTAAGACGAGTTAATAAAAAGTTTTATTTCAAATTTGCTTTCTCTTGTATGGATATTTAGCGCACGTTGTATTCCTTAGTCATCTTTTACGATACTCACGGACAAGAAATCGTATGGTAAATTATATTCTTACCGTAACCCAACAGAAAGGCCCTTATTTAGCACATTGATCATCATCATCATCATCATCCTGCTCTTATCCCAATTACTTGGGGTCGACGCAATATGTCATCTATTTTGACATATTGCAAAAAGTTTCGGCAATGACTTTTATGACCGCCCGCCGTCCTGACGTCAACCCTCCTTGGGAATGCAATCGTTGACCCAAATGGAACCAGATGGAGTTGGTCTGGGTCAATCTAGATGATATGATATCTGATGATGATATGATATGAACCAAATAAGTTGCATAATTTGATTACTCTGTTTTTATTCTTTAAAAATTATCAGCATTAAAAAACACAAATAAAGAAATAACTCCATAAAGCTAAAACTTGACTATGAAGAAATAGCTTTCTAAATATGATACAAGATAATATTCAACATATCGGTGAATAGCCATGGTCCCACCCATCTAGCTCTAAAAATCACCCACAGCTGCTTTTTGTATTGTAATATCATAAAATATATAACTATCTAAACAGTCCTAAAAAAATACAATATCTATAACTGTTCAATTGGAAAATGTTAAATTTTCCTACTTCGTACTTCTTAGAACGCGATTTTATTGTGGTCTTGTTTTTCCTTTTAAACTCACATTTTATATAACGAATAAGCGATTACAAAAAGGGCTGAAAATAATACAAGAAAAATTGATTTAAAAAAATAAATATTTATACCATATAAATGTAAAGATTATATTACTAAAGTTGACGGTATTAATTTTAAAAAATGACGTCGAAGCCCGATAAATATGCAATAAAAAACCACATTATTGAAGCATATGTGGCTATATTCGATACAATATGGCACCATTACCCGGTCTAAATTGCACTCACTCAGGCAAGTATACAATGACATAGAAGCGGTTTCACATAATGATATCACTTTAGGCTCTCATCGCACCCTATTTGGTCCAATGTATTATGTACAAAGTTAAAATAGTTTGCGTAAGAAAGCTTGGATGCTTCTCTTTACCTCTTCATAAAAAAACTACCTATGTAGGTTAAGTGGAATAACTATAGTATGTGAATATTTTCTGGGACGATGATATCCTGGAATAAGTTACAAATTACTTTTGGAGTAATACGTGGACTTTTAAATATATTTAGTCAACAATGAGTTTGGCTTTTCTTAAACATTGCAGCTCATATACATCTCACTATTGAGCTTGAAGCTTCTCCACAATGGGAAGATAATTGACCTATATACCATCCTTTTCTTTTTGGGGTGGGCCACGGTCAGTACACCCGCCGCCCGGCTTCGTCCGGGGCAACAGAGAGGCTGCGCGCGGCCCCGTAACCCACCCGTGACACGTCGCCTTCGTCGTTGGGCCGACCATCGGTGCAAGGTGACTTGTACTAGTACTACTTACTACTTGTGTTAGTGGTCGGGCCGACAAAATACCTTTTGAGAAGTACCTTCTCCTCGACCGACGTTCTCCTGCTATTCGGGAACGTCGGTCATCGTCGCGCAGTCGGCCTCTCGGCGGGTGATGGACTAACTCCCCGGTCCAGTCACCCACGGCCTCGGCTAGGGTGGCATCAGGCGCAACCTATATACCATCCTAGTAAGGTTGCCATAGGGTGTTATTTCGAGTTTCTTTTCCTTACGTAGATGTTATCTGCAATCAAAATTTCTTAGCCGTCTTTTACGACACCCACGGGCAAGAAAAGGGGTGAGGAATTGTATTCCTATTCCGTCACCAGACGGAAAAATGTCTCTGATTATATAACGCTAAAAGATATCTGGATAAATTTATATGGGATACACCTCTGTTGTTCCTTGGAGTATATTGACTCTAGGCTGTAGTGGCTGACTGCATAGATAGCGTAGTGCTAAAGATATTGACCCACCCTTCTAGTGTCCTGGGTTTGATTCCCACGTAAAGCAATACTTTGCTCAATCCATAAATTGATGTTCTGATTCCGGGTGTAATTTTTTCCTTAATTGTATGTATATAAGGATTTATGTTCTTCTGTCCGTGTGGTGACGGAGTAAGAATACAATTCGCCACTCCCTCTTTTGCTCGTGGGTGTCGTAAAAGACGACTAAGATATACAATATGCATATAACACCTATGCAAGAGGGGACTCGAAAGAAAACCCTATGCCAACAAATCTGATCAGCGTGGCACCGTAGGTCAATTTCTCTTCTATTATGGAGGAGGCTCAAGCCCAGCAGTCAAATTCAAATTCAAATCATTTATTATGTATAAACCCCGCGGGGGCACTTACGTATTGTCATTATTTACATTTTTTTTTTAAATTACCGTCGGATTGGAACGGGACCGCACTGAGAAGATCCGGCAAGAAACTCGGCGAGATTGTCTATTTTTTAATTATTTTCTAATTTCACTTAAATAAAATTACATCTTACAACATGCTTATTAATAGTTCCAGTGTGATGCCATTCGAAATATTATATAAAATAATTCGCAAATATAATAATAATCACAAATATAATGAGAAGATTATGGCTTCACCAGATCCCACAAACGGCACTCGATCATGAGTTAACCACTAGAGCAGCCATCACTCCCCTCACCCATAATGGGGGGAAGGGAGTGACCTGCTCCTCGTAGCTACCGCAAGCAAACCCTTCAGTGCCAAGCAGACCCTTCAGTGGGACGTATTTGAGCTGACAAGAAAAGGCTTCTGATGTTTACGCGAGTATTACACATCGTAAATAGAACTTTTATTCGGATGCGGACTCATGCGGTCAGTCCGCTCGTGACCATGAACGCTGTAAGTGTTCGAAACGTCGGGCAATCAAATATCAAATACAAACACGATAAATTCTGTATGTAGTCACCTGTAATATAAGGATAATACCTTATAGTCTGGTGTTCTTTAAAAAAAAGATGTAAATATTTCAATTAACCTAATGAGAGTTGGTAGTGTGTGTGTTAACCTGATGGTCAGGTTC
This sequence comes from Lymantria dispar, assembly GCA_032191425.1. NCBI lineage: Eukaryota > Metazoa > Arthropoda > Insecta > Lepidoptera > Erebidae > Lymantria > Lymantria dispar. Next base: position 14,069,452 of record CM063449.1, on the reverse strand, counting down.
AAGCGTATGGTGTGCTAAGCAGATAGTATGTGTATTTATGTGTATATGACCGTTTAGGCATGGTTGTACATTTATGTGCGAGGTATATTGTGTTTTTGTCATTGTTAAGATTAGTGTTAGAAGGGTATTAAGAGTAATCGTTCCGCAGACCCATTGTTTAATCATTAATGCAGATTAAGCAACTGTACTTTACTCATAAATATATTAAATTAAATTTGAAATGGAGTTTGAGATTAATATGCGTATTAAGGTGATACAGAGTTGTAAAAAAGTGATGTCTGAGTAACTTTGAATATTTTTATGTAATTTGCCATTATATAAAACAATCAATATCTTTTAAGCTATTTTGGGCTTTTGGGCTCGAGTCTTCTGCACATCATCTAATGGCCTTCCCTCATCTAATCCCAAGTGGGGTGGACACAACATGTTTTAACGTTGCATAGACTCTTGTTAGTCATCATATCTACACTTACTGCTTGCATGTGCATATCCTTATTCACACAATTCAACCATCTTTTTAATCTTTTTTTGGGTTCCCACGATTCTTATGCCATCCACAATCATATTGATAACTCTCTTCGTCACATGCCTTTCATCCCTCCTTATCAAATGTCTATAGCAAACAATCTTGCACTCTTAATCTACTCTTTCACTGCCGCTACTTTTAGGCTTCCCCTAAAATACTCATGTCTTATCTTTTTATATCTCGAGCGACCTCCACAATAGGAGGGAAAATCTTGGTTGTCATATTGTTTTATTTCGATATTTTCTTCTCTTGCATCACTGTATCTGCTTAATTATCTGTTTATCTAATTCTAAAATCGCATTTGTCGACACCTACGGACAAAAGACGGGGTGAATTGCATTTTTACTTCGTCACCACAGGAAGAAAACACTGTTACAAAATTATTACATTTATGCTATACATCATTTTAATAATCAGAACTTTAAAATATCAATGCATATTAAATAAACAGCGCTGATATTCAGGCCATTGATGTCAAGGTCGGGTACCGGTGTCCCGCCCAATTGGCGCTACAGAGAGGTACGGACCCGGTGGGCTATAGGCTCGCCTGCTGCCCCCTCCTATCGCCCCAGACGGATCGGACAGTGTGTGACACACTCTACCGTCACAAAAAATCTCTGTTATTCTGTAGTAAATAATTATTTATATTTAGTAATTTGTATAATAGGTAATCCGTATGGTGACGGAGTAAGAATAAAATTCACCACCCCTTTTTTACCCTTGGGTGTCGTAAAAGACTCCTAAGGGATCTAATATACATATAAAATTTTGCAAGAAAAGAAAAACTCGAAATTAAACCATCTGACTAGCGTGGTAGGAGTTCAATTTCCCTCCCATTCTGGAGGAGGCTCGAGCCCAACGGTGGGACGTATATGATAATTATAAAAATTTGATGCGGTTTATCAAGAAAACAGGTAGTAGTGCTCTCCAATGAAACATATAACATCTTGTAGCAATCGCCAACCCGCCTGCCTTGCTTGACACAAAGGAAATACAGTGCTATGCGGTATTCTAGAGAAGATTCTCCGTCCAACTACGTACAGCTGAATGATGATTTGAATACTTCTTTAAATGCAGAAATTCTAATTGTTAAACCTATTTCTAATATGCAAAACTAAGCTAGTAAAAAACTATCCTTTATTAAAATTAAAATAAGAATCGCAATGCTAACTAATATTATAAATGCGAATATGAATTTGTTTATTTCTTTGTTACGCTTTTACGGTTCAAACACTAAATCTATTTCAAAATTTCTTTCACTGATAGTAAGCTGCATTATCACCAAGTTATTTAGGTTATATTTTATTCTAATATTCCTATGGTGCGGGCGCCATTATGTTAATAAATTAATTGTAGCTAATAAATTAAAAATTAATATATATAAAATCATATCCCAGGACCGCCTGAGGGTCAAACATCGGTGTCATTTATGGAGACCATTGTGGATCCTGGTTTACAGGAGTTACAATGATGGGAATGTGTGGTGGGTTTAGTCAAAAAAAAAAAAACTATACAAGAGAAGGAAAACTCGAAACAGAACCTTATACCAACACGTCTTACCATCTTGGTATAGTAGGTCAATTACCCTCCCATAGTGGAGGAGGCCCGAGCCTAACAATGGGACATGTAAGGGCTGGTGATGATGATGAATAAATTAATTATAGTTAATAAATATTACAATTTCATTAAATAATAACTATAGACTTATTTCAGTTAGCAATTTGTTGGAAGCTTCGAACAAATTGTTAACTGATATAAATTCATCGCTTTGTAATATACAACACACCACATTTAAAATAAATTACAACCTAATCAAAACTTTCTCACAATGTTGGATACATCGTGGAAAACTTTAGATTAGTTTATAATTGCACCACATTGAAATCTCCATTTAATTGTCAAACTTATAATTATCATTGTTGTAATTAAAATGATATAAGTTGAGATATTAAACTAAATTCCCTATATTATTGATTATTTTATTATGAAATAGCGACCCGCTCTCGCTTCGATTCGGTGTCAACCTCTTTTGCTCCGCATTTTAACATTTCAATATCTCATAAAATATGACCTCGGATTCGAGTCCATGACTGTGCAAAGCTTTATAGCGTTTTTCTGAAAGGAAAAGAGCCTAGGTTACTACATATATAGTAAATTACTTGGTAGTAAATTATTATTGACATCAGTCTAGCCATTTTGAAAATTACCCTGAACAAACAGACAAAATTTTTTAAAGAAGTTTTATGCACATGTATCGTGGAAATAATCATGTAAGCATGAAAAAATTCTATTATTTCGAAATTACAAACAGACACTTCAACTTTATTTATTTGTATAGATTTTATAAAAATCAAATCAGTTAAATGTCTATAGATAGACAGGTCATTATTACTACCGTAGTTAAGACGTGGTTAGACGTTGTTCTACCTTGTGGAAACGGAGTAAGAATGTATTCTTGAACTGTAGTTCACCATTTTGACCATGGGTGTCGTAAAAGACGATTAAATAGAAGGAGACATTTAGTTTCCTTAGAAGATATAAGTAAAAATTCCTAACAAGGCCCTATACCAAACAACTTGACTAACGAAGTATCTTTCCGTGTGGTAACGGAGTAAGAAAACCGTTGGTAGCCCTTGGATATCGTAAAAGATGACTATGGGATATAATATGTACACAACATCTTTGTAAGAGAAGGAAAACTCGAAATAAAATCCTATATCAACATGTCCCACCAGCATGTTATAGTAAGTCAAATTCCCTCCCATTGTGGAGGAGGCTCGAGCCCAAAACTGGGACGTATGTGGGCTGCGATGATGATGATGAACGTGGTATATTAGGTCAGCCAGGAGCAGGCTTTGAACTCAGCAGTTAGACGTATATGAGGTGAGATTAAATAAATAAATGATGACGATAACATCTGTTAAAGAGAAGGAGAACTCAAAATTAAAATCCTGAATCGACCTGTTTGAACAGTATAGTAAGTCAATTTCCTTCCTAATGTAGAGTATTGGTTCGAGCTGAGTGGTAGGATATACTTGAGCTATGACTAAGAGAAAGAGACATTCTACGTCCTCCAAAAATTGGTCTGACGATGACAATAACGCTCAATACTTAAAATAATGAATAATAACGAATATATGTACATTTATCGTGCTATAATAAGTATTGTATTAAACGTTACAATATTTCTGTTTAATAAAAAATTAGAAATTCTAAAACGCACCCCACAAGTTTATACAATTTACAATTATGAAAATGTTTGCTCAAATAAGTTTAATTTTGGGAAAGTGCCTGAAACTTTCTTAATGAGTCACTTTTCCTCGTCGAGGTTTGTTCAAAATCCAATTATTGCGTTTGTCTTTCCATTTTAGTCATGATGGTATAATTATTAAAACCAGAGTTAAAATTATAGTGAAATATAAAATTCACGAAATAAAATATGAAAATGTGAATGCTAATAAAATAGATTATTCTATAAGTTCAGGACTTCTCTTTATCGGACAATACACAGAAAATAAGTCACTGAAAAAAGCATAATCTATGAAAAAACACTCATGGCATATAGCGATGGTGGAGGAACTTTTGTGTAAATGAGATTCTGTAGAGAAATGCAATTATGTAATAAAAAAAGGAAAAAAAAAATAAGTTAAACGGTTTTATTGTAAACAAAGAGTAAAAATAAAATCGTGGGACACTACAAAACGAACATTTTAATCGACGATTGTAGATATTTGACGCCCCATGATTTTATTTTTACTGTGTGTTTACAATAAAATCGTTTAACTTAAAAAAGTTTTTTTCTTTTTTATTTTCAAGTTTTTAGTTTTTATATTGATTTTGTATAGAGCACTGTATTCTACTTGTCAAACTCTTTCATTTAATACCCATATTCACGGGATTGAAAAACAAATAGGTTATCCGCCATTTTGTAGCGCCGGCCATCTTAGATTTTGAATTTATATAGTGCAATGTATTCTACTTGTCAAGCCCTTTCATTTGATATCCATATTGATGGGATGAAAAATAAATAGGTTATCTGCTATTTTGTAGCGACTGCCATCTTGAATTTACAATAAATTTTAGTATACATACTTAATTATATTGTCACCAGAACCAAAAGCGTCAGGAAGAGGGTAAAATTACAGATTACTAAATTTGATCAAAGAATAAATAAAAAACAAACGGAGTAAGCTAACTAAACCCGTTGAAAAATTAGCTCATTTTTGAAAAAAAAAACCGCGCATTAGTTTTGATAATCTCTATCATTCATCATCATCATTACGGCTCATATACGTCCCACTGCTGGGAGCCCCTTACACAATGGGAGAGAAATTGAGCTACTATATCACGCTGGTTAGACGTGTTGGTTCATTTCTAGTTTTTCTTGACGTTATATGCCTATTATGCCTTATTAGTTTTTTATGACACCCACGGGCAAGAGAGGGGGTGGTGAATTGTATTCTTACTCCATCACCACATGGCCAATAATGTTATTATCGTCATAGAAAAAAATGTATGTCGTTCTATACTATGCTATACTTTGAAAAGCAGTCTGACTGAAATAGATATAGATCTAAATTTTAAGTAGCTCTTAAGGCAATTTAAACATTAATAATATATGAATGTATCATTCATATGTCATTGATAACATCAATCAATCATTATGTTTCATATAGATTGAAATAGGAGGCTTTTCCGTGTGGTGACGGAGTAAGAATACAACTCATCACCCCCTCTCTTACCTGTGGGTGTTGTAAGAGACGACTAAGGAATTATAATATGCATACAACATCGATGCAAGAGAAGGAAAACTCGAAACAAAACCGTATGCCAACACGTCTGGGAGAGCACACCGTCCTGCCACCACTGCAGTTGCGACGAGGACACGGCGCAGCACACGCTCGAGGAGTGTGCTGCGTGGGAGGGGGAGCGCCGTGAACTCGTCGCGATTATCGGTGCCGACCTGGCGCTGCCGACCATCGCCAGGGAGATGCTCGTCAGCGTCAGGAACTGGGACGCGGTCGCCGCCTTCTGTAAGGCCGTAATCTCACGGAAGGAGGCGGCGGATCGTGTGCGAGTAGAGATCCTATTCGGTGACACGTTCCGCCGCCGGCGACTCGGGCGGCGCAGGCGCGAGTATCTGCGTCACCCGCAGTGTGGCTAACCGCGCGACGGCGACCGACGTCCCAGGATGTCGAGAGGTGGAGGGTACCCGAAAGGGTATTCCGTCGGGCCGACCACTGACGACAAGTCACATCTGCTCCGGTGGTCGGCCCAACAACGAGGTGACGTGGGTACGAGTGGGTTATGGGCCCGCGCGCCGTCCTTTCAACGCCCCGAATGGACTGGACCGCGCGTGCGCCCACCCATAAAAAAAAAAAAAAAAAAAAATGCCAACACGTCTGACCTGCGATGTATAGTAGGTCAATTTCCCTCCCACAGTGGAGGAGGCTCGAGCCCAACAGTGGGACGTATATGGATGGGAGAGTTCATAACTAAGCATGTCAACTTATGATCATCCTGCTCTTAACTTCTCTCATTATTTTCATGTAAATTCTTCTCCCATCGCACAATGGAAACAGTTTTGGCTATAGTTTTATGGTCAGTCACATGCCTAACATTAACTCTTCTTGCCATTGTAATTATTGGCTTTGAATTTTTATGATTTTGTTGACAGATGACACCAGATGGAGTGTGTTCAAATATATGTTAAGTCTTTTCGTTGTCTTTTACGACACCTACTATAGTCCATAAAATATAGGATGATCTCTGTGACAGTTGTCTCTAGAGCTAAAAAACTACGGACTTTATCGTAAGCGTCACGCTTACGACGTTTTTTATCGATAAAACTCTTTATTTTTATAATTATGATTTTCTATTATAATTAAAATACAATCAATGAAAATCTTTTTGAATTTATTTCAAACAAAATTGTTTTTTTGACTGTTTTAATTATTCATAAGGTCAAGACAATCAAGATCTAGGTCACTATTATCGTCAACACTGGAGCGTTCCTTCTAGAACATTTATCATTTTTTGCCAAAATAGTGTCCCTATTTTGGCAAAAAATTCGTTAGATCAGTCGATCAATTACGACTGTTTTATAAATAAATATGTCAAGTTTATTGAAAATAATGCGTACATAATATTATCATAATTATACTCTGAAACAAAAAGTAGTTTTTTAATGTTTAATTAATTCAATTTATGTATTTTATAATGTACCTGTCGGTTTTAATTGTAAAAAATATGTTGAAAGTTTTATATAGGTCCTGTATTGGGTTTATTTCTTTTATGAATAATTTAATAAAGATCGGTTATCGATTTACGTATATCGACTGCCCCATCTCTTTTTTATTTTCAGTCCAGTATGACTTTGTACGTGCGGATTACATTGCATTGCATTTGCAGTGCATTTATGTATAAAATGTTTACTAGGTATTTCAGTACTTACGAGGTACATTTAAGGCATGAATATTGAATACTTTTATATTTATAATACATTTTTTTTTTTTTTGTGTGTGGGCTGCGGTCGGCGCGCCTCCGCACCACTCCGTCCGGGGCGACAGAGGGGCTTAAGCACGCAACTCCCGCAACCCACCCGAAAACCACCTCGCCTTCGTCATTGGGCCGACCACTAGAGCAGCGTTAACTTGTCGTCAGTGTTCGGCCCGACGGAATACCCCTAATTGGGGTACCCTCCCATCGACCGACGTCCCCCCCTCGGGGAGGACGTCGGTCTTTCCTCACGCGGTAGGCCTCTCAGCGGGTGACGGACTAATCCCCGGTCACGTCACCCGCGGCCTCAGCTAGGGCGGCATGAGGCGCAGATAGTTGCGCCTACGCCGCCCCAGTCGCCGGCAGCGGATCTCCTCATCGAGGCTGCGCTCCTCGCGCAGGCGATCCGCCGCCTCCTTCCGCGAGATCACTGTCTCGCAGAAAGCTGCGACCGCGTCCCAATTCCCGACGCTGTCGACCATCGCCCTAGCGATAGCCGGCAGCGTCAGGTCCGTACCGATGATTGCGACGAGTTCACAGCGCTGCACTGCCCAAGCCCCGCAGGCCTCGAGCGTATGGCGCGCCGTGTCCTCGTCGCAATCGCAGTGGTGGCAGGACGGTGTACTCTCCCTCCTAACGACCTTGTGCAGGTATTTGGCGAAGCAACCGTGCCCCGTTAATACCTGCACCAGTCGGAAGGAGAGCACCCCGTGCCACCTTTCCAACCACTGCATCAGCACCGGCCGGAAGGCCTCCACGGTTCGCACCCCGAACCGAGGCCTCTCCAGCCGGACTGCCCAACGGGCAGACCCCTCCACCAGCCCATGGTCCCTCCAGCCATCCTGGCTATATGGACCGAATCACAGGAGATGCACGCCTTACTTGCGTGTGCTCTTTCGGGCGTGCACTTTCTTGACTCCCTACAAATTGTCTGCCCGAGCCCTCTCCCCTTTCTGGGGCAGCTTGTTCCGCGTGGGTGTCGCTATTGCGACGGATGACACGATGATGGCGACTGCGTCATGGACCCTGTCCCTTCTCCGCCAGCTCGAGCCCGCTCCTGATGTTATGCCAATGGTGCGAAAAGTCTCTCAACCGTCGAAAGTTGGCCTCAGAGTTAACAAGATCGCAATAGTGTATGGGTCCAGGATTGACCCGTTGAATCCCGTCCAACATCTTCATGCGGATTTCATCGTACAGTGGGCATCGCCATAGCATATGATCCAGACATTCATCCTCCTCTCCGCAGTAACGCAGGCTGTTCTGACATAGCTTCATCTCATAAAGTCTCCTTCTAAAACAGCCATGACCTGTCAAAATTTGAGAGCACTGGTAGTCGGGCTCAACCCAGGGGAATCTGAGTCGAACACGAACATCGGGGAATAATCGATGGAGCTCCCTACCCTTCTCCTCACCGTCCCATCTTCGCTGCCACTCAGCAACGAGCTCCTCCAAAATTTGGCTTCTCTCCGTCCTAGGGCAGTCCCGGCCAGAAAACCTTACATCATCTATCCTACCAGCACGGATTACCTCTAAGTCCGCAGGAAAAACCCCTGCCAAAACTGGCAATGCTGCCGAACTAACTGAGCGGTAAGCCTTTGTGATTAGTATAAGGGCCTGCCGCTGGGTCCTTAACAACGCGCTCCTTACCATGTAAGTGGACGTGTATCTCCACCAACATCCCGCCTCATAAGTGATGATGGCAACGAATATAGCCTGGTACAGTATTCGAAGGCCCACGTACCGTATGCTCCAGGATGAGGCGGAGACATGCGACATTTTCCCGAACGCTGCTGCAGCACGCTCTCCAATGGACTGCGCGTGGAGCCGGAAGCTCAAGTTAGAATCAATTACGACACCCAGGACAGTCGCTGATTGGACGCTTCTTACCGGCTCTCCACCGAGCTTAACAGTGGGCGGTTTTCCACTCAGCTTTCCTTTTAGGGTTATGGAACATGATTTCATAGGGGAAAAGGACAGTCTGTTACGAAATCCCCAGGCTGTGACAAGTCCGAGTGCCGTGGAGGCCAAAGCCTCTAATCCCGCACGAGAGTTCGACTCGATGGTGACCGTTACGTCATCCGCGTACGCTTTCAGTTTGACTCCCTCTGGTAAAGGGAGTTGAAATAGATCGTCCATCAGGAGATTCCACAGAGAGGGCCCCAATACAGAGCCCTGCGGGCATCCCATGGTTAATTTTTTCCACACGATTTCACCTCCAGCAAAGAAACCGGCACGCCGGCCGCAAAAATAGGACACCAGCATCCTATAGATGTTCGGTGGGCAACCCCCATTCTTGGCCTTCAGCAGAATCATGGGCCACCACGCGTTGTCAAAGGCACCCGAAATATCCAAAAGAACTGCCTGCACATATTTGCAGTTGCTATGAGTCACGGTGTCCAGAAGGGACCGAATAGCCGTGACGATGGAATGTCCGCGTTTGAACCCGTGCTGACAGGAGGAGATGCTGCGCGAGATGTTGGGAGCACAGTGTAGTAATATTCTTTCCAAGACCTTACCCAAAACCGAGAGAAGTATGATCGGGCGATATGCTTTGGGATCAGACAGCGGTCGACTGTTACCTTTGGGGATAACAATCAGCTGCCCGTCCTTCCACACATCGGGAAAAATACCTTCCTCAATACACTTGCCGAATAAACGCGTCAGCTCGGAGCCAGCCACGCGCCACGCCTGTTTGAGCATGCGGGCGGTTACTCCGTCGATTCCTGGAGCCGAGTAGGTAGGCGACTAACAATACCCTCAATAACCTGTCTAGATGGAGGGGGCGCATCCCGCCCAGATGGGGCGCATGCCGCCATGGTCCGTACCTGGCGATGATAAGGGACATCTCTTTGGGGATCGTCATCGGGACAAAGCGCGCCGATTAATGCAGAGATCGATTCTTGAGTTGTGCTTACGTATCCCTCTACGAGCCGAGCAACACTTACAACATTTGGAGGGGGTCGTATCTTCACCAAGGCTAGCCTATATACCACACCCCACGGGTCTTCGTTGCCAGTGTTTGCGATGCTCCTGAAAAAGTCGGTTTGCGCCCGTCTCATCATAGCTCTATATTTCCAGCGGCATTCATGGTACCTTAATCTTGCAATCTCTTTTAGATGCCCCGGACCTCTTTTTCTGGAACTCTGCCATTCCTTTCGCAACTTGTTGGTCTCCTTTCTCGTGGAATCCAAGGCGGGAGACCACCATTCGTAGCCCCTCGCATTCGGCCTGTCACAGCTGAGACCCAAGCTTTCCTCTGCACAACGCTCTATAACATTCATAAATTCCTTGCAGACGTCACTTGCAGACTTTCTCCAGTTTATACTTCCTACCCTATCGTGTAGTAACGACTCAAACCGGCCCCACCCAACACCACGCTCCCGGTAACGCCTCGGCCCTCTCGACGGTTCCGCATGGGGAGCGGGCTGATGTGTGTAAATGTAGTTGAAAGTGATCAGGCGGTGGTCGCTATTGCTGGCATCAGGGTGTACCTTCCATCCCTGGATGGATGCTCCTCTCGTTGACAGGGTTAAGTCAATATTGGACTCGCCGTTGGCTGTGGAGAAGGTGGCCGGTTCGCCCTGAACATTCTGGATTACTAGTCCTAGGTGATGAAATCCTCCATCAATTCACGTCGACGCGTCACATCCTGTCCACGTCCACTGTAGTGACGTAGGTGACAATGCCACAGGGGTGAGTGGGCATTAGAGTCCAGTCCTAAGATGGTAGGGTGCCCCTTCATGGCTTCTAGAACCATCCCTAGGTGTTGTAGGTGACGATTGATGTCATGGGAGTATTGAAAATATGCACTAATAATGTTGAAGGGGGGAGCACCCTCCACAGATACCTGGCAGGCTAGACAGTGACTGTTTGACAGTTGATGATATACCACGCACGTGATGTTTGACCGCATGATTAGAACTCCACTCTTGGGGGGACCGTCCCCGGCAGCGACGAGCCACGGAAGGGGGCGTCCGGCGGTGGCGAAGAGAGAGGACATGGCGTAGGGTTCTTGAACAAGAACCATGTCCAGTCCCATCTCCCCTGCGATGGCAGGCAGCTCTGCTGTAGCCACCGCCGACCCCTGTAGGTTAACTTGACCTACTTTTATCGTTAACATCTTAGTGGCCATAGTTTGTGTTTTGAATGTTTCTTTCCTCCGCGTTCTTCCGGGCTGGACATTCAGAGGAGTTGGTGGTGTGATCCGAAGCGCCCTTCCTGTTAAATTTCTTGCACGTAGCACAGGAACTAGTTTTTGCTTGGCACTCAGCGTTCTTGTGGCCATCCTCGCCACACTTACCGCAAGTCATTGTCTTTGCCCTACAATACTTCTCGGGGTGTCCAAACATCTGGCACCTACGGCAACACGTAACCCCGATGTGGTCCAAAACCTCCACGGCATCGCATTCGATGTACACCCTGGACAGGTCCATGAGTTGGCGTCGCAACTCCGCTGAGCATTCGCACACCCACGCTTTTTTGTTGTTTCGTCTAGTGCGGTGGAACAAAGGTCGCAGGTTGTTTTTCAGGTCTTCAAGCTTGTGGATCCCCGACAGGTTTTGTTCATGCAGCTACTCGATCATGTCGTTTGGCTTGGTGTCAGCATCAACACCCACCAAAGTGACGAGCGGCTTTCGCTCGCGTGCTTCGCACACACGAAGAGTGTTAGGTAGGGCAGCCCTGAAGGCGCTGGCGTCTTTCTCGGAGGTGGTCTGGATAATGACGCCAGCGCTACCCGTCTTGCGTACACCTTGGACTTTAATCCCCAGTCCGGCAGGATCAATAGCGAACTTCAGCGCCCTTTTAGTGTCGTCCGCAGTTTTGAGGGCATCTACTTGATCCTCTGCAGGGAAAACCGCGACGGCAGGACCAAGACGCGCCGGGATGGGCAAGGGGTTGGAATGCCGGCCCAGCTTAATAGCTCCAGCATACGATCTTACTAGCGGGGAAGGCGGTTCCTGGCTAGGAGGGGCCACCCGCTGTGACAAGTTCCGAGCACCAGCTTCGGCCCGAGCGGCACGCAACTCAACCGCAGCCAGACGGGTGATGAGGTGAGTAATTACAGACCCAACGGCGTCCACATGCTGCCCTATGGCTGCGATCTCGTCCTTGTTTAGTTTTGATGTCTTACATTTGACCGCACCCATGATGCCGCTGGTCGATGAGGTGGCAAGGGAGACAAGCCTCTCGATAGGGGCCTCCAACAATTGCAGGGGCACCTGGTCAGTGCCAGAACTAAACGATGGTGGGGCGGCCGAGGGCTCAGCCCGGCGGGTCTGAACGCGACGTCGGACCGCTTCCTGGACCTCCTCCGGGGATGATAACAGCCTTTTGGAACCAAGTCCGGACGCGATGAAAACAGGGGGAGTGCTGAATCCTTGAGGGGGGGTCCGCGCCAACGAGGCTCGGGGGGTAAAGCCCGACTCCCGGCCGATTTCTCGGAGAGCCTCCAGTTCTAGCTCCCTATTGTGGAGCTCCTGCTCAATTAGAGACCTCTGGGCCCTAAAATCCTCCTCCTCGTCGGCCATGTCCCAGACTGATGATAGTACTCAGCAAAGGCTCAGCCAAAGCGTAAAAACAGCTAAGTAAGAAGGCAAGCACTAAGCAATGTTTAATATAAGCTAGTGCTCAATACGCACTAAAGGGGAGTTAGTAACTACCTACCAGCGCCATCACCCAAAGAAACCGCTGAAGCACGAGCTAGTGCCACCGCAACCTACCACTAGCACCACACGCAAAGTGGCAGAGATCGGAACCACGTAGTCCCGTAAAAAACCGTCCTCTACTCACACTACCGCCACTACCTATAGTGGCGGATAGTAGAACTAACCTGTCCTTATGTCCCAGTGGCGCCAAACAGTGCTTTCGTGAACTAATTTCACTACACTACTACACTAGCGCCACCACCTATAGCGGCGGATAGCAGAACCAAGCTGACACTATGTCTCAGTGGCGCCAAACAGCACTTTGGTGAACTACACTATTAACCAGGGGCGCGACACTGCCACAATGCCTCAAGACTACCCTACTTATAGTTTTATAACAAATTAAAATAGGAAAAGTACAAATTTATTCTATTCTACTATACTAATAACTAATAACTACTTAAAAACAGAGTACTTAACTAATTGTGGTCCTCTCCAATATCACTTATACCTAGATATCGTCACTATCGCACATAAACACTCAAAATTGTCACAGTATGTTTAAGCGTCTTTTCGCAACGAAAAAGCAGGAGAAACGGGGGCGTACAGGGTCCCAAGTGTACTCTGGTACTTTAAATACGCACACACATAACTCTCACTACCGAAAACTACGGAAATATGTGGCAATAAAAATTTGACACGGAGCTGTCAAAAATACAACCGTCTCCGACGCGAGTCGATGACGCAGTGGGACTCCGCATGCCATGGGCGTTCGCACAACGTCCCCTGCTCGGTCGGTGCAGAGGACGCTGCGCCCCTCCAAATAGTCTGCCACTAGCCGCCTCAGGTAAACTGGCACCCCGTGATACCGGAGCGCCTCCCTGATGCAGCTGAATGGCAGACTATTGAATGCGTCGGCGATGTCTAGGGACACCACCAACAGCACTCCCCCGCCGGTAACGGCCTCAGTCGCCACGGCCCTCAGGCGCAACAGAGCCGCGATCGTCGAACGACCCCTCCTAAACCCAAACTGGGCGTCCGACAGATCGGGCTCCGTGCCGACGAGGTGCCGCTCGATGCGGGCAGCTACCACCCTCTCCAGTAGCTTGTCCGTGTCATCGAGCAGCACGATAGGCCTGTAGGCCGAAGGCGACTCCGGAGACCGTCCCGGCTTCGGCAGGAGCACCAGCCTTCCCTCCTTCCAGCACCCAGGGAACCGACCGGACGCTAAACACGCGTCGAACAGCCCCCTGAGGCGGGGTACCAGGTGTTCGAGGACCAGGGCCAGCACACGGTTAGGAACACCGTCGGGCCCGGGGGCGGTAGACTTTGCGCGCATGCGCGTCACCGCCACCCCCATCTCGGGTTCCGTGATGGGCGGAACACTGTCGTCATCGGCCTCCCGGTCAGTGTCTGGCGGAGCCATGACCGGGGGCGTGTGTTCCGCCCGGGCTGGAGAGTCTCGGTGACGGGAGGGCCCTGCGCGCGTAGCTTGTTCAGCAACGCGCGATAGGGGCGTCCCCAGGGGTCACGGTTGAGACCGTCCAGCATCTCCTGCCGACTGACGTCCTTGGTGGAGCGGACGGCCAGCCTGAAGGCCGACCGCGCATTGCGGTAGCCCTCATAAAGCAGGGCCTCCCGTTCCGCGTCGCGATGGCGCCGCCGGCCGCGGGTGTAGGCCCTCCGGGCGCAGATACACGCGGCCCGGAGATCCGTCAGCTCCCGGGACCACCAGTGGACCCCCCTCCTCGGGGGCAGACGCCGTACCCGGGGCATGGCCGCATCGCAGATCTGCGTCAACGCACTGCGGATGCGGCCAGCCTCGGCGTCCACCCCGTCCGACTGGTGGGCAGAGGACAGCCACGAGTATACAATGGCTGTCTCCGCCAGCTGGTCCCGGTCTAAGCGACCCACAGCCCATCGCGGGAACGCAGGATGCCCATCCGCCCCGTGACCCCTGCTGGGCGTCGGGATTGCAGGGGAGACCTCCATCCGGATATACCGGTGGTCCGACAAGGTCTCAACCCCCTCCGCGACGCGCCAGCTTCCCACTCGTGCGGCGACTCCGGGGCTAGCGAACGAAAGGTCCACTATCGACCCGCCCCATTGTCGCACGCACGTATGCACCGAGCCCCTGTTCAGCAAACAGAGGCCCAGTGCCGCCGCCCACTCCTCGATCGCCCGTCCTCGGTCATCCGTCCTAGGGGATTTATAATACATTGCTATTCAGTTGCAATAAAACTAGCACGAAAAGAATTAAAATATATATAATACAAAATGAAATTGTAAACATTTCGCTCGTTCAAATTTACTTCGTTGGTTTCGTTGACATCTGTCACAGAGATCAAGCTATATTTTATGGACTATAGTAATGCAAGGGTCTTAGTATTCGTATCTGCCATCACACATCACCCTTGCTTTACGTCAACTTTCATTAGAAAATGTAATGTTGTGTGTTGATCACACGGCATCAAATGGAATTGATCCAGATCTCCATACAACTCTTAGCTGTCTTTTTAATCGACTTCAACAAAGGAGGAGGTTTCTCAATTCGACCATATATATACTTTTTTTAAGTTTGTTCGCAGATAACTTCGTCGTTTATAAACCGATTTTGATGATTCTTTTTTTGTTGGAAAGGGTATACTTCCCAAATGGTTCTATGAAAATTTTATCGAAATCGGACAAGCGATTTTTGAAAAAAACAGCAAATGTCTAATTGTCTATAAATGTATCTACGTTGTCTACATTATTGAAGGCGGTTTTGTTTTTTAGCTAAAATTAATTATATGATTCTCAAGAGTAGGTAATATAAGGTTTGTATTATTTGCAGCCACCATCATCGTAGTCACTTCCATTTCTATTCCTTGTTTATATTAATGACTTACCCTCTTATATAGAGGACAATCAAGACATTGTGTTGTTTGCGGATGATACCTCTTTGTTATTTAAAATCAAACGACAAATGCTTAGTTATGACGATGTGAACAACGCACTGTCTAACGTTGTTCATTGGTTCAATATAAACAATCTTGTTCTTAATGAGAAGAAAACAAAATGTATTAAATTTACCACACCTAATGTGAGACAAGTGGAAACCAATGTTCAAATGAATGGTGTGGCCCTAGACCTAGTGGAGTCCACGGTTTTTTTTAGGTATCACCATAGATGCAAAACTCCAGTGGGGGCCTCATATTGAAAAATTGTCAAATAGACTTAGCTCAGCGGCTTATGCTGTAAAGAAAATTCGAATGCTAACTGACATTGAAACGGCTAGAATAGTTTATTTCTCTTATTTTCACAGCCTTATGTCATATGGCATACTACTTTGGGGATGCTCCGCGGATTTGAATACCATCTTTGTTCTCCAAAAACGGGCTGTCCGCGCTATTTATAGTCTAGGGCCAAGAGCTTCACTTCGGGCAAAGTTCAGAGAAATAAACAACTAACTGTTGTATCACAATTCATATTCGAAAATCTTATGTATGTAAAAAAGAATTTTGAAAAATTTGAAAAGTACAGTAGCATTCATCATGTAAACACTAGGAATAAGGATAATCTTGTAATTCATACTACTCGTCTACAGAGAATTAGTAGGTCTTTCATGGGACAATGTATACGTTTTTACAATAAACTACCTAAAAATGTCCGAGACATGCCAATTAACATGTTTAAAAAAGCTATTAAGAGTAGACTTTATCATCATCATCATTTCAGCCTATCGCCGTCCACTGCTGGACGTAGGCCTCCCTCATGTTGCGCCACAATGAGCGGTCCTGTGCCGCCTGCATCCAACGACACCCAGCTACTTTCAGTAGGTCATCGGTCCCACTAGTGGGGGGGCGTCCTACACTGCGTCGTCCGATACATGGTCGCTACTCGAGAACCTTTCTTCCCCAGCGGTTGTCGGTTCATCGAGCGATGTGGCCTGCCCATTGCCACTTCAGCGTGCTAATTCTTCGTGCTATGTCGGTTACACCCGTTCTTCTGCGGATTTCCGTATTCCGGATTCTATTTCGCAGAGAAATCCCGAGCATAGCCCGCTCCATAGCACGCTGAGTGACTTTGAGCCTTGATATGAGGCCTACATTTAGGGACCACGTTTCCGTGCCGTAAGTCATCACTGGTAACACACACTGGTCAAAGACCTGTGTTTTCAGACACTGAGGAATGTTGGACGAGAAGATCCTCTTAAGTTTCCCGAACGCTGCCCAACCGAGTTGGATTCGTCGGCTGATCTCGAAATTGGATCTACCTAACTGGACTGTTTGTCCTAGGTAAACATAGTGATCGACAACTTCAAGAATCGCATTGCCAACTAGGACCGGTACAGGAATGACATGGGCATTTGACATGACTTTCGTCTTGTCCATGTTCATTCGTAAACCCACTAGTTGGGATACCCTGCTGAGATCATTGAGCATTGTGCCAAGGTCCTCCATGGATTCTGCCATAACGACTATATCATCCGCAAATCGAAAGTGAGTGATGTATTCGCCGTTAATGTTGATGCCGAGTCCAGTCCAGTCTAAGAGCTTGAAGACATCTTCCAGTGCAGTGGTGAACAGTTTCGGAGAGATGACATCTCCCTGTCTCACGCCTTTCTGCAACTGGATCGGTTTCGTACTCTTATCCCGGATACGGACTAACATTGTGGCGTTCCTATACAAACACTTCAGCACTTCGATATAGCGATAGTCGATTTGGCACCGCTGAAGGGACTGCAGCACCGCCCAAGTTTCGACTAAATCAAAGGCTTTCTCATAGTCCACAAACGCTAAGCACAGAGGCCGATTATACTCCTCGGTCTTTTGTATAATCTGCCGAAGCGTGAGGATATGGTCTATGGTGCTATAGCCTTTTCGGAAGCCTTCTTGTTCGGGCGGCTGGAAGTCATCGAGCTTGCGCGAGAGTCGATTGGTAATGACCCTCGAGAACAACTTATATACATGGCTCAGGAGTGAGATGGGTCTGTAGTTCTTTAGAAGAGCTTTGTCACCCTTCTTGAAGAACAGCACCACCACACTCCTGGTCCACGACTCTGGAAGGTCGCCCCCGAGGATAACGGAATTAAATAGAGTAGACTTTATAGCAAAGGCTATTACAAAATTTCGGATTATTTAGATGATAATACAGAGTGGTTATGAGCAGCTCCTCATTTAGCAATTAATGTTATTCTAATTGTTACAGCTTTAAGGTACTCCTAACTTGTATGAATTCACAGGTTTTTTATTTTAATTATTTTTTTCTCTTACTCTTGTGATTGTACAGCGTAGCGTGTTTTTCCTGTCGAATTTTGGTTTTGATCTCCTTTTGCATACCTGCTATAGTTCATAGTTTATTTTATAGTACTTAGAGGTTTTTTTTTTTTTTTATAGTAGGTAGTTGTAGTTGTAGTTCGTTTTGTTTTTTTATTTATGGTTTGGTCATGCTCACTGAATAAGGTTCTGTTTGCGGTAGCTATGTGGGGCGGGTCGCTCCCTTTCCTCTAATTTGGTTGAGGAGAGTGATGGCTGCTCTAGTAGTTAACTCGTGATCGGGTGCTGCTTGTGGGATCTGGTCCAGCCATATTTTCTTCCTTTCTTTATGCTTTAATTTTTTTTTGTCTTGCATTAAATCTTGAAAATTTATACATACATTTAATTTCGAAGGGCATCACACTGGAGCTAATACCATATATGTTGTAATTAAGCATATTATGTATATATATTTAAAAGATTAAGAAAAAAAATGACTGCCCGCTGAGTTTGTTGCCAGATCTTCTCAGTCTGTGGCCGCGTTCCTATCCGGTGGTAGATTATTGTATTGTATTCAAAACTGTAATTTGACAATATGTAAGTGCCCTTAAGGGGCCTATGCAGAATAAATGATTTGATTTGATTTGATCATAGCATAACATAATAAAAACAAACATCAAGTAAAACATCCATACTGCGATCGCCAACCCGCCTGCCAAGCGTGGCGATTACGGCAATATCCCCTTTTTTAAAAATGGCGTACAACAAAAAAATGGCCCCCAGTCACGGCGGCTCCGGTACCCTACGGGCTCATTTTGGTGGCGGGCCCAGTAGTGGTGGAGCGGGGGGTGCGAGGAATCTCCGGCAGCGATCCGGCTACCAACAAAAACGACCCTTGGCCCTGGTAACACACAACATTCGGACACTCAGGACTGACGAGAGGGTCATCGAGCTGGAAGAGGAATTGAGCAAAATCCGCTGGGACATTGTAGGATTATCAGAAGTGCGAAGAGAGGGCGAGGGCACGATAATCCTCCAGTCTGGAAACTTGCTCTTCTACCGGGAGGGCGATCACCCATCCCAAGGTGGTATAGGGTTTATCGTTCGTAAGTCTCTCATAGACAACGTGGAGAGGATCGAGAGTGTGTCGACAAGGGTAGCGTACCTTATACTCAGAATTACCAAGAGGTATTCGCTGAAGGTTATACAGGTATACGCACCGACCTCGACATACTCCGACGACGAAGTGGAGGCATTTTACGAGGACATCTCGAAAGCCATACACGCGTCCAAAACCCACTTCACGGTGGTTATGGGAGACTTTAACGCGAAAATAGGTAAAGGGAGTGATGATGAGTTGAGAGTGGGGAAACATGGATATGCACAGAGAAACCAGAGGGGCCAGAAACTGGCTGATTTTCTGGAGAAGGAAAGCCTCTTTATGATGAATTCTTTCTTCAGGAAGCAGCCACAAAGGAAATGGACCTGGATTAGCCCCGATGGTTCAACAAAAAATGAGATAGACTTCATCTTGTCAGACAAACGACAGATATTCAATGATGTCTCAGTGATCAGCAGAATTAAAACTGGGAGCGATCACCGGATGGTACGAGGCACATTGAATATCCATACAAAAGTCGAGCGGTCACGCTTGATGAAGTCTACACTCCGACCTACATCTGTCCAATACCAGAACCTCGAAAACTTTCAACTCGAACTACATAATCGCTTCCAATGTCTGGACGAGTGCGAATCTCCGAACGATATGAACAACAGGTTCGTGGAAACTGTCCACGCGGTTGGGTCGAAATTTTTCAAGGCTCACCGCGTTAATAGACCTAAAAAACTTTCTGACCAGACTCTCGAGCTCATGGAGCGGAGAAAAGAGATGACGGTGCAGTCTGCAGCCGATTGGTCCAAACATAGGCAGCTAAATAGACAGATCTCCAGGTCTGTGCGTCGCGATATTCGCCGATTTAATACGTTCCGTATTAAAGAAGCGATAGAGCGGAATCGTGGCTCGAAAGTGTTCGCACAAGATCTGTCTATTGGGAAAAGCCAAATGACTAAGCTGAAGACCGATGACGGCACTGTCATTTCATCCCAAAGTGAGATCTTGGGAGAGGTCGAAAGGTTCTATGGACAGTTATACAAATCATCCCGAAATCCTGTTGTCGGCTTGGTCCAAGATCCCAGATCCAAGCTAACTCGGCACTATACCGAAGAAATCCCGGACATCAGCTTGTACGAGATCAGAATGGCTCTCAAACAACTACGTAACGGTAAGGCACCGGGAGATGACGGAATTACGGCAGAGCTTTTGAAGGCGGGCGGCAAGCCGGTATTAATAGCCCTTCAGAAGCTATTTAATTCCGTTATCCTCGGGGGCGACGTTCCAGAGTCGTGGACCAGGAGTGTGGTGGTGCTGTTCTTCAAGAAGGGTGACAAAGCTCTTTTAAAGAACTACAGACCCATCTCACTCCTGAGCCATGTTTATAAGTTGTTTTCGAGGGTCATTACCAATCGACTCACGCGCAAGCTCGATGACTTCCAGCCGCCCGAACAAGCCGGCTTCCGAAAAGGCTATAGCACCATGGACCATATCCTCACGCTTCGGCAGATTATACAAAAGACCGAGGAGTATAATCGGCCCCTGTGCTTAGCGTTTGTGGACTATGAGAAAGCCTTTGATTCAGTCGAAACTTGGGCGGTGCTGCAGTCCCTTCAGCGGTGCCAAATCGACCATCGCTATATCGAAGTGCTGAAGTGTTTGTATAGGAACGCCACAATGTCAGTCCGTATCCGGGATAAGAGTACGAAACCGATCCAGTTGCAGAAAGGCGTGAGACAGGGAGATGTCATCTCTCCGAAACTGTTCACCACTGCACTGGAAGATGTCTTCAAGCTCTTAGACTGGACTGGACTCGGCATCAACATTAACGGCGAATACATCACTCACCTTCGATTCGCAGACGATATCGTCGTTATGGCAGAATCCATGGAGGACCTTGGCACTATGCTCAATGATCTCAGCAGGGTATCCCAACTAGTGGGTCTACGAATGAACATGGACAAGACGAAAGTCATGTCAAATACCCATGTCATTCCTGTACCGGTCCTAGTTGGCAATGCGATTCTCGAAGTTGTCAATCACTATGTTTACCTAGGACAAACAGTCCAGTTAGGTAGATCCAATTTCGAGAAAGAGATCAGCCGACGAATCCAACTCGGTTGGGCAGCGTTCGGGAAACTTAAGAGGATCTTCTCGTCCAACATACCTCAGTGTCTGAAAACACAGGTCTACGACCAGTGTGTGTTACCAGTGATGACTTACGGCACGGAAACGTGGTCCCTAAATGTAGGCCTCATATCAAGGCTCAAAGTCGCTCAGCGTGCTATGGAACGGGCTATGCTCGGGATTTCTCTGCGAGATAGAATCCGGAATACAGAAATCCGCAGAAGAACGGGTGTAACCGACATAGCACGAAGAATTAGCACGCTGAAGTGGCAATGGGCAGGCCACATCGCTCGACGAACCGACAACCGCTGGGGAAGAAAGGTTCTCGAGTGGCGACCACGCATCGGACGACGCAGTGTAGGACGCCCCCCCACTAGGTGGACCGACGACCTAGTGAAAGTTGCTGGGCGTCGTTGGATGCAGGCGGCACAGGACCGCACATTGTGGCGCAATATGAGGGAGGCCTACGTCCAGCAGTGGACGGCAATAGGCTGAAATGATAACATAATAAATTAACTAAATAAGTATTCATCATCATCATCCAGCTCACATACTCGTATGTACCACTGCTGGGCTCGAGCGATTGACCTACCACGTTGGTCAGACGGGTTGGTTTATGGTTATATTCCGAATTTTCCTTCTCTTGCATTTATATCATCTGCAGTAATCCCTTAGTAGTCATTTACGACACCCACGGGCAAGAAAAGGGGTGGTCAATTGTATTCTTACTCCGACACTACACGGAAAGTATTATTTTGTAGTTATTTATTTACTAATATTCTTAAGCAACATTAAAAGCTAAGCTTATTCGCAAACAAAGGAATATTGTATTCCATAATTAAATATTTAAGTACGCAGAAGTCGTTCATAAGGAAAGTTTGAATTGCGTATAATGGCGTGACCAATACTTTGAAATTTTAAAATTACACTGTAATTGTCGAAGGTTTACTGGTATTCCCTATGACTAATCACGTATGACGTGATAGGTAGTCATTAAATCAAACCCCTCTAAACCGCCGTATCGACATATTAGCTTTGGCTATGGAAGGGTAAAGAAATTCATAGCGCTTTCTTACGCGTGGATACTAATAAGTAATATCTGGTTGCCGAGCTTCGCTCGGTATATTTTTGTTGTATTTTTGTCGAATTTATTAGAATAAGAAATAAACATTAAATAATGAAAAAAATATCAAAATTACAAAAAGAGAATAATAATTCGATTCGATTCCACGCTGTGTGAATGCCAAAACAAAACAAAAAAAAAAAACTGGACAACTGCCCAACTGAGTTATTGTCACTCATGACAATGATGACGAAATTTGAATTCCTATTCAAAGAGTGTCAATAACATTTTATGTCAATGTATTGATTATCTAAAACACCGACAAAACAACATTTTCTATAAATAAAACCTAGCTAGATTGATTTTTTGGCCCCGAAATCTTTAGTATGCCAAATTTCATTAAAATCGTTGGAGCCGTTTCCGAGATCCTGAATATATTTATACAAGAATTGCTCGTTTAAAGATATAAAATATACGTACGTAAAAACATAAAGTACGAATATTAATCTAAAGTTTTTATTTCAAATGAATTAAATTTATTCTTAACTTTTCATCACTTAGCAAATTTTTGCTTGACTTAAAGTTTAGGATAACATCATCTCATCGTAGCCCATAAATGACCCCCTATTGGGCTCGGGCCTCCTCCACTGTGGGAGGGAAATTGATCTACTATACCACACTAGTCAGACGTGTTGCTATTGGCTTTTGTTCGAGTTTTTCTTCTCTATACATATTATATCTCTTAGTCGTCTTTTACGATATCCACGGGCAAGAGAGAGGGTGGTGAATTACATTCTTACTCCGTCACCGCACGGAGCAGGATTACAATTAGGATAACAGCATCATCATCATCGCAGCCTACATACGTCCTACTATTGGGCTCGGGCCTCTTCCACAACGGGAGGGAATTTCATCTACTATACCGTGCTAATCAGACATATTGATATAGGGTTTCATTTCGAGTTTTCCTTCTCTTAAATAGATGTTATGTACATATTATATCCCGTAATCGTCTTTTACGACATCCACGGGTAAGATAGGGAGTGGTGAATTGTATTCTTACTACGTCACCACACGGAGCAGGATTACAATTAGGATAACAGCATCACCATCATCGCAGCCTACATACGTCCCACTATTGGGCTCGGGCCTCCTCCATAACGGGAGGGAATTTGATGTACTATACCGTGCTAATCAGACATATTGATATAGGGTTTCATTTCGAGTTTTCCTACTCTTAAATAGATGTTATGTGCATATCATATCCCGTACTCGTCTTTTACGACATCCACGGGTAAGATAGGGAGTGGTGAATTGTATTCTTACTCCGTCACCACACAGAAACTTATAACAATCCGATGAAAGTTATAAGAAAGCTTCGTATGAGCAGAAATTCGATTCTAACAGTTACAGACATCCAATTAATTTACGGTGATATCCAAGTGTAGGTTCCAAACTAGGCGTGGTTACGCGCTTCGCTCTTAATCTTGGCAGAGCTTACTATATCCTCTATAGGATAAATAAGTAAGTACAAATAATTCGCATTAGTGCATCGA
This sequence comes from Lymantria dispar, assembly GCA_032191425.1. NCBI lineage: Eukaryota > Metazoa > Arthropoda > Insecta > Lepidoptera > Erebidae > Lymantria > Lymantria dispar. The sequence continues at coordinate 14,045,689 of CM063449.1, read as the reverse complement.
TTATATCCGCAATATTATTAAATAATGCTGCGAAAGAATTTTTAAACTTATTAAGTTTAGTAGGATAGGTGGACTTAGGGTCAAATTTTATACTTTAGCGTCATCCACAGTTGAGTGCGTGAGCCTGTGCGTGTGTATATATATATATATACATATATATATGTATATATATATACATATATATATATGTATATATATATACATATATATATATATATATACACGTGCGAGTACGCATATGTGGGCATGTACTTACGTATAAAATATTCTTTGATCTTTATCATCATCAATCAGCCCACTCTCATTCACAGCCGGACGTAAGCCTCCCTCATATTTCACCACAAAGTGCGGTCCTGTGCCGCCTGCATCCATCTAACAACGCCCTGTAATCTTTACCAGGTCATCGGTCCACCGTGTGGGGTCTTCTACATTGCATCATCTGATCGTCGCCACTCCGCCACTCGAGAACTTTTTTCGCCAGCGGTAGTCGGTTCATCGAGCGATGTGTCCTGCCCATTAGCACTTCAGCGTACTCATTCTTCGTGCTATGTCTGTTACGACTGTTCTTCTACGGATTTGCGTATTTCGGATTTTTATCTCGCAGAAAAATCTTGAAGATAGCCCGCTCCATAGCACATTGACTTTATGTTAAGAATTTATTAAAATTAAGATTTCTTTTGCATCATTTTTGTTTCCCTTTTTTTCCCTAAACTCAATTTTCTGATAAGTAATAACTAATCGGATTTAAGAGAGCATTGCCGTGGTAAGATATATTTTGTTCAATATAAAAAGCTTTTCTTCATTGACAACGTACAATATGTGAAAATATACCAGTCTTATCCAAGATCACCAATTTCTTACTCGGTTGAGCCAATTGATAGGTTTTGTCCTAAATAAAAGACTGAGGCGGAATGATAGAATTAGACATTTTACATTAAGAAATTTTGATATTAAAATATTCATCCATTAACCTGTCGAGGTCCACTGTTGGGCGTGTGTCTGTATTATTTAATTTTACCGAAAGATATATCAGATGATTTAAAACCATTAAAATTATAAATAAGCGGCGTCAGCATATCACATTATAGTATAACAAAATGAATATTACCTCACAAATGCAGCACAAATCAAAGTAGGTAGGTATTAGACAAGACAATCGCTATCTAATAAAGAAACCGGTTGACTGACCCATCAATCTCAATCAATAGTTCCTCTTTATGACGTAAAGACTCACTAAGAAAGGGTTTTACGAAATTCAATTACAAAGGGGGTGAAACATATGGTTTGTAAGGGAAGAAGAAAGAGAAACTATTAATTGTCTTTAAATTAAACTTAAATACACTTCATACATCAGTGAAGATACATAAACACATGTTTCAGCATTTGTCAATTTTCATCGTCTAAGGGTATAAAATGTGGTGACGGAATAAGAATACAATTCACTACTCCCATTCTCACTTGTGGATGAAGACGACTAAGGGATATAATACGCATATAACATCTATGCCAGAGATGAAAACTCGAAACGAAATCATATACCAGCATGTGTGACCAGCATGGTATAGTAAGGTCAATTTCCCTTCTATTATGGAGGAGGCTCGAGCCCAGCAGTAAGACGTTCGCCAGGTTAATAAGCTGACCTTTTTCGCTGATAACTTTACTTAATTTCTTATTAAAGTAGAAATAAGTTAGTACAAGTAGTAGTAGTAGTCTTAAATGTATGATGTAGCCTAACTAATAAGGAATAATATGAAATTTCATATACTCCTCCTTTTTTTTTTTTTTGGGTGGGCTGTGGTCGGCGTGCCTCCGCACCACTCCGTCCGGGGCGACAGAGGGGCTTAAGCACGCAACACCCGCAACCCACCTGAACACCACGTCGCCTTCGTCGTTGGGCCGACCACTGAAGCAGGGTTACTTGTCATCAGTGGTCGGCCCGACGGAATACCCCCTAACGGTATAATAAAGATATACTCCTAAGATATACTCCTTATAAAATAATAAGATATACTCCTAATAATATATACTCCTCCCTAACGGTATAATAAAGAGGATAAATTTTACTTTTGTATTTTTCACTCTGCAATACATTTGTATTGTATTAATTTTATTAAAACCATGTATAATGGGCTCGCTACACACGATTTCTACGCTGACTAAGTTATTGGCAATAGCTAGTAAACCAATATTTGCTTTGCAATAAATTATAACAACATACGTGAAAGCTTTACATCGGGAAATATGTTATAACGTTGGTAGCGCCTGTCAAACATCTGTGACACTCCACATCTTCAATATCTTGACATCGGGCTTTACCTTAGCATATCGTTATCCTTTTTGCTTGCGGCGTTCAAATAGCAGTCGCACTCAGGAAATATGTATGTATACTCTGCTCAATCCTGTTATATTTGAAAGCTTATCCTTATATATTGGGAGTAAGAAATGTTGTAGAGATATACTGGAATTTCACCATATAACTTATTATTCCAAAATAATACAAGGCATTAGCATTTTTGTAAGCTTCTACCTTCAGTTGGGCTCAGTTTTAAGACTTGGTATTATTGAGATATTCTGTGAGGTAACGGAATAAGAAAACTTTTCATCTTGCTCTTGGATGTCGTAGAAGATGACTAAGGGATATAATACGCATATAACATGTATGCAAGATGAGAAAAGGAGAACGTCGAGCTCAGCGATGGTTTTTTTTGGGCTCCGCTACGGTCACCGCACCCGCTGCCCGGCTCCATCCAGGGCGACAGAGGGTCGGCGCGCGGCTACGTATCCCACCCATATACCACGTCGCCTTCGTCATTCGGCTGACCACCGGTACAGAGTTCCTTGACTTCAGTGGTCGACCCGACGGAATACCCCGAGGGAGTACCCTCTCCCATCTACGTCCCCTACTAGGACGCCGATCGCCGTCGCGAGGCTAACCTCTACACGGGTGCCGGACTAAATCCCCGAATATTTATGCAATAAAGAAAACCTCATGCCATGATCAGGCCAATTCAGCGATATCCTTACTAATATTATAAATGCGAACGTAAGGATGTTTGTTTGTTTGTTTGTTACGCTTTCACGCTTAAACCACCGAACCGATTTCAAAAATTCTTTCACCGATGGAAACCTATAATATCAGGTAGTAACATAGGCTATATTTTATCTCGATATTCCCACGAGAACGGGAACTACGCCGCGGGTAAGGCGACTGATAATCAAGCGAAGCGAGGGCGAGTTGCTAGTAGTACATAAATTTTCGCTCCCATTGTGAAGGAGGTTGAAGCCCAATAGTGTGACGTTATACGTCACATTATGAGCTGAGATGATAATGACGTTGATGATGGCGATGATGATTAAGTGGATATTTCAGTACTAGATGTTATTCGGTACAAAAAATTAAGAAATATTTCTAAACACTGAGCAGATACGTATGTACACTAATATAGTTATCATGGAGTAATAAATATTAACCCGTGTGGTAACGGAGTAATAATACAATTAACCACCCCCTCTATTGCCCGTGGGTGTCGTAAAAGTCGGCTAAGGGACATGATATACAGATATCTTTAAACGAGCAATTCTTGTATATATATATATTCAGGATCTCGGAAACGGCTCAAACGATTTTGTTGTAACTTGGCATACTAGAGGTTTCGGGTCCAAAAAATCGATCTAGCTAGGTTTTATTTATAGAAAATGTTGTTTTACCCGTGTTTTTAGCAAAACAAACAATGACATTAAATTTTAAAAGAATATGAATTCAAATTTCGTTGTCAACGTCATGAGTTACGATAGCTCAGATGGGAAGTTGACAAGTTCTAATTTTGATTTTGTTGACATTCAAACAGCGTCGGTTCGAATCTCGGTGTTATTATTATTCTCTTTTTGTAATTTTTTATATATTTTTCATTATTTATTTTTTATTAATATATATTTAAATAAATTCGATAAAAATATTCCGAGCGAAGCTCGGTCAACCAGATATTTTGCATTTAAGAAAACTATAATTATTTTTTGCAAATAATATCTTAAACTATTTTTTGCAAACTATAATTTAACTATAATTATTTTTTGCAAATAATATCTTTTTTTAAAGCGTGGGGTGCTTCCCCACGCTTTAAAAAAAAACACGCTTTAAAAGCGTATTTTGTTAGTTTTTTTGTACTATTATTTATTTTTCGTTTTTAGTTGAATTTTCGATAATCCTAATTATCCTAGTAAGGATAACGGGTCAAACTGTTTAAAATATTGAATTGTCATCGGTCCTTAATAAGCTTGCCAAATTTCGAGTTAATCCAAGGTTTTGAAGGAGGTTAAAATCATGTTCTAAGATTCCGTTACATACTAACATACATACATCTGAAGCTAATAAAAGCGTATTAAAAAAAGAAACCGTCTTCAAGAATGTAGACAATAAAGATAAATTTTTAGATATACGCTTTTCAACAAAAAAAGAATCATCAAAATCGGTTCATAAACGACGAAGTTATCCGCGAACAAATATAAAAAAAGTATATACGGTCGAATTGAGAAACCTTCTCCTTTTTTGAAGTCAGTTAATTATACCAAAGTACTATCAAGTAACAAAATTAACTTTATATAAGAAACGTAATATATATGATTAAACTACACCACGTATAAACATCAAAGTAAAGTTGAACCAACGTCTCTAGATAATTCTCAAGATATGGGGACAATCTGTGTTATCGCAACAACTATCTACAAAGATTTATTACATCTGTTGATGAAGCTATTTCCTCTGTAGAGAGAGACTACCTTAGCGTTACAAAGTTATATTTTATCTAGATTTAGATGTTAATTCACTAAGTTTCTGTGAGTAATTGTATTCATATCCCATAATAAAAATAATATTTATAGAAATAAATAAAATTGAAGTATCTATTTGTAATGTCATAACAATATTTTTATTTATGCTCAAACGTTTTTTTACATGATGCTTACACCAGTTAAAATATTTTTGTTTTTTTTTTGTGGGTGGGCTGCGGTCGGCGCGCCTCCGCACTACTCCGTCCGGGGCAACAGAGGGGCTTAAGCATGCAACTCCCGCAACCCACCCGAAAACCACGTCGCCTTCGTTGTTGGGCCGACCACCGGAGCAGGGTTACTTGACATCAGTGGTCGGCCCGACGGAATACCCCCTATTGGGGTACCCTCCCATCGACCGACGTCCCTCCCTCGGGGAGGACGTCGATCTTTCCTCACGCGGTCGGCCTCTCGGCGGGTGACGGACTAATCCCCGGTCACGTCACCCGCGGCCTCGGTTAGGGCGGCATGAGGCGCAGGTAGTTGCGCCTACGCCGCCCCAATCGCCGGCGGCGGATCTCCTCATCGAGGCTGCGCTCCTCGCGCAGGCGATCCGCCGCCTCAAAATATTTTAGATGGGCTTTTTAACTTAATTTTAACTTAAAAAAAAACTAATCATTAAAAAACATAATTATATTAATTTACTCATAAAATTATACTCATACTAGCTGACCCAACAAACGTTGTTCTTTTCAAATAAAATAAAAAGAATTCTTGAAATCGACAGTAGCACCTCCTACCGGGTCCAATTGTGAATCTAAACTATTCTCGAATCCCCTGAAAGACACACAAAAAATTTCATCAACATCGGTCCAGCCGTTTAGGAGGAGTTCAGTGACATACACACGTACACAAGAAATTTAAATATAAAGATATTCTAGATTATACCGTGTGCTAACGGAGTAAGAATACTATTCATACAACTTAGGTATCCATTTTAATTACAAAATTTATATTTATCTATATTGGTAATAGTATAAAATAAATAATGCATATGGTTTATACCTTTATGGGATTGGGATCGCCGTGAACTCGTCGCAATTATCGGTGCCGACCTGGCACTGCCGACCATCGCCAGGGAGATGCTCGTCAGCGTCAGGAACTGGGACGCGGTTGCCGCCTTCTGTGAGGCCGTAATCTCACGGAAGGAGGCGGCGGATCGTGTGCGAGTAGAGCTCCTATTCGGCGACACGTTCCGCCGCCGGCGACTCGGGCGGCGCAGGCGCGAGTATCTGCGCCTAATGCCGCCCTAGCCGAGGCCGCGGGTGATTGCACCGGGGAATTGTCCGTATCCCGCAGTGTGGCTAACCACGCGACGGCGACCGACGTCCCAGGACGTCGAGTGGTGAGGGTACCCGAAAGGGTATTCCGTCGGCCGACCACTGACGACAAGTCGCATCTGCTCCAGTGGTCGGCCCAACAACGAGGTGACGTGGGTACGGGGGGGGCTATGGTCCCGCGCGCCGTCCTTCCATCGCCCCGGACGGACTGGACCGCGCGTGCGCTTACCATAGCCCACCCATAAAAAAAAAATGGTTTATACCTTTGAGAATAACTCTCAAAATCGGAACGGATAGAAAATACTTAAGAGATATTATTGCTCTTCAATTTAACATCAAAAGTTATAGAATAAATTTTCTTTTCTCGTTTTTAATTTCATCATTTTCATTACAGTAATAAAAAAAGCTTGAGATTTTTATAGCTATGCCTATGAAAGTTCCACCGAGTGAATATGCCAATAAAATTTTTTGATAAAATTATATTGCTTAATCTGTGAATACTTTAACGATTCTTGAAAGTAATTTTCATGCCAATAAAGAAAAAGTAGCGTTTTGCTCGAGTTCGTTGATATTTGTGATAACGAAATTTCTATTGGTAAAATATTTTTTTATTATATTTCAAATTTATTTACTTTGCCAGATTAAATATTTATCCTAAAATGTGGTCTTCATATATTACATCGGTCTACAGCATTTTTGCGTATGGGTTATAAACACTTTATCTTTATTGCTTTTATACCTAGAAATAAGAATAAGAACAAAAAATAGTTCTGGATTTGCCTTATGAGTAAAAAAAGGCAAAATTAAAAACAAAGAAAATACAAAAAAAATTGGCATGGAGATGATTTATTGAAAGATACCAAACATCCGTTTATGATTTTTTCTTACGATAGAAGTTTTAAAATAGAGTTTAAATAACAATAGTTTTACTTTTCCTGTCATGTTTAGTAGGCATTTCTCTTATTAACCCCCAAATATAGTCTCCCATCATGCTTTCAGTATACTGACCTTGCCAACGTCTCCCAAATTTAACGCATTATATCTTGATGTGCGTTTCTTTCTGGTAAATTTAAGTCTCTTCAATCATTGGGATCTCTTAAGTCATTGAGACCTTTAGAGCAGATGAGGGGTGGTATTTTTGGTTCAGATTCAAGAACGAATTCGGACTGTTCAGATACAAATTAACTCGGTAATTGATGGCTGCCTTGAGAGAATATATAGTTAATTTTCCTACAAAAGCGAAGCAGGTACAGGATTTTCTTTTGCATGTAATATTGGCAATGGTAGATCAGGATAAGATGTTATCTATATTTTTTTTTTATTTTCGTTGGCTCTAAGTATATTCACAATGCAAAAAGAACAGTATATGTGATGGTCACTGGATTCCCTCTAAATTCTCGACACTGCTTACTTCATTGCTCTTTTATCAGCTCGGTACAAGCCTACAATAAAACGTAACATATACTTAACCTTAATTTATGTTATTATAAAATAGTTAATTAAACAAAAATAGACTAAACTCATCTTCTAGATTACTACTAACCTAACCTAACCTAACCGCAAGAGTTACATGACACATATAAAGCCCATTTTTAGTTTTGATTTTTAACAAGTAGATTGAAGTAAGCTTGATATGTCTCCTAAATCTTTAAATTTGTATTTAAATCATACTTTACCTCTCTCACTTTAACAAATTCGCCGCAAATATAGCAAATCAAGTCAGCATCTCGTTGCCTTTTTTAAATTTCGATACAGCGAAAAAGGTGTATAACGCGTTATTTCTCTGTAATATTTAAAAACATATTGTCGTACACAATCAGCAACGCAATAAATACTACTACACGCCCGATAGCGCGCAAAGACCGACATTCATTGGGCGCAAAAATAAAAAAGATTCAATCGCTCTAATTTCTTAAAAATCTAATATTTTCGATTTAAAATCACATTCTTTTATATTTGTGCTTAAATAATCAGAATATATTAAATAAAATCTATGTGCAAAAAGAAACATTTTTTTGGTTGACTTGTGTTATTTACTCAATCAAACATTTATTATAAGACGTGAATAAACAATGCCTCTTTTCTTGTATTGTAAAAAAAAATATGGGAAGACAACGGGACATTTTATTCAGATAATATTTGTGTAAGAGAAGGAAACGTCGATATAATACTCTTTTTTTTAACCAGCATGATTTCGTGAGATGAATGCAACGACGCTACTATCTGTAGCGAATTAGGATAGCGAGTTGGTAGAGTAACCCTTAACTATCACTGCTCGGCTGCGGATACAATAGTATCGTATTAATATCTCGCTTAATTCCTGAGGCTAATACAAATCACTGCAGGAGGTGTATACAGTACACTGTTCAGGATATCAAGAACCACGTCTACACTAGCTGTATATGGGCTAATATAAAATTTTATTATACAGGTTAGCCACTCAAGATTAGGTCGTTCGATGATCGAGGCTCTGTTGCGCCTGAGGGTCGTGGCGACTGAGGCCGTCACCGGCAGGGGAGTGCTGTGCTGCATTCAATAGTCTGCCATTCAGCTGCATCAGGGAGGCGATCCGATACCACGGAGTGCCAGTTTACCTAAGGCGGCTAGTGGCAGACTATTTGGAGGGGCGCAGCGTCCTCTACGCCAACCAAGTAGGGGACGTTGTGCGAACGCCCATGACGTGCGATGTCCCACAGGGGTCGGTCCTCGGACCCACCCTGTGGAACATCGGCTACGACTGGGCGTTGATAGGAGCCTTCCGCCCGAGCTGGGCGTGATTTGTTACGCCGACGACACGCTCGTCACAACCCGCGGTGGGACGCTAGAAAAGGCGGCAAGCCTGGCGACTCTAGGCACCGAAGAGATCGAGAGGTGGATCGAGGCGTTGGGATTAAGGGTGACCGTGGAAAAGACGAAGGCCCTCTTGTTCCATGGGCCCCGCATGGGCCCTCCCATCGGCGTCTCGATCACCGTCCATTCGGTTGAGATCAGCATCCGGGCCCATATGAAGTATTTGGGACTGGTGCTCAACGGGCATTGGTGGTTTCGGGAGCAATTCCGCAGGCTCGTTCCGCGGTTCGTCGGCGTGGCGTCCACCCTATCATGGCTTATGCCGAATGTGGGCGGACCGAGCGCTGCATGTCGACGGCTGTACGCGGGGGTCATCCGGTCGATGGCCTTGTACGGCGCACCGGTGTGGGCGAGGTCCCTGACCGCCCGACTCAGGGCTACTCTATGGCGTTCACAGAAGGCCATGGCGATCAGAGCCATCCGCGATTACCGCACGGTGGCGACGGAGGCAGCGTGCCTGTTGGCCGGGACTCCCCCGTGGGACCTGGAGGCGGAAATGCTCGCCGATTTGTATCGGCGGGTGTCGGGGGTGCGAGCGGAGGGCGGTGTGGCCTCTTTGAAGGAGCTCACTGCCTGGCGCGTTGCCACCGTGCGGTAATCGCGGATGGCTCTGATCGCCATGGCCCTCTGTGGACGCCTAGCCTGCCTGGGGCTATTCCGTCGGGCCGACCACTGATGACAAGTAACCCTGCTCCGATGGTAGGCCCAACGACGAAGGCGACGTGGTGTTCGGGTGGGTTTCGGGTGTTGCGTGCTTACGCCCCTCTGTCGCCCCGGACCGAGGGTGCGAGGACCGCGCCGACCGCAGTCCACCCCAAAAAAAAAAAAAATTGGGTATCCTGTCGGGCCGACCACTGATGACAAGTAATCGTGCTTCGGTGGTCGGCCCAACGGCGAAGGCAACGTGGTGTTCGGGTGGGTTGCGGGTGTGCGTACTTACGCCCCCCTGTTGCCCCGGACGGAGTGGTGCGAGGAGTGCGCCGACCGCAGCCCACCCCAAAAAAAAAAAGCCTTTGAAGATCAACAACTTCAAAATTTAATGTGGTTTATTTTTACTGTTACCATTTTTTAAGCAATCATATTATTAAAAGATTAAGCCTCTATATTACAGGGAACTTAATAAACAAACTGTACATGAATATAAATTACAGCTAGACTTGGAGCAACTATCCAAGGTTAAGTCAAAGTCCTCGTGGAATTCAAGCACTTGACTCTCAGTAAGTCGCTGTCTAGACATCATAATCATCATGTGAGTCCATGGACGTGCCACTGTCTGGCTCAGCCCCGTTATAAGAGAGAAATTGAAGTACTATACCATGCTGGCCAGACGTGTTGGTCAATACCAAGGCCTAATTTTTTTACGAGTGTGCCTTCTCTTGCATAGATATTACATGTATATTATAATATCATCCCTTAGTCGCATTTTACGATACCCAAGGGTAAGAAAGGGTGGTGAATGATATTCTTACTCCGTCACCAGACGAAAAATTCTAATATGCCGAAATACACACTAATATGTCGAAATAAAGCAAGGCAGGAACTGTAATCCGGGCTAACCATGGATGACGATGAGGAAACCGTGGGTTATCGCCCCGGATGCAGTGGACGGGATGTGTCTAGATCACAGCTGACTAAAAAAAAGGCAGGAACTGTGATTCTTTAGAAAGTAAAATTATTATTAGTATTCTACATACATGTAGATTCCAGCAGTCAAAAGTCAAACTTGACAAAACGATAAAAGTGAGTAACTATATTGCTGACAACGATTCAAACTCACAGTTTTACTTCAAGATTGGAACAAGTCGTATTGACTTATTTTGCCATTAAAATTTATTGGAGATGAACGTAACCTGAACCTAATTGGATGCAAATTGGGTCACTCAAGTTGGCGTACCAAGCGATGCTTGGTACGTTCAATGATGAATTGGTGCGACTGCTATTAATTTCAAATAAACGACGTTAAAAAATTTGTTTACATATGGTTTTTCAAATATAGTTTAATAATAAAATATACATAGTGCGAGTATGTGTTTCATTTCTAAATTACTGTCAATTAAATTGAAAAATAAAGAAAACTCGAAACACAACCCTATACTAACCTGTCTGACCAGCACGATACAGTAAGGTCAATGCTCTACTATTGCGGAGAAGGATCGAGCCCAATAGTGGGACGTGCATATATAATCTGAGATGAAATTGAAAAACATAATTTATAATAATAGTTTATATCTACACTAATATTATAAAGAGGAAAGATTTTTATTTTTGTATGTAACGAATAAACTCAAAAAGTACTGGACCGATTTTAAAAATTCTTTCACCATTGGAAAGCTATAATATCAGGGAGTAACATAGGCTATATTTTATCCCGGTATTCCCACGGGAACGGGAACTACGCGCGTAAGGCGACTGAATCCGAAGCGAAGCGAGGGCGGATTGCTAATAATATATATAATCCTAGAGGTTTAATTTACAGGTAATACTTCACCAGAGGGTCCCGGCCAGGCCGGAGAATCCCTTGCTGTGCCGGTGCTTGCGCGCGACGTCCATTTGGAGTCGCGCCCAAGTCCCGGCATAGTCTGTCCCCAATCGTATGGGTGGGGGACAACTACTGCCTCAGAAGCCGAGAGCCCAGCTCAACACCAAGTGGCTCAGGGGGGGAAGGGGAACGAGGAGAAGGTGCAGGCGCGGAAGAAGACCCGGAGGACGAAGCCGAGGCGTTCCGCCGCTGCACGAGCCCGCATTAGCGCCACTGCATCTAAGGCGCGGCGGGCGCGGATAAAGGCTGAAGCCATTGCCGCACGCGACGAGGGCGGCAGCATTGCTGCTGCAGGGCCGTCGCGGGACGGGGGTGGCGTTGCTGCCCAGCCGTCGGAAGAGAGGATGGAGACCACTGCAGGGCCGCCGCGTGAGGAGAGCGGCAGCAGCAGCGGGTCCGAGCACGAGGGTGGCATTGCCGCAGAGCCGTGCATAAGGATAGCAGGCGAAAGCTCCGAGCTGTCGAGCGATGAGGGCGGCACTGCCGCAGAGCCATCGCAGGATGAGGGCGGCAGTGCCGCAGGGCCATCCGAGCGTCAGGAGATAGATACGGCATCGGAGATGGTGCTGACGGACGTGGGCGGAAGTGCCGCAGAGCCGTCCGCCGATGAGAGCAGAACCCCTTGGGTGCAAGTCGGCCGAAGTAGGGACGAGGGCGGTGGATGCGCCGCAGGTAGGCAGATATTAGGCGCGCCGTCGGTTGAGGGTTCAGTTAGGCCGTCGTCGTTGCCGTCGTCGTCGTCGCCGAGGAAGAGGACGGAGAGGGCTGCAAAGGCGCCAGCTCTAGCCCCAAGTGCGAGGAAGAGGGAGGAGGCTCTCCCCCCGAGACCCTAGAAGCGCCCCCTGCAAGAGGGTGGCCGCTCCAACACCGACTCGGAGGGGAGTTCCATCATCATGCCTCCTCCCAAGGTCCCGACCATGCGCCGGGGGCGCAGAGGCCGAGGATCGGTGGTGGCGGCGTGGCCGGGGACACCGGGTCCGGCCGGCCACGGTGGCGAGGTGGCGGCCCTCCAGGCCGCAAACGCCCGCCTTAGTGAGGAGGTCTCCGGCTTGCGGGAACGCAACCGCAAGCTGGAGACGGAGCTATCGGCGGTGCGACGGGAGAACCGCGGGTTGGCCAAGGAGATGGCCGACCTGCGGGCCCAGTTCGTGCGCCTGGCGCCGGCCGCGCCGCCTGTGCCAGCCTCGCCACCGAAACGGGCTGCGCCGGGGAGGGCGGGCCCGTCGTCTGCGCCCATGGCGCCGGCTGCGCCCGTCGCGGCTGCTGCGCCAGCTGCACCCGTCGCGGCTTCGGCGCTTCCTCCCCTCGTCGTGGTCCCTCCGCCGGCTCGTGGCCGCGGGAGACCTCGGAGGGGGGAGGAGCCGCCGCCCGACGAGGTGCACGGCGTGTCGGAGTCGGCGGTACGCGTGATGCTAGCCCGAGTAGGGGTGATGGTGGATGCGCGTATCGCCGCCGTAGCGGCCAGGCTCCCGCCTGAGCCGCCCCTCCGACCGCCGCTCGCCGCGGACAAGGCGAGGCGGCCGCAAGCGTCAGCTCCCACCCCGCTGCCCTGTCAGGGTGGCCGCGTGGTGAGCTACGCTGCGGCCGCGGCCGGGCCCAAGGGGGCCAAGAAGGCCGGCAAGGTGCCGGCTCCCGCCTAGGCCGGGCCGCGGCCGGCGCCAGCGGCTGCACCGCAGGCGCCGGCCAGCGCACCCGCGACCGCTCCTGCTGCGCTCAGCGCTGCTGCCAGGCTCGAACAGGGCTGGCAGGTGGCTGAGCGGAGCAGGAAGGCACGCGGCCAGAAGCGGAGAGCAGCGGCCAAGAGTGCCGCCGTGGCCACCGCTCGCCAGGCGAAGGCCGGCAGAAAGGGGAAGAAAAGGTCGCGCAGGGGCCTCAAGTCGCCGAAGACGGCCGCGGTGGTCATCACCGTGCTGCCTGAGGCGGCTGAGAGGGGCCTCAACTATGAGGCTGTCCTAAAACGCGCCCGGCGGGAGCTGGACGTCTCCAATATCGGGGGCGTCCAGGCGAGGACCCGCAAGGGACAGGGGCTCGAATACTCGAGTTCCCTGGGGCCGAGGGCGCGAAGACGGCCGATAGTTTGGCCACGATGTTGAGGGGGCTGTTCGGGCCGGAGGATGGTGTCCGAATCGCCAGGCCTGTCAAGTGCGCAGAGATGCGCCTGACGGGCTTGAACGATTCCGTGACGGTGGAGGACGTCCGGGAGGCCATTATGGCGCGTACCGGATGTGCCTCGGACACCGTCCGGATTGGCACCATCCGCACTGGTCCGGGCGGCGTCGGTGCTGCCTGGGTGCAGTGTCCGGTGGAGTCGGTCAAGCAATTGGCCGACTCAGGCAGGCTCCTCGTGGGCTGGAGCTCGGCGCGGGTAACCGTGCTAGAGCCCCGGCCCGCGAGGTGTTACAAATGCATGGCGGTCGGGCATACCCGACCGACATGCAAAAACTGCTTTGACTGCAGCGGGCTATGTTTCCGTTGCGGTCAGACCGGACACCAGGCGGCATCGTGCTCTGCGGTGCCCCACTGCCCCGCGTGTGCGGCAGGCAATAGGCCTGCCAAACACCGCATGGGCTCTGGGGACTGCAGACCCCCGGCATCGGCCCCGAAGGGGCGGGACGGCCCATCGACCGGGCCAGTCCCCGCTCCGAGCGCGGCCCGATCGCCCGTCAGCGCGGAGGAGGTGACGATGGATACGGACCGCTAATGGACCCCGTATCCATTCGTCTCCTCCAGGCCAACCTCAACCACATCACCGGTGCGCAGGACGTGTTCCTGCAAGCCATGGCGGAGTGGTTGATAGGAGTAGCCGTAGCCGCGGAGCCGTACGTGGTGCCCGACCGGCCTAACTGGTTGGGTAGCACCGATGGCACCGTGGCAATCGTCGCCTCCACGTCGTGGCCTTCGTCGCCTCTGACCCTTAGGGACAGGGGCGTCGGATACGTCGCGGCGGGCTGGGGGGAGATTACGCTCCTCGGAGTCTATCTCTCCCCTAACTGGAGTGTGACCGATTTCGAGGCCTCCCTCACCATCATGGAGGCCTCGTTACGGCGAATGGCATCGCGCCAGGTCTTCGTCTTGGGGGACTTAAACGCCAAGTCCGTGGCGTGGGGGTCTCCCCGGACGAACGACCGAGGACGGGCGATCGAGGAGTGGGCGGCGGCACTGGGCCTCTGTTTGCTGAACAGGGGCTCGGTGCATACGTGCGTGCGACAACGGGGCGGGTCGATAGTGGACCTTTCGTTCGCTAGCCCCGAGGTCGCCGCACGCGTGTGGAGCTGGCGCGTCGTGGAGGAGGTGGAGACCTTGTCGGACCACCGGTATATCCGGATGGAGGTCTCCCCGGTAATCCCGACGCCCAGCAGGGGTCACGGGGCGGATGGACGTCCTGCGTTCCCGCGATGGGCTGTGGGTCGCTTAGACCGGGACCAGCTGGCGGAGACAGCCATCGTTTACTCGTGGCTGTCCTCTGCCAACCAGTCGGACAGGGTGGACGCCGAGGCTGGCCGCATCCGCGGTGCGTTGACGCAGATCTCTGCGATGCGGCCATGCCCCGGGTACGGCGTCCACCCCCGAGGAGGGCGGTCCACTGGTGGTCCCGGGAGCTGGCGGATCTCCGGGCCGCGTGCATTCGCGCCCGGAGGGCCTACACCCGCAGCCGGCGGCGCCATCGCAACGCGGAGCGGGAAACCTTGCTGTATGAGGGCTACCGCAATGCGCGGTCGGCCTTCAGGCTGGCCGTCCGCTCCGCCAAGGACGTCAGTCGGCAGGAGATGCTGGACGGTCTCGACCGTGACCCCTGGGGACGCCCCTATCGCGCGGTGCTGAATAAGCTCAGCGCGCGGGGCCTTCCCCTCACCGAGACTCTCCAGCCCAGCCTTCTCACCCGGGTCGTCGAGGACCTGTTCCCGCGGCGGGCGGAACACACGCCCCCGGTCATGGCTCCACCAGACACTGACCGGGAGGCCGACGACGACAGTGCTCCGCCCATCACGGAACCCGAGATGGGAGTGGCGGTGGCGCGCATGTGCGCAAAGTCCACCGCCCCCGGGCCCGACGGTGTTCTAAACCGCGTGTTGGGCCTGGTCCTCGACCACCTAGGTCCCTGCCTCAGGGAGCTGTTCGACGCGTGTTTAGCGTCCGGACGGTTCCCTGGGTGCTGAAAGGAGGGAAGGCTGGTGCTCCTGCCGAAGCCGGGACGATCTCCGGGGTCGCCTTCGGCCTACAGGCCTATCGTGCTGCTCGATGACACGGGCAAGCTACTGGAGAGGGTGGTAGCTGCCCGCATCGAGCGGCATCTCGTCGGCACGGGGCCCGATCTGTCGGACGCCCAGTTTGGGTTTAGGAGGGGTCGTTCGACGATCGCGGCTCTGTTGCGCCTGAGGGCCGTGGCGACTGAGGCCGTCATCGGTGGGGGAGTGCTGTTGGCGGTGTCCCTAGACATCGCCAACACATTCAATAGTCTGCCATTCAGCTGCATCAGGGAGGCGCTCCGGTATCACGGAGTGCCAGCTTACCTGAGGCGGCTAGTGGCAGACTATTTGGTGGGGCGCAGCGTCCTCTGTACCAACCGAGCAGGGGACGTGGTGCGAACGCCCATGACGTGCGGTGTCCCACAGGGGTCGGTCCTCGGACCCACCCTGTGGAACATCGGCTACGACTGGGCGTTGCGGGGGAGCCTCCCGCCCGGGCTGGGCGTGATTTGTTATGCCGACGACACGCTCGTCACAGCCCGCGGTGGGACGCTAGAAGAGGCGGTAAGCCTGGCGACCTATGGCACCGAAGAGGTCGTCAGGCGGATCGAGGCGCTGGGGTTGAGGGTCGCCATGGACAAGACGGAGGCCCTCTTGTTCCATGGGCGCCTCATGAGCCCTCCCATCGGCGTCTCGATCACCGTCCGATCGGTTGACATCAGCATCCGGGCCCATATGAGGTACTTGGGCCTGGTGCTCGACGGGCAATGGTGGTTCCGGGAGCATTTCCGCAGGCTCGCTCCGCGGTTCGTCGGCGCGGCGTCCGCCCTATCGTGGCTTATGCCGAACGTGGGCGGACCGAGTGCTACGTGCCGACGGCTGTACACGGGGGTCATCCGGTCGATGGCCCTGTACGGCGCACCGGTGTGGGCGGGGTCCTTGACCGTCCGACTTAGGGCCCTTCTGTGGCGACCACAGAGGGTCATGGCGGTCAGGGCCATCCGCGGATACCGCACGGTTGCGACGGAGGCAGCGTGCCTATTGGCCGGGACTCCCCCGTGGGACCTGGAGGCGGAAATGCTCGCCGAGTTGTATCGGCGGGTGTCGGGGGTGCGCGGGGAGGGCGGTGTGATCTCGTTAAGGGATCTCACCGCCTGGCACGTCGACGCCCGCCGAGACGTCATTGCCCGTTGGGCAGTCCGGCTGGAGAGGCCTCGGTTCGGGGTGCGAACCGTGGAGGCCTTCCGGCCGGTGCTGATGCAGTGGTTGGAAGGGCGGCACGGGGTGCTCTCCTTCCGACTAGTGCAGGTGTTAACGGGGCACGGGAGCTTCGCCAAATACCTGCACAGGGTCGTTAGGAGGGAGAGTACACCGTCCTGCCACCACTGCGATTGAGACGAGGACACGGTGCGCCACACGCTCGAGGCCTGCGCGGCTTGGGCAGTGCAGCGCCGTGAACTCGTCGCAATCATCGGTGCCGACCTGACGCTGCCGGCCATCGCTAGGGCGATGGTCGACAGCGTCGGGAACTGGGACGCGGTCGCAGCCTTCTGCGAGACAGTGATCTCGCAGAAGGAGGCGGCGGATCGTCTGCGCGTGGAGCGCAGCCTCGATGAGGAGATCCGCCGCCGGTGACTGGGGCGGCGCAGATGCAACTATCTGCGCCTCATGCCGCCCTAGCCGAGGCCGCGGGTGACGTGACCGGGGATTAGTCCGTCACCCGCCGAGAGGCCGACCGCGTGAGGAAAGACCGACGTCCTCCCCGAGGGGGGGGACGTCGGTCGACGAGAGGGTACCCCGCGTAGGGGGTATTCCGTCGGGCCGACCACTGACGACAAGTAAACCTGCTCCGGTGGTCGGCCCAATGACGAAGGCGAGGTGGTTTCCGGGTGGGTTGCGGGAGTTGCGTGCTTAAGCCCCTCTGTCGTCCCGGACGGAGTGGTGCGGAGGCGCGCCGACCGCGACAGACCCAAAAAAAAAAAAAAAAAAAAAGAGGTTTAATTTGCACTCAGTATATGAGTATGGAACACATCATGAATTTTAATAACAGATTATGATATGACATGAATCTCTAGTACGTATTAAATAAAAGTAATCCAATAAGCCTAAATACATTACATTTGTCTAAAGGAAGAGTACCTATACTACACTAGGACTACATTACTAAAGCCTTTACAGCATTTAGACAATTTATTTTAAAACTTAGATCAGAAAGATGAAATTACTGCAGTGATGTATTACACAAGCGATGAATACCTATGGACTTCTCGTAGCATTAACGTTAGACCTAAGTGTATACATGCGGGTAATGCCCTAATGAATAACGTAAATACAACAGAATAATGATGAATAAATGAAGACGGCATGTAACTTACCAACTGTATTATAATAATTGATCCACCAATAAGATCTGCAGTAGTTTTCAAAAGTAAGCTAATGAAAATCAAATACTACGATGATATGTTGTACCCATGATGAGTTGTCTGACTCTTGATGAGTATCAAGAGTAATTTAATAAGCCAAAATATGGTATGGTACAATAAGTTACGATAAGAAACTAAAAATTTAGTAATTCCAAGAGCCTACTTCTAGCTGTAACATTTTAATGATATTAATCACCTAACTTGGCACACGGATTACCTACTATTTTCCTAGTGCTACCTGGACCGGCTTTTACAACTCTCAAGGAAAAGTAAAGATTATAGTAGTGATACAATATATTCTAAATCCATCAGCATAATGAGGCTTAAGGCATTACTTCTCCCTCCGCACATGGAGCTACTCAAAAATGACGGAACTGATTAGTAATTACAATTACAAATTAGTTAGAAACTGTACCTCGCACATGACGCTATTTAAATTGCGAGGTTTCAGTAACTTCTGTTATTTCTGCTCTCACAAGCACACTATTAACGAGGAAATATTAGGGAAAAAAATCAAACATGTAGAGTGAGTCAAGCGAGGATGACGACGATAATGTATTTTACCACTATCTTTAATAGACGTCGAAGGATTCTTCGTAGGTTTTGGTTTCACCCGTATATTAGAAATAATGTAAACTGCAAATTATCAGTTGAGTAATCTGACAACATCTTTCCTTGAGTAATCTGAGTTTATAAGTATATAAACATGGATACTTTTCCACCTCCTGCACAAATGATCGTTCATTTTTCACAACAAAAAACAGAAAACTCTGGTAACCAGTAGCGCGGCGACCGGCACGACGCGTCATGCGTGATCAGTTGCTAACGCGTTATTAACTGATTGGTGACTAGTTACGTCGTGTGCGACCCTCAATGAGAATGTATAGACGGTGACGCTCAAGCAACTCGTTAATAATTTGAGTTTGTAATTAGTACTTTTTCAGTGGCTCCATGTGCGGGAGGGCCTTAGAGAACTGACCGTCAATTTTTAAATTTATCTTTGAGATATTTTTGATTTTAATATAGACAAAAAACACTAATTCAAAGATTTTCATTCATTCATTTCAGCCTACCGCCTTCCACTGCTGGACGTAGGCCTCCTTCATTTTAGGCCACAGAGTGTGGTCTTGCGCCGCCTGCATCCAATGACGCTTAGCAGCTCTCACCAGGTCGTCGGTTAACCTAGATGCGTCCTACACTGCATCGTTCGATACGTGGTCGCCTCTCGAGAACCTTTCTTCCTCAGTGGTTGTCGATTCGTCGAATGATGTGGCCTGCCTATTGCCATTTTATAGTGCTAATCGTGCTATGTATTTCGAATTATATTTCAACTATTCAGAGAGTAGTTGCAATGTATTTATTTTCTCCATTGCTGGAAGCAGATAAGTTGGTTTACCTGTCTTTAATATTACTTATGATCATTGTATTGTAAATTGTAACTAAAAAAATCTTAACTTACAGGCAATATTAAGAGAGATTTATCAACAACTCCATTTTAAAGCTTT
Organism: Lymantria dispar; assembly: GCA_032191425.1. Lineage (NCBI taxonomy): Eukaryota > Metazoa > Arthropoda > Insecta > Lepidoptera > Erebidae > Lymantria > Lymantria dispar. The sequence continues at coordinate 14,026,081 of CM063449.1, read as the reverse complement.
TTTATATAATACTTTAAGCTCTTTGTTTAATACTTTAAACTGTAGGCGTGCTAAAATCACGATAAAATTTAATATATTTGTATTTAGGATAATCTCCAATGATGTTTTAAAAATCTAGAATGTAGGCTTAAGCCTCAACCGTTACAATCTCACTCGTAAGCCAAATTAAAAAGCTGAGGATGCACGAAACAATTTGGCAAATTGCCTCGACTGAGAACAGGCTGAGCACATAGAATTCCTTATAAAGGAAATACGAATCTCGTCGTAGGTTAAGATCATTCCGGAGCTTTCGGAGTAGCCCTCTCAAATTATCCGCAGAATTTAACGCCAGTGTTCTCTTGCAAATTATTACTAAAACTATTTTAATTGAATGTACTAAATCTAGAAGTACTTAAAGCGAGTATTTAAGGAAAATATATTTACTGAAATAAACATGAAAAGCAAAATTTTACTACTACTACTACCTAAATAATGATTTCAGTCTTTATAATTCCCACTATTGGGCTTAAGCTTCTTCCACAATGGAAGGGTAATAGATCTACAATTCCACGCAGGTCAGACGTGTTGGTATAGGATTTTATACCCAGTTTTCCCTTCCTTGTATCAATTTTATCTGCATATATCTCTTAGTCGTCCTTTACAACACCCACGGAAAAAAAGGTGGTAGTTTATTGTATTCTTACTCCGTAACCATACGAGTAAATATATACCTACTAAGATCCAATAACAATACTGTAATTATCTAGTATATTTTAAAATATCTAAGTAAATAAAATAATGTCCAGTATCTATCTAGGATAAGAGACAATAGCAATAGCAGAAGGAAATATTTATAAGATTTTGTAAAATTCTGCTTAATTATTTTCTCTTGAATCAAGAAACTAAGTCGTGACTTATATGTATTTAAGTAAAATAATACTAGAATACACAAGAAAATAATTTAATCTAGATACAAAATAATATTCAGTATAGATATTACAACCGTTCCTGAAATTTACATACATAGATGAGCAGCTGTGCTGTATCGATCATCATACTGGGTTGCAAGAGTAACGAATAAGAGATGCATGTGAATATTAAAATGAATGTGCGGCGTGACTATAATGAATAAAATTAGGAATGGAACTTTTGCAGAAAGTTTAAAAGTTGACGCAACTTCTAAACATAATATAAAATGTATGAAACAATTAAAGAATGAACACCTGTCATGGTATGTGAGGCCGCATAAAATTAATTTTGTGAGGAAAATTTTACCCATGAATATCAAAGACTTTCGAAGTATAGAAAGATCAAAGTTATTATGAGTGCTTTATTTTAATTATAATATCATTAGAAGGGGGTAGACCACAAAAATTATGTTATAGGATTATGTAGAAAAAAAAATACAGATTCGCTTCAATCCCAAATAATTGGTATAATAGTAGTTTGATGATTAATATTTAAGTATATAGAAAGAATCTTTCTTCTTGACGTAGTGTACACCGATTACTTAAACGCATTTGAGACAATTTCACATTCTTTATTAATAAGTAAATTGACAAGTATCGCTGTACATGGTGATCTTCTAAGATGGTTTGACTCTTACCTTAGGAATTGAATTTAAAAAATAATAATAATGTTATTATTATTTATTTTTAACTTTTTTTATTATTTAAAATTTTAATTTTAACTTTTTTTTTTCAAATAAATTGATATATTTAGAAACTCGTCGCACCTACAAAGATTTAATGTTGTCATATAAAATTATTAATAATTTAGCTGATTCTCCATATCTGTTAAGCCAAATAGGATTACGTTGTAAAAGGCCAACTTCACGTTTCTTGTCTCTCGATATTTCTTATGCGAGAACCTCGTATGGACAAAATGGATTTATAAGACGATCTTGTAGCTATTACAGTATTAAGCATAATTATTGATATTTTAAACGAAATCTTTAATATTTTTAAATCTAAACTTTTAATAAATAGCGACATAACTTGTACTTTTACGTATTTCTTTGCTATTGTTCAGTTTTATATAATACAGAAAAAAATTAACTCGTTATTTATAAATTTTTAATGTATATTTATTAGAAACTTAATGGTGACAGCACTCTTAATTTTATTTGACTTGTAAATTAGCTCATACTACTTTTTGTTTCTTTGAATACAATAAATAAATTATCATAGTTCAAATATAGGGGAGGGTGGGGTGATTACCGACAGTAGGTAATTGCGGACACTATCTTACTGGCTTACATTACCCTTCTCGAACCCCGTACTTACGTCCGCGGTGTCTATTGCGCCATTTTTAATGTCCGGATAGTTGTCAACGGGGGAATCCGCGCACGAGTTTCAAGGTAAGAGCGATCAATCATTTTTATGTATTTTCTTATAATTTTTGATGTTTTCCTTTTGGTTGTATATTTTATGACATTTCATTTGAGCAAAAATTGTAATTAAACGCGTGTTATATGGTTATTCATCTATAAAAAAGTGAAAAATAATCCACTACGAGTCAAAAGTAACCTACACTTTTTCGATGTGAAAGGTCAAAAAGCATATGGGATAATTACGGGCAATATTATTGGGCCAAATACAGACGACTGTATTTGCCCCAATAATAATGTAAATAAACTAAAAAAAGATTAGAAACAGAGAAGATTCTAAGGTGTAAGAAATTACCTTTTCTTACATAGATATTATATTATATCCCTTAGTCGTCTTTTACGACACCAACGGGCAAGAGAGGGGTTGGTAAATTGTATTTTTACTCCGTCATAACACAGTACCTCTTATCTTGCCTAATATCTATTTTGTATATAATAGGTTTTGTTTTCGTTCGAGTTTCGTTCATCTGGTTTTAAGGTAATCTCACGGAAGGAGGCGGCGGCTCGTGTGCGAGAGGAGCTCCTCTTCGGCGACACGTTCCGCCGCCGGCGACTCGGGTGGCGCAGGCGCGAGTACCTGTGCCTGATGCCGTCCTAGCCGAGGCCGCGGGTGACCGGACCGGGGAATTCAGTCCGTCACCCGCAGAGAGGCTGACCGCGCGATGGTGACCGACGTCCCGAGACAGGGACGTCGAGAGATGAGGGTACCCGAAAGGGTATTCCGTCGGGCCGACCACTGACGAGTCACCCTGCTCCGGTGGTCGGCCCAACAACGAGGTGACGTGGGTACGGGTAGGTTATGGGCCCGCGCGTCGTCCTTCCGTCGCCCCGGACGAAATGGACCGCGTGTACGCTTACCATAGCCCACCCATAAAAAAAAGAAGGTGTAAGAAATCTGAGAAATTTTGAGGTTCAATCAGAAGGCAAAAAACATTTCTGCATAATTTGCAGTGAAAAGTATTCACCACTACGCCCTGATGACTGGATAATGTGCATAGTATGTCAAGAATGGCTACATGAAAAATGCACAGCTGGGAGCTCAAGTAGAGGCTATATTTGTGATTTTTGTCAGGACAAGTAAACTGTCTGCATTGCTGTCCGCATTTACCCCATTCGTGCCTAGTAAATGCGGACAGCAATGGATTTTTTTTTTTTATTATAATGTTGTTGTTGATTCCTTTAAGTATATTTAATATGTTGATTCTATAGGATATGAACCAAAGTTTAATTACCTACTAATAAAAACAGACTGATTAGCATTAATATTTTGTATTTTATTGAAGGATTCCCTTAGGTGTCCGCGATATCTCCACCCTCCCCTATTCCACTACAGGACTCGAGCTTCCTTCACAATGGGAGTGAAATTGATCTACTACAGCGCGTTGGTCAGATGGTTTGGTATAGTTTTATTTGGAGTTTTTCTTTTCGTGAATAATTGTTATATTCATCATCATCATCATTTCAGCTCATATACGTCCCACTGTGGGTCTCGAGCCCTCTCCACAATAGGAGAGAAATTGGCCTTACTATACCATGCTGGTCAGACAGGTTGGTATAGGGTTTCATTTCGAGTTTTCCTTCAATTATAAAGCTGTTACATTCATATTATATTCCTTAGTAGTCTTTTACGACACCCACGGGTAAGAGAGGGGATGACGAATTGTATTCTTACTCCGTCACCACACGGAAAATTGTTATATACCCTATTTATATGTAATGACACCCACAAGCAAGATAAAAGATGGTGAATTATATTATACTCTAATTATATTATACTATTAATATGGATGCTTTTTTCAAGGTGATTTTTATTATTTTGTGAAGTGCTTGTACCAGTTGGGAGATAATTAAACTTTTAGATATATTACAGCAGTACATAAATACGATTCTATTATTATCTTTTTCGCTTTTATGTTTTAAAATGCTGATATAATTGTTTTAGTAGAAAATGAACTATTTTAATTAATTAAGAACTTTTTTAAAATTAAACTTTTGTTATTTTTTACAACATACTGTAAAATCGCTTCTGTATATCATTAATTGCCCATTACGTAATTTAGCTGTTCAAACTATGTTTTACCATATTATTCATCATAGCGGTATTTAACTAATTATGAGCCTTAATTATTGGGTGGCTTGAACGTATACTTGATAAAACCACCATTATTTAGCCAATGTCGACGAATTATAAAACGTAAGTCATTTCATTTAACTGCCGTAGTTTCTGCCATAGCGAGATCTGATAAAGGTACTAAAAATAACTCTGTATTTTCACATAGAAGTCGTCAAAATCATGTTAGTAATTAATTATAATAGCTTAGGACCTTATCATATCGCCTTTATGGCATAACCTTAATTATATTTGTTTTGTGGTTGAATATAATTATAAATTAATTTATTTATCAGAGCTCATATACGCCTTACTACTGGGTTCGAGCTTCCAAAATGGAATACAATTGATTTACTACACTACGCTGGTCAAACAAGTTTTATTTCGCGTTTTTTTTTTCATATTTACTGCACAGATCTAATTCAGTGTATCCCTTACTCGTCCTTTACAACACTCACGACAAGAGGAGGTGGTGATTGTACAATTAATTCCTCGCATATATTAAAATTAGTACAAGAAAGATAATTAGATGGCGCTAGTAAATTTTGTGCATTTTTTGAATCACGCTAGTATCTCTAAATTACGTTTAATATACCCTGTGCCGTTTATGACAATAAAACAGTGGATTGGCTACAAGTGATTGAGTTATACCTTGTGTTACGCTGTGTTATACCTCACCGTACGGACTTACGCTACGCCCTACGTTCCGGTGTCCACGGCCCCTGTCGTGTCCACCGGACGTAGCGCCGGCAACCTGCCGCCGGAGTATTCCACTCCTTTCGGTCACGGTTCACCTGTTTATACCCTGCTATCATCATGAAGAAGAAGACTCCTGAAGCCCCGCACTCCATGCCGAGACATAGTCCACAGGCTGCGGGAGCCTGTCAAACACCACCTCCTGGCCGCCCACTGCAGTCACCGCAGTCACCACCAACAGAAGCAGTAGCGGGTAGCCCCGCACTGATCCCGTCGACGCCACGGCCGCCGAGAGAGCCCGCTGCCAGAGCCAGCCGCCTCGACGCAGCCCTAGCCGCGGGCCGTGGGAGGTTCCCACCGGTCCCCACTGCTCCTTGGGTCGTCTACCCGGCAGCCCCATCATCATCGGCGCACTCTACTGCCTCAACCACCCCGCGAACTGGTTCGCGAAACTCAAGTGTGACGTCTATTCGAGAAGAGGATGGGATGGAATCTCCGGCCAACCTCTATGCCCTATCGCGGACGGGTTCTCGCACATCTCTGAGCTCCTCTGAAGAACGCCAGCACCTCCAATTCACTGCTGTGAGGTCGAAGAAGGCAACCAGGGTAATACGCCCTACCCCGTCGCGTCGACCGCGCGATAGCAGCCCTGACGAGGAAGACGAACCGCACAAGAAGAGTCGGGTCACTGAATCGCCAAAAACACCTCTCACCGACCCCCGACTACGTAACAAGCCGGGGACGGCCACAAGCATCCCAACGACCTATGCTCAGGCCGCCGCCACGACACCGAGCACTACGTCGACTGCAGCGCCCGCCGAACGTTCAGTGCGAATGTCGGCTGAGAGCGCCGGCCTAACATCAGCCACTACAACACAACCACCCACAGGCGAGCGGCGGGTGAAATATCCGCCACTAGTCGTTGAAAACTTACCCAACTGGGCCTTCCATCTGCGAGAGCTGAGGACGCTGCTTGGCCGCCGAGTCTACGTTCGTCCCTACGGGAAAGGCTTCCGCTTCTCACCGGAGGACGAACAAGAATATCGTGTGGTTCAGCGATATCTTACGCAACTGGAGCGGACGGATAAGGTGAGCTGGTTTTCTTACAGGGAGTAATCGTAAGAGTAAGAGCAAGGTGGCGCTCACTACAGCCGCTACTGTCCCCACTACTTCCTCCCGGCAAGAAGATATTATCTTGGATAATACCATTCTTCTCCTGGGACAAATACTAACCGCCCTCAGAAGCGGGCAAGACACCAAAGCTGTCATCCAACTTGTCCACGCTGGTCTGTCGAACCTTTTGGCGTAGACCACCGGATAAGCCAGCGGATGCAGATTATCTTCTTACATTTCGAATCTTTTCACCTTTCAAGCCTTTCATCTTTTGACCACTCTGGTCTGCTCAAAATTCCTGGTCTCAACCCTTGGGTTAACCAGCGAATTTGGACACCTATTCTTTCTCAGACACTTTTACCTATATTGCTTCTAATTATCCTCTCTTCAATTTAACCACATTGGTCAGTTTAATTCCTCGCTGCTAACCCTTGGGTAAAACAGCTGAATTTAAACTTCCCACTTACATTCCGATTCCACTTATTTATTACCACTTACCACTCTGGTCAGACCAATCTACTAGCTTCAACCCTAAACAAAGGGTTAACTAGTGGATTTGAACTTTCTTACTCATACAGATTCTCTATGCCTAAACTTGGGCCTTTTCTTCGTCCGATCTGCTCCACACTAGTCAGCTTATTCCCTTTGATTTCTCTCCAACACTTTTTTTTTCTTCTATTCCCTAGTGCTTCCTAGCCATGCCTCCCAGCATGGTTATACGGACGGCTCATACCCGGTCCTGATTACGGTGAATCCCACTCTGTGGCCTCCCACTATTGGGCAGTCCCACTGTTGGGGTTTAACTTATAATACACCTCTGATACCATTAGATCGCTTAACAGTCCCCACGGCCGTGTCACCCCGTCGTCGCTGGTCGCCTGGAGCTGGACCTCCCCCGGGGTCACCGGGGGTCTCATCCGGCTCGGGCTGACCGCCGTGGTGGTGTGAAGAACTGTGGGGACTAAGCACATCAAACACCAGGACGGTATGTTTTCAAGCATACGCGGTAGAAACTACAGTCAGAGGGTTCGCCCTGATACTGTTTACTCGCGACCCCTACGGGACGCTGAGACAACAACATACGAGCGAATAAAACAGTAATTACTTTGATTGTGACCATTTAGTTTGATTTCAAAGCGACATCTATAGTAATAGTTGAATTCGTACAGTGGTTGTATAATTTTTCTTCACCACAGGAAAAAGTTATATTAACTATGAAAAAATATTTATATGTAAATTCTTTTTATTTTTAACCGTCAACGTCAACGCCTAACATGTTTTGGTTCTAAATAACACCTATCGTATAACGTAACATCGTATTGATTTCCATGGGACAATTTTATTATTCGTGCAATACAGAAATGATAATTTTTAGTCTGGCAGTAATTAGCGTTCGTCACTTGTTTCCCATGATATATATTACGTGACGCAATTGAGCTCCTTTTAAAAAAGAATGTTCTCTTTGAACATAAGTATCGATAATACGGTTTAGTGGTAGGACCACACTATTGGCAGTTGTCTACAGTAGGGATGGCGATCTGAGATCGAAGAATCGATTTTTCAGGCCCAAGAGATCGATTATTAAATCGATATGTTGTACTGAATCGATTCAGTGAATCGATCTTTCTCCCTTGAAAATCGACATTCGATTTTTTTTCTGTCCATTCGATACTAAGATAAGATATGAGACACTTTCAGATGTCCTATAAAAAAAACCTCATAGCAATCCTACTAGGAGAAAGGTACCCCCATACTTTAAAAGCGGTTCTTCGATACTAGTGTTCCATTTTCAATCGATTCATATCTATATTATTGTAAGACATTACTCTCTCCAGATTTCCTAAAAAAAAGGGTCATCACAATCCCGCCAGAAAAATACTTCGTATAGAATTGGTAGAAAACTCAAAAAAAAAAGTCGATAAATTGATTAATCGGGGATCGATCCTACAGACCTCGATTTTATTCTGAATCGATTCTTTGGACGACGATTCAAATCGATTCAAGAATCGATCTTTTTCAGAAAGATCGCCCATCCCTAGTCTACAGCCGCGGGCCGGTCCGTCCGCAATAGTACCACACTCTCGCAGAAAATCGACGTCCAAGTAGTAGCAATTTGTTACTGCGCTTGGTTCGATGATCAAAAGAGCCGGATGCCCAACTTTCTGAGGGTGTTTGCGTGTAGTAGATTGTGGTGATGCCTTTAGCATCACCGAACCCCAATACACGCATTCACACTCCCTCCACTTTCTTTAGGGTTGGCAGCGGCCTTGGAAAGGTCCATGAGAGGCAGCAACACATACCATCAGGTGTACTGTTTGCCACCGTCTGCAATAAAAAAAAAACTTAAATACAAAGCTGGCTACACAGGTTATTTGTTATAGCATTCGCATGTCCTAATATCTGATAGCTTTCTGCTATTCATGTATACAATTTAACATCCACTTCTGCCATTATAAATATTGTGAGGAAGATTAGTGAATAAAATAATTGTTTAATAATTGATTGCGATCCTTAAATAGTTGAAGGTATAATTTTTGAAGTGAAACTTCTTTGCGCGCATGAGGGTAAATTTTATACGGATGAAACGCAATTTAGCGTCACGAAGATGTGCAGCTTCGGTCGAAGAAGAGGGAGAGAGCGATTGAGACCGATTGAGAGAGAGTAAGAAAGGGCGAACATAGCACGAAGTACAGCCACGGGGCGAGAGTAGGGAGCAAGCGAGTGAGAAAGATCGAGATTTTTTTTAATACTGAATAAAACACATGGAACCAAAGAAGTTTCACTTCTGCTATGCGTACTTAGTACTCACGCTATTTTTATTTGTTGTCTACAATTTTCTCAAGTATTACGAGATATAAAACTTTATTCGTTAGTGATGTATTTTTGTTTAAAAAATAATATGGCACGTACCTACATAGTTTACGCTACATAATGATTATTATTACCTTACGTATTGAGTAAATTGTGTTACGCTGAGACCTATTTTGCCTGAACTACTAATGAAAGGTGGTAGTATGGATAAGTTCTTGAAGGTGTCTTCAAGAACTTATTAACTTTGGTTTCTTAATATAAAGGTGTATTAATATTAAATATTATTCTTAAGATACAACTAAAACCTTTTCCCTGTGGTAACGGAGTAAGAATACAATTCACCATTCCTTATCTTGCCCGTGGATATCATAAGGGATATAATATGCATATAACATCTATGCAAAAGAAGCAAAACTCATAATAAAACCTTATACCAACATGTCCAACCAGCATGGTATAGTAGGTCAATTCCCTCAAGTCAATTTCCCTCCTATTGGGGAGGAGATTCGAGCCCAGCAGTAGGACGTGTATGAGCTGAGACGACTTTCTTGAGGAATTTTTTTTTACCATTTTTAGTTTTCGAGATATGAGCGATCAAAGAAAACACCATTTTTATCACTAAAATGACCATAATTTCATTTAAAATACTTATAAAAAATCGTCCGACCGCTCAATTTGAAGGTTTTGGCATTAGCTATCAAATAACGTTGGATATTTTAATGTAAGATAAGTGCTTCCGAACTGTGGGAACTTTCATGCGCATTGAAAATTTCGAATTTTTTTAGTATTTAATTATTGATTAAAAAAATAAATTCTTCATTTTTTGAAATCGACCATATCGTTTTTTGAAGGTTTTAGTTCGTAAATTAAGATCCCGTTGGAATTTTTGAGCTGCGATGAATCCTCTAGAAAATATAAAATTTTTAGCTCTGCACTATTTTGCTTAGGGATGGCAAAAGCATGTGGAGGGGAGTGTACATAGAAATGTATAATGTCCAGTTACAAATATTGAAACTAAATTCAAAATTATGCAAAAACACACTCGTTTAATAGTCACGTTTCAGCTGCGAATCGTAAAGTAATTTACGTTTTATTTAAAAACATTTGAATAGTTGGATATCATTTTAGCTGACAGTTGGAAAATTGCAAAGAATACTAATGTAGTTTTTGGAGCAAAATTCGTCGTGCGACGGCATAGGCATAACAAATATATTCGTTCTTTTTTGTGAACGTTTGCGTCAGATATGAAAACTATTACAAGACTGATAAAAATATAATAAAAAAGTATGCGTATCGTATTAGAAATAAAAGTATTATCCATTGAAATTTGTGCTTAAATAATAAAAAAAAAATACGGGGCAGTCTTTGGGGACTGCCTATAGAAGTGAAAACTATGTAACTTTGTCGTCGAGCTGTTAGATTAGTATTCTTTGTCCGACTTAGGGCCCGTCTGTGGCGACCATAGAGGGTCATGGTGGTCAGGGCCATCCGCGGATACCGCACGGTGGCGACGGAGGCAGCGTGCCTATTGGCCGGGACTCCCCCGTGGGACCTGGAGGCGGAGATGCTCGCCGGACTATATCGGCGGGTGACGGGGGTGCGAGTGGAGGGCGGTGTGGTCTCGTTAAGGGATCTCACCGCCTGGCGCGTCGACGCCCGCCGAGACGTCATTGCCCGTTGGGCAGTCCGGCTGGAGAGGCCTCGATACGGTGTCTGGGCCGTGGAGGCCTGCCGGCCGGTGCTGATATATTGGCTAAAACGGCGGCACGGGGTGCTCTTCTTCCGACTGGTTCAGGTTTTGACGGGGCATGGGTGCTTCGCCAAATACCTGCACAAGGTCGTTAGGAGGGAGAGTACACCGTCCTGCCACCATTGCGATTGCGACGAGGACACTGCGCGCCATACGCTCGAGGCCTGCGCGGCTTGGGCAGTGCAGCGCTGTGAACTCGTCGCAATCATCGGTACGGACCTGACGCTGCCGGCTATCGCTAGGGCGATGGTCGACAGCGTCGGGAATTGGGACGCGGTCGCAGCCTTCTGCGAGACAGTGATCTCGCGGGAGGAGGCGGCGGATTGCCTGCGCGAGGAGCGCAGCCTCGATGAGGAGATCCGCCGCCGGCGACTGGGGCGGCGTAGGCGCAACTATCTGCGCCTCACGCCGCCCTAGCCGAGGCCGCGGGTGACGTGACCGGGGATTAGTCCGTCATCCGCCGAGAGGCCGACCGCGTGAGGAAAGACCGACGTCCTCCCCGAGGGGGGGACGTCGGTCAATGGGAGGGTACCCCAATTAGGGGTATTCCGTCGGTCCGACCACTGACGACAAGTTAACGCTGCTCCAGTGGTCGGCCCAACGACGAAGACGGCGTGGTTTTTGGGTGGGTCGCGGGAGTTGCGTGCTTAAGCCCTTCTGTCGCCCCGGACGGAGTGGTGCGGAGGCGCGCCGACCGCGACCCACCCACAAAAAAAAAAAAAACATTAGTATTCTTTAATTAGTTTTGGTTTTAAAGAACTGTTAATGACTAATTCAAAATTTAGTCCTTGATTATAAACACTTCTTTATTAAAATGATTAGAAAATAACAATCTAAATTAATAGGTTATAGTTAATATTTATTAGAAAATGTGTAGTGCAATATTTTCAACAAAAGTCAAGTTTAAATTTAGTCCTTGGTGTTTGTAAATTTGAGAGCAGGCGCGCATGCGCTACACTCACATACCAAAAAGTACCCAACGCCGCTAAAGAAGTTTTCACTTAAAAAATTTAGAGAATAGAGAAATGTGCTTTTTGACAAGTTATAAACCTAATGCAACTCAGTCGACATTGCTAGCAGGATAGTAAAGTATCCCAAAGTCATTAATTTACCGTAAAAGAAACTGTAAGAGCCACTATGTACTCACATATCGTAGATTTTATAAATAATGTTTTTTGAAGCTGGGCGAAATTTGTAGCTCACTAATTAATCATCGATTTCCGTTGACATGAATATCTATGGCGGTGATTGAGAAAAATAAGTGCTTTTAAACACTTCTAGGTCTTTTTTTTTTTTTTTTTTGGGTGGGCTGCGGTCGGCATGCCTCCGCACCACGGGGTGATGCGGAGGCACGCCGACCGCAGTCCGGGGCGACAAAGGGGCTTAAGCACGCAACTCCCGCAACCCACCCGAACACCACGTCGCCTTCGTCGTTGGGCCGACCACTGGAGCAGGGTTACTTGTCATCAGTGGCCGGCCCGACGGAATACCCCCTACCCGGGGTACCCTCCCCTCGACCGACATCCCCCCCTCGGGGAGGACGTCGGTCTTTCCTCACGCGGTCGGCCTCTCGGCGGGTGACGGACTAATCCCCGGCCACGTCACCCGCGGCCTCGGCTAGTGCGGCATTGCACGCAGGTAATCCCGCCTGCGCCGCCCCAGTCGCTGGCGGCGGGTCGCTTCGTCGAGGCTGTGCTCCTCGCGTTCGCGACCCGCCGCCTCCTTCTGCGAGATAACTGCCTCGCAGAAGGATGCGACCGCGTCCCAGTTCCTGATGCTGCCGAGCATCTCCCTAGCGATGGTCGGCAGCGTCAGGTCGGCACCGATGATTGCGACGAGTTCACGACGCGGCTCTGCCCAAGCGGCACAGACCTCGAGCGTATGCTGCGCCGTGTCCTCGTCGCAATCGCAGTGGTGGCAGGACGGAGTTCTCTCCCTCCTAGCGACCCTGTACAGGTACTTGCCGAAGCATCCATGCCCCGTCAAGACCTGTACGTGTCGGAAGGAGAGCACCCCGTGCCGCCTTTCCAACCACTGCATCAGCACCGGCCAGAAGGCCTCCACGGTCCAAACACCGTATCGAGGCCTCTCCAGCCGGTCTGCCCAACGGGCGATGACGTCCCGACACTTCTAGGTCTAGTGTGATCTTAAAATGTGGTACCCCTTTTTGGTGGTATAGTTAAATCCTCGGTAAAAATGCTACATTAAAAAGACAAGAAAATTAAAAAATTCAGGATTTGATAGAAGAACGTTAAAACTTATTGATTTGTTTATCAGCACTGGACTATTCTAAGATAATGTAGAGTTAATTATGTATGTGCCAAATTAAAAATACAATTCATCACTCCCTATCTTGCCCGCGGATGCCGTAAAAGATGACTGAGGGATGTAATATGCATATAACATCTGTATAAGTAAAGGATAACTCGAAACAAAACCCTATGCCAACCTGTCTGACCAGTATGGTATAGTAAGGTCGATTTCCCTCCTATTGTGAAGGAGGCTCGTGGCCATCACTGGAACGTATATGAGCCAAGTTGAATTATGTTAAAAAAGTCTTTCCATTATCTCATTGATGTCTAATATTAGACATAGGCCTTACCTTAGGGGGAGAATGGTGGAAACAGGGACATTTATTATGACTATAAATGTAAAGCAAGCTCCAAAATATACACACCTCCATACTTACAGGGTAGTCATTAGACGCCTTATCATGTGTAAAGCTGCGTGCAGGATTGGCCCATTATTCCTTATAAATGACAACACACTTAAAATGGATGAAGATACGATATCTTCGTGGAATCACTCTGATAATATGTTAACTATTTTTCATTTTCATTTGAAGTAAAAGCATATGTTGTTTAATATAACTCCCATCGAAAAGTGTCACTACCAAAAGTGTGTGTTGGCAACATTCGTGGAAACTGAGCATCACGGTTGTGTGATTTCATAGAATATAAGAAATATGAAAATTTTGGATAACCCCCTACACAAACTAAAATAATAAAAAAAAAACAGTATTACATTTTCTTCGACAGGAATTATCAATTAATTGTCATTTAACTATTATTTTGGCACGCGTGAAGCGCTTAATAGAGTAATCATACGCCATTACATCATTTTGGAAAAGAGCTGATACTCTTAGACAGCTGAACCGATATTAAGCAAGCATGAAAAAAAACGATCGAAATCGGTTTATCCGTTTCAGAGCTACGATGCAGCTACGATGCAGCCACAGGCAGACATACACACACAGACAGACTGATAGCGACATCAAACTTATAACACCCCTCTTTTTGAGACAGGTGTTTAAAATGGTCGGATTGGATTCAAACTTATAGACGGCATTAAATTGTAATATAATTGATAAAAATTATCGTGTTTAGTATAGAATTGGTGTATAAAAAGGTAAAGTTTTTAAGTTATAAGTAATTATGGAGATTTATGTGTTGTAACAGAGTTCACCAATTTTGTATTTGTCTTACAGGTTATAAAGTCACACATTTATCATTATCATCGTCAGCATCATAGCTCATATACATCCGACTATTGGGCACGAGCCTCCTCCACATTAGGAGGGCAACCTACCACGCTGGCCAAACAGATTAGTTCAAGTTTTCCTTCTCTTACTTAGATGTTATGTGCAATTTATATCCCTTAGTCGTCATTTACGATACTCATGGCCAAGAAAGGTGGTCAATTGTATTCTTCATTCGTCACCACACGGAGAAAGTCACACACTACTCGTCTAGAACTGCTAGTGGCATAGATAATTTTGGTAGAGTTTTTATTTCATAGAGTAAAAATTCAATGTAAAAGAAACATTTGTGGGTTTTTGCATATGACCCATATTTCAATTACACCTTCATACTTACCCACCCACATATACTCTGCATATATTAAGTGTACAATAACAGCGCACACCTTATTACCCTTAAGAAGAAGAGGCGTATGAAACCCTAATTAAAATAAAGATATTAAATTTGAATATGTACCGCCACTGTGGGATATTTAATATAAGAAGTTATATGGAATATGTCGAAGGACATCTTATAACGAAGTATATTTTTTTATTACCTTGTGCCTTCACTTATATATTTTTTTTTAAGTACAAGTGAGAACTGATGTCTACGCGAGTGTCGTACATTATTTTTACAGATTTTATCACGTTTGTAATTGATTTTTGATCGCCCGACGTTTCGAACTCGATCTGTAAAATCGATCGAAGTCGATCCTTATCTCTAACAATAGTTAAAAAGGAAGCACGGCATACTTTTTTACCGTTTTTCTTTGCTGTTTGTGCACGCCGTACACAGATGCTTCGTTAAGTACCTGCATCAAATCGCGAGGTGAGAAGCAGACCCTGGACGAAATGAATGCAGCCTACCATTTGACAACGCGTGTTACGCTCTTGAGGTATGCCCCACCTGCGGCCCTAACGATACACCGTAAGGCCTGAGATAGAAAGAGACTTGTTACTGCTGGCTGACATAGAGAAAAAAATTTACAATGACATATGCTAGGCGCCCTCAACCTCATTTAGCGCTGTTATGATCGTCGTGATCCCGCAGAGAGACTTCACTGCTGCATAGAAACGCGATGCAGATGTTACCGCTGACTCACTTCGCAGGTGACGGCCAGATGATGCGGACACTATGCACGCCTCTTCTCTCTCTGTGTCATGGCCAGTAGGCATACTATTGGGATGGCCGAATCGGATACTGATAGGCAACTCTCTGATGTCTTTTAATAGGTATTTCGGCAGACTAGCTGCTGAATCTTATATCCTCAATGATATATTCAGCGCGTTTCATACGCAAATGTGTTTTATATTAGTATGAATAAAAAATATTTAGCTTCATTATGAAGATCTAATTTAAACAATAAGATGAACATAAAATTTACAAGCTTAAAAACATAAGGTAAAAGCATCAATAGTTGACCATTTAAGGCCATAAAAAATCTTTTTTTATTGCTAAATCTTAATTTTCACCCCAATTCAATCATTGTTTCTTTTTTTGAGCCTCGCAGCAGTTTTGCACCGACGTTAAACTAGACATGAAACTAGTTTAGCTTGTACAATAATGGATGAAAATAAAAAAAAAATGAAATAAAACTTACAGCTTGAGAATCAGTAGTTGACCACCCCACATATTGACTTTGTAATTTTTTTTTCATATTTCACATACAATGTCAACTTAATTAATTTCAAACATATAAAAAGGAAACATCACTAAATATTTGATTATTCACTTTCAGGGTTTTACAATTCATAAAAAAATTAGGAATATGCAAATTAAATGTTTGGAGTGCGTCACTTGAAAAGCAATTCGAATGCATTTGGATTACTAAAAAATTAGAATATACTTACGTAGTTTGCACGATTCGATGACTAGATAATAGCATCGACAATTTAATATGGAATTAGTTAAAAAACATGCCGTAAATTACTTACTTTACGACGACGATTTATGCGTGTTAGTGGTCAACTATCGTTACATAGTCAACTACTGGTGCACTTACCTTACATTGTTAGTTTATATCCATTAAGATCTATATAAAAGAAAAAACCTTCACACATATAAAATATATTACAATAGGTAACTTATTTACGCTATTTTTTTACATGATTTATTTTTAGATATCATTTGGCTACGAAACCTTTTTTGCGCTCTTTGGCAATCGTATTCTTTCTTCTTCTTCTTGATTAATGGCAATGAGCTGCAATAATATAGCTCATATTATATAGAATATAGAATATAGCTCATTGGTGCCAATGTCGAGTTATAATTAATTAATTAGTCACGTCTTTAGTCTTCGTAAGTAGTCCGTCGTTACCATTAATTTGTGTTGATAGCCAAATCAAGCTTTTTCTGGGAAATTTGGCAGAATGTGAAAATGCACGCAATTCGCTATTATATCATATTCACTACATTTCATCATTCTATCAACATTATATTACATAAAATATCAATAAAATTATTCAATATAACGTAAAACCGTAACAAACCGTAAAACACTAAAATAATGAAAAAAATATAAAAGCGCTACATGACATTTTGACATTCACGTCAAAAGTCCATCGTATTCTTTACGAATAAGTAAAATTGAATTATCAGTTTGTAATGTCAAAATAATACCTTTTTAATTCTAACATAGCCTGAAATGATGGCATTTTTTTTGGGGGTGTGTTACGATCAGCGCACTCTTCGCTCCACTCCGTCCGGGGCGACAGAGGGGCGTAAGCACGCACACCCGTAACCCACCCGTAACCCACCCGTATAGCACGAAGCCTTCGTCGTTGGGTCGACCACCGGTGCAGAGTTCCTTGACTTCAGTGGTCGACCCGACGGAATACCCCTAGGGAGTAGGGAGTACCCTCTCCCGTCGACGTCACCTACCGGGACGCTGAACGCCGCCGCGAGGCCAACCTCTCCTCGGGTGCCCGGAGTAAATCCCCGGTTCAGTCACCTGCAGCCTTTGCTACTGTAATGATGGCCTGAAAATAATTATTTGTGTTTGTTACAATCGACCAACAGATGGCTGCAATCATCCAAAATTATTATATATTTCATCCATGCGAAATATTATTTCTTTTATTGATGCCTCGGTTGAATTTTACGATTCCCATGGGAGATTAAGAGATATTAAGTGTCATGTAGTATTCTCAACTTGTCATTTCACTTTAGATATACATAATTATACCCTACCGATAAAAACATAATTATAACAATAGCACTAAAAGCATTGGAGATTTAATTTAAATCTTTTTTTAGTATTCTGTTGTATTATTAACTAGCGAGACTTCATTCACGTGGAATAGTTAGTTTGGGTTTAAGCTTACTTTAACACGCGACTTCGTTTACACGAGTAAGATCAGACCGAGGCTCGTCACTGACAAATTGACTTTATACTAGTGTTAATTTTTTGGTGAAGGTCGACGATGCGCATAAAAATATAAACTAAGATGATATCATAATAACGGTGGTCAAATCGAATAATCTGTTAGTATATTCTCAAAATAATAAAATTAATTACTAAGAAGAATTTATTATATCGAAACAATCATCATATAGAATATTTATGTACAATGCTTACTTTGAATTCAAACCCTTCCATGATCGACATGATAACGATACGGCTGGATTCGAGTGATTTGGGTTTGACACTTTAGAAACGGGTGCTTCTTTTTGAATAGATAATAATAATATATATTCCTTTTTAAGGCCCCTTCTGAACCTAGGTTAACATTATCAATTTAACTAAATTGGGAATTCGTTAGCACCTTAGAAATAAAGTTTTTAAAATTGACTCTCAGTGATGACTTCAGCAAAACTTAACCTCATAAACCTTTCATTAATATAGTAAAGCTTTATCACTCCTTTGCTTTATGCCATATGTATTAATTACAGCAAAAGAAGCAGCTATTTATACAATAACTTGGCTAATTAAAAGCAAAATCTCGTACGAATATTATATCCCTTAGTCGTCTTTTACGACACCCACAGGCAAGTGAGGGGGTGGTGAATTGTATTCTTACTTCTTCACCACACGGAATATAATAATGGTTTAGATAGAATTTAATCAATTTTGTGGCCAGTGTCGAAACTCGAGCGTTTTCTTTGGAGATATTTTTTAAGAATCAGATACCGCATTTGATAACTGTGTATTGTTTTTTTTTTTATTTGAACCAAGTATCATCAATATTAATACTACTAACCAAGTATATATAACTATATAAACTCATTTGCAAAAAAAACGGGCGGTTTTGATTTTCATTCATATTTAAAAAGATACAATACCAAAAAGGTTTCAATCGTTTGTACACGTTACTGGCCGGTTTTAAAAATGCTGTGGTATTTAAAAAAGTACGTTCTAAATTCAATTTTTCATTTGATGTTCATTTTTACAGAAAACCCCTTTTTATCCTACATTTTTGGCACGAAGTTCCAGAAGTTAACATCGACTTTCATAACTTTTATTCAATTTTTATCGATTAATTTCATATCCTTGACTGTCAAAGCTTTATTTAATGCTGTTTGGCTGTATCAAAATGGTAGATAAAGTGGTAAAAGCTACCAAAATTATCGCGCTGCTTGAAGAGGGTTGCAGCCAATGTTTCGTGGCTAGGAGGCTAAATGTTAGTCGCTCGACAGTCCAAAGGACCTGGCAGCGATATCAGGAGACTGGTTCCGCCGAGAGAAGGCCTGGTTCTGGAAGAAAACCATGTACCCAACCACGGGATGATCGTTTTCTTGTGAGTCGCGCATTGAGAAATCGCAAATCTTCGTATGTGGATCTTAAGAACAACCTCCAAGAAGTAAGAAATGTGCATATTAGTCTATGGACGGTCAGGAGGAGGCTTCTCGCTGCCAATATACGCAGTCACCGCCCGGCCCGCGGCCCCAAATTACTCCGTGAGCACAGAGTTCACAGGCTTAGGTTCGCTAGAAATTGTGAATCATGGACTCAAGACGATTGGAATAGGGTTTTGTTCTCTGATGAAGCCAGGATATCTCTGTTCGGTGAAGATCGACGTCGGCGAGTGCTAAGAAAACAAGGAGAACGCTTTGCAGAGGCATGTTTCGAAGAAATCACACCTTATGGTGGGGGCTCTGTTATGTTTTGGGCAGGAATAAATTCAATGGATCGTACAGAGTTAGTCTTCATTGAAAACGGCTCACTGACTGGGCATCGATACATAACGGAAGTTCTAATTTCTCATGCACAACCCGCATTGGCCGCTCTAGGTGAAGACTCGATTTTTATGGACGACAATGCTCGCGCCCACCGATCCCGCGATGTTAATGCGTATGTGCAGGAGGTCGGCATTCGTCGTTTGGATTGGCCAGCTCGAAGTCCCGACCTCAATCCCATAGAGCATGTCTGGGACGTTCTGAAACGGCGTGTGAGATCAGTACACCCGGCTCCGCAGACCATCAGAGAGCTGAAGAATGTGATTACTGCGGAGTGGGAACGTATTCCGCAAGCAAGTATCCGGGATATACTCGCTAGCATGCCCAGACGAATTCAAGCTGTGATTTTAGCTAGAGGGGGTCACACTCGATACTAAACATTTATCTGCTTTTACTTTATTAAAGAAAAACAAACAAAAAAACTTTTTTATTTTTACTTCATGAGCATATGCACTACTAGCGAATATACACTACTAGCGAGGTTTAGCATTATTTCCCATAAATTGTATCTAAATTTTATGAAATACTGATGAAAACGATTATTTTCTTATTAATTTAGCAAATTGTGTGGATAAAACTACCTATAATTATCAAACAAAGAAATATTAACATTTGAAATGGTTCATTGCTTAGGTGCCCGTTTTTTTTGCAAATGAGTGTATAATGTAATATCTGTATGGGGACAGAGTAGGAATACAAGTCATCACAAAAGTTTCGTAAAAGATGACTAAGGGATTAAATATGCTTATAATCTAATCTATACAAGAGATTTCAAACTCGATATAAAATGCTATAACAACATGTCTGACCAGTGTCAATTTTCCTCCTAGGGCAATTTCCCTCCTAATAAGGAGGAGGAAGCTCAGGCCCAACAGTAGGACGTATATGAATGGGAGTGATGATAATAAATTTAGTTACAAACCCATAAAAAAATTGTTGCAATCTTTGCTAGAGAACAAGCTAAAGTCGTTAAAGGTATTTTTATTAACAAAAGCATTCATTCCTCTTGTGAAAAGGCTAATTGCATACTCTCCTTTCCAATTACAGTCGCATAATTATAGCTACGTCTGAACATGTACAAGCACTTAATAAATGTTGCAATTACCGAGATGGTTTAAAATTTAATCCCTTCTTTTATGGATAGTAAATTATTTTAAAGCTTGCAAGACGTTTTTCATATACAGGTATACAAATATATTTTTTATTGGGACTAATCCCACCACACATTCCCACCATTGTAACTCCTGTAAGCCAGGATCCACAATGGTCTCCATAAATGACACCGAGGTTTGACCCTCAGGCAGTCCCGGGATATGATTTTAATTGTCTTGGGACCCGCAACAAATTTAATTAGAAAAGATTAAAGAGGAGGAGTTGGAAAGAGAGATTCCACTTCCCTCCTAGGCAAAGCGGGAGACAGGAAAACAAAATGACTAGTCAGCCAATAAGTAAAAAGGTGTACAGCTACGATAGCGCAGCAGTGCGGCACCACGGATACGGAAGAGCTTAACGGGGCCTATATGTGAGCGTTAAGATTGATTGCTACAGTAGGTATGGCAGAAACGCATGAACGCACGGAAATTTTCTCGAGTTGCTACAAGGTCCGTATAGTATATTACCCCACAGGTGACTTGCAAACTGTTTAACATAAGGTTACGCTCGTTTCGCCAGAGATCGCACTCCCAGAGAATGTGATGTGCTGATTGTTCATACTCATGGTCAGATGTGGAACATTGACATAATGGTGATGGTACGAGTTTAAAAGAAAATAATTTACTTTTAAAGTTGCCATGGCCAGTTAAAAATTGGGCCACGGAGTGGTCAACCTTCAGCCACACCTTCTCCAGGCGCTTCCGGATGCATGGAAAAATAGATAAAGATGACGACCTTTCGATGATGAATCCCATCTTTCTTGCCATTCAGTTAAAAGTTCCTCATAGACAATGGATTGTGGTGCAAACAATCTAGCAATTTTATTTCGGTCGCGCGGTAGAAGGAAATCTGTATTCATAGTTTCCTTTGTGGTGTAATACATTGACGCTCGTCTCTGAATCTCCAAATCAACCGGAAGTACACCCGCGAGTACCGATAGGGCCTCGGGTATACAAATATATAATGATTTTTGATGTTTACGCGAGTATCACACATTGTAAATAAAACTACGGATTTTATCGTGTTTGTATTTCATTTTTGATTGCCCGACGGTCGGACGGACGATCATAGACGGACGTCGGAGTCCGTAAACGTCCGTATGAATGCTGTAAAGTGAAGAAACGTCGGGTAATCAAAAATCAAATACAAACGCGATAAAATCCTTAAAGTAGTTTTATTTACAATATACAAATATATTTTGCAATCACAAAATACCTCATTATACTAGATTGTATTCAAAGGTCATCATATCATCTTAGCCCCTAGAAATCTCTGCTGAGCTCGGGTCTCCGTCACAATAAGACTTTTTATCCCACTATACCTCGAGGCTCAAGGCCAACAGTGCAACATATATGAGCTGAAATAATGAAATGGTGACACCGCGCTGATTAGACGTAATGGCATAGAGTTTTTGGTTGAGTTTTTTTTATCTTGCATATATGTTATCTACATAATCATATGCCTTAGTCATGTTTTATAGCACACACAGGCAAGAGCGAAGTTGGTGAATTGTATTCTCACTTCATCAACACATCAAACTTATAATCTATAATTATTTATTTTAAAGTGCATGCATTAGCACTAAACAATTCATAAAGACTCAATATCTCCCTAATACCAAAAACAATAAATCGTAAGACGTTGTATTTTGTGAGACAGTGCCATCTACCCGAATATACTTTAACCTTAGAACAATAACGTATAGAAGGTAAATTCGCACACAAAAAGTGACGCATTTCAATTAGAGTCTAATGGAGCTTACGCCGGAACCATTCTGTAATGTACAAGGTCACTGTACTGCACGTACGTACGCAACTCTTAAAAAATAAATAGGTAATTATGACGGTTTATGCATTCAAATGGCACATTCAATGTCACAACACATTTCAAAAACTTAAAAAGGTTCTTAACATTACTTTTAAAATTATTTCAACGATTTATGTTAATAAAAACAAAATTTGATTTAATAAATTGTATAGTGGTGTGCGTGTGTATGTGTGTAATCGTCTGCACGCATGTAGTGTTTTTAGATTCATGTTTCGAACGTTCGAAGTAGCGACACTATCCTTCTATACGTTATTATTCTAAGAATTTAACCTACGTTTTTCCCTTTCTTATATAATGCTCTAAATCGGCCGTCTCACCAATTTTGCAGTTATGGTAGCAAAGTACATAGATATGAAGAATATTCAATGCTGCACATCCATTTTTCATAAAATAAAATATGTATAAATCTCCGCTCTTGTTCTAATGCCATTGCTCTTAAAGTAAAACTTTTTACAAAAAGGAACCTTTTCATCGCAGAAATAATAAAAAGTGTTTATTTAACACACGGCGGTTGATTGACAGCTTAGCACCTACATCATATTTTTTCAACAAAAATGTTGAATATCAAAGCACTTCAGTTATCAAAACCGTGTTGCTTCGATTTGTTTGACATCTAAATTGTATTTAATCTCATTAAATTCTCAAAATTAATTGTTAAATATAACTCGGCACGAAAGGGGATAAAATAAAGTTTCTAATATGCTAGGAAAGTAGGTTGGCGATCGTATTTGAGATTATGAATTTCATAATAGGTACTGCTGCCTACTACCCTATTATTTACTTAGACAATTATTACGCCTGCCACCAGAGAATAAGCGGTTGTGGTACATTATATTATTAATTTGTCAAACGTCACCATCTCAACCCATATAAGTTGGACACGGGTCTCCGTCACAATAAGAGGGAAATGCCCTAATATACCGCTCTGGTCAGACGTGTTGGCATGGGGTTTTTTCAAGCTTTCCTCCTATTAAATAGACATTATCCACATCCTTT
Organism: Lymantria dispar; assembly: GCA_032191425.1. Taxonomy (NCBI): domain Eukaryota; kingdom Metazoa; phylum Arthropoda; class Insecta; order Lepidoptera; family Erebidae; genus Lymantria; species Lymantria dispar. Next base: position 14,002,562 of record CM063449.1, on the reverse strand, counting down.
AATCGCCTTTTACGATACTCACGAGCATGAGAGAGGGGGTGGTGAATTGTATTCTTACTCCTTCACCACATGGCGATCTATACGTAGCAGAAATTATGTAAATAATCAAGACTCATATAAATTGAAATACTTTTATGAATTTTATCGCGACTGTATTTAATTTTTGATTGCCCAACGCTTCGAATAGTTAACGGTATTCATTTTCGCACGATCTCAGTCCTTGACCATGAACGCTGAAAAGTATTCGAAACGTCGGTTAATCAAGAATCAAATTCATGACATGTCCTATCATGTTAATGTAACGTGCCCTATAATATCGTTCGAAGTGAATCAAAGTGATAAACCTCATTTTGAACCTATCATTACACGGAACAATAATTAAATCTTACACAACAATTTGATTTTATCAAAGCCTGATTCACCTTGATTCAAAGCATGATTGATTTTCTGACACAATTACGACGGAGGATTATCTAACCCACAATTGATTGACATTGTGATCTAATCCCAAACATTTAATCCCTAAACATTCCATTAACTCACACATTGTGTTAATGTTCAGGGGTATCGTTAGGGACTAGCGACCGAGGAAATCGATACGTGGGACACGTTATGTCGAATAATGTCTTCCATATATCGATTTACTTATTGCTGTGAACATAATTTTGTTCTTTGTTAGATGTAGGAGAAGAGGTAATAAGTATAATATTAGTAAATAACTTATGTGCTAGTACCTCACAGTCGATAGTCGTCTGTCTGTAGCCGCGGGCCACTCCATCCGGTATTGCGACACTCCTGCACAAAATCAACGTCTGAGTAATAGCAATTTGTTGCTACAGTTCGTTCGGGTCCTTTTAGTGATGCGCTTAGTATCACCTAACTTCATTGTAGGCGTTAACACTCCCTACACCTTTTTCATAGTAGGCAGCGACCTAGCAAAGGTCCATAAGTGGCAGTAAGATTTACCATCAAGTGTGATGTTCACTCATTTGCCATAAATAATTATAAAAAAAGTATATAATTTTCATCTAGATAAGTTGAAATTATTTCATGTAGTGATGGAGATAAATACCATTTACTAATAAAAGGAAAGCTGCTCGTAGGTATCGTATGTAAAAGTCTACTAAGGTATATGTCGGCATGGCGTTACCATTTACAACAGAGCAACAACTCTTTTTGTAGATATCAAACAACAGAACTATCTTTGGCCTTTTTATAGACTAAAATCACTGTCTAATTACTTCTGGTAAAACATTTTAAATTTGAACTGATTTAACATAGGTTCCACTATTTTAAATTAATAATAATTGTTCCATAATTAAATGGTATGTAATTAATAAATTCACAGTAATTAAATATTTTCCAATATTGAATCACGAACAAGTTATATTAGGTCCTTACATATGAAATTGGCATTTTGTATGGGAGAAATATAGTCAATTGTTTTTTTTTTTTTTGTAAAATATATTTAATTAATCAAAGTATGCACCGTTGTTATTTGTGCACTTTTGCCATCTCATAGGTAGTTCATTGATCCCTTTACTAAAAAAACCATGGGGGCGAGAATCAATAAACTCTTTGAAGGCGGTTTGGACTGCCGCATCGGAGTTGAATTTTTTTCTTTGTAAGAAGTTGTCCAAATTCCGGCAAAAACTGTAATCTGTTGGAGCAAGGATCGGAGAGTACGGTGGATGTTGCAAACATTCCAATTGTAGCTCATCTAACTTAGTGGTTGTTTGTTGTGCAGTGTGTGATTTTGCGTTATCGTGTAGCAGAAGTGGCCTAGATCTATTGACCAATCTCGGTTGTTTAGCAGCTAGTTCTTCCTTTATGGTTTGCAGTTGCTGACAATAGGTACCTGCCGTAATGTTTTGGCCAGATTTTAGAAAGTTGTATTGAACGACACCAGCGCTAGTCCACCAAACACTCACAAGTAACTTTTTCTGAGTCAATTTTCGTTTAGGGCAGGACTTGGCTGGGTCTCCAGGGTTCAGCTATTGAAGTGAGTGCTTCTGATTATCCCACAGTATCCACTTTTCATAACAAGTAATGATTCGATTTAAAATGCCTTCATTATTGTGTTGGTTGAGCAAAGTAACACAGCAGTCGACACGTGTAGGCAAGTTCAATTCACTTAATTCATGAGGTACCCATCGTTCAAGTTTTTTACTTTCCGGATTTGCTTCAAATGGATTAATACAGTTTTATCATTCACCCCGAAACCTGCAGCTATCTCTGAAGTGCTTTGTGATGGATCCGCTTCCACGATAGCCTTTCATTCTTCATTTTCCACTTTGATCTCCGGCCGTCCACGGGGCTGGGTCTGAAGGTCGAAATTTCCAGAACGAAAACGAATGAAACCAAAAACGTACCATGCTTTCTTTTGTGACACCAGCGCCGTACACGTCATTAATCTTTCGATCTGTTTCTGCAGCACTGGTGCTACGGTAGAACTCGTACTCGTAAATTACCGATAATTCAGTTTTCCATTGTGGTAATAAGCGACGCCAAAGAAAAAAATAATAAGGGAAAAACAAATGAATGACTATTTTCAAAATTCAAATGTACCAGCTAAATGAATTTATAAATTTGAATTTGGAATTCTTAACCAAAAAGAAGATATTTCAGATCAAACTGGTCAGTACGACAAAACGCTAATTTCATATGTAAGGACCTAATATTTGATTATTTATAAAAAGGAAGGCTTATTATTAATATTCAAATTTTAAATTATTAAATTAATAGGTATCATAAATTAAATTAATAATTCAATTAAATTAATTAATCACAATTAAATTAATACCACAATTAATAAAATAATATTTTATTATCATTTTTAACCACAACGCAAGCAGTGTATTAATTCATACAGATTTCATATAACGATATTTCTTTCAAATAATCAATACAGCGCCCATGTATACAATATGCAGATAACATCTATGTATTGATATAAACTTGACATACAATTATATACTAATCTGAATGACTAGCCTGATATAAAAATGTCAGTTGTCTTACCATTACAGAACAAGCTCGAGTCTGTATATCAGTTGAAATATTGAAATTAAAAGTTAATGAACATTTTATTATTCACAAATAACATTGTAGTGACATACATAAAATCCACTTAATTAATCCTTACTAATATTACAAATGCGAAAGTAAGTTTGTTTGTTTGTTCATTTGTCATGTTATGGTATGAAAATAAATATTATTATTATTATTATTTGTTACGCTTTCACGCTTTAATCACCGAACCGATTTCAAAAATTCTTTCATTGATGGTAAGCTATAATATCAGGGAGTAATATAGGTTATATTTCATCCCGGTATTACCACGGGAACGGCAACTATGCGGGTAAGATGACTGAAACCGAAACGAAGCGAGGACGGATTGCTAGAATAATAATAAGTCTATATATACATAACACAAATAATCATCATTCATTCATCCTTCGTCCTTCGCCCTTCGCCCTTCGTCCTTCGTCCTTCGCCCTTCATCCTTCATCCTTCGTCCTTTATCCTTTATCTCATTCTTTCGGCGGTCGAATCCTATACATTGACGTGTTTGTGTCTCGACTCGCTTTTTCCTTTCATCGAGTTTGAAATCACAACGATACTAAAGAAGTTTCACTTCAAAAAATGTTTCTATATCGGTTTTAGACTTACATTACTAAGGCAATAATGCAAAGATGGTTTTAGACCACTAAATAAATTAAAACCTAACAATTACATAGTAATCTAAGAATAGTAGTTTCGATCATTAATCTTCTTGTAGTAATTATTTTAAATAAATTATTTACTACTCCACTGAATCTCTTCTAGGACACCAAAACAATTACTTCAAAGGGAAATCTTCGCAGGATTAGTGAGTTCATTAGTCGAGGTAAATTTGCCAAACGCAGTTTAAATTGTATCTACACAGGAAACATAAGGAGCTTTCCTAATTGTGATTTTCGAAGTTTACATCATCAATTAAAATATGATTGTTAGAAATTGATTTTTTTTATTTCTTTTTTATTGGGACTAATCCCACCACACATTCCCACCATTGTAACTCCTGTAAGCCAGGATCCACAATGGTCTCCATAAATGACCCCGAGGTTTGACCCTCAGGCAGTCCCGGAATATGATTTTAATTGTCTTGGGACCCGCAACAAATTTAATTAGAAAAGATTAAAGAGGAGGAGTTGGAAAGAGAGATTCCACTTCCCTCCTAGGCAAAGCGGGAGACAGGAAAACAAAATGACTAGTCAGCCAATAAGTAAAAAGGTGTACAGCTACGATAGCGCAGCAGTACGGCACCACGGATACGGAAGAGCTTAACGGGGCCTATATGAGAGCGTTAAGATTGATTGCTACAGTAGGTATGGCAAAAACGCATGAACGCACGGAAATTTTCTCGAGTTGCTACAAGGTCCGTATAGTATACTACCCCACAGGTGACTTGCAAACTGTTTAACATAAGGTTACGCTCGTTTCGCCAGAGATCGCACTCCCAGAGAATGTGATGTGCTGATTGTTCATACTCGTGGTCAGATGTGTGTGTGTGTGGAACATTGACATAATGGTGATGGTACGAGTTTAAAAGAAAATAATTTACTTTTAAAATTGCCATGGCCAGTTAAAAATTGGGCCACGAAGTGGTCAACCTCCAGCCACACCTTCTCCAAGCGCTCCCGGATGCATGGAAAAATAGATAAAGATGACGACCTTTCGATGATGAATCCCATCTTTCTTGCCATTCAGTTAAAAGTTACTCATAGACAATGGATTGTAGTGCAAACAATCTATCAATTAGAAATTGATTACAAAACATTACTTATTAAGCTATTATTATAGTAGTTGTTTTAGCTTATATACGTCCGGGCGTACTGTTGGGCTTGATTCTTCTCCCTAACACTAACAAAATTGATCTTAGTTAATAGTAGGGAAATTGATCTACATGCTGATCAAACATCTTCATCTTGCACAGATGTTAAATGCATATTATATCACGACGTCGTAGTTTTACAACATTCAAAGGCAAGATAAGGAGTGGTGAATTGTATTCTTATCCTATCACAACACGAAAAAGTTAGTATTAAGTTACTTATAAATATTAATTTCACCATTTAATAATGAACAAGATAAAAGTAAAAACTAAAACCCAACTTCGATAAAAAAAACGAGTTATCGGATAAATACGGATAAAGTCAGGAGCAAATGAAAAGTGCACTATGGGATATGATATGCATAAAACAGCTATGCAAGAGAAGGAAAACTCGAAACAAAACCCTATGCCAACACATCTGACCAGCGTGGTAAAGTAGAGCAATTTCCCTCCCGAGGAGGCCCGAGCCCAACAGTGGGACGTTTATCGGCTGAGATAATGATGAATATATATGGACATGTACATTTTATTAAAAATTATTATTTTAACATTGTGTGATGTGCAAAACCAAACTATTATTACTTTGAACACACTATTTTATCTATTTGTCAACATGACGATGCGACTAACTTGTGACGTCATTTTCATTTTTAACATCTCGGCACAATTATGTCGTACTATTGAGCTCCAGCCTGCTCCACAATAGGAGGGATATTGATGTTCTATACGACGTTAATCAGAGGTGTTGATATAGGGATTTCTATCCTTTGCATAGAGGTTATATGCATATTATATCCCGTAGTCGTCTTTCACGATACTCTCAGGCAAGATTGAATGTGGTGAATGCTATTCTTATTCCGTCACCACATGGAAAACGTGACGTCATTAAGAAATCTGGCATAATGTTGTCATAATGAAAGCTTATTTAATGTAGATATACTGTCGTACAATGTTTATTAATTGAATAGATTATAGCGAATACTTTTTTAACAGTATTTGATACTTTCCGTGCGATGACGGAGTAAGAATACAATTCAACACCCTCTATCTTCGCTGTCGTAAAATCTTGGGAGACACCATGGGTGTCGTAAAGGTCGACTAAGGGATATGATATCCGTATACATCTATGAAAGAGAAGTAAAACTCGAAATAAAGCCCTATACCAACACGTCTGACCAGCATGGTATATTAGGTCAATTTCCCTTCTATTGTTGAAGGCTCGAGCTCAGCAGTGGAACGTATATGAGGTGAAAGAAAAAGAAAGAAAACAGCCTTATAAATGCGAAAGTTAGTTTGTTTGTTTGTTACGCTTTCACGCTTAAACCACCGAACCGACTTCAAAAATTCTTTCACCAATGGAAAGCTATAATACCTAGGAGTAACATAGCCTATATTTTATCCCGGTATTTCCCACGGGGATAGGAACTACGCGTATAAAACGAATAAAATCGAAGCGAAGCAAGGGTGGGTTTTTAGTATTTGATAATTTTTATATAGTTTTAGGAATTATTTTTGGAAATCATTTGTTTCTAGTTAAAAAATAAATTGTTATTTTGTCGCTTTAATAGCAGCATATCCTTTCATTTTCATTTTTGTATGATGTAATTTTATTACTGAAATAAATTTTACTACATTTGACACTTTTACGGTTGTTGAGACATAAACGTAAAGGGGTTTTAGTTAGAGCCGTTGCGTTTTCATATTTTTACATCGTTGTAAAAAATTTTAAGAATCTATATATACATTCAATGAATGTTTCATAAAATGTTATTTAATTTTTGTTTAATAAATTGTAGAGTACTAGTAAACGCTTCTTGTTTTTAGTTTTTAGTATAAAAGCAAATCTATTCACTCATCCGTTAGGCTATCAACGTCCATTATTTGGAGTTATCTAAACCTTCGCAAATACTAAAATTTGTGAGGAATTTGCTTGGCAGATGAGTTGGTTATCCCAGTTAGTGTTCTAAAATGCCAAGAAGAGTGCTGCTGGCTATTCTCCTAGTTATATCACAACCATTTTGATAGGCTCTCGAGAGAAGATAAGGAGTGTTAACATATTTTATTCTTAACCAATTAGTTTTTCTGTATGGGGACGGATTAAGAATACAATTCACCACTCTCTATCTTGTCCGTGAATGTTGTAAAAGACTACTAAAGTATATAATATACACATAAGATCTGTACAAGAGAAGAAAAACTCGAAATGAAACCTTATACCAACATGTCTGACCAGCATGGTATAGTAGGTCAAATTCTCTCCCGTTGTGGAGTAGGCCCGAGCCCAACAGTGGGACATATGTGGCCTGCGATGATGGTGATGATAATTTTTTGCAATAAAGTCCAGCTATCGTATTATATTCAATATATTTATGTTACTAAGCAGACAAATAACTCTAGTTCTTTTTAAGTTAAAGATCGCTTGGTATCATTATTATCAGCCAGCTCTTATACCAAATACTTGTGGTCGACGTAATATGTATTCCTCTTCCATCGTACATAACAAAAGTTATTGGAAATTTATATTGTTAACCAAGCGATATCAAGTGGAGTTGGTACAGGTCGATGTAAAGGTCTTAGTCGTCTTTTACGACACCCACGAATAACGTAAGAATCAATAGGTATATGACAGTAAAACTATGTTATTGATCAAGCTCAGGTTTAATACAATGTAGACTAACATTGCTCATGCTTTGGTGCCACAGGCCATTGATTGGCATTAAGTGCAGACTGAAATTGATGTCACCATAAAATGCTATAAAACAAAGTTACTTCAAATTAACTGACTTCCTTGTTAAAGGTATTAAACGGTTAAATTATACCTTAACTATCTTCGTCAGAGGCTAGCATAAACTTTTTATTTTCTTACTAACCGACAAAGGACTAATCTTCGATTCATCTATTCATGATCTCAGCTAGGGCGGCATTAAGTGCCGGTACCCGCGTCCACCCTAACTTATCAGGCTACACAGACCTTAAGCTTTTATGCTTATCCGTGTCCTCATTACAATCGCAGTAGAGGAAATACGGTGTCTTCTCTTTCCTCAAAACCATGTAAAGGCACTTGCCGAAGCCACCGTATTCCGTCAAAATTTGCACCAATCGGAAGACGAAGACCTGCTGCAGACACGACCACTCCATCAGTAATGGTTGTAAAGTCTCCACGATCTGAATACCGAACCGAGACATTTCTAGACAGACTGCCTTTTTTTTTGTTTTGGGGTGGGCTGCGGTCGGCGCGCCTCGGTCACGTCGGTCTTTCCTCACGCGGTCGGCCAGGTAATCCCGCCTGCACCGCCCCAGACTGACTGCCTAACGGGCAATTATGTCCTTTTTTTTTGGGTGGGCTTTACTCAGCTGCCAGCTCCATCCGGGGAGATGAAGGGGCAGCCGCGGCCCCATTACCCACTGTAGCTCTTTTCCTTCGTCGTTGGCCACCCATCGGTACCAAATTCCTTTTCCTTCGTGGCCGGCCCGATGGAATACCCTGTGGGGTAACCTCTCCTTTCAAAGTCCAGTGCGTGGGTAGCCGTTGCGCGGTCAGTCTCTCTGCGGGTGACGGACTTATGTTCGGTCTGGTCACCCGCGGCCTTGGCTAGGGCGCCATCAGGCGCAGGTACTCGCGCCTACGCCGCCCGAGGCAATGATGTCCCGATGGACGTTGCTCCGCAATAAAATATGCCCGCGCCCTGCCAGCGTCGCCGTTGCCTGTCGATAAAGTCCGGCGAGCATCTGCACCTCCCAAGTCCCTTCGGAGAATTGGAACTTCTAACCAACAGGCACGCTTCCTTCGTAACCGCCGCGGTATATACCTATGTCCCTGATCACCATCGCCCTCTGTGGTAGCTATAGGAGAACCCTAAGACCGACGGTCAGGGTCTTTCTGTGAAAGCAAGTTGCTGGCCTGTATTTTGGATACAAAATATTAGCATTCTCACTACAAATATATAATAGTCCATGGATATCATAGATGGGAAAACTGCGGATCATATTTTGATTTTTTATATGCTTTGTAAATAAAACTACTTTACGGATTTTATCGCGTTTTTATTTGATTTTTGATTGCCCGACGTGTCGAACACTTTGCAGCTTTCATGGTCACGGGCGGACTAAGATGTCTCACGTGCAATAAGTCATCGTTATTACAGAAATTTATAATTATCTACCTGCTACAGAGATTATTGATTAAATTTTGACTCACATTTTGGTACAAATTTACTGACCAAATTTTCAATCTAAAATTAAATCATCATCATCATCATCGCAGCCCTAAAATCGTACCACTGTTGGGCTCGGACTTCCTCCACAATGGGAGGGTATTTCACCTACTATACCATGCTGGTCAAACATATTGGTATAGGTTTTCATTTCGAGTTTTCCTTCTCTGACACAGATGTTATGTGCATATTATATCCCATAGTCGTGTTTTACGACATCCATGGTGATAGATAGTGAGTGGAGAATTATATTCTAACTCTGCCACCACACGGCAAATCAAATACAAACGCGATAAAATCCGTAGTTTTATTTACAATATACAATACTCGCGTAAACATCAGAAATCACTTCAATATGCTTTTTCTTTAATTTATTGTAAATAGTTACTCTACATTACATACAGCTAGAATAGGGTATAGGGTATCGGATTTTTAAAACTTTCATTGGCGAGTTCGTGACAATTATATTTTCAATTAATATATGCAAATTAGTTTCATAAATATAAATAATGTTATAAAGTTTCGTGTTTCAATGAACATGTAAATTTTGACGATATAATCTTTATGGATGCCGCACTTTAATTCACTTTGCTGCAAATTAATTAGTCACCGAGCCTCGCGTGTGATATCTAGGTAAGTACTCTATTTTGAACTGACCATTAATTGACACTGCAAATATACTCTATTCTTCAAATTATTGCGTTTCATATATTATGATAACGTAATATTGTATTGTATTGTAGCGTGTTTTGCCTGTCGAATTTTGGTTTTGATCTCTTTGCCATACCTGCTATAGTTCATAGTTTATTTTATAGTAGTAGTTTTTTTATATTAGGTATAATAGTAGTTGTAGTTCGTTTTGTATTTTTATTTATGGTTTGGTCATGCTCACTGAATAAGGTTCTGCTTGCGGTAGCTATGTGGGGCGGGTCGCTCCCTTCCCTCTAATATGGTTGAGGAGAGTGATGGCTGCACTAGTAGTTAACTCGTGATCGGGTGCTGCTTGTGGGATCTGGTCCAGCCATATTTTCTTCCTTTCTTTATGATTTAATTTTTTTTTTGTCTTGTACTAAATCTTGAAAATTTATACATATATACAACTTCGAAGGGCATCACACTGGAGCTAATACCACATATGTTGTACGAAGCATAATATTATGTATATTTAAAGGATTAAGAAAAAAAATTACTGCCCGCTGAGTTTCTTGCCGGATCTTCTCAGTTTGTGGCCGCGTTCCGATCCGGTGGTAGATTGTTGTATTGTATTCAAACGTGTAATTTGACAATATGTAAGTGCCCTTAAAGGGCCTATGCAGAATAAATGATTTGATTTGATTGAAAATTAAAGTGTACATTGCAGTTAGAATAACTTTAAAATAATAATAACCATTACCATCAAAGCTCATATATGTCCCACTGTTGGGCTCGAGCTTCCTCCACAATCGGAGGTAATTAACTATACCACGATGGTTGGACGTGTTGGTATAGTGATTTATTTTGAGCTTTCCTTGTTTTGCATATATGGTATATACATATCCCATAATCGTCTTTTACGGCACCCATGGGTAATAATTCCGTCCGCTACCGCTCCGTCACTACAAGAAGAATAATAAATAATAATAATTTATTTCAATACTGTTTAACTCCATATTTTTCAATAAAAACTTAAAAACTAATGTTAGTATGGCTAAGATATTACATAATATAATTACTAATGATACTAAATTAAATTACTAAATTTATTTAGAATCTCAAACTAAAAACCAGAAATGATTGGCCGTGCACTCCTGAGTGTGACTATTTTTAAGTAATTAATATATTTATAAGCTTTACTATATGTAATCTATGTTATTAGATAAAAAAACTTTTCTTCCCTTTCTAGATACACTGTGAACACGTTCAAATTCAATTCCAATGGGTGACAATGGAGCTAGTAATCTCTGAAACAAAAATTGAGAATTAGTGTTCAGCACATAGGTATTCTCTTTTACAACGTTTAGAAACTAACAAAAGCCACAGGTGATTGATCGGAGTCTTGATGTTATTTTTGTGGGTTGGTAATATCTCTTTAAAATCCTCATTATCAATATATTTTTTTTTATGTTCGATAAAAATAAAAAATATTTGACATCTGATATAAATAGTCTTGCGTCTCAACATATATATACGTCATACTGCTGGGCTCGAACCTTCTTCCCTAATAGGAGGGAAACTGATCTACTAAAAGATGCCGGCCAAACAAGTTCATATAGGGTTTTATTTAGTTTGCCTTTACTTGTACAAAACATCTGGGCATATTACATCACGTGTCTTTTACGACATCTACAGGCAAGATAAGGACTGGTAAATTGTATTATTTCTCCGTCACCACGCGGCAAATATCATTATCATTAGTAAATATTATAAAAATAACAATAACTACTTCTATAGGCTTTCTTTTTTTCTTCTCGGGCCGACCACTGAAGTCAAGGAACTCTGCTTCGATGGTCGGTACATCAACGAAGGCGACGCGCCATGGGGTGGGTTATGGGGCCACGGGCCGCTCCTCTGTCACCCCAAACGGAGCCGGGCGGCGGGTGCGCTGACGATCCAAATAATAAAAATAATGGTTTTTTTTTCTGTTTTAATTCGTATCTATTATTATTTATTACTTCTTATTATTTGTATAAGAGAAAATATTACATAACTTGTCTTAATGACGGAGGTGTTAATAAGAAAATGTTTAAATCTACAGTTTATTTCTTCAAAAAGACGTTCAGTTTTATAATATGTATAGAAACCTTACAAAGTAAACTTGGAGTAAAACTACAATACAAAGTGTTTAGCGCTTAAAAGTTTTCCTTTTAGCTCAAAGCTGGCTTCTTAACAAAAGCGTACAAATCGGTCGAGAACATTATGCATAGTATTGATACTAAGTATGAATAAAGATACTGCTCCATTATTTTGTAAGCAAATGAGCTTCGGAATAATGTGTTAAGTATACTATACTATTTAAATTTATCAAATAATCGTCATCAGTATCACAGCCCACATACGTCCCCACTGTAGGGCTCAGGTCTTCTCCATAATGGGAGTGCATTTGACCTACTATACCATGCTGGTCAGACATGTTGATATAGGGTTTTATTTCAAATTTTCCTTCTCTTGTACAGATCTTATGTGCATTTTATATCCCTTAATCTTCATTTACGACTTCCACGAGCAAGATAGCTCTCTATCTGAGACTAGATACGTGCACTACAATATTAAATTCATTTGCCACGTTTTAAGCGGGCTATTTGCATTCTTTTTATTTGACTTCAGTGACTCGAATTATCTTTCGCGCACCTATTTAAAATATGCTCCGTATTAATAACAGGTTAAGAATACAATATGTTCCTAATTTTTTTGCGAAAATCGAAAGTAGAAAAAGTGAAGCATCAAAAAGAGTTGAGTATGTAGGAGTCGTTTTAAGAGAATGATAAGACCTGCGATCCCAAACAGGCCTAATAAGCGTAATAGATGCTTAAAGATTAATGGACAGTTATTAAAAAAAAGACAGTCTGCACTAAGGAAATAACTTTTGTATTGCGGGCGACTTTACAAATATTTAATTATCGGACACAAATAACATCCAGATTCAGAACAACAATTTGTGGATTGCACAAAGTGTTGTCCTGCGTGGGATTTGAACCCACGATGCTGGCATGATAGGCCGGTATGTAAACCGCTACGCCATCTGTGTAGTCGTTGAATGCAATTGATGACTTTTCAGTATAATACGAATATTAATCGAAATTGAAACAGACAATTAACAGATATTCCCAAACAATGTACAAATGCTGCGCCAATACATAAGAACATTCTATTTCACGGTAGGTAGGTAACATCGAAGTCCCCTGTGTTGAGGTAATTACCAAATACTCTCCACTACATTAGGTGTTTATCACATATTTGCTTTTCAGTATATAGCTTGTTCAGGAAGCCATCAACTCCCATGCGTCATTGTCGTGAATTCTACGTCATGATATTGCGCAAATCGCTATGCAGTGATTTTGGTACTACTAATATCAGATTTCTGATATCCATTATTGCTGTAATACAACCTAAATATAAATAATTTATTACATTATGACACAAATTACATTATTAAGTTTGTTACGCTTTCACGCTTAAACCGATTTCAAAAATTCATTCATCGATGGAAAGCTATAATATCAAGGAGTATTTCAGAGATTTCCTAAAAAAAGGTCATTCACGATACTGCATGCAGTGTTTCATACTATATTAGAAAATAAAGGTCACATTTCCTAAAAAAAAAAGGTCATCATAATACTGTTGGGAGAAAAAAATCTAATATTTTATAATCGATTATTTATTTTTAATTAATCGATTATTTTATAATCGTTTACTTTTAAAGAACAAAAAATCGATTATTTAATTAATCTATTATTTTCCCTCCAAGTCACATCCCTAATTATACCCCTTTTTACGAAAATCAAGTTGATGGACAAATATGTAATTTGGCACAGTTGAAGAATATATTGAGGAGAAGTGCAGAAATTAAAATTTGATTTAATAATGGATTTGAAATACATTAATTTAAAAAGGCATTACGCACACTACCATACAATCGATACACATACTCACACACGCTTATACACTTTTGTTTGCGGTTAAAATCTTTGGTCGAACTGAATGTCAAACAATCATAATTATGATGACAATGTTTAATAGATATTTGTATTTATATGTTAGTTATTAGTGAAATACAGCTTGTTCAATATAAAATTAAAAATATATTTAGTTAAAAGAAAATTGTGTAGCAGAAAAATTAATTTAAATCATTTATGGCCGAATTTCGACCGCTCGGTGATCTCTAGTATGTATTAATTTTCATTAGCTGCCTTTCTGCATCATAATATAAATATGACGCAGGATATTTCTTTTTCTCTTCCCACCATTCCATAAAAAATATTACGTAGTTGAAGTTTTAGGAAAATATCATCATTATTATTATCATTTCAGCTCATATACGTCCCAATATTGGACTCCAGTCTTTTTCACCATTGAATTGACCTTATTATAACATGCTGGTCAGAGAGGTTACTATAAGTAGGGTTTTATTTCGAACTTTCCTTCTCTTGCATTTATGTTATTTATTATTAGTATTACATCCCTTAGTCGTCTTATACGACATCCACGGGCAAGATAGGGAGTGGTGAATTGTATTCTTACTCCGTCACTATACGGATAGCAAAATATAATGACACTTAAATGGATATTTCAAAGTCTCTAAAGAACACATATATGTTTTAATGTTAGATTTTTTCTAGCGAGTATGACGTACAAGTCACTTTTCTGGTCTAATATATTTAGCAATATATATATATCGTATTAAATGGATAGGGCTGAAAAGCTAATAAGAAGAGAATAAATGAACCTGGCGTTTCATTCAGAAGCGCAAAAATAGATTGTCAGCTATGAGAGCTTATATATAAAATAGATTAAGTAACGAAAGTCAAGAAGATCCTGACCATCGCTTTTCTTTGATTCGTGAGCGATTATCAAATAAATCGAAGAAACCCGTGCCCACCAGCTCAGTTTGATTCATTCAATATTATAAATCGTTGAGAAATTCCCCCAACTGTCTATGGCCTCCACCACAGATCTACTGCAGACCTTCATTATAACCCATATATATGGGTGCAAAGCTCTCATCAATATCTAGAAGTATAAATGAATTAAGTCCAAGCACAAGGTAGCTACTTTAAACCGTTGAGAAGTGCCCTAAACTGTCCTTCCCACTGCAATTGCGACGAGGACACGGCGCAGCACACGCTTGAGTTGTGTGCCGCGTGGGCGGGTGAGCGCCGTTAACTCGTCGCGATTATCGGTGCCGACCTGACGTTGCCGACCATCGCTAGGGAGATGCTCGACAGCGTCAGGAATTGGGACGCGGTCGCCGCTTTCTGTGAGACCGTAATCTCACGGAAGGAAGCGGCAGATTGTGTGCGAGTAGAGCTCCTATTCGGAGACATGTTCCGCCGCCGGCGACTCGGGCGGCGCAGGCGCGAGTATCTGCGCCTAATGCCGCCTTAGCTGAGGCCGCGGATGATTGGACCTGGGAATTGTCCGTCACCAGCAGAGAGGCTGACCGCGCGACGGCGACCGACGTCCCAGGACGTCGAGAGGTGAGGGTACCCGAAAGGGTATTCCGTCGGGCCGACCACTGACAACAAATCACCCTGCTCCGGTGGTCGACCCAAAAACGAGGTGACGTGGGTACGGGTGGGTCCTGCGTGCCGTCCTTTCATCGCCCCGGATGGAATGGACCTCGCGTGCGCTTACCATAGCCCACCCATAAAAAAAAAGAACTGTCCTGAGTCTTCATCATCGAACCCCTAATGACAGTCACAACCTATCTAGGTGTAAAGTTCTTGTCAATACAGATTAATCAAGCTCAAGCATAAGGTAGCTGCTGTGAATCGTTGAAGAGTTCCTGGGACTGTATATCGGCTACATCATCAGATATACTCTTGACCTTTATTATATTACAGTGCTTTAATAAAATACTTAATGAAAAAACTTACAAACGCACTAGTCGCCCCTACGATGTTTGAAAGTTTCCCTTGATTTCTCTGGTCTGCCATCATCAAACTCTGGTTTCCTTATCATGGAACTACCTTTGAAATATCTTCTTTTCAACAAAAAAAGAATCATCACAAAGTTTCCCGTGTAATCATCATCGTTAAAGTAAACGTATTACTGCAACAACGGAAGCTATTTACCCCCTATCTCTTTACCGTTAAGTAATTATATCTTCCATCATCAGCTCTGCAACGAGATGATGACTACCAGGCGCAAATATCTAAATAGCTTTACGAAGTATAAGAAAAACGTTAAAATTGCCTATAAAATTTTAAGAATTCCACCAATTTCTCAAGGACACCATCAGCAGATTCTGACCCGATGACTATGGGACCACCCTGTCAAACAAAAAAAGAATTTTGTAAATCGCTCCAGGAGTTGAGTAATCGGTGAACATACATAAAAAAAAATATTCCGACGAATTGAGAACCTCCTCCTTTTTTAAAGTCTGTTAAAACGGATCGTAATCCCGATTAATTTCACACACAATCCTACACCAGACTGTTGCCCTTTTTTACATACAATCTTGCCCTTTTATCTATGAAAGAATAAGAAGAGGTGTAACATAACCACATTTTACCACATTATTTTTATATCAACTGTAATATAAAGTGAGCCAATTACTTTTAATGAGGCACAGCCTCTAACTTTGAGCTCGTTGGTTATAAGAATTGCCCAAGAAAGTCTTTAAAAATATTAAAAAAAGCAGAAAATCCCAGCAGTATTTGTGTTTGCTTTCTATTTGCCCATCCCAGGGCTTTAATCCAAGTAAATCTGCAGATAACCGGAGCAAAAAAAATAAAGAGCAAAGTGGTAGTAACACAAGTGATTTAAATTAAGTCATAGCAAAGGATTTTCCCATTAGGCCAAAGTAAACTCTCGTAATTGAATTTGGATTGCTTTAGGAATCGATTTTCACTGTTGTAGTAGGACCTACCTATATTGAAAAATTAAATGCCTTTTTTATATTTAAATCGATTTCAATTTGTGTAGGTTAATTTAAATAGGCGTAGCACAAATTAATTAATTTTAATAATATAATAATACAAATTGGTCTTTAAATGTACAATTATGTAATTGTCTACTACTTTTCCTTTATTATTGAATACTAGCTTTTGCCTGCGGCTTCGCCCGCGTAAAAGTTGGCTTGCATATTTCTTTTTATTGTGTTATTGTGGTGACGGAGTAAGAATACAATTCACCACTCCCTATCTTGCCCGTGGATGTCGTATAAGACGACTATGGGATATAATACACATAACATCTATGCAAGAGAAGGAAAACTCGAAAAATGAAACCCTATACCAACATATCTGACCAGCATGGTATAGTAGGTCAAATTCCCTCCCATTATGGAGGAGACCCGAGTCCAAGAGTGGGAAGTATGTGGGCTGCGATGATGATGGTGATGATATTTCTTAATTTAAGAAATACTCTATCTGTGTGTCAATTTTCATCCAAATCTGGTCAACAGTTTACGCGTGATTGAGTAAGAAAGGTCCAAATAACTTCACAAATTTTTATATTTGAATATTACTTCCACCCTTGTAGTTTAAATTCACGTGGAGAGACGATGATAAATATGGCCATCCTTAGTTGCTGATAATACATTATCCATGATAGGTTTCCATTGGTGAAAAAGAATAATATTGATCAAACTCCAGTAGTTTCACCCACGTAGACCCCATTCCCATGCGAATGCCGAGATAAAAATTGCCTATGTTACTCGCCGATATTATAAGTCTGCATAGGTGAAAAAAAATTATACTAACAAATCCCATACAAATATCCAAGATAAAAATTGCCTATGTTACTCGCTGATAACGTAGCTTCCTATTGTTGAAAAAATTTTAAAGATTGGTCAACATCCACCGGTTTCTCTCGCAAGGTTCTCGTTCCGGGCAAACACCAGGATGAAAATAGCCTTTATTTGTTATTCGCTGATAATGTAGATTTTCATTCGTAAATTAATTTTTATATCCATTAAATGTCCGCGATTTCACCCGCATTGTGCCCGGGCCCGTAGGAATATTGGGATAAAAAAATAGCCTAAATACGTTCATCATCATTTCGTCTCATATACGTCCCACTGCTGGGCTCGTGCCTCCTCCATAGTAGGAGGGAAATTAACCTTACTATACCATGCTGGTCAGGCAGGTTGGTATAGGGTTTTGTTTCAAGTTTTCCATCTCTTGCATAGATGTCATATGCGTAATATATCCCTGAGTAGTCTCTTACGACACCCACGGGTAAGAGAGGGGGTGGTGAATTGTATTCTTACTCCGTCACCACACGGAATAAAACCTAAATATGTTACTTATTGTTAATTCCGTGTGGTGACGGAGTAAGAATACAATTCACCACCCCCTATCTTACCCGTGGGTGATCGTACGAGACGACTAAGGGATATAAAAGGCATATATCATCTATGCGAGAGAAGGAAAACTCGAAATAAAACTCTATACCAACACGTCTGACCAGCGTGGTATAGTAGGTCAAGTACCCTTCCATTATGGAGGAGGCCCGAGCCCAACAGTGGGACATATATGGGCTGAGATGATGATGATGATGATGATGTTACTCGCTTAAAATTAGCTTTCCGTTAGTGAAATAATTTTAAAATCGATTAAATTCTCACAGTTGCTCCAGCCACACCGGGATAAAATATAGCCTTGGATAAAATATAGCCTAAGTTATTCCTTATGTAAGGCTTGGTAGACCGGGTGGTAAAGTATTATCAGTATTGGTGCAGCCGTTTTGAAGATTACCCGTATCGAATAGACAGACAAAAAAAATTGAGCCGTTTTTAGGGTTTCGTACCCAAAGGGTAAAAACGGGACCCTATTACTAAAACTTCGCTGTCTGTCTGTCCGTCTGTCTGTCACCAAGATGTATCTCAAGGACCGCAATAGCTAGACAGTTGATTTTTTTACAAATTATGCATTTCTGTTGCCGCTATAAGAATAAATATTAAAAACAAAATAAAAT
The DNA here is from genome assembly GCA_032191425.1 of Lymantria dispar. Taxonomy (NCBI): domain Eukaryota; kingdom Metazoa; phylum Arthropoda; class Insecta; order Lepidoptera; family Erebidae; genus Lymantria; species Lymantria dispar. Next base: position 13,983,854 of record CM063449.1, on the reverse strand, counting down.
AAATATTTAAGGGGGCTCCTATACAACAAACGCAATTTTCTCCTTTTCTATAGATAACGGTACGGAACCCTTCGTGCGTGACCCCGACTCGCACTTGGCCGGTTTTTTAGACATAGGTATCGTGCAAATAATTGTGTGAGCATAAATAAAACCTATTATTTTGACAACAAATAGACGCTTTAAATTTGTTTATTTCTAGAGATAGAAAATTGGATTAATATCTTGATTTTAACTTACTGTTTGGTAGCGGCTAGGAATATTATAACACTTTCATTGTTTGTGGGTGTAGCAAAATACTATTAAGATTTACATTGACCTGGACCAATTGGTGATGCCATCTAGCCAGCTATGTCGTCTGCCAAGCAGCTGGTCATAAAATGTTGCTAAAAGAACCTTTGCAATATATCTACGATGGCAGAGGACCGAATACATATTGCGTCGATCCAAAGTAATCTTGATAAACGAGCATTAAGAAAAAATAATGGGGTAATCCAAGAAAGCCGATCGTGTACTAAAATGATCGTTCCTAGGCTCAGTGATATCGGTTTTACGCTTTTCACCTCCTTAGGGGTAAAATTGCATAAACTCTTTTTTAGTGAGCACTTTCCCCAAGAAAGAGAACTTTGTACAAAATTTCACGTTTCTAGTAGGGATGTGACTTGGTGGGAAAATAATCGATTTTTTAAATAATTGATTTTTTAAATAATCGATTTTTTGTTCTTCAAAATAAATCAATTATAAAATAATCGATTAATTTAAAATAAATAATCGATTATAAAATAATCGATTTTTCGCAACAGGATTATGATGACTTTTTTTTAGGAAATGTGAGCTTCATCTTCTAATATAGTATGAAATACTACACGCAGTATTGTGATGGCCTTCTTTTTCTTGGAAAATCGATTTTCTTATAAAAATAATCGATTTTCTATTATTTTGATAATCGATTGTAAAAATCGATTATTACAAAAAAATCGATTAATAATCGATTATTATAAAAATCGATTATTTTTTCACATCCCTAGTTTCTAGGCCTAATGATTTAGGATATACATTTTGGATTAAGGGGGTGACCCCTTAGAGATTGAATTTCAAAAACTAATTTCTTAGAGCTCATTTACAACAAAAGAAAGAGAATCGCACAATACAGAGAAATACATAGTTTTACGTTCCTAGCCCCAATAGTTTCGGCTATACGATTTTCACCCCCTTAAGGGGTGATTTTCCAAAAATCCTTCGCTAGAGCTCGTGTAGCCCAAGAAATACAATGGTGTAAAAAAAATTACGTTTCTAGGCCCAGTGGTTTCGGCTTTATGCTTTTTTGTCTTTTAGGGGTTAAATTTCATCCCCATATAAATGAAATTTCCAAAATGCTAGAATAAATATTTATTTATATATTATCAAGTGTCTTAATACAAAGATTCATGGTTATATCATCGAAAATGATAAATTTGCATACTAAATGTCATCCCCTATTTCAACCCCTTATACCCATTTTTTCGCGATTTCTTTGCTAGAGCTCGTGTACCCTAAGAAAATCTACGGTGTAAAAAAAAAATTACTTTTCTAGGCCCAGTGGTTTCGGCTTTATGCTTTTTTGTCTTTAGGGGTTGAATTTCATCCCCATATAAACGAAATTTCCAAAACGCTAGAATAAATATTTATTTATATATTATCAAGTGCCTTAATACAAAGACTCATGGTTCTATCATCGAAAATGATAAATTTGCATACTAAATGTCATCACCTATTTCAACCCCTTATACCCATTTTTCGCGATTTTTTTGCTAGAGCTCGTGTACCCTAAGAAATTCTACGGTGTAAAGAAAAAAATTAAGTTTATAGGCACAGTGGTTTCGGCTTTATACTTTTTTGTCTTTTAGGGGTTGAATGTCATCCCCATATAAATGAAATTGCCAAAACGCTCGAACAAATATTTATGTATATATTATCAAGTGCCTTAATACAAAGATTCATGATTCTATCATCGATAATGACGAATTTCCATATAAAATGTCATCCCCTATTTCAACCCCTTATACCCATTTTTTCGCGATAAAAAGTAGCCTATGTCCTTTGTCAAGCTTTAGTCCATCTCTGTACCAAATTTCATCAAAATCAGTTCAGTGGTTTAGACGTGAAAGCGTAACAGACAGACAGACAGACAGACAGACAGTCAGAGTTACTTTCGCATTTATAATGTTAGTAAGGATGTTATTCATAGCGCATGCCTACACAGATTGCGTAATGGTTAAGATATCGACCTACCATGGCAGTGTTTAGGTTCGTTTCCCACGCTCTTGGTGCGATCCAGAAATTCTTTTTCTGAGTCTGGATGTAATTTTTGTTCGTTAAATTATATGTTTGTAAAATTCCCAGCAATATAAGGATTATTTTGTAAATGCAAAGTGTTGTCCTTAAAACTGGCAATACAATAACAACACTTTACCCCACTAGGGGGTATTCCGTCGGGCCGACCACTGATGACAAGTAACCCTGCTCCGGTGGTTGGTCCGCGGGTCCGGGGTTGGGAGTTGCGTGCTTAAGCCCCTCTGTCGCCCCGGACGGAGTGGTGCGAGGAGGGCGCCGATCGCGACCCACCCCAAAAAACAAAAATACAATAAATACACTTTGAAAGTGCGGTATCTAGATTTGTGATTATTTTTTATCTATTTGACATGCCTGGCTATTTGTAAAAACTCATTTGCGAATGAAAAAATATTAGCACCCACGAAACTTTAACCCACATCTATTGGAAATCAGTAGGAAACCTTTGAAACTTACATATTATATAAATAGCTTAGCTATTATATAAATAGAAAGTAATTTAATAAATTTGTAATATTAATAATATTCAATGACATCCTATAATCGTACCTACCTGGTATAATCAACTGGTCCAAAAACCGTACTTAAGCATGTGTATAACTGGCATAAAGCAAATATGAATTATTGCTATTGACTGAGGATTATTGGGTGGTTCATGTAAATTTTTGAAAGACAATGTAAGTAGTAAGTAGTGTAGTAAGAGCAGGCATACATCTCACTTGGGCTCCGGCTTCCTTCACTACAAGAGGGATATTGACCTACTATACCACGCTAATCACACGTATTGGCATAGGATTTTATGTTGAGTTTTCCTTCTCTTGCATCGATATTATCTGCATATTAAATATCTTAAACGTCTTGTACGACACCCATGGACAAGATTTTACAATTTTTTTTTCTTCTGCCATTATTTATACACCAATAATATATTACAGGTTTATTCCGCGTGGTGAAGCAGTAAGAATACAATTGACCACGTCTACCTTTCCCGGGGCGTAGGAGTTTTATGTTGGCTGAGATGATTTCATATGCAGCGTTCGGGCAGATCATAGCCTATCAAAAAAATTAAGAAGGCTTATTTTTGCTCATTACTCCAAAAGGATATTATCAACCGCAATATACAGTATGACTGGTAAAAGATTGTACATATTGAAGGAAACGATAGATAATGGCCACATGTAACTAATAAAAGTGTAAAAAAAGATAATATTAATTAACTACATAGTAAACATCAACAATATTAGTGTTACAAGACTTCCAAAAATATTGTCACCCTACTAGCGATACACCGATACCGATATCGAGTAACAGTTTTGTTAGCACTGTTGTCAAGATTTTGGATATTTATTACTAGAATTACTAAAACTAGGTGTAGGAATAATGTCATAAAAAACACTAAAGTTAGTTGCAGATTCATAGCTCTTACCAATCCTGAGATAAAGTGATTTGTTTCTAAACAAAACAATAGGTTTGCCAGCGTACGTTGACCTCTGTCTGCAGCCCGCGACGCAAAAAAATACCTACTGGGTCGAGTCGCATAGGTAGAATATTTACTTAAAATGTAACTAGTTCAAAGTTACGCGAACTGTTTAGTACCTACAAGTGCTAACGTACGTTGACCTATCCCATGTGTCCATAACTAAATATTTTTATAAGATAATTAGTTCAAAATTTAAGTACCAATTTTTTTTATATATTCGGTATCAGAATCGAGTACTGAATACCCTCCTTCAATATGTACAATCTTTTACCAGTCACCCTGTATATTAACAAAGAATCTTTATTCTATTAGAATTTTATAAGAAGCGTGAGTAATACTAAACGCTCGAAAAATTAAGTTCAGTGGCTGTCATCGATATGATATGGATCAGGGCACTTCTCATGCAATATTCATGAGAATAAATTCGATTGAATGTACCGTTGCTATATTTTCACTCTGACCATAGCGAACGTAGACGGCGTATTTAAACGGAATATTTGATAAATGATATTAGGAATAGCTTAAGGAAAATTTGAATAAATGGTGGAGAAAAATTCTGTATCGGATATTCATCCATCATCATTTGAATTAAGAATATTTTTTCTTCTTTTCCAATGTACATATGAACAAATATATGCATTTTGGGCATTTGAGCTTGCATGTTGGGCCCAATTAAGCAACATTCAAGTGGAACGCGTAGCGTATATTTCGAATTTTCCTTCTCTGTTAGTGAAATTGTCTGCTTATATTACTTAGTAATTTTTACACCTGACAATAAATAAATAAATATTCGTTCAAGCGTTTTGGAAATTTCATTTACATGGGGATGAAATTCAACCCCTAAAATACCAAAAAGCATACAGCCGAAACCACTGGGCATAGAAACGTATTTTTTTTTACACCATCGTATTTCTTGGGGTACACGAGCACCAGCAAAGGATTTTTGGAAATTCACCCCCTTAAGGGGGTGAAAAGCATATAGCCTCTCACGTCTAAGCCGATTTTGATGAAATTTGATACAGAGATGGACTAAAGCTTGAGAAAGGATATAGGCTACTTTTTATTGGAAAAAATGGGTATAAGGGGTTGAAATAGGGGATGATATTTTGTATGGAAATTCGTCATTTTCGATGATAGAACCGTGAATCTTTGTATGAAGGCACCTGATAATAAATAAATAAATATTCGTTCAGCCGAAACCACTAGGCATAGAAACGTATTTTTTTTTTACACCATCGTATTTCTTGGGGTGCACGAGTACTAGCAAAGGATTTTTGGAAATTCACCTCCTTAAGGGGTTGAAAAGCACAAGTAACCCTGCTCCGGTGGTCGGTCCAAAGACGAAGGCGACGTGGTGTTCGGGTTGGTTGCGGGTGTTGTGTGCTTACGCCAATCTGTCGCCCCAGACGGAGTGGTGCGAGGAACGCGCCGACCACAGCCCACCCCAAAAAAAAAGGGGATTGAAAAGCATATAGTCTTTCACGTCGAAACCACTTAACCGATTTTGATGAAATTTGGTACAGAGATGAACTAAAGCTTGAGAAAGGATATAAGGCTACTTTTTATCGCGAAAAAATAGGTATAATGGGTTGAAATAGGGGAAAGTATTTTCTTTTTACGTCGTCCTATTTCTTGGGGTACACGAGCACTAGCAAAGGATTTTTGGAAAATCACCCCCTTAAGTGAGTGAAAAGCGTATAGACGAAACTCTTGGAGCTAGGAACGTAAAACTTTCTATGCAATTCTTTTTCCTTTGTTGTAAGTGAGCTCTAAGAAATTATTTTATTAAAATCAACTCCTAAAGGGGAGCAAAATATATAGCCGAAATCATTAGGCCTAGAGACATGGAATTTTGTATAAAGTTGCCTTTCTTGGGGGAAGAGAGATTTTTGCAATTTTAGCCCTAAGGGGGTGAAAAGCGTTTAACCGAAATCACTGAGCCTAGGAAGGATCATTTTAGTACACGGTCGGCTTTCTTGGATTACCCCCAGATTTTCTTAGTGCTCACTTACCAAGCACTATGAAAAAAATTTTGGCAAGGATAAGCGAGCTCTAACAAAGAATTTTTGGCAATTCAACCCCTAAGAGGGTGAAAGCGTATAGCCAAAGATACCGGGCCAAAAAATGTGAAATTTTGTATACCGATCGGTTATTTGGGGTAAGCACGCACTAAGAAATAATTTTGGGCCGCCCCAAAAGGATAAAACGCATATAGTCGAAGACACCCAGCCAATGATATATTATCATTATCTTGCTCTTGACCTATTTACTTTGGATCGACGCGATATGTAGGTAGGGTACCTACTACTGCCATCGTAGATATATTGCAAAGGTTCTAGCAACATTTTATGACCTGGCCGACATTGTTGGCCAGACGGCATCACCAATTGGTCCAGGTCGATGTAAATCTTTGTCTTAGTAGTATTTTGCGACACCCACGAACAATGAAAACGTGGTAATATTTCTAGCAGCTACCAGACAGTAAGTTACAATCATGATATTATTCCAATTTTCTATCTCTACAAATAAATAAATTTGAAGCGTCTGTTTGTCTATCAAAATAATAGGTTTTATTTATGCTCACATAATACGGTCCAAATTTTTTTGTCTGTCTGTCTATTCGTTACAGGTAATCTTCAAAATGGCTGGACCGATATTGATTATATTTTACCATCAGGTCTACCAGTCGTACATAAGGAATAACTTAGACTATTTTATCCCAGGCTATATTTTATCCCGGTGTGGATGAATTAAGTCGATTTTAAAATTATTTTACTAATGGAAAGCTATTTTTAAGCGAGTAATATATTTAAGCTATTTTTATCCCGATATTCCTACGGGATCAGGTACAATGCCGGTGAAATCACGGGAATTTAATGGTTTAAAAAATTAATTCACTAATGAAAAGCTATATTATCAGTGAATACCATATAAAGGCTATTTTCATCCCGGTATTTGCCCAGGAACGAGAACTATAACGGGGGATGTTGACCAATTTTTAAAATTCTTTCACCAATGGAAAGCTACCTATGTTGTCAGCGAGTAACATAGGCAATTTATATCTCTGATATTTCTGGAATTTATATATTTTTTTTTACCCATGTAAATTTATAATATCAGCAAGTTACATAGACATTTTTTATCTTGGTATTGGCATGGGAATGGGGTCTACATGAATGAAACTGCGGGTGTTTGATTGATATAATTTTTTTTCACCAATGGAAAAGTACGTTATCAGAGACTAAGGAAAGGCATATTTACCATCGTATTTGCACGGCAATCTGAACTACAAGGCTGGAAATAATATTCAAATGTGAACGTTTGTGAAGATATTTGGATGTTTGTTACTCAATCATGCTTAAACTGTTGAGCAGATTTGGATGAAAATTGACACGTAGATAGAGTATTTCTTAAATTAAGAAATGTAATACTTTTTATGTCGATAATATTCTTTGCAATAATAGTTCAATATGCAAGTAAATTTTTACGCGGGTGAAGCCGCGGGCAAAAGCTAGTGTTAAAAGACGATACAGTGTCTACTCGAGAACCTTTTTGATTGTCATTATATTCTGTTATATTATTTTTATATAATAATATGATTAATCATGATTCTTATCTAAGGTTCTGGGGTCGGAGTCAGTCGTTGAGTAAACAAAAAGTATTATACCATCAAAAACAAAACTTGTAAAAAAAAGCCAAGCCTCGCAACTGAGTTCTTCTACCATAAAAAGTTGTGAGATCCATGTTAGGTATACCAAGTCGGTTAACTCATTCAGTCCCCGCTTAAGGGACCTTTCATCTTAATTTATTACGTAAATAGCTAACCTAACAAGTTCTTATAGTGACTATATCAATATTAAAGATCTTTTATGTCTTAAATAAACAGAATGACTTGGCAATCGCATGTAAACACAATGTACCTCACAAGTAATACAAATTATATTAAATTGTACTAAACATAGTGCGATAGCCAAGTCAATCTATTTATTTAAAACATAAAAGATCTTTAATATTGATATAGTCACTATAAGAAGTTGTTAGGTTAGCTATTTACGTAATAAATTAAGAAGAAAGGTCCCTTAAGCAGGGACTGAATGAGTTAACTGACTTGGTATACCTAACATGGATCTCACAACTTTTTATGTTAGAAGAACTCAGTTGCGAGGCTTGGCTTTTTTTTATAAGTTTTGTTTTTGATGGTATCTCATTTCTTTTTGTAGATAGACCTACTTATTTTCCTTTCCGGTACCTTCTGCTTCTTGAATACCAACAACGGGTTTTTGTAGAGCCCACTCTCTGAAAAATGAGACATCTCCTCTCTCTCTTTCTCTCTCCATCTCTCTCTCTCCTTTCCACTTGAGTCATTTCTATCTAAACTAAGCGGAGAGATGTGGAAATAAACAAATGTGATTGGTTTTTTGAAACACATCTCCTCTAGTCTCCCCTCCGCTTTGATAGCAATCGAACCTAATGATGGCGTTCTTTCTTTCAGGTAAATGTCAGGCAATTTTGTTTGCTTAATACTTTGGGAGATTTTGGTACAATTTCATAAGACATGTCCCACTCTTGCTTTTTCATTCCGTTGATTGATCATTTTACAAGTTATCTTTGAACATAATTATATCTAGATATCTGTCTATACCTATTATGCTAATCATCATTCAGCCTATCGCCGTCCATTGCAGAACATAGACCCCCCTTATGCTTCACCATGAAGTGCAGTACTGTGGCACCTGAATCCAACGATGCTCAAGGGTAGCAGAGTTGCCATGACTAGGGCTCATTTTTCTTCGCCATACCAGGAATAATGCCGTAATCACCACGTTTAATAGGCGGGTTGGTTTCGCGGTGAGATATCATACATTTCCCCGGCAAGAGCTGCTGCCCACTCACCTGTAGAATCTTTTTTTTTTAAATGACATCGAGTTGCACGAAGGGAATAATAATGCTTATATTGTGGGGGACTTTACATACATATACCTAATTCATTATGGCATCATCATCGCAGCCCTCATACGTCCCACAGTTGGGCTCGGGCCTCCTCCACAATGGGAGGGAATTTGACCCACTATACCATGCTGGTCAGACATGTTGATATAGGGTTTCATTTCGAGTTTTCCTTCTCTTGTACAGATGGTATGTGCATATTATATCCCATAGTCGTCTTATACGACATCCACGAGCAAGATAGATAGTGGTGAATTGTATTCTTACTTCGTCACCACACGGAAAGAACATAAAATTAACCGACACAAATTACATTCAAACTCAGAACAACAATTTGTGGATCGTACAAGGTGTTGTCTTGCATGGAATTCGAACCCGCGACACTGGCACGGTACGTTGGTATCTTAACCACTACGCCATCTGCGCAGTCTTTAGCCAGTTTTTACGATTCCCATAGGGTAGCAATGATGGCGACAAATGTATTCTTATTTTTACAAAGTTACATTTCGTTAACTGCAAATATAACTTTGTAATCCTATAAATTTATATGGGTTTACAAAATTATTTATGCAGTTAGTGTATCTCGGAAACTGCACTAAAATTACAATGTTTCATAATTTTTCCTTCATTTATACACTAAACACTAATTGTATTCCAAATTTGAAGCCTCTATGTCTGCTAAAAGTGCCTCTTTAATATTGATGATCGGTCAGTCAGTCAGTGAGTGACAAAATTACGAAATTTTGACTAGTTATAATTCTTAAACTATTGGTTCAAATTAAATGAAATTTGAAATACACAATGTATGTATATACCAAGCCTGCTGGGTTACTAAAAATTCAGGCTTTCAGTTTTATTAACAACGAAGTTATAGAGGGTCGAAAATGGCCTGAATGGCTTCGAGAAAAGTATGTTACGGCAGTGTTGCGTTTTGCCCGACTTTTTTTTTTGCTCGACTTGGCGGGGGCACTGCCGTGCCCCCAGATGTACGTTAACAGTAGGACCACTCTTGCTTCGTTCCTACGAAGCAGTACACATTAGTTATACATATATAGTATCGTAATATGGCTGTACTCACTTCTGCTCACCCCTTTAAGGGTAAAATTTGAGAATATACATTGAAACAAAAATTTAACACCATTATCTATTATTTCTGAAACTAGAGTTTTTGCCTAAACTAAATAGAGCAATACAGCTAGATTCATTACAGCCACATATATAGCTGAAAATTAAGAGCCGTCGTCAAAGTGAACCACTGCATTGCCAGTGTTGTATTTTTTTTCCCACTTTATTGAGTAAACAAACAATATCACAATAAGATTTAAATAAAATAGTGTGAAGCTGAATATTTTATATATTAATAATAGTGATACCAACACCGTTTACAATAGATTCAGCAGATAAATTAATATATTAGAAAGTAGTACATGTTAAGTAGAATTAGTTTTTTTTTGGAAATTAATTTATATCTTCTAGCAGTTTTTTAAACAACATTTTTTATAGAGAATTTTGCTGCTCTCGTTAATGGTAATGTGACTGAAATTACTGTTATAGGTTTCAAGTACGCGACGAATGGATGTACGCTTGCCAGCGTTGGTATGTGAGGTCTGTATGGCGAAGGGTTGTCTCGTACGGCAGGTTTGAGTGCACGATCTGATCGGCACGTATCCATAAATTGTGCAAAGAAATCTTACTACAATCTGTGGAGTCTTATATCATCCCAGTCTGCTGAATGGGATATCCCATTAGCATAGATATCATGTCCCCAGAAGCATACATGTCTGGTAGTAAAAAGGGGATTTAAAAAAGACTAAATACAAATTAGAACTGAAAGCCGACTATAAAAAAATGCGCTCTAAACAGCATAAAACAAGAGGTAATCGACATAGCCATATTCAGACTAGTCGTAGTTGTATGCCAAATTATTCTGAACGGCTTTTTTTTGGGTGGGCTGCGGTCAGCGCACTCCTCGCATCACTCCGTCCAGGGCGACAGAGGGGCGTAAGCACGCACACCCGCAACCCACCCGAACAGCACGTCGCCTTCGTCTTTGGGCCGACCACCAGAGCAGGGTTACTTGTCATCAGTGGTCGGCCCGATGGAATACCCACTTTTTGGGGTATCCTCTCATCGACCGACGTCTCCCACCTCAGGGAGGACGTCGGTCTTTTTTCACACGGTCGGCCTCTCGGCGGGTGACGGACTAACTCCCCGGTCACGTCACCCGCGGCCTCGGCTAGGGCGGCATGACGCACAGGTAGTCGCACCTGCGCTGCCCTAGTTGCCGGCGGCGGGTCGCTTCGTCGAGGCTGCGCTCCTCGCGCGCGCGACCCACCGACTCCTTTTGCAAGATCACTGCCTCGCAGAAAGCTACGACCGCGTCCCAGTTCCTGACGCTATCGAGCATCGCCCTAGCGATGGTCGGCAGCGTCAGGTTGGCACCGATGATTGCGACGAGTTCACGACGCTGCTCTGCCCAGGTGGCACAAACCTCGAGCGTATGCTGCGCCGTGTCCTCTTCGCAATCGCAGTGGTGGCAGGACAGTGTGCTCTCCCTCATAGCGACCGTGTGTGTACTTGCCGAAGCATCCGTGCCCCGTCAAGACCTGCACCAGTCAGATGGCAAGTACCCCGTGCCGTCGCCTCCCGGTCAACAGGCACGCCGCCTCCGTCGCCACCGTGCGGTACCCGCGAATGACCCTAATCGCCATGGCCCTCTGTGGTCGCCACAGAGTAGCCCTGAGTCGGGCGGTCAGGGACTTCGCCCACACCGGTGCGCCGTGCAGGGCCATCGATCGCATGACCCCCGCGTACAGCCGTCAACATGCAGCGCTCGGTCCGCCCACATTTGGCATAAGCCAGGATAGGGCGGACGCCACGCCGACGAGCCGCGAAACGAGCTTGCGGAAATGCTCCCGAAACCACCAATGCCCGTCAGGCACCAGTCCCAAATACTTCATATGGGCCCGGATGCTGATCTCAATCGAATGGACGGTGATCGAGACGCCGATGGGAGGGCCCATGCGGGGCCCATGGAACAAGAGGGCCTCCGTCTTATCCAGGGCCGCCCTTAACCCCAACGCCTCGATCCGCCTGACGATCTCTTCGGTGCCTAGAGTCGCCAGGCTTGCCGCCTCTTCTAGCGTCCCACCGCGGGCTGTGACGAGCGTGTCGTCGGCATAACTAATCACGCCCCCCTCAACGCCCAGTCGTAGCCGATGTTCCACAGGGTGGGTCCGAGGACCGACCCCTGTGGGACACTGTATGTCTTGGGCGTTCGCACAACGTCCCCTACTCGGTTGTCGTAGAGGACGCTGCGCCTCTCCAAATAGTCTGCCACTAGCCGCTTCAGGTAAACTGGCACTCCGTGGTATCGGAGCGCCTCCCTGATGCAGCTGAATGGCAGACTATTAATGCGTTGGCGATGTCTAAGGACACTACCAACAGCACTCCCCTGCCGGTGACGGCCTCAGTCACCACGGCCCTTAGGCGCAACAGAGCCTCGATCGTCGAACGAGCCCTCCTAAACCCAAACTGGGCGTCCGACAGATCGGGCCCCGTGCCGACGAGGTGCCACTCGATGCGGGCAACTACCACCCTCTCCAGTAGCTTGCCCATGTCATCGAGCAGCACGATGGGCCTGTAGACCAAGGCCGACTCAGGAGACCGTCCCGGCTTCGCAAGGAGCACCAGCCTCCCCTCCTTCCAGCACCTAGGGAACCGCTCGGACGCTGAACACGCGTCGAACAGTCCCCTGAGGCGGGGACCCAGATGGTCGAGGACCAGGGCCAACACACAGTTCGGGATACCGTCGGGTCCGGGGCCGGTGGATTTGCCGCCCATGCGCGCCACCACTACCCCCATCTCAGGTTCCGTGATGGGCGGAACACTGTCATCGTCGCCCTCCCGGTCAGTGTCTGGCGGAGCCATGACCGGGGGCAATTCTGAACGACTTGCTTGCTATTGTTTACGTGTATTGAAATACTACAATATTTATTTTATTGTTATGAGCCCCTCGAATAAAAAGGCAACCAACCAAAGGCAATTAAAATGAATTGTGATTAGTATTATATGTGCTACTTTATATGGCATTAAAATATCCAACAATAGACTGGCTTTCATTTGAAGTAATTGAAGGTGGATAGAAACACGACACTAATTGGAAGAGAATTGGCTGCCTGGAAGCTATTGTTGGAAAACACTTGTTAATTCCGTATTGGATTGGAATGACTTTCACATTCGTATTGAATGAGTATGTATTACGGTTCCTAGAATATATATTATTCATAGTTACCTATATCTAGTAGATAATAGATACCATTATGCTATGATTACGTAAAGATAATTCAATTAATTTACAAGTACTGACGGACTAAAAATACAATAGTCCAAACCAATTCCTTTCCCACAAATATTCGTAAAAATGAAGCTAAATGACGTAAGTAGATAATGCAAGGAAGAAAAGACTATAAATAAAACCCAACGTCAAACAATTTAACCAATTTGGTCCAACTCATTAAAGGTAATTTTCTTTCCCACCGTGGAGGAGGCTTTAGCCTAGTGTTGGAACGTATATTAGCTGAGATGATAAATATAATTAGGTAATATAAAATACGTGTGAGGTGTGAGCATTTCCAATAATTAGCATGGAAACTGTATCGCCCATGACAGCATCATCCCGAAAGATTTATTTCTGTGCATTGCGGCCGATCGTAGCCACGCCATAACGCAATTGATGACGTGCCCGGCTGATACAAATATAGTTAGAAAATGAACAGACGTATTTGTGACAGACGCATGCGAAAACTGACGTATACCACGCCATTTTGATACTTTGACTGCTGTAGGTAACTCTGTTAACGACAGTCGTACGCAATCGAAGGCGTGCGGCTGCGATTGGCTGCAAAGCACAAAAATAAACATCTTTTTTTTTTTTTTTTTTTTGTGGGTGGGCCGCGGTCGGCGCGCCTCCGCACCACTCCGTCCGGGGCGACAGAGGGGCTTGAGCACGCAACTCCCGCGACCCACCCGAAAACCACGTCGCCTTCGTCGTTGGGCCGACCACTGGAGCAGCGTTAACTTGTCGTCAGTGGTCGGCCCGACGGAATACCCCCTATTGGGGTACCCTCCCATCGACCGACGTCCCCCCCTCGGGGAGGACGTCGGTCTTTCCTCACGCGGTCGGCCTCTCGGCGGGTGACGGACTAATCCCCGGTCACGTCACCCGCGGCCTCGGCTAGGGCGGCATGAGGCGCAGATAGTTGCGCCTGCGCTGCCCCAGTCGCCGGCGGCGGATCTCCCCATCGAGGCTGCGCTCCTCGCGCAGGCGATCCGCCGCCTCCTTCCGCGAGATCACTGTCTCGCAGAAGGCTGCGACCGCGTCCCAATTCCCGACGCTGTCGACCATCGCCCTAGCGATAGCCGGCAGCGTCAGGTCCGTACCGATGATTGCGACGAGTTCACAGCGCTGCACTGCCCAAGCCCCGCAGGCCTCGAGCGTATGGCGCGCCGTGTCCTCGTCGCAATCGCAGTGGTGGCAGGACGGTGTACTCTCCCTCCTAACGACCTTGTGCAGGTATTTGGCGAAGCACCCATGCCCCGTCAAAACCTGCACCAGTCGGAAAGAGAGCAACCCGTGCCGCCTCTCTAACCACTGCATCAGCACCGGCCGGAAGGCCTCCACGGTTCGCACCCCGAACCGAGGCCTCTCCAGCCGGACTGCCCAACGGGCGATGACGTCTCGGCGGGCGTCGACGCGCCAGGCGGTGAGATCCCTTAACGAGACCACACCGCCCTCCGCTCGCACCCCCGTCACCCGCCGATATAGTCCGGCGAGCATCTCCGCCTCCAGGTCCCACGGGGGAGTCCCGGCCAACAGGCACGCTGCCTCCGTCGCCACCGTGCGGTATCCGCGGATGGCCCTGACCGCCATGACCCTCTGTGGTCGCCACAGGAGGGCCCTAAGTCGGGCGGTCATGGACCCCGCCCACACCGGTGCGCCGTACAGGGCCATCGACCGGATGACCCCCGCGTACAGCCGTCGGCACGCAGCGCTCGGTCCGCCCACGTTCGGCATAAGCCACGATAGGGCGGACGCCGTGCCGACGAGCCGCGGAGCGAGCCTACGGAAATGCTCCCGGAACCACCATCGCCCGTCGAGCACCAGGCCCAAGTACCTCATATGGGCCCGGATGCTGATGTCGACCGAGTGGACGGTGATCGAGACGCCGATGGGAGGGCTCATAGTGCGCCCATGGAACAAGAGGGCCTCCGTCTTGTCCAGGGCGACCCTCAACCCCAGCGCCTCGATCCGTCTGACGACCTCCTCGGTACCCGAGGTCGCCAGGCTTACCGCCTCTTCTAGCGTCCCACCGCGGGCTGTGACGAGCGTGTCGTCGGCGTAACAAATCACGCCCAGCCCGGGCGGGAGGCTCCCCCTCAACGCCCAGTCGTAGCCGATGTTCCACAGGGTGGGTCCGAGGACCGACCCCTGTGGGACACCGCACGTCATGGGCGTCCGCACAACGTCCCCTGCTCGGTCGGTGCAGAGGACGCTGCGCCCCTCCAAATAGTCTGCCACTAGCCGCCTCAGGTAAACTGGCACCCCGTGATACCGGAGCGCCTCCCTGATGCAGCTGAATGGCAGACTATTGAATGCGTTGGCGATGTCTAGGGACACCACCAACAGCACTCCCCCGCCGGTGACGGCCTCAGTCGCCACGGCCCTCAGGCGCAACAGAGCCGCGATCGTCGAACGACCCCTCCTAAATCCAAACTGGGCGTCCGACAGATCGGGCCCCGTGCCGACGAGGTGCCGCTCGATGCGGGCAGCTACCACCCTCTCCAGTAGCTTGCCCGTGTCATCGAGCAGCACGATAGGCCTGTAGGCCGAAGGCGACTCCGGAGACCGTCCCGGCTTCGGCAGGAGCACCAGCCTTCCCTCCTTCCAGCACCCAGGGAACCGTCCGGACGCTAAACACGCGTCGAACAGCTCCCTGAGGCGGGGTCCCAGGTGTTCGAGGACCAGGGCCAGCACGCGGTTAGGAACACCGTCGGGCCCGGGGGCGGTAGACTTTGCGCGCATGCGCGTCACCGCCACCCCCATCTCGGGTTCCGTGATGGGCGGAACACTGTCGTCGTCGGCCTCCCGGTCAGTGTCTGGCGGAGCCATGACCGGGGGCGTGTGTTCCGCCCGCCGCGGGAACAGGTCCTCGATGACCCGGGTGAGAAGGCCGGGCTGGAGAGTCTCGGTGAGGGGAGGGCCCCGCGCGCGTAGCCTATTCAGCACCGCGCGATAGGGGCGTCCCCAGGGGTCACGGTCGAGACCGTCCAGCATCTCCTGCCGACTGACGTCCTTGGCGGAGCGGACGGCCAGCCTGAAGGCCGACCGCGCATTGCGGTAGCCCTCGTAAAGCACGGCCTCCCGCTCCGCGTCGCGATGGCGCCGCCGGCTGCGGGTGTAGGCCCTCCGGGCGCGGATACACGCAGCCCGGAGATCCGCCAGCTCCCGGGACCACCAGTGGACACCCCTCCTCGGGGGCAGACGCCGTACCCGGGGCATGGCCGCATCGCAGATCTGCGTCAACGCACTGCGGATGCGGCCAGCCTCAGCGTCCACCCCGTCCGACTGGTGGGCAGAGGACAGCCACGAGTATACGATGGCTGTCTCCGCCAGCTGGTCCCGGTCCAAGCGACCCACAGCCCATCGCGGGAACGCAGGACGCCCATCCGCCCCGTGACCCCTGCTGGGCGTCGGGATTGCAGGGGAGACCTCCATCCGGATATACCGGTGGTCCGACAAGGTCTCCACCTCCTCCACGACGCGCCAGCTCCCCACGCGTGCGGCGACCTCGGGGCTAGCGAACGAAAGGTCCACTATCGACCCGCCCCGTTGTCGCACGCACGTATGCACCGAGCCCCTGTTCAGCAAACAGAGGCCCAGTGCCGCCGCCCACTCCTCGATCGCCCGTCCTCGGTCATCCGTCCTAGGGGACCCCCACGCCACGGACTTGGCGTTAAAGTCCCCCAGGACGAAGACCTGGCGCGATGCCAGTCGCCGTAACGAGGCCTCCATGATGGTGAGGAAGGCCTCGAAATCGGTCACACTCCAGTTAGGGGAGAGATAGACTCCGAAGAGCGTAATCTCCCCCCAGTCCGCCGCGACGTATCCGACGCCCCTGTCCCTAAGGGTCAGAGACGACGAAGGCCACGACGTGGAGGCGACGATTGCCACGGTGCCATCGGCGCTACCCAACCAGTTAATCCGGTCGGGCACCACGTACGGCTCCGCGACTACGGCTACTCCTATCAACCACTCCGCCATGGCTTGCAGGAACACGTCCTGCGCACCGGCGGAGTGGTTGAGATTGGCCTGGAGGAGACGAATGGATACGGGGTCCATTAACGGTCCGTATCCATCGTCACCTCCTCCGCGCTAACGGGCGATCGGGCCGCGCTCGGAGCGGGGGCTGGCCCGGTCGATGGGCCGCCCCGCCCCTTCGGGGCCGATGCCGGGGGTCTGCAGTCCCCAGAGCCCATGCGGTGTTTGGCAGGCCTATTGCCCGCCGCACACGCGGGGCAGTGGGGCACCGCAGAGCACGATGCCGCCTGGTGTCCAGCCTGACCGCAACGGAAACATAGCCCGCTGCAGTCAAAGCAGTTTCTGCATGTCGGTCGGGTATGCCCGACCGCCATGCATTTATAACACCTCGCAGGCCGGGGCTCCAGCACGGTTACCCGCGCCGAACTCCAGCCCACGAGGAGCCTGCCTGAGTCGGCCAATTGCTTGACCGACTCCACTGGGCACTGCACCCAGACAGCACCGACGCCGCCCGGACCAGGGCGGATGGTGCCAATCCGGACGGTGTCCGAGGCACACCCGGTACGCGCCATAATGGCCTCCCGGATGTCCTCCACCGCCACGGAGTCGTCCAGACCCGTGAGGCGCATATCTGCGCACTTGACGGGCCTGGCGATTCGGACTCCATCCTCCGGCCCGAACAGCCCCCTCAGCATCGTGGCCAAACTATCGGCCGTCTTCGCGCCCTCGGCCCCAGGGAACTCGAGTATTCGAGCCCCTGTCCGGGCCTTGCGGGTCCTCGCCTCGACGCCCCCGATGTCGGAGACGTCCAGCTCCCGCCGGGCGCGCCTTAGGACGGCCTCATAGTTTAGGCCCCTCTCAGCCGCCTCAGGCAGTACGGTGATTACCACCGCAGCCGTCTTCGGCGACTTGAGGCCCCTACGCGACCTTTTCCCCTTTCCGCCGGCTCCCGCCTGGGGAGCGGCGGCCACAGCGGCACTCTTGGCCGCCGCTCTCCGCTTTTGGCCGCGTGCCTTCCTGCTACGCTCAGCCACCTGCCAGCCCTGTTCAAGCCTGGCAGCAGCGCTGAGCGCAGCAGGCGCAGCCGCGGGTTCGCCGACCGGCGCCTGCGGCGCAGCCGCTGGTGCCGGCCGTGGCCCGGCCTTGGCGGGAGCCGGCACCTTGCCGGCCTTCTTGGCCCCCTTGGGCCCGGCCGCGGCCGCAGCGTAGCTCACCACGCGGCCACCCTGACAGGGCAGCGGCGTGGGAGCCGACGCTTGCGGCCGCCTCGCCTTGTCCGCGGCGAGCGGCGGCCGGAGGGGCGGCTCAGGCGGGAGCCTGGCCGCTACGGCGGCGATACGCGCATCCATCATCACCCCTACTCGGGCCAGGATGACGCGTACCGCCGACTCCGACACGCCGTGCACCTCGTCGGGCGGCGGCTCCTCCCCCTTCCGAGGTCTCCCGCGGCCACGAGCCGGCGGAGGGACCACGACGAGGGGAGGCAGCGATGAAGCCACGACAGGCGTAGCCGGCGCAGCGGCCGCGACGGGCGCAGCCGGCGCCACGGTCGCGGACGACGGGCCCGCCCTCACTGGCGCAGCCCGTTTCGGCGGCGGGGCCGGCGCCGGCAGCGCAGCCGGCACCAGGCGCTCGAATTGAGACCGCAGGTCAGCCATGTCTTTGGCCAACCCGCGGTTCTCCCTCCGCACCGCCTCCAACTCCGTCTCCAACCTGCGGTTGCGTTCCCGCAAGCCGGAGACCTCCTTGCTGAGGCGGGCGTTCGCAGCCTGGAGGGCCGCCACCTCGCCTTCCCGGCCGGCCGGACCCGGCGTCGCCGGTCTCGCCGCCGCACCACCCCCCCGACCCCCGCGCCCCCGGCGCGCGGTCGCAACTTTGGGGGGAGGCCTGGTAGAATCGCTCCCCTCCGAGTCGGACACAGAGCTGCCACCCTTTTGCAGGGGGCGCTTCCGGTCCCTCGTTGGGGGGCGGGCCTCCTCCCTCTCCCTCCTAATATCTAGGGCCGCCGTCAGAGCCCTTGCCGCAGGAAGCGGCTTGGGCTCCTCAGGGACCCCCCTATCCTCCCTATCCAACCTATCTGATCCGGACGACCTGCTCTTCCTCATACCGGACCCTTCCTTTCGCCGGCCGATTCTCGGCCCCTCGTCTTCAGACGGTACTGCGGCCTTGCCGCCCTCGTCTGTCGACATCCTCGACGCGGCCGTACCCTGTCGCTCCGACGGCCCCACGGCACTGTCGTCCTCGTCCGTCGACAGGTCGTACGCCACGTCAGTCTCCGACATCGGCCCTGCGGCTTTGCTGCCGCCCTCGCTCTGTGACGGCTCTGCGGTAAATCCGCCCTCGTCACTCGACAGCTCCGTCTGGCTGCCACTCCTCCTCGCCTCCTTAGACGGTCCTGCGACATTGCCGCCCTCGTCCTGGGACACACTCTTGTTGCCGTTCTCCTTCCGCGACGGCCCTGCGGTGCTATCATCATGCGACGGCTCTGCGGCCACTGTGCCGCCCTCGTCGCTGGGAGCGCTGGTCTCGCGGGGTTCCGCGGCCTCCTGCGCCTCCCGTTCCTTCTTGAGCCGGTTCGCGCGCCGTTTGGCACGCTCGCTGGCTGGAGTTATTGGTGGCCTCCTACGCCTTTTTTTTTTTTGGGAGCCTCATGTATCGCCGGACTCACGGCTGGAGCAGAGATTGCCCCCCACCCATACGATTGGGAGCTGACTGTGCAGGAACTTGGGCGCGACTCCTCGTCGCGCGCAAGCACCGGCACAGCAAGGGATTCCCCGGCCTGGCCGGGACCCTCTGGTGAAGTTTTAACGGTATTGACCTCTGCCATCGTGGTTTGGAAGTTTAAGTCCTCCTTGACTACTACTCTAACGACTGGACGCTTTTTTTTTTCGCGCGCGCTTCTTAACCCACCAGCCATACATCTCCTCGCCGAGTAGCAAAACTTGAGATTGGGGTGATTTTTTATAGGGGTTTTCTTCCCCGCAGTCCGCAGACCCCCGGTCCTGACCCCCCTACTCAGGATTACGGTTTGGGCCTTCCGGGTCTGGCCGCTCGCGAGCGACCGACCCGTCACGCCCCCGGGCCGTGACGCAACCGTCCCTGGCGACGGAGTGCCATGAGACACATCCGCCCCATTGGCCCCGGGCCAAATCCGCCGTGCGCTCTGCCTTCAGAGTCGGCACGCGGAGACCCCCCCTCCCGCCGGAATCTTGGCCGTCCAAATGGACGTTTCCAGGGTGCACCACGTGGAGGTGCCCCGGCCTCGCACCCCAAAAAAAAAAAAAAAAAAAAAAAAAAAAAAAAAAACCTCTAAGACGCATTTTACCATACATAATTGCTGTTTAAATAATGACATATTGATGATGAAGATTTGTAAAGAATTTGCCTGCATATGACACGCAATCATAACATTTAGTACGAAGGGTATATACTTTGTCTCTTTAAAGGTGTTTTTTTTTTATTATCACGATGATTTCATGCTAAAATGTTACATCGTTTAACTTTTATTATACAGACCCGTTAGCTCGCGGAAACCCATTAAGATACGTACTGCTGTGGTAAATGACTGTCTATATATGATACCTATCAATGTTTTTTTTAATCCTAATATAAACGCGAAAATTTGTATGTGAATATGTTTGTTGCTCTTTCACGAAAAAATTACTAAATGGATATAGATGTAACTTCAGAATAAGATAGCTTACATATCAAAATAACACATATACTATTTATATTTATTAATTTATCCCGATATTCTCACGGGGAGGGGAACTATGCGGGTAAAACCGCAGGGGACTGCTGGTATTAAAATACTTTGCACTAAGGAAATAAGCATTGTATTAAGGCGGACTTTACAAACATATAATTAAAGGACACAAATTATATCCAGACTCAGAATAAAAATTTGTGGTTCACATATGTTCATAAACGTGGGTTTCGAACCCTTGACACTGTAGGCGCTGTAGGTTAGTATCTTAACCACTGAGTCATCTGTGCAGTCTATGTTTATACTTATGAGACATAAAAAATACATTATTGTAAATGAAACATCAAGTACATGATAAAATTACCGGCCCAAGATTACAACACTATTAATAGCCCTCTTTTTATCGACATTCTTACGATAAGGCCATCTCCAGTAGTGGACGTTTACAGACTAATATATGAATGTTCTTTTTGTTTGTTAGCTTTGCCCGGAATATGGGTATAAATACAAAATAAAAAGTGAAACTATGATTTAATAGAAACAGAGAATATGGTTAGAAAATGCTATCTTGGTCGGCCATTGACAACAGGATCGGGTATCAGTAGTTCACCCACTTGGCGCTTGGTAGAGGTACGCAACCGGCGGGTTATGAACTCACCCGCCACCCCTTCCGTCACCCTGAATAGATCGGATAGTGTGTGATACATAATGGCGTGCCACCAAAACAAATATAAAATGCTAGACTTCTAATGCTAGACCTTTAATATGAATAATGTCGCTAACTGGCGTATAAAAAGTGCTTTGCTCCTTATAAATAAGGCTATAAGCAGGTAAGTGATTGTTACTCGACGGAGCATATAAAAGAGAGTTCTTAGTTAACAAAGTTAGTGGTTTTCAAAAGAATGAATATAATTTTGGATGCACGCTGTCAATTACCAACCATTAATCATTCTGTCCACAGGAGAGTAGAAGACTGATCGCCTAACTTGCTAATTGAACTTCGTTATCGGCTATAATTAATATCATCACATCAAAAACACTAATTACGAAGCTTTGGAAGTGACGGATATTAATAACCTACCTAAAATAATTGGATTCTATATAAATAAAGAAATTTATAATAAAGCAATGCATATTTTAATAAACTAGTGGTCGCCGTGTGGTCGAAATTTGGCCATAATTCATTTTAATAAATTTGTCTGCTACACAATTTTCTTTTAAGTTTATTTATGTATAAATTGAGCAAGCTGTATTTCATTAATAACTAAAAATATCTGGTTGACCGGGCTTCGCTCGGCATATTTTTATCGAATTTATTTAGATATATATATATATATTACTAAAAAATAAAAAATCAATAATGAAAACTATATAAAAAATTACAAAAAGAGAATAATAATAACACCGAGATTCGAACCGACGCTGTTTGATTGAAAAAATACCAAAATTAAAACCCGTCACCTTCCCATCTGAGCTATCGTAACTTATGACGTTGCCAACGAAATTTGAATTTATATTCTTTTAAAATTTAATGTCATTGTTTATTTTGCTAAAAACACGGACAAAACAACATTTCTATAAATAAAACCTAGCTAGATCGATTTTTTGGACCCAAAACCTCTAGTATGCCAAGTTTCAACAAAATCGTTGGAGCCGTTGCCGAGATCCTCAAAATATATATATATATATACAATAATATATAATATATATATATACAATATATATATATATATATATATATATATATATAGACAAGAATTGCTCGTTTAAAGATATAAGATATAAATAAGATATAAAGTACTAATGCCTATTAGACATTGTCATCATAATTATTTGACATTCGGTTTGACCAGAGATTTTAACCTTAAACAAAAGTGTATAAGCGTGCGCATGTGTGCGTGTGTGTGTGTAGCGATTGCGTTGTACACTACATGTACGCGTAATGCCTTTTTTAATGAATTTAATGTATTTCTAATCCATTATTATATGACATTTCAGTTTTATGCACTTCTCCTCATTATATACTTCAACTGTGCCTAATTTCATATTTATCCATCCACGTAATTTAGGTAGAAGGGGGTACAAAATTTTTGTTTCATGTATTAATATATAGATATTATCATTTTTTTCATAATTCTAATTTAAATATTTATTTTTTCGATTGCAATGAAAATATAAATATGTGTATGACTCTGCGCATTTATACTGAAGCATTTAGGTTTTAGTACCATTTCAAATTTGTATAACAGATTCAATTAGATAGATAAGTAGTTATTGCCGTTATTACCTCGAGAGATACTCTAATGATATACGGCTATATCATCACAGCTCATATACATCTCACTGCTGGGCTCGAGCCTCCTTTACAATGGAAGGAAAATTGAGTAGCTACAGCACGCTGGTGGCACTCAAGCGAGTTGGTATAGGGTTTTATTTTAAGGTTTCCTTCTCTTGCACAGCTGTTATTAGCATTATGCTTAGCCGTCATCACAATGCTTAGTCACATCCCTTAGTCGTCTTTTACGACACCCATGGGTAAGATAGGGATGATGAATTGTATTCTTATTCCATCACCATACAAAAACCGTTATATGATTTTGCGACATCCATGTAAAGGTGGTAATAACCACTATTCTCTTATTCTATCACTTCAAGGTTATTTGTTTGTCACCTATTTTTTTTTACTTTAATTATTCATTACACGCGACATTTATACAACTCACTGGCGATTACCATTTCACCCATAAATATTTTCATGTAGTAATAAAATTAATTATAGCAAGTTATGTTTCAATAGAGTTTATTTTTCTAACGTAATGAAACAATCCGTTAGCTAAGTCTTTGAACTGATATACGTTCAACTGCTGGGCTCCAGTATAATAGGCATCGCGGGAAGAAGTCGTTGATCTAACAAGTTGGTCATAATGCTTCCCTTCCCTCTCCCCCTTTCCCTCTCTTTCAATGATGTTGTCTGCTTATTAATTTTTATCTTTTACTAGCAACCAGCCCTCGCTTCGCTTCAGTTTCTATCGTCTTATCTCCGTAGTTCCCGTTCCCGTGGGAATGACGGGATAAAACATAGCCTTGTTTACTCCCTGATATAATAGCTTTCCATTGGTGAAAGAATTTTTTAAATCGGTCCAGCCGTTTTGAAGATTACCCGGAACAAACACAGACAGACAAAAAAAAAAATATAAAGTGATTTTTAGGCATATGTATAGTGTAAATAACCATGTGAGCATGAAAAAGGCCTATTATTTTGACATGACAAACAGACACTCCAATTTCATTTATTGGTATATAATGATTTCTGATGTTTACGCGAGTATTAGTATAATCAGCCACGTTAAAAAAAGAGGTAGATCTTATTTTATACAATACATCACCACACGAATCTATATTTACAAAAGTCTATTTACGAATAACTGCTAAAAATAGACATGATTTCTAAAAAAGCGCCCTCCATCGTTTTTTTAGAAGCCTTCAATATATTTTGATGAATAGCTTAAAATAAACAAGACACATGTGCAACCGGAAATTAAAGGGACTCGCTCATATCCGGCGGTTCCTCGTTGTATACCGGCACTGTAAAAACATTGTCCCATATAAACAAGCACTCGAAAATAAGCTATGATTGGTAATGCATGCCAAAGGTTTATTACTTTTTTTATAATACTCTTGCTTTTGTTGATTACATTATAATAACAGCTGTGTGGATAAAGATTTATCTTATATTAACGACTACAATTTTATGGGTCTCTATCAGAACAAAAGTTTTTATAAAATGTTTTTATTCAGTAATATTAAGTTATTATATTGCCGAAATGATGTAAGTGTATATTCTAATACGTATATAACCTACAGTCTTTATTCATGGAACTAATCCCACCACACATTCCATCCATCCAGCCTACAGACGTCCACTGCTGGACATAGGCCTCCCCACGAGAATACCACTCGGAACGGTCCTGTGTCATTTGTATCCAACTGTTCCCTGCGACGTTGAGAATGTCGTCAGTCCACCTAGTGGGGATCGTAATACGCTGCACCGTCCGATTGGTGGTCGCCACTCAAGAACCTTTCTTCCTCAACGGTTGTCGGTTCGTCGAGCGATGTGGCTTGCCCATTGCCATTTCAACGTGTTAATTCTGCGGGCTATGTCGGTTACACCCGTTCTTGTATGGATTTCCGTGTTTCGGATTTTATCACGTAGAGAAATACCGAGCATAGCTATCTCCATAGCACTTTGAGCTTTTTTATGAGGCCGACATTTAGAGACCACGTTTCAGTGCCGTAAGTCATCGCTGGTAACACACACTGGTTATAAACCTTTGTTTTCAGACACTGCGGCATATTGGACGAGAAGATCCTCTTAAGTTTTCCAAACGCTGCCCAGCAGAGTTGAATTCGTCGGCTGACCTCTTTCTCGAAATTGGATCTACCTAACTGGACTGCTTGTCCTGGGTAAACATACACCACACATTTACATCATTGTTACTCCTGTAAGCCCGAATCTATAATGGGTTCCATAGATGAAACCGATGTTTTACCCTCAGTCCGAAATGATTTCATTGTCTCGGGACCCACATCAAATTTCATCTGAAAATTTAAACAGGACGAATTGAAAGAGATTGATTCTAGTTCCCTTTTAAGTAAGTGGCTTCGTAATTAAGAAAGGAAATATAAAATTTTACCACCATTCTTGGTGTCAGGACTGTTGTAATAGGTTAATAAAGGACCCTAATTTTATGCATATTCAAGGCCCTAATCTCATGAATATCTATTGTAAGTGTAAATACTTTCCGTAACTTAAAGGCTTATTTCCAAATTATTCATCTATACCAATAAATAAAATTGGAGTGTCTGTTTGTAATGTCAAAATAATAAGCTTTTTTCATGCTCACACGGTTATTTGCACGACACCTATGCCTAAAATAGCAATTAAAAAATTTTTGTCTGTCTGTCTGTCTGTCGGTCTGTCTGTCTGTCGGTCTGTCTGTCTGTCTGTCTGTTTGTTCCGGGTAATCTTCAAAACGGCTGGATCGATTTCAAAAATTCTTTCACCAAGGGAAAGCTATAATATCAGTGCATAAACTAGGCTATATTTTATCCCGGTATTCCCACGGAAACGGGAACTACGCGGGTAAAACGACTATAACCTATAACCGAAGCGAAGCGAGGGCGGGTTGCTAGTGTTACTATATAAACACAATTCATGTAGGGCGTTAAAGGCTATTTCGAAATTATTTTGATCATTATTACTTCGTTTGTTTACTGGAAATGACAGTCGCTGCAGCGATTTAGATATATCTAGCTTAAAAATTGAAAAATGTATTAAATGTATATTGTTATTTTCCGTGTGGTAACGGAATAAGATTACAATTTACCCCTTTTCTTGTTAGGGATGTCGTAAAAATAATCGTAACACTGCTGAGTTATATTATATGTAGATAATATTATTGTAAGGACAAGAACCTCCAAATAAAACCCTAAGCCAACCTATTTGGTCAGCATAGCATTACTACACAATGGGAGGGCCATTGTGAAGATGGCTCGAGCCCGGCATGGTAACATATAAGAGCTGAAATGAGATGACGATGATGTTTTGCTTCTGTCATAAGTTTCAGATTACTTTGATCAATAAAACACGGATAAATCAACCCGTTTATGACTTTTTACCTTTCTCAGATTAAAAATGCAATGTCTTGTTGAAAAATATGGGGTGGCCCGTTATAATCTTATTCTATCACTATACAGATCTATCAACTCATTCATGAATGTATATTAGTTTTAATGGATATGAAGCAATGTAATATATGCATCCAAAGAGCCTCTTAATGTTCAACTGAACCTAAATATCAAACAAAAGTACCTAAAAAAAGGACGATATAATTGCTACCACCATAAACAGAGAGAGCTGAATGAATACTAGCGCGACGAACTCTGATGGCAGGGGTGAGTGCACCAGTGTGCCGCTCTTTTGATGAAACCGTGATTATAGCCACATATGTATAGCGTGTACAAGTATACATGGTTAAAGATACTGGAAGAGGCTTGATTTTAGTATTTTTATGGTATGTGAAGATTAGATCTTCAATTCAGATATAATTCGTACCACATTTGGTATTAGATTGTACCTGCGGTTTTACCCGCAGAGATAGTTAACTTTTCTACGATAAAATGTTATCACGGTAACGATGCAAATTGAAACGCCATCTAGTATCAAATTTGGAACTAAAAGCATAATAATTCTGTAAAATCAAATAAAAGTAAAAGTTTTAATTTATGATTACATAACAAATTTTAATATACAAATATAACAACTGTTTGTTCATAGTTTAAAGTTTCCACTTCTGTCGCCAGTCCTCATAACTACATTGAATTTATTCTCAGATGTATAAATAATGACCCACCGAAGTCTCGACACCAGTGGCCCCCTCAAATGTAGAAAAAGAGATCGAGATCGCCCAAAAAATCGATTTTATAAATCAATATGAAGCACTGAATCGAGTCGGTGAATTGATATTTTACCCTAGAAAACCGGCATCCGATTTTTTTCTGTATTGTTAAAAAAGTTAAATTATTTTTATTACTCATTCGATACTAGTGCTCAGTATCGAATGTTAGTATTTTATACTATGTTATATGATACATATCATTTTCCCAAAAAAAAGTTCACCAACAATCCTGCCAGGAGAAAGGTAGAAGAAAGGATACTTTAAAACCGATTCTTCGATACTAGTGTTCCGTATCCAATGCTCGAATGGAGAGTATCGTTTCATGCCTATATTATAATAAGACATCACTCACAGATTTCCTAAAAAAAAAACGCTCATCACAATCTACCCAGAAACATATCTCGTATTGATAGGCTGTATGAATAGTACTCGATACTTCAAAATCGACTCCAATCCAGTAAGTATCAATATTTCTCAATCGATACTGATTGAGTACCGATACTTAACGACAGTAACGATGCAGTATCGATACCATCGATTGAAAATTTGAAAAAAATATCGATTCATCGGAAATCGATCCTTTCAACCTCGATTTTTTTGTGTATCGATTCTTTGGACGACGATTCAAATCGATTTACGAACGCCCATCCCTAATAATAAGGCTTTATAAAGTATGCCGTTGTTCTTCTTGTTACTTCATTTGTGTACTACAATCGAAGCCCTCTTTCATTATTTTTATATATTATTCAAAGGTAAATGCAGTAATTGAATAATTATGTGAACTGCTCAAAAGAGACAATATGCAAGTCACATTACGGTATACAAAGATGACGGCTGAATAGAGAGCTCTTAGAAAGGCCCATCACAAAATTTAAGGCCACTTCAATAGTCTATATAACAACGGTAGAGTATTTTTGCCGCAACATTGCAGCGCTTTTGTATTACATGCAGTCATCCGTGAGTAAAAAATCTCTGTAAAAAACTATACACGCGCACATGGTTGTGGCTCGCTGAAAAGCAATTGTTCTTAATACTCACAATTATGTAATACTCTTACTCCGTAACCACACAGATAACTACTGAAATTAGACAATAATAATAAAAAGTATACATTTCTAATAATAAGGCTCCCTGACAACTGCACCAGTGAAGACTGTAAGGTATATGGAACTGAATAATTTTTTTTTTTTCAAAAATCTTGCATCTGACTACCTGCACTTAGGAAGTATTATATTTACTTTACAAATATATATATACTTAACAGACATAAATTACAACGATTCAGAACAACAACTTGTGTATCCTGCAAGGTATTGTCCTGCTTGGGAATCGAACATACGCCACCGGTGCGGTAGGTCGATATCTTAACCACTGCCCTATTGATTGATGACTTATATTACTTTGTCTTCTTGAGCATTGTAATAGATATAACATAACATGCTTCCAGAAATTGCAAATAAATGTTTTTGGATATTAAAAAATATTTAAAGGACTATAATTATGAATTATAATCAACACTACTGAATGAACAACATTAAAATCATATAACTACTATAGAATCCGTGCGTAACAAAACGTACGAAACAACAGCACTGATTTTAGACAGCGCGTTCATACATCATCTCCCTTCAACGGTCGTGATTGATGCTAGCACCCAAATCGTCCCGTCATTGTTATCATAGAACAGTGTATTCAAGCCTTATTTACAAATCCACATTCGTATAAATAAAATACATTTATAAATTTCAGCTAAGATTACAGCTTTTGTTAAATAAATGATAAAATTGTCTTACGCTACTTTATTTCTCTTTAAAAAATAAGTACCTACTTTTGAAATTCTTTAATCTAGACAGCGAAATACCGTTTGGCATTTTTCTGCTATAGATATCCGTTTCCCTGTATGTAGTTTAATCACATTCTTTATGATATTCATTGCTTATAGAAACTTTTTACTTGATTTTTTTTTGTGGGAGAATCATCATTAAGGACATGAAAAAAGTATCGATACAAAAAGTATCGATACTTATGTACTCGATACTTTGTATTCCATATTTTTACTCAATGAGTACTTTTTGGTAGGTATCGTTACAAATAAATTGTAGAAGTAACTTATTTTAAACTTGAATTTATAGCCGTATCATCATCATCATCATCATCTTGCTCTTATCCCAATTACTTGGGGTCGACGCAATATGTCATCTGTTTTGACATATTGCAAAAAGTTTCGGCAATGACTTTTATGACCGGCCGCCTGCCTGACGTCAACCCTCCTTGGGAATGTAATCGTTGACCCAAATGGTACCAGATGGAGTTGGTCCGGGTCAATCTAGGGCTCTTAGTCGTCTTTTACGACACCCACGAGCAAAGCAAGGGTTGGTAGTATTCGAAGCCGCTACCACACAGCACTGAATTTATAGCCGTATATAGATGTTAAATTCCTAAAAAAAGCTCATTACGGGCATCCCGCAAATGCTGGTGTTTTATATAAAAAACATTTTGCATGAAATTGATTATAAGTTATCATTTCCTCTTAGGATTTACCTTAAAGAAAAGCTCATCACTATCCCGCAATGAACGTATCTGATAGGCTCTATGAAAAGTACTCGATATTTTAAAGAATCGATACTTTAAAGTACTGATACTTTAAAGTATCGATACTTTTATGAGTACGATACTTTCTATTCGATGCCGTGTCCCAAATCCTCATTATAATCAGCTCATATACGCCTTACTGCTACACAATAGGAGGGAAATTGACACTATACCACGTGAGTGAGTGTTAAAATTTAAGTTCTCCTTTTGCACAAATGTTATTGCATATATTATATACATTGGTCGTATTTTACGATATCCACAAGCAAGATAAGGGGTGTTGCATTGCTTTTTACTCCGTCATCACAGCACGAAAATCTTGTGAGAATGCGATAAAAATAGAATTTATCATTCCTTTCGTTTCCGTGGTTGCAATCCAATATATTCTGATTAGGTAACATCATCTTAGAATGAAAACGCAAATCAAAAATTTATGCCGATTCTTATTATAGAGCCGGTATGCAATTATACATCAATTTAGGTTTCCTTGAAGATGATGGTTCAGGCCAAATAGTAGAATATATTTAGACTGAAGAAGTTTTAAAACATAATCATCATTAGCATCATATTTGCAGCCTATCGCCGTCCACTGTTAGACGTACGACGTTCCCATGTTAGCCATAGAGTGCGGTCCTATGCTGGCCGCATCCAACTTTCACCAGGTCCTCGGTCCACCTAGTGCTCATCAAATACGAGGTCGCCACTCGAAAACCGTTCTTCTCCAGCAGTTGTCGGTTTGTCGAGCGATGTGGCCTGCCCATTGCCACTAGAGCATACTAATTCTTCGTGCTATATCCGTCGCCCCTCCTTCAGCGGCTTTCCATATTTCAAACACAACATGAAGTTTGTTCAAACTACTTGAATGAATTCTGTTCCTACAAAATAATACTATGACGACACTATTAAATGATAAAATAATTTAAGGAGACGACATCCCAATTGCGCCGCTTTTTGGATTCATGCCAAACGCTACGAGATGCAACGTTATCCAAGTTTGTTGCATAAAAATTATTTTATTTTTATATTCACGCGCCTTTATTACCAAAAAAGTATACAGCGGATAACAGCAAGATGTTTATGCAAGTATTAGACATTTAAAATAAAATTATTTAAAGTATTTTATCGCGTTTGTATTTGCTTTTTTAAGGAGGAATAACACTGGAAAATGTTCGAAACGTTGAGTAATTAACAATAAAATACAATCGCGTATTCGAGAAATAGTTTTATTAAAGAGCAAGATTTCTCCGTGTAGAGATTGACCTATAGACATATATTAGTTGAATTTATTTCTATCTAATAAGCTCGACTTCGACCATCACATTGATTGTGAAGGTGAAAGTGCATTTAAGGGGAAAATAATAAGAGATATACTGGTCTTCTACTGAACTTTTCACGATGCGCGATTTTAAAGCATTAAAAACTACTTAAAAAAATATCTGTCTATTCCAATTTAATCGTCCAAACAGCTTGACCGATTTTAATAATATTTTACTAAGAGGCACCTGTCTATATAAGGAATAACTTAGGTTATTTTTCCCTCAGACAACCGATATTAAATTTAGCCTTGTTCGGGCATCAAACGCAAGGCCTCATGGACTGCAGTCACATATCGTAAGATTTTAGTAGATATTGGAGATTTTAAAAGTCGGGGGCGAAACAAGTGAAACCAAAGCGAAGCGAGAGCGGATTGCTAGTACATATATGAATAAAAATAACATAAATAACAAGTCCACTAGAGCGAGGTAAACAAGAATATAACACAAATGTAATCACTTTGTTGGTTATGTTAATTTACAAATTAATGTGCTTACATTGCTAGTACTTTCATTCACTTTGTAAACATTTTCACATTAATCGCCTTTGTAATATTTAGTGCACATTATTTGACATGCTTTATCAAATTACTATCGAGTATTGGACATGTTTAATATAATTATACTCCCAATTAAAATAGTTTGAATGTTATAGAAATGCATAGAAAATGAATGAGGATGAAAATTTTATTTTTACTGAAATCGAAAAACGGTTATCTAGATGTAAATAATAACGGTAAGGTATCAATAAAGAAAAAATGGGTAATTAAAAATAAAAATCACTAAGAAAACTCATAATTCACACTTACAGATAAAGTCACGTGGTAATATTATTTTTCATTAATTCGACAGTCTATATATTATATTCCTGTAGGAATCGTTAAAAGCGGTGTAATAAAAACTGGTTATTTCGTTCGGTCGTAAAAAGTGATAAAATTGGTCATTTAAAAACGGTAGTTACATACACATAGTTCCGTTGAAGAAAATACGTTCCGTAGGTGTTGTGAAATTTATTTTCTGATTTTTTATATTTAGGCTAATCCGTTTTATGTATATTACGGTTATTTCGCCTTTGATTCTCTCTTTTCCTTCTTAGACTATAAAAATCGCAACACATCTACTTCATGGAAACTGGCATCTGTTTTAAATGAATACGTGTAGTTAATGGCGGTTCTGCCTTCAAGCTGCACTCGGTGTCTCTCAACGTAACAATTTCTTTATACTTTAGCTACCGAGTGTTATAAATAAATATTAGAGCAACAAAATCGAAAACAATATTTTTTATTTTTTCGATGTGTCTTTGTTTGTGTGTTTCTTCACGCATCACTTTAAAACTATTCGATCAATACGATCCATTTCTACTCTAATTATTTCTCGAGTCTAATTCAAAACATGATGTTATCTGGGATAATAATAATAAATCTCCAAATAATAGATATCTAAATAAACAACGTAAGCAAAGCAGCCAACACAATTAGTATACAATATACCAAACAGTCCTCACTTCAGCAGAATTATTATTAGACACATTCTACTTAGCTTAACTATGTTTTGTACGGTTATAGAATGAACACTAATAACTCGTATCAAGCATCGCATGCCATTAGTACTGTCAACATCTACGGCACGCCTACATTTGCGACTCTGACTGCGGTTCATGAATCATTCAAGCGAAACCTGTATCCAATCGCTTTTATGCTCGAGCCTTGCCTTCGTGATAAATCGAATTTCTAGTGGAAAGTTACTGTGTCATCTCGAGCACTCGGAACTGTACGTTACTTATTACCAGATTTTTCCCGCTACTACTGAAAGCTTTTGAATCAGATAGAGAGAGAATATCTGTGTGTAAATGCTATAATGGTTATAGCTCTGCTGGAATACATTTGCTTGGATTTTACACAACACAATTGATGTCTAAATAATAACTACGTTATTTTTTTGTTATAAACACTAGCATGATAGAAAAAACCATTGTTATTTTACGTGTAGTAACAAAGTAAGAATACAAAGTGATACCACTCCTTTCTTTTTGTAGGTTAAAAAAGAGTCGAAAGCTTATATCATTATTTTAAGAGAGTACATACTTTTTAAGTCCAGTATTATGAAAACCTTTGTATTGCGGGCGATTTTACAAACATAATTATAATTAACGGAAAAAAATACTTCCAAACTTAGAACAATGACTTGTGCATCGCACAAAGTGTTGTCCTACGTGAGATTTGAACCCATGACACTGGATCGGTATGTCGGTGTCTTAATCATAGTGTAGTGCTATGAGCGCAGTCTTAAATCGAAATCTCTCTCTGAACCAAACAAGTCGTATCAGTATTTTATATTATTACATACACAATATTTTTATTTAGTTTGAAGATTTTTCCAATAATGTATGAGCTGAAGGAAACACAAATCTTTACATATGTATATTTATTCGTGTCTATTTTACTCGCTCATAATATAGCTTTCCATCGGTAAAAGTATTTTTCAAATCGGTTTAATGGTTTAGGTGTGAAATCATAATAAAAAAACAAACTTACAATCGCATCTATAATATTAGTTAGGATGTGCGATTCTCGCATAAATGAAAAATTATTATGGTAATATGCTATACAAAAATCATTATATACGTGACGGAGTAAGAATACAATTCACATCTCCCTATCCGTGAATGTTGTAAAAGACGACTAAGGGATATAATAAGCATATAACGTTAGTGTATGAAGGAAAACTCGAAACAAAACCCTATACTGTCATGTGGGACCAGCATGGTATAGTAGGTCAATTTCCCTCCTACTTTGGAGGAGGCTTGAGCTCAACCGTGGGATGTATATTAGCTAAAATTATGAAATATTATTATTAAATATTATTTTATTATTATTATGTAGATAAACATATAATTTTGAGCACCTAAAATGCCTTCGTAATCAGGCGACAATATCGGTCTATAACAAACAGACGGCCTCTATTGACAGATAACAATTTCTCACAATCCAAAGATTGTTTCTTCGTATCCATTGTTATATTAAATTACTGGTCTGCTGATATGGGTGCACAATGGTGACAATTATAGCCGCGACTGTTGTGAAAACCTCATTATCCTCAGATATCTCATGGCATTATTCTTCGTTCTTTGTCTATAAGCTCGTGCCATAAACAAAGCGAGAAGTATTGTAGCCGATATCATTTTATTACTTTTAGGAAAATCTTATTTACTACAAAAATATGAGAAGTGCCGAGGTATAGCTTATATTTATTCTTAATTCAATCTAAAATGGTTACTGCTTTTGATGTTGTTGCTAAGTAAAATATTGAATTAATTCAACGTATCAATTTGCCGATTGAGCTGGGATCGAGCCTGCCCCACAATAAAAAGGAAATTGACCTTACTGAACCATGCTGGTCAGACAGGGTGGGGTTTGTTTCGAGTTTTCCTTCTCTTGCATAGATATTATATGTGTATTATGTCCCTTTTCGTTATTTACGACATCCACGGGCAGTATAGAGAGAGTGGTGAATTGTATTTTGAAATTAAAAATAGGTCAGCTCTTTAGTATAATTAACAGTTTAAGTAAGGTCAAATTCACTCCTATATTTGGAAGAGGGTCGAGCCTGCACTGCCCAAGCCCCGCAGGCCTCGAGCGTATGGCGCGCCGTGTCCTCGTCGCAATCGCAGTGGCGGCAGGACGGTGTACTCTCCCTCCTAACGACCTTGTGCAGGTATTTGGCGAAGCACCCATGCCCCGTCAAAACCTGCACCAGTCAGAAGGAGAGCACCCCGTGCCGCCTTTCCAACCACTGCATCCCTTAACGAGACCACACCGCCCAAATATGCCGTCCTGAGCTGTTATAACGTGTCGAAAAAGAAGTCTGTTGTCTAGAATTCTCCAAGAAGAAATTTATTTTCATCAGTAAGTCCATAAACTTAATAATTCAGTGATATTTATTGATTTTGTAATAGTATTATGTCGTTTATAGATAACAACGATAAAAATCACAAACAGAGCCAAATATTATACATCATCTGCCATACATGGATGGCATCTTTTATTATTTGAATAACCGCGCAATGTACTTTGTTCAATGCGATATCACCCAGCACCGCGATAACACCGAGATAGCACTAACATGCACGTGCTTTTTTCATGTGCAAGTGTACATTGACTACAGAAGTTAGGTATAGTTTGTGTACAAACTACAGCTTCCACATTGATGTGTGTGTGTTATGTTAGTGTGTGAAATTGTTGTAATTATAGACCTTGCGTATGTGTTAACATTATGTAGTCGGAGAAATACGGCGACACTGGTTCTAATATAGAATGCAAGCAAGGGCCTTTCTAAACTATTAATATTTCTCTGGATTTTACAAACAAGGAATTCACTGATGTAGTTGACATAGAAGTTTATTTCGAGTTTGTTTGCTCATGTAAGAACATTATGATGAAGAGTATTGAATATAGGTATATACTTACCCATTTATGGATCGCACAAAGATTTATTCATAAGATTCGAATTAATGGACTTCAAAAACATAAGTACATATGTAGACCAGAATTTAGATTTAATAGCTATACCTACTTACATATAATCATTTTTGACATAATTTTATAAAAAAATAATTAATACTTTGCAATACCAAAATAAAATTCTAATAATACATGGTTATAGTAAATGACAGAAAATTAATTGTATCAGCAATTTAATGCTTCAATGTTTTACCAAATGCGTAGTTTCCATGAAATGACTGCTATTATGTTACTACCCCGAAGCTAATTGAACTGTTAGCCAAATTGACATCTACACATTGGCAGTAATAGTAGCTTTAAATAACATTACAGAATTCCAATTCGTTTTGTATCCATGAAAATTGCCATATGTAGTTAATAACCAAATTTTAATAATCTTTTACATTGTGTATTTATCTATTAAAAATTTGAATAGGTTCTAATGAAAAAATATTATTTTAATATTTTGGTTATATTACAATTGGAATTTGACTATTATTTATAGCATATATTCGAATATAATAACGTAAACCACATCGATTTATTAAAAAAAAAAAAAAACAAAAAAGATATTGTCACATTGACAATATAAGAGTTTCAATTTTAATAATTACTAGCAACCCGCCCTCGCTTCGCTTCGGTTATAGGTTATAGTCGTTTTACCCGCGCAGTTCCCGTTCCCGTGGGAATACCGGGATAAAATATAGCCGGCGTAAACTATTACGCCCTGATATTATAGCTTTCCATTGGTGAAAGAATTTTTGAAATCAGTCCAGCCGTTTTGAAGATTACCCGGAACAAACAGACAGACAGACAGACAAAAATTTTTTAATTGCTATTTTAGGCATAGGTGTCGTGCAAATAACCGTTTGAGCATGAAAAAAGCCTATTATTTTGACATTACAAACAGACACTCCAATTTTATTTATTGGTATAGATATAGAGCAATTTTCCGTGTGGTGACGGAGTAAAAATACCGTTCACCTCTCCCTCCCTCTTGCCCGTGAATGTCGAAAAAGACGACTAAGGGATATAATACGCATATAACATCTATGCAAGAGAAGGAAAACTCTAAATAAAATCCTATACCAACCTATCTGATCAGCATGGTATAGTAAGTTCAATTTCCCTCTTATTGTGGAGGCGGCTCGAGCCCAAGAGTGGGATGTATGTGGGCTAGGATTACGATTATTATATAGAGAAACCACATAAAAAAGATGACATCAGTTTTCGTAATCCTCATATGCGTCTGATCTAAACAAATCTGGGTTTACGAGAAAAGAATAAAATATATCGTCTTTAGTAAATTAAAAACCTTGTAGCTTCTTTAATTGTAAACTTGTGTATTCATTTTGATCATTTTCTTAGATTTACACTCATTATACAAAATGTTACTATTTTAA
This sequence comes from Lymantria dispar, assembly GCA_032191425.1. Taxonomy (NCBI): domain Eukaryota; kingdom Metazoa; phylum Arthropoda; class Insecta; order Lepidoptera; family Erebidae; genus Lymantria; species Lymantria dispar. The sequence goes on along the minus strand of CM063449.1, from coordinate 13,946,808 downwards.
AATGGAAAGAAGGAAGGGAGACCCATCACTTTCCCACGGTTAGTTAAATATACTGCGCACCACAATGGAATGGAAGGAATACAGGATGGGATCAAGGTGGAATAAGATATAAGTTAATTACTCTCACGTGATGAGTTCCTTCTGCGCCGCATTTGAAGTACTATAAAATAAAAAAATACTAAGAAGAATAAAAAATAGTGCATGTGTACGTACTTACGTATACTCGTAAGAAGTTATACATCTTTGGCGTAACAAGATCAAAGTCTTTCTAAAAATTTTATCCTTCGTGTCACACAGTCAGTCATAGCTAATTTTAAAGCGTCGGCTTTTTGCATCGTAAAAATTTACTCTCATCATTTTCCCTAACAAGCCAATAGAAGTATAACTTCAAAAATTAGATATGTTATGAAGCTAATGAATTTGTAATTTAAAATGCACCATTTCCGTACTAGATCAATTTCAATATCATCTTTGTAGAGATCATACAAAGAATCATCCAGAATTGAACACGTGTCCATAGCACTCAGCATACTTAGAATACTAGGTATATCTTTTTTTTTGGGTGTATTACGGTCAGCGACCTTGGGCCGACCATCGGTGCAGAATGACTTGTCGTCATTAGTCAAGAATACTACATCTAAGGATGACTGCAATTCTCGATTGCCGTCTTCTAAAGCAGATGTAGATAAAACGTCTTTATTCTCAACTAGCAACTCGCCTTCGCTTCGCTTAGGTTTCAGTCACCTTACTCGCATAGTGCCCATTGCTGTGGGAATATCGAGATAAAATATAATCTAAGTTACTCCTTATATAGACAGCTACCTGGTAGTAAAATATTATCAAATTTAATCCAGCCGTTTTGAAGATTACCTAAAGAGACAGACAATCTAGCCAATTTGAAGATTACCTCAAACAGACAGACAAAAAAATGTAAAGGTATTTCAGGCATAGGTGTCGTGCAAATAGCCGTGCAGTATTTTGACATGACAAACGAACACTTCATTTTTATTTATTTGTATAGATTTTGTCGGCTTTTTGATGTTTCTAGCGACTACTCCGCTATTATAATTCACAGTAATATATCTCATAGCTTATATTATTTTACGAATATGGAGAAATATCATCTCAGCATCATCTCAACTCATATATTTTTCCCTGCTAAGTTCAACATTCCTTCACAATGGGTGGGCAAACTATCTGCTATAGCACGCCGATTAGACGGATTGGTATAAGTTTTATATATTCGATATTATTGACTTCTACAGTGACACTATGTGTTTATCTTATATCTTTAAACGAGCAATTCTTGTAAATATACACTCATTTGCAAAAAAAACGGGCACCTAAGCAATGAACCATTTCAAATGTTAATATTTCTTTGTTTGATAATTATAGGTAGTTTTATCCACACAGTTTGCTAAATTAATAAGAAAATAATCGTTTTCATCAGTATTTCATAAAATTTAGATACAATTTATGGGAAATAATGCTAAACCTCGCTAGTAGTGTATATTCGCTAGTAGTGCATATGCTCATGAAGTAAAAATAAAAAAGTTTTTTTGTTTGTTTTTCTTTAATAAAGTAAAAGCAGATAAATGTTTAGTATCGAGTGTGACCCCTTCTAGCTAAAATCACAGCTTGAATTCGTCTGGGCATGCTAGCGAGTATATCCCGGATACTTGCTTGCGGAATACGTTCCCACTCCGCAGTAATCACATTCTTCAGCTCTCTGATGGTCTGCGGAGCCGGGTGTACTGATCTCACACGCCGTTTCAGAACGTCCCAGACATGCTCTATGGGATTGAGGTCGGGACTTCGAGCTGGCCAATCCAAACGACGAATGCCGACCTCTTGCACATACGCATTAACATCGCGGGATCGGTGGGCGCGAGCATTGTCGTCCATAAAAATCGAGTCTTCACCTAGAGCGGCCAATGCGGGTTGTGCATGAGAAATTAGAACTTCCGTTATGTATCGATGCCCAGTCAGTGAGCCGTTTTCAATGAAGACTAACTCTGTACGATCCATTGAATTTATTCCTGCCCAAAACATAACAGAGCCCCCACCATAAGGTGTGATTTCTTCGAAACATGCCTCTGCAAAGCGTTCTCCTTGTCTTCTTAGCACTCGCCGACGTCGATCTTCACCGAACAGAGATATCCTGGCTTCATCAGAGAACAAAACCCTATTCCAATCGTCTTGAGTCCATGATTCACAATTTCTAGCGAACCTAAGCCTGTGAACTCTGTGCTCACGGAGTAATTTGGGGCCGCGGGCCGGGCGGTGACTGCGTATATTGGCAGCGAGAAGCCTCCTCCTGACCGTCCATAGACTAATATGCACATTTCTTACTTCTTGGAGGTTGTTCTTAAGATCCACATACGAAGATTTGCGATTTCTCAATGCGCGACTCACAAGAAAACGATCATCCCGTGGTTGGGTACATGGTTTTCTTCCAGAACCAGGCCTTCTCTCGACGGAACCAGTCTCCTGATATCGCTGCCAGGTCCTTTGGACTGTCGAGCGACTAACATTTAGCCTCCTAGCCACGAAACATTGGCTGCAACCCTCTTCAAGCAGCGCGATAATTTTGGTAGCTTTTACCACTTTATCTACCATTTTTGATACAGCCAAACAGCATTAAATAAAGCTTTGACAGTCAAGGATATGAAATTAATCGATAAAAATTGAATAAAAGTTATGAAAGTCGATGTTAACTTCTGGAACTTCGCGCCAAAAATGTAGGATAAAAAGGGGTTTTCTGTAAAAATGAACATCAAATGAAAAATTGAATTTAGAACGTACTTTTTTAAATACCACAGCATTTTTAAAACCGGCCAGTAACGTGTACAAACGATTGAAACCTTTTTGGTATTGTATCTTTTTAAATATGAATGAAAATCAAAACCGCCCGTTTTTTTTGCAAATGAGTTTATATTCAGGATCTCGGAAACGGCTCCAACGATTTTGTTGAAACTTGGCATACTAGAGGATTCGGGTCCAAAAAATCGATCTAGCTAGGTTTTATTTATAGAAAATGTTCTTTTGTCGGTATTTTTAGCTAAACATTACAATGACATAAGATTTTAAAAGAATATGAATTTAAATTTCATTATGAAAGCCAAGAGTTACGGTAGCTTAGGTGGGACGTTGACCGCTTTAAATTTTAGTTTTTGTGCCTTCAAACAGCGTCGGTTCGAATCTCGGTATTATTATTATTCTCTTTTTGTAATTTTTCATTATTTATTTTTTATTAATATATATCTAAATAAATTCGATAAAAATATTCCGTGCGAAGCTCGGTCAACCAGACATTGTCCTTTAATAGGGCTATCCGCAGGAAAGGAAGGGGTGGTAACATGTTCTATTCTACTCTGTCACCACATGAAAATATATAGTTACGTATATATAGTTAAAGCAAAATGTTTATTTAATGGTGCGTTACTATAAACTCTTTAAAATGGTAATAGTAATTTAATTTATATTTTCAGACAAAACTATGGCTATTAAATAAATTCATGCATCACTCGAAGGAAAACAATTACCTTACTCGGCATAATAATTTTTGAATGCATATACATTTTTTTTGGTAATCAAACAATTACAGACGAATGAACATCATATTTTTATAAACATACGATAATACAATAAAAATGAGGTTAGAACATATCTTATTTCAAAAAGACATTAAAGTTTTCCAATATCAAATGGTATTACCGGAGTAATATGACTTTATATTGCTTCCTGTGGGCGTTAAAACACGTTTAAAAACAGTTTTATATCTGTGGCAAATCTCTTTTATCCCACAAAAACGTGCGAAATTGCTCGCTATATGGTTCAGAACGATATTGTTTCAGAAATTGAAAGCCCGAGGAGCACATATAACTTTAAGTCGAGTAATAATTATTTTGATAACTTTTCTTATGAGCAGTTAATGTCGAACGTAGATATTTAATAAAATATATATTATCTGTCGATAGTCATTAGTTCATCGTCATCTCAATTTATGTACCTCCGTCTGGCGGACTCGAGCCTCCCCCATAATAGACTACAAGCCCATGGAAAAATTAACCTGTGAACTGAACCAACGTGAATAGCGCTTAAAAGGCTGTAACTATATCATAAAATAACTCTGAGCGCTATGCCGTCATTTCTGAGCGGTACAGGTGAGTACGTGAGTAAATGGAATTTCTCAGATACAAGTGAGAAATTACGACAAATTATTAATGTACGACTTTTTATAGCTGATAGATGATCTATACCAATAAATAAAATTGGAGTGTCTGTTTGTAATGTCAAAATAATAGGCTTTTCTCATACTCACACGGTTATTTGCACGACACCTATGCCTAAAATACGGATTAAAAAAAATTTGTCTGTCTGTCTGTCTGTTTGTTCCGGGTAATCTTCAAAACGGCTGGACCGATTTCAAAAATTCTTTCACCAATGGAAAGCTATAACATCAGGGCGTAAACTAGGCTATATTTTATCCCGGTATTCCCACGGGAACGGGAACTACGCGGGTAAAACGACTACAACCTATAACCGAAGCGAAGCGAGGGCGGGTTGCTAGTTAAAAATAAATCTCGGAAAACCAAATTTTTATTTCTCCGGTAATTGTAGAAGCGATATAGGTCATTTACCCGGTCACGTCGGAATTATTTCATAATTCACGGGGAATTAGTCCGTCACCCGCCGAGAGGCCGACCACGTGAGGAAAGACCGACGTCCTCCCCGAAGGGGGGACGTCGGTCGATGGGAGGGTACCCCAAATAGGGGTATTCCGTCGGGCCTACCACTGATGACAAGTAACTCTACTCCGGTGGTCGGCCCAACGACGAAGGCGACGTACACGTGGGGCGGGTTGCGGGTGTGCGTGCTTACGCCCCTCTGTCGCCCCGGACAGAGTGGTGCGAGGAGCGCGGCGACCGCAACCCAACCCCAAAAAAAAAAAAATAGATCATTTATTACTGTACGGCATTTGTGTAACGGCCTTCATGGGTAAAGTATCTGTATATGTATGCAATAAGAATTAGTACCTGAGAAATTCCATTTACTCACGTACTTCACCTGTACCGCTCAGAAATGACGGCATAGCGCTCAGAGTTATTTTATGATATAGTAACAGCCTTCTAAGCGTTATTCACGTTGGTTCATTTCACAAGTTAATCTTTTCCATGGGCTTGTAGTCTATAATGAGAAGTAAAATTAGTTACTATACCGCGCTAGCTGGACAAATTGGTATAGGGTTTTACTTAGAGTTTTACCTCTCTTCCTTTGATATTATATACATAGTATAGTACCTTAGTCGTCTTTTACGACACTCACTATTGTCTTTCTTTTTTTATTTTTAAAACGACATCACTTTGCACTAAGAAAATAATCCTTGTCGCTTATATCATTGCTGCAAGAGAGTAAAGATTTTTTTTCTTTTAAGACGACATCCTGTACTAAGAAAATAATCTTCATATTATGGGGGACGTTTAAATACATAATTAAAAGACACAAATTATATTAAGACACAGAACAAAAATTTTTAGATCGCACAAAGGGTTGCACAGGATTCGAACCAATGACCACTACGCCTTCTGTAAAATCCCTCAGTCAAAATTCACGGGCATGAAATGGGATGGTAAATTAATACCGATCACAGTACTGATGATAATCTTCTCCCTTCCTCCAATTTACCCGCAACCGATTTTAATGATTTACATCAAAAGTCAAGGCATACTACTACTTTTGATGTAAATCGTTAAAATCGATCAATCAGAAAATCAAACAGATAAATACAATATTCTTAATATGCAACGTTCAAAATATTTTTTTTTAATTATTAATGAATCATACTCTGGACTAAAATTTGTTTGGCAATCCATATGCAATATATTTATTGACATATCAAATTACATAAAAAATAAGTTTCATCAAATAAGCATCTCGGTGAAGGTCGTTGTATAGCGGGATCTTAGACCATAATACGAAACGGCACGACACAAATTTGGCCTTTATACAAGACTGAAATGATTTTACCATTTAAAAGAGTTAAATTATCGACGGACTGTACAGCAATTTGCCGATATAGCCCACAGAGGCTCAGGTGGTAAAAGAAATTGTCTCCTATTATCGCTACTCTTTATTGGACCATTTTATAAAAAGTAATGGCAAATTGTTCAATATTTATGTAAAAGGAATTCTCTCTTTCATATGCATGTCTCTCTCCCTAACATTATAATGACGTGCGTGATCAATATATAGACGTGTCAACCATCTAATTAACCCCACAAGGGAAAATTATCATATTGAGATTATAAGGGTATCAATTTCAATAATTAGATAGAGAGAACCATAAAAATAAGATGACGTCAGTGTTGTACTGTTTGTACTAATCTACATCTATCCTAAACAAATCATGTTTTTCACTTCAATCGGGTGGAGACGGAGTGAGAATATCTTTATATGTATAAATCTTGTGTTCGTTTGTAATTGAACTCCTAAACAGCTCAACCAATCATCATCTCATCATCTCAGCCCATATACGTTCCACTGGTGGGCTCGGGCCTCCTCCTACTAATTGACCTACAATACCACACTGGTCAGACGTGTTGATATAGGGTTTTATTTCGAGTTTTCCTTCTCTCGCATAGATGTTATATGCGTTTTATATCCCTTAGTCGTCTCGTACGATCACCCACGGGTAAGATAGGGGGTGGTGAATTGTATTCTTACTCCGTCACCACACGGATACTCGATAGCTGGTAGAGCTCGATAGCTCGACCAATACTCATGCAATTTCGTGTGCATATCGGGTAGGTCTGCGAACCGGTTAACATCTATTTTTCATCCCCCTAAATGTTAAGTGTGGTTCACCCCTTAATTTTTTTTTATTTTTTAGACAATTTTTTATAATGCATTATTCAAAAATACATATAACTTTCACCCTTATACGATCAACCCCTGTTTTTCATTTGTTAATTATAAACTTAATTTTTTTTGGTACGATTATTATTTTTATTTTGTCATGACTTAGAATAATGGAGAATGGTTTAGATTTACAATTTGGCCCGGTAGGTGGTGCTGCTGTCGATTTCAAGGAGAATTCCTTTTATTTTATTTGAACAGAACAACGTCTGTTGGGTCAGCTAGTCTTTATATATAAATAAATCTTGTGTTCGTTTGTAATTGAACTCCTTCTAAACGGCTCGACCGATTGTGATAATTTTTTTTTTTTTTGTGTGTTCAAGTTGATTCGAGAATGGTTTAGATTAATATTTGGACCCGGTAGGTGGCGCTGCAATCGATTTCAAAGTATTTTTTTTTAATTGGAACCGTACGGCGTCTGTTGGGTCAGCTAGTATAATATATTCAAATCTTCCGTTTGAATGTTTGTAATTGAACTCCGTGTGGTGACGGAGTAAGAATACAATTTACCACCCCCTATCTTACCCGTAGGTGATCGTACGAGACGACTAAGGGATATAAAATGCATATATCATCTATGCGAGAGAAGGAAAACTTGAAATAAAACCCTATACCAACACGTCTGCGGGTCGATAGTGGACTTGTCGTTCGCTAGCCCTAATGTCGCAGCACGTGTGAGGAGCTGGTGCGTCCAGGAGGAGGTTGAGACCCTATCCGACCACCGATACATCCGGATAGAGGTCTCCCGGACCCTCCTGCAGCCCAGCAGGGGTCACACGGCGGACGGAGCTCCCGCGTTTCCGCGGTGGGCTGTGGGTCGATTGGATCGGGACCTGTTGGCCGAGGCAGCCATCGTTCAGTCATGGCTGTCCTCACCGCCCCAGGCGGACGGGGTGGATGCCGAGGCTGGCCGCATCCGCTGTGCGTTAACGCAGATCTGCGATGCGGCCATGCCCCGTGTGCGGCGCCTGCCCCCGAAGAGTGCGGTCCCCTGGTGGTCCCGAGAATTGGCGGACCTTCGGGCCACGTGCATACGTGCCCGGAGGGCCTACACCCGCAGCCGAGCGCGTCACCGCGACGCTGAGCGGGAGGGCCAGCTGTACGAGGCTTACCGCAGTGCGCGGTCTGCCTTCAGGCTGGCCGTCCGTACCGCCAAGGACGTTAGTCGGCGGGAGATGCTGGACAGTCTCGAGCGTGACCCCTGGGGTCGCCCCTACCTCGCGGCGCTGAACAAGCTCCGCGGGCGGGGCCCCCCCCTCACCGAGACTCTCCAGCCCAGCCTCCTCACCAGAGTTGTCGAGGACCTCTTTCCACGGCGGGCGGAGCACACGCCACCGGTCATGGCTTCGCTGGACAGCGACCGGGAGGCCGACGATGAAAGTGCTCCGCCCATCACGGAGCCGGAAATGGGGGCGGCGGTGGCGCGTATGCGAGTCAAATCCACCGCCCCCGGGCCCGACGGTATTCCGAACCGTGTGCTGGCCCTGGTCCTCGAACACCTGGGACCACGCCTCAGGGGACTGTTCGACGCTTGTTTGTCGTCCGGACAGTTCCCTGGGTGCTGGAAAGAGGGGAGGCTGGTTCTCCTGCCGAAGCCGGGACGGTCTCCCGAGTCGGCCTCGGCCTACAGGCCCATCGTGCTGCTCGATGATGCGGGCAAGCTGCTGGAGAGGGTGTTGGCTGCCCGCATCGAGCGGCACCTCGTCGGGGACGGGCCCGATTTGTCGGACGCCCAGTTTGGTTTTCGGAGAGGGCGTTCGACGATCGCGGCCCCGCTGCGCCTGAAGGCCGTGGTAGCGGAGGCCGTCACCGGCGGAGGAGTCCTGTTGGCGGTGTCCCTGGACATCGCCAACGCCTTCAACAGTCTGCCATTCAGCTGCATCAGGGAGGGGCTGAGGTATCACGGGGTGCCCGTGTACCTCAGGCGGCTGGTGGCAGACTACTTGGAGGGGCGCAGCGTCCTCTACGTTGACCGAGTAGGGGACGTTGTGCGAACGCCCATGACGTGCGGTGTCCCACAGGGGTCGGTTCTGGGTCCGACCCTGTGGAACATCGGCTACGACTGGGCGTTGAGAGGAAGCCTCCCACCCGGGCTGGGTGTAATTTGCTACGCCGACGATACACTCGTCACAGCCCGGGGTGGGACGCTAGAGGAGGCGGCACGCCTGGCAACTCTCGGCACCGAGGAGATTGTTAGGCGGATCGAAGCGCTGGGGTTGAGGGTAGCCCTGGAAAAGACGGAGGCCCTTCTGTTCCATGGCCTCCGTACCGCCGGGCCTCCCGCCGGCGCTTCGATCACCGTGAAGTCGGTCACCATCAGCATCCAGGCCCACATGAAGTACTTGGGCCTGGTGCTCGACGGGCATTTTTGGTTCCGGGAGCATCTCCATCGACTTGTTCCCCGGCTTGTCGGCGCGGCGTCCGCCCTTTCGCGGCTGATGCCGAATGTGGGTGGACCCAGTGCTACGTGCCGACAGCTGTACGTGGGGGTGATCCGGTCGATGGCCCTGTACGGCGCACCGGTGTGGGCGGGGTCCCTGACCGTCCGTCTTAGGGCCCTCCTGTGGCGACCACAGAGGGTCATGGCGATCAGGGCCGTACGCGGTTACCGCACGGTGGCGACGGAGGCAGCGTGCCTCCTGGCCGGAACTCCCCCGTGGGACCTGGAGGCGGAGATGCTCGCCGACATTTATCGGCGGGTGTCGGAGAAGCGCGCCCGCGGCGGCATGGTCTCCATCACAGAGATCACCGCCTGGCGGGTCGACGCCCGCCGAGAAGTCATTGCCCGTTGGGCAGTCCGGCTGGAGAGTCCTCAGTATGGTGTTAGGACCGTCGAGGCCCTCCGGCCGGTGCTGATGGAGTGGTTGGAGCGGACGCACGGGGTGCTTTCCTTCCGACTGGTGCAGGTGCTGACGGGGCACGGTTGCTTCGGGAAGTACCTGCACAAGATTGTCAGGAGGGAGAGCACACCGTCCTGCCACCACTGCAGGTACGACGAGGACACGGCGCAGCACACGCTCGAGGAGTGTGCTGCATGGGAGGAGGATCGCCGTGAACTCGTCGCAATTATCGGTGCCGACCTGGCGCTGCCGACCATCGCCAGGGAGATGCTCGTCAGCGTCAGGAACTGGGACGCGGTCGCCGCCTTCTGTGAGGCCGTAATCTCACGGAAGGAGGCGGCGGATCGTGTGCGAGTAGAGCTTCTATTCGGCGACACGTTCCGCCGCCGGCGACTCGGGCGGCGCAGGCGCGAGTATCTGCGCCTAATGCCGCCCTAGCCGAGGCCGCGGGTGATCGGACCGGGGAATTGTCCATCACCCGCGGAGAGGCTAACCGCGCGACGGCGACCGACGTCCCAGGTCGAGAGGTGAGGTTACCCGAAAGGGTATTCCGTCGGGCCGACCACTGACGACAAGTGACATCTGCTCCGGTGGTCGGCCCAACAACGAGGTGACGTGGGTACGGGTGGGTTATGGGCCCACGCCGCCGTCCTTTCATCGCCCCGGATGGACAGGACCGCGCGTGCGCTTACCATAGCCCACCCAAAAAAAAAAAAAAAAAAAAAAATACCAACACGTCTGACCAGCGTGGTATAGTAGGTCAAGTACTCTTCCATTATGGAGGAGGCTCGAGCCCAACAGTGGGACATATATGGGCTGAGATGATGATGATGATGATGAATTGAACTCCTAAACGGCCGGACCGATTGTGATGTTTTTTTGTGGCTGTTTCGATGAATACAAGAAAAGTTTAGATTAATAATTGCAACCGGTAGTTGGCGCTGCCACCAATTATAATGAGAATTCCTTTTACTAGTATTCTTAGATTTGAGCAGAACATCGTTGGGTCAGCTAGTATATAATAAGTGCTATAACAGAGGTACCTTAGTGGTACCTCTGTTACACCAACACCAAAATTACTAGCGTGTGATCAGGCGATATTTGAACGGGGCACGCATCCTATATTAAGACCGAGAAAAAGAGAATTATGTTGAAATGAAATATTCTTTGTACAATATTGTATTTATCATCCTAAAAAACGACAAAGGTTAAAGATCGATTGGTATCATCTCGTCATCCGCCTTTAACCCCACTTACTTGCAGTGATGGCTCCGTGTGGTGACGGAGTAAGAATACAATTCACAACTCCCTATCTTGCCCATGGATGTCGTAAAACTATGGAATATAATATGCATATAACGTCTGTGCAAGAGTAGGAAAACTATGCGCATAACGTCTATGCAAGAGTAGGAAAAATGAAACGCTATACCAACATATCTGACCTACATTGTAAAGTAGATCAAATTCCCTTCCATTGTGGAGGAGCCCCGAGCCCAACAGTGGGACATATGTGGGCTGCAATGATGTTGATGATAATGACTTGCGGTAGATGCAATATACCATCTTCTATCGTGGTACATATTGCAAAGTTATTGGACATAGTAGAACGATCAATCGGGATCAGACGGTATCTATATATAAATACGTGAAGCAAAATATTTGTACCCCTTTTTATGAAAATTACGTGGATGGACAAGTATGAAATTTGGGACATTCGATGTATATAATGAGGAGAAGTGCATAAAACTGAAATTTCATATAATAATGGATTAGAAATGCATTAATTTCATTAAAAAAGGCATTACGCACACTACAACGCTATCGCTACACACACACGCACACATGCGCGCGCTTATACACTTTTGTTTACAGTGAAAATCTCTAGTCAAACCGAATGTCAAATGATCATAATTATGACAATGTCTAATAGGCATTTGTACTTAGTACTTTATATATTAGTTATTAGTGAAAAGCAGCTTGCTCAATTTACAATTATACATAAGTTAAATTAAAAGAAATTTGTGTAGCAGAAAAATTAATTAAAATGAATTATGGCCGAATATCGACCACAAGGCAACCACTAGTCAAATGGAATTGTCCCAAATTGATGTAATGCTTTCAGTTGTCTTTTACGACACCCACAAACTATGTAAGTGTTAATATTCGTAGTTACTACTAGGGATGTTACGGAGCTTCGACTCCGGTTCCGAAGAGTCGGCACTTCCGATTGACTTTACACCTCCAATTTCGATTTCGGTTCGGACATTTTTAAATCAGAGGTCCGATTAGGCAATAAATATAAGGTCGCGGGCAGCGGCGGGTAGACGGACGACCGCGGCCAACATGTTTAAACAAGTTTATGTGTGTGTTTATGTGTGTGTTGCTGTGTGGTAGCGGCTTCGAATACTACCAACCCTTGCTTTGCTCGTGGGTGTCGTAAAAGACGACTAAGAGCCCTAGATTGACCCGGACCATCTCCATCTGGTACCATTTGGGTCAACGATTACATTCCCAAGGAGGGTTGACGTCAGGCAGGCGGCCGGTCATAAAAGTCATTGCCGAAACTTTTTGCAATATGTCAACAGATGACATATTGCGTCGACCCCAAGTAATTGGGATAAGAGCAAGATGATGATGATGATGTGTGTGTTCATGTGTACTTTCTGCGCTTACTTTTTCACTTGTTTCTTTGGAAATTCTTTGATAATAGGTATTTTGTTTTGTGCGTTCGAATTTGAGTCATTATCCAAGTCTTTTATGACTCTTTAAATTAAAGAGACTGAATAATGTTTGTAATAATATTTTGTTTTATTAGTCCTACCCTTGAAACATCACTCATCTGCCTCTGCCTCGATTCCAACTCCGATTTCGAATCCAATTCCGACAAGTCAAATTTAAAAACTCCGATTCCGTCTTCGGTTCCGATAAAATCACATCAGTTACATCCCTAGTTACTACCATACACCACAGTTATTATTATTCTATCATAGATTTATAAAACTATGTTTTATTAAAATTCTGCGAACAGGGAAATGTATCAGTATCTTCTTTAAATATCAAAACTAACAAAGGAGACACTCGAGGCGCTTTGACCTCGTCTATATCATTGTATGTTACAAATGGTATTTCTTTTCTATGAATAAATATTCCCAGTCTTAAAGCGGACCCTTTATAGTCAAGCGGATTATTCTTAAGGTGGTAAGATATCAAAGGAAGTTTACTTTAACGTTACTTTCTCATTTTGGCATATAAAGAAAACTATCCAATATATATAGAACCGCCCCATTTCTTGTTAATTCAAAGGTTATGGATTATCTTAAGCACTGCAAATGGCTCAAGCATTTCTGGTGACAAGTACTCTGTTACTCGTTAGCAAGTCTACTGAATCCGGTTTTATATCGGCGTAAACATACGTGTTTATTGATCGACTATACTGTCGAATGTATTTTAAATACAATATATTTTCGCTTGACCATCCTGTAATATCATAAAAGTTACTTAGCATTAAAGAAATAATGGTTATCGTTGCAATATGTTAAAAGAAAACCGAACCCCAGTCCTATGTAATTAAATCGTTGATCAATTTAACATGATAATTCACTGATTTCTGATATTAAATTTGAGTAACAAAATGGGAACATGATAATTTACCATACCACAAACACGTGGTAGCACCATACTGTCGATAGTCGTCTGTCTAGCCGCGAGCCGGTCCGTCCAGAGTAATACCACACTTTCGTAGAAACTCGAAGTATCATCACAGCCTACACACATCCCACTGCTGGGCTCGGGCCTCCTCCATAATGGAAGGTATTTTGAACTACTATACCATGCTGATCAGATATGTTGCTATAGGATTTCATTTCGAGTTTTCCTTCTCTTGCATAGATCTTATGTGCATATTATATCCCATAGTCGTCTTTTACGACATCCACGGGCAAGATAGAGAGTGGTGAATTGTAGTCTTACTCCGTCTGTACACGGAAAACTCGAAGTGTGAATAGTAACAATCTTTATTCGATGAGCGAGAGAACTGGCAGCTGAACTTTCTGGGTGTGTTTGCGTGTGGTGGATTTTGGTGATACCTTTAGTAACACCGAACCTCATTGCATGCATTCATGCTGCACGCTTCACCTTCTTCATGGTAGACAGCGGCCTGGTAAAGGTCCATGAGTGGCAGGATCACTTTCCATCAAGTGCGTTGTTTGCAATCTTGGGCCTAGTCGGTCATCAATAAGAGTGCTCAATTTAGTTCACAACCCAATGGCGAACTAGTTCGCTCTTTTAGTTCATTAGTTCTTTTTTTAAAGTGATAAATACTTTTCTCCTGACAGGATTGCGACGACCTTTTTTTTGGAAATCTGAGAGTGATATTTATTTTCTAATATAGTATATAAAACACTAACATTCGATCGAGTGCTTTTCCTGGCAGAATTCTGATTACCTTTTTTTTATAACTTACCATTTGCTACAAAAATTTAGCTAAAGAAAAAAGAAAAAAAAAAGAATTAAAGAAATAAGAGCGTGATCATCGATGAACTAGTTCGTACAGTTCACCTAAAAGCGCCGTCTTATGATCTAGGTCGTTCACGAACTATCCAAGACTAGTTGTTGTTCTATTACCACCAACAGAAACAAACATAAAACTTGATACTATATATAGCTGTTATATTGTCGAGATGAATATATCAAACCCAAAGAGTAGAACCTTATTCAATTCAATGAATTCGATACCTATTCTGTCACCTACCCACCCCATTTACAGAGTTTAGATTTCACGCAGCACTGGTGTTTGCGAAAATAAAATAAGTTAGTTCCCAATGCAAAAGTGCCCATGACCAAATGCTAATGCCATCCTCTAAGTAATTTTATGATACTATATTGTTATATCGTCACCGAAAATATGAAACGGCTTCAAGAAACGGTTTGAATTTAATTTCTGAAATTTGACACATCATCATCGCAGCCCACATTCGTTCTAATGTTGAGCTAAGGCCTGCTCCACCATGGGAACGAATTTGACCTAATATACCATGTCTGACCAGCATGGTGCCGGTCAGGCATGTTGATATAGGGTTTCATGTCGAGGTTTTCTTTTCTTGCACATATGTTATGTGAATATTATATCCCGCAGTCGTCTTTTACGAAATCCACGGGCAAGATAGGGAGTGGTAAATTGTACTCCTACTCCGTCACCACATGGATGACACATACAAACATACAAAAAAGAGAGCAAGTTAAAGAAATGCTCTTGTAAACAACCTTTTTTTTGTTAGGTCATAGTCTGGACACGTAATCTGTCCGGGGCGACAAATGAGCGGCATGGGGTCCCATAACTTAACATAAACAATTTAGGATGTATAACACTAAATCGATAAAAAATAATCAATATATAATCAAAAAATCAATATTAATTTAGCACTACTCGTATGTACCCTGAGTTTTCTTGCCGGATCTTTCTCAGTGTGGCCGTGTTCCGATCCGGTGGTAGTATATTAGTTTTGTTAGGTTTAAATTAACAAATTGCAATAATAATTACTACATTTACTAATTAATAATTACTAACCATAAACAATATAATTTTTTCATATAGAATCATTTTCTTCTTACACTGGCAATAAATTTGTACTAAAATGTGGGTCAAAATTTAATAAATTTATAACTAATTTTCTGTATCGGGTAGATAATTATAAATGTCTGTAATAACGATGACTTGTTGGACGTGAGACACCTTAGTCCGCCCGTGACCATGAATGCTGCAAAGTGTTCGAAACGTCGGGCAATCATAAATCAAATACAAACGCGATATAATCCGTAAGAATAGTTTTATTTACAACTAGCTGACCAGGCGAACTTCGTACCGCCATAATTTTTTTCGTAAATATATTTTCTAAATTGCCGAATATATAGTCTCTAATGGAAAAACCATTACGGCTTTGTCGGGAAAGATTTGATCGTCTTGGTCGCGGCATTGTTAATGATGATTCAAAGAGAATACAAATTATTGATTTTTGACAAAATTATAAATATCAAATTTTCAATCATACCTAACTATAGAGAAAATTATTTAGCTGTAATTTGCGTTTTGTTATTACATATCAAATGCGTTTTTTTTATCCTACATTTTATAGTGACTTGTACTCTTTTTGACATGAGTTTCGGTGCGAATATGGAAATGTCATGTTAAGCTCTTGTATTGTATAAATTTTTTTAGTGTTTTATAGTGTTATATTGAATAATAAATAAAATTGGAGTGTCTATTTGTAATGTTAAAATAATAGGCTTTTTTCATGCTCACACGGTTATTTGCACGACACCTATGCCTAAAATAGCAATTGAAAAATTTTTGTTTGTCTGTCTATTTGTTCCGGGTAATCTTCAAAACGGCTGGACCGATTTCAAAAATTCTTTCACCAATGGAAAGCTATAATATCAGGGCGTAAACTAGGCTATATTTTATCCCGGTATTCCCACAGGAACGGGAACTACGCGGGTAAAACGACTATAACCTATAACCGAAGCGAAGCGAGGGCGGGTTGCTAGTATTGAATAATTTTGCTGATATTTTATGTAATATAATACAGTTAAGGTGCTGAGGTATGGTGAATGTGAAGTAAGAGTGGTTTACGTGTATTTTCATATTCTACCGAAATTCCCAGAGAAATCATTTAATTAGGTTTTCAGCGCTTAATTAATGGTAACGACTTGACTTACTGATGGACATGACTATAAATAAGCTATTCTATATAAAGAATTGTTAAATAATATTAAGAAAATTGTATCAGACTTGGCTGAATGGGCTTTGAGCGCTTTGCCTGTCCAAATGGACAAACAGAAACAAAAAAAATCTATTTGACATTTTATGTCACGTCACGCGGGAACGTGATCGAACGGGTTAAAACGTAGCTCATTGCCATTAAGAGGAAGAAGAAGAAGAACGGGATAAAAAGTATCCTACGTCCGTCTCCTGGTTCTAAGCTACCTCCCCACCAATTTTCAGCCAAATCTGTATAGCCGTTCTTGACTTATAAATAGTGTAACTAAGACGAATTTCTTTTATATATACAGGGTGTCCCGTAAGTAATGGAACAACGGGCTATGAGGGGTAACGAGACTTATTATCTAACAAAAATACTATAATTTATGGTCCTAGGTCTTGTAGTTATGAAATTAGGAGTTTTTTATTTAATGTGATGAAAATGTCATCCATGTATGCTCAATATTAAATTTTACAAAATATTTTTATAATTTATTGTTATTTTTTATTTAAGGTAGTTAAGAATACATAGGTCCTCCTAATTCAAATGATATTCAGGCGTAATTATTAATTACATGACCATTAAAACATACAACAAGTGCAAATTTTAAATTTAAATTTTTTTGAGTTAAATTTGAACCAAGCTGGTGTAAAAAAATGTATTACGGCCTTCTGGGACTGTATTTTAAAAACATCTACATCTAATACCAATTACATAAAGGTATAATGCAGTAGTTTAAAGTATTTAAAAATGGTTAAATTAGCACAGGACGCTAAATTCTAGCAGTTTTCAAGTAGTCAACCCATTATGTAATTCCGAGAATTATTGCCCAAAATAAAGGTAGAATTCTTTTTCGGACTAATAATAGGCGATACTTGTACCCTCTCTCCCTATCTTCGCTATCCCTATCAACGAATTATGATATAAAAAAAAACCATTTCTGCATATTCACGGGGAGTGTGAGAGTCGGGTATTCTCCTTCAAACATCCATTTGAACAATATCTTAATCTAATTTGAGTATTTTTGTTAGATAATAAGTCTCGCTACCGTTAGTCCATTACTTACAGAACACCCTGTATATAGATGTGTAGTGCTCGCGACATCAGATATCATTAAATAAATAATTTATCTATTTTCAAAAGATTTCTTACTTTCTAAGAGTAGCAATAAGCAAAATAAAGAAACAAATTTCAGCCTTGTATTTGTTGTTTCCCGTGTGATGACGGAGTCAGAATACAGTTCACTACGCCATTTATTGCCCGTGAGTGTCATAAAAGTCGAATAAGTGATATAATAATCAGATAACAGCTATGGATGGTAGGGAAAACTAAATATAAATACCTATACCAACCCATCTGACCAGCGTAGTGTAATAGGTTAATTTATATTTCATTTAGTTTTAAGCCCAGCAGTAGGACATAATAAGCTGTTGTTGTTGGACATATATGTTACTGTGGACATACATACATATGAGACTCATCATCATCTTGATCTTATCCCAATTACTTGGGGTCGACGCAATATGTCATCTGTTTTGACATATTGCAAAAAGTTTCGGCAATGACTTTTATGACCGGCCGCCTGCCTGACGTCAACCCTCCTTGGGAATGTAATCGTTGACCCAAATGGTACCAGATGGAGTTGGTCCGGGTCAATCTAGGGCTCTTAGTCGTCTTTTACGACACCCACGAGCAAAGCAAGGGTTGGTAGTATCCAAAGCCGCTACCACACAGCACATCCACATGAGACTAACTGACCCAATAGACATTGTTCTGTTCAAATAAAATAAAAGGAATTCTCCTTGAAATCGATAGCAGCACCACCTACCGGGTCCAATTGGGGAATCTAAACCATTCTCGAATCCCCTTGAACATGCACATAAAATTTCATCTGTCCAGCCGCTTAGGAGGAGTTCAGTGACATTATTTTTTTTTTTATGGGTGGGCTATGGTAAGCGCACGCGCGGTCCAGTCCGTCCGGGGCGATGAAAGGACGGTGCGCGGGCCCATAACCTACCCGTACCCACGTCACCTCGTTGTTGGGCCGACCACCGGAGCAGATGTGACTTGTCGTCAGTGGTCGGCCCGACGGAATACCCTTTCGGGTACCCTCACCTCTCGACGTCCTGGGACGTCGGTCGCCGTCGCGCGGTTAGCCTCTCTGCGGGTGACGGACAATTCCCCGGTCCGATCACCCGCAGTTCAGTGACATACTGTAACGTTGGACTTTCGGTCACGTCACATTAGGCAATACGCACTAGGCTGTATGCTTTAAGCTGTATGCGTGTTGTTCCCTGCGCCTATGGCAGCAGGTGATAGGAAAAAAATGGCTGACATTGGACACTTGTCAAATATGTCTTACTTTTCGATCCAGCCTTGAAGTGTCGGGATCGTGATTTTTTAAAATCTGCACTATCGGAGTGCAATCTGCGTTCCTTATACGAGGGATTGTTACTTGTTTATGGAGGGGCTTGTACACCTTATGGGTGAAGCCATATTTTTTAAGAGGCCGGTAAGATTTTCGTTTGAATGTGATAATGTCGTGGCTTGCTTAATGCCCAATACTAAAGCTTAGTTTTTCTTTTGCAGCTATAGAAAGCGGTTTCTTTCATTCTTTTTTTTACTTTGGTTATTTCTTCTCTTCGTGTAATATTCCATGGATTGGTGGCTTATGGATTCTTCTTTCGCCTTTGTGTCGACCAACATTCATGGAGCTGCCATTTGCGATGCCGAATATTAAAGCGTTAAACGCTTGCTGAACTAGCTTGTGTGGAAACCGTATTTGACGCCGCCTGGTATTGGTGAATTTTAAATTGGATTTACAGCATAAAAGGTATTCAATTAATTTTGTTATTTTCTCTCATATTGCAGACATGACCCATAGGAAATTTAAACTTAGGTTATTTAAACTGATTAGGTTATTTAGACCCGTAGTTATTTAAACTTTTATAGATAAGTATGTATTAGATTACTTTACTAAATTTCAAGTATCATAATTGCTCTTAAGGGTGTAGATTGTTGGCCTGAGATCTCGATTTCGAGCGACCGCAGCGCCAAAGTTTAATGTAACATCCGACGGGGCGGATGAATGACCTAGAGAGCGCGATTTTCAAAATGTTTTGCAACAAACGTTCCACGTTGAGAAATTTTTATTGAACTTGAATATTTACAGCATAACAATAACGTTGAATTTTTGGAAACTAGCTGTTGATTCTTTTTAATAGATTAATAAGAGTAGTTGAGACACAATTTTTATGTTTTTCTATCATTACATTACATAGTATAAAACAAAGTCGCTATCCGCCGTCTGTCTGTCCCTATGTATGCTTAGATCTTTAAAACTACGCAACGGATTTTGATGCAGTTTTTTTTTAATAAATAGAATGATTCTTAAGGAAGGTTTATATCTATAATACATGCATAATATAGTAGAGAAACGCTGATTAATTTAGAGGTTTCTAATGTGATGTCGTAAATAAGCACGTTTTTTTGCGCTTATATTGCAAACGTTGGCTGAACCCTACGAGATAGACCAAAATAATGTACTACAGTATTATTCATCTTAAAAAGTTCAACAAAAAGTCCACGATGGCATATGTCTATCTCTTAGGGATAACCCACCATAACCATTTTTTATCCTCTACTAAAAATGATTATTTACTAAGTGATTTTATACAATACAGCATTAATCCTTATCCAATTAAGTACCTTAAATAAATTGTGCATTTATTATAGATCAATATGCTTTTTATAGTATGTAATTTAAGTGAATATTGCCGAAGATAGTGAAGATAGCGAGGGCGGGTTACTAGTTTATAATATAATATACAATCAAGAGCCGGTCCGGACTGACATTTTTGTATTCTACTTACCTAAAATTCCAACTATGTATTTATTTGTAATTTCACTACCAAAATTTATTCTAATTCGTAAAATATTCATTCAATAAAATAATTGCAAATTCAGTAGGAAGTGTGTTTATCTCTACGCAAGGAAATGTGCCTATTGCGTAAACTCAAATACTTACATTTTGTTTACGACCACCTCGTCGATATCTAAAAAAAATCCTAGGGTTTTAAAAAAATGTCAATAAATGAAACACAAGTATAAAAATGATTTATTTACTACACAATAACAAATATGAGTCGCCATTACTCGCTATCTCAAAAGCGTGCTAGGGTTGTACAAAAATTAGTAAATAATTCATTTATTTACTAATTTTAACAGAAGTTTGTAAATTATTAATATACTAATTAAAAGTATGTAATTAAACAATAACGAAATACACTCATTTGCAAAAAAAACGGGCACCTAAGCAATGAACCATTTCAAATGTTAATATTTCTTTGTTTGATAATTATAGGTAGTTTTATCCACACAATTTGCTAAATTAATAAGAAAATAATCGTTTTCATCAGTATTTCATAAAATTTAGATACAATTTATGGGAAATAATGCTAAACCTCGCTAGTAGTGTATATTCGCTAGTAGTGCAATGCTCATGAAGTAAAAATAAAAAAGTTTTTTTGTTTGTTTTTCTTTAATAAAGTAAAAGCAGATAAATGTTTAGTATCGAGTGTGACCCCCTCTAGCTAAAATCACAGCTTGAATTCGTCTGGGCATGCTAGCGAGTATATCCCGGATACTTGCTTGCGGAATACGTTCCCACTCCGCAGTAATCACATTCTTCAGCTCTCTGATGGTCTGCGGAGCCGGGTGTAATGATCTCACACGCCGTTTCAGAACGTCCCAGACATGCTCTATGGGATTGAGGTCGGGACTTCGAGCTGGCCAATCCAAACGACGAATGCCGACCTCTTGCACATACGCATTAACATCGCGGGATCGGTGGGCGCGAGCATTGTCGTCCATAAAAATCGAGTCTTCACCTAGAGCGGCCAATGCGGATTGTGCATGAGAAATTAGAACTTCCGTTATGTATCGATGCCCAGTCAGTGAGCCATTTTCAATGAAGACTAACTCTGTACGATCCATTGAATTTATTCCTGCCCAAAACATAACAGAGCCCCCACCATAAGGTGTGATTTCTTCGAAACATGCCTCTGCAAAGCGTTCTCCTTGTCTTCTTAGCACTCGCCGACGTCGATCTTCACCGAACAGAGATATCCTGGCTTCATCAGAGAACAAAACCCTATTCCAATCGTCTTGAGTCCATGATTCACAATTTCTAGCGAACCTAAGCCTGTGAACTCTGTGCTCACGGAGTAATTTGGGGCCGCGGGCCGGGCGGTGACTGCGTATATTGGCAGCGAGAAGCCTCCTCCTGACCGTCCATAGACTAATATGCACATTTCTTACTTCTTGGAGGTAGTTCTTAAGATCCACATACGAAGATTTGCGATTTCTCAATGCGCGACTCACAAGAAAACGATCATCCCGTGGTTGGGTACATGGTTTTCTTCCAGAACCAGGCCTTCTCTCGACGGAACCAGTCTCCTGATATCGCTGCCAGGTCCTTTGGACTGTCGAGCGACTAACATTTAGCCTCCTAGCCATGAAACATTGGCTGCAACCCTCTTCAAGTAGCGCGATAATTTTGGTAGCTTTTACCACTTTATCTACCATTTTTGATACAGCCAAACAGCATTAAATAAAGCTTTGACAGTCAAGGATATGAAATTAATCAATAAAAATTGAATAAAAGTTATGAAAGTCGATGTTAACTTCTGGAACTTCGCGCCAAAAATGTAGGATAAAAAGGGGTTTTCTGTAAAAATGAACATCAAATGAAAAATTGAATTTAGAACGTACTTTTTTAAATACCACAGCATTTTTAAAACCGGCCAGTAACGTGTACAAACGATTGAAACCTTTTTGGTATTGTATCTTTTTAAATATGAATGAAAATCAAAACCGCCCGTTTTTTTTGCAAATGAGTTTATGAGTTCAAAATTCTAATGTTTTTTCATTCGATTACGGATCAAGTTCTGATTTCTGCTAATTTGATGATAAAATCAATGGCTATCACAAAACATATCAGAATGAAAACGTTACCAGCTGCCCGATTCACGTAAGTAATAAAAACCGTAGCGCAGTGACGTCACTTCGTTTTTTGCAAATTTAGCCCTTTTAACCGACTTAAAAAAAGGAGAATTCTCAATTCGCTGTATTTTTGAACCAATTTTTATGATTCTTTACACCAGGTAACTCAGAAATTGTATAGTAATTGAGCTATTGGAAGATTTATGACAATCCAAGACTAGATAAGTAAGTGCGTTTAAAACAGAAAACCAAAAGGCGATTTCTAAGTTCCTAAGTTAAAACGCCTTTTGGACTGGCGTGTTTACGTGAATCGACTGGCTGAGTAGTTAAGTTACCTGTATCTTTCAAAATCATTAGGCGTTCTTCTCTTTCATAACACGTAAAGCTCTTTCTTTCCTCTCTTTCATAGCCTCTATGATACTGGGCGCGTCACGAATGGGCATGCTTCGTGACTGCCGAGGATCAACTAATTCTGGAAGTAGGCAATTGTAATAAAACTAACTAATTTCATCTCCATTTTCTCCTCCCAAAATTTGTCGTCCTTTTCTATAATATAAACTTTCATAGGTACAGTAGCACCAAACCAGATGCCAAGCATGCAAACGTTTCTTTTAGTAATATGTACCTGTCCATGAATTTGGAAATACCAGTTATGATTTTTATTTATGACATAACCCTTGGAAGCCTTGTCCTTAACCCAAAAGGTATGTTTGGCCATTGCTTCATCAAGAGTCATGCCAGCTAAAGAATGTGGGCACTTAATTTCAATTAAACCGTTTGCATAAATGCCATCTGGTGTAGTACCAAGAAATTCATATTGATCGTCGACGAACAAACCGCAACCTTGTATACTAATATTCTCTTGAATTTCTAACTGTTTAATTGCGGTTTCTTCGTTTTCGATACCGTACCGTACAGCAGGCAAACTGGAGATATTACTACCATAAACGATTTTACGAACAAGAACAGCACAACTAGTGCTCTCTCGTTTTTTACGAACTTCCCCAAACGATGATGAGGTTAGTAATTTTCTCCTTGTACTCATCCACTCAGAACTACTTCTTTGCAAATGGGTCGACCTTTCAAGCTCCTCTCTTTCAGCACAAGACAACTTTAAATCGGCTAAAAAAGATGACTTGGCTTTCTCATATAATTCTGGACTCAGATCAGGTTTTTCGCAGTTTGGTCCATAGTGAGCGTCTTTCGATACAGCGCTGTGGCTCTTTTTCAATCTTAATTTAGGTTTAGCAATTAAACGGATTCTATGATTACAATTTTCCACTTTCGCGATCAAAGGATTAGGACTAGATTTAAATATTACTTCATGAGTTTTACTATGAATCGATCCTGTATTAAAAAACACAACAGCAGTTGCGCATCGGCCCGCATAAGAACCACGGGAAGAATAATTTACACGCTTACCCCCTACTAATTTGGCAATCACTGCGTTAAAACTTTCAACTATATTACTTGTACAATTATGAATTAAACTTCTAGAATGATATGACAGTCTTTTACTTAAAATGTGTACCGCGTCCATTAATCCGCATCCAACAATTGCTGGAAGCAACCCAACAGGTTCTATTCGACGAGTATCAGGTCTACAGAAATACTCCTTGCAATATTGGTGATTACCAAATACGTGTTGTGGACCATTTAGGATATCTTCACTAAGATTTTTTATTTTTTCTTCGAGTGACTGATTTTGATCGCCCCAATATTTAATAGCGCATTTTACACCCGTTCTTAAACGCAAATACCTTTCTTTTAGGAATTTCCGCAATTCGCAAGGATACTTAGTGTCTTTCGACAGTTTCTCCAAGCTATTGCAGTAGTTTCGTAAAAGATGATTTTTGCATTCAATTTTCTCTACTGTTAAATTACCGTACGGTCGCGAATCTAATATTTTTTTATAAGTACTGGAATCGCCGTCTGCTACAAATTTATTATAAATTACACCGTGATCAACAATGGAACGTTTAAACCCCTCAACTATTATGGTCGATTCCATACCGGTAGATGATCCCAAATAATTCTTGAAACAACGGTGTTCCGAGGGCTGACTGTCGTTCTTTGCGGCTCGTGCACAAACTACGCAGTATTTATTTTTAACTCCAAAAAACAATACTTTATTAGTTTTAATGCCAATTATCGCAGCTGCGCCGGACAAGGCGGAAAAATTCTTACCATAAGATCTCTTGCTCCAACAACCGTCAACAGCAACAGATATTAATGGTGTACCATTTTTATCAACACTACCTATAGACACTGCGTACTCCGCTTCTTCCTTGACAGCTTCTGCCATGGAATGTGCTGCTGTCTTTTCCCACCAATCGCAAACCGTATTATTAATTTCATTGTATAATGAAGGTGACATGATTGGTAGGGCTACTGCGGCAGTTAATGTTTTTAACTGATAGTAGCTCCCACCAGATGATATGATACCAGATACAATTTGATGATTCACTTCCATTCTATCTTCTTTCTTTTCAATCAAACACATAGTAAATTTCATACTACACATACTACATTTCATGATGAGTTTTGAGTCCAGACCAACTTTTACTTCACCTATTATACTGAGGTAACTTAACTTACAATCCATTGGACCGTGGTCCCCTATGGCCTGAAGAGCTTTAAAAAAAAAAGAAACGTCTACAACTCTACGCCCAACTTCCATTTCATCCACCTTTCCCTCTTGGTCGTTTTCAATAACTAGTTCCTGTAAAGAAAGATAATGGCTTGATTTTTTTTATAAAAAATAATAAAAATTTAAAAAAATGCAAAAGAATTAATACAATATTAGGTTCCTGATGAATAGAAATTATAATTTCTTTACGCATTAGGTATTGTTTTTTTATGACGTCACCTATTTGAACGTAAATTTTCTTTTGAGAAAGTAATTGAGAAGTATTTCGGTACTAAGGTGTTTGTCTCTCGATGAAAATAATAAATATTGCAAGAAAAAATCTATAGGTAGGTATTGAGATTTTGTCTTCGCCCATCACTAACTAAGTAGTTTGTTTATTTATGTAACAAGTCTACAAGAATTACGTATAACAACTTACCTCTATACAGCGCGTAGCATTGTTGCTCAGAGTCTCGGCCCCAAGGTTTTCTTTATTTTCAATACTGGAAATATTATTCATCAATATTATCCACTTTTTATTTATTTTGTACAACCCTAAGCCAGACGCTAGGCGCCTCGCGTCTGTTTGGCGGTATAGGTATAGGTATGTCGACAAAGTTGCGCTGTCGCCTACCTACTTCCACAATTTGATATTTAGACAATACTAGCCGACCCGGCGAACTCCGTATCGCCTTTTTTTTTTTAAAAAATCCTATTATTTTGATATTACATACAGATACTTCAATTTTATTTATCAGTATAGATATAGATAATACAAACCAATATTTACATGTTATTGTAGGTATATGTCTGAATCGGGCGATCTAAATCATATGACATATTGTATTAGCTTTGTAATGTACCCTGTTCAAATGCGATAATAAATAAGTAGGGAGGAACTTACATTTTATTCCGAGATCTTTTGGCTTTCATATTTTTATAATGCGTACAAAACTTTCTTTTCCCTGGCATGACACTCAAATTCAATCAGTCCTGCGAAAAAAATAGCCTATGTTACTCAGTGATAATGTAGCTTTCGAATGATAAAAGAATTATTAAAATCGGTCCAGTACTTTTTGAGTTTTATCGTTACATACAAAAATCCAAATCTTTCCTCTTTATAATACCTATTAGTGTAGATATTGTATTTTTTACGATTTATATCTAGTTCCATCATGGTTTTCTTTCAGACATTCATTATATCGATACTTTCTACTAACTGAAAATAAATTAATTATAAAAATGTTATACTTACAGTTTTTTACAAAAAACACAAATTCACAATACGTAATTCTGCTGTCTGCAGCCGACAAGCGTGGTATCGCGTTCACTTACAGAAAGGAACTGCCGCCGAGATTGCACGAATGAAACGAACGCTTTATCCCATACATTTGTGTATGAAAAATTTATATCTAGATTTTAGGGCTTTAAAAGAGGAAGTCTTTGTTTGTAAAGGTATAAAAAGAAGTATACAGCTATACTTATTGGTTTCTTCAGTGTTCAAAAAGTGTTTCTTTTTATCAATTTGTGTTGATTTATGGGGTTAAATCTGAAAAATACGAAGTCATGTTTTTGCATTTTTACTCAATTTTGTGCGTTTGTTGACGTTTATTATATAACAACTATTAGGTTTAAGAGTTTAATATAAGCATGAACATACTTATTGGTCTTTGATTGTAATATATACAAATTATCATTGATATCAATCATATGTAAATAGGTTAAATATGAAAAATCGTAACACTCTTTTCGGTGATTTTCACGATCTACACCCTTAAAAGGAAAATAAAGTTAAGGAAGGCTCATGTTGCTTTTTTCTTTGACTGTCCCCTTTGGACCCTTCCGAGAAGTTAAAGTTCAATGATTCTTGTCCGGCACTTTAGAGCTTCATCTGGCGCCCGATTAACTTATATTTAGTCTACTTTATTTGGTGAAGCCCTGACCACTTGGTATGTATAATAATAAATTTCTTAAATTTTTAAACATTTCTCCACTAACTCATTATTTAATTTTTTTAATATTACAATACACATACACACGTATACAAGAAATATATATAAAAAGATGTTATTCAAAAAAATTGTTTATTAGATTATAATCTAACACATTAGCTCAAAATATAATTTAATGTTAATTTATTATATTGAAAATTCATGTTCAATGCTTCGCGTGTGAACACGATATTCTAATGTCATTATATTTGTAATTGAATCGTTAAATATATAATAAAAATACAGTTAATTAAAATAGTCTTCAGGAACTCTGGCACGGTAACAGACATGTTTTACGAAAGCGATTTTAAAATTAAAAAAATCAAAGCGAGCTCTGATATTGAACGTGATAAAAGTGGAATAAATTTAATTTTACTAAAAACTGAAGAAAATTGTAAAACAGATTGGCAGTATTCATTTGCCGTGGCTGCTAAACCTTTGTTAATTTTTGCATCATTATTTGGAGTACAATTCATAAAATATGAAAAAAATTGCGTTTGTGAAACAAAATGGTTTCAGAAATTGTACAGTCTCTGTGTAATCATGGGGTTTATTATTTTGATAAGCATATTTAGGCCTACTAGTTGGCGCGATACAAGAACAGATTATCCGCTAAACATATTGACTAAAATTTATGGTACAGCAAATATTATAGAAGCTTCACATTCAATTTTTATGATAACATTTTTTAACGGCTCAAATTTTCTTAGTTTATTCGATAAACTCAATGAAATTGATAAACACTTTCGTTTAGCAAAGTTTTATTTTAGAAGAAGGCGTATTATATCAATATTTTTTCTTGTTTTGACTCTTATTTTAGAACAAAATACTTTCTGGCTACGCAGGTTTAATATACAAAATATACTCGTTCACTTACTCGTTCTTCTTCTTATGCTACAAGGTGCCCTAATTTGCTTTATTAGTCTAAATATTTATTTGAAAATATTAATTTTTAATAAAATATTAGTAAAAAAAACTAAAATAGCTAATAAACAGAATATATCTTATATCCTCTACAAAGACAATATATGGGAAATAATTATGAATGTAAGTATGACTATATCGCAATTATCATTTTGAACTATTATGCATTGGTTTTAACTCAAAGCGATAATGGTTATAATTACAGTTTACCACTTTAGTTAATAGAGTGCAGAGTCAGTCTACAAAACCACTCCAAGTAAGCACGTTTTCTTGTTTGTAGGTGCGTTTAAGTTAAAACAAAAGGCAAAGGCATAGTTATAAATAAAAGTATTTTTACGGATTTAATTTGGCGTTTTTATTAAATTTTTAATTGCCTCACCTTCGAACACTTTTCAGCGTTCATAGCCACGGACGGATAGTCGCGGATCACAGTCTAGGTACCTATGCCCGTAAAAATATAATAGTTTTATTTATAATGTGTAATTTTCGCGTAAACATCAGAAATCATAACAAAGCATAGTGTTTTATAGGACTACTGTAGATTATAATTGTACATTGTTGAATTTGACAATTGAGATAAATATATAATCACCATGTTTGAAAATAAAAGATGGGGACACACTGTGTTCTTAATCCCCCACCATACGGGGCAATATGTAAATATGCATTTAAAATTACACATTATTTTGTAGGTAATTTTTAAAGAACCGAAATTTATGGAATTTAACAATATTGAATACTGTTGGCTGGAATTGATGCAGATATATGATAAAATAGCTGATTGTGTTCGCCTTTTTAATAAAATCTTCTGCGGTCAAGTGAGGAATATTATCTTTTTTAAATCATTATTATAATATTTTAATCATTATTCCGTGTGGTGTTGGAGTATAAATACAATTTATCACCCCCTCTTATACCCGTGGGTGTCGTAAAAAACGACTAAGAGATATATTACACATATGACATATATGCAAGTGATGGAAAACTCGAAACAAAACCCTATACCAACGTGCCTGACTAGCATGGTATAGTAAGGTCAATTTCCCTCCTATTATTGAAGAGGCTCAAGCCCAGCAGTGGGACATATATGAGCCGAAATGATGATGATTAATTATTGGTTGCTTGTTAAGATCTGATTATTAAATGATAAATTTATATATCGTTTTCTTCATTTAAGATCTTCATGATGTACAATATGTGGTTATTATGCACGCTACTTATCATATGCCGATCTTTATCACCGTCTATCAGGGTAAGCTGTTTAAAATCGACCTAATCTGTGTTTAAACTTTGTTTAAATGAATTAAACATAAATAATAAGGTCTACTTTTACTTACAGCACTCACAAGTATATCTGAATGATTTATTTTTATATTCGTGTATAAACAGTCGTCCTTTATTTTTGGCAATAATATGTGAAATGTTTATGAGGCAAAGAAAGAAGACATTGTCACTTTTACTGCACACCTTAGTTTATGGAAAAGGTATTCTCATATACAAGTTTCGCTAATAAGTCATTTTATATTATTGTAGTATAGACATAGTTATCTATATATAACTGTTTAGATTTAAGTTTATAGTTAAATAGTGCTGTAAACTAACTATACTATATATAGTAGATATAGTTCAACAACAAGACTTCATGAAAGATGAAGAAAAAATCATACATTTTAAACACTTCTTCCTTTTCTTCTTTAGATGACACTAGCAACCCACCATCGCTTCGCTTTGGTTTCATTCGTCGTACCTGCGTAGTTCCCGTTCCCGTGAGAATACCGAAATAAAATATAGCCTGTATTACTCCCTGATATAATAGCTTTCCATTGGTGAAAGAATTTTTGATATTGGTTCGGTGGTTTAAGCGTGAAAGCATAACAACAAAACAAACAAACAAACAATCTTACTTTCGCATTTATAATATTAGTAAGGATGGAATATCAATAAAACAAATAACAATTAAATCGATCTAAGATGAGAGAGTTCTATTTTGTGTATACTTTTTTTCTTTAAAGCCCTTATGAGGTATAAGTAGCCCTTATACCTCACAAGGGCTTTAAAGAATAAGTAAGAGGATAGTGTATAAGATTTCGTCACAATTGAAAGTAAATACGCCTACTTTCCCATACTGCCCAGAGGGAATTACATAGGATTTCTAGTAGCGGTATTATCTATTGCCGCTCCTTATTCATCACAAGGGTGTCGTATAAGGAAAGTTTGTCAACTTCTTAGCTCGTCACAGAATGGGTATAAAAAAATACCGATAATGTATGAAAATGTAAAAACAGTTTGTTTCACTGGCAGTATTTATCAACTTATAAATTCCTTTCGTGTGATGACGGAGTAAGAGTACAATTCACCATCTCTCTTTTTTTTCCTAGGTGTCATAAAAGACGACTGAGGGATTACGAATAGGGGACGACTTAAGAATAAGGGAGTATACAGATTACATCTACGTAAGAGAAATAAAACTTGAAATAAAACTCTATGCCAACGCGCCTAACCAGCATGGATATTGTAGATGAATTTCCCTTTTATTGTGGAAGAGGTTCGAGAGCAGTAGCCCAGCGACTTATATAAGCCCTGAGTATGACGAGGATATAAGTCTTCATTAACAAAGCACATATGATATTAATAATATTTTACAGCCATATTAATCAAATGAAGTTTAATATTCCTTTTCAGAGAATGCTTACCAGAGCCAAGTGGAAACTATGATAATGTTAGTACACTCACGGAAACTAGAGATATCTGCAAATGTCTTTAAAGTGAATTTAACTACTGTTATGACTTTAGCTGGTCGGATTATTTCATATAGTGTTTTAGTAATACAATATTTTTATAATTATGTATTCTTAAAATGATCGAAGTTGTTATTATAATAACTCTGTAAATTTATTACTTAGTAGCAACCCGCACTCGCTTCGCTTCAGTTTCAGTCGCCTTACTCACATAGTTCCCGCTCCCGTGGGAATACCAGCATTAAATGTAGCCTAATTTACTCCTTATATAGACAGCTACCTGGTGGTAAAATATTATCAAAATACGTACAGCCGTTTTGAACATTACCTCAAATAAACAGACAGACAAAAAAAGATTAAACTGTATTTTAGGCATAGGTGTTGTGCAAATAACCGTGTGAGCATGAAAAAAGCTCAGGTTTTTGACATTATAAACCGACACTTCAATTTTATTTATTTGTATAGATTCGGGTCAAGCAATAATTCTAATATACTAATATTTCATTAGTTTTACATACTTATTCATATAGTGGTGTTTGTATCTTTATTATATATTGAAACGTTTGTGATCGTTCAGAGTAAATATGTCTGAAAATTTTCTACTATATAATCCAATTCCTCACTGGCCATGAGAATTTTAGAGTAGATAATTCTATTTTAAAGCCTAGTTCGGGCACCATTCTAAAGATCGTTATATATATTGCAATTGTTGATCAAATAAGTTATTATTCTTAGAATAATAACGTATAGAAGGATAGTGGCAATACTTCGAAGGTTCAAAATTTAAATCTAAAAATATTAATGGCGCGCAGACGATTACACACGTACACACGCACACCACTATACAAATTATCAAATCAAATTTTGTTTTTATTAACATAAATCGTCGAAATACTTTTAAAAGTAACGTTAAAAACCTTTATAAGTTTTACAAATGTGCTATGACACCATTTGAATGCACAAACCGTCATAATTACCTATTTATTTTTTAAGAGTTGCGTACGTACGTGCAGTACAATGACTTGTACATTACGGAACGGTTCCGGCGTAAGCTCCATTAGGCTCCAATTGAAATGCTTCACTTTTTGTGCGCGAAATTCTTCTTATAAGACCTTCTTATAACCTAACCTCTTAACCTGGTAACTTAACTCTTAACTTAACTCTTAACCAGTGGTACTAAAGACGTGCGCCCCTGAATTGACTCCCATCCTCACGCGCCTATACCGACTTTCCTACGCTACTAATAGGGTTCCGTCTTCGTGGAAGGTAGCCCATGTCCACCCGATCCCTAAAAAGGGAGACCGGTCTGACCCATCGAATTACAGGCCAATTGCGATAACATCCTTGCTCTCCAAGATAATGGAGAAGGTTATAAACCGCCACCTTCTGCAGTACCTTGAAGATCGCCAGCTTATCAGTGATCGCCAATACGGCTTTCGTCATGGTCGGTCGGCTGGTGATCTTCTTGTGTACCTCACACACCGTTGGGCAGAGGCCTTGGAGGGCAAGGGTGAGGCGCTGGCGTTCAGCCTAGATATCGCAAAGGCGTTCGATAGGGTCTGGCACAGGGCACTTCTATCGAAGCTACCATCTTACGGAATCCCCGAGGGACTCTGTAATTGGATTGCCAGCTTTTTGGATGGTCGGAGGATAAAAGTCGTCGTAGATGGCTCCTGCTCCGATACCATGACCATTACTGCTGGTGTACCACAAGGCTCGGTGCTCTCCCCGACGTTGTTTATCCTGCATATCAATGACATGCTCTCTATCGAGAGTATGCATTGCTATGCGGATGACAGTACGGGTGATGAGCGGTACACTGAGCAACGGAATATCCCTCGGAGTACTCAGGAAAGAAGGGTTCAACTTGTGTCTGAAGTCGAGCGCTCTCTGTGGCGGGCCTCGGAATGGGGTGAACGGACCCTAGTCTAGTTTAACCCCACAAAGACACAAGCTTGCGCGTTCACTGCAAAGAAGGACCCGTTTGTCATGGCGCCTCAGTTCCAAGGAGTAACTCTCCCAATTTCTGAGAGTATTGGGATTCTCGGCGTCAAAATATCGAGCAAAGTCCAGTTTGGGAGTCATTTGGAGGACAAAGCCAAATTGGCAAGCAAAAAGTTGGGCGTCCTGAACAGAGCCAGGCGGTACTTCACACCGAGACAGCGTCTTGTGCTATACAAAGCACAAGTTCGTCCTCATGTGGAGTACTGCTCACATCTCTGGGCAGGTGCGCCCAAATATCAGCTAGACCCACTTCACTCCCTGCAAAGACGGGCTGTTCGAATCGTCGGGGATCCCAATCTTACGGACAGATTGGAGTCGCTGGAGCAGCGGAGAGACTTTGGGTCACTCTGTGTACTCTACCGACTCTTTCTCGGGGAATGCTCCGAGGAACTGTTTGACTTGGTTCCACCGTCACCATTCTACCAACGTACCACTCGACATCGCAGCAGGGTTCATCCATTTCACCTGGAAACGTTATGGTCTTCAACTGTACGTTTCCAGCGATCATTTCTCCCACATACGTGCAAGCTCTGGAATGAACTACCTGCTGCTGTGTTTCCCGAGCGCTATGACATGTCCTTCTTTAAACGAGGTTTAAGAAGAGTATTTCCTTCACGGTAGGCAGCGCCCTAGCTGTTCCCCTGGTATTGCAAAGGTCCATGTGCAGCAGTTTCACTTACCATCAGGTGTGCTGCTTGCTCGTTTGCCACCGTTGGCAATAAAAAAAAAAAAAAACCTTCTATACGTTATTATTCTAAGTTATTGTTATTATTCATAATTAATCTTGAAAATCCGTAGTTACGCGTTGTTAAAGTGTGATTTTAAGTAATTCGTTATTATCCAAGACATTTATAAATAACCCCTCTATCATATTTATCTCACAATGGTCTCCACACAAGATACTCTGACTAGCATGGTATGGTACTTCAATTCCTCTACTATGCTGGAAGGACTCTTGAACCCAGTAATGGGACATGTATGAGCTAAAACAATGATTCGGCTATATTGGTTTTGTAAAGTTTATGTATCAAAATTTTTGACTGAATAAAATAGTAGGTAATATCTGGTTGACCGAGTTCACTCGGAATATTTTTGTTGTATTTTTGTCGAATTTATTTAGATATATATTAATAAAAACTAAAAATAAAATAATGAAAAAAATATAAAAAAATACAAAAAAGAGAATAATAATAACACCGAGATTCGATCCGACGCTGTTTGAATATCAAAACAAAACTAAAACAAGAGTGGACCAACTTCCCAACTGAGCTATCGTAGCTCATGACGTTGGCGCCGAAATTTGAATTCATATTCCTTTAAAATTTAATGTCAATAATGTTTCATCAAAATCGTTGGTGCCGTTCCCGAGATCCTGAATATATATATATATATATATATATATATATATATATATATATGTAGCTTTTTTAAGTAGTACTAAGTTTAATTTAACTTACTAACTCAACTCAACAACTTGCATCGGGTAATACTAATAATACTATCTATTTATATTCTCAAACCCGTTAATTTTAAAATGAGACCTTACTCAAATTTGGGAGGATTACTGGTAACATTTAACTTACTATTGCTTTTAAACTCTTGAGTTCACTAGAATCGGTATATACTATACTATTTTATATATATATATATATATATATATATATATATATATATATATTGATTTAAATCTTAATGTACTCTATCTACCTAATATTCTAACATAGTCAAACATAAGGAAGTATTTGTAAAATACCATCGGTGCTCGTTGTTCGTTTAACGATGGTTATATTTTCTTCAGTAAGAGGAAGAAAGCACTCGTAGCTAGCCTGGCTAGACGCCAATATACTTCAATCCACGTCGCATTATTAGGAGTTGTGCATATTGATGTCCAATTGAATTGGCAATTTATAAATATTACGTATCCTATATTTAAACCTATTTTGTTATAGGGTTTTATTTCAAGTTTTCCTTGTCTTGCAAACATATTACACACATATAACATCTCTTAATCGTATTTTACGCTATCTACGGGCAAGAAAGGGGGTAGTAAATTGTCTTCTTACTCAGTCACCACACGGAGATAATATTTACATTTAAATAAAACCTGGTAACGTCAAATAATTTCGTGTGGTGACGAATTGAGAATACAATTCACCATCCCATTTCCTATCCATGGATGTTATAAAAAACGTCTAAGAGATTATAATATGCTAGTAAAATCTTAGAAGGAAAACTGGAAATTAATCCCTATACTAAGCCATCTGATTCAGCAGTGGGACGTATAAAAGCTGTTACGACGATGAAATTTTTAATACATACATCTATCACTTAGTTTATATAACGTAAAATTATATGTATATCGATAAAACACGCTCTTATAAAGTCTCTCTCTGTATTATATATGTATAATGTTAAAAGACTAAGAACATGTCAAAAGTTTGTAAACTGCAGTATGATGTTAAGTATCCGTAGAGCGAATGGCGTATAACTTGTAAGAAAGTCTCAAACTGTAAACACTCTTCAAAATATTTTACACCATTCTGAAATTTATAGAACTTATTATTATTACTCGTTTCCACTACTATTCTACTTCTGTTTCATTAAGTGGTGGACTAAGAATACAATTCATCACCCTCTTTCTTCCCCTGGGGGACAAAAAAGAGGATCATAGAAGATGATATACAGATACCATCGTTGCAAAGGGGAAAAAAAATGACATTAAACCTTATACCAATCCATTTATCTGGAGACATATAGTAGGCCTATTTTCCCTGCGCCTCATGCCGCCCTAGCCGAGGCCGCGGGTGACGTGACCGGGGATTAGTCCGTCACCCACCAAGAAGCCGACCACGTGAGGAAAGACCGACGTCCTCCCCGAGGGGGGGACGTCGGTCGATGGGAGGGTATCCCAATTAGGGGTATTCTGTCGGGCCGACCACTGACGACAAGTTAACGCTGCTCCAGTGGTCGGCCCAACGACGAAGGCGACGTGGTTTTTGGGTGGGTCGCGGGAGTTGCGTGCTTAAGCCCCTCTGTCGCCCCGGACGGAGTGGTGCGGAGGCGCGCCGACCGCGACCCACCCACAAAAAAAAAAGGCCTATTTTCCCCGTACTATAAGAGAAGGGAGAGCCCCGCATTAGAATGTAAGTATATGTGCTCAATAGATAGACGATTGTTATTCCGGGTTTGGAGCCCTCAGCGTTCACCCACAGTCCGCGACAAGCTGTCAAGGCCATCTGCGGCCAACAGCTGTACACGCACAAAAAAAACGATTGTTATTGTTAAGAGCTTCTGCATAGCATCTAGTACTAATCTATAAATTGTTAATTATATTTAAAACCTTGGGATTTTTCTAGACCGGCTTCGTGTTAATCTTCAATGTATAAAGTTAATAAATATACACACGTTTTTCACATGTAGTTTTTATTCCTAAACACTAAAACTTGCAGTTCCACATAATTATGTGAAATCTAAATCAATGTCTATTTTGATCTATTACTAAAACTTGTGAACACATCGTTATTCTACGCTGCAGCAATGACTAAATAATCTTACACGGTGATTTACTGCAATACAGATGATAATCCCTAATGTTCCATAGTTATTGTTAGTTTACGTAGCTAGCACTAATTACTAACGCTTGGTATAGCGATGTCTTATGAGTATATTGCTATATGTAGCATTCCTTTAATATGAAATTGAGTAGGGTAAACCATAGAATTTGCCGTGTGGTGACGGAGTAAGAATACAATTCACCATTCCCTATCTTGCCCGTGGATGTCGTAAAAGACGAGTATGGGATATAATATGCACATAACATCTGTGCAAGAGAAGGGAAACTCGAAATCAAACCCTATACAAACATGTCTGACCAGTATGGTATAGTAAGTCAAATTCCCTCCCATTGTGGAGGAGGCTCGGGCCTAACAGTGGGACGTATGTAGGCTACGATGATGACGATGATGAAACCATAGAGTGATTGCCCAGTGACAGTGATTGCCCGCGTTTAGAAAAATATTGCTAAATGTGTGAATGGTATTATTCTGGTTCGAATAGAATTAATAAGATAGTATTATGGTTAATGTATAGTAGATTTAAAATTAACACTTGGCAATACTGACGAAAAAAAAATAGTAGTGGCAGGTTTTGTCAAGACGAGTGAACATGTTATCAAACAGGTAAACAATTTAATTCCTGGTCAGTATTTTGACTGTGGGTATTCACTAAACTAAAAATTACATAACTTTAGTTATTACCCTCCCTCATTTTAAAAATTGCCATATGTTAATATCTATAGTTATTGCCAGGGCAATACAGTACAGTAATTGTTTGCAATTACTATAAGTTATGGGCAATGACTATTTGGATGATTTTTATTTCATTACATTATATTCTAAACTATGTGAAGTTCTAAGTAAAAGCTGTTGATAGTATATTGGAGAGTTTATTAGGTTATAAGAAAAAAATAGTAAACAGTTGATATCTATAACATTTTTATGTTTTTTATGTACTTGTCTTTGAAATCCCTAACTGGCCAATAATTATATAGTTTATCCTATATGTCAATATATTTATTAAATAAAAAACCTTGTTCTGCATATTGTATAAAATAAACGTGCATAACTAAATTACAAAGAGAACATAGAGTTCAAGTTGAACAGATAGTTTTAATATCGTATATAAGCTATTTATGTTATAGACTCCATTTCAACGTGAATAGATAAAAATATTCGCATCACTGAGATAGCTATTTGCATTTGTAATACTAGTTTAAAACTGGAGCTAAAAAGTTTACATAAAACCGTTATACAATGCATGATGTTATTAAATGCTGAAGTTACTGGAAGTCACGAAAAAGTTTTGCTCTTTGGCTGACAGAT
This sequence comes from Lymantria dispar, assembly GCA_032191425.1. Taxonomy (NCBI): domain Eukaryota; kingdom Metazoa; phylum Arthropoda; class Insecta; order Lepidoptera; family Erebidae; genus Lymantria; species Lymantria dispar. The sequence continues at coordinate 13,909,123 of CM063449.1, read as the reverse complement.
CGATTTTTGTTTTTCCTTGAGTTTAAAATATTATCCTTAAGACCAGTATTTACGTGGAATTGAGCTTTGATGAATGGTCCTTTTTGATTGATAAAATATTCTGGTTGTATTATTACAGTATACATTAACCAATCTAAAAGAATTATAGATGTTATTTCTGTTTTTTTTTTTCTAATAAAATAGATTAGTACATTTAGGTACATGAAAAAACTGCAGTACTAAATAGTTAAATATGTGAATGCTCCTCTACATTTTCTAGATATGAAACTAAGATCGGTTTTTTTATATTCTTTGCAGTAGCACGTAGTTTAAATCAAATCTACACAGTTACCAAAAAGCTTGCTATACGTTTGTATATTTTAACATGTTTAAAAAGTTGTAGAGGTCCAATATTGTCGGGCCAACCACTGACGTCGAATTGCCCTGCTCCGGTGGTCGGCCCAACGATGAAAGCGACGTGCATCGCGGGTGGGTTGCGGGAGTGCGTGCTTACGTCCCACTGTCGCTCCGGACGGAGAGGTGCGAGGAGGGCGCCGACCGCAACCCACCCCCAAAAAAAAATGTGGTGCAATATTTCTTACATTAGTTTTACTTACTTCTTTCTTGATAGAGTTACAGAAATATTGACTATGACAAATATAAACGAGTATGTATATTTAAATCTTTATCTAAATTGCTCTTGAATTAAGCGTAAAACTATAAATACCCGAACAAGCACCATCCGCATAAAATAACAAAATACGACTAAACAATTTTCAATGTTTTGTGTTTTCTTTTAACGTTGCAATATTCAGAGATTTATGTTCTAAGAAAAACTAATTAATAAAAAAAGAAATGCGAGATGAAATTTATAGCCAAAGTTTTTATTTATAGGTTTATGGGTTTGCCGAAAACTTAATAGTTGTTTACTGTCTTGGTGTATTTTGTTCTTTTACCTAATTTCGTTGTCTGCTAACAATAAATTACAATCATTTCTTTTCCATATATGCCAATTAATCATGGGCTTTATTCAAAATGTAAGAAAGAGCCGCCTATTTTAACTTCACTTTTTTTAAGTTCACGCACAAAAAGTGAGGCATTTCAATTGGAGCCTAATGGAGCTTACACCGGAACCGTTCCGTAATGTACAAGTCATTATACTGCACGAACGTACGCAACTCTTAAAAAATAAATAGGTAATTATGACGGTTTGTGCATTCAAATGGTGTCACAACACATTTGAAAGATATAAAAAGATTATTAACATTACTTTTAAAGGGAAGTCGACGATTTATGTTAATAAAAACAAAACTTGATTTCATAATTTGTATAGTGGTGTGCGTGTGTACGTGTGTAATCGTCTGCGCGCCATGCGCCATTAGTATTTTTAGATTCAAATTTTGAAAGTTCGAAGTATTGACACTATCCTTCTATAAGTTATTATTCTAATGCAGAGACGTAGTTTTCTTCTTTTGGACGACTTTTATCATAATTGTTAGAAGGACACTTCCTACTGGGAATATATTGTATACTTAGTACGTCCCATGAAATTTGATATATCTCACCTTGAGCATAAAAATATAATATGTTGTGTAAAGTAACGAGCCAATCTTCTATCATCATCGCAGCCCACATACGTCCCACTGTTGGGCTCGGGCCTCCTCCACGATGAGAGAGAATTTGACCTACTATACCATGCTGGTCAGATATATTGGTATAGGGTTTCATTTCGAGATTTACTTCTCTTGCCCAGATCTTATGTGCAGATTATATCCCATAGGCGTCTTTTACGACATCCACGGGCAAGATAGGGAGTGGTGAATTATATTCTTACTCCACACGGAAATCTTCTATAATAAATCCAATCTCCTATATCTCTATATATTCAAAATGTCGGAAATGGCTAAAACGATTGCCACGAAGCATACAGGAAGTTTCATGAGCCATAAATCGGTGTTTTCAGGCAATGAAAAGTAGGTATTTATAATATTAGGGTATTTGTAGCCACTGACATAAGGAATAAATAAAAAGAGCGTGCAACATTAAAAAAAAGAATAAAAGTAAATAAAATTGTACTCTCTCACTCCCTCTCAATCATTCTCACTCGCTTGCTCCCTACTCTCGCTCTATAGCTATGTGCTTCGTGCAATGTTCGCCCTTTCTCGCTCTCTCTCAACCGGTCTCAAGCGCTCTCTTCCTTCTTGGACGCTCTCAACGTTGACATTTTTGTTCAAGAAGACTTGGACAAAATGTCCCACATTTTTGTGTCACTAAATTGCGTTTCATACGTATAAAAATTTCCCCATGCGTGCAAAGAAGTTTCACTTAAAAAATTGCTCATTTTGGTAAATGACAAGTACCTTAATCCAGACAGCTGCAGTGGAATTTTTGGTTTTCCCTTTTTGATATTTCTTCAGTATATAGATTATATCTGTCATTATCATCATCCTTTGTCCTACGGCCCGCCAATGCTGGACGTAGGCCTCCCTCATGTTTTGCCACGGAGTGCGATCTTCTGCCTCGATTCGTCGAGCGATAAGGGCCGCCCATTGCCACTTATAGTAATAAAAGGTCTCGCGGGCCTTAACAAGTAAATACCCGCGGTTCCGCAGTCACCGTCGAGGAGCGAAATCGCGCCGCGCAAAAGTCACGAACCAAAATGTGGGCACGCCCACTTTGCCTCCAGCGACGCCCCAAGCCGAGGTCCGTTCCCCACTGGGCGATGTCGCTTAGCATACTTTTCTCCGGGTTGAGAGCCCTCAGCGCTCACCCATAGTCCGCGGCAAGTTGTCAAGACCATCTGCGGCCAACAGCTGTACACACACAAAAAAAAAGCATAACTGAGTAGTAGCCTTCCTGCAAGTGATGGACTAAAATCCCTGTGAAACCCTTGGCTAAAGCAACATTATTTATTTCGATACTTTTTTTTTATTCTATGATTGCTTTGGTTTGGCCACACACCCCGTCCAATCGGACAGAGGGCATAAAACACCATAACTTGCTACACACGTACCTCTCTGTCGCTATATGGGTGGCCCAATAGCACCGGTCCTAGTTATTGGTGGCCTAAGGAATTCCTACATAATAAATGATTGCACGCTATTAAATGTGGTCTATTAAGACAGTAGGCGATTATGATTTCAATAGTACATTATTGTTTTTATAACTAAAAGAAAAATTCACGCCACCACACCGAAATACACCGTCATTCAATTCAGCATTTAATTATCCTAACTACACATGCTAAATTAGCTCATAAAAAAGTAAATAAATAAACTTCTCGATCGCACTTAAACTAAATGTAATTAAAAATGGAAGAAATTTGTATTAGCCATTTTGTTTTGAACAATAATTTATAATAGTTTGTTGATAATAACTAATTATAGAGTTAAAGTTAAAGTCAAGTTAGTTTTTAAATAATTTCGTATACCTAATTTCATTCTAGATGGAAGTGAACAAATTTATTAGCGATATAGCCGAAGTTTTCATTTTATTTTGATCAAGCAGTCTTTCTACGCAACATTTCTGCGCACTGGCTGTTTATTTTATCCATAATACTTTTTGTTACGTTACATTTAATGTAATATTTGAATGTTCTTTTATTTAACTTTGTAAGTAAAAGTAAGCATCAAACTTTTCAAAGAAGCATATTGTAGTTACTTTATGTTATTAACTTAAAAAAAAAACTCAAGAATATTTTAGGAATAAAAGTTATAGCTTCATTAACATGTAACTCACATAAAAGTTTGGTAATGTAATACTCCTAAATACGCAATAAATAACATGAAATATACGAAGGTCGGTGCTTACCTACCAAAATGTACGTTACGTATGCAAATCTTGTTCAAATTTTGTACAACTTTGCTTTCTAATAAATCAGTATATCTTTACGTAGACATGTTTCAAAAGTTTATATATATTATAACAAGCAGACCCAGCCACGCGTTGCTATGGCTAATGTTTTTGTTATATTACGTTTTATTAAACTATTTAAGTGGAACTGTAGGAGAACATCTGTCATGGAGGTCGTCATATTTTTTTACAAATGGCATCTATGTAAAAAAGTAAGTTAAAATCGTATATGACACGTTTGTAGGTTTGACATAGCAGCGCCATCTATTAATTAATCACTCAATCCAGTTAACAGATATCGCCATCTGTTAAAATCCTTTGGAGTTAACAGATAATTGTGAATGTCAAATAATAGGTAAATATAGGTACAGATCGTTTGGAGTTAACAGATAGTTGTGAATGTCAAATAATAGGTATACATAATACAAATAATTTACAATAAAATAATATTGCGACTGTAAATTAAGATGTAAGCTATCCTATCTTTCAAGTTGGATCAAACTGCACACGCTGTGCAAATTTGATTAAAATCGGTTAAGTAGTTTAGTTGTCCATCGCGGAGAACAACGTGGCACGTAATTTATATGTATTAAGATATGTTATCTCTTGACGGTTCTTTTTGTATATTGATACTTCGTTTCAGCGCAATACAATTATATATATCTCACTGTTGGACTCGGACCACCTCAACAATAGTAGTGAAATAGACCTACTATACCACGTTGGGGAGACGGGTTGGCGTAGGATTCAATAATATGTCAAGTTACTTTCTCTTGCAGAGATATTATGTGTACGATTGTCTTTATCGCACCCATTGTAAAAAGGATATTACAATGATATATTTTTTTCTCTATCACCACACGGAAATATATAATTTAACACATGCAATCGCTCTCTCCAAGTTCAAATAAAACTATATTACCTAGAATCTACAGGATCGTCTCATTCAAACACTATCCTACAGTATAAGAGCAGCGAAGAAGCCTAAACTAGTATTATTCGTTTATTAAAAACAATTAAAATCATAAATGACAATAGAAAGAAACGTTTTTGGGAAAAGTCTACTTTTGCCTTTACATTTTTTGAGTAGAAATTTAATATTAGTTAGTATACTTAATCACCAAATAAAGATTGTACAGTAGTTTAAAGTAGTGATCTCTAGCATGAAATTGATCAATTCGATTCTCATACATACGGTTCAGAGTCTTGAGTATAATTTGTACTTCAATAGCATGTTTGTAAAAATGTCTGTGATACAAAAATTTATTCCTTAGTGTATCGTTAAAAAATATATATAAATTAGGATTTTTACATAGTTACTTCGCTTAAATAAAAATCTATCGCACTAGAACCGTTTCCTTTTTTAATTTAAAGTAGCTCTTGTGCTAATAGATAAGATAGCATTCAAGATTTGATCCAAATGAGATGAGCCATTTCGGAGTAGTAACATACATTTCCGTGTGGTGACGGAGTAAGAATACAATTTACCACTCCCTATCTTGCCCGTGAATGTCGTATAAGACGACTAAGGGATATAATATGCACATAACATCTGTGCAAGAGAAGGAAACCTCGGATAAAATCCTATACCAACAGGTCTGACCAGCATGGTATAGTAGGTCAAATTCCCTCCCATTGTGGAGGAGGCTCGGGCCCAACGGTGGGACGTATGTGGGCTGCGATGATGATGACGATGATACATAACGATATTTGAGGTTCACTTGAGTATTATAAATTGTAAATAAAACAATTTTATGGATTTTATCAGCGTTTAGCATTAAGGGTCCCAGACCATCAACGCTGTAAAGTGTTTGAAACGTCGGGCAATCAAAAATCAAATTTCGTAAAGTAGTTTTATTTACAAATAGATTAACATTCAATCAAACTTTCGGATTGTTAACAGTAGTAAAATTTATTCAAAGTTATGGCCTGTATTATGTAATTTGTCTCCAGTTGTTTAGTACAGAGGACTACAAATAAGAGTAGATGAGAGAAAAACCGCTTATAAAGTGGCAGGTAAGGCCGGAATTCCGGTGACGGCCACATCCTGCTTTGTTTGCTGTTGAAAGCTTTTTAGTTTAGCATGTAAAACATTAGATATTATAGCTTTTTATAACAGTGAGGAAGTGAGCATAGAACTTTTATCTAATTCATGGAGTTAAACAATTTCAAGTACATATTATGCTTGATTTTATTTCAATTTTAATTAATTCAGTAATCCATGTTATTTTTAGTGTTTCTGTGGTATTGGACTAATGAATTTTGTTATCATATCTTCCTTTGCCGAGTGTGTATATGATTATGGATACGATTAAAACCTCTAAAATATAAAAGAAGAAGAAGCTAACTGCACCCAGTCCGGTTGCAATTGTGACGACAGAGTAGCTAAATCCTGATCATCATTCGCCTTTTTCCGTCTAGTAGACGTAGGCCTCCCTAATATTTCACCGTAAAGTGCATCCCTGTGCCATCAGCGTCCAACAACTCCCAGCAATTTTCTCTAAGACATCGGTCTACCTAGTACAGTGGCCCTACGCTACATAATCTGAAACTTGCTCGCCGTTCAAAATTTTTCTTCCCCAACCATTGTAGCTACATAGAACAATGTGGTTTGTCCATTACCACTGCAGCATTTTTTTTTTTTTTTTATGGGTGGGCTATGGTCAGCGCATCCGCGGTCCACTCCGTCCGGGGCGATGAAAGGACGGCGCGCGGGTCCATAATCCACCCGTACCCACGTCACCTCGTTGTTGGGCCGACCACCGGAGCAGATGTGACTTGTCGTCAGTGGTCGCCCCGACGGAATACCCTTTCGGGTACCCTCACCTCTCGACGTCCTGGGACGTCGGTCGCCGTCGCGCGGTTAGCCTCTCTGCGGGTGACGGACAATTCCCCGGTCCGATCACCCGCGGCCTCGGCTAGGGCGGCATTAGGCGCAGATACTCGCGCCTGCGCCGCCTGAGTCGCCGGCGGCGGAACGTGTCGCCGAATAGGAGCTCTACTCGCACACGATCCGCCGCCTCCTTCCGTGAGATTACGGCCTCACAGAAGGCGGCGACCGCCTCCCAGTTCCTGACGCTGACGAGCATCTCCCTGGCGATGGTCGACAGCGCCAGTCAGCACCTATAATTGCGACGAGTTCACGGCGATCCCCCTCCCATGCAGCACACTCCTCGAGCGTGTGCTGCGCCGTGTCCTCGTCGCAACTGCAGTGGTGGCAGGACGGTGTGCTCTCCCTCCTGATAATCTTGTGCAGGTACTTCCCGAAGCAACCGTGCCCCGTCAGCACCTGCACCAGTCGGAAAGAAAGCACCCCATGCGTCCGCTCCAACCACTCCATCAGCACCGGCCGGAGGGCCTCGACGGTCCTGACACCGTACCGAGGACTCTCCAGCCGGACTGCCCAACGGGCAATGACTTCTCGGCGGGCGTCGACACGCCAGGCGGTGATCTCTCTGATGGAGACCATGTCGCCGCGGGCGCGCGTCTCTGACACCCGCCGATAAATGTCGGCGAGCATCTCCGCCTCCAGGTCCCACGGGACCACTACCATTTCAGCATGCCCATTCTTTGTGATACGTCTATTCCACCCGTTTTCTGCGGATAGCCGTATTTGGGATATTTTCTCGCAGAAAAAATTACGAGCATTTAGAAATAAGAGTTTAAAAATAACAGTTTTAACTGACAAATCATTGACTCTGGTGCCCACAGTGTCAGGCTGGCTTTGCTTAAGGTACTAAACACTTTTTAGAGATGGCAGGAAAAAACATCGATCTAAAGCCATCGCTGCCATCTTAAGACATCGATACATCGCTGTTTTGCAATAGTAAACATCGATGGTAGGTATACATCGATATTTTTTACTGAAACATCGATATGTCGGATTCATCCCTAATATAGAGGGCATTTAGTTTTACTAGTGCACCTAGCAGTTTACTCTTTCAGTTAATTGCTTATGAATAACCTCTAGGCTCATTTAAAGATTATATTTCGTATATAGAGTCATTCATTTAGACATAACTATGATTAAATAACCTCACACATCTCTAAATGTCGGTCTCATGAAAACGCTCAAAATCGCTCTCTGTACTTTGCGCGATATAGCACATATAGCGGCTATACTCGATATTTCTCTACAAGATTAAATTCGTAATACAAAAATCCTTAGGAGAGCGGGTGTAACCGACATAGACCAAAGTAATTAACGCTTTGAAATGGCAATGGGCAGGCCACATCGTTCATCGAATCGGCAACCGTTGGGCTAGAAAGGATCTCGAGTGGCGTCGACAAATCGGTTGATGCAGCGTAGGACGATCCTAGATGGACTGACGATATCTTGAAAGTTGCAGGGAACCGTTGGATTTAAGTGTCATAGGATAGTTCTGGGTGGTCTATGTCCGATAGTGGATGGGCTGATAGATGGATGGATGCGTAAATATAGAATAGATTAGGCTGAAATTTTCATTCCAAAAATCACCTTACTGTTTATTCACCAACGTCAATTAAATGTATGTAGTCAATTAATGTAACTTATGCAATTTCAGAAGTAAACAACTCATATATTAAACACAGATCTCGAGAAAGGACACGATCGATCTTAGCTTTGTGCAACTTAAGGTTGATTAACTTGCTCAGCACGCCAAATAAACTTTTTGACAAGTCTTTAATGGAATGTTCTCAAATAAGTAATACGAACCATTATGTAAGTAATGTTAAAAACCCTGAGATGTTAAAAGTTAGCGGAGTTGTTGAGTACTTATCGTACATGTTCTTGAAAATTTAAACCTTCAAAGCTTCAATAACCCTTTCCATCTAAACTTCTATTTCATTGATATCACTTGACACATAACTTTGAGTTTGTAATTTCACAAGTGTTTTTCGCAGGTTTCCTTCCTTTTTTGTAATTAGAGCCTTACCAGACTCTTTTTTTTTGGTGACTATAGTTAATACCTGTCAGATACGTACGGGGCGATGAAAGGGATGCCATGCAATCCCATAAACTGTGTGTTGATAGCAGCAATTATAATACGCCGCCGATATATAATTTCATAGACGCCCATGGTATCAGATTAAAATCTGTTTATAGAAATATAACTTGATCCTTCTCACGTCAAGGAGCCTTTAATGTATTTGTGTTTTTATAACGTGTATTATTACCCTAGGTATTACTACATATCCATAAGTCAGAAGCTTTCTATTAGTTTGTTAATAAATACGCTGACACTAAATCAAAATTTCTGTCTTTAAAAATTTGCCGTGTGCTGACGGAGTAAGAATACAATTTACCACTCTCTATCGTGGTCGTGGATATCGTAAAAGACGACGAATTTAAATGTATATAACATCTGTGTGATAGAAATAAAACTCAAAATAAAATTATACCAACATGTCAGACCAGTATGGTGCAGTAGGTCAATATCCCTCCTATTGGGGGTGTATGAAATGGAGACGAAATCAATCACTTAAAAGTACCGTGTTCAAAGAAACCACAAAAATTTAAATTAATAACGTTAATGATAAGGTTAACAACAAATATTAATTTGACCATAGGTGATCATCGCGGTTCTAGTGTACTAAAACTACATAACCAGGAGGGTGATAAACTTTGATGAATTTTGTAACAACTCGGTGTCGAGGGATCTAAAGTTCAACCAACTACCTCTGTTATAATACAAGGTACCTAATCTTGATAAAGTGTACACAGTAGTATTAACGAGAAATTGAGGTAATTTAAACTTAGTTTTTGAAGACTGTTGTGCATAGTTTAACCGTACCAGTATTCAATTTTAAAGGTGACCTTAAATAAATTTAGTATCAATTGATGAGCAAACAAAAGATAAATGCTTAAACATATAACTCTATAAATATTACAGGCGTACTTTAATATATAAGATGAATCTATCTAATACTAACTAATATATGTCCCACTGCTATTATTCAAGCCTCCTTCGTGTTGATAAGGAAATTAACTAGTTATCCTAGAATATCGCGCATATTAGGTAAATTTCATTACCTTTTAGGTTGGTATATCTATATATATAAAAGAAAGTCGTGTTAGTTACTATGTTTATAACTCAATAACGGCTGTACAGATTTGGCTGAAAATTGGTGGGGAGGTAGTTTAGAACCAGGAGACGGACAAAGGATACTTTTTATCCCGTTCTTCTTTTTCTTCTTAATGGCAATGAGCTACTTTTTATCCCGTTCGATCGCGTTCCCGTGTGACACGGCATAAAATGTCAAATAGATTTAATTTTGTTTCTGTTTGTCCATTCGGACGGGCAATGGAATCAAAAACCATACAGCCAACTCTGATACAATTTTCTTCATATTATTTAACATTTCTTTATATAGAATAGCTTATTTATAGTCATGTCCATCAGTAAGTCAAGTCGTTACCATTAATTAGCCGCTGTAAACCTAATTAATTGATTTCTCTGGGATAATTCCCAGGTAGAATATAAAAATACACGTAAACCACTCTTATATCACATTCCTTACATATCTTAACTGTATTATATTACATAAAATATCAGCAAAATTATTCAATGTAACACTATAAAACACTAAAAAAATGAAAATAATACAAGAGCTAAACATGACATTTCCATATTCGCACCGAAACTCATGTCAAAGAGAATACAAGCCACTATGAAACGTAGGATAACAAAAACGCATTTGATATGTAATAACAAAACGCAAATGACAGCTAAACGTAATTTTGTTTATAGTTAAGTATGGTTTAAAATTTGATAATTATAATTTTCTCAGAAATCAGTCATCAGTAATTTCTATTCTCTTTGAATCATCATTAACAATGGCGAGATCAAGACGATCGAATCTTTCCCGACAAAGCTGTAATGGTTCCTCCATTAGCGAATATATATTCGGAAATTTAGAAAATGTATTTACACAAAAAAAATTATGGCGTTACGAAGTTCGCCGGGTCATCTAGTGATTTTATATATTTCATACGAATGATATTATAATGTAATAATTGCTATATGGATATATGACGAAATTAATAGCGATATTAAGTTTGAATCACAAAATTATAAATTGTAGTGCATTAACAAAATGAAGAAAATTTGTTTAATATGTACAGCCTCCTACAGTCTAATATCTAAATGCCTATTCGACTACGGTAAAAGGAGATTAGGTGAGAGTAATATGCATAGAATCCTATCTATCCTTTGAAATAAATTCTAATAGCCTGCTTTATAGCTTTGGTATGCAGTCTACTGAGCTGAGTAACTAAGACGCTGCGGCCACAGGTTTCTCCTTTATGCCTTTTTTTAGCGGCAGTCCATAATGTGTCGCTTAACGTCCAATCCGTCCGGGGCGACGAGAGGGGATGGCGAACGTGCATATAGTTCACCTTGTGCGTACCATCCAGCGCCAAGTGGGTGAGCCACCGGTACCCGACCTTGTCATCAGTGGAAGGAATTTATTATTTTATCCAGTGCCCTGTGCTTAATGAGATATCATCTTATACTGCGTTATCTAATTCTTAACGGATTAAATGCATTAAGAACTGGATCTAACTGGAGATATAATAAACCTGAAACTGAAAAACGTTTTTACAATAATATAAATAGAAATAAAAAAAAAAAACTGGTTAAGCGCGAGTCGGAGTCGCGCACGAAGGGTTCCGTATCATTATTTATAAAAAAGGACAAAAAAATCGCGTTTGTTGTATGGGAGCCTTCCTTAAAAATTCATTTTATTTTGTTTTTAGTATTTGTTGTTATAGCGGCAACAGAAATACATAATTTGTAAGAATTCAACTGTCTAGCTATCGCGGTTTTTGAGATACAACCTGGTGACAGACAGATGGACGGACAGACGAACGGACAGACAGCGAAGTCTTAGTAACAGGGTCCCGTTTTTACGTGCCGTCCGCTGCTGGACGTAGGCCTCCCTAATGTTACACCACAATGTCAATGTCAAAACAATTAAAAGTAATTAATTTTACTTTAAAAAAACAGAAGTTTTTTGTTGTGCGTATTTATCTAATGTTTATAGATTTTTCCGTCAATTATATACCAATTTTAAAGATTTCCATATATATATATATGTATATATATATATATATATATAATTTACCGATATTGATTATTACGCGATCGATTTCACGTGATGCTGCGACCGATTTCATAGTCATAATATCACTTATTAAAAATTTTATGAGGTTATTAAGAAAAAGGAGAAATTTCATAAATTTTATGGACATGGAGAGTGTATTTATTTAATTCGTTTCAATCAAATGAAAAGAACTAGTCATTGAGTTTAAAAGTCATCACTTAATGCTTTGAAGGAGCTAACAATGGCTTTTTTTGTCAGTATATACAGTAGAGTACATAGTGAGCACACTCGCCATACATTCCGTCCGGGGCAATGCAAGGGCGGTGCGCGACTCCATAACTCCACCATGGCTGACATTTTGTAAGGATAACAAGAATGCTCTTGAAAAAAGCAAAACACTGTATATACAATGTTTCATATATATAATAAAAATACTGCTAGTAGTATAATAGTGACTATCATAGTAAAAAAAAAAATTCAGAATGAACTTTTAGAATGAACTAAGCAAACATCTAGAGTCAGCGATCAGAATATAATCTTTACTTGTATTTTTACTTAGAAACAAAAATAAAATATTAGTAAGCAGAAATATTACATTTAAATTCTGCTATTACTTATTATAAAATACGTTTTACAGGTATGTAAATGTATATCAAATTTTTTTGTTTCGGAAAGACTACTAGAGAACATCATACGATATAGAGCAAATTCCATTAAACTAACCCTAGTCTTTGCTAGCATATTTTTAATTAATGTTTCCATATAATATCACTGGTTCTTGATCGACTGATTTGTATTCAACAGTTTGAGTCCAAGCAATCACGGACACTCGTAAAACTTAACGATATCAGATTTTATCCCTCTACAGGGCTTTCGAAGCAATCTCCTAAAGATTTAGGGTAAATGCTTGATCTTGTTAAGTTGAAGCTTATCGTTCTATTCAGGCCGCAATACTCAGGATTTTTCTGTAAATTGGACCACGTAGTACAGTCAACTATGTTAAATACATTTTACAGAAAGTTAATTGTCCTTCGAACCTTTGTTACTTTTTAATAGTGTTGGATTCTAATATCTAGCTTAACTAGTTTTGACAGCATATCCCACCGAGCAAGAAATCTCAATCCTCCGTAATCCAAATAGCGATATTCTAGGATTAAACCAGATCTCAAGATATTTGAGGGGCTCTCATACTCGGGCTCTCATCTCCTCTCGTATCATCATATATACTATTATATATGTTCCTGACTGCTGGTAATGATAGCTCAACCTGCTGTCCGAGGCACATACTTCACACATCTATTAGAACAGTTTTTGAGACTTTCATTATCAAAACAATGGATAATTTCCAAATTAGATGTTATTTATTAGATTCCCCGTTGAGCAAATATTATATACCATTTCAAGTCAGAAACTGCTTCTACATTCCTTACGATATCTTTTTCGAATTATTTCATCTATTATAATGCTCTTGTCTGCTTATTTCCCGTGGCCTAACTGTAAGGCATGGAGTGGCCAATATTGTACCAAACTACTGCACTACATGTTGGCTTTAATACCAACTTTGCACCAAACACTGGAAATGGACAAGCGTGGACCCAAGTTTTGTTGTTCAGTTGAGCTGAGCAGCTGACGCTGAGCAGACTATGGACGATAACTTATTTGCATCATATGCGTAAGCCACGCATATGGTTTAGGTACATATGCTTATTATTTGCAAACTCCAAGACATGTTCATTCGACCATTCAGTCGAGGCCGTTGTCATTTCGAAAATAATTAGGTATAGATACACAACCAAGAAACACATACGAACTGTAGCCCCAGCTCGCGATGAAGGACAGACCAATTTGTGGCGTGCACGCGATATTCTGTCCAAGATACCTACGCGCACTCCCCTGCTTGTTTCAAAAACCGACTCGTCGTGGGTCGGTGTTGGACACAGGACGATGATTGAACGCAATGTTCACATTGTGTCAAAGACTGATCCATACATTGGAGAATTGACCGCAGTAAGCTACATTGGTGCAATTATAACCAATGTGTGGCCGCGGCATAAAGGATGAAGTGATGTAAGAAGATAATAACGTTGCAAAAGAACAAAGATAAAAGGCTTTTAAGTAATTACAGACCCCCTTCTTTTTTAGCTAAGTGTACAAATTGTTTTTAACAGCCATTACGAATCCAGCTCGACGACTTCTAGCCCCCCAGAAAAAGCAGGATTTCGAAAATGTTATATGCACCATAAACCACATCCACAGGCTGCATCAGATTATATAGAAGACCAAGGCGTATAATCGGAATCTGTGTCTAGCGTTTGTGTTCTATAAAAAGCCTATGAATCCATTGAAACTTAGGCAATGCTGCATTCTCTTCAGCGGTGCCAAATCGACTATCGATACATCGAAACGCAACTATGTTGGTCCACATCCGGGATATGAGAACGAAACCGATCCAGTTGCAGAGAGGTGTGAGACAAGGAGACGTCAGTTCTTTGAAACTATTCACCACTGCGTTGGAAAATGTTTTCAAGATCTTAGGCAAGAACGAATTCAGCATCAATATCAACCACGAATACATCACTCACACGCAGGTGACTCCGTAGTTATTGCAGAATCCCTGGAGGATCTTGCTATGGTGGCTCAATGACATCAAGAAAGTTTCTCAACTAGTGTATCTGCAAATGGATAAAACGTCAGTCATGTTTAATGCCAATGTTATTCCTGTAGCGGTCGTAGCTGGGAATATAATTCTCGAAGTTGTCAATCACTGCTACATATATATAGTATATATATAATATATATATTAGGGTGTCCCTTATATGGCAAAAAATTTTTTTTTTTAGAATTTCGAAACGCATACCCTCTACTTTTTTTATAAATGCTAAAATGTACTTAAATATGAAATTTCATATTTGTAGCATGATTGCAACCCGTGCCGACCGAGCTCTAAAGTTTAATAAAAAATAGTGTTTTGGCCTGACATTTTGGTTTGATCCAAAACTAATTAAAATGCAACAAATAAAGTAAATATGAATAAGAATAAAATAAGATCAACATAAACTTTTATTTAAATATAAATTATAATAATAATTAATTAGGGTAACTTCTCTTTAGTGTAGTTTTTTTACAGTCTGGATACAGATTTCTATGTTCTTGAACACAACGAAACAAAAACTGTTTTTGCTCTTCTTCAGCCGTGATAAGTCCATTAAAATCTTGCATTAATTTAACAGCTCTTTCAGCAGTGTCATTTACGACCTTCAAACGACTTATTCGTCTTCTAGCTTCCAAAAAAGTAGGATTGTCACCCCAAGAAGATACATCCTCCTGAAGAAAACTGTCGTCGATCTGCAGTCGAGATAGAAATTGTTTGCTTCTTTGAGTCACAAAATCATCCAGCGTCATATCTGAAAGAAAGAAAAAACAGTTTAAAAAAGCAAAAAATAAGCCACGAAAATTTGAAAAAAGAAACAAGAAAATATTAAGCTTACTAAAGAAATTTTGCGTAATTTCTTCCTTCGATGGGATATAGCGTTTGGTGGAATCTGAACTTTCATCTCTGTTTAAATTATTAATCATTTTTGTCTTGGTTTTGAAATCAACTTCTTCATCAAAGAGTGATAACATGACTGTTTCTTCACACAAATACCATAAATGATGAACAAACTTGCTTGTGGATGCCTTGGAACTTGTCGCGTCTACTTTTTCATATTCTTTTAGAGCTTTCAAAAAGCATAAGTCTTGGTTAGGTGCTTTAATTGCCACTGTGCATTCGAGCCAAGGTTTAGTATACAAGGTGACGATAAATAAGCAAACATCTTGTAGAGCAATTTTGTCCTTTGCAGTAATTTTAAGTTGCGATTGAAGCAAACATATTTTTATAGAATAGATCGCTCTCGCCATCCATCACGCTTGATGCAAAGCTCCAGAGGACCTGAGTTTTCGTTTATTCTCTGTATCTCCTCCTAATAACACAACGCATAGTTCCACCAATTCGCGGTAATCGTCTCTAATAAAAGGTTTTTCCAGTTCAGTCTTATAAAAAGTTAACAAAGATGTAATTTTTGTCTCAGCAATATGTGCTTTAACGAAATTCAGAGGTGGCTCAATATTATCGGTGTTAATATTTTTCCAATTATCTCTTAACTTTTTGAAAATTGGAATATCTGGGCTACTTGTAATTTGCTTTACCTTGGTTTCAAAAACAGCTTTAAGGACCAACTCATAAATATGATGACGACAAGTAAAAAGCAGTAATTCCCTTTCTAAAGTCTGCTCCAAAATAGCACAAGCTCCACTGAAACGGCCAATATTTGAAGCTGTTGTATCGCAGCACATTATCTGTACTTTATCATGGAGGTTCCCGTCAAAGAGTGCAGTTGAAATGGCTTTAGCTTGATGTTTTCCAGAAGAACTCTCTAATTTTGGCACTGCAAGAAGCTGTTCTCTATCGTCAAATGAAGCAAGAATCGGCAAGCGTTCTTCTTTTGAACTTCGTACATCCAATCCAGGTAATAGTTTTCCATCCCAATGGACTGTGACTACGTCAGGCAAATTATTCTGGAAGTCAGTTTTTATTGCTTCTGCCCTGGATTTTCTCGCCTGAGTACGAATTCGCTTAATCGAAGATTTGTTAATAGGAAAATCATCGCTGTTCAGACCAAGCGCTTCTACAACCGCATGGAGAATGTAAACTGAGTCTCTTATGCTTAATTGGCATCGATCTAAAGCTGCTACCAGTTTAGGAGTTATGAAACTTTTCGTGCCTCTTTTAGAACTTTTTTCAGGGCAAGGAATCTGAGTACTAAGTTCAGAGTTCGAAATCTGTTCCTCATCCGAATTCTCCAGACATTCCAAGCTATTTATCGAAGAAGTAGATGCAACAACCAATAACTCTCTTTGTTTTACCTTTCTTTCCTCTTCTTCCAATCGTCTTTGCCTAACTCGTTCTTCTTTCTCCGCCAATTTTTTGTCAATTCCACCTAAGCATCCCAGTCGACCTGCCTCTCTCTGTTTCCTTAAAAAATCTTTGCCTTCCTCTATCTTCATTCTGTCGAAGGCGTCAGCATGTGCAATATCAAATAAGTTATCAAGGTCTTTTACAAAATTATTTTCACGGTTCTTGAACGTCACCTGAGTTTTCTTACAGTTTCTTTGCAGCTCCCTCCAAACATGATATAAATCAACAAGTTTCTTCACGCAGTTAGGAAATGCCTTCGTAGGAATTCTGGCTTTTCCCAAAATATAATGCACTCTATTATAACAAGATTCGCACTTTCACTAACAGTCCGCTTGACTTCACGTATATTGTAAAATAAAACGGTGAGAACTTGTCGATTAGATGGTAATTTTGCACCATTTATCTGGTGGCTTGGCAGTCCGATAAGGTAAATATTTTGTTTATCACTTCGTAATTCCATAGACATCTTCACACAATAAACAACAACGCACTAATAATGTTAGAAATCACGTATGAAATGATAATTGAAACTCGCAGTAACAGGTCGCAGCTCTGCACCCGCGCTACTTGTATGGACAAGTTAAAAACTCAAGTCGGCACGGGTTATCGTTTATAAATCGGGCTAATATTTATTTCTGTACTATATTAGGTCAATACAAAAGTTTTTAGAAGGTATGCGTAAAAATATATTGACATTGAAATTTAAGGGACACCCTAATATATATAGTATATATATATATATATATATATATATAATATATATATATATATATCTACGTGATAAAATTTGGAATACGAAGATCTGTAGAAGAACGCTTGTAACCGACATAGTACGTTGAGGTTCTCGTATGACGATCCCCAACTATGGGGCTTAATGATATCTTAAAGTCGCTAGGAACAGTTGAATGTAAATGGTACAGGATCATTTTAAATGGCAATTTCGTGCAGAATCCTATTTCCAACAGTGGATATCTACAGTCTAATGGATGGATGGAAAAGAAGAAAAAATCTTGTGCTAAATCAATTTCTATGCTAATATTGAGCCAATTATTAAATCTATGACAAAGTTTAGAAACAACCGGCAGAAAGCAACTTTTAATTAGATACTCTCATAGAGATTCCGGTTCGTAGATAATATTTGCATGAAAAAGACAGCAGTACAAACTACTTATTTTGCTTTCTCTAAAGAGCACTTTCAGAGAACTGCAACATTTGAATTGAATTTAGATGGAAATTGAATGTCTATGTTTGGATTGTATCGCTTAGACCTCTATGCGTTTGTGAAATCCAGGTTGTCTAAAATCTAAGTTAATTCTTAAGTAAGCAATACATCATTCTCTCAGCTCGTATACGACCTCCTACAAGGCACGAACCTCCTCCCGATAAAACAAATTAGCTGAATAAACGTATTGGCACAGAGTTATGTCAAATCTTACTTTTGCATTAATTTTACACGCTTATTCGATCGAGCCCTTATTCGATCTTTACGATAACCGTAGGTAAGATAGGGTGGTGGATTATTATATTTTATTTCGTTACCATAAAGACACTAAATGTCTTTCTTGTCAGCTGCATCTGACGCCGTGTGGTCAAAAATTATCAATAAAATTTAAAATATATTATAAATTTATAATCCCCTTCTATCGGTAACATCGGTCTAGCCGTTTAGGAGGAGTCCAGTGACACATGTACACAAGAAATTTAAATATAAATATATTTATACATTTCGCACTGTTGTTGACTGTAAGGTAATCCCGGGTGAGCCTTTAACTTCCCAACATCGCTTATTGCTGCTGGAAATTAAAATCGTAGGCCAAATAGCTAAGTTTAAACCTAAGCCCCCACCAAAAATTAAATGGTACAGGATAGAAGAAGAAGATTGTGCGAATGAATTCCGGAAGAGAGTGGCTGACAAAATGATTGAGATGAAAAATAGTATGAGTATAAAATCGGTAAATGAATGTTGGAACGAGATGGCTTCGTATATAATGGAAGTAGCGAAGGATATTCTGGGTGAGACGAAAGGTAAAGGTGTGATTGCAAAAGAAGCATGGTGGTGGGGTGATAGTATCCAAAAGGTCTTGAAAGAAAAGAAGAATGCTTTCAAAGAATGGAAATGTGTGAATGACGACAACCCGCTATTGAAAGAACAGAAGAGAATAATTTATATGGAATGCAAGAAGAAGAGTAAGAAAGGTGTAGCTATTGCTAGAGGTAGGGTACAAGATAGACTATACCAAAGTCTCGAGAGCCCCAAGGGGCAGAAAGAATTGTACCGTATAGCAAAAGTGAGAGAAAAGAATGCTAGAGATATTTTGCATGTTAAATGTATAAAAGATGGTAATGGAAGAGTCTTAATGAACGATGAAGAAATAAAAGGCCGCTGGAAGAGTTACTTTGAAAATTTAATGAATGAGGAGAATATTTGGAGTGGTGAGATAGTGGATCAACCAACTAATTTGGCTTTGGTAGGATAAATAAGTGTAGAGGAAGTAAGAATGGCTGTGCAGAAGATGAAAAAAGGGAAGGCAGTTGGCCCAGATCGTATACCTGTAGAGGTATGGAAGGTTTTGAAAGCTGAGGGATGGACGTGGCTGACTTTATTCTTCAATAAGTTGTTGCATGAAGAGTCGATCCCGAAAGAATGGTGTACCAGTTCACTGGTGCCCATCTTTAAAAGAAAGGGTGATGTACAAAAATGTAACAACTACCGAGGAATAAAGCTCATGTCACACAGCATGAAGATTTGGGAGAAAGTGATAGAGAAGAGAATAAGAGAGGAAAGTAGAATAACCCAGAACCAGTTTGGTTTTATGCCAGGTCTGGGAACCACAGATGCAATTTTTGCGTTACGTCAACTCATGGAAAAATACCAAAGTGCGCGTAAAAACCTGCACATGGTATTTATCGACCTAGAGAAGGCATACGACCAAGTTCCCAGGGAGGTTCTGTGGTGGGCTATGAAAGAACGAAGAGTGACAGGGAAGTATGTAAGATTAGTGAAAGCTATGTATGCAGGAGCGTGCACGAATGTCCGGTCGGAAGCCGGAGTCACTGATGAGTTCAATGTCACTGTAGGCTTGCACCAGGGTTCGGCATTGAGCCCCTACTTATTCCTCCTGGTGATGGATGCGCTGACATCGGTAATACAGGAGGAAGCCCCGTGGTGCATGCTATTTGCAGATGACATTGTCCTCGTCGGGGAAGAGGCAGCTGAGGTACAGAGCAGACTGGGGCAATGGCGTGGGAGGTTGGAAAGAGTAGGCCTTAAGATCAGCCGCACCAAGACTGAACATATGTTCTGTAACTTCGGTGGCCCTTCCAAATTCTCTCACATTGCCCTAGATGGGGTATCCCTACCGGTTTGCTCCGATTTCAAGTATCTAGGCTCGCTTCTCCAAGACGATGGCAACATTGACCGAGAGGTTAATAGTAGAATGAATGCAGGATGGATGAAGTGGCGGCAGGTCTCAGGGACAATTTGTGACACCTGGTTGCCTCTCAAACTTAAGGGGAAAATATACAAGAGTGTCATCAGACCTGTTGCTATGTATGGATCTGAATGTTGGGCATCGAAAAAGACGGATGAGAGAAGAGTGCATGCTACAGAGATGCGAATGCTAAGATGGATGTGTGGGGTTACAAGGTTAGATAAAGTAAGAAATAAGTATATTAGGGGAAGTCTAAAAGTGGCATCAGTGATAGAGAAGATTAGGAGCGCGAGATTGTCATGGTATGGACATGTGATGAGGAGGGATGAAAGGCATGTGACAAGGAGGGTTGTCAATATGATTGTGGATGGACGAAAAAAGCGTGGGAGACCCAAAAAGAGATGGATGGACTGCGTGAATGAAGATATGCGTATGTAAGCAGTGAGTGCACATATGACGGCTGATAGGAGGCTATGGAAGGTAAAAACATGTTGTGCCGACCCCACTTAGCGTGGGATGAGGGCAAGAAAATGAAAATGATATATTTATACATTTTTTTTTCGTTATTCCTGACGTTGATGTATAGTATAGCTGCCATATATTCATAACATTGACTATATCTTACACCTTTATATGAAATAAATGTACCCAAATTTAACTTCCACAAAAGCACATCATTGTAAATGTGACAAAAATACAGTGACTTTAAGAAACGATATTGTCGAACAAGTAACCGAAGTCCAATTCATCCTTACAAGTATAACATTATTGCCTATCCATCAATCCTTCGATGTCTCTTACTCTATACAGTACTTTTTATATTTCATTCAAAGTAACATATGATATTACAATTCGTCAACATCGTATATTTATATCTATGCTAATATTATAAAGAGAGAGAAAGAGAGAGTTTGGTCTTTTTATATATGGTCAAACATAAGACTTAAGTTATAAATCTATACTAATATTATAACGAGGAAAGGTTTGTATGTAACATACATACAACGTAACGTTGTAACGAATAGGCTCCGAAACTACTGGACCGATTTCACGCTTAAACCACCGAACCGTTTTCAAAAACTCTTTTCCCAATGGAAAGCCATAATATCAGGGAATAACATAGGCTATATTTTATTCTGGTATTCCCACGGGAACGGACATTAAGCGGGTAAGGCGACTGCATCCAAAGCGAAGCGAGGGCGGGTTGCTAGTCCTTTCTGATATTATAAATGCGAAAGTAAGTTTGCTTTTGTTTGTTACGCTTTCACGCTTAAACCACCGAACCGATTTCAAAAATTATTTCACCAATGGAAAGCTATAATATCAGGGAGTAACATAGGCTATATTTTATCCCGGTATTCCCACGGGAACAGAAGCTACGCGTTTAAAGCGACTGAAACCGAAGCGAAGGCGGGTTGCTAGTAATAAAATAAATTCACAATTATTTTTCATGGAGTAAAAATCCAATTGACACTCAAATGCAGTTCAATTAACTGTAGATTTTTTTTCTTATTGGGAGTAAGGGCATTTATCCACATGCCTTAATTGGATATGGAGTTTTATATTTTCATTTACATTTATTTCAATATGAACGAATATTGACTTATGAATTACTTTAAAAATAAATTTTAATAAAGCTATTTTAACATTAATCTTTCAACAAAAAAAAAAACCTACTTCAAACGTTTCCTCATAGATGTCATTGTCAAAACTGGACCAAATTTCTAATAAAAAAAGAATCATCAAAATCGGTTCACCCAGTTTAAGGTTCTGAGGTAACAAACATTAAAAAAAAAAAAAAAATACAGTCGAATTGAGAACCTGCTTCTTTTTTTAACTTGATTAAAAATAATCTCTCCGTGTGGTGACGAAGTATGAAATGAATACATTTTGCCACTCCCTATCTTGCCCATGGATGTCGTAAAAGACGATTCAGGTATATGATATACAGATAACACGTATATAAGAAAAGAAGCACTCGAAATAAAATACTATCCCCATCTGAACAGCATGATAGCAGGTCAATTTTCCTACCATTGTGGAGGAGGCTCGAGCCCAACAGTGGGATATATATGAGCTGAGATGATGAATAAAATAATGATAACATTATTATTGTGGTTTTGTTGGCTTAGCATTTTTATCATATGCTGACATTTTATGGAAACCATGAAAATATAAAGTACCAAGTCACTTATTTAGATGAATCTTAATGATTTGTAAACATAACAAATCTCGAGCGCGCGAGTATTACACAGCCTTGCAAATACTGTAAATGCGAAAGTAAGTTTGTTGGTTTTTAGCTTCCACGCTTAAGCCACCGCACAGATTTCGAAAATTCTTTCACCAATGGTAAGCTATAACATCAGAGAGTAACATAGGCTATATTTTATTCCGGTATTCCCACGGGTACGGGCACTACATGGGTAAGGCGACTGAAATTGAAGCGAAGCGCGAGCTGGTTGCTAGTTGTAACGGATCACTATGAATTTTATCGCGTTTGTATTTGATTTATAATTATCTACCCGCTACAGAAATTAGTTATTAAATTTGGTCTCACATTTTGGTGCAAGTAGTTTTATTTACAGGGGAATCTTTTTTAATATAATAAATAATTGATATGTAACGACTTTTTTGGTAATAAACTTTATTATTATTATTATATAACGGGTTGAATTGTTAATGCAAGCCTGCAAAATATCTCATTTTATTGTAAAAGAAACACTGACATGTACAAAAATCAGGTAGTACATTTAACCAGATCCATCTAAAAAAATTCTCGATACAAGTTTACATTTTTCCATATGTACAATTTTTGCTTTTAATTCAGTTTTCGTAGTATTCTCCAATTTTGGAGAGAGAATCCAAATAAATTTCGTATTCCGTTTCAATTTATTAAACTGTATGAAAAAATTAATATATCCAGATTTATACATACATTTTTATCTCCTTTTTTTTGAGTGGATTACGGTCGCCGCACTCCTCACTCCACTTCGTCCGGGGTGATAGAGGGGCGTAAGCACGCACACCCGTAACCCACCCGTATAGCACGTCGCCTTCGTCGTTGGGTCGACCACCGGTGTAAAGTTCCTTGCCTTCAGTGGTCGACCCGACGGAATACCCCGAGGGAGTACCCCGAGGGAGTACCCTCTCTCGTCGACGTCCCCTGCAGGGATGCCTATCGCTGTCGCGAGGCTAACCTCTCCTCGGGTGTCCGGACTAAATTCCCGGTTCGATCACCCGCAGCCTCTGCTAGGGCGGTATCAGGCGCAGGTACTTGCGCCTGCGCCGCCCCAGTCGCCGGCGGAGGACCGTGCCCGCGTGGAGTCTTTCCTCCCGCACACGGTCCGCCGCCTCCTTCCACGAGATGAACATTTTTATTACCATAACTGCAGTTTTGCTTGAATTTTAGAAGGATTTTGCAATTCACCAGATTTGTTTAGGATTTACGAGCCAAACGAAACTCAAGTTAGAAATCAACCGCTCTAAACCGTTTTTTTGTGTGCCGATGTAATTAATTAACTTCGAGATAATTCTAGATTATCACCTCAGCTCTGAGTCCCACTGAGGTTGAACCTTCTCGAAAGTGAGAAGAAAATTAACTTACCATCAATTTGGTTAAATTGATTATTATAGGATTTTATTTGCAAAATATGGCAATTAAACAGGAATATCTAAAAAAAAAAATCCGTGTGGTGACGGAGTAAGAATATAATTCACCACTCCTTATCTTGCCCGTGGATGTCTTAAAGACGACTATGGGATATAATATGCACATAACATCTGTGCAAGCGAAGGAAAACTTGAAATGAAACCCTATACCAACATGTCTGACCGGCATAATATAGTTGGTCAAATTCCCTCCCATTGTAGAGGAGACCCGAGCCCAACAGTGGGCCGTACGTGAGCTGCGATAAATTATAATTTTATTATGCCGTATTTTTGAATACTATTCAGCATTTATTGTGACATGGCACCGATAAATTATAAAAAATGTTGATATGTGATAAAAAAAAAAACAAGATGAAAAGGCAATAAAATGCGGCAAATAGTTTTTATTGGGGTTCTGTACCCAAATTGTAAATACGGAACCCTATTACTAAGACTTCACTGTCTGTCCATCCATCTGTCTGTCAGCAGGCTGTATCTCAAGAACCGCGATAGCTAGATAGTTCAAATTTTTACAAATTATGTACTTCTGTTGCCGCTATAACAACAAATACTAAAAACAAAGTAAATAATTGAGGGGAGGCTCCCATACAACAAACGCGATTTTTTGCCCTTTTTGCTCAATATCGACAATAGCAATAGGGAGGCACTTGTTTACCTAGTCAATGGTATGGAACCCTTCGTGCGCGAGTCCGACTCGCACTTGGCCGATCTCGCCGAACCGACAACCGCTGAGGAAGAAAGGTTCTCGAGTGACGACCACGTATCAGACGACGCAGTGTAGGACAATACCAGGTGGACCAACAACCTGGTGAAAGTTGCTGGGCGTCGTTTGATGCACGCAGCACAGGACCGCACTTTGTGGCGTAACATGAGGGAGGCCTACGTTCAGCAGTGGACAGCGATAGGCTGAAATGATGATGATGATATATGAGAGATTTTTGTATAACAATAATCAAATGCCACGTAATATAGTTCTTATAAAATAAAATACTATATACATACATAGATACAATACGTATGGATACTAGCCGTATAAATACATATAAGTTAATCCGAAAAGGTAGTTCGGGCAGATAGGATGCTACTTCAAAGAAGTGAGGCCACATAAGAACCTTGTAACGGTCATATCTATTTCATAATGCGCAAAATATATATTATTCTTAGAATAATAACGTATAGAAGGATAGTGTCGGTACTTCGAACGTTCGAAACATGAATCTAAAAATACTACATGCGCGCAGGCGATTACACACGTACACACGCACACCACTATACAAATTATCAAATCAAATTTTGTTTTTGTTAACATAAATCGTCGATATACTTTTAAAAGTACTGTTAAAAACCTTTTTAAGTTTTTTAAATGTATTGTGACATCATTTGCCCGCTAACCCGCCTGCCAAAGTGGCGATTAAATCATTATCCTTTCATAACAATATTCTTTTTCATCTATGGAACGGTGGATTATCTATAGATAAAGAAAATTTCATATTATCCTTAAAATTGTTACTGTCATTCCATACTTATTCTTCCATTCTTATAATATTTCTGTGTATTCGCGTCGTCTATGCGTTACAGTTTCATCACAATATGATAAAACTTAACTTTTTAACGACATTTTTCTTCTTTCTTAGAAATAATGGGAAAGCTCCTATATAAAAATATTACATAATTAGGATATAAGTGACTAGGTAATGATTTAAATTAATAATATTCGTATATTTATCTAAACAAAACATGTACCCTATGTTAGTTTTGAAAATATATTATAATAAGTGTTTTAAGATTTGTCATTCCTTATTCAGTAAACATCGTTGGTTCCTTCTTAAGCTATTATAGAAAAATTTTCACAGCTGTCGCCATGCCAATTCACTTAATGGAGCGCCAGTATAAAAGTTTTCTGTGTATTTTAAGCATTCTCACTTTCAATTTCTACAAAATATAGCTAGTGAATTAATATTTTTTTTTAATCAGACAGTTTAATACAGAGTTACCGCATTAATTTTTGATCATTTTCGTTAATATTTTTAACGATTTTCAGTCAGTTAAAGGTCAGTGAGTAACTATAAAATTCATTTGCAATTTATTACATTTTATAGAGTTTATTATTTCTTTTTAATTTGAATATTTTAGACAGTGCGTGCAGATCATTAAAGTATTCCAATTAGTACTACTTAATGCTACATATAAGAATATGAATATCAAGATATATCATTTTAAGTTACACAAAATGGTTGTTAATAATATCGTAAAATAAAATGTGACGGTGGCGTTATTTAATATTACCCAACGGTTTTTTTTTTTTTTTATGTGTGGGCTATGGTAAGCGCACGCGCGGTCCAATCCATCCGGGGCGATGAAAGGACGGCGCGCGGGCCCATAACCCACCCGTACCCACGTCACCTCGTTGTTGGGCCGACCACCAGAGCAGATGTGACTTGTCATCAGTGGTCGGCCCGACGGAATACCCTTTCAGGTAACCTCTCACCTCTCGACGTACTGGGACGTCGGTCGCCATCGCGTGGTCAGCCTCTCTGCGGGTGACGGACAATTCCCCGGTCCGATCACCCGCGGCCTCGGCTAGGGCGGCATTAGGCGCAGATACTCGCGCCTGCGCCGCCCGAGTCGCCGGCGGTGGAACGTGTCGCCGAATAGGAGCTCTACTCGCACACGATTCGCCGCCTCCTTCCGTGAGATTACGGCCTCACAGAAGGCGGCGACCACGTCCCAGTTCCTGACGCTGACGAGCATCTCCCTGGCGATGGTCGGCAGCGCCAGGTTGGCACCGATAATCGCGACGAGTTCACGGCGCTCCCCCTCCCATGCAGCACACTCCTCGAACGTGTGCTGCGCCGTGTCCTCGTCGCAACTGCAGTGGTGGCAGGATGGTGTGCTCTCCCTCCTGACAATCTTGTGCAGGTACTTCCCGAAGCAACCGTGCCCCGTCAGCACCTGCACCAGTCGGAAGGCAAGCACCCCGTGCGTCCGCTCCAACCACTCCATCAGCACCGGCCCGAGGGCCTCGACGGTCCTGACACCGTACCGAGGACTCTCCAGCCGGACTGCCCAACGGGCAATGACTTCTTGGCGGGCGTCGACCCGCCAGGCGGTGATCTCTTTGATGGAGACCATACCGCCGCGGGCGCGCGTCTCTGACACCCGCCGATAAATGTCGGTGAGCATCTCCGCCTCCAGGTCCCACGGGGGACTTCCGGCCAGGAGGCACGCTGGCTCTGTTGCCACCGTGCGGTAACCCCGTATGGCCCTGATCGCCATGACCCTCTGTGGTCGCCACAGGAGGGCCCTAAGACGGACGGTCAGGGACCCCGTCCACACCGGTGCGCCATACAGGGCCATCGACCGGATCACCCCCGCATACAGCTGTCGGCACGTAGCACTGGGTCCGCCCACATTCGGCATCAACCACGAAAGGGCGGACGCCGCGCCGACAAGCCGGGGAACAAGTCGATGGAGATGCTCCCGGAACCAAAAATGCCCGTCGAGCACCAGGCCCAAGTACTTCATGTGGGCCTGGATGCTGATGGTGAATATTACCCAACGGTAGGCAGTAATGTCAACGTTGTAAAACAAAACAAGTCATCAGTATAAACAGTTTTTAATGCACTACTATGTTTTATACTAACTTGTGTGGGTGGCTGCGCTTGCCTTAATGTAGACTTTATAAATTAAATCTATGGCACGGGCACCACATATTTTTTCACAGTATTAAACGTAGACTGTAGGCCTATCGAGATTCCAATATAAGTGCACAATTTTATTTTTTGCCAATTCCTATTATTATACGTTTTACACTATACATTTTGTCAGGATTAACGTAGACTAGACTAGCTTTTATCGCCGTAGTGAATTTTATTGTTTATTAGTTAACAATTGATTAACTCAAAGGCTGGGTTACCACTGCCAAGTTATGAAGGATGCACCTTCGTATCACAACGAAACTTTTTAGCCATTGGTGGTGTTGTAAAAAAATAGATACATTTTCTTAGATTTGCCATAGTCTTGCTATTATCTGACCAAAGAGTTCTTCTTCTTTAGATACTAAGAAACCACAATACTGTTAATTATGCAAATTATAACTTTTCTTTATTTATAAAGGTTTTCTTGTCGAAGGTGTAATCAAAGACCCATCAGTGCTTTTCCAAGCCATCATAAATTTTGTACTGGAGGCATGCCTTTTACTGGTAACACCTCCTCATCTTGACGGCTCATAGACGTCTCACTGCTGGGCTCGAGCCTGCTCCATAATGGAAGGGAAAGTCACCTACAATACCACGCTGGTCAGGCGGGATGGTATAAGGTTTTATTTCAAGTCAGATATTCAGTGTTGTTGGAGCGTCGAATGGGACGATATCGGAAAGGGTAACCCGCCAGGCTGGCCACGGTGTGCAGGAATCGGTACCAGTGGTCGGCCCAATGGGCGATGGGAAGAGAATACCGTAGGTAATGGGGCCGCACGCCGCTCATCCGTCACCCCTGACAGATTGGGCGGGATGTGCCCAGGCCATAGCCTGTTGGCCGGGACTCCGCCGTGATTTTACGGGATTACGGTGGGTTATGGGGCCGCGTGCCGTCCTTTCGTCGCCCTGGACGGAATGGACGATGTGTGCGATGACCATAGCCTACCAAATGAAAAAAAGTTATTTGCCAGAAAAAAAATAATTAATATATAATTGAATCTACGATAGTATAAATAATACACCTTTTTTTTTGGGGTGGGCTGCGGTCGGCGCACTTCTCGCACCACTCCGTTCGGGGCAACAGAAGGGCGTAAGCACGCACATCCGCAACCCACCCGAACACCACGTCGCCTTCGTCGTTGGGCCGACCACCGGAGCAGGATTACTTGTCATCTGTGGTCGGCACGACGGAATACCCCCCTATTTGGGGTACCCTCTCAGCGACCGACGTCCCCCCCACGAGGAGGACGTCGGTATTTATAAATGATACACCTTAGGAATCTTTTATACTTAGGAATTATGAAGCAAGAAATATAAATATTATTTTTTAATAAAATTTCCTCTACAGAGTTACTTACTATAAACTTTAAAGTCGAGTTTGTAAATATTAGCTTAGTCTTTGAAGTCGTGGAATGTGATATAAAAGGAACATCGTGAAAGAGGTTATGTCAGAAGCTTTCAACATTGTAGCGCAACCAAGTCAGGTTTTATGTTGATACTACTTACTTTAAGTGCACTGATGAAACCTAAGGCTCCTTTTATATTTTATAAGAAAGTCTAAAATATAATAAAATTATGTTACGAAATAGAGGTACACTTTGCTATAAAGCTTAAATTATGAATATAACATATTTTACATTTACGGAAATCTGCAGAAGAATGGGTGTAACCGACGTGAACGAATGCATGAACAATTATTACGTTGAAGTGGCAAAGAGCGGGCCACATCGCACGAAGAACCGACAACCACTGGGGAAGAAAGGTTCTCGAGTGGCGACCACATATCGGACGACACAGTGTAAGACGCCTCCCCACTAGGTAGATCAACGACCTGGTAAAAGTTGCTGGGCGTTGTTGGCTGCAGGCTGACTTTGTGCACGACTGCACTTTGTGACGTAACATGAAGGAGGCCTACGTTCAGCAGTGGACAGCAATAGGCTGAAATGATGATGATGATGATTTTGCATTTTAGTTATTGCTCTAAGAAACAATTTTTTTTATTGTTGGGAAATATATAAAAATGTAATTAATGATCACACAGAGATGCAGAGTAATTATTTGTGGCTACAACAAATAAATAACCTGCATGAGAACCAAACCGAAATATGCACATTGAGAACTCGCTACATAAACCATTACACTATTTGTACAATTATATTAACCTACACTCATATCCATTCCGATGTAAGCTAGAAATATGAAAGACGAATAAACAAAATATGACAATGAATAAAAAAAGATTTCTGCATTACATCATAGCATGAATGACTGAATCGACAGCCATACTCTAACACAGATGTAAATTGACAGCCAATCTTACTTTAAGTGCTACAGTAGCTCGGCATTGTGATTTCGTTTACTGATTTACTTGATCTTATTGTACGTTATTTTACACTACATCTCAGGCCTAAACAGGTTTATATCACAATAATAGAAAGAGAAAGTCCTATTTAGCAACAGGACAATAATACATTCGTAGACTCCATACGTGTTCGTGTAATTTGTAATAATAAACTAAGCGCCTCACAAGGAAAATTGGCAGCAACTCTCTTGTAGGAAATATATAAAAGCTCTCTGTGATCACCAGCCCGCCTGTGAAGTGTAGTGATTACGATACTATCCCCTCATTATGGGAGAGGCCTACGTCCAACAGTGGATGGTGAAAAATTAAATGTCGATAATGAAACGAAGAACAGAAATAAAATAATGTTGTCATTACTGTTAACTTTCTTGTGACTATTGTAAAGAATGGCTAAGTGATTATCAGTAAAATATGTAGGAGCACTGCACTAAGAAACATAAATAAATACTATGACACTAGCAACCCGCCCTCGCTTCGCTTCGGTTTCAGTTGCCTACCCGCGTAGTTCGCAATTCCGTGGGAATACCGGGTTAAAATATGGTCTATGTTACTCCCTGATGTTATAGCTTTCCATTGGTGAAAGAATTTTTGAAATCGGTTCGGTGGCTTAAGCGTGAAAGCGTTACAAACAAACAAACAAACTAACAAACATCTTTACTTTCGCATTTATAATATTAGTATGGATTATAGTAGATAATCTTCCCCTTAGAGTGACTTATGTCCAATATTTTTTTATTACCGATGTTGGCTAACGAGAAAGCAGTACACCTGATGGTAAGTGATACTGCCCCACATGGACCTATGCAATACCAGGGGCACCACTAGACCGTTGCCTACCGTGAAGAAAATACTCTTCTTAAACCTCGCTTAAAGAAGGACATGGCATAGCGCTTGTGAAACGGAGCAGCGGGTAGTTAATTCTAGAGCCTGCACCTTCGTGGGAGAAATGATCGTTGGAAACCTACAGTTGAAGAACGTAGCGTTTCCAGGTGAAATGGATGAACCCTGCTACGGTGTCGAGTGGTACGTTCCTCAGAGCATTCCCCATAAAAGAGCCGGCAGAGTACACAGAGTGACCCAAAGTCTTTCCACTGCTCTGGTGATTCTAATCTGTCCGTAAAACATCCAACGGACACCAATAGACTAATTGAAGGATAAATGGTTTGTTTTTAACACAATCCATATTAATATTATAAATGCGAAAGTAAGGATGTTTGTTTGTTTGTTTGTTTGTAACGCTTTCACGCTTAAACCACCGAACCGATTTCAAAAATTCTTTCGCCAATGGAAAGCTATAATATCAGGGAGTAACATAGGCTATATTTTATCCCGGTATTCCCACAGGAACGGGCACTACGCCGCGGGTAAAGCGACTGAAACCGAAGCGAAGCGAGGGCGGGTTGCTAGTAAATAATAATCTCAATAATTCAAAATCTAAACAACATAACACTAAACTAGCTACTGTTAAAGTTATAATAATACCGTTTAGATAGAGTTTGTAACTTGTGGAAAATGATGGGTTTGTGCCAAATCCAATTTAAGGAAAATTATGCTGTACTGCAATTGTAGGTAATTTAACTATGGAAGTTGTACAAACTCTTAATTGAACCGCCAAAGCTTTTAGATTTAGTTGTGTGTTTGGAGTTGACAAATTTAAGTATAGGAAATACTTACCTCTTTTAAAGAGCATTGCAATGCAGCTCAGCTTTCTGCGACCTGAATGGAGTAAAAAAAAACATCTTTATTCTTATTTCACTACATATACGTTCAGCTATTGTCGTAATGTATTTTGGGAGTCCTGCTTAAAATAGAGATTAGCTTACTATATCTATTTGATTGAGATACCAAGGTTTCCTCCTTTTTTAAGTAAAATTGAAAATTTTAAATAATCCCCGACACAAACTAAAGAAATATAAAAAAGTATTACACTCTCTTCAATATGAGTTATTAAATAATTTCCATTTAACTATTACATTGGTACGCGTGAAGCACTCAATCGAGTTATCATTATGGATATAATTTTTTAAAAGAGCTGATACTTATACACTGCTGGATATTAACCAAACATTACTAAGAACCACGTCAAAGAAACTAGCTTTCAAATGAAAAAAAACCGTATCGAAGTCGGTCCATGCGTTTGAGAGCTACGATGCCCTAGATAGACACACACACATCGACATCAAACTTCTTAAAACCCCTCTTTTTACGTCGGGGTTAAAAAAACAACTTTCACATGTCTACTGTAAGTATATTTTTATGCGTGTTCGGACATAGCTTATTTCTTTATGAATCAATTAAGATTATTATTTTGATTATAAACTAGCGACCCGCCCATACTACGTTTTGGTTCCTGCCGCTTTAGCCCCGTATTTTAATTCTGCATTATCTCCTAAGATATGGTCTCGGGTTCCAGTCCTAGACCACGCAAAATTTTATAGGGTTTTTCTGAGCGGAAATATAGCCTTAGTTACTCCTTATATTGAGACAGCTGGTAATAAAATACTATCAAAATCAGTCCAGCCGCATTGAAAATTACTCGCAACAAAAAGATAGACAGACAAACTGACAGACAGATAATTTTTTAAACTGGTTTTTAGGCATAGATATCTTATTTCACCTTGCCTCAAGGTCAATAACCCTGTGAGTTTGAAAAAAAACCTATTATTTTGATATTACACACTTGAATTTTATTTATTTGTTTAGAAGAGCTATCGATCAACGTCCCCTGTTGAACATGGGCTTCCCTCTTCTTTGAATAATGTCTTGATTACCACGCTTGGCAGGAGGATTGACAGTCGCAGTTGCTATTTTATATTTTTCTGGAAGCGTGGTGCTTCTCATTCTTTTCATGACTCTTTCGTTCCTTCTTCATTCTTTTTAAGAGTTAGTATTAAAGAAATCAAAAGGTTTATCCTTACTAATATCATAAATGCGAAAGTAAGTTTGTTTGTTTGATACACTTTCACGCTTAAATTACCAAACCGATTTCAAAAATTCTTTCACCAATGTAAAACTATATTATGAGAGAGTAACGTAGGCTATATTTTATTCCAGTATTCCCACGGGCACGGTAACTATGCGGGTAAGGTGACTGAAACCAAATCGAGGCAAGGGCGGTTTGCTAGTAAATTAATATTTTGCAAAACAATACGTAACTAACTAATGGTAAAATCATAAAATCTGGTGTTAAAACCGTCAATTAATAGTCTTTTTTGCCATTAATCCCTGTACAGTTTACATAATTGGAACTCCAACAACAGAATACAGTATGTATACCTATAACTTTTTTGTTAATCTATCCCAAGCTCAAAGTAAATATGTAAATCAAAGCTAATCAACATATTGGCATAACCTTAACTGGTTAAAACTATAATTTCATCTGAGCTCACATGACTCCCACCGTTGGGCTTTATCCTCCTCCACAATAAGAGAACAATTGACTTACTATATCGTGCTGATCAGACGTGTAGACAGAGGGTTTTATGTAGAGTTATTCATCACTTGCATATACATTATATGCGTATATACATCCTTTAGTCGTCTTTCACAACGCACAATTTCATACTGTTTTTTTTTTCTACGGTCAGCGCACTCGCTGCTCGGCTCGGTCCGGGGCAACAGAGGGGCTTGCGGCTCCATAACCCACCTATGACACGTCGCCTTAATCGTTGTGCCGACGATGCAGGGTGACTTGTGTCAGTGGTCAGCCCGATGGAATACCCCTGAAGAGTACCCTCTCTTCGACCGACGTCCTGCGTTCAGAGACGTCGTTCGTCCTCATTCGGCCTCTCAGCGGGTGACGGACTAACACCCCGGTTCAGTCACCTCGGCCTCGGCTAGGGAAGAGATTCAATACTGACATATTCTCGAGCCTTTTAAAATCCCGCAGATTATTTACTTATTAAATCATAGGATGGTCTTCTGTAAGACCTGGATATATAGATGCTTGCCGATATATTATGTTGGTAGTTTTTATAACAGTAATATTGTTGGGCAAGTCGGCTAAAGATGTCTCTAGTCATTGTTTAATTAATGGAGATGCTTCGGCTGCTGGCGATGGTGGCCTAGTAGTGATTAAATGCTCACAGTTTCAAGGAAGAAAATATGTTAAACTACCAGTTCTAATTGTACTGGGGACAAAGTTCAAGATATGCTTAAAGTATATCCGGTTTGGGTAGGAGCGTTGTGTGTTCCTGGAACCACTGTTATGCAGCTATCATTTGCGATCATCGTCAGGCAATGGTAGGAACTAGGACATGATCGCTTTCTTCTACACAATTATAGTTGGATGAGCAAGGTGACGGTTAAATTCAGAAACAAAACCCTCTACGCTAACACTTAGTTGATGCAAACGAATGAATGTGCCTCACTCTTAATGCCTTTAAAAATCACAATTTAATCGCTATTTTTTTATTGGTTGATATCCAAATTTAATAGTAACGCAATTAAAATTATTTTTCTTCAATATTTTCTTATATTTTCCTTCATATTTTCTATATTATTTTGTAACTAAGATATAGATCAAACGCAAAAAAAAACATTTTTAAGCTCATACGAGTTTTATACACCAGTTATATTTATTGAACAGATAGATCTTGTGTTCCGTACAAGGTTAAACTTTTTTCGATCTATAAATTTCTCACGACCTAAGTTCTTTACAAATAAAAAGAAATATAATTGTTTGAAATAGATTGGAACGCCACCTAATGGTTCTTAATTGCATTGTTTTAGTGGTCTAATACTATCTTCGAAATATTGCCTGTCTAATGAAACTATTTTTGGGCATTACGGTTTGATGATTTCAAAGTTCATAACGGATACAGAAATATTTTTTGTGTTTTAAATATATAATATATAGATTTGTAACTAACAAAGAGGCCAAAGCGCGTGGGTTTAGGTAAATATATACACACATAAACAATATTATTATTTTTAGTTTACATACGGAGGCAAGATTTAAATATGCATGCAAAATTAAATTTGTACCGTATATATTAGTAAAAGTAGCATTATAGCCTGTGTAACTCTTATTATAGTCCTATAAACATAACATAAAAATTGGCAGGCGTGTAAGTTTCATAGCGGGCTATCATTTTATATTGAAAATCAATACCCATTGACCGTGGATATTTCGAAAGCACGCTCAAAACATTAACCGTCCATGTATAGGATACACTTCAGTAAAGTTCAGGCTGCCCCCAATAGCTGTAAACATCGTAATAATCGTAAACTGGCAGGATTTTACGGTGAACGGATAAGACTTACAGCATTAATTTAAAAGTAGATTTTAAGCTAACGGAAATTGTGCTTAAAACATTTCATTAATACATTCTTTATTGTACACATTGAATTGTAAAATATTTATATAGATATACAGATATCACTCTTATCTGACGTAGACATAAAGTTCTATGACCTATGACACCAGTTTTAGTTAGACAGATACCGTGAAACTTCTCTTGCTTTAACTACGACATGCCTCCTCTTTCATTCACATGCGAAACAGTCTCCTACATAATAAAATT
The DNA here is from genome assembly GCA_032191425.1 of Lymantria dispar. Classification (NCBI taxonomy): domain Eukaryota; kingdom Metazoa; phylum Arthropoda; class Insecta; order Lepidoptera; family Erebidae; genus Lymantria; species Lymantria dispar. Next base: position 13,873,565 of record CM063449.1, on the reverse strand, counting down.
ATTACATAATAAAATTATGTTATACTGCTCAGAAGAGCTGAGTTTACTTTCTTAATCTAATATAATTTCCATAGCCATACCTAATAAAATAACTGCGGGAAGGGCAACTGAAGAATACTCGAATATTTTTAGGTGAGCATTGGGGAAGAGAGCCCTGATTTTTAATTAAAATTTAGATATATAAATTTCAGTATAACTATTATACTGCTCCATTTTTTTTGAGTTACTTGTTAGTATTACACGGAGTTAAATATCTTTATAATATATTTAGACATTAAATATCGCTTAACTCACCTTAGTATAAAATTCATAATTATAAAACAAGGAAAACGAGAAGATTTAATGAAAATCTTTTGGGCCCGTCTGAAGAGAAAATTTAAAAGGGTAAATCAGAATTATTTAAATCAACTGTGAGCAAAAATGTAATTAGAAAATCAGTATTATGAAGATAACTTGAAGGGACATTTTGGCTTAAGCGCCTTAAGCGAGTAACGAGAGTTTAAATTTTATTTATTTATAATCTCATGCTCTTATCTACAAAGAGAGAAATAAATGTGTTAAACCCAGGATTAAGACCTTCTGGTTTTAATATAACTTACGACACATACTGCCACTATATACTATATATGTATATTGAAACCTTATGTGATATTTATATAGTTGTGTCAGGTAATCAAAAGCGTAATACGTCGTGTGGTTCATTTAAAGTCAATGAATCGGTTCCAGTGGTCTGCTCAATGAGAGAGGAAATAGGCCTGGATGTAGAGCCCGACGATATCTTTCTATTGGACCAGGCAAATAATATAACTAGGGCACAGCTAAATACCAAATCAGAGTCCTAATGTTAATGATATTAGACACTAATAGCCGCCCATTTTTACAGCCTAAATAATTTTATTGTGTTTAATAAATACTATATTAATTATTATTCTTATTAAAGTTTTTAGTCACTACGCAATTCTGTATTATCCTATGGTTGGTATTGAAATTCTTGCAGTGAGTAGAGTAAATAGAAAGTTATAGGATGCACTTCTGACGGTTTGAACAGACTTTTGCCAGACAATAGCGTATTAAAAAGGCTAAATTTTTTCATCATATACATCTGGTTATTATCAAGTTTAATTGAGACGGAATTACGACTAAGTTGCTGGTTTTAAAAGTCCTTCAAAAGCTATTTAAATCTGTTGCTTTTGGGGGTACCGTGCCAGTGTTGTAGACTAGGAGTTTGAGGTGCTATACCTCAATAAGGGTGACAACGCTCTTCTAAAGAAATACAGCCCCATCTTACTCTTGAGCCATGTTTAGACGTTGTTTTCGAAGGTCATTACAAACTGACTCACGTGTTTCTGAGAAGACCACACACACTGCCGCCATGGCTTTTTGCGCCTTTCGCAGAAAAGCCTTATTGGAGGCGGTGAGAGAGTCCGCCCAGATGGGGGCACCGTACAGTGCCATAGACCGCAAGATGTTGGTGTATAAACGCCGACAGGACGATCCAGGACTTCCAGTGTTTGGCAGAAGCCTACTTAGCGCCGCGGCTACCTTGGTGAGCCGGGGGACGAGCTGGGCAAAGTGCGGCCCAAAGTTCCACTTATTGTCTAGGTGCAGACCCAGATACTTCATCCGAGTCTGCACCGGCACGGCAACCCCAGACACACAGATTTGTGCTCTGCGGGGGAGACCTCGGCGTGGGCCGTGAAAGAGGAGGGCCTCTGTCTTTTCCAATGAGACCCTCGGGCCCAACTTGCCAATTCGGTCAACGACAAGCGCTAATCCGACCCTTGCCAGCCTATTGGCTTCCCGGACGTCAGTCCTCCTCATCGTGATGAGGGTGTCGTCCGCGTAACAAATAATCCCCATCCCGGGAAGGAGCCGACCCCGTAGAAGCCAGTTAAATCCGGCGTTCCACAAAGTCGGACCGAGGACCGAGCCCTGTGGAACTCCGCATTCCACGCGGTGATGATGTATGCGCCCGTCGTTCCCCTCCCAGAGCACGTGCCTTCCCTCGAGGTACGCCTCCAACAGCCTCCGAAGGTACGGAGGCACCCCATGTTATCGGAGCGCCTCCTTCAACGTCTCATGTGGGAGACTGTTGAAGGCATTTTTAATGTCAAGCGAGACTGCCAGTACCACTTCCTTGTTGGCCACCGCTTCGGTAGCCAGGGTTTTCAGGGCGGCCAGCGCGTCGATCGTTGACCGGCCGCGCCTGAATCCATATTGATTGTCTGACAGCCTCGGCCCGACAACCTCGAGGTGCTGGACAAGACGGTTCGCGAGCACCCTTTCAAATAATTTTGGCGTCTCATCCAGCAGCACCAGTGGTCTGTAGGCAGAAGGAGAGTTGATCGGGCGACCATCCTTCCGCAGCAAACAGAGCCTGCCGCTCTTCCATAGTTCAGGGAATTGCCCGGACCACAAACACTCATTGCGCAGTTCCCGAAGTTCATCCTTCCAGTAGTTGGCGACGACGCCGAGAATTAACCCCGGGACACCGTCCGGGCCAGGCAATTTCCTCTTCCCACGGAGTCGTGAGAGGGCCACTTCCAATTCAACGTCAGTGATGAGGGGAATAGCTGTCTCCGCTTCCACCACTGACTGAGGAGCCATTAGAGGAGGAATGTGTCGCATGGCCTGCGGGAACAGTTCCCCCATCAGCCTCGATAGGACAGCCGAATCCAGAGTCTCAATGATGGGGGCGCCGCAGGCATGGAGCTTGTTCCGTGCTGTCTGGTACGGACGCCCCCACGGGTCCCTATCAAGGCCCGTAAGAAGCTCCTCGCGGGCCCTCTCCTTCGCCTGGCTGATGGCCAGCTGCAGAATTTTCTTCCTTCTCTTATATTCCATCCGCAGCTGGCCCTCAAGGACGTCATCCCGGTCACTACGCTGTCGACATCGGACGTAGGCGCGCCGCGATCGATTGGAGGCCACCCGAAGATCAGAAATTTCGGGCGACCACCAGTAGACTTGACGTCGCGGCGGTCTCCGCCGAGCCCTCGGCATCGCCGCATTGCACACTTCCTGCAAGACGTTTCTCCACTGGCCTGCGAGCCCATTCGCTCCCGTGATGTGCTGCCCTGCTAAACCCCAGCGCTGCACTATAGCGGACTCCCGGACCATTTCTATGTCGAGTTGACCGATGGACCATTTGGGAAGCCCGCTCCTTCTTCCGGGCGGAATACCCCCTATTGGGGTACCTACCCTCCCATCGACCGACGTCCCCCCCCCCTCGGGGAGGACGTCGGTCTTTCCTCACGCGGTCGGCCTCTCGGCGGGTGACGGACTAATCCCCGGTCACGTCACCCGCGGCCTCGGCTAGGGCGGCATGAGGCGCAGGTAGTTGCGCCTACGCCGCCCCAGTCGCCGGCGGCGTATCTCCTCATCGAGGCTGCGCTCCTCGCGCAGGCGATCCGCCGCCTCCTTCCACGAGATCACTGTCTCACAGAAGGCTGCGAACGCGTCCCGATTCCCGACGCTGTCGACCATCGCCCTAGCGATAGCCGGCAGCGTCAGGTCTGTACCGATGATTGCGACGAGTTCACAGCGCTCCACTGCCCAAGCCCCACAGACCTCGAGCATATGGCGCGCCGTGTCCTCGTCGCAATCGCAGTGGTGGCAGGACGGTGTAGTCTCCCTCCTAACGACCTTGTGCAGGTATTTGGCGAAGCACCCATGCCCCGTCAAAACCTGCACCAGTCGGAAGGAGAGCACCCCGTGCCGCCTCTCCAACCACTGCATCAGCACCGGCCGGAAGGCCTTCCGGTTCGCACACCGAACCGAGGCCTCTCCAGCTGGACTGCCCAACGGGCAATGACGTCTTGGCGGGCGTCGACGCGCCAGGCGGTGAGCTCCCTTAACGAGATCACACCGCCCTCCGCTCGCACCCCCGACACCCGCCGATATAATTCGGCGAGCATTTCCGCCTCCAGGTCCCACGGGAGACTCCCGGCCAATAGGCACGCCGCCTCCGTCGTCACCGTGCGGTACCCGCGGATGGTCCTGACCGCCATGGCCTTCTGTGGACGTCACAGAAGGGCCCTGAGTCTGGCGGTCATGGACCCTGCCCACACCGGTGCGCCGTAGAGGGCCATCGACCGGATGACCCACGCATACAGCTGTTGGCATGAGGAATTCGACCTACTACACTATGCTAGCCAGAAGTATTGGCATAGGGTTTGTTTCGAGTTTTCCTTCCCTAGCATCGATGTTATCTAAATATAATTCCCTTAGTTTTCTTTTACGATACCCACGGATAAGAGAGGGGGTGGTGAATTGTATTTTTACTCTGTCACAAGTCACCACCGGGTTATCTAGTAGCTTAATATAATATTATCTTTCAACACTTTTAACAAAATGTTGCTTTTCCTAAAACAGCCAAGTTAGTGGGGCAATTCTTAGTACTTTAGTAGCATTAGCCCAGCTTCACCATATGTACTGTGATTTAATTGTTTTGTAACCCGTGAAATATTTATCAGTATAATTTCCGTGGTCATATGTAGTCTTCAACAGCTGTTTAACGAATGGTTTTATTCTAAAGCAAATGCTAAAAAAAGTACTATCACTACTTTGAGAAATAATTTAATTGCAAACCTACAGTCAATATTTGATTCGCCCGTTTTACCTTGATTTTCATCATCAAATTCTGATCTAATGACAATGAGAACAACTGACATATTGAATAGTTAACTTCAAGGTGTTTTTCGTTTTCGAATCTCGGAAACGGCTGCAACCATTTTCACGAAATTTAGCATACTAGAGGTTTCGGGGCTAAAAATCGATCCAGCTAGGTTTATTTATAGAAAACTAGCTGACCCGGCGAACTTCGTACCGCCATAATTTTTTCGTATGTATATTTTTTAAATTTCCGAATATATAGTCTCTAATGGAGGAACCATTACGGCTTTGTCGGGAAAGATTCCATCGTTTTGGTCGTGACATTGTTAATGCTTAATGCTTCAAAGAGAATACAAATTACTGATTATTGATTTCTGACAAAATTATAATTATCAAATTTTCAACCATACTTAACTATAGACAAAATTACGTTTAGTTGTAATTTGCATTTTGTTATTACCTATGCGTTTTTGTTATCCTACGTTTCATAGTGACTTGTATTCTCTCTGCGAATATGGAAATGTCATGTTATGCTCTTGTATTATATTAATTTTTTTAGTGTTTTATAGTGTTATATTGAATAGTTTTGCTGATATTTTATGTAATATAATACAGTTAAGGTGCTGAAGTGAAGTGAATGTGATATAAGAGTGGTTTCCGTGTATTTTCATATTCTACCGTAATTCTCAGAGAAATCATTTCATTAGATTTTCAGCGCCTAATTAATGGTAACGACTTGACTTACTGACGGACATGACTATACATAAGCTATTCTATATAAAGAAATGTTAAATAATATGAAGAAAATTGTATCAGACTTGGCTGTATGGGCTTTGATCCCTTTGCCTGCCCGAATGGACACACAGAAACAAAAAAAACGATTTGACCTTTTATGCCACGCACACGGGAGCGCGATCGAACGGGATAAAAGGTAGCACATTGTCATTAAGAAGAAGAACGAGATAAAAGAATCCTATGTCAGTCTCCTGGTTCTAAGCTACCTCCCCACCAATTTTCAGCCAAATCTGTACACTCATTCTTGAGTTATAAATAGTGTAACTAACATGACTTTCTTTTATATATATATAGATGTTGTTTGTCAGTGTTTTTACCATCATATAATCAATACAATGACATAAAATGACATTTGATTAGGAATGTAAATTTAGCCGTCGCCGTCAAGAGTGACAATAGCTCAGTTGAGAAGTTGTCCAGTCGCATTCAAATAGCGTGAGATCGAAGCTCAGTGTTATTTTATTTATTCTGTTTTTTAATGTTCAAACATTATTTTTTGATGTCATTTTTATTTTTTCAACATTTCATCATTTTAAATTTTTTTATTAATATATATCCTAAACTAGCAACTGGCCCTCGCTTCGCTTCGGTTTGAGTCGCTTTACCCGCATAGTTCCCGCTCCCGTGGGTATACCGGGATAAAATATAGCCTATGTTACTCTTAGATATTATAGCTTACCATTGATGAAAGAACTTTTGAAGTCGGTTCGGTGGTTCAAGCGTGAAAGCGTAACAAACAAACAAACAAACAAACATCTTTCGCATTTATAATATTAGTAAGGGTATGCTTATTAAAAATACAATTTACTTACAAACAAAATTATACCGAGCAAAGCTTGTTCAATCAGATATTTATTATCTTATAGTCAACGGCTTAACTGTTTGCTCTCACATTATGTATGACATGAATTAATATATGCCTATGTAATACAAACATGAGTAAAATGAGATTACAATTTATTTAGAATTCCATTAAGATCAGTTCGATAAAGTCAACCGCGGTTTAATTCCATGTGTTTGTCGAGTAAATATTGAAATTCAATTTCTATAACGCCTCGGGTACATTTGACTTTTTGCTCTTTTAAACAGCCAGAAGTGATAATGGAACGGAAAATATTGTATTTCTGAGAATTTATTGGCATTAGAATTATAATATTTTTATCCTAAGATAGCTAAATCATTTTATTCGTTACGTATTTTTTCCTATGGTATGATATAATAAATATATTCATGTATTTGTTAGATATATTTTTTAAATAGTTTTATTTTGAAATTACATTAGGGAATTGAAATAAAATGTTCTTCTATATATAGATATTTCTTACAGACTGTAGGGCTGTATAAAGGGCTTTAGGTACATATGTGGTAGAATTTATTGTGCAGATTCAAAATATAGGTGCGATAAAAGGCTTCTTATTTAACGTAAACAATGTACCTACTAGAATATAAAATTATCATCAAAAGCCATATTCTGGTGATTGTAAATATTAAGAAGTGAAACGTTATCGAGTAGGTATATTGTTCACTTATATCAAGGTTTGGGTTAAAGTAAGAGAATTATTATGGTAAATGGAGGAACAGATTATAATCTCCATCGTATTCTTTCCCTATTTATTCCATAAACATGGAAAATTGAGGACACTTAAGCTGCTGTAGCACGCTCAAATGGGTTCATATTGCGTTATTGCAAGCCTTTCTCTTCAGGAAGTGTTTATTTATTTATCTTTCTGTGATAACCACAGATAAAGAAGCGATGTTAAATTAAATTATTATTCTATCAGCACACAGAACAATAATTCATATAGTAAAAGTTTTCTTTATTTAAATAACAATGAGCTTCAACGCTATTACGTGGTATAAAAAATGACGTAGCAATATACAGGTGACAAAGGCGTGAGAGTATAAAGAAAAATATATATGTTGGTGGCAATTTGAAATGGAAGTAAGCACCTCTCAATTGATATATTTTTAGACTCCACGAATTTTAAATTGTTATCTGCCTTTTGTTTCTAGTACTGTGTCGTAATGGCTAAGAATACCTATATTACTCGTTTTCTGAATACGTGCGATGAGCTTCGGTGATACTAAAACCTACCACACGCAAACACCCTCAAAAGTTGGTCTACCGGCTCTCTCGCTCACCGAACGAAACGCAGTAACAAATTGCTACTACTCGGACGTCGATTTTCTGCGAGAGTGTGGTACTACACTCACAATTCTCCCACTTTTGCGATATGTACGATGGAGGATTAGTACTGCTATACATATTGCGTCAACTCCAAGTAATTGAGATAGGAGGAGCATGATTAGGGTGATTTTTTTTCTAGTCTATAACAGTTTCATTCATGGATATGAGCTAAGTTCGAAACCAGAGGATTGATTATTTAACCGCGCTGATGGGTTAGCGTATATTATTTTCGTTTTCTTCTTCTGCAGTGGCGTTATCTTTTATAACATCTACATGTCCTATATAAAATCGCCACTATTACATTATAGACTAGTTGATTAGCTTGCTAGTTAATTAATACGATTTTATCTTCGATACATTTTTACTCGCGCTGTTAGTAAGTAAGTAAGAAATTTATTTGCTAGAATCACGGTACAAATTAGGTGTTACAATTGTTTACTGAAGCAATTACATGATTCGCCAGATGCTGGCATGCAATGTATTATACGTTTGTAATTTTATGTTAACTCAAATAAGTCCCACTGTTGGTCTCGAGTCTCCTCTAAAATAAAAGAAATTGTAATTGATTTACTAAACCATACCGAAATGGGTTGATCTAAGGTTTATTTTAAGTATTCTTTTTCTTACTTGGAATTTGTTACTGCGCTTCATTTGGTGAGCGAGAAAGCCAGAAGCCCAACTTTCTGAAGGTATTTGCGCGTGGTGGGTTCTAGTGATGCCTTTAATATCACCGAACCTCATTGCCCGCATTCACACTCCCTTGACTATTTCGCGGTAGGCAGAGACCTTGCAGAGGTCCATGAGCGGCAGCAACACTTACCATCAGGTGTACTGTTTGCTCGTTTGCCACCGTTGGCAATAAAAAAAACTTACAAACATATTATCTGCATAACCTACATTCGAACTTTATATTCACGAGTATAAAAATGGATTGTGAAATATTCTCTTCTTTGACCACACAAAAAAAATCATTTTCTAAACAACAAATATTCGTGCGATTTACATTTATTTTTCTAAGTCTATTTTATAAATTCCTTAATATCCTAGGAAGTATAATATTTGTTTTCGTTATCTTATTTGAAATAATGTTTTTATAACCCTTTGACCCCTAGACAGACTAATAATAATAACATGCTTTAATATGTTTGTAACAGGATGACCAAAATGGCCGTTAAACGCCTACGCGCTGTTGTCCGCATTGTAAGTATTGATTTTCTGAGGAATTACATTCAGTACGTGATGTGCATTCTAAAGATTTTACAATTATACTATCATATTAAACATAACGATCTTTAAAAGAGTGGGATGTAGTAATCTCAACACCTGATTTCCAGATTCGATTCGCACGTAGTTAATTTTTTTACGATCGTCATCATCTCAGTTCATATGAGTCTCATTATTAGGCTCGGGCTTCCTCTACTATGGGAGGCAAATTAACCTACCATACCACGCTGGTCAGCCATGTTTACATACATAGGGTTTTATGTCGAGCTTTATTTATCTCACTTAGATATGCCGAGAGGCCTACCGCGTGAGGAAAAACAGACGTCCTCCCGAGGTTGTGGGAGGGGCGTCGGTCGATAGGAAGGTACTCCTCAAGGAGTATTCCATCGGGCCGACCACTGACGACAAGTCACCCTGTTCCGGTGGTTGGTCCAACGACGAAGGCGACGTGTCACGGGTGGGTTACGGGTGTGCGTGCGTACGCCCCTCTGTCGCCCCGGACGGAGTGGTGGGAGGAGTGCGCCGACCGTAACCAACCACCAAAAAAGAGAATAAATCTTACTTAGATATTATCTGCATGTTATTTCCCTTAAGTCGTCTTTTAGGACACTTACGGGCAAGAGAGATGGATGGGGAATTGTATTCTTATTCCGTCGCTACACGGAGTAATTAAAATAATTAATTATCTTTTTTTTTTTCTTTTCTTTCTTTCTATGCTGTTTACGCAAGTATTACACATTGTAAATAAAACTACTTTATAGATTTTATCGCGTTTGTATTTGATTTTTCATTGCCCGAGGTTTAGAACACTTTACAGTCCGCCCGTGACCATGAATCCTGTAAAGTGTTTGAAACGTCGGGCAATCAAAAATCATATACAAACGCGATAAAATCCGTAAAGTACTTTTATTTCCAAATTTAATTAATGTTTTTAAAGATATACCTATTCCTAATTCAGGAATTTTCTTTTGCACGCTATGTTAGTATTCTTAAGTCGCATAGTAGAGCAGTGGTTGAAGAGACAACATGGAACTATTTCTTAATGAATGTATCAGGGAATCTGATGTTTGCTTCAGATTGTAGTGTTGTACATTGTACAGTACCGTGGCAAAGAGTCATCTCAGTGACATCACCACAGATACTGCTCTGAAGATTCTACTACTTGGATAGAGTAGCGCAGGGAACGAACAATATTCACCGTGAATGAACTTTCGCTTCCAGTTAAGATTTAAGCTATAGCCTAGAGTAAGAATGGATGGGTTTTGGCCACCTTTTTGGGAAGAAGTTGATGTGTATAGAGGAGGTGAGAAAATATTAACAGATAGTGATCAATAAACTTCCATCATGAAGAAGATACACAGGATATCAGGATCTCAAGGTACGTAGGAAGATCTACAATCTACAATCAATTCTGAAAATGGCGAACTTCGGGGAATGTACTAATTTGGTAAGTGCATTCTCAGACATGTTGCGCTCTCTGTTTGATAAATCTGTTTGAAAGAGCAATCAGACCGAGCTTCTCCGTTCCTTTAAAATAAATTATGTATAATCTTTTTGAAGCTTTAGAAAATTAATATAATGGAATCTTTTAAGAAATCTAGAAAGGCTTAATATTACAGATGTTTCTAAATAAATATCGTTTAGGGAGAATTTCATTTTCCGTGTGGTGACGGAGTAAGAATACAATTCACCACGCCCTCTCTTGCCCGTGGGTGTCACATGCATATAGTATCTATGCAAGAGATGGAAATCCCGAAAAAAATTCCTATACGAACACATCTGACCAGTGTGGTATAGTATGTTAATTTCCCTACTATAGTGGAGGAGGACCAAACCCAACAGTAGGATGCATATAAGCCAAGATGAAAATTTAATATTCATATATTACTTAACATGTATTATGTAACCCTTGTTTTTTTTTTTGCATTGCATTTACGCACTATCCCCCGCCGGTTACAGACAGGGGAGTGTGTGTGGGACTCGCCGGCCACAGAAGTGACCGAAATACCCACTAAAACCACAGCGGCCCCTTCCGCGCTTTTACGAGGTGCCGGAGAGATCGTCTGACAACATTCTATCCCCGACACTTCAACGCTTGGCCGTCTGGCCACGTCCTGTCATCATTCAGAGCGCTGGGTGGAGGAGCGCATAGCGGCGTCTCCTCCTCCCTGGTCGTCGCCGGCGGAGCGAGTCAGCAGACGCAAGCGCCTCGCGTGCCCGCTCCGCGGATGTATTATGTAACCCTGGGATGTGATTTTATCGTTTCGTAATTGTCACTTTATTGCATTTATAATAATATTATCAGTCAGTAACATGTCAGGAACTGGGACGCGGTCGCAGCCTTCTGCGCGGCAGTAGTCTTGCAGAAGGAGGTGGCGGATCGCCTGCGCGAGGAGCGCAGCCTCGAAGATGCGATCCGCCGCCGGCGACTGGGGCGTCGTAGGCGCGAATACCTGCGCCTCATGCCGCCCTAGCCGAGGCCGCGGGTGACGTGACCGGAATTAGTCCGTCACCCGCCGAGAGGCCGACCGCGTGAGGAAAGACCGACGTCCTCCCCGAGGGGGGGACGTCGGTCGATGAGAGGGTACCCCAAATATAAAATATAAATACCCGCTGGTATTCCGTCGGGCCGACCACTGACGTCAAGTCACCCTGCTCCGGTGGTCGGCCCAACGACGACGGCGACGTGCATCGTGGGTGGGTTGTGGGTGTGTGTGCTTACGCCCCTCTGTCGCCCCAGATGGTGTGGTGCGAGGAGTGCGCCGACCGCAACCCACCCCCCCAAAAAAAAAAAGTAAACTGTTTACACGTTTATAATTTGCTAAAAATTTCCATTTATTTGGTAGAAAAATATCAATTCAGTCGGTTCGCTCTTATTACATTTATTTTAATACGTAAAACCATTTTAAACAGTCATACACAGTCATACATTCAGTGAACTCAAACTCTAGACAGATTTGCTTAAACTAAATTAAAAGTAACTTACGTAAGTAAAGCTTACTATATTGTGAGATCAAAGAATACGATTTGCTTTTTCTTTCGTATCTTACGAAGGCCGTAAACGATGAAAAAGAAATTTCTTTCCAGAGAGTACTTTAATCCCCGTGTGGTGACGGAATAAGAATATAATTCGCCAATGCTTATAATGCTCGTGGGTGTCGTAAAAGACGACTAAGGGATGTGTATGTATATATGTATTTCGTATAAGTTACATGTATATCGTCATTTCAGCTCATATACGTCCCACTGTTGGGCTTCAGTCTCCTCTACAATAGGAGAAAAATTTACCTTACTATACAATGCTGGTCAGACAGATTGGTATAGAGTTTTATTTCAAGTTTGCCTTCACCTATATAGATGTTATATGCATATTATAAAGCCTTAGTCGTCTTTTACGACACCCACGGGTAAGAGAGAGGGTGGAGAATTGTATTCTTAATCCGTCACCACACGGAAAACTCTATGCATATAAAATCTGTGAAAGGAAGGAAAACTCGAAATTAAACCCTACGCCAGCGCGCTATAGTAGGTTGATTTCTCTCTCATGGAGGAGGTCCAGGCCCCGCAGTGGGTAATGATGAAATTAATATTGAACTATATTTACTTCTATGAGTCTGTAAATAGTTTTACATTACACTCCGTAATTAAGGTGTATATTTAGGATAATTAATTCCATTAGATTATTCTTTTATACACAAACGAAAACCGAGCGGGTTTCAGGTATACACACTCAACAAAGACGTTGAATAGCGAAACACTTCAATAGGGGCCTCATTAGTATCTCTCTGAGTAGACTTGTTTAGCCTTTCATTTGCAAATCTTATAATGATCAAATAATCTAATATCTATCTAATACATGTAATTATTTCTGAAGCTATATTTTATCTGTCTTCTATAATATTTACCGATATTAATATGTTATGGACCATTTCAATACAAAAAATAATCATTTAAAAATTATTAATCCTAAAAATTTCAAAATTAAGATACCTAGATAGATACACATCTTTTAATGAACCTTTTTTTTTGTTGAAAAGGACCTAATAAGAAGGAATACCCTACGCTAAGGCAATAATTCATGTAATGTAGGGGCCTTTACAAACATATATGTAACAGAAACAAATTATATCCAGACTCAGAACCTCAATTTGTGAATCGCATATACTAGAGTATGTGCGATTCTATGTGCGAATCGAACTCACGGTACTAGCATGATATGTCGTTATTTTAACCACAACGTTATGTGTACAGTCTCTAAACATAAAATCGTTAAGTTACAGGTAATAATAATTTGATTCTCTTTCGGGTATATTAATTATGAAGAACGTACGCTTCCATCCATCAGCCTATAGACGTCCACTGCACTGGACATAGGCCTCCCCACGAGAATGCCACCCGGAACGGTCCTGCGCCACTTGCGTTCAACGATTTCCTGCGACTTTGAGAATGTCTTCAGTCCACCTAGTGGTTGTCCTACGCTGCGCCGTCCGATTTGTAGTCGCCACTCAAGAACTTTTCTTCCGCAACGGTTGTCGGTTCGACGAGCGATGTGGCCTGCCCATAGACATTTCAACGTGCGAATTCTGCGGGCTATGTCGGTAACACCCGTTCTTCTACGGATTGCCGTATTCCGGATTTTATCACGTAGAGAAATACCGAGCATAGCCCTCTCCATAGCACGCTGAGCGACTTTGAGCTTTTTTATGAGGCCGACATTAGAGACCACGTTCCGGTGCCTTAAGTCATCGCTGGTAACACACACTGGTTATAAACCTTTGTTTTCAGACACTGCAGAATATTGGACGAGAAGATCCTCTTAAGTTGCCCGAATGCTGCCCAGCCGAGTTGGATTCGTCGGCTGACCTCTTTCTCGAAAGTGAATCTACCTAACTGGACTGCTTGTCCTAGGTAAACATAATGATCCACAACTTTGAGAAGCGCATTCCCAACTAGGACCGGAACGTCCACTTATCAGTCCGCATCGCAGGCCATCATCCGCATCGTATCGCAGACCAGAACGTACGCTTATTAGTCTGTAAAGATGCTATTCTCTCCCTTACTAGTATTTTACGACGTCCTGATAATCTTGTTGGTTAATGTCGTAAAAAACGACTAAATAATATAATGTGCATATAACATTTATGTAAGAGAAAGAAAACATAAAATGAAATCATATGCCAACACGTCTGACCAGGATAGTACAGTAGGTTAATTTCCTTCCTATAGTGAGTTAAATATTTGCAGATTTGTGAATACAAATCTTCTAATAACAAATTCCAAAATTCTAATTCAAAATCATTTATTTTGTATAGAACCTGCGGGGATATTGTCAAATTTAATATTTTACCTAAAATTAATCCTATAAATAACTACCGGACCGAAACGTGACCGACATTGAGAAGATACATCAAGAAACTCGATGGATTAGTCAATTTTTATTTTTTCTACTTACTTATTTTATATGAAATTGTATAGACGTTTATTGGTTATCCGCTTTAGTGTGATGCCTTTTGATACTACTAATAACTATGATCCTTACTAATATTATAAATGCGAAAGTAAGTTTGTTTGTTTATTTGTTTGTTTGTTACGCCTTTCACGCTTAAACCACTCAACCGATTTCAAAAATTCTTTCACCAATGGAAAGCTATAATATCAGGGAGTAACATAAGCTATATTTTATCCCAGTATTCCCACGGGAACGGGAATTACGCGAGTAATACGAGGGAAACCGAAGCGAAGCGAGGGCGGGTTGCTAGTGTAATATAATTCTCACATATAATGCAAAAGATTCTTAAGACGCGACGACGGCGGGTCAAAAACCTATTGCCAAAACTTGCCGTATGTACTCTGAAAAAAGAAGAGAACAATTGTGATAGGAGTTGGGCGATGCTAACGATGATAAATGCAAGAAACTACGGCTGAACCAGATTCCGCAAGTGGCACCCAATTACAAGTAAACTTATTGTTAGAGGCAAGATCAAATCAACCAAAGCTCAGTCTCTTTCACCACTTCAGAGGGCAAAGTGACTGAGAGTTTATATCTCAAAAATTAATACTACTTTGCTACCCAGAAACCTTACCTACTTAAACCTTAAATTAAATTACTCATCATTATCCTGATTTGAACCCAATTACTTGTGAATATACATTTATGAACCAAATTTGGGTTATTTGTAGAATATACTAATTAATTATTTTCAATATTAAATATATATCTAGGTATATACTAATACGCCCTAGCCGAGGCCGTGGGTAACTGAACTAGGGGATAGTCCGTCACACGTAGAAAGGCCGACCGCGCGAGGGCGACCGACGTCGCGGGAGTGCCGTTAAGGAGGAAGGGTACCTGAAAGGGTATCCCGCCGAGCTAGCTGAATGTATGCGCACATTACGTGCTTCTGGCAGTAAGAGAGATTGTACCCACCTCTCACTGCCAAATACTTTAATAATTTCGTACAACTAACTAGTTCAAGTTCTAAAGTTGAATTATGCTGAGTGAGAATTTTGCTGAATCAGAAAAGGTTGTTTTCGTAATACTTACCGCCCAGAAGAGCCTTTTGAACTAAAACTATTTTTACGGATTCTATCGCGTTTGTATTTCATTTTCGATTTTACAATTTTTCGATCAATTTTTAACGTTCGTGGTCATGAGAGGACTAAGGTCCCCGTGGGACCTGGAGTCCCCGTGGGACCTGGAGGCGGAAATGCTCGCCGAGAAGGCTCACCGCCTGGCGCGTCGACGCCTGCCGAGACGTCATTGTCCGTTAGGCAGTCCGGCTGGAGAGCCCTCGGTTCGGGGTGCGAACCGTGGAGGCCTTCCGGCCGGTGCTGATGCAGTGGTTGGAAAGGCGGCACGGGGTGCTCTCCTTCCGACTAGTGCAGGTGTTTACGGGGCATGGGTGCTTCGCGAAATACCTGCACAAGGTCGTAAAGAGGGAGAATACACCATCCTGCCACCACTGTGATTGCGACGAGGACACGGCAAGGCATACGCTCGAGGCCTGCGCCGCTTGGGTCACGCAGCGCCGTGAACTCGTCGCAATCATCGGTGCCGACCTGACGCTGCCGACCATCGCTAGGTCGACAGCGTCGGGAATTGGGACGCGGTCGCAGCCTTCTGCGAGACAGGGATCTCGCAGCAGGAGGCGGCGGATCGCCTGCGCGAGGAGTGCAGCCTCGATGAGGAGATCCGCCGCCGGCGACTGGGGCGGCGTAGGCGCGACTACCTGCGCCTCATGCCGCCCTAGCCGAGGCCGCGGGTGACGTGACCGGGGATTAGTCCGTCACCCGCCGAGAGGCCGAGCGCGTGAGGAAAGACCGACGTCCTCCCCGAGGGGGGGACGTCGGTCGATGGGAGGTACCCCAAGTAGGGGGTATTCCGTCGGGCCGACTACTGATGACAAGTACCTGCTCCAGTGGTCGGCCCAACGATGAAGGCGACGTGGTTTTCGGGTGGGTTGCGGGAGCTGCGTGCTTAAGCCCCTCTGTCGCCCCGGGCGGAGTGGTACGGAGGCGCACCGACCGCGGCCCACCCGAAAATTAAAAAAAAAAAAAAAGGGGAGGACTAAGATGTCTCACGTGTAACAAGTCATCGTTATTACAGAGGTTGTTATCTAATCGCTACAGAATTAGTTATTCAACTTTAACCTACATTTTTCATACAAATTTATAGCCAGTACAAAAAGAAATTGATTCTATATGAAAAAAATATATGGTTTTTGGCCAATAATTATTAAACATGAAATTTATGGTAATTATTATATTAAGAAAAATTATAAATTAAAACCTAACAAATCTATATACACTCATTTGCAAAAAAAACGGGCACCTAAGCAATGAACCATTTCAAATGTTAATATTTCTTTGTTTGATAATTATAGGTAGTTTTATCCACACAATTTGCTAAATTAATAAGAAAATAATCGTTTTCATCAGTATTTCATAAAATTTAGATACAATTTATGGGAAATAATGCTAAACCTCGCTAGTAGTGTATATTCGCTAGTAGTGCATATGCTCATGAAGTAAAAATAAAAAAGTTTTTTGTTTGTTTTTCTTTAATAAAGTAAAAGCAGATAAATGTTTAGTATCGAGTGTGACCCCCTCTAGCTAAAATCACAGCTTGAATTCGTCTGGGCATGCTAGCGAGTATATCCCGGATACTTGCTTGCGGAATACGTTCCCACTCCGCAGTAATCACATTCTTCAGCTCTCTGATGGTCTGCGGAGCCGGGTGTACTGATCTCACACGCCGTTTCAGAACGTCCCAGACATGCTCTATGGGATTGAGGTCGGGACTTCGAGCTGGCCAATCCAAACGACGAATGCCGACCTCTTGCACATACGCATTAACATCGCGGGATCGGTGGGCGCGAGCATTGTCGTCCATAAAAATCGAGTCTTCACCTAGAGCGGCCAATGCGGGTTGTGCATGAGAAATTAGAACTTCCGTTATGTATCGATGCCCAGTCAGTGAGCCGTTTTCAATGAAGACTAACTCTGTACGATCCATTGAATTTATTCCTGCCCAAAACATAACAGAGCCCCCACCATAAGGTGTGATTTCTTCGAAACATGCCTCTGCAAAGCGTTCTCCTTGTCTTCTTAGCACTCGCCGACGTCGATCTTCACCGAACAGAGATATCCTGGCTTCATCAGAGAACAAAACCCTATTCCAATCGTCTTGAGTCCATGATTCACAATTTCTAGCGAACCTAAGCCTGTGAACTCTGTGCTCACGGAGTAATTTGGGGCCGCAGGCCGGGCGGTGACTGCGTATATTGGCAGCGAGAAGCCTCCTCCTGACCGTCCATAGACTAATATGCACATTTCTTACTTCTTGGAGGTTGTTCTTAAGATCCACATACGAAGATTTGCGATTTCTCAATGCGCGACTCACAAGAAAACGATCATCCCGTGGTTGGGTACATGGTTTTCTTCCAGAACCAGGCCTTCTCTCGACGGAACCAGTCTCCTGATATCGCTGCCAGGTCCTTTGGACTGTCGAGCGACTAACATTTAGCCTCCTAGCCACGAAACATTGGCTGCAACCCTCTTCAAGCAGCGCGATAATTTTGGTAGCTTTTACCACTTTATCTACCATTTTTGATACAGCCAAACAGCATTAAATAAAGCTTTGACAGTCAAGGATATGAAATTAATCGATAAAAATTGAATAAAAGTTATGAAAGTCGATGTTAACTTCTGGAACTTCGCGCCAAAAATTTAGGATAAAAAGGGGTTTTCTGTAAAAATGAACATCAAATGAAAAATTGAATTTAGAACGTACTTTTTTAAATACCACAGCATTTTTAAAACCGGCCAGTAACGTGTACAAACGATTGAAACCTTTTTGGTATTGTATCTTTTTAAATATGAATGAAAATCAAAACCGCCCGTTTTTTTTGCAAATGAGTTTATATATATACTATCTATATACTACTACTTCAACGGATCGCGCTCATACTGGCAAAGATCCGGCAAGAAAATTCGGAGGATATTAAATTATTATTGATTTTTATTGACCTTAAATTGTTGATTTTTAAAAGGCAAGCCACCTTCTTTATTTAACTAAAAAAATATTTATGAAATAATCTTTATTCGACATAAAACTCTATGCCAACACATTTGACCAGCCCAGTATAGTAGGTTAATTTTCCTCTTATTGTGAAAGTAGCCCAAACTAAACAGACTTATATGAGCTGAGTTGAATGATGATGAAATAAATGTTTGACTATTATTGGTGGTCAAATCCTTACAATAAGCTTTCAAGTATCTTGCAGTCTTGTTATGGTATTTTTCTCAAGATTTTAGCTTGATAGTAATACCTAGCTATCTCATCTACTGAAATTTTATCTATTAAGAAGGTCCTTGCTCTGTTTCAATCTGTAGACCAGAATAGCCAATAGGATCATACTCCAGGTAAAGAGCTATATATCCTAACTTAAATTATAAATTCGAAAGCGAGTTTCTGAGTGTTTTTTACGCTGTCACACCACTAAATCGATTATAAAAAAGAACCACAAATAGAAAGCTACATCAATAGCGAGTAAAACAGGCAATATTTTATCCCAGTATTCTCATGGGAACGAGAATTAAGCAGGTGAACTGTGGGAATTTGCTTTTGTAATATAATTAACCTTTTTAATTATTAGTTCTCAAAAAATGGATGTCTCCCTCTTCTTTTCCTCTATTACATAACACAATTTATACAAAAGGGTGTCAGTTTACAAAGGAAAATTAGGTGCAACCGGTCAATGTCACCCTTTTTTCAATCTTTAAATATGTTAATTATACCGGATTTGTACATACTGGCATCTGCACTTTTCGTTAAATATAATCTATATCTTATATCTTTAAACGAGCAATTCTTGTAAATATATATATATTCAGGATCTCAGAAACGGCTCCAACGATTTTGTTGAAACTTGGCATACTAGAGGATTCGGGCCCAAAAAATCGATTTAGCTAGGTTTTATGTATAGAAAATGTTGTTTTGTCAGAGTTTTGGCAGACAATATATTCTTTTAAAATTTAATGTCACTGTTTGTTTTGCTAAAAACACGGACAAAACAACATTTTTCTATAAATAAAACCTAGCTAGATCGATTTTTTGGACCCGAAACCTCTAGTATGCCAAGTTTCAACAAAATTGTTGGAGCCGTTGCCGAGATCCTGAATATATATATATATATATACAAGAATTGCTCGTTTAAAGATATAAGATAAGATAAGATTTAACATGATATTTCTTTTAATAATATGACATCTAATAAAACGATCTCTTAATAATATTACATATATTTTTTTTTTTATTCTTATATTGTAATTTTAATTCTATCTACCTAGAATAATAACTTTTAGTAAATCTGATTAATGTTCTTTTTTATTATGATTATTTATAAATTAATTTTAATAGTAATTCATATTTGTATTGTTTAACCTCAACACTTCAACTGAATTTATTTTATTTTATTTGTATGCCCAAGAGGCAAAGCATAGTGAAATAAGTACTACTATAAGCCCATTTGTGTATCTATGTTTAACGAATAAATGTTATTTTATTCTATTTTATTAACCTTTCTCCACTTTTACTTATTCATGAGAACAGAAACCTCGCACACATACAATCCGCTTATTGATACAGACAGGTATTGACTTGTAATAAAACAATAAATTATTATTCCCGCTCAAAATAATTAGTGTTATTAATGTTTCAGCAGATGAGAAATGCCAATCACAATGACTGACAAGCCAATATAGCTACGTTTGATCATTCCTGAATCACATAGTAATTAGATTTGGGGCACAATAATGAAGCACCATTATCAAAGCCACTATTGATTGGCTCTAGGATCTAACCCCAGAAGTTCTCATTATAAGACACACAGTCACTTTGATAAGCCAATTTGCAATAATATTAGTTTGTAAAACATTATATATATAATTTACTGGTGTTTTTGTAAACTGTTGGCTTCTTAAATTTTCTCAGAGTCTTTTTTCACGTTTTCAATCTGTTATATCTTCACCGCTTTGAAAAACGAAGATAAAAGAAAAACTAAATCAAAATAAAATTAAAAAACTTATAATATGGAATCTGTTGATAAATTTTACGAGAATCGAATGAGAAACACGACCTGTAAAGCAGAACAGCTGAACATCCGAATAAATATAAGAAATATTTTTTGCCCAAACTGAAATACAGACGCTTGTCTCGTACCTCGAGCTCCTTTGGTTATTAGTTATCATTATTTTTATAGAAATAAAATTTCCCCACGGAGGAAGGCAGTAGAAAGCATCGTTTTTATTTTAGCTCGAATACGTTCCACTGCTAGGTTTGCGCCTCCTTCATAATAGAAAAAAAAATATATATATTTACTATATACTACGCCAATTAGATAAGTTGTCTAGAGTTTTATTTCAAGTTTTCCTTCTTTTGCATAGACGTAATATGCATATAATATTCCTTTAGCTGTCTTTGACGACATCAACGAGCGAGAAAGGAGTGGCAAATTGTATTCATATATCTTTCCAAGAAAGCAGTGCTAGCTGTAGACGATTTATACGACTCCCTTAAAAACAATAAACTTTTAATAATTGTGGCAATGAACATATTTTTTTCGGCCACCTTATTGGGATATATTCGGAAACGTTTTTATAGTAAAATTGCATAAACTTGACTAAAAGACCACTATAAATGACTTGGTTAATAAGCATTATCCACCTTTTGTTATGTATTTGTGGGCAAATCACTATTATCATTATTTAATAGTGTTTATTAAGCAAATCCTTAAAAAAATATTCATCCGTACGGTTACGGATTAAGAATACAATTAAACTTACCCGTGGGTAAAAGACAACTAAGGAATATATGTATCGATGCAAGAGAAGGAAAACTCGATAAAAAACCCTACTTCCAAACGTCTGACCAGCATGGAATAGGTCATGTTCCCTCCCATTGTGGAATCGACCCGAGTCCAACAGTGGCACTGATATAGGTGGAGAGTATATAAAATATATTAAGTTACAACAAAATGTGTTATCTTCTTATAGTGCGTATATCACGCATGAAGTTCTACTGATCACGTAAACAATTAATGTCGGTATTGATTGTTAGCTAATGAACGCAAGAACGTATTATACTTAGTTATAGGCCTACTTGTTTATTTAATGCGAACGAAAAATCTTCTTTATGCCATCTACGTTAAATTATTGCTTAAGAGCCTCGTCTGCAATGAAAGAGTAATGTCTTATTATACAACACCAGCGTTGTATAACGCATATTGTAATCCCTTAGTCGTCTTTCAAGATACTCACGGGCAAGAGCGAAGAGAGGATTCCATTATTGGCGTAAAAATAGTGAAGTAGTCCAACTACTGACCTGACCCGTATCGAGTGTAGACGCCATTTCCACGAAGTATAATTCTTTGTGAGCTTTACAAATGATTGTTCTGAATCTGGATGTAATTTTTGTCAGTAAATTTTGTTTTTGTGGAGTCATTAGTGATACAGGGATTTGTTACGTAGTGTAGGATGTTATCATTCTTCGGGCCAAGAAAGTCAAGGAATCGGTACTAGTGGCGGACTCAATGGCGACGGGGAAGGAATACGATAGGTTATGGGGCTGCCCGCCGCTCATTCTTCGTCCCGGACAGATTGGGCGAGGTGTGTCCAAACCATAGCCTATCCAACAAGAACATTTATTGTGTGGTTATATGAAACCACGTTAAAAGTGAAACTTGTGTTCGTAATACAAAAAAATAGCAACATTTACATAAAACACTGATAAAAATAAATAAATAGCATGGAGCACTAGCACAAATGATTAATAGTCTATACACTACACGGTCAGCTGATGCGAACACCGCCATACTGGCCTCGGCTGCTCTGTCGAGCGCCTTTCGCTTTACCCCTACTCTGCGGCCGAGCGTCACGCAACATGCAATAGATGGACGAAAAAGTTTGAGGCGATATAGTAAAAGTTTCACTTTAAAAGCTGTTATGATTATAAAAAAAATATTTGTAAACTTTATGTTAAAATATTTGTACATATTATGCTGTTTGTACTTTTTAACTTGTATGGAAATATCAAAGGCAGAATAATATTATAATCTATAACAGAGTTGTTACTATAGATCCTAAATTAACAAACGCCTTGAGAACTATTAGATGGGTTAGGATTCGGCAGACAAACTTATTGACAAACTGAATATGCATAACGTCTTTAAGGATTAATATCTGTTGAGTTGTTATTTAGTTAGTTTGGGTTATATTAGTATTGAGCAATTCATTAGATGGGACAGCCAGAATATTTTATTTCATTAATATAACTCAATTGGGACAATCTGATTAATAAATCACTGCTAAGTATTGAGGAAATTTTATCGTGCGACAATTGGACGATAAAAAAAAATGGGAGCACGGCATTGCCCAAAACTCATTGTTTTCTTTCTTTAAAATAACTCTTTTTCTGTCAATTAAAATACAATTTGACAAAAAAATATTTCATTATAATCATCTCAGCTTATTATTTTTGTTTTGTTACTATTGATGGCAAAAGAGCAATCGGCACACCTGAGATAAGTGATACTGCCGTTCGTGGACATTTGCTAGGCTACTGCCTACTGTGAAGGAAGTGAAGGGAGTGTGAATGCGTGCAATGGGATTCGGTGATACTAATGGCATGACCAAACACAAATACCCTTTGAAATTTGGGCTTCGGGCTCTCTCGCTCCCCGAACAAAGTGCAGTAACAAATTGTTACTACTCACACGTCGATTTTTAAGAGAGTGTGGTACTGCCCGTTGGCATTGTCCTCTATGGTCCTTTTTTTTTTGGTGGCGAGCCATGGTCAGCTTGCTCGCCGCCCGGCTGGGTCCGGGGCGACAGAGAGGCGCTGCGCGACTCCATGACCCACTTGTGACACGTCGCCTTCGTCACTGGGCCGACCACCGGTGCAGAGTTCCTTGTCTTCAGTGGTAGGGACGGTCTTCTATGGTATTGCCCCGTTGGCACTACCCTGTGGCTGTAGACAGATTACTGTCAACAGTGTGTCTGTTCTTATATTCGTCCCAATACTGAGCTCCAGCCTCCTCCACAATTGACCTACGATACTATGCTGATCAGGCAGGTCAATTCGATATGGTTTATTTAGTAGGATCGAATTGTCCTTCTCTCTCATAGATATCATATGCATCTTATATCCCATGGTCGCATTTTAGGACACCCATGAGCAAAAAGTGGGTGGGGAATTGTATTTTTACTCCGTCATCACACGGAAAACACACACATTACACAAATTAATATAAATTAACGGTATTCTTTCTGATCGCAGGTTAAAAAGATCACGTGTCACCACCTCTTGGTTTTACATAGGAGACATAAAAATTACTGTGAGATCTCCTGGAGAAGGGTCCACTATCTCCTGGGTTGGGGCCACATCCCACAATAACAATTGCAATCTTTAACAAATCACCCAAGTCCACCCCTCTCTATGGTCCTGTGATAAGATGCAGAATGTTTAATTATTAATTTTCTAAATGATTTAAAAAAATTCCTATGTTTGAGCCCTAATGGTATCCAATATCAATCAAAATTTTACACTTGTAAGTCATGTTTTCAATAAGTAACTCCATCTCAGATAAATCTTTGAACTTGTACTCGAAGAAAAATGACTCTGCGAAGATGTTAAATGCTAAAGTAACCAGCGTGAGTTAAAACTTCCAAATCTCAAGACCCATTTAAATCTAAACTTCACTTTTGTCGACAAGAAAAAGAAGTTGTTATTTATAGGGGTCTTGAATAATGACTTTTGTCCATCCATTAATGTTAATACTTTTTTGTGGTAACGGTTTTTGTGCTAAAACAATTCACCACGATGAAAGGAAGGTATTTATCGTAAATCTACCTTCACTTTATATTGAAGTCGTAAAAATTGCTTGAAAAATCACCAAGAGAATAGGTCTCAAAACTCTTGGGAAACCTTTTTGGGGTGGGCTTACGGTCAGCGCACCCGTCGCTCGGCTCCATCTGGGGTGACAGAGAGGTGACACGTGGCCCCGTAACCCATCTGATAGCACGTCGCCTTCATCGTTGGGCTAACCACCGGTGCAGAGTTCCTTGACTTCAGTGGTCGGCCCGACGGAATACCCCAAGGGAGTACACTCTCCCATCGACGTCCCCTTCCCGGGACGGCGGTCGCCATCGCGAGATCAGCCTCTCCACGGATGACGGACTAACTCCCCGGTCCGATCACCCACAGCCTCTGCAAGGGCTATTTTGTGAGGAGCGCAGCCTGAAGCAATCCACCGTCGGCGACTGGGGCGGCGTAGGCGCGAATAGCTGCGCCTCATGCCGCCCTAGCCGAGGCCGCGGGTGACGTGACCGGGGAATTAATCCGTCACCTGCCGAGAGGCCGACCGCGTGAGGAAAACCGCGTTAGGAGTGGTAAGACCACACTGCTGACAGTTGTCTGTCTACAGCCGCGGGCCGGTCCGTCCGGGGCAGTACCATGCTCTCGCAGAAAATCGACTTCTGAGTAGTAGCAATTTGTTACTGCGTTCGTTCGGTGAGCGAGAGAGCCGGAAGCCCAACTTTCTGAGGGTGATTGCGTGTGGAGGGTTTTGGTGGTGCCCTTGGTATCACCGAGCCTCAATGCACGCATTTACACTCCCTTCGCTTTCTTCGCGGTAGGCAACGGCCTTGTAAAGGTCCATGAGCGGCAGCAACACTTACCATCAGGTGTACTGTTTGCTCGTTTGCCACCGTTTACAATAAAAAAAAAAAGGAAAGACGATGGGAGGGTACCCCAAGTAGGGGGTATTCCGTCGGGCCGACCACTGATGACAAGTAACCCTGCTCCGGTGGTCGGCCCAATGACGAAGGCGACGTGCATCGTTCGTGCTTACGCCCCTCTGTCGCCCCGGACGGAGTGGTGCGAGGAGCGCGCCGACCACAACTCACCTCCAAAAAAAAAAAAAGGGCGTTATTTTAAACAGTAGATTAACTACACTAATATATACATTAATACAATACCTACGCGTACTTAGATTTATAAAATATACTTATTCATCATCATTTTCATCTCAACCTAAACAAGTGCCACTGTTGTCCGCGGACCTTCTCCACAATGGGAAGAAACTTGATCAACGGGTGCATGGAACTTAGTCCAGTTCAATCCCACAAAGACACGTATTTGTTAGTCTCCAGGTGTCTATTCTTATATTTCTGAATCGCTGAAAATGTCATCCCTTCTATGGCATGTTATATTGCCTTTCAAAGTTTAAGCTGTTTGGTAGCTTGCCTAACTTTCTGAAAACCTCTAAAGCAAACAAAATTATTTATATCCTCACCGCGTTGCCAAAATGCTTCTATATATATATGTGTGTTTTTACAGCTTTTTATTACAGAAATGTGTAAACTTTGTTTTAGAGAGTGTGTAGGGTTCTGGATTTTATTATTTCATTACTCATCATAATTTTCTTCTGTTTGTGGCGTTATAAAATCGTTATTTATCTCGTTTTATTACTGAATAATATGTAATTCTTTTACAGGTAACAACTATAGCTTGTTGTGAATACAGGTGCACAAATTCTAGTCATCGAAGACCTTATCTTGCTACAGGAATGGGCAAAATAGAGGTGTTAAAATTGTGTCTCTGCGACTTTATACCTTAAAAGATATCAAGTCGCAGAAATATAACAAACACTAACTAAAGTTATACGTGGTGTTTCTTATATTTTCCAGCGGCCATTTGTACAATAAGCCCTTGTTGATTTTGTTTTCACAAAATAAAGTGAAATGATACTTTAATGAAATATGGTTAATTCATGAAAAGGTTAATTTCATTATATGAAAACAAAAATCATATATCATTCATAAATCAACTCATAAATCTCGCCATAAATCTCATCATACCTGAAGAATGAAACGTGTCGCTACCCCTTATTTTACCGTGGATATATTTATAATTTTTAAATAATAAATAAGGAAGCGGCCACCAGTGTTCTTTTGAGAAACTCAAAACATCAACTACGAACGTACTCCTCGATTATCAAACGCGGTAACTATGACATTATTGTCCTTCATACAGAGGCTAAATATAAACGCCAATCCATTGTAATATAAAAGTTACCTGTGAATCGAAAAAAAAAAGATTGATTAAGCGCTTTATATGGTTTTCCAATACAGGTTTATGGATCACATACTGTAATATCCTTTCGGATGTCGAGGTGCTTTAGAAATCTTAGTTTATAATAATAATAAACAAACAAAGAAGACAAAGGTAAAAAAGTATAAAAAATGTATTATCAATACAATATATAAAAGAATTGTAATAATACAAAATTATTAAAGTAAAGAAAATCTAAAATACAACATTTTTAACGAGAACAATATCAATGGTATTTTTAGATAAAAAGAAATTATAAGTAGGCATTAAAAATACAATAAGATGAACGAAACGGTAAAGCGTCATATTAAATATTAGTTATTCGAAGCCATGCTGGAGCGAAATCACAGCCAGGTTAATTTCCGATGCCAAATCTAGATTGTCTTTTTATTGGAGCATTTTGTTTTACGTATTTCTAATAGAACTTTTTCTCTCTTTTATTAAAAAAAAAAAATTAGCATTTATTTTTATTTGTCTACTAAGAATATACGGATGTATCTTGGCCGTATGATGACGGAGTAAGAATACAATTCACCACCCCCTTTCTTGCCCGTGGGTATCGTATGAAGCGACTAGGGGCTTATTTGCAGATAACATCTATGCAAGAGAAGGAAAACTAAAAATGAAACCCTATATCAACCTGTCAAACCAGCGTGGTCAATTTTCCTCCGATTGCGGAGGAGGCTTTAACGTAATAGTGGGACGTATATGAGATGTGATGACGGTGATTTCATGGTGCCCGTAGTTCATGGTCGTAATCTTTTACAGCTACGGGATGTAATATGCAGATAACTTAGCCAGAGAAGAAAATCTTGAAATAAAACCTAGAATATCAAACTGTCTAACCAGGTTCATCATCATCATGTCAGCTGATATACATCCTACTGTTGGGCTCGAGCCTCCTCTGCAATAGGAGTGCAATTGACCTTACTATACCGTACTGGTCAAACAGGTTGGTATAGGGTTTTATTTCGAGTTTGCCTTCTCTCGCATAGATGTTATATGCATGTTATATCCCTTAGTCCTCTTTTACAACATCCACAGGTAAGATAGGGAGATATTTTCTTTTTATTAAGGAGGAGGCTCAAGCTCAACAGTGGGACTTAAATATAAGGACGTAATGATGATATTATAATAATAATGACACAAGCACATACATACAAACGTCAATATATATATCTAGCTATCTTATATCTTTAAACGTAAATTTAAAGATATAAGATAGTTTGATATATAAGAATGTAAATTTCGCAGTCGCCGTTAAGAGTGACAATAGCTCAGTTGGGAAGTTGTCCAGTCGCATTCAAACGACGTGAGATCGAATCTCAGTTATTCTGTTTTCTGATATTTTTTCGATATCTTTTTTTTTTTTAATTATTGCAAACGGTGGCAAACGAGCAAACATTACACCTGATGGTAAGTGTTGCTGCCGCTCATGGACCTTTACAAGGCCGTTGCCTACCGCGAAGAAAGCGAAGAGTGTGAATGTGTGCATTGAGGCTTAGTGATACCAAGGACACCACCAAAACCCTCCACACGCAATCACCCTCAGAAAGTTGGGCTTCCGGCTCTCTCGCTCACCGAACGAAGCGCAGTAACAAATTGCTACTACTCAGACGTCGATTTTCTGCGAGAGCATGGTACTGCCCCGGACGGACCGGCCCGCGGCTGTAGACAGATAACTGTCGACAGTGTGGTCCTACCACTCCTGATATATCATATTTTAGCAGTTTTTTATTATTATATATCTTAAATATGTCCGTTGAAAATACCATATACTTCCAAAAAAAAATTGTACTGATCAACGCTCGGTCTACCAGATATTGTTAAAATAAGTTGCGGTCAATACATTGTCAATATTTTGAGAGTGAAATAATTTTATCCTACGCTTCGACCTCACTTGAGTTGATAGCGTTTATTCGCTGACTTCGCGCTCGTATCTACTTAGACCACATATAAGTAAGTACTCATCATATCTGCGATTTATAGCACTATATTTTTTAAGTTCTGTCCTATTCCATTTATTTTTTTTAGTATTGAAGAAATGTAACTTGCATATCTATACCAATAAATAAAATTGAAGTGTCTGTTTGTAATGTCAAAATAATACGCTTTTTTCATGCTCACACAGTTATTTGCACGACACCTATGCCTAAAATACAGATTAAAAAAATTTTGTGTCTGTCTGTCTGTTTGTTCCGGCTAATCTTCAAAACGGCTGGACCGATTTCAAAAATTCTTTCACCAATAGAAAGCTATAATATCAGCGCGTAAACTAGGCTATATTTTATCCTGGTATTCCCACGGGAACGGGAACTACGCGAGTAAAACGACTAAAACCGAAGCGAAGCGAGGGCGGGTTGCTAGTCACAATATATAACTTTTGTGGTCATCACCATCATCTCAGTACTGACACTGCTGAATGCCCCCACAGTGGGACTACATTAACCTACTATAGTAGATTAGGTTAATTTCGTTAATAAGATGAGTGATGTCGTCTGCTTCTGCCCCTTAGTCGTCTTTCACAATCACCTATGTTAAAATAGAGGTAGTAACCATTGTTACTCTTATTTTAATCACGACTCGTATCTTTTGGGTATAACCATCGAATTGGGAATAATTTTTTGCTATTTGCAGTAAACATTTTTTTCAATTTCTACTACTTCTTTAAATTGTCTGATAGAAGCACATTATCTAACGATGTCCACTATTATGTCTTCTAATAGGATTGGCATTTATAGGCCCAAAGGAGCCCTGGTGACCATTTTTAGGAAAATGAGGGATTAGACATAATATTCTTAATCCAAATTGATACGATCATACGTGTAGTACGTACAAAATATATATATTTTTTTATCAAATTTAATCCTGTCGAGACGATCTCTCATAATTACAATAAAAAGCCGGGAATCGCGATGAAGTTCTGGCAAATGGTAGTCTTAGGAAAGGAAATAATGAATAGAATCTGTCTTATTTGTTCTGGATGGTATATTTAAATATCATTATATTGGAGTTGAATATAGTATCAATGACTGCCAAGTGGCCTAGTTATTGTAAAGATAATACTGAAATGCCAAAAATCGATATTTATTCATGGATATTATTAATTGTTATTATTAATATTCATATTAGGTAAAATACCAATCATGGAATGCCGTACCATCTCAAATAAAATAATAACTTTAAATATTTTAGAAACCCATAGAAGCGAAGCTACTAGCAGAGCTAATAAATTAAGTTCGATCTATAAGAATCAATTAGTATTTCCTTAAAATTGTATTATACTTCAATAAAATGTAACCATCAATTATTACGTAACTCCAATCGATGAATTCAATTGATCGAATTGATATCAAATCAATATTAAAGTCCGTTAATATCTTAATAAGAATCAATGAGAAGGGTCTCTGAAAACCTATTTAACTTTTGAAGATAAAAAATAGATTCAACGATTCGCAAATTGTAATATGTTATTATTTGAAAAAACATCTGCCCCCTGAGTGTTCAATTTCCGACGAGAAGTAACTTTTTATTTCGAACTTCTTTATGCTGTTCAACTAAGTTTGATATTTTATGATGATTTAATTTTAATGGGATATCTACATCCCTCGTAATATTGGAAAAAGAATACCGGTTTGTAAAAATATATTATCGCGATAAAATTTACAATGTAGTGAAATATTATCCTTTTAAATCTTTACTATAAAAGGGATTTCTAAATAATTAATAATAAATATTAATTATTACATTTCCGTGTGGTGACGGAGTAAGAATACAAATCACCACTCCCTATCTTGCCCGTGAATATCGTAAAAGATGACTAAGGGATATAACAACTGTGGGACGTATATAAGCTGAAATGATGATGATGATTTGATTACATTAAGAATAGCAGAAATATTTTACAAATAAATATGTATTACTTAGAATAATAACATATAGAAGGTAAGTCCACGCACAAAAAGTGAGGCATTTCAATTGGAGCCTAATGGAGCCTACGCCAGAACAGTCCCGTAATGTACAAGTCATTGCACTGCACGAACGTACGCAACTCTTAAAAAATAAATAGGTAATTATGACGGCTTGTGCATTCAAATGGTGCCACAACACATTTGAAAAACATAAAAAGGTTTTTAACATTACTTTTAAAAGTATTTCGACGATTTATGTTAATAAAAACAAAATTTGATTTCATAATTTGTATAGTGGTTTCCATGTGTACGTGTGTAATCGTCTGCCCGCCATTAGTATTTTAGATTCAAATTTTTAAAGTTCGAAGTACTGACACTATCCTTCTATACGTTATTATTCTAAGATGTATTACTTCTTTTCTCAGCTCATATATACATCCTATAGCTAAGCTCGAGCCTCTTCGATCATCATAATCGCAGCCCACATACGTCCCACTGTTAGGCACGGGCCTCCCCCACAATGGAAGGGAATATATACCTACTATACCATGCTGGTCAGACATACTGGTATATGGTTTCATTTCGAGTTTTACTTCTCTTGCACAGATGTTATGTACATATTATATACCTTAGTCGTCTTTTACGACATCCACGAGCAGGAAAGAGAGTGGTGAATTGTATTCTTACTCCGTCACCACACGGTAAATTATGCTACTTAGAACTAATAAATAACATTTTTTTTTTGTAAGAAATATGATGGCAATAATGTGTACAAATTCTTAAAAAATAATATATAAATTAATTTACAAAACATGTGCTTATTTATTTAAAGGTCTATATTTTCATCTGTGGATGAAATAAGAAAACAATTACTAACGTATTTTTTCCCGCGAGTTCCGTAAAAGACAATGTGTTTCCGTAAATAGACAACCTTATTACAAGAAAAGAAAAAGAAAACAAAACAATGTGCTAATCCATCTGGCCTACAGTACGCCTAATTTTCCTATAATCATAGAGACGCTCAATAGTAATAATGCCTTCCTGAATATATATCGACTACAATAACCAGTATCAGTTGACATCAGACAGCTAAGTTATCATTGAGAGTACGTATATATAGAATACAGTACAGGTGTAAAGGCCGATTTATATGAACGTTTAATCGTTCTTTTATCGTTTAAACGTAGCACGTTTATTGTTATTTGTTAAATGACAACAAAGAGATTTTACAGGATAGACTTTGTAGGATTTATAGGTGGAGAATTTAAATTGGTAATATAACCGTTAATAATGTTTATATAATATATGTATAAAGGCTATATTTTGTAAATGTATTATTTCCGATTATATAGGTACAGCGCTGGACTCAAGGCTCCTCCACAATAAGTAGGCAAATAATCTACTAATACCAAGTTGGTCAGACGGGTTAGCACAGGGTTTATTTCTAGTTTTTCCTGTGTCGCACTCTCTCTGTTATCATCATCATCGTCATCACAGCCCATATATGTCCCACTGCTGGGTGCGAGTCTCTTCCACATTGGGAGAAAAAATACCTATTGTACCACACTGATTAGACGGGTTACCATAGAGTTTTACTTCTAGATTTCCTTCTCTTGTTATCTGCATATTAATCATCTTTTACGACATTGACGACCAAGAAAGGGGGTGGTGAATTATATTATTACTTCGTCAGCACACGGAAATTAGTTGTTATATGAAAAAATGTTATATGGATATTAAATCTCTTAGTGATTTTTTACGACACTTATGGGTAAAGTAGTGATAATACAGGATATAAACAGGTAATGAGGTAGTGGTAGTGGTATTCCGTCGGACCGACAACTGAAGACAAGTTACCCTGCACTGGTGGTCAGCCCAACGACGGCGGCGGGTACGTACCGTATTGAGAATAATATATAATAATAGTAATGTGGAGTTGCGCTATGAATATAATGCTTAGTAGACACTGACAGATGACGTCTTCAGTATATTCGTTAATAAATTTACTGTATTCTATCTTTAAATTAGGATTTCTCCTGAATCGTTTTTCTAAATTAATAAAATGTGACTTAGCTAAATCAAAAGTTTCACCTAAACAATCAGCAGAGTCTTTCAACGGTAATTTCACACAAAATCTACCACTATTTTCTCTCGTTGTGTTTATAAGGTAATGCCTTTCACATTCAAGATCATTTACACTCATACTATTTTTTATGGGAACATCCTCTATGTCCCAAAATTTTGTTAACAGTTTCTCAATATTTTCACTATCGGATTGAGACAATATCGCATTGTTACAGTGTGTAAATTTAGATGGAACAGGTATAGGACCCGATACCAACCAACCGGATTGAGAATTAATTAATATAGTACCTTTCATTTCTAATGATAAACAATCACCAACCAATATATCCCAAAATACATCTGCTCCTATTAACACTTCTACTGGAGCTGGTTGATGAAAAATATGATCAGCTAACTGAATATTGTCAGGCAATTTTAGTAGACTTATATAGAATGAAAGTCTTGGTAACTGACCTGTTAGCTGTGGTAAAAACAAAACATTGTAAACTGACATTAAATTTAGTGTGTAAAGAGTGCACTTTTATGGTACAGGTTTCAGTAGTTTTATTATTAACTAAATTGCCTATTCCAATGATATTTAAAGCCTCAATAGGTTGAGTTTTCAATGATAATTTATTTTTTAGTGATTCAGTAATAAAAGATGATTGGCTACCACAATCTTAGAGTGCACGAACTTTGATCTTTTACGAACCAAATGGATTCGAAACTTCAATCATGGCGGTGGATAATAGAACTTGACTTGTTTCTTTATTAGAATGATTGACCATTAAATTAGGTGGCTCAATAATATCGACAAGGTTTGACGTTGATGACGAACGATGCAGCAAACTATTGTCTTTCTGAGCAGTCATATATTCGACATGGTCCCATGCGACACTCGCTAACAGCATGACCCTGCCTGAGACAATTAATACATAATTTATACTTTTCCACGTCTGTCATTCTTTCATCGATACCCTTGGCCTTAAAGGTAAGACAATCATATATTCGACGACGTCCATTACAAATTATACATACAAATGCATTTTGAATTTTATTAGATTTTTTATAATGCTAGTGCTCGCAAAGGATTTCACATTATTATTTTCAACTGGCTTAGCATGATGGTTTTATTATAATTATTTCGTGATTGTATGAATGACTTTGGCCTTGCGTTATGATGGTCATAATTATTATTACGACCAAGAGATTCGAGTACATTAGCACGATCAGTGATAAATTTAAAAATGTTGGAGCAATGTGGAGGCATCATCTGACTCCCTACTACGGATGTTCTTTCCACTTTAGTAGCGTATGGGTATCTAAGATTTTAGAGAGCAGAAATATAAGTAATATATCCCATTTATCAGTTGGCTGACCCAAACTGGATAAGGCGCGTAGGTTTTTGGGTCACGTGATCTACTATAAATCTCAATGATCGCTCCGATTCATGTGAAAGTGGCTTGATAGTGAATAGAGAATTTAAGTGATGATTAATTTACATTCTTTTGTTATTGTATCGACCGCATAGTAATTGCCAGGCCTCAGGATAATTGTTGGCAGATACCTCGAGATTTGAAACAACCCTAGCAGCGTCACCTTGTAAATATGAATTCAAGTAATGGAATTTATTAATGTTTGGAATGCGCTCATTTTTATGAATTAAACTTTCAAACGTGTCTCTATATTCTAACCAGCGAAAATATTCACCACTAAATTGTGCGATTTGTATCTGAGGAAGTTTAAGACCTATATCAACATTATGATGAGCATCATCTACACAGAGAGAAGTATTTTGCAAAGACTGTCGTCTTTGTTCATATTCGTTACATTTAGAAAATTTTACAATTAAATTCTTTGCCGTAGCAATGCTCATTATGATGTCCTTTTCCATATTATCACGTTCATTAAACTCAATGTCCATATTTGCGGTACTCAAAACCTCTATTTCACTCTGCAAATCATCTACTTTAACTGATAATTAAATTCAACTTTGTTAACTGAATGTCACTTAACTCCTTTTCTTTAGAAATATTATTTAAATAATTTTTAAATCTTGTAATTTGTCCTTTGGCTGACGTTCTTTTAGCAAATAACTCTTTTTAACGCTCTTCAGCCATTGTGTAATTTAAGTTAAGCACTTATCTAGCTAATTTGTTTTATATTAATTATAAAAAGGACAAATAAAAATGATTAAATAAGCTCACGTCACTTTCCTCGGTGTCACCTACTAGTTGGAAGACTGGAGCTGGCGTGCTACACGTCTGAGGAGCTCGTTGGTTGCAGTTATTGTCTGGAATTAGTCGGCAAACACAATGAGAATTTGCTATCAATATCTTGTCACGGAACGGAGTATTGGTGATTACTTTAAATCATTCAATAGTTTGTTTCTATTGAATTGTTATTAATAATTTATCTTCTCAAGGCCTATAATCCAAAAATATGAGTGCAATATACTGTTTATAAACTGTTTAAAATGATAAAATAGTGGAAAGGAATGTAATTTAATAGAAATATTCAATTATCGATAGTTAAATCTATGTGATTCTTGTACAGATTAGTAAGATTTCTCTTTATAATGTATTATTTACCTTTTTTTTATAGCAAGACAACTATATTACTAAGAAATAATAGACTGTCTTTGAAATTTGTTCGTTAATTTTCTTAAATCGGCACAGAAAATTAATAATAAAAAAAAGTGGGTAGAAAATAATCTGATATTGTACGAATTTTTTATAAGAATTGGGTCGTTTACCGTTATGACTTACTACAAAATCCCTGTTTACACAAATTAGTTAAAATTAAGACTAGTATATAAGATGTACGAGGTATATTGGATGATTAGGATTAATATTGTGATTGTAGGATGACACTTATCTTTTTGATGCAGATGTCGATGTAATACTTTTGCTGTATTACTGCTCGAACTTAGCTTCTGAATTGCTCTGAAATCAGTATATCTTCGTCTGGAACCCGTGTCTTTAGTCCATCCACTGCAAGGCAACCTTCCAACCTTTGAAGTAATCCGATTCGGAAGTGGACAACCGTCTTGACGAACTTTGCCCTTTTTAATGTCTTGAAAATTTTTGTATTTCTTGAAATTTGCGCGGATTTCTAATTTTCCCCTCATGCCACCAATGTACCTTTAGAGGATACACTGGTGCCAAATAAAAGTCCCAAATAAGTTTAAATCTAGTATATTACAAAATTACGTGTTACAACTTGAGAGTTCTGTGGGTAAGTGAGTTCAAGTGAGTATTTGTTATATTAAACTTAATAGCGCCTAGTGTGTTGCGCACTTCACTACACTATAGCTCAGAGAACCAAATAAATGCATCCAGGCTCTATGGTTCTCTCTGGTTTCTTAGCTTGAACATTGACGACTAGGTATCTAGGTTATTTATCTATACTGCAACTAAACGGCTGAATGGATTTGTATGATTTTTTGTGAATACATACAAGTGGGGGCTTGGATGATTTAGATTCACAAATCAGCCGAGCAGATGGCGCACAGTCGATCAGTCCCTGTTACTGCTGTCGATTTCAAAGAGATTTCCTTTTATTTTATTTGAACAGAACAACGTCTGTTGAGTCAGCTAGTGTATATATATATATATATATATATATATATATATTTCTTGAGTACGTGTGTATGTCACTCAACTCCTCAATGGCCAGCCATTATCCGATATGTCTATCAATTCTACATTTTGAGTATAATAATTATAAAAGTTATATAGAGAAGTTACTTTTAAAGCTTCGCATTCAGAACTGAAATCATAAAAAAAGGGAAATAAATTGCTTTCATCAGCTTCGTAGCTTATACACGCTCACTGCTGAGCTTGAGTCTCCGTCATAACGGGAAATTGGCATACTATACCCCGCTGATCAAACAGGTTGGTATAAGATCTTATGTTGAATTTTGTTCTTGCAATGCTGTTTTCTGAATGTCATATCTTGAGAAGGCGGCGGTGAATTCTAATTTTACCCAGCACCTTACGATAAAAGGATTTCAGTTTAGTTAAATTGAACTAAACTTCTTGTGTAGGTATACACAATCATCTCGCTATCTGACTAGTAATATTGCCATTCTATGCATGTTTCAACCTAAAATTGTATATTTTTATATGTATAATTAAATACATTTAATTTTCAGGTCTGTTTTTATAAAATATGGGAATCTGTAATGGTAATGGCATCTGATATGGTAAACCACAGTGATATTATTTGGTATGGCCTTTTATTTAATTTTATTTATTAACATATTACGATCACAGCTTAATTTACAATTTACAAGAAAAATATTTGACACAGTATCTTACAATAAATTTAGTAAAAACAATATATTTTAATTGACCTTATGAATTACAAATAAGGAATGCTAATTTAATAAAACGAATAACCTCATTCTGTAAAGCTAGAGAAATACCAAAATCATGACCGAGAAAATGAGAAGCGAAATATTCGGAAACATGAATAAACGTCCAATTAACATACTTTAACCCACTGAAATTTCTGGTCACGCCTTGTTTACTCTTAATTCTATATTTCACCTTCATCAGTGTCTCGTATTTTCTCCCTTTAAAATATCAATATACAACTGTAGGGAGTATACTTGCCAGAATTATTGACTAAACGGCATTTCACAACATAATTTTTAACTTTTGCATTTTAAATTATAATGTAAAATTCTAGGCCAGTGATGACAAGTACGGGCACCGGTGGCTCACCTGCATGGCGCGTAATGGGTACTGGGTACCACAGCTTATGGGATCGCGCTCCGTCCCCTTATTCGCGCCTCAGTCGGATCGGATAGGGTGTGTTCGTACCATAGCCTGTCTCCAAAAAAAAGGTATAAGATTCTTTCACTCTATTTGAAATAAATGCAATAATGTGAAATTTTAATCAAGAACTTTGCCGAGCCCATTCCTATAGTTACTTTTTAGGACAAATAAACATAATCGTATGGATACACTACAGTTCTGTGAATTCTTGGATATCTTAGGAAAATGCCGATATTTTCTAAAATTTTACTAGTTATTGCTTTTTAAATATTAATTTCAATATTTTTCCAAATTCATTTAGACTTTCTAGACAAAGATTTATTTATATGTACCAATATTTTCTAGTTCTATTAGTTCGATAAAATATAATATTGATAATGTAAAACGAGAATGAAAGATTTGTGAGAATTTTTATCAGCACCTCAGCAACAAAGAGATTAATTATAAACATAAAAGCGGAATTATACAACTAGTCTATTAATTATTCAGTACCTTTCTAGGATTAAAAATCAGCAAACGGCGAGAATAACTGTTTAATATTCCAAACAAGTTTCAATATTAAGAAAGGGATTTTACGCCTGCCTCACAAATAAGCGAAAGCTACTTTGCTAAAATATTAACATTTTTACTCGCCAAATCGGTGTAGCTATAACAATGTTTACAATATACTAGAAGAAATCGACTCTTCTGTCATCACAACTTTAATCCATATCATTATTGTAAAGTAATAATAATACAATCCATACTAATATTATATATGCGAAAGTAAGGATGTTTGTTTGTTTGTTTGTAACGCTTTCACGCTTAAACCACCGAACCGATTTCAAAAATTCTTTCACCAATGGAAAGCTATAATATCAGGGAGTAACATAGGCTATATTTTATTCCGGTATTCCCACAGGAACGGGAACTACGCGGGTTTAAGCGACTGAAACCGAAGCGAAGCGAGGGCGGGTTGCTAGTAAGAAATAAAGACCAAGTACAGATTTATTTATTGCGATTCTCTTTTCTTTCTTAAACATAACAATGGCAATTGCATGTAGAATACATGTAGAATGCATTAAGGAGTTGATACCTTCACAAAAATCATTGGATTTTATATTTTTGTTTATACTTTACTTCCTAATATACTACGTTTTGTTTAATTTCCACAGGAGTGAAAGTGAGTTTAATTTCCACAGAGAGAATACGTAAAAGGTTAAGAAGGGGTAAAACACGTGCTTTGAAAAAAATACACCAAACTTGGATAATATCTCGAGATTTATATAGTACTGAGAACGAAAAAGTTCAAATGACAGAGAGTTAGACATTTGTGTTGTTTTACGAATGTAGAAATACTCAGTCATTAAATATCACGTAAGCAAGCAAGATTGCAATAATAGTTGAAACGTCTAAATTACACACTAGGCCCGCAGTGGTGCAATTTTTATCGTATTATAGAAGAGGTTCGATTCAAATGACAAAAGGTTTGTAATTTTCACATCAGTTGTTAATAGGTTTTCACTAAAGCACTAGAACAAAAAAGAACCAACTAAGCAACTTGACATCCAAATAATTGGATGCTAATTGTTATATCAGCTATGACTGTATTTAATTAAATCAAAATTGAAAAAAAATTACGACAAAATCTCGGAATAAATCTTTGTGTCGTGAAGGACTTTACATACTACACCAAAGCTGAGAAAAATAATTTTTGGATCGCATAAAGGATCCGGGACGGGTGTAGATCAAACCCGACACCCGAATGGGAACCGGCACAATCTGTGCAGATATAAAAAGAGAAAAATAATAATATAAACATGAAAGCGAACAATGTATATACAAAAGGCGAATAATTGGAACCACCTTCAACAAAGCCGCATGAATGCCGCCATAAAGATCTGTTGATTGCGACACTGTATACTGCTCTTTTGATGAAACTATGATTACACATTACATAACCACACATAGAATATAAAGCAGTGAAAATGAATGAATTTTTTTTTTTTTTTTTTGGGTAAGCTGCGGTCGGCGCGCTCCTCGCACCACTCCGTCCGGGGCGACAGAGGGGCGTAAGCACGCAACACCCGCAACCCACCCGAAAACCACGTCGCCTTCGTCGTTGGGCCGACCACCGGAGCAGGGTTACTTGTCATCAGTGGTCGGCCCGACGGAATACTTGGGGTACCCTCCCGTCGACCGACGTCCCCCCCTCGGGGAGGACGTCGGTCTTTCCTCACGCGGTCGGCCTTTCGGCGGGTGACGGACTAGTTCAAAATAAATGAATAGAAATGATATAAATAATACCTTTTTTGTTCAGTTCTATGATAAAGTAAATAAAGATTCAGTATCAAAGCTTCTAATAGTTTTCGAAAATAGAATTAATTATGGTTATTTATTATTATTGTTATTTATTATTATATGGTTATTTATTTTTTATTGTTAATTAGGTAAGCTTAAAATTATGGTTTATAAATATTTCTGTATTTTATTCTTAAATTATTTATCTCATGTTAATACGGAGATGTATTTATTAATTATCAAATAACTAAACAACAAATTAAAAAGTATATGACTTTTTTATATCATTCATGAGGTCCCTGAATAAGAATACAATTCACCACTCCCTTTCTTGTGACCGTAGGTATCGTAAATGATAACTAAGAGATATGATATGCAGATAACATCTGTGCAAGAAAGGAAAACTCGAAATGAAACTCTATACCAGTAGGTCAATTGCCTGTATATTGTGGAAGGGGTATATATCAACTGAAATGGTGATAATGATGATGAAATTTATCTTCATAACAAGAATTTACTAACGTATGCAGCTTTCTTTGAAATAATCTGATGATAAAATAAGAGGGCGTACCTTTTCTTATTATTATTTGAAAAAAAAACACATTACACTAAGGAAATCGTTTTATAGCAAGAAAAAGTCTCTTGCTATAAAACAAACCTGATTTAGCGGATATAAAGTAAGTACAATACAGGGCACCCTGACCCAGATCAACAGTTTGTAGATCGCATAAAATATACATGGGCATTGAACTCGCATCACTTGACAATCGATCGATCGATCTATCTGTGCAGTCGCGTTAATTTGAATCTCTTTTCATTAAGTAAAAGCTATGTACTTAGTCTGGCCATAAATACTGTTACAATTAAAAATAAATAAAATATTATATTTGAATTTGGGATCTGTTATTTTTATATGATTGTTCATTGTGTTTTCTTTTTTTGGCGTCAATATATTGTACAATATTTTGCGTTATTAAAATTGAGTGGGGTGATAAAGAGAATCGAATCGCTGTGATTGCATTACACAAAGTAGGTATGGAGCCCAATTCAATTTTTAAAACTCTCCATACCCTTGGTATTACTAAAACGTTTGTATACCGGGCTATTAATAGGTACAATGAGACCTCCTCTGTTTGTGACAGAAAAAGATCTGGTCGTCTACGTAGTGTTCATACGAAAAAGGTGGTCCAAGCAGTAAGGGAAAGAATTCGAAGAAATCCTGTCCGAAAGATTTTATCTCGGCAGATGAAGATAGGATCTAGAACCATGTTGCGTATTTTAAAAAATGACGTAGGACTCGCAGCCTATAAAAGACGTACTGGTCATGTCTTACCTAATAATTTAAAAACAAATAGGATGGTAAATCGAAACAACTACTGAAGCGGTACGCAAAGGAAGGTCACAGAAAAATTTTGTTTACGGATAAGAAAATTTTTACAATTGAGCAAAATTTAAACAAACAAAATGACCATATTTATGTCCAAAGCTCTAAGAAAGCTTCCCAATTAGCCAACAAAGTGCAACATGGGCATTATCCGACTTCAGTGATGGTTTGGTGGGGTATTAGCTATGAAGGAGTGATTGAGCCATACCTTTGTGAAAAAGATATCAAAACATCAGCATAAGTATATCAAGATACCATTCTTGAGAAGATAGTGAAGCCCGTTAATCACACCATGTTCAATAACCAAGAATAGTGATTCCAGCAAGACTCGGCGCCGGATCATAAAGCTCGGTCTATGCAGTCTTGGTTGAAAACGAACGTTTCGGACTTCATCAGAGCTGAAGACTGGCCATCGTCTAGTCCCAATGTTAATTCGCTTAATTATAATTTATGATCAGTTTTAGAGATTACGGCTTGCACTAAACGCCATGATAATTTGAATTCCCTAAAATAATCTATACGATTGGGGTGAAGAATTTTCCCATTGAAATAGTGCGTTCTTCTATTGACAACTGGCTTCAAAGTTTAAAGAACAGTATTGCAGCCAATGAAGACCACTTCGAATAAGCTTTTATATTTTAAATTGTTTTACATTTATGTATTAAACTAACACACTGTAAAATTAATAAATGTTATTTGCAATAGATTTTTTTTCTTCGTTACAGTATTTATGGCAAGACTAGGGTCTGTACCTACTACTGTACTATACTGAGAACGGTAAGAGGAGGCAACCTTGAATGCTTTATCCACCCGTCTGACCTGCGTGGTATAGCATGTCGATTTCTTTACTTTAGCGGAGGAGGAGGCTCGAAACCAGCAGTGAGACGTATACAGAGATGATAATGATATGAACTGATATGAGAAAGTGGTGATAATCTCTCTGCGCTTCAGTTATATTACTAGGTGAATTAACAAAAAATCAATGCAAACATTTTTTTAAATGAAGCAAATGATGCAAGTTTAGTAATTTTACTTTAAATTTAATCTTACAAATACAGATGTTAATTTCAAACATGCAATTAATAACCTAAGAACCGCCGCCTAAATATAATGTTAACATGACAACCCAAGAGCATGAACAAAATTTTTTACTTTTCTCAAACAAAGTATAATTACAAAATATTATATTATTGCAAACACACAACTGGTGTGGTAGCAAGTTTAAATTGTTTTTGTTTGTTACACAATTTTGCTCGTTTGAGCTACTTTCTTTTACACTGTTATGGTTATATTTATATTATTGAATTATTATATTATTTTTGTATACAATATTCAATTGTATTTCTTTTTATTATTTGTCTCTTCTTACACGTCTTATTCATTCATTCATTCACACATTTCAAATCCTATACGTCCCACTGTTGAGCTAGACTCTCTTCCAAAATAGGAGGGTAATTGACCTGATACTATATCACGC
The DNA here is from genome assembly GCA_032191425.1 of Lymantria dispar. Taxonomy (NCBI): domain Eukaryota; kingdom Metazoa; phylum Arthropoda; class Insecta; order Lepidoptera; family Erebidae; genus Lymantria; species Lymantria dispar. Next base: position 13,831,176 of record CM063449.1, on the reverse strand, counting down.
TGGTCAGACAAGTTGGTATATGGTTTTATTAATTTTTTTTTCATTCTCTTGTATAAATGTCGTATGCATATTTATGTAATTCCATAGTCGTCGTTTATGATACCCACGCGAAAGAGAGGTGGTGAATTATATTCTTACTCTGTCGCTACACGGAAAAATTATTGTATTTGTAATTATTGTATGTAATGTTTTTATCAAGTTACGATAATCGAAGTTGGTTATTACTAAATATTCGTGCAAATGAATAAATCATAGAATGATTTAAGCCCAAGATTCTACTTTTACAATCCATAAATGATTATTGTGATTCAAGATATAGCTTGTTTCTTCTAATTTGTATGTCTCTTAAGAGTGGTAGGACCACACTGTCGACAGTTATCTGTCTATAGCCGCGGGCCGGTCCGTCCGGGGTAGTACCACACTCTCGCAGAAAATCGACGTCTGAGTAGTAGCAATTTGCTACTGCGCTTCGTTTGGTGAGCGAGGGAGCCGGAAGCCCAACTTTCTGAGGGTGTTTGTGTGTGGAGGGTTTTGGTGGTGCCCTTGGTATCACCGAGCCTCAATGCATGCATTCACACTCCCTTCACTATCTTCGCGGTAGGCAGCAACCCTGTAAAGGTCCATGAGCGGCAGCAACACTTACCATCAGGTGTACTGTTTGCTCGTTTGCCACCGTTTGCATTAAAAAAAAAAGTACCTCACGGTACAAGGACACATTTTTAGTATGGAAAGTGTTTTTGTTTATTTCTGTTGATGGCAAACAAACAAATGTACCCTGATATAAGTGATATAGTGCTACCCATGTACTTTTGCTAGGATGCTGCCTACCATGAAGAGTGTGAAGCAAGTGTTAATAAGTGCAATAAGGTTCGGTGATACTAAAGGCATCACCGAAACCCACCACACGCAAACACCCTTAGAAATTTTGGCTGCTCTTTCGCTAACCGTACCAAGTGCAGTAGAAAATTGCTACTAATCAGACTACGGTTTATTGCGAGAGTGTGGTACTTTCCCGGAGAGACTTGCCTGCGGCTCTAAAGGGACAATTTTCGATTTTCGTTGGAGGAGCGCGCCGACCGCAAACCACCCCCAAAAAAAAATATCATCTATCACCCCCAAAAAAAAATATCATCTCTATCTACATAAATCCCACTATTGGGCTCACGCCTCCTCCACAATTGAGGCAAAATTGACATACCGCGTTTGTCAGGCGTGTTGGTATAGGGTTTTATATCAAGTTTTCCTTCTCTTGCATTGACGTTATTTGCATTTTATATCTCTTAGTCGTCTTTTACGAAACCCTCGGGCAAGAGAGGGGGTGGTGAATTGTACTCTTACTTCGTGATCACACGGAAAACTTATATTTAGGCGAATTAATTTAAAAAAACTTTTATAATTAGCCAAAATTTTGAAATGTGCAGCTGAGTAAAATTCTTAAGTTTTTACAGAGTAATGAATTTACAATTATAGACTGAAAAGTATGTTTTAATTTTCAATGGTTTTAGTGTTTTTGTAATATATTTAAACCTTTACCTATAAAGGACTCACTAGCTGTTTCATAAATCCACACTTTGCCACGTATTTTTATTATTACACGCAATATGGAACTGTTGAATATAGGGAATAAAACTATTTCTCCAATAGGTCGAGTCCTAAAATCACAAATATAACCCCGATCTGATATTTTACTTATATTTATTGGCTTTTGAATTGAATCTTATCACTCCAACTATCCGTCAATTTGTTTACCTATATACATCGTGACTCTTCCGATGGAAAATAATACTTGGCTTGGCAGGTGAGCTTGCGGTAGCAATTAGTGATATTATTTTCCAAAACAGTACATACGTAGCGAAATATTTTCCTTGTAATCGATCACCCAGTTTTTATAACTCCTTGAGGACAATGAAGGTTGGTGACACATTACATTTTTAATCCATTACTACACGGTGAAAAATAGGAATAATTTCATTTACAAAATTATCCGACCTTTCTAGAAGCGAGTATCATTAATCGTTTTTTTTGTGTATTCAAAAAACTTTAGATGCTCTATATTTGAAAAATACCGTCCATATTAATTGTTATAAATGTTAATGATAGATAAAACGCCTGGCTTTATATGATCTCTGAAGCACGGTTTTCAAGCCTAATTGTTATTCATTGTAACGGTGTCTTTAGGATGATTTTGTTAGGGTCTTAATGCTTCGCTTCGCTTACTTCATTTCTATTCACCTAACTTAACACATAAAAATTGACTTAAATGTTCCTTAAAAAATATAAGATTGATTTATAGGGTACGTCATGTATATCTTTATATATAAATTTCTTGCGTGCGTGTGTATGTCACTGAACTCCTCCTAAACGGTTAGACCGATGTTGATGACGTCTATTTGGTCCGCTAGTATATATATTATATATATTTATATTTTTTTTGAGTGGGCGACAATAGCCCACCCAAAAAAAAAGCGAGGATTAACTAGTAATAAAGGTAAATATACGTATACATATATATTAGAATAGGATATGTAATTGGAAGTAAGAATGGGTATAAAGAATAAAATATAAATATTTTCTTTGATAGAATAACTTGTATAAAAGTCAGATTAGGAAGTCTAGTTAGGAAGTTGCTAGTTATTTGATATATAACATATCACATAACTAGTAATGACTTCCTAATCTAAATATAAATAACATGACATGGATCCCTTTTTTTGGTGGGCTATGGTCAGCAACTGTCTGGGTTGACGAAAGGGCGGCCCCATAACCCACCGTATTCCCTCTCCTTCGCAATGAGGTCGACCACCGGTACAGAGTTCCTTGTCGTCCGTGGCTATCCCAGCGGAGTACCCTCTCTTTCTAACGCCCCTCCCGTGACGCCGGTCGCCCTCGCGCGGTCAGCCTCTGCGCGTGACGGTCTATTCCCCAGTCACTCGCGGCCTCGGCTAGGGCGGCGTCAGGCGCAGGTAATAATAATAATAATTCTTTATTGTACAAGCCATAACATCGCATTACGTAAACGGTAAATATGCTGGTACCTCATATATAAGCTAATTTGGAAGGATAAACAACATTGATATATTTTATTATACAAAGTCGAATAATTCGTAAGGAAGAGAACTAAGTTACATAGAAGCTTCAACAAACAATCATTGGTTAGTTTAATTAGAAAATTAACATCCATTTGTTGTCATTTAGTTTGATAACAAACACTAACAATGTTACATTCTAATTTGATCACACTATTGTTTACGTAAAGCGATATAGTATCAATTCATTCTTCATTTTAAGTAATATTTTTTTTTTAAATAAAACTACTTTACGGATTTTATGGCGTTTGTATTTGATTTTTGATTGCCCGACGTTTCGAACACTTTGCATGGTCACGGGCGGACTAAGATATCTCACGTCCAACAAGTCATCATTATTACAGAAAATTTTTATAATTATATACCCGATACAGAAATTAGTTATTAAATATTAACCCACATTTTGATACAAATTTATTGCCAGTGTAAGAAGAAAATGATTCTATATGAAAAAATTATATTGTTTATGGTTAGTGATTATTTAACATTAAAATTAATAGTAATTATAGGACGTGAAACATCTTAGTCCGCCCGTGATCACTCACGCTGCAAAGTGTTCGAAACGTCGGGCAATCAGAAATCAAATACAAACGCGATAAAATCCGTTAAGTAGTTTTATTTAAAATGTGTTATACTCGCGTAAACATCAGAAATCATTAAATATTTTTTATGTTTCGAAATTTTATTGAAACAATTGAATATTGCTGAATCATCATCATAATCATTACTGTTTATTGTCCACTACCGAGCTAGAGCCTGCTCCACAATAGCAAGCAAATTGACCTACTATACCACGCTGGTTAGACGGATTGTTAAAGAGCTTTATTTCGGGTTTTATTAGTATGATAATAATTAAAACATTTTGTTTTCAATTGCCAATGGTAGCAAACCAGCAAACAGGATATAAGTGTTGCTACCGCTCATGGGCCTTTGCAAGGCCGCTGCCTACCGCGAAGAAAGTGAAGGGAGTGTGAATGCATGCATTGAGGTTCAGTGATACTAAAGGCGTCACTAAAACCCACCACACGCAAACACCCTCAGAAAGTTGGGCTACCGGCTCTCTCGCTCACCGAACGAAGCACAGTAACAAATTGGTACTACTTGGACGTCGATTTTCGACGAGAATGTGGTACTAGACCGGACGGACCGACCCGCGGCTATAGACAGACAACTGTCAACAGATTTTTTTTTTTTTGTTCTGACAAGGAGTGTTAGCCTCAGATGGCTGTTACACCCTTACGCGGACTAGTGGTGAGCGCTGAGGGCTCTCAACCCAAAAAATTTAAGCAACGGGGCCCAAGGGCACCCCCTGTGGGGTACGAACCTCGGCTTGGGGCGTTGCTGAGGGCAATGTGGGAGGTCCCACTTTAGATTTACTTATTTTTACGCGGCACGGTTTCGCACCTCGACGGCGAGGACGGAACCGTGGTCTTTTCTTTGTTGCGGTTTCGCGGGCCGTGTATGCTGTATTCTGAGCTATCGTGATCTCGTCGTCGGGCTCGTCGAGAGCAAGTCTCGGTCGAGTGACCTTCGAGATGCGGGACGGGATATAGTTGGTCGCAGCGACCACTAAGGGGTTGGGGTGTGTTGTGGCAGAATCAAAATATCTACGGGCACACTGTTTCATATATTGCCTGATGGTCGGCAAGTGAAAGTCGATGTGGAGATCGGCATTGCGTATGAACCACGGTGCGCCCGTAGCCTTACGCATGAACCTATTCTGAAGTGTTTACTGTCAACAGTGTAGTCCTACCACTATATATAATTTTATCTGGTTATTGTAATCCCTTAGTTGACTTTTTCAACACACGCACAGGCAGGATGGAGCATGTTGAATTGTATTCTTACTCCATCATCACACAGAAATAATGTTGAATTTTACATATAATCTAACATATTATATAGTCTATTTGTTAATTTCTAAAAATCATCTGAAGTCGATTTATTTAGCTAAAACCTTATTTTTCGTAATACTATTTTACTTGCTATTTATTTCTAAAGCAATATTCACATATATTTTTTTTCTAATCTTAGATATACTATAAACAACTAACATATAATAAAGTTACAACGTGCCAAGAATGCTATAGCTACTTTGTGTTATATATTGCTGCTTTGAGAGAAACAAAACTTTATATGGTTCCTTTTGTTGTTAGAATCGGTACCTAGGTATTTCATCTTGCGTTATATTATTAAATAATATAAAATATTAATTTTTAATAATTTTTAAAACAAAAACAATTTCAGGGAATCAAAATTTAAGTTGATTTAAACAGTAATTCAATTATTACAATACAAGTAGGTGTTAAGGAACCCTTTTGGCATAATTGTGTAATTAAACATGTACTCTAAAAATAGTCAGACAGCTGAAAATCATATTTATCATCATCATCACCAATCGTCTCGGCTCATATACGTCCCACTACTGGATTCTAGCCTCCTCGACAATAAGAAGTAAATGGACCGTATTATACCACGCTGGTCAAACAGGTTGATACAGGGCTTAGTCTCGAGTTTTCCTTCTCTTGTGTTTATGTCATATGCGTATCATATCCCTTAATTGTCTTTTACAATATCCACAGACAAAATAGGGAGTCTTGAATTGTATTCTTATTTAGTCACCACACGGAGAAAAACATATTTACAATATACTAGCTGCCCTAACAGACGTTCTTCTGTTCAAATAAAATAAAAAGAAGTCTCAGCAGCGCCACCTACCGGGCTCAATTGTGAATCTAAACCATCCTCGAATCCCCTTGGACACACACAAAGCATTTCATCAACATCGGTACACACGTTTAGGAGGAGTTTAGTGACATACACACGTACACAAGAAATGTACATATAAAGATAAATATCTATAATAAGAAGTAATTACACTAACCAAACTAGAATCTCTATCAAGGAGTAATTAAAGTTCTAAATAGGAACAGTAAAAGCAAAAGCCCCCAACAAAACTAAAGTTCATTAAAATATTTGTGCCAGAGTTAATTTGGCGTAAAATAATATGAAAATATTTTCACAGGACTAACCAGCGAAATTTCGGCATTATTTTAGTGGCAAATTATGTATAACAAACAGTATTCATCTTCGTTTTAATTAATGAATAGAATACTTCGCAATATGTTATGATTTTCATCATTATAATTTTAGTTCAAAACATCCGACTACTGGGTTTGAGCCTCCTATGCTATAAAGGTATGGTTAACTAATTCAAATTCAAATCATTTATTATGCATAAACTCCGATAGGGCATTCACATATTGTCAAAGTTTACAAAATTAAATTATCTATTAAAAGAAATAACTACCACCGGATCGGAACGCGACCGCTATTGAGAAGATCCGGCAAGAAACTCAGCGGGCTTGTCTATTATTTTAAATTATTTTTTTTTTCATCTTATTAGATATAAAATTGTGTATATCTTAATATATATAAATTACGTGTCACGTTGTTTGTCCGCGATGGACTCCTAAACTACTTAACCGATTTTAATCAAATTTGCACACCGTGTGCATTTTGATCCAACTTGAAAGATAGGATAGCTTACATCTTAATTTATAGTCGCAATATTATTTTGTTGCAAATTATTTGTCTATTATTTGACATTCACATTTATCTGTTAACTCCAAACGATTTTAACAGATGGCGATATCTGTTGACTGGATTGAGTAAGTAATTTGTGTGTGCTCTTCACAATTGGACCCGGTAGGTCGCGCTTTATTTGACAAGAACAACGTCTGTTGGGTCAGTTAGTGTTTTATAAGAACTAGCTCCAGTGTGATGCCCTTCGAACCACAAGATACTTAATATAATTCAAACGATTATGGCTGGACCAGATCCCACAAGCGGCACCCGATCACTACATACTATACCACGCTGGTTATACAGATTATAATGAGGTTTTATTTCAAGTTTTCATTTTTTTGTAAAGTTTTTTGCATATCGCATCCCTTAGTCATCTTTATAGGATGTACCACGAACAAGAAGAGTGGTGAATGTTTCACTACTGCATACTGCTTTCATTATACTAAACTGAATTTATAAATTAATTAATAAATTACGAGTTTTTTTTTTGTTGGGATGGGTTGCGGTCGGCGCGCTCCTCGCACCACTCCGTCCGGGGCGACAGAGGGGCGTAAGCACGCAACACCCGCAACCCACCCACCATGCACGTCGCCTTCGTCGTTGGGCCGACCACCGGAGCAGGGTTAGTTGACATCAGTGGTCGGCCCGACGGAATACCCCCTACTTGGGGTACCCTCCCATCGACCGACGTCCCCCCCTCGAGGAGGACGTCGGTCTTTCCTCACGCGGTCGGCCTCTCGGCGGGTGACGGACTAATTCCCCGGTCACGTCACCCGCGGCCTCGGCTAGGACGGCATGAGGCGCAGGTATTCGCGCCTACGCCGCCCCAGTCAATAAATTACGAGCTAAACAAATAAAGTCAAATATAATTGTCCCTATCTTGCCCGTGGATATCGTAAAAGACGACTAAGAGATATAATATGCACATCAGATCTGTGCAAGAGAAGGAAATCTCGAAATAAAACCCTATGCTAATATGTCTTACCAGCACGGTATAGTCGGTCAAATTCCTTCCCATTGTGGAGGAGGCCCGAGACCAACAGTGGAACGTATATGGGCTGCGAAGATGATGCTGATAATAATAATTGTTTTTTAAAGTGATACTTTTATTACATCGCCTCAAACTTTTTCATCTATCTATTGCATGTCGCGTGATGGTCGACCGCTGAGTAGGGGTAAAATGAAAGGCGCTCGACAGAGCAGCCGAGACCAATATGGCGGCATTAGCATCAGCTGACGGTGTAGTATAGTGATAGACTATTACTCAAGTGTGCCAATGCTCCATGCTATTTGTTTGTTTTTATCAGTGTTTAGTGTTAATGTTGCTATTTTTTTTTGTAATGCGCAAAAAAGTTTCACTTTTGCGTGGTTTCATAAAACCACACAACAAAATTTTTTTTTTCGGTAATTTTTTTTTGCCTATATATACCATGGATGTACTATAGGGTACCATGCATAAGTCATAGATAAATTTCATAGAAAAATATGTTATTATTATGCCGTAATCGTATATCGTTTATATTTTCATTTCAATAATAAGATAATCATTTATTTTATTCAGCAACCGGTAACAATTTTTTTAATAAGGTCCTAAGTTATATGCTGGGGGTTTAAGCTGATAATAAAATACTAGCAGCCGCGAAACCAGTCTCAACGAAGGAGGGCTGCGGCTCGCTGTGACGTCAGGAACACTGAGCTACAGTGGCAATGTAATCGGTTTGATTCCCACACAGGATAATACTTTGTGCAATCGTGAGCATTATAATAATCTGAGTATTATTTCATCTGGCTATAACTTTTGTAAAGTATCCGGCAATACAAATAATATTTCCCCAGGTTAGAGTATATATATATTTTTTAATGTGCGTCTCATGCTGCCCTAGCAGAGGTTGTGGGTGACCGGACCGGGGATTTAGTCCGGCACGCGCGCAGTGGTTAGCGTCGCAACTGCGATTGGCATCAGGAGAGGGTACTCCCTCGGGGTATTCCTTCGGATCGACCACTGAAGTCAAGGAACTCTGTACCGGTGGTCGGCCCAAGGCAACGTGCTATACGGGTGGGTTACGGGTATGTGTGCTTACGCCCCTCTGTTGCCCCAGATGGAGCCGGGCGAGGAGTGCACCGACCGTGACCCACCACCAAAAAAATTTATTTTTATAGAAAAAAAATATAATTGAGCTGTGTCACAAGTTTCCCAGAAGAGTGTTTCGGTGCGAATATGGAAATGTCATGTTACGCTCTTGTATTATATTCATTTTTTGTGTTTTATAGTATTATATTGAATAACTTTTATGTATGTAATGTAATACAGTTAAGGTGCTGAAGTGTGGTGAATATGATATGAGTAGTTTAAGTGTATTTTCTTATTGTACCGAAATTCCCAGAAAAATCATTTAATTTGGTTTGCCGCGCCTAATTAATGGTAAGGACTTGACTTACTGACGAACAATGATTCTTAATAAGCTACTCGATATGAAGAAGTGGTAAATAATATGTGAAGAAAATTATTTGTAAGCTACGTAAGATATATCGTATGGGCGAAAAGACTTAAGACTCCCTTCCCCATAAGGGCGATTAAACAAAAAAAAAATCACACACGAATACTGCTGCCAATTCTAGGAAATATTATCACCAACTGCGCCCGCCAGCTAGCCTGCCATATATCATTATCCTTCTAGACTATTTTCACTAGCGAATGACGTTAGTATGACGGATAGATGAATTTATAGAGGGGTTTTTATTTTTTTTTTTGTGGGTGGGCCGCGGTCGGCTCGCCTCCGCACCACTCCGTCCGGGGCGACAGAGGGGCTTAAGCACGCAACTCCCGCGACCCACCCGAAAACCACGTCGCCTTCGTCGTTGGGCCGACCACTGGAGCAGCGTTAACTTGTCGTCAGTGGTCGGCCCGACGGAATACCCCCTATTGGGGTACCCTCCCATCGACCGACGTCCCCCCCTCGGGTAGGACGTCGGTCTTTCCTCACGCGGTCGGCCTCTCGGCGGGTGACGGACTAATCCCCGGTCACGTCACCCGCGGCCTCGGCTAAGGCGGCATGAGGCGTAGATAGTTGCGCCTGCGCCGCCCCAGTCGCCGGCGGCGGATCTCCTCATCGAGGCTGCGCTCCTCACGCAGGCGATCCGCCGCCTCCTTCGGCGAGATCACTGTCTCGCAGAAGGCTGCGACCGCGTCCCAATTCCCGACGCTGTCGACCATCGCCCTAGCGATAGCCGGCAGCGTCAGGTCCGTACCGATGATTGCGACGAGTTCACAGCGCTGTACTGCCCAAGCCCCGCAGGCCTCGAGCGTATGGCGCGCCGTGTCCTCGTCGCAATCGCAGTGGTGGCAGGACGGTGTACTCTCCCTCCTATCGACCTTGTGCAGGTATTTGGCGAAGCACCCATGCCCCGTCAAAACCTGCACCAGTCGGAAGGAGAGCACCCCGTGCCGCCTCTCCAACCACTGCATCAGCACCGGCCGGAAGGCCTCCACGGTTCGCACCCCGAACCGAGGCCTCTCCAGCCGGACTGCCCAACGGGCGATGACGTCTCGGCGGGTGTCGACGCGCCAGGCGGTGAGATCCCTTAACGAGACCACACCGCCCTCCGCTCGCACCCCCGTCACCCGCCGATATAGTCCGGCGAGCATCTCCGCCTCCAGGTCCCACGGGGGAGTCCCGGCCAACAGGCAAGCTGCCTCCGTCGCCACCGTGCGGTATCCACGGATGGCCCTGACCGCCATGACCCTCTGTGGTCGCCACAGAAGGGCCCTAAGTCGGGCGGTCATGGACCCCGCCCACACCGGTGCGCCGTACAGGGCCATCGACCGGATGACCCCCGCGTATAGCCGTCGGCACGCAGCGCTCGGTCCGCCCACGTTCGGCATAAGCCACGATAGGGCGGACGCCGTGCCGACGAGCCGTGGAGCGAGCCTACGGAAATGCTCCCGGAACCACCATCGCCCGTCGAGCACCAAGCCCAAGTACCTCATATGGGCCCGGATGCTGATGTCGACCGAGTGGACGGTGATCGAGACGCCGATGGGAGGGCTCATAGTGCGCCCATGGAACAAGAGGGCCTCCGTCTTGTCCAGGGCGACCCTCAACCCCAGCGCCTCGATCCGTCTGACGACCTCCTCGGTACCCGAGGTCGCCAGGCTTACCGCCTCTTCTAGCGTCCCACCGCGGGCTGTGACGAGCATGTCGTCGGCGTAACAAATCAGGCCCAGCCCGGGCGAATTTATAGAGGGGTTAAAAAATTTATTAACCAAGAAGGTGGAAATGCTCCTGGAACCTCCAATGCCTGTCGAGTACCAGACACAAATACTTCACATGGGCCCGGATGCTGATGACAACCGACATGACAGTTATCGAGGTGCCGATGGGTGGTCTGATGCGGGGTCCATGAAGACAGGTCGCTTGTCTGATGTTAACTTTACTTGGAAATGTAATTGTTGACCAGACAACATCAGATGAAGTTGACCGTGGTCTATCAAAAATCTTTTTTTACGATACCGACGAGCATTGTAAGGGTTGGTACTATTCGTAGCCACTATCACCTACAAGTTATGTGTGTAATATATTATGCTATTATTTATTTTCAGTACTGTGAATTACGCAAACAGAATTTCATAAAGGGGGTGCAGAAATGGTTATTTTGTACTCTGAAAGGCAATTTATTACACACGCATGCCGCTAATCACACTTAATTAATATCCCTCAAACCTAAAACTTAATGCAGATCACATTACGTTTCAGATTTCGAGTGTTTACATAGATGACAGATTTCAATTCGTTCTTCTGTAGCAATTTCTTTTTTTATTGCAAACGGTGGTAAACGAGCAAACAATACACCTGATGGTAAGTGTTGCTGCTGCTCATGGACCTTTACAGGGTCGCTGCCTACCGCAAAGAAAGTGAAGGTAGTGTGAATGCGTGCATTGAGGCTCGGTGATACCAAGGGCACCACTAAAACCCTCCACACACAAACACCCTCAGAAAGTTGGGCTTCCAGCTCTCTCGCTCACCGAACGAAGCGCAGTAACAAATTGCTACTACTTAGACGTCGATTTTCTGCGAGAGTGTGGTACTACTCCGGACGGACCGGCTCGCGGCTGTAGACAGATAACTGTCAACAGTGTGGTTCTACCACTCTGAAGCATATTGTTTAAAGTACATTTAGTTATGGAAATTTTAACGCCATGTAATGTCGAGTTCGTGTTTCGTAAAAGACGACTGACGGATATAATATGCATCAAGAGATGTAAAACTCGAAATAAAACCTAGCCAACCCTTATGTTTGACCAGCGTTGTAAATTAGGTTAATATTCGTCCTATTATGGAGGAGGCTTGAGCACCGCAGTAGCACGTATATGAGCGGCAATGATATTGATGACATACTTATGAGCTTTAAAGAATTAAATGCATAATTATATCTAACAGATTTGCAATTTCATTAAATGAAAGTCTATTAACGAGTATTTAACAAGACTTTGTTGCGACTACATTCGTTTTGGTATTTTTTTATGTCGTTTCAACAGAAATTACGAGTTTAAATGAGTTTGAAAAAGAAATATGAAAATGAAACGAAGAGAAAGCTTTGCGTCGCCATATTCTGAGTATGCTTAATAAATTAAAAACGTCTGATATTTAAAATATTATTTGAAACCCTATAACATAATGTACATTATAACAAAGATAATGTTACAAGTAGTTATTACTTTTTAATATCTATTGTTAACTTATATTTTTAATGGTTTGTTTCAGATATTTTTTTTTTTATTGCAAACGGTGGCAAACGAGCAAACAGTACACCTGATGGTAAGTGTTGCTGCCGCTCATGGACCTTTACAAGGCCGTTGCCTACCGCGAAAAAAGTGAAGGGAGTGTGAATGCGTGCATTGAGGCTCGGTGATCCCAAGGGCACCACCAAAACCCTCCACACGCACACCCTCAGAAAGTTGGGCTTACGGCTCTCTCGCTCACCGAACGAAGCGCAGTAACAAATCGCTACTACTCAGACGTCAGCTGTAGGCAGATAACTGTCGACAGTGTGGTCTTACCACTCCCTAAATGATAATGACATGATAAGTACCAGTTTAATCAATCCACTAATAATTGTTTTATTTTAAAAGTTTTACGCGCTAGACAGAAAACGTATAGTAATAATTTATTACAAGTTTGGTTGTATCTTTTCAAAACGTATTTTTATGATTCTTTCATAACAGTGCGCCCAGAATATTATTTTTCTGTGAGTGACCGTAGCGGTAGTCTAAAGTTCACATGTGCTTGACTTAAGAATAATACTCAGGTTCTTAATTAATCTGACGAACCTACACAGCCGTTTAATAAAAAAAAAATATTCAAATAAAAACAATAATTTATAAATTACTGATTTCTTTACTATTTGGTCATAATTTCGAAAATCGTTTTCACAATTAATTTTAAAGCCTCATTTCTCTTTACATATAACTTCTTAGTACTTACCATTACGTTATTCTACATATGATAGCTTAGGATACCGAAGCTGATTTCAGTTGGCTGAAGTTTTGATAAGTTAAGACTAATAAATATATGATGTATATTTTGTGAAGTAAAAATTTAGTTTTATTCATTATTTTAAACCCATGAAATACGCTTACATATGTAGATTAGGTTCAACAGCTTTGCTTTTGTACATCTTACTACAGGGCCATAGATTCCTTCTAACTGGGTGATGAATTAACTGGCTGGCTGGTTCGTTTCTCTACTAGCCGATACCCGTAGTTTTAACTACATAGCTCCTGTTCCCATGGGAATCATCATCATCCCAGCCCATATATGTCCTACTATACTATGCTGGTCGGACATGTTAGCATAGGGTTTTATTTCGAGTTTACCTTCTCTTGCATTAATGTTACCTGATCTCTTAGTCGTGGTTTAATAATAATAATAATAATAATACGCACGAGCAAGATAAGGGGTGGTGAATGGTATTCTTATTCTCTCACTAGCAACCCGCCCTCGCTTCACTTCGGTTTTAGTCGTCTTTCCTGCGTAGTTGCCGTTCCCGTTGGAATACCAGGATAAAATATAGCCTAGGTTACTCCCTGAACCGCCGCCGGCGACTGGGGCAGCGTCAGGAACTGGTATGCGGTCGCAGCCTTCTGCGAGACAGTAGTCTCGCGAAAGGAGGCGGCGGATTGCCTGCGCGAGGAGCGCAGCCTCGATGAGGTGATTCGCCGCCGGCGACGGGGCGGCGTAGGCGCGAATACCTGCGCCTCATGCCGCCCTAGCCGAGGCCGCGGGTGATGTGACCGGGGATTAGTCCATCACCCGCCGAGAGGCCAACCGCGTGAGGAAAGACCGATGTCCCCCCCGAGGGGGGGACGTCGGTCGATAGGAGGGTACCCCAAATAGGGGGTATTCCTTCGGGCCGACCACTGATGACAAGTAACCCTGCTCCGGTGGTCGGCCCAACGACGAAGGCGACGTGTATCGTGGGTGGGTTGTAGGTGTGCGTGCTTACGTCCCTCTGTCGCCCCGGATGGAGTAGTGCGAGGAGCGCTCCGACCGCAACCCAAAAAAAAAATATTCATATTATCTTACCACACGGAATTGTTTTAAAAAAATTCAGAACTGTAATTAATAGCTATAAAATCAGTGTAAGCTGACTATCGAATATTGCTAAGATAAATTTATTCAGTCGTATAATGTTTTCCATAGTCGTACCAAGTCGTCTTTATTCAAACGCGTGAATCGCAATAAATTTTCAGTAAAGTTCTATATTGATGTATAACATTCAGCCCGTTTACTAAATAGCTTTAGAAATCTGAGCGCTCTTAGTAAATCTGTTCAAAGATTTAAAAGTAATCAATGGAGTGCTCTCACTTACCCAATAGTCGAAAACGATGACCGAGCGTTGGTTAATCTCTTTCAGTCATCTTATTGCCTAATGGACTGTAGAGTTTCGATAGTGAAATGAATATGAATTATTACTATGTCATTTGTAAAACATTCAAATAAAAATCCTGTTTCTATTTTTAGTGTAATAAATTCTGGTGTTTTATGTATCTCAAAATGGCATTGTTCTTAGAATAATAACGTATAGAAAGATAGTGTCGATTCTTAAGCGATCAAAAACATGAAGCCAAAAGTACAACATGCACACAGGCGTTTACACACGTACACACGCACACCACTATACAAATTATGAAATCAAATCTTGTTTTTATTAACATGAATCGTCGAAATATTTTTGTTGTATTGTTATACTATGTTATGTTAATACACTTTTTATGTTTTTCAAATGTATTGTGACACCTTTTGAATGCACAAACCGTTATAATAACCTATTTATTTTTTAAGAGTTGCGTACGTAACAGTACAGTGACCTTGTACACTATGGAAACGGACCGGCGTAAGCTCCATTAGCTACAATTTAAATGCTTAATTTTTTGTGCGCGAACTTACCTTCTATACGTTATTATTCAAAGAGCATTGTTATTTTTTTTATCATTCTCAGAACTATATGTCCTTAGGCCTTCTATTATTATACTATATTAAATTATGTGTGACATTTACGATCTGTACCTATACAGTCTGTCACCTGTATTCAATGGACGATCAAGAACCTTTTAAGGGCACGTTTTTATTACTGTTGGTGGCAAACGAGGTAACCGTTGCAGTTGGTACGTGATACTGCGGCTCATGGACATTTGCTGCCTAGCGCGAAGAAAGTGAAGGGACTGTGAATGCATGCAATGGGGGTTGATGATACTAAAGGCATCACCAAAATCCATAATACTCTCAAAAAGTTAGGGTTCAGGCTCTCTCACTCACCAAACGAAGCGCAGAAATAAATTGTTACTACTCACATATATTTTTTGTGAAAGTGTAGTAATACCCTGTGCAGACCAGCCTGTGGCTGTAGACAAAATAACTGTCCATAGTGTAATCCTACTACATAATAGGAAAGCGCTTAGCACTTTTTAATCTTCTAGTAAAATATCTTATGTCTATTTTTGTGTTTAAATGAGAATTCATCCATCCATCACTCTTTATCCATACGAGATCCACGGGAAAGATAGGGAGTTGTAAATTGAATTCTTACTCCGTCACCACATGGATAAGTATGTGGCCTAAGTATGTAGCTTCTGACTCTCTCGCTCACCGATAAAAGCGCAATAACAATTTTCTATTACTGAAACTGAGTGAGTGTTGTGACTGAGTAACAATACAAATCACCACTCCCTATCTTGCCCGTGGGTATCGTAAAAGACGACTAAGGGATATAGTGCGCATATAACATCTATGTAAGAAAAGGAAAACTCGAAATAAAACCCTATACCAACCTATCCGACCAGTATGGTATAGTAAGGTCAATTTCACTCTTATTGTGGAGGGGGCTCGAGCCCAACAGTGGGACGTATATGAGCTGAAGTGAGTGAGAAAACCGATTTGCGAGAATGTGTTACTACACTGGACGGACCAGCCCGCAGGTGTAGACTTTCAACAGTGTGTTCTTACCACATAACACCTCACGTATCAAATTATGATAAGCAATTTGAAGGTTACGATGCATTCCAGAATGATAAATTTCAAAATTAACTAGATTTTTAAACTCGTCATTTAAGCTTATACAGGATGTATCAGGTTATGGGGCAACTGTTCGAGTATGTTGTAGTATACCGGCCATAGATCGGAATTAAAATGTATATTACACAAAAAACAATATAACATAAAAGTTATAGTGATTTCGAAAATGTGTGTCTAACAGTCTACGCCTTAAATGTTACGTATTATGTAGGCATTGATAGACAGGATACATGTAGGCATGTAAAGCTTCGGCAGTATAATTTCATTCAAACATACCTAGAATTGCGCAAACGCTTCAATGGTGCCGTAGGTACAAACGTGACTCAGCAACGGTAATCGGCCGATCAGCTGATTTAAAGCGAAGTTCATTTTGCTTATGCGAACGTAATCATTGATTTTTTCAATTTCTATTGAACATTTAACAAAGTACGAATATATTGCAGATTAAGTATCACTGACTTTATACATTTCAATCACATTTAAACGAAAAAACAATGATAAAATTGAAAACTTTACATGTCTCTAATTCATTAACGAATCGATAATTTTCCTTCAAATTTTTTTTATGGGTTCCTACCACCATTGCTTACCTCCCGTTTAACCAGTTGCCCCATAACCTGATACACCCTGTATACCTGTATCACATAGTACTGTACTGGAGCCTTCATATCAATGGGAAATTTATCTAATATACCACACTGGTCAGTAGATTCGTTTAGATATCGATTGGTATAGGATTTTATATCGTATTTTCCTTCCTTTGTAAAGTTGTTACTTTTATATCATATCATTTAGCACTTTTTACGACATCCAGATAAAAAGAGGGTCATGATTTGTATTTTTTCTATTCAATTACACTTAATTGATTTATAATATGTGAATCTTTAATCCTTTAGTATATGATGATAGATTGACTAGAAATTTAGTTGTCTGAACTTACACTGATAAGCATATATTGGTCATTACTCATGTTATAACAAGGTAATTGTACAAGCCACGATGGCGCATAGAATATTCATGAACTTAAAATACATCTAAAATATTATAATGTCATATTGTATGAACAACGTATATATAGGCTATAATTTCTATTAACCCATCCAAGTGATCGATCTAAAAACACATTCAGATTCTGCACTTTTACAGAGACTTTATTTTAGTATTATGACAGTAAATATATCTATCTACCCGTGACCATGGGTGCTGTAAAGTATTCGAAACGTCAGGTAATGAAAAATCAAAAATACAAAGGCGATAAAATTTGTAAAACAGTTTTATTTACAATGAGTAAAGATATCCTGCTAATATGTGCCAGTTTTGATAAAAGTCTGGTTTATATAATAAAGTACGGTAATTTAGAACAGAATCTAATATATTTATATGGATTCTCTCAGAAATATTGATATATGGAAATTAGAAATTAAAGAACCGCATTAAATATTGTGATTAGACGAGCGCAATAAACTTTTATTCAAATTCAAATTATTTATTATGCATAAACCCCGAGAGGGCACTTACATATTGTCAGGTTTACAATTTCCAAAAAAAATATACTACCACCGGATCGGAACGCGACCGCTACTGAGAAGATCCGGCAAGAAACTCAGCGGGCTTGTCATTATTTTTAATTTTTTTTTTCTTGTTACTAGTTATACAATTGTGTACATGTTTTGTAAGAACTAGCTCCAGTGTGATGCCCTTCTAACCGCAAGACACTTAATATAATTTAAACGATTATGGCTGGACCAGATCCCACAAGCGGCACCCGATCACGAGTTAACTACTAGAGCAGCCATCACTCCCCTCAACCACTATGGAGGGAAGGGAGAGACCCGCTCCACGCAGCTACCGCAAGTAGATCCTTATGTGAGCATGACCAACATTACAATATGTTACAAACGGTGAAAATACAAAAATTCGTTAGGCAAAACACGCTACACTTTACAATAAAAGTTAAAAATACATTTACAAACAGTATATTTAAAATAACAAGGAAATTGCTGAATGAGGAGCTGCTCACAACCAATCTGTATTGTCATCTACATAATCCGAGATTTTATAATAAGCTTTTTACAAAGTCTATTCTTGATGGCTTTTTTAAACTTTTTCATAGGCAGGTCTCGGATATCTTTAGGTAATCTATTGTAAAAGCGTATACATTGCCCCATGAATGATTTGCTAACTTTTTGGAGACGAGTAGTGTGTACAACTAATCTGTCCTTATTACGAGTATTCATTTCATGAATGTCACAATATCTCTTAAAGTTAGCGATATTTTTTTTGACATATAATATAAACTCATTTGCAAAAAAAACGGGCGGTTTTGATTTTCATTCATATTTAAAAAGATACAATACCAAAAAGGTTTCAATCGTTTGTACACGTTACTGGCCGGTTTTAAAAATGCTGTGGTATTTAAAAAAGTACGTTCTAAATTCAATTTTTCATTTGATGTTCATTTTTACAGAAAACCCCTTTTTATCCTACATTTTTGGCGCGAAGTTCCAGAAGTTAACATCGACTTTCATAACTTTTATTCAATTTTTATCGATTAATTTCATATCCTTGACTGTCAAAGCTTTATTTAATGCTGTTTGGCTGTATCAAAAATGGTAGATAAAGTGGTAAAAGCTACCAAAATTATCGCGCTGCTTGAAGAGGGTTGCAGCCAATGTTTCGTGGCTAGGAGGCTAAATGTTAGTCGCTCGACAGTCCAAAGGACCTGGCAGCGATATCAGGAGACTGGTTCCGTCGAGAGAAGGCCTGGTTCTGGAAGAAAACCATGTACCCAACCACGGGATGATCGTTTTCTTGTGAGTCGCGCATTGAGAAATCGCAAATCTTCGTATGTGGATCTTAAGAACAACCTCCAAGAAGTAAGAAATGTGCATATTAGTCTATGGACGGTCAGGAGGAGGCTTCTCGCTGCCAATATACGCAGTCACCGCCCGGCCCGCGGCCCCAAATTACTCCGTGAGCACAGAGTTCACAGGCTTAGGTTCGCTAGAAATTGTGAATCATGGACTCAAGACGATTGGAATAGGGTTTTGTTCTCTGATGAAGCCAGGATATCTCTGTTCGGTGAAGATCGACGTCGGCGAGTGCTAAGAAGACAAGGAGAACGCTTTGCAGAGGCATGTTTCGAAGAAATCACACCTTATGGTGGGGGCTCTGTTATGTTTTGGGCAGGAATAAATTCAATGGATCGTACAGAGTTAGTCTTCATTGAAAACGGCTCACTGACTGGGCATCGATACATAACGGAAGTTCTAATTTCTCATGCACAACCCGCATTGGCCGCTCTAGGTGAAGACTCGATTTTTATGGACGACAATGCTCGCGCCCACCGATCCCGCGATGTTAATGCGTATGTGCAAGAGGTCGGCATTCGTCGTTTGGATTGGCCAGCTCGAAGTCCCGACCTCAATCCCATAGAGCATGTCTGGGACGTTCTGAAACGGCGTGTGAGATCAGTACACCCGGCTCCGCAGACCATCAGAGAGCTGAAGAATGTGATTACTGCGGAGTGGGAACGTATTCCGCAAGCAAGTATCCGGGATATACTCGCTAGCATGCCCAGACGAATTCAAGCTGTGATTTTAGCTAGAGGGGGTCACACTCGATACTAAACATTTATCTGCTTTTACTTTATTAAAGAAAAACAAACAAAAATACTTTTTTATTTTTACTTCATGAGCATATGCACTACTAGCGAATATACACTACTAGCGAGGTTTAGCATTATTTCCCATAAATTGTATCTAAATTTTATGAAATACTGATGAAAACGATTATTTTCTTATTAATTTAGCAAATTGTGTGGATAAAACTACCTATAATTATCAAACAAAGAAATATTAACATTTGAAATGGTTCATTGCTTAGGTGCCCGTTTTTTTTGCAAATGAGTGTATTTTCGTATATATATTGTGATACGGCAGTTAGAATATTTATTTCTTTGAATTTCTCCCGAAGTGAGATTCTTGGGCCTAGATTATAAATTGCACGGACAACCCTTTTTTGAAGAACAAAGATTCTATTAAAGTCCGCGGAGCATCCCCACAGTAATATGCCGTAAGACATAAGACTATGGAAATAAGCGAAATAAACCATTCTAGCTGTTTCAGTATTTGTTAACATTCTTATTTTTTTTACTGCATAAGCCGCTGAGCTAAGCCTACTCGACAACTTTTCAATATGAGGTCCCCACTGAAGTTTAGCATCTATGGTGATACCTAAAAAAATTGTTGACTCCACAAGGTCTAGAGCCACACCATTCATATGGACATTGGTTTCCACTTGCCTCACATTGGGAGTAGTAAATTTGATACATTTAATTTTTTTCTCATTGAGAACCAAATTATTAGTGTTAAACCAATGAACAACGTTAGACAGTGCATTGTTCACATCGTCATAATCAAACATTTGTCTTTTAATTTTAAATAACAAAGAAGTGTCATCTGCAAACAACACAATGTCCAGATTGTCCCCTATATGGTAGGTTAGGTCATTAATATATACAAGAAACAGAAATGGCCCCAGAATGGACCCTTGTGGAACGCCCATTTTTATAATAGAACCAGATGATCGTGCACCATTAACATCAACCCTCTGGATTCTGTTGCTTAAATAAGAAGTAACAAGTTCAAGAGCGTTATTCCTGATCCCATAGTGGTATAGTTTTCTGACGAGTGTTTCATGTTGTACACAATCAAATGCCTTGGATAAATCACAGAAAACACCTATGGCCTCATGTGATTCCTCCCAGGCTGCAAAAATATTTTTCAATAACTCTACGCCCGCATCAGTAGTAGAGCAATTCTTAGTAAAGCCAAATTGATTTTTGTGAAAAATACCATGTCTCTTAAAATGAATCAACATCTGATTAAGCATAATTTTTCAAATACTTAACTGAGTGTTGGTAGTATGGCAATAGGACGAAAATTATTAATATCTGACATACTACCAGATTTAAATAAAGGAATTACTCTACTAATTTTCATGAGATCAGGAAACACACCCTGAGCAACACAACCATTAAATACAAATGCCAGGTGGGGAGCAATAACAGGTATTATAAAATCAATAGTCTTTACTGATAAACCCCATAAATCTGCTGTTTTCTTAATATTAACATTTTTAAAAGACTTTAAAATATCATCCACACCTACATCTGAAAATTCAAAGGAAGTGTCACATTTTACAATGCTTTGTTTAAGGAGCGATTTAGCCAAAATAGGGCACGACGCTGTAATGTAATGAAACACCGCTGTGTCTAGTTAGCAACTGATTTATTTTAAGATGCAGGTATATACATATTTTCTAATACCCACAACATCTCCCCCTAAATAATTTAAACAATAATAATATAAAGGAAAATTATAGATCTTGCTTATGATGTATACTTCTACTACGAGTACAAGGTGGTGAATAAGAATTTCGATAGATCTTATCATCATCGATACCCGGTTCATAGTCCTCATCATCCTCATCATCTCTCGAAAGTAAGACGTCATCATCGTCCTGATCAGATATTTCAATATATTTATTTTTTACATCATCTGATATTTTACCTACCGACGTACTTTTTGTTAAATGTCGGCGATTACGGCGATAGATACCTCTTTTATTTTTAATAAAATAAGAGCGTGGAGTGGAAGCCTTCGCTACGACTTTACCGCGAATTCGTTCACTTTTATTGTCGTCTAACATTAAAACATCATCGCCAACATTTAACTCTGGTAGCGGTTTACAGTGTTGGTCATAATAAAATTTAGTTTTTATCTGCTTATCTAATAAATTTTCGTATTGTTTCTCGTTGCTATAATTTTGGAATTTTAAAAGATCGTAATGAACAGGTAATCTACTATTTAGTCGCCGGCCCATCATAAGCTGTGCAGGAGAATTCAAATTTTCTCGTGGTGTATTTCTATAGCTAAGTAAACTTAAATAAAAATCAGATTTACTATCGATGGTTTTTTTTAACATTTTCTTTACTGTCTGTACCGCCCTTTCTGATTTACCGTTGGATTGCGCGTATCAAGGAGAAGATGTGACATGACAAAAATCCCACTCAGACACGAACTTAGCAAAATTTCTAGACGTAAATTGGGGACCATTATCACTAATGACCGTTTCTGGTATACCATAGCGTGCAAAATTTTCTTTTAATATATTTATAACCGAATTTGATGAAGTATCTCTTAAATAACCAACTTCAATAAAACCAGAAAAGTAATCTACTAGGATTAAATAATTTTTTTTTCCATACTCAAATATATCAGTACCAATTTTATTCCATGGTATATTTGGTATAGGTATAGGAATCATAGGCTCCTTGCTAGGTTTATTTGAATTCTCTTCGCAGATTTTACATTTCCTTACATAATTTTCAATATCTTTTGTTATGCCGGGCCAAAATAACACGTCACGGGCGCGTCTCTTACAACGATCAATGCCCAAATGTCCTTCGTGAATAAGTTTTAACATATTATTTTGTAAAGAACACGGTATTAAAACTAGTTTATTTTTGAATATTACATTATCCACAGAATATAATTCGTCTCTTATAGAATAATAATATCTTAAATCGCTAGATACATGAAATTTATCAGGCCATCCATGCTGAATGTATTTTAATAACAACATGAGATTTCTATCTTTACATGTTTCTTTTTTTACAAGCGTAAACTTACTGAGCGACATTGGTATACTATTTACTACCATTTTAACCTGACTTAGTACAGCTGTGGTAATGTTGTCCTCATATAAATCTGGCAGAGGCGCACGAGATAACGTATCAGGAATGTACATATATTTACCAGGCTTATACGTAACCACCAAATCATATCCTTGAATTCTTAACATCATACGCTGTAAACGTGCTGGAATTGCATCTAACGGTTTTTTAAATATACTTTCGAGTGGCTTATGATCTGATTCAATAATAACATTATTTTTACCATAAATATATTGATGAAATTTTTGACACGCAAACACAATTTCTTTTTCTATTTGTGCGTATCGCTGTTGCGTGTCAGTAAGCGTGCGCGATGCATACTCAACTGGTCGGCCGTCCTGCATAAGCACTGCGCCCAGCGCGGTACTACTCGCGTCTACTGACAATAACACCTGACTATGCACATTATATAACGACAACACCGGCGCATCACTTATTAATTGTTTTAATTTTTCAAACGTTTTTTTATATCCAACGTCCCAATGCCATACTGTATCTTTCTTTAGCAATCTCGTAAGTGGAAATATGTGTTCCGAGTAGTTTGGTATGAATTTAGCGAGATAATTTGTCATCCCTAAAAACCTTTCTAAGCTTTTCCGATCGTTTGGTTCGGGCATATTTTTAATGGCTTTCTCTTTCTCCGTATCAACTTTCATTCCGCTTGCATTAAAAATGTGACCTAAATACGTAACCTCTTGCACGCATATTAGACACTTATCTTTTTTGAATTTCAAATTAATTTCTCGCGCCCTATTTAATAACTCTTTTAACCGCATATCATGTTCTTCTTTAGTTTTTCCCCAGCAAATAATATCATCTATAAAACAATCTACTCCCTCTAATCCTTCTAGATACTGTTTAATTTTGGCATGAAATACTTCAGGTGCACAATTTAATCCGAATGGCAATCGCAAGTACTGATACCGCCCAAAAGGTGTACTGAACGTACACAAGTCCGCACTGGCATCGTCTAATTTCAGCGCCCAAAATCCTGAATTTGCATCTAATACTGAGAAATATTTAGCACCCTGTAGTTTAGTAGCTAACTCATTTACCGTGGGTAAATGAAAATGCGCTCGTTGTATAGCTCTATTAAGTGGTCTTGGATCTAAACATATACGTAACTGTCCATTTTTTTTAGCAACAATTACTAACGAGTTGACCCAAGGGGTTGGATGAGTCACTTTTCGAATAACATTTAATTCTACCATCCTATTCAACTCATCTTGTAACTTGTCGCGTAAACCTAACGGTACTTTACGCGGTGCACAAATTACAGGCGGTACCGCCTTATCGTATACAATGTGATATTCACCCGGCAAACAGCCTAAGCCACTAAACAATTCGTCATACTCTTTTAAGTTAAAACTGTAAATTCTTTTAATCAACCCTAAATTTATACAAGCTTGCAATCCCAGCACGCTTTGACATTTATTTACCGAAATTGCAAATTTTAATTCGTAAGGTATATTTTTATAGTACCATTTTAAATTACATGTACCCTTTATAGGAATAAAATCTCCACTATACGACTGCAATTTAACATTTTTATTAAATTTAATTAATATATCGTTATAACCTAATGATTTAAACCGCTCATATGCTAATACGTTAATATCAGCCCCAGTATCCAATTTGAACATTTCAGAACCGCCAATACATTGGAGAGTTTCACACCAGTCCTGAGACGGTGATCTAAGTTCAGATAAATTATATAAAGCTGATATAAAAAACGACTCACAATCGCCATCCTCGATTTCCTCTTCACACACTTCTATGTTATAAAGTTTTTTAACACTATTTTTTAAATTGCACATTCTAGCATAATGCCCACGCTTTTCACATATATAACACTGAACAGTATTAGCTGGACAATACCTATAGTCAACACACTGACCTCCACACCTAAGACAGGGCCCGGGAGCCGCTGGCGCAGCACGTCGCGCGCGCTCGCTGAGGCTATTGCTAGGCCCAGCAGCACCACGCCCACGGCGCTGCCCGCGCGCTCGCCAGCCGCTTCGTCCCACACCGCCGCGCATGCCGACGTTATTCACCTGCAGAGGCACTGAATCCGCTATGCCTAATGTACTACGCGTCTCCAATACGCGATTGCTATCTTTGGAAATCTCATGAGCTTGACAAATTTTAACGGCCTTATCCAAATTTAAATCGTCTGTTCTCAATAAACGATCTCTCACAACTATACTTTGTATACCACAAACGATCCGATCGCGAATCAATTCTTCCTCCAAATTATTAAATTCACAAATTTTCGATAATAACTTTAATGCTGTCAAATATTGATCGATAGACTCACCGCTTTCTTGATTTCTCATAAAGAAATTATACCTGGCCAGAGTTATATTTTGTTTCACACCAAAATAATCATCAAACTTCTTAATTAATAATGTGACGTCATCCTTCTGTGCGTCGTTATCGAACGTAAATGTCTCGTATACGTCGAATCCCTCGGCTCCAATAAGATTGATCAATAAGCTGGCTTGAACACCACCTTCTTCCTTATGCACCCCAGATGCTTTTAAGAACAGTAAAAATTGCGTTTTCCAACGCTTCCAAGCGTCGGCCCGGCCGACGGAGCTGCCTTCCAAACTTAATTCCGATGGTGGTCGCGCGTGTTCCATACTCAATCACACGTACTATAAATACTAAACTATGAAAATATTGCAATAGCTAAGTTTAATCAATGTAATCTACTTTTTTACCGCTGTCACCATGTAATGTAATGAAACACCGCTGTGTCTAGTTAGCAACTGATTTATTTTAAGATGCAGGTATATACATATTTTCTAATACCCACAACAGACGCTAAGGATTTTGTTGTTAATACAGGCACATTTGTAAAATAGTTTTCTAATTCATGTGCCACTTATTTATTTACTGTCACATTTTTATCACCAATCTTTAAATTAAAGTCCTTCTTCCGCTCAGTGTTCCTACCGGTTTCACTATTAATCACTGTCCAAGTCATTTTAATTATATCACTAGATCCTTTAATTTTTCTCCTTACATTAATGGATTTAGCACTAGAACAGGCACGTTTGAAAATTTTTGAATAATTTTTAACATACTCTAAAAATACTGGGTTATGGTTATAAGATTTTTCACTGTAAAGATCATATAACCTTGGCACTCCAAATGTTAATGTTTTTGGTTTAAAAATATTACTACAGTACAGTTCATTTTCGCCTAATCAAGTTTAAGTACAATTATTCACGCACAAACCTGCTTATAAAACGCTCTTAACCTGTTCTGTACTGAAAATTTTGTTACTTTATAATCATGTTATACAAGTAGTGAGACTGCATAAACAGTTTAGTAGTCCAAGCATCGCATTCCCGTACCAAATATCTTAAGTTTGATACCCACGTATTAGAATCCAGACACAGAACGGCTAATTCTATATGAAGAAAGAAAGACTTTACTAAATGAATCTAAATTATATATATTATTTCTTATTTTCACTAGAGGAAATATGTCAATTCCATATGAAGGGACAAACCATGCATGCAAAGCAGAATTTAGAATCATCATCATCTCAGCCCATATACCGCCCGCTATCAGGGTCAGGCATTCTCCACTACAAGAGGGAAATTGACCTGCTATAACACGCTGGTCAGAAATGTTGATATACTCATTTTATGTCTAGTTTTCATTCTCTTGCACCGATGTTATCTGCATATTATATCCCTTAGTCATCTTGTACGATATCCACGGGCATAGGAGACTCTCTTCTATGCCCGTGGGTGGGTGAGCTGTATTATTATTCCATCACCACACGGATTTTATCAGATCAATATTCAATAGAAATTCTCTTTTATATTAAACTAGCTGATCCAAGAGACGTTGTTCTATTTGAATGAAAGAACAGCGCCACCATCGGGTGCATTTATAAATCTAAAGCATTCTTGAATCCTCTTGAACACACAAAAAAATTCATCAACATCGGTTCAGCCGTTTAGGAGGAGTTCAGTGACATACACACGTACATCTATACCAATAAATAAAATTGGAGTGTCTGTTTGTAATGTCAAAATAATAGGCTTTTTTCATGCTCACACGGTTATTTGCACGACACCTATGCCTAAAATAGCAATTAAAAAATTTTTGTCTGTCTGTCTGTCTGTCTGTTTGTTCCGGGTAATCTTCAAAACGGCTGGACCGATTTCAAAAATTCTTTCACCAATAGAAAGCTATAATATCAGCGCGTAAACTAGGCTATATTTTATCCCGGTATTCCCATGGGAACGGGAACTACGCGGGTAAAACGACTATAACCTATAACCGAAGCGAAGCGACGGCGGGTTGCTAGTAAGAAATATATATATATAAAGATAAGTGTTTATATCGTGTATGTTGTATTAAATAGGTTTTTCGTGTTGTGATGTAATAAGAATATAATTCGTCACCCTCTTTTTGACCCATGGGTACGAATAAAGGATATATTATGAATATGAAATTTATGCAAAAGTCGGAAAAATGGAAAGAAAATTCTCCGCCAACCCGTTAGGACCACGTTTTCATAGGGGTGGAGTCCGAAGCCCAGCAGTGGGACTATATGGGCTGTGACGATTATGGTAACGATATATACAGGACAATATGACATGAACTCTTTTTATGTCACGTCATACAATCAAAGACCTAATAAGGTATCTTGAGACTGTTTTGTAAAATGACGACGAAGAAAACAATTTACTCACTCATTGAATACAGGACATAGGATTTTCTTTCGATTATTATTTATTGATATCCATGAGAAAGGATTTCATTATCATCCCAGCCTATAAATGTCCTACTGTTGGGCTAAAGCCTCCTCCGTGATGGGAGGGGAATTAACTTACTATTCCACGCTGGTCAGACATGTTGGAACAGGGTTTTGTTTTGAGTGTTCCTTCTCTTGCATAGATGTTATATGCATATTATTACGTATCTTTTACGACATCCTCAAGATAGGGAGTTGTGAAATGTATTCTTACTCGGTTACCATACGAAAAAGGAAGGGTTTAAATAATTGAAATTAAATTATTCACACTCAATTAACTCACTAGATCTGTTTCATGTATCATTCAAGCGAAACCTGCATCTAAGCGGTCCTAAATCGCCCCCGTACACCGCCGAATGGAATTTATAACTCGCTCTACTCGAGAAGATTTAGAGTGTTATAACTACTGTGATTTTTTTTTATGAAATGAATGATTTATCAAGTACTAGCAACCCGCCCTCGCTTCGCTTCGGTTTCAGTCGCTTTACCCGCGGCGTGGTTCCCGTTCCTGTGGGAATACTGGGATAAAATATAGCCTATATTACTCCCTGATATTATAGCTTTAGCTATAGAAAGAATTTTTGAAATCGGTTCGGTGGTTTAAGCGTGAAAGCGTTACAAACAAACAAACAAACATCCTTACTTTCGCATTTATAATATTAGTATGGATGTTTTTCTGTCCATATCAAATCTCTGGTGGTGGTAGTGGCTTCGAATACTACCAACCCCTGCTTTGCTCGTGGATGTCGTAAAAGACGACTAAGAACCCTAGATTGACCCGGACCAGTTGGACCAGATGGAGTGCTATCTGGTACCATTTGGGTCGACGATTACATTCCCAAGGAGGGTTGTCGTCAGGCAGGCGGCCGGTCATAAAAGTCATTGCCGAAACATTTTGCAATATGTCAAAACAGATGACATATTGCGTCGACCCCAAGTAATTGGGATAAGAGCAAGATGATGATGATGATGATCAAATCTCTGCTATAATACTACATCGACATGTATGTTTGATATTTCATTTTGAATATTATATTTATACTAGCTGACCCAACAGACGTTGTTCTTTTTAAATCTAAAAAAATAGTGAAAGGAATTCTCCTTGAAATCGATCGCAGTGCCACCTACCGGGTCCAATTGTAAATCTAAACCATTCTCAAATCTCCTTGAATACACCCAAAAAATTCGTCAACATCGGCCCAGTCGTTTAGTAGGAGTTCAGTGATATACACATGTACACAAAAAAAATTATATATATAACTAGCAACCCGCCCTCGCTTCGCTTCGGTTTCAGTCGCCTTACTCGCGTAGTTCCCGTTTCCTTGGGAATACTGGGATAAAATATAGCCTATGTTACTCCCCGTTATTATAGCTTCCCATTGGTGAAAGAATTTTTGAAATTGGTTCTGTGGTTTAAGCGTGAAAGCGTAACAAACAAACAAATAAACAAACATACTTTCGCATTTATAATATTAGTAAGGAAGATATAGAAAAATATGTATATATTAGAAAACTTTAATTTTAATTTTGCCCGTGGGGTCGTAAAATATGACTAAGGTAAATAATATCCATTATACATAACATCTGTGCAAGAGAAAGAAAACTCGAAACAAAACCCTGTACCGACCCGTTTGACCAGCGTGGTTTAGTAAGTCGATTTACCTACTATTGTAGAGTGGATCCCGGGTCCACTCTGGAATGGAACCATCAGTGGCCCAGCAGTGGAACGCATATCGAGTTTTGCGTATATCTTTATATATAAATTTCTTGCGTACATGTATATGTTACTGAACTCCTAAACGACTGGACAGATGTTGATGAAATTTTTGTGTGTGTTCAAGGGGATTCGAGAATCATCATCATCGCAGCCCACACACGTCCCACAGTTGGAGTCTGGCCTCCTCCACAATGGGAGGGAATTTGACCTACTATACCATGCTGGTCAGACATGTTGGTATAGGGTTTCATTTCGAGTTTTCCTTCTCTTGCACAGATGTTATGTGCATATATCCCGCAAGATATTTCATGTTTTCAAGTCATTATTTTGTGATAGAGTATAAGAAATTGTAAAAGTTATACTCAACTAATTGAGGTTGGACTTTAACCTCTAATAACTTTTAAACGAGTCAATTTAGCAAAAAATCATTTCAGACCTTTTTTGTAGATCGTTAAATTTCCTACAAGAATATGTATTGATTTTTACGAGATATTAATTCGTTCGGGTGCATCAAAAATCCAAACAATAAAAAAAAATATTCCTATGTTGTTTAAATAGGAAATCAAAAATCACAATGAGCGACCTCGCTGAAATTTTACTAGCATTTTTTTTTCGTCATCTTTGACGATATTTTCGTAGTAACTCAGAAAAAAAAATTAAAAGTTTTTTTTGGCCCACTTTAATGTATGTATATACAGGGTGACTGGTAAAAGATTGTACATATTGAAGGAGGGTATTCAGTACTCGATTCTGATACCGAATATATAAAAAAAATTGGTACTTAAATTTTGAACTAATTATCAAAAAATATTTAGTTAAGGACACATGGGATAGGTCAACGTACGTCAGCAATTGTAGGTACTAAACAGTTCGCGCATTGAACTAGTTACATTTTAGGTAAATATTCTACCTATGCGACTCGACCCAGTAGGTATTTTTTTTCGTCGCGGGCCGCAGCCAGCGGTCAACGTACGCTGGCAAACCTATTGTTGTGATTAGAAACAAATCACTTTATCTCGGGATTGGTAAGAGCTATGAATCTGAAAATAACTTTAGTGTTTTATGACATTATTCTTACACCTAGTTTAAGTAATTCTAGTAATAAATATCCCAAATCTTGACAAGTGCTTTTTTTTTTTTTATGAGTGGGCTATGGTAAGCGCACGTGCGGTCCAGTCCGTCCGGGGCGATGAAAGGATGGCGCGCGGGCCCATAACCCACCCGTACCCACGTCACGTCGTTGTTGGGCCGACCACCAGAGCAGATGTGACTTGTCGTCAGTGGTCGGCCCGATGGAATACCCTTTCGGGTAACCTCACCTCTCGAGGTACTGGGACGTCGGTCGCCGTCGCGCGGTCAGCCTCTCTGCGGGTGACGGATAATTCCCCGGTCCGATCACCCGCGGCCTCGGCTAGGGCGGCATTAGGAGCAGATACTCGCGCCTGCGCCGCCCGAGTCGCCGGCGGCGGAACGTATCGCCGAATAGGATCTCTACTCGCACACGATCCGCCGCCTCCTTCCGTGAAATTTTGACAACAGTGCTAACAAAACTGTTACTCGATATCGCTATTTGTGTATCGCTAGTAGAGTGACAATATTTTTGGAAGTCTTGTAACACTAATATTGTTGATGTTTACTATGTAGTTATTTAATATTATCTTCTTTTTACACTTTTATTAGTTACATGTGGCCATTATCTATCATTTACTTGAATATGTACAATCTTTTACCAGTCACACTGTATATGTATATATTTATAATTTGCATATAAGCGTTTCTCTCAATAGTCAAAATCCACAACTCGACTGAGTTAAGAGTTCTGGAATCGTGTTTCAGTCATTCGTTTTTTAACGTTAAATGATTTAAGAATTATTCAAATAACTTATTTAAAGATATATCATCTTCATCTCAACACATATTTCTTCCAGTGTGGGGTTCGAGCTTCCTCCACAATAGGAAGGCATTTGCCATCTATTCCACGCTGGTCCGACATGTTGCTATAGGGTTTTATTTTAAGTTTTCCTTCTCTTGCCTATGCACCAGCACCACCATGCTATCTATATGGTCGTGTATCGTATCTATACAATCGTGATGGTCAAATATGGTGATACATTGTTTACCTGTAATTACTAATACCACCCATACCATACCCATATTTCGCAAAATAAATGATTTGATTTGATTTATAGGTTACCAGTATATTTTTAAAATTAATCAATTAGAAATATATACATAACTGTAAATTCTTAAACTAATATATAGATTATATTTTTCTCTTCTCTATACTTCTCTAATACGACCAATCCTGTATAATAAAAGTTCTCTAAATAAATATTGATCAAAAATATGTAACTTGAACAGAACCTAACTAGCTGTGAAGGCGATCCTATTGCTTTATAGCAGAGTATATCAGTCGTCTACATCGAATGCATTAGCTGAAAATCCTCCAGGGTCTCCCATCTGCTCTCTAAAAGTACATAGAATGTTAAGATCTAGATATGGCATTTTAAAGGAAAGAAAAGCTGCGCTGTCCATTACAATATATATTGTAAACAAAATTAAAAGCACAATGTTACTGTTGTCTACCAAAGGTGGAAAGTGTAATAATTTAAAATGTTTACTTCCAGGAAATTTTTAAATCATTATTGATAGCTTAAAATTTTCCTAGAAGTGAAAATTTGCATCATCATCATTCAGCCTTTCATCGTCCACTGTGATATACACACTTTAGAATTTGGCGCAATGATTTTTTGGCGGTTATTGCCATAATTTTGACGCTTGATGACCGAGTTGACGGTCACACTACAGCGTTGAATCTTTCTTAGGAGAGTGCTCTATGCTGTCTCGTAGAGATCCCTCAACTGATTTTATGGTTTTTAACTCCCACAGACACCACAGACAAAGAAAAGATGGCGACAACTGTATTCAGTTTCCGTCACCAGAAGGCATTTATTTTGAAATAATTAATCTATTATAGTTTTATCAAATTCCTTCAGTACCTAGATCTCAAGTGAAACTGGAGTATACAAACTCTTGAATTTTAGTGTATGTAGGATAGGGATTAAATTCGGATAAAATTTTTAAATAAAATAGTTCTACTGTTGTACCTGACGATTCGTCTTCTTCAAATAATTTTATTCCCTCAAGTATATAACACTTATCTAGTTTTACTATGCCAAGGTATCACGAACAAAGGAATATTTTTGCTGTCCCAATGGCATCAATTGACACTTATTGCGATACGATATAGGGCATACTGTTAGCTGATTTATGAGCCTTTGTAACTGAATATATATTAAACGAAATAATTTGCCAATCATCCATCAGCTTAACAATGTCCACTATTGAACACAGACCCTCCATTAGGTGATAATGAAATGCTCGCCAAGCTTGACAGACTTGACATAATAAGATTCACATACTTTGGAAATTTATAGTCTCTATTTACGCGTCTAAGAATCGACAGGGACTTTGAATTACTACTGAATACACATCTACTACCAGTCTTATTTTATTAGACATTTTTTTATATGTTTTAGAAATTTTTTGATAGTTAAATAAAAAATTATTTATTTATTTGTGTGTGCGGATGTGGTTTACTTCTAAAAGAGGAATGGAACGCCGTGGACGATGGCGGCCTATGAAAATATCAAAACACGAATCTTTTTTTAAATTTATTCTACTTTTTTATTAACTACGTCAGTTTCAACCATCCCGTCCATCCTTATTGGCCACAACTGTTCCCGTCATCACACATCTCATCCATAACCATCCGTCACCACTTATCCCAGTCTTCATATTCATCACCTTTCATCACCACTCATTCCACCCATCATCACTCGTAGCATTCATCACCACTCATCCTATACATATCCTATCCGTCACCACCCGTCACTCATCCCATTCATCACCACTCAACCCCAATTCATCACAACACATTTGGTCTTTCACCATCCATCACCGTGTATACCATCTATTCCCATACGTCACCACTCTTTCTATTCATCACCATCCATTACTGCTCAACCTATCCATCACCACTCAATCTATCAGTCACTACCCAACCCATCCATTACTACTCATTCTATCTATCACCATCCCTCAACAATTATTCCATCCAACACCACTCATTTTATCCATCACAACTTATCCTGTCCTTCACCGTCCTTTATTAATTCCACCCATCACCATCCGCATCCCATGCATCATTACTCATCCCATCCATCATCGCCCATATCATCCATCACCAATTGTCACCACTCATTTCACACGTTACTTCTCATCTTACCCTATATCACCCGTGAGTCATCCCAGCCATCACCATCCGTCATCACTCAACCCATCCATCACCACTCATGCCATGCATCATTATCCATTTCATCCATCACCATCGGTCACCACTCATGAAACCCATCAACACTCAACCCACTACTCTCACACACACACCACTGTTCCAACCCGTTAACACTCCATTGATAATAATTGACCAGTTATCGACAACCGAAAACTGAAAATTAAAATAGTACAATTGCAATAAAACATAGGTGTTCATAGAAGAGTGAAAATTAAGGGTCATGTGTATTTTTTAATTGATGCTGAATCATAAAAAAATAAAAACAAAAAATGTTGTCCAGAAAAGAAAAAGAATTTGGGTTGGATCACCCTTAACATCTAGGAGTATGAAAAATAGCGGTTGACCGATTTTCAAACTTACCCGACTTGCACACAAAATTTCATAAAAATCGGTTTAACCGTTTGGTGACAAACACCGCGACACGAGAATTTTAAATATAAGATGTTACAATGTACGATGTACAGTGTACGTTGATTCAATAACTGTAAATAGGTTACAATCACAAAAGTTTTTCATCTAAAGTTTTCATCATCACAAATTATAAGAAGTTAGTTTTTCCTTGAATTTTGAAGGATTTTTACTGCACTTAATTACATGAAATTTAAATATGGATGCTTAATTATAGTATGTAAATCTTGGTTGCAACTTTAACTGATTGGGGAATCCTAAAAGGAAATAACTTTATTTTTGCATAGTAAATTATTGAATATTTATCTTATATTCTATATCTTACCCGTATGGTTACGGAGTAAGAATATAATCAACCCTCCTCTCTTGCCCGTGGGTGTCGTAAAAGACAAGTGAAATATGCATAGATGTTATGGAAGAGAATTAAATCTTGATATAAAACCCTGTTCCAGCAATTCTAGCCAGCGTGGAATATTAAGTCAGTTTGCCTCCCACTGTGGAGAAGGCCTGAGCTCAACAGTGAGACTTCTATAGGCTGAGATGAATGAATATCCTAAATCATCATCATCATCATCATCATCTTGCTCTTATCCCAATTACTTGGGGTCGACGCAATATGTCATCTGTTTTGACATATTGCAAAAAGTTTCGGCAATGACTTTTATGACCGGCCGCCTGCCTGACGTCAACCCTCCTTGGGAATGTAATCGTTGACCCAAATGGTACCAGATGGAGTTGGTCCGGGTCAATCTAGGGCTCTTAGTCGTCTTTTACGACACCCACGAGCAAAGCAAGGGTTGGTAGTATTCGAAGCCGCTACCACACAGCACCTGAATGAATGAATGAATATCCTAAATATTAACATGAAATTATTGTTATTTATTATTATCATAGACTAATTTAAGCTAGTTAGGGTTCCGTACCCAAGGGTTACCCTTTGCTAGATTGACTAGCGTAAATGGGGAAGAAACGGGACCCTATTACTAAGACTTCGCTGTCTGTCCGTCCGTCCGTCTGTCTGTCACCAGGCTGTACCTCAAGAACCGCGATAGCTAGACAGTTGAAATTTTTACACATTATGTATTTCTGTTGCCGCTATATCAACAAATACTAAAAACAAAATAAATATTTAAGGGGGCTCCCATACAACAAATGCCATGTTTTGCCCTTTTTATAGACAATGGTACGGAACCCTTCGTGTGCGACTCCAATTCGCACTCAGCCTGGTTTTTTTTTGTAGCCTACATAGTCCGCCCAAAATAAACGAACTCATAAGCCAGTGAATGAATTCAACTCAACACTACTTTTACTTTTTGCCAATTGCCTACGTATTTAAACTTTTTGTTAATATTATGCTTTACTCTTTATCTTTATTATTTATTTTGTGAATTCTGTATTAACTTAATTTGATTTCAAAATAAGTTAATACTTATCAGCTCTTTTTCCTACTTTTGAGCAGAACAGATGTGGATAGAATATTGATTAGATGGATAGGAAACTTCTGTCAGAGTTTGAAGTTTTACCGGTTTCCTTGTTTCAAGGTGTTTATAATACGAGAATTTTTGGTGTTTATTGTTGATTGTAATTTCTTTCATTTTAAAGTAGGAATGGATTTTGGCTTGTATTGTCGAATTCAATCTAAGGAATTATTTATGTTTAATCGCCGTATAAATTTAAAGTTCCTTGCATTTTATCAGAAGAGGCACACATTGGAGTCTCTTGCCAGTGGATCAACTGACTTTAGTGTGAAAAGATATTCGGGATATGATCCCATTTTATTTACTTTACCTATACATCAGCACAGCTCATATACGTGCCACTACTGGGCTCGAGCATCCTCCATATTGGGAAGGGATCTAACCTATTATATCGCACTGGTCAGGAGAGTTGGTATGGGGTTCAAGATTTTCTTCTCTTGCATAGTGCATGCACAAGATATCCGTTAGTCGCCTTTTACGACACCCACGGGCTAGAGAGAAGGTGGTGACTTGTATTTTTACTTCGTTACCACATGGAAACTTATTCTCACTTACACTCACCACTTTATCTATTAGTACATTAGTATAGGGCCCTCCTGCGACGACCGCAGAGGGTCATGGCGGTGAGGGCTATTAGGGGTTACCGTACAGTGTCCTGGACTGCGGCGACGCTACTGGCAGGCGACCCACCTTGGCCGCTTGTGGCTGAGGGGTTGACAGAGGTTTACCGGTTCCGCGCCACAGTGCGGGCCAACGGCGAGCATGTCTCCGCAAGGAGACTGGGCAGAGCACAAGAAGTAGCCCGAAGGGAATTCATCCGGCGGTGGAGGGAAGACCTGGAGTCCCCGATAGCAGGTCAGGGGACTGTGGAGGCGGTTGCGCCGCATCTCCACCGCTGGCTCTCGAGGAGGCACGGCAACTTAACCTTTAGGATGGTGCAGGTGCTTACCGGACACGGGGTCTTCGGTAAGTACCTGCATAAAATTGGAAGAGAAGGGACCCCAGGATGCCATGAATGTGGCGCAGCAATCGACGATTCGCGCCACACATTGGAAGTTTGCCCCGCCTGGGGGTCCCAGCGCCACGTCCTATCGATAGAACTCGGAATAGACCTGTCGTTGTCGACTGTCGTTTCACAGATACTCGACAGCGACAGATGTTGGTCATCGATGGCCTCATTCTGTGAGGCCGTCATTACTAGGAAGGAGGCTGCGGAGCGAGGACGCGAGGCGCTTGCGTCCACTGACTCGCTCCGTCGGCGGCGGCTAGGGAGGAGGAGACGCCGATATGCGCAACTCCTTCCACCGCCTTGAATGACGATAGGACGTGGCCAAATGGCCATGCGTAGGGGTGTCAGGGATCGAGTGTCATCAGACGATCTCTCTGGCACCCCGTAAAAGCGCGGAAGGGGCCGCTGTGGTTTTAGTGGGTATTCCGGTCACGCAATGGCTGGTGAGTCCCACACACTCTTCCTTTATATATATATATATATATATATATATATATATATATATATATATATATGTATATCTCTCTCTCTATCTAAAAAAATAAGTAAACAGTTAAAATTACACCATATATGCATATTATTATATGAAATAATAAACATAGAACATTAGTAACATAAAACTGCAATTAAAATATTGCACAAGATCATACGTTAAATATCAAAGGAGAATATTTGTAAATTATTCACGTCACCCTAGTTATATATGAGTTTTGTTTATTATTAGCAACGTGATTTCTATTATCACGCGTGCTTATACTTTAGGCGAGCCATATTCTAGCCGAGGCCGCGAGTGACTGGACGGGAAAACAGTCCGTCACCCGTAGAGAGGCTGACCGTGCAAGGGCGACCGGAGTCTCGAGAGGGGCGTTGGAGAAAGGGAGGGTACCCGAAAGCGTATCTCGCTGGGCTTTCCACGAACGACAAGGAACTTTGACACCGGTGGTGGGACAAAGGCGTGGAAGAGGGAACACGGTGGGTTATAAAGCAGCACGCCACCCTTTCGTTACCGCGGACAGAGTGGACATCGTGCGCGCTGACCCTCGCCCAACAAAACAAAAAGATGGATTAAATTAATGTATGAAATTCTAAATAACAATAGCTTTATATATTGTAAATAGTATTTGCACTGACGAATTTTTATCATAATTTTATCTATCTATCATCATCATATCACCTAATATACGTCGCACTGTTCGGCTCGAGCCTCTTTCACAATAGGAGGGAAATTGACCTTACTATATGCTGGTCAGACAGGTTGGTATAGGGAACTTTACCCATACTTTGAGTAAATAAGAAAATGAATATATTTACTTTTAAATTTAATTGCCAATTCTTTTCACTACATTAAAATCTATTCCGTGTAATACCGATATCATAATATTAATAACATCATGGATATGTGGAATGTGGAAACAGCAATCATTGTACCAATTTTCGTTTCGACCAACGGTCTAATAGCCAAGAGTTTCGACCAATACCTTAAGAGGCTCACGTTAGGTAATTGGATTGGAGGTCTGATACAGAAGGCAGTGTTATTGGACACGGTTCGCATCGTGAGGAAGTTCCTCTCTTTGGAGCCCTAACCGCCGTCGGCTTGATCTCTGTATTCGCCGCCAGTGGGTTAAAATGCTTTTTATATTAAACTCATTTGCAAAAAAAACGGGCGGTTTTGATTTTCATTCATATTTAAAAAGATACAATACCAAAAAGGTTTCAATCGTTTGTACACGTTACTGGCCGGTTTTAAAAATGCTGTGGTATTTAAAAAAGTACGTTCTAAATTCAATTTTTCATTTGATGTTCATTTTTACAGAAAACCCCTTTTTATCCTACATTTTTGGCGCGAAGTTCCAGAAGTTAACATCGACTTTCATAACTTTTATTCAATTTTTATCGATTAATTTCATATCCTTGACTGTCAAAGCTTTATTTAATGCTGTTTGGCTGTATCAAAAATGGTAGATAAAGTGGTAAAAGCTACCAAAATTATCGCGCTGCTTGAAGAGGGTTGCAGCCAATGTTTCGTGGCTAGGAGGCTAAATGTTAGTCGCTCGACAGTCCAAAGGACCTGGCAGCAATATCAGGAGACTGGTTCCGTCGAGAGAAGGCCTGGTTCTGGAAGAAAACCATGTACCCAACCACGGGATGATCGTTTTCTTGTGAGTCGCGCATTGAGAAATCGCAAATCTTCGTATGTGGATCTTAAGAACAACCTCCAAGAAGTAAGAAATGTGCATATTAGTCTATGGACGGTCAGGAGGAGGCTTCTCGCTGCCAATATACGCAGTCACCGCCCGGCCCGCGGCCCCAAATTACTCCGTGAGCACAGAGTTCACAGGCTTAGGTTCGCTAGAAATTGTGAATCATGGACTCGACGATTGGAATAGGGTTTTGTTCTCTGATGAAGCCAGGATATCTCTGTTCGGTGAAGATCGACGTCGGCGAGTGCTAAGAAGACAAGGAGAACGCTTTGCAGAGGCATGTTTCGAAGAAATCACACCTTATGGTGGGGGCTCTGTTATGTTTTGGGCAGGAATAAATTCAATGGATCGTACAGAGTTAGTCTTCATTGAAAACGGCTCACTGACTGGGCATCGATACATAACGGAAGTTCTAATTTCTCATGCACAACCCGCATTAGCCGCTCTAGGTGAAGACTCGATTTTTATGGACGACAATGCTCGCGCTCACCGATCCCGCGATGTTAATGCGTATGTGCAAGAGGTCGGCATTCGTCGTTTGGATTGGCCAGCTCGAAGTCCCGACCTCAATCCCATAGAGCATGTCTGGGACGTTCTGAAACGGCGTGTGAGATCAGTACACCCGGCTCCGCAGACCATCAGAGAGCTGAAGAATGTGATTACTGCGGAGTGGGAACGTATTCCGCAAGCAAGTATCCGGGATATACTCGCTAGCATGCCCAGACGAATTCAAGCTGTGATTTTAGCTAGAGGGGGTCACACTCGATACTAAACATTTATCTGCTTTTACTTTATTAAAGAAAAACAAACAAAAAAACTTTTTTATTTTTACTTCATGAGCATATGCACTACTAGCGAATATACACTACTAGCGAGGTTTAGCATTATTTCCCATAAATTGTATCTAAATTTTATGAAATACTGATGAAAACGATTATTTTCTTATTAATCTAGCAAATTGTGTGGATAAAACTACCTATAATTATCAAACAAAGAAATATTAACATTTGAAATGGTTCATTGCCTAGGTGCCCGTTTTTTTTGCAAATGAGTTTATAACTAGCAACCCGCCCTCGCTTCGCTTCGGTTATAGGTTATAGTCGTTTTACTCGCGTAGTTCCCGTTCCCGTAGGAATACCGAGATAAAATAGAGCCTAGTTTACGTCCTGATATTATAGCTTTCCATTGGTGAAAGAATTTTGGAAATCGGTCCAGCCGTTTTGAAGATTACCCGGAACAAACAGACAGACAGAAATTTTTAATTGCTATTTTAGGCATATGTGTCGTGCAAATAACCGTGTGAGCATGAAAAAAGCCTATTATTTTGGACGGACGGACTAAGATGTCTCACCTCCAACAAAACATAAGTACTAATTAAGTCATTGTTATTACTTAATTAGTACTTATATGTGTTATAAATAATCATCTTACAAAGTGTAATCTAAAATTTGTCGAAATGGGTTTATTGTCAGTCATTTGCAAGACATTTGTAGGGTTGATTTATCCACCTCTCCGTATTTGTACTCTACATTTATTTATATGCATGTTATTTTAAAACACATAATACTTTTAATACTCTTTCCATGAATTAACCAGGTAATATATGTTATGTATGAGGTGGAAAATAACATTTAAAGCATTAACTATTAACATTATGACCAAGTCCTCCCGTGACCATGAACACTGAAAAGTGTTGGAAACGTCAAGAAATTAAAAATAAAATACAAACGCGATAAAATCCGTAAAATAGTTTTATTTGAATGTCATATTATTATTTTGGAAATAAAACATTTTGACACTTGTAACACAAACAAATATTGAAAACAAAATTACTCCAGCAAAGCTGCGGTTAGCAAAATTTTAATTAAAATTTAATGAGGAATACTGTTTTATTAATTTCCTAACAAAGTACAAGTGAAATTTGATAAACAAAGTAGGCTTAAGATTAAAACGGTATTTTACCTCAAAATTTTAGGGACTTATTATATGTTCCCTTTATTCATAAGTTATCTAATTTAAACTTGAAATTGTTAATCATAAAAAAATATAAACCATAGCCGCATGCGATAAACAATAAACAAGATTAATAATGAAATAGCGTTTTAAAGTATGCGTTTTTCTATTAACCATTATGTTCAATATATCAAATCAAAATATTTTGCATTTTAAAATTTTTAACTGCCATTGTCTGTTATGATATGGTTTGCATCAAACCCGTATGATAAAACCTTCTTATTATGAGGTATTTATTGTATTGTATAAAGCACCGTCTTTGGTCAAATGTTATTGCTCTACGCTTCACAATTGGGTTGATAATAGCAGTTGGCATTATAATTCGTTCGGGCAACTTAAGAGGATCTTCTCGTCCAATATACCTAAGTGCTTGAAAACACAGGTCTAGGATCAGTGTGTGTTACTAGCACGAAGAATTAGCACGCTGCAATGGTAATGGGCAGGCCACATTGCTCAACGAACCGACAACCGCTGGGGAAGAAAGGTTCTCGAGTGGCGACCACGTATGGGACGACGCAGTGTAGGACGCCTCCCCTACCAGGTGAACCAACGACCTGGTGAAAGTTTCTGGGCGTC
This sequence comes from Lymantria dispar, assembly GCA_032191425.1. Classification (NCBI taxonomy): domain Eukaryota; kingdom Metazoa; phylum Arthropoda; class Insecta; order Lepidoptera; family Erebidae; genus Lymantria; species Lymantria dispar. Next base: position 13,789,655 of record CM063449.1, on the reverse strand, counting down.
GTTGGATGTAGGCGGCACAAGACCATACTCTGTGGCGTAACATGCGAGAGGCCTACGTCCAGCAAAGGACGGAGATAGGCTAAAATGATGATGAATTACAATTTGCCCAGAATAGGGCTACTACCCATTATTCTGGTGATCTTTCAGACGGTTTTTAATACTGTTACGGTACGGTATGGACGGTTTTTTAGGGTAGACTATAGATTTAAAGCCAGTTTAAAACCATATAAACCTAATGGTTACAAACGAATTTATTTGAAACCATTTTCAAGTTACAAATTTTGGTTAACTATGTTATTTAATGTTATCCTGACTTTTATAATATAACTGAGATAGGGACCACACGAAGCATGTATTACGCTCATAATTTATTTCCTGCCTTATTCCTTTATTATGCTATTAGTATTCACCTATCTACGTGCGTACTTATTAAATACTGTCGTAGCATTTTTATTAAGGAATGTTGTTTAATTTCATAGGCAAATTCTCGCTTTACTCATACTCGTGCCCTCTGTTGGGTTCTAACCTCCTGCCTAATAGGAGGGAAATTGACCTATTATAGCATGCTGGTCGGGTGGGTTTGCATAGGGTTTTACTTCGACTTTTCCTCTTCTTTCATATGCACAAGATATCCCTTAGTTGCCTTTTACAGTACCCGCGAGCTAAAAGAGAAAGGGATAAATTGTATTCTCACTCCGTAGGTACACACGGAATGAGGCATCTATGTGGCTCTTTAAGGACATGCGTCGTCTCTTATATAGTCTCCTTTAATTACGGTATCATGCCTAATTACATTTATGTACTGCGTAGATAATGAAGGAATTAATTAAAGTAATAAAAACAAACATGACGTCCGATCAGAAATGGCCCATAATGAAATACACAGCTCTTTTATTATTTGTAATCGACTTTTTATCCGGTCCAAATAGTTGTTTTGGGTATTAAATCACGCTTTTTCGTTTAAAATGATTTAAACCGGTTGTTTTATTTCTATATAATAGACAGGGAATGTATCTACATAAATATATCCAATTAATTTTGAATAGCTTGATCCTGTCTATTACAACGTAATATTATAAACAACGTTTAATTGGCCACTTCAAACTACGGACGAAGGTCGAAAATCTCTACCTAGAGGTTTTCGACCTTCGTTACTACTTGTTATTTTAAGCTATGAGTAATAATAAATTCAGTATCCTTATTACCATTAATCTAACTGCCAGCGTAGGTATTCCAACCTTACTAAAACTTTTTATAATATTATGCGATAATTTATTTATTATACCCACATTTTCTATTTATGTGTATTACAGAAAGCTACATTGCAACTCTTTAAGTTTTACAAAACGCAAAAATATGAGCGGGATACGCAATTATTATTTGACGAATTTATTTTGCTGGTTAATAGAAATTTCACATGGGCCTGTATTATGGTAACATAATTTAATATGGGATTTATTTTTTTAAGATCGGAAGAAGAATGGTACGGGTGGGTGTGTCTAGACTACAGCCTATCTAAAAAAAGGGATTACGTCCTTTTTTTAGACCGGATATGGTTAGGTGGCAGATGATAACAACATCGTAATTGAAACGTGTGACTTAAAAAGGAAATAGCGAATATTGCTAAATAGCTATGACAGCAACCTGGAGCATTAACACATACAAAATCACACATCTCAAAATATTATCGTTGATTATGTAAATCAACGATATTATTTTATTTGTACATCCACGTTCTGCTGAGACATTAGTTAAAATCATCAACATACCTACAACAATTAAAAAAAACTGTGTTTTCTACAATCTATATTACTATTAACATTTCTATGGGTTATATTTTCCGTGTAGTGAAGAAATAAAAATGCAAATCACTACCCTTTTTTTTGGCCGTGGGTGTTGTAAAAGACAACAACGGGATTTATAATATGAAAGCAACTCGCCCTCGCTTCGCTTCGATTTCAGTCGCCTTACTCACGTAGTTTCCGTTCCCGTGGGAATACCGGGATAAAATATAGTCTATGTTACTTCTTGATAATACAGCTTTCCATTGGTGAAAGAATTTTTGAAATCGGTCAAGTACTTTTTGAGCTAATTCGTTACAAACATACATACAAATCTTTTCTCTTTATATATATATATAATCTTTATATAATAATATTCGTATAGATATAGATAACACCTATGCAAGAGAAGAACAACTAGAAAAAAACCCTATGCCAACACATCTGACCAGCATGAAACATATATACATATACTCACGCCTCTTTCCATGTGATGAGAGGATATAGAATACAAAATTTTACCACCCTTTAGTTTACAAGACCGTCATAAAAACCAGCTAAGGAATCGCAAAGAGATTTAGAAGCTGCATATCCCTGCTACTTATAACATCAAATGTGATCATTAACCCGCTTGCCGTCATAATTGATACTCCTAGTTAGTATGTTGTCATTATTGACATTAAGAGTGTCATTATTGACACTCTTAGTGTCATTATTGACACCATAGCTCTTAGGGAGATCTTTGTCCACCAGTGGGCATTTATGGGCTGATAGATAGACACAATTATGTGTGGTGACGGAGTAAGAATACAATTCATCACTCCCTATCCTATCTGTGGATGTCGTAAATGACGACTAAGCGATAAAATGCGCATATAACATCTATGCAAAAGAACAAAAACTCGAAATAAAACCCTATTACCAACCTGTCTGACCAGCATGTTATAGTAAGGTCAATTTCCCTCCTATTGTGGAGGAGGCTCGAGTCCAACAGTGGATCTTATATGAGCTGAAATGATGAATGATGATAACGGCATAGACACAAGATATATAGACTATCAAAGCATCTATTAAAAATGTAAGTTAAATTACTAGTGACGGGTTAACATGGGTAGGCACTCTTAACTTATCGTAATTAATTCTATTGAAAGTGTATTGTCATGTTAATGGAAACTTTTGGCACTAATCATTTGTTTCTGTAATAAATATTCTAGTATTTAATAGCACCTCTTGACGCGTATTTTATTTAGTACTAATAACAGGCGCTGTTCTTTACAAGTGATTGCACAGATAGAGTAGTGATTAAAATATCGTCTTACTGTACCAGTGTCGCGGGTTCGGATCCCACGCAGAAGAACACTGTGCGGTCCACAAATTGTAGTTCTGAATCTGGATGTGGATATAATTTGTATCTGTTAATTATGTTTGGAACATACCCCGCAACGCAAGGATTACTTTCCTAGTGCAAGGCGTTATCTTTTAAAAAATAAAATACGAATTAGTTAAAATTGATCGCAACGCCCCCTACCGGGTCCAAATGTATTATTCTGGTGCAACAATCTTCTTATTATTACCATTCTAATGAAACCGATTTGGAGCACCTTAGTTAGATAGTTTCAAAGTCTGTAATCGACATAGAAACATTTTTTTTATATAATTAGTATATTTAAAATCATCGTGAAGGTAAGCCAACTGTTAGAGCGTTTTTCTATTCTTTATAATATAACAAGCTTTGGCAAGATATCACTTCATCATAAATCGATGTTATCGTTTTTACAGAGCCCTTACCTATTTAATTGTATTAATTTTCATTCGCTAATCTATCATAATAAATTTGCAATTTCTTTTGATTGATTTTTCGCACCTATAATATTAAGATATCAAAACTTTTCCACGCTGTTTCTAATTCAAATGCGTCTAAATTCTAATAAGTTTTTTTAGACATTTTAAATAATACTAGTAAAGGATTGCTGACTCGTCTGCCAAGTATACCAATTACGATATTACCACACCATTGGGCCAACTACTAGTACCGAATCCTGGCCTGCCGTGACCAGCCCGATGCGATTGTAAGTTTCTAAAATATCACTGAAAGAAAAATAAAAATCGTTATACTAACCAGTCTAGAGTGTTTGAGATAGTAGACCATTTTTTATTGAAAGAAAATCTAATTATTGTGACGAATATTTTTATAAACTGTTTACACAGGAAAATGAAATAACTATTGAATTGCTGCTCATCACAGGTTAAAGGAACCTGTACTGATCTTCCGTGAGGCACTTTAATGATGTCACGGATGCTAACTGCATGAGCCAACCTTCTGCCATTCTGGGAGACTTCTATGTGGTGATTAAGTAAGAATGAAATTCACCACTTGCCCGTGAATATCGTAAAAGACGACTATGGGATATAATGTGTACACAACATCTGTGCAAGAGAAGGAAAACTCGAAATGAAACCCAATATGTCTGACCAGTATGGTATAGTAGATGAAAATCCCCCTGTTGTGGAGGAGAGGCCCGAGCCCAACAGTCGGACGTAGGTAGGCTGTGATATGATGATGATGTGGGGGACTACGGTGCTTAATAAATTGAGCTAATATGGCCTGAAATGTTTATTCTTAATGCTATAAATAATTAAGAAATCTTCATTAATTTCGCAATAGATTTAAGTATCAATGATTTCATTCACAGTTAATTTATATAATCCATTTTAACGGTAACCCAAAATTCCGAGTATTTCGAACAAGCCACAACTAAGGTTGTTGGTATCAGCGTCTTACCTAATAGACGATAGTAAGAAAGAACGGCGTGTTATAGAGATCCAGAGCATCTATTGGTCGCCCCGTACAGCTATTAAAAAATAAATGTAAAGAATTATAGCACTCAATAATATAAAATGTTAAATTTTTTTTTTGTTTTTGATATAAATTTACAAAAGTCTTTACCTTAGTAATAATAATAAAGTTTCAAGCCATTTTTTTATTCATATGGTTAAAATATCTGTAGATGTGCCAACAACTATTCACCGCACCTTTTACTGCCCGTGGTGTCATAAAAGACGACTAAAGGATTAAAATAAGTATACAACATCTACATAAGATAGAAGGAAAACTAGAAATAAAACCCTGTTCCAACCCATCAGACCAGCGTGGTATAGTAAGTCAATTTCTCTCCCATTGTGTAGGAGACTCGAGCTCAGCTTATTATATGAGCTGTGATGATGATGATGACAAAACTATCTATAGGTAAGATTTAAATAGATTTGTTTATTTAGTTATAGTTCTTAAATTATAATCTGACTAGCAGACCCGGCCACGCGTTGCTGTGGCTAATGTTTTTGTTATATTACATTTTATTAAACTATTTAAGTGGAACTGTAGGAGAACATCTGTCATGGAGGTCGTCATATTTTTTTACAAATCTATGTAAAAAAGCAAGTTAAAATCGTATATGACACGTTTGTAGGTTTTACATAGCAGCGCCATCTATTAATTAATTACTCAATCCAGTCAACAGATATCGCTATCTGTTAAAATCGTTTGGAGCTAACAGATAATTGTGAATGTCAAATAATAGGTATATATAGGTAGTACAAATAATTTGCAATAAAATAATATTGCGACTATAAATTAAGATGTAGGCTATCCTATCTTTCAAGTTGGATTAAACTGCACACGGTGTGCAAATTTGATTAAAATCGGTTAAGTAGTTTAGGAGTCCATCGCGGACAAACAACGTGACACGTAATTTATATATATTAAGATAAGATATATACATCAACTTAATACTGTCTCATTGTTGAATGAATAAGATATATCTACCACTTCGGAAGAGTGAATGCCGATACGACAACATGTTAACTTACTTTACATATCGTTAAAAAAGATGTGTACGCCATTTTAAAGTAGATACTATATTTATCCTTGTAGTGAGGGCGTAACATAAGAATACAATTCACCACCCCTCGTTATTACCTAAGTAGGAGACGACCAAGGAAAGTAGGAGACGACTAAGGGATCTAGGAGACGACTAAATAATAATAGTAGGTAATAACTCACTGCAAGAGAAGTAAAGCTCGAAATAACCCTATACCAAACCGTCGGGCCAACGTGTTACAGTAGATCAATTGAAGGAGGTCCGATCCCAATAGTGGGACGTATATCAGCTAAGATAATAAAAATTTAATATAATAGAATTTAGAAATATTATAAAAATGTATTAGTTATCTTTTCAGGTGCGGAAAAATAAAATTAAAAATCTTTCTGTAATAAACTTATAATAACCTCAGGCATATAAGCCTCAAGCAAGTATATCTTTCATAGAGATGAGATCATGTGTGAAGAGCTAACAATAAAATCTAGTCCTTCAATAGTAGGCCTGTAATACCGGTGCTAATAATAAAAGAATATTCGCTAAAGCTTTCTCGTGTAAACAGACAATTCTGGTCCCACGAAGCTTATCACGTATAGCTGCGGTTTTTGCAGTCTCAATGTTTAATGGCATGGAAACTGAGATAAATTACACCTTAACGCTCTTTTTCTTCCCAGTTAGCCTATCGCTAAGTGGCCTGAGCTATTGTTGACTAATACATCAACTATCATCGCGTTTTAATAAGATTTTCAAAAATATTTTAATAAATTGCGAGAGTTACTAAATTGATATTGAATAAAATATCATTCATAGTCCTACATGTATCTCCAAAATGGTATGCGAAGTTGTAAACATTACGCCGCACAATCTTTAGTTTCATGCAATAGTGGTCAGGTTTATTTCCAGGAATCGTAGACAATCTATATTTCGACACGGTTGCTGAGAATTACACGAGGAAAATCTTGGCAATCGCCTGTAAACTCCATCAATAGTTTCACACTTCAAATCCAAGATATTACGATACTTAGCATGATCTATTTTACTAAGTAAGATCAGAGGACTAGTATATATTAACTCTGTAGTTTATTGACTGTAACTTTTATGATTAAAATTATGTCATTCCTTAGAACATGAGTAGTGAATATAATTCTTAAATTAAAATAAAAATTAAAAACTAATAATTTTACTCTTTGTATAGAGAAAATCTCGTTTGCAAAGATGTTAAGATAATGTCAGTGATATTCAATCGTATACACAAACCAATTTCCGACTATCGTAAGTTTCGATGTCAATTTTGGCGTGTGACTTAGATAAATCGTCTCACTCAACTGCAAAGTTCCGATCGTGTGTCACTTGCAAACTAATAATATAGTTGATTTTCACATCAGTTTAATCTCAAGTAACACTCGCTTCCCGCAACGTCAAGCCGTTGAAATTACTTATAAACAAAAATATTTGTATAGCTACAAATTTATTTTCGTTTCGCGTGTAACTGTATATAGTTAGTGCAGCTATTCATACAATATGCAAACAATCAAAGTAGCTGTATACAAATCAGACGTTACAAAAATCACTAGTTTTGAAACACGTGACGTAGACCAAGTCACTAGTTTCGTTACGTTTCTTAAAAATAACGTAACGACCCACGTCTAATATATTTAAGCATGTATTTATTTTATATATATATATATATATATATATATATGGAACAGTTTTCTGAACCTGTTATTTCGCTAAAACTGATACAGGTGAAACAGGTTTCACTATTTAGCTGTTGTACAGCACCCCTAGTGATTCAGGGCCCTGAATATCGTGTAGTGTAAGCGCTTTACTCTTTGAGTGAAAACAAAATTTACTACAGGGCTTTCGAATTATAATTCATGAACATATCGTATACCTACTTACTTAACACTCCATAATACTGAAAAAGATATAAATAAAATGATTTTATCACGTTTGGTTTTGGTTGTTGGCTGCCCAACGCTTCGAACACTTTTCAGCGTTCATAGTCCTTTTTAGTGAGATAAAGTAAGCCATTTTTTAACAATTATTAATAATTTGGCATCTTGCTTTCTGAGTTTTCTTGCCGATTCTTTTTTTAGTGTGGCTGCGTTATAATGCGTATAATTTCGTACCTTAATATTTTTGATAGTAGTTTTATGATCGGCCGCATGCCTGACGTTAACCCTTCTTGGGGATATAAATGTGGAACAGACAGCATCAGATGGAGTTAGCCTAGATCGTTGTAAAAGTCTTTTTTTACGACTTCAACGAGTAATGTAAAGGTGGGTAGTATTTAGTAGCCGCCACCAGACAGCAACTCGCAGAGTAATTCAGAATAAGAAATAGATACAATTTCTATGTGTATACTTTACTTCAGTACGCTTTCCAAATTACAGAACTTGAATCAGTTCAGTTACGGAATGGCGTAACTAGCGTCTTCTAAAACCTATTACTGACTAGTTACTTTCGATAAGCAAGATTTTTTATGAAGTTTGTTTTATTTAAATTAATATATTTGGAAAGTTTTTTTGTAAAGGTTTTATGTAAAGTTTTTTTCTTTGCTTTTAGTCCATCACCCGCAGAAAGCTGATCGCGCGATAGCAACCGCCGTCCCAGGAAAGAGACGCCGAGAGGAGAGGATACTCCTCACCGTATTGCGTCGGGCTGACCATGGAGGACACGAAACTCGGTACAGGTAGTTGGCCTAACGACGAAGACGACCTACTACGCGCGCCGTCCCTCTGTCGCCCCGGATGGAGCCTGCAGGTGGATGCACTGACCATAGCCCACCCAAAATAAATATAATTTAAAATACTAGAAAACACGCTTTCAACTAAAAAGTGTAAAATAATTTTCAATTTAAGCAGAAAATAATAATGAACGAAATATATTAATATTATTGTGAAAAATAGGTGGACTGACGACATTCTCAAAGTCGCAGGGAACCGTTGGATGTGGGTGGCGCAGGACCGTTCCGAGTGGCATTCGCGTGGGAAGGGCTGTGTCCAGCAGTAGACGTCTGTAGGCTGATGGATGGATGGATTATGAAAACTGCGTGGGTGCTCAACTTACGAAAATGTGGCACTACACTTTTTAGTTGAAAGCGTGTTTTTAGTTTTTTTAAACTATACTTATTTTTCACTGTTTAGTGAATAGCCACCGGAATGTAATTAGTATGCGTATTAGATTTGTCGGCACATCGATGAATGTATACGGCTCAAGATGCAATTATTACCATAGGAAAGTCTCTACGCGTTTGTGTTATCCTGAGTGCACGACTAGCTCTATGTCTCTTACTTTCATGCAAAGGATGCAAAAAGAAGTTGACGAATCCTGGCGAATCTAATTAGAACAATCGATTTTTTTTAAGCCGATTATTGCATCTGACTTCTGACGTCAAGTCACCTGCGGGTGGGTTACGGGCGTGCGCGCTTACGTCCCTCTGTCGCCCCGGACGGAGCGGGCGAGGAATGCGCTGACCGTAACCCTCCTCCAAAAAACCAACCCCAAAACAAGCGGATTATTGCATTGTCATAGGCCTTTGATAGGTGTGCAAAGTTTAAAGAAAATCTGATTGCTCAAAGTAGGGCAAAATCGAGCTCAAAGTTGACATGACAAAAACAAACATGCAGGTGAAGCTAATAAAAGCGCGTAAAAAAAGCTTTAGTTTTAATAAATAATAATGGCTAATATGAAAGTAATAACATCATATTTACTATAGTTGTTTTAGTAATGATAGATAAAGGGTTTTTGAAGCTATTTTCTAATTCCATTTTCTTTTACAATCTTACCATTTTAACCAAAAAAGATAATTAGTAGTAGATAGTAATGCATCACATCCATATTTCATAATACTATATCAGTTATTTTTATTTATTATATACCAGTCAATAAATAATGTAGCTACTTTTGATAATGTTCTGAGGAAACCTATTAACAATCTACCAACACTTTTGAGCGATAAATAATTCTAGCCCGATATATCATTACCCTTAATATATCATGGGTCAAATATAAATAATACATTTGCAATCAATTAGGAGATTTATAGAACCCTGATTTGCATAACTAAGATACATTTCACAAAACATTGTTCTTACAACACGCGTACGAGCAGGTAAAGCGGAGTAGGTATAATCATAAGGTTTAATCGAGACATGAATTTTAAACGGAAATTCCTTTTACGTTCCAAATCATTTGGCTTCAGTTTCCTAAAATGGTCCACAAGAGAGAACATAATGGGGGACAATTTCTTTTACCACCTGAGCCCTCGTACGCGGTTACGTCAGCAAATTGCTATTGCATGGTTTATCGATTATTCGCAGCCCTTACTATCTCTACAATGACAAATCGACTTTTTATATGGTAGAAGACACTTTGGTGAATATTATTTTGGTTCTATTTTTGTTATTCATATTTAATTTCGTTGTTTGATTTAAATAAACACTTATTATCTGTGATAATAGGGTAAGCATGCCTACTTTTTTTTGAGTTGTGTCCCGTTGTGTCCCGCTTAGTATTCTTTCTCTTAGAATACTGAGGGTTATATGCCTACTATTATTATAAAATAGAACGAGTATAGTAATCTTGTATCAATATACCCCATAACTCCATAAGCAGATAACATCATTTTTAATGCAAGGTATTTGCTAGCAGATGAGCAAGGATAAGCCTATCTGATGATAAGCGATTACTACCCCTCATTGACTTCTCTAATATCAGAAGTTCGGGCAGGTTACTACCCAATATAAGATAAGCTTTGGGCCAATTTAAGACATCGAGAGTATGAATGAGCCCACAAATATATGTCTGCTAGCAGAAGATTATTACCGGTCACTAGATAGAAAATAGTGATTAGACCACATCAATGAAAGAATACAAGAAACTATAACAACTTTTTACCTTTAACCAGTTTGGTATATTACCTAATAATAAAACATATATTCCTATGCGCTGACGGAGTAAGAATACAATTCGTCACCCATGGGTGTCGTTAAAGACGACTAAGTTGTATAATATGCATATGAAATCTATGCAAGAAAAGAAAAACTCGAAACAAAACCTTATGGTATCACATCTGACCAGCGTGGTATAGTAGGTCAATTTCCCTCCCATAATAGAATAGGCATGAGCCCAACACTATGAACTAGGAAGAACAAGACAAATATTATTATAAAAGCTAAATATATTCAGTTTCACATGAAACCGCCAATAGATTTAACGAAGATAGAACATCTTAGATCGACAGTACAATAAAATGTCTTAACTATTTGACTTGGTACCATCGTCACCATTCTACCAACGTACCACTCGACATCGTAGCAGGGTGCATCCATTTCACCTGAAAACGTTATGGTCTTCAACTGTACGTTTCCAACGATCATTTCTCCCATGTACATGCAAGCTCTGAAATGAACTACCTGCTGCTGTGTTTTATTAGGTGTGCTGCTTGCTCGTTTGCCACCGTTGGCAATAAAAAAAAAGTAGTTGATCATAATAGCGATATACGTTTATCAACTGAGCTCAAATTGTTCTATATTTTTCTGAAATTTTATTCATTTTCAGGCAAAGTTGATTTTAATTACATCGATTATAACCGACTGGCCTAATGCTGTACTCAAAATATCGTTACGTTAATGATTGTGAACCGTATATTTTACGTAATAGATATTTGAAATCAATACCGTATACATAACAAGTAATTAAATGACTTGCAATATTATATTAATGAAACGAATTGAAATTGATGTATAAAATGAAGACGTGAAATACCTCAAAGTTTTCAAATAATGCACTTTTTATATCATAATAGCACATACATTTGTATCTAGGGTGAAACTGTGCTTAAGATTTTTTTTGAGATGATACTTATTCAGTTAAACTTGAACGAAATGATATTATAAAAAACATGAGTTTGCTTTTAAAAACGTGTTTCTTAAATTAGACACCCATAATAATAAACTCAAGCAAACATTATATAAATACAAAACTCGATTCTAATCATGAGAGCCTCTGCTTGTTAACGAAATAAATACAATATAAATGTACCCAAAAAATTAGAGACAGAATTAGACAAGTTTATGAACAAAAATATTCTTTTTTTTTATGAAATGCTTCGTTCTAAAGGGCAAAATATACATAATAGATAAATAGTAGTATGGTGTGGCTTTATGAAATCATGATGCACGTGAACCTTTTGTCGTATCGTAAATGAATTTTTTTGGAAAACTATCTGATTTAGGGTTTTCTAAAATAGGAATGGTAATAGGAAATCAATATTACACAAGACATCCAACTATACATTTTAATTTCAATCTACGTATTACAGTACGAAATCATTATTACTATCATTATAAATCATCATTATAAAATAGTGTTTCCCCTCAACTGTATGCTTTGATCTTTTAAACTACGCAACGGATTTTAATATGACTTTAAAAGCTTCCGTCGTTCCGGGTCAGGTTTTATTCACCGCACGGAAACGTGGTCCATAAATGTAGACTTCATAACCAAGCTGAAAGTCACTTGGCGTGCTAGTGAGCGGGCTATGCTCGGAATTTCATTGCGAGATAGAATCCGAAATACAAAAATCCACAGAAGAACGGGCGTAACAAACATATCACAAAGAATTAGTAGGCTGAAGTGGCAATGGGTAGGTCACATCGCTCAACGAACCGACTCGAGTGGCGACTAGGTATCGTATGACGTAGTGCAGGACGTAAAACCAGGTGGACCGACAATCTGCTGAAAGTTGCTGGGCATCGTTGGGTGTAGGCGGCACAGGACCGCACTCTGTGGCTGACATGAGGCAGACCTACGTTCCACAGTGGACGACGATAGGCTGAAATGATGATGATATACACAACAAATTAACAACCTGTCATTTTTTGTGGAGTCTTACAAAGTATGTCGACTAAGGTACTTATATAAAGGACTATAAAACTAATACTAATAAATCCTATTGGCACTCTGAAAAACGTGGATCAGTATGTTAATTTCTATCATATTATGGAATATGTTTATTTTTCAATTTAATTCGATTCATTTTATTTGCTAAAATATGGTTTATACAGGTGTTTACAAATAGATAGAGTACATCATATTCTGCCCCGTGGGGCGTGCAAATGGTTATATAATATAATGCTATTATGTCCAATATTAAAGCTACAAAATTGATAAATGTATTAATTTTACAAAAAAATAAAAAATGCCATTAAATTTAATTTGTAAATATGTTATATTAGCATAATTATATACATACATTACATAATTTTTTGTACAAATAATGAAATTTATTTAATAGAAAAGTTAAAAGAGATTAATACCTTCCTGAATTAGAGTCGCTATAGCCGAAACGAAATTAAAAGACCATAAAGTCTGTAAGAAAAATCATTTCTCTAACACTCGTGTAAATGCTAGCAATAATACAATTATATAAGCATATCCAGTTTATTTAATTTTAAAATTATATTTATTATATATAACTTTTATTCGATATTTAAACTCTTTAAAATATAACCACAAATAATAGAACGTTCAGCTTTTAAGATACATTTTTTCGAAATATATCCTCACAATTTTAAAATAACCAATGCACACAAAGTGATTTATGTTCAGAGCTCCCGGCATAGTTTTTCATATCTGTGCTAATGTAGACACATTAATCACAATACCCAAGCGTTGTTATGAAATATACGGCTTTTATAATTAGAAATTTCGAGTCATGAAATAAAACGTGGTATACGATGTTTTGGAATATTGGCTAATTACGAACTTTCAACAAACTGCAAGCAGCCGTATCTAGATGGAATATTAATCAGCCCGATTTTTAGCAATGATAATTGACGCAATACATATACAAAATACGATGCAGTTATCTACTTAAATAAGGTTTTACCTATATTTCTGCATGTTCACCGAGTAAAAATACAGTGCTTTCATTTCCGCAGATATCTTACACGACTACGGAATCATTATCATCATCTCAGCATATGTATGTCCCACTGTTGGGCTCAGGCCTCCTGCATAATGGGAGGGCAATTGACCCACCATTCCACGCTGGTCAGACGTGTTGGAATATGCTTTTGTTTCGAGTTTTCCATCTTATTTGTATCCCTTAGTCGTCTTTTACGACATTCACGAGCAAGATGAGTGAATTGTATTCTTACTCCATCACCACACGGATTACTACAGAATGTAAGCAGATAAAATGTAGTTTATCACTCCCAGTAACCAATATGCTATAATAGATCAATTTCTCTCACATTGTGCCAAAGTACTGAATTGCTCGTAGGTATCGTAAAAGATAACTAAGAGCTTAACTTAGACCATAACTAAGTCCAACTGATTATATCCGTAAGGAGGACTAACGTTAGGCAGGAGCCGGTTATAATATCATTTACAATAATTTTTGTAATATGTACTATAGAAAAGAACTTGATTTGGGCTGACCATTGCGACCGAAACTTGACGTCAGTGGCTAGCCCGGTGGGGTTCCATTTCTTAACCCTCCATTAAAGGGGGACAGGGAGTGAGATTATGTTACTCCCCGCCCGCAGGGTCATGATGATGATTTGGCAAAGACAGTGGGAAATTGTATCCAATAATCTATCCACGTCGATTATTAAGACATGAATTACGACTTTTTGATCTTGAGTGGCCCAAAGACTACAAAAAGAACTCCCACTGAGTTCTTAGCTGATTTGTCCGAACTCTATAGTTTAGTAAAAGATGACTGATTGTATTCTTTACCTATCACGCAGATGACCTTGTACATATGTCGAAATTCTATGATAATATCTAGGAAACGATAATATTTTGTAAGGGGTTAAGCAGGTTTAAAGGTACAATTCCGTGCTTTGCAGTTGATCGCAGACGCGCGTGTCAGCCATACGCGATTGATCGCTCATTCGCGTCTATCGCAGTCCTCGGAAACGACGCGATGGCCTAAATTTTCATACTTTGAATATTATCGCATCAGCCGTGCGTCAGTCATACATAATTAATCGCTCGTGGCTGCAATTGGCCACGGTGCACGAAACTATATCTGAAACTGGCTAACAACAATTATTAAATTCAATAATAGTAGTTAGTTGTATAGTACTGGAAATATAATTTTAAGTTCTTAGGAGGTCTACTTTTATGAAAATCTGTGTATATGAGAGAATAAAAAGGATATAAAAAGATCATAAAATGACGGAGCATGAACTTAAAGTAATGTGTTGCAGGGAGGACACTTTTATGTTTTTATTACTGCATAATAAATTACAAAAATTCTGCTCAGTTGAGCAGAATTTTTGTACAACTGTATGACAGTATTTTTAATTGCGATGCTATAATATGTACTCTATAAATACCATTTTACTTTTGATTTTATGATTTTAAACTCTATGCAAAAAGTCTTCAAAATATTAGTAAATTTACGTAATTACTATTTTGTGCACTCTTTGCAGTTTAGTTACTAGTCGGATCACCGAAAACAATAACTAGGTACCCAGCACCCGTTACAAAAAAAGATTCCTTGCATTGTGGATTTTACAAACCTACAATTGACGCGAATTGTATTTGGACTCAGAACATTTATTTGTGATTTGCACAAAATATTTTGTCTGTAGGGCACTCGAAACCGTGAATACTCGGCGCAGTAAGTCGGTATCTCAATGGTATTGAAACAGAAAAATGAATTCAAAAATCACAAATAAATATATAAAAATGATATCTTATAAAGTTGAGAAACTTCTCTATCAGCTCTCATTTAAAGCTGGTCAAAATTCAATATTTTAAATATAATGTTTATTAAAAGTATTGCCATGCGGCGTGGTTAAGCAGCTATCTTTCTAGGCACATTACCGGTGTAGGGTGATGCGTTAGAGATTTTTGATATCTGAAGCTCCTTTTTTATTTCCTCTGTTCTAAAATGAAGTGATTAGATGAATACACTTATACATTTATAAGGATGTTGAAAATTAATATTTTACTTTCAACGTATTTATAAACGTGTAACATGCAACACTAAGTTCACCCATGTTCAATATAAGCCAGGACAGGACAGATCTTGTCAACAAGCCGAGGAGCAAGTTGATAAAAATGCACCCGAAATAACCACTGCCAATCGAATACTGGGCCCAAATATTTTATATAGTTCTTGACGCTGACGCAGACTGAATTCGCAATGATTGAGGCGCTGACGAGAGGATCGTTACGGAATCCATGAAACAGCACTGCCTTCGTTTTATCCACCGGATCAACTTTCCGATGTCAAATTAAGTTAAACGAAGCCGACCCAAGGGAGGGTGCCGCACAATATCCAGTCTTTGCCAATATACTACACGGTCGGCATGAAGACCGACCCTTTTTTTTATTTTTAGGGATGGGCTGTGGTCAGCACACCCGCCGCTCGTCTCCGTCCGGGGCGATGGAGGGGCGGCGCACGGCCCCATGACCCACCTGTGACACGTCGCCTTCGTCGTTGGGCCGACCACCGGTGCATGAAGACCGACCCTAGCTGGACATCATACAAAATAGACCGAAGCACCAATGCTTCTGCACGCTTCACGCAGAGAACACTGCGACGACGCTCCAAATAGTTCGATACTAGTCGCTTTACGTATGGAGGCACTCCGTGATAACAAAGCGCCTTCCTGACGAATGGCAAGCTTTTGAATCCACAGTCATCGAATGCCTCTGCCAGAAACTAAACTCAGAATCAGTCAGATTAGGGTCACTTTTGCTACGGTATTGAGTGATGTGGGTAGCCAGAATTCTCTCCACTAGCTTGCCAACATCATCTAGCAACACGATGGCCCTGTTGAACCTTTAACGCTTTGCACAGCTGTTCATGTTTATCTCTATCATACATGTTTTCTACGTAGAAAAAGTCGCAGCAAAAGCTAGTATTAAATAAAACAATTACACTATATAATTATACTTAGTTCGTACTTATCAAATTAATAACTTTTTAGAAGATCCAAGTATCCTTTCTAACGCGTAAAACTTTCAACAATCAAATAATTATGCTAAGTGGATTCATTAAATTAGTACTTATCACGTTATTAGATAAAAAAAATTGTTAAAAATATAAGTTAATAATAAATATTAAAGAATAATAGCTACTTTTAAAATGATCTTTGTTATAATGTACATTTTCAAATTATGTTTTTTTTAAAATGAGACTTGTTTTTAATTTATTAAGCATACACAGAAAATTGCGACACAAAGCTTTCTCTTCGTATTATTTACCCATTTCTATCTCAAACTCATTTGAACTCGTAATTTCTAATGAAACAAAATAAAAAGTACCAAAACGAATATAGTTGCAACAAAGTGTACATAAATACAGGTTACAAAACTTTTGTGTAATGAAATTACAAATCCGGTCCATATACATAAATATGCACTTAGTTCTTAAACAACACATAAGTGTGTAGCTACAAAAAACTAAGTAAAATATATATTTTGATTATGTATAAAAATGAGATTCTATTTATTCATCAGCCTATCGACGTCCACTATCGGACATATTCGTGGCCAAGGGCCACCATAATCGCCACGATTTACAGGTAGGTTGGCGATCTAAGACATACTATTAAAAGATTTCAAGGCGATTGTTACTATCCATTCTCTTGGTAAATCAATCAGCTGGTTTTTACAACTCCTTCGGGAAATGCGTTAACTCGTCATATGGGATTAATCTTTCAGTAACTAAACGTCGATTGGGTAATGTAATGTAACATGTATATATCGTCGTGTCATCGTCTCAGCTCATACATGTCCCACTACTGGGCTCGAGCCTGCACCCCAATAGGAGGGAAATTAACGTTATTTTTTTTAACGATTATGAAATTAACCACAGAAATTATCATTAAAGTATTAACTCACAGGCTTATGAAAATCATCGCTTGAGGATTATTATTTCAGCCCATTTACGTCCCACTATAGGGGTTCAGGCCTTATTCGCTATAGGAGGGCAATTCACCTACGATACCATGCTGATCAGACATGTTAGTATGGTGTTTTATTTCGAGTTTTCCTTCTCTTGAAAAGATGTTATGTATATTATATACCTTAATCGTCTTTTACGACATCCACGAGTAAGAGGAGTGGTGAATTGTATTCTTATTCCGTCACCACACGGTATATATGTAAATAATACTAGCTGACCCAACAGACGTTCTGTTCAAATAATCTCCTTGAAATCGACAACAGCGCCACCTATCGGTTCCAATCGTGAATTTAAACTATTGTCGAATCACCTTGAACACACATAAAAAATTTCATCAACACCAGTTCAGCCGTTTAGGAGGTGTTCAGGGACATTAACACGAACATAAGAAATTTATATTTAAAGATATTAGATAGAAGAGATTTTTCACTTCATTTCACAATTGGACACGATAGGTGGCGCTGCTGTCGCTTTCAAGGAGAATTTCGTTTATTTTATTTGAACAGAACAACATCTGTTGGGCCAGCTAGTATATAGATATATATAACAATAACAGATTTCAAATTGGTAATTCTATCTATACCAATAAATAAAATTGAAGTGTCTGTTTGTAATGTCAAAATAATAGGCTTTTTTCATGCTCACACGGTTATTTGCACTATACATATGCCTAAAATACACTTTATATTTTTTTTCTGTCTGTCTGTCTGTTTGTTCCGGGTAATCTTCAAAACGGCTGGACCGATTTCAAAAATTCTTTCACCAATGGAAAGCTATAATATCAGGGCGTAAACTAGGCTATATTTTATCCCGCTATTCCCACGGGAACTACACGGGTAAAACGACTAAAACCGAAGCCAAGCGAGGGCGGGTTGCTAGTTATTAATAAAAACTCGAAATCTGGAACTTAATGTGTCTTTTTTTGGGCGGGCTATGGTCAGCATGCGCACCGTCCATTCCTAGGTTAGTATCTTAACGACTACGCCATCTGTTATGAACGACTAAAAAAGCATAAAAAGGATCTGTACATGAAAAGGAAAAGTCAAAATAAAATCAACTCTTGTGACCAGCGTGGTATATTAGGTCAACAACCCTCTATAGAACTCGAGGCCATTAGTGGGACGTATATGAGTCACCCCCTCTCTTGCCCGTGGGTGTTGTAAAAGACAACTAAGGGATAATATGCATACTATATCTATGCAAGAGAAGGAAAACTCGAAACAAAACCCTATGCCAATACGTCTGACCAGCGTGGTACAGTAGGCCAATTGCCGAGGAGGCCCGGGCCCAATAGTGGGACGTGTATGGGCTGATATGATATAATGATATGAGCTGAAAGGATGATGATAAAAGTTATAACATATTGTGAAGTATGATATTTTATCCATTCATTAAAACGAAGATGAGAAGTGTTGTATATAATTTGCCACTAAATTCTGAAATTTCGCTGATGGTCTAAGATCCCGCTATACATCGACCTTCACCGAGATGTTTATTTGATGAAACTTATTTTTTATTTAATTTAATATGTCAATAAATATATTGCATATGGGTTGCCTAACAAATTTTAGTCCAGAATATGATTAATTAATATATATATTTTTTTATACATTGCACTGGTTTGATTATTAGACAAATTCAATACCAATCGAAAGTATGAAGCCTATAAAATATGCAAACGTCGATCAGACCGGTGCAAAATGCATACCTGGCTACCCGAGAGTTGTGACCGGAAAAGAATAGGCAATCTAACGTTTGCATATTCTATGGGCTTCATACTTTCGATTGGTATAGAATTTGTCTAATAATCAAACCGGTGCAATGTTCAAAAAATATATTTTTTTTAAATTATTAATTAATCATACTCTGGACTAAAATTTGTTAGGCAGCCCATATGCAATATATTTATTGCCATATTAAATTAAATAAAAAATAAGTTTCATCAAATGAACATCTCGGTGAAGGTCGTTTTATAGCGGGATCCTATACTATGGTTAGTCCTATGAAAATATTTTCATATTATTTTACGCCAAATTAACCCTGGTATAAATATTTTAATGAACTTTTGTTTTTACTGTTCCTATTTAGAACTTTAATTACACTTTGATAGAATTTTAGTTTGGTTAGTGTAATTAGGTACTTATTATATTTATACATTACAAATATGTTTTGAGCTCTCTGTTTGTTTTGGTGTATTAGTTCAATTACAAAATGCTGAAATAAATAAAGGCTTAGTACTTGTATTATAAAAATTGAGTACTATTTTAACTCAAATTTTGTTTCCCTGAAATTGTTACTGTTATAAAAATTATAGTAAACTCTCAATATTTTATGTATCTATACCAATAAATAAAATTGGAGTGTCTGTTTGTAATGTCAAAATAATAGGCTTTTTTTATGCTCATACGATTATTTGCACGACATCTATGCCTAAAATAGCAATTAAAAAATTTTTGTCTAACTGTCTGTCTGTTTGTTCCGGGTAATCTTCAAAACGGCTGGACCGATTTCAAAAATTCTTTCACCAATGGAAAGCTATTATATCAAGCGGTAAACTAGGCTATATTTTATCCCGGTATTTCCACGGGAACGGGAACTACGCGGGTAAAACGACTATAACCTATAACCGAAGCGAAGCGAGGGCGGGTTGCTAGTTTAATAATAATATTCAGGACAGAAAATCTACCGATCGTAACAAAAAAAAGTACACACATAAATTCTTTTTTTATGTCAAAGAAGTAAAATTTGTATCAAAGTATGGGCGAAAATTTGATAATCAAATCTCTACAGGTAGATATAAATCTGTGTATTAGCGATGGCTTACTGGACATGAGACACCTTAGTCCTCCTGTGATCATGAATGCTGAAAAATATCGAAACGTTGGGAAATCCAAAATCAATTACAAATACGATAAAATCTTTTTTCAAATATTTCGTACAATACATAACCGTTATTATAATTTATATTTCATCATCATCATCGCATATACGTCCCACTGTTGGGCTCGGGCCTCCTCCATAATTTGAGATAATTGGCCTACTATACCATGCTGGTCAGACAGGTTGGTATAGGATTTTATTTGAGTTTTCTCTTTCTTGCATGGATGTTATATGCATATTATATCTCTTAGTCGTCTTTTACGACATCCACGAGAAAGAAGAGGTAAATTGTATTCTTACTCCATCACCACACAGAAATTATTTGGTAGAGTTATAAATTTATAACTACCATATTTTAGATGTTTCAAAACATTTAGACTTATAATTGTGTAATACTATTTAAGTGCCACTCTATAAAATTACTGTACATAAAATATATTGCTATGTTAGTTTTAAAATAATGTGAATGGCAGATATTATCTCTATTTATATTAAAAGGATAAAAGCTTTTATACTGATTGCTGGTTAGACGAAGCGTAAAGGGAAAATTGTGTGTATCCCATATCAACAGTTTGATTTTATAACTGCATAGAACATACAGTGATCATGTTATAATTTAAATTGTATAAAATGGTTTAAATTTAAACTGTAAATTTAAAACTTGGCAGTATAAATATTTTGGTAAAATTGCATTTATAAAATACAGCATAAGTGGAAATAAAATTGATGTACATTTAAATTTTACCACAAAAATGAAATCCATTATAATTATGTAACCTTTTCTGGTGAAATGATAAAATATCTACCTAAAAAGATGAGAATGCCGGTGAATTGATTACTATATATAACGGCCACGTAAGCTGAATTGATAAAACTCTTGAAACGGATTTTTAATAAATGAATAAATAAATATACCTTATGGTGATCTATATTCTTAACCCCCACGGAAAAAGAGGGTTATTATAAGTTTGACGTCGATGTTTGTCTGTCTGTGTGTGTGTGTATTTATTTACACATTTTCAATCTGTATTGTAAAGGGGGGTAAGATTACCCGTGTCATAATTTATTTTCCTATGGGTATTATAAAGGTACAAAGCAGATAACGTCAGTGCAAATGAAGCAGAACTTAAAGTTAAACCGTACACTAAACTGTTAAACCAATAACCTATTAGAATAGGTATTTATTTATTTTATTTATTTTATTTTTTAAGACAACACCCTGCACTAAGGAAATAATCCTTGTATTGCGGGGGACTTTACAAACATACAATTAACGGACACAAATTACATCCAGACTCAGAACAACAATTTGTGGATCGCACAAAGTGTTGTCCCGCGTGGGATTCGAACCCCGACACTGGCAATGTAGGTCGCTATCTTAACCACTACGCCATCTGTGCAGTCAATTACAATAGGTCAATTACAATTATTCAAAAGGTTACTTACTGCACGATGCGTTAGATACGCACTATGCAGTAAGTAACGTACGGTGCGGTATAAGCAAATAACATTAGATAGAGTAAGTAAAGTTTAACTTGAAATAAAATATTTTTCTAAACCGCTACAGTTATATAAAAATATCTGGTTGACCGAGCTTCGCTCGGAATATTTTTGTTGTATTTTTGTCGAATTTATTTCGATATATATTAATAAAAAATAAAAATTTAATAATGAAAAAATTATAAAAAAATACATAAAGACAATAATAATAACACCGAGATTCGATCCGACGCCGTTTGAATGCCAAAACAATACTAAAATGAAACTGCACTACTTCCCAACTGAGCTATCGTATCTCCTGACATTGACGGCAAAATTTGAATTCATATTCTTTTAAAATTTAATGTCATTATATTGTTTTGCTAAAAACACTAACAAAACAACATTTTCTATAAATAAAACCTAACTAGATCGATTTTTGGCCTCGAAACCTCTAGTATGCCAAGTTTCATCAAAATCGTTGGTGCCGTTTTCGAGATTCTGGATATATATATATATATATATATATATATATACAAGAATTGCTCGTTTAAAGATATAAGATAATCAGATAAGACAGTGCCAAATAAATTATCTATTATTATAACAATACAGTTCACCACCCCATTTTTTACCCGTAGGTGTCGTAAAAGACTGAAACGCGGTCACCGCCCTATGCGAGGCAGTTGTTTCACAGAACGAGGTGGCAGAGCTAGTCCGGAAAGAATTCCTCTATCATGACACGCTCCGCTGCCGACGCGTTGGGTGGCGCAGGCGCGAGTAATGCGCCTGATGCTACCCTAGCCAAGGGCGTGGGTGGACGGATCGAGGATTAGTTCACCTCCCGCAGAGAGGCCGGCCACGGATGTCAAGGAATCGGTACCAGTTGTCAGCGCAATGATGATGGGGAGGGAATATGGTAGCTTATGGGGCGCACGCCCCTCATCGGTCGCCTCAAGTAGATTGAGCGGGGTGTATCTGAATACATCCCGCTCCCCCGACCATAGCCAACTAAAAAAAAAGGATGTAGTATGCATATAACATCTGTGTAAGAGAAGGAAAACTCGAAATAAAACTATTACCAAGCTGTCGGATCAGCGTGGTGTAATAGTTCAATTGCCTTCCTATCTCCTATTATGACATGCATACACGTTCCTGCAGAAATGATAAACTGATTCAAACAGTAAGAGTTGTGAGAGAGGCGGTAGGTACAGAGATATTCCCGGGGGAAGATTTATTGACAATAACTATCTCTCCAGTAATGGACGTAAATAGTAGAAAGATACTCTAAACTACTCCAAAATTACTCTAACTGTATCTTGAATACTGTGTCTATGAAAATAAATGTACTCCCGAAATATGTGACCCGAAACATTCAATATTTTCACTCAATTAAATAACTTGATGGGAGAACAATGCGGGTACGAACAAATTTATTGGTTTAAGGCTCAAGAAGATTTTGGTTTGCCCTTCACATGTCATTTTCCAGATGTTGAATATAAGTTTTCTAATTATAACCTTATTCAATATAGTGTTAAGTGGATTCCCAGCCAACAATGTACGACTATTAATGGATAACTATTACCAATTTGTATTTTATTAAAAAGCATATTTATTTTATACTACTACTAATAAGCATACATTTTTAAATTAGTACATGACCGTAAATATCATTTTAAGAAAGTTACGTCCTTTAAATAAATCTATTATCACAATTTTACATGAATCTAACTAATACTACATTTTAATACTAAAGTGAAGATGTGATCGTTAACTTTACTTTGTATAATCATTTTTTGTATTATATAATTATAAATTTTCTTAGATATTTTATTATTCTTTCTTAAGGCATGTCGCGCGAGAAAAGGAAATTAACACAATTTAACACTAATGATGGTAATAAAGGACGATGTTTTGCTTTCGATAGTTAGTGGTCTTATGCGACATCCTAAAGAGAGAACGAGATGGTAATACAATATATTCTTGCTTTATGAGTAATTTTAATGAAGTTTTCATCATTTCATTATCATTTCGGCTCATATACGTCCAACTGCTGGGCTCGGGCCTCCTCCATAATAGGAGGGAAATTGGCCTTACTATACCATGATAGTCAAACAGGTTGGTATAGGGTTTTGTTTCGAGTTTTCTTTCTCTGCCATAGATGTAATATGCGTAATATATCCCTTAGTCGTCTTTTACGATACCCACGGGTAAGAGAGGGGGTGGTGATTTGTATTCTTACTCCGTCACCACAAGGTAATAGAAATAGAATTTATAATACTGCTTAAAAAAAATAAAGAATAGCATAATACACTCGAGCGGAACGGACGAATTATCAATTTACATAAATTTCAATAAATCCCAATAACGAAGCAAGACAGGTGTATGCATTTACATACTTTTAAAAAATGCCAATACATTTTAAAAGACTGAGCTGGTCTAAGGATATAAAATAGTTTTCTAGAAGTATTTTCTCAATTGATTTCCTGCTTGATTCGCTTAATATCAGAAATTATAGATGCTACTCGTATTTGATAAAGTCTTAATATATATAAATTATGTGTCACGTTGTTTGTCCGCGATGGACTCCTAAACTACTTAACCAATTTTAATCAAATTTGCACACTGTGTGCAGTTTGATCCAACTTGAAAGATAGGATAGCTTACATCTTAATTTATAGTCGCAATATTATTTTATTGCAAATTATTTGTCTATTATTTGACATTCACAATTATCTGTTAACTACAAACGATTTTTTTTAATAGATGGCGATATCTGTTGACTAGATAGAGTAATTAATTAATAGATGGCCTTGCTTTGTCAAATCTACAAACATGTCATATACGATTTTAACTTGCTTTATTACATAGGTGCCATTTGTAAAAAAATATGACAACCTCCATGACAGATGTTCTCCTACAGTTCCACTTAAATAGTTTAATAAAATGTAATATAACAAAAACATTAGCCACAGCAACGCGTGGGCGGGTCTGCTAGTATTTTATAAAACATTAATGCTTCCATAATTTTTATGTGTAGTGACAGAGTAAGAATACCTTTCCCCACCTCCTCTCTTACCCGTGGGTATCGTAAAAGACGACTAGGATATAATAATATCTCACGCATATTAATACATACTTATAACTTTTGTGCCAGAAAATGAAAACATGAAACAAAATACAAAGACAACACGTCTGACAAACGTAATATAGTAAGCCATTTTCCCTTCCATAGGGGAGGAAGACCGAGCCTAATATGGGCTTATGATCATCTGATCATAATGAATTATAAAAAAGCAGTAAAGCTGCAATGGTCGTTACCCTACGCAGAAGACCTTAATATTACCTTCAATAATAGTTCCAAGAAGGACAACCAACAATCCTAGATGACGATAGACATTATATGTATACTTATAAGTAGCAATAACATGTTTTACGCTCAGACTCTTCAAGTTGTGTTCTTCAGGTTTAAATAACAGGATAATAACATTATAAATTCAATGGATAATATCACTTTATCCTATAAACAAGGATTGGTGGTAGGACCACACTGTAGACAGTCTTTTGTCTGCAGTCGCGGGCCGGTCCGTCCGGGGCAGTACCACACTCTCGCAGAAAATCGACGTCTGAGTAGTAGCGATTTGTTACTGCGCTTCGTTCGGTGAGCGAGAGAGCCGGAAGCTCAACTTTCTGAGGTTGTTTGCGTGTGGAGGGTTTTGGTGGTGCCCTTGGTATCACCGAGCCTCAATGCACGCATTCACACTCCCTTCACTTTCTTCGCGGTAGGCAGCGGCCTTGTAAAGGTCCATGAGCGGCAGCAACACTTACCATCAGGTGTACTGTTTGCTCGTTTACCACCGTTTGCAATAAAAAAAAAATAAAACAATTTTGACACATTTTATCGCGTTTGTATCTGATTTTTAATTGCTCGACGTTTCGAACACTTTTCCGCCTATGTTCGTGACCATGAACGCTGAAAAGTAAAAATAATTTTGTTTATAATGGGTAATTCTGATCTAAACATCAGAAATTATCAGGATATTAACTTCTCGGCCACATTTCGCACCATTGCTGACGTTAAATATGGACAACGTTTTATAGCCATATTTCTCCCATTAAGAGTATTTAGAGGATGAAAATGGTCAAACGCTGAAACACGTGTTTATTTATTTTTATTAAAGAGTATTTGTATTTAATCTGAAAACAGTAGCTAAAGACTTTGCCGTTGCGTTTCACTCCCTTAGGGCTGGAATTTAAAAAAATCTTAATGGGTGCCTACGTCACGAAATGAAACTACGGTCCAAATTTCATTTTTCTAGCTTCAGTAGCTTCGGCTCACCCTGTTTCTTTATATGTATATTATTTTTAACGCCCCCGCAACACACCTTGTAGGTAGAATCTCGTAAAATCCGTTCTTAGCTGACCTCTACTCGACGAAAGGTATATTCCTGCCAAATTTCAAGTCTGTACGCCTTATGGTTCCAGAGATATGGCGATGAGTCAATATATCGCTCACCTCATTTTTCTAACTAATATCGCAACTAAATGTACGTCATAATGAACTAGTTACAATAGAAATTAAAACAAGTATCTAGCTTAATATAACACTTAACATTAAAAACTTTATATCTTTCTTTATCCTATGGTACTAATTTCCGTGTGGTGACGGAGTAAGAATACAAATCATCAACCACTCCCTATCTTGTCTGTGGATGTTGTAAAAGACGACTGAGGGATATAATACGCATATCTATGCAAGAAAATGAAAATTCGAAATAAAACCCTATACCAACCTGTCTGACCAGCATGGTGTAAGGTCAGTTTCCCTTCTTTTGTGGTAGAGGTTCGAGCCCAACAGTGGCATGAATATGAGCTAAAACCATGATGATGATGACTAATCATCATCATCTTGCTCTTATCCCAATTACTTGGGGTCGACGCAATATGTCATCTGTTTTGACATATTGCAAAGCAATGACTTATATGACCGGCCGCCTGCCTGACGTCAACCCTTCTTGGGAATGTAATCGTTGACCCAAATGGTACCAGATGGAGTTGGTCCGGGTCAATCTAGGGCTCTTAGTCGTCTTTGACGACACCCACGAGCAAAGCAAGGGTTGGTAGTATTCGAAGCCGCTACCACACAGCAAATGATGACTAATATTATAAGATTAAAATATATAAGAACTATGAACTTTTGGACATCAAAATCTTTAGCCTATCCGCTTAGGGTTTTCATAAGTTGCTATAGTATAAAAAAAATACAAGAAAATTCAGAATTTCAATTGAGCTTCATTTTACAATGCTATTTCATGGTGAATAATAAATTCATATATGCATTATAATAAGTTCGCATGATAAATATTAAATATATGTGCTTTACAGATACATGTTTTACTGCAAAACAGAGTCAAGATAATCCCTAATAATATTGACTCATGAATTTTCTCCTGAGATATTGTTAGTGTAGCTCAGATTTGGGCTACTTGTATAATTTATCAATAACACTAGTCATTTCATGCTTCAGATCAATTGCCCATAAAAATTTATTCAAGAATTTGCTACCTGCTTTTATTTATAAAAAAAGAAACTTTTATCCATTTTTATCGTTCTTTCTATAAACGAGTATTTTTTTTCGAAATATACGGATTTTGTGTTCATTTGTTATTACTGCTCTACATATATGGGTCAAATAGTTATTTTATTACTATATTTTATTAGCACAGTTATCCTGTTTGTTCTTTTACGTTCTAACGTTTCTTACTTTTTAGGTTTTAACTAACTTACTCGTTAACTTTGTTTCTTACGTTTATATAAATAAATTATTTATTTACGATAGTTATTAAACAAAACATAACTAATATTTATTTATTAAATGTGAAATATAAATGTAAATAAATTAATAATAATAAATTTAAATACTAATAAAAATTTAAATATATAATCACGACTCAATTGACTAACCAAGGCCCACTGTTCAAAATGGCATAGGATTTATATCGAAATATCTATAATTGCGGCGATGTTATCGGATTACATTCCTTAGTTTCCTATTACAACCCCCACAGGTGAATTATGTTATTACTACGTCATCGTAGAGATTAGTCGGATTAGATCAAGTCAGACGGACAATAACAATAAGAGAATAAAACCAATATATATATATCCTTACTAATATTATAAATGCGAATGTAAGTTTGTTTGTTTGTTTATTTGTTTGTTTATTTATTACGCTTTCACGCTTAAACACAGAACCGACTAAGGAGTAACATAGGCTATATTTTATCCCGGTATTCCCACGGGAACGGGAACTACGCGGGTAAGGCGACTTAGATATAAAAGATAATAGGTAGCGGATTTAATAACTAAATAATTACAGAATCTGTGAAAGTTACTAAGAAGATCTTCTCGTCCTACATACCTCAGTGTTTGAAAACACAGGTCTACGACCACTGTGTGTTACCTACCAGTGACGACTTACGGAACAGAAACGTGGTCATTAAATTTAGGCCTCATAACCAAGCCCAAAGTCGCTCAGCATGCTATGGAACGGGCTATGCTTGAGATTTCTCTGCGAGATAGAATCTGAAATACGGCAATCCGCAGAAGAATGGGTGTAACTGACATAGCACGAAGAATTAGCACGCTGAAGTGGCAATAGGCAGACCACATCGCTCGTCGAACCGACAACCACTGGAGGAGAAGGTTCTCGAGTGGCGACCACGTATCGGACGACGCAGTATAGGACGCCCCACCACTAGTTGGATCGACGACCTAGTGAAAGATGCTGGGCGTAGTTGAGTGCAGGCGGCACAGGACCGTATTTTACGGCGTAACATGAGGGACGCCTACGTCCAACAGTGGACGGCGATAGGCAGAAATAATGATGATGATGAAAGCTACTAAGACTTACAGTAAATAATTTTACACACCAGTATCTATCTTATACATATATAAAAGAAAGTCGTGTTAGTTACACTATTTATAACTCAAGAACGGCTATACCGATTTGGCTGAAAATTGGTGGGAAAGTAGCTTAGAACCAGGAGACGTACATAGGATACTTTTTATCCCCTTTTTTTTTAATGGTGTTTACAAGATTTTGCCAATAACTCTTTTATTCCGTTCGATCGCGTTCCCGTGTGACGTGACATAAAATGTCAAAGAGAATACAAGTCACTATGAAACGTAGTATAAAAAAGGGCATTTGATATGTAATAACAAAACGCAAATGACAGCTAAATGTAATTTTGTCTATAGTTAAGTATGGTTGAAAATTTGGTAATTATAATTTTGTTAGAAATCACTAATGCGTAATTTGTATTCTCTTTGAATCATCATTAACAATGCCGCGACGAAAACGATTGAATCTTTCCCGATAAAGCTGTAATGGTTCTTCCTTAGAGACTATATTTTCAGCAAATTTTAATATATATTTACGAAAAAAATTATGGCGTTACGATGTTCGCCGGGTCAGCGAGTATTATATAAAAAATAACGAAATAATACTCTTATCTCAACACAGATACAAGTTAATACTAATAAATATTTCCAGTTTAATATAAAACCTAATGTCTATATTGACGTGTCCGAAGATAGTTTAAACAAGTAATACACATGTTGGTCACGTCAAATTTGGGTTCTAAGCGTACGGGCTCAGACCCAAATATAATATTATAGCTAGAATAAAATGTATATCCTTTTATATGGTTTCTTTTCTGTAGGACGTAGGCAAAGGATATTAAATGTATGTCGGTGAACCTTATGGAAATTATTTCCTTTGGGGAGTTGAATATACTTGTACAATTAGTCCGGCTATAAATATTGTTACAATTTAAACAAAGATTTTTATATTTTTAATTCTTTAAAACCCGTTTATTATGTTAGAAACACACGTACACAAGAAATTAATATATAAAGATTTTAAATCCAAATAATATTAATTTACAGCTGTCTATGATATATCCTACTCAATTAACAACTGCTATTGACACTTTTGTGGGAGCAATAGCAGTTTGCGTGGACAGATGTTCTAATCTGAGAAATCATTGTTGCAAGTGCATATATATTCCACTCCCTTCACTTTCATCATAGTAGACAGCGAGCTTGCAGTGGATATTTATATATTTTAATTCTTTAAAACCCGTTTATTATGTTAGAAATGTTGATAATTTGCCGTCACTTCAGATATTTTTTTTTTATTTAAGATTATTGAGACACACCATCCACGTGTGGTGACGGAATAAGAATACAATTCACCACTTCTTATCTTGCCCATGGATGTCGTAAAAGACTCATATAACATCTGTGCAAGAGAAGGACTCTCGAAATAAAACCCTATTCCAACCTGTCTGAACCAGCATGATATAGTAGGTCAATTTCTCTCTATTGCAGAGTAGGCTCGAGCCCTATAGTGGGACGTATAGGAGCTGAGACGACGACCAATTACAATAATGAAATAAGGTGTTACATAGAAAACAAAATTAAAGTGAATGTCTTGCACAAAATAGGTAAGCTATCGGTGCTTTTCTACACATTTGAAAAGCTAGGTATCAGTCATACGTTCGTTAATTGTATATATCACGCGTTGCTAAGTGGGTTCTAGAACCGACCCCTGTAGGACATGGGTCGCACGACATAGTAGGGGACGCTGCGCCCCTCCAAGTAGTCTGCCACCAGCCGCCTCAGGTATAGGGGCACCCCGTGATACCGGAGTACCTCCCTGACGCAGCTGAATGGCAGATTGTTGAATGCATTGGTCTAGGGACACCACCAACAGTACCTCCGTCGGCGACAGCACCAGGCACCAGCTTCTCCTCCTTCCTACACCCAGGTAGCTGTCCGGACGCTAAACAAGCGTCATACAGAGCCCTGAGGCATAGTTCCAGGTGCTCGAGGACCCGGGCCAGCACCCGGTCGGGTGTACCGTCTACCCCGGGGGCGGTGGATTTGACACGCATACTTGTCACCGTCACCCCCATCTCCGTGACGGGCGTTACACTTTCATCGGTCATGGACTGACTGGAGGGAAAACCGAATAGTGAAAGACTATGAACTCTGATTTATGAAAACAGCTGACCAGCTGTTTCATTAGAGATAGGTCGCTAGAGCTAAATGGACAGAAGTATCTTTTTCAATGGCATAATAACAGAGAATTCCAATAAATTTCTTTATTCACCCGAGGCACGCATTAGTAAAATTGGCATTGCATCGCTCATAACCAGCGTTATCTCTTATTGCATTAGTGAATTAATGAAGCAAGGTCTGTCAACGTTCAAAATTAAATGATATTGAATTAAAAATCTATAGCTCTAAGGTAAACTGGTCCATCAAACCCCCAATTCCATGTATAAATTTAGAATTCCAATAGTATTCAATAGTTTTACATCTACCGTTTGTAGTTTATAAGCGACATGGGCGTGCAGTGTCCCCTGTAGAGGTTCCATCTCATTTTTAGATTGCAATTTTTAGAAGGTTTCCGTTGGTCGTGTAGAGCCCATAAAAGCATGGCAAATGCTCACATATCATCTCTTTACAAGATCGGTCCAAATAATAATTTTTGCTTTTCAGCAATTTCAGGGTATCGAATACATTGTACTGCAGCCTACTATTTGCCCGTGGTTATCGTAAAAACTGACTAAGAAAGTACCTAAAAAGTGGATAGACAAATTGTAACGCCAACTGTGTGTATCAATTCGCCTCCGCAGCATAGTGATTATGGCATATCCTTCGCTCTATTTCTCGAGGCCTATTTACTACAGTGGATGCCATAGACCTAATGGATGAATGTATTTTTAAAAATATATTTATTAAATTTTACAACCCATAATTTAATAATTAAAGGTTAAAAATTAATGCCTCTTAGATTATGTTACAACGCAATTGTTTAAGAAATAAGGTTATATTGTGACCTTTCCTTGAAAATTAATTCAAATTATATTATGAAAATATTTGCTCCAGGGAAAATTAAGTACAAAAGGCCACTATATAATCGCTAAATGAACTGGTACTAAAATATTTGCCTATTAGAAATAGTTTTCTTTGTTACTAATAAAGCTTTAGTAAATATAAATCTTCATCTTGTAATTGAATTTGACTGAATCCAATTATTTACTAAACAGGAGGAGACTTGTAAGGAGATCCTTTAAGTGCGTAAAACGTTACAGTCATAATTGAAAAGATTAAAACTTTAATACAACCAATGTTATACGAAATAAATGCTTTGATATACCATTAATGTAATAATAACTAAATAAATGAGATTAATCAAATAAACTAGACGGTTGAGTGGTTTCAAAATTAACTAAGTTATTTGTGACCTTACTTCGCACAGGCTTCCAGATGGCTGGCTGCAGCTTAATTGTCAGATAGGTGATTACCGCCCTGTTCATTAAAATTTTGATTTGGCTTTCCATAATACTAACTCAATTTATTGTAATAAAGCACAAGCGACTTTTCTGCGGATCTAACCTTTATTTTGTATTGTCTATAGCGAATGAATAATCTCGCGCTTTCTTACGGTAGGAATAATCGATTACTATTTTTTTTGTCACTTTATATTCAATAAATCTAGAATCATCAACCATAGTCAGCCTTTGTACGTATTAATGAGATTATTTTTAGAAATATATATATATATATATATTTCAATCATATTTCAGTAATGTCTGTGTGATGACGGAATAAGAATACCATTCACCACTCCCTATCTTACCCGTCGATGTCATAAAACACGACTAAGAATATAATAAGCATACAACATCTGTGCAAGAGAAGGAGAACTTGAAACAAAACCCTATTCCACTACGTCTGACCAGCGTGGAATAGTAGGTCAATTCCCCTCTCTTTATGGAGGAGGCCTGCGCCCAATAGTGGGATATTTATAGGCTGAGATGATGATGTGATTATAGTAATCGTAATACTATAGCTACATTTATTTTACGAGCGATAAAATAAATAGACTCTAATCTATACCAATAAATAAAATTGGAGTGTCTGTTTGTAATGTCAAAATAATAGGCTTTTTTCATGCTCACACGGTTATTTGCACGACACCTATGCCTAAAATAGCAATTAAAAAATTTTTGTCTGTCTGTCTGTCTGTGTGTCTGTCTGTCTGTCTATTTGTTCCGGGTAATCTTCAAAACGGCTGGACCGATTTCAAAAATTCTTTCACCAATGGAAAGCTATAATATCAGGGCGTAAACTAGGCTATATTTTATCCCGGTATTCCCACGGGAACGGGAACTACGCGGGTAAAACGACTATAACCTATAACCGAAGCGAAGCGAGGGCGGGTTGCTAGTATTACATAAAATTCTTGGAAAACGAATACTTCATGTAAACGAATTACGTAGTTATTTTAAAGATGTAAAATAACACTCTGTTAAAAGGAAGTATTATAATTCACCAGTAAAGGGGTTGTGTTTCATTTATAAGCCAGCTACTAATTACAGTTTCGCTCGCGTAAATAATTTCAAAATGTTTTAAATAAACTTCAATACTTTCCATGTGTAACGGATTATAAACTAAAATTTCTGCTAATTTCAACTTTTTAAAGTAGAATTTTTTTTTATTGTTGAGGGTGGCAAACGATCAAGCAGCACGCCTGGTGGTAAGTGATACTACTGCACATGGACCTTTGCAGCACATCTAGGTCGTTGCCTAGCTTAAATAAAATGCCCTTCTTAAATCTCTTTTAATGAAGGACAGGTCATAGCGCTCGAGAAAAACAGCAGTAGGTAGTTTATTCCCAGGTGTTGACGGGGCATGGATGCTTCGCCAAATACCTGCACATGGTCGTGAGGAGAGAGAGAGCACACCGTCCTACCACCACTGCGATTGCGACAAGGACACGGTGCAGCACACACTCGAGGTGTGTGCCGCGTGGGCGGGGGAGCGCCGTGAACTCGTCGCGATCATCGGTGCCGACTTGACGCTGCCGGCCATCGCTAGGGAGATGGTCGCCAGCGTCAGGAACTGGGACGCCGTTGCCGCCTTCTGCGAGGTTGTCAGGCGATCGGCGTCCCAGTATGGGACGTCGAAGGGATAGGGTCCTCCCTCGGGGTATTCCGTCGGGCCCACGCGTCGGGTCACCCTGCTCTGGTGGTAGATTCAACGACAAAGGCGACGTGTCACGGGTGGGCTACGGATGTACGTACTTACGCCCCTCTGTCGCCCCGGAGAGAGTGGTGTAATGTGTGCGCCGACAGTAACTCAAACAAAAAAAAAAAGATATTTCATTCCAAAGCCTGCACACGTACGTGGGATAAATGATCGCTGGAAACGTACATTTGAAGACCACGACATTTTCAGATAAAACGAATGAAACCTGCTGCGGTGAGGGATACGTCGGTAAAACGGTGACACACAACAGTGGTATCAAATCAAACAGTTCTTCAGAGCCTCCCCATGGAAGGGCCAGTAGAGTACATAGAGTAACCCAAAGTTTCTCTGCCGCTCCAGTGACTAATCTGTCCGTAAGATTGTGATCCCGACGATTCGAATAGCATGCCTTTGCAGGGAGTCAAGTGGGTATAGCTGATACTTGGGCGTGCCTGCCCAGAAATATGAGCAGTACTCCACGTGAAGCCGAATTTGTGTTTTATATAACACAAGACGCTGTCTCGGTATGAAGTACCGCCTGGCTCTGTTCAGGATGCCTAACAAAATGTTACCAATTTGGCTTTGTCCTCCAAATGCCTCCTAAACTGGACTTTGCACGATACTTTGACGCCGAGGATCCCAATACTTTCGTAATTTGGAGAGTTACTCCTTGGCATTGAGGTGCCATGACAAACGGATCCTTCTTTGTACTGAGCGTGTAGGTTTGTGTCTTTGTGGGATTGAACTGGACTAAGTGCTGTTCACCCCATTCCGAGGCTTGACCCAGAGAGCGCTATCCACTACACCACAAATCCTTGTATATAACTAGAATAATATATAAAGACATCGGCTTATTATGTTTATTGGAAGTGTGTTTTCATCATTAAGTTAATAAGGTTTGAAAAGACCATTTTTGTAAGAATAGATTTGAAATTTATATCGAATTACCACAGTCGTAATCTGATATAATCCTTCAGTTTAAAGTTTTTTCCTCTTTTATATTTAAAAAAATGTTTGTAGGACGTCTTGCATTATTTAATATGTTGGCTTATCTTTATAAACAGTAAAACCTGTTAGAAAGGTAGCTTTCTGGCTTTCTTCTACCATATTAATGATAAAGACAGTCAAATATAGCAAAGAAATCAGCAAATTTTTCATCATCTCAGCACATATAAGTCGCACTCAGGCCTCTTCCATAATGGGTGGGAAATTGACCCACTATACCCCGCTGGGTAGAGGTGTTAGCAGTATTTTTTATATCGACTTTACTTTCTCTTGTACAGATGTTATCATCTGCATCATATATCCCTTAGTCGTCTTTTACACAACAAGGAGGTGATGTATTATTGTATTCTTACTCCGTCAACACACCGAGAAAATCAGCAAAATAAATGCTGCAAATATAAGAAATATATAAAGCACTAGCGGATAGATATAAATATCTATAATAACAATGACATGTTGGAAGTGAGATACCTTAGTCATGACTTGACCATCTGGTCAAGCCACTAGACAGTGTTTAAAAGATCTAGAAATTAATAATTATTTTTTGCAAAAAAATAAACCGCCTTCAATAATGTAGACAATGTAGATATTTTTTTTATATTTGTTGATTTTGCAGAAACCGCTTGTCTGATTTCGATAAAATTTTCATGAGACCATTTGGAAAGTACTTTCAAACAAAAAAAAGAATCATCAAAATCGTTTCATAAACGACGAAATTATCCGCGAACAAACATAAAAAAGCATATATACATATACGGTCGAATTGAGAAACCTTTTCCTTTTCGTCGGTTAAAAATCAATAAACAAATGCGATAAACATTGTAAAAATAGTTAAATTTTAAATGTCATAATATCAGAAAACAGTATAATCCATATCAAATTGAATTAAGTAAAAAAACATTGCTGACGATATAAAATATAAGCATTTGTCTTAATCTACAACACAAACAACCCTTCAAACTAAACGATACAATGGATATTCAAACAAATTGATGAATTTTAAACAAAATTGACGTGAAAATATGTTAATTTTATTTAAATTCTGTACAATTTTGTTAACAGCGATTCCTGTAGGATGCGATGCGGAAGTATCCACCCTTTCAATTAATACAGAATTGGAAGGTAATGTCACTTTGTAAACATCTGGTACAATATAATTGTGGTTATGTAAACAGTAATTTTGGATGTTCGTATCACATTGCTTATAATGATGATATGAATGGAGATGTATAGTTGTTGGTTTGTATATATACATTAGCTTGTTTCAACTTTAATTTTTTTATTATACTGGATGTACTTACGTCATCATAATTCTGTTCTTATCCCAATTATTGGAGGTCAGTCCTCTATCGTACATATCGCAAAAATCATTAGCAATACTAGCAACCCGCCCTTGTTTCACTTCGATTTTAGTCTTTCGTAGTTTCTGTTCCCGTGGGAATACCGGGATAAAATATAGCCCATGTGACTCCCTAATATTATAGCTATTCATTTATGAAAGAATTTTTGAAATCGGTTCGGTGGTTTAAACGTGAAAGCGTAACAAAGAAACAAACAAACAAACTTACTTTCGCATTAATAATATTAGTAAGGATAAGGATTATATAGCATAGGATATTAGAAGGACGGGTGTAACCGACATAGCACGGATAATTAACACGCTAAAGTGGCAATGGGTAGGCCACATCGCTCGACGAACCGACAACCGCTGGGGAAGAAAGGTTCTCGAGTGGCGACCACGTATTGGACGGCGCAGTGTAGGACGCCACTAGGTGGACCGATGACCTGGTGAAAGTTGCTGGGTGTCGTTGGATGCAGGCGGTACAGGACCGCACTTTGTTTTGTAACATAAGGGACAGCGATAGGCTGATATGATGATGATGAAGGATTATCAGTCCGCCCGTGACCTTGAACGTTGTAACGGGCAATCCAAATCCAAACGTCGAACAATCAGAAATCAAATATAAATGCGATAAAATCCGTAAAAATTGTTTTATTTATAATGTAATACTTGCGTAAATATCATAATCATTATCAGCAATTGTTTTATAACTGACCGCCTATAATTATAATAAAGCGGTACCGCATAACGTTATTTTTGTTAGCGATTATCAAATTGACCACAAAAATTATCATTAAAATATTAAGTCACAGGCTTATGAAAATAATCGCTTGAGAATTATTATTTCAGCCCATGTACGTCCCACTATAGGGCTCAGGCCTCATCTACTATAGAAGGGAAATTGACCTGCTATACCATGCTGGTCAGACGTGTTGAGTTTTCCCTCTCTTGCATGATGTTATTTGCATATTATATCCTTTAGTCGTCTTTTACGACACCCACGGGCAATATACGGGATGATGAATTGTATTCTTACTACGTCACTACACGGATAATCGTTTGAGAATAAATATTTTAAAATATTTTTCTTAAAATTATATCTACAGGCTTTAATTTAAATTTATCTCAAGGTACATATATTTTTATATAAATCTACTAGCAGACCCAGCCACGCGTTGCTTTGGCTAATATTTTTGTTATATTACATTTTATTAAACTATTTAAGTGGAACTGTAGGAGAACATCTGTCATGGAGGTCGTCATATTTTTTACAAATGGCATCTATGTAAAAAAGCAAGTTAATCGTATATGACACGTTTGTAGGTTTGACATAACAGCGCTATCTATCAATTAATTACTCAATCCAGTCAACAGATATCACCATCTGTTAAAATCGTTTGGAGTTAACAGATAATTGTGAATGTCAAATAATAGGTATATATAGGTAATACAAATAATTTGCAATAAAATAATATTGCGACTATAAATTAAGATCTAAGCTATCCTATCTTTCAAGTTGGATCAAATTGCATACGGTGTGTAAATTTGATTAAAATCGGTTAAGTAGTTTAGGAGTCTATCGCGGACAAACAACGTGACACGTAATTTATATATATAAATCTATATGTTTAATCTTATGGTTGGACCACACCGTTGATACTTTGCTTCTTGCAACTCAAAGAGGAGTGGCTCGTCCAAGATGTAGTAATTTTGAAGAAAATGAAAGTCCTACTGATCCACGTTGGTCAGAGGTTCTGGTATAGGGTTTTATTTAGGAGAGGGTACTCCTCAAGGGATATTTCGTCAGGCCGACCACTGACGACAAGTGAACCTGCACCGTTGGTCGGCCCAACGACGAAGGCGACGTGTTATGCATGGGTTACGGGGCTGCGCGCTTACGCCCCTCTGTCGCCCCGGACGGAGTTGGGCAACGGGTGCGCTGACTAACCCAAACCAAACAAAAAGGTGTTTATTTCGGATTTTTATTCCCTTACGTAGATGATATATGCATATTTAATCACTTAGCCGTCTTTTACGACAGTCAGTGGCAAGAGAGAGTGGTGAATTGTATTCTTACTCCGTCACCACACAGAAAATACTAAACATGTACAATACTATATACAGAAAATACAACGAGTAATAATGTCTTTGTATTGTAACAAAAGAAAAGGAATTCTTTGTAAATTTTGAGCTAGGTTCGAGTTCTATTTCATCGCTTCAGTTTTCAAGAAGCGATTTTTCCGTTGTATATTTACTTTGACGTTGACATTAGGAATCAAAGAGTACACTGAGAAAGAAACGTTATTTGAATAATAAAATTTCTTAATACAGCTAGGTATGTCGTTAAACTATTATGCAATTTATAATATCAATATCTGGTTGACCGAGCTTTGCTCGGTATATTTTTGTTGTATTTTTGCCGAACTTATTTAGATATATATTAATAAAAATAAAATAATGAAAAAAATATCAAAAATTACAAAAAGAGAATAATATTAACACCGAGATTCGATCCCAAATTGAATGCCAAAACAAAACAAAAAGAAAACTGGACAACTTTCCAATTGAGCTATTATAACTCTTGACGTTGACGGCGAAATTTGAATTCATATTCTTTTAAAATTTAATGTCATTGTATTGTTTTGCTAAAAACACCCACAAAACAACATTTTCTATAAACAAAACCTAGCTAGATCGATTTTTTGGCCCCGAAACCTCTAGTATTTCTGAGAGCCCCGAAACCTCTTGGAGCCGTTTCCCAGATCCTGAATATATATATATATATATATATATATATATATAAGAATTGCTCGTGTAAGGATATAAGATTTGTATTAAGGAAATATTTTCGTAACTTTTTATCCACGATATGAAATTCTGCGCTGTGCCTAAAGGGTAAATGTATTTAAGTAATAATGGCCAAGGCTCACCAAATTAAAAACCATTAAGAAAGTAAGGGTCCGTGATGAATACGAATTAGGCGACACAGTGTAGAATGGTTCATCTGGTAATTTCATAGAAAACGATTTCTATGCTGAACGTTTGACGTGACGTTCTCAGGCATAGACTAATGTGTTGCATCGAATACTAATGATCTATCTGTATATCGAGATGGACGAATAACATCCAGTTAAAAGCATCACCTTTTTTAAAAAATAATAGAATAATAAATTAGCACTATACAAATAGCAGAAGAATTGTTGATGTTTAGAATAGTTTAAAAAAATATATTAATATCCTTCAATGGATTGATAAATTAGCTCAATTTAAAAATTGAAGTAAGTTTAATGGTGCTATCATTTCACGGTTTAAAAAAACTAAATATAAATTACTGCTTTAATTGGTAACCAATTCAAAGTTTTTATAAAAAAAAAAAAATATTTAAATTGTATCAATTCCAATTTTTTTATAAATATTGTCAATAAAGTCCTGTAAAATAAACTACAACAATTTTGAATTCAAAGATCTTTTATTGTTTAACTTATTAGGTGCATACTATACGCGGCAAGTCTTATAATATAAATGCTGCTTTGTGTTATAATATAAATTCCGAATGTGTAGCTATATTTGTCATGCACCACCACGAATACAAACATACATTAGAATACGAAGATGATGGATATTATTTTAGTTTAGAAAAGCTAGCTTAAACGATATTTTTGATGTGAAACATCTATAGGCGAGGGTGACCGTGATCGTCGCGTGGCGTTTAACGCCACGCCTCGCGGTCCCCTAATAATTATACATTAAATAAATATTTGGATGCATATACCTACATTTTTGTAACGAAACCATGCTGCGACTTAATATTTTGTACAACGCCATCTAGTGAACTTAAAGTAAATTGTTACTTATAAAAATAAATGTTTATTGAATAAAAATCATCATTTTTTGAAAAAAATCGCGATATTTTATTAATACTTTATGCCTTAGTTTTTTCGTATTAGTTCCTGTCGTAATCTAATGTTCTTTTATGCATATATACTTGTTTTATAAATTAATGTAAAATTCTCTAACTTAGTAATATAAATATACCAGTAGGTATGGTATTTAGTTTACTTTCAGCTACGAAAACTGGAGATCCGTTTTTTTATAGGCTTTTATTAGTTTCAGGTGTATATATATTTATTTCTTTGTATATTACCGACTTCATAGGAATTGGATTTTGACTCACTTTAAACAGTCAAATTTCATTTAAAAGTTGAAAATTTAAGGAGGACCAATGACGTTAAAATTATTTAGATAGCTTGTCTTATTATCATTACAGGATTAAAAATTTCTTTATTAAATATATTGAAGCTGAGAGTCGGTCGTTAGCTCGATAAATGCCGCCATTTCTGTTTCCTAAATCACACTCTTCGTGCGAAAAGAATGTCTGTGAACGGATGAAAGCATTTCATTTTTTATAGGCTTTTATTAGTTTCAGCTGTGTATTTATTTGTTTGTATGTCACCAATTCCTTAAGAATTGGAATTTGACTCACTTTAAACAGCTTGTCTTATTATCATTACAGGATTAGAGAGTTCTTTAAAAAATATATTGTAGCTTTGAGTTGGTCGTTTGCTCGATAGATGCCGCTATTTCTGGTTTATAAATCGCAAATTATTTCAAGCGTATGAGTCGTAAAGTCAATTTTAAAATGGATAATTTATTCGATACGATACCTACCAAAAAGTACTTATTGACTAAAATATCGAATACAAAAGCATCGGTATCGAAAGAAAAGTACTCGATACCTAAAGATAAAGTAAATCAAAGTACTCGATACTTTAAACAGTACGTTACTTATCTTTCGATACTACTCACGAGTTCAGTATCGATACTTTATATTCGATACCGTGTCTCTACTCGTACAAAATATTTTCGATGTTTCACATCTGTCAGGCGTCCTGAGAGACGGCTCACTTTTTTCTTTACCGTAATCATGGATATTTTAAACATTTAATATATTATAGAATTCTGAATGTAGTGAGCTTAAAATTTCTCTAAATTTATAATAAACGTTTATGAAAATCTAGCCAATGTTTATTTTAAATGTTATTTACACGCATGTGAAAGTCTATAAACTAATTAATGCTATATTTAAAGAAGAGAAACATTGATTCATTCATCCAAAGGACATACCTTGAAGTTAGTGAATCGACTTTAGAATTCATCAGGTTAGCATTCATTCAATATCTCAATGGCGGTTTCTATTGTGTAGACTTTTCAATTCCCAGATAGTATTGCGTCCTAATTAACTTAAATGCTTGCGTGGTGATGAAGTAAGAATACAATTAATCACTCCTTTTTTTTGTAAGCTATGGTGTGGTCACACTCTGCCCAATCCGCCTGGGGCGACGGATGGACAGCGTGCGACCCCATAACCTACCGTATTCCCTCCCTAACGCCATAGGGCCGACCACTGGTACCAATTCATCACTCCTAACGTAAAAGACGAATAAGGGAAATAATACGCAGATAACATCCATGCAAGGAAAACTCGAAGTAAAACCTTATGACAATACGTCCGACCAGTGTTATATTTTAGGTCAAATTCCCTTCCATAATGGAGGAGCCTTAGCCCAACAGTGGGACGTATATGGGCTGTAATGATGATGATGAATTGCTTTCTCATATAGAATTACTTTCAAAATAGTGCTTGATTTTCTCGAGTTTTCACAACACATTTAAAGTAATTATTCAACTTTAAATATATAATATTTTTATATTTTTTTAGGTATTTATGGAGAAAATTCCATTTTCGTATATAAAATGCACTTAAATACAGGTACAATATTTTAAACACATAAGTAAAGAAATTCAAAAGAAACAAGAATTAAATTAAAGAAACGTTCTCTTTTTATATTTCTAATTCTTTTTTAAGATTCCTTTTAAGAATTTTAAAACAAGTGTTTTTAAAATAGTAAATTATATACATAATATTTAACAAAAGTTAAAAAAATGACTTAAAAAGAACTGACTGTGACTGCACAGATGGCGTAGTGGTTAAGATACCGACCTACCATACCAGTGACGTGGGTTCGAATCCCATGCAGGACAACACTTTGTGCGATCCACAAATTGTTGTGGATGTAATTTGTTTCCGTTAATTATATGTTCGTAAAGTCCCCCACAATGCAACGATTATTTCTTTACTGCAGAGTGTCTTTAGAAACATTCAGTTATATTTATTAGTCTTTTACCTTTTTCGATAGTATTTGTACGGTCATAAATGCTTACATAAATTAGGGTGAAAACAATAGATCTGTTTGAATAATCTAATTAACTAATAAAGCTCGGTAACAGATGGTTAATTCTTCAGTGAACTCTGTTACAATGTGGTTGTGTTAAATTGGTGCCAGTCAGAGACTTCCACGGTTTTGTTCGTGAGGATTCCCTCAACCAAAATGCGGTTCACAAACAAAAGAGTTATTAAGACATAGCGTGTTTTAATAATTGATTTGTTTTTGAAGTAAAGAAAACTTATGTATGGCATTAATTGCACTGAAACTATTGGATATTATAATATGTTCAATATTATCATAATTATGGTCTTCACTGATATACTTTACCAAGAAATCAAAATAGGTGGCAGCTTCTGGAGATTATCTTGAAATTTATTTATTATAAGAATGCGTAAAATATTATTAGGTAAAATTTAAACATAATTTCTTGCTTCTCTTTCTACTGCAAATTTCTATTTTCATATGTAATGGCGTAAGAATACAATTAATAGGGTATCTTACTCGTGGGTGACGTAAAATACGCATAATACTACATATATATTATATAATATGTATATAACGACTATGCCAGAAAGGGAAAACTTGAAATAAAACCCTATACCTACACCTCTGAGCATCGTGGTATAGTAGGTCAATCTCTGATCCACAGAGGAGAAGGCCCAGGCTCAATAGTGGGACGTATACATATGCGCTGTGATGCTGATGAAATATCAATTATTTATTAATTTCTTTTTTATATAAAGCAGATAACTTATAATCTATTAACCTAAATTTGTTACATAGGTGTCGTAAAATCGGCCTGTCCTTATTCCATCTAATACCGTCAAGTCAACAATTACATTCTTAAAAATAGTTGTCGATAGTCGGCGGCTGCTCCTAAAACGATTGCCAAAACTTTTGCAATGCGTACTATGAAACAAGAGTACCGAGTATCGAGTATGATGATAATAAGAATAGTATCATTTATCTACATATAGCAAAAAAAATCTCACCAAGTTTGAGCTCTTAATATTAATTTTAAGTACTTACAATTTAAATTTAAAGTTTTACCATTCAAAATGCATGTGAAAAAATTTTTTTTTTTCAAATTTCTAATGCTTTCCTGGCTTTTACTATTGTAAATTGCAAATCGGTTTGATGGAACTTGTGGGGAATTTCACGCTCTTCTATACGCTATACGGCTGCCGACGAAATTCTTTTTGTGTGCTCAAGGGGAACTCCGTTTATTCTATTTGAACAGAATAACGTCTGTTAGGTCAGATATATACAAACCCTATACACCCGCGTAGTATTGAAGATCATTTGAATCCAATATTTTTTTTTTTTTTGCTATTTTCAGCGCATCCACCGTCCGGCTCCGTCCGGGGCAACGAAGGGGCGGCACGCGGTCCCATGACCCACCGTAGCTCCTCTCCTTCGTCGTTGAGCCGACCACCGGTACCAGGTTCCTTGTCCTCTTCCCTCCTATTATGGAGGAGGCTCGAATCTAACAGTGGGACGTAAACAGTCAAAAATATATGTACCGCTTTTATCGCGTTTGTATTTGATTTTTGATTACCGGACGTTTCGAATACTTTACAGATTTCAAGCTCACGAGCGGACTAGAATTGAAACATCGTGCGATCAAAACTCAAATACTAACGCAATAAAATTCTTCGTTTTACTTACAATAGTATTACACTCGCGTAAAAATCAGAGATCGTTATATCTGTACTGGATTAGACCACAACTTTGTAATACACTCGATATCAATATTTCCATAAAATCAATAAATAATC
The DNA here is from genome assembly GCA_032191425.1 of Lymantria dispar. NCBI lineage: Eukaryota > Metazoa > Arthropoda > Insecta > Lepidoptera > Erebidae > Lymantria > Lymantria dispar. The sequence continues at coordinate 13,745,242 of CM063449.1, read as the reverse complement.
AAATATACATGAAGTAACGATCAAGCGGTCGGAAGTAAGATTTCATTTGCACGAACGTCGTATCAACGTTCGTTATAAAGCATTGAAATTAAATAAATATCGCTTCGATTATTTATTAATAAAATAGTATTTGTAAAGCGCGGTTTTTTCTTCGGCATCACCGTATGTATACCCTAGTATTCTACTAAATTCGTAGTGCTGTACTGCTGCGCTTCATGTAGTACTACATCCAGTAACTAATAATTTACTGGCTTATTAGCCTACTTAGTTATTCCTTTCTAAAAGAATTTTCCAGAAGAAACAAATCAGCTGCTTTCAAAGATGCTAGAAGCGACGACCTATTAAGGTATTCACTTCTGGAATAATAACTACCATATATATATACTAGCTTTTGCCCGCGGCTTCGCCCGCGTAAAAGTTGGCTTGCATATTTCTTTTTATTGTGTTATTGTGGTGACGGCTTTAGAATACAATTCCCCACTCCCTATCTTGCCTGTGGATGTCGTATAAGACGATTATGGGATATATACATATAACATCTATGCAAGAGAAGGAAAACTCGAAAACTGAAACCCTATACCAACATATCTGACCAGCATGGTATAGTAGGTCAAATTCCCTCTCATTATGGAGGAGGACCGAGCCCAAGAGTGGGAAGTATGTAGGCTGCGATGATGATGATGATGACATTTCTTAATTTAAGAAATACTCTATCTATGTGTCAATTTTCATCCAAATCTGGTCAACAGTTTACGCGTGATCGAGTAACAAAGGTCCAAATAACTTCACAAATTTTTATATTTGAATATTACTTCCACCCTTTTAGTTCAAATTCACGTGGAAAGACGATGATAAATATGGCCATCCTTAGTCGCTGATAATACATTATCCATGATAGGTTTCCATTGGTGAAAAACAAAATAATATTGATCAAACTCCCGTAGTTTCACCCACGTATACCCCATTCCCATGCGAATGCAGAGATAAAAATTGCCTATGTTACTCGCTGATATTATAAGTTTACATGGGTGAAAAAAAATTATACTAACAAATCCCATACAAATATCCGAGATAAAAATTGCCTATGTTACTCGCTGATAACGTAGCTTCCTATTGTTGAAAGAATTTTAAAAATTGGTCAACATCCACCGGTTTCACTCGCAGAGTTCTCGTTCCCGGGCAAACACCAGGATGAAAATAGCCTTTATTTGTTATTCGCTGATAATGTAGATTTTCATTCGTAAATTAATTTTTATATCCATTAAATGTCCGCGATTTCACCCGCATTGTGCCCGGGCCCGTAGGAAGGCATATTGGGATAAAAAATAGCCTAAATATGTTCATCATCATTTCATCATCATTTCCGCTCATACACGTCCCACTGCTGGGCTCGAGCCTCCTCCATAGTAGGAGGGAAATTAACCTTACTATACCATGCTGGTCAGGCAGGTTAGTATAGGGTTTTGTTTCGAGTTTTCCATCTCTTGCATAGATGTCATATGCGTAATATATCCCTGAGTCGTCTCTTACGACACCCACGGGTAAGAGAGGGGGTGGTGAATTGTATTCTTACTCCGTCACCACACGGAATAAAACCTAAATATGTTACTCGCTTAAAATTAGCTTTCAGTTAGTGAAATAATTTTAAAATCGATTAAATTCTCACAGTTGCTCCAGCCACACCGGGATAAAATATAGCCTTGGATAAAATATAGCCTAAGTTATTCCTTATGTAAGGCTTGGTAGACCTGGTAGTAAAGTATTATCAGTATCGGTCCAGCCGTTTTGAAGATTACCCGTATCGAATAGACAGACGAAAAAAATTGAGCCGTTTTTAGGGTTTCGTACCCAAAGGGTAAAAACGGGACCCTATTACTAAAACTTCGCTGTCTGTCCGTCCGTCTGTCTGTCACCAAGCTGTATCTGAAGGACCGCGATAGCTAGACCGTTGAATTTTTTACAAATTATGCATTTCTGTTGCCGCTATAACAATAAATATTAAAAACAAAATAAATTTTAAGGGGCTCCTATACAACAAACGCAATTTTTCCCCTTTTTATAGATAATGGTACGGAACCCATTGTGCGTGACCCCGACTCGCACTTGACCGGTTTTTTTGACATAGGTATCGTGCAAATAATTGTGTGAGCATAAATAAAGCCTATTATTTTGACAACAAATATACGCTTCAAATTTGTTTATTTCTAGAGATAGAAAACTGGATTAATATCTTGATTTTAACTTACTGTCTGGTAGCGGCTAGGAATATTATAACACTTTCATTGTTTGTGGGTGTCGCAAAATACTACTAAGACAAAGATTTACCTGGACCAATTGGTGATGCCATCTAGCCAGCTATGTCGTCTGGCAGGCAGCTAGCTGGTCATAAAATGTTGCTAAAAGAACCTTTGCAATATATCTACGATGGCAGAGGACCGCCTACATATTGCGTCGATCCAAAGTAATCTTGATAAGCGAGCATTAAGAAAAAATAATGGGGTAACGCAAGAAAGCCGATCGTGTACTAAAATGGTCGTTCCTAGGCTCAGTGATATCGGTTATACGCTTTTCACCTCCTTAGGGGTAAAATTGCAAAAACTCTTTTTAGTGAGCACTTTCCCCAAGAAAGACAACTTTGTACAAAATTTCACGTTTCTAGTAGGACTTGGAGGGAAAATAATCGATTTTTTAAATAATCGATTTTTTGTTCTTCAAAATAAATCGATAAAATAATCGATTAATTAAAAATAAATAATCAATTATAAAATAATTGTTTTTTCCCAACAGGATTATGAAGACTTTTTTTTTAGGAAATGTGAGCTTCATCTTCTAATATAGTATGAAATACTGCACGCAGTATTGTGATGAACTGATGACCTTCTTTTTTTAGGATATCTGGCTCTGAAATAATCGATTAGTTTTATTATAAAAATAATCGATTTTCTAATATTTTGATAATCGATTGTAAAAATTGATTATTACAAAAAAAATCGATTAATAATCGATTATTATAAAAATCGATTATTGTTTCACATCCCTAGTTTCTAGGCCTAATGATTTCGGATATACATTTTTCACCCCCTTAGAGATTGAATTTCAAAAACTAATTTCTTAGAGCTCATTTACAACAAAAGAAAGAATCGCACAGTACACAGAAATACATAGTTTCACGTTCCTAGCCCCAATAGTTTCGGCTATACGATTTTCACCCCCTTAGGGGTGATTTTACAAAAATCCTTCGCTAGAACTCGTGTACCCCAATAAATACAATGGTGTAAAAAAAAATTACGTTTCTAGGCCCAGTGGTTTGGGTTTTATGCTTTTTTGTCTTTTAGGGGTTAAATTTCATCCCCATATAAATGTAATTTCCAAAACGCTAGAATAAATATTTATTTATATATTATCAAGTGCCTTACTTAATACAAAGATTCATGATTCTATCATCGAAAATGATAAATTTGCATACCAAATGTCATCCCCTATTTCAACCCCTTATACTTACCCATTTTTTCGCAATTTCTTTGCTAGAGCTCGTGTACCCTAAGAAATTCTACGGTGTAAAAAAAAATTACGTTTCTAGGCCCAGTGGTTTCGGCTTTATGCTTTTTTGTCTTTTAGGGGTTGAATTTCATCCCCATATAAATGAAATTTCCAAAACGCTCGAACAAATATTTATGTATATATTATCAAGTGCCTTAATACAAAGATTCATGATTATATCATCGAAAATGACGAATTTCCATACAAAATGTCATCCCCTATTTCAAACCCTTATACCCATTTTTCCGCGATAAAAAGTAGCCTATATCCTTTCTCAAGCTTTAGTCCATCTCCGTACCAAATTTCATCAAAATCGGTTCATTGGTTTAGACGTGAAAGCGTAACAGACAGACAGACAGACAGAGTTACTTTCGCATTTATAATATTAGTAAGGATATATATGCTTCCGTGTGATGGCAGAATAATAATACAATTCACCACCGCCCTTTGCTGCCCGTGGGTATCGTAAAAGACGATTAAGGGATTATAATATGCATTCAACATCTAAGCAAAAGAAGGAAAATTTTAAATAAAACCCTATACCAATACATCTAACTAGCGTGGTGCAGTTGGTCAATTTCCCTCCCATTGTGGAGGAGGCTCGAGCTCAGTAGTTGGATGTTTATGAACTGTGGTGAGTGATGATGAATGAATGCGATTCCTTATAGCATCAGCCTCAAAGCTATTTTTGTCTGTTATAAGTTCATTTCTGCATTTCCTTTTTTGGTGTTCGTAAAATATTTTCTCCAGTGCCCGAGGAGCCGAACTTTTCTGTATTAATATTTGTTATTGTCCGTTCGCTTACTCTAAGCGCCTGAGAGATGCGCTCTTGTCTTGTTATAATTACGGGGTCCGCCATTTTGTCTTTCAAGCTCAAGGTAATATTGAAGCTTGATAATTAGTTCTCATGTTTCACTTTTCAATATTTAACCGTGTTGCGGCATATTTATTTGCAAAACAGTAATATACGATACACACCAAAAGTCTAGATTAGCGCAGAGGCTGACCTCTTACTCATATAACATGGAGAATTAGCAAAATAAACAACAATGACAGTCACGAGAAAATACATATTGAGAAACACTGGAGAACGTAGTCTATGCGCGCGAGCCCACGAGAAATGACTCTTTGTGACTGTCATAAAATGGCGGTCCCCACAACGCTATTATGGGTAGCCATTTTTCACTAGTAATATAAAGCAGTAAGTCCTTTTATTTTCATTTTTTTTATAGATGTGATTGTTATCACGATATTTATTTTCTTAAGTTTTGATTGGGCGTACCTTTGTCATATTACTAACTTTATTAAATAGTAAATACATTATATATTATAAAATAAAATTATAACGTTTTATTAATATTATACCGACAGATTACATTAAGATTATAAAAATATGCTATTACAATTGCCTAGTTATTTTGTCCCATCACTACAAAAACAAACATAAGACAAAACCTTGAAACAGTGCACTTTGACATGTTTTGATTTTCAAAACTATTGTTTTTATATTTGTTAATTGAGTAATTGTTAATAATTTTAGCCGAAAATTAATACGTTTATTGTAAGTTGGCATAATTATTAAATTTTTAATGTTATTACTCGTTAATAAGGTAAATATAAGATATTTAAAATTGTGCCATAAATAGTACGCCAGTTCAAAGTTACATCGCCCATTCTATCATGACCTGTCAGGAACGCAATTTCTGAGCGGCCGGACTATAGTATTATAAAATTGCTCCTACAAACGTTTAATAACAATATTGTAGTTTTTTTTTTTCGGCGTGCTATGGTCATCACATTCGCCATCCATTCTATTTGGGGCGGGACAAGGAAGGCGCGCGACCCCATAACCCACCGTATTTTCACCCCTTCGCCATGGGGCCGATCATTGGTACAGAGTTCTTTGTCGTCCGTGGCCAACTCGGTGAAATACCCTTTCGGCTACCGACCCACAATATTGTAGTCTAATCTTACATCTTTAAACGAGCAATTCTTGTATATATACAGGGTGTCCCGTAAGTAATAGACCAACGAGCTACGAGGGGTAGCGAGACTTATTATGTAACAAAAATACTCAAATTTATTGTCCTAGGTCTTGTAGTTTTGAAATTAGGATTTTTTTTATTAAATGTGATGAAAATGTCATCCATGTATGCTAAATATTAAATTTTACAAAAACTGTTTATAATTTATTGTTAATTTTTGTTTAATATAGTTAAGAATATATAGGTATTTCTAATTCAAACGATATTTAGGCGTAATTACTAATAACATGACCAATAAAACATTCAACAAGTGCGAACGTTAAATTTAAAAAGATTTTGAGTTAAATTTGAACCAAGCTGGTGTAAAAAAAATGTATTACGACCTTCGGGGACTGTATTTTAAAAACATCTGCATCTAATACCAATTACATAAAGGTATAATAAATTAGTTTAAAGTATTTAAAAATGGTAAAATTAGCACAGAACGCTAAATTCTAGCAGTTTTCAGGTAGTCAATCTGTTATGTAATTCCGAGAATTATTGCGTAAAATGGCGGTAGAATTCTTTTTCGGACTAATCATAGGCGACACTCGAACACCCTCTCCCTCCTCAACTCACGCTTCTTTCAGTAAGAAGCTCGGAACTACACCTGTGTTTTACTCGATTCCGTTAGTGACACACTGTAATCATTATTCGTTACCGTACAGGGTTTTATATAATATGATTGACCTGTGATAGTTATTAGTCTGTAGTTTTAAAAAACTACAAACTTGAACACTCCATTTTCTTCGATGATTTTATTTTATATTACTGACAAAGTTGCACACTAGGATGCTGTTTAAAAGTTTGTATTTCAAACTTATATAAAGTTGGACCCCGTGAGGTTGGCGTTAATCCAGTAGATTGTTTAAATTGTTTTACGATCTTATCATTATTTTTATTCGGACATGGTGCTTACATACTTTTATTATATATACTACTATAATTTTATTGTATATATATACAATTACGTAATTAGTATATGCATTAGATAATCATTAAAAGTTATGTAATCGTAGTATTTGTTTTAAAATGCTTTTTAAAACTCTTTAATTTTAAATAATACAAAAAATTTTCAAGCTTCTTGCACTAAGATTTCTTGCAAAATTAACAATTAAATAAAGACAAAGAAAATTTAAGACAGTTTTTTTTTTATTTTATAAATTTAATTACAATATATATATATATATATATATATATATATATATATATATATATATATATATATATATCGAACTTGTGTCTTTGTGGGGTTGAACTGGACTAAGTTCCGTTCACCCCATTCCGAGGCCCGCCCCAGAGAGCGCTCGACTTCAGACACAAGTTGAACTCTTCTTTCCTGTGTACTCCGAGGGACATTCCGTTGCTCAGTATACCGCATAGTAACGCATATTCTCGATGGAGAGCATGTCGTTGATATGCAGGATAAACAACGTCGGGGAGAGCACCGAGCCTTGTGGTACACCAGCATTAGTGGTCATGGTATCGGAGCAGGCGCCATCTACGACGACTTAAATACTCCGACCATCCAGAAAGCTGGCGATCCAATTACAGAGTCCCTCGGGGATTCCGTATGATGGTAGCTTCGATAGAAGTGCCTTGTGCCAGACCCTATCGAACGCCTTTGCGATGTCTAGGCTGAACGCTAGCGCCTCACCCTTGCCCTCCAAGGCCTCTGCCCAACGGTGAGTGAGGTACACAAGAAGATCACCAGCCGATCGCCCACGACGAAACCCGTATTGGCGATCACTGATCAGCTGGTGATCCTCAAGGTACTGCAGAAGCTGGCGGTTTATAATTTTCTCCATTATCTTGGAGAGCAAGGATGTTATCGCAATTGGCCTGTAATTCGATGAGTCACACCGGTCTCCCTTTTTAGGGATCGGGTGGACACGGGCTACCGACCGACGTCCCCCCCTCGGAGAGGACGTCGGTCTTTCCTCACGCGGTCGCCCTCTCGGCGGGTGACGGACTAATCCCCGGTCACGTCACCTGCGGCCTCGGCTTGGGCGGCATGAGGCGCAAGTACTCGCGCCTACGCCGCCCCAGTCGCCGGCGGCGGATCGCCCAATCGAGGCTGCGCTCCTCGCTCAGGCGATCCGCCGCCTCAAGAAAAGTACCCTGAAGTGTTTAAAAAAACAACGTTGCCATAAAACAACCACTTACCACAGTTTGATACAAGAACCTAGGAAGGTTGAATCGCTTAGAATCTACTTGATCCAATAACTTATTCAAGTGTACACTCTGTACAACCATTTTGGAAATCTACTTATCTAATATTAAAATAAACAAAGCTTCATAAATTCAAGTGTTGACTAAGAGATGAAGTCACAGCTGCTATAGTTTATAGAAGACGGGACATATTTTGAAAATAGACATACTGCTAACTTATGAATATTGTATGAATCCTTACACTAGTATCAAGTTATCTTAACGCTTGAGAAGGCTAACGTATGCATTTGTCCCATTTAACAAAGATAAAGCTATTGAGAAACTTGTATATGCATAATTTCAATATCTACTTACACGATAACATTTTAATTGAAGTTCTATTCATACGTTTTTAAAGGCAAACATACGTTTGATTACCAATAAAAAACAATTGCATAATATCAACTAAAAAATTACAAACTTATAATTAATGAACATATATCACACGTAGAGCTAAAATAATTTATTAATGAATTACCCAAAATAATTAGTAATGAGAATGGAACTTAAAATACTCGTTATGAAAGGTACATTTTTGTATTATTATTTATACAATTATAGCTTTAGTAAAAATACATATTAGAATTTCAAAATGTAGATTATTTTTCATCTAATAAAATCAGGGTGTTCGTTTTAAAATCAGGAAACTTAAGGGGATTTTGTCGTCTAATATTCCACAGTATTGAAAAACAAGGGTACCTTATACAACGAGTGTATGTTACCTGCGATGACAAATAGCACTGAAACGTGGTCTTTATATCGGCCTCATAAAAAGGCTCAAAGTCACTCAACATGCTACAGAGAGGGTATCTATCTAGGTCACAAAATCAAGAATACGGCAAACCGTAGAAGAACAGATGTAACCGACATAGCCCGAAGAATTAGTACATTGAAATTGCAATGGGTGGGCCACATTGCTCTCAAACCGATAACCGTTGGGGAAGAAAGGTTTTCGAGTGGCGACCACGAATTGAACAATGTAGCGTAGTACCCCTTACTAGGTGACCTGACGACATCTAGAAAGTCGCAGGGTCGTTTGGATGTAAGTTGGACCGTTCCGAATGGCATTCTGGTGGGGAGGCCTATGTCCAACAGTGGACGTCTATGGGCTTATGCGCGCTTAAGGCGTAAGAATCCATTTTGGGGCCATTGCTGTTCCTTGTATATATGGAACAAAATGTTACATATTATGCAGGCAGGTACAGACAGGTTGCCCATACATGTAACGCGTCGACAGTATAAATAGGTATGTATCGCGCAAACGTGTCGATGGCACGGTAGGTACGAATCCGCCCCATCAACTGTCATCAGCCGATCAGTTAATAGTAAAGCATAGGGCTATATTTCGAGTTTTCCGTCTTTTGCTTAGATGTTATATGCAATCATGTCCCTTAGTCGTCTTTTACAACACCCACGGGTAAGAAAGGGAGTGGTGAATTGTATTCTTACTCCGTTACCATACGGATAGAAGAATTATAGTAGTATGATTAGTATTAATTAAATTGATTAAAATATCAACTATAATTCGATATTAATGGATGAAGTCAAGTGGAATCAGTGTATACATTAACTGACTTTACTTAGCGTAATGAAAATGATACGTTAGTCGATAGCTGATAGTAAAAATTGATTGTTCATAAAAAAACTGATGTTTACGCGAGTATTTTATATTTGAAATAAATTTATTTTTACGGATTTTATCGCCTTTATAATATCTTTTTGATATTCCAACTTTTCGAACACTTTTCAGCGTTAATAGTTAAGGCTTTGAATGTTATTTTCTACCACATATATGACATATGAATCAACTAGACAGTAATGTTACTACCTGGTTAATTCATGGAAGGAGAAAAGTATTATAATATCTAAAACGGCAAAAACACTCACGTGCTGAGATCGATTACGTCGACCCGCGTTTCGAGCATTTCCGATGCTCATCATCAGGGCAAAGTAATATTTATTTTAAAAAGTATTATTTATTTTAAAAATTATATAGTATGACTGGTAAAAGATTGTACATATTCAAGGAAACGATAGATAATGGCCACATGTAACTAATAAAAGTATAAAAAGAAGATAATATTAATTAACTACATAATAAACATCAACAGTATTAGTGTTACAAGACTTCCAAAAATATTGTCACCCTACTGGCGATACACCGATACCGAAATCGAGTAACAGTTTTGTTAGCACTGTTGTCAAGATTTTGGATATTTATTACTAGAATTACTTAAACTAGGTGTAAGAATAATGTCATAAAACACTAAAGTTGTTTGCAGATTCATAGCTCTTACCAATCCTGAGATAAAGTGATTTGTTTCTAATCAAAACAATAGGTTTGCCAGCGTACGTTGACCTCTGTCTGCGGCCCGCGACAAAAAAAAATACCTACTGGGTCGAGTCGCATAGGTAGAATATTTACCTAAAATGTAACTAGTTCAATGCGCGAACTGTTTAGTACCTACAATTGCTGACGTACGTTGACCTATCCCATGTGTCTATAACTAAATATTTTTATAAGATAATTAGTTCAAAATTTAAGTACCTATTTTTTTTACATATTCGGTATCAGAATCGAGTACTGAATACCCTCCTTCAATATGTACAATCTTTTACCAGTCACCCTGTATAATATAATAATATATACATAAATGCAGGGTACAAACACGGACAGGGGGATAACATTGGGGACAATCCTGCAAATGTGAATGGCAATAAACCCATATTTCGACTTAATTTTATTTTGCAGGCTGTCAGATATTTTATGTATAAAATATTTCTGTCTATATACACATAAAATAGTGACTATCAGCCTTAGTATTTTTTTTAAAAATACCATATACATCAAACAAATTTTATCCAATATCGGCAAAATTATTTGTGAATCGTACAAAGATCCGACGTAGATCTAAACCACGACTATCAATATAGGAAGTCACTATTTAAACCACTAGGGCATCGCCGCAGTCAATTGAAATCTACACTAATTCTTCTATAGGGTTATATAAAACCAAGAAGGATATGATATTCAAGCACAATCAGATTATTTTTATATATTATTTATAAATTTTATCAATCAATTTCTCTATCATTTGAAAACAATATTTTTTCCTGGATGAAAAGTGCATAAGGCCTTTTTTATGTCCCTAACAACTCCTGATATAGGCCTCCCAGAGAATCATCATCATCATCATCGCAGCCCACATACGTCCCACTGTTGGGCTCGGGCCTCCTCCACAATGGGAAGGAAATATGTCTTACTATACCATGCTGGTCATACATGTTGGTATAGGGTTTCATTTCAAGTTTTCCTTCCCTTACACAGAACTTATGTGCATATTATATCCCTTAGTCGTCTTGTACGACATCCACGGGCAAGATAGGGAGTGGAAGAATACAATTCATGTATTCTTACTCCGTCACCACACGGAAAGAGAGTGTAACTTTCTATACTACTATTTCCCAGAGAATATTACCACATTTTTTTTTTTTTGTGGGTGGGCCGCGGTCGGCGCGCCTCCGCACCACTCCGTCCGGGGCGACAAAGGGGCTTAAGCACGCAACTCCCGCGACCCACCCGAAAACCACGTCGCCTTCGTCGTTGGGCCGACCACTGGAGCAGCGTTAACTTGTCGTCAGTGGTCGGCCCGACGGAATACCCCCTATTGGGGTACCCTCCCATCGACCGACGTCCCCCCCTCGGGTAGGACGTCGGTCTTTCCTCACGCGGTCGGCCTCTCGGCGGGTGACGGGCTAATCCCCGGTCACGTCATCCGCGGCCTCGGCTAAGGCGGCATGAGGCGCAGATAGTTGCGCCTGCGCCGCCCCAGTCACCGGCGGCGGATCTCCTCATCGAGGCTGCGCTCCTCACGCAGGCGATCCGCCGCCTCCTTCCGCGAGATCACTGTCTCGCAGAAGGCTGCGACCGCGTCCCAATTCCCGACGCTGTCGACCATCGCCCTAGCGATAGCCGGCAGCGTCAGGTCCGTACCGATGATTGCGACGAGTTCACAGCGCTGCACTGCCCAAGCCCCGCAGGCCTCGAGCGTATGGCGCGCCGTGTCCTCGTCGCAATCGCAGTGGTGGCAGGACGGTGTACTCTCCCTCCTAACGACCTTGTGCAGGTATTTGGCGAAGCACCCATGCCCCGTCAAAACCTGCACCAGTCGGAAGGAGAGCACCCCGTGCCGCCTCTCCAACCACTGCATCAGCACCGGCCGGAAGGCCTCCACGGTTCGCAGCCCGAACCGAGGCCACTCCAGCCGGACTGCCCAACGGGCGATGACGTCTCGGCGGGCGTCGACGCGCCAGGCGGTGAGATCCCTTAACGAAACCACACCGCCCTCCGCTCGCATCCCCGTCACCCGCCGATATAGTCCGGCGAGCATCTCCGCCTCCAGGTCCCACGGAGGAGTCCCGGCCAATAGGCACGCTGCCTCCGTCGCCACCGTGCGGTATCCGCGGATGGCCCTGACCGCCATGACCCTCTGTGGTCGCCACAGAAGGGCCCTAAGTCGGGCGGTCATGGACCCCGCCCACACCGGTGCGCCGTACAGGGCCATCGACCGGATGACCCCCGCGTACAGCCGTCGGCACGCAGCGCTCGGTCAACCCACGTTCGGCATAAGCCACGAAAGGGCGGACGCCGTGCCGACGAGCCGCGGAGCGAGCCTACGGAAATTCTCCCGGAACCACCATCGCCCGTCGAGCACCAGGCCCAAGTACCTCATATGGGCCCGGATGCTGATGTCGACCGAGTGGACGGTGATCGAGACGCCGATGGGAGGGCTCATAGTGCACCCATGGAACAAGAGGGCCTCCGTCTTGTCCAGGGCGACCCTCAACCCCAGCGCCTCGATCCGTCTGACGACCTCCTCGGTACCCGAGGTCGCCAGGCTTACCGCCTCTTCTAGCGTCCACCGCGGGCTGTGACGAGCGTGTCGTCGGCGTAACAAAGCACGCCCAGCCCGGGCGGGAGGCTCCCCCTCAACGCCCAGTCGTAGCCGATGTTCCACAGGGTGGGTCCGAGGACCGACCCCTGTGGGACACCGCACGTCATGGGCGTCCGCACAACGTCCCCTGCTCGGTCGGTGCAGAGGACACTGCGCCCCTCCAAATAGTCCGCCACTAGCCGCCTCAGGTAAACTGGCACCCCGTGATACCGGAGCGCCTCCCTGATGCAGCTGAATGGCAGACTATTGAATGCGTTGGCGATGTCTAGGGACACCACCAACAGCACTCCCCCGCCGGTGACGGCCTCAGTCGCCACGGCCCTCAGGCGCAACAGAGCCGCGATCGTCGAACGACCCCTCCTAAACCCAAACTGGGCGTCCGACAGATCGGGCCCCGTGCCGACGAGGTGCCGCTCGATGCGGGCAGCTACCACCCTCTCCAATAGCTTGCCCGTGTCATCGAGCAGCACGATAGGCCTGTAGGCCGAAGGCGACTCCGGAGACCGTCCCGGCTTCGGCAGGAGCACCAGCCTTCCCTCCTTCCAGCACCCGGGGAACCGTCCGGACGCTAAACACGCGTCGAACAGCTCCCTGAGGCGGGGTCCCAGGTGTTCGAGGACCAGGGCCAGCACGCGGTTAGGAACACCGTCGGGCCCGGGGGCGGTAGACTTTGCGCGCATGCGCGTCACCGCCACCCCCATCTCGGGTTCCGTGATGGGCGGAACACTGTCGTCGTCGGCTTCCCGGTCAGTGTCTGGTGGAGCCATGACCGGGGGCGTGTGTTCCGCCCGCCGCGGGAACAGGTCCTCGATGACCCGAGTGAGAAGGCCGGGCTGGAGAGTCTCGGTGAGGGGAGGGCCCCGCGCGCGTAGCCTATTCAGCACCGCGCGATAGGGGCGTCCCCAGAGGTCACGGTCGAGACCGTCCAGCATCTCCTGCCGACTGACGTCCTTGGCGGAGCGGACGGCCAGCCTGAAGGCCGACCGCGCATTGCGGTAGCCCTAGTAAAGCACGGCCTCCCGCTCCGCGTCGCGATGGCGCCGCCGGCTGCGGGTGTAGGCCCTCCGGGCGCGGATACACGTGGCCCGGAGATCCGCCAGCTCCCGGGACCACCAGTGGACACCCCTCCTCGGGGGCAGACGCCGTACCCGGGGCATGGCCGCATCGCAGATCTGCGTCAACGCACTGCGGATGCGGCCAGCCTCGGCGTCCACCCCGTCCGACTGGTGGGCAGAGGACAGCCACGAGTATACGATGGCTGTCTCCGCCAGCTGGTCCCGGTCTAAGCGACCCACAGCCCATCGCGGGAACGCAGGACGCCCATCCGCCCCGTGACCCCTGCTGGGCGTCGGGATTGCAGGGGAGACCTCCATCTGGATATACCGGTGGTCCGATAAGGTCTCCACCTCCTCCACGACGCGCCAGCTCCCCACGCGTGCGGCGACCTCGGGGCTAGCGAACGAAAGGTCCACTATCGACCCGCCCCGTTGTCGCACGCACGTATGCACCGAGCCCCTGTTCAGCAAACAGAGGCCCAGTGCCGCCGCCCACTCCTCGATCGCCCGTCCTCGGTCATCCGTCCTAGGGGACCCCCACGCCACGGACTTGGCGTTAAAGTCCCCCAGGACGAAGACCTGGCGCGATGCCAGTCGCCGTAACGAGGCCTCCATGATGGTGAGGAAGGCCTCGAAATCGGTCACACTCCAGTTAGGGGAGAGATAAACTCCGAAGAGCGTAATCTCCCCCCAGTCCGCCGCGACGTATCCGACGCCCCTGTCCCTAAGGGTCAGAGACGACGAAGGCCACGACGTGGAGGCGACGATTGCCACGGTGCAATCGGTGCTACCCAACCAGTTAATTACGGGGCACCACGTACGGCTCCGCGACTACGGCTACTCCTATCAACCACTCCGCCATGGCTTGCAGGAACATGTCCTGCGCACCGGCGGAGTGGTTGAGATTGGCCTGGAGGAGACGAATGGATACGGGGTCCATTAACGGTCCGTATCCATCGTCACCTCCTCCGCGCTAACGGGCGATCGGGCCGCGCTCGGAGCGGGGCCTGGCCCGGTCGATGGGCCGATGCCGGGGGTCTGCAGTCCCCAGAGCCCATGCGGTGTTTGGCAGGCCTATTGCCCGCCGCACACGCGGGGCAGTAGGGCACCGCAGAGCACGATGCCGCCTGGTGTCCAGCCTGACCGCAACGGAAACATAGCCCGCTGCAGTCAAAGCAGTTTCTGCATGTCGGTCGGGTATGCCCGACCGCCATGCATTTATAACACCTCGCAGGCCGGGGCTCCAGCACGGTTACCCGCGCCGAACTCCAGCCCACGAGGAGCCTGCCTGAGTCGGCCAATTGCTTGACCGACTCCACTGGGCACTGCACCCAGACAGCACCGACGCCGCCCGGACCAGGGCGCATGGTGCCAATCCGGACGGTGTCCGAGGCACACCCGGTACGCGCCATAATGGCCTCCCGGATGTCCTCCACCGCCACGGAGTCGTCCAGACCCGTGAGGCGCATATCTGCGCACTTGACGGGCCTGGCGATTCGGACTCCATCCTCTGGCCCGAACAGCCCCCTCAGCATCGTGGCCAAACTATCGGCCGTCTTCGCGCCCTCGGCCCCAGGGAACTCGAGTATTCGAGCCCCTGTCCGGGCCTTGCGGGTCCTCGCCTCGACGCCCCCGATGTCGGAGACGTCCAGCTCCCGCCGGGCGCGTCTTAGGACGGCCTCGTAATTCAGGCCCCTCTCAGCCGCCTCAGGCAGTACGGTGATTACCACCGCAGCCGTCTTCGGCGACTTGAGGCCCCTACGCGACCTTTTCCCCTTTCCGCCGGCTCCCGCCTGGAGAGCGGCGGCGACAGCGGCACTCTTGGCCGCCGCTCTCCGCTTTTGGCCGCGTGCCTTCCTGCTACGCTCAGCCACCTGCCAGCCCTGTTCGAGCCTGGCAGCAGCGCTGAGCGCAGCAGGCGCAGTCGCGGGTTCGCCGGCCAGCGATTGCACCGCAGGCGCCGGCCGCGGCCCGGCCTTGGCGGGAGCCGGCGCCTTGCCGGGGTCCCACCGCGGCCGCAGCGTAGCTCACCACGCGGCCACCCTGACAGGGCAGCGGAGTGGGAGCCGACGCTTGCGGCCGCCTCGTCCTATCCGCGGCAAGCGGCGGTCGGAGGGGCGGCTCAGGCGGGAGCCTGGCCGCTGCGGCCTCGATACGCGCATCCATCATTACCCCTACTCGGGCTAGGATGACGCGTATCGCCGCCGACTCCGACACGCCATGCACCTCGTCGGGCGGCGGCTCCTCCCCCTTCCGAGGTCTCCCGCGGCCACGAGCCGGCGGAGGGACCACGACGAGGGGAGGCAGCGGAGAAGCCACGACGGGCGCAGCCGGCGCAGCGGCCGCGACGGGCGCAGCCGGCGCCACGGGCGCAGACGACGATGGGCCCGCCCTCACTGGCGCGGCCCGTTTCGGCGGCGGGGCCGGCGCCGGCTGCGCAGCCGGCACCAGGCGCTCAAATTGGCACCGCAGGTCAGCCATGTCTTTGGCCAACCCGCGGTTCTCCTTCCGCACCGCCTCCAACTCCGTCTCCAGCTTGCGGTTGCGTTCTCGCAAGCCGGAGACCTCCTTACTGAGTCGGACGTTCGCGGCCTGAAGGGCCGCCACCCCGCCTTCCCGGTCGGCTGAACCCGGCGTCGCCGGTCTCGCCGCCACCGTACCGCCCCGACCCCTGCGGCCCCGGCGCGCGGTCGGCACCTTAGGCCTGATGAAATTGCTCCCATCCGATTCGGATGCGGAGCTGCCACCCTTTGGCAGGGGGCGCTTCCGATCCCTCGTCGGGGGCCGGGCCTCCTCCGTTCCCCTCCTAACACTAAGAGCCGCTGATAGAGCGGCGGCCCCCCTATCCACCACCTCCCCATCAGCGACATCCCTAACTACAATTCCGGACGACCCACCAACCATCATCCCGGACGGCCCTGCTGTGCACAGCCCTGCGCCATCGGACGGCCCTGCGGTCCCACCGCCCTCGTCCGTGGACATCTCCTCGGCCGCATCTGGACTCTGCACCGGTCCTGCAGCACTGCAGCCCTCCTCCCGCGACGGCTCTGCAACTGTGCCGCCCTTGTCGCTCGACAGCGAGATGTTAGTGCTGTCGCTCAGTCGCGAGTCACTCCGCTCTGGGCCGGAGTCACTCCCTCCATCTTCCCTGGACGGTCCTGCGGCCCTGCCGCCCTCGTCCCGGGACGGTCCTGCAGCTGATCCGCCCTCGTCACTCGACAGGCCCGAGCTGTCACTGTTCTCCTTCGGCGCCCCGGCGATATCGCCGTTTCTGCCCCGCGACGGCTCTGCGGTAGCTGCGGATGCACCGCCCTCGTCGCGCGCGGCCACGGCGGCATTCTTTTGTGCCCGCCGTTTCGCTTCCCGCTTTAGGCGCAACCTGCGTTGATGCGCAGTCTCTACGGCGCCCTTCCTCTTCCTTTTTGGAGCCACCTGTTTCGCCGGGCTCGCGGCTGCTGCAGAAGATGCTCCCCACCCATACGAACGGGAGCTGACTGTACCGGAACTTGGGCGCGACTCGTCGTCGTTCGTAAGCACCGGCACAGCAAGGGACTCCCCGGCTTGGCCGGGACCCTCTGGTGAAGTCGTACGATGTTTCACTTCTGCCATGTCGGGTTGGAAGTTTAAGTCCTCCTTGACTACCACTCTAGCGGCTGGACGCTTTTTTTTTTCACGCGCGCTTCTTAACCCTCCAGCCATACATCTCCTCGCCGAGTGGCCAAACTTGAGATTTGGGGTAATTTTTATAGGGGTTTTCTTCCCCGCGGTCCGAAGACCCCCGGTCCGGACCCCCCTACTCAGGATTACGGTTTGGGCCTTCCGGGTCTGGCCGCTCGCGAGCAACCGACCCGTCACGCCCTCGGGCCGTGACGCAACCGTCCCTGGCGACGGAGTGCCATGAGACACATCCGCCCCATTGGCCCCGGGTCAAATCCGCCGTGCGCTCTGCCTTGAGAGTCGGCACGCGGAGACCCCCCCTCCCGCCGGAATCTTGGCCGTCCAAATGGACGTTTCCAGGGTGCACCACGTGGAGGTGCCCCGGCCTCGCACCCCAATATTACTACATTAGCCTTGCTTAGACTTATCGAACCCTTTCAAAGATCCCCCTAGAAAATAATAAAGTGTGACGATAGAATATATTCGATTAATTCAGGGGTGAACTAAAAAGTGAAGAGAGAATTACTTTAAGCTGTTACAACATTCGAAATGTTGGCTTAAAGAAATAACAAAGCCTGCGATTATACGTACCACGTAGCTGCTTTATAATAGTTCGTATACAAAATTTTCGTTATTATATTCCCGTCAGCTATAGACAGGGGTGAATATATTGCAGAAATAGGTAGTTTCATATGCTTGTTCATGAATATTTCATGAGAAGCAATTCCTGATCAACGTTATATCGGCGACAGCTTTTGTACTTTAATTCCTGACACTTCGAAAATTATATATTATCTGGTAAAAGTTATATTGTATTTATTTTTTTAAGAGAATCTACAATAAATTGAATGTTATTTGCATCAGTTAATTGCAAGGTTGTAAAGAGTTACGCATTACAAAGATTTCCTTTGTTCGATATGTTGTCTTCGAAAAGAAACTGATTATTACTGAGTTTCTCAGTTTTATAATTTCTTCTGAAAATAATTAAATACCGCGTTAGTGTCATGTTAAGCTCTAACTTGTTTGTAGGATCCTATTTTTTTTTAAACCTCACTAAGGAAATAATCCATGCAGTGTGGGTGACTTTAAAAACAAAATTTCGGCAAACCCAAAACAACAATTTTTAATTGTCCAAACTTCCAAAGTGGGAATCGAACCACTAATACTGGCAAGAAAGGCTGGTATACAATCAAATAATACTCTTTGCCAACATATTAATATCAAACCATTTAACAAACAGGATATCTCATTAATATCTCTTCATTTGAAGTACAAATCAGTGATTTATATAAGAACGGATTTGAACTGAAATAGAAAATAAAAGACGAAATTACGTAATTTACATACCAAATTACGAGTTTATGAAAAAAAATTGCAGGCTCAATATATTATAGTATGTGTACGCAGGAAGAATACCTTGGACTTTTTCTATTTGCGACTAGCGAGGCCATATCTCTTTTTGTTCCCCCTGTGGATAAATAAAACGCCAAGAACGCAACGTACCGTGAATACACCATAAACATTGAAATATTGCATGCGTATTGTATGACTACCACCGTTATTTGAATAATGGTATGTTTTTACCTATATCGGAAGAAGACAATGAGAAAATAGATGCATTTCCTGATAAATATATTTACTATATAAATAATGATATTCGCGCTCGTTTATTATGTACAGATACAATAATCGTCAGTGTTTAAATTGTTTATATCATAATATCAGTGAATATTATAAGAAACAATAATCTTAATATTTATTTTTTATATATTTATTTAGGGTTAATTTACGGTTAATTATAATACGTATGTAGAATCTTATATCTTTAAAGGAGCAATTCTTGTATATATATATTCAGGATCTCGGAAACGGCATCAACGATTTTGATGGAACTTGGCATACTAGAGGGTCCAAAAAATCGATCTAGCCAGGTTTTGTTTATAGAAAATGTTGTTTTGTCTGTGTTTTTAGCAAAACAATACATTTAATGTCATTGACATTAAATTTTAAAAGAATATGAATTCAAATTTCGTTATCAACGTGAGTTACGATAGCTCAGTTGGGAAGTTGACCGGTTCTAATTTTGGTTTTTTTGGTATTCAAACAGCGTCGGTCTGAATCTCGGTGTTATTATTATTCTCTTTTTGTAATTTTTTCCATATTTTCATTATTTATTTTTTATTAATATATATAAATAAATTCGACAAAAATATTCCGAGCGAAGCTCGGTCAACCAGATATTATAATATAATACATTAACTCTTTCAAACATAAAAATGCAGAAAAAAGAAATAATTAAATGAGGCATGACATACGGAATTCCAAAGAAATTACATTAAAAACAAATCAAATCAATAAAAATAAATTAATAAAAAAATACGTTATTCATATAAATGATCTCTGAATGTGATTTGATGATGATTGTGATACTAACAAAAGTCAGAAAACCGTAAATAATTTTTATTACCTAACTTACTTTACATAATTTAATATGTATAATTTCAACTTAAAATCTCTAAATGTTATTAAGCGATATCTACAAAGAGGGGTGTGCCCAGAGATTACAGTCGGCGTAAGCAAAAAACTTACATATGTAAGTAGGTATATCTTCATTATTATAACAGATACCTTAATCATCATCATCACCTCAGCCCATATACGTCCCACTGACCCGCTGTTGGGCACGGGTCTCCTTCATTATGGGAGAGAATTATACTATGCTGGTCAAACATGTTGGCATCGGGTTTTGTTTCGAGTTTTCTTGCTGTTACATAAATGTTATAATATGTATATTATATCCTTAAGTCGTATACCCATGGACTACAGGACCACGGGGGGTGGTGAATTATACTCTTACTTCGTCACCACACAGAAGGAATTACCTATCTTAATATCTAAAAAATGATTAAACAATGTGTCAAAAATACTTAGTCGGATTGAAACTATGTAATACATAGTTTGCGGGCAATGTAATTTTTAAAATCTTATTAAACGAGCGATTCTTGTATATATATATATATATATATATATATATATATATATATATATACACAGGATGTCTCAAAATTCAACGATAAGCGGGCACCAACAGATGGGCCTACTTATGACCGCTCGAGAAAAAAAAAGAAAAAACTCTACCCTTATTTTTTTTTCATTACGAATAAAAATGTAAAATCTTTAAAAAATAGACACCTTTTATTATATTTTTAAGTGCCATTGCTACAATTTTACAAATAAATCTGTGATTTTTTTTTTGTATTAGCAACGTAAGTAGCACTGCTATCGATCACAACCATGAAAAATCCCAGAATATCTATAGTCTTTACACAAAAATTAAGCAAAACTGTGTTTTTACCATAAACTTTGTAAGATTTTGACTTTCAGCTCACTTTCACTCATCGTGGTGAAAAAAAAAGTATTGACACTACTGTGGCAATAGCTTTAAAAATTAGCGCAACTAACTACAATTCTAAAATGGTATAATATTCTAGGCAAACTAGCCAAAAAAATATGCATAGGTACTATTTCAGAACAACAACCATGTTTCGCAAAGTGTTGATAGTAATCACTTTTACTATGTATCCAAAATGTTTGTATTGTATGTTATTAGTATCTAAACGAGACATGTGCGTAGTAGTTTTAAAAATTGACGCAACTAACTACAATTCTAAAATGGTATAATACTCTAGGCAAACTAGCCAAAAAATATGCATAGGTACTATGTATAGGCGTAGTCTGGGCTAGTGGACTAACGCCGTGTTTGACAGAAGAACCTAAGGTTATAGTTTGAAGTACCTAAAGCCCTTAAGTTCTTAGCCTATCTGATGGGATACCTGCACCGCGCTACCTAAGGTGACAGGTAGATGTGAGATGGATGTTGGGTGGAGGATTGGTAATTCTCACTGCCAGTCAAGCAGACTCACTAGACTGATCAGAACTGACGGCTAAGGGTGTCTTGGCCACAGTGAGATGGAGGTTTGGGTGGAGGATTGGTAACTCTCACTGCCAGTCAAGCAGACTCACTAGACTGATCAGAACTGACGGCTAAGGGTGTCTTGGCCACAGTGAGATGGAGGTTTGGGTGGAGGATTGGTAACTGTCACTGCCAGTCAAGCAGACTCACTAGACTGATCAGAACTGACGGCTAAGGGTGTCTTGGCCACAGTGAGAGGGATGTAACTGAGAGATGAATAAATTCAAATCTGATTTATTTTACAAAATGTACACCTTATATACTACTTATTGCTAATACACACATATACCATTTTGTGTTAGTGTGTCGTAAGTGTGAAGTGTAACGCAGCATCTTTTAATCATGTCAGTGCGAATTTTGCACATTTGTATGTTGACATGCTTTACTTGTATGTTGACATGCTCTACTTTTGAATTTGCTGCGTTGCATGTTCAATGTGCATTGAACAACTATTTCAGAACAACATCCATATTTCGCAAATTGTTAGTGTTGATAGTAATCACTTTTACTATGTATCCAAAATGTTTTTATTGTATGATATTAGTATTGGAAAGAGACATGTGCGTAGTCGATAAAATATGTTAATTATTAAAATGGCACGACATCGCCTTCTTCTGTGCATGTGATCCGCAGCCTAAATATTTTTAGCGAAGCTCATCTAAGGTTGCAAACCCTGTCCTACAGACAACACCAATAAAAAACGTCCAGGGGATGTAGATCGGGTGAACGGGGTGTCCATAGGATAGGACCAAGTTGCCCGATCCTGCGCCCTCGATAGTCTTGGTCTAAGTATGCTCGCACAGGAAGGGCATAGTGAGCTGGGCCACCATCTTTTTAAAATAATATGTTTTGCAAATCACTTAAGGGCACATCTTCTAATAATCCTGGCAACGCATTTTGTAAGAAGTTTAAATAACTATTGCCATCTAAGTTTACTTAAACTTAAAGATCCCTATCACTTTTCCATTTATTATACCCATTCACAGGTCCTTCCTTAAATTGATATTGGATTGGATTGGGTTTGTTTTCTCTCATCAGGTGTAGATTTTCTTTGTTCCAGCTATGTAGATTGTGAAGATTTAAATAGCCATCGTTGCAGGTTGTTTCATCCGACCATTAAACTTTGTCTATCGAATAGGGGTGTTTTTGCAGCATCGCACGACAAAATGCTACCCGCACTGGATAGTCCCGCGGTAATAATGCCTGCACGCGCTTGTAATAATATGGATGAAGCCGGTGACGTTTTAAAATTCGATGTGCATTACTTTTTGGGATGCCCGTTACTGCTTGTATAGCAGGTACCGAGGTAGTTGAATCGTTTTCTATTTCATTGAAACTTCTTCTAACTATCTCCCATATCTATCTCTCTATAACTTATTTTATGGAAAACTTGCAACAAAAACATGTTTGATACATAGTAAAAGTGATTACTAACAATTTGCGAAATATGGTTGTTGTTCTGAAATAGTACCTATTAATAATTTTTTTGACTAGTTTGCCTAGAATATTATACCATTTTAGAATTGTAGTTGCGCCAATTTTTAAAACTATTTGCCATAGTAGTGGCAATACTTTTTTTTTTCACCACGATGAATGAAAGTGAGCAGAAAGTCAAAATCTTACAAAATTTATAGAAAACACAATTTTGGTTAATTTTTCTGTAGAAACTATAGACATTCTGGGACTTTTCATGATTGTGATCGATAGCAGTGCTATTTACGTTGCTAATACAAAAAAATCACAGATTTATTTGTAAAATTGTAGCAATGGCACTTAAAAATATAATAAAAGGTGTCCATTTTTTAAAGAGATCACTTTTTTATTCGTAATGAAAAAAAATAAGGGTAGAATTTTTTCTTTTTTTTTCTCGAGCGGTCATAAGTAGGCCCATCTGTTGGTGCCCGCTTATCGGTGAATTTTGGGACACCTGTATATAATAATTATATACCTACTATTTCAACCTGAAATATCGTTTTAGAGATTCATATTAAAGTGTATTTTCTAGTGGCGTGGCGTCTATACTAAATAGATAAAAATATTGTTTCTTTCCAATGGTCGTAAGTTGATAATATCACTAAGAGACAGGGAAATTGTAAATAAAACCCAGCCTTATCAACATAATAAAATACAATGTGTCAAGGTTCTACCCATTTCATTCATACCCATAGGCACGTTTCCAAAAATTAAACACATATAGATAAAATATAAAATGTTTATTTTTTCAGTGACACAACTCGCCTAACCTATCTTTCACTGTCACTATAATTCTAGATAATCAATGAAAAGAATATCTATAATACAGAATTAATTTTGAAAATGATTGAAATTAAAATAATTTGAATTACATAATCCCGGCGATAATCCACTAGATATGTAAGTAGTTATTGTTATAGTTAGTACGCAGGCATGTAAGGACGCACGCACGCACACGTACATATGAACGTTGCACATATCATTATCTAAAAACCTAGAGATGTCTGAAAATCATTGCTGTACGTATAAGAAGCTTAAATTATGTAAGAATTTGCCTTTAAAATTTTATGTTATTATTCTTGTATTGTATTGTATATGTATTGTATATGTATTGTATTGTATTCTTGTATTTATCTAAGTTTTAAAAAGAGAAATTTATATAATATAGATATAGAATATTTACCCCTTTATGAATAACGCTGTGGTCGAAAATAATTAAAAAGTGATAATCGAAAATAATAGCGAAAAAGACTTAGACCAAAAAAAACTTAACTAAACAATGATTTCTGATGTTTTCGCGAGCAAAACACAATGTAAATAAAACTACCTTACGGATCTAAATAAAACTTCTAATAAAACTACACTAGCCGTAAAGTAGTTTTATTAACTCAACGTAATATAAATTTATATGACATCCCTGTTAAACTTAAAGGACAATAATATTCAATGATATGAATATTAAATCTTATTAATTAACTTTATACATATTATTATTTTTAACGTGATATTAAAATACTAAATTATATAATAGGCTATTGTAATCAAGTAGTACTTCCGGCCTCACATGTACGGCTAACGCACGTCTTCATTATCGCCGCTGCTATCCTTGCCGTCCTTCATTCTATAATATATAAGATTAATGAGATGAATCAAAATGATTTCTCCTTATACAAAATTTATGAAATTTGCACATTCAATTTAAATATATAACAAACTCAAAATTCTACAGATATTCATCTAGCTTTTGTGTTTGTAAATTGAATTTTCACTTCAATAAGTCTCCCTTTTTAATTAGGATTCAATTTTAATGCAGAAACCGTTTAATTTCACAAAAAAGACCGGCGCACAAACATGTGGGAATTAATCTCTGAAGCAATCCAAACTCAATTACTGGAGTTTACTTTCGTCCAATGGAAAAGATTTCCTTTTTGTTACAATTGACGAACAAATTAACTAATCGTTTGAATTTCTGCCTAGTAATATTAGTGTAGTGTGGTATTATAATAATTACGTCTGTAGTTGTGTAAATACTGAATGAATAAGCAAGCTATGTACTGTTCCTCGTGGCTATGGAATAAAGTTATCATGATCATCATGTTCGCTGACATCCCACTGCTAGGCTCTACACAATAGAAGGGAAATTGATCTACTATGCAATGCTGTTCAGACGTGTTAGCTTAGTGTTTTATTTCAAGTTTTTCTTCTCTTGCATGGATATTATGTGTATATTGTAACTCTTAATCGTCTTTAACGACACCCACGAGTAAGAGAGGGGTGATGCATTGTATTCTGACTCCGTCACCACATGGACATTATAGTGCGTCATAATTTCTTCTTTTCCTTCGTATACCGTAAGACATGCGTGGAAAATATAAATAAATAACGACATTGCATGAGAAGAAAAAACCGGCACACAATCGTGTGATAATCGAACTAGCTAATATAGTATAGGTAACTAATTTTCTTCTACCCACGAAATAGCTTTAAGCTCAACTCTAGAATAGTTCCACTACATATTTTGAAAAATAGAGTAGGTAATCATTTTCTCTGTTATTTTGAGATATAGATTATACATAATGAGCGACTGAAGACAAATTCTCACATTGTCAGTGATCTGTTAAAAAGCTGGAAAAGAATTGCACGATAAGCTACCCCATACATCCCTCATTGAATATCAACATTAAACATGTGCATAGCCTCATTGAATAGCCACACCACATTTTTACTAAGGACTACGAGTACGTATGATAGCTCCAGCATAAATGCATGAATACACCTTTTTAAATATCGAAAAATACTATTCTTACATATCCGTGATGGTGATTCTACTATCGAAAATCTTAAAACCATATTTAATTAAATTGGTATTTTTTGCTTGGCTTCAACTATCGATTATAATGGTTAATTTCAACTTTCCATAAATGGTTATCATCTCATTACACACTTTCTCATTCTCATACACAATGGTAGTCATCATCATTATTTCAGCTCATATACGTCCAACTGTTCGCTCGAGCCTCCTCCACAATAGGAGGGAAATTAGATCTACTATACCATGCTGTTAAGACGTGTTGGTATACAGTAATTTGAAGTTTTCCTCATTTTGCTTAAGTGTCCATATAATATGTTACTAGCTGACCCGGCAAACGTTGTTTTGCGAAAACTGTAGAGGGAGTGAGAGAAGGCATATTGCTTGAGAGAAATAGGAGACTATCTTCATCCCTACTCTGTGCTGTTTACTGGGTGAGAAGTGACACCGGGAGACACACGGAGGGGATAACTTACTAATTATTATAATTGATGTTATCGAGCGGGATAAAAAATGATCAAATTATTAAAATGACTATTAAAAAGCAGGGGTTGGTGATAGAAAAGTAAAAATTTAGGATTGTATGTATTTTTTAATGCCACATAATAAAAAAATAATAAAAAAAATCGTCCAAAAAATAATAAATAAAAATTTGGGGTGGACATCCCTTATCACTTAGGGGTTTAAAAAATAGATAGTAGCCGATTCTCAGACTTATTAAATATGCATAAAAAATTTCATAAAAATCGGTCAAGCCGTTTCGGAGGAGTATGGGAACGAACATTGTGACACGAAAATTTTATATATTAGATATGAGTACTTAATCCCTTAGTCGTCTTTCACGACACCCCCTACAAGAGAGGAAGTCATGAACTATATTCTTACTCCGTCATCACACGTTACAATGATATTATTATTAAACCTCTTAACAAAATAGTGGTCTATTTTTACACTCCTTTCTTCACTAAAACTTTAAGTATCGTTCAACTGTAAGGTGACGCCAATCGCATCCTCTATAAAATGAAAAATGGTCTACTATACGGAATAGACAGATCGGTCGACATAAGGTTTTTATATAACTTCGTAAATTATGTTTTCTGGATATAATGTTCTCTAATAATTTTACAAAACACACGTGCGCAAAGACCTACTCCTTTAATGGCATTAAAAGTTTATAAGAGCTTGACGACATACAAACATTTTTTACTCTTAAATGTAATATGCTGTTATAGCCACGAAACTTCAACTTATCGTTCTTTTGAAAAAGTTAACCAACGATGATGAAATAAAGATCTAAAATTAAAATAATCTAAATATATATCTATATTTTCATAAGGTCAATTAAGCAGTTATGATTTAATGTATGTTCGAATACGAAACATAATCAGAGTAAGAGACAAAAATACAAAAAAAATATATAAATTACTATTTTATAGTTTGCTTCCTATTTTTAATTAAAAATAGCATTACAACTAGTAATTCTATACCATCGATTATAAACATAAATATACAAAAATAGAGGCTTACCAGAATTGTGCCAGTCAATTTAAATTAATATTTAATGTTCATAGGGTGGAGACCCCAAGGATTACGCCTTAATTTCTATTAATTTACCCTAACGCAAACGATTGCCTGCAGTTTAATAGTATTGATTTTTCTTTGGAAATAATGATTTTATTATAATTGAACTAAATTTTAGATTACAGTAATAAAGTTAATTGAAGATGTAGACTGAATCCAATAGGATTGTAGTGTAGTAGTATGTAGTTTTGTAATTGTAATTTATATATAATATACTAGCTGACCCAACAAAAGTTGTTTTATTAAAATAAAAGGAATTCTCCTTAATATTGACAGCAGTGCCACCTATCGGGTCCAATTGTGAAGCTAAACCATTCTCGAATCCCCTTGAACATCAGTCTAGTCGTTTAGGAGGAATTCAGTGACATACATATATTTGTTTGTTACGCTTTCATGCTTACTATAAGAAATTGTTAGGTTAGCTAATTAGGCAATAACTTAAAACAGAAGGTCCCTTAAGTAGGGACTGAATAAATTAACCGATTTGGTATGACATGGATGATCCATGATGGGTCTTACAACTTTTTATGGTAGAAAAACTCAGTTGCAAGGCTTGGTTTTGTTACAAGTTTTGTTTTTAATAGCATCTTATTTCTTTTTGTAGATACTCCTACTTACTTTCCCCTCCGGTACCTTCTACTTCTTAAATACCAACAAAGGATTTTCTTAAAGCCCACTCTCTGAAAAATTAAACATCTCTCCTATCCGCTTCATTCATTTCTACCAAGGCTAGCCTTATGATTATTAGTGTGCTCTTTCATGTCAATTTTGGGCAATTTAGTCTACTGTAGAATGAAGGTGGCGAGGGTGGCGGCGAAGATAATGAATAGACACGTTGCACTCTTGTAATTTGTAATTCACCTTACAGATGTTACAATGAGAATCACCTTAGATATTCTAACTGGCAGTATTTATACATTCACATGACCTGAGCTACTGTGCAAATATTATACAGGATTATGTAGCATTAAATATTTATTACGGCGAAAGTTGACACGTAGACGTGTTAATATGATGACATCATAAATTAGTGAAATAAGAATCTAATACATGTAGTAAAATACAGGGATTATAGGTTTGATTAATCAACATAGTGTAAGAAAATACCGAGGTCTAAAATAATAAGCACTATTTAATAGTCGCGCCGGAAGCTGACAAGCGGAAGTCGCCCATTGTATGAGAATTATATTACCTTACAGAAATATTAATCAACTATTTACTTAATTATAAAACTACCAATTAAATTATAAACTATAATCAAGTCGGTTAATAATTAAGATGTACCCAAATTAGCCGTACATGTGAGGCCGGAATTACTACTTGATAATACTTAATGCTTTGGAATATTTTAGTGCAAGTTCATAACACATGTCCCATTTTTGCTTTTTCATTCCGTTGATTGACCATTTTACAAGTTACCTTTGAAAATAATTATATCTCAGTATCTATCTACACTTATTATTCAATTCATCATTCAGTCTATAACAACTGTTATCAGATGTATCACTGATAAAAACTGTTATCACTTGTATCACAGATAACAACTCTTATCATTTTTTTAACACTCATAACAGCTGTTATCAGTTGAATCATTGATAACAACTGTTATCAGTTAAATCACTGATAACAACTGTTAACAATTATAACACAGATAACAACTTTGATCAGTTGTATCATTTTTGACGTGTGTATGGCTTTCGAGATGTCCTCGTAAAAGGTCTCCACCTAATCGTCGGAGTATGCCGAGGTCAGTGGGTAAATGTGTATGACCTTCAAAGAATATTTCTTAGTAATTCTGGTAGGTTACGCTTGCTGACACACTGTTGATCCTTTCCACATTGTACATGAGAGACTTGCGATCGATAAACCCTATATACCGCCTTAGAAGAGCAGGTTTCTGATAATCCTACAGTTGCCCGCCGGATTTTACTTATATTATGATCTTCTCATCAGTCCTGAGTGTCCAAATCCTGTATGCTACTAGGGCCAAAGGTCGTTTTGTTTAGTATTCGGATCGCTGTTAGAGATTCTTCACACCCCGTGTTCCACCGCTACCAGACCTGCCACCAAAATTTGCCCATAGGGTAGCAGAGCTGCCATGACGGGCCAATTTCTGTTCGCCATATGAGGAATAATGCCATAGTCACCACGTTTGACAGGCAGGTTGGCGATCGCAGTGAGATATCATACATTTCCCCGGAAAGACCTGCTACCCACTCGCCTGGTGAATCTTTTCTTTTTTTTTTTAAGTCACAACGCCATTGCTCTAGGGGAATAATCCTTGCATTGCGGGGGACTTTACAAACATATAATTAACTGACACAAATTATAAATAAAACTACTTTTACGGATTATATCGCGTTTGTATTTGATTTATGATTGCCCGATGTTTCGAACACTTTGCAGCATTCATGGTCACGAGCGGACTAAGGTGTCTCACGTCTATAGAAAACTAAACTACAGCTATTATAATATATATATATATTAAATTATCGCCCGTAATCAAACATCCTTACTGGATCGTAAGCCATTAGGGATAAGATACTTTAGCACGTACACTTTCCTTCGGACTATGAGATTAAAGAGTTAGAGCACGCCCTTCGTCATTGAAATTACAAGTACGTACATATTTGCATCAACACTAGAAGGTTCCACACAGCTACGGTTAAATCTCAATAGCCCTCCTTGAGTTTTTGATTCATAAGTTGTAAAAGTCTAAAATTAAATTAAGAATTAACTTTATATTTTAGTGGTCGGATCACACTGCCGACAGTCTTCTGTCTAAAGCCGTGGGCCGGTCTATCCAAAATAGTACCATACTTTTGCAGAAAATTGACGTCTTAGTAATTTCATTTTGAACATTCGTTTGGTGAATGAGAGAGCCGGAAGCTCAACTTTCTGAGGGTAATTACCATCAGAAACAGGCAAATGCCTGTGATGGGTTTTAGTGACACTTTTAGTATCATCCAATCCCATTGTATACATTCACACTCCCTTCACTTTTTTTACAAGACTAGCAAAGGTCAATGAGTGGCAGTACCACTTACCATCATGTGCGCCGTTGGCTCATTCGGCACCAACAGCAATAAAAAACCACTGATCATAACAAGTATTTGACAAATTATGGAGTACTATAATTTATCTCCAAAACTACGAACGACTTGAATTTAGTTCATATTTTCTACTATTGTAATATCAGTTAACAATATCACATTGTACACAACAACAAAAACTAAATTTTAAAGTTGATACATTATATAAAGTCTAACATCAAATTAAATCAATCTGACATCAAGTCTGAAGGACTTAACTTGATACCAATTACGTACGAACGAAGACTGATTGGGAACATCGACGGTGTACTTAAGTATTAAAGACGTTGAATACCCAAACACTCGAACTGGGAACTCATTAGTGCCTCTTTGAGTCGGTTTGTTTGACATCCAAATTGAATTTATTCTCAGTTTCCAGTTGAAATTAATGATTGCTAAGAACTTTAGAGCGATAATAAATTATTTTTATGATATAGAAATAATTAAATACTCAATGTATTCTTTCAAAATCAAAATCTGTATAATTAATAAATTAGTTAGAACTTTAGTCTTTTTGCACCGAATGTCGTGGGTTTGGATCCTATATAAAACAATTTTTGTAAGATACTCAAATGGTTAAATAAAAACGAAAAAACAACTCGCGCAAACAATGTCAATTCGGTATGCTTGGTGGTAGGTCATTTTGATTTGTATTGCGATGAAAATACAATGCCAATAATACAGAGTATATGTTAAGAACAAAGAAATAAAAAGAACTATTCTTTATTCTTTAAATGTCTGTGTGGTTGCATAAATTGCAGTCTAGTGGCGTAAATTGAATATTTTAAGAATAAAGATTATTGGCCATTTAAAAGAACCGGGCATAAATCTGGAACCATACCTATGTCTACAAATGTATCCCAGGTTAATCAGAAATTATTGGTTTTTCTCCTTTTTTTCTGAAGAGAAAGTTTGATATCAAAAAGTAAATTTAGAAACAAGTTTTGTAATAACACATTGCACACGATTACTTAGTATTATATGTCAAAATGTGAATAAATTACACTTTTGCTTAACCGCCCGCCAACAAAAGCATCAACTTATGAGCATGAATAAAAAAGCATTCTAATACCAACGATAAATTTCATTAATTAAACAAATGCTTACGGAACTAATATTGTCATTTTGAGCTCTCGAATGATACAAAGTACTATACGGTCGTACGTCTATGGCATATCTAATACCAGACACATTTGCTTAATTGGTAACCAAGTGCAACGGGGCTAATAACTCTACTGACATATAAACTAAAGTAATTCAATTACTATGTATGTAATATGAAAGTCACATTTGCAAACACAAACAGGCGATATTATTTCCAAGTAATGGCGCCACAAAATTTCATTTTCGTTTTTCACGGTATACAATTTTATTGCCAGGATCAATTTTACGACATTCGATACTTTTACGGTTGTTGAGTCTTAAACGTAAAAGGGTTGCAGTTATGGGCCACGTGCCTACCCTTTTGGATGCTTGTTTGGAATTGTAAAAAGCAATTAGATTTTTGAATATTTGGTTAAGTAGTCTACTTTTGCTATTTATATATCCAAGAGATATCAATTATTTCATGAACTATAAATATTAGAATTGTTTGTCATCAAGATTATGATTTCTCTTTCTCCTCTCAAACAATGTAGGGAGACCTAATGGGCACAGCTCTCCTTCAGATTTGGGATATTAGCCACATACCACGCTGGCTGGACGGGTTAATATAGAGTTTAATTTATTTAACCTTCTTTGACTTTTGTATTATTCAAGTTTCTACAGTGATGTTACTTGCACACATTTTTTATGCCATTCACGGAAAAGGAACTGGTGATAATCGCTACCAGTGTGGTGATGTAGTAAGATTAAAATTCACCACACCCCTTACTTGCCCGTGGGTGTCGTAAAAGATAATAAAGGGATATAATAGGTCGTCTATGCCCAACACGTCGGACCAGCGTGATATATGTAGTTCTAATAGGTTAATTTCAATTCCATTGTGGAGGAGGCTCGAAAGTGTTGGGCACATGTAAATTATGTCGTATGGCCACGTGGACATCGCTCGACGAACCGACAACCGCTGGGGAAGAAAGGTTCTCAAGTGGTGACCATGTATCGGACGACGTAGTGTGGGACGTCTCTCCACTAGTTGGACCGACGACCTGGTGAAAATTGCTGGACGTCGTTGGGTGTAGGCGGCACAGGACCTTTGGAGTGTTGGGGATTGAATGTCATTGGACAATTTCTCCGGCGTCCGTAAAAGTTTTAGTCGGTATGCCGGCCACGCGGTGACCGGCGAGTCCCACACACTCCCCCGTCTATCACCGGCGGGAGACAGTGCCTAAATGCATTTCCACAGCATGAAGAAAGGCGGCTCAGGACCGCACTCTGTGGCGTAATATAAGGGAGGCCTACATCCAGCAGTGGACGGCGATAGCCTGAAATGATGATGATAAAGAATTATGTTTATATTAGCAAGGTAAAATGAGTAAATAATTCGCAGAACGGAAAAGTATATCTGCTACAACATTGTCTTTTTCCCTCCATTCTATAGTTTTTCATTATCATAATTTCTAACAAAGTTATATTAAGGTGCCCTGTATGTGTTTAGCAGACCTCTTCACTCTTTTTAAAGTTCAGCAGAGATTTCATTGAAGGTTTTTGTACTTTCTAATATTTGAACCAATAGCGTATCAACGTCCATTATTGGAAACTTTCTGAAAGAAGAAGGAACCGCACGAAATAATCGTCACGTTTGATAGACGGGTGATGATTACAGTTGGTGATATGAATTCCCAGAATAGTGCTGCAGGCCATGATCCTTAAACCAATTTATACGAGTCACAGGACGATAAGGTTTCTATTAATACCCTTTCCTTGTATATTATTTATAACGTTATAAAAAAACATTCTATCATTTCTCTGGTATAATAAAAATGATGTCAAAATCTGCCTAATATTTTCCTTTAATAATGGATGACAAAACAAGATAGTTAATCCAAAACGCTTTAATATTAGACGTATAAAGTGAAAGAAATATATATAAAGAATGCGTAATAGAAATAAGAGCTCATGTTAGAGATATAATAAACATGGAAATCTATGGAACAAAACGTTGAATAGCGGTGATAGCTTAGTAGCGAGATCAATAAATTGCTAGGCGTAGTAAATGATTAAATTACCTGTTTTGAATGAGCTAAGGTACATTTTAGAAAGTATAGTTATGGAACTTTCAAACATACACACATAAAATTCTGGCAAACTAACTGTCACAAACAGTAGCACAATAGCCATCAACTGAATTAGCACCAATTAGCACTACCAATTACACTGGTCACATCTTTAGGTATACTTTTTACAATTTTTTTTATCAGGCCCAGCTTTATGTGTAATGATGGTAAAAGTATGGGTCTGCTGGCCGATGATAAGTTTGGATACCGAATATTGTGTTTAGACTTGTTTGTAATACCTTTTCTTCGAGTTAAAGAACAATAACAATCACTTACATGATCCTTTATTTCCGTCCAAATCATAGGTAGAGCAAATGATAAATGCCTAGGTTCTTATTTATCCCAACCTAATAGAAGTCTCACACATGTTACACAACATTTAAGTAGAACCCAGGATTTATCTTGATGCCTTACAGGAAATCCAAAATCTAGTAGCATTCAAAGTCTAGTAACATTGTTCAATTAATGATGTGAAATTTTGACGTTGAGATGTGAAAATTAATTCTCCACACACATAACAGAAACTGTCGGGGTTGTTAGAACACTTTCATGACATATTTACGATGTAACTAAAGTAAATAAAGCGTGAGTTACTGGAATGCAATAGTTAAATAGTAATGGCGCTTATAATATTGACAAAACATCGCTACCCCGTAAATAATAGCGACGAGGACACGGCGCGCCACACGCTCGAGGCCTGCGCGGCTTGGGCAGTGCAGCGCCGTGAACTCGTCGCAATCATCGGTGCCGACCTGACGCTGCCGGCCATCGCTAGGGCGATGGTCGACAACGTCGGGAACTGGGACGCGGTCGCAGCCTTCTGCGAGACAGTGATCTCGCAGAAGGAGGCGGCGGATCGTCTGCGCGTGGAGCGCAGCCTCGATGAGGAGATCCGCCGCCGGCGACTGGGGCGGCGCAGGCGCAACTATCTGCGCCTCATGCCGCCCTAGCCGAGGCCGCGGGTGAAGTGACCGGGGATTAGCCCGTCACCCGCCGAGAGGCCGACCGCGTGAGGAAAGACCGACGTCCTCCCCGAGGGGGGGACGTCGGTCGATGGGAGGGTACCCCGCGTAGGGGGTATTCCGTCGGGCCGACCACTGACGACAAGTAAACCTGCTCCGGTGGTCGGCCCAATGACGAAGGCGAGGTGGTTTTCGGGTGGGTTGCGGGAGTTGCGTGCTTAAGCCCCTCTGTCGCCCCGGATGGAGTGGTGCGGAGGCGAGCCGACCGCGACCCACCCAAAAAAAAAAAAAAAAAAAAAAACCCCGTAAATAATAAAATATATAGTATTCTAATCCCTATAATGAAAACACCAGACCAGTGAAATACTTATATGTAATTTATTACGCATAAATTACCACAACTACATCTCCATAAATACATATAATTTACGTAATATTTCTATATGCTTACAATATCCGACTACATATTATTGATTTGTCTTCACTTAACTACGATGTATATATTACCACTGAATTACATCTATTCGTTTGAGTCCCCTATATATAGCCGTTTATCGCTATTAAACCACTCAAGCATGATACTCGGCAACTATGAATTTTGCCAGAGCATGCTTGGAGTTACTACCTATTGATGGGAGGTAATATCCTGTTAACCATAATTTAGTGATAACTAGTAAACATGTTGACTTTAAATCCTATATTCTAAATCCTTACTAATATTATAAATGCGAAATTAAGGATGTTTCTTTGTTTGTTTATTACGCTTTCACGCTTAAACCAGCGAACCGATTTCAAAAATTCTTTCATCAATGAAAAGCTATAATATCAGGGAGTGACATAGGCTATATTTTATCCCGGTATTCCTACGGGAACAGGAACTACGCCGCGGGTAAAGCGACTGAAATCGAAGCGAAGCGAGGGCGGGTTGCTAGTAGAATATTGTATATGGCGAGTATGGTAATATGCTAATTTCCATATTATTATAGAGGAGAAAATAGCGTACTAAAAACATATTATCGAAAATATATGTTTTTAAAAAATAGTAGCAAATTTATACGCTATTTCAGTCAAACTGTCTCATATTAGAAAACGGAGTAAGGCTAGACGACTTTCCAAGAAATGGACGTATTAAACAGAAGTTAGTCGGTGTCTGCATAAAACCGTTCGTAACTGAGTTCGCAATATCCCAGCTGCTACTGTACAATTTTCTTTACTTCTATAATATACTTTCACTTCTCTTCGGACCTTATGGTACACGCTTAAACCCCTAACTATAAGCAAAAGTTTAAATTAATTGCATCTGTTATTCCATGATACTATAAATTAGGCTTTTGTCGAAATTAATTTCATTAATTATATGTTATCTAAAAGCTAACTATTAAATATTATCTTTTCGTTTGGTGACGGAGTAAGAATACAATTCACCACTCCCTGATGATGATGATGACGATGATGAGCTAGTATATCATCATCATCATTGCAGCCCACACACTGTTGGGCTCGGGTCTCCTCCACAATGGGAGGGAATTTGACCTACTATACCATGCTGGTCACACATGTTAGTTTAGGGTTTCATTTCGAGTTTGCCTTCTCTTGCATAGATCTTATGTGCATATTATATCCCTTAGTCGACTTGTACGACATCCACGGGCAAAACAGGAAGGCTTGATTTGTATTCTTACTCTGTCACCACACGGAAGATAGCTAGTATGTAGTATTAAGTATATATATCATGTTAATACTGCGACTTATTACTATTCGTGTATCCAGTATCTACAATAGGAACTCAAATACTTAGAATAATAACGTATAGAAGGTAAATTCGCGCACAAAAAGTGAAGCATTTCAATTGGAGCCTAATGGAGCTTACGCCGAAACCGTTCCGTAATATACAAGGTCACTGTATTGCACGTATGTACGCAACTCTTAAAAAATAAATAGGTAATTATCACAGTTTGTGCATTCAAATGGTGTCATAACATATTTGAAAAACTTTAAAAGTTTTTTAACATTACTTTTATAAGTATTTCGACGATTAATGTTAATAAAAACAAAATTTGATTTCATAATTTGTATAGTGATGTGCGTGTGTACGTATGTAATCAGCTGCGCGCATGTAGTATTTTTAGATTCATGTTTCGAACGTTCGAAGTACCGACACTATCCTTCTATACGTTATTATTCTAAGCTTAAATACAATAAGATTTAATTTTTATATGTAGGCGGTAAATTTTCCATGTGGTAATGTAATTAGTATAAAATTCGTTAATGACATCTATACAAAAAAAGGAAAACTCAAAATAAAACGCTTTACCAACGCATCTGACCAGCGCCCCTTCTATCACAACTTCTGGTAGAGTAGATAAATTTTGCTCTTATTGTGGACGAGGCTAGGGACCAATAGTGATGATGATGATATATATGTATACCTTATTTTCTAGCTTGCTGTAGTTTGGTCCACATATGCTTAAAGCACTCGGAGAAATGGAATGGAAAAGGGAAATTGCGTTCAGTCCAATTACTAATCGCATTTCACCTCCCCGCTATTGAAAAAACAACCATTGCTTGACGTCGTGGATGTCTTAATATAGAAGTTCACTCTAGGCGCTATTAACATTTCTTGTTCGTGATAGTTACGCTGATTAATCTTAATATATATAAATTACGTGTTTGTCCGCGATGGACTCCTAAACTACTTAACCGATTTTAATCAAATTTGTACACCGTGTGCAGTTTGATCCAACTTGAAAGATAGGATAGCTTACATCTTAATTTATAGTTGCAATATTATTTTATTGCAAATTATTTGTCTATTATTTGACATTCACAATTATCTGTTAACTCCAAACGATTTCAACAGATGGCGATATCTGTTAACTGGATTGAGTAATTATTTAATAGATGGCGCTGCTATGTGAAACCTACAAATGTGTCATATACGATTTTAACTTGCTTTTTTACATATATGCCATTTGTAAAAAAATATGACGACCTCCATGACAGATGTTCTCCTACAGTTCCACTTAAATAGTTTAATAAAATGTAATCTATCAAAATTATTAGCCATAGCAACGCGTGGCCGGGTCTGCTAGTTATAATATATATTTCATTTATCGTTTACTCAACATAAAATATTGATTTCAATGAAGTAAGTTCGCATAATTATTTAAACTTTGTATTTGGTTCTAACAAAATAAGGAATATATACTAAGGGATTATTTACAAAATTCACGAACTTAAAGCTCTTCCAATTGCATTGAAGAATCCATCTAAGTGAACGTTTATTCAGTGGTAAGACGCCAGGTAAGGTGTATTTGTGAAACACGCTTTCAATGCGCTCTTGGGATCGTTTTCTACAATTCGTACGGCATTTTCAATCCGTAAACACTTAAATATTTATTTGAAAGAAAATCATTTCACTTCTCTAGGAATATATAGATTTTATATCTTTGCGGCAATATTTGTTCACTAATATTTTATGGCAGTCAATATTGATACCATCAAAAACAAAACCTGTAAAAAAAGTCAAGCCTCGCAACTGAGTTTTTCTACCATAAAAACTTTAAAATTTTGTGAGATCCATGTTATACCAAGTCAATTAACTCATTCAATCCCTGCTTAAAGGATTTTTCTTCTTAAGTTATTACGTAAATAGCTAACCTAACAACTTCTTATAGTGACTATATCAATATTAAAGATCTTTTATGTTTTAAATAAACAGAATAACTTAAGAAAGAGAGAAAAGAAAGCAAGATATTTATTTGTTGTTACAATTGGAAAAAAAATTAAGACCAAAATTTTAAAAGGATTTAAAAATGTAAAAGAATAAATAGGTCTCAGTTGAGTTGAGAATAAGGCATATATCAGATAACTTATATAGATTAGCTTATATTTCCTTAAGTTTTTACAATCTAAATTAGTTGAATATATGTAGAAGCTACAATTTTAGTTTGAATAAGGCGAGTCTTGCCTTCAATAGGGAATATGCACGAAACTCCAAAATCAACAAATTATTTTTATTTGTAATCTTTATTGCTTAAAAAACGTACCTATATAATTATTTTTTAATTTTATCATTATTTAATAATTAAATTTAATTATCAAAAAGTGCCTTTTTTGAGATTCGCGCGCAAAATTTCTGAAACGCACCGCATTGGTTGGAGTACTATGATGTCACGTTTTGAACACGTGACACCCGAGTCTTCTAGTTAGGGCTGTCTATATTAAAAAAAAACATAGTTTTTCGATATATCGATATGTTTAAATATATCAATATCGGAGTTCGATATAACGAAAAAAATATCGATATTTCGATATTTTCCCCATGACCACTCTTTAACTTCGTTCATTGCGGGGTTGCCGTGCCAAGCTTTTTTTTATCAAATTCTAGGAGTAAGTGATAACTGATCATCAGTTTCATGCCAGCGCTTCTACAGTAGATTAAGTTTACGGTGATTTTGTAGAATAAATACTTTAGAAGAAAAGATAAAACACCAAATTTATTCAAATAAATATCGACCCTCGATACGTACTTTTTATTATCGTCCAAAAAAAGTTCAGTATATTTTTAAA
The DNA here is from genome assembly GCA_032191425.1 of Lymantria dispar. NCBI lineage: Eukaryota > Metazoa > Arthropoda > Insecta > Lepidoptera > Erebidae > Lymantria > Lymantria dispar. The sequence continues at coordinate 13,706,123 of CM063449.1, read as the reverse complement.
TAATAATATCTATATTTTGACATATCGATATTTTATCAACAGCCCTCCTTGAACCTTGGATAGGAGGAGGAGAACCTTGTGATATCAAGTTGCTGTTTGTTTCTAGTGATTATTTTTAGGGATGTGAAAAAATAATCGATTTTTACAAAAAAATAATCGATTAATAATTGATTTTTACAATCGATTATCAAAATAATAAAAGTCGACTATTAATCGATTTTTATTATTCGAAATTCGATCAAAATTCATCATACTATGTTAGAAAATAAAGCTCACATTTCCTAAAAGTCACCATAATCCTGTTGAGAGAAAAAAATCGATTATTTTAGAATCGATTTTTTTTTATTAATCGATTATTTTATAATCGATTTTTTTTTAATTAATCGATTATTTTATAATCGATTTCTTTCATTAATTGATTATTTTATCATCGATTTATTTTAAAGAAGAAAAAGTCGATTATTTTAAAATAGATTATTTTCATCATCATCTTGCTCTTATCCCAATTACTTGGGGTCGACGCAATATGTCATCTGTTTTGACATATTGCAAAAAGTTTCGGCAATGACTTTTATGACCGGCCGCCTGCCTGACGTCAACCCTCCTTGGGAATGTAATCGTTGACCCAAATGGTACCAGATGGAGTTGGTCCGGGTCAATCTAGGGCTCTTAGTCGTCTTTTACGACACCCACGAGCAGAGCAAGGGTTGGTAGTATTCGAAGCCGCTACCACACAGCATAGATAGATAAAATAGATTATTTTAAAATCGATTATTTTAAAATCGATTTATTTTTAATTAATCGATTATTTTATAATCGATTTATTTTAAAGAACAAAAAATCGATAATTACAAAATCGATTTTTTCCCTCAAAGTCACATCCCTAATTATTTTGTATTGTTACCCAGTTATTTCATAATAAGTTATTAGTTTTCTGTGTTCAAGTATTAATCTTGTGAATAAGTCTTATTACAATGACTGAAACCGGTTTCGTCTGGTCCATCCGACGTCCTCGTCACGTCCTCGACGAAGAGGACGACAATATCACACTCGCTCAACAAAGAGCCTACACGGCCCGCGAGGCCTTAACAAATAAATATCCGCGGTTCCGCCCTCGCCGTCGAGGTGCGAAACCGCGCCGCGCAAAAGTCACTACTAAAAACGTGGGCACGCCCACTTTGCCTCCAGCGACGCCCCAAGCCGAGGTCCGTTCCCCACAGGGGGAGCCCTTGGGCGATGTCGCTTAGCATACTCTTCTCCGGGTTGAGAGCCCTCAGCTCTCACCCATAGTCCGCGTCAAGCTGTCAAGGCCATCTGCGGCCAACAGCTGTACACACACAAAAAAAAAAAAAAAAAAAAAAAAAAAAAAACCGGTTTCGTCTAAGTATAGTCAGATAATCTTCCTAAAATAGACGTGTATATGATGAGCGGCTGACGTGCAATGACAATTTTAATTCTATGTAAGCAATATTTTCTGCTTCTCATTTCTTTCAACAAGAGAATTTATTTTATAATATTCTATATCTCCACAAACCGCAGATGACCCTGATGACAACATACTTCGCGTTTAATTCAGATTTAATGTCTGTTAAACTGGGAGGAATAAAAGCTGCAAGGTAAATAAGATATAATATATTTAATAATCGTAATAATAATAAAAAAATTATATTTTTATCGATATATCGATATTTTTCAGATATAGCGAACCCCGATATTGATACATTGTAAAATATCGATATGTCGAAAAACGATATTTATAAAAATATTAACAGCCCTAGTTGGCAGCCCTAGCAACTTGTACGAGTGTCGAGTACTCTGACGTCACAGAATACGCGCGCCGAAGTAGTCTCGTTTACATCGCCCATAAATAATGGCGATTTTTAAAAATTTTTTTTAGCGTCATGGTTATATTTTGGATGTGTTATATTTATTTCTAGTAATGTAATAACTAGTAGAAACGTTTAAAAAAATAAAAAAATATCATGCATATTCCCTATCAATAAAAATATACATCTTAAACACATATAGGCGCACAAACACACACATCTACACACACGCGCAAACGCACACGCACACACACACACACACACATATGTTCACAAACATACGCTTTTACGCCATAGCTTAATTTTTATTAATATTGTAAGATGTAAGTTTTGTTAACATACCTACACAGTTATTTTACCTCATTTTATAATTATTACCTATTAACCCATTTATATAATCTTAATTAATAGTTAAATTTAGTATATACTCTATAAAATTCAAATAACTAATACTAATAAATTTTGTCTGCTATCCTTGCATATACTACAAGTGTTTTTACCGGATACCGACATTATATGCATAATACCGTTTGCTCACTGCAAATGACGAAATTGACGGACACCTACATACATAATAATTAATTATTCTTGTTACGTTTTTAAGTGTTAAGTGGTGTTCTATAAAGTTACAAAAATATATGTGATTGAATTGGAGGATACTGTACTACCGTAATACAGTTTTAACTAGTACGGAGGACAGTGTAAACCTAGTGCAACAATATAATGGTTATTTTCAGTTTTGCAATGTAGCATGTAAGTTAAAACATTCCTTTTCCTTTGTTATGGTTTATGTAATTTTTATGTAATTATGTAAATAAAAATAAATAAAAATAGGCCAATTTTCGTTGACAAAAACAACATTAAGGCAAGCAAAGCAGTGAGCATATCTGGTATAAAATAATTAGATTACTGAAAGCAAAATATAAAATTAAGTTCACAGACTGGAGCAATTCCAAAGGTCTGTGTAAATTGCGAAAGTTGTTACCTCATTACGGCACGCTGTAGTCTATTCCAAATCAATATTATTTATACTAAGTGGTACTTTGTCTTCTAAGTTATTGGGGTTTGCTAACTCAATAGCTATATAACAAAAAGTAAAAAAATATATGGATTACATAGTTATCTTATTGAAAGTGCCATCCTCAATACAATTCTAAAAGCTTTTCATAGTCTCAAAAAAACATATATCTACTTAGTTATTTTATTTACACCAAAATCTCAAAGAAAAGGAATTACTCTTACCCTACTATCTAACGTAAACTTATTACTCTACTAACTAGATAGTTTTGTCGATCGCAAAATATTAACATTGAGTAAAAGGACGTATGCTTGTAAATTATTTATTGTGAAGACCTTTCTCTAAAATAGGTACAAGTCGCGCTTGCCTGAACACTCCATACAATTAAAGGCTAATTAAACCTTGAGAGACAGTTACAAAGACCGAGTTGTTGCAAAGTGGTAATTATCGTTTCTTCCGTAGTACTGCAATAAAATTTCACTTATTTTGTTTAAAGTTTACATAAATTTCTATTCATACTTTTTGTATTAGCAAAATTTTAACCCAATTTGATAATTTTTTTAATTCTTGATCCGTCAACATTTTGTTAGTGTAGAAATTTTAAAAGATTGTGCCACACAATTGAGTGAAATATCCATTATTAAGTGTATATCATAATTTTACAAATATCATTATCATTTTACATCCTTAGTAATATTATAAATGCGAAAGTAAGTTTGTTTGTTACGCTTTCACATTTAAACCACAAAACATATTTTTTAAAAATTCTTTCATCACTGGAAAGCTATAATATCAGGGAGTAACAAAAGCTATATTTTATCCCGGTATTCCCACGGGAACGGGAATTGCGCAGGCAAGGCGACTGAAAATGAAGCGAAGCGAGGGCAGGTTGCTAGTATATATATAATTTTGAAAATATTCCAATTTTTTCTTTACCATCTAATCTAGAATAATATTATTTTATAATAATAGTTGAACAATTTTATTTTCTCTTTTTACCTGCCATCGTGGCTTGAGAACTCGTAGTAATGTGTAAGCCGAATTCCTTTTCCGAATTCGTATTCCCTTTCCGTGTGGTGACGGAATAAGAATACAATTTACCACTCCCTATCTTGCCCGTAGATGTCGTAAAAGACGACTATGGGATAAAATATGCACATAACATCTGTGCAAGAGAAAGAAAACTCGAAATGAAACTCTATACCAACATGTCTGACCAGCATGGTATAGTAGGTCAAATTCTCTCCTATTGTAGAGGAGGCCCGAGCCCAATAGTAGACGTATGTGGGCTGCGATGATGATTCCCTAGTCGAGGACGCTAGCCACGAGTGACGGGCAATTCCCCGAATAGTGGTTACTCTGGTACCCGCGGAGAGGTTGACTGCGTAAGGGCGACGCCCCGGGGGTGGCAAGAATGATCCGGCCGGGTTGGCCACGGATGTCAAGGATTGAGTACTAGTGGTAGGCCCAATGGCGAAGGGGAAGAATACGGCGGGTTATTCGGTCGCACACCGCTCTTTCGCCGCGTCCAGGGCGGCGGGCAAGCACAGCGTGCATCCACACTATCTTATGCCAAAAAAACTGTAAGTATTAAACAATTTTGGAAGTATTTAATTCCATGTTATTTTTTTGTTTTTTGTGGGTGGGCTGCGGTCGGCGCGCCTCCGCACCACTCCGTCCGGGGCGACAGAGGGGCTTAAGCACGCAACTCCCGCAATCCACCCGAAAACCACCTCGCCTTCGTCATTGGGCCGACCACCGGAGCAGGTTTACTTGTCGTCAGTGGTCGGCCCGACGGAATACCCCCTACGTGGGGTACCCTCCCATCGACCGACGTCCCCCCCCCCCTCGGGGAGGACGTCGGTCTTTCCTCCCGCGGTCGGCCTCTCGGCGGGTGACGGACTAATCCCCGGTCACGTCACCCGCGGCCTCGGCTAGGGCGGCATGAGGCGCAGATAGTTGCGCCTGCGCCGCCCCAGTCGATAATAATAATCGATTAATTAATAATCGATTAATTCCATGTTGTGACGCCGTAAGAATACAATTCATCACCCCACATCTTGTCCGTGGGTTTCTTAGAAGACGATAAGGAATATGATATGCATATAACCACTATTCAAGAAAATTTGAAACAAAACCCTATACCAACATGTTACACCAGCTTAATATAGTAGGCCATATTCCCTCCTATATCAGTCAGTTTATTAGTCAGAGATCGTTTCGATCTCTGACTGATAAACGAGATTATTTTTGTAATCAGCTCCATTTTAATCTCCACCACATTAGAACTTCAAACCTGCAAAAGTTTTCATAAACCTTATTTAAGGTAATAAATCACCAATTTCCAAATGATTTGATATATTTTTGTATTATTTACTAGCAACCCGCCCTCGCTTCGCTTCGATTTCAGTCGCCTTACCCGCGTAGTTCCCGTTCCCGTGGGAATACTAGGATAAAATATAGTCTATGTTACTCCCTGATATTATAGTTTTCCATTGGTGAAAGAATATTTGAATTTGGTTCGGTGGTTTAAGCGTGAAAGCGTAACAAACAAACAAACAAACAAACTTACTTTCACATTTATAATATTAGTATTACATAACTATACTAGAACTATATTAGTATTACATAACCTATGTTATTTTAGTTACGTACCTTGTGTACAGTACTGACACTAATGATCCTGTCGTAATTTCCTTGGCGATGAAAGCCTAGAAAATGTAGGCCCGTATACTATTACCATTGCCGGCCACTTAATCAACCTAAGTACGTAAGAATTCTTACAGCCTGAATGTTTTACCTGTTCGGATTCTCAGTACGATATTAAAGTATTTTGTTCAAGTACCTATACGTAGTTCTTAAACTCAAAGTTTAGAAAATTATTCATGCTCTTGCATTTATAACTTTCTAATCTTTGACTTTAGGATCTACATTATACATTTATACATATAGAGCAGATAAATATCTACCTACAATAATGTAATTTATAATATGTTGTAGAAATAACTTTCACAACATTTCATTAATACAAAGTTTATTATTACTACACGAGCATAACGCACAAGTTTTGATATTACAACGAACACTGAAATATATATGCATGAACTATTCGTAATTATTTGAGTTAAATACATATTTCACATCTATGGGTAGGTTTATTAATAGGGACAAATTGACGCCAAAGTTTAATAAAGGCTCTTATTGTTTCTAAAATCAAACTCATTGTTAATTTCCTGGTGTAATCTTGTATGTGAAACTGAAAACATTATCAGCATAATTCTGCTTTTATCCTATTTACTTGGGTTCGACGCTGTTCGAAGCGTTGGGCATTTTTGAGATTGGATAATTGGACTCACGACACCATCACTGTTACTGATACCTCTGTATATATTCGTCTGCGAGGAAGTGATCTCGCAGAAGGAGGCGGCGGATCGCCTGCGCGAAGAGCACAGCCTCGATTCGCCGCCGGCGACTGGGGCAGCGTAGACGCGAGTACTTGCGCCTCATGCCGCCCTAACCGAGGCCGCGGGGGACGTGACCGGGGAATTAGTCCGTCACCCACTGAGAGGCCGACCGCGTGAGGAAAGACCGACGTCCTCCCCGAGGGGGGGACGTCGGTCGATGGGAGGGTCGACCCCAAATAGGGAGTATTCCGTCGGGCCGACCACTGATGACAAGTAACCCTGCTTCGGTGGTCGGCCCAACGACGAAGACGACGTGCATCGTGGGTGGGTTACGGGTGCGCGTGCTTACGCCCTTTTGTCGCCCCGGACGGAGTGGTGCGAGGAGCGCGGCGACCGCAACGCACCCCCCAAAAAAAAAACCGACTAATCGACATATATTGGTTCCGTTTATACGATAGTTGAGTTTGGGTTGAAATACATTGATAATATACCTAACTGTATATAATATAAACATATCATCATCATCATCTTGCTCTTATCCCAATTACTTGGGGTCGACGCAATATGTCATCTGTTTTGACATATTGCAAAAAGTTTCGGCAATGACTTTTATGACCGGCCGCCTGCCTGACGTCAACCCTCCTTGGGAATGTAATCGTTGACCCAAATGGTACCAGATGGAGTTGGTCCGGGTCAATCTAGGGCTCTTAGTCGTCTTTTACGACACCCACGAGCAAATCAAGGGTTGGTAGTATTCGAAGCCGCTACCACACAGCACATATAATATAAACATATATTGTATATATATACAACATAATTATATATTCATGCGTTACTTTTTAAACCGAAAAACAAATCATAATAGTTAAATCAATAATTTTGGAATGCTGCGCCTTTTCATATGCTATTTAATGCGCAAATGCAATGCATTTCTCGAACAGTCCTCATGGCGACAGAAGTGAGAACTTAAAACTATGAACAAACAGTTTTTATTATTGCATATAAAAATTAATTGTTTAATCTTAAACTAAAATTTGTATATTAAAACTTTTTACATTTATATAAATTTGATATCTATAGCACACATATAGTAAGTAACATTGACATATGATATAGTTTTAGCTTAACCAGTTCACGTAATCATGTCGATGACGACTTACTTGAATTTATTCCCCATCTAAACCTGCCTATAGAAGTTTAAACTCAAAATTCAAAAATGAATATTCATTAGGAAAATCAAAAACCATTTGTAACTTTTTCGCGAAAGAAAATAGATGTTACTTATATTTTGTTTAAATTGGTTTATACTTAGATTATATTCCAATTTTCGTAATCTTCGCAAATTAATTCTCTTAAGAAAACATGACGCTGTAAATTACGACCACAAACTTTCATTTGTTTAGACAAAAAAAATAAACTAGGTATCAAATGTAATGTGTCATCTAGGTCAATGAATTGACACCTGTATAGCTGTGAGTTGCTCAATTAGTAATACAAGGTTGTATGTTAAGTTATAGGGCTGCACGCCACCTTTCCGTGACTCCAACGGATATGGAGTATCACCAGACTATAAAATATCAAAAACAAATCATGTTGGCATTTTTAAACGCCTAGCTCGCAGTTAATGTTACATTTTAAGATAGATCACCTAAATAAACTTTTCAACATTCGGTTATATTTGCCTTGAGCAATATTGACGCGCGTTCATCGTACCGTAAATTTGTTTCCTGTAGCTCAAACAGTTCGGCTTTTGATTTTCAACCTCAATAGAGTATTCAAAGGTATAAGAATCAAAAGGAGCAACGATCCGTGCATTGCGTGGCTTCCAATTTTTATATTCAGGCGTGATTGATAAATGCTGTCAAACGGGAGTAACATAAAATATTGAAACTCTTGAGTTTCTATAGTGAAAACTTAGAAGCGGGTGTAAGATATACATATATATAACTTGGGTTATTAAGTCTAGTATTAATTTTAAAATCTTTAAAAACGTTTATTTTATAAGTATTACTTTCTTTTGCATTTATTTCTATAGATTTCGTTTCAATTAAAGCATATAAGTGTAGTTGAGAAGTGTAGCTCTTAGGTTTTTTGAGTCAATCAATAAATATAATTTTATTGTTTATAATATTTTTATATCATTTGATGATGTTTTAAAACAAATGAAACCAAGGCCAAACGACTAAAATACCATAATTTATAAAATGAAGTCGAAATTAAACGGCTTTATCGTGAGGAGTAAATTAAATTTATATAATTTATTATTAACCCATTAAATTTATGCATATTGGATTTGTATTAACTAATTCTTTTCCTTTCTCCTGTAGACAAAGATGCAATTTTTGCTTTTAAGAGTTTATTTTGTTCCTATTGCGGGTTACTTAAAATTTTCAATTTTTCTATAGAAGAATGATTGGCTTTATAGTTTCTGTGATACAAAAAAAAACACTTATACAGGTATAATAACGTGTTTGCGGTTTCGATTATTGTCAATTATTTAATTTCGATTAAACTTTAAAACATATACGACAAATTTTAATAATATTTTATGATATTTGCACTATACCTAAACAAAATCCTCTAAATTTCAGTAGAATAAGTCTAAAACCCATCGAAAGATCATGTCAAACGCATTCCCGAAGTTTCGAACACGTTTCAGCGTTGCTGGTTTTCATTTCAACAGGATAAAATCCATAAAAAATAGTTTTATTTCAAATGTGCAATAATCGCGTAAACATCAGAAACCATCATCATGCTTCAAAATAATATTAGAACAAATGAAAATACACTGTAAAGACATATTCATACATTCAGGCAAAAGTATCCGGATTAACTGTAATTATTAAAGTATTGTTATTTTTTATCAGTAATTTAATGTTTTCAATTGAATGCATATTCATCCAAAAATTTACCGTTCCTTAGTTTCATTAAATTAAATTTAGTTAATACACTCAACTGAGAAACTTGTAATACTAACTTCGTTACTTTACCTTCTAAGCCATTATATCACAATCTGCCAATTGGAGGGAATAATGAATCTCGGTAGGATAATGGATGGTATAATCATTTATTTAATGCCTGTATTACTTTCAAATATACTGTGTGCTGGCGGCTACGAATACTATTAATCTTTACGATACATATGAGTGTCGTAAAAGGCGACCAAAAGCTTTACATAAACCTGGGCCAATTCTATTTTTAAACGTTTGGTTAACAACTACTTTCCCAAAAAAGGTTGACGTCAGACAGGCGCTTGTTCATTTAACTACTACCAAAACTTTTGCAATATGTACAATGGAAAAAGAGTACATATTGCAGCGATCCCAAGTAATTGGGATAGGAGCAAGGTGATGAGTATTATAGGCTTACATTCAAAGACGGTAAAATAATTGATGCAGTTCTAAACCTAAATATAAACCTCGAATTTTATTTAGTTGCAATGTTCTTTTTTTTTGTAGATGGTGGCAGACAAGCAAGCAGCACGTCTGATGGTAAGTGATACAGGCGCTCATAGACCTTTGCAATACCAGAGGCACAGCCAGGCCGTTGCCGTCCGTGAAGAAAATGCTCTTCTAAATCTAAAACCTCGTTTAAAAAAAGAGATATATTATCATATAAATATATTAACTAATATATTAATGTTAGCTATCGCGCTCGGGAAACACACCAACAGGTAGTTCATTCCAGATCCTGCAAGTACGCAGGCGACATAAGTTCTGGAAACGTGGAGTTGACGACCATAATGTATCAAGTGAAATGAGTGAACCCTGCTACGGTGTTGAATGCTACGGTGGCAAACTGGTAACAGTCAAGTAATTCCTCAGAGAACTTCGCATGAAAAAGCCCGTAGAGTATACAGAGTGACCCAAAGTCTCTTCGCCACTCCAGCGACTTCATTCTGTCTGTGAGATTGGGATCGCCGTCGCTTCGAACAGCATGTCCTTGCAGGGCGTTAAGTGAGTCTAATTGATACATAGGCGCGTCTGCCCAAAAATTTGAGAAGTATTTCACATGAGGATAAACTTGTGCTCTATATAGCACTAGCAATCCATCCTCGCTTCGCTTGGGTTTTAGTCGCCTTACCCTCGTAGATTTACACCGGACAAAATTTTGTAGAGGTTTCTTGAGAGGAAAAATAGCTTAAGTTATTCCTTATCTAAACGCGTACTTGGTTGTAAAATATTATTAAAATCGGTCCAACTGTTTGAAAGATTACCCAGAATCAACAGACAAAAAAAATTAAAGTGCTTTTAGATATTGATATCGTGGAAATAACCGTGCGAGCATGAAAAAAAGTATTATTTTGACATAGCAAATAGACTCTACAATTTTATTTATTTGTATACATAAGACGCTGTCTTGGTATGATGTACCGTCTGGTTGTATTCAATTAACTTCTTTGTTAAAATTAATAGTTTTAACTTTGAAAAGTACTTAGTAAACATTACCGTTAGCCATACCACATATGCATAATATCAGTGTGGGTTTTATCTCGTAAACTTTTCTGTTAGCTGGCTCTCGCAGTCGGAAAATAACCAATGCATTTAAAATGATTCATGCTCTCACCGGAGCCACAGACAATTGTTTATCTATGCTACTGCAGCCATATTAATTACATTACTTAAACTTTATGTAATTTATGATTTAAAGCTTTAGTTCAATCTATATTTAAATAAATTTTACTCATTTAATAAGCTATATGATATTTTTGTAAATTTTTAAAACTATTATATTTATTTATATAAGTTGATGCCGCGCCTTTGCTAGTTTTGATAACTTAAATATTTATTATTTCACTGCATTAAATTCCTGCTGTGCGGTAACGAAATAGGAATATGTACAATTCACTAAACTCTTTCTTGCCCGAGGGTGTTGTAAAAGACGACTAAGAAATAATTATGCATGTAACGCCTGTGCAAGAAAAGGAAAAATCGGAATAGAATCCTATTTTTTTTTGGGGTGGGTTGCGGTCGGCGCACTCCTCGCACCACTCCTTCCGGGGCGATAGAGGGGCGTAATTGCGCACACCTGCAACCCACCCGCGCGGTACGTCGCCTTCGTCGTTGGGCCGACCACCGGAGCAGGGATGACTTGACGTCAGTGGTCGGTGAGTGACGGACTAATTCCCCGGTCACGTCACCCGCGGCCTCGGCTAGGGCGGCATGAGGCGCAAGTAATCACGCCTACGCCGCCCCAGTCGGCGGCGGCGGATCGCCTCATCGAGGCTGCGCTCCTCGCGCGCGCGATCCGGCGCCTCCTTCCGTGAGACTACTGCCTCGCAGAAGGCTGCGACCGCGTCCCAGTACCTAACGCTATCGAGCATCGCCCTGGCAATGGTCGGCAGCGTCAGGTCGGCACCGATAATTGCGACGAGTTCAAAATAGAATCCTATACCATCTCATCTGACAAGCATGGTTAGGTCAATTTCACCCTTTTTATAAAGGAGGCTTGACATCAGTAGTTGAACCAATATGAGCTAGATAATAATGAAGATGATACCTACCAAAATCCTGTTTAAAAACCACTTATTACCTTCGTAATAGATCTATCTTATCCCATTTTATAGCAGATTCTATAAATAATCCGCTTTGAATAATTTAGATAGCGTCACATGTCCATTAAACGTCACCGTAAGAAAAATCTCAGTGTGATATAATTTTATCCCTCGTCTCACTTGGCCTCACTCAACCAGATAGTGCCCGTTAATGAACCCCGCTTCTTGACACCGACATAAACCATAAATAAAAAAGTGTCGACTTCACGACGTGCATTTAAACTTGCTGTAGATTATCACTTATTTGTATTTTAGTTGTTATATTTTATCATTTATTATTGATGATAAAATAGAAATGCTGCATAATTACTTAATATTGTTGTTATCAATGATTATAATAGAAATAAGTACTTCTATGTCAAATAAATTGATTGCAATAGTGGTATTAATTATAATATATTATACATAATGATTAACAATTTCTATAGGAATTAATGAGAGCTAGTATTTAAAATATTAATTTATTTGTAAAAAAATAATTTTACCAGTGAAAAATGAATACCATAGACGGGATTCCAAATCAGATCCATCAAAATAATGTTCCAATCGCCCTATCATTTTGACCAACGTGGAGTAGCTTACACCAGTCACGTCTACCAAAAAGACGACAAATACGAGTGATAATTTGACTGTCATGCGCTAGTCCACTCTAGTTCAGATGTTAGACCGATTGGAACTGTATTTTGATAGTTCTGGTTTCGAATCCCACGTGTGGCATTTATTTTTCAATCCCCCCTTTTACTACTCTCCATCCAAACCTTTCTTTAATAGTTTCTACTTCAAAAATATACTACACTTTTCAATAAAGAAAAAATACTAAAACAATATTTGTTATAAAAAAATACACCATTAAAGAACCTACAAACCCGATAAAAGTTTAAATATTTACAATGAAACTAAAAACTATTATTTTTTATGTGTATTAACTATTAATTTTGCTGGTATAATCGAGAAATGTGCTCTCGTTTATACCAGTAAAATTAAAAATTAAGGAATTAACCGTAGCAGTGGTAGGACCACACTGTCGACAGTTATCTGTCTACAGCCGCGGGCCGGTCCGTCCGGGGCAGTACCATGCTCTCACAGAAAATCGACGTCTGAGTAGTAACAATTTGTTACTGCGCTTCGTTCGGTGAGCGAGAGAGCCGGAAGCCCAACTTTCTGAGGGTGATTGCGTGTGGAGGGTTTTGGTGGTGCCCTTGGTATCACCGAGCCTCAATGCACGCATTCACACTCCCTTCGCTTTCTTCGCGGTAGGCAACGGCCTTGTAAAGGTCCATGAGCGGCAACAACACTTACCATCAGGTGTACTATTTGCTTGTTTGCCACCGTCTGCAATAAAAAAAAAAAAAGACAAACATTTAATCCAGCAAAAAAAAAAGAAAAATTAAAATATATTGGTGCCAGCAACTAAGAAAATTACCTATCCATCAAAAATAAAAAGTAACGTCACGTTTTTCCATTTTATGTATATCATCTTAATTCCCATATGTCCCACTATTGAGCTAAAGGCTCGTCCAAGATAGGAGGGAAATAACCTTACTACTATCTCACCGGTCAAGCGGGTTGATATAAGGTTTTTTTTTTGTTTGTCTAATAAAGATGTTGTGCGCATTTTATATCCGACTTTTTATATATAGTCGCCTTTTACGACATGCACGGACAAAAAAGGAGGTGATGAATTGTATTCTTACTCCATTATACACAAACAATCATCATCATCATCTCGGCTCATACACCTCTCACTGCTGGGTTCGAACCTCCTCTGATAACTCTCTAATAAAGGAGAGAAATTGACCTATTATACCATGCTGGTCGGACATGTAGGTATGGGTTTATATTTCGAGTTTCCCTTCTCTTGCACATGTGTATGACCATATTATGTCCCTTAGTCGTCTTTTACGACATCTACGGGTAAGATGTGGTGAGTATGAATATGACGGGGATTGTATTCTTACTCCGTCACCAGACATAGTGTTTTTATGTAAATTAAACTTAATAAAACGGTCATGTAAGCTCGGTCACTGGAGTTTTTCTTTAAAAAGTGTAGTAGATTATATGAAAAAGTAGCATAGTCAAACGTAGTGCAGCAATGCTTAAATCAACACTGCTAATTGGCATCTAACTGCAAACGGATTCAGTATTGAGCTATATTAAGCATAAATTTTGCTTACTGTTAGTTGAACTTAAATCTCAGCAATTTATTTAATTGAATAAATATAAACGGAATTATATATTTTTTTTTATAACTGAAGCTCATAATTCGTATGTATGTATATATAAGTATGTAATATAAGCTTTTCGTGTGGTGATGGAGTAAGAATACAATTCATCATCCCCCGCTTTACCCGTGGGTGTCGTAAAAGACGACTGAGGGATTTTTATTCAGATCACATCGATGCGACCAAAGGAAAAACTTGAAATGAAACTCTATGCCAACATATCTGACCAGTGTGGTTATAGTAGATCAAATTCCACTCCATTGAGGAGGCCCGAGCCTCCAAGCATATACATTCTCGTTATCTATCCATACCAACTAATAAAATTGGAGTGTCTGTTTGTAATGTCAAAACAATAGGTTTTTTTCATGCTCACGCGGTTATTTGCACGACACCTATGACTAAAATACAGATTACAAAATTTTTATGTCTGTCTGTCTGTTTGTTCCGGGTAATCTTCAAAACGGCTGGACCGATTTCAAAAATTCTTTCACCAATGGAAAGCTATAATATCAGGGAGTAAACTAGGCTATATTTTATCCCGGTATTCCCACGGGAACGGAAACTACGCGGGTAAAACGACTAAAACCGAAGCGAAGCGAGGGCGGGTTGCTAGTATATTAATACGTGAAGCAAACACTTTGTACCCCTTTTTACGAAAATTACGTGGATGGACAAGTATGAAAAGCACAGTTGAAGTATATAATGAGGAGAAGTGCATAAAACTGAAATTTCATATAATAATGGATTAGAAATACATTAAATTCATTAAAAATGGCATTACGCACACTTACACACACACACGCACGCACGCACGCACGCACGCACGCACGCACGCACGCACACATACACACACACACACACACGTATATACCCTTTTGTTTACGGTAAATCTCTGGTCGAACTGAATGTCAAACCATCATAATTATGATGAAAATGTCCAATAGATATTTATTAGTTATTAGTGATATATAACTTGCTCAATATACAATTATCTATACCAATAAATAAAATTGGAGTGTCTGTTTGTAATGTCAAAATAATAGGCTTTTTTCATGCTCACACGGTTATTTGCACGACACCTATGCCTAAAATAGCAATTAAAAAATTTTTGTCTGTCTGTCTGTCTGTTTGTTCCAGGTAATCTTCAAAACGGCTGGGCCGATTTCAAAAATTCTTTCACCAATGGAAAGCTATAATATCAGGGCGTAAACTAGGCTATATTTTATGCCGGTATTCCCACGGGAACGGGATCTACGCGGGTAAAACGATTATAACCTATAACCGAAGCGAAGCGAGGGCGGGTTGCTAGTCCATAAATAAAATTAAAAGAAAATGTGTAGCAGATAAATTAATTTAAATGAAAAAAATGGCCGAATTTCGACCACTCCGCGACCGCTAGTAGTTATTAATAGGTAAATCATTATCACACCGAGTTCTCGAATTCAGATCACAGGGCACATTTTTGGCCTCTTGAACTAAATACTAATTATTCATGATCAATCCTATACACCGATAATAAATTTTATCATATAACTTAATGTGCAACTATATTGAGATACATTTGTATTCGGCAATTTAAGCTCATAGCTATTACGTTTAGTAAGGTAAACTGTGAATAAAATTTAAATATTATAATGATGTTGGCGTTTTAATTATGCATGAACACGACTCTCATACCTATACGCCACAATGTCGTGTGACTTGCACCCAGTAATTATGATTATCACTGTATACAATACAGGCTTTAATATACAATACAGGGCTTTTAGAACAAAATATAAATTACTAATATACTACCCGGCTTACTTCGAGCTCAATAGCCAGCTAAATTAAGTTCTGAAGGTGGAATTTTTAAACTGGTTATTCTATTAATTATAAACTGATTATGATTTTTGATGTTTAATGTATTGAACATGTGAAATAAAATTACTTTTAAGGATGTTATCGAGTTGCTTATGATTTTAAAATTCACGACACTTCGAACAGGTTTCAGGGCTCATAGTCACGGGAGGGTTAAGATGCCTCATACCCAACAAGTCATCATTATTATAGAGATTTAAATATATCTATTCGCTACAGGATTAGTTATTAAATTTTGATTCACCATTTTAATTTACTGTCAGTACAAAAAGAAAATGTTTTTATACGAAAAAAAAACTTGAAATTGGTAAACATTAATTCCAAAGTTTACAGTTATGATTTATTCATGAAAAAACTTAGTTCGAAATTAATGAAACAACATAACACCTCCATTGAATTTTTTATATACGACCGCTATTAGACAACTAGCTAATTAACTATTTTGTTACTCTGTCGTCCTTCTATGTGATAAGTTCTAATTTATTGATTGCATTTATAAAGTGTGTAGAGAAAATTATTAACATCACCCCAGTCTTATGCCAATTACTTGGCGTAGCCTACACAACATTACCTCGTTTTTCATATAAACCTATCAAATGTCATCCCTGAGTTCACTCTCATTCCATTCATATCATGTTTCACGCAATCTATATATCGCTTCTTCAATCTTTCCTTGCCTCTGCTGTTTTTCACGTTCATACTTAAAACTTTCTTCGTACTGACGTAACTTTCAAAGTATTTCTTATACGTTCATCTCTTATTTTATTCATTCTCGGCACGCCGTACATTTATCTTAACACTCGCGTCTCTGATATATGCAGTCGTCACTCGTCTGTTGCTTTTGTAACCGAGCATGCTGAGCCATACAATATAGCAAGGCTATCAATGTTAAAGATTATAAACTATTTTAGGAGTATATTGTAAATATATTGTCCTTTAAATGCTTTAAATAATACATGTATATATACATTTATGTCACGCATATTGTCACAGCCTTTTTATAGCTGCGTTGTTGTTTTATATCACACCTTTTTTAATTAAAAATGCAAGCCATAGAAGCTCAAAAAGACCCACTTTTTTCGACTATTGTTTTGTTTTTACAGACAGATATATGCGTAAATTAACATTTTTTTATACGATTGAAAGTTTATAACGTCAAGCCTAAAAGCTCCATTCATAAATCGCGTAATGATATTCTGCCTTGGATTTATTGGCATCTTAATATTAAGTGATGCTGACAGTATTATTAAAAGGTTACATTTTAATTGAATAATCTTTTAATAGAAAGGATATTATTATAATAACCGTTTTTTTTTATATATATATAGATGATTATAATTTTAGAACGATCTGTGTTAGATGATATTTTTCGAGAAAATGTAAATTAAAATTTAATTTTGAAATAACATTGGAAAAATAATGTTAAACACGGTTCTATTGAAAACAATTATGTTAATAATATGTTATACGCTAATAAATAATCAGGTAGATTTTAGGTACTTTTAACACACCATTCCTCTTATCGCCCTAGGCAAAATAAATGAAATGCTCGTGAAATTTTTCTTAACATACATCCGCTCATATCATGATATTAATTATGATTACGATATGCTTCATGATTTAATTTTTGTCTAATTAATATCCTAGATCGATGAGAGGAGTAGCATGTTAGGTATCTACCTAATTATTTATATCTATCTATCTTCCTAAGCGTTTATTGTGTAATAAACACTAACAACATAATTATTTTTAATCAAACCGTGTAACTTATTTTTCTCTCTTTTTATTTTTTAGTTTTGTTTTATTATTTAATGTTTCTCATTCTATTCAGTTCCTCATTATTACAAAATTCTCGCCGTGATAAATTGCTGCAGTCTAACTCTTAAATAAATATTTATATATATATAACTTTCCATAGAATTTCGACTCATGGCCTCGTATACTTTCCTCAAACAACGGTATCCAGCTCGTCGAGACATTTCATTTACAAAACATGTTATTCATCATTTGGTTGGCGGATTTGTATTATCTTCTATATGTTCCTTTTTTTGATACAACCCTTTTATTTAATACTCATATCTACGGGGTTATGCGATAAAATATGTAATCCGTCATATTGTTGGCAGTTATTAGTGAATTTGTATTTTATTCGATTTGTACACTCTTTTGCTAGTCAAGCCCTTTCATTTGTTATTCATATTTACGAGGTTATGCCAGAAAACATTTAATCCGCCATTTTGTTGCCGGCCATATTATAATTACTTTTTTATTTTTCAACTCGGACATTATTCTACTTGTCAATTCCTTTAATTTGATACCCATATTGAAGGCGTTGTAATAAAATATGTATTTCACCATTTTGTGGCAGGCATCAACGAGAGGGTGACTGGACTGGGGATTTAGTTCGTCACCTGCCGAGTAACCGACGTGAGGGGAGGGTACCCCGCGATCGGGATATCTCGTCGAACCGAGCACTGAAGACAAGGAACTCTGCTCCGGTGGTCGGCCCAACGACTAAGGCGACGTACCACAAGTGGGTCATGGGGCCGCGCGGCTCCCCTCTGTCGCTATGGATGGAGCCGGTTGGCGAGCGAGCTGACCATGGTCCGCCCCAAAAAAAAGCCGTCAACTAGAATGGTAGGTGAAATTTTAATTAATAAATTTGACCCAAAAAAAATAAGTACCCTACTTAAGCTAAATAAAACAGTTCAAAAACGAACGTGATGTGCAAACTATTTAAATAAGATAGTAATAATAAAAATCCAAAAAAGGAAGAGTTACACTAATGCTTGCAATTTTATTAATGAAACATGAAATACACGCACTATAGCTAGTGTAATATAAAACCTAGAACACAGTAAAGGTACTTAACTTATTTACTCTTACATGTAAATATTAACTTTCGCGTAGTAAAACAAGGTTGGGCAAGTCGAACAGTAATCTAATAATGTTAGATGTGCCAAATTATTTATGAGACAGGAATTGCCTTTACCTGCAAAACTCAACTGCCTATAAGGATCGCCTGGGGAAATCACACATGAAAGGAAGTGAACTTGAAGTTTGGTTAGCCAAACGATACCTAGAATGATAAATCACGAATGGCCTTTGTAAGTTTCTTAATTCTACACGTTAAATATACTTACAGCTTAAGAAATAGGACAAAGTGATAGGTTAATAATACAATTCACCACTACCTGTTAATTTCGTGTGATACCCATTGTTGGACAAAAGCATCCCCCAAGAGTGAAAATGTGTTAGCCGAGGCCGCGGGTGTAGCCGAGGTCGCGGGTGACGTGACCGGGGATTAGTCCGTCACCCGCCGAGAAGCCGACTGCGTGGGGAAAGACCGACGTCCTCTCCGAGGGGGGGGGGGAGTCGGTCGATGGGAGGGTACCTCGGGTAGGGGGTATTCCGTTGGGCCGACCACTGATGACAAGTAACCCTGCTCCGGAGGTCGGCCCAACGACGAAGACGACGTGATGTTCGGGTGGGTTGCGGGTGTTGCGTGCTAAACGCCCCTCTGTCGCCCCGGACGGAGTGGTGCGTGGAGCCGAATGCAGCCCAACAAAAAAAAAAAAAAGGATGAAAATGTGGCCATAAAATGTGGGTGAAAATCACCACGCCGCCGCGCCGGGCACATAGGTTGAATGTCTCGTTTCAGCTTGTACCCGTCTCACTGCAGGGCTTCCTCCCCATCATCAAGAGGAAAATAGACCTACTATACCGTGCTGGTCAGATATGTTGGTATAGGGTCATCATTTCAGGTTTTCCTTCTCTTGCACAGATGTTATGTGCATATTATATCACTAAGTCGTCGTTTACGACATCCATGGGCAAGATAGAGTGCCGTGAATTGTATTCTTACTCCGTCACCAAACGGAAAGGGTTGAGTGTGACAAGCTATCAATATAACCTTACTCTCTACTCTCTTGGCTGATCCCCACGACTTTTATGAGAAAATAAGAGATGATTTGTATTCTTACTCCGTCATCAAACGGAATGGGTTGAATATTACAAGCTGTCAATAGAACCCTATTCGCTACTCTCATTGCTGATCCCCACGACTTCTATGAGAAAATAAGAGATAATTACATTATATTTTCTTACGCATCATGATAAGGGAACTCATCATTTTGATAAATAATATGTCATTATAGTCGTTCGCTAATTTTCTATACTTATAATAATATACAATAATTACGATCAGTTACGAGAAATATTACGTATCATTTTAATTATAACGATATATGAAGCCAACGCATAATTATTTCGTTCACATTATTAATTTTAGTGTATAATTTTACGGTGTAGTATGAGTTGTGACGTGAATTACAAATTCAAATCGTTTATTATGCAAAAGCCCGAGAGGGCACTTACATATTATCAAGTTAGCAAAATTAAATGAAATTATATAAAAAAAAATAAACTACCACCGGATCGGCACGTGACCGCTACTGAGAAGATCCGACAAGAAATTCAGCGGACTTATCTATTATTTTTATTTTTTTTTTCTTATTACTAGATATAAAAATGTGTACAAATATGTTTTGTAAGTACTAGCTCCAGTGTGATGCCCTTCGAACCACAAGATACGTTATATAATTCAAACAATTATGGCTGGACCAGATCCCACAAGCGGCACTCGATCACGTGTTAACTACTAGAGTAGCCATCACTCCCCTCAACAACTATGGAGGGAACATGATTTGCCCTTAATCATAGAGTATCTTTAAACACCATATACTTCTGATAGCAATTTTATGGTAATTCATTTTATTATTTAAAGGTCTCGTAATGTTTATAATGCACTCCCCATACCAGCCGCATGAGGATGCTGCCCAGGCTCTCTTTTGCCGAAATATCGACGAGATCTACCTATATCCTAAATGTTAACCCGACATGTTATCTATCAAAGTCATTTGAAGACTTCTTAGCTTTATAAATGTATGTTATTGTGGTTAATCATCAGCATCATCATCACAGGGCATATACGTCCCACTGCTGGGCTCGAGCCTCCTCCATAATGGGAGAGAAAATCACTTACTATACCACTTTGCTCAGACGGGTTGGTATAGGGTTTTATTGCTAGTTTCCGTTCTCTAGGAAAGTCAAAACTAAACTATAATATACAATGGCACAATCAACTATTAAGAAGTATACAGCTAAAATATGTATGCATATATATTTACCTAAACATGTGAATTCTAAAGTAGTTAATATATTTAGTTATAATAGAAGCCGTTTACGTAGAATGTTAATTTTCAGAACAATCGTTAACACAAATATGAGCAATGTATTGTAAATATAAATTTAAGGGTAGTATGTTGAACTCAACCTAGTAATGAAACAACTTTGAATCACTTTTAAACAAACAATGGATAACTTGGAGTTTCAAAAAGGGCTATTGCGTCTATAAAGCTTCATAGTTGATATAGTGGCAAAACATAACTTCCCTTAGAGAGGATCCAGATTCATATTTAAAGTCTAACTGTATCTAAATAGTAGGGACACGGCATAAAAAATAAAAGTATCGTACTCACAAAAGTATCGATACTTCAAAGTATCGAGTACCGAGTTCTTTTCATAGAACCTATGTTGTCATGAGCTTTTTTTAGAAATTGAATGGATGAAAATATTTCGGGTCACGTTCTAGAAGGTTAATTATGTTTGAACTAGATGGCGTTATCATAAATACGGGCCGTTTTTTTTTGGGGCGTGGGTTGCGGTTGGCGCACTCCTCGCACCACTCCGTTCGGGGCGACAGAGGGGCGTAAGCACGCACACCCACAACCCACCCACGATGCACGTCACCTTAGTCGTTGGGCCGACTACCGGAGCAGGGTGACTTGACGTCAGTGGTCGGCCCGACGGAATACCCCCCTTTTGGGGTACCCCCCCATCGACCGACGTCCACCCTCGGGGGATGTCGTATTCTCCTCACGCAGTCGGCCTCTCGGCGGGTGACGGACTAATCCCCGGTCCCGTCACCCGCGGCCTCGGCTAGGGCGGCATGAGGCGCAGGTATTCGCGCCTACGCCGCCCCAGTCGCCGGCGGCGGATCGCCTCATCGAGGCTGCGCTCCTCGCGTAGGCGATCCGCCGCCTCCTTCCGCGAGACTACTGCCTCACAGAAGGCTGCGATGGCGTCCCAGTTCCTGACACTGCCGACCATCGCCCTGGCGATAGTCGGCAGCGTCAGGTTGGCACCGATGATTGCGACAAGTTCACGGCGCTGCTCTGCCCAAGCGTCACAGACCTCGAGCGTATGCTGCGCCGTGTCCTCGTCGCAATCGCAGTGGTGGCAGGACAGTGTACTGTCCCTCCTAACGACCTTGGGCAGGTATTTGGCGAAGCATCCATGCCCCGTCAACACCTGCACCAGTTGGAAGGAGAGTATCGCGTGCCGCCGTTCCAACCACTGCATCAGCACTGGCCGGAAGGCCTCCATGATTGGTACCCAGAACCGAGGCCTCTCCAGCCGGACTGCCCAACGGGCAATTACGTCTCGGCGGGCGTCGACGCGCCAGGCGGTGAGCTCCCTCAACGAGACCACACCGCCCTCCGTTCGCACCCCCGACACTTGCCGATACAAACCGGCGAGCATTTCCGCCCCCAGGTCCCAAGGGGGAGTCCCGGCCAACAGGGACGCTGCCTCCGTCGCCACCGTGCGGTATCCACGTATGGCCCTGACCGCCATGGCCCTTTGTGGTCGCCACAGAAGAGCCCTGAGTCGGACGGTCAGGGACCCCGTCCACACCGGTACGCCGTATAGGGCCATCGACCGAATGACTTCCGCGTACAGCCGTCGGCACGTAGCGCTCGGTCAGCCCACGTTCGGCATAAGCCTCGATAGGGCGAACGCCGCGCCGACGGGCCGTGGAGCGAGCATGCGGAAATGCTCCCGAAACCACCATTGCCCGTCGAGCACCAAGCCCAAATACCTCATATGGGCCCGGATGCTGATGTCAACCGATTGGACGGTGATCGAGACGCCGATGGGAGGGCTCATGCGGCGCCCATGGAACAAGAGGGCGTCCATCTTGTCCAGGGCGACCCTAAACTATATACAATGGCACGATCACTTATTAAGAAGTATACAGCTAAAATATGTATGTATATATATTTACCTAAACATGTGAATTCTAAAGTAGTTAATATATTTAGTTATAATAGAAGACGTTTACGCAGAATGTTAATTTTCAGAACAATCGTTAACACAAATATGAGCAATGTATTGTAAATATAAATTTAAGGGTAGTATGTCGAACTCAACCTAGTAATGAAACAACTTTGAATCACTTTTAAACAAACAATGGATAACTTGGAGGTTTCAGGGCTATTGCGTCTATAAAACTTCATAGTTGATATAGTGGCAAAACATAACTTGCGTTAGAGAGGATCCGGATTCATATTTAAATCTAACTATATCTAAATAGTAGGGACACGGTATAAATAAAAAATAAAAGTATCGTACTCACAAAAGTATCGATACTTCAAAGTATCGAGTACTGAGTTCTTTTCATAGAACCTATGTGGTCATGAGCTTTTTTTAGGAATTGAACGGATGAAAATATTTCGGGTCACGTTCTAGAAGGTTAATTACGTTTGAACTAGATGGCGTTACCATAAATATGAGCCGTGAGGTCAATTTTAATATGGATAATTTCTACAATTTATTCGATACGATAACAGCCAAAAAGGACTCATTGAGTAAATGAATCGAATACAAAGTATCGAGTACAAAAGTATCGATATCGAAAGAAAAGTACTCGATACCTAAAAGTAACGATATTTTTTCGTGGCCCTCCTTAATACTGTTTACTTTAGATTTCTTATATAAATACTCAATCAGCAGGCACGAAGTTTTGAATAAAATAGAAGTAGAACTAAGAATTACAATGGGAAACATATGTATTACACTTCTGTTAGACATATCTATACCAGTAAATAAAATTGGAGTGTCTGTTTGTAATGTCAAAATAATAGGCTTTTTTCATGCTCACACGGTTATTTGCACGACACCTATGCCTAAAATAGCAATTAAAAAAATTTTGTCTGTCTGTCTGTTTGTGCCGGGTAATCTTCAAAACGGCTGGACCGATTTCAAAAATTCTTTCACCAATGGAAAGCTATAATATCAGGGCGTAAACTAGGCTATATTTTATTCCGGTATTCCCACGAGAACAGGAACTACGCGGGTAAAACGACTATAACCTATAACCGAAGCGAAGCTAGGGCGGATTGCTAGTTTGATATAAAATTAAAAGACTATAAAAAATCGGTTGTCTGTAAAGTCGGTTTACTGACGATAGTTGAACGTGACAACGTCATAAGAAAATACTGATGGAATGGTTTCATTTTTCAAACGAAAATTTTAATTTTATTTGTTTTGATAGATATTTTGTATGGATCAAGCCTTAAATGGAACGCCTCAGAGCGAGGTAACGCCGCATACGTCATGTTTTTTCATGTTTGCAGCCGGATCCATTGAATTATAAGACGTTGTCACATTAAAAATATAAATATATCTAAATACTGTATAAACCTCCTTGTAAACGCTGTGTAACAGCAGCCACAAATGCTATCATGCTATCGATCTTAACGTGTGTCGTAAAAGACGTCCAAAAGCTATATATATATATATAAGCCTGCAGGCTCACACCGTTTCTTATTTCAATCTTATAATGTGATTTTGTACAATGATGGGAGTAAAGTGATTATATTTTAACTACAAAAAAGTAAAGTAATTTTAATGACGCCACACGAATTTATTCATTCTTAAGTGAGAATAAATCAATGATATAATATTGTTTTGCCGTGACGGAGTCAGAATGCAATTCACCACTCCCTATCTTGCCTGTGGATGTCGTAAAAGACGACTATGGGATATAATACATACACAATAAATATGCAAGAGAAGGAAAACTCGAAATGAAACCCTATACCAACATGTCTGACCAGCATGGTATAATAGGTCAACTGGCCTCCCAGTGTGAAAAATGAATATGCTTTTTAATACGCTTTTATTAGCTTCAGAAGTATCAATGTTAGTATGTTAGTATGTAACGGAATCTTTGAACATGATTTTTACCCCCTTCAAAACGTCAGATTAACTCGAAATTTGGCATACTTATTAAGGACCGATGACAATTCAATATTTTAAACAGTTTGACCTGTTATACTTACTAGGATAATCAGGATTAGCGAATTAAGCGTATTTTTTAGTTTTTTTTAACTATTATATTTTTCTAAGATACCTATGATTAAATCAGTAACATAATATTACTTTTTAATCATCACAGCTCATATACGTCCTACTGGGATTGAACCTCCTCCACAATAGACGGGCAATTGACATACTACACCCCGCTGATGAGACATGTTGACATAGAATTTTATTTTTTGTTTTCTTTATTATCATCATCTATTAAGACGCCTACAGTTAAGAAAGGAGGTAGTAACTTGCATTCCTACTCCGTCATAACATGAATTAAAGCTAGAGGGAATATATGATACAAAACTTAGTAATATTATCCTTATTAATATTATAAATGCGAAAGTAAGTTTATTTGTTTGTTTATTTGTTTGTTTGTTTGTTACGCTTTTACGTTTAATTCACCGAACCTATTTCAAAAATTCTTTCACCAATGGAAAGCTATAATATCAGGTTGTAACATAGGCTATATTTTATCCCGGTACTCCCACGGGAACGGGAACTACGCCGGTAAGGCTACTGAAACCGAAGCGAAGCGAGGGCGGGTTGCTAGTCTATATATATAAAAGAAAGTCGTATTAGTTACACTATTTATAAGTCAAGAACGGCTGTAACGATTTGGCTGAAAATTGGTGGGGAGGTAGCTTAGCACCAGGAAACGGACATAGGATACTTTTTATCCCGTTCGATTGGGTTTTCTCGTGACGTGACATAAAACATCAAAGAGAATACAAGTCACTATAACAAAAACGCATCTGCCATGTAATAACAAAACGCAAATGACAGCTAAATTGCGCTGAGTACGGATCCTCCGTGCGCGGCATAATCCGAGACTAGATTTATGGTAATTTAGAAAATATATTTGCAAAAATATTATGGCGGTACGAAGTTCTCCTGGTCGACTAGTTTAAGATGAAAATAAAACTGTATTGAATCGTTATTGTTTTGTTGCTAGTATGTAGTGTTAATTCTACGTAATGCTAATGCTACGTATTTATCCCCTCAATAATTAGGTAAGTCAAATGTGCTACCGATCCTACTATTTAGCCAAAACCTTATATAGGATTTATTTATTTATTTTTATATAGGATTAGTAAGAGGATGGTATACACCATCCTCTTACTCTACCTATAGATATTAGAGGAAGAAAGTATGATATGTTAATCCCACATACTCGTAAATACGGATAAGGTCACAAAAACAATGACGAGCGAAATGTATTTTCATTTATTAGGTACTTTGTTTTATTTTTAATTTTTAGCATCATCAACATTTCAGCTTATCGCTGTCCACTCCTGGACGCAGGCCTCCCTCATGTTACACCCTACTCGTCATGAGAGGATAATGTTGTTATCGCCACGCTTGGCAGGCGGGTTGGCGATCGCAGTCAAGTGTTATACATTTCCCAGGAGAGAGCTGTTGCCCACTCTCCTGGTGAACCCGTAACCGATTCTTACGACGCGCAAGCAAGAGGTGGCGACAATTGTATTTTTATCCCATCGCCACACGGGGATAATAATATTTTTTTATTAAATAATGTATATCAACATAACAAATGGGCAAGATAATTAGAAAAGAAGGTAAAGTCGAAATAAATTACGTTGCATTCTTCTGAACGGTATCGTAATATTCTTCTTATTACGGAGGTATTCTTAGCCCATAGAGAAAAAAATGTTAACTGGAAAGGAATGAACTTGTTTAATAATTGCATGTTATTATGTATGGCAACCTGGCCTCGCTTCGTTTCGGTTTCAGTCGTCTTACCCGCGTAGTTCCCGTTGCCGAGGGAATACCGGGATAAAATATAGCCTATGTTACTCGCTGATATTATAGCTTTCCATTTGTGAGAAGAATTTTTGAAATTGTTTCAGTAGTTTCGGAGCCTATTCAATACAAACAAACAAATCTTTGCTCTTTATAAAATAACTAGCAACCCGCCCTCGCTTCGCTTCGGTTTCATTCGCTTTACCCGCGGCGTAGTTCCCGTTCCTGTGGGAATACCGGGATAAAATATAGCCTATGTTACTCCCTGATATTATAGCTTTCCATTGGTGAAAGAATTTTTGAAATCGGTTCGGTGGTTTAAGCGTGAAAGCGTTACAAACAAACAAACAAACAAACAACCTTACTTTCGCATTTATAATATAAGTATGGAAGTATGGATATAGACTAACTCCATCTTCGTGAATGACCTAAATGAGCATGATGTACTAAAACCATCTAAGCATTCTAATGAAACTATTGTGCAACCATCCATCCAATCAAATTACACCTATTGGTTTAAAGTCTACAATGGAAATAGATAAAAACATATTTTGTCTTGTTTATACACTTTTAAACGGTTTTAAGGTTTAGGTTTTTAAAGTTTTTAACCTTAAATTGGGTACAATTGTTCTTACAACTAGATACCAAAATCGATTAAAAGGACTAAGTAAGGCAATACAATAAAATCTATCCATTCTCCTCTATTTGGCATTTAGGCAATCGGGCATCTTGATACCTGAAACCTGATAACAGCAACTGTAGAAAATATAATTGGGATAGCCGTGTTAAATATGTAGGAACAGCGGACGAGCTCGCCACCTACATACTAAGGCTTACTGTGTAATTTCAACAATTTCAAAAACGCTGAGAGAGTCAGAGTCAGACGTTTTACAATGTCCTTAGTTTTCTATTCAAAAGGCGAATGGCGGCTTATGAAATCCTATGCCACCTAGTCCTTACCCTAAATAACCCGAATGGGACGCAATCAAATTATAGCGTGCCGATTAAAGAACAGAAATGCTTTATAATTACTACAGCTATGTCAGACATAACGCAAATATTATTACTACTTTTAGTTAAAAGCCGCTTCTCATATCTTATTCGACTAGAAAATATTTCAACAATGTTTTAACCTCAAACATATTGTTTAATATATGCTTCTCAAACGACGAGAAGATAGTTTGAAACTCGTTTATGTCAGCAATTTCTCTTCAAACAAAGTGAAAATGTTTTCAACTAACGCATATAACTGGAACAAGTTAAATGCTAGCCTCAACGTTTTACAATGCTAAATTACATACCTTCAGTGCAAAAAAGAAAAGCTATGTAACATTCATAGCTCAGCTTTTTTTTCTTTAAGATGAATGTGTTTTCATATAATAAAGTTGTTTCTTACTTTGCTTGAATTTTGTAATCATGGGTTCTCAATTCATTAGCCCATCGACTTCTACCGTCTAATAGCAGGCATAGATCTCCTCATAAACACGTCTTATACCAATAATTTCTAATACTAAGAAATCGAAGTCGAAGAAGTTATGTCGATGCATCGCATACATGCAAGTTTTACGTTATTTATATTGCATATTTATTGCTTGGAGCATTGGTTGCACTAATTTCATTCTTTCTTAGGGGTAAAACAAACTTTTCTGACATTATCCATATAATTTTTGAGCCCTGATTCTCTTAGAATGGCAATGTATTCAATACTGTACGCTATCTTCTTGGGCCTACTTTTAATAGGTAAAGTACTACCTGTGGTTTATTAAACCCAGGTCAGCGCTCATGGAGAAGGGAGATCATTTAAAGTACTTCGACGCTGGAATCAGTTCTTCCATTCGTAACCAATTTATTAAATTACATTGAAGAGGTACTTTAATTTAATGTACACTAAAATGGGAAATTTAAACATGTACGAATTTACGACCATAGTTAAATTATATAAATCTTTCTTTATTCATTAATATTTTAGGAACACTTTTTAAAAACAAACTTTTATCGTTTAGGTAACCCCAAAAATGTACAGTGTCGGTTTATAAATTAACTTTTTACATTATATCTTTTTATTAACAAAACTTTTTCCAAAGCTTAATTTTTTATAATACTTGAACTAAAAAAGCTCATTAGCATCCCTATAATCTATTATTTTTCTCTTTGTAGGTATTTGTAATATTACAAAAATATTTTCATCATTATTTTGCTTTTATCCCAATTATTTTGAGTATGTAGTCAATATATTCTTTCATAGTTCATATTAGAAAATTTATTGGCAATAGTTTTATGACTAACCCTCTTTTAGAATGAAATTGTTAACTAGACAACATCAAAAGCAGATGAAATCCAGGCCAGGCCCAGGTCTATGAAAAAAAAAATACTCTTAGTCGTCGTTTACGAAATCTCCGATTAATGTAAGGGCTAATGATAGTCGTAGACGCTGCCACACAGCAATTTCACACAGCAAGAACAGTGTATAATTTATAAATTGTTGCATGTAATCTGTTAAGTGTATAGCTAAACTAAATTTAGTCCGTCACCCGCAGAGAGGCTGACCGCGTGACGGTGACCGACGTCCCGGGACAAGGACGACGAGAGGTGAGGGTACCCGGAAGGGTATTCCGTCGGGCCGACCACTGACGACAAGTCACCCTGCTCCAGTGGTCGGCCCAACGACGAAGGCGACGTGGGTACGGGTGGGTTATGGGCCCGCGCGCCGTCCTTTCGTCGCCCCGGAGGGAATGGATCGAGTGCGCGCTGACCATAGCCTACCTAAAAAAAAAAAGTGTATAGCTAAACCCTCTTACTTTGCTAATAAAATTTGAGGTAATTTTATTTAATAATAGCAAAAAGTGAGGAATTTCACGGAGTTCAGAGAGTAGAAAGCTAATCTTTTAATGATAATAATTTCTGATGTTTACGCGTATACATTTTAAATAATTCTACGGATTTTATCGCGTTTGTATTTGATTTTTGATTGCCCGACGTTTTGAACACTTTGCATCGTTCATGATCACGGGTGAACTAAGGTGACTCATGTTCTTGATGGTCATCGTTATTACAGAAAATTTATAATTATCTACCCGATACAGTAAAAGTTAGTTATTAAATATTGACCCACATTTAGATGTAAATTTATTGCCATTATAATAAGAAAATAATTCTATATGAAAAAATTATCTTGTTTATGGTTAATAATTATTTAACGTTAAAATTAATAGTAATTATATTTAAAACCTAACAATCTAGTATACTACCACCGAATCGGATCACGGCCACACTGAGAAAGATCCGGCAAGAAAACTCAGGGGACATGATGCTAAATTAATATTCATTTTTAAGGCGGCTTATTTTATCTTACTATTCTAGTCTAATCTTTTAATGCTATATTTATATATTAATGCATAAAGAAAATCTTTTTAAGAGGATTACGCTACTAAAGTAGTATAAATTATGACACATTAAGAGTTTATACAAATGAAGGGTGCAGAAAGCTAATATTTTTTTTTATAATGTACGTTAGACATACACTTCACCATATAATATATTCGTGGATTTGAATTGTGAGTTTATTTAAAAAAAAAATGATTACCGAAGTTCATGTAAATAATTTTGGATGTAGGGTCTCAGCTTTCAAGGACAGTCGTCATTCATAGCACACATAATATTCATATTACTAGACTTTAGTCAGGAATTCAGTATTTCAAAGTCTAAATTTTAGGTTTAGAACAGGCTTTTCCTCAAAATATAACAATATTTCTTAATCCAAAATGTTCAAGTCTGGAGAGTCATTTGTCGCGTCTGATGAAGTTTATTCCACACAAGACTCTGCGGGTGACGGAAACATCATAACACATGTCAGGATATCATTGCGTCTGCGGTATCACTGAATTTTGACGTGACGTTCTCACTGTTATTATGTTTGACGTGCACGAACTTTTTCCATTCTAAGATTATCCACTTCATTTCTAGTCACTCTATGTGGTAGACTTTATTTCTGCTATACCAATACGACTATATACATTACAGACAGTGTCTCTCTTGCTGATTATCAGGGCGGTTAGCGCGTGAGCTAGTTCGTCATATATTTGATTGACTTTGGGAATCTAAGTCACCTCCTTAACATTATAAACAGTAAAAGTATAAAAAGTTCTCGCGCAAACAATAAAAGTAAACATATCTCGCACGCTTCTTCTTCTTCCACAATTAGTTATCAACATGATTTTTTTTATTGCCGATGGTGGCAAACGAGCAGGCAGCACACCTGATGGTAAGTGACGGTGCCGCACATAAACCTTTGCAATACCAGGGGCACAGCCAGGCCGTTGCCTACCGTGAAGAAAAAGCTCTTCTTAAATCTCGTTTAAAGAAGGACATGTCATAGCGCTCTGAAAACACAGCAGCAGGTAGTTCATTCCAGAGCCTGCACGTACGTGGGAGAAATGATCGCTGGAAACGTACAGTTGAAGACCATATCGTTTCCAGGTGAAATGGATGAACCCTGCTGCGGTGTCGAGTGGTACGTTGGTAAAACGGTGACGGTGGTACCAAGTCAAACAGTTCCTCAGAGCCTCATGAGCTGTAAATATATAAATATATACTATAAATCTATACCAATAAATAAAATTGGAGTGTCTGTTTGTAATGTCAAAATAATAGGCTGTTTTCATGCTCACACGGTTATTTGCAAGACACCTATGCCTAAAATAGCAATTAAAAACATTTTGTCTGTCTGTCTGTCTGTCTGTTTGTTCCGGGTAATCTTCAAAACAGCTGGACCGATTTCAAAAATTCTTTCACCAATGGAAAGCTATAATATCAGGGCGTAAACTAGGCTATATTTTATTCCGGTATTCCCACGGGAACGGGAACTACGCGGGTAAAACAACTATAACCTATAAGCGAAGCGAGGGCGGGTTGCTAGTGTATAATATGAAGCGAGTGTCGAGTTATAGTTTTCTTCAAAAATTGAGAGTGACATCTTTAATTTTTTCATATTAATCATAGTTGTTACTATTGATTGATTTGTCTGTGCTGAGGATAGTACGTAAATATATTTCCATAGCGTGAACAAAAAAAAAAAGAAGTTATATGAAATGTAATCGCCAGTAATTTTTCTGGCTTGAAAATAATCCATACAAAGGTCTACAGAGCGACATACAGATATTACTTTATGTCGCAATATGTGTTGCCGACCATTAATCCCCAGAAGCCTTTGTGTGTATGTATGTATAATACGAAATCATACTCGCAATCTTATGATTTAATACAAAGATAGAATACGCAAGTTTTACGTTCATATATATCATGTAGGTTAGTCTTAGAATAGAGATGAATTTTATTCTATTCCATCAGCCTATAGACGTCCACTGCTGGATATAGGCGTCCCCACGAGAATGTCACTCGGAACGATCCTTTGCCACTTACATCCAATGGTTCCCTGCTACTTTTAAGATGTCGTCAGTCCATCTAGTAGGGGGTAGTCCTACGTTGGCTCGTCCGATTCATGATCGCCACTCGAGAACCTTTCTTCCCAAACGGTTGTCGGTTCGACGAGCGATGCGCCCATGTTTCGACAGAATTAGAGACTTTCTTATAGTCCACAAACGCTAAACACAGATGCCGATTATACTTCTCGGTTTTCTGCAAAATCTGGCGTAGCGTGTGGATGTGGTCTATGGTACTATAACCTTTTCGGAATCCGGCTTGTTTGGGCGGCTCGAAGTCGTCGAGCTTGCACGCAAGTCAGTTTGTAATGACTCCGGAGTACAATTTGTGCACGTA
This sequence comes from Lymantria dispar, assembly GCA_032191425.1. NCBI lineage: Eukaryota > Metazoa > Arthropoda > Insecta > Lepidoptera > Erebidae > Lymantria > Lymantria dispar. The sequence goes on along the minus strand of CM063449.1, from coordinate 13,673,487 downwards.
GCACGTGAATGTTATTACTTTTTAATAACAAATTCGCATTTCATAATCATAATAAAAGCAAATCTATATTTGTACATATAATGAAGATAAAACAATTAATGTTATTATCCAAAAGGGTACTTTCAATGGTTGATATATAGCCCTATTACGCTGTTTATCATAATATGATCAGCAGTAGTGAATTACGACAGTAAACTTTGATACATACCAATGTCTCCTTAATACCAAAATGGATTCTTAAAATTTCAAAAGCACATTGTCTATAGGGTCTTTAAGTATCTAAATATGAGCCATTTCTGAATCTTTATTATAATACAGGGTTGCAAATTTTGAAATAAAACAATGTTGAATGTTGAACAAAGGTATTATTGTTCTTTACAATATTATAAACAATAGATTGATGAGATAATGATCAAGAATATTGATTTGAGAACTACAAAGACGTGAAGTACAAAATCGCGTTTTAAAAGGAATTTGTGGATCGAATTCTTTAATTCAAGAAGCTCTTATTTTACTTACTTTGTATGTGATTATTATGATAACTAAATTTTCTATCCGTTATTGTCTTTTTTCTTAACTTCAGACCGTTTGGCACGGCAAACTTCAATTTGCAATATTTTAACTTAAAATAAATAAGTTCGCTGATAATATAGAATAATATATAAAAATATTGAGTGGATTCAATCGTACTGCCGGAAGGGGAATAGTCTTCTATTTAATAACAGTAATCGGCCTAGTTGATCTAGAGGTGCTATAAGAAGAGCATCTATTTATATGAATGAATTTTGTGATCCATCTACCGAGCTTATTGCTGATCGTTTTTTGGACATAAGAGACCTTTATCGAGTTTAACAGCCATAATGATGAATTCAGTTTATCCTACAAGTTCCTTAAGAAAGCGCTGATGTCCCTTCCCCAGGTGATCCCTTAGCCAATTTCTACGCCATCAACGAGAAATGAAGCGGCGTAAATTGTATTATTACTCTGTAAATACAACGGAAATATATTTTATTTATATTCCTAGTGAAAAATGATATTAATCATTTATATTAAACGGTAGCTAATATTAAAATTCGCGTAAAAAATTACTATCGATTTTAAACTTACTTCTTGATAAGGCCCCAAGCTACAATTAAAATTTTCTCTTGAATTTTAAAAGTATTTCATATTTTATAATTTATTAGATATAAATAGAGACACAATTTCAATTTCAATATAACTATTGTTATAATACATTTATTTGCTTGTCCTCATCCCACGCTAAGTAGGGTCGGCACAAGATGTTCTTTCCTTCCATAACCTCTTATCTGCCGTCATATCTGCACTCACTCTTTCCATACGCTTATACTCAGTCACACAGTCCATCCATCTCTTCATTCTATTTTTGGGTCTCCGACGCTGCTTACGTCCGTCCACAATCATAACGATAACCCGCCTTGGCACATGCCTTTCATCCCTCCTCATCACATGTCCATACCAAGACAATCTCGCGCTCCTAATCTTCTCTATTACTGGTGCCACTTTTAGGCTTCCCAAAATATACTCATTTCTTATCTTATAATTCATTATTATTGTTATAATCATCATCATCATCGCAGCCCACATACGTCCCACTGTTGGGCTCGGACCTCCTCCACAGTGAGAGCGAATTTGACCTACTATACCATGCTGGTCAAACATGTTGGTATAGGGTTTTATTTCGAGTTTTCCTTCTCTTGCACAGATGTTATGTACATGTTATAGCCCTTAGTCGTATTTAACGACATCCACGGGCAAGATAGGGAGTGGTGAATTGTATTCTTACTCCATCACCACACGGACATTGTTATAATACAATGTAATATAACAAAATTAAATTATGTGAATAGGGTTTTTTTTTGGGCAGTTGGCTACGGTCAACGCACTCGTCGCCCGGCTCCGTCCGGGGCGACAGAGAGGCGGCGTGCGGCTCAGTAACCCACCCGCACAACTGATACGTCGCCTTCGTCGTTGAGCCCACCACCGGTGCAAGGTAACTTGTCGTCAGTGGTCGGCCCGACATAAGAATAGATTAAGTGATCATCGTCACCCTGCTCGTATCCCAATTACTTGGGGTCAACTTAATATGTATTCTTCTTTGAGGTTTTTGGTATTGAAAACAATAACTCTATTGTTATCGGTTTTATGACCAGCCGCCTGCCTGACATCAACTCTCCTTAGAAAGGTAATTGTAGATATGACAGCTACAGAAGGAGTTGGCGAAGATGGAAGGCAAACTCTTAATCATCTTTTACGATTCTCACGAGAAATTGAAAGGTTGACAGTGTTCATAGCCGTCATCACAAAGCAAAATTACCATTTAACTATTAATTAATAAAGGATAGAATATTCTTTTTAATAGATTAGACTTCTCATATTTGTGTCAACTACCCACAACTTTAGGTCAGTCCGCCCGTGGCTATGAACATTGAAAAGTTTTCGAAACATCGGGCTATAGTAAATAAAATTCAAACACGACAAATCCATAAAAATAATTTTATTTATAACTAGCAATCCGCCCTTGCTTCGCTTCGGTTATAGTCGTTTTACCCGCGTAGTTCCCGTTCCCGTGGGAATACCGAGATAAAATATAGCCTAGTTTACGCCCTGATATTATAGCTTTCCATTGGTGAAAGAATTTTTGAAATCGGTCCAGCCGTTTTGAAGATTACCCGGAACAAACAGACAGACAGACAGACAAAAATTTTTTAATTGCTATTTTAGGCATAGGTGTCGTGCAAATAACCGTGTAAGCATGAAAAAAGCCTATTATTTTGACATTACAAACAGACACTCCAATTTTATTTATTGGTATAGATGTACTGTTATTTATTTAATGTATTTTATGTAATGTATTATTATTTATAATATATTTATATGTAATAAAATACTAACGTAAACATCAGAAATTAGGTCTTTATTATAATTTATTAAATCACTTTAAACTACCAATCGCTTGATAAAAACATCAAATTGATAAGTATTTTACGAGAATGACAAATATAAATCCTAATTATTACGCTATAATAACAAAATACGAGTACGTATCTACTAGGTAGTTATGCAGCAGATAAAGAGCACCCCTTACAAGTAAAAAGTACAAAATTGCTTTTATTTTACGACATCTCCTAAAACCGACTATAAGTCGAGCGTAGAAAATTTAACGGCATCTTCATTCAATCTTCTTTTACCATCAGGTGGAATGGCTTGATTATATGAAGAATCTACTTACTTTATATTAAGTAAAGAAAAATAACAATTTTACATTAATAATTTATTTACATCGATATTGTTTACGATCATATGAACAAATAATACCATATCTTAAGTTTTAAAAGGATAATAACTTGTGCTAATTGCTTGCATCACGAAAGATTTTGACAACATATATTAAAGGTCTTCTTCCGTTTGGTGACGGAGTAAGAATATATCTCACCACCCTTTTTCTTGCCCATGGGTATCGTAAAAGACAACTAAAGGATTAAATATTCATATAACATATATTCAAGAGATAGTAAACTTGAAATGAAACACTGTCCCAACATGCGTTGGTTGCTTTCAACATGCTATAGTCAATTTCTCTCCTATTGCGGAGGAGGCTCGAGCCCAACTGTGTCAGTTATATGAGCTGAAATGAATGAATATTAAAGGTTTTATGTTCAATGAGAACATCCACTTATGTTATAAAGTTCAATATTGAAACCACTTTACTGTTGCTATGTATGAATCTGAACGTTGGGCATTGAAAAAGATGGATGAGAGAAGATTGCATGCCATAGAGATGCGTATGCTAAGATGGATGTGTGGGGTCACAAGGTTAGATAAGATAAGAAATGAGTATTTTAGGGACAGTCTGAAAGTGGCACCAGTGATAGAGAAGATTAGGAGCGCGAGGTTGTCTTGGTATGGACATGTGATGAGGAGGGATGAAAGGCATGCGACGAGGCGGGTTATCGATATGAATGTGGATGGACGTAAGAAGCGTGGGACACCCAAAAAGAGATGGACGGACTTTGTGAATAAGGATATGCGTATGAAAAGGGTGAGTGCAGATATGACGTCTGATAGGGGGTAATGGAAGGTAAGTACATGTTGTGCCAACCCCACTTAGCGTGGGATGAGGGCAGGTAAATGATGATGATGATTGAAACCACTTCACTAAAAGCCCAATCAAAATGTACCATAATATACTACATTAAAATGTGTCCTATTCAATAAGTTCTTTTACATGAAACCTGACTTGAATAGTCTCTGCAGTGCACTTTGAAATGAATAGAATCAACATACCACCACTCAATTCTTCACATGAATGTTAAAAGTCTCGAGGTAATCCCGTTTTTGATGTACCTTTTATGTATCGCAGCCATTACTGAAACAAATAAGAACCTTTTAACTACATAATAGTATATTTCTAAACACGAAAAAAGAACAGTGTTATAGAATAAAATAATATCTTCGTCGCAGATCATGTATGGGCATTTTGGGCTCGAGTCTCCTCCTCAATAGGAAGGAAATTTACCTACTATATACCATGCTGGTCCGACATAGAGTTTTAATTCGAGTTTTTCTTCTCCTGCACAGATCTTATAGTTATATTATATCACTTAGTCGTCTCTTACGACATCTATAGGTAAGATAGGGAGTGGTGAATTGTGTTCTTATTCCATCACCACACGGAATAAAAAAAATGTAATATGCTTATAATATCAATGCAAGAGAAGGCAACCTCGAAATAAACCCTTTACCCAATGCATGGGACCGGTGTAGTAGGTCAATGGGATATTATTGCTGGGCTCGAGCCTCCTCCATTAGAGGGATCTAATGGAGGAGGCTCGATCCCAGCATTGGGGCGTATATGAGCCAAGAGGATGATGATGATGAGTGAATAATAGTAAGTAATGATATAATAATCAATTGAAAATATAAAAAACATATGCGTGCAATCTATACATTTCATTAAAATTGCATTTAAGTAAATTGAGGTCTTATACGACTTGTAATAAATAATAAAACTATAAACACATTATAAAAAATAATGAATTGCCTTATTTGTTGTAATAAATTTACTTAATCGTGTGGTAGTGACAGTCTAAACTTATCCAGAATTGCAGTAACAAGCCATTGCGTTAGTTGTTAAGAAACTATAGTCAAGAAAATGGTAGAAGTTTTTCGATAAGTTATTCGGGTAATAGTAAAACTGCTTGTTGCAGTTATTCCAAGACTACTTACTGAAGTTTCGTTTAGACGTTATGAGAATGTAGGAATCGTTGTGAACATGAAGTTAAACATATAATATCCTCGGTAATAATAGCTTTGCTATCGAGAAATTTCGGATAGCAAACATTCTTAAAATTCGCTATTTTTTATTTACATTAATACTTATTTTGTTAAATATTTATCAATTAAATGTTTCTATCAAACGATTGGTAGTTTTAGTTGAAATTATACTAAAGATCTAAAGTTTTGAATCATCGTCATCGTTACGGCTCATATACGTCCCACGGCTGGGCTCGAGCCTCCTTCATAATAGGAGGGAAATTGACCTTACTATACCATGCTGGTCCGACATGTTGGTATAGGGTTTTGATTCGAGTTTTCCATCTCTTGCATAGATGTCGTATGCGCAATATATCCCTTAGACATCTTTTACGACACCCACGGGTATGAGAGGGGGTGGTGAATTGTATTCTTACTCCGTCACTACACGGACAAGAGATTTGAATAGTTGATCCAAATATAAAAACAATCATACCTTCATCACAAATATAAAAATGTATGTCTTTGACTGCACAGATGGTGTAGTGGTTAAGATAGTGACCTACAGCGACAGTGTTGGGGATTCAAACCCACGCGGGACAACACTTTGTGCGATCCACAAATTGTGGTTCTGAGTGTGGATGTAAATTGTGTTCGTTAGTTATATGTTTGTAAAGTCCCCCGCAACACAAGGATTACTTTCTTAGTGCAGGGCGTCTTTAAAAAAAAAAATCTTTTCCTTTATCATTTAATAGTTAAATTGTAATTATGCTGTGTAATCGCAGCTACAAATATTACAAACACTTATATTTCTCGTGGGTGTGGTAAATGACGTCTAAGAGCTCTACATTAACCTGAGCCAACTCGTATCGATCTCGTCTGGTTAACCGTGACACTCCTAATAGAGTTGGCTTCAAGTAGGCGGTCGATCGTAAAACTACTGCTATAACTTTGCAATATTTTATGTATATAATGATTTTATCGGTCTGTATATAACTGGTTTCCTCCTAAACGGTTGGGCTGATTTTGTGCTTTTTTTATTTTTTAACCGATTTTGATTGTTTTATGTTCCAGTGAAACCGAGGAAGTTTTAAATTGATAATTATACTTGGTAGGGAGCGCTGCAACTGATTTCAAGGTGATTTTTTTTAAGATCAGAACAGCGTCTTTTGGTTCAGCTAATGTACTATAAAATAAGAGTATATTAAGTCGACCCTAATAAATGGGATAAGAGCAAGATGATGTTGATGACGATGATGATGAATAAAATTATAATTTCGTCTATTATCTCTACCTATATCTCTACCCTACATATTAGGGAACATACCCATACCACGTGACCTATTTTTTTAGATTTTTCGACCGCTTCCTCCCCTCGGTGACCACTCGTAGTATATGCCAAGACCCTTTCTCTCCCCCTTTAGTTATCACGTAGTAATTCATAATTATGATTTTTAATCAATTCACAGACAAAAAAGTGAAAAGTGAAAGTGAAAAGAAAAATTTGTCTCATACTCGTCTTTTTTGCATAAGGCTGCATGCCTACTTAAATTACTAGTGAATTATATATTATGAAAAAATATTCGAATATAGGTAAAAAATACGAGATTTTTCTCAGTAAAATCGCCTACATAACAAAAACCAGAGTCATCCCCCGCTCCTGTGACGAACCATAGTAGGTACCTTCTTTAAATACCCCGCTCGAAAAAACGGGCCACGTAGTATGGATACGTTCCCGTAACTAAATTATATAATCAATAATCACATGCAGTCGAAACTCGATTATCCGGCCCTCGGTTATTTGGATTTGCGATTATCCGGACTATCAACTGTGACCTATATTTTGTACCTACAAATCAAATTTATGCAAGCATGAAGGTGTCTGCCATGGAATGTTCCGCCCACGCCCCGCGTGATTGCTGCTCTACGCGTTTTATTATTGTTTTACTTAGTAATTGTTACGCCGCTCTGAGGTGCATGCCCCACGGGATATATGTTCGTCTTTTAATAAACGCATGAAATTATGTACATACTACATATACAAAAAACCGAAGGATGTTTTTCATACATTCGATTATCCGGATTTTCGATTATCCGATTGCCTACCGACAACAATTAGTCCGATTAATCAAATTTCTACTGTACTTACATAATTAGACAAGCAACTAAACTTGAATTAATCGACAATTCGAATATTATATATCATAAATTATTTTCTCTTCATGTAATACATATTTTACGACCGAGTCTAATAAAGTAAGTACATAGATAAATAAATTTCATCATCATCATCATTTCAGCCTATTGCCCTCCACTGCTGGACGTAAGCCTCCCTCATGTTACGCCACAATGTGCGGTCCTGTGCCGCCTGCATCCAACGACGCCCAGCAACTTTCACTAGGTCATCGGTCCACCTAGTGGGGGGGGGCGTCCTACACTGCGTCGTCCGATACGTGGTCGCCACTCGAGAACCTTTCTTCCCCAGCGGTTGTCGATTCGTCGAGCGATGTGGCCTGGCCATTGCCACTTCAGTGTGCTAATTCTTCGTGCTATGTTGGTTATACCCGTTCTTCTGCGGATTGCCCAATTCCGGATTCTATCTCGCAGAGAAATCTCGAGCATAGCCCGCTTCATAGCACGCTGAGCGACTTTGTGCCTTGTTATGAGGCCTACATTTAGGGACACAGGTAACACACACTGGTCGTAGACCTGTGTTTTCAGACACTGAGGTATGTTGGACGAGAAGATCCTCTTAAGTTTTCCGAGCGCTGCCCAACCGAGTTGGATTCGTCGGCTGATCTTTTTCTCGAAATTGGATCTACCTAACTGGACTGTTTGTCCTAGGTAAACATAGTGATCGACAACTACGAGAATCGCATTGCCATTGTTTCCTTAATTTTATAATTTAGTTTTTGAACTGAGCATGACCACAATGCAAGATGGTTGAAATTAAAGTTAAAATATTTTACTGCAAGTAATACTTAGGTTGATATAGTTTGAATTTTTAATATTATCTACTAGTGGTCGCCGAGTGGTCGTAACTTTTCTGCTACACATTTTTTTTTTTATATTGAGCTAACTGCATTTCACTAATAACTAATAGGTATATAAGTATAAATATCTGGGAGCACGGCGGTGCCCCCGGCAAGTCGAGAAAACAAAGAAGTCCGGCAAAACGCAACACTGCCGTAACATACTTTTCTCGAAGCAATTCAGGCCATTTTCGGCCCCCTATAACTTCGTTGTGAATAAAACTAGAAGCCTGAATTAACCCAGCAGGCATTGTATACACATTGTGTATTTTCAAATTTCATTCAATTTGAACCCATAGTTTAAGAATTATAACTAGACAAAATTTCGTAATTTTGTCTAGTTATAAACTGACTAACTGACCGATCATCAATATTAAAGAGGCGCTTCTAGCAGATATAGAAGCTTATTTAGAATACAATTAGTGTTTAGTGTATAAATGAAGGAAAATTATGAAACATTGTAATTTTCGTCCAGTTTCCGAGATACACTAACTGCATAAATAATTTTGTAAACTCATATAAATATATAGGATTACAAATTTATATTTGCAGTTAATGAAATATAACTTTGTAAAAAAATAAGAATACATTTGTCGCCATCATTGCTTCCCTATGGGAATCGTAAAAACCAGCTAAAGACTGCGCAGATGGCATAGTGGTTAAGATACCAACGTACCGTGCCAATGTCACGGTTTCGAATCCCATGCAAGACAACACCTTGTACGATCCACAAATTGTTGTTCTGAGTCTGAATGTAATTTGTGTTGGTCAATTATATGTTGTTTGTGTGTAAATAAGTTTCCGAAGTAAGAATACAATTCACTACTCTCTATCTTGCCCGTAAATGTCGTATAAGACGACTATGGGATATATCCCAGAAGATGGTATGTGCACATTATAATATGCACATACCATCTTTGCAAGAGAAGGAAAACTCGAAATGAAACCCTATATTAACATGTCTGACCAGCGTGGTAGAGTGGGTCAAATTCGCTCCCATTGTGGAGGAGGCCCGAGCCCAACAGTGGGACGTATGAGGGCTGCGATGATGATGCGATGATGAATTATATGTTTGTAAAGTCCCGAGTATAAGGATTATTATTCCCTTAGTACATCATTTAAAAAAAAGATTCAACAAGAGAGTGAGCAACAGCTCTTGCCGGGGAAATGTATGATATCTCACTGCGAAACCAACTCGCCTACCAAACGTGGCGATTATGGCATTATTCCTCATATGGCGAAGAAATATGAGCCCTAGTCATGACAACTCTGTTAACCTTGAGCGTCGTTGGATGCAGGTGCCACAGTACCGCATTTTATGGTCAAGCATGAGGGGGTTCTATGTTCTGCAGTGGAGGGCGATAGGCTGAATGATGTTTGGCATAATAAGTGTAGACAGATATCTGGATATAATTATGTTCAAAGATAACTTGTAAACTAGTCAATGAACGGAATGAAAAAGCAAGAGTGGGACATGTCTTATGAAATTGTACCCAAACCTCCCAAAGTATTAAGCAAACTAAATTGCCTTAAATTTACCTGAAAGAAAGAACGCCATCATTAGGCTCGATTGCCATTAAAGCGGAGAGGAGACTAGAGGAGATGTGTTTCAAAAAATCAATCAAATTGCTTTATTTACACATCTCTCCGCTTAGTTTAGGTAGAAATGACTCAAGCGGAAAGGAGAGATGTCTCATTTTTCAGAGAGTGGGCTCTAAGAAAATTCGTTGTTGGTATTCAAGAAGTAGAAGGTACCGGAAAGGAAAATAAGTAGGTCTATTTACAAAAAGAAATGAGATACCATCAAAAACCAAACTTGTAAAAAAGCCAAGCCTCGCAACTGAGTTCTTCTACCATAAAAAGTTGTGAGATCCATGTTATACCAAGTCGCTTAACTCATTCAGTCCCTGTTTAAGGCACCTTTCTTCTTAAGTTATTACGTACCTAAATAGCTAACGTAACAATTTCTTATAGTGACTATATCAATATTAAAGTTCTTTTATGTTTTAAATAAATAGATTGACTTGGTGTAAAGTAACATAATTTAATAATAGCCTAAATGGGATCAATATTATTCATGAATTATTTTTTTTTAATTCAATATTTATTGAAATCTATATCCATATTAGGTACTATATAAAGGTATAGATTCTAAAAAATCTAATCATGTAAGTTAGTCTATATTGATAAGAAAGGTTTTAGACTATAATACATAACTGTGAAATAAATAGGAGTGAAGCAGTGTCTATAAATGCCAGCAAATCATCCAAAATTTTGTTGCAATGGAGTATCGCGCATCAAGCGTTTCATGTCAACAACTGAAATAACTAAAATATTAATCGATGTATTATGGATGCTATTAATGTTGATATTATTAAAGTGAGGTTCAACAAAAAGAATAATATTAAATACCAATGTTAAATATTGTTATATGCACAACCACAGCAGTGCTGATAGCAAAGCTGGTTACTCTGATAAAACTGAAGAGTTTATCTTTTTGCTTATCTGAAAGCGTTAATCTTAGGAGCTACTAGTTATATTAAAAAAAAAAATATTCCAAATCTATTATTTTAGATACCGTTTTAACAAAAAAAAATTTAAATTGTGCATGATAGAAGTGAAACTTCTTTGATGCCACGTGTTTTCGTCAATATTTAAAAAAAAATGTACTCTTCCACTCTCTCTCTCTCTCACTCGCTTACTCCCTTCTCTTGCTCCATAGTTATGTGCTTCTTACTATGTTTGCCCTTTCTCTCTCTCAATCGGTTTCAATCGCTTTCTTTCTCTTTTTGAACAAAAACGTCCCGCATTTCATGTCACTAAATTGCGTTTCATCCGTGAAAGTTTTACCCTCGTGCCCGCAAAGAAGTTTCACTTCAAAAAGGTTAGAATATAACGTTACGACATATACAAACATATAGTATACTGCATACTTAAATGTCAGTAAATCATGAAATATATAGTAACAATAGATATCAAAATTACTGTGCAACCGCCATTGTCAAAATAACTGCTGAATTAAAACTTGTTGTTAATGTATTACAGATGTTATGAATATAGATATTATTTTAAACGTTACCTTACAATACTACGTATTTCTTCAAAAAAAAAGTAACAACAGTAAATATTGAGTAACCTATGAAAGCAAATCTAGTAATACAACTGATATAAAAAATATTTAGACATATACTACAATATCGATAAGCACTTAATAATTTTCTATTGTAGAAATAGTTGTACGTCGTGTTTTAGCTGAAACTTTATTGATAATGTATTTTCCGTTTTGCCATTAAGGGTTAACTAGTAGTCTCAACTTAGAAGATGGCACGATCTTCTGGCAAAGGTCCTGGCCGTGTCTCTGATTAGCAGTGGAACAATCGACGATGGGATGATTTCCAACACTTTTTGTATTGCATATGGAGATTAGTGGCAATTCTTAGAACAACTTTTGTAGTAGACTAGTAAAGTACAATCCGCTTTGCATCATAATACATAAACCCTCTCTTTAAAGAAGGAGCAAGTCTCGAGGCATGAATCCTCACAGAACCAATTTTAGCTATATAAATTTAAACGCAATTGGTTCTGGAGCCAGGGCGTAAGATTGTAAGATTAACACTTAGCCGTTCAAAAATGTCTGACAGTCTGAAGGTTTGTTTTATTTGTTTCTAACCTAACTCGTTTATATTTAAAACTTACTAAGGTCCATCAGTATTTTAAAATCTATACCAATAAATAAAATTGGAGTGTCTGTTTGTAATGTCAAAATAATAGGCTTTTTTCATGCTCACACGGTTATTTGCACGACACTATGCCTAAAATAGCAATTAAAAAAATTTTGTCTGTCTGTTTGTTCCGGGTAATCTTCAAAACGGCTGGACCGATTTCAAAAATTCTTTCACCAATGGAAAGCTATAATATCAGGGCGTAAACTGGGCTATATTTTATCCCGGTATTCTCACGGGAACGGGAACTACGCGGGTTAAACGACTATAACCTATAACCGAAGCGAAGCGAGGGCGGGTTGCTAGTGTAATAATAAAATAATAAGTGAATATCTTGGATAATAAAAAAGGGTTGATTAAAAACATTTCCATCAAGTAACATCAAAGAGTAGCTACTAAACCCACATCTTTGTTACTCAAGTTATACATAGAAAGTGGCTAACTCAAATCAAATAGTCGTTAAACTCACCCCTATGCAAATTTGCTTTTCCCTTCGTCTCGACATCAACAACATGTGCCTACAATAATATAATCCAAATAAGTACACAAGTCTACCAAAGTAAGTAAATGTTTTCACATTTCCCAGTGGTTATACAAGCAATAGAGATGTGAATCACGTAATATGAAATATTCAGAGAGCCGAATCAGATATTGTAAAGTATCGTCGGAGAGATATTTCTTTGTTTCCTTACTCTTCCATCGGGATGAAACAATATTTTATGAACTTAAATATAAGTAACATACATTACTGAAATGACGTTACAGAAATGGTTTCAAAAATTACTACCTACTTTTAAATATAACATTTTAATTTCCTCATTCTGTTAATCTTAATATTCTTAATTTAATTAATTCGGTAAAAAGTTTTTGACTTGTTCTACAGAGTATACTTTCGTGAATTTTATAACAGAAGCGAGATTGGCTTGCATTACTATGCTGGTTGGATGAGTTGACATACGTTTTGATTCTGCGTTTTCCGTTTATTGAAATGATATCATTTTCTCAGCCATCTCGTTTTATATATTTATATATCTATATATGTATATTAGGAGACCCGTGCGAATTCTTCACCGTAAGTCGAGGTTTATTACATCATTTATTACATCTTTAAACGAATAATTCTTGTATACATGTATATATTTATATATATATCGGCGCACGACTGATTATTTTATAAACTTGAGTTATAATTACAGTTAAAACAATTAGGTTTAGTTCAAAATAATTAGTTCCAATACTTAAGAGATAGTACAACACTTTTTATAGATTATCATCGGGAGTTGCCCGCTCTCGGCCTTACGGGCCGAGAGCGTCACGCGATACGACCATTTTCTGGTACGACATTCATCCCTCCATCCGACGTCCTCGTCACGTCCTCGACGAAGAGGACGACAATATCACACTCGCTCAACAAAGAGCCTACACGGCCCGCGAGGTCTTAACAAATAAATATCCGCGGTTCCGCCCTCGCCGTCGAGGTGCGAAACCGCGCTGCGCAAAAGTCACGACTAAAAACGTGGGCACGCCCACTTTGCCTCCAGCGACGCCCCAAGCCGAGGTCCGTTCCCCACAGGGGGAGCCCTTGGGCGATGTCGCTTAGCATACTTTTCTCCGGGTTGAGAGCCCTCAGCGCTCACCCATAGTCCGCGTCAAGCTGTCAAGTCCATCTGCGGCCAACAGCTGTACACACATAAAAAGAAAAAAAATAAAAATGGCCGACATTCATTCGATGGCTAGCAGCCGAACAGTGCGGAGCTCTAGACTCCACTTAGTTTTAAACTAGAATTCAATAACACGAGTACTGTTTCAACTTTATTGTTTCAATTACGTTTATCATGGAACACCATGAACACTATCAACATTGTAGTGAGGTAGATGACGTTAGCCATGCTGACGTCATTGCTTTTAAAAACAACACGGCGCTACCTGCTACGTCATATATATTTTCAGGATCTCGGAAACGGCTCCAACGATTTTGATGAAACTTAGCATACTTGAGGTTTCGGGGCCAAAAAAATCGATCTAACTAGGTTTTATTTATAGAAAATAATGTTTTATCGGTGTTTTTAGCAAAACAATACAATGACATTAAATTATAAAAGAATATGAATTCTAATTTCGCCGTCAACGTCAAGAGTTATAATAGTTCAGTTGGGAAGTTGACCAGTTTTCTTTTTGTTTTGTTTTGCCATTCAAACAGCGTGGGATCGAATCTCGGTGTTATTATTATTCTCTTTTATAATTTTTGATATTTTTTTCCTTATTTTATTTTATTTTTTATTAATATATATCTAAATAAGTTCGGCAAAAATACAACAAAAATATACCAAGCAAAGCTCGGTCAACCAGATATTATAACACTAACCTAGCAACGGCATATTTATACACTTCGTTGATACGATAGAGAATGAACCGATATTTTAATGAAAATATAAATTACATAATACGAATGGTAAATAAAACTACTTTTCGAATTTTATTACGTTTGTAATTGATTTTTATTGCCCGACATTGTCAACACTTTAAAGTGTTCCTGGTCACGGGCGGACTAAGAGGTCTCACGTCCAACAAGCCATTGTTATTGCAGAGATTTATAATTATCTACAAAATACAGAAATAAGTTCTGAACCACATTTAGGTACAAACTAATTGCCAGTACAATACAACTAATTTAAGTGCATTGTGCTTGAAGGCATTTTTTGAAATGGAAACTGAAATAAAAAGGGATCGATAATAAGTATTTTTGTATATCTATCGTTTTTTTTTCTTTTTTTGTGGGTGGGCTGCGGTCGGCGCGCCTACGCACCACTCCGTCCTGGGCGACAGAGGGGCTTAAGCACGCTACTCCCGCAACCCACCCGAAAACCACGTCGCCTTCGTCGTTGGGCCGGCCACCGGAGCAGGGTTACTTGACATCGGTGGTCGGCCCGACGGAATACCCCCTATTGGGGTACCCTCCCATCGACCGACGTCCCCCCCTCGGGGAGGACGTCGGTCTTTCCTCACGCGGTCGGCCTCTCGGCGGGTGACGGACTAATCCCCGGTCACGTCACCCGCGGTCTCGGCTAGGGCGGCATGAGGCGCAGGTAGTTGCGCCTACGCCGCCCCATATCTATCGTGCTAAGGGTAAAGGGTACGATTTCTACACAAGGTAATTTCTTAGTATAATTTACAAATAATGGTTCTGTCTGGCTGTAATTTGTCACTCAAATCTTTGTAACGTCACTCATAATATATAAAAAAATAATGAGGAATTTAATTTGAAAAATAAATGATGATTGAAAATTATAAGTAATTTACACTACCTTCACTTGGTTCCAGATTCAAGCTGAATCACGAGTTATGGCATTTGTGGACTTTGCTTCTCTAAGCGAATAATTAGAAAGAAACCATTTAATCACATAAAAGGGACACATAGTAAAATAATTAACTTATTTTCCTTAATTATACAATACCAGTCACTAAGGCAATAATCCCTGTAGACATTTATGTATACAAATATTAATTGTAATAAATGAACACAAATTATATCGTACATCTGTGAATCACACAAAATATTGTCCTTCGTGGGACTCGAACCCACGACGCTTAGCACTTCAGTTCAATATTTTAACCTCTACGCCATTTATTGGTATAGATATACTTAAATTAAAACTATGTATTAGGTTAATTAACCATTCATATTTTGTGTATTAAATTAATTAAATATTCACTTATATTTGTTTATAATTACTTAAAATATAAATTATTTATTTATATATGTAATTAATACATGTCAAATGCTCAGGATTCAATGAAGAAATAAATTTCCACAAATGGTTATTAGACAAGACAAGACAAGAATGAGTCGCCTTAGCTATGTAGGCAATTAATAATCTAGGCTGCCGCCTGCCTATATTGTTGCCAAATTATAATGACTGAACATTAGTCTGTCCATATACTTGCAGAGGGGTGAAGCGGATATTACAAATGGTTACAATATGAGATGCTGAAAAATAAAAAATCTTTTAATACCTGGGTCCTTTTAACCCAACGTTTACTAGGCTGAACTAACAAGGGCCCGATATAGCGTTTAATAACAATCCGTAAAAGATTAATAAAAATGGTATTGTGAAATAAATATACTTATATTTTATACAGCCGTTGCGCTTATATATATTAGAGATATACCAATAATAATGATGTCGATTGTCATCTCATACAATAGACATTTAAACCACAATTCTCTTTAGCAATTAACATACATCATTGTTTTAGCTATTGTAATAACACTGAAAGATTTTGATACAAGTAACGAATAAAACTACTTTACGGATTTTATCGCGTTTGTATTTGATTTTTGATTACCCGACGTTTCGAACACTTTACAGCGTTCATGATCACGGGTGGACTAAGATGTCTCACGTCCAACAAGTCATTGTTACTGCAGAAAATTTATAATTATCTACCCGATACAGAAATTAGTTATTAAATATTGACCCACATTTTGATACAAAATTTATTGCCAGTGTAAGAAGAAAATGATTCTATATGAAAAAATTATATTGTTTATGGTTAGTAATAATTAAACATTAAAATTAATAGTAATTATATTTAAAAACTAAGTAATAATCTAGTATACTACCACCGGATCGAAACACGGTCACACTGAGAAAGATCCGGCAAGAAAACTCAGGTAACATGATGCTAAATTAAAGTTAATTTTGAAGGCGGCTTACTTTATGTTACTAAAAGGTTTTAATTTATAAAATTATCTTTAGTTATTATTATTGTGGGTCAAATCTATACAATATGAGCTCACGGTGTCTTGCAGTCTTGTGGTGGTCTTTTTGGATTTATTTTTAATAATGTTTATAACAGGATCCCAGCTTGATGGTAACACCCAGCCATCCTCTCTATTGAAATTTTTGTGTTTTTTAATCTCAATAGCCTCGCGTACCATTCTAGGCAGGTATCGGTGTTCTTTTGCGAGGATTTGTGGTTTATCAAACCTGATGTTATGGTGGGCGCGGTCCTGACTATGTTCACAGACTGCAGACCTAGTGTCCCGGCGGTGCTTCACATCGGGTATGTGTTCTTTGATCCAAGTTCTTATGGATCTCTTTGTTTGTCCAATTTAAGAGAGACCACAGTCACAGTCAAGTTTATATACTCCTGCATCTTGTAAAGGGATCTGGCACTTGACAGATGGTAAGAATTGGCTAATCCTCTTCAGTGGCTTAAAATAAGTTTTAATGGAAGAGCGTTTCAGGATATAGCCAATCTTGTCAGTGACTCCTTTGACGTAAGGTAGTATTGCAGGAAGGCGCTCAACTGTGGGTGGTTTCACTCGGTCTCTGCGACGGGGGCGAGGAACTGGCAGCTTGTTTGCACGTAGCATCTGCTTGACATGCTGCAGCTCCCCAGCCAGGTGTTCATCGTCAGATCTTAGAACAGGCGAGTAAAAAGTTATTGCAGACGGTAATTCACGAGACCCGATCCGATCTATACAATATTAACCGCGAAATCGAGAAAAATGCTGGTGTGATTGAGTTAGTTTTAACGACAGCCGAATTTAAAAGTTGCATCGAACATCTAGGTAAGAGCGAAAAAACTAAATATAATAGATGCAAAAATAAACACGTTACAAAATCTGAAAAATTATGTAACAAAAAATCTCGCGTTGAACATGGAACGCAGCACGGGGACGGAACGCGCCCGTCAACCATAGACTCTTACGCAGACCGCGCTGTCATAAATCTGTCAACACAACATTTAGACAACACCGAAATTCAAGTTTTATCGAAAGGTCTAAATTTTGCTGTAACACCTACGCGAATTCCTTATGAAGAAATAATTTGTACTGTCGAAGATGTTCTGATTAAAAATACCGTGCCAAAGGAAGATATGGAGGCTATTCGGCAGGATGTCTCGTCCTTATTGCGTCGTAGCGGTCTACCCAAAAATAATCTTCCAAAACAACAATATTTAGCCTTAAAAAACCTACGGAATAAATCAGATATCGTCATCCTGCGCGCAGACAAAGGAAACGCGACCGTGGTTATGAATACGTCGGATTATAATGATAAAATTAACCAACTTTTGTCGGATGAAACAACGTACAAGAAGGTCAAAACAGACCCCACCAATGTCGTTCTAAAGAACACAAAGAAACTAATAATAAAGTACTCCGATACATTACATCTAGACGTGAAAAATCTAATACCACCATGCGTCAAACCACCTAAATTATATGGGTTGCCCAAGATACACAAATCAAATACACCACTGCGACCAATAGTAAGTCAGATCGACACGCCGACTTATAAATTAGCACAGAAGGTTGCGAAAGTCCTCTCCCAACTCCGGGGACACACTAGTGCATTTGTGAAACACTCTTACCATTTTGTCAGTGAAATTAAAGATCTACATCTCGCTGACAATGAAACTATGGTCAGTTTTGATGTCACATCACTCTTCACCTCTCTACCTGTGGAGGATTGCATCAAAACCATATCTAAGAAGCTATCTGACAATAATATGCCATTGGGATATGCGGAACTGTTACGTCAATGCCTAACAACTGGCTATTTAATGTGGAATGATGACTTCTACAAGCAAGTAGATGGAGTGGCTATGGGCTCGCCGGTCTCCCCTGTCGTTGCCGATATATTCATGAAGGACTTCGAGGAGACGGCCTTATCAAGCTCACCTGTCACACCCAGGTTCTACAAGCGGTACGTAGATGACACTTTCACAATACAAAATAACCATATTCCTAAACCATCTTAACTCCATTAATCCAAAAATTCAATTCACTATGGAACTGGAGTCAAATAACTCTTTAGCCTTCTTAGACATTTTGGTTATACGTAACCCTAATAACACCTTGAGTCATACAGTGCATCGTAAGGCAACACATATAGACAGATACTTGAACGGTGATTCTCATCATCCCCCTTCACAGTTAGCTACCGTGTGTAAATCTTTGTTGCAGAGAGCACGAGGAATCTGTGACGATGAACACCTGGCTGGGGAGCTGCAGCATGTCAAGCAGGTGCTACGTGCAAACAAGCTGCCAGTTCCTCGCCCCCGTCGCAGAGACCGAGTGAAACCACCCACAGTTGAGCGCCTTCCTGCAATACTACCTTACGTCAAAGGAGTCACTGACAAGATTGGCTATATCCTGAAACGCTCTTCCATTAAAACTTATTTTAAGCCACTGAAGAGGATTAGCCAATTCTTACCATCTGTCAAGTGCCAGATCCCTTTACAAGATGCAGGAGTATATAAACTTGACTGTGACTGTGGTCTCTCTTACATTGGACAAACAAAGAGATCCATAAGAACTTGGATCAAAGAACACATACCCGATGTGAAGCACCGCCGGGACACTAGGTCTGCAGTCTGTGAACATAGTCAGGACCGCGCCCACCATAACATCAGGTTTGATAAACCACAAACCCTCGCAAAAGAACACCGATACCTGCCTAGAATGGTACGCGAGGCTATTGAGATTAAAAAACACAAAAATTTCAATAGAGAGGATGGCTGGGTGTTACCATCAAGCTGGGATCCTGTTATAAACATTATTAAAAATAAATCCAAAAAGACCACCACAAGACTGCAAGACACCGTGAGCTCATATTGTATAGATTTGACCCACAATAATAATAACTAAAGATAATTTTATAAATTAAAACCTTTTAGTAACATAAAGTAAGCCGCCTTCAAAATTAACTTTAATTTAGCATCATGTTATCTGAGTTTTCTTGCCGGATCTTTCTCAGTGTGACCGTGTTCCGATCCGGTGGTAGTATACTAGCTTATTACTTAGTTTTTAAATATAATTACTATTAATTTTAATGTTTAATTATTACTAACCATAAACAATATAATTTTTTCATATAGAATCATTTTCTTCTTACACTGGCAATAAATTTTGTATCAAAATGTGGGTCAATATTTAATAACTAATTTCTGTATCGGGTAGATAATTATAAATTTTCTGCAGTAACAATGACTTGTTGGACGTGAGACATCTTAGTTCACCCGTGATCATGAACGCTGTAAAGTGTTCGAAACGTCGGGTAATCAAAAATCAAATACAAACGCGATAAAATCCGTAAAGTAGTTTTATTTAAAATGTATAATACTCACGTAAACATCAGAAATCACAAGTAACGAAGTTACTTGTCTGTAGAAATATATCGTACTCATTCGATATTTTCTATACTATACATCGGATTGATTCTGTTTTGTAAAATAGGTATTTGAAAGAAAATGGTGTAGCAGAAAAAAAAATGAATTATGGGAGAATTTCGACCACTCCGCGACCACTTTTCACACACGCGTATTTAGAAAATCGTATCAAATGCAATTATAAAATTGTATCGCATAGAGGTCAACATTGCCGTGATTCTGATGAACATTGATTCAATATCTTGTTTTTTACTACAAGTACATAATTAATTACGGAACCAGTTCAGTTTATTATATTTATCTAAATAACCAAGAGATTGATACCGATATAAATAAACAGGAATTGGCTTCAATATATACCTGAATATCAACTTTCCAATAACTGATAAATAACCGATAACTTCTATGTGAAGTTTTCTATATCGATTCTATTTATATTTAACACTGGCAACCCGCCCTCGCTTCGCTTCGGTTTCTGTCGCCTTATCCCCGTTGTTCCCGTTCCCGTGGGAATACTGAGATAAAATATAGACTAGTTTACTCCCTGATATTATAGCTTTCCATTGGTGAAAGAATTTTTGAAATCGGTCCAGCCGTTTTGAAGATTACCCGGAACAAACAGACAGACAGACAAAAAAATTTTATAGTGTATTTTAGGCATATGTATAGTGCAAATAACCGTGTGAGCATGAAAAAAGTCTATTATTTTAGCATTACAATCAGACACTCCAATTTTATTTATTGGTATAGATTTTCTGTTTATGTAAGCTTCAGTTACTAATTTAACATATATATCTCAAGCGTGAACATAAAAACAATTAAGCCTGAGATAATATAATTAACACATTCAGAAAATACATTAAGAATATGTTCAGATTTTTTTTTTTTGGGTGGGTTGCGGTCGCGACAGAGGGGCGTAAGCACGCACACCCACAACCCACCCACGATGCACAACGCCTTCGTCGTTGGGCTGACCACCGGAGCAGGATTACTTGTCATCAGTGGTCGGCCCGACAGAATACACCCTATTTGGGGTACCCTCCCATCGACTGACGTCACCAGCAACCCCCCGCCCTCGGGGAGGACGTCGGTCTCTCCTCACGCGGTCGGCCTCTCGGCGAGTGACGGACTAATCCCCGGTCACGTCACCCGCGGACTCGGCTAGGGCGGCATGAGGTGCAGGTATTCGCGCCTACACCGCCCCAGTCGCTAGCGGCGGATCGCCTCATCGAGGCTGCGCTCCTCGCGCAGGCGATCCGCCGCCTCCTTCCGCGAGACTACTGCCTCGCAGAAGGCTGTGACCGCGTTTCAGGTTGCGAGCGCGTCCCAGGTTGCGACCGCGCCCCAGGTTGCGACCGCGCCCCAGGTTGCGACCGTGCCCCAGGTTACGACCGCGTCCCAGAAGAATATGTTCAGATATCGAGATGTTCATACTTGTATTTATTCAATCGATTGAAGAATAATCGAATTACACAAATCAATCCCTATTATTTCATTTTTAAAAACAAAGTATTTATAAAAGCAAAATAATAGAGATTGATCTATTCGAACAAACATTGCAATGAAGCAAATATGAATAATTGAAGAATTCCTTTGCAGCAGTAACAGTTCCTGCTATCTGTATAGAAAAATGCAAAATCTTAACCAACAGGAAACACAAAATATGTTTTGTAAACAAAACTATTTTACGGATTTTAAAGTGTTTGTATTTGATTTTTGATTGCCTAACGTTTCGAACACTTTACAGTGCTCGCGTCTGCCCGTGACCATCTAGTACGTAGTATTATTTACAATGTATAATTCTCGCGTAAACATGAAACAAATTATGTTTTTACAAAGGTTAGTCAAATCTGTTTTATCTTTAATATAAAATACTTTTACATTGCCGGAGTAGATACTAACGACGACCTATTCAATTAAGATCAATCAATTAATTTTAATATAAAAAAAATAACTGCTAATTTATAGTTTTAAGTTTTCACATCTGTTGCCATGTACGCTTTATGTTCTTTTTTTATACAATTATATGGCAAAGTTGCTGTCAAACGCCAAAAAAAGCTATTCGTTAAAATTTAATAATTATGTATTCATAATTGCGATTAAAAATTAGGTACGAAAGCAGAAGGATGAAGAAAAACTTTACGACTTAATTCTCCTACCTACCAAATGTATAAAAAAGAATCGATAAAATCGGTCAACTCGTTGATGAAGACTTCGGCTACAAACTACGTGACAAGATAATTTTACATGTAAGAGACTAGCAACCCGCCCTCGCTTCGCTTCGGTTTTAGTCGTCATACCCGCGTAGTTCCCGTTCCCGTGGGAATACCGGGATAAAATATAGCCTATGTTACTCCCTGATATTATAGATTTCTATTGGTGAAAGAATTTTTGAAATCAGTTCGGTGGTTTAAGCGTGAAAGCTGCTTGCTGTGTGGTAGCGGCTTCGAATACTACCAACCCCTGCTATGCTCATGGGTGTCGTAAAAGACGACTAAGAGCCCTAGATTGACCCGGACCAACTCCATCTGGTGCCATTTGGGTCAACGATTGCATTCCCAAGGAGGGTTGACGTCAGGCAGGCGGCCGGTCATAAAAGTCATTGCCGAAACTTTTTGCAATATGTCAAAACAGATGACATATTGCGTCGACCCCAAGTAATTGGGATAAGAGCAAGATGATGATGATGATGGTTTAAGCGTGAAAGCGTAACAAACAAACAAACCTCCTTACTTTCGCATTTATAATATTAGTATGGATAATAATGCATATTGACGTTGTATACTTATCAATGTACATTTTCAAAAACTGTATATCGATTTACAATTATTCTTGCTGGTACATTCTAAATCGACACGTAGTTCATGCGGGTATTTTTAAATAAACGAGTACAAGCCGTTTTCATTGCCTTTTTTTGCCGATTCTCTCCAATATTTCTAACCGCTGTCGATGATAAAAAATAACGCCTGGGGCTTTAACTGCATATGGGTTTAATAAAAACGTTCACTGTATTTTAGTTTCTAAAATAATTAAAAATGTTTTCGGATAGGAAAAAATAATCTATTTTAAAACAACTACAGGCTGCTAAGCGTCGCAATTAAGGCGTTCATCATGTGAAGGCCTGTATTCAATCGTGGGCGTGCTAATGACTGGATGCATGTACAGTGATTCATATGTAGCAGAACTACATTATGAACAGTCTTTTGTGTACAATTTTTTACTGCGCTTTCTTCGGTGAACGAAAGAGCCGGAAGCCCAATTTTCTCAGAGTGTTCGTGTGTAGTGGATTTTGGTAAACAACGGTCTTGATTAAAGGATTAAACGATATAACATATCTCTATTGCGAATCATAGTATGTACCTTGTGTGAGAAGTTGATACTCTTACGGTAGTTTCGCGTTTAGTAACATAGAGTATATAACTTAGTAGTGTTGTATTAAATTCAACGAGTGTATCGTTGACACAATAACCCGACGAGAAAGGAGTCAACGCAGCTAAAAATCAAGTTGCTCTTATTTTACGTGCGGAGCGTTGTTTTATTCCAATGTGCGTCTGGTACTGTCGTCTGTTATATTTGTCTTACTCTACTGATTTTTTGTATTAAGTAAAACGTGTTTAAAATTTTGATGTATTTTCTATGTATATAATAAAAATGTATCAAAAATGTAAAATGTATTATAAATATTGAAGAAAACTAACCTTATATCTTTAAACGAGTAATTCTCGTATATATCTATTTTTCTATATAGG
Source organism: Lymantria dispar (assembly GCA_032191425.1). Classification (NCBI taxonomy): domain Eukaryota; kingdom Metazoa; phylum Arthropoda; class Insecta; order Lepidoptera; family Erebidae; genus Lymantria; species Lymantria dispar. The sequence continues at coordinate 13,649,529 of CM063449.1, read as the reverse complement.
TATATATATATATATAACCGCCAAAAGTCGATCTAGCTAGGTTTTATTAATAGAAAATGTCATCCTGTCGGTGCTTTTAGCTAACTAAGCAACAAAATGTCATTAGAAAGAAATGTAAATTTAGCAGTCGCCTGTCGCTGTTTTTTAATTTTTGTTATATTTTTCATTATTTCATCATTTTTATTTTATTATTAACTAGCTATGATACCCGGCTTCGCTCGGGAGTTGATATGAGATTACGTGGTAGTTGAAATAAAAAGATAAACTATGACGTAAAAAGTAAAAAAAAATATTGAAAACATTTTCTCATTATTTACACTACTTGTTTATAAACAACATTTTTCATTTTATTGTCCGGGGTAAATATATATAAATTTTTCGAATTTCCTACTCTTGAGCAAGCTACATATAACTGACCGTGAGAGAAGCAGGCTTTTTTGAGGTTGATGCCACAATATTTTAAAGTTTGCCCTTGCGCTTTGTTAATTTTAAAACTAAAGGCTAATTTAATTGGAAGCTGCAATCTTTTAAATTGAAATGGCAATTCAGAAGAGATCAGTGGTATTCTAGGTATAAATGCTGTGTGTCCTTTGTTCTTTCCAGAAATAAGTTCAGCTTCAATGATATTATTCGATAGCTGTTTTACGATCATCCTCGTTCCATTACATAGTTCTGGGGAGTTGAGATTTCTGAGTAGTATGATTGGAGATCCAATTTTCAGACGAAGGCAGTGTATTGGCATACCTGGAAAACTGAACTGAAAAATTTCGGTGAGGGGAGGAGGACGTAGCTTACTCAGCGCTGCGCGATAGAGGCGACCCCAGGGGTCACATTCAAGACTGTCCATAATTTCCTACTGATTGATCTGAAGAAGAAGTGAAATCTCTATTTAATGCCGCACAATAAGGACAACGCCAGGGTCATGTCCGACAAAAAAGGGTCACGTTCGATACTCCCCAGCATCTCTTGATGGGTGCTGGCGCTGGTCTTTGACCTCCTGGTACCTTGACTGTACAACGCTTGAATAGCGTTTGGCCAGTTCCCTGAATGTTGAAAGAAGGGAAGGTTGGTGCTCCTGCCGAAGCTGGGGCGGTCTACAGACTTTGCCTCAAATGTATCAATATAATTGAATTATTGATAATCAAACTGAATTGAATTTACGGCAAGTGTTATATTTCCTTAGTCCGCAACTTTAAACTATTTGTGGGAGGCTGATAAATCATTATCTCAGCCCATACACGTCCAACTGTTGGGCTCGCACCTCCTCCACTATGGGAGGGAAATCGACCTACCATACCACACTGGTCAGACGTGTGATTATAGGGTTTTGTTTCGAGTTTTTCTTCTCTTGCATAGATATTATATGCATATTATATCCTTTAGTCGTCTTTTACGACACCCACGAGTGGTGAATTGTATTCTAGCTATTTAATATACCGCCTTTTCTTTTCGATTCCAAAACCTTTTTTAATATAGATCTACATGTAATTATGCCAGAAATGCCGAACCGACGCGACGGAACGAACATCAAATATTTGACAGGTAAGAACAATTTTTACGCGAAAACAAAATTGTTGTTTTTAGTATTTTCTTTAGTGGCCGACCCGACGGAATACCCCAGTCGCGAGGTATCCTCTCCTCTCGACGTTTGCCCTCGGGGACGTCGGTTGAACGCCGCGCTGACAAGCCGCGGAGCAAGTCGACGGAAATGCTCCCGGAACCACCAATGCCCGTCGAGCACCAGGCCGGATGCTGATGTCAACCGACTTGACGGTGATCAAAACGTCAATGGGAGGACCCATACGGGGCCCGTGTAACAAGAGGACCTCCGTCTTGTTCAGGGGCACCCTCAACCCCAGCGCCTCGATCCGCCTGACAATCTCCTCGGTGCCGGGAGTTGCCAGGCTTGCCGCCTCCTCCAACATTCGCAGTGCTGGGCTTTAGTGATGCCTTTACCGAACCTCATTGCATGTATACACACTCCATTCACTTTCTTCACAGTAGGCAGCAACCTAGGAAAGGTCCATGAGCGGTAGTGTCACTTACCACCAAGTGTCCTGCTTGCTCGTTTGCTACTAACTGCAATAAATAACAAATCCATCAATCACATGTTTAATACATGATTAAATATTACATGAAATATATTTACATCTTAATTATTTATTAAATTATGTATTTATTATTATTTAAAACAAATTCAGGTAATTATATTTTCTAAAACCACTTAACGTTTTTTTTATTATTTAATGTTAATATATAATTTAATAAATAATTCATAAAGATAAAGAAGATTTAAATTATTCACTTATACAGATTATACAGAAAGTTGTCTTTATAAAAGAGCTATAAGATAAGTAAAATTGAGAAATTTGAATAAACTCCAACACAAACTAAAATAATAAAAATAAAATATTACGTTCTCTTCAACAGGAATCAATTATTTGTCATTTAACGACTATACTAGCACGCGTGAAGCATTTAATCGAGTAATAATACGCTTTTACATCATTTTGGAGCTGATACTCGTACTCTACTGGACCGATGTTAACCAAACATAGCTAGGAATCACCGCCAGGAAACTGGCTTTTTTATGAAAAAAAAAACCACATCGAAATCGGTCCATCTCTTTGAGAGCTATGATGCCACAAACACATGCACACACTATAACAGACAGACCGACATCAACATCAAAATTATATGACCTCTCTTTTTGCGTCGGAGGTGAAAAACCAATAATATCAGAGATAATTTCAAATGAAGTGAGCAATATTTGAAATATCTATCAGATAAAATATAACATAAAATCTATTGTTCTTAGAAATAAATGAAATAGCTTGAAATGTCGTTATAACCCAAATTTTCCAAGATCCTTAAAGAGATTCTAAAAGCTTTTAATCAAAAAGTAACATCTTGTCGGAAATTGAACGATCAAAGGGCAGATGTTTCTTTGAATGATAAAATAACGATTTCAGACTGACTGAACCGTTTATACGCAAAATCTAAAATCCTTTTAGTGTACTGTCGAAGACTAGCAAAAAGATAATAAAAATATTTCATAAGCAGATTTGGTATAAACTCATCGTCACTTTCTGATGAATATCTATCATATCCCAATGTGTATACTGTAGACTTATTGGGCCATCCCAATAAGTCTATTCCAATTATTTATTACCTGCTCCTGATGATGCCCTAGCCGAGGCCGCGGGTGACTAGACCGGGGAGTTAGGCCGTCCTCCGCCGAGAGGCCGACCGCGCGAGGAAAGATCGACGTCCTCCCCGAGGAGGGGACGTCGGTTAAGGAGAGGGTACTTCTCAGGGGGTATTCCGTCGGGCCGACCACTGACGACAAGTCACCCTGCTCCGGTGGTCGGCCCAACGACGAAGGCGACGTGTCATGGGTGGGTTACGTGTGTGCGTGCTTACGCCCCTCTGTCTGTAACCCACCCCAAAAAAAAAGCTTCGACACAACATGTACATTTCTTTCATTATATCTTTCATCTTCCTGAATCTTTCATCTTCCTGAATCTTTCATAAGATATTGCCAATAGTTTAGGCGGCCGCCTGCCCGACTTCAAACTTCCCTCGGATATGTACCTAAGTACTGACCTGACAGCTACAGATGGAGGTTGCCCAGTTCCAAGAAAAACTCTCAGTCGTATTTTACGACATCCACGAGCAATATAAGGGTTGGTAGTATTCGTAGCCGCTACTACACAGCTTGAAGTAGGTATACTCATCTTCTTTATATAAACTCATTTGCAAAAAAAACGGGCGGTTTTGATTTTCATTCATATTTAAAAAGATACAATACCAAAAAGGTTTCAATACGTTACTGGCCGGTTTTAAAAATGCTGTGGTATTTAAAAAAGTACGTTCTAAATTCAATTTTTCATTTGATGTTAATTTTTACAGAAAACCCCTTTTTATCCTACATTTTTGGCGCGAAGTTCCAGAAGTTAACATCGACTTTCATAACTTTTATTCAATTTTTATCGATTAATTTCATATCCTTGACTGTCAAAGCTTTATTTAATGCTGTTTGGCTGTATCAAAAATGGTAGATAAAGTGGTAAAAGCTACCAAAATTATCGCGCTGCTTGAAGAGGGTTGCAGCCAATGTTTCGTGGCTAGGAGGCTAAATGTTAGTCGCTCGACAGTCCAAAGGACCTGGCAGCGATATCAGGAGACTGGTTCCGTCGAGAGAAGGCCTGGTTCTGGAAGAAAACCATGTACCCAACCACGGGATGATCGTTTTCTTGTGAGTCGCGCATTGAGAAATCGCAAATCTTCGTATGTGGATCTTAAGAACAACCTCCAAGAAGTAAGAAATGTGCATATTAGTCTATGGACGGTCAGGAGGAGGCTTCTCGCTGCCAATATACGCAGTCACCGCCCGGCCCGCGGCTCCAAATTACTCCGTGAGCACAGAGTTCACAGGCTTAGGTTCGCTAGAAATTGTGAATCATGGACTCAAGACGATTGGAATAGGGTTTTGTTCTCTGATGAAGCCAGGATATCTCTGTTCGGTGAAGATCGACGTCGGCGAGTGCTAAGAAGACAAGGAGAACGCTTTGCAGAGGCATGTTTCGAAGAAATCACACCTTATGGTGGGGGCTCTGTTATGTTTTGGGCAGGAATAAATTCAATGGATCGTACAGAGTTAGTCTTCATTGAAAACGGCTCACTGACTGGGCATCGATACATAACGGAAGTTCTAATTTCTCATGCACAACCCGCATTGGCCGCTCTAGGTGAAGACTCGATTTTTATGGACGACAATGCTCGCGCCCACCGATCCCGCGATGTTAATGCGTATGTGCAAGAGGTCGGCATTCGTCGTTTGGATTGGCCAGCTCGAAGTCCCGACCTCAATCCCATAGAGCATGTCTGGGACGTTCTGAAACGGCGTGTGAGATCAGTACACCCGGCTCCGCAGACCATCAGAGAGCTGAAGAATGTGATTACTGCGGAGTGGGAACGTATTCCGCAAGCAAGTATCCGGGATATACTCGCTAGCATGCCCAGACGAATTCAAGCTGTGATTTTAGCTAGAGGGGGTCACACTCGATACTAAACATTTATCTGCTTTTACTTTATTAAAGAAAAACAAACAAAAAAACTTTTTTATTTTTACTTCATGAGCATATGCACTACTAGCGAATATACACTACTAGCGAGGTTTAGCATTATTTCCCATAAATTGTATCTAAATTTTATGAAATACTGATGAAAACGATTATTTTCTTATTAATTTAGCAAATTGTGTGGATAGAACTACCTATAATTATCAAACAAAGAAATATTAACATTTGAAATGGTTCATTGCTTAGGTGCCCGTTTTTTTTGCAAATGAGTGTATATATATATATATAAAGTGAAACGCCACCCAGCAGATCCAATTGTGAATGTAAACCATTTTCGAATTCCCTTGAACATCGGTCCAGCCGTTTAGAAGGAGTTTAGTGACATATACACGTACATAAGAAAAATATATATTTGCACAACACCCTGCACTAAGGAAATAATCCTTGTATTGCGGGGGACTTTACAAACATATAATTAACGGACACAAATTACATCCAGACTCAGAACAATAATTTGTGAATCGCACAAAGTGTTGTCCCGCGTGGGATTCGAACCCCCGACACTGGCACTCTAGGTCGCTATCTTAACCACTACGCCATCTGTGCAGTCGATATATAAAGATACGCATTCACTGTGGTGACTACATATATATTCATTTATGCTTTTTCAGGAATTACTATGTCCAATGGAAGACAAAGTCTCACAGATATTTATATAACTTAAAAAAATAGGTATAATTCATACTCGCATAGTTTAAAAACTAGAATTCATATAAACGTTCTCGTTGGTACTTTTTATATTGTATAGATAAATAGCAAAGTTCAATTTTTTTTTTATTTAGCCTAATGTCTACTAATAGTCATAATTCATACTCGCATAGTTTAAAACTAGAAATTTAATTCATATAAAAGTTCTCGTTAGTACTTTTTATATTGTATAGATAAATAGCAAAGTTCAAATTTTTTTACTTGTTCTAATGTCTACTAAAACAGTAAAAGCTGAGGTCAAGAGTTTTATTTACTTTGAAAAAAAAAACATAAATAGTAAATAAAGGTCGTCCCTTGATCTTTTATCAGGATAAAGTTTGGCAAAGATAAATGTTTGTCCTATTAATAGAACCCCCAATGTTAGTCGACCAATAAATATTTAAGTACTTTATTGAATAAACCAGCTATATAGTATTTTTTTTATAATCTCTCTGATAAATACTAATTGTTAGATAAATCATTTAGAGAGTAAATATCTGCATTAAATACATATACATGTATATGTTAGAAGGTTCATTATCTATCGCCGTCCATTGCTGGACGTGGGACTCCCGCATGTTACGCCACAGAGTACGGTTCTGTGCCGCCTGCAACCAACGACGTCCAGCAACTTTTACCAGGTCGTCGGTCCACCTAATCTTCACTGTATCGTTCGATATATGGTCACCACTCGAAAACGTTTCTTCCCCAGCAGTTGTTGATTCGCCGAGCGATGTGGCTTGTCCATTTCCAGTTCAGCGTGCTAATTCTTCGTGCTATGTCTATTGGTCGTATATGTTAAGGTATGGGTAGGTTTGATACCGGTAGTCAGCCCAATGGCGAAAGGGAGGGTATAGGGCCGCGCGTGGTCTTTTCGTCGCCCCGAACGGAAGGGAAGGCATGTGTGCTGACCATAGTCCACCCAAAAATCAAAAGGGTATTGGTAGGATTTGAAAATATAATGAGAAGGTATAAAAATAACATTATGAGACAAATTTTAAGTATGAATATTGAAGACTTTAGGGTTAAGGTAAGATCGAAGAAAAAATGTATGGATTACAAACTATGACATAGATAGAAAGGGAGTGAACGCCCAGACAACATCTGATAGGCTTGTGTGGCACCGACGTCCTCCCCGAGAGGATGTCAGTCGATGGGAGGGTACCCCACTAGGGGGTATACCGTCCAGCCGACCACTGGCGACTAGTAACCCTGTTCCGGTGGTCAATCCAACGATGAAGGCGACGTGGTGTTCGGGTGGGTTGCGGGTGTGCGTACTTACGCCCCTCTGTCGCCCCGGACGGTGTGGTGCCAGGAGTGCGCCGACCGCGACCCACCCCCAAAAAAAAAACAAAAAAGGCTTTTGTGAATGTAGAGGACATATTGGTCCCAAATAATTGGGATAAGTAACGAATGAACCTATGTCGGATAAGAGCAGAGTGTAATGATGAGGTATTTTTTAATTTTCCAGTCGTATTTTGATAATATTATTTCATGTGGTGACGGAGTAAGAATACAATTCACCACTCCGTCTGCCCGTGGACATCGTAAAAGACGACTAAGGGATACAATATGCATATAACATCTGTGCAAGAAAAGGAAAACTCGAATCAGAACCCTATATTAATCTGACCAGCATGATATAGTAAGGTCAATCTCCCTCTTAATCTGGAGGAAGCTCGAGCCCAACAGATTAGCTAAACAATGAACGAACGATGATAGAAATATATAGGTAAAAAAGTTAAAAGATATATAGTTACTAACCAAGGTCACAGTTAGTTGAAAAAGAAGAGTGGTATTAAAAATATATTAATTGAAGACTGTACGTCATATATAATGACTGCGAAGTAATTGAAATTTCAATTTATACCGTGGTGAAAATCCTGAATCATATAATCTATACCAATAAATAAAATTGGCGTGTCTGTTTGTAATGTCAAAATAATCGGCTTTTTTCATGCTCACACGGTTATTTGCACGACACCTATGCCTAAAATATACGAAAATTTCTAGCAGGCAAATTTTGGCTAAGATCAAGATCATTCTCTGATAATATCACTATTAATGTCTTACGTGAATTGAATTTGCTAAGTACCTCACGATACTGGATTAACAAAAAACTGCCTTTGTTAATAATTATTCAGAATGTCTTAAAATTTATATCTATACAAAGAAGTAAGCAGCTAGGAATGTATTCATTAGACACTTGGGTCAGTAATATTAACTTAAGTGGAGTTATTTTTGAATCAATTCCACTTATTAATTGTGCCAAACGTAGGTTCAGTCACTCAGAACTATTTTTGATTACCTCTAACTACATTAGAAAGGAGTATTGCTATTATTATAAGATCTTTACAGATGGGTCTAAAGATAAAATTGGAGGAGGTGCAGCCTTTCTAGATCCCACCCTTGGATGCAGTATTGGAGTTAAAATTGATTCCAATATTTCAGTTATGCACATTGAATTGATTGCCATAGCGGAAGCCTTATCGTACATTAATTCCATTAATTTTAGTAAATTTGTCATTTTAACTGACTCCAAAAGCTCATTGCAACATTTGGCTCGTTGCACCTCTCTTGGGAGAGGTATACCGATTGCCTATAAAATATTGGAATCAATTTTAAAACTGAATTCTTGTAATAAAAGGGTGGTTCTACAATGGATTCCATCGCATATACATTTAAAAGAAAATGACGAGGTAGATCTGCTAGCCAAACAAGCCTTACAAGGGGGTATACCCCTGAATGTGTTACCACTGTTCACAGATCTCGTTAAATTAGTTAAGCTGCAATGTAAGGAAGCTTGGCAGGAGTATTTTGATGAGAGATCACGGGCGAAGGGAATCTGGTACCGAACTATCCAACCACAAATACCATCACACCCTTGGATAGACAATGTAAAGGCCAATAGAGAATATCTAAAGACAGTCCTTAGATTACGCTCGGGACACATTCCATCAAACAAGTTCGCATTTTTGATGAAAAAAACCCCGTCTCCAAACTGTAATGACTGCGGAACTACTGAGGATGTTCAGCATGTTCTGATGGAATGTGTTCGAAACGAAAGTTATAGGCAGTCATGCACCGCAATGGTTAGATCCACAGATATTAGCCTTCTTAACTATATATTAGCAGATCCTACATCTGAAAAGATGAAAATATTAGTTAGATTAGCAGAGTTAAGTTTAAAATAGTGATAAGAAGATTTATTGTATCTGGTTCATTCATTTTGTTAATTCTATAGGACGATGTGGTCGCTGTGCGACAAAGTCCATAAAATAAATTTAAAAAAAAAAAAAAAAAATATGCCTAAAATAGCAATTAAAAAACTTTTGTCTGTCAGTCTGTCTGTCTGTCTGTCTGTTTGTTCCGGGTAATCTTCAAAACGGCTGGACCGATTTCAAAAATTCTTTCACCAATGGAAAGCTATCAGGGCGTAAACTAGGCTATATTTTATCCCGATATTCCCACGGGAACGGGAATTACGCGGGTAAAACGACTATAACCTATAACCGAAGCGAAGCGAGGGCGGATTGCTAGTATGGATATAACATTCGTGCAAAAGAAGGAAACCTCGAAATGAAACCCTATACCAAAATGTCTGACTATCATGGTATAGTCGGTAAAATTCCCTCCCATTGTGAAGGAGGCCTAAGCCCAACAGTGGGATGTATGTGGGCTGCGATTATGATGATGATTTTAATAATGATAATCTCTTCTACACTAAGATAAAACTAATGTCTATGCTTATGAGTCATAAAGCTGACATTATTACAAGTTCAATCATAATTATTTAAAAAAATAATTAATTATATTTCCGCCTGGAACGGAATAAGAATGCAGTTCAGCACCCTCTTCCTGGTACCGTGAGTATCATAAAAGACGACTAAGGGATTAAATTTGCATATAATATTTTTGGAAGAGATGGAAAATTCGAAATGAAATCCTATACCAGCACGTCTAACTAGCGTTATATAGTAGGACAGGACATATTCCCTCCTATTATAGAGGAGGCTCGAGCCTAACTATGGGACGTATATGAGCTGAAATGATGTTGAATTAATTTTAAATTTTATTTATATTTTTACACCATACATCTCAATCCACATAATTCACCGCGCTGCGTTGGTCAGACATTTTTGTATAGGACTTTGTGTTACGATTTCCGTCTCTATTTATATTACACCTTTCCGTGTGGTGACGGAGTAAGAAGTACAGTTCATCACTCTCTATCTTGCCTGTAGATATCGTAAAAGACTACTAAGGGATTTAATATGCACATAAGATTTGTGCAAGATAAGGAAAACTCAAATTGAAACCTTATACCAACATGTCTTACCAGCGTGGTATAGTAGGTCAAATAGCCTCCCATTGTGGAGGAGGCTCGAGCCCAACAGTGGAATGTATCTGGGCTGTGTTGATGATGATTATATTACCCTAGCTCAAATGTTTTTTTTTATTTTACAGGCAATCATCATCATCATCATCGCAGCCCACATACATCCCAGTGTTGGGATTGGGCCTCCTCTACAATGGGAGGGCATTTGACCTACTATACCTACCATGCTGGTCAAACATGTTGGGTATAGGGTTTCATTTCGAGTTTTCTTTCTCTTGCACAGATGTTATGTGTGCATTATATCCCTTAGTCGTCTTTTGCGACATCCGTTCGTTAACATCTACTACTTTTTAAAGTGTTACTAAACTGACGTAATATTCTCAATTCAACCAATAAAATTGGCGTTTTTATTTTAATCCTCAGCAGAACCATATTATTTTCCTTGCAAAGATTTACCGGTCCATTAGTTTAATGAACGGGCAATGAGACGGCAGAAAGAGATTAAGTTGTGCTCAGTCATCGCTCTCCACTAGTATTGAATCATAAGTAAGAGCACTTAATACTTTCAAATCTTTCTCGTTAAACCTACTATAATTGTGGTGTTACATATTTTTAAACATTTATACTGTTAAATCAATTTGTATTTTATTTGATAGTATTTCATAAAAAAATCCATGTTTTCCTATACACATCATAGCCTCACGCCTGCTTCGCGGAGGGGTAGGCAAAGACTACGGATTACTACAAGCCACGATCCTGACATACTTTCATCGCTTCACCCAAATCTATGTTTGCCTATATACATACTTAGCCTCACGTCTGCTTCCCAGAGGGGTAGGCAGAGACTACGGATTACTACAAGCCACGATCCTGACATACTTTCATCGCTTCACCCAAATATATGTTTGCCTATATACGTACTTAGCCTCACGTCTGCTTCCCAGAGGGGTAGGCAGAGACTACGGATTACTACAAGCCACGATCCTGACATACTTTCATCGCTTCACCCAAATATATGTTTGCCTATATACATACTTAGCCTCACGTCTGCTTCCCAGAGGGGTAGGCAAAGACTACGGATTACTACAAGCCACGATCCTGACATACTTTCATCGCTTCACCCAAATCTATGTTTGCCTATATACATACTTAGCCTCACGTCTGCTTCCCAGAGGGGTAGGCAGAGACTACGGATTACTACAAGCCACGATCCTGACATACTTTCATCGCTTCACCCAAATCTATGTTTGCCTATATACATACTTAGCCTCACGTCTGCTTCCCAGAGGGGTAGGCAGAGACTACGGATTACTACAAGCCACGATCCTGACATACTTTCATCGCTTCACCCAAATATATGTTTGCCTATATACATACTTAGCCTCACGTCTGCTTCCCAGAGGGGTAGGCAGAGACTACGGATTACTACAAGCCACGATCCTGACATACTTTCATCGCTTCACCCAAATCTATGTTTGCCTATATACATACTTAGCCTCACGTCTGCTTCCCAGAGGGGTAGGCAGAGACTACGGATTACTACAAGCCACGATCCTGACATACTTTCATCGCTTCACCCAAATCTATGTTTGCCTATATACATACTTAGCCTCACGTCTGCTTCCCAGAGGGGTAGGCAGAGACTACGGATTGCCACAAGCCACGATCCTGACATACTGTCACCGCTTCACCTAAATCTATATTTTCCTATATACATACAAAGCCTCACGCCTGCTTCCCAGAGGGGTAGGCAGAGACTACGGATTGCCACAAGCCACGATCCTGACATACTTTCACCGCTTCACCCAAATCTATGTTTTCCTATATACATACATAGCCTCACGCCTGCTTCCCAGAGGGGTAGGCAGAGACTACGGATTACTACAAGCCACGATCCTGACATACTTTCATCGCTTCACCCAAATATATGTTTGCCTATATACATACTTAGCCTCACGTCTGCTTCCCAGAGGGGTAGGCAGAGACTACGGATTACTACAAGCCACGATCCTGACATACTTTCATCACTTCACCCAAATATATGTTTGCCTATATACATACTTAGCCTCACGTCTGCTTCCCAGAGGGGTAGGCAGAGACTACGGATTACTACAAGCCACGATCCTGACATACTTTCATCGCTTCACCCAAATCTATGTTTGCCTATATACATACATAGCCTCACGTCTGCTTCCCAGAGGGGTAAGCAGAGACTACGGATTACTACAAGCCACGATCCTGACATACTTTCATCGCTTCACCCAAATCTATGTTTGCCTATATACATACTTAGCCTCACGTCTGCTTCCCAGAGGGGTAGGCAGAGACTACGGATTACTACAAGCCACGATCCTGACATACTTTCATCACTTCACCCAAATATATGTTTGCCTATATACATACTTAGCCTCACGTCTGCTTCCCAGAGGGGTAGGCAGAGACTACGGATTACTACAAGCCACGATCCTGACATACTTTCATCGCTTCACCCAAATCTATGTTTGCCTATATACATACTTAGCCTCACGTCTGCTTCCCAGAGGGGTAGGCAGAGACTACGGATTACTACAAGCCACGATCCTGACATACTTTCATCGCTTCACCCAAATCTATGTTTGCCTATATACATACTTAGCCTCACGTCTGCTTCCCAGAAGGGTAGGCAGAGACTACGGATTACTACAAGCCACGATCCTGACATACTTTCACCGCTTCACCCAAATCTATGTTTTCCTATATACATACATAGCCTCACGCCTGCTTCCCAGAGGGGTAGGCAGAGACTACGGATTACTACAAGCCACGATCCTGACATACTTTCACCGCTTCACCCAAATCTATGTTTTCCTATATACATACATAGCCTCACGCCTGCTTCCCAGAGGGGTAGGCAGAGACTACGGATTACTACAAGCCACGATCCTGACATACTTTCATCGCTTCACCCAAATCTATGTTTTCCTATATACATACTTAGCCTCACGTCTGCTTCCCAGAGGGGTAGGCAAAGACTACGGATTACTACAAGCCACGAGCCTGACATACTTTCATCGCTTCACCCAAATCTATGTTTGCCTATATACATACTTAGCCTCACGTCTGCTTCCCAGAGGGGTAGGCAGAGACTACGGATTACTACAAGCCACGATCCTGACATACTTTCATCGCTTCACCCAAATCTATGTTTGCCTATATACATACTTAGCCTCACGTCTGCTTCCCAGAGGGGTAGGCAGAGACTACAGATTGCCACAAGCCACGATCCTGACATACTTTCACCGCTTCACCCAAATCTATGTTTTCCTATATACATACATAGCCTCACGCCTGCTTCCCAGAGGGGTAGGCAGAGACTACGGATTACTACAAGCCACGATCCTGACATACTTTCATCGCTTCACCCAAATCTATGTTTGCCTATATACATACTTAGCCTCACGTCTGCTTCCCAGAGGGGTAGGCAGAGACTACAGATTGCCACAAGCCACGATCCTGACATACTTTCACCGCTTCACCCAAATCTATGTTTTCCTATATACATACATAGCCTCACGCCTGCTTCCCAGAGGGGTAGGCAGAGACTACGGATTACTACAAGCCACGATCCTGACATACTTTCATCGCTTCACCCAAATCTATGTTTGCCTATATACATACTTAGCCTCACGTCTGCTTCCCAGAGGGGTAGGCAGAGACTACGGATTGCCACAAGCCACGATCCTGACATACTGTCACCGCTTCACCCAAATCTATATTTTCCTATATACATACAAAGCCTCACGCCTGCTTCCCAGAGGGGTAGGCAGAGACTACGGATTACTACAAGCCACGATCCTGACATACTTTCATCGCTTCACCCAAATCTATGTTTGCCTATATACATACTTAGCCTCACGTCTGCTTCCCAGAGGGGTAGGCAGAGACTACGGATTACTACAAGCCACGATCCTGACATACTTTCATCGCTTCACCCAAATCTATGTTTGCCTATATACATACTTAGCCTCACGTCTGCTTCCCAGAGGGGTAGGCAGAGACTACGGATTACTACAAGCCACGATCCTGACATACTTTCATCGCTTCACCCAAATATATGTTTGCCTATATACATACTTAGCCTCACGTCTGCTTCCCAGAGGGGTAGGCAGAGACTACGGATTACTACAAGCCACGATCCTGACATACTTTCATCGCTTCACCCAAATATATGTTTGCCTATATACATACTTAGCCTCACGTCCTCTTCCCAGAGGGGTAGGCAGAGACTACGGATTACTACAAGCCACGATCCTGACATACTTTCGTCGCTTCACCCAAATCTATGTTTGCCTACATACATACTTTGCCTCACGTCTGCTTCCCAGAGGGGTAGGCAGAGACTACGGATTACTACAAGCCACGATCCTGACATACTTTCATCGCTTCACCCAAATCTATGTTTGCCTATATACATACTTAGCCTCACGTCTGCTTCCCAGAGGGGTAGGCAGAGACTACGGATTACTACAAGCCACGATCCTGACATACTTTCATCGCTTCACCCAAATATATGTTTGCCTATATACATACTTAGCCTCACGTCTGCTTCCCAGAGGGGTAGGCAGAGACTACGGATTACTACAAGCCACGATCCTGACATACTTTCATCGCTTCACCCAAATCTATGTTTGCCTATATACATACTTAGCCTCACGTCTGCTTCCCAGAGGGGTAGGCAGAGACTACGGATTACTACAAGCCACGATCCTGACATACTTTCATCGCTTCACCCAAATCTATGTTTGCCTATATACATACTTAGCCTCAGTCTGCTTCCCAGAGTGGTAGGCAGAGACTACGGATTACTACAAGCCACGATCCTGACATACTTTCATCGCTTCACCCAAATCTATGTTTGCCTATATACATACTTAGCCTCACGTCTGCTTCCCAGAGGGGTAGGCAGAGACTACGGATTGCCACAAGCCACGATCCTGACATACTTTCACCGCTTCACCCAAATCTATGTTTTACTATATACATACATAGCCTCACGCGTGCTTCCCAGAGGGGTAGGCAGAGACTATGGATTGCCACAAGCCACGATCCTGACATACTTTCACCGCTTCACCCAAATCTATGTTTTCCTATATACATACATAGCCTCACGCCTGCTTCCCAGAGGGGTAGGCAGAGACTACGGATTGCCACAAGTCACGATCCTGACATACTTTCACCGCTTCACCCAAATCTATGTTTTCCTATATACATACATAGCCTCACGCCTGCTTCCCAGAGGGGTAGGCAGAGACTACGGATTACTACAAGCCACGATCCTGACATACTTTCATCGCTTCACCCAAATCTATGTTTGCCTATATACATACATAGCCTCACGTCTGCTTCCCAGAGGGGTAAGCAGAGACTACGGATTACTACAAGCCACGATCCTGACATACTTTCATCGCTTCACCCAAATATATGTTTGCCTATATACATACTTAGCCTCACGTCTGCTTCCCAGAGGGGTAGGCAGAGACTACGGATTACTACAAGCCACGATCCTGACATACTTTCATCACTTCACCCAAATATATGTTTGCCTATATACATACTTAGCCTCACGTCTGCTTCCCAGAGGGGTAGGCAGAGACTACGGATTACTACAAGCCACGATCCTGACATACTTTCATCGCTTCACCCAAATATATGTTTGCCTATATACATACTTAGCCTCACGTCTGCTTCCCAGAGGGGTAGGCAAAGACTACGGATTACTACAAGCCACGATCCTGACATACTTTCATCGCTTCACCCTAATCTATGTTTGCCTATATACATACTTAGCCTCACGTCTGCTTCCCAGAGGGGTAGGCAGAGACTACGAATTACTACAAGCCACGATCCTGACATACTTTCATCCCTTCACCCAAATCTATGTTTGCCTATATACATACTTAGCCTCACGTCTGCTTCCCAGAGGGGTAGGCAGAGACTACGGATTACTACAAGCCACGATCCTGACATACTTTCATCGCTTCACCCAAATCTATGTTTGCCTATATACATACTTAGCCTCACGTCTGCTTCCCAGAGGGGTAGGCAGAGACTACGGATTGCCACAAGCCACGATCCTGACATACTGTCACCGCTTCACCCAAATCTATATTTTCCTATATACATACAAAGCCTCACGCCTGCTTCCCAGAGGGGTAGGCAGAGACTACGGATTGCCACAAGCCACGATCCTGACATACTTTCACCGCTTCACCCAAATCTATGTTTTCCTATATACATACATAGCCTCACGCCTGCTTCCCAGAGGGGTAGGCAGAGACTACGGATTACTACAAGCCACGATCCTGACATACTTTCATCGCTTCACCCAAATCTATGTTTGCCTATATACATACTTAGCCTCACGTCTGCTTCCCAGAGGGGTAGGCAGAGACTACGGATTACTACAAGCCACGATCCTGACATACTTTCATCGCTTCACCCAAATCTATGTTTGCCTATATACATACTTAGCCTCAGTCTGCTTCCCAGAGTGGTAGGCAGAGACTACGGATTACTACAAGCCACGATCCTGACATACTTTCATCGCTTCACCCAAATATATGTTTGCCTATATACATACTTAGCCTCACGTCTGCTTCCCAGAGGGGTAGGCAGAGACTACGGATTACTACAAGCCACGATCCTGACATACTTTCATCGCTTCACCCAAATATATGTTTGCCTATATACATACTTAGCCTCACGTCTGCTTCCCAGAGGGGTAGGCAGAGACTACGGATTACTACAAGCCACGATCCTGACATACTTTCATCGCTTCACCCAAATCCATGTTTGCCTATATACATACTTAGCCTCACGTCTGCTTCCCAGAGGGGTAGGCAGAGACTACGGATTGCCACAAGCCACGATCCTGACATACTGTCACCGCTTCACCCAAATCTATATTTTCCTATATACATACAAAGCCTCACGCCTACTTCCCAGAGGGGTAGGCAGAGAATACGGATTGCCACAAGCCACGATCCTGACATACTTTCACCGCTTCACCCAAATCTATGTTTTCCTATATACATACATAGCCTCACGCCTGCTTCCCAGAGGGGTAGGCAGAGACTACGGATTACTACAAGCCACGATCCTGACATACTTTCACCGCTTCACGCAAATCTATGTTTTCCTATATACATACATAGCCTCACGCCTGCTTCCCAGAGGGGTAGGCAGAGACTACGGATTACTACAAGCCACGATCCTGACATACTTTCACCGCTTCACCCAAATTTATGTTTTCCTATATACATACATAGCCTCACGCCTGCTTCCCAGAGGGGTAGGCAGAGACTACGGATTACTACAAGCCACGATCCTGACATACTTTCATCGCTTCACCCAAATCTATGTTTTCCTATATACATACATAGCCTCACGTCTGCTTCCCAGAGGGGTAGGCAGAGACTACTGTTTACTACAAGCCACGATCCTGACATACTTTCATCGCTTCACCCAAATCTATGTTTTCCTATATACATACTTAGCATCACGTCTGCTTCCCAGAGGGGTAGGCAGAGACTACGGATTACTACAAGCCACGATCCTGACATACTTTCATCGCTTCACCCAAATCTATGTTTTCCTATATACATACATAGCCTCACGTCTGCTTCCCAGAGGGGTAGGCAGAGACTACGGATTACTACAAGCCACGATCCTGACATACTTTCATCGCTTCACCCAAATCTATGTTTGCCTATATACATACTTAGCCTCACGTCTGCTTCCCAAAGGGGTAGGCAGAGACTACGGATTACTACAAGCCACGATCCTGACATACTTTCATCGCTTCACCCAAATATATGTTTGCCTATATACATACTTAGCCTCACGTCTGCTTCCCAGAGGGGTAGGCAAAGACTACGGATTACTACAAGCCACGATCCTGACATACTTTCATCGCTTCACCCAAATCTATGTTTGCCTATATACATACTTAGCCTCACGTCTGCTTCCCAGAGGGGTAGGCAGAGACTACGGATTACTACAAGCCACGATCCTGACATACTTTCACCGCTTCACCCAAATCTATGTTTGCCTATATACATACATAGCCACACGTCTGCTTCCCAGAGGGGTAGGCAGAGACTACGGATTACTACAAGCCACGATCCTGACATACTTTCATCGCTTCACCCAAATCTATGTTTGCCTATATACATACTTAGCCTCACGTCTGCTTCCCAGAGGGGTAGGCAGAGACTACGGATTACTACAAGCCACGATCCTGACATACTTTCATCGCTTCACCCAAATCTATGTTTGCCTATATACATACTTAGCCTCACGTCCGCTTCCCAGAGGGGTAGGCAGAGACTACGGATTGCCACAAGCCACGATCCTGACATACTGTCACCGCTTCACCCAAATCTATATATTCCTATATACATACAAAGCCTCACGCCTGCTTCCCAGAGGGGTAGGCAGAGACTACGGATTGCCACAAGCCACGATCCTGACATACTTTCACCGCTTCACCCAAATCTATGTTTTCCTATATACATACATAGCCTCACGCCTGCTTCCCAGAGGGGTAGGCAGAGACTATGGATTGCCACAAGCCACGATCCTGACATACTTTCACCGCTTCACCCAAATCTATGTTTTCCTATATACATACATAGCCTCACGCCTGCTTCCCAGAGGGGTAGGCAGAGACTACGGATTACTACAAGCCACGATCCTGACATACTTTCACCGCTTCACCCAAATCTATGTTTTCCTATATACATACATAGCCTCACGCCTGCTTCCCAGAGGGGTAGGCAGAGACTACGGATTACTACAAGCCACGATCCTGACATACTTTCATCGCTTCACCCAAATCTATGTTTTCCTATATACATACATAGCCTCACGTCTGCTTCCCAGAGGGGTAGGCAGAGACTACGGATTACTACAAGCCACGATCCTGACATACTTTCACCGCTTCACCCAAATCTATGTTTGCCTATATACATACATAGCCTCACGTCTGCTTCCCAGAGGGGTAGGCAGAGACTACGGATTACTACAAGCCACGATCCTGACATACTTTCATCGCTTCACCCAAATATATGTTTGGCAATATACATACTTAGCCTCACGTCTGCTTCCCAGAGGGGTAGGCAGAGACTACGGATTACTACAAGCCACGATCCTGACATACTTTCATCGCTTCACCCAAATATATGTTTTCCTATATACATACATAGCCTCACGCCTGCTTCACAAAGGGGTAGGCAGACTACGGATTACCACAAGCCACGATCCTGACATACTTCCATCGCTTCACTCACACTCATCAAAGTCTTCATGCATGCTCTAGGGTTACGCGTACTCTTAACATTACCTTTCACCAGCACATCTCCACCTTGATACAGAAACGTACGGCGTGGTCTTCGTCTAGCAACCGTCTTACTCAATATAATACTTGAGGGTGCCCTAAAAGTCGCCTAAGTGATATAATATGCAGATAATATTTATCCAAGAGAAGGAAAACTCCAAATAATACCCTATAATCAATCCACCTGGCTAGCGTGATAGAGAAGATCAATTTACCTTCTATTATGGAGGATCTTCGAGCCCACTTGTGGGACATTTATGAGTTGAGATTATAATGATATGATTGTATATCAATATGGGGTAATAAAAATTCAATTCATCCAAGGATTTCCAGGAACAAGGGATCTAGGGACTTTCCTGTGAAAATCGTTAAAACTAACAGAAATTATCAGGAGGTAGCAGCGATTATCTAGGAAATCTATAACAACAAATGCTATCGTCACTCTACCTGCCAAGCCCGGTCATAATGGCGCTATCCCAATTAATACTCCGTAGCGTTTAATACGGTGTACAATGGACGTCGAGCCGTATCATTACAATTCTTACAATCCATTTATTAAGATTTTAAGAATTGTAATGATAAAATCAATGAATCTATTAGACTTTTACTATTTACTAATGATCATAGGCCTTTGCCATTGGAAACCATATTGTTTATTGTATCGCCTACATCAGATGGCTATCTGTGAAATAAATGCAGTCTTCGCTCAACCTGAAGAGACTCTACCATACTTTGATCCAACCAAGATACAATGAGACGGTAACAGATTCTGAGCTATAAGTATATTATATCCATGTCATAAAATGGCCGAGTCCTAGTTTTAGTTGGAAATGCTATTCTCGAAGTTCGATCTCTAGATTTACTTAATAAAAATAGTCTAGTTAATTATAACCTATATCGAGAAAAAGCCTAAAAATTCAGTAGCGTTCCGGTAATTTAGAGAAATATTTGTGTCTGATATCCCGCAGTATCTGAAAACTGATAGTTGTTATGAAGAAGAGCTATCCCTGCAACATAGCCTCTCTTTTCAGGAGGAGGGATAATACAAAACACGAGAGTAATTTATAAGAGAGTAGGTGTCGCAAAAATAGCCTGAAGGCTTAGGCACTTTAGTGAAACTAAGCACGCCATGTTACTCGAAAAACCGATAAATAGGAAAAAAGTAGTACCTTACGTAGATTGAAAACTTAATAAAAGTTATACAAGGAGTCGTTGAAGGCAATTGGTAAATGATTGCTCAACGTGCGATTTTTAAATGGCTTCCCTGCGTCTTCATTATAGTAATATATAACATTATGAGATTACCATATTATACGTCTTTTATGGCACCCAAGAGTAATGCAAGGGATGGTAGTAGATAGATTCTTATTCGGTACCACACAGCGATATAAATGAAAATTATGTCTGCTTCTATTTAAGAAATTTAGAAAGTATTAAAATATTATTAACTAGCAAATTCCTACTCACCCGCGTAGTTCCCATTCCCCTAGAAATACCGAGATAAAATATAGCCTCAGTTACTCCTTATACAGACAGCTATCTGGTAGTTTGACTACTATGAATATGAATATCGGTCCAGCTGTTTTGAAGATTACCCGGAACAAACAGACAGACAAACAAAAATATTTAAACCGAACCGAGTGAGCATGGAAAAAAGTCCATGTTTCGTAGGTTACACGGAACAAACAGCTACAGCAGATATTAGTTATTATTATTATAATTAAGCTATTTTTGGGCATATGTATAGTGTAAATAACCATGTGAACATGAAAACAACGTATTATTTTGAGAGATATTACATACAGTGACTTCCATTTTATTTCTTTGTATAGAAGATTCACCAGTACATATAAAATACATTATAAAATAATTGTTATATTGGTATTAAGCTCATAATCCGATTGGATCATATAGAAGGCTTGTCATGAATAAGTAAAACAATACTTGTCAACCTTACAGCCACCGTAGATCCCGGCTGGTAATTAGCTTGACCGCAGTTTGGCTTTCATCTGACCTCGTTAATGCTAACCAAAAATATTTGAAAAGGGATATGTTAATTTTTACTTGATGATTGATATCTATATATTATTTTTAAAAGGAGTTTATTAAAATTATATAAATTATTTCATAATACTGTATCGACATAATTTATGCAGTATATATTTATTTGATACATCATTTTCAAGGTTATTTTCCTTAACGATTTCTGATGTTTAGGCGAATATTACACATTGTAAAAAAAAACTACGGATTATATCGCGTTTGTATTTGATTTTTGATTGCCCGACGTTTCGTACACTTTACAGCGTTCATGGTCACGGGTAAGACATCTTAGTGTGCCCGTGACCATGAATGTTGTAAAGTGTTGGGAACGTCGGCCAAATAAAAACCAAATACAAACACGATAAAATCCGTAATGTTATTTTCCTTTCTAATGACAATAAATAAATATATGATTTAGTTATCTCTAAATGGCTGTTGTCATTAAAAAACAAATATGTTTTAAACGTTGAATTACATACAACATGTCAAGTGGTCTGTGTGTTGACCGAGTAAGAATATAAATCACCACCCCTTCTCTGGCCCCTATGATATGCGAATAACAATAATGAAAAAGAATGAAAACTCGACATAGAACTCTATCTATATCAACACTTCTGAGCAATTTCGCTCTCCTTGTGGAGAAGACCCGAGCCCAACTATAGGATTGATGTGAGCTAAGATAATGATAAAATTATGTAACCTTTTTTTATGGTCCGCGGACCCGCCGTCCAGCACTGTTCGGAGCGACAGAAGGGCGGCGCGTGGCCCCATGACCCACCCGTGGCACGTCGTCTTCGTCGTTGTGCCGACCACCAATGCAGGGTAACTTGTCTTCAGTGGCTGGCTCGAGAGAATACCTCGGTCGCGGGGTACCTTCTCCTCTCGACGTTCCCCCTCGGGGACATCGGTCGCTGTCGCGCGGTCAGTCTCTCTGCGGGTAACGGACTAAATTATGTCACCTAGCGTTAATTTGCTCGATTTAATTATTGTCGAGTAATATACTCTGATACCGTCTGGTCCACAATTATATTCCTAAGGCGGATTAACGCTAGGTAGGCAACCGGTCAAAAAACTATTGCCAAAAGCTGATACAGTATATAAAATTGAAGTTGAGTAATTTGTATAAGAATATGACGATGATGATGATATAGTTAAAAATAAGAGCCAGAAAATAAACGCCATCTATTGGAAAATGTTATTAAAAGTTATAGTTTAAAAAAAGGAAGTTATTATAAAATGAATAAAAAACAATAATTGAAAAGAAAAACACACCCATCTTCTACATACTTTCGTAATAATATACTAATATCTGGTTGACCGAGCTTCGCTCGGAATATTTTTGTCGAATTTATTTAGATATATATTAATAAAAAATAAAAAATAAATAATGAAAATTATATAAAAACTACAAAAAGAGAATAATAATAACACCGAGATTCGAACCGACGCTGTTTAAATGTCACATAATCCAAAATTAAAACCGCCCGCCTCCCCACCTGAGCTATCGGAACTCATGACGTTGACAACGAAATTTGAATTCATATTCTTTTAACATTTAATGTCATTGTTTGTTTTGCTAAAAACACGGACAAAACAACATTTTCTATAAATAAAACCTAGCTAGATCGATTTTTTGGGCCCGAATCCTCTAGTATGCCAAGTTTCAACAAAATCGTTGGAGCCGTTTCCGAGATCCTCAATATATATATATATATATATATATATATATATATATATATATATACAAGAATTGCTCGTTTAAAGATATAAGATAATGAAAGATTAAGTATAATATATGTCTATATGTTAATGGACTAAGAGTACAATCGCCATCACCACTACGTTCACAGCAAAATCACACTATTGCGTGAGCGAACCACCTAGATATAAAATCCTATATTTCAGTATTTCAGTTCCCCATTTGTCCAATGTATTATGTTAGTTTCCCTCATTTGAAGAAAGCCCATGATCAACACTGGAACGCTGACTGAGAAAAAGACAAACAAACTTATATATATAAAACACAAAACTATATATACTGTCAGTTAAACTACTCTGAAACCATCCAAACGATTTGCCCGAAACTGGTTTCATTAGGAAGTCTAATAATACAAAGATAAAGAGGTGGCGTTATGATCGATTTCAAGGAATACTATTTATATTTTTAAATCTATGATCCTTTTTTTAAAAGAAAAGAATAGCATCCGCTGGGTTAACTACTAACATCTAATTATACAAATAGGAACTAATTTAAAGAATTATACACTCGAGTATTATTCAAGAAGGTTTTAAATGTTTTTAAATAGCTTCTTTTCTAACATCCGAGAGATAAGGTAAATGAAAATACCGTGATTAAATCTAGTTTACACTTATTAAACTCGGAATACTGCTGGCAATTACCTTTAAAATGTGTTTAAGTCCTTAAACTACCATACTCACATTAATTAACTTACTGCGCTTGAAAGCACAAAATGTATGCTCAAGCCTATGCCCATTCCTGTAAATCATATTTACTTTAATATAAAACTAGTGAAAATACATGGATTTTTTTCAAAGAGCAAGATTTTTCTAGACGTAATGGAAAATTAATATGCATGCAATAATAGCCTGATAGCACGAGCTTGTACAATTCAAATGCATTAAAAGAATCCCAAGGCGCTTAGGACTACTCAGATTAATTAATGCATATGTATTAATAATACCTATCATTGAACTTATCCGTGTGTATAAGAATACAATTCACCGCTCTCTATCTTGCCTGTCGTAAAAGACGACTTTGGGATATAATAAGACCATAACATATATGCAAGAGAAGGAAAACTCGAAATGAAACCCTATACCAACATGTTTGACCAGCATGGTATAGTAGGTTAAATTTCCTCCCATTATGAAGGAGGCCCCAGCCCCACAGTGGGACCTATGTGGGCTGCGATGATGATGATAATGGTTATTGAACTAAATTTATAAAATATTAGCTACCTAGCCTCGCTTTGGTTTCAGTTGGTTTGCCACCCCATTTTAATTATCTCATATATCTTAAGATATTACTATACGCGACTGTAATTTATAAGGTCTCGGGACCGATTCCCGAGCCGGGCAAAATATTATGAGGTTATTTTTTGTCTTTAAACAATTTGTTGTCCTTGAATACGATGGAATAAATTGACATATTATTTAATTTGTTACGTGGGCACAAATCTCCAAAAACGGTCAAGGCTTTCATACACATGAAATTAATGTGATTGAGGCAGTAACCGCATATATTTTTTTCATATTTCATTGCCCTGTATTGACGCATACAAGGTTTTAAAAAGTATCAATAACCAAAAAGTTCTTTCAGTTATCCACTTAAGACACAAACACTAACTTTTTTATATTTACGGTTATTCACTACTTCGTGTTTAATTTCAAATAAGTCCAATGTCACAAATGATTGTTTTTGAAGTTCATTACAAATGAAGTTAGCAACTATGTAGTAAAAATATATTCGGAATACAATGTAAATTTACGATGATGATCATAGAATATAAAAGGTAAAAACGATTGATAATGTCCCACATTTAAAACAAAGCTGTCTCAATTTATTTTCAGAGCCTAGCAGCCATCAATGTTCTTAAATGGAAACTCAAAAAAAATCAAAAGGAATGTCAAACAAGGCCACGCAGAGCCACTAATGACTCCTCAAATAAAGTATTTCAGTATTCTTTGTACCGTACGAACATTTATTATCTTAGAAAGATCTTTCCAATGAATTATGTTTATATCTAATTAGTGTTTTCATGTGGTAATAATATTTTGAATCAAAGACTTAAAATGTTGTTTATAATCATTTCATAAAACAGATCAAAGTAAAAAGTTATGATAGAACTTGAAATTGAAAAATGTTAATATATGCGGAATAATTTGTAATTTAATCATTTTGTTCATTTACAGTTTATATATTCCGTGTGGTGACGGAGTAAAAATAAGACTAAGGTATTACAATATATAGATAACATATACACACAATTACATAGAGTAAGAAAAGAAAAACCCAAAATAAAATCCTATACCAAACATTCCGTGTAGTGACGGAGTAAGAATACATTTGACCGCAATTTCCTGCTCATGGGTGTCATAAAAGACGACTAAGGGATTACAATATACAGATTACATCTACGAAAGAGAAGGAAAACTCGAAATAATACACTATACCAACCCGCCTGACTAGCGTGGTATAGTAGGTCAATTTCCCTCCCATTGTGGAAGAGGCTCGAGCCCATCGGGGGATATGAGCCGTGAGGAAAAAGGAATAAGGAACAGTTTATTTACTTAGAATGGAATAGCATTTATTGTAACATAACAACATTACAGTAATTTTTAATATGTTATTATGTGGGAGTGCGTCGGTATGTACATTTCCAGTTATGTGGGCGGCCGATGGATGTATTATATATAGATGTATAATTAAGTTCATACGCTTATTCATCAGTTCATTATATAAATGTTCCATCAAATACAGTTTTATTGTAGATAGTTTTTTCTAACAAAATTTTGCTATTTATTGATAGGTATAAAAAACTGTACGATTATTTCGCAATACACTTTGTTTTTCGATGTACCTATAAGCAATTTCACTCTATATATGCACTGTATTCAGTTTTCCCTTATAGATTCTATATACGTAACAATTTATTAGATATCGACAATTAGTTTACTCCTCTATCACTACAGTTGATAAAAAATATGATGCTCTAATTAAAAAGAATGACAACATTTCAAGACTAAAGTAAAGATATTTAAATAATAATCTTTCGATACTTAAAAGCACTTGATACCTTTTATTTATAGGACTCAGACATTATTAACGTCAGCGAGTAGCAAATGAGAACAAATTCAATATGCAAATCAAACAAGCCTACTCAAAGCGACGCTAATGAGACCCCGATTCAAGTATTTCCCTATTCAAGATCTTTGTTGTGTGTACCTGCGACACTCCTACTTCGTCTTTGTTTGTATACTAAAGTGTTTGCCTCTGTAATTTATTTCTTTGTTCAATAAACCTTCCTTTGATTATATAAAGTGGTTTTATAAACGTATATTTCCTCTAAACTGTCTGCTTTTGCCATAGGGCAAAAAGTGTTATTGCTTTTTGCGACTAAGAAATTCTCTTTAACATCAAGAAGTCGGAAGCTATGCCCAGTAGGTGGAAATAAACTTATCCCTTTTACGTACAACTTAGAATTATGTAACAGAATTTATACATATAAATTAAAGATATTATATGATAAAAATTGCTGAATCATATAAAAAGCTAATAAAATAAACAAGGAACCTATCCTATTATATGGAAAACAAAAGAAATTGTCTTGGTTTCTTTTAGGATTTGATTTCATTGGGTTTTTTTTTGCTCATAAATAGAATCTAGTCGTAATCTAACCTTAAATATCGTAATCTATTAGAAATAGTGGTCAATTGTTTATTTATCATTCGAAACAGCTGTATTTGGTTCAGTTCATTTATAGAAACCCTTCGGTGGATCTGGAATCTTTAGATCTGCACACATCACTCCACGATGCACTCTACCACTGCGCTATAAATCCTCACAGAGATTGCGGTATATAAGGCACACCGCTTGCTCCCTGGTCTGGATTTAGGCCCAACAGCAAAAGTAGCAATCACGCTTCGCTTACTAACTCGTTTGGTGGATATGATATCCTGTTCTTCTATTTTCGCAGCAAATTTTAACGTAATCTAAAGTAAAAATGCAATTTTCTAAATTAGGCTCGGATAGATTTGCAATATCAACATCGTTAGCTAATGATAATAAAATCTTTGATCAGGGTAATTAATATATTTTTTAGCTTATCTACAACACTCTCCATATTAGCGATGTCTGCAGATTTAATTTATTGTAGTACGTCTACTAGATACCCAAAGTTATCGATTTTATCATAATTAGTTTTTAGGGTCCCTCTGATTTCAGAAATGTCGAACCGGAAGAACTGCAATCAAATCTAATATAAATTATTCTGTTAAGTTAGCTATGTTCTGTTTGGTCAGCCGAGATTTTATCTTTTAAGTTGGTCGATATATCTTATGTCCGACCCTGTTTAGATTATTTAAAGCATGCTTCGTATAGTCATTGCATTTGAGTGATAAATAAACACAGCGACGAAGGTAAGATACGTCACAATGCTGACATTTAGTGATCTCTGTTAACGATAAATTTTCCACATGTAGCAGCTTGAAATGTTTACACAACAACAGTGGAACAGCATTCAGTACTACGAGTATATATTGGTAACTAGATATTTCGATTAAGTACAAGATCTATTTTTAACCGACTTCAAAAAAAGGAGGAGGTCCTCAATTCGTTCAAACCTTTTTTTATTATTTTTTTTTTATTATTATATATTTTTTATTATTATATATTTTTTATTATTATATATTTTTTATTATTATTATTACCGATTACTCAAAGACGCCTGGACCGATTTGCAAAATTCTTTTTTTGTTTGATAGGGTATAGTTCCCAGGTGGTCCCATAGTCATCAGGTCAGTATCTGATGATGATATCCTTGAGAAATTGGTGGAAATCTTAAAATTTTATTAGTTTACTCTTTGAAGTCGGGTTTTTTTTTTTGTTAAAAATTATAGATTATAAATTCACAAAATATATTTTAGAGTGACCATCTACATAGATGCATATTATAATCCCTTAGTCGTCTTCAAACCCACCCACAGGCAAGAAAGGTGGAGAATTGTATTCCTACTCCGTCACCACACGGGATTCCTATACCAACATCATCATAGCAGCCCACATAAGTCCCACTGCTGAGCTCGGACCTCCTCCACAATGGGACGGAATTTGACCTACTATACCATGCTGGTCAGACATGTTATTATAGGGATTCATTTCGAGTTTTTCTTCTTTTGCACATAAGTTATATGCATATTATATCCCATAGTAGTCTTTTACGACATCCACGGGCAAGATAGGGAGTGGTGAATTGTATTCTTACTCCGTCACCACACAGAATTTTTATTTTATTGCAATCAGTATAGCTGATGGTAAGCTTTGCTGCCGCTCATGTACTTTTTCAATGCTGCTGCCTATCGCAATATAGAATATATAATCTATATGGTATATTTATGGTATTCAATAACTATCTATAGATAGTTATTGAAAAATTGTACGATGATAAAGTTACAATGCAATGCATCAACGCCCCTCCGGCCGTGTATGATATGTAATATGCATTTAACATCTATGTAAAAAAAAGAAAAAATTGAAATAAAACTATACAAACCAGTCCAACTGAGGTAGTATAGTGAATTGATTTCTATCTTAGTGCGGAGGAGACTCGAGTTCAACACTGGGACGTATGAAATGAGATAATTAGATAATGATGTCTGAAAATAGAAAAGATGAAAAGCAAAAGGGTTTATCTGTGGAAAGCAAAACTTAATAAAGCTGCGCATATTATTCGCTAGTGAATTATTCGTGACGAAGATTCAAATGCGGGTTTTAAGGGTCAAGCTTTGAAGGCAAAACTAATGAATATTCATTTATTATGTTTTGATTCAGGATTTTCACCACGGTATAAATTTAAATTTCAATTGCTTCGCAGTCATTATATATGACGTACAGTCTTCAATTAATATATTTTTAATACCACTTTTCTTTTTCAACTAACTGTGACCTTGGTTAGTACCCCTATACATCTTTTACCTTTTTTATTTATATATTTCTATCGTCGTTCGTTCATTGTTTAGCTCATCTGTTGGGCTCGAGCCTCCTCCATATTAAGAGGGAGATTGACCTTACTATATCATGCTAATCAGATTGATATAAGGTTCTGATTCGAATTTTCCTTCTCTTGCACAGATGTTATATGCATATTTTATCCCTTAGTTGTCTTTTACGACATCCACGGGCAAGATAGGGAGTGGTGAATTGTATTCTTACTCCGTCACCACGCGGAAAATTTCTATAGTGTAATTTAATAAGTATATAATTCAACACATTTATCTTGCCTGTGGGTATCGTAAAAGACGATAAAGGGATATATTATGCTTATAACATCTATGCAAGAAAGAGAAAACTAGAAATAAGCTCTGTACCAATCCGCCGCCAAACATTTTAAGAAAGAGGTCACCGACGAATCCAACTCGGCTGGAAAACGTTCGAAAATAAAAACGAAAATTCACAGGCTCTAAAAACAACGGTTTATAACCAGTGTTTGCTACCAGCGATGACTTATGGCACTGAAACGTTGTCTCTAAATGTCGGCCTCATAAAAAGGCTCAAAGCCGCGCCAAAGTACTATGGAAAGGGCTGTGTTTGGTATAACTCTACGTGATAAAAATATCTGAAGAAGGATGGCAATGCGTAGAAGAACGAGTTTAATCGATATAGCCCAAAGAATTATCACGTTAAAATTGCAATAAGCAGACAACATCCCTCCTCAAACCGCCAGATGTTGAGGAAGAAAGATTCTCGAGTGGCGACCACGACTCGTAACTCATATTCGCATTATTAGGGCACTATTAGTTACGATTAATATTAGCAGTTTGTCCGACGTAGTTGAAGGATTTAAACAATTTAATGCATTACTCGATTAATTAAATAATCGATTTCCATAATTGGATATTAGCCTACCAAGGGTAAATATGCCATAATAAACACACTTGCCGTGTGGTGACGAAGTAAGAATACAATTCACCACTCTCTATCTTGCCCGGGGATGTCGTAAAATACGACTGTGGGACATAATATGCACAAAACATCTGTGCAAGAGAAGGAAATCTCGAAATGAAACCCTATACCAACATGTCTGACCAGCATGGTATAGTAGGTCAAATTCTCGCCCATTGTGGAGGAGGCCCGAGCCCAACAGTGGGACGTATGTGGGCTGCGATGATGACGATGATGAATCACACTTGTAAGATGAGTTAGCGAGCACAATTCATGTTATAGGTTCGTTTCAAAGTTAATTCTTTTGGCGTGTTACGGAAAATTTATGAGGGTACCTTAATATTTGCGTGTGCACATTGTCGCAAATGTCGCTAATGCGTTAAAATAAAACTTTCAATGTATTAAATACAATTATACTATTATTAGTATCGTTTATTAGCGTTTATTCTACAAACGTAGGATAACGCAAAGGACAAACTTATTAGAAAGATTTTTATCTCATTACGCCAAAGAAGTATAATTTCTTACGTGCCTACATAAGAAGACACACACGTTTTTTTAAGACAACGCTCTGCACTAAGTAACTAATCCTTGTAGCACAAAACGACTTTACAAATATAATTAACAGACACAAATTACACTCAATACAACAATTTGTAGATTGCGCAAAGTATTTTCCTATGTGGGAGTCAAACTCATGACATTCGGCTCGGTAGTTTTGTATGTTAATCATTACGCTATCTATGCAATCGTAGGAGGATACTGTTGTCCTTTTTTCTAATAAATCTTCAATGGGTTTTTACGACTAAAGAACATTATACTTTAACCCATTTATTTATCGCTATACGAGCAGAATTCAATAGCAACTGTATTTGTCAATTTATTTCAGTGTAGGTCACTCGCACTAATCGTATGAACGATACATTCCAAACTAATTAGTCTCGACGCTCTAGCTTAACGCGATCATTAAGGCCGGTTGATGTAAACTAATTTGTGAACTTCGACAAATCAATACTTACCATGCGTGTACTGGATATTTTCTATTTAAAGCTTATTTAACAATCATAAACAGTTACATATTGTACTTTGACAATAGCATCAGATATAAAACACGGCATACCCCCTAAAATCAAAGCGGTCCCTTCCACACTTTTACGGAGTGCCGGCGAGATCGTCCATTAACATTCGATCCCCAACACCCCAACGCAAGGCCGACTGTCGCATATCGGCGCTTCCCCCTCCCTTGACGCCGCCTGCGAAACGAGTCAGTGGACCCAATCGCGTCACGTTCCCGCTCCACGGCTTCCTTCAAAAAGATGACCTCCTCGCAGAAGGAGGCCATTGAGATGATGGTCAGCAAAGATAGGTTATGACCGCCGACAGGTCGTATCACGTACGACAGGAAGATATCTCTAATGTATGGCGCGCGTCATACGAATTTAAAAGACATGCTTATAAAGCAAAATGAGTATGCACAGCTGGCAACGAAGCCCTAGGCAGCCTTGCTGTCGCTCCTAATCAGTTTCAACCGGCACAAGCCTGTTTTTTATTTTATTGCAAACGGTAGCAGACGAGAAAACAGTGCACCTGATGGTAAGCGATGCTGTCGCTCATGAACCTTTGCTAGGCCGCTGCTTACTGTGAAAAATGCTTACCGTGTAAAAAAAAAATAATTGAGTGTGAATGCGTGCAATATGATTTGGTGATATTAAAGGCATCATCAAAACAAAACACGCAAACACCCTCAGAAAGTTGGGCTTCCGACTCTCACGCTGACCGAACGAAGCGCAGTAACAAATTGCTTACTACTCAGACGTCGGTTTTCTGCTAGAGTGTGGTACTACCCCGGACGGACCGGCCCGCGGCTGTAGACAGACAACTTTCAACAGTGTGGCCCTATTACGAATAAATTTTGTCCTGACAATCTTGCCCGTGGATGTCGTAAATGATGACTAAGGGATATATTAAAATATTAATTTAGCCGTCTCTTAATAATCAAAAATGTTCAGTACCATGACCTCTTTTTACCTGGATCTTACTCAGTATAGGCGTTTTTCGATCCGGTGTCAGCAAGTTAAATATGTTAGGTTAAAATTAACAAATTGTCATAACATAATAATTACCGTAAATTCAATGCCAAACAATAAACAATCAAAAACAATATACCTTTCTTTTTTTCTTTTTATATAGAATCCCTTTGCACAGGCAATAAATTTTGTATTAAAATTTGGGTCAAAGTTTGGATATGAGACATCTTAGTCCTCCGGGATCATGAATGCTGAGAAGTCTTGAGAAAAACATCGGGATATCAAAAATCAAATGCAAACACGATAAAATCGTTATACTAGTTTTATTTCAATTATATCCTTACTAATATTATAAATGCGAAAGTAATGATGCTTGTTTGTTTGTTTGTAACGCTTTCACGCTTAAACCACAGAACCGATTTCAAAAATTCGTTCACCAATGGAAAGCTATAATATCAGGGAGTAACATCCTTACTAATATTATAAATGCGAAAGTAAGGATGTTTGTTTGTTTGTTTGTTTGTTTGTAACGCTTTCACGCTTAAACCACCGAATCGATTTCAAAAATTCTTTCACCAATGGAAAGCTATAATATCAGGGAGTAACATAGGCTATATTTTATCTCGGTATTCCCACAGTAACGGGAACTACGCCGCGGGTAAAGTGACTGAAACCGAAGCGAAGCGAGGGCGGGTTGCTAGAAAATGTAGATTAATAGCGGTCTACTGTATGAAAGTAATGCATTTCTTAATATAGAATACAGCACTATAGATTTCTTTTAAGACAGTTGTTCACTATCTAGCTTCCAAGGACCTTTTCTAGATTATTCCCTGCAACATATGTATGTAATTGTGTACAATAAAAAACACTTGGATTACTTCTAACCGATCTAATGAGAAAGTAAGGTTTATATGTTTTTTTTTTATTTAACCTTCATTTGTAATGATTAAACAAAATTTTAATTAAAATTAAAGTTAAACCATTTTATATGATTTGGTTGTGTATATTGGAATGGTTTGAGGCTGGACCTAGTAGATAAGTCATGATTGGGTGCAGCTTGTAGCAGACCCTACATGCCAATACAACCATAATTTGAAAGAAGAAAGAATGATATAATGATATATGGGATAAGTGGTAACAGTTGGTGATGGTGGGGTTGAGAGACGGGTAATGATAAATAAGATGAGTGTCAGTGGTAATAAAAATAAATAAAAAAAAGATGAGGGGATGTATCATTGGTGACAGATAGCGACGAATGGTGATGAATGGGATGAGTGATGATGGATGTGATAAGTGGTGACTGATAGCGATGGTAGGATGTGTGGTGATGGATGGGTGGAGTAAAGACATGTGGTGATAGATGGGAAGAGTGGTGACTAATGGTGATGGATGTGATGAGTTGTGACAGCCATCTATGCATGACGAATGGGATGATTGGAACGGACGTAGTAAGTTAATAAAGTTCAATGGATTAAAAGAATGAATGGTTGGTGTATTGCTATTTTAATAGGCCATCATTTTCCACAGCGTTCCATTCCTCACTGGCGTCAAGTCACCCTACTCCGGTGGTCGGCCCAACGACGAAGGCGACGAGCATCGTGGGTGGGTTGTGGGTGTGCGTGCTTACGCCCCTCTGTCGCCCCGGACGGAGTGGTGCGAGGAGCGCGACGACCGCAACCCACCACCAAAAAAATAAAAAAAAGGAAGCATTCCATTCCTCTTTCAGACACAATCCACATCCCCACATATCCCTCTTACAATAAGTTTGTTTTTTAATTGAACTAGTAAAATATTCACAATGTAAAATGGATGATTATATTAATGAAAGCAGTCGTGGATCGTAAAACTTAGGTAATAAAATTAAGCCTCACATGACAAAACGCGAAGGTGTTTATGATTTATCTCTCTATATATATATTTCAGCCATATAAAGTTATCGCAATTTCTAAATAACTCAAAGCTGTTGGATCTGTGACGCACTTAATTTAGTTCATAGATCGTAAAAGAAAATCTTCTTTCTTCTAACATTTTATATAATACACGGATTTCAGTTGCAACATTAATATTTCATGAGTAATGATTTCATTCTGAAATTATTAATGAATTCAATATAACCATTGAAATGTCGTTTTATATTGCAAAACATAGCTAATCTCGTTCTTATATATTCATATTTTAGTGATTATAGTGAACGGATTTGTCTTAAATTAATTGTTTATTGTAGGTAGGAGTTCAAAGACACATATTTAGCAATCCTAAACTAGTTTGCACTTTTAAAATTAAAAATATACATTTATATGAGTATGGAAAATCAAATAACAGCTAAAATGTTTTTAAGGCAACACTTAACCCATCGCGTTCAATTAGAGAAAATTTAAAAAATATATATTTTAGAATCCACTTCAATTTCACGTAGCATGTATGCAATTTAATCCTTCCAACTATGCATTCATATGGATTTAATTTAATTACTGTAGGTACGTTAATATGATTACTTTAATATCATCAAGCGTACCGTTGGTGTAATCCACTCGTGTTAATTTAATTAAATTAATGAAAATTTTAAAGCCTCTGCTATCTTTTTTTTTATGTCCAACATCTATTAGTGCATTTTGGTAGTTAAAATAACTGGAATATCGTGATAGTAAACAGCACGATGCTTTCTTATGCAGCCATGCCTTTACTCTTGGTGTACACTAACACAGTATACTTCGTTGTTATTCTTATTACTTTCTTTTTCACAGATTCACCCGCGTAAATCCCGTTCCCGTGACAAGGATAACATTATAGGCTGTTACTAGCTAATAAATTAGCTTTTCATTCGTGAAATAATTTTTACAATTGGTTCAATGATTTAAGCGTAAAAGCGTAACAAACAAATAAAAAAACTTATATTCAATAATCCTTATTAAATGAATAAGGATTACATATAAACTCTTACTGACAGTGAAGATCGACAGCCTGTTGGATGTACGGATAACTATGCTGAATAGAAAGTTCGACAAGTTTTGTTTTGACTTTTATAATAAGATGGAAATTAAATATGCTTAGATTTATTATAGTGATTCAACTCATTATTTATTATTGCCCCCTCCTCACATGGAAAACAGAGCAAAAACAAATGCGTTGAAAAATTTAGACAGAAGACAAAAAAGCATTTAGCAAAATAAGGCGCCAAAAGAATAATGGCATAAAAGAAGCTCTTCTGATTATATATTTACTTTCATCTTAGTAAAAATTGCTGCAATTATTGGAGGCGATATTTCACTGTCACTTTTTGTGAAAGCAATCGGTGACAATCTCAGGTACTAGATCGAGGCATTTGCTATAAGCTTGTAACTTTGCAAAACCGAGCGGTAACATATACTAAGAATTATAGTGTCCGCGTTGGCGTGATCAAACACCGGTGGCTATCGTGCAAATCCGAGATAGGAAATGGATCAACCAAGGATTATAGTCCATAAAATATAGCTTGATCTCTGAGACAGATGTCAACGAAACCAACGAAGTAAGTTTGAACGAGCGACGTGTTTACAATTTCATTTTGTATCAAATATATTTTCATTCTTTTCGTGCCAGTTTCATTGCAATTGAATTGCAATGAACCCCATTTATAATAATAAATGGGGTGCATGTTGTCAATAGTTATAAATATTTTATTGACAGATATGAGTAGAAGGATTATTATTTTGATAATATCTTAAGAAGCACCCACGCTTTTTTTACAATAAAAAATATTTTTTTCTTATATTATTATACTATTCTTAATTCAAATTTTTAAAAATTTATTTTCCATCTTTAGTTGGATTTTCTTTAAAAGCGAATTTTTTAGTTTTTTTTTGAACTATTATTTATTTTTCTTTTTTTAGTTGAATTTTCGCTAATCCTGATTATCCTAGTAAGGATAACGGGTCAAATTGTTTAAAATATTGAATTGTCATCGGTCCTCAATAAGTATGCCCAATTTCGAGTTGATCCGTCGTTTTGAAGGGAGTCAAAATCATATTCAAAGATTCCATTACATACTAACAACGTATGTAACGTCTGAAGCTAACAAAAGCGTATTAATATCAATATTCATGCCTAAAATATACCTCGTAAGTACTGAAATACCTAGTAAACATTGTATACATAAATGACGCTTACGCACGTACAAGATCATACTGGACTGAAAATAAAAAAGAGCTGGGACAATCGATATACGTAAATCGATAACCGATCTTTATTAAATGATTCATAAATGAAATAAACCTAATACAGTACCTATATAAAATTTTCAACATATTTTTTACAATAAAAAAAAAATTACTTTGTTCTCACAGTAAATGATAATATTATGTACGCATTATTGTCAATAAACCAGACATATTTATTTATAAAACAGTTGAAATTGATTGATTGCTCTAACGACTATCCCTATTTGCCAAAAAAATGATAAATGTTCTAACAGGAACGCTCCAGTGATGACGGCAATTGTGACCTAGACCTTGATTGTCCTCCTTTTGAATAATTGTAACAAACAAAAACAGTTTTTGTTAGAAATAAATTAAAAAGATTTTCAATGATTGTATTTGCCATCGCGACGCGGAGCGGGAGGCCCAGCTTTACGAGGGCTACCGCAATGCGCGATCGGCCTTCAGGCTGGCCGTCCGCTCCGCCAAGGACGTCAGTCGGCAGGATATGCTGGACGGTCTCGACCGTGACCCCTGGGGTCGCCCCTATCGCGCGGCGCTGAGTAAGCTCCCCCGGTCATGGCTCCACCAGACACTAACCGGGAGGCCGACGATGACAGTGTTCCGCTCATCACGGAACCCGAGATGGGGTGGCGGTGGCGCGCATGCGCGGAAAGTCCACCGCCCCCGGGCCCGACGGTGTTCGCAACCGTATGCTGGCCCTGGTCCTCGTACACCTGGATCCCCGCCTCAGGGGGCCGTTCGACGCGTGTGTGACATCGCCAACGCCTTCAATAGTCTGCTATTCAGCTACATCAGGGAGGCGCTCCGGTATCACGGGGTGCCAGCTTACCTGAGGCGGCTAGTGGCAGACTATTTGGAGGGGCGCAACGTCCTCTGCACCAACCAAGCGGGGGACGTTGTGCGAACGTCCATAACGTGCGGTGTCCCACAGGGGTCAGTCATCGGACCCACCCTGTGGAACATCGGCTACGACTTGGCGTTGAGGGGGAGCCTCCCGCCGGGCTGGGCGTGATTTGTTACGCAGACGACACGCTCGTCACACACGCGGTGGGACGCTAGAAGAGGCGGCAAGCCTGGCGACTCTAGGCACCGAAGATATCGTCAGGCGGATCGAGGCACTGGGGTTGAGGGTCGCCCTGGACAAGATGGAGGTCCTCTTGTTTGATAGGCGCCGTATGAGCCCACCCATCGGCGTCTCGATCACCGTCCATTCGGTTGACATCAGCATCCGGGCCCATATGAGGTATTTGGGCCTGGTGCTCGACGAGCTATGGTGGTTCCGTGTGCATTTCCACACTCGCTCCACGGCTCGTCGGCGCGGCGTCCCCCCTATCGTGGCTTGCCGTCTGACTCAGGGCTCTTCTACGGCAACCACAGAGGGCCATGGAGGTCAGGGCCATCCGTGGATACCGCACGGTGGCGACGGAGGCAGCCTGCCTATTGGCCGGGACTCCCCCGTGGGACCTGGAGGCGGAAATGCTCGCCGGATTGTATCAGCGGGTGACGGGGGTGCGAACAGAGGGCGGTGTGGTCTCGTTGAGGGAGCTCACCGCCTGGCGCGTCGACGCCCGTCGAGACGTCAATGCCCGTTGGGCAGTCCGGCTGGAGAGGCCTTGATTCGGGGTACGAATCGTGGAGGCCTTCCGGCCGGTGCTGATGCAGTGGTTGTAAAGGCGGCACGGTGTGCTCTCCTTCCGACTAGTGCAGGTATTGACGGGGCATGGGTGCTTCGCCAAGTACCTGCACAAGGTCGTTAGGAGGGAGAGTACACCGTCCTGCCACCACTGCGATTGCGACGAGGACACGGCGCAGCATACGCTCAAAGCCTGCGCCGCTTGGGCAGCGCAGTGCCGTGAACTCGTCGCAATCATCGGTGCCGACCTGACGCTGCTGGCTATCGCCAGGGCGATGGTCGGCAGCGTCGGGAATTGGGACGCGGTCGCAGCCTTCTGCGAGGCAGTAATCTCGCAGAAGGAGGCGGCGGATTGCCTGCGCGAGGAGCGCAGCCTCGATGAGGTGATCCGCCGCTGCCGACTGGGGCGGCGTAGGTGCGAATACCTGCGCCTCATGCCGCCCTAGCCGTGGCCGCGGGTGACGTGACCGGGGAATCCGTCACCCGCCGAGAGGCCGACCGCGTGAGGAAAGACCGACGTCCTCCCCGAGGGCGCGACGTCGTTCGATGGGAGGGTACCCCCAAGTAGGGGGTATTCCGTCGGGCCGACCACTGATGACAAGTAACCCTGCTTCGGTGGTCGGCCCAACGACGAAGGCGACGTGCATCGTGGGTGGGTTGCGGGTGTGCGTGCTTACGTCCCTCTGTCGCCCCGGACGGAGTGGTGCGAGGAGCGCGCCGACCGCAACCCACCCCAAAAAAAAATGATTGTATTTTAATTATAATAAAAAATCGCAATTATAAAAATAAGGAGTTTTATCGATAAAAAAACTACGGACTTTATCGTGTGACAGCACTAGGGACAACTGTCATAGAGATCATCCTATATTTTATGGACTACTAGCGTACCAAGCCCGCTTCGCCGGGCTAGATTTTGCTTTATTTTATTTAAACAATAAACTTACATTATTTGACAGTTCAAAAAGAGGAGTGCTCCGATCGTCACCAAACTTTAAAGGATTACTCGCCAGGTCAATCTAGAGATTCCCTGAAAGTTTCATTGAAATCGGTCCAGCCGTTTCGGAGCCTATATGGAACATACCCACACACTTTCCCTTTTATATATATAGATAATCTATGAGCACAGTGAAAGTTACCGCAATACACCAGAGCATGCAAAGAAAGTTCTTTCGGCAGTCTATTAGATCTCATAGCATGGTGATGTCAACTCGGGTCACTAAAAATGATTGAAGTGATGATGATATTTTATTTTCATTGAAATATATATATCATCCAATAGACAATAAAACTGATTTCAATTTAATAATGCTTTTCTACTTTCGGAATAACTTAATAAGACAACCTATTGGGTATAAGGTCTATAAGGTAACTACAAACTTAATCAAAACTTACCTCGGAACAACATTTCCCAAGATTACCTACTAGCAATTTATGCGTATTACTTTGTCCGAGATTGGGTCATCATATCTCGTGGTTTATTATAATTAATGTAGTAGAACTAATAATACTTAAAGCCTTACTCATTAACCTTACATGATCTACCCTTATTTGTATGTATAAGAATGAATATCTATTTGGGCTTACTAGCTGTTTGATAGCGGCTATGACGACTTAGAGTTTTCTACGACCGGGGCGCCAACACCATTCTGTCAGATGAATAATTATATTCCCAAGGAGGGTCACGTTAGGCAGGCGGCCGGTTATAAAACTTTGCGATATGTATTATGAAAGAAGAGTGTGAAGTAATTGGTATAAGAGCAGGACAACGATAATGTTTCTTTGAACTTGGGTGGCGTTTATTTGATATGTTATAAATGATATGTTATATATGATATGTTTGTGTATGTCACTAAACTTCTAAACGGCTGGATCGATGTTGATCAGATTTTTTGGGTGTATTCAAAGGGATTCGAGAATGGTTTAGATTCACAATTGGATCCAGTAGGTGGCGCTTATGCGCTTATTCGAACAGAACAACGTCTGTTAGGTCAGCTAGTAGATATATGGAGGGGAGGCTGGTGCTCCTGCCGAAGCCGGGACAGGCTCCACAGTCGGCCTCGGCCTACAGGCCAGAGTGCTGCTCGACGATGCGGGCAAGCTACTGGAGAGGATGCTAGCTGCCCACATTGAGCGGCACCTCGTCGGCACGGGGCCCGATCTGTCGGACACCCAGTTTGGGTTTAGGAGGGGTCATTGGGGTCATAGGAGGGGGCACACGTTATCGAGTATATGTTTTATATAAGGTACACTTAGATAAGATGCTTTTGTAGCAATGGCCTTCTTTACTGCTAAATCAAGGAATATTTAGCTATTTACGATTTGAAACGAATATTTTGTAAACTGATATGGTGGATTTAAATCGCAAGGCGTAAGACTTAGAAAATAAAGTTCGTATATTTAGAACTAACAATCCGCCCTCGCTTCGCTTCGGTTTTTGTCGCCTTATCCCCGTAGTTCCCGTTCCTGTGGGAATATCGGGATAAAATATAGCCTAGTTCATTCCCTGATATTATAGCTTTCCATTGGTGAAAGATTTTTTTAAATCGGTCCAGCCGTTTTGAAGATTACCCGGAACAAACAGACAGACAGACAAAAAAAATATAAAGTAATTTTTAGGCATATGTATAGTGCAAATAACTGTGTGAGTATGAAACAAGCCTATTATTTTGACATTACAAACAGACACTCCAATTTTATTTATTGGTATAGATGGATAGGAACACCTACGTGCGCGACTCCGACTCGCACTTAGCCGGTATTTTTTTTTAATTCTCTGACATTTCAAACAATAATAAAAATCTATTGGAAAGGCTCTTTTAAAATATAATATAAAACATATCTTCTTTATATATATATATATATATATATATATATATATATTTCTTGTGTACGTGTGTATGTCACTGAACTCCTAAACGGCTGGACCGATTTTTATGAAATTTTTTGTTTGTCTGCCAGGGGATTCGAAAATGGTTTAGATTCACAATACTGTCGATTTCAAGAGGAATTCCTTTTATTTTATTTGAACAGAACAACGTCTGTTAGGTCAGCTAGTATTATATAAAAAGATGGATTTATTATAACCTATATAGATTATTTAAACCTTAGAATAATAACGTATAGAAGGTAAGTTCGCCTACAAAAAGTGAAGCATTTCAATTGGAACCTATGAAGCTTACGCCGGAATCGTTCCGTAATGTACAAGGTCACTGTACTGCACGTACGTACGCTACTCTTAAAAAATTAATAGGTAATTATGACGGTTTGTGCATTCAAATGGTGTCACAATACATTTGAAAAACATATAAAATATATTAACATTACTTTTAAAACTATTTCGACGATTTATGTTAATAAAAACAAAATTTGATTTCATAATTTGTATAGTGGTGTGCGTGTGTAATCGCTTGCACGCATGTAATATTGTTTGCTTCATATTTTTGATGGCTTATGTATGGATCTACTATCCTTCTATACGTTATTATTCTAAGATTTATACATTATTTTGAAGTAATAATAAATAACGGTGTTATCTCAAATTCCGCTTAGCAAATTCATCAAATTGCTATCTTAGAACTCCATTCCTATTCTGCCAATCTATGGATTATTTGATTGTCTTCGATAGGATTCAGGTACCTAGATTCCGACGTTATTAGTTGCAAAGCTTGTGTTGCAAATGCTTTAAAGGCATTATTGATCCCTATGAAGCCTGGTTTATCTACATACTTTCTTTTAAGATAAAGTTTTATCTACTAAACATAATATGATAAGACGTAGATATTTATATACTTATTTACTTTAGATTGAATACTTGTTGCAATGCCGTACGTAGTGACGCCACCCGTTGGGCCTTCCGTGTGTATTGTAAAATCGGACTAGGACGACACTAGGTGTTTAACTGCCTACTGACTGTGTCAATTATTGGGCGTTCGCGAGAATTAAATCTAATAATGGCCATGTCTACTGGATAATGGCTACTAGATGGACACTTAATGTTAACAATAAAAAGAAGATACCTACAATACACTGTATACAGATTAATTTTGCGGTAATTTTAGAGTTAATAAATTAATTTTACAATTGCGGCACGCTATGATGGCCGTTTTGACATATTACAATAGTGATGTGAAATGTCGATTTATTCTCGAAAAAAGTATAGGTAATGAAATCTATAAGTTTTTATTGCAAGTAGTACCTGATTAAAAAGGTTAAATAAAACAAAAATATAAATGCTTACTTAATACATTTGAACGATCTGAATATTGGAATGAAAATGAATATACATACTTTATATGCACACAAGAAACATTACATTAATACAAAAAGACACCAGAAAAGGTGCCACGAAAGGCTATATTTAATCAGATTCGTCCATACTACTATTTTCACTGTCGTCACTGCTATCATCACCATTAATTATAAGATGGTTTTCTAAAATTTTAACTATGTTCACATATCTTTCATAATCTTCCCTTATTAATTTAACAGTTCTATTCACAACCTTTTCCCAGTCTACTTTATCACATGTTTACAAGCTTCTTTAATATTTTTAGCATTTTTGTTGTGGTAAATGGAGGTTCTGTATTGTATCTTGCAGCATATCTCTTAATTTGACCCCACACCAACTCCATTGCATTATATTCACAATGGTAAGGCCCCTTCAGTTTGAGATTCACGATCGAAATAATTACGAAGGCGTATAACGAACTCACGCGTCTGACTGTTTAAAACAGTTCTCTGCATACGTTCGGCCATATCGACGAAATCTACAACAAAAGGCATAAACAGAGTCCAAATTGACGAGCAGGGGTCAACAGTAATGCAGTATCAATATCCGAAATCCAAAGCCAGGTCAAAACTATATCACAAATGCAGTGCACTCACAGTTTGTAATTTTCGAAGCAATGTCAAGTCAAAACTGCTGCCGGAGGTAGTAGTTGTGTGGCCAGCGATCCAATGTGACGATCGTATTAAATTTCATTTTTAAATTTTGAATTTCGAAAAAAAAATGCCGAGTTGTGTGGTAAATAAGTATACCAATAATTATAATCTTATAAAAATAAAAAATAAATGTTCACGGGACTCTTTTATATAAACTCATTTGCAAAAAAAACGGGCACCTAAGCAATGAAC
This sequence comes from Lymantria dispar, assembly GCA_032191425.1. Lineage (NCBI taxonomy): Eukaryota > Metazoa > Arthropoda > Insecta > Lepidoptera > Erebidae > Lymantria > Lymantria dispar. Next base: position 13,606,271 of record CM063449.1, on the reverse strand, counting down.
CATTTCAAATGTTAATATTTCTTTGTTTGATAATTATAGGTAGTTTTATCCACACAATTTGCTAAATTAATAAGAAAATAATCGTTTTCATCAGTATTTCATAAAATTTAGATACAATTTATGGGAAATAATGCTAAACCTCGCTAGTAGTGTATATTCGCTAGTAGTGCATATGCTTATGAAGTAAAAATAAAAAAGTTTTTTTGTTTGTTTTTCTTTAATAAAGTAAAAGCAGATAAATGTTTAGTATCGAGTGTGACCCCCTCTAGCTAAAATCACAGCTTGAATTCGTCTGGGCATGCTAGCGAGTATATCCCGGATACTTGCTTGCGGAATACGTTCCCACTCCGCAGTAATCACATTCTTCAGCTCTCTGATGGTCTGCGGAGCCGGGTGTACTGATCTCACACGCCGTTTCAGAACGTCCCAGACATGCTCTATGGGATTGAGGTCGGGACTTCGAGCTGGCCAATCCAAACGACGAATGCCGACCTCTTGCACATACGCATTAACATCGCGGGATCGGTGGGTGCGAGCATTGTCGTCCATAAAAATCGAGTCTTCACCTAGAGCGGCCAATGCGGGTTGTGCATGAGAAATTAGAACTTCCGTTATGTATCGATGCCCAGTCAGTGAGCCGTTTTCAATGAAGACTAACTCTGTACGATCCATTGAATTTATTCCTGCCCAAAACATAACAGAGCCCCCACCATAAGGTGTGATTTCTTCGAAACATGCCTCTGCAAAGCGTTCTCCTTGTCTTCTTAGCACTCGCCGACGTCGATCTTCACCGAACAGAGATATCCTGGCTTCATCAGAGAACAAAACCCTATTCCAATCGTCTTGAGTCCATGATTCACAATTTCTAGCGAACCTAAGCCTGTGAACTCTGTGCTCACGGAGTAATTTGGGGCCGCGGGCCGGGCGGTGACTGCGTATATTGGCAGCGAGAAGCCTCCTCCTGACCGTCCATAGACTAATATGCACATTTCTTACTTCTTGGAGGTTGTTCTTAAGATCCACATACGAAGATTTGCGATTTCTCAATGCGCGACTCACAAGAAAACGATCATCCCGTGGTTGGGTACATGGTTTTCTTCCAGAACCAGGCCTTCTCTCGACGGAACCAGTCTCCTGATATCGCTGCCAGGTCCTTTGGACTGTCGAGCGACTAACATTTAGCCTCCTAGCCACGAAACATTGGCTGCAACCCTCTTCAAGCAGCGCGATAATTTTGGTAGCTTTTACCACTTTATCTACCATTTTTGATACAGCCAAACAGCATTAAATAAAGCTTTGACAGTCAAGGATATGAAATTAATCGATAAAAATTGAATAAAAGTTATGAAAGTCGATGTTAACTTCTGGAACTTCGCGCCAAAAATGTAGGATAAAAAGGGGTTTTCTGTAAAAATGAACATCAAATGAAAAATTGAATTTAGAACGTACTTTTTTAAATACCACAGCATTTTTAAAACCGGCCAGTAACGTGTACAAACGATTGAAACCTTTTTGGTATTGTATCTTTTTAAATATGAATGAAAATCAAAACCGCCCGTTTTTTTTGCAAATGAGTTTATATAGTTTAGAAATCAATGTAATAAATAAAATATCTGTGTCCTAAAATAATGATTCGATAAACTTTATGACTAACTGCACGTCACTATTGACAATAAAGAAAAGCAATATACAAAACTTCATGAGTGGACAAACGTCAAAACGGTCATCATAGCGTGCCGGTAGTATAATTATCAATATTTTACGAAATAATCTAAATTATAAAACTAAGGTTAAACCCAATGGACTATTAATTAGAACATATTCGAAAGAAAACTACGATTTACAATATTATGTACATCAAATATATTAGCCCTCCCATATCATAATTATTGTAAAGTTTTCTTGAGCTTTAAGGTCCTCCAATGACAAGGACGTGGTACCAGTGACCCGCCCACATGGCCAAAACCAGGCATGTGTACGTCAGATTGTGGATATGCACCGTCCCTTCCGTTTCCCCGGACGGATCGAGCAGGATGTGACCATATGATACCTGCCCTAATAAAATAATGGTTCAAGTTCATTATGAAACTGAAAATTAATTTTAAATAACCTTAAAATATAATTATCCGTATGGTAACGAAGTAAGAATACAATTCACCATGGCCTATCTTACCCGTGGGTGTCGTAAAAGACAATTAAGGGTTTCAATATGCATATAGCATTTATGCAAGAGAAGGAAAACTCGAAACAAAACTCTATACCAACCTGTTTGACCACCATGGTGTAGTAAGGTTAATTTCCCTCCCATTGTGGAGGAGACTATGCCCAGCAGCGGGACGTATACGAGTCGAAATGTTGTATGATAAAAACAATATTAATTTTAGAGTAATCATATTAGGCATTTAAATTAGTAATAAAAAGACCAAATACAAATTAAATTTAAAACATTCTGTAGGCAACTTTGTTACTGTGATCATTCTACTTTCATCACAGCAATTAAAAGTTTTACAATTACAGAGAAAATTTTGATATGGTTGAATACCTAGGAGGAAAGTTTTAATTGGCTTATAGTTCAATTAGGATTAAGCTTGCGTCTAATTTCAAAACAATTCTTACATTTTTAGATATGAAATTCATCATCATTATCATCTCAGCCTGTATAAGTCCCACTGTTGGGCTCGGGCCCCCTGCGCAATGGGAGGGCAATTGACCTTCTATACCGCGCTGGTCAAACGTGTCGGCATAGGGTTTTATAGTTTTCCTTCTCTCGCATAGATATCTGATTATCATATCCCTTAGTCGTCCTTTACGACACCCACTGTGGAGGCAGGTGGTGGTAAATTATATTCTTACTCCGTCACCACAAGGAAAATATGCAATTGGACTTATGAAAAAAAAAATATATGTACCTATTTTAAAACTTTATTAATAATAATATTGATATTTAGTGCAGTAAACTTTAAAAAAGATTTTTTCAATTAGTTATAAACATTTAAAAATTATCAAAATTTGAATAAAAATCACGTGACAATGAACACGCTAAGACTGAGTTGTGACGTCATAATGTTAAAGCTATTTTATAACAGTACATTGTATACAGCTATTACCCATGAGTTGACAATAATATTGGTAATTTACTGCTAAAAACGATTTTTTGTTACTTATATTTAATTATTTAACACGTAAGCATGTAAGTACATAAATAACTAATATAAACCCTTATCCATAGGGGAACGGAACTGTCATTCCTTTTCACAGGTTTCTTTGAATCCTAGTAAGGAAAACAGAACTGCACCCATTTAATTGTAGAACTATAGTAACCTTAATCTATATAATTTAACTAACAATATACCTACTGCATACTTAAAGAGCAATAAAGTATTATTATTATTATATTGTATCTCTCAATTTCACGGCTATCTTCCAAGGGAAGATACCCGGTCCTTTGAAAGGCTTACATGGGGATATGGATCCAACACGCAGAGGCCTTTGGAGAAATTTAATCTAAAATGGGATGGGACGTCTACCGATGACACTCCACGTCTGCACATAACACACGTGGACTGCCAACGGGAGGTGTAAAACTATTATTATTATTATGTCTCCCAGTTTCACGGCTATCTTCCATATTGTTTTAAAAAAAGGGAAGATACCCGGTCCTTTGAAAGGCTTACATGGGGATATGGATCCAACACGCAGAAGCCTTTGGAGAAATTTAATGTTAAAATGGGATGGGACATCTACCAATGACACTCTACGTTTGCACACAACACTCGTGGACTGCCAACGGTAGGTGTAAAACTATTGTGCAATTATGATATCTAAAACCAGATTATGGGGTTGTGAGGTTTGATGGATTGGATTAAATGCAACTATTGATTTAAAAACTGTCGTCTGCCTTCAATACCTTTATCGTCTTGAACTTTGGCAGACGGTGACCCGCCAACTCACTGAATGGGCCCCCCCAAACGGTCGCCACAGGCACACAGGCCATACGGGCAACAGGAGGGCAACATTGGTGCAAGTGGCTTGGGGTGTCGAGCGGTGCGGCGCCGGTTTAACCATCGCAGTGGTTTCCCCGTAGTTATGCCCTTGAAAATGACACTTCCACCCCCGAGCATATAGCTCTGGCGACCCCTCTCTGACCAGCCATTTAAGGCAAGCCAGAGTTGAGAATCCTGCGGGCACTCTTCGGTTTCCACTCCAGCCAGCCAATAAAGGCCAGCTGGATACGAGGCCCTAGCCGACTCTCTGGGGCACTCAGGACCGCAGTGTCGCCACTCACATTCAGCACGCCACAAGCTGCCCTGCGGTTTATTGGCTTTCCTATAAATCTTGTGATACATTTTTTCTTTTATATCAAAAAGAATTTAGAGACCCATATAATGTTCCTTCGAGTTTTGCGTTTATTATTATTATTATTATATTTAATTATTTAACAATGACAGCAGAATTAAATAGATCAAAACATTGTACTTATAATCTCTGTATAAATTGCAATGAGTGAAAACTAACATTATGACGGTCACACACTTTTGGATTTGTTCGGGCGCTGTCGGCATGTTTTCGTCACTGGATTCAAAAAAATATTTTTATTTTGATATAACTTTTGAATTATTGCGAAACATAATTAAAAAAAAATAGTTTTGTTATAAAACTTAAATATGATCTTTCCGTTTATTACAAAAAAAAATCATATACCCAATTATTAAATAATAATCTTGTTGTTTGTACTCTTGTTTGTTTTATTCATATTATGTGTAGCAAGGTAATAATACACTTGACCACTGTTGCTGTTGTTGTTGTTGTTGCTGAGGCAAATGCCTTAATGAGAACGCCACGCAACATTTGAAGATGTGCTGAACAGTAGGCGCATTCTTTTAGTTATAATTTTATGTTGTTACTACATTAATATTACTTTTTTCAATATACATTTTACATTCATACAAGCAACGCGTAATTTTATTTAGTCTTCACAATAATACCTGGATCTATCCTGTTCATGGTCCTACGAGCGTGGATGTGGGGTTTTGAAGACATTTAACTCCGATCAGCAATTTATATAAAGGATTTCAAGAGAATTGGTGGAAAACTAAAGCATAGCCGACGGCCAGTGTAGCCGGTCAAATCTGCTACGTCATTAAGAAGAACTTAAATTTGTCGTGGTCTGGATACTTAATAGCTGTGAAAAGGTGTATTTATTATTAAAATAGTCCACCCAACACTCTTTGTCAGGTATTATTAGTGTAAGTCAGCCGCAAACTGCTAGGTTAGTACTTATATTTAATTGTCATTTATACTTGTCTGTGAGTGATTATAAATTGTAATAATTATTAGTTGATCAGTACTTGTTCTATGTCTATTAATACTATTATACACATTGTTAAAGAGTAGCTATTTAAATGAAGTAACTACATTATACTTGCTTTGCAGTGTAGATACTTAGTTAATCAATTACTGCGTCGGTTAAATAATCACATAACTTTGCACAGATAGACAATAGAAATATTTGCTATTTCATTGTAATTATTATATTTGAGGCACCAAATAACTATTTATATGTATAGTTTACTGCAAATTGCAAGCTATTAGTTGTTATTTTATTCTACATTTCCTGGATTGTATTGTATAAGTTTACAGGCTGCTGCATCACTGTAATTAGTAATTAAACGTTACTTTAAATTTAAATTATATAAATTCCAGGTTGATAACAACAGCTAACGCAATGCCAGAGGATAAGGAGCTCATTAGGAAACGGGCGAGTATTAAGGGGAAAGTAACCGTGTTTCTCAACTATTTAAATTCAATAAATCCTTCTGCTATGAGTGATGTTGAGGTAAGCGAATTGCAATCATCTCGGATCATATACGTCCCACTACTGGGCTGGGGCCCCTTCATTAGGAGGGCACTTAACCTTACTATACCATGCTCGTCAGACAAGTTGGTATAGGGTTTTGATTTTCTTGCAGAGATGTTATATGCGTATTGTATTCCTTAATCGTCATTTACGACATCCACGGGCAAGATAGGGAGTGGTGAATCGTTTTCTAATTCCGTCACCACATGGATGTTACTTATCTATATCTATACCAATAAATAAAATTGGAGTGTCTGTTTGTAATGTCAAAATAATTGGCTTTTTTCATGCTCACGCGGTTATTTGCACTATACATATGCCTAAAATACACTTTATATTTTTTTTGTCTGTCTGTCTGTCTGTTTGTCTGTTTGTTCCGGGTAATCTTCAAAACGGCTGGACCGATTTCAAAAATTCTTTCTCCAATGGAAAGCTATAATATCAGGGAGTAAACTAGGCTATATTTTATCCCGGTATTCCCACGGGAACGGGAACTACGCAGGAAAGACTGAAACCGAAGCGAAGCGAGGGCGGGTTGCTAGTATTTACTAAAATAAAACAAAAGTTGTCTTAAAAGATTAACGAACTCTAATACGTAAGTTAGTTGAGCCTAACGTCTGTAAGTCGGCCGCAAACTACTAGGTTAGTACTTATATTTAATTGTCATTTATACTTTTCTGTGAGTGATTATAAATTGTAATAATTATTAGCTAATCAGTATTTGTTATACGTATCCATTAATACTATTATATACATTGTTAAAGACTAGTTATTTAAAAGAAGTAACTACATTATACTTGCTTAGCAGTGTAGGTACTTAGTTAATCAATTGGCACGGCAGCCTTACATTTAGGATGGTACAGGTGCTTACCGGACATGGGGTCTTCGGTAAGTACCTGCACAAAATTGGAATAGAAGAGGCCCCAGGATGTCATGAGTGTGGCGCGGCAATTGACGATGCGCGCCACACAATGGAAGTATGCCCCGCCTGGGGGCCTCAGCGCCACGTCCTGTCAACGGAACTGGGAACAACAGACCCGTCGTTGCCGACCATCATCTCCAAGATGCTCGGCAGCGACAGCTGTTGGTCGTCGATGGCCTCCTTCTGTGAGGCTGTCATGAAAAGGAAGGAGGCCGCGGAGCGGGCACGCGAGGCGCTTGTATCCGCTGACTCGCTCCGCCGGCGACGACCAGGGAGGAGGAGACGCCGCTATGCGCTCCTCCACCCACCGCTCTGAATGATGACAGGACGTGGCCAGACGGCCAAGCGTTGGGGTGTCGGGGATAGAATGTTATCAGACGACCTCTCCGGCACCCCGTAAAAGCGCGGAAGGGGCCGCTGTGGTTTTAGTGGGTATTTCGGTCACTTCAGTGGCCGGCGAGTCCCGCACACAATCCCCTGTCTGTAACCGGCGGGGGAATAGCGCGCAAATGCATTTCCACAGCGTGAAACAAAAAAAAAAAAAAAAAAACTTAGTTAATCAATTACTGCGTCGGTTAAATAATCACATAAGTTTGCACAGATAGACGATAGAAATATTTGCAATTTCATTGTAATTATTGTATTTGAGGCACCAAATAACTATTTATATGTATAGTTTACTGCAAATTGCAAGCTATTAGTTGTTATTTTATTCTACATTTCCTGGATTGTATTGTATAAGTTTACAGGCTGCTGCATCACTGTAATTAGTAATTAAACGTTACTTTAAATTTAAATTATATAAATTCCAGGTTGATAACAACAGCTAACGCAATGCCAGAGGATAAGGAGCTCATTAGGAAACGGGCGAGTATTAAGGGGAAAGTAACCGTGTTTCTCAACTACTTAAATTCAATAAATCCTTCTGCTATGAGTGATGTTGAGGTAAGCGAATTGCAATTTCGTTTTAATAGATTCGAGACATTATATGACCAATATGATGAGATACAATTAGCATTGGAATGTGGTATTGACAATTTGACCAGTCAGATGTCGGAACGGAGTGAGTTTGAATCTTTTTATTATAAAACTTTATCTCAAGCACAAAAAATACTTGATGATAATAAGAAAGAGGGTTTTAATGATAGAAGTGACGTAGGTTCGCATTCTAGTAATCACAAGTTTGTTAAATTACCGACTATACAATTACCGAAATTTAGTGGTCTTTATACAAATTGGCTGGAATTCCACGACACATTTGTTGGTCTTATTCATTCCAACGACGATATGAATGAAATAAATAAATTCCACTATCTACGATCGTCACTGGAAGGATCTGCTGCTGTAGTCATCAACTCAATTCAGTTTTCCGCGGCTAATTATTCGATCGCCTGGAATCTTCTTTGCGAGCGGTTCGATAATAAAAATTTACTTATTCAACATCATATTTCAGCAATATTTCAAATTGATATTTTGCAAAAGGAGTCTTCGGTAAATTTAAAGAGCTTACTTGACGTAATTAATAAAAACTTGCGCGCCTTGGAATCCCTAGGTGAACCTGTTTCACACTGGGATACTTCACTTATATTATTACACACAAGTTAGATAATAAAACTTATCGTCAGTGGGAAGAATATGAAGGCTGCCTAACAAAGGATATTATAATTACATTTCATTTGTTTATTACTTTTATTAAAAATCTTGCTAAGATATTGGAGACGTTAGAATTGGTAACTTCTTCGTCTACTAAGTATCCCAGTACAAGTAAAAACTCTAATATGGTTCGAACAATGATGACACAAGATTGTAATAAAAATAATGATGCACATAGTAGTAAAAACGATAGTTATTTTTCTAATTAGTTGGATTTTTCATTGCCATGGTAAATGACTGTTACGTTATTCCAACTGCAAGACTTGCAAGACTTTGCGAGACTCTTGCTGCAATACCAAGACCAAGACGAGACCAGGTGTGCTGTTGCAAGACCAAGACTGGTCCAAGTCTCGTCTTGGTCTTGCATTTGGGCAACACTAAGGCCACTACGCCATCTATAATTAAGTTAAAGATAATACATAATTATAGAAAATAGATGAAAATAAAAGAAGCCAATTATAAAACGAACTTTCATATTTAGGGTTCCGTACCCAAAGGGTGAAAACGGAACCCTATTACTAAGACTTTGCTGTCTGTCCGTCCGTCTGTCTGTCACCAGGCTGCAACTCATGAATCGCGATAGCTAAAGTCTAACTTTTTATTAGCTGCAGTAAAATGACGTTTCTAAATGTCATTCCGTAAAATAATGTTAACAGCCTAATCTCAATAGGGATGTGATTCAGTTCACAAAAGTTTACAGATTATCTAATCGTTCCATAGCTGACTCATAATGATCATACTAAATTCTATTTAATATTAATGTAAATAAAAGGCTGTATAAACGTTGATCCTTTTAGATATATACAAGGTAACACTCAAGAAAACGCTCTCTCAAGTTGGTAGTACTGGTTTTTGGTTACGGTGCTACGATGACGCTTGACCGCCATTTTGTTTCGGTTGTCATTCGCTCATTCGGCTTCATACTTCTGTTTTGAGTGCATGAATAACTTTGATTTGCCCACTGCGCGTTGTTTTTGTTATCATTATTGTTAAACTTATGTTACGTTGTGTTTGTTTTTCATTACCTGTTTTCGTTAATCGTGTTAGTTTTTTTTTGTTTGATACATTGAAGACATGGATGCTCTGCCGAGCACATCGCAAGATGGAGACACATTTTTGTCTCCTAAGAAAAAAAGGCCACGTGTAGCTCTAAGTGCAACTGAAAAACTTTGGGTCCAAAACGTTTACAAATATGTGTTTGAAGTGAAATCTTCAGAATCAAACATTGAAGTTCCAAAATCAAGTGAATGCGTTAACAAGGTGGCTGAAGTCTTGGGAATATCCGTCCGCACAGTTTATTCCGTTTTAAAGGAGCACAAGGAGAACGACAGCGAATCACCAAAACCTCCCGAAAAAACGGGCCCAAAACTTACATTTAAAGATAAACTTGATGATTTCATATTCACTGCTGTTAGACGAATTGTACATCAGTTCTTTCATAGAAATGAAATACCCACCATCGCAAAAGTTAGTTTACACATGTCGTCACTCATCTCTTTATTATACGTTATGTATGTTTTCTCCCAATAATAATCAAATAATAATAATAGTGTAATCTTAACCAATTAGGTAATAACTTTAATCATTTTTAGGTGCTGCAAGTTGTAAATGATGACCCAGGATGGCCCAACTTCTCGAAAGAGACATTGAGAAAAATTATGAAGCATCTTAATTTCGAATTCGCTACTCGATCACGCAAGAGTGTGCTTATTGATAGACAAGATATCATATCATGGCGCCAGCGCTACCTGCGTTTAATTAAACAATATCGTAGGGAGGGAAAATACATATATTATCAAGACGAGACCTGGGTCAACGCTGGTACGTGTCAACTCTTAGTTTCTTCTATTTGTTCCCTTTTTGTTTTGATGTCGAAACTTATGATTCTTTTTTGTTCTTTTCAGGTATACTACAAAAAAAACCTGAATTGACGGAAGTATTAAATCTTCTCGACAGGCATTTTTAGACGGCCTGACTACGGGATTAAAAAATCCCACAGGAAAGGGCAAACGACTCATAATTAGTCACATAGGCGGAGAAGAAGGCTTCCTGGTCGACGGACTTCTTATGTTTGAAGCAAAGAAAGGTACAGAAGACTACCATGATGAAATGAATGCGGAGTGTTTCGAGGATTGGTTCGGCGGTATTCTACCTAAACTCAAGCCGAATGCAGTAGTCGTAATGGACAATGCGCCCTATCACTCTCGAAAGATCGAAACAATCCCGAAGATGTCGTGGACGAAAGCACGAATTCAAGAGTGGCTGACTACTAAAAATATTGCGTTTGAACCAAATATGGTCAAGGCCACTCTCATAGATATTGTGAAACAACAAAATCATACTGAGAAATATGCCGTATACGAGATGGCTGCACAAAAAGGTATCACACTTTTAAGACTGCCCCCTTATCACTGTGAATTGAACCCCATTGAGTTGGTATGGGCGCAGGTAAAGAGTCACGTCGCAAACAATAATAAGACGTATAAAATGCAAGAAGTGAAAACTTTATTCCAAGAAGGAATCAAAAAAGTGACACCGGCTAAGTGGAGTGACTGTGTGTCTCACACTATTAAAGAGGAAGATAAAATATGCCACCTCGATCATATTATAGATGAAGTGACAGATAGATTTGTTATTAGTGTGACCGAAAGCGACAGTGACAGTGATTTCGAAAAAGATTAATTAAATAACATTATTATGACGTTTTTGTTTCATTTTGAATGTACCTCCCTATACTTCCACTAAAAAAGATCAATCCTCTAGTATAGTAATAATAATAGGTTAAAAAAATACATTACAACTTAATATTAAATCTCAAAAAAAAAAACCAAACTGATTATTCATTTATGATTCACTCATTTAGCTACATCCCTATTTATTTTTCTTCAAAAACCGGCAACCCACTAAACGTCATTGTACTGCAGCTAATAAAAAGTTAGACTTTAGACAGCTGGTTTTTTTGCAAATATTGTATTTCGGTTGCCGCTATAACAACAAATACTAAAAACAAAATAAAATAAATATTTAAGGGGGGCTCCCATACAACAAACGCGATTTTTATAGATAATGGTAGGGAACCCTACGTGCGCGACTCCGATTCGCACTTAGCCGATTTTATTATCCAATAAATTTCTTTGTTACACTAAACATTTATGTACGTAAAGACTAAATTCTTCAGTTTATTACTCTGGTTGATGTCAATAAGAACACTTCTGGATACAAACAGTAAACCCTGCGCTCACCGCACTTATTTACTTTTGGGCGAACGAAAAACTACGTAATAAATACGAGTTGTCCCTCGATCTTTTATTGGGCGATCTTTGGCAAAGATAAATTCGTGTCGTTTTTACCGTGTGAATGGATTGCGAAAACTATTCGAATAAATCTTAAAATAAAAACATTTCTTATAAAGAGCCATATACATTTACATTAATTGAATCTGGCACTTTATTTATTGAACTATTCATAACATAATTTTTCCGTGTGGTGACGGAGTAGGAATACAATTCACCACCCCCTCTCATACCCGTAGGTGTCGTAAAAGACAACTAAGGGATATATTACGCATATGAAATCCTGCATAGATGTGGCCAACTCGAAACAAAAGCCTATACCAACTTGTCTGACCAGGATGGTATAGTAAAGTCAATTTCCCTCCTATTATGGAGGAGGCTCGAGGCAGTGGGACGCATATGAGCCCAAATGATGATGTTGATTCATAATATATAGGAGTTAAGTATGTGATTTTGAAGTTTTGAGATTAAGTACTTGGACGCATATTGGATTGTTTATTTAATCTATACTAATATTCTAAATCGATTAATAAATAATTGATTTCTCTTTCTTTAAAATAAATCGATTTACAAAAAAATCGATTAATTGTTTATAATTAATCGATTATTTTTATAATCGATTTTTTTTTACTATTCGTTGTTCTTTTTTAAAGTTTTTCTGCCTTCAGGATTGTGATGACCTTTTTTTAGGAAATCTGAGAGTGATATTTATTTTCTAATAATACAGTATGAAACATTGACATTCGATCGAGAAAGTGCTCGATCTAATGTCCTGGCAGAATTGTGGTGACCTTTTTTTAGGAAATCTGACAGTAATATTTATTTTCTATATAATAGAAAACTTTAACTTTAAATTTAAACAAAAAGCACATACTAAAATAATCGATTAATTTTAATATAAAAAAATCGATTTCTTTTAAATCGAATTTTATTATTTAGATAATCGATTATTAAAATCGATTATTTTTTCACATCCCTACTCATCAGTCACCCCGGACCGTTAGGGCGAGGTGTGTCCAGACCATAGCTTACAAAAAAAAACAAAAAAAGGCGATACGGAGTTCGCCGGGTCGGCTAGTTATATTAATAATCAACATCATCACAGCTCATATACGTTCCACTGCTGGACTCGAACCTCGAATAATAGAAGAGAAATTAACCAATACACCACCTTAGTTGGGTCTTTTTTTTATGGGTGGGCTATGGTAAGCGCACGCGCGGTCCAGTCCGTCCGGGGCGATGAAAGGACGGCGCGCGGGCCCATAACCCACCAGTACCCACGTCACCTCGTTGTTGGGCCGACCACCGGAGCAGATGTGACTTGTCGTCAGTGGTCGGCCCGAACCTTAGTCGGGTTGGCACAGAGTTTTATTTCGAGATTATTTTTCTTGCGTAGATGTTATCTGCACATAATATCTCTTAGATGTTTTTTACGACACCCACGGATAACAAAGAGGATCGCGAATTGTATTCTTACTCCGTTAACACACGGATTAAAATAATTCTTAGTTTATTTTATTTAAATATCACAAGATATATTATATTGTTACAAATTAAGTGTTTGATTTAATAGAAGTGGTAAGAAGCGAGATTCTAAAGTCTATAGCAGGTCGAGTCGTGTATTTAAAAACTTTAGGCTCTCCCGCATCTTTTAAATTTTAAAGCAACAGTGAGAACTTCTACATTTGTGGCTAAAAGTTCTTTTAAATTATTACAATTGTGAGAGGCACACAAATTAAATTTTTAATATCTGGTTGACCGAGCATCGCTCGGAATATTTTTGTCGAATTTATTTAGATATATATTAATAAAAAATAAATAATGATAATTATATAAAAAAATATAAATAGAGAATAATAATAACACCGAGATTCGAACCGACGCTGTTTGCATGCCACATAACCCAAAATTAAAACCGGCCGTCTCCCCAACTGAGCTATCGTAACTCATGACGTTGACAACGAAATTTGAATTCATATACTTTTAAAATTTAATGTCATTGTTTGTTTTGATAAAAACACGGACAAAACAACATTTTCTATAAATAAAACCTAGCTAGATCGATTTTTTGGACCCGAAACCTCTAGTATGCCAAGTTTCATCAAAATCGTTGGTGCCGTTTCCGAGATTCTGAATATATATATATATATATATATAGGTGTATATATATACAAGAATTGCTCGTTTAAAGATATAAGATATATTTGCCTTTTTTCGGCACAAATATCCGTTGCCTTGATTCTCCTTCACAATAAAAATAAGAACGACCTTCAATATTAGGCTAGTGAAATAGGTTGACGTAGGATAAATAATATATAGAATTCGTCTTCTATAGTAATGATGTTTTTTGCATGTTAAGGAAAAGAAACAAAGTTGTTTTTAATGCAAAACTCCTACGAAATTAAAGCAAAAATACATTGTATCCCTATATTTAAATACGTTGTATCCTTTTCCCGCCATAGTTAATATGCATCTAATTGTAACTTACATTAACAACGAAAAAGATTCTTTTTTGGGCGGGCTATGGCCTTTATTTTTTTTTTTTTTTTGACGCTGTGGAAATGCAGTTTACGCACTAACCCCCGCCAGCGTCTGATGGCGGGGAGTGTGGGACTCGCCGGCTGCCTATGCTGCCGGAATACCCACTAAAACCACAGCGGTCCCTTCCGCGCTTTTACGGGGTGCCAGAGAGATCGTCTTTTGACATTCGATCCCCGACACCCCTACGCTAGGCTATCTGGCCACGACCTGTCGTGATTTAAGGCAGTGGGAGGAGATGCGCGTATCGCCGCCTCCCCCTCCCTGGCCGCCGCCTGCGAAGCGAGTTCGCGGACGCGAGTGCCTTGCGTTCCCGCTCCGCGGCCTCCTTCCTTGAGATGACCTCTTCGCAAAAAGAGGCCATCGACGTCCAGCACCCGTCGCTATCGAGCATCTTTGAAATGATGGTCGACAACGACAGGTATATTCCTATAACCACCGACAGGTCGCGGCGCTGAGGCCCCCAGGCGGGACATACTTCCAGTGTGTGACGCGCATCGTCATTTGGCGCGTCACACTCGTTACATCCGGGGGCCTCTTCTCGATCAATTCTATGCAGGTACTTACCGAAGACCCCGTGTCCGGTAAGTACCTGCGTCATCCTGAAGGTCAGGTTGCCGCGCCTTCGATTCATCCAGCGGTGGAGGTGCGGCGTAATCGCCGCGACAGTCTCCCGCCCTGCTACGGGAGACTCCAACTCCTCTCTCCACCGCCGGATTACTGCCCTTCGGGCCGTTTCCTTTGCCCTATTTAGTCCCCTCGTGGCGATGGATTCGCCATTATTCCGCGACATAGCGCGAAATTGGTAGACTTCTGCGAGCGCCCTAGCCTAAAGTGGCCAGGGTAGATCACCTGCTAGCAGCGTAGCTGCGGTCCAGGACACCGTACGGTATCCCCTTATTGTTCTCACTGCCATGGCTCGCTGCGCCTTTCGCAGCAGGGCCTTATTAGGGGCGGTGAGTGACTCCGTCCAGATTGGTGCACCATACAGTGCCATAGACCGCAGAATACCGGCATATAGACGCCGACAAGATGATCCAGGACCTCCAGTATTGGGCAGAAGCCTACCTAAAGCCGCGGCTGCTTTGGCGAGCCGGGGAACAAGCTGGGCAAAGTGCGGCCCGAAACTCCATTTATTATCTAGGTGCAGACCCAGGTACTTCATCTGAGTCTGCACCGGCACGGCAACCCCAGACACACTGATTTGTGCTCTGCGGAGGAGACCTCGGCGTGGGCCGTGAAACAGGAGGGCCTCTGTCTTTTCCAGTGAGACCCTCAGGCCCAGCATACCTATCCGGTCAACGACGAGCGCTACACCAACCCTTGCTAGACGGGCGACTGCCTGGAAGTCAGCCCTCTTCACCGTGATGAGGGTGTCATCTGCGTAACAAATAACCCCCATCCCGGGAAGGAGCTGACCCCGTAACACCCAGTCAAATCCCACGTTCCACAGGGTCGGACCTAGCCCTGCGGAACACCACATTCCACCCGGTGGTAGTGTATGCGCCCGTCGTCCTCCGTCCAGAGCACGTGCCTCCCCTCGAGGTAGGCCTCCAACAGCCTCCGGAGATACGAAGGCACCCCGTGATATCGGAGCGCCTCCTTCAATGTCTCATGTGGGAGACTGTTGAAGGCATTTTTGATATCGAGCGAGACTGCCACTATTACTTCCTTGTTGGCCACCGCTTCGGTGGCCAGGTTTTTCAGGGCGGCCAGCGCGTCAATAGTTGACCGGCCGCGCCTGAACCCATACTGTTTATCCGACAGCCCCGGCCCGATAACCCTCGAGGTGCTGGACGAGACGGTCCACAAGTACCTTTTCAAATAATTTTGCTGTCTCGTCCAGCAGTACCAGTGGCCTGTAGGCGGAAGGAGAGTCAACTGGGCGACCCTCCTTCCGCAGCAAACAGAGTCTTCCACTCTTCCAGAGCTCCGGGAACTGCCCGGACCTCAGGCACTCATTGAGCAGTTCCCGGAGTGCATCCTTCCAATACTGTGCGACAATGCCGAGTACTAGCCCCGGGACACCGTCCGGACCAGGCGCTTTTCTCTTCCCTCGAAGTCGGGAGAGGGCCATTTCCAGCTCATTGTCAGTGATGAGGGGAATAGGTGTCTCCACCTCCA
Organism: Lymantria dispar; assembly: GCA_032191425.1. NCBI lineage: Eukaryota > Metazoa > Arthropoda > Insecta > Lepidoptera > Erebidae > Lymantria > Lymantria dispar. Next base: position 13,589,884 of record CM063449.1, on the reverse strand, counting down.
CCACCGACCGAGAAGACATTTGTGGGGGAATGCGACTCACGGAGCGTGGGAACAATCCCCCCATTAGCCTCGACAGGAGATCCGTATCCAGAGTGTTAATAACGGGGGCGCCGCAGCCACGGAGCTTATTACGGGCTCTCTGGTACGGTCGCCCCCACGGGTCCCTATCGAGGCCCGCAAGAAGCTCCTCGCGGGCCCTCTCTTTCGCCTGGCTGATGGCCAACTGCAGAGTCTTCTTCTTCCTCTTATATTCCATCCGCAGCTGGCCCTCAAGGACGTCATCCCGGTCCCTACGTTGTCGACAACGGACGTAGGCGCGCCGCGATCGATTGGCGGCCACCCGAAGATCAGAAATTTCAGGCGACCACCAGTACACTTGGCGTCGCGGCGGCCCCCGTTGAGGGGCGGGCTATGGCCTGGACGCACATCATCCATCCGTCTGGGGTGACGAAAAGCTGGCGCGCGGACGCATAACCCATCATATTCCCTCTCCAACGTCATTAGGCCGACTATTGGTACCGAGTCCTTAACTTCAGCCGGCGGTTTCATGTGGTCAGCCTCTCAGCGGGTGACGGACTATTCTCCTTACGAGTCACCCACGGCCTCGACTAGAGCAGCATCAGGCGCAAATAAGATCTTAAAGAAACTTGCATGTCTGCGAGACTTCCTCAGCAAAATTTTAAGCATACCAAGTCCCACTAGATCAAAATTAGAATGAAGGCTGGAATCAAAATGTGAATGAAGACGCGTGTTTAAGAAATTTAAATTAATAAAAAGGAATAGAATATATTTTACTCAGGAATTTGAAATCATTACGTTGATTTAATTTAAATAATTTGATTTTGCATGCTCTAGTTATTTTTGTCACGAAATCTTATTAGATAAAATGTTATTACCAACTTTTCTTCTCAAAGTGATTCTTTTTTGTATGGAGTACTAGCAACCCGCCCTTGCTTCGCTACAGTCGCCTTACCCGCCTAGTTCCCGTTCCCGTGGGAATACCGGTATAAAATATAGCCTATATTACTCAGGGAAAATGTAGCTTTCCAATGAATTTTTGAAATCGACACAGTAGTTTTTAAGTTTATTCATTACAAACATGCACACACATAAAAATACAAATATTTTTCCTTTATAATATTAGTGTAGATTGGTCTATTCGTTCCACACGGACCTTAGTTTACTGTTCTTAGATTACGGCTGATCAAAAAAGTTGACAAATACCAAAAGTGTATCAAAATGTGGGTCAATATTTAATAACTAATTTTCTGTACCGGGTAGATAATTATAAATGTCTGTAATAACGATTACTTGTTGGACGTGAGACACCTTAATCCGCCCGTGACCATGAATGCTGTAAAGTGTTCGAAACGTCGGGCAATCATAAATCAAATACAAACGCGATATAATCCGTAAAAGTAGTTTTATTTACAATGTGTAGTGCTCGCGTAAATATAAGATATTATTATCTCCTATGATATTTCAAACCGGGCTTAGTGAGGACAGCTATTGAAATCACCATTACCAAAATTGTCGCATACAAAATTGTGTGGAAATATGCGGCAACTTGTAATTAAGACACTAAATACATAAATTCCTCACACCTGCTTCTCAGAGGGTAGGCAGAGACTACGGATTGCCGTAAGCTACTAAAGTGATGGAATTATATCAGGCTTGTAGTGTAGTATCAAAGTGTATCAAAGTCTTCATGCATTGTCTAAGGTTATGCGCACTCTTAACAGGACCTATCACCAACACGTCTCGAATTTGATACAGAAACGTACGGCGTAGTCGTTCTCTTGTAACCGTCCCATCCACACTTGCTTTGTATACTTCCTTCATCAACCTAACTCCACTCATTCTTTCTTATATTACATGTTCAAACTACCTCAAGATACCTTTTTTTTATCTTTGTCACTACTTCTTCATTCGCACTACAGCGCTCTCTAATTAAACTTATTAATAGAATACGTAGTATAAACCCCATTATTTATTACCTTTATTGGCAGACTAACAAGTAAGCTAGCAAGTGATAACTGCCAGACTAATGAACTGCAGCAATAACAAAGGCTTATTAGGTAAGCCTCTTGCTGTTTGAGAGAGATACGATCACAAATCTCTCTATATGCTATTTTAAAAACATTAAATAAAGCAATAAATAACAGTGAGGTATGGAAAAACACGAACAGAAATATTTTAATTGTATGATTTTTTTTTATTTTCTTTTTTTTTGGGGGTGGGTTGCGGTCGGCGCGCTCCTCGCACCACTCCGTCCGGGGCTATAGAGGGGCGTAAGCACGCACACCCACAACCCACCCACGATACACGTCGTCGTTGGGCCGACCACTGGAGCAGGGTGACTTAACGTCCGTGGTCGGCCCTTAATTGAACGATGAAAATGTTACTATATAAATTTTACACTGGGAAATGTAAACATAGAAATTTTTATTTAGGTTTAACTGTTAAAGCTCTATAACTACTAAAGTTTAAACTTTAAATTTGATTGCATTTATTTATGGATTTATAATTTAATGGATTTGAATTGAATAAATTGTAAATTGAATTTATAACTACTAATATACCAAAAAATAAGTTTCAGCGAATAACATAATAAAATTTGTAATGGTTTTATTAATTTTCACTTTCAATTTAATAGTTTAATAATGTTAGAATCAAAAATTTAAAGGACATTGAATGAGACTGAATCCTTACACTCGTAGAAGTAGTCAGCTCTCATCAATTAACTATAGTACGATACACATGACGATCAGTTGGATCAAAATTTATGATGCTTTTGCGATTGCGATGAGATAATACATTTGTAGTATCATCACATCGCAGGCTGCATGTATACTATTGTTGGACTCATGTCTCCTCCATTGTGGATATTTGACCTATGCCGGCTGGTCAGACGTGTTGGCGCAGTATTTCATTGCGAGACCATATATTATAATATCCCTTTGTCATGTTTTACGATACCCACGGACAAGAAGGTTTTGTGTACCACATTTGTAATTTTGCAAATTACTTTATGAATATGTAACAAGCAATAATTGTATTTCATATTGGCATCCCTCGTCTTGATAAAGTTTTCACCTCTGTCATATGGCTTTAATCACCCAGCGATTTAGTAGGACCACACTGTCGACAGTTATCTGTCTACAGCCGCGGGCCGGTCCGTCCGGGGCAGTACCATGCTCTCGCAGAAAATCGACGTCTGAGTAGTAGCAATTTGCTACTGCACTTCGTTCGGTGAGCGAGAGAGCCGGAAGCCCAACTTTCTGAGGGTGTTTGCGTGGGGTGGGTCTTGGTGATGTTTTTGCTATCACTAAGCCTCCTTTGATGCATTCATACTCCCTTCACTTTCTTCGCGGTGGGCAGCGACCCTGTAGGAGTCCATGAGCGACAGCAACACTTACCATCGGGTGTACTGTTTGCTCGTTTGCCACCGTGTGCAATAAAAAAAAAAAGATTTGATTTTCTTTGATGATAGGTAATTTATTTAAATAATTTTTACCACAATACAAAAACTAAAGAAATCCTATAAAAATCATACTTATAAAATAATGTCATGAATTGGGATAAAGGTTAAATTGGTTCATTTTAATTTTAAGTTTGTGTAAATCTGTATGATACTTTCAAAAATTTAATTCCAAACGCAATTTAAAATATAATTAAACAGGATGGTGGATTCATGCCAATTTTCAATTTAGGTTGAAAATTCCTTAGGAATTCTCGCCGTTTCATCTAACAAGAATTGAAGGCAAATAGAGAAAATTCTTTGAAGTCTTGCTTTGTAGTATAAAGACAAAATTGAAGCAGTTATTGTTCCATTAGGAATTCGAATTGCGTCGTTAGAGTAAAATACAGAATTGTACAGCGAATGTAACTAGAAATTATTGTCTATAGTGATCTTTAATCATATATGTTTTTAATTTACTGCACTAGCGGAGGTACTACATTATTAGGCACGAGTTTATATACTTTTTTTTTTTATTGCTATTGGTGGCTAGCAAACAAACAGCATAACAGATTGTTCAAATAAACCATCCAAATATGTTGTTTAAGATTTATTTATTTACGATTTATATTATTTAAATATTGACATATAAATTTTTGATTTATAAAATTCGAATGCCAACGGCTTGATTGATGGCGATGCTAAATTACTAGATCGCACTATGGTTTCATTATAAGTCTTGGTATAAATATGTTCAGAATTGTTTCTTTTTATGTGAATCGTTTGTGGAATACAGAATATATTAAAGTATACGCTATGCCTGTGTCTTACTTCAGCTCCTCGGATCTAGAACGTCATACAAGATAATAAGTGATACTGCCGCTCATAGATCTTTGCTAGGTCGCTTCCAACTGTGAAGAAAGTGAAAGGAGTGTGAATACTGAATGCATCGAGGTTCCCTGATACTAAACCACCCTCAGATAGTTGGGCGTCTGGCTTTCTCGTATATCAAACGAAGTACAATAACAAATTGCTACTACTCAGAAGTTGATTTTCTGGGAAAGTCTGGTATTATTTCGATTGTGATAGTATGATTCTACCAAATATAACTTCGTCATCATCTCAGATCATATACGTCGCACTACTGGGCTGGGGCCCCTTCACTAGGAGAGCAATTAACCTTACTATACGATGCTCGTCAGACAAGTTGGTATAGGGTTCTGATTCTCATGCAGAGATGTTATATGCGTATTGTATTCCTTAATTGTCATTTACGACATCCACGGGCAAGATAGGGAGTGGTGAATCGTTTTCTAATTCCGTCACCACACGGATGTTACTTATCTATACAAATAAATAAAATTGGAGTGTCTGTTTGTAATGTCAAAATAATTGGCTTTTTTCATGCTCACGCGGTTATTTGCACTATACATATGCCTAAAATACACTTTATATTTTTTTTGTCTGTCTGTCTGTTTGTTCCGGGTAATCTTCAAAACGGCTGGACCGATTTCAAAAATTCTTTCACCAATGGAAAGCTATAATATCAGGGAGTAAACTAGGCTATATTTTATCCCGGTATTCCCACGGGAACGGGAACTACGCAGGAAAGACTGAAACCGAAGCGAAGCGGGGGCGGGTTGCTAGTATTTACTAAAATAAAACAAAAGTTGTCTTAAAAGATTAACGAACTCTAATACGTAAGTTAGTTAAGCATAACGTCTAAAAACTCGTGAACCCTTTTTCTTATACAGACTAGTGTAGAATAATAAACTGTTTTTTCCTTTAATTACTTGGACTTTACTTCATTATTTAACGTGTTTATCATATTATTGTTCATCTATACCAATAAATAAAATTGGAGTGTCTGTTTGTAATGTCAAAATAATAGGCTTTTTTCATGCTCACACGGTTATTTGCACGACACCTATGCCTAAAATACAGATTAAAAAAATGTTTGTCTGTCTGTCTGTTTGTTCCGGGTAATCTTCAAAACGGCTGGACCAATTTCAAAAATTCTTTCACCAATGGAAAGCTATAATATCAGGGAGTAACCTAGGCTATATTTTATCCCGGTATTCCCACGGGAACGGGAACTACGCGGGTAAAACGACTAAAACCGAAGCAAAGCGAGGGCGGGTTGATGATTACATGCGATTACCAACTCGCCTTTTTTTTGAGCTGACTTTCGTCTGGACACTGTCTGGGCCGACGGAAGAACGACATGTGGCCCTACAACCCATTCCTATTCCATCAATATTGGGCCGACCACTGGTACAGATTTCTTGACGTCCGTGGGCGGCCCGTGGGCCCTTTCAGGTACCATCCCCATCGACCCCCTGGCAATACTTGACACACGTCGCCTTTATACGCTCGACCTCTCAGCGGGTGGCGGAATAATCGCCGGTCCGTCTACCGGCGACCTCAGCTAGGGCAAACCACCAATTTAACAATCTAACATTGGTGGTGGTGGTTTATACAATTACCTCCGTTATTTATATGGAGGTCTAAGTATCATTTTCTGTTTGGTGATGCAGTAGAAATACAATTCATCACCCCCTATCTTACCCGTGGGTGTCGTAAAAGACGACTAAGGGATATAATATGCATATAATATCTATGCAAGAGAAGGAAATTTGGAAAAACCCTATACTAACGTGTCTGACCAGCATTGTATAGTAGGTGAATTTCCCTCCTGTTGAAGAGGAGGCTCAAGCCCAGCAGTGGGACGTTTATGAGCTCAAACAACGAAGTATCAGTAGAAATCTATAAGCTAATAAAAAGAAGAATTGCGGATCTCCCTATTACATAGCATAAGCAATTCTTTACAAAATGTGTGCATCTAATATACTTACAGGAACGGGCGTAATACTTTAAGGTAACAAAAACAAAAAGAAAAATAACCATTACTGGTAGGCTGCGTGTAATTTCGCAACTGTGATCGAGGTTACAAAAATTACGCCAGCAAGAATATCGTAGCAGTAATAAAATTACCAATGCGACCATCGGATGTCATTAGGTATTCAGTCTCACGTCCGCTCACGTCCGGGCACATCCGGCCACGTCCGTGCGTCCGCCAAATTATGAGCCACAGGAATTCCTGTGTTACTATACATTCTTATATTAGCACAATAAAATTTGTTAAATATGTTTTCGCTTTCAATAGTAATTGTGTAAGACACATGTCTTTAAATAGATCATAAAACATGATATTGTTTACAAATTAAACATGTCTTGTTGGTTACAAGCCTCTTACTATAGGAGCAATTACTTGACTGTGGCATACGAGCTTTGTCTAAAACGTTTCATCTTTTGCAACGATGTTATTTCCTTACTTGCGTTAACAAAGTTTTGGGACAGCCACTGCCAGACCACTGACGTCAAGTCACCCTGCTCCAGTGGTCGGCGACGTGTCACGGGTGGGTTACGGGTGTGAGTGCTTACGCCCCTCTGTCGCCCCGGACGGAGTGATGCGAGGAGAGCACCGACCGTAACCCACCCCAAAAAAAAATAAAAAAAAGAACTGCCACTGCCATCGCTTTGACTGCATGAATGGCACAGGGGTCTCATGTCGAGTCTAATCTAATCAATTCCGAAATATGAAATTATTTTTGTGATCCATGAGTTTGAATATCAATGATGTCCTTTAATTATATGATTTCAATGGCCCCTGCTATACAAGCATTTATTTCGTACAGTGGAGAGTTATTTCCAAAAAAGTATATTATCTGACGATACTTTCTATTCACGATCTTCACCAAATATTCCATTACATTGAAATATCAATCAAGGAGATATCATGAATCCAATATTACATATACTTTAGAAATTTACCTAACAAAATTAAAATAAATATTTATTTATTTATTTATTTATTTATTTATTATTTAACAAAATCCACAGCTCTTACATATTATATTTGACCTTAAAACTAATCTTACAGCCAATTACGGATTTTCAATTTATTTTTAACACTTACGTAGCGGATACAAAATGGCATTAAAAGCAAAAAAATTTAAATATAAACTGCTGTTTGTGTATGTGTGTGTGTGTATGGGTGTGTGAGAAAGAGAGAGTGTGTGCGTGCGCGGGTGTGTGTGTGTGTGTGTGTGTGTGTCTGTGTGTGTGTGGTGTGTGTGTGTGTGTGTGTGTGTGTGAGTGTATGAGTGAGCGCGCGTTTGCGTGTGTGTGTGTACGTGTTCTTGTGCAAAGAGGTCTTGTGATATACATATTAATTTATGTGAGACTTGCTTCCACCATTGTATACATTTAATGAATATATATTTAATTTTATTTTAAATTGAAAACGGGGTATTTGATAGTTCCTCACTAATAGTGGCAAATAGCTGTTTCTTATAAGTAGTTATTTTAGTATTAAAAATGTCCAGATCAGAAAATTTACTCATGTAACATCTTTTTATTCTGCTAATAATGGAGTTCTGTGCATAGTTTGTGTTACTGTGAGGTATGTCGAAAAGTTGGGTATGTCTCGTTCGACGTGTAGGTGCTCTAAATTTAAGCACTGAGTTATTTATATCAGTACAATCAATAGCACCATTACACACCTTGTGGAGAAATATCATATCCAGAATTGTACGTCTAGCTTCCAAAGGCAGCATATTATGTCGTTTGCATGACATATAGTAATCATGCGTATTAAATTTATCACGATAATTTAGATGTTTTAAGAATTTTGACTGTATTGATTCTATTTGTTGTCTGTATGTTATATAACTAGGATTCCATATATTACTACAATATTCTAAAATACTACGGATATATGCATAGTAAACTGTTTTAAGAACGCTCACGTCAGTGAAATGTTGACAGGTGCGAATTACAAAGCCAAGGTTTTTGTATGCTTTATCAACAACATAAGAGATATGATCTGAGAATAATAGCTTTGAATCCAGGAGGATGCCTAGATCCCTGACAACATTACCCCTGCCAATCTCTACATTACCAAAACCATAATTATAGTGAATAGCTTTACATTTACGAGTAAAGGTAACGACTATACATTTATTGACATTAACATTTAATCTATTAGTATCATAGTATATCGATAATCTATTCAAATCATATTGAAGTTTCTCACAGTCCAAGTTATTTCGTATTTTCATATAAATCTTAGTGTCATCCGCGTACATTAGGAACTTTGCATTCAGTATATATCTACCAATATCGTATAAGTAGATAGAGTATAATAAAGGTCCCAAAATTGAGCCCTGTGGAACACCTGATGATATGGTAACGGTATTCGACTTTGATCCACCCACTGTCACAATTTGTGATCGATTCTTCAGGTAGGAATTGAACCATCTCAGTAAATCGCCACGGATTCCGAGCTCCTGGAGCTTACGAAGAAGTATGACGTGATCCACGCGATCGAAAGCTTTTTCGAAATCCGTGTAGATCACATCCACTTGGCCTCCGCCATCCATATCTCGGATAATATCCTCCGTAAAAACCGCTAAGTTAGTATTAGTGGAGCGACTCTTGATAAATCCGTGTTGTTCTTGAGGTATATTTTTTGATATGGTCGGGTAAATAAATGAATGAACAATTTTCTCCATTAACTTCCCCAGAACGTTAAGAATTGAGATAGGCCGATAATTTTCAATAGAAGTTCTACTTCCTTTTTTGTGGATAGGTACAATATGTGCGGTTTTCCAAATATTAGGGAAGTATCCCTCACAAAAACATCTATTAAAAATGTAAGTAATTGGTGTAGCAATAGATTTCGCGCATTTTACAAAAAACATAGGCGGTATTGTATCACTACCAGGGCCTTTCGAATTATCTAGATTTTGTAAAAGCTTCAAGATGTATGTACTGTCTACCGTAAGATTATGTAATGTATCACCACAAATATCATGGCTTGTTGGGAGAGAATCACAATATGTGGCTGTAAACGTATTAAAATTTTTAGAAAAGAAATTGTTAAAGGCATCACAGATTTCAGACTCATTTATTAATTTATTATTTTCATAAGTCATATATTTAGGGTAACTGTTCTTATTTTTCTTTATAGCTTTAACATATGTCCAGAATAATTTTGGTGTAGTTTTAATTTTTTCTTGTGAGCTGTGAATGTAATTGTCTTTGCAAATTTTTTGAAGTTTCTTTTGTCTTTCTCTTAATTTCTTAAATGTAATGTAATCGATAGGATTATTAAATTTTTTCCATAAACTATGCGATTTCGACTTTTCCTTAGTGACATTGATTAGCGCTCGATTGTACCAAACAGGATAGTTGTAAGTGCCTCCAATAGTAACCCTGGGTATATATTTACCAATAACCTCGTTGATGACAGAATAAAAAACTTCCATCATTCTCTCAAGATCTATGTCACGGGAATATAACAACGTCCAATCGTGCGATATAAGTTCATTATTGAGAGCTTCGTAATCGCCTTTTCGATATAAAATTTTTTCGCATTTATGTAATTTTAATGGAGGAATTAATATGTCAATAGCATTGATAATTAATGCAGGATGAAAAATATCCTCCGGTATTAGTGGGCTGTCGCATCTCAAAACAGTGATTGGAAAATTAGTAAACAATAAGTCCAGTGTGTGATTATGCGAGTTTTTGGTCTTATTATATTGTTTCAAACCATGGTATGACATTGTATTTATGAGTTGTGATGCAGAATATATCTGAAATTTGCCAGTTGGTAATAAGAATACTTCAAAATTTAAATTTGAAATTGCTGGTCATGTAGATCCATAATACGTCTCCGATTTAGGAGGCGTCGAAGCCAGGACCCGCAAGGCCCGGACAGGGGCTCGAATTTTAGAGTTCCCTGGGGCCGAGGGCGCCAAGACGGCCGATAGCATGGCCGCCAAGCTGAGGGGTCTGTTTACTGCAGTGGATGGCGTCAAAATCGCCAGACCCGTCAAGTGTGCGGAACTGCGGGTCACGGGTCTGGACGACTCTGTGACGGTGGATGACATCCGGGAGGCCATCGTCTCGAAAACCGGATGTCCCGTGGAAACCGTCCGAATTGGCGCTATCCGCCCTGGTCCGGGCGGCGTCGGTGCTGCCTGGGTGCAGTGCCCGGTGGAGTCGGCCAAGCAATTGGCCGGCTCAGGCAGGCTCCTCGTGGGCTGGAGCTCGGCGCGGGTGACCGTGCTGGAGTCCCGGCCTGCGAGGTGCTACAAGTGCATGGCGGTCGGACACACTCGGCCGACATGCACTAACTGCTTTGACTGCAGCGACCTTTGTTTCCGCTGCGGTCAACCCGGGCATAAGGCGGCATCGTGCGCCGCCACTCCCCACTGCCCCGCGTGTGCGGCGGGCAATAGGCCCGCCAAGCACCGCATGGGGGGCAGGGAGTGCAGACCCCCGGCTTCGGCCCCAAAGGGGCGGAGCGGCCCGACGACCCCGGCTGCTCCCGCCCCTAGCGCGACCCGAACGCCCGCCAGCGTGGAGGAGGTAATGGATACGGCCCACTAATGGCGGCCGAATCTTACCACCTCCTGCAGGCCAACCTCAACCACGCCGCCGAGGCACAGGACGTTTTCCTGCAAGCCATGGCGGAGTGGTTGATCGGTGCAGCCGTAGCCGCGGAGCCGTACGTGGTGCCTGACCGGCCCAATTGGCTGGGCAGCAGTGACGGCTCTGTGGCAATCGTCGCCTCCACGTCGTGGCATTCCCCGCCTTTGTTGCTCAAGGACAGGGGCGATGGGTATGTTGCGGCGGAATGGGGAGAGGTTACGCTATTTGGTGTCTACTTCTCCCCTAACAGGAGCGCGACGGATTTCGGGGCCTTCCTCACCATCCTGGGGGCCTCGATACGGCGACTGGCACCGCGCCAAGTCTTCGTTCTGGGGGACTACAACGCCAAGTCCACGGCGTGGGGGTCCCCCAGGACGAATGACCGCGGGCGGGCGGTCGAAGAGTGGGCGGCGGCACTGGGCCTCTGTTTGCTGAACAGGGGCTCGGTGCAAACGTGCGTGCGGCAGCAGGGCGGGTCGATAGTGGACTTGTCGTTCGCTAGCCCTAATGTCGCAGCACGTGTGAGGAGCTGGTGCGTTCAGGAGGAGGTTGAGACCCTATCTGACCACCGATACATCCGGATAGAGGTCTCCCGGACCCTCCTGCAGCCCAGCAGGGGTCAGACGGCGGACGGAGCTCCCGTGTTTCCGCGGTGGGCTGTGGGTCGATTGGATCGGGACCTGTTGGCGGAGGCAGCCATCGTTCAGTCGTGGCTGTCCTCACCGCCCCAGGTGGACGGGGTTGATGCCGAGGCTGGCCGCATCCGCTGTGCGCTAACGCAGATCTGCGATGCGGCCATGCCCCGTGTGAGGCGTCTGCCCCCGAAGAGTGCGGTCCCCTGGTGGTCCCGAGAATTGGCAGACCTTCGGGCCGCGTGCATACGTGCCCGGAGGGCCTACACCCGCAGCCGAGCGCGTCACCGCGACGCTGAGCGGGAGGGCCAGCTGTACGAGGCTTACCGCAGTGCGCGGTCTGCCTTCAGGCTGGCCGTCCGTATTGCCAAGGACGTTAGTCGGCGGGAGATGCTGGACAGTCTCGAGCGTGACCCCTGGGGTCGCCCCTATCTCGCGGCGCTGAGCAAGCTCCGCGGGCGGGGCCCCCCCCTCACCGAGACTCTCCAGCCCAGCCTCCTCACCAGAGTTATCGAGGACCTCTTTCCACGGCGGGCGGAACACACGCCCCCGGTCATGGCTTCGCCGGACAGCGACCGGGAGGCCGAAGATGAAAGTGCTCCGCCCATCACGGAGCCGGAAATGGGGGCGGCAGTGGCGCGTATGCGAGTGAAATCCACCGCCCCGGGACCCGACGGTATTCCGAACCGTGCGCTGGCCCTGGTCCTCGAGCACCTGGGACCACGCCTCAGGGGACTGTTCGACGCCTGTTTGACGTCCGGGCAGTTCCCTGGATGCTGGAAAGAGGGGAGGCTGGTTCTCCTGCCGAAGCCGGGTCGGTCTCCCGAGTCGGCCTCGGCCTACAGGCCCATCGTGCTGCTCGATGATGCGGGCAAGCTGCTGGAGAGGGTGTTGGCTGCCCGCATCGAGCGGCACCTCGTCGGGGTCGGGCCCGATCTGTCGGACGCCCAGTTTGGTTTTCGGAGAGGGCGTTCGACGATCGCGGCCCTGCTTCGCCTGCAGGCCGTGGTAGCGGAGGCCGTTACCGGCGGAGGAGTCCTGTTGGCGGTGTCCCTGGACATCGCCAACGCCTTCAACAGTCTGCCATTCAGCTGCATCAGGGAGGGGCTGAGGTATCACGGGGTGCCCGTGTACCTCAGGCGGCTGGTGGCAGACTACTTGGAGGGGCGCAGCGTCCTCTACGTTGACCGAGTAGGGGACGTTGTGCGAACGCCCATGACATGCGGTGTCCCACAGGGGTCGGTTCTGGGTCCGACCCTGTGGAACATCGGCTACGACTGGGCGTTGAGAGGAAGCCTCCCACCCGGGCTGGGCGTAATTTGCTACGCCGACGATACACTCGTCACAGCCCGGGGTGGGACGCTAGAGGAGGCGGCACGCCTGGCAACTCTCGGCACCGAGGAGATTGTCAGGCGGATCGAAGCGCTGGGGTTGAGGGTAGCCCTGGAAAAGACGGAGGCCCTTTTGTTCCATGGCCTCCGTACTGCCGGGCCTCCCGCCGGCGCTTCGATCACCGTGAAGTCGGTCACCATCAGCATCCAGGCCCACATGAAGTACTTGGGCCTGGTGCTCGACGGGCATTTTTGGTTCCGGGAGCATCTCCATCGACTTGTTCCCCGGCTTGTCGGCGCGGCGTCCGCCCTTTCGCGGCTGATGCCGAATGTGGGCGGACCCAGCGCTACGTGCCGACAGCTGTACGTGGGGGTGATCCGGTCGATGGCCCTGTACGGCGCACCGGTGTGGGCGGGGTCCCTGACCGTTCGTCTTAGGGCCCTCCTGTGGCGACCACAGAGGGTCATGGCGATCAGGGCCATACGGGGTTACCGCACGGTGGCGACGGAGGCAGCGTGCCTCCTGGCCGGAACTCCCCCGTGGGACCTGGAGGCGGAGATGCTCGCCGAAATTTATCGGCGGGTGTCGGAGACGCGCGCCCGCGGCGGCATGGTCTCCATCAAAGAGATCACCGCCTGGCGGGTCGACGCCCGCCGAGAAGTCATTGCCCGTTGGGCAGTCCGGCTGGAGAGTCCTCGGTACGGTGTCAGGACCGTCGAGGCCTTCCGGCCGGTGCTGATGGAGTGGTTGGAGCGGACGCACGGGGTGCTTTCTTTCCGACTGGTGCAGGTGCTGACGGGGCACGGTTGCTTCGGGAAGTACCTGCACAAGATTGTCAGGAGGGAGAGCACACCGTCCTGCCACCACTGCAGTTGCGACGAGGACACGGCGCAGCACACGCTCGAGGAGTGTGCTGCATGGGAGGGGGATCGCCGTGAACTCGTCGCAATTATCGGTGCCGACCTGGCGCTGCCGACCATCGCCAGGGAGATGCTCGTCAGCGTCAGGAACTGGGACGCGGTCACCGCCTTCTGTGAGGCCGTAATCTCACGGAAGGAGGCGGCGGATCGTGTGCGAGTAGAGCTCCTATTCGGCGACACGTTCCGCCGCCGGCGACTCGGGCGGCGCAGGCGCGAGTATTTGCGCCTAATGCCGCCCTAGCCGAGGCCGCGGGTGATTGGACCGGGGAATTGTCCGTCACCCGCAGAGAGGCTGACCGCGCGACGGCGACTGACGTCCCAGGACGTCGTGAGGTGAGGGTACCCGAAAGGGTATTCCGTCGGCCGGCCACTGACGACAAGTGACATCTGCTCCGGTGGTCGGCCCAACAACGAGGTGACGTGGGTACGGGTGGGTTATGGGCCCGCGCGCCGTCCTTTCATCGCCCCGGACGGACTGGACCGCGCGTGCGCTTACCGTAGCCCACCCATAAAAAAAAAAAAAAAAAAAAAAAATGTAGATCCATAATTATGTATTTATTCCAAAAGTCATGAAGAACATTCATTTTCAAGTAAAATAAATGTAATTATAAATGGAATAACTAATGAATAGTCTCATTGGAATTTCGAATCGTAATATGACAGGATCTTTAATGTTAACAAAAAATAATACGAAGAAATCTATGCTCGTAATCAGATAATAAGATGTTAATTATTTCAGATAATGTTATAATCATGTCAAATATTTCTAAATAGTGGCGGCTACGAATGTAGTATTTGTAGTCTTTAGATTGCTCACGGGTATCATAAAAGACGACTAAGAGCTTTACATCGACCTAGGTCAGTGCAGCTACTGCATCTGGTGTTGTCTGGTCAACAATTATATTCTCAAGGAAAGTTGATATCAAGCAGGCTGTAGCTTAAGTCATAAATTTTCCCAAAACTTATGCAATATGAATAATTAAAGAATAGTATATATTATACATCGACCGCATATAATTGGGATAAATGCAAGGTGATGATAAATCGTCTCGGCCCACATACGTCCCACTGTTGGGCTCTGGCCTTCTCTACTATGGGAGGAAAATTGACCTGGTCACGTTTCGAGTTTTCCTCCTCTTGCATAGATTTTATATGCATGTTTATCCTTTAATCGTCTTTTACGACGCCCACGGGCAAATTAGAGGATGGTGAATTTTATTCTTATTCCGTCACCACACGGAAATCATATCAGATAGTAAATATTCTGCAAGTGAGGGGCGGGACGATGCCCACTGTGACGTAGTTAATTGAACGACGCAGGCACCAGTACCTGCGCCAAATACCGACCTAGTCGAGGCCGTACGTAGCAAGACCGGGGAATGGTTCGTCACCTGGAGAGAGGCTGATGGAGCGTATGGGAGCGATGCCCCGAGGGAGCGTTGGGTAGGGAGGGTACCCGAGAGGTTATCCCACCGGGCTGGCCACGGTAGTCAAGGATTTGATACCAGTGTTCGGCCCAATGGTGAAGAGTAGGGAATACGGCGAGTTATGGGGTCACGCGCCGCCTTTTTGTCCTCCCCGACGGGACGGTCGGCGTGTATCTGTGCCATAGCCTGCCATAAAAAAGACATAAGATGGTATTCTGCATCTTACTTTAATTGTTATAGCAACTACAGTGCAATCTAATGATTGCACTGTAGCTGCTACAACAATTGTACCGCAGTCCAATAGTGAATAAAGAAAATGGTTCATGTTTTATAGAGAGTATTAGTCAGGAAGTTAGTAACCTTATATCAATTAATACTATATGATGTCTCTCTTTAGTCTCTGCTGCAACTCCCCAGTAGTAATTTCGCCAATGTCTAAGTAATAATACCTCGAAGAACTGATCAGAACTTTCTATCTGTCTGCTAATCGGTTTATCAAAATCTTGTTGGTTGGGAACCTTAATGTTGCAATTCTTAGAATATTAAGAAAAATCATTTCAGTCTAATGACAGCATAGAGTAATCTAATGATGTTTGTGACAAAAACACATTTTTAAATGATAAGGAGTATAAAAAACCGATTTATTCATTGTCATGAAATAGAGTAGACGATTTAGAACTTCAAAAGGGATCAATTCAAAAGACAAATTGAAGCGTGAAAAGGTATCAATAGATACAAAATATGCTGGTACTGATAACTTGATCATATTTCAAAGAATATGTATAAATATGATGCTAAAATAAAAGGAACATATTTGAAATATTTTGACTAACCCGGTTTCCAGGTGTTATATAAATGAAATTCTTATGTGAGTACTCAGATTAGAATTCTAGGTCCAACATTCAAAGATAATTTTTTCTTATTATTTGATGATGTTCTTATAATATTCAGAACTCAACAACATACTTTGGACAGCAGTAAGGTAGCCAGATCTGGAAGTGCTGACATATTATATTGAAAAAGCATGTCAGTCCCTTTTTCCCTTTGTATATTTTCTTTATTGGTTAGTAAAATTAAAGGCTAAGGCTAACTAGCACGATTTTATAGACCTTTTTATATTTTTTATTTCATTTTTAATTTATTTTGTAGTGCTGCATGTAAACCTACTTTATAAGCTCTTAGCAATAGAATAAGAGTAATAAGCATATAATAAGATTTTATATAAGCACTTATACAAACAAAAAAAGATTTATCATTTTTGATGATTCCTTAAACGATAGGTTAGGATAATATCAATAAATATCAAAGAGCCCGAGTGTCATGGGTTCGAGTTCCACGTAGGATAGTTTTTATGTTCTGACAATAAATGCTGCAAATCTGTGAACAATTTTTGTATAATACTTCAATTATGTTTTTAGAGGTTCTTCAGGCCCAAGGATTTATTTCTTAACAAAAGTGTGATTTGCAAAATTCGTCGGGGTAACATGATATTTGAAATGTTCTATAAAAATTAAATCTACGATACATTTACGTTCGTACTTACGCTCTAGATTTTCCCAGAAATTGTCAATAGAATCTCGTAGCCTTATTATATGGTATTGAAGTAGGGGGCGGCATGGTTTTGTTCAAGGAGCTTGCCGCCTGGCGAATCGACGCCCACCGAGACGTCACTTCCGGTTGGGCAGTCCGGTTGGAGAGGCCTCTGTTCGATGTCCGGACCGTCGAGGCCTACCGGCCGGTGCTTACATAGTGGTTGGAGCGGCGGCACGGGGTGCTTTCCTTCCGACTGGTGCAGGTTTTGACGGGGCGCGGTTATTTCACCAAATACCAAATACACGGTCGTTAAGAGGGAAAATACACCGTCCTGCTTCCACTGCGATTACGACGAGGACCTGGCGCAGCACACACTTTAGGTGTGTACCGCGTGGGCTGAGCAGCGCCATGAATTCGTCGCAATTATCGGTGCCGACCTGACGCTGCTGACCATCGCTAGGAAGATGCTCGAAAGCATCAGGATCTGGGACGAATTCTCCACCTTCTAGGAGGTCGTCATCTCGCGGAAGGAGGCAGCGAATCGTGTGCGTAAGGGACGCCTCCACGACGACACGATCCGCCACCGGCGAATCGGGTGGCGCAGGCGTGAGTGTCTACGCCTGATGCCGCTCTAGCCGAGGCAGCGGGTGATCGGGCCAGAGAATTAGTCCGTTGCTCGGAGAGAGGCTGACCGCGTGACGGTGGCCGACGTCCCCAAGGGGGGACTTCGTTAGGAGAGGATACTCCCTCGGGGTATCCCGTCGGATCGACCACTGAAGACAAGGAACTCAGCTCCGGTGGTCAGCCCAACGACGAAGGCGAGGTGCTATGGGTAGGTTACAGCGCCGCGCGTCGCTTCTCTGTCGCCTCGGATGGAGCCGGGCGGCGGTTGAGCTGACCGCCGCCCACCCCCAAATGAAAAAGGCATTAAAGTAAAAATTGAATGTCCATCACTAAACAGTAAGTTCCAAAACTATTCGCCTGTAGTCTTATCAGTGCAATTCTAAGCGACTTAGTAGTTGAATAGTATCAAATACATAAAATAATTAATCAAACGGAAATGATGCCATAAACCACACTTGGCAAGCAGACCATCGCAATTAGTACCAAAAGTTTCGTAAGAATGCCTCCTCGTAATTCTGATTTCTATGACTGCCACGGTAAGAATTACAAGTTGTCCTTGCTAGATATTTTGTACACAATTTACGTATAGTAAAAAAAAAACTATTATAAAAATAATAGACATGCCGGCTGAGTTTCTTACCGGATCTTTTGAGCAGGGATCGCGTTCCAATCCGGTGGTAATTTATTGGATTATTTTAAGTTAATAATGTTAAAATTGACAATATGTAAGTGCCATCGCGGGGTTTGCACATAATTAGCTGACCGGCGTAACTTCAGTTCCGTCTTTTAAGGGAAAGTGAGGGTTGGAGAGAGTACATCATTGGTACTTACAACTTTCAGCACATGCAACGAAACCTCTCAAAAGTAATTAATTTTCGTGATTTTTGCGAAAATTTAAAGCCCTTGCCTTTGCAAAAGCTACGAAGGCATGGAATCATTTGTTATGGAAAAATATTTTGCGCAGGATTTTCATAAAATCCAAAAAAAGCTTCTAAGTTGTAAAAGGTAGCTTCTGAGTTGAGTAATTCAAGCAAAATTTAAGGTAAATCGGACGTTAAGTTTTGGAGACATCGTGAAATGACTTGTCACGAAATCTCCAAACTTTAACATCCGATTTACCTCAAATTTCAGTCTTCATAATTTGAAATGAAATTTAATTAAGGAGTGCTTTGGTTTTTTCTTAACCCATCACTGTAATTTTTATATTCATATCACTTTTTTATTCGATAATATCTTCAATAATATTTTTCGTATTTGTATATTTTTTATGTTTAATGAGAAATATATAACTTAATGTTGTCCTAACATTGAAAACAAAATTTACCAACTAACGAAGAATATAATATATTCTATAAATCTTCCGCAAAAACAAACAAATTTGATACATATATCAGAAAGATGAGTAATAAAAATTTTGCCTGATAGGAAAAAGAAATAAAAAAAATATTTATTCAGCGGAATTTTACTTGAAGCTTATTAGACGATAAATCCATGTTAGCACCAATTTATCACTCTCATATTTTCGATTGATGATACTTATTCACGACTCGAATGTGGATATTAAGGAGACTCGTAGTTCCAATTGGATACAAAGTTAACGGATATTATTGAATAACTTTCACTGTGATATATTACATTTTACACCTACATGTTTTGAACAGATATTTCGAATCAGTGTTTGATTATTACTACTGCGGATTACTATGTCTTTGAAATATAATTATTTTTCATTTTCTTTTTGCGTTTTCTTTTTGTATCAATTCTACCGATCAATTATTAAATACAGGCAGTCCTCGATTTACGTCGTTTCAAGTCACGTAGAACTATGTTTTGACACTATTCCTCAAGCTTACGCCAATTGTTTCGATTGCCGACATAAGAGAATTCACTTGTCGCGAGGTCAATGTCGATTGATTACATTTTGATTACATTTTAAAGTTTTATTATTATTATTAAATTAATAACACACAAATACATACCGAAAATAACTAGCCATTTCATAAGTACATATATAATTATTTTAAGAACTTACTTTTATAAAAAAGTATGTATATCCTTTGTTATAAACACAGGTTTTTTTTTTTTAATTTTGAGTCCATGTGAATCCTAACCCTTGAGTTTTCCATGTAAACATATGAAAAAATATGTCTCGACCTACGTCGTTTCTAACATGCCGTAAGTACGAGGACTGTCTGTATTGTTTTTTTTTTGTGTATAGCTAATTGTTAAATAACAATATATTGACGGTAGCATACTTATATAAACTAGTGCTAAAATCTAGCTTCCTCATTCCCATCCTCACGGCTCAAATACGTCCAAATACTACTGGGCTCGAGCCTTCTCCACAATGGTAGGGAAAATAACCTACTATACCACGCTAGTCATACTGGTTGGCATTTTTTTTTTTTTTTTTTTTTATGGGTGGGCTATGGTAAGCGCACGCGCGGTCCTGTCCTTCCGGGGCGATGAAAGGACGGCGCGCGGGCCCATAACCCACCCGTACCCACGTCACCTCGTTGTTGGGCCGACCACCGGAGCAGATGTGACTTGTCATCAGTGGTCGGCCCGACGGAATACCCTTTCGGGTAACCTCTCACCTCTCGACGTACTGGGACGTCGGTCGCCATCGCGCGGTCAGCCTCCCTGCGGGTGACGGACAATTCCCCGGTCCGATCACCCGCGGCCTCGGCTAGGGCGGCATTAGGCGCAGATATTCGCGCCTGCGCCGCCCCAGTCGCCGGCGGCGGAACGTGTCGCCGAATAGGAGCTCTACTCGCACACGATCCGCCGCCTCCTTCCGTGAGATAACGGCCTCACAGAAGGCGGCGACCGCGTCCCAGTTCCTGACGCTGACGAGCATCTCCCTGGCGATGGTCGGCAGCGCCAGGTCGGCACCGATAATTGCGACGAGTTCACGGCGATCCCCCTCCCATGCAGCACACTCCTCGAGCGTGTGCTGCGCCGTGTCCTCGTCGCAACGGCAGTGGTGGCAGGACGGTGTGCTCTCCCTCCTGACAATCTTGTGCAGGTACTTCCCGAAGCAACCGTGCCCCGTCAGCACCTGCACCAGTCGGAAGGAAAGCACCCCGTGCGTCCGCTCCAACCACTCCATCAGCACCGGCCGGAGAGCCTCGACGGTCCTGACACCGTACCGAGGACTCTCCAGCCGGACTGCCCAACTGGCAATGACAAGGCGGTGATCTCTTTGATGGAGACCATGCCGCCGCGGGCGCGCGTCTCCGACACCCGCTGATAAATGTCGGCGAGCATCTCCGCCTCCAGATCCCACGGGGGAGTTCCGGCCAGGAGGCACGCTGCCTCTGTCGCCACCGTGCGGTAACCCCGTATGGCCCTGATCGCCATGACCCTCTGTGGTCGCCACAGGAGGGCCCTAAGACGGTCAGGGACCCCGCCCACACCGGTGCTCCATACAGGGCCATCGACCGGATCACCCCCACGTACAGCTGTCGGCACGTAGCACTGGGTCCGCCCACATTCGGCATCAGCCGCGAAAGGGCGGACGCCGCGCCGACAAGCCGGGGAACAAGTCGATGGAGATGCTCCCGGAACCAAAAATGCCCGTCGAGCACCAGGCCCAAGTACTTCATGTGGGCCTGGATGCTGATGGTGACCGACTTCACGATGATCGAAGCGCCGGCGGGAGGCCCGGCGGTACGGAGGCCATGGAACAAAAGGGCCTCCGTCTTTTGCAGGGCTACTCTCAGCCCCAGCGCTTCGATCCGCCTGACAATCTCCTCGGTGCCGAGAGTTGCCAGGCGTGCCGCCTCCTCTAGCGTCCCACCCCGGGCTGTGACGAGTGTATCGTCGGCGTAGCAAATTACGCCCAGCCCGGGTGGGAGGCTTCCTCTCAACGCCCAGTCGTAGCCGATGTTCCACAGGGTCGGACCCAGAACCGACCCCTGTGGGACACCGCACGTCATGGGCGTTCGCACAACGTCCCCTACTCGGTCAACGTAGAGGACGCTGCGCCCCTCCAAGTAGTCTGCCACCAGCCGCCTGAGGTACACGGGCACCCCGTGATATCTCAGCCCCTCCCTGATGCAGCTGAATGGCAGACTGTTGAAGGCATTGGCGATGTCCAGGGACACCGCCAACAGGACTCCTCCGCCGGTGACGGCCTCCGCTACCACGGCCTTCAGGCGCAGCAGGGCCGCGATCGTCGAACGCCCTCTCCGAAAACCAAACTGGGCGTCCGACAGATCGGGCCCGACCCCGACGAGGTGCCGCTCGATGCGGGCAGCCAACACCCTCTCCAGCAGCTTACCCGCATCATCGAGCAGCACGATGGGCCTGTAGGCCGAGGCCGACTCGGGAGACCGTCCCGGCTTCGGCAGGAGAACCAGCCTCCCCTCTTTCCAGCATCCAGGGAACTGCCCGGACGTCAAACAGGCGTCGAACAGTCCCCTGAGGCGTGGTCCCAGGTGCTCGAGGACCAGGGCCAACACACGGTTCGGAATACCATCGGGCCCGGGGGCGGTAGATTTCACTCGCATACGCGCCACCGCCGCCCCCATTTCCGGCTCCGTGATGGGCGGAGCACTTTCATCTTCGGCCTCCCGGTCGCTATCCGGCGAAGCCATGACCGGAGGCGTGTGCTCCGCCCGCCGTGGAAAGAGGTCCTCGACAACTCTGGTTAGGAGGCTGGGCTGGAGAGTCTCGGTGAGGGGGGGGCACCGCCCGCGGAGCTTGTTCAGCGCTGCGAGGTAGGGGCGACCCCAGGGGTCACGCTCGAGACTGTCCAGCATCTCCCGCCGACTAACGTCCTTGGCGGTACGGACGGCCAGCCTGAAGGCAGACCGCGCACTGCGGTAAGCCTCGTACAGCTGGCCCTCCCGCTCAGCGTCGCGGTGGCGCGCTCGGCTGCGGGTATAGGCCCTCCGGGCACGTATGCACGCGGCCCGAAGGTCCGCCAATTCTCGGGACCACCAGGGGACCGCATTCTTCGGGGGCAGATGCCGCACACGGGGCATGGCCGCATCGCAGATTTGCGTTAACGCACAGCGGATGCGGCCAGCCTCGGCATCCACCCCGTCCGCCTGGGGCGGTGAGGACAGCCACGACTGAACGATGGCTGCCTCCGCCAACAGGTCCCGATCCAATCGACCCACAGCCCACCGCGGAAACGCGGGAGCTCCGTCCGCCGTGTGACCCCTGCTGGGCTGCAGGAGGGTCCGGGAGACCTCTATCCGGATGTATCGGTGGTCGGATAGGGTTTCAACCTCCTCCTGCACGCACCAGCTCCTCACACGTGCTGCGACATTAGGACTAGCGAACGACAAGTCCACTATCGACCCGCCCTGCTGCCACACGCACGTTTGCACCGAGCCCCTGTTCAGCAAACAGAGGCCCAGTGCCGCCGCCCACTCTTCGACCGCCCGCCCGCGGTCATTCGTCCTGGGGGACCCCCACGCCGTGGACTTGGCGTTGTAGTCCCCCATGACAAAGACCTGGCGCGGTGCCAGTCGCCGTATCGAGGCCCCCAGGATGGTGAGGAAGGCCCCGAAATCCGTCGCGCTCCTGTTAGGGGAGAAGTAAATACCAAATAGCGTAACCTCTCCCCATTCCGCCGCGACATACCCATCGCCCCTGTCCTTGAGCAGCAAGGGCGGGGAATGCCACGACGTGGAGGCGACGATTGCCACAGAGCCGTCACTGCTGCCCAGCCAATTGGGCCGGTCAGGCACCACGTACGGCTCCGCGGCTACGGCTGCACCGATCAACCACTCCGCCATGGCTTGCAGGAAAACGTCCTGTGCCTCGGCGGCGTGGTTGAGATTGGCCTGCAGGAGGTGGTAAGATTCGGCCGCCATTAGTGGGCCGTATCCGTTACCTCCTCCACGCTGGCGGGCGATCGGGTCGCGCTAGGGGCGTGAGCGGCCGGGGTCGTCGGGCCGCTCCGCCCCTTTGGGGCCGAAGCCGGGGGCATACTGGTTGGCATAGAGTTTTATTTCGAACTAGCAACCCGCCCTCGCTTCGCTTCGGTTTTAGTCGTTTTACCCGCGTAGTTCCCGTTCCCGTGGGAATACCAGGATAAAATATAGCCTAGTTTACGCGCTAATATTATAGCTTTCCATTGGTGAAAGAATTTTTGAAATCGGTCCAGCCGTTTTGAAGATTACCCGGAACAAACAGACAGACAGACAGACAAAAATTTTTAATCTGTATTATAGGCATAGGTGTCGTACAAATAACCGTGTGAGCATGAAAAAAGCCTATTATTTTGACGTTACAAACAGACACTCCAATTTTATTTATTGGTATAGATTGTTATTTTCCTCGCAAACGCTACGTCCCGCAATTTTTAAAACTGTAATATCTTCGAAAATATTCATTTAAATCATATGCCGTAAAGGGCCATATAGATCTATATTAAATTACTAATGTATTTAAGGTATTTAATTGGATAAGGATTAATGCTGTATTGGTTAAAATCGCTTCGAAAATTAGCCATTATTTGTCGTAAAAAGTAAATAACAAAAAAATGTTATTGTGGGATATCCATAAGAGATAGACATATACCATCGCGGAGTTTTCTATAGACCTTTTCAATGTGTACAATACTTAGTACATTATTTTGATAAATCTCGTAGGGTTCAGCCAGCGTTTGCAATGTAAGGGAAAAAAATTTAATTATTTACGACATCACATTAGAAACCTCAAAAATAACAGTATTTCTCCACTATTTAATGGATGTTATTATACATATAAATCTTCCTCTTCAATCACTCTATCTATTAAAAAAACCGCATCAAAATCCGTTGCGTAGTTTTAAAGATTTAAGCATACATAGGGACATGGGGACAGAGAAAGCGACTTTGTTTTATAATATGTAGTGATTATTGTATGTCAACGTGTAATAAGTCATTGTACAAGCTACCTAACATTAAAGTAACTAGCTGACCCAACAGACGTTGTTCTGTTCAAATAAAAGAAAAGGGATTCTCCTTGAAATCGACAGCAGTGCCACCTACCGGGTCCCATTATGAATCTGAACCATTCTCGAATCCCCTCGAACACACACAATAAATTCATCCACATCGGTTCAGCCGTTTAGGAGGAGTTCAATGGCATACACACGTACACAAAAAATATATTTATAAAGATTAACGCGGATAAATAGCGCAGCATTTTCGAATATGATGTTTCCTTTTTTACGAATATGATGTTGCCTTTTATACTTAATGAACACTTGAAGCTGATAAGGCGGACAGTTTAAAGGAAGCAGGTTAAATGTACTTAGTAAATTATGAATCATTTTTCAAAGATTTTCGTTTAAGATAAGAAGAGTGGATAAATTGGTTATTTTTACTTATTAGCACTTTATGCCATTATTATATGTGCTTCTATAAAGCCCCCCTACACATGTTGGCCGAGCCTAGGTCAACTCGAGCGTCAGCAAATAAGTACAAAGCAAATGCTAGCGTCCACATGTTGGACAAGTGCGTCGAACTCTAATGCGAGTGGCCAACGTGGACGAGTATTTGTAGAGTTGTCCACTGTCAGTGACACGTTGGCCGCTGTCAGTGTTCATTGTGCAGTGCACTGAAACACTATAGACGTTGACATTGACGTTGCTGCAGCTTCGGCTATTTATTTAATGAGTGTATATAATTATTATCTCAGTACAGGGATATGCGATATTTATCGATATTGTTGAAATATCGACATTAGCCGCCGAAATATCGATATTTCAATATCGATATTTATATCTTTGAAATATCGCCATATCGATATTATGAACACGATATCGATATCGCTTTTGCAATGAAATGAAAAATTATTAATAACATAATTTTGATAAAATGATCCCTAGGCATCCGGACAAATTTATTAAAAAAAAAGAGCTCATCAAAATTTAGCCGGAGAATTTTCTTTGCTTTACTTTCGATATTATAAAATATCGATATTACAAAATTTCGATATTTTATATGCGATAATATCGACTTATCGATATTTGGCTATCGATATCAATATCGATATTTTACTAATATCGCTCATCCCTATCTCAGTGTATGCCGCAGGTAAGTGGTAAAAGAAGGTGGTTGATACTGAGTATTCACAGAAATAGAACAATGTAAGATATATCCACGAGTATTTCGTTCTCTTGCGTGTATATATCCCTATTATGCGTGTATATGCGTATTATATCCCTTAGTCATCTTTTACGACATCCACGGGCAAAATATAGAGTGGTGAACTGTATTCTTACTCCGTCACCATATGAGAATTGTGTGCTATTCATGTATAATTATTGTATTATTATTATCTGATTCTATCACTAATACCCTTTTGAATATTGATTACTCTAATAAATAATTTTATTAGATTTATGAAGACTTGAAGCTATAACTTCTTGAATCCATCGAAATTTTTTATTCCTAAATTAAATGAAATTGATGAAAATATCATTTTCCCTCGAAGCGATTGCCATTTAACCTCCATAACTAAAGGAATAACTAAGTATATGCCAGTAATATACTATTTTCCGTGTGGTGACGGAGTAAGAATACAATTCACCACCCCCTATCTTACCCGTGGGTGATCGTACGAGACGACTAAGGGATATAAAACGCATATAAGATCTATGCGAGAGAAGGAAAACTCGAAATAAAACCCTATACCAACACGTCTCACCAGCGTGGTATAGTAGGTCAATTACCCTTCCATTATGGAGGAGGCCCGAGCCCAGCAGTGGGACATATAGGGGCTGAGATGATGATGATGATGATGCCAGTAATAGAACAGGTGTCAAGTATTCGAGACTACTAACTGCCCATCTCAAATATTCATACATATATTCGTGGCAGCTGAGATTGACGTCTTGATAGGTTAAACTCTCCATTGATCAATTAAGACACAGATATTTTTAATGAAATATTAAATCATGTAGAGAGTATAAATAAAAGGAGTCAAGTTCGTAAGTAAGTGGAGGGAAGTGGTCTCCGCCCGAGCCTTCTTTACAATAGGAAGAAAATTGATCACGCTGGTTAAACTTATTAGAATAGGGTTTTATTTCGAAGTTTCCTTCTGTTGTTATATATTATAGGGATAGTTGTTGTCTATATTATAGGGATATATACCTTCCTTAGTCTTCTTCGTCGTCGTCCCACGGGCAAGCAAGTATTCTTATTCCGTCACAGTACGGAAAATTACTAATATACTTAAACTAGCTGACCCGGCGAACTTCGTACCGCCATAATTTTTTTCGTAAATACATTTTTTTTAAATTGCCGAATATATGATTCAAAGAGAATACAAATTACTGATTATTGATATCTGAAATAATTATAATTATCAAATTTTTAACCATACTTAATTGTAGACAAAATTACATTTAGCTGTCATTTGCGTTTTTGTTATCCTACGTTTCATAGTGACTTGTATTCTTTGACATGAGTTTCGGCGCGAATATGGAAATTTCATGTTAAGATCTTGTATTATAATTATTTCTTTTAGTGTTTTATAGTGTTATATTGAATAATTTTGCTGATATTTTATGTAATATAATACAGTTATGGTGCTGAAGTGTGTTGAATGTGATATAAGAGTGGTTTACGTGTATTTTCATATTCTACCGAGATTCTCAGAGAAATAATTTGATTAGGTTTTCAGTGCCTAATTAATGGTAATGACTTGACTTACTGACGGACATGACTATAAATAAGCTATTCTATATAAAGAAATGTTAAATAATATGAAGAAAATTGTATCAGACTTGGCTGTATGCGCTTTGATCCCTTTGCCTGTCCGAATGGACAAACAGAAACAAAAAATCCATTTGAAATTTAATGTCACGTCACACGGGAACGCGATCGAACGGGGTAAAAAGTAGCTCATTGCCATTAAGAATAAGAAGAATAACGGGATAAAAAGTATCCTATGTCCGTCTCCTGGTTCTAAACTACTTCCCCACCAATTTTCAGCCAGATCTGTACAGCCGTTCTTGAGTTATAAATAGTGTAACTAACACGACTTTTATATATATATATATATATATAGATTAATTACTAGCAACCCGATCTCGCTTCGCTTTGGTTTCAGTCGCCTTACAGGCGCAGTTCCGGTGGGAATACCGGCATAAAATATAGCCTATGTTACTCCCTGATATTATAGCTTTCCATTGGTGAAAGAATTTTTGAAATCGTTTCGGTGCTTTAAGCGTGAAAGCGTATCAAACAAACAAATAAACTTACTTTCGCATTTATAATATTAAGAATGCACTCATAAAATAAATCACAACACAAAAAGCCAATATAGATAAAAGCGAAAATTTAGCTAAAATGTTATTGAGTGGTGTAGCTAATGAGGCTTGTATCGTGTTTGTAACAAAATGACCAGTCCACTTTTCAGCTTCAATAGCTATCGCATGCAATAATAATTATGTACCTAGTTAATTTGTGTGGAATATATGAAGCCATTATTGAAACCATAGTGTGTTTATAATTACAGCGGTAAACATATGAAGGTGAAAGTTTAACGTACGTGCTACTATTTTACCAAATCAGATATTAATAAGTTCTGTACAGTTCATACTTGTAATTATATGTTTAATTTTGATTGTATATGTATTAGGACCTACATATTTACATTAATATAAACGATAACAGCCTCCACTAACAAACCAATTCTCGTATTTCAAGGACTTTTCAAAAATATAATTAACTAGCTTACCCGACAAACGTTCTGTTCAAATAAAATAAAAAGAATTCTCCTTGAAATTGACAGAACAAATTGACGCCACTTATCGAGTCCAATTGTGAATCTAAACTATTTCCGAACCACCTTGAACACACACAAAGAATTTCATCAACATCGGTCTAGCCGCTTAGGAGAAGTTCAGTGACATACGCACGTACACAAGAAATTTATATATAAAGACTAGTTAACCCAACAGACGTCGTTCTGTTCAAATAAGCGCCACCTATCGAGTCCAATTGTGAATCTAGACCATTCTCAAATCCCCTTGAATAGGCACAAAAAATTTCATAAACATCGGTCCAGCCGTTTGGGAGGAGTTCAGTGACATACATAAGTACACAAGAAATTTATAATTATAAAAATAAATTTAACAAAAAACCGACTTCAAACAAAAAACAATTCCCAAAGAAATGAATATGCACTAAAAAGTAAAAAAAATAATTCTTCTACAACTTGATGAAATAAAAAAATACAGAGTACTTAAAAGTCAATGAAATTGTTACGACAATATAATGTAGTTACAATTATTGTCATTTTTGGAGTCGGTGTCTATGTCTATGTCGGTATGTGTGTCGGTTTCCTATACTCCGGCCACTCTGAGGTTGCGTTCCTTACACATGTCAATTCGTCAAAACTAGTGATGTACAATAAATAACATTCATTATATTTAATAATGTGATTTATTGCATTCATTATGCATATTTATTAAATTCTTTCGCATGTTTTTTTTTTAAAAGTGCCTTCATCTTTTTTATGCTATACGGTGAAGAACTATTATGGCCGGCTCCATAATCTTTAATTTGAGCCCAGCTTAGCTCTATAGTATTGTACTGGCATTGGAATGGGGAAATTCGAAGAACGCAATAAGCGTTCTCCAGAGCCAGCTCATCTAAAACATAACGAACTTATGCCGGCTTATGGTCATTGACTAATTTCATCAACTCTGCTTTTAGTGTAGACATATTTTCGTCATTGCCACGTCTTTGCAGCCACCGATTCCTCTTTTTATTAGCTTTGGTAGGTGCTTTATTTAATTGCACCGAATGATTAGGGGCGTTATCCATTAACATAACTAAAGACTCTGGGAGGCCAGGTAGCAACACATCCTGGAACCACTCCTTGAATGCAGTCGCATTCATTTCTTCGTGGTAGTCAGCAGTAGTTTTTGACTCAAAAACCAATAAACCGTTATCCACGAAACCGTACTTCGCACAACCAGCGTGACGTATTATGAGTCGTATTCCTTTACCCATTGGCACTTTCGACGATGACGCTTGAGTGTCATTTGTTCAAGAACGAGAAAGCGTGTGGTTGGGGTTTAGCCTTGTCTCGTCGCTGAAAACGGTATTGTCCCAATTATCAATATTTTTCGCTTCTTTCAAAAAGTTAATTCTTTTTAAAATTATGTTATTCCTTTCTAAAAGAATTTTCCAGAAGAAACAAATGAGCTGCTTTCAAAGATGCTAGAAGCGACGACCTATTAAGGTATTCACTTCTGGGATAATAACTACTATATGTATGCTTCCGTGTGATGACGGAATAATAATACAATTCACCACCCCCCTTTGCTGCCCGTGGGTATCTTAAAAGACGATTAAGGGATTATAATGTGCATACAACATTAGATGTTGCAAATGAAGGACAATTTGAAATAAAACCCTATACCAATACATCTAACTAGCGTGGTGCAGTTGGTCAATTTCCCTCCCATTGTGGAGGAGGCTCGAGCTCAGTTGTTGGATGTTTATGAACTGTGGTGAGTGATGATGAATGAATGTGATTCCTTATAGCATCAGCCTCAAAGCTATTATTGTCTGTTATAAGTTTAATTTCTGCATTTCCTTTTTTGGTGTTCGTAAAATATTTTCTCCAGTGCCCGAGGAGCCGAACTTTTCTTTATTAATATTTATTATTGTCCGTTCGCTTACTCTTAGCGTCTGAGAGATGCGCTCTTGTTTTGTTATAATTACGGGGCCCGCCATTTTGTCTTTCAAGCCCAAGGTAATATTGAAGCTTGATAATTAGTTCTCGTATTTCACTTTTCAATATTTAACCGTGTTTCGGCATTATTATTTTGCACCGTAAGTGCAAAACAGTAATGTACGATACACAACAAAAGTCTAGCGCAGAGGCTGACTCACATAACAAGGAGGATCAGTCAAATAAATAACAATAACAGTCACGAGAAAATACATATTGAGAAACACTTGAGAACGTAGTCTATACGCGCGAGACGACAAGAAATGACCCTTTGTGACTGTCATAAAATGGCGGTCCCCACAACGCTATTACGGGTAGCCATTTTTTACTAGTAATATAAAGTAATAAGTCATTTTATTTTCATTTTCTTTAATAGATCTGATTTTTATCACGATATTTATTTTCTTAAGTTTTGATTGGGCGTTTGGCGCCTTTGTCATGTTACTAACTTTATTAAATAGTAAATAAAATTATAACGTTTTATTAATATTATACCGACAGATTATATTAAGATTATAAAAATATGCGATTACAATTGCCTCGTTATTTTGTCCCATCACTACAAAAACAAACATAAGACAAAACCTTGAAACAGTGCAGTTTGACATGTTTTGATTTTCAAAACTATTGTTTTTATATTTGTTAATTGAGTAATTGTTAATAATTTTAGCCGAATATTAATACGTTTATTGTAAGTTGGCATAATTATTAAATTTTTAATGTTATTACTCGTTAATAAGGTAAATATAAGATATTTAAAATTGTGCCGTAAATAGTACGCCAGTTCAAAGTTACATCGCCCATTCT
Organism: Lymantria dispar; assembly: GCA_032191425.1. Lineage (NCBI taxonomy): Eukaryota > Metazoa > Arthropoda > Insecta > Lepidoptera > Erebidae > Lymantria > Lymantria dispar. The sequence continues at coordinate 13,558,947 of CM063449.1, read as the reverse complement.
ATCATGACCTGTCAGGAACGCAATCTCTGAGTGGCCGGACTATAGTTTTTTTGGCCAGCTTTTTAGTGCATATTCATTTGTTTGGGAATTGTTTTTTGTTTGAAACCGGGTTTTTTTTGTTAAAATTTTTATTTTATTGTTTGATTTTTAGTGAATGTGAAGTGCGCATTTTTTTTTCTACCTATAAGTCAACCTACTAATAGTGCTGCTCGTTTGAGACAGTACCGTTCAACATTACGGTAGGTGACTCAAATATCCGAATAGCCCATAAGAGATTCAGCCGAGTGTCGATAATTTGCTCCTAAGAATTGAAAAGTACCGTTACTTTAGTATGGATCCTATAATCAGAACCTAATCAAACTACCCTTTTTTTTTGGGGTGGATTGCGGTCGGCGCACTTCTCGCACCACTTCGTTCGGGGCGACAGAGGGGCGTAAGCACACATACCCGCAATCCACCCGAACACCACGTCACCTTCGTCGTTGGACCAACCACCGGAGCAGGGTTACTTGTCATCGGTAGTCGGCCCGACGGAATACCCCCTAGTGGGGTACCCTCCCATCGACCGACGTCCCCCCCTCGGGGAGGACGTCGGTCTTTCTTCAAGCCGTCGGCCTCTCGGCGGGTGATGGACTAATTCCCTGGTCACGTCACCCGCGGCCTCGGCTAAGGCGACATGAGGCGCAGGTAGTTGCGCCTACGCCGCCCCAGTCGCTGGTAGCGGTTCGCTTCGTCGAGGCTCCGCTCCTCACGCGCGCGACCCACCGCCTACTTCTGCGAGATTAATCAAACTACCCTTAAAGTACATCCTATCCAATAAAAAGAATCATCGAAATCGGTTGGTGTTATATTGAGTTTTCGTTCATGTGTACTATATACTTTATGCAAATTTAAGACTTAAAGAGTTTTCTCATGGATACCACGTTCAAAACTGGACTAAATTGAAACGAAACCACACGAAAAGCATCAGCTTTCAAATAAATAAAAAAGAATCATCAAAATCGGTTCACGCAGTCGAAAGATGTGAGGTAACAAACTTAAAAGAAAAAATTTAACGACGAATTTACTTTAAAAAAGGAGAAGGTTCTCAACCTTTTCCTTTTTTATAGTCAGTTAAAAAAGAATCATCGGCTTCGGTTGGTGTGATTATTGAGTTTTCGTCCATTTATCGCGCACATAGTTAATGCAAATTATTGTCCAAACTGGATGAAATTGAAATGGGACCACAAGGTAAGCACCAGCTTTCAAATAAAAAAAGAATCATCGGAATCGGTTTACCCAGTCGAAAGTTCTGAGGTAACAAACATAAAAAAAAAATACAGACGAATTGACAACCTCCTCCTTTTTGGAGTCTCTTACAAATAGACACAAATTACGTCCAGACTGAAAACAAAGCTTAGACGACGCTAGCTTAGACAACGATAGCTTAGATTTCAATCACTACATCATCTGTGCAGTGTATTTTCATCATTTTTTTGTAAGAAAATATGATGTAGATGGACAGGGTGTGAACAAAGATATGACGCTATTTATTTACTATGACGTTTCATAGAGCTGTATGGAAGGAAAAGACATTTTGCGATAACGCCAAATAATTAGGATAAGTGTAGGAAGAAGTATCCGTGTGGTGAAAGAATAAGAATACAATTCACCACTCCCTATCTTGCCCGTGGATGTCGCAAAAGACGATTAAGGGATAAAAGCAAATAACGTCTGTGCCAAAAAAGGAAAACTCGAAGCAAAACCCCTATTCCAACACGTCTGACCAGCTTGGAATAGTAGGTCAATTCCCCTCCCATTATGGGGCAGGCTTGAGCCCAACAGTGGGACATTTAAAGGCTAAGACGATCATGAGATGATGAAATGTAGGAAGATGGTAATAATGATACATTATAGACTATTGGGTTATATCTTTCGTTCTATAATATTGACTATTTCATATAATGTTTGACCAGTAATTATATTTCAATATGAAAATTTCTTTTACATATATTTGAATTCAGTATATTTTTTTAATTAGTAATATTGTATTTTTATCAAAATCGTTTGTTTTGTGATCGTAAACACGACAAATTAGGAACTTTTATTGAATACGAGTTCGATGACATCAGCAATGCGGTTGAATCGGCACGTTGCGTATACAAAGCGAATTTAAGGGTCTATTCACACATATCAAAACCATGCTCCGGACGTGAAAGGACTGAGGCTGTGTCTAAAACACGTATTTGTATCTCTACAGGAACATTCTATTCATTGTAAATAAAACTACTTTTACGGATTATATCGCGTTTGTATTTGATTTATGATGATACTGTGAGCACTTATTGTATAGATTTGACCCACAATAATAATAGTTAAAGATAATTTTATAAATCAAAAATCTTTTAGTAAGACAAAGTAAGCCGCATCTAAAGTTAAAAATCAATACTAATTCAGCATCATGTCCCCTGAGTTTTCTTGCCGGATCTTTCTCAGTGTGGCCGCGTTCCGATCCGGTAGTAGTATATTAATTTTGTTAGTTTTAAATCAACAAATTGTAACAATAATTGCTACAAATTTAATAATTAATAATTACTAACCATAAACAATATAATTTTTTCATATAGAATCAATTTCTTCTTACACTGGCAATAAATTTGTACTAAAATGTGGGTCAAAATTTAATAAATTTATAACAAATTTTCTGTATCGGGTAGATAATTATAAATGTCTGTAATAACGATTACTTGTTGGACGTGAGACATCTTAGTCCGCCCGTGACCATGAATACTGCAAAGTGTTCGAAACGTTGTTGTCGATCATAAATCAAATACAAACGCGATATAATCCGTAAAAGTAGTTTTATTTACAATGTGTAGGGCTCGCGTAAACATCAGATATCATTACATTCTATTCAGGTATACCAACGTCGTTATCTGAAAATGAACATGGCGTGGCTTTCACTTGATGAGCGCCCTATAGTCATTGTTTAAAAAAAAAATTCTAACTAACAAAAGCGATACCTCGATATTTTGAACAAAAGTTAATTTAAAAATCTCTATTTATATTAAAAGCATCGTCAGGTCTAATTCAGCTTCAGTTTCTTCAGTATTTCCGTCGCGGAGATGAATATATTTATTCAAAGAAATACATTTAAAATGTTGACGCGAATTTTTGAAACCTTGACGGAACACAGTCAATCGAGCTTTCGAGCACGACTAAATATATCAATTAACAATAAAAGTGCCTCAATTATATGGCGATGAATAAAAAAATTCACAACTGAAACGATATTAGTTTGACGATTTGGTTCCAAAAATGTTATCCTGAACAAAGAATGCCATGGCCATTGGAGAGCTGTGGTTAGCAACGGTGAAATAACTGTTATCTTCTAGATGGTAAAAATACGGTTGTATAATAGTTTTCAACGCTATTATCAAAAATCCATTTGCACAATATACACAAATTAGAAATTGCAAAACCTCAATAAATAATTAATCAATAACTGAATAAAAATAAAAAATATTATTCCTTACAAAGGATTTAGAAAAACGCTGTCGCTTGCTACGAAATTAATTATTTATTTATAATAATTAATACAGAAAAGAGGAGCTTGCTCCTTGGTCTTCTTCTAGCTTCAACTTACCAGGCCAGTAAATCTTTAAGAATCCCGTTTACGCGAGACGACGACTGCAACGTATTGACACAACCATGCTCACTTTCGGGTAATAGACTATCCCTATAATAACACATAAAGCTCATTACAACTGAAAAATATAGCTAAGTTTTCCTTATCTAAACAGAATAATTATTCATCCTAAAGATAATATCGACAAATTTCAAATCTAGTGTCAAACTTGTCTAATTAGCGAATTTGTTATCTTATATTAATTATGTTCGTTAATTATATTCAATAATTAATTATCATTCCTCTTATTTTAATCACGGCGATATTGTCGATATTTACTCAATAATATTGGATGATAATATAGAAGACGTGGGCCTGATGAGTCAAAATTTCTTGGAAAAGGCTTTTATAATGTAACAGACAACGAGGAAGTGGTACATAAGCCAGCCAAATTAGATTTTCTGACAAATAATTGTAAGATAACTTTCCATCTTATGTACAGTCGTATTTGTCAACAAAGAAATAAAAATACAACTGCTGTGAAAAAATCTTATCAGCTTATATCCATGCCAATGATGGCTTTTAGACTTCTCTATAATATAACGAAAATTGACATAACTTATTATTATTATATTATCTGGGGGCACGGCAGTGCCCCCGCCAAGTCGAGCAAAAAAAAAAGTCGGGCAAAACGCAACACTGCCGTAACATACTTTTCTCGAAGCAATTCGGGCCATTATCGACCCCCTATAACTTCGTTGTGAATAAAACTAGAAGCCTGAATTTTAGTAACTCAGCAGGCATTGTATACACATTGTGTATTTCAAATTTCAATCAATTTGAACTAATAGTTTAAGAATTATAACTAGTCAAAATTTCGCAATTTTGTCACTCACTGACTGACTGACCGATCATCAATATTAAAGAGGCACTTCTAGCAAACATAGAAGCTTCAAATTTAGAATACAATTAGTGTTTAGTGTATAAATGAAGTCAAAATTATGAAACATTGTAATTTTTGTCCAGTTTCTGAGATACATTAACTGCATAAATAATTTTGTAACCCCTTATAAATATATAGGATTACAAAGTTACATTTGCAGTTAATGAAATGTAACTTTGTAAAAAATAAGAATACATTTATCGCCATCATTGCTTCCCTATGAGAATCGTAAAAACCGGCTAAAGACTGCGCAGATGGCGTATTAGTTAAGATACCAATGTACCGAGCCAGTGTCGCGGGTTCGAATCCCATGCAAGACAACACCTTCTACGATTCACAAATTGTTGTTCTGAGTCTGAATGTAATTTGTGTCGGTTAATTATGTGATGAAGTAAGAATACAATTCACCACTCTCTATCTTGGATGCAGGTGCCACAGTACCGCACTTTATGGTGAAGCATGAGGGGGGTCTATATTCTGCAGTGGACGACGATAGACTGAATGATGATTGGCATAATAGGTGTAGACAGATACCTAGATATAATTATGTTCAAAGATAACTTATAAAATGGTCAATAAACGAAATGAAAAAGCAACATGTCTTATGAAATTGTACCAAAATCTCCCAAAGTATTAAGCAAACTAAATTGCCTGAAATTTACCTAAAAGAAAGAACGCCATCATTAGGCTCGATTACCATCAAAGCGGAGAGGAGACTAGAGGAGATGTGTTTCAAAAAACCAATAAAATTTCTTTATTTTCACATCTCTCCGCTTAGTTTAGGTAGAAATGATTCAAGCGGAAAGGAGAGATGTCTCATTTTTCAGAGAGAGGGCTCTAAGAAAATCTGTTGTTGGTATTCAAGAAGTAGAAGGTATCGACAAGGAAAATAAGTAGGTCTATCTACAAAAAGAAATGAGATACCATCAAAAACAAAACTTGTAAAAAAAGCCAAGCCTCACAACTGAGTTCTTTTACCATAAAAAGTTGTGAGATCCATGTTATACCAAGTCGGTTAATTCATTCAGTCCCTGCTTAAGGGACCTTTCTTATTAAGTTATTACGTAAATAGCTAACCTAACAACTTCTTATAGTGACTATATCAATATTAAAGATCTTTTATGTTTTAAATAAATAGATTGACTTGGCACTCGCACTATGTTTAATACAATTTAATATACATAATATGTATTACTTGCGAGGTACATTGTGTTTTCATGTGATTGCACACAGTTAACCGACTTGGTATAACATGGATCTCACAACTTTTTATGGTAGAAGAACTCAGTTGTGATCCTTAGCTTTTTTTTACAAGTTTTGTTTTTAATGGTATTATGTATTTCCTTGTAACGACTGAGTAAAAACACAATTCACACTTTATCTACTCTTAGAGTATCGTGAACGACGACTAAGGGATATAATAGGCAGATTTTTTTTTTTTTTTTTTTTGTGGGTGGGCTGCGGTCGGCGCGCCTCCGCACCACTCCGTCCGGGGCGACAGAGGGGCTTAAGCACGCAACTCCCGCAACCCACCCGAAAACCACGTCGCCTTCGTCGTTGGGCCGACCACCGGAGCAGAGTTAACTTGTCGTCAGTGGTCGGCCCGACGGAATACCCCCTACTTGGGGTACCCTCCCATCGACCGACGTCCCCCCTCGGGGAGGACGTCGGTCTTTCCTCACGCGGTCGGCCTCTCGGCGGGTGACGGACTAATCCCCGGTCACGTCACCCGCGGCCTCGGCTAGGGCGGCATGAGGCGCAGGTAGTTGCGCCTGCGCCGCCCCATTCGCCGGCGGTGGATCTCCTCATCGAGGCTGCGCTCCTCGCGCAGGCGATCCGCCGCCTCCTTTTGCGAGATCACTGTCTCGCAGAAGGCTGCGACCGCGTCCCAATTCCCGACGCTGTCGACCATCGCCCTAGCGATGGCCGGCAGCGTCAGGTCGGCACCGATGATTGCAACGAGTTCACGGCGCTGCGTGGCCCAAGCGGCGCAGGCCTCGAGCGTATGCTGCGCCGTGTCCTCGTCGCAATCGCAGTGGTGGCAGGACGGTGTACTCTCCCTCCTTACGACCTTGTGCAGGTATTTGGCGAAGCTCCCATGCCCCGTCAACACCTGCACTAGTCGGAAGGAGAGCACCCCGTGCCGCCTTTCCAACCACTGCATCAGCACCGGCCGGAAGGCCCCCACGATTCGCACCCCGAACCGAGGCCTCTCCAGCCGGACTGCCCAACGGGCAATGACGTCTCGGCGGGCGTCGACGCGCCAGGCGGTGAGCTCCCTCAAAGAAACAACACCGCCCTCCCCGCGCACCCTTGACACCCGCCGATACAACTCGGCGAGCATTTCCGCCTCCAGGTCCCACGGGGGAGTCCCGGCCAATAGGCACGCTGACTCCGTCGCCACCGTGCGGTATCCGCGGATGGCCCTGACCGCCATTACCCTCTGTGGTCGCCACAGAAGGGCTCTAAGTCGGACGGTCAAGGACCCCGCCCACACCGGTGCGCCGTACAGGGCCATCGACCGGATGACCCCGCGTACAGCCGTCGGCACGTAGCGCTCGGTTCGCCCACGTTCGGCGTAAGCCACGATAGGGCGGACGCCGCGCCGACGAGCCGTGGAGCGAGCCTGCGGAAATGCTCCCGGAACCACCATTGCCCGTCGAGCACCAGGCCCAAGTACCTCATATGGGCCTGGATGCTGATGTCAACCGAGTGGACGGTGATCGAGACGGCGATGGGAGGGCTCATACGGCGCCCATGGAACAAGAGGGCCTCCGTCTTGTCCAGGGCGACCCTCAACCCCAGCGCCTCGATCCGCCTGACGACCTCTTCGGTGCCATAGGTCGCCAGGCTTACCGCCTCTTCTAGCGTCCCACCGCGGGCTGTGACGAGCGTGTCGACGGCATAACAAACCACGCCCAGCCCGGGCGGGAGGCTCCCCCGCAACGCCCAGTCGTAGCCGATGTTCCACAGGGTGGGTCCGAGGACCGACCCCTGTGGGACACCGTACGTCATGGGCGTTCGCACAACGTCCCCTGCTCGGTTGGTGCAGAGGACGCTGCGCCCCACCAAATAGTCTGCCACTAGCCGCCTCAGGTAAGCTGGCACTCCGTGATACCGGAGCGTCTCCCTGATGCAGCTGAATGGCAGACTATTGAATGCGTTGGCGATGTCTAGGGACACCGCCAACAGCACTCCCCCACCGGTGACGGCCTCAGTCGCCACGGCCCTCAAGCGCAACAGAGCCGCGATCGTCGAACGACCCCTCCTAAACCCAAACTGGGCGTCCGACAGATCGGGCCCCGTGCCGACGAGGTGCCGCTCGATGCGGGCAGCTACCACCCTCTCCAGTAGCTTGCCCGTGTCATCGAGCAGCACGATAGGTCTGTAGGCCGAAGGCGACCCCGGAGACCGTCCCGGCTTCGGCAGGAGCACCAGCCTTCCCTATATAATAGGCAGATAACATCTATACAAGAAAAACTCGAAATTAAATATAATCTTAATGTCTGACCAGCGTGGTATAGTGGGTCATTCCCCTCCCGCCGCCTGGAGGAGGCACAAGCCTAGCAGTAGAATGTACATACGTAAGTGGATATCTTGATGACGAGTCTTACAGTTTGACAAAACTTTCCTTTAAAGTTTCGTTACTCGTAATTTACGACATTTGCAGTAAAAGAAACGAGTGGTGTCACATTCTTAGGGTGTGATCATATTATTAAAAAGAGATAAGGAATCATCATCATTCAGCCCTTTGACGTCCAATATTAAATGTATGCGTCCCTTATAAATGAGACAATAATTCTATGATCGCCATGTTTGACAGGCCGATTGGCGATCGCAGTGCGGTGTTACACGTTTCTCGATAAGAGTCGCTGACCGTTCTCCTAGTAAGCCTCTTAAGCAAGTAAAGGATAGCTATACATGTATTCTTATCCCTTCACTACACGGGAGTAAAAAGAAATATTACTATAGCATACCTTAAAAAAGATTATAACCTTTAAGATGTTAAATTTTTTGAGTGTTTACATTCTTCTTTTAAGAGTCGTTTAATAAAACTAAACATCATCATAATCATCATCAATCAATATATATATTTATCTTCGTCGACTCAAAATGTACACTTTCATATTACATCATCGTCATCATCATCACAGCTCATATACGTTCCACTACTGGGTTCGAACCTCTTTCACAATGTGAGGGAAATTGACCCATTATACCGCGCTGGTCAGACGGGTTGGTATAAGTTTATATATACAAGATATCCCTTAGTCGCCTTCAGTGGCGGCTGGTGGGTCATCAACGTGGTGGTGCATTTTACTTCCTCACTAAGTATTAAGATCATAAATTGCAATGGAACAACAATTTACGTAAAAATATTTTTTTTAATTGTTTTGAACGTATTACGTTTTGTAGGTGTACTTGCGAAGAAAAATAGGTATTTTGTTTGTTTTTTTACACTTCAAAAATTATTTATAAAAGAGGGCCTTGGCGGTCCCGCCAATTTATATCTATATTGTTTAAAAAAAAAAAAAGTTTTATTATTGTTTTTAATATAGTCTATATTTATGATCATGTTCACCCACTGTATACGCAGTATAAAATAGAACTGAGACCAAAATAAAAAAAAAACCATTAATGTAAACAAACCATATTTAACTCGTCACAGATACATCAAAACTATCCCTACTTACTGTACTTAACGAGACGTCATCGGCGAATTTCGTCGTAAGTCGAGTTATCTCGGCAATGTTCGGTTCGCCCGTGCGGCGTACGGGAACAGACTCATTTTTCAGTATATTTCTATGAACTATCTTCTGTCTCACGCGCCAGGCGTTTTAACTCATATCTAATACAAGTTGTAAGGGTAGTAGATATGGGCGTTTTCTGTTTGTGCCACAAACGGTTATGTATCCGATATACAGATTGCATATCGATGTATATCGAAAACGGTTTTCTGATATCGATATCAGTAGTACAGTTTTCAAACGTTTACACTGATATTAAAATGAGCAAACTAGCTACAAATGCGAACTAACACAAACTCCCACATTTATTACGTTATCATAACTATAACTATACAATGGAAACTAAACCTTATTGCTAGTAGAGTAAGATATATTAACCACGCAAACATGGCTAAAGTTATTTCATATTCTCTTCATCTCTTTTATACTAATAAAAGAATATATACTTAGAACGAGAGGAACGAATATGGTTCATGTCTCAATATCGTTTGTGAAGTTTGCGTTTTATTCGTACGTATTCACATCATTATAGTTTTAAGTTTTGACTTAATAGTTCTCACATGTTAGTAGAAGTTTTGACTTGATACGGTTTTTGTGATATCGGCTACATTGAAATAGATATCGATATGGTATGATATCTAACACATATCCGATATAAGTTACGTTTTGATATATCGAACTCATCATTAATGGGTAGTCCTCGTGCACTTGCCTAAGCGCGCCAGATTTTTTTTACAAGGAAAATAAGTTTTAATAGTTTAGTAAAGCGTTTATATTGTTTCGTCATAATTTAAAATTTTATTTGTTGTATGTTCAAAGAACAAATATTAATGCTAATTTAAAAATAGAGATGAAGTTAAATTTTGTAGTTTTCAAGTATTTTGATTTGGTGGTTCAGCGCACGAGCGCATTTAAGGTGCCACTGGTCACCTTTACGATAGCCACGGGCAAGAAAGGGATAAGGGATTGGTGAATTGTATTCTTATTCTGTCACCATACAGAATAGTATATATTGGAAACGTTTTAGCAGTAGTTTTATGGCCGGTCGCCTGCATGACGGTGTCCTTGAGAGTATAATTATTGACCAGACGGCATCTCATGACGTTGGCCCAAGTCAATTTAAAGCTCTAAGTCGTCTTTTACAAGACCCACGAACAATGTAAGGGTTTCTAGTCTCTACCACAATAAATACCAATCACTCTATCGACGATTAAATAATTCTTATGTCCTTTTCATAGAGTACAAATTGGCCTATCTCTATCTACGTGAAGTAAAAACTTTGTACCCCTTTTTACGAAAATTATGTCGATATACAAGTATGGAATTTGGCACAGTTTGAAGTATATAACGAGGAGAAGTGCATAAAATTGAAATTACATATAATAATGGATTAGAAATACATTAAATATATTAAAAAGGCATTACGTACACTACCATGCAATCACTACACACACACACCCACACGCACGCGCTTATACACTTTTGTTTACGGTTAAAATCTTTGGTACATCCGAATGTCAAATAATCAAACAATGTCTAATAGACATTTGTACTTAAATATATTATTTATTAGTGAAATACATACAGCTTGCTCAATATACAATTATACATAAATAAAATTTTAAAAAAAATTGTGTAGCAGATTTAAATGAATTATGGCCGAATTTCGACCACTCGGCGACCACTAGTATAGATAATAATGTATTATTGTATAATCTCAACTAATATATACATACATCTAATTGCAAAGCCTCAATTAATTAAATGCTGACAGTAATATATTTGGTTTCTAATTTATGTCAACATTAATCATCTATTCATATCTTACTACAGTGCATAGATTCTTAGAGATATTTATATGTATATTCATTTAAATTCATTTAAATTTATTTTTCTGCTACCCAATGTCTATTTAACTATATATGTATAAGTATATATGTATAAGTATATATGTATAATTATATATTAAGCAAACTCTATTTTACTAATAACTATAATAATGTATAAGTATAAATATCTATTTGAAATTGTTATAATTATTATTTTGAACCGACTTCAAAAAAGGAGGAGGTTTCTCAGTTCGACCGTATGTATTCATTTTTTTATGTTTGTTCGCGGATAACTTCATCGTTTATGAACCGATTTTGATGATTTTTTTTTTTGTTTGAAAGGATATAAGGGCTTCCCAAATGGTCACATGAAAATTTTATTAAAATCGTACAAACGGTTTTTGAAATATCAACAAAAATCTAAAAATTTATCTACACTGTCTACATTATTGAAGGCGGTCTCTTTTTTTTCAAAAAATAATTATTGACATTCAGTTCGACCAGAGACTTTAACTATAAACAAAAATGTATATATATATATATATATATATATATATATGTGTATGTGTCGAATGCATAGTAGTGTGCGTCATATTTTTATTTATTAATTTATTTTTAGTTTTGTTTACTTCTCAGTACATTCTTCCATTGTGCCAAATGTCATACTTGTCCAACCGCGAAATTTTCTTAAAAAAAGGTACAAGTTTTTCTTCACGTATGTGTAATATATACCTAAATAAAACATAAAAAATATTTTTATGACCGTTAGACTTTAAAACCTGACCTGAGACTTTTAACTCTGAGACCGTCCTCCCGATGCGCTCCAAACCAGGTTTATTAGAAAGGTATGCGATAATAATTTTAGATCACTAAAATAATACATGAGGACTTGATATGTGCGATCGAATTCAAGAAATTCCATTTTTACTAAAAAACTGAGTCTACTAGGTCAGCTGGTATACTGAATATGATAATTAAAGTATAGATAGCCTACGGCAATAGTCTTCGAATCAGCTAAAGTAAATTGTCCTTCATTATCATAAGAACAATACTCTTATTACTCTACCTTTGCTCCAAGAATCTTAGACTACACTCTATTGTAATAAAACTTTACTATTTATGTACTACAATATCGCATATTTATCATCATCATACCTCCCACTGCTGGGCTCGAGCCTCCTCCACAACGGGAGGCAATTTTACTATAAAACGCCTGTTATTGCATGGTTATTTCGAGTTTTCCTCCTCTTGCACGAATGTTGTATGCATATTATAATCTCTTCGACATCTTTAATAACACCCACGGGCAAGTAAGGGGGTGGTAAATTGTGTTCTTACTCCGTCACCACATAGTCCGCTTTACAATAAACTATTTCAACTAGTTATATATAACCGCAATAGGCAGGTGAGTCTCGAACTCTCAGAAATTACATCTAGCACAACTATTTACGGCTAGCCCTCATGCATAGTTTAAAACAGAAGTTGCTCTAGTGTAGTAGTTTAAAACAGTCTAAATTTTGAAGTGCTAACTATCTACATGTGGATTGAAGTAGTTACCTCTATAAGCTATCCCACTGTCGAGGTTTAAGTGGTCAATTATGAAGTTATAGGCATTCAACTGTTGTAAAGGAAATTCTCAAATTAGCAGTGCGCCCGAATTTCACTAGCAGCCTTAGGTTAAGAAACAAAATAAATTGTTGGTTAAATATGTACTTGTATTTGGAGATGCGTCGTTATCGATTATTATTATAATAATAGTTAAAGATAATTTTATAAATCAAGAACCTATTAGTAAGACAAAGTAAGCCGTAAAAATAAAAATTGACTTTAATTTAGCATTATGTCCTCTGAGTTTTCTTGCCGGATCTTTCTCAGTGTGGCCGCGTTCCGATCCGATGGTAGTATAACATACTAGATTCAGTTAGGTTTTTAACATTAATAAATTGTCATAATAACTAGTACAAATTTAATGTTTAATAGTTACTAACCATAAACAATATAATTTTTTCATATATAATGATTTTCTTCTTATACTGGTAATAAATCTGTACCAAAATGGGAGTCAAAATTAAAAAAAAATAATAACTAATTTTCTGTATCGGGTAGATAATTATAAATTTCTGAAATAACGATCACTTATTGGACGTGAAACATCTTAGTCCGTCCGTGCCCATGAACGCAGCGAAGTGTTTGAAACATCGGGCAATCAAAAATCAAATAGACACGTGATAAAAGTAGTTTTATTTACATTCCATTAGTTATCTTTTACGACAACTACGGGCAAGAGAGGGGTGATGAATTATATTCCTACTCCGTCACCATACGCAGAAATAACATTTATTTTAAATAATTTATTATTAGTTATTACTAGCTGAAACGCTTATTACACTACACGATATTCAGGGCCCTGAATCACTAGGGGTGCTCTACAACAGCTAAATTGTGAGACCTGTTTCAATTTTAGCGAAATAACAATTTCAGAAAACTGTTCCAAAATAACAGCCTGTTGTGCTGTAATACGAGAGTGTAATGTGTGTGTAATACGAGAAAAAAGGGGAAATAACCATTCTTTAGGAATAATGTTCAGAAGTGGTTTCAGTGTTTGTTCCTAAAATGAAAACGACCCTTCCTGCTTTACATGCTTAGGACTGATTTATGTATATATTTTAGACATGAGCGTTATTTCACGTCATTAGTTACAATAACCCATTACGCGATATGTAACAATCACTATTTACGAGTCGACAAGTAAAAGAGGTGATTTTTGTAACTACGTTATACTTAACACGACTCACAGATAACAGTATTACATTCGAGCGAGCGAGAAAGAGCCGACCGTATAACGTTGATTACGCTAAGTACATTTCTTTCGCATCGCGGCCGAGCGAGCGAGCGAGATGGCTAATCGAATGACACGAAAATATTCGAAGTAATCCCACCAAATACCGAACACTCACGTGCCATGGTATGCAACAAAGACCAAACAGCGTAACAATACATTTTATACCTTTAATTTTCATACGTAAAATTGCATTTATTGATAATAAAATAGAGTGATTTTTGTTTATAAGTAATTTATATTTATATAAGTATTTAAGTAAATAATCGGGCAACGAAGCGAGTGTTACTTTGAAATTTTAATTTAAAGTAAAGAATTTAATACATTTATTGTTTTAGTTTGTTGTTTTACTAATAAAAACATCATACATTATAAAGTGCATATAACAGTGAAAAAAACTGTAAATATATCAAAAGTGTAAATAAACTATAAATATAATCATTGTATCTACAATCAATTTACTTTTAAATACGTCTGCATTAATACAAATTTAATTAAAATAATAGTTTAATTATAACCTCTAATCAATCGTAAATACATATAATGCAGTCAGTCCTCAGCCTGAAAAAAGTATGAAACGAATTTAATTTATTGATTTAACTGTATAGCTACAAATTTATTTTCGTTTCGCGTGTAACTATATACAGTTAGTGCAGCTATTCATACAATATGCAAACAATCAAAGTAGCTGTATACAAATAAGTCGTTACAAAAATCACTAATTTTGAAACACGTGACGTCGACCAAGTCACTAGTTTCGTTACGTTTCTTAAAAATAACGTTACGACCCACGTCTAATATATTTAAGCATGTATTTATTTTATGTATATATATATTATTATTACATACAATATAATATTATTATTACATACAATATAATATTATTATTTATGTATATATATATATGGAACAGTTTTCTGAAATTGTTATTTCGCTAAAACTGAAACAGGTCTCACAATTTAGTTGTTGTAGAGCACCCCTAGTGATTCAGGGCCCTGAATATCGTGTAGTGTAATAAGCGTTTGACCCGGCAACTTCGTACCGCCATAATTTTTTTCGTAAATATATTTTAAATTTCCGAAAAAATAGTCTCTAATGGAAGAACCATTACAGCTTTGTCGGGAAAGATTCGATAGTCTTGGTCGCGGCATTGTGAAGACGATGTAATGATGATTCAAAGAGAATACAAATTACTCATTATTGATTACTGACAAAATTATAATTATCAAAATTTTCAAACATACTTAACTATAGACAAAATTACGTTTAGCTGTCATTTGCGTTTTGTTTTTACATATCAAATGCGTTTTTTTATACTAAGTTTCATAGTGACTTGTATTCTCTTTGACGTTTTATGTCACGTCACACGGGAACGCGATCGAACAGGATAAAAGAGTTACTGGCGAAATCTTGCAAACACCATTAAAAAAAAGACGCTATAAAAAGTATCCTATGTCCGTCTCCCGATTCTAAACTACCTCCCCACCAATTTTCAGCCAAATCCATACAACCGTTCTTGAGTTATAAATAGTGTAACTAACACGACTTTCTTTTATATATATAGATTTTACTAAAAGTGTTTGTGTTCATTGTTTGGTATGCCTTCTTGCAAATATGGGGATGCGGGAGACTTCTTATTTATAATATTTATATAAGTCATATAATATAATATTTATGTATATTAGCTATGGTCTGGTCACATACCGTTTAAACTGACCGGAGCATCAGAAGGGATGCCGTGGCATAACCGGCATAAACTGGCGTACACCTACGTACCAATCTATCGCCACGTGGATGGGCTATCGGTTTCAAGCCTTTCTCTTTGGTAGCTGTCAATGGTCACTGCTACATAATTTATTCCAATTTAATATAATAATCGGCAAGCCTAATAGGCTATCTAGCTATCGTAGCCGGGAGTTATAAACTATCCAGGCAAAGACCACTGCTCATCTCTTGGTAATCCCTTAGCCGGTTCCTTGGCCTTCGCCTTCGGCTGAACTGATGTTGATGATTTTTTTTATGGTTTTCATGGAGATTTGAGAATGGTTTAAATTCACAATTGGACCCGGTAGGTGGCGTTGCTGTCGATTTCAAGGAGAATTCCTTTTATTTTATTTGAACAGTACAACGTCTATTGGATCAGTTAATTAATTATAAAATTACATTTGGATTAAATTTGAATGAAGTTTGTATTATTGCAACTAGATCAGACTAGTAGTTTTATCTGTTATTTTGATACGCCATTCATCATATTTTAGTCTATTATCTTGTTCCATTTTTGAAATAAAAATACTTTCTTGGTAGTATTTGTGATGTTCATCCAATAGTTATCAACTAAATCGATCGATTCTCGAAAAGTAAATATCAGTTTTAAAATTAGGGACAACAGCAACAAAATTATAAAAAAATATCAGCCCTCCTCTGACTGAAAGACCGATTATCACTGATTTTCACAAAAATACATTGTGAACACACATATAAAAACACATTTACGGTCACATTAAAAAAAGTTAAAAGTTTAACTCTTTTGCCGTGTAGTGACGGAGTAAAAATACAATTCACTACCCCGTGTTTTGTCTGTCGGTGTCGTAAAAAATCGACTAAGGGATATCTTCTGCATATCACAACTATATAACACAAGAAAAACTCAAAATAAAACTTTATACCGACCCGCCTGACAAGCGTGGTATAGTTGGTCAATTTTTCCCCCTGGAGGAGGCTTGAGCCCAGCGGTGGGATGTGCTGTCATGATGATGATGATGATGATGTGAATTAATCGTTTATTGTAATTCTTATAACATATTTTAAATTATAAAGTCAGTGCTAGTATTTTTCTTTACGCGTACGAATTTTATGGGATCATAGGACTTACCTAAGTTATTTCTTTAATACTGATTGGAAAAATGTGTGATGATAGATTACATTCATTGGTAAGATTTGTTGTTATAGAAAGGGTGATTAATGTAATAAAAACTGATTAACTTAGAATCAATAGTGCGTATAAAAAGAAAGACTAGCGTATGACTATATAACGTCCTATATTAAAGTACGCCTATCTGGGGGCACGGCAGTGCCCCCGCCAAGTCGAGCAAAAAAAAAGTCGGGCCAAACGCAAAACTGCCGTAACATACTTATCACGAAGCCATTCAGGCCATTTTCGACCCCCTATAACTTCGTTGTTAATAAAACTAGAAACCTGAATTTTTAGTAACCTAGCAGGCCTTGTATACACATTGTGTATTTCAAATTTCATTCAATTAGAATAAATAGTTTAAGAATTATAACTAGTCAAAATTTGGTAATTTTGTCATTCACTGACTGACCGATCATCAATATTAAAGTGGCACTTCTAGCCGACATAGAGGCTTCCAATTTAGAATACAATTAGTGTTTAGTATACAAATGAAGGAAAAATTATGAAACATTATAATTATCATCCAGTTTCCGAGATATACTAACTGCATAAATAATTTTGTAAACTCATATAAATATATAGGATTGCAAAGTTACATTTGCAGTTAATGAAATGTAACTTTGTAAAAAATAAGAATACATTTGTCGCCATCCTTGCTTCTCTATGGGAATCGTAACAAGCGGCTAAAGACTGCGCAGATGCCGTAGCGGTTAAGACACCAACGTACTGCGCTAGTGTCGCGGGTTCGAATCCCATGCAAGACAATACGTTGTACGATCCACAAATTGTTGTTCTGAGTCTGAATGTAATTTGTGTCGGTTAATTATATGTTCTTTCCGCAATTCACCACTCTCTATCTTGCCCGTGGATATCGTATAAGACGACTATGGGATATAATATGCACATACCATCAGTGCAAGAGAAGGCAAACTCGAAATGAAACCCTATATCAACATGTCTGACCAGCATGGTATTGTGAGTTAAATTCCCTCCCATTGTGGAGGAGACTCGAGCCCAACAGTGGGACATATGAGGGCTGCAATGATGATGCGATGTTGAATTATATGTTTGTAAAGTCCCCACAATATAAGGATTATTATTCCCTTAGTGCAAGGCGTTATCATTTAAAATAAAAGATTAAACAGGAAGAAGAGTGGGCAGCAGCTCTCGCCGGGGAAATGTATGATATCTCACTGCGAAACCAACCCGCCTACCAAACGTGGCGACTACGTCATTATTCCTCATAAGGCGAAGAAAAATGAGCTCTAGTCATGGCAACCCTTTAGCGTTATTGGACGCAGGCGCCACAGTACCGCACTTTATGGTGAAGCATGAGAGGGGTCTACGTTCCACAGTGGATGGCGATAGGCTGAATGATGATTGGCATAATAGGTGTAGACAGATACCCAGATATAATTATGTTCAAAGATAACTTGTAAAATGGTCAACCAACTTAATGAAAAAGCAACAGTGGGACGTGTCTTATGAAATTGTACCAAAATCTCCCAAAGTATTAAGCAAACTAAATTGTCTCAAATTTATCTGGAAGAAAGAACGCCATCATTAGGCTCGATTGCCATCAAAGCGGAGAGGAGACTAGAGGAGATGTGTTTCGAAAAACCAATCAAATTTCTTTCTTTCCACATCTCTCCGCTTAGTTTAGATAGAATTGACTCGAGCGGAAAGGAGAGATGTCTCATTTTTCAGAGAGTGTGCTCTAAGAAAATCCTTTGTTGGTATTCAAGAAGTAGATGGTACCGAAAAGGCAAACAAGTAGGTCTATCTACAAAAAGAAATGAGATACCATCAAAAACAAGACTTGTAAAAAAAAGCCAAGCCTCGCAACTGAATTCTTCTACCATAAAAATTTGTGAGATCCATGCATACCAAGTCGGTTAACTCATTCAGTCCCTGCTTAAGGCACCTTTCTTCTTAAGTTATTACGTAAATATCTAACCTAACAACTTCTTTTTATTAACAAATTTTTATGGTAGAAGAATTCAGTTGCGAGGCTTGGCTTTTTTTTACAAGTCTTGTTTTTGATGGTATATAATATACCTCAATAATGAAAAATGTTCAGAATTGGCTCAACTGTTTTACCTCTAGAGGCTAGCACGGATTAAGTAACTAAACGGACACGTAGTCAACTTTGTTCAACGTGATGTAACTACGTTATAAAAGAGACAAAACAGTACAGTTTCTCTTCACTTTGCCAAACTGAAGCGGCAGAAACATAAATTGTGTTAGCATCTTTGAAAAAACATCCAACGTTGAAATTTTAGGCGACATAATAAAAATTAACTAACATTTACCTAAGAAATCTTATTTATTATTATAATCTAAGTGTTATCTAGAACTTTGATAATAATAGAAAACAAGATAAGGTAAAGCTAATCTTAATATTGTTTAATGATTTAGGCTGTAAAAATATTTATTGTCAATATTACTACTACGCGTATCTGCAATTTTTCTAATGATTATGGTTTCTTTTTTTTTTGGGGGTGGGCTATGGTCAGCGCATCCGCTGCACGGCTCCCTCCGGGGCGACAGAGAGGCGGTGCTCCACCCCATGACCCACCCGTAGCACGTCGCCTTCGTCGTTAGACCGACCGTCGGTACCGAGTTCCTTGTCGTCAGTGGTCAGCTCGACAGAATACCCGAGAGGGTACCCTCTCCTCTCAACCTCCCCTTCCCAGGACGTCGGTCGCCGTCGCGCGGTCAGCCTCACTACAGGTGAGGGACTAATCCCCGGTCCCGTCACCCGAATATGGGCTAACCTGCGCGGTGTAAAACATTGAGCGGGGTCAGTATCAACATCATTATCGTTCAGCCTATCGCAGGCCACTGCTGATAGTATGCTCCTTAATGTTTGGCCAGAAATTGTGGTCCTGTGCCGCCCGGTCGCCATTCGAGTAACTTTCTTCCTCAGCGGTTGTCGGTTCGTCGAACGATATGGCCTGCCCATTGCCACTTCACCGTGATAATTCTTCACCTACGTCGGTTACACCTTAGTGAGACTAGTAATGCAACAGTTTTTGAACATCTAATTTGCCCTAATATTTTTTCGAAAAAATATTTTATTTCATTGGATGGCTCGTATAAAACATGCTTATTTTAAAAATCGGACCAAACAACATCTCTTAAGTCTCTAGATAGAACCATATTGATTATTCAAAGGAGTAGCATTAATATCACTTTATATAACAAGGTATATGGTACAGCTAACGCTCATTAAAGATCCTAGTATTATTTATAACTTAATTTAATAATACAGCACTATTGTGTGAGTTGCTATTTTAAGAACAAATTATTTCTCTAATGTATTTAAACGTGTAACACTGAGTCCTAAAAACATTAACTTGCTTCGCAAAATGCCAAATAACTTATAAACAAAACAATAATTCATTCGTTTGCTTTCAATCCAATTGCAATTAACTAAGTAGGCGATGTAATTACTTAAAGCTTGCAGATCTATTCCCCCGAGAAAATATAACCTGATTGTTCCATCAGGTCTAAAAGGGAACTTCACCAAATTTCATCAAAGGTCTCTGAGAAAAGTTATATATTCGGGTAAAGGCAACAAAGTTTGAATCTCTGCGCAAGAAAAATTACGAAATTTATTTTATGTGGCGTCATTGACTGGAATTTGCAATAATATACTAAATTATCTGTATGACGGTATATAATAACAGTTATATACCGTTTCACGAGTGATGACGGAGTAAGAGTACAAGTCACCATCCTCTTTCTTGCCCGTGGGTGTTGTAAATAAACACAATAAACAGATTATAGGGCATTGTTGAGCATAGGTGCTACACACCTTCCTTTCTATCACCGTGAACAGTATGGACGAGGTGCAACAATGTCGCGAAATAGTTAATTACTTGTAAGGAAATTGTAATTAGTCATGCGCGTGAACTTCCACTTTCGCACACCCGCGGTTACTAAAACAATCGGCGACCATTCGGGCATCGCAAAGGATACCTGGGTAGGTATCCAGCGTAGGGATTACGCTTTGTAAAAGCCGTCCACGTGGACTTCGTACCTATGATTGCCTAACGAGATTACGCATGATTTCTTTTGTTTAAAAATGTAAACATGATAAACACGTTGGTAATTTATTTTATTTTATTATTTTTTTATAACTACCATTGAATTTGAACATTTCATATTATTTCATTATTCATATTATTCATTTCAAATTGAACATTTAAATATGTTAAATATATTTCTTTGGTCGGATACTTTTGTGGCTTTTTTTTTGTAAGACGATAAAAAGTCACGGTGTAAATCAACAGGTCTGACCAGCTTGGTATAATAAACTTTTCAGTCAGCTTGGTATAAAAAAAAATCTCAGTAGTATTCCATACTCGTAGATAAATTGGTAATATGGTGATACTATCAAAGTAAATATTTAATAACTGTACTGAACTGGAAGCATTTGATCATTAAATCAAAATTTCATACAAAATAGTTACATTTGCATACGCATTTTAATATAACTACCTGCTTATTTGCACAAAAGTCAATATATGGAAATTTATTTCACATGCATATTAAATTTATATAGCCACAGGGTTGCGAACCAGTTTATTCAAGCAGAATTATTAGTGACCCATGTCAAAAGCTCAAACCAGGATACGTAATCTGAAACGGTAATTCAACTGGGACGACATGTCACTTTATGACGGTAAGATCCGCTATCGTGTTGTTATACACCTAAGGCAGTTGAGGGGTTAATTTAAATTTGAATAGCCACTTTTCGTTAAAGTACACGTTTTCTGATGTTCTGGGACGTGTCTAAATACATTTTTATTTGCTGGTTTGTATTTTAACACGCTTTTATTAGCTTCACCTGTATGTATGCATGTAACAGAATCTTTGAATGTCAATTTGCCCCACTTTGAACGAACAGATTTTATATAAACTTTGCACAATCGTCAAAGGCATGGTCCTTTGACGATGCACAATGCAATAATTCTATCAAAATAGGCATATATCCTAATTAGATTCGCCAAGATTTAGAAATTTCTATTCGTATCCTTTGCATAAGAGCAAGAGAGATAGAGCTAGTGTGTGAACTACGCATGCGTGAAATTCGAAACTTCTATGTTTCGGGTTGTCAGCTTATAAAGCGTGTTTTTTTTTCAGTTTTTTGAACTATAATTTTCTATTATTTTTACCTTTGGTATTATGTTTAATGACCTAAGAACGAAATCATCACTACGAGAACAGAAATATCGTAATAAAAATTAGCAAAAAACCGTCTGCTTAATTTAACTGCATTATATATAATATCAGGTTGACCGAGCTTCACTCGGAATATTTTTGTAGAATTTATTTAAATATATATTCATAAAAAATAAAATTAATTAATGAAAAAATATAAAAAAAATACAAAAAGAGAATAATAATAACACTGAGATTCGATCCGACGCTGTTTGACACACAAAAACTAAAATTAAAACCGGTCAATGTCTCACCTGAGCTACCGTAACTCTTGACGTTGAGAACGAAATTTGAATTCATATTCTTTTAAAATCTAATGTCATTGTAACGTTTTGCTAAAAACACCGACAAAAGAACATTTTCTATACATAAAACCTAGCTAGATCAATTTTTTGGACCCGAATCCTCTAGTATGCCAAGTTTCATCAAAATCGTTGGTGCCGTTTCCGAGATCCTGAAAATATATATATTTACAAGAATTGCTCGTTTAAAGATATAAGATCTAGTAAATTAGGTTCTATAAAATAATCTGCCTATTTGTAACCAAGTAATTAATAAAATGAAAAAAAAAACATTAAATATTTTTGGCGTTTTATTGCATAGCTATCCGTGTGGTGACGGAGTAAGAATAGAATTCACCTTCCCCGTGGATGTCAAAAAAAACGACCAAGGGATATAATATGCATGCATCATCTATGCAAGAAAAGGAAAACTTGAAATTAAACCCTATATCAACATGTCTGACCAGCATGGTATAAAACCGCCCTTTTTTTGCAAAGGAGTGTTTATACTAAGCAAAAACTAGGTATTTTATCTTATTTTTTATTCAAAAAAGTATAAGAACTCTTTTTTTTAGTTTGTCTTTGCGTTATAAATGATGATGAAACGCATAAAAGATGGCTGTAAAATACGAAAGATTCTTTCAATATATTTTTTAAAGTATTAAAAATGTTTAAAATAAAGGTTTTAAGTGTACTTTCTGTGATTTTTGCTTTCTTTATTTTATTATATAAAATATAAGGCTATTTTGTATATCCTTACTAATATTATAAACGCGAAAGTAAGTTTGTTTGTTACGCTTTGCTTCGGTTTCAGTCGCCTTACCCGCGTAGTTCCCAATCCCGTCGGAAGACCAAATATAAAATATAGCCTATGTTACTCCCTGATATTATAGCTTTCCATTAATGAAAGAATTTTTTAAATTAGTCCAACCGTTTTGAAGATTACACGGAACAAACAGACAGACAGACAAAAAATATAAAGTGATTTTTAGGCATATGTATAGTGCCAATAACCATGTCAGCATGTAAAACGCCTATTATTTTGACATTACAAACAGACACTCCAATTCTATTTATTGGTAATCTACCTAGATTACAATTGTTTGTGAACCTATTTTCAATCATCAGATACATTTAATTAATTTATTAAAAAACTAGCAACCAGCCCTCGCTTCGCTTCGGTTTTAGTAGTTTTACCCGCGTAGTTCCCGTTCCCATGGGAATACCGGGATAAAATATAGCCTAGTTTACGCTCTGATATTATAGCTTTCCATTGGTGAAAGAATTTTTGAAATCGGTCCAGCCAAACAAACAGACAGACAGACAGACAAAAATTTTTTAATTTGTATTTTAGGCATAGGTGTCGTACAAATAACCGTGTGAGCATGAAAAAAGCCTATTATTTTGACATTACAAACAGACACTCCAATTTTATTTATTGACTAGCAATCCGCCCTCGCTTCGCTTCGGTTATAGGTTATAGTCGTTTTACCCGCGTAGTACCCGTTCCCGTGGAAATACCGGGATAAAATATAGCCTTGTTTACGCCCTGATATTATAGCTTTCCATTGGTGAAAGAATTTTTGAAATCGGTCCAGCCGTTTTGAAGATTATCCGGAACAAACAGACAGACAGACAGACAGACAAAAATTTTTTAATTACTATTTTAGGCATAGGTGTCGTGCAAATAACCGTGTGAGCATGAAAAAAGCCTATTATTTTGACATTACAAACGGACACTCCAATTTTATTTATTGGTATAGATATAGATACAACATCGTATTAAGTTGTTGAGATTATATATATACTAGCAACCCGCCCTCGCCTCGCTTTGGTTTTAGTCGTCTTACCCGCGTAATTCCTGTTTCCGTGGGAATACTGGGGTAAAATATAGCCTATGTTACACCCTGATATTATAGCTTTCTATTAGTGAAAGTATTTTTGAAATCGGTTCGGTGGTTTAAGCGTGAAAGCGTAGTAAACAATTACGCTTACTTTCGCACTTATAATATTAGTAAGGATATGATATATATATATCTCACAATAGAAAAAAAACATATTATCTATTTAAAGCAGACATAAATAAACTCATCCAGTTTTAATACTGAAATAATCACACTGTTGAGACGAGTTGGTATAGGGTTTTATTTCGAGATTTCCTTCTCTTTTGATGAGATTTCACCTGCGTATTATAACCCGTTAGTCGTCGTTTAGACATCTATGGGTATGGGTAGAAAGGGAGTGGTGAAATGTATACTTACTCCGTCATAAAACCCTCTGTTGGGCTTATAGAAAATTGACCTATTATGCCATGTTGATATTCAAACATGTTGGTATCGGGTTCAAATTCAAATTTTCCTTCCCTTGCATAGATGTTATATGCATATAGTCGTGTTCTACGACACCTACGGGCAAGAAAGGCAGTAGTGAATTGTATTCATACTCCATCACCACACGGAAATACATATATATATTATTACTAGAAGACCCGGCCACGCGTTGCTGTGGCTAATGTTTTTGTTATATTACATTTTATTAAACTATTTAAGTGGAACTGTGAGAGAACATCTGTCATGGAGGACGTCATATTTTTTTACAAATGGCATCTATGTAAAAAAGCAAGTTAAAATCGTATATGACACGTTTGTAGGTTTGACATAGCAGCGCCATCTATTAAGTAATTACTCAATCCAGTCAACAGATATCGCCATCTGTTAAAATCGTTTGGAGTTAACAGATAATTGTGAATGTCAAATAATAGACAAATAATTTGCAATAAAATAATATTGCGACTATAAATTAAGATATAAGCTATCTTATCTTTCAAGTTGGGTCAAACTGCACAAGGTGTACAAATTTGATTAAAATCGGTTAAGTAGTTTAGGAGTCTATCGCGGGCAAACAACGTGACACGTAATTTATATATATTAAGATTAACGCCACTTTTTTGGGGTGTGTTACGGTCTGTGCGCTCCTCGCTACGCTCGGTCCGGGGCAAGAGGGGCGTAAGTACGCACAACCGTAACCCATCCGTGACACGTCACCTTCATCTTTGGGCCGACCACCAGAGCAGGTTGACTTGACGTCAGTGGTCGGCCCGACGGAATACCCCTTGAGGAGTACCCTCTCCTCGACCGACGTCCGTCCCCCTCTCGGGGAGGGCGTCGGTCTTATTATTTACGTCATGGAATAACGTTGATTTTTAACAATATAAAATAATATAAATAAATATAATCCACTCAAGCGAAGCTGCTAGCAATACTAGTATTCATTTACAAGTAACATTCTATATGACTTGTCATATAACATAAACCAAGTTTAATTAAATTTGTCTTCCTGAACGTATCAATGTTATTCCCAATTGCATTGGAATCAGCTTCCAAGTTAAACCAGATTTGCTGGAATATTAATATTCTATGAAGCAACTGTTCGTTACTGAGCTGCCTCGTCGATCACCACTGGCATAAACATAGATCTTCAAACGTGAAGCTTTGGTTTTGAATTACATTAGTCAGATAAAAAATGTGTTGTTGAGATTTTCTGTAAATTTATTAGATTTTTGCATTAAAGCTTAAAATTTTATTCTATATTTTTAAATGGATTTTTACGACATTCTTTTCTGATAGGCCACCGTACATATCATCTAAGGCGAGGGACGTGCAACCCCAACCTAACCTAATCCATCTTATTAGCCTTCACCCATTATATTAGGAGTGGTAGGACCACACTGTCGACAGTTATGTCTACAGCCGCGGGTCGGTCCGTCCGGGGTAGTATCACGCTCTCGCAGAAAATCGACGTCTGAGTAGTAGCAATTTGTTACTGCGCTTCATTCGGTGAGCGAGAGAGCCGGAAGCCTAACTTTCTGAGGGTGTTTGTGTGTAGAGGGTTTTGGTGGTGCCTTTGGTATCACCGAGCCTTAATGCACACATTCACACTCCCTTCATTTTCTACGCGGTAGGCAACGGCCTTGTAAAGGTCCATGAGCAACAGCAACACTTACCATCAGGTGTACTGTTCGCTCGTTTGCCACTGATTGCAATAAAAAAAAATTAATATATAACATACTGACCCACTCAGCGGGTTATCCCGCTCATGCATCATCCTAAAAACACACTGCACTAAGGACTAAATACTTGTACTAAATCCTCACGACAATTTTAAATGTATGCAATTAATAGATACATACCGTGTGGTGACGGAGTAAGAATACAATTCACCACTCCCTATCTCACCCGTGGATGTTGTAAAAGATGACTAAGGGATATAATACTCATATAACATCTATGCAAGAGAAGGAAAACTCTAAATAAAACCAGAGCATGGTATAGTAAGGTCAATTTCTCTCCTATTATGGAGGAGGTTTGAACCCAGCAGTGGGACGTATATGAGCTGAAATGATGAACTAATAGATATAAATAACGATACAAATAACACCCAGACTCAAAACAATCAGTTGGGGCTCACACTAAGAACTATTTTGCACTAACCATTATATACTTATACTAAATCCTTATGGTGATTTTAAAAATATTTAGTATATTAATAGACACAAATAACGCCCAGACTCAACAATTAGTTGGGGCTCACACTAAGAACTATATTGGTTGATAATCAAATCAAATAGACCTGTGAAGATTAATCGCTCCTTACACAAATGCGCTATTGAGTTTTTCTATCCAATTAGTGGTAATTGCTATTTACGCTAAAATGGCATGACACAATATTGTTATGACAACACTCTTGTTTACCCCTTAGAGAGTAAATGCAAGATACTTCGATGAATAAATAAAAAACTGTTACTATTTATGACAATTGTTATTTTTAGTCCGGTCAAGATAGACATAAAAAATAGTGGTCAAATAAACAAAAATTCCGACAGAGCCAAATTTTTGTGGGAAGCTTGGGTTCACCATCAGAAACAAAACTTCAAAAGTCCCCATCGATCCCATGTGTGCTACCAGAGTTATTGGGGGCAAAGGCCAAGGTCTGAGGTTTTATGGATTTTTCTCGAAAACGGTAAGTTTCATCGAAAAATTACTTCAGAGTAATGCTGTAGACCTGAAAATTTTCTACAAAAATGGTCCTAATGATTTTTTCTCTAAGAGTCACCAGTTCCGAGATATCGCGATTGTAAGAGTAACTTTATACATGACATGCATATATATACCACGTATGTACAATGTCAGGTACTCAACATAAGTAAAAATACCCTATTTGTGTCACTTTTATGTATATAATGCAAATAGTATTGTATACATAAAAGGGACACAAATAGTGTATTTTGTAAAGTATTTTTAGAACCTGATTCTTTACCTCAAACAATAATTACACGTGGAATCCACTTCCTTCTTGCTGTTTATGGAGCTCCGAAAAAAGTTAATTGCATAGATAAATACCGATATATATTTAACCTTTGTCAAAAATACACGTAACGAGAAACAAGTACAACTATCATGTCTTCCCAAAACCACAGCATCAGCGATTCAACATTTGTATCGAGTATATTATCAAGTTCAGACGTGGCTAGGTAATCAATTGAACCCCGAAGACTGGGGTTGGAAATTAATAAATAATACTTTGTAACTGATTCAAACGTTACTGTCACCCGCTCCAGAACAACTTCTGAATACCATTTACTGCAGTTGTAAAAAAGGCTGCAGTGGCAAGTGTGACTGCAAAAAAGTAGGCTTATTACCTTGTTCTCTAGCATGTATCAATTGCCGAGGTCAGTCTTGCTCAAATGTTGAATACAACAGAGGAACATTTATGTGATTTTGATGAAGAGACAGATGTTTCATCCTCATTTGAGCAATTTTTGAACATCCAGAAAGAAGAAGAAGAAATTGAAGAAGACATGACTGTTAAAGTAGACTTTGAAGAGTGTGAATGTAATTAAAAGATCGAAAAAAATCAGAATTACAGTTAAAATCCAAAACCAATATCAATATTGGTTATGCGTTTAGAAAAGTATTATCCTTGAAATTTACATCATAACAGTTCGTGGAATAGGCCTACTGAGGCAATCACCTTAAAAAACGTGTCGAGTACACTATCTCACAGGTGGCGTGGAAATGTGTGCATATCATGTACTAGCAATCCGCCCTCGCTTCGCTTCGGATTCAGTCGCCTTACGCGCGTAGTTCCCGTTCCCGTGGGAATACCGGGATAAAATATAGCCTATGTTACTCCCTGATATTATAGCTTTCCAATGGTGAAAGAATTTTTAAAATCGGTCCAGTACTTTTTGAGTTTATTCGTTACATACAAACTTACAAATTTTACCTCTTTATAATATTAGTATAGATAACATTACTCTTACAATCGCGATATCTCGGCACTGGTGGCTATTAGAGATAAATCATAAGAACCATTTTTGTAGAAAATTGTTGGATCTACAACATTAGTCTGAAGTAATTTTTCGATAAAACTTACCGTTTTCGAGAAAAAGCCAAAAAACCTCAAACCTTGACCTTTGACCCCAAATAACTTTGGTAGCACACATGGGATCGATGGGGACTCTTGTCATAAATAGTAACAGTTTTTTATTTATTCATCGGAGTATCTTGCGTTTACTCTCTAAGGGGTAAACATGAGTGTTGTCATAATAATATTGTGTCATGCCATTTTAGCGTAAATAGCATATTACCACTAACTGGATAGAAAAACTCAATAGATGGCGCATTTTTTTAAATTTGGCTCTGTCGGAATTTTTGTTATTTCAAATGTCTAAATTGACCGGACTCTTTAGTTTTCAACTTTTTAAATATATAGTGATTAAATAATTGCCTTTCAACTGATAATCTATACCAATAAATAAAATTGGAGTGTCTGTTTGTAATGTCAAAATAATAGGCTTTTTTCATGCTCACACGGTTATTTGCACGACACCTATGCCTAAAATAGCAATTAAAAAATTTTTGTCTTTCTGTCTATCTGTCTGTCTGTCTGTCTGTCTGTCTGTCTGTTTGTTCCGAGTAATCTTCAAAACGGCTGGACCGATTTCAAAAATTCTTTCACCAATGGAAAGCTATAATATTAGGGCGTAAACTAGGCTATATTTTATCCCGGTATTTCCACGGGAACGGGAACTACGCGGGTAAAACGACTATAACCTATAATCGAAGCGAAGCGAGGGCGGGTTACTAGTCTATATATATAAAAGGAAGTCGTGTTAGTTACACTATTTATAACTCAAGAACGGCTATACCGATTTACTTGTAAATTGGTGAGGGGGTAGCTTAGAACCAGGAAACGGACATAGGATACTTTTTATCCGTTCGACCGGGTTCCCGTGGGACTTGACATAATACATCAAAGAGAATACAAGTCACTATAAAACGTGGTATAACAAAAACGAATCTATCATATAATAACAAAACGCAAATGACAGCTATAGACAGATTATATTTTGGAAAATTTTTAAAATATAGTTACGAAAAAAATTATGTCAGTACGAAGTTCGCGCGGGTCGGCTAGTGTCTTATATAAGGTATTCGTGTATTAGAAACGAAACTAACAGAAAAAAACTTTGGTTTAAGAACGTATGGCTTTGATAATTGCAAGAGTATTCTCGCCTCATCAGCATCGGTACGGGCTATAATCTTTATATATAAATTTCTTGTGTACGTGTGTATGTCACTGAACTCCTCCTAAGCTGCTGGACCGATGTTGATGAAATTTTTTGTGTATATTCAAGAGGATTCGAGAATAGTTTAGATTCTCAATTGGACCCGGTAGATGGCGCTTATTTGAACTGAACAGCCTCTGTTGCGTCAGCTGGTACCTATATAAAAATCTTCTGCTCGTGTTTGTAGTTGAACTCCTTCTAAACGACTGTACCGATTTTAATGGTTTCTTTGTGGCTGTTTCAATGGTAATAAGAATGGTTTAGATTAATAATTGGAACTGGTAGGTGGCGCTGTAATCGATTACAAGAAGAATTCATTTTACAATTTTTTTTTAGATTTGAACTGAACAACGTCTGTTGGGTCAGCTAGTTTGTTATATAAAATGATTAATAAATGTTTTAACTAGAACATAGATAGTATATTTTGTACTAGTAGGTGCGTGGTATTCAACTTTACTACAGCTTTCTCAAATAAAAAAAATATAAGATATTCTCTTAAATTTAATAATTGTGTTGCAAAAATCAGCCAATAACAGACGGCAGCAATTATTTTAATACAAAACAAGCGTTTGCTATGACTCCTTAAAACGCCAGAAAGCGTTAAGAGATCCTTTGTAAAGTAGGTACTTAAAGTAAAAGGTATTTTTATATTTTTCTTTGTCACGCACCCTCAAAACTGTGCCTCATCTGATAAAATAAAATATTCGCCTCGTGAAATAATTGCGGCTGTAATTATAAGCCCTCATTTAGCCACGTCGTATCATCACAAAAAAGAATAATGCCCTTTGTTAATTCAAGACATTCAAAGGTCTTTCTTTAAATATTATTACAATATAAGCAAAGAATAAGATTTTGAGACTTAAATTAGCTTAGTAAAAATTTTGAACATTGTAAATTAAACACATCAAATAACAAAGCAAAAATTCTTTTCTTAAATATTCTATTTGTTAATGATATTACTGAAGATTTACTAAGGTTGGACTTTCGTTACATATTAATCTGTCAGAACACTATTTATAGCTATGTATTTTTTTTTAATTCTTATAACAATAAACGTTGGACGGAGCTGAGTGGCAAGGCATTCAAACGCCTCGCCTCTTAATACAATTTTTAATTCATAAAATGTATTATAATATATCTGAATTTCTAGCCGAAAAAGACTGGGCCGAATTCAATTAACTACTATAAATAAAACTAATGGACATATTTGTAAAATTTTAATAAGTACGAGTATGATTTGACAATTTTCTATTTTCTAATATGATATTTGTAAAAATTAATTACTTATTTGACATATAACATTAATTTGCTCGACTTTTCACGACGACATTATTTTATTTTTTTTTTTTCTTATTTAATTAGGGAATAGTAATTTATTGATATTAATATATTTATTGATCTACCTATGTATTAAAGCCATTAATAGTATAATTAATGTAGATAAGAATTAATACCGGAATGAAATATTTGTACGTCGATACAAACGGCCAAACATGAATGGACTCTCTATTAATTCCATCTTGCATGCTTTGTATGTATACACGTGTTTGAACAAATAAAATTTTATTATTATTATTAAACACTAGCAACCCACCCTCGCTTCGCTTCGGTTATAGGTTATAGTCGTTTTACCCGCGTAGTTCCCGTTCCCGTGGGAACACCGGGATAAATCATAGCCTAGTTTACGCCCTGATATTATAGCTTTCCATTGGTGAAAGAATTTTTGAAATCGGTCCAGCCGTTTTGACGATTACCCGGAACAAACAGACAGACAGACAGACAAAAATTTTTTAATTGCCATTTTAGGCATAGGTATCGTGCAAATAACCGTGTGAGCATGAAAAAAGCCTATTATTTTGACATTACAAACAGACACTCCAATTTTATTTATTGGTATAGATGATCAGTTATTATCTGACCAAGTTATAGAAAATATTTTATTACAAAAACGAATACGGTAATGGCGAATAATCATTTACCATAGATACTGATTCACAAAAGATTTCTCGACTCTAAAGTGGTAAAAGATAAATTTACTAAGTAATGCTTTAAAATATTGGTTAAGTGTGTAATGCCTGTGGCGTATGACCTGCGTTTTGTATTCCTTGTGGCATGTTGAAGTTCTATTTTTATTTAGATTGAAATAAAAGAATAAAATACCGTTCACCGGATCTATGAGCAAGCTTTACAGATGATATACAAATCTCACGTATCAAGAATCTTGGGAAACATACCAAAATCATCAAATGATTGTACCAAGTTTTGGTATAATTTATATTTGTTATTTACCACGTCCTGTCTTGCCCGTGGATTTCGTAAAAGACGACTAAGGGATTCAATATGCATAAGACTAAGGGATTATATCATCTGTGAGGACAGAGAAAACTCGAAATAAAATCCTAACCAACGAGTTTAACCAGCGTGATATTGTAAGGCAAATTTTCCTCTTAGTATGGTGGAATGGGACGAAACAAAAATTTATTGGATTTATTGGCTTTTTTTTTACGGTCGGCGCACTCCTTGCACCACTCCGTCCAGGGCGACAGAGGGGCGTAAGCACACACACCCGTAACCCACCCGTGACACGTCGCCTTCGTCGTTAGACCGACCACCAGAGCAGGGTGACTTGACGTCAGTGGTCCGTCCGACGGAATACCCCTTGAGGAGAACCCTCTCCTCGACCGACGCACGGGGAGGACGTTGGTCTTTACTCACGCAGTCGGCCTCTCGGCGGGTGACGGACTAGTTCCCCGGTCCAGTCATCCGCGGCCTCGGCTAGAGCGGCATTAGGCGCAGGTAATCGCATCTGCGTCGTCCCAGTCGCCGGCGGTGGTTCGCGTCGTCAAGGCGACTCCTTTCGCGAGACTACTGCCTTGCAGAAGGCTGCGACCGCGCCCCAGTTCCTGACTCTGTCGCTCCGTGACCACCGCCCTGGCGATGGTCGGCAGCGTCAGGTTGGCACCGATGATTGCGACGAGTTCACGACGCTGCTCTGCCCAAACGGCACAAACCTCGAGCGTATACGCCGTGTCGTCGTCGCAATCCCAGTGGTGGCAGGACGGTGTACTCTCCTTCCTAACGACCGTGTACAGGTCTTTGGCGAAGCATCCATGTCCCGTCAAAACTTGCATCAGGAAGGAGAGCACCCTGTGCGACCGTTTTAGCTACTGCATCAATACCGGCCGGAAGGCCTCTACGATCCGCAGTCCGAACCGAGGCCTCTCCAACCGGACTGCCCAGCGGGCAATGACGTCTCGGCGGGCGTCGACGCGCCAGGCAGTGAGCTCCCTCAGAGAGAGCACACCGTCCTCCTCATTAGATTTACTGCCTGAAAATTGTCAGTCATAAGAGCAGACAATCAACTACAAATAGTGTATGACATTAAGAATCTTTCTATTAAGTAAGATGTAAAGCTTAAAAGGACGTGTATTCCATTTCTACCAAAGGATAAAAACACAATAAAGGTTAGGAAAATCGAAAATATCGGGGAAAATCTAATAGCACATTTTTAACTTAGTTTTTCATTTCAGTTCATATACGTCCCACTGTTGGGCTCGAGCTGACACCTAGATATATTTTTTTATTGCAAACGATGGCAAACGAGCAAACAGTACACCTGATGGTAAGTGTTACTGCCGCTCATGGACCTTTAGAAGGCCGCTGCCTACCGCGAAGAAAGTGAAGGGAGTGTGAATGCATGCATTGAGGCTCGGTGATACCAAAACCCTCCACACGCAAACACCCTAAGAAAGTTGGACTTCCGGCTCTCTCGCTCATCGAACGAAGCGCAGTAACAAATTGCTACTACTGAGACGTCGATTTTCTGCGAGAGTGTGGTACTACCCCGGACGGACCGGCCCGCGGCTGTAGACAGATAACTGTCGACAGTGTGGTCCTACCACTTTTAGGTGGGCGTGAAATAAACCTACGAAATAGACCACGCTAGTCAAATTGATTGGTATAGAGTTTTATTATGCATAAATATTACATGCGTGTTATATCCCTTAGTCCTCTAATACGACACCTACGGGTAAGAGAGGGGTGGTGATTAGTATCCTTACTCCGTCACCAGATACAAAACTTTAACTTAGTATTGAAACCTAACTACATATCATAAATATATAAGTGAGGAAAGCCTCACTGCTTCTGCTAAACCTAATAGGATGATATTAGATAATAGTTTTACTCACCACAAAATGCATGCTCAGATTGTTATCACTGGGACGCGGTCTTCGCCTTTGTGAGGCTGTCGTCTCGCTGAAGGAGGTGTTGGAGCGTGCTTGTAAGGAACTCCTCTAGATCGACATGATCTGCCATCGGCGACTTGGGCAATGCAGGCGCGAGTACTTGCGCCTGATGCTGCCCTAGCCGAGGTCGCGAGTGACTGGACTTGAGATTTCTTTCTTGTGTAGAGCATTTCTTTTTTTGGAACACTAGAAGACTTCACATACGTATGAACACTTTACATCGTTATTAAATTTGTAAATAAAACTTTTTTTATGATTTCATCACGGGCAGACTCATGATCTGTGACCACCTATGACCATGAAAGCTGTAAAGTGTTCAAAACATCGGTCAATCAAAAATCAAATCATTATCATGATCGCAGCCCACATACGTCCCACTGTTGGGCTTGGGCCTCCTCCACAACGGAAGGGAATTTAACCTACTATACCATGCTGGTCAAACATGTTAGTATAAAGTTTCATTTCAAGTTTTCCATCTCTTGCACAGATCTTATACGCATATTATATCCCTTAGTCATCTTTTACGACATCCACGGGCAAGATAGTGGTAAATTATATTCTTACTCCGTCACCACACGAAAATTAAATACAAATACGATAAAATCCGTAAAAATAGTTGTTACAATGGCAATACTCGCGTAAACATTAGAAGTTATTAAATTTATTTTTATTTTTCGTTACATAACATACATAACTATAACCGGTATATTTATACACCTCGGTTAGCATACATTCTTTGAGTTTGTTACATGTAAAAAGATCAACAATTTTTTTACGAAAATATTCTCAGTTCATATCTCCTTCACAATGGAAGGAAATTGATTTTTCACGCTGGCTAAAAGGATTCACTATTGGCAGGAATTGGCGTAAGGGTTTAATATCGAATTTTCCTTCTCTTGCATAGATGTTATCTGCATATCATAACACTTAGTTTTCCGTGTGGTAATGGACTAAAAATACATTTACAACCCCCCTTTCTTGCCCGTAGGCGTCGTAAAAAACGATTAAGGGATATAATATACATATAACATTTATGCAAGAGAAAGAAAACTCGAAATAAAAGTCTATATCAACACATCGCAGCCCACATACGTCCCACTGTTGGGCTCAGGTCTCCTACACAATGGGAGAGAATTTGACCTACTATACCATACTAGTCAGATATGTTGGTATAGGTTTTCATTTCGAGTTTTCCTTCTTTTGCGAAGATGTTATGTGCATATTATATCCCATAGTCGCGTTTTACGACATCCACGGCCTAGATAGGGAGTGGTGAATTGTATTCTTACTCCGTCACCACACGGAAACACGTCTGACCTTATATATTGAATTTCCCTCCCATTGTAGAGAAGGCTCCAGTCCAACAATGGGACTTACATGAGCTGTGACGTTGGAGATCTCTTAGCTGTCTTTTACGACGTAAGTAGTTGTAGTAGTAGTTGTAGTAGTAGTAGTTGTAGATGTAAGTAGTTTTGTAGTTTTAATGTCTTTTATCATGAGGAAAGACCGACGTCCTCCCCGAGGGGGGGGATGTCGGTCGAGGGGGGGATGTCGGTCGATGGAGGGTACCCCACGTAGGGGGTATTCCGTCGGGCCGACCACTGATGACAAGTAACCCTGCTCCAGTGGTCGGCCCAACGACGAAGGCGACGTGGTGTTCGGGTGGGTTGCGGGTGTTGCATGCTTAAGCCCCTCTGTCGCCCCGGACGGAGTGGTGCGAAGGCGCGATGACACTTCTCTTATCAAGTCTGTACATGCTTTGATTTAGACTTGGTAATATTTATGTATATGGAATGTGTTCATCGTCATCTTCATTTGTCGTCTAATGCTGGACGTAAGCCTTCCATATAGAACACCGCAAATGTAGTGCCGCCCACATCCAATGCCCAGCAACGTTCACCAAGTCGTCAGTCAACTTGGAGGATGACGTCCTACACTACGTCGTCTGATATGTAATCGCCAATCGAGAACCTTTATCCCCAGCGGTTATTATCCGTTCGCCGAACGATGTGGTCTGCCCATTGTCAATTGCTATTTAAACGTGATCACGGTGCAACTCTTGTATCGAGGCAAAATCGTTTTAAGTAGAGTTTTAGGTTTTGATGATAAATATAATAATTATCCAAATTATGTTGATATAATTAAAAAATTTATAAGACTATATTAAAAGAAATTGTGTTTTATGACACCACGATAAAAGCGAAGCTTTTTTCGCATTACAAAAAATAGTTACATTGATTAAACGCTGATAACAACAAATAAATAGCGTGGAGCACTGGCACAAATGAGTAATACACTATACACTACACCGTCAGCTATTGCGAATGCCGCCATACAGGCCTCGGCTGCTCTGTCGAGCGCCGTTCACTTTACCCCTACTCCGGGGTCGATCGTCACGCGACATGCAATAGATGGACGAAAAAATTTGAGGCGATGTAATAAAATTTTCATTTTAAAAGAAAAATATTTAGTCTACACAGATGACTGCACAGATGGCGTAGTGGTTAATGCTAGTGACCTACAGCGCCAGTGTCGGGGGTTCGAATCCCACGCAGGACAACACTTTGTGCGATTCACAAATTGTTGTTCTGAGTCTGGATGTAATTTGTGTCCGTTAATTATATGTGTATGTATTTCTCGCGGAAACGCAATGAGTTTCAAAAATTAAAAAAAAACTGTACGAATGGCGGCGATGTGGTTCGCGACACGTCACGTCTCGTTTCCGTCGGGGGCGAAAAGTGGCCCACAGAGAACCGCTCTGCTACGCTGAATATGTCAAAGATCGTAGCAGGTGGAGGGCAGTGGACTCTGCCTACCCCTATGGGAAAAAGGCGTGAATATATAAAAAAAAAAAAAAAAAAAAAAAAAATATATTTAGTCTACTCTCTACTCCCCGTTTTGATTTGGTTTCATTCGCCTTACCCGCGTAGTTCCTGTTCCCGCAGGAATACCGTGATTAAATATAGCCTATGTTACTCACTAATGCCGAATCGATTTCAAAAATTCTTTCACCAGTGGAAAGCTATAATTAGCTTTCCACTGGTGAAAGAATTTTTGAAATCGATTCGGTGGTTTAAACGTGAAAGCGTAACAAACAAACTTACTTACATTCGCAGTTATAATATTAGTAAGGATTATTTATAAGAAGATCTGCTCAAAGACTTAGGCGTATAAACTGAGAAGAAGAAAAAAATAAATTACCGTAAATTATTTATTACGCAGTGATAAGAACACACCATAAAATAAGAATATAGAATTTGAAATAAAACTATTTTTAAAGGATTTTTTGTTATATTTCAAATATACGCGATAAAATTTTTCGGTATCATTTTATTTCATGGAACATCGGCTACGACTGGGCGTTGAGGGGGAGCCTCCCGCCCGGGCTGGGCGTGATTTGTTACGCCGACGACACGCTCGTCACAGCCCGCGGTGGGACGCCAGAAGAGGCGGTAAGCCTGGCGACCTCTGGTACCGAGGAGGTCGTCAGGCGGATCGAGGCGCTGGGGTTGAGGCTCGCCCTGGACAAGACGGAGGCCCTCTTGTTCCATGGGCGCCATATGAGCCCTCCCATCGGCGTCTCGATCACCGTCCACTCGGTCGACATCAGCATCCGGGCCCATATGAGGTAGTTGAGCCTGGTGCTCGACGGGCGATGGTGGTTCCGGGAGCATTTCCGCAGGCTCGCTCCACGGCTCGTCGGCGCGGCGTCCGCCCTGTCGTGGTTTATGCCGAACGTGGGCGGACCTAGCGCTGCGTGCCGACGGCTGTATGCGGGGGTCATCCGGTCGATGGCCCTGTACGGCGCACCGGTGTGGGCGGGATCCATGACCGTCCGACTTAGGTCCATCCGCAGATACCGCACGGTGGCGACGGAGGCAGCGTGCCTATTGGCCGGGACTCCCCCGTGGGACCTGGAGGCGGAGATGCTCGCCGGACTATATCGGCGGGTGACGGGGGTGCGAGCGGAGGGCGATGTGGTCTCACCGCCTGGCGCGTCGACGCCCGCCGAGACGTCATTGCCCGTTGGGCAGTCCGGCTGGAGAGGCCTCGGTTCGGGGTGCGAACCGTGGAGGCCTTCCGGCCGGTGCTGATGCAGTGGTTGGAAAGGCGGCACGGGGTGCTCTCCTTCCGACTGGTGCAGGTTTTGACGGGGCATGGGTGCTTCGCCAAATACCTGCACAAGGTCGTTAGGAGGGAGAGTACACCGTCCTGCCACCACTGCGATTGCGACGAGGACACGGCGCGCCATACGCTCGAGGTCTGCGGGGCTTGGGTAGTGCAACGCTGTGAACTCGTCGCAATCATCGGTACGGATCTGACGCTGCCGGCTATCGCTAGGGCGATGGTCGACAGCGTCGGGAATTGGGACGCGGTCGCAGCCTTCTGCGAGACAGTGATCTCGCGGAAGGAGGCGGCGTATCGCCTGCGCGAGGAGCGCAGCCTCGATGAGGAGATCCACCGCCGGCGACTGGGGCGGCGACCTGGAGGGTACCCCAATTAGGGGTATTCCGTCGGGCCGACCACTGACGACAAGTTAACGCTGCTCCAGTGGTCGGCCCAACGACGAAGGCGACGTGGTTTTTGGGTGGGTCGCGGGAGTTGCGTGCTTAAGCCCCTCTGTCGCCCCGGAAGGAGTGGTGCGGAGGTGCGCCGACCGCGACCCACCCACAAAAAAAAAAAATCATTTTATTTCAAGTGTGTATTAGCCGCGTAAACATCAAAATTGATAAAGGATATGAAAATTTGGAACTTTACTTAATATGAATAGTTACTCTACTATAGAATACAATTTGTGTTAACAGCTATTATAACAACAATGTCCAATAAAGTTTTGGGTCACATAGTAAATATTTACCCTGTATTTGGTTCCGTAACAACATTGTCACTTCACAATTACAATAATTTATTCTCTTTATAAAATCGTGTCTTATTATAATAAAAATAAAAGTTTAATATATATATGCTAAAATATAATCTGGATGGAGGAGGCGACGACGAAAGTCAAGAAGAACCTACGCCGACTCAATC
Source organism: Lymantria dispar (assembly GCA_032191425.1). NCBI lineage: Eukaryota > Metazoa > Arthropoda > Insecta > Lepidoptera > Erebidae > Lymantria > Lymantria dispar. The sequence continues at coordinate 13,519,649 of CM063449.1, read as the reverse complement.
AAATTTTTGGACATCGAAAACAAAATGAGTACTTGCGACTAATATACTACCCTAATTCTCAGAACGCGGGTCGATGACCGGTGCACGTCAATATATCGCTGCATAGTCTATTAAGGTTAAATATTTACAGTGACCGTGTGGTGACAGAGTAAGAATACACTTTACTACTTCCTATCTTGCCCGTAGATGTCGTAAAAGACAACAAAGGGATATAATACGCATATAACATCTATGCTCCCTATTTTGCCCGTGGATGTCGTAAAAGACGACTATAGGATATAATATGTATATAACATATGTGCAAGAGAAGGAAAACTCGAAATTAAACCCTATACCAACATGTTTGACAAGCATGGTATAGTAGGTCAAATTCCCTCCCATTGTGGAGGAGGGGCCGTTGTGCCATCCCGCTGTGGGCTGCAATGATGATGAACATCTATGCAAGAGAAGAAAATCTTGAAAAAAATTCCTATACCAACCTGTCTGAATAGCATGATATAATTAGATCGATTTCTCTCCTATTGTGGAGGAGGCTCGAACCCAACAGTGGGACATATATGAGCTGAAATGATGATGATAATGATTAACAGTGACAATGGTTTAATAAAAGGGCGATTCGTGAATACACATTGTCTTATGCTACGTCACACCATCCTGTTCTAACCCCAATAAGCCAGGAATACAGTCTAATCAGAAATCATTTCAATAAAAATCTTTAACATCCCAGTTATGAACATCTAATTAAAAAGACCTTTTTACTTTATTTGTTCAATTTTTATTTATCACTTATATTGCACTAGCACTTATCTGTTATCTAGCACTTATCTTGCAGTATATTTATTAAATCACATTTTGATATATAAAATAAGATTGCTTTTCGCTTACGTATGTCATCTGCCATCACCAGCTCATTAACATGTAATAATCACTGCCATATACAAATGATTGATTAGCTTTAGAAAATATATGAAAAACGTAATATCTACCTGAAAATCTGAGGGTTGCCCTCGATTTTTATGAATACCCACAATCAGATCCTGACTTGGTCGCAACGGGACATCTTAAGAGTACACTCCTTGGAAAGCGAAGCAAGTATTTTGATAATCGGGCCATAAATGGCCGAGATATCAGTGAACATACACAAATAAAAAAAATACATATGACGCAACATAGAATCTTATCTATTTGAAGTTGGTTTAAAGTACTGCTGAAACATCTAAGTATTATAAACAAGTTCTCTTTTAACTCTGTTGATTTCATAAATAATAATGAAAGCGGAAGAATTTGTATTTCGATAAATTTTAAGATCTATAGGTAATAATAGGTGTATATGTAATAGTAATGTTATATTTTGTTTAATGTTATATTATTTACAATACTATAGCAATTAATCTTAATATATATAAATCTCCTGTCACGATGTTTGTCCGCGATGGATTCCTAAACTACTTAACCGATTTTAAATTAAATTGGCACACCGTGAGCAGTCTGATCCAACTTGAGAAATAGGATAGCTTAGATTTTTAATTATAGTCGCAATTTTATTTTATTACAAATTATTTGTCTATAATTAATTGACAGTCACAATTATCTGTTAACTCCAAAAGATTCTAACAGATGGCGATATCTGTTGACTGGATTTAAGTAATTTAAGTAATTTGTGTGTGCTCAATGAGATTCGAGAATAATTTAGATTCACAATTGGACCCGGTAGGTGGCGCTTTATTTGAACAGAACAACGTCTGTTGGTCGGTGCTAGTATATTATATAAAGAGTATGTAGCTATTATATAGCATATTAGCATATTATCTAGCTTTCACTTATTAAATGAATATCATAATAACATTTTAAATAAAACTACTTTACGGATTTTATCGCGTTTGTATTTGATTTTTGATTGCCCGACGTTTCGAACACTTTGCAGCTTCATGGTCACAGGCGGATTAAGATGTCTTACGTCCAATAAGTCATCGTTATTACAGAAAATTTATAATTATCTACCCGATACAGAAATTAGTTATTAAATATTGACCCATATTTTGATACAAATTTATTGTCAGTGTAAGAAGAAAATGATTTTATATGAAAAAAATTAATTGTTTATGGTTAGTAATTAGTAGTGTTCGAAACGTCAGGAATCAAAAATCAAATACAAACGCGATAAAATCCGTAAAGTAGTTTTATTTAAAATGTGTAATACTCGCGTAAACATCAGAAATCATTATCATAATAACATCTTGAGCGGCATATTAATTAATCCCGAGAGTGTTTTTATTGCAAAAAAGTTTATTCATCAAAAATTATGTTTGTATACTTCTAACTTTTAATGCAAAAACAATTTCGAAACACACAAATCCTCACAATAATATTCAAAAAACATCTGCCTCCGTTGGTTCATTTTTTGTTAAAAAGTTCGTATCGTCCGAAACGAACTCGCAAACTTTTAGGTAATATTCCAAATTAATAATGATTGCATTTAAGTACGTGATGTTAGTAGATACCTATATGCCTAATATAGTTTTTTTTTATTGCAAGCAGTGGCAAACGAGCAAACAGTACACCTGATGGTAAGTGTTGCTGCCGCTCATGGACCTTTACAAGGCCGCTGCTTACCGCGAAGAAAGTGAAGGGAGTGTGAATGCGTGCATTGAGGCTCGGTGATACTAAAGCCACCATCAAAACCCACCACACGCAAACACCCTCAGAAAGTTGGGCTTCCGGCTCTCTCGTTCACCGTACGAAGCGCAGTAACAAATTGCTACTACTCAGACGTCGATTTTCTGCGAGAGCATGCTACGGACGGACCGGCCCGCGGCTGTTAGATAACTATCGACAGTGTGGTCTTACCACTCCAAAATTTATTTGGCTAATGTATTCTTCAGTACATTATTATAAAACCGCTAGTAGTATTTGTGATTAGTGTATCATTGTAAAACCACTTGTTCAATGCACATTGAACATGCAACGCAGCAAACTCAAAAGTAGAGCATGTCAACATACAAGTAAAGCATGTCAACATACAAATGTGCAAAATTAGCACTGACATGATTTAAAGACACTGCGTTATACTTTACACGTACGACACACTAACACAAAATGGTATATGTGTGTATTAGCAATAAGTAGTATATAAGGTGTACATTGTGTAAAATAAATCAGATTTGAATTTATTCATCTCTCAGTTACATCCCTCTCACTGCGGCCAAGACACCCTTAGCCGTCAGTTCTGATTAGTCGAGTGAGTCTGCTTGACTGGCAGTGAGAGTTACCAATCCTCCACCCAAAGCTCCATCTCACTGTGGCCAAGACACCCTTAGCCGTCAGTTCTGATTAGTCGAGTGAGTCTGCTTGACTGGCAGTGAGAATAACCAATCCTCCACCCAACATCCATCTCACATCCACCTGTCACCTTAGGTAGCACGGTGCAGGTATCCCATCATATAGGCTAGGAACTTAAGGGCTTTAGGTACTTCAAACTATAACCTTAGGTTCTTCTGTCAAACACGGCGTTAGTCCACTAGCCCAGACTACGCCTGTACATTGGTCCTTCGAGTAAAAGTAAAGTTTTTTTTCCTCCCTCTAACCCCCCCGTAGGTTTGACATAACAGACATACGAATCAGTTAAGAACGGGCTGGTGTACTCAACAAAGCATCAGTTTCGGAATTGACTGAAGGACTTTTACTTACGTACTCTGTCAGAAAGCCTCTCGTTGCGGTTCGGTCACTGGCCTCCCACAAGCGGGACTCACCAGCTGATTGAGAAGTCGCACCTTCAGGGACGTGTTATAGCGAGAGCGCAGGTACGATAAGTATTGACTTAAAACATTAGTAGTAGGGAAGTTAGGGTAGGGCTATTAGGGAAGAAGACAAAAGAAGCACTATGGACATACAAGAAATAAACACAGCAATCAGGAGCCAGGAGGAAGATTATAACGAGATCAGGAGGATAATTACAAACATTAAAAAGGACTCCGTGAGCCGAAGAACACAAAAATACATTGACGAAAAAAGACAAACACTAACTACTATTTTCCAACGGGTGCAAGAGAATCACTCGAAACTGGAAAAACAAGAGATGTTATCATCTCACAAATATATCACTACAAATTACTTTGGAAATATCCAAAAACAATACAACGAGGGCTTAGCCCACCTACAAAACTATGAAGCAAGACTTCAACTTGTTCAGGCGATATATGAACCTGAAGAACAAAACACAAACGAAGAAGAAGGGAGAGGGAATCCCAAGACGTTTATACAAATGTTCAGGATATCCCAGATGTCAAAAAGGCTAATTCAGGCGAAAGAATCAATCACTGAAAACAAACCTATATGGCATTTACAAACTACAATAAACAATCTACAAAAACGATGGCAGGATATTGAAGAAACACACATTGAATTATTATTGGAGGAGGATACATCGGGACACCTTTACTTCAAAAATAAATATTTTGAAAACACCCAAATTGAGTTCGATACTACAATGGAGATGCTGGAAGAAAAAATCCATGACAGTTCCAGCGAAAAAATAACCTTAACACAGTCGTCAGGAAAACTACCCCGTATCTCTATTCCAACTTTTACTGGGAGTTATGACTCATGGTATACTTTTCATGATTTATTCAAAAAAATTATTCATGAAGATAAAAATATTTCATTGGTAGAAAAGATGCAATATTTAAAGACAAATGTAAAAGGTGACGCAGCAAAAATTATACGTCATCTAACGATAAGTGAATCGAACTATGAAACCGCGTGGAAATTGCTTACGCAACGTTATGAAGACGAACGAATGATATCAATTAAATTCATCGATAAATTATTAGATTTACCCAAGCTAAATGTTGCGAATGCAGCGGGTTTAAGAGACATGCACGACACCATAAAAGAATGTTTGGAATCTTTAAAACATCAAGGAATTGACATTTCAACATGGGACCCTATTTTGGCTAGACTTTTGGCCAGGAAATGGGACCAACAAACTGATTCAAAATACGAGGATCAGTTACAACACCCAAACAAATTGGAATCGTTTGAAGAAATGTTACAGTTTTTAGAAAAAAGATTTAAAAGTTTAAAGTCCTACGATCAGCAAAAAATTACGTACAATCACCTGAGTAATAACTCGGTGAATCATACAATAAATAAATACCGGGGAACACTCGTACCAATAGCAGAATCATCAAAAAGTAAACATTGCTGGTACTGCAAAAGCACAGAACATAATATAAATAAATGCCCTAGTTTTAAAACCTTGAACGTGACGCAACGATATAAGGAAGTCTCAGACAAAGAAATGTGCAAACGCTGCTTAAACCATGATAAACAAATAAAATGCACGAGCGAGTTTTATACAAAATGTGAAATATGTCAACATAAAGGTCATAACACACTATTACACCGAACATTCGATTCAATTAAAAGACAACCAGAGTCTTCTGAGTATACGAAAAAGTTCACTCCTAAACCAACTATGAGTGATAAAAAACAAAACACAACGTTATCGAACTTATCAGCTACCAATTTAGAGGCAAAAAATACGGTCTTATTAGCCACAGCGCTATTACAAACCACGTCGTATGATGGAACACCACAATTATTAAGAGTATTGTGTGACCAAGGTTCAGAAGCGTCATTTTGCACGGAAGAAGTAGCACAACTGCTGTCGTATCCAAGACAAAAGGTTCGAGCCGAAATAAAAGGCATTGGAGACAACGAACCTAAGACATCGAAATATACAATTAACATAAACCTACAACCAAGGTACTCTAGTGAGTACAGACTACCTGTAACACTTATAGTACTACCGAAGCTTACAAACTCGTTACCAAGAAGTAACTTACAACAATTACAAGAGTTGGACAATGTTCTATTGGCAGACCCAACGTACAACAAAAAGGGACCTATAGACATAATTTTAGGTGCCCAAGAATATAGTAAAATACTATTACAAGGTTTTAAACGACTACAAGGCGGTATAATCGCTCAAGAAACAGAATTGGGTTGGATTTTATCCGGGTTATATCCGCAAGACACAAACGGTGGCATCAAAGTATTAAGCATGATGACTCGCACCGACGACATACAACAATTAACAAAATTTTGGGAATTAGAAGAAATTCCACGACACTATGCACTCACCAAAGATGATGAGTTGTGTGAAAATTACTATACAAATACTACAATACGAAGTTTCGACGGCACTTATACGGTACGACTGCCGTTTAAGGACGCGAACATAAAATATGGCGAGTCAAGGAAAAAAGCCGTGGCTCGACTATTACAACTAGAACGTCAGTTCGAAAAAAATGAAAATTTACGCCAACAATACAAGGAATTTATGTACGAGTACCTAAATATGGGTCATATGAGAAAAGTACCTAAACCAGAATATTACACAGGAGAGTATTATATTCCCCACCAAGCGGTAATAAAAGAAGACTCTCTTACAACAAAACTACGAGTGGTATTTGACGCTAGTAGTAAAACAAGTAGTAAAATAAGCCTTAATGAAAATTTACATAAAGGACCACGACTTCAACAAGACTTATCAAACATATTATTACGCTGGAGAACGCATAAGATTGCTTTCATGGCCGACATTATGAAAATGTACCGGTTCATAAAAATAAACCAAGAAGACTATAAATATCAAAGAATTTTATGGAGATTTTCTCCAAAAAAGGCCATTAGTGAATACGAACTAACAACGGTCACGTATGGCACAACAAGCGCGCCTTATCTGGCCGTGAGAACATTACAACAACTAGCATTAGACGAACAAGACAATTACCCTATCGCCAGTAGAGTAACGTTACAGGATTTCTATGTTGACGATATTTTGTCAGGAGAATCCCAGGAAAGCTCCGTCAAGGAATTACAAGAACAATTAATAGCAATGTTAAACAAAGGTGGTTTCCAACTACGAAAATGGTCTTCAAATAGTTCGGAATTGTTGAACAATTTAACATGCGATAAAGAAGAAAGTCGGATGCTGAAACTTCCCTTAGACGAAACAAGAAAGTCATTGGGAATTATATGGTCTCCAGGCGAAGATAAATTCTGTTTTCAAATAACTATCACAGAAAACACAAAACCCACTAAACGGTTCATTATGTCAGAGGTGGCGAAAATATTTGATCCGTTGGGCTGGTTGGCCCCCATCATCATAACACTAAAATTACTAGTACAACAACTGTGGACGTCTGGGATGGAATGGGACCAACCAGTAAATGACATAATACGAAATAAATGGACAGAAATACAAAAACAGTTAAAAAACATAGAAAATATACAAGTACCACGATGGTGTCACACGATAGACAGGACAAAGTTTGAGCTGTATGGATTCTGCGACGCCTCAGAAAAAGCATACGGGGCTGTCGTCTATAGCAGAGTAATGGTGAATAACAGTTACTACATAACATTGCTCCAAGCTAAGTCAAAAGTTGCACCGAAAAAACAAAAAACAACATTACCGCGTCTTGAGCTATGCGCCGCAGTATTATTGGCTAATTTAATAGAAAAAATAAAAAATGCTCTAAACGGTGATAACAATACCGTGATTTCATGCTGGACGGATTCTATGATCACGTTGGGATGGATAAAAGGAGATCCTGGGCGATGGCATACGTTCGTGGCCAACAGAGTGTCAGAAATTAACAGCATAATACCTAACGCTCAATGGAATCATGTCATATCGTCTGAAAACCCAGCGGACATTATATCAAGAGGATTGGAGCCAGAAAAATTAATAAACTGTTCCTTATGGTGGAACGGCCCACCATGGTTACAGACGAGTGATATACCTATTACAACAACAGCACCACAGCCAAATGAAGAAGCCAAGTACTGTTTATCAACAACAATTAATACTACGAATGAAAAGTATGACATCTGGAGTCGATTTTCTAACTACAATAAAATGATAAGAACATTAGCGTATTGCTACAGATTTATCAGCAAGCGCAAAAAGCACGAACCATTATCCTGTACGGAACTAGAAGAAACAGAGAAACGAATTCTATGCATATTGCAACAAGAAGAATTTTACGATGAAAAAGAAATTATTCGAAAGAAAAAATCACTGCAGAAAAACAGTAAATTATCCACACTAGATCCATTTATTGATAACGATGGATTATTACGAGTTGGAGGTCGAATAGAAAACGCTGACTTGCCATATAATCAAAAACATCCTATACTATTACCACGCCGACATCATATAACGTCATTAATAATACAAAACGCACACATGAAAACATTACATGGAGGAAATAAACTAACTACAGCTGTCCTACGACAAAAATACTGGATTATAGGTGGAAAACAAGTTGTCAAAAGTACACTAAAAAAGTGCGTCAAATGCGCGAGATACAGGTCCGAAACGAAAGTACAGAAAATGGGGATACTTCCAAAAGCAAGAGTCACGCAATCATATCCATTTAGTCACACTGGAGTGGATTATGCGGGACCAATACAAACAAGAACAATGAAAGGAAGAGGTCACAAGTCCTACAAATCATATATTGCTGTATTTGTATGCTTAGCAACAAAAGCAATTCATCTAGAATTAGTGGGAGATTTGACAACTGAAACATTTATTGCGGCACTGCGGAGGTTCATGGCCAGACGAGGACACGTGTCACATATGTATAGTGACAATGGCACGAACTTCGTAGGCGCAGCGAAATTTTTGGAACAAGAATTATTGCAAATAACACAGTCACCTGGATTCCAAAATACGATGACCAGTATAGGTACTCAGTGGCATTTTAATCCGCCAGCAACCCCCCATTTTGGTGGGATTTGGGAGAGCAGCGTAAAATCAGTAAAGTACCATTTACGTCGAGTAATTGGAGAATCGACATTAACGTACGAAGAAATGATAACATTTTTACATCAAATTGAAGCTTGCCTAAACTCGAGGCCGTTATGTGCACAAAGCGAAGACATCAATGATAATACAATACTAACGCCTAGTCACTTTTTAATTGGTCGGGAAGCAGTTGGAATCCCAGATCCGTTATCAAACATAAATACTGATTTAATAAATAGATGGAAACAAATTCAAAGAATGAAGAAAGATTTCTGGAAAGCCTGGTCATCTGATTATTTACATCAACTTCAACAAAGATACAAGTGGAAAGAAACTCAAGAAAATATCAAAATTGGAACCATAGTACTAATAAAAGATGAAAACATAAGTCCAAGTAAGTGGCCCTTGGCAAAAGTGGAAAGCGTTCACCCAGGAAGCGACGGGGTGATAAGAGTAGTGACACTCAAAAAATCGACAGGTTTATGTCAAAAACGATCAATACATACATCAGGAAGAATTAATGACTAACACGAATACGTTAAGAAAAAATACCGAAACGCCTGTGAATAGTAACATAGCAAATAACATAAATAAAAAGTCTAAGACACTTAAGTCAGGCGTGTTACTCTATACTACATTATTATTGTGTATCGGACAAGTAACAAGTACATCAATGTTTACTATGAAACATTTAAATCCAGGCCTATATGTAGAACAAATAGGTACTTCAACAATAAACAGAGGGAGTTTTAGAATAGAAACTAATTACGAAAGGAGTGATTTGGAACTGAATTTAAATAATACGATAAAAATAACTAATCAGTTTCAAAAGTTATGCACTGACACGCAACAGTATACAAAAGACACCCATTGTGCAGAATTTTATTATCATTTGAACGAAGAGAAAGCACGATTTGAGAAGATAAAGGACTACCTTACTGGGATAAAGATTTCTAGAAGGAGACGTGGATTATTAGGACAAATGTTAACATACGTGTTCAGAGTAAACGATGAAGTATACAGAAGTATTGACTCATTGAGTAGCAATCAACAAGAACTTATAAACGCCGCCAATCATCAAACAAACATAATGATATCTACAGTATCCGCTGTAAACCAAACCGAGGAGCGGATTAAGAAAAAGTTAGAGAATTTTGAAAAGAAGTTAAATGAAGCTATAGCATTCATGTACGATAACGACGTATGGTATAAGATGGTAGACGCTAACAATGTGAAAATACAAGTAATACAAACGTATCAATTAGCGAGCAATTACATAACAGAGATTATTCACTATTACAACGGGTTACTTGAGATATACCTAAATAACGCATCGATATACACGATTTTGAGTCCTAAATACGCTAATGATATAATACAAACAACCAATCAAAAGTTACCTGGAAACTTAAGAATAATTCAGGATCAATTAATACAGACTAACATGGAAATAAATGCAACACATATAAACGTATTTGCGTACTATCCTATTCATGACATAAGAAAATATACGCTAATACACATAACGGCGATTCCTCAAAAGTTGACCGGGAGTTCTTTTGAATGCTTGTCAATCCCAAGAGCATTCATAGGCTTCGACTATAACAATGAACGATACTTTGAGTTAAGTAAAGACGAGTTCAAAGATTGTTTACACAAAAAATCGGAGTTTGTTTGCTATCCCGTGGCTGTTAAGAACATGCAATTGAACAAGAATTGCATTGTTGACCAGCTATTCAGCAACAATAATAACACTAAATCACAATGCACATCAAGAAGATACAACATTCAATCTACAATTCTATGGAAACAACTTTACATGCAGAATACGTGGATGTTTATCACTACAAAAACACAATCAGCTTCGATAATATGTGATGGACAAAGACAAGAAATTAACCTAGAGGATATAGGAGTACTACACATTTCAGAAAGCTGTGTAGTAAAGACGTTGAACAACATTCTTGCAGCTAAACGAATAACAACAACAACTGTGCAAGCATCATATTTTAAAAGGAGTAATTTTACTCTAGACACACAAGTAGTCCAATCAGAGATACCAGACATACCGAAGGAGGAAGTATTAGATAGCTCCACCAGTATATTTGACCACTTAGCCGCTTCAGAAGCAAAGCTAAAAACAAGATTAGATAACACAATATGGAGGCGAATAGAGTCTCATTCCTATGTGGTTAGCACCGTGACATCTCTTTCTTTAATAGTATTAGCTTGTCTTTTAATTTATTTCAGACCACTCAAACAATGTCGAGATAGACTTACGAGAAGACAAAACAAGGAGACAACTACAACACAAGCCACAGAGACAAACAAACAGCGGGCAGCTCCACCACAACCACGGCCACGGTATGGGAAACCTCGTCCCCAGACTACAGTCCAAACACTACAAGCGACGGAAGGACACATTGGACCATATGAGGTTATCGAATTATACGACTTGCAGTCGTGTTCCTGAGAGACCCCAGAATGTTCAATGCACATTGAACATGCAACGCAGCAAACTCAAAAGTAGAGCATGTCAACATACAAGTAAAGCATGTCAACATACAAATGTGCAAAATTAGCACTGACATGATTTAAAGACACTGCGTTATACTTTACACGTACGACACACTAACACAAAATGGTATATGTGTGTATTAGCAATAAGTAGTATATAAGGTGTACATTGTGTAAAATAAATCAGATTTGAATTTATTCATCTCTCAGTTACATCCCTCTCACTGCGGCCAAGACACCCTTAGCCGTCAGTTCTGATTAGTCGAGTGAGTCTGCTTGACTGGCAGTGAGAGTTACCAATCCTCCACCCAAAGCTCCATCTCACTGTGGCCAAGACACCCTTAGCCGTCAGTTCTGATTAGTCGAGTGAGTCTGCTTGACTGGCAGTGAGAATAACCAATCCTCCACCCAACATCCATCTCACATCCACCTGTCACCTTAGGTAGCACGGTGCAGGTATCCCATCATATAGGCTAGGAACTTAAGGGCTTTAGGTACTTCAAACTATAACCTTAGGTTCTTCTGTCAAACACGGCGTTAGTCCACTAGCCCAGACTACGCCTGTACACCACTTATGATTTTGATCTTTATTAAAACGTTTACCTTTACATAGATTTACGCCTCTTTGCCATAAGGGTACGCAGAAACCACATCCCTCTACTTGCTACGATCTTGACATACCACTTTCGCCTCCTTCATATTCACTAATCTCCTCACCTTTGGAGTACTTAAATAAAAACAAATCTGAAGATATTTAATTTGGAAGAGTTAACACGGGTACCTCGACATTTATTTATAGAAATACAGTGCTAAATTTATATAACAAACTGAATGTAAATAAAATAATAATTAAAACTAGATTTCAATTTGATTTGAAAATTCTTATTCTTACTAATGTTATAAATGCCAAAGTAACTCTGTCTATCTGTCTTTCTGTCTGTCTGTTACGTTTTCACGTCTAAACCACTGAAATGATTTTGATAAAATTTTGTACAGGGAGTGTGAGAAAGGACATCGGCTACTTTTTATACTTTAACACATACTTTTTATACGAAAAAGGGATGGAAGGGGTTTAAATAGGGGATAATATTATGCATGGAAATTCGTCAATGTCGATGATAGAATGTATCAAAGCACTTGATAATAAATAAATAAATGTTTGTTCTAGCGTTTTTGAAATTTCGGTTACATGGGGATGCAATTCAACTCCTAAAGAACCAAAAAACAAGACAAAGCTGTGAAAAAGACAGATTTAATTAAGAATTAGAACGACATTATATATTTAATCAACCATTAAAAACTTTTAAAATATCACCAATTACATCACACAGCACGACGAGTGGTTATCTATACCAATAAATAAAATTGGAGTGTCTGTTTGTAATGTCAAAATAATAGGCTTTTTTCATGCTCACACGGTTATTTGCACGACACCTATGCCTAAAATAGCAATTAAAAAATTTTTGTCTGTCTGTCTGTCTGTCTGTTTGTTCCGGGTAATCTTCAAAACCGCTGGACCGATTTCAAAAATTATTTCACCAATGGAAAGCTATAATATCAGGGCGTAAACTAGGCTATATTTTATCCCGTTATTCCCACGGGAACGGGAACTACGCGGGTAAAACGACTATAACCTATAACCGAAACGAAGCGAGGGCGGGTTGCTAGTGAATCATAATCTTTGCGAATCCATAAAAATATTTAATATTAAAAATGATTCGATATTTTTCCATCAAACACCAACTATGTTTTTCTGAATCTAATTACAGTCGCCATCCAATGTTTGTTTGCAAAATTCTTTTTAATATCAAAAAAGTAAACACAATTAATACAGGATTATAAGGCGTGTTTACAAAGTAACAAAGGTTAAATGTCTTTGCAGCTACAAACCGATAGAAATCACCCTGATTTATTATGTAAGCAAAGTCGTTACGGCATTTGGCGAGAATTTGTTATGTAACGTAGATTTAGCTAGAGAAAAGTATTGGCTTTTATAGATTACTCTTTATTTATTGCTTATGTATAGGTAAGTACCACAAAATTCGCCCAAATACAAGTTCGCAATGTCTTTCATCACTAATACGAAGTGAAAATAAGTAACTTTAAAAATAATAAAATATTAGTTCTTTTTTATCTTTTATTTAATTGCTGCTTGTCAAGACTATTCAAACGAGTCCAAACTCGACGGTATTATCTTGTTTAGTTTATGAGTTCCTATAGCCACCTTCCGACGCCATCTTGAGACCAGCTTCATGGTACCATCTTACTAATATTATAAATGCGAAAGTAAGTTTGTTTGTTTGTTTTTTTATTAGTTTGTTTGTTTGTTACGCTTTCACGCTTAAACCACCGAACCGATTTCAAAAATTCTTTCACCATTAGTAAGCTATTTTTTTTCTTATTTATTTAAGACAACACCCTGCACTAAGGAAATAATCCTTGTATTGCGGGGGACTTTACAAACATATAATTAACGGACACAAATTACATCCAAACTATAATATCAGGGATTAACATAGGCTATCTTTTAGCCCGGCATTCCCACGGGAACTAAGCGGGTAAGGCGATTGAAACCGAAGCGAAGCGAGGCCGGGTTGCCTTTATTATTTATTTTATAATATTAGTAAGGATTAAAGTATTACAAATAATTGCACTTTAAAAAATTATCTCCATTGAAACTGTCAGTACGAAAATATGGCACTATCTATACATATAATAAAACTGTAGAGGTCGAAATTCTGTACATTGAAAACAAAACGCTAAAAACCGAGTCAGGGGGGTGTTAGAACTGAAATAGAACACAACCAGATTGTTTTCATTTTTTTTGTTTCTCTGTCTGTTTGTCTGTTTATCTGTTTGTACGGGCTAATCTCGGAAGTTATTGGACCAATTTAAATGAAATTTTGCATGGTGGTACCTTACATCCCCGGTCAACATTTAATATTTTTAATCCCGGAAAATTAAAGAGTTCCCGTGGGATAGGTAAAAAACTATAGTAACTTATATAGCTCAGTACACAACCTACTTAATTGGCAATCGATATAAAAAGATTATAAATGGAAACTATTCTGAAAATCCACCCCTCAGAGGATATATTCTTTTTTAAGGGTGTAAAATGGGGAAGGAATTGCTTTGATATTATTCACTCTCATACACAGTAATAAATTCATACAACCTCAATGATTAATTAACTGCACTGATTTTTTCTTTTTTTTTGGGTAGGCTGCGGTCGGCGCGCCTCCGCACCACTCCGTCCGGGGCGACAGAGGGGCTAAAGCACGCAACTCCCGCAACCCACCCGAAAACCACCTCGCCTTCGTCATTGGGCCGATCACCAGAGCAGGTTTACTTGTCGTCAGTGGTCGGCCCGACGGAATACCCCCTACGCGGGGTACCCTCCCATCGACCGACGTCCCCCCCCCCCTCGGGGTGGACGTCGGTCTTTCCTCACGCGGTCGGCCTCTCGGCGGGTGACGGACTAATCCCCCGTCACGTCACCCGCGGCCTCGGCTAAGGCGGCATGAGGCGCAGATAGTTGCGCCTACGCCGCCCCAGTCGCCAGCGGCGGATCTCCTCATCGAGGCTGCGCTCCACGCGCAGACGATCCGCCGCCTCCTTCTGCGAGATCACTGTCTCGCAGAAGGCTGCGACCGCGTCCCAATTCCCGACGCTGTCGACCATCGCCCTAGCGATGGCCGGCAGCGTCAGGTCGGCACCGATGATTGCGACGAGTTCACGGCGCCGCACTGCCCAAACCCCGCAGGCCTCGAGCGTGTGGCGCGCCGTGTCCTCGTCGCAATCGCAGTGGTGGCAGGACGGTGTACTCTCCCTCCTTACGACCCTGTGCAGGTATTTGGCGAAGCTCCCATGCCCCGTCAACACCTGCACTAGTCGGAATGAGAGCACCCCGTGCCGCCTTTCCAAACACTGCATCAGCACCGGCCGGAAGGCCTCCACGGTTCGCACCCCGAACCGAGGCCTCTCCAGCCGGACTGCCCAACGGGCAATGACGTCTCGGCGGGCATCTACGTGCCAGGCGGTGAGCTCCCTTAACGAGAGCTCACCGCCCTCCGCTCGCACCCCCGTCACCCGCCGATACAATCCGGCGAGCATCTCCGCCTCCAAGTCCCACGGGGGAGTCCCGGCCAATAGGCACGCTGCCTCCGTCACCACCGTGCGGTATCCGTGGATGGCCCTGACCGCCATGACCCTCTGTGGTCGCCACAGAAGGGCCCTAAGTCGGACGGTCAAGGACCCCACTCACACCGGTGCGCCGTACAGGGCCATCGACCGGATGACCCCCGTGTACAGCCTTCGGCACGTAGCGCTCGGTCCGCCCACGTTCGGCATAAGCCACGATAGGGCGGACGCCGCGCCGACGAGCCGTGGAGCGAGCCTACGGAAATGCTCCCAGAACCACCATTGCCCGTCGAGCACCAGGCCCAAGTACCTCATATGGGCCCGGATGCTGATGTCAACCGATCGGACGGTGATCGAGACGCCGATGGGAGGGCTCATAAGGCGCCCATGGAACAAGAGGGCCTCCTTGTTCAGGGCGACCCTCAACCCCAGCGCCTCGATCCGCCTGACGACCTCTTCGGTGCCATAGGTCGCCAGGCTTAATTAACTGCACTGATAGCATAGTGGTTAAGATAGCAACTTACCATGTCAGTATCATGGGTTCAATTTCAACGCCGGACAATTATTTGTGTGATCAACAAATTGTTGCTGGGTAGAGTAGACTAGATAGTAGTAAACTGAGTCTAATTTGTGTCTGTCACTTATATTTTTGTGAGGTTCCTTAGTAGAGGGTGTAGCGGGCGAAATTCATAGTTTGTAGAATAACCAATAAAAATCAGCCAAGTGCGAGTCGGACTCGCGCACGAAGGGTTCCGTACCATTAACTAGGTAAACAACAGTGGGTACATAAATTTCATATTGTAACCTTCACCTGTTACCGTTTACAGATATCAAGCAAAAATAGGCAAAAAGTGGCGCGATCGCGTTTGTTGTTATAGCGGTAACAGAAATACACAATTTGTAAAAAATTCAACTGTCTAGCTATCATGGTTCCCGAGATACAGCCTGGTGATAGATAGACAGACGGATAGACAGCGAAGTCTTAGTAATAAGGTCCCATTTTCATCCCTTGGGTACAAAACCCTAAAAAGAGGGCTGTCCAGGGTCACTCAAATCGCCTTTTTTGACCCCAGGCAGCAAATTATGTTATAGTGGTATCACCCGTGCGCAGTCATTGTTGACAAACGAGCAAACAGCACACCTAATGGTAAATGATACTGTGCATGAACATTGCCAGGTCGCTGCCTATCGTCAAGAAAGTGAAGGAAGTGTAAATGCGTGCAATGAGGTTTGGTAATATTAAAGGTAAGGTATCATCAAAACCCACCACATCCAAACACGGTCAGAAAGTTTGGGTTCCAGCTCTCGCTCTGGACGGATCGGCTCGCGACGTTAGATGGACGACTGTCGAGTGTGTGATTCCATCACGTAAACGTACTTGGGCCAGCCCCCCACCCGACACGACAGCTTGGAAGTTTTTCTTCCTCACTCGTTCCGCCGAGTTCTTACGCGAGATAATTGCCAAGCAGAAGATGGCGACCTCATATGGACTATGGTCTAAGTAATGGTCGGTAGATTTGGCAGTGATCCTTGCGATGAATTCACGACGCTGCTCTACTCCGGCTACACAGATCTTTTCTTTTTTCATTGCAAACGGTGGCAAACGAACAAAGAGTACACATGATGGTAAGTGTTGCTGCCGCTCATGAACCTTTGCAATACTAGGTGCACAGCTAGACCGCTGCCAACCATGAAGAAAGTAAAGGGATTGTGAATATTTTTTATTGCAAACGGTGGTAAACGAGCAAACAGTACACCTGATGGTAAGTGTTGCTGCCGCTTATGGACGCTTGCTAAGCCGCTGCCTGCAGTGAAGAAACATAAGGCAGTGTGAATGCATGCCACACGCAAACGCCCTCAGAAAGTTGGGCTGCCGCCTCTTTCACTCACCGAACGAAGCGCTGTAACAAATTGCAACTACTCGGACGTAGATTTTTTGTGAGAGTATGGTAAAACCCCGGACGGACCTACCCGCGGCTGTAGACACACAACTGTCAACAGTGTGGTCCTACCACTATTTAATAAAAAAAAAGATCTCAAAAGTATGCCTGCTGTATCTTAGCTGGATCCACAATTGTGGGAGGGCTCCGTATATTTCCACATATAAGTCTCACGGGAGGGTTCCGCCCAAATCGCACGCTGCCTCGGTCGACATGGTATGGTATCTGCGTGTAGCATAAGCACCATGCCTTTCTGCGAATACCAGAAGAAAGTTTTAAGACAAGTGCTCAGAACTCATCCACACAGATGCACCGTACAGGGCCATTGTTCAAACCAGCCTCGCGTACAGCCGTTAACATGTAACACCGCTCAACGAGCCGGGGAGTAATTTGATAAATATGCTCCTAAAAGCACTGTCACCCGTCGAGTACTAAGCCCAAATATTTTATCTAATCCTCGATTGAGTGCAACCGAATTAACAGTGATTGCTGTGCTGATGGGTGTATAGTTACAAGGTCTATGAAACAGCAAATAATTCGTTTTATATAGAACTACTCATTGAATCATCATCTAGATACTAATTATGGCCAAATGTATCGCTTATTTAAATTAAACTCAGCCTGAAGTGAGTCCCCGCCCAACCGTCACCCGCACCAACTACCTCAACTGGGAGCAGAACAAAATAGGCGTTAGCTGAAAGTCCTCTACGCGCTTCACGCAGAGACCACTTCGCCACTTCAAATAATCTGGAATCAGCCGCTTAAGTATAGAAGCACCCCTGATAATAGCACCTCCCTTATATACCAGATTAGCAAACTATTAAATGACTTGGCGACATCTAAATACACTGCCAACAGCACCTCTCCACCAGTAAGCGCCTTAATGACAACGAGCCACAAACATAGAAAGGCTGCAATCGTCTGCCAGAAAGAGTTGGTCTGATCGAGACAACCTCGCTAACGTGCTGGCTGATGCGGGCAATCAAGATTCTCTACACTAGCTTGCCATCCAGAGCAACACGGTGGGCGTGTAGAACCCTGAACACACTACATAGTTATCTGTGATTGCCCCTGCCACATATGATTTTTACGCGGATGAAGTCGCGGGCAAAAGCTAGTAATAAAATAAAAACAAAAGCTATAATCGTTATAGCATTCCAAGATGCATTCATTTTTTATTCTAACAAGTTGAATATTATATTGCACATATCTTTCTCTAACAATGCAAGTATGTGACTGCTGGTGACGCTTTTTTTGTGTGTATTAGCTATTAGCCTCAGATGGCTTTCACGGCTTAGCCCGGACTATGGGTGAGCGCTGATGGCTCTCAACCCGGTGCTGGTGACGCGTTCAATTTTGAGTTTTTAGTTAGAATTTCAGTATCAAAACGGGGCTTTGAATTATACCTGCTCAAAATGATCACCCTCATAACATTACACTTAAAAAAATTAAGTAAAATATCAATAGAATTAAAATCGTGGTCATTGAATAACAATTATGAATTTTACTGATTTTATTTATTAATGACTTTGTGGCATAAATTTTTATAAGATTAAAAAGAAATTAAATACTGTTTTGGATTAACGGAATAATATCAACGTTCATAAAATAGTAAAGAGATAGTGCTCAGTATAGATGACTCATAAAAATGAATGGTTGTGATTTTACGTCGTACAATCATGCATAAACACTGAAATAAATTGCCGGATTATATCGCGAAAATATTGCAGATTTTACAATTTTTATTGCAGAATATTATTGTTTTGTTATGACATGGGCTATTTCTTTTTTTTACATGTGTAAGACACCATAAAGTTTTCTGAATTTCTGTTTTAACTTATATATTCCATTACAGACCACCAATAATAGAGAAATTGGCAAACTGAAGAAACTAAACACATTGGCGAAAGCAAGCTTGGTATCGTATACGGTCTTTAACTGGCTTGTCGAAACAAAATTCGCATATGGAACAGAATTAGCATAAAGTACCTACTTTACATTAGAAAAAATAACTGAATAATAACTTTAGGTTAATGATTTCTGATGTTTACGCGAGTATTACACATTGTAAATAAAACTACGGATTTTGTCGCGTCCGCCCGTAACCATGACCGCTGTAAAGTGTTCTAAACTTCGAGCAATCAAAAATCAAATACAAACGCGATAAAATCCGTAAAGAAGTTTTATTTTAGAATTAGTTATATTTCCTAATTTAAAATACGTAATTTTTATATTAGATTTAGTACGAGATACTTAATTAAAAATGCTTACCTTGGATTAGAATTAATATACGGTAGACAGTATAAATAAGGAAAAAATTAACTGAAAAATAAATCAGTTTTTGCTAACTTAAATACTTACCTTATACTACAATGCCCATTAGTATACATATAAAAAACGCTGTAAGAGTCAATTAATCAAAAGGATGAATCGTAGCGAATACAAATCCATAGTTTCAAACGGAAAATACAAATTTATAGCCGAAAGATAAAGATAAAGATAAAACTGTTTTATTGACACTTAGCTTAAATTTAGATATTACAGTAAGTCGAATGAAATATAAAGGTTTTATAAGAAAATTAAAATAATAGCTAAGCTTAACGGTAAATACAACACAAAGAAGAAAAACAAAAGAAAGGCGTTCTCTTTTTACATAGATAAAATTCGTGGTCTCATTTTTTTCTTGTATTTGGTTATAACAAGCGAATCATTAATTTAATTGAATTACTTCAAATATAATTTTACTTTTATGTTCTTAATACTAATAACAAGCACATCAGGTACACAAAGAACATAAAAGCTAAAAATTACGGTATAATATAAATATATTAAAGAGAGAAACCTTTTTAAAACGACTTTCAAAAGAGAAAAATCGTTATTTCACAAAGTGACTAAAAAACAAATCATACTTTTTAATATACATAAGAATACCTGATTTGGATTATTTCTTTATTTTTTTGTTTTCTTGTTGGCGAATCTAGTGCTGACCGTATCTTGATAACAGGATAGTATAAATCCTCATTACGTATTGTAGGTCAATTATTCACCTGAAAAAATCACTAGCATAATATCCAATGGACTTCAGTGACCCATCTATAAGGCATGGCTTTTAAGTTTTGTCGTTTGAAGAAAAAAACACAACTAGAACCTTATAGTACTTTTTATTGTTTTTCAAAGTATTCACCACGTAGCACACTTTTAATGCACTTTTCCATTCGCTGAAACCACTTATTATAACATTTATTCCACTCTAAAGTGGGGGTGTTCAAAATGGCTGACTTGAAAGCGTCGACTGCTTCTTCACCGGACTGGAACCTTTGACCACGAAGACTTTTCTTAATTTTAGGAAATGTAAAGAAATCGTTAGGGTCAGGACTGTATGGAGGATGGTCAAGAATTTCTACTTTTTCCTGCTTCAAATACTCAATCGTTTGACGAGCGCTATGTGGGCTTGCGTTGTCGTGGTGCAGGATGATGCGTCGCTTTGAGTTAGATTTTCGAAGTTCGGCAATGACTTGTGGTAAACAAACTGTGGTATACCACTCTGCGTTAACCGTTCTACGATCTTCAAGGGCATTAGTCGCAACATGGCCGGTTTTTCCAACGAACGTGGCCGCCATCTTCTTTGAAGTGCTTCGAGAACGAACAACTTTAGTCGGCTTTGGCTCGTCTTGAAAGACCCAGAATGTAGATTGTTGTTTGGAATCAGGATCGTAGGCATAGATCCAAGATTCGTCACCGAGAGAGTTTGCAGAGTTATCTTACACCATCTGACGCGGGCCGCCTTGTGATCGTCGGAAAGCAGATGCGGTATCCAACTGCAAACTAGCTTTCTCACACCAAGTGCTTCATCCAAGATCTTCTGAATGGTTGTCCCTGAGATGCCTAATAGAGCCTCTATCTCTCGATACGTCACATGACGATCTTCGAGAATTAGTTGTCTCACAGCAATGATGTTATCTTCAGTGAAGGCGGATTTTGGGCGTCCTTCGCGAGATTTGTCACTACTGGAATTCTAAAACCAGCGTTCGACAGTCCGCAGACATGGGGTTTCATCACTGAACACAGATGCTAGCTCTTTAAAATACTGAAGCCGTGTCAGGCCTCTTCTAAAGTTGTAGAAAATTATTGCACGAACATCT
Source organism: Lymantria dispar (assembly GCA_032191425.1). NCBI lineage: Eukaryota > Metazoa > Arthropoda > Insecta > Lepidoptera > Erebidae > Lymantria > Lymantria dispar. The sequence goes on along the minus strand of CM063449.1, from coordinate 13,498,089 downwards.
TCCTTAGAAAGATTCATTTTCGTACGTAACCTGACAGATTCCAATCAACGCTGTGACTAAACAATAGCATTAATCCTAATACTTTCAACTGTTTTGAGATTCAACATTTAAACACATTTGAATTTACAACAGTTCCAAATTCAAAATTGCCGGGAAATATGGAATCGACAGAACTTAAAAGGCATGCCTAGTATCAACTTTTACTTACGAATCCGTACCGTTAGATATTAGGAAGAATTTTGCTCCTGACTTGTCAATGTCTTAGTACTTGAAGATGTTGCACGTTCACTATAATATGCCTGCACACTCCAAACCATACGTCCACCATCCATTCGTTCAACCATCAGCTTATCAATGTCCACTACTGAAAGTAGACCTCCCCAGGGTAGGATAATAACTCAAACACGCTTAGCAGGCGGCTAACCGCCATTACAATCGTTGTGAAAAAGTTCTCAGCAGAGCTAGCTACTATTGCCTATTTTACTGGTGATTTCTCCCACTGGCAAGTAAAGTGGTGACACATTACTCTTAAATCCTCACCACACTTTACATTTGGATAATGTTTGGATACCTCTAGAAATAAAACGCAATTTTTAATCATCTTTAACTTTAGCCAAAAATCCTTTTCTTACGCATTACGAAGTAAACTAATGATGAAATATACTTAACCTTATTTTATTTACTACTAGCCTCTATACAAAAAGCTGTATTGAGGCATAGAAATGTCTAGTATTGTATTGAAAAAAGCTAAATTGTGTCGAATAAATATATAGTCCCTTATACGATGTAGAGATAATAATACAAAAGATGGTACAAAGAAAACAACTTTATTATTCACAAACACTATCAGAGCAGTACTGCTTTCCGAAATTATTTGCATCAGAAAGAAGAAGAAACTTAAGGAGCGAGTTTCTACGTAAACTACTCTCTCAATTGAGTGAAAAACATTCAAGAAGTATTTATATGTAGATAGTATATTTATTTCAATGGAAACACTATTGTTGGAAGGATTTTCTTGTACAGATTTCATTATCTGTTTTCAATTTACATATTGCTTGTACAGATGACGTAGTAACTATGGTGCCGACCTATCGTGCCGGTGTCATAGGTTTGATTATCATACTTTGTAGTATAATTCTTTGTACAATCCATACATCCTTTATCTGAGTCTGAATGTAATTAATATCAGTTAAGTATAAGCATCCTCCATATTAAAAAAAGAACTTTAAAACCGTAATAACTGAAGGAATTAGCAGCGGTTTTCCCTCAAATTTGCCCTCCATAGCAGTAATGCAAACCTCATATCCCTAAGACGTGTTCCCAAGAAATTAAAAAAAATGTAATTTTACCATATCGTAGGCCATAGCCATAGGGTACCAGCGGTCGGCCCAATGACGATAGAGAGGGAATACGATAGGTTTTGGGGCACCACGCCGCCCATCCATCACCCGGGACAATTTCAGCGGGGTTTGTCCAGACCATAGCTACAAAAACAAATATGAAGCTGTAGCCGCAGTCCTATGATTATATATCCATATCTTATCAATAAAACATCCTTGAACAATAAAAGATACCGTATTTTTTTTTTTCTAAATGCCACCTAAATTGTCATAAGACTTACTGGGTAATGTTTTTGTTCTTTAATTATACCATTCTATATTATTATTCTTTACTACACCTGGGTGCTGTCTTTCAAAACAAATATAAATGCTAGTATTGGTATTAATGTTGAATTATCTTTATATATAAATTTCTTGTGTACGTGTGTATGTCACTGAACTCCTCCTAAACAGCTTGACCGATGTTGATGAAATTTTTTGTGTGTGTTCAAGGGGATTCGAGAATGATTTAGATTCACAATTGAACCCAGTAGGTGGCGCTGCTATCGATTTCAAGGAGAATGGCATATATTTTATTTGAACAGAACAACGTCTGTTAGGTCAGCTAGTATATTATATATTTTGAAATAGATGCAAATTTAATTGGTATTTATCATGCTAATTGTATGATTTTTACGTATGTTATAACATTGATTTTTTAATTTTGAATTTTATAACGAAAATATTTCTAAAAATTTTTATTTATTTATTTAATTCTATAACTGTAAAACTTACGTGTTTTGTTCTTGATATAGCTGTCAAAATAGCAATTCTGATGGTACTCGGAGCCTTCGTACATCTATTTACTGAAGCGACTGTGATTGATGCCTGTTGTTCGTCACGTCATTGTTATTATTGAATACTGCTATCTAGTTGTATGTAATATTTTCACTCTTGATACGTTCTTTGTGTACACTGAAAAGTATTGTTACATGTCATTTGACTAATGTTTTTTATCACTCAATCATTTTGAAAGAAAATAACCATTTCTGCCCATCTCAACACTTATTTTTTATTTTAATAGTAATTACTCTGCTTGAAATAGTGAAAAAAGTACCTAATCTTGTGGTAACTAGCAGACCATATACATTTCATCATAATTATTATCATCATCACAGTACGAGGACGTATATGACGTCTCATTTCTGGGCTCGAGTCTACTCCACAAAAAGAGTGAATTTAACCTACTACCCTACTCTATAACCACGCTGGTCAGACGTGTTGGTTTAGGGCTTAGAATAATAACGTATAGAAGGATAGTGTCGAGCGTTCATGAAGCCAAAAATTATGAAATCATATTTTGTTTTTATTAACATAGATCGTCGAAATACTTTTAAAAGTAATGTTAAAAACATTCTTATGTTTTTGAAATGTGTTGTGACACCATTTGAAGGCACAAACGGTCATAATTACTTACCTATAATTATCTTTTTAAGAGTTGTGTACGTACGTACAGTACAGTGACCTTGTACACTACGGAACGGTACGGCGTAAGCTCCATTAGGCTACAATTTGAATGCTTCATTTTTTGTGCGCGGACTTACCTTCTATATGTTATTATTCTAAGGTTTACGGTTTCATTTCAAGTTTTTCATCTCTTGCATAGAGGTTATATGCATATTATATCAGTTAGTTGGCTTATACGATACCCACGGACAAGACAGAAGGTGGTGAATTGTATTCTTACTTCGTCACGACGAATATTTATAACTATAATAAAACAATAAAAAAACTATACATTAAAGATTTTTGAAAAAAGTATGAGCTGTTTTAGAATCATTTACAGACATATTACGAAAATTGTTGATTTTTGCCATTGTGTTAATTTCGGCTCTCGACAATTTATGGTCCGAATTACTTGAAATTTGTTTGACATTAGATAAATAGTTTAAAACGTTGTAATAACATTTTTAATTATTTTAATGATGAAGTAGTAGTATATATTCTGTTATAAAAAGATTTCTCAACATATATTGAGCCATCATCATTTCAGCTCCCACTCCCAGACCCACCACCACTCACCCACACACTCCTCCACAATAGAAAAGAAATTGACCTCACTATACCATGCCGGTCAGACAGGTTTTATTTCGAATTTTCCTTGTCTTGCATAGATGTTATATGCGTATTATATCCCTTAATCGTCATTTACAACATTCAGGGAGTGGTGATTAATATTCCTACTCTGTCACTACGCGGTAAAAGCAAAGCACGGAAAACGAATGCATAAGCCATAACTATGACTTTACTTCAAAATTTTGTGACTAGAACTGACTCAAAATTATATTGATGACAACTGTAAATTTTTACTTTATGTATAGGCTAGAGACAAGATACTTATTTTGTTCACTCTGTAGAAACGCATTTACATACTCATCCCCGCCGTTGACATATAGGAAGTAAGTGTGCGATTCGTCGGCCACCATGCTTGATCGGCAAGATCGGAAAGATCGTCTAATGACAGTCAATCTCCAACACCCCAAAGTTTTGACATCTGGCCACCTCTTATCATAATTTAGGTCGATGGGAGAAGATGCGCATAGCGGCGCCTAGAGATAGTATACTAAACTAATAGTCATCTCCTTGAAACTATCAATATTACCTTATGTACTACATAAATAAGTGGTAAGTAATCAATATAACAGATTATTCTCCTTTGAAAAGTTACTTGTCAATAACACTTCGATCAATATAAAGCCTTTATTAGTGAGCGATACTTGTATTTATGTCTTGGAAAAAAGATTGGAAAAAGATTAAAGATTGGAATTGAGTAAGTTTATGCGATATTTGAGTGACTAGAAATAAATTAATCCGAGTCAGACATTTTTAAAATTGATGTCTATCTAAATATATTAGACAATTATATAAAAAAATGTATTATTATTTTGTAATTTAGGATAAAAAGAGAAACCCACTATTTTCTCACAATTTAATAACATTAAACAAAGCTTAAATCAGAAAGGGTTTAGTGTCAACCTAAGACAGAAGATAAACTCGATTTACCCAAAAATTATTATTTTGTGTCCGTTAATTCTGTGCTTGTGAATATCTCTGTGACACAAAATTTTAATGATTAATGAGCATAATTAACATTTTTTGGGACAAATCCCATCACACATTTCCTCCAATGTAATTGGAGTTGTAATCCAGGGTCCACATAATTGAGTGAACAATATCGAAACGCCAATGATACTTGCACCAGTTAGAAAAGAAGAACCGCCTATAATCCATTTATCTATCAACAGACTTATCAGTTCCACAGGCCTGCACTACTAATCAGATTAATTCGCCGAATTTAGGTCCGTCAAGCGGTTCCCTTCCCGGCAAGGAAAAACCATTCTTTTTTTTTTGTGGTGGGCTGCGGTCGGCGCGCTCCACGCACCACTCCGTCCGGAGCGACAGAGGGGCGTTTAGCACGCAACACCCGCAACCCACCCGAACACCACGTCGCCTTCGTCGTTGGGCCGACCACCGGAGCAGGGTTACTTGTCATCAGTGGTCGGCCCAACGGAATACCCCCCTACTTGGGGTACCCTCCCTTCGACCGACGTCTCCCCCTCGGGGAGGACGTCGGTCTTTCCTCACGCGGTCGGCCTCTCGGCGGGTGACGGACTAATCCCCGGTCATGTCACCCGCGGCCTCGGCTAGGGCGGCATGAGGCGCAGGTATTCGCACCTACGCCGCCCCAAAGGAAAAACCATTCTAAATATACTGTAGCTAAACAAATTGACATAACCTTTCGTCTTGTCCCATGCCTATGATTTAAAAAATTACACTAAGATCATTGAGCAATGGTATTCACGCCCAAGAGAGATTCTTTTCTTTTTTTTTTTTCTTGTCAGTCATATTCAATTGTTGAAGACGATTACCTTTGTTTTCGATAATTATAAGGAAATAGATTTATACATCATGCTTATACATGGTTTTTTAATAGATAATGTTATTTTCCTAGCCCCTTTAATCGTTTTAATACTCATAATAATCGTATTAAACGATACCCACGGGAAAGAAATGAATAATAATACCGCCTTTTCATTCTATTATTAGTTCCACAGTTCACAGTCTTCTTTTAATTAATGGTGCTCTATATAATAGATTCATTGCTGTATAAGCCTATTTCATTAGACAGCAATCTGTATTAAAGAATAAATCTTTGTGTCACTGAGGACTTTACCTACAGCTAACGATAACAAATTACACTCGGACTTAGATTATATTTGTGGAAAGAATTTTCTTGGTGGGGATCAAACCCACGACACTGACTGCTGGAGATCAATTCGTAAAGAACTGCGCTATTTTTAGAATCAAAATAAAGTGTAGTTTATATAAACACTATCTAAATAGATATCAAACCGATCGGTTAACATCCTTAGACCAAATAAACAAGCCATGTAACAGTTTTATTAAGAAAATATTTGAACTAAAAATTTATAAAGTACGGAATAGATTCAATACAAAATAAACCCAAATAAATATTGGTTGTAATGTCAACAGCGTTGAAAGTTCCTGGGATTCATTAAACTTCGTCGTTGTTATTTTTCGTTAAATATATAGCTATGGAAATCGGGCTCCTTCACTTAAACGATATTTGAGAATAATTCATTCGTAAACATCAATTTAGTCCTTCAACATTATATAATAAACAAATTAAAATAACACGTTATTAATTCTTCAATCGTCGATTTCTTTTGGTGTCCATTATTGTTTATTACATACACACATATATTCACGCCTCTTTCTCATAGGGGTGGTAGGAGCACACTGTCGACAGTTATCTGTCTACAGCCGCGGGCCGGTCCGTCCGGGGCAGTACCATGCTCTCGCAGAAAATCGACGTCTGAGTAGTAGCGATTTGTTACTGCGCTTCGTTCGGTGAGCGAGAGAGCCGGAAGCCCAACTTTCTGAGGGTGATTGCGTGTGCAGGGTTTTGGTGGTGCCCTTTATCACCGAGCCTCAATGCACGCAATCACACTCCCTTCGCTTTCTTCGTGGTAGGCAACGGCCTTATAAAGGTCCATGAGCGGCAGCAACGCTTACCATCAGGTGTACTGTTTGCTCGTTTGCCACCGTTTGCAATAAAAAAAAAAAAAAAAAAAAAAAAAAAAAAAAAAAAAGGCACTTTTCACTTGTTACGATCTTGACATACCCCATTTTGCCTCCTGCTATTGTTTATTAACCTCGCCATAATACCGTAACCGCCAATTAAATCAGTCGTATTAGGTGTTATTTGTGGAAGAGGTGATGCTGCTATTCATTCCATGATTCTTCCTTAGTCTAATTATACAATTCCCCCATGAACGTAAATGGTGAAAATATAACATACTTTTACGAAACGTCACGGATTTTTTTAAATAATTAAACTTAAGTAGGTATTAAAACACAACAACGTTAAGCACAATTATCTCAGACTATATAAGTCCCATTTTTAGGCTCAGACCCCCTTCACAATGGGAGGGGAAATGGCTTACTATTCCACGCTGGTCAGATGTGTTGGAATAGGATTTTGTGTCGAGTTTGCCTTCTCTTGCACAGATATTAAATGCATATGTGTATTAATTAAATATGACACAGATAATAAATGAATAACACACTTAATATAATGACTATTCATTAATCTATATCCACAAATTAGGAACAGATGAGCTTAGGTGGAAACAATGTCTCATTATTCTTTCCAGCGAGTGTTATAAGCAAACATCTGTACTACTACTAGTACTGGGTATATTTTGTTAAGAAGGAACCTTAAAACCGAGCGGCTGTAATTTCATGTTGCCTAAGAACTTTCAAATGATGCTATTTTCATACAATTAATCTTTGTAAATATCGAGAACACTATAAATCGTAATAATAATAATGAAGTATTAATTGTGTCTACTGCAAATATTTTTGAATATCTTGAAATTAGACGTAAGTAAGAGGAACCCCCAAACCAGTAAAATATATATATAATTTATTACACGTAATTCTATAATTACATATAATTTACCAACACTTTCTGCAAACTTCAAATACACTATATTAAATATCCCACAGATATTAAATAACACAAACACGTTCGTGCTATTTATACCCGCTTTTCATTATTAAAACCATCAAGCGTGACGCTCAGCAGCTACGAATGTTGCCAGAGCACACTCGAAATTACCTTTCAATGGGTGATAACATCCAGCCGTCCTTTGAATGCATCTATACCTGAATGCCATGTAGTGATAGATATGAATTTGTATTTCAATCCTGCTAACTACTGATGCATATTACTGCAAAATATTCCTTCCGCAACGAGCTTACATGATGCAAATAAATAGCATATTCTCGAAATTGCCACTTTTCGATAGGTAACAACAAGTATATATTTAAAAAAGTACTTTAATCCATTCTTATGGTACTTTTTTCTATTAATTACCAATATACTCTCTGTACTGTATATTTGCTTTCAATGTTGTAAACTTTATACGAACAATGGTGAAATTTGCCTGAGTTTCCATGCAAAGTTTAATTTACTACTAGCGTTTTATAAGTTGTTAGCTTGCGCCACCAATTAGAGTGGTAGTGTTGGTTTTTGTGTAAGCTTAGGGCTTATTGTGGTCTAACACGTAAAAGAATAATGTTAAGTTTTTATCTTTAACTTGCAACTGTTAAAGAATTTGTAATTGAATTCTGCAGTAGGTAAGTATCCGAATTATAATAGAACTAACGAATAATAGACTTATAATTTAATAGATATTTATACTAAACTAGTCATTATAAAGCTATGGCGTCCTTAAATATAATGACGTCCGTGTTAATTTTTTTTATTGTTTAGGAACATCAAATACTTTACTAAACATTACACAGAGATACACTAAAACCTATCTACCCACTAAACATTATAATATACTTAATATTATATAAATCAAAAACCTTGAGAAAACATTAAAAAAATTAAGCAAGCTGATTTTATTTTTAAAGTACAGAAAATAAACGGGAAAGGAAGAGAATAATAAAAGTGATAAGATGTAACGCGTAAATATAATGTCCCTGAGTATGCTGAAACTACGCAAGGGGGTTAATATAATAGCATCACGAATGATCTGTGGAGTACGTTCAGACTGTGGTCTCTGTGCGTTGAAACTGTGGTCTCTGTGCGTTCAGACTGTGGTCAGATTCCAAAAATTTTAAATGAAATTTAAATGAGGTTTCCGCATTTTTGTTACTGTAATTGAGGCGAGCAATACTTTCAAACTATTATTGGCTTAACGTGATGGAATACGGGGTATATTATAATTATCAGTTATTAAAAAAATCTTTAATTCGTTTTAAAATTTTTCGCAGCGCATTCAGCAATTCAGCGCAAACATTATAAAAATCATCATTCAGCCTACCGCGGTCCACTGCTGAACGTAGACCGCTATCATATGTTGCCACAAAGTGCGGTGCTGTGCGGCCTATATCCAAAGACGCCCAGCAACTTTCATCAGATCAATGTTCCACCTAGTGGGTGTTTTCCACCGCATCGTCCGACACATAGCCACTATACAGTCCTTCTAATATAAAAAAATATTTTAAGACAATCCACAATTTCAAAAAGATAAGAGTATAAAAAAATTTCGTAAAGTAAAACTTACTTTTGAAATGGGCAATAAAATGGGCATCTATTCGTTATTTATATAACTATAGAGTACATTTTTAAATCAACAACAACTGTTCGCCAGCAATATGAGTAAATTTAATAAAATTACAATTTCCCTATAGTCTGTAATTTTTATTTCTATTAAAGCACAACTGGCATTTACAGTTTCGCAGTTTTTTATGCAAATAAACTTTAGAATATCATTACCATTATGTTTCTCTAGAGACTACTAACGCCAAAAATATTGCGTTTCTGTTATAGGAATAGCTGTTAAATAATAAAATAAATGAGAGTGGTTAGAAAATAGAAAGAGACGCATGTGTAGCTAGAATACAAAAAGAGGAAACATTTTATCTCGTATATAAGTAAACAAAGTTTACTTACTTTAACGAGATAATAATAACATAAAAAAAAATTCGAAATACGTAAGAAGAGTAATTCTAAATAAGAGTTCATTATAGCTGTTTTTTTTTTTCGACGAGCTCGAGCCCCCTTCAGATATAGGGGATAATTCACCTAGTAGGTATACTTTGCTAAAAAGACGACAAAAACACCATGTTTAATATCGAGTTTTCCTTATTTATCGTTATGTTATCTGCATCTATTTGTCGTGTTTTACTTTTACTTTTACCCATGGGAAAGGGGCTAATCGCTCCCTTTTATTCCACTTTAGTTTCTTACTCCGTTATTACATAGAAAGTTTTTATAATACTTTTTCTATATAGAGAAATTATACACCTAGACCTAATAAATGTAGATATAGGAAATAATAATAATAGGTAAACTATTCTTTTCGATTTTTGTTTTGTTGTGTAACTATTCTTTTCGATTTTTTTTTTGTGTGGAGACATCTGCTGACTTTCACAGCTCTGATGGCTTTCACAGCTTAGCCCAAACTATGTGTGAGCGCTGAGGGTTCTCAACCCGGTTATTTTCTCGGCTTATATACGTCCCATTGCTGGGCTCAAGGCTCAAGCCTCCGGAAGGGAAATCGACCTACTATACCATGCTAGTCAGACGGGTTGGTATAGGGTTTTATTTAGAGTTTTCCTCCTCTTGCATAGATATTATTTGCATATTATTCCCTTAGTCGTTTCTTACGACACCCACGGGCAAGATAGGGGTGAATTATGTAATAATGGCCATAGATAACATGTCATGAATTGAATGACATGAATCGTCATGAATTATGTTATTTCTTACGTAATATGTATAGTGTGCTTGATGACCATTATAAATAAAATTATTATTAATCGCTAATCCAGGACTGAATATTATTTAATAGTTCTTTATAGCATACGATTCAGTAATTGACACATTGAAAAAATCACCTCTTAAATTTCCTTACAGATAAAAATACATTTCCTATAATGGCTATGAAGCAATCCCAAACGTAATGGCTACATTTATACATACAGAATAATATACGAGCAGGTTTATAGGCACTGCAGTCAATGTATGGAAATTTATTTCACAGGCTCGGAAGGTTTTATAACCTCGGGGTTATGACTAAATTTATTTGAGCAGATTTATTAATGAATAACCTCGTCATATAGGCCTCGAGCAAAAAATTGTCGAAAGATACATATTTTTATACGATTGCAGCTGTGGTTAGAATATCTAGCATACATGTAAATGTTGGCGATGTCCAGAAACATGCTAAGGTTCTTTAATTGGCTTTAGATAATGGCTTGATAGTAAACTTTGTGATATATCTTTGTACTTTTCTCCTTTTCTTAGCCCATATACATCGCATAATTAGGTTTGGACCTCCTCCATAATGTCATAAAACGTGACCCACGCTGGTCAAGTACGTACGTTGTTATAGGATTTTATGTTTTCATTATCTTATTTCTACTTATCTTGATGATGGGATGTATTAACCGATAAAAAGTAAAAACTAAAACCCAACTACGGCAAAAAACGAGGTAAAAAATTATGAAATAAGATTTTCAGGACACAGGATTAAACAACATTACTGAAGAAATAAGATAATCGACGTATAGACTCTACCAAGATGCCTTCGTTGCAATTTGATAATAATGTCATACGATACGATATTAAAGTACACAATTATCAGTTCACTCACTTCCCCATAGTATAGGAGGCCTGAGCCCAACTGAATTATATAATCTTAAATTAAAATTTGTAAATATTTTTTTATACAATTATATGGTTTTCGTGTGGTGTGGGAGTAAGAATACATTTCACTGCCCCCCCTTTATTTATATCAATATAAATTTTATAATTTAATAAAATGATGGATTTGACATTCAACATTTATTTTATTCGTTTTAGAGCATTTAAATAAAAGCTTGTTTTTTATTTTTTTTGATGTGAAACATCTATAGGCGAGGGTGACCGTGATCGTCGCGTGGCGTTTAACGCCACGCCTCGCGGTCCCCTATTAATTAAAAAATATTAAATAAATATTTGGATGCATATACCTACATTTTTGTAACGAAACCATAGTGCGATTTAAAATTTTGTACAACGCCATCTAGTGAACTCAAAGTAAATTGTTACTTATAATGTATGTTAATGAAAATAAATGTTTATTGAATAAAAATCATCATTTTTTGGAAAAAAATCGCGATATTTTATTAATACTTTATGCCTTAGTTTTATCGTATTAGTTCCTGTCGTAATCTAATGTTCTTTTATGCATATATACTTGTTTTATAAATTAATGTAAAATTCTCTAACTTAGTAATATAAATATACCAGTAGGTATGGTATTTAGTTTACTTTCAGCTACGAAACCTGTTTTTTTATAGGCTTTTATTAGTTTCAGGTGTATATATATTTATTTCTTTGTATATTACCGACTTCATAGGAATTGGATTTTGACTCACTTTAAACATTCAAATTTCATTTAAAAGTTGAAAATTTAAGGAGGACCATAACGTGAAAATTATTTAGATAGCTTGTCTTATTATCATTACAGGCTTAAATAAATATATTGAAGCTGAGAGTTGGTCCTTAGCTCGATAAATGCCGCCATTTCTGTTTCCTAAATCACACTCTTCGTGCGGAAAGAATGTCTGTGAACGGATGAAAGCATTTCATTTTTTATAGGCTTTTATTAGTTTCTCTCTCTCTAACTCCTTAAGAATTGGATTTTGACTCACTTTAAACAGCTTGTCTTATTATCATTACAGGATTAGAGAGTTCTTTATAAAATATATTGTAGCTTAGAGTTGGTCGAATGCTCGATAGATGTCGCTATTTCTGGTTTATAAATCGCAAATTATTTCAAGCTACGTTTTAGAAGGTTCATTTCGTTTGTACTAAATGACGTTACCATAAATATGAGTCGTAAAGTCAATTTTAAAATGGATAATTTATTCGATACGACACCTACCAAAAAGTACTTATTGACTAAAATATCGAAATCCAAATGTATCGGTATCAAAAGAAAAGTACTCGATACCTAAAGATAAAGTAAATAAAAGTACTCGATACTTTAAACAGTATGTTACTTATCTTTCGATACTATTCATGAGTTCAGTATCGATACGTTATATTCGATACCGTGTCTCTACTCGTACAAAATAGTTTCGATGTTTCACATCTGTCAGGCGTCCTGAGCGACGGCTCACTTTTTTTTTATTAATATTTCTTTAACATTATGAAATATGTCTCCTACATCAATATTAATGTTCAATATGCCATTTGGAAGGTTATTTTTCCTCTAATGACAGAAAATAAATAAAATAAATTAAAATTTGCATCCCAAAAATTTTTTTGAATTGAGAATAAATCTATTATATAAATTGTTAAGAACATTTATTTGTAGATATCAATTATAATTATGTATTATAATCGCTTTATTAATGGTAGGCACCTAACCTATAACAATATAAAAATTAAAACATTCTTATTTCGTAAATAATTCTTGTACTAAAGAAATTTCAGCAAGTTTCTTCCACTTTTCTCGAGTCTGTAATGTATAAAACAAAGAAAAGTATGAATAAATGACTTCCATTGTTGAAACTCTCACTGTTTTATGTCTAGCTACCCGGCCCGGCCTCGCCTACTTACTCAAGTATCAAAATCCAAATGACGTCTTTACATATAAAATTGCTTTAAGCGCATAGTCTCTCAAGATGAGAAAAATTTATTCAGAGTCCAGCTTGATTACTGCGTTTGGATAAAAAAATCTTAATGCGATTTTCTTTAAAAATAGAATATGTGATGGCCACAATTTTGTTTTTAACTTCTTGATAAGATTATTAATATTTCGAGACTTACTAATAAATAATGATTAATTTATGAAAAAAACAACAGACTCATGTGACTCTGAAATTATTTAAAATATTAAAGACTAGCAACCCGCCCTCGCTTCGCTTCGGTTTCAGTCGCTTTACCCGCGGCGTAGTTCCCGTTCCTGTGGGAATACCGGGATAAAATATAGCCTATGTTACTCCCTGTTATTATAGCTTTCCATTGGTGAAAGAATTTTTGAAATTGGTTCGGTGGTTAAAGCGTGAAAGCGTTACAAACAAACAAACAAACATCCTTACTTTCGCATTTATAATATTAGTATGGATTTTTAACATTGACATGGTCACTATAAGATATTGTTAGGTTAGCTTATTACGTCGTGTGTACGTGTACATAACACGTACACTTTAAAACACAAAACTTTTTTACTCATTCATCAAATAAAATTTGAATAGGTATTATAATATAAATATTTCTATAATAAATTATTTTTTATACCAACAACGATTCACTTACGTGTAAAATACGAGATTTTCTTCAATCCAAATTTATATACATTTATTACTGTTAATATCTGGTTGACCGAGCTTCGCTCGGAATATTTTTATCCAATTTATTTAGATATATATTAATAAAAAAATAAATAATGAAAAATATATAAAAAATTACAAAAAGAGAATAATAATAACACCGAGATTCGAACCGACGCTGTTTGAATTCTAAAATACCAAAATTAGAACCTGTCAACTTCCCATCTGAGCTATCGTAACTCATGACGTTGACAACGAAATTTGAATTCATATTCTTTTAAAATTTAATGTCATTGTTTGTTTTGCTAAAAACACAGACAAAACAATATTTTCTATAAATAAAACCTAGCTAGATCGATTTTTTGGACCCGAAACCTCTAGTATGCCAAGTTTCATCAAAATCGTTAGAGCCTTTGCCGAGATCCTGAATATATATATATACAAGAATTGCTCGTCTAAAGATATAAGATTAGTACACGATCAGTATTAGTAAGTACATAGTAGTAGTAGGTAGTGATATATTAGTGTCTGCAAAACACAATTTGGTGGACGCAGTAAGACGTCGTAGAAAAGCAGTATTTTGTTTATCCGGAAGTCCTCTTCTCTATGTTTGCCTCTTTAATTATTTTATTTATTTATAATTTTGCCACGGATATTATCATTCATTTTATTGTATGATAAATTAAAATATTAATCATAATCGGTTATGTAACATAAAAGTATTTAATGACAACATGTTTATTATTAACTCTGTCACTAACAGGGTTGCCAGCGAAAGATCGGTTTTGGATGAGACCCAGCTAATGCTGAGATAGGACCCTTTCAGTTGAACGTATAGTTAGTTTTTAATATTAGTTAACTACTGATTCTTCTGGTGAATATTTTTTTCTTTCTTTCTTAAATACAAGTTCCTTTAAGTAAGCACTGAATAAATCAACCGACTTGGTATTATATGGATCTCACAACTTTTTACGATAGAAGAACTGAATTGCGAGACTTGGTTTTTCTTTTTACAAGTTATGTTTCTGATGGCATCTATGTATGTACCAACTGGTATCTCATATCCCTTATGCGCGTATTTTATATCGTACCCACGAGTATTAGAGATGATGATGATTTTTATTCTTACTCCATCACTACACTTTACAATCAGGTTTTTATTTTGTGTTCTATGGTGTACAGGAATGCAAACTTCGAAACCAAAAACATCGATGTATCGATACATCGATGTCAAAACATATATAAAATAACATCGATACATCGATGTTTTACAATAATGAACATCGATGACAACATCGATGTTTTTTTATTGAAGCATCGATATTTCAAAAACATCGATGTATCGTTTGCATCCCTAATCGTGTAGGAGGTAATTTCCTAGCAATTACACATACATGGGCTGAAAGGAAAATAAAAACAGTAATATTAAAATATTTCTTATCTTTAAACACTATTTTAGTCAATCGTAATAAAAGTCTGTCTATATGATGGTAATATTTTACATCAACGTCTTGAAATGTTCTTCCTTCTAAAGTGAACTTTCAATAAACTTATGAAGTCGTATCTCAAGTTCTGACGACAAAGGAAGGGTTACAGTTAAAGAGCTACTCAAAGTTCGAAAGTTTTGTACCCGTTTATTATGCTACGTGGATACTTAATTTTGACACTGAGTACTTACAAGATATATTTTGACAATATTTTTATTAATAGTTATATAATACTGCATACATAAAGCACTATTACACGAAATAGATATGCAACTTTAAAAACAGTTTTGAAACTCCTACAGGAGCAGCGGTGCGCTGCCTAAAAATGGTGTTGCTACTTCTTGCTCTCATTGCCAAAGGACACTATTTTTCTATTAACCTAATGTTACATATTTGAAATAAAACTATTTTTTATGGATTTAATCGCATTTGTATTTGATTTGGGCTTTTCAGACGATTTAAGCATGTGGACTCTCGTGATCCCAGGTGACCATTTTTTTTTATATTGTCGATGGTGGCAGACAAGCAGCAGACCTGATGGTAAGTGATACTGTCGCACATGAACTTTTGTAATACTAAAGGCATAGAAAGGCTGTTGCCTATCTTGAAGAAAATGCTCTTTTTAAACCTCGTTTAAAGGAGAACATGTCATAGCGCTCGGTAAATACAGCAGCAGGTTGTTCATTCCAGAGCTTGCACATATGTGGGAGAAATAATGGTTGGAAACGTACAGTTGAAGACCATAACGTTTCCAGGTGAAATGGATGAACCCTGCTGCAGTGCCAAGTGTTACGTTGGTAAAACGGTGACGCAAAATTGTAAAATCACAAACTTTCTTCTTTTTCATAGATCGTTTTTATGATTTTACAAGCTTCTATATAATTTCACCTGTTCCATTGTCTATCTGTATTCAAATCTTGCACGTTAAATTTCACTATTTCCAGGTCTCAGATTAAGCCGAAATTTTGTATAAACCTCTAGTTCTAATGACAATGCAATGCTTAATAGCACATGAGGAATGATTTCAATATAGCTGCCATTCCGAAATGGCGGATTACAATTTTCTTTTCAACCTCCTTAATATGAGTATCAAAAGAAACAGCTTAAAAACGATAAAATTAATGACATCATACTAAATTCAATACAGCCGGCGTTTCAAGATGGTGGGTTAATTTTCTCTTTTCAATCACCCTAATTTGAATATCAAACGAAATGTGTTGCAAGTTACAAAATTATAAAAATAAGTAAATTTTATATGGCTGATAAATCACTTTTGAATAATAATAATTTAATTTACAAACAGTAATGATATTTCATTGAAAACATAAATGTGAAAAGTGAAGTCAAAGTTCAGTATTATAATAGACAATAGACGCTGTTCTGTTCAAATTAAAAAAGGGGATTCCCTTTGAAATTGATCGCAGCGCCCCTACCGGGTGCGAGTATTAATCTAAACCATTCTTGAACCCACTTGAACATACAAAAAATTTCATCAAAATCGGTCCAGCCAGTTTAGAAGGAGTTCAATTAGAAACACACGATCAGAAGATTTATTATATAATAAATATAGTATGACTTCAACGACAAAAAACTTGGTATTTAAATATCTGCTAAGTTCTGTAGACATTTCGAAATTTATTTGTTAGAAGAAGGTATTGTAGTATATTGTCAGTACATTAATTGTAACTAGGTGGAAGGTATTAAAATAATAAATCAGTATTGAACCAACTTGCGTGTGTTTCACTACATGGTGACAGCGGTGTGTATTTTAATGGGTTAAAAAGTGATAAAAAGATTAATAGAAACCCCCGAACCATCATTTTCATCAATTTACGAAAAAGTTATTAAAATAAACTATCGACATGGAACACGCACGTCCTCCAATAGAATTGTCACTCGATGGCGGTCCAGCCACGCGGTCCAAGGTGTGGCGAAAATGGAAGAAGCTATTTGAAGTATTTTTAAAAGCATCTGGAGTGAGCAAAGAGCCTAAAGAAGTTCAGGCTAGCTTGTTGGTTAATCTCATAGGGTCGGCTGGATACGAAGTGTACACTACCTTCACATTTAATGAAGGTGAAAGTGAGGATGACATCAACTGTGTGTTGAAGAAGTTTGATAAGTATTTTGGTGCAAAACCGAATATTACTGTCAGGCGATTTAAGTTTTTTACCCGCAACCAAGAAGATGGCGAAAACGTTGACCAATATGTAACGGCGTTACGGGTATTGAGTCAGCAGTGCGAGTTCGGTGAGCTGCAGGAGAGCTTGTTGCGAGATAAAATAGTGTGTGGCATTGTTAATAACACGGTGAGGGATCGCCTTCTCCGCACAGACGATTTAACATTAAACAAATGTGTCAAGCAGCCGAAATGTCTAAGGAAGAAAGTAAGTGCATCGAGGGACCTTCAGAAGGGATGCAAGTGAATGCTGTCCAGAGTGGTAGCGGACGACGACGTGACGGCGCTGGGGCAAGACGACGCGGCGGTAACGCCGGGCCACGTCCGGCGTGCGCGCAGCTTCAGCAGAGCGTCTGTCGTAGGTGTGGTAACGCCCGATGCGCGGACGCCGAGCGGTGCCCAGCGCGAGACGCGTTATGTTACGTTTGTGAGACGAAAGGTCACTTCTCGCGAGTGTGTGATGTGAAGAAAACAAATCAAAAAGTGCTAAATCTAAGTGTAGATAGCGTAACAAGTGATAGTGAAGAAATATTTTACGTAGGCACAATCGAAGATTATAAAAAAACATGTAAGCGTTCTGCTAAGGAATGGGTTGAAATAATAAAGTGTAACGGCAAAATTATTTCACTAAAAATAGATACCGGCTCAATGATAAATGTTATTTCTATAGCAGAGTATGTAAACTTAGGTTTCTCAATTGACAACCTTATGCCGTTCATAAAACGTGTACAATCCTTTACAGGTGAGAGATTACCTATTGTAGGTACAAATCAACTAACTTTTATATTTAACGGTAAAGAGTATTGTTTATCATTTGTTGTTGCTAATATAAACTCAGAATGTACTCGGTCTGGAAGGTTGTATTTCTTTAGGATTAATTAATCAGATTAATGCAATAAATATTGATAAATATTCTGACTTGTTCAAAGGTTTGGGACGGTTACCGGGTAAATATAAGATTATTTTGAATAAAAATGTGCAACCAGTTATATGTCCAACACGAAAAATTCCCTTAGGTCTTAAAGATAAGTTGTTACATGAGTTACGTAGAATGGAAGGTTTAGGCGTAGTAAGGAAAGTTACTCATCCGACGGACTGGGTTAATGCTATTGTTTTAGTAGCGAAAAAGGACGGCGGTATTCGTGTGTGTTTAGATCCTCGACCTTTGAACCGTACAGTGCGGCGTGCGCATTATACATTGCCCACGGTGGGCGAACTGGCGGCCCGACTGCGCGGTGCCGCCGTGTTCAGCGTGCTGGACGCGCGCTGTGGTTTTTGGATGGTGACGATCGATGACGCCAGTGCTGACCTCTGTACGTTTAGCACACCCTTTGGTCGTTATCAATTTTTACGTTTACCTTATGGAATTAATTGTGCACCAGAAGTTTTCCATGCGAAGCTAAGACAACACTTAGAAAATTTAGAGGGCGTCGATTCCTTTATCGACGATATTATAGTGTGGGGACACAATAGGGACAAGCATGACCGTCGACTCGAAAATCTTTTACGACGCGCTAGGGATGTAGGCATTAAATTCAATCGTACAAAATGTAAATTTGGGGTACAGGAGATTACTTATTTAGGTCACAAATTTAACGCGTCAGGAATGCAGGCTGATGATTCAAAAGTGAAGGCAATCATGGAAATGTCGTATCCATCGGATAGAAAGAGCCTTGAAAGATTTTTAGGTATGGTTAATTATTTATCTAAGTTCATTCCTAACTACTCTGAAAGTGTGAATGTGTTAAGGTCGCTATTAAAAAAGAATTCCGAGTGGTTATGGGATTGTCAACATTCTGAAGCAGTGGATAAGCTTAAAAGCAAGTTAGGCAGCGCGCCAGTTCTGGCGTTGTACAGCGACAGACTGCCACTGGTGGTGTCAGTGGACGCGTCCAGCGTAGCTGTGGGGGCGGTGTTGCTGCAGGGGGGTCGTCCCGTCGAGTTCGCCTCGCTGACGCTCACTGACACACAGGCTAGATACGCGCATATTGAGAAGGAGATGTTATTGTTTTTGGGGTTGAACGTTTCAGGCAATATATTTATGGCAGGTCTGACGTCACCGTATATACGGACCATAAACCCCTAGAGAGTTTGTTTTGCAAGCCGTTAGTCTCGGTCCCAGCTAGGTTACAAAGAATGATGATGAGAGTGGAAGGGTACGAATTTAAAGTAGTATATACTCCGGGGAAAAGTATGTACATAGCAGATACGCTGTCGCGGGCCCCCTTGAATGATAAGATGTCTGATAGTCTTTCTGATGAAGTCGAAGTGCAATCGTGTTTCATGATAGATCATGTACCGTACAGTAATCAGAAATTAAACGTTATTAGAAAAGAAACAGAGATAGATGGGGATTGTAAATTACTAATAGGATATATAAAGAATGGCTGGCCTAGGAGTAGGCGTGATATTGACAATACGTTAAATGTCTTGGCCTTATCGCGGGGAGCTCCATTATGTCGACGGTATTATTTTCAAAGAGGAGCGTGTGTTCATACCGCGCGTTTTACGTGAGCTAATGTTGGCGCAGATACACGAGGGTCACTTGGGTATAGAGAGGTGTAAGCGGCGTGCGCGTGACGTCATGTTCTGGCCGGGCATGAGCGCTGACATCGAGCGTACGGTGCGCGACTGCGCTGCGTGTGCGCTATACGCACCCCGACCGCGCCGCTTGCCGCTACTACAGCACGAGGTGCCCGCGTTGCCATGGCACAAATTGGCTTCAGATATATTTGAATATAGAAAGAAAAAATATATTATTTTAGTAGACTACTTTTCTAATTATATGGAAGTCGGACAGTTGGCGGGAATTACCTCTAGACATGTTATCGATTTTATGATAGATCAGTTCGCGCGTCACGGTATACCGACAATATTAGTAACTGATAATGGGCCGGCTTACAGTTCACTAGAATTTAAGAAATTCTTACGTGAGTGGGAAATAGAACAAGAGACTTCCTCCCCACTATACCCGCAATCAACTGGGAAAAGTGAGAGAACCGTTCAATCGGTAAAAAATATGTTAAAAAGGTGTGTTGATTCTGGTCAGGATTATCGTTTGTCTCTCTTAAATTTTAGGGCAACGCCACGAAATGGGTTAGACTCACCGGCACAAATTCTTATGGGTAGACGCTTAAATACAAGGCTACCTATTACTTCCGGATTATTGACGGAGAAGGTTGACAATGAACGCAATTACAAAGTGTTAATGACAAATAGGGAGAATATTAAAAAACACTACGATAAATCGGCAAAGTCAGTTAAACCATTTTCGTTAGGAGACAATGCAACTCTGATTAATAATGGTGTTAGGAAGTCGGTTACTGTTGTTGGTCATGCGTCTCAACCTCGGTCTTATTTTGTAGAAGACGAATACGGGAATTGCTTCCGTCGTACGCAAAGTCAATTAGTTATCCGAACAACGCGCCGCTCTGGCACGAGTAAAAGCTATCATTTATCGCAACCGGGTGTATTTCAGGCTGCAACCGTCATTGATCGGTTTCAGAGTTCTGGTATTATTCGTAGACGTAGGCACGCGAGAGTAGCTAAGGAACAGCAGACAATTACTGTAAACAGCGAAAATACTTCGTCATTACATGAGCTTAGACAGGCTACAGGTAGTTTGTCGCCAAACACTGTGACCAGTGATGATAAGACAGCAATACTGAACGACAGTCACAAATTTGAAAGTCCGCGAAGTGAGGACGATATGTCGGCTACATCGTCGTCTCCGTCTCCACCTGCGGTACTTATTACAAGGTCGAAGGAAAGAACTGCACGAATGTTGGCCAATTTACAATTTGATTAGGTTGCTTTTCTCAGCTTTTACATGCATTTAAGTAGATAATAACTATACGTACTATACTACATTTAATTAAATATATCTATAAAAAAAATGTAATTAGTAGACAAGTAATTATATAAGTATCTGTAGTACCTACGTAAGTTACGTTTAAGTTAATATTAAAATGAGTTTTTTTTTTCCCTTCTATTATTATTTTCCTTTTTCTATAAAAGGAGGAAGATGTAGTATATTGTCAGTACATTAATTGTAACTAGGTGAGGGTATTAAAATAATAAATCAGTATTGAACCAACTTGCGTGTGTTTCACTACAGGTATAACATTCGTAACTAAAGATTCAGATAAATTGGAATTAACTCAAGTCTTAGCGCACTTAGTCTACTTTTAGGGCAGTTGTCTTCATAGCTAGCTTTATACCAAATATTTTATTAATATCCAAATTTATTTACAAACTAGCAATCCGTCCTCGCTTCGCTTCGGTTATAGGTTATAGTCGTTTTATCCGCGTAGTTCCCGTTCCCGTGGGAATACCGGGATAAAATATAGCCTAGTTTACGCCCTGATATTATAGCTTTCCATTGGTGAAAGAATTTTTGAAATCGGTCTAGCCGTTTTGAAGATTACCCGGAACAAACAGACAGACAGACAGACAAAAAATTTTTAATTGCTATTTTAGGCATAGGTGTTGTGCAAATAAACGTGTGAGCATGAAAAAAGCCTATTATTTTGACATTACAAACAGACACTCCAATTTTATTTATTGGTATAGATATAGATAAATCATCATCATCATTTCGGCTCATATACTGCCCAATACTGGGCTCGAGCTTCCTCCATAATAGGAGGGAAATTGACCTTACTATACCATACTGATCAGACAGGTTGGTATAGAATTTTGTTTCGAGTTTACCATCACTTGCATAAATGTCATATGCGTAATAAATCCCTTAGTCATCTTTTACCACACCCACGGGTATGAGGGGGGGTGGTGAATTATATTCTTACTCCACACGGAATAATAAATAAATAATTAATATATTTTACTTCAAAGAATTCTTTAACTAAAATTCATATAAAATGAAAAAAATTCTCGGTTGAACAATTTATACAACTAGATAAAATAGTAGCAACGTAAGCGGTCTAAGGAGACGCCGTTAAGCCAAACATGAACTCATCCTTCGATATTTAGCTGAATCAGTATTCTCCACTAACTATATAGGTTAACTCAAGGCTAGGACACACTCCATATATTATGTGATAAATATTTAGAAACGTGCACAAAGCACGCGTTTAGACTAAAATATTCCAACATAACATGCGTGTTATGTTTGAATATTTTAGGGAAAACCGCAGGTGCGAGAGGAATTTCATCAATTTTGTATTATTACAGTACCCTTCTCATATATGGGCACCGTCAAACACATATTTCCACTGAGCTGTACGTATCTGAGTAGTATATATGTTTACTTGCGCAAATATGGTATTCACAAAAATAATAATATACGTACGTGTACACGTGAAACAGGGAGCCTAGTATGAAAAAAGATAAACATAAAAAGAATAAGCCTATCTTCCCAAGTTTTATACGCAGAAACATCTTGTTTTTTTTTTCACTTTTCATGAATAGAAAACGTAAAACGTTTTTTCACCTTACCTTACAAATATATCTAAAGGCGTTGTACATAATAATAGAATAAAAAAGCCTACTTACAATCTTCAACTATACCTACGCGTCTCGTCTCACCTCGGTAAACTTGCAGGCGCCAAATACGTACGTACGTGCTCAGTATTATAGAATTTATCCTCGTACGAAAAGCAAATGGACTCAACAGCATAGCCAAATGGATTTTATACACAAATATCCATCTTCATAATAAATAATTTTATTCTTAAATTTAGAACACATATCTTTAAAATAAATAAACGTCAAAATTTACAGCGACATTTAAAGTGAAGTTAGAAATAAGTTTCAGAAATTATTTTGCAATATATTCTTGTGATACGATCGAATAGCATTGTAGTACATGCACATCACCAATCCTATATTTCTGTGGATGTTAAAGGCTACAAATGAACGTAGCAAATAGATACATAGATATTGATTTTCCGTATGGTAACTGAGTAAGAATACAAATCACTACTCCTTATCTTGCCCGTGGATGGCGTAAAAGACGACTAAGTGATATAATAAGCATATAACATCTATGCAAGATAAGAGAAACTCGAAATAAAATCCTATATCAACCTGTTTGACCAGCATGGTCAATTTCCCTCCTATTGTGGTGGAGGCTTGTGCCCAACAATGGGACGTATATGAGCTGAAATGATGATGATGATAAAATAGGTATCATCACTGTATAAGAACAAAAAATCAAACTAAAATTCCATTGAAAAATGTCTAGTGTGGTATATTTGAGCAATTTCATTCCCATTGTAAAAAGACTCATGTCCAAGAATTTAATTTGTGTAAAGTTATAAATAAAAAAAAGAACTGCTCTATCAATCATATACGCAACCCATTTTTTAATTTTACACTCAACGTATACAAACCCTAACAATAGGACGTGGGTGGTAGCAAGTTGGCGTCTCGCCAAACTCTCAACTGCTCTCAACACATCTAGTGCCCACTTCGTAGTGCCGGGTTATATGTGAACGCAGTCTTACGAACTGTGAGTAGTCGTCTATCTTTACAGCCACAAAATGAAATAGCACACATCTTAATCAAAAATAGCTCCTATTATTTGTTCATTTTAAGGTTATTTCAAAATTGTATTAGATGATAGCCAAATTATTTTATATTTTTGGATATTCTTACCTACGTTTCTGAACCGTTATATATTATACTCTCACCAGTACCTAGTAACGATAGTATGAAACTTATTTGGAAGTATACTTATGTTCTTCATAATCTCTTTAGCATTCAATATTTAATACCATTTTTATTTTCTACCTGGTAAATCAAAATTGCTCCAAATGGTTTGTATTGCTCTTAATATGTAAAAATTGAAATCTATAAGATTGCAATTCAACAAAATATTAACGCAATTTCTAATTAACTCCGCAAATTTGAAGCATAATTTGAACCTGTGGCCCACAGTCTCACGTTTATCTCGCCAATCCGGTAGTTTATTAAATCTTTATTAATAATATTATACATGTAATTGAAATACAAAACACCTTCTGCTACTGGTATATAATTATACCAGTGGCGCTGTGGTAATCCACAGCGACAGTTACAAGTAATGAAAACCATATATCTCTCGATACCATCTCCTAAATTCTAAGCTATATAAACCATTTAAACTATCTCAACAATTATCTATAGAGACATACATAACTGCTGATGAGACAAGTTTCCCGTAAAGCAAATGGCCGTCGTCATTAATACAAAGTTATATTATATCTGTAGTACCATTTCAGATCTCGATTTTAGCTTTGACATCATCGGTGCCCGCAACTTGCTCGTTAAAGATCAAACAGTTGAGCTTAATTGCTATCAAAATATATCTGCCGAAGTTACTTGAAGCTAAAAGCAGTGTTTTTAATTGAAGTCAATCAATTTGACTCTCTTCAACGATATTAAACTTTATTAAAAACTTATATCGAGTACTTTCTTTAAATTATTATATATCCATCCATCGCCTCAACGAAAATGATATGTTGCAACTAGGTCTTTCCAAGCGAATTTATTTATTTAGCTTTTTTAATTTTAAATAATGAAACGTATGTAAGTTTTGCAAAATGATGTAATGTTGTTCATTTCAACGACAAAATAAGTGACATTTAAATGGGTGCCAAGTTCAATGGTCAGTCCTGAAATTTATTTAGAACAACATAAAATATTTTGTAACAACTTCAAATATTATTTCTTTTTATAACTTAGGATAATATATTGAAGTTTAAGGTAAGACTTGACTAGTTCGAATATTTCATGATAAATTGAATAACCACGTGGTTTTTATTAATCTACTTTATTTGCCTGTTTACGGGGTATAAATGTATTTTTGTGTTGATTTCTATATTCTCTTGTACCTTTGAAATGTTCGAGTGAATTGACTATTCAGTATCCGAATTTTTCTAAGCATTTTTTGTTTATACTCAATTTGGCCAAGTCAGGGCGGTATAATATGTGCAAGCGGTTGTGCTCTACAATAGAATCTTGTAGCGACTGCAGACGGCTTTCACAGCTTAGCTCAAACTATGGGTAAGCGCCGAGGGCTCTCAACCCGGTTAACTGGGCAGCAAGACTGCGGCTGCCGCTCGCTCAGGTACGTTTGCGTCAACGTGTTATCGTACCGCTCTCTCTCCCCGCTGCTCCACGGCCACCACACCGTACGTCGTGGTATAAAATACCTATTATTTAATTATTTATAAGTCCGGGTTGAGAGCCCTCAGCGCTCACCCATAGTCCGCGTCAAGCTGTCAAGGCCATCTGCGGCCAACAGCTGTACACACACAAAAAAAAAATTGTTTATAAGTAGTAACTATTGATATGAGCTAAATATTGGAATAATAATTAATACGAAATTTAATAACGTAATAAATACGAACCTGAAGACCTTAAAATCCACATAAAGACCGGCTATCATCAATTTTGATAGGTGATTCTTACATTCTAGGCACTGTAAGTGCCCCTAATATAATCAATTAATTGAACAATTATAGCAAATGATTTCTGATGTTTACGCGAGTATTATACATTTTAAATAAAACTACTTTACGGATTTTATCGCGTTTGTATTTGATTTTTGATTACCCGACGTTTTAAACATTATTAAAAACAAATCCAAAAAGACCACCACAAGACTGCAAGACACCGTGAGCTCATATTGTATAGATTTGATCCACAATAATAATAACTAAAGATAATTTTATAAATTAAAACCTTTTAGTAACAAAGTAAGCCGCCTTCAAAATTAACTTTAATTTAGCATCATGTTACCTGAGTTTTCTTGCCGGATCTTTCTCAGTGTAACCGTGTTCCGACCCGGTGGTAGTATACTAGATTATTAGTTAGTTTTTAAATATAATTACTATTAATTTTAATGTTTAATTATTACTAACCATAAACAATATAATTTTTTCATATAGAATCATTTTCTTCTTACACTGGCAATAAATTTTGTATCAAAATGTGGGTCAATACTTAATAACTAATTTTCTGTATCGGGTAGATAATTATAAATTTTCTGCAGTAACGATGACTTGTTGGACGTGAGACATCTTAGTCCACCCGTGATCATGAACGCTGTAAAGTGTTCGAAACGTCGGGTAATCAAAAATCAAATACAAACGCGATAAAATCCGTAAAGTAGTTTTATTTAAAATTATAGCAAAATAATAAAAATTTGCTAGTTTCTGATTTATTCCTGTGTATTCACCTAATTACCTATCTATGCCAAATTTCAGCTTTCTTGATCAACTGGAACTGGGTTAGAATTTTGGACTATAGGTCAGTCAGTGCTAAAAACTACGATTTTTGGATGTTAATATCTAAATAACTGTTTGAGGATGATTATGAAATTTGGGGCACATATGTATCTTGGAAGTCTCAATATATGAGCAAATTTGGGATGTTTATATGAAATAGTTTTTGAGTTATAAGAAGGTAAAAATTGACTCCAAATGGTTCGTATAATATTACACACCGTGGCGCTCACCATTCTGTAAGCTTGAACTTGGCTTGATACGCTACCGCGTGTCTAGAATATTTAGCCCTTAGATATCGTAAAAGACAACCAAGGGTTCTAATACGCATATGCCACCTATACAAGAGATGGAAAACTCGAAATAAAACCCTATACCAACCTGTCTGACCAGCATGGTATAGTAAGTTCAATGTTCCTCTTTTGTGGAGGAGGCTTGATCCTAGCAGTGAGACGTATATGAGCCAAGATGATGGTAATGAGACTGATGATTCCCATTTGGGTGAAACTACGGAAGTTTGATCAATTTTAAAAATGATGAATCATCATCATCATCTTGCTCTTATCCCAATTACTTGGGGTCGACGCAATATGTCATCTATTTTGACATATTGCAAAAAGTTTCGGCAATGACTTTTATGACCGGCCGCCCGCCTGACGTCAACCCTCCTTGGGAATGTAATCGTTGACCAAAATGGTACCAGATGGAGTTGGTCTGGGTCAATCTAGAACTCTTAGTCGTCTTTTACGACACCCACGAGCAAAGCAAGGGTTGGTAGTATTCGAAGCCGCCACCACACAGCTAAAAATGATGAATATAAAAATGATGCAATAATAATACAAAGTTTTATTATCAGCGACTTATATTTATCATTGTATTTTCACAGGAATTTGAACTACGAGGGTGGAAGTAATATTATAAATGTGAAAGGATGTGGAGATGTTTGTTATGCAATCACGCGTAAATCGTTGATCAGATTTGGATATATATATACCCTTGGGATAATAGTTCAATTTGAGCAAGTTAATTATGAGTAAAAGCGTGTATTATATAAAATCTGTATAAATTAGGCACTTTTTTTTTGGGGGTGAGTTACGGTCGGCGCACTCCTCGCTCCGCTCCGTCCGGGGCGACAGAGGGGCATAAGCACGCACACCCGTAACTCACCCGTATAGCACGTCGCCTTCGTCGTTGGGCCGACCACCGGTGCAGAGTTCCTTGACTTCAGTGGTCTACCCGACGAAATACTCCGAGGAAATACCCTCTCCCGTCGACGTCCCCTATCGGGACGCCAATCGCCGTTGCGAGGCTAACCTCTCTGTGGGTGCCCGAACTGCAGCCATTGCATAAATTAGGCACTGCAGTTGACTATAGCAAAGTAGATGATCCCACCTTATACTAATTTAATAAGCTACCACTTACTGTGTGGCAAAGGAATGTTTGTTACTACCACCATTATATTCATTATCATCATCTCAACTCGTATACGTCCCACTGCTGGGCGCAAGCCACGCTGGTTAGGCGGTTTTATTTTCCCTAGCCGAGGCCGCGGGTGACTGGATCGGGGAATTAGTCCATCACCCGCCGAGAGGCCGACCGCGTGAGGAAAGACCGATGTCCTCCCCGAGGGGGGGAACGTCGGTCGAGGAGAGGGTACTCCTCAGGGAGTATGCCGTCGGGCCGGCCACTGACGTCAAGTCACTCTGCTCCGGTGGTCGGCCCAACGACGAAGGCAACGTGTCACGGGTGGGTTACGGGTGTGCATGCGTACGCCCCTCTGTCGCCCTGGACGGAGTGGTGCGAGGAGCACGCCGACTGTAACCCACCCCAAAAAAAAAGCCGGTTTTATTTCGAGTTTCCCTTCTCTGGCATTTATTTTATATGCATATTATATCCCTTAATCGTCTTTCACGACATCCACGGCAACGACAAGCAATGGTAAATTGTGCTCTTACTTCATTGCCATACAGAAAATTATACTTACTATTAAAACCTTTAAATGATAACATTTTATCTTTTCAGAAGTAATATTATAAATTGTTTGCAGGTACTCCTCTCGCGTCAAGAGCGGGAGCGATACTCACATAAAACACGAAATAACAAAAAGGAAAATTACGTTTAATGTAGACCAGCCGTTTTCTATGACCTTCTTGAACGCCAAAAAGCGTTAAGAGGCCCTTTGTGCGAGTTTGCGACGTATTTTTATTATTTTTCTTTGTCTCGAGCCTCCAGAAGTGTGCTTCATCTGTTAAAAGAAAATATTTGAACCGTGAAATAATTGCGGCAGTAATTTTTAGCTCTCATTTAGCAACCTTTTTATTGCAAAAGCGAAAAAGTGGTCCTTCATTAATTTAGGGTAATTATTAGGAAAAAGAGCTTTTTCTGTGGAATAGCAAAAATGAAATGTATTTATTTAACTTTGAGTTTAGTAAGATTCAGTCTTGTGTTCAGTAAAATGAATTTTTAATGTTTAAGAACCATGGAAAACAGGTTTCCTTTCCTGTAATATTTCTGCTTAAATTTCATTTTATTAATAACATAACAATACGAAAAATATTTTGAATCTTTGTTATTTTTAAACACTGTCTCAATAATTTAATGGTCAATTAGATTTATGACGATTCTTAAAAACCTTTACCAGATTCAAATACTGGAGCTGATAAAGTTGCGACGAAAGGACGGCGCGCGGGACCATAACCCACTCGTACCCACGTCGCCTTCGTCGTTGGGCCGACCACCGGAGCAGGGTGACTTGTCGTCAGTGGTCAGCCCGGACACGTTCGTGCTTGCATAAATTTGATCTGGTCGGGTTTGGTAGTTCGTATAATCGCGAATCAGTGTAACTAAGGGCCGGATAATCGAGTTTCTACTGTATCTATACTAGCATTAAGCTATATTTGTGTATTAACACAGATTTAGCCTAGATAGATATTGGCTCGGTCTGTACGTGACGCTAAATAATACGTGGTAAAATGATTAATCTGGTCAAATATGAAGAGGACGATAGGATATGGAGCCAAACATCCTATTGTGGCTCCAGACGATCGAGAAAGAGCCTCGGGAATATATTCAACAAAAACGTAGGTGTGTTTCAACAGTACCTATTATTTATTTTCATATACTGAACTATCTGTCTGTCTGCAAAAGAAATTTGTTCGCACTAAGCCCAAAGGGGGTTATAATATAATCCCTAAGAATTATTAGCTTTAAGCAAGCATATAGATGTAGAATTCTTCGAGGCTTTATATTTCGCAATTATATTAGGGTCTGCTTTCAAGCTTTAATCTGCTTTAATTGTGGTAAAATATTATTTGCCTTGTGGCGGCGGAGTAATTATACCATTCGCCACGCCCTCTCTTGCCCGTGGGTTTCATAAATAATGAATAAGGGAGATTATACATATGCATATAACATCTATGCAAGAGAAGAAATACTTGAAATAAAACCCTATGCCAACACATTTGACCATTGTGGTCATAGTAGGTCAATTTCCCTTCTATTGTGGAGGAGGCTCGAGCCCAACAGTGGGACGCATATGAGTTAAAATGATGATGATGATTATTAGCCTGTAGTTTCATGTTGCATATGTCCGCTACTGGGGTAATGGAGGTAGCGTCATGCTCGTGAGTGTCGTAAAAATGACTTGCGGATATAATATGCGTATAACAGAACAAGAAAAGAAAACCCAAAATATAACCCCATACAAACCTGTTTGACCTGTGTCAACTTCCCTCCTATTATAATTGGTTTAGATTAAATATCAAGGTATTTGACGTCACTAATACAACTCTGTTATTGATGTTGATGATATCCAGGATCGACTTAATCGATCGACGAAAGGGGGTTAAATCCATACACCCGTTCACTTAAGAACAATCTTTATGTCTAATAGATTTCCTCGGATATTTTTCTTCGGTGTTAAGGTAACCGATAATTAACAGTTTAGGATTTCATAGGAAGGTACACATGTTAATTTTTTAGGGACTTGTATTGCTTGGGAACTGTTTTGAGATAAACGACGTCTTTTCTCTTTGAATATTTCATCATCATCATCATTTCAGCTTATATACGTCCCACTGTTGGGTTCGAGCCTCCTCCACAATAGGAGGGAAATTGACCTTAATATAACTTTACCATGCTGGTCAGACAGGTTGATACAGGGTTTTATTTAGAGTTTTCCTTCTCTTCATAGATGTTTTATGCGTATTATATCCTATAGTCGTCTTTTACGACATCCACAGGCAAGATAGGGAGTGTTGATTGGTATTCTTACTTCGTCGCCACGTGGAATGTTGATGTTGCACTAACTCCCTAATTTTTAAAACTAATAAGTTTTAAATAAATAAAATTATTCTTTGATAACTTTATTTATTTGTCTCAACATGTGTACAATAAGATGTTACATAATTTATAGAACCAACATGTTCTGTCCATTAGAAGACATGCAAACTTATAATAATAGTGTATAAGGTTTTTTTTTTTTTATTGCAAGCAGTGGCAAACGAGCAAACAGTACACCTGATGGTAAGTGTTGCTGCCGCTCATGGACCTTTACAAAGCCCCTGCCTACTGCGAAGAAAGTGAAGGGCGTGTGAATGCGTGCATTGAGGCTCGGTGATACCAAAGGCACCACCAAAATCCTCCACACGCGAACACCCTCAGAAAGTTGGGCTTCCGGCTCTCTCGCTCACCGAACGAAGCGCAGTAACAAAATGCTACTACTCAGACGTCAATTTTCTGCGAGAGCGTGGTACTACCCCGGACAGACCGGCCCGCGGCTGTAGACAGATAACTGTCGACAGTGTGGTCCTACCACTAGTGGTAACACAATTCTAGTATAATTATACTAGAATAATTTAATTGGACAACATACATAGTAAATTAGAAAACGCATGGCTGTGTACCGCGAAAATCGAACTAGAGACTTCAGATAATTAGTCTATTGACCCACCACCCGGTTATCTCAAGCCTGCTTAACTTCCTACTTATTATTTTTTTTTATTGCAAACGGTGGCAAACGAGCAAACAGTACACCTGATGGTAAGTGTTGCTGCCGCTCATGGACCTTTACAAGGACCGCTGCCTACCGCGAAGAAAGTGAAGGGAGTGTGAATGCGTGCATTGAGGCTCTGTGATACCACGGGCACCACCAAAACCCTCCACACGCAAACACCCTCAGAAAGTTGGGCTCTATATATATATATATATATAAACTCATTTGCAAAAAAAACGGGCGGTTTTGATTTTCATTCATATTTAAAAAGATACAATACCAAAAAGGTTTCAATCGTTTGTACACGTTACTGGTCGGTTTTAAAAATGCTGTGGTATTTAAAAAAGTACGTTCTAAATTCAATTTTTCATTTGATGTTCATTTTTACAGAAAACCCCTTTTTATCCTACATTTTTGGCGCGAAGTTCCAGAAGTTAACATCGACTTTCATAACTTTTATTCAATTTTTATCGATTAATTTCATATCCTTGACTGTCAAAGCTTTATTTAATGCTGTTTGGCTGTATCAAAAATGGTAGATAAAGTGGTAAAAGCTACCAAAATTATCGCGCTGCTTGAAGAGGGTTGCAGCCAATGTTTCGTGGCTAGGAGGCTAAATGTTAGTCGCTCGACAGTCCAAAGGACCTGGCAGCGATATCAGGAGACTGGTTCCGTCGAGAGAAGGCCTGGTTCTGGAAGAAAACCATGTACCCAACCACGGGATGATCGTTTTCTTGTGAGTCGCGCATTGAGAAATCGCAAATCTTCGTATGTGGATCTTAAGAACAACCTCCAAGAAGTAAGAAATGTGCATATTAGTCTATGGACGGTCAGGAGGAGGCTTCTCGCTGCCAATATACGCAGTCACCGCCCGGCCCGCGGCCCCAAATTACTCCGTGAGCACAGAGTTCACAGGCTTAGGTTCGCTAGAAATTGTGAATCATGGACTCAAGATGATTGGAATAGGGTTTTGTTCTCTGATGAAGCCAGGATATCTCTGTTCGGTGAAGATCGACGTCGGCGAGTGCTAAGAAGACAAGGAGAACGCTTTGCAGAGGCATGTTTCGAAGAAATCACACCTTATGGTGGGGGCTCTGTTATGTTTTGGGCAGGAATAAATTCAATGGATCGTACAGAGTTAGTCTTCATTGTAAACGGCTCACTGACTGGGCATCGATACATAACGGAAGTTCTAATTTCTCATGCACAACCCGCATTGGCCGCTCTAGGTGAAGACTCGATTTTTATGGACGACAATGCTCGCGCCCACCGATCCCGCGATGTTAATGCGTATGTGCAAGAGGTCGGCATTCGTCGTTTGGATTGGCCAGCTCGAAGTCCCGACCTCAATCCCATAGAGCATGTCTGGGACGTTCTGAAACGGCGTGTGAGATCAGTACACCCGGCTCCGCAGACCATCAGAGAGCTGAAGAATGTGATTACTGCGGAGTGGGAACGTATTCCGCAAGCAAGTATCCGGGATATACTCGCTAGCATGCCCAGACGAATTCAAGCTGTGATTTTAGCTAGAGGGGGTCACACTCGATACTAAACATTTATCTGCTTTTACTTTATTAAAGAAAAACAAACAAAAAAACTTTTTTATTTTTACTTCATGAGCATATGCACTACTAGCGAATATACACTACTAGCGAGGTTTAGCATTATTTCCCATAAATTGTATCTAAATTTTATGAAATACTGATGAAAACGATTATTTTCTTATTAATTTAGCAAATTGTGTGGATAAAACTACCTATAATTATCAAACAAAGAAATATTAACATTTGAAATGGTTCATTGCTTAGGTGCCCGTTTTTTTTGCAAATGAGTGTATATTAACTTATGTTAACTTCGTGACTCCTCATAGGTATATGGACTTCGGTAAATATTAATAAAACTGCAATTTTTCACATTGTAGTTTAGCGCCATCTAATTAGAGATAACAGAATCGCTGTCATAGCAGACTAGTAGTAGCTGGATTGTGAATGGAAAGTAATAATGCTTCACTAGATGTCGTTATTCGCAATTCCATATTAACTTACATCAGAGTTAAATGAAATTTTGATAGATGTCACTCTCAGCTCAAAACAATGGCGTTAAGAGAAAAATTATTTTATCATGCAATTTATATATCAAACATACCCGGCAGACTTAGTTTTGCCCGGAATAGCAACGCCACATTAAATATGAAATATTAAACATTTATATTGCCGTGTGTTCATGGAGTAAGAAAACAATTCACCATCCTCTTATCACACCAACGGGCAATTCTTGGGTATCATAAAAGAGGACTAAGGGAAAAAATGTGCATAAAACATTTACGCCTGTCAAAGCAAATTCGAAATAAAAGCCTTTTCACCCGCTTGGCATGATAGACCGATATTGTAGCAGATATTTTTTTTTGGGTGGGTCAGCACACTCGCCGCCCCTCTCCATAACCCACCATAGCACGTCGCCTTCTTCGTTGAGCCGACCAACGGTACCGAGTTCCATGTCCTCCGTGGTCGACCCGACGGAAAACCTTGCGAGGTAACCTCTCCTCTTGAAGTCCAGGACATCGGTCGCCGTCGCGCGGTCAGCCTCTCTGTGGGTGACGGACTCAAATCCCCGGTCTGGTCAACCGCGGACTCGGCTAGGACGGCATCAGGCGCAGGCATCGCTGCAGATATGAAGGAGGCTCGAGCCCAGCAGTGGCGTACATAACATAAGCCAAGATGATGATAATGAATTCCGCGATTAAATAGTTACTTTTAACGTATTTATGGTCGAATCATATTTTTTGAAATTCATTTTTTATATTTATTGCAAAATTAAAATAAAAAGGTGTAAATTATATTTTATTTGTCCATTCCACCTAAGTTAGGCTATTAAAAGTACTACCGTAGGCTATAAACAGATCCTATACGACCCACTCCTGGAATGGAGCCTCTTTCATAATAGGAGGGAAATTGCCCTTACTATATCATGCTGGTGAGACAGGTCTAATTTCAAGTTTTCCTTTTCTTGCATAGGTGTTATATGCCTATTATATCCCTTAGTTGTCTTTTACGAGATCCATGGGCAAGATAGGAAGTAGTGAATTGTATTTTTATTCCGTCACTACAAGTATAAAAGTCATCATCGTCATCATCATTTCAGCCTATCGTCGTCCACTACTGGACGTAAGGCTCCCTCAGGTTACGCCACAGAGTGCGGTCTTGTGCCGCCTACATCCAGCGACACCCAGCAACTTTCACCAGGTCGTCGGTCCATCTAGTCTCGTCCGGCGTCCCGTATAAAAGTACCGCAGTAAAAATAAAATGGCAATTATACAGCAAGCCAAATTTGGAGACATACCGATAGCCACGCCATCTATTGCGTCCAATTATATTTTCAAACCACCCAGAGATCCATTCAACTATGCAAACAAAATTTCATTCAAAGTTGTCGTTTGGGAGGAATTAAATGAGAAACACACGTACAAAAGAATTTACTTACAGTAAATAAGGGAACCGTCACTCAGGACGCCTGGCAGATGTGAAACATCGAAATTATTTTGTACAAGTATAATGTACCTAATGACAAACATTATACTTGTACAAAATAATTTCGATGTACAAATCCTTACTTAATATTATAAATGCGAAAGTAAGTTTGTTCGTTTATTTGTTTGTTTGTTACGCATTCACGCTTAAACCACCGAACCGATTTCAAAAATTCTTTCTACAATAGGGAGCTATAATATCAGGGAGTAACACAGGCTATATTTTATCGCGGTATTCCTACGGGTACGGGAACTGCGCGGGTATAACGACTGAAACCGAGGCTAAGCGAGCACGGGTTGCTAGTATTATATAACGACATATACGAGAAATATTTTGGATCTTTGTTATTTTTAAACACTGTCTCGTTAATCTAACGGTATAGCAGGCCAATAAGATTTATTACGATACTAAAAAAAAGGAGCCGTCGCTCAGGACGCCTGGCGATGTGAAACATCAAAATTATTTTATACAAGTATATATGCATAAAAGAACAAATTGCGACAGGAACTACTTACGACTGGCATAAAGTATTAATAAAATATTACGATTTTTCTTTCCAGAAAATCATGATTTGTATTCAATAAACATTTATTTTCATTAATATACATATGCTATAGGTATGTGTTTAGGTTAATAATTTATTTTTGAGCTCACTAGATGGTGTTATTCAAAATTCTAAAACAGGTTATAGTTTCGTTACATAAATGCACATATCCAAGCGTGGCGTTAACGCCACGCCAACGATTAGGTTCACCTTCACCTATAGATGTTTCACATCATAAAGATTAGTAGGTGATTATTACTGAAGTACGAGGTAAGCTACTGCTTAAAGTAAAGCACACTAGTCAACACTCTCTCGTCGACAATTTTACATTTAATATACTGGTTATAAAGTCGAGTACATTTTACAACCGGCAATCTACTTACAGTCAAACCTCCTTGGGAATTAATTACCGCTAATCGCATAGAACCATCGCATGGCATCTAACATTTTTCGAAATTAAAACATTTATTAAATTAAACCGATTAGCTAGCTTCAGTGTTCAGCACAATGAAAGCGCAACTATTTTGATTGCGCAACCATTTCAAATAATAATACTAAGTAATTTTTATTACCATATTAAGCTACACTAAATAGTTACAGCGAGCCAAAAAACATGTCTTATAATCGATTTAAAAAAATTCAATTTTTAATAGTATACTTGTTTTTGAAAACGTCAAATAATGCTATTAGTCTTTAGAAATTATAATAACTAGCTGATTCAACAGACGTTGTTTTATTCAAATCTAAAAAAATAATCAAAGGAATTCTCCTTGAAATCGACAGCAGCGCCACTTACCGGGTCCAATTGTGAATGTAAACCATTCTCGAATACCCTTGAACACACACAAAAAATGTCATTAACATCGGTCCAGCCGTTTAGGAGGAGTTCATTGACATACACAAGAAATATATATATATAAAGATTGTGAATACCGCTTTTATTCAGGGAATACACCATATTTAAATACTAAACTGTACAGTCAGACATATATACATACCACACAATAAATTGATTACCAAACTGCACAATACAGCAAGTTATTATTGTTGTGCTGGAAGAAGGAAGTTGGTTATTTCAACTTTAATCGAGTTGGTAGTGCATTATGCTTGCATTGCAATGCCTCCAAGCACTCCGCAATTGGATCCTTGATAGGATTACGTACTGCTCTTTAGTAAATTAAGTGCTCCAGGGGATTCGAAGTGCTTAGATATCGGCTTTGTTTAGATTAAGCCGGTCGTTACGGTGCATGTAACCTTAACATTCCTCATTGGAAATTGTTTCAATATGACATTCTCTATTGTTCACGTAGTAATATTGTAATAGTATCTATTATTTTTATGGAATTATTTTTATCGTATAAGCTATCTATACCATAAAATAAAATTGAAGTGTCTGTTTGTAATGTCAAAATAATAGGCTTTTTTCATGCTCACACGGTTATTTGTTATAATTATATATGGTTATATATGTTTATTTATTATACACATGCCTAAAAATCATTTTATATTTTGTCTGTCTGTTTGTTTCGGGTAATCTTCAAAACGGCTGGACTGATTTCAAAAATTCTTTCACCAATGGAAAGCTATAATATCAACGCGTAAACTAGGCTATATTTTATCCTGGTATTCTCACGGGAACGGGAACTACACGGGTTAAACGACTGAAACCGAAGCGAAGCGAAGGCGGGTTACTAGTTTATTTAATAAACTTTGTAGTAGAGTTTAGAACACAATAGTGCTGCTATTGGATCCGTGACTTGTCACGACAAAAGGTTTTTATTTATTTTTAAACTACTAAGGTAACGTACCAATTTTAAGTTATAATTTGTTTACAATTTTCAACCGCTCTCCGTCTTCAACGATTATCCGTAGTACAAAATAAGACCCATTCTTTTTGCAAGTAATTTTGAAGACCTAAAGTGAAGTCCTGTAATATGGTGAACGGCTGACATGGTATGGACATGTGATGAGGCGGGATGAAAGTAATGTTCTGAGGAAAGTTTTAGGTATGAATGTTGAAGGCTTTAGGGGTAAAGGAAGACCGAGGAAAAGATGGATGGACTGCGTGAGGCATGACATGGATAGCCTGGGAGTGACTGCAGAGATGACGTCTGATAGGACCATATGGAAGAAGATGACATATTGCGTCGACCCCAAGTAATTGGGATAAGAGCAAGATGATGATGATGATGATACACCTGACATTGTAATGCCTCCTACTATAGGATAAGTAATGTCCTATACCTATGTACCTTATCATTCTATTGATCTACATATCACGCAAATATTTATAAGCAGATGGCTACGCACACAAAGGCCATTTTTTCCTTTTGCTCTATACACCTACATCCTAGTTTCCGGCACACATCTATACCAATAAATAAAACTGGAGTGTCTGTTTGTAATGTCAAAATAATCAGCCTATTTCATGCTCACACGGTTATATGCACTATACATATGCCTAAAATACACTTTATATTTTTTTTGTCTGTCTGTTTATTCCGGGTAATCTTCAAAACGGCTGGACCGATTTCAAAAATTCTTTCACCAATGGAAAGCTATAATATAAGGGAGTAAATTAGGCTATATTTTATTCCGATATTCCCACGGGAACGGGAACTACGGGGATAAGGCGACAGAAACCGAAGCGAAGCGAGGGCGGGTTGCTAGTCTACTATATAATGGGAGTTAAGTTAGTGTACATTATACGTCGACTAGATTTGGGTTAGTAAGTGTCGGGCTTGATTTAAGTTTTTGTCCTTTGAAAAGTTGTCTTTTTCAGTTGACTACTTACCTATACTTTATACTCATTTATTTCAATAAAGAGGGCAAAATATCTGTTACCTTTTATTTGCTTTAGAAAAAAATTGGTTGCCTGTAAAGTCGGTATACGGGCGAAAGTTTTACGTGACAACGACTTTGAGTGGTAAAATAATTTTAATGTGAATATTCATTCGTATAGTAGGAAGAAGGATGAAATAATAGTAACAATTTAAAACATTTATTTATACAAAGAATTATATTTAAAACATTAATTTATACAAAGAATCTCGCACTGAATTTCATATTAACAAAATTTTATTTTTACCTTTACACATACATACGTATTTATATACAAATATATAATTTTTATGTCTGTCTCTCTCGCTCTTAGGCGGGCTAACCATGCCCGAGTGGAAGGGACGCGTGCCTCTCACTCGCTCTCATTGTGAGCGCATAACGTGAGCGGAGCGTAACGCAGTTTCTTGAAGTGTCACCCGGCAAACCAATTTATAAGACGTTGTCACGTCAAAAGCAAGGTAAATACATATAACCTAACCTAACTAAAAACTATTACTATTACCACGCTTTTATTAGTTTCACCTGTATGTATGCTTATAATCAAACTCTTTGAGCTCGATTTTCTCCTACTTTGAGAGATTCGATTTTATTTAAACTTTGCACACCTGTCAGAGATCGATGACAATGCAATAATCCACTTTATTATTATTATTTTTTTCCTCGCCCACTCCGTCCAGGGCGACAGAGGGACGTAAGCACGCACGTCCGTAACCCTCCCTTAGGTGACTTGACTTGAATGGTCGGACGGATGCAATAATCCGCTTAAAAAAATCGATTGTCCTAATTAGATTCGCCAGGATTCATCAACTTCTTTCCGCATCCTTTGCATGAGAGTAAGAGAGATAGAGCTAGTCGGGCACTCGACATAACACAAAAGCGTAGAGACTTTTCTATGGTAATAATTGTGTCTTGAGCCCTATACATTCATCGATGCACCAACAAATCTAATATGCATACTAATTACATTCCGGTGGCTATTCACTAAAAAGTGAAAAATAAATATAGTTTAAAAAACCTAAAAAACACGCTTTGAACTAAAAATTATAAAATAATTTTCAATATAAGCAGAAGATAATAATGACCGAAATACATTAATAGTATTGTGAAAAACACTTTTTAGTTGAAGGCGTGTTTTTTGGTTTTTTTAATCTATATTTATTTTTGTCAGCAATAGTAGGCGCTTCTGATTCGGTATAACATCGATTTGTAACGGTCGCTTTGGAATACACATCTGAGAAACCTATTCTTCTATTTGTCTGCAACAGCTACACATATTTTAAAAACCACATATTTCTTCTACTTTTGAAAGCTGAATGACATTATCCCCACTAATCCCATCCATTCTCATCCGTCCCCATGCATCTCATTTCCACTCATTCTATCTCTATCTACCCGTCCCCAAGGATTCCATCCATTCTCACTAGTCCCATCCATGATAACACATCTCATCCATCCTCATTTGTCACCATTCATCCCATCTACCCGCATTCATCCTCATCTGTCACCACTCGTGCCATGCATCTCTACTCGTCTCATTCATCCTCACTCAATCCATCCTTCATGGATTAAGTTAGGATAAATGAGATGAGTGGAGCATTTATTTCCACTCGATTTATCCACCTCAATCCGTCCCTACTTTATCACATTGGTCTCCTTCTGTCCTCATTCATTCATCCCAATCCGTCCCTAGTTATCACATCCGCCCACATCCCTCGCCATTCACGCCATCAATCTATATCTGGTCCCGCTCTTCCCATCCATTCCCAGTCATAACATTCATCCGCACTCATACCATCCTTCCCCACTCATGGCATCCGTCCCATCTCATTCCTCCATCCCACTTATTCCAAACATCCCCATCCATCCCTGCTAATCACATCCGTTCGCACTTATTATACCCAGTACACCTGCATATATATGAACAATACTTACTACCTGATCCTATATACTCAAATATTTGTGTCTTTATGCGTTTGCATTTCATTGATTTTATTTAAAAAATCACATCGATTTTGAAGCAGATTCAATTAAAAAAAACGCAGCTATGGTCACAAGTGGCAACTCAATATTTTTTTAAACAACACCCCGCCCTAATAATCTTTTCATTGTGGGGTACTTTACAAACATAATTAACGGACATAAATTACAACCAGACTATTTGTGGACTTCACAAAGTGTTATCCTGCGGCACGGTAGGGCGGTATCTTAACCCTAATAATCTTAATCTGTGCAGTCAAACAAAATATACTTTTGCAATGGAATAATGATATCATTGCATTAGCAATTTTTGTAAAGAATACGCGCTACATTATCATAACTCAAAATAATTGTTTGATAATTGCCCAAGATTGATCGAATCCCTAATAACGAACACGAGATATCGGAACTTAAACCACGCCGACCTCGACGCCGGTGGAATTAGTAGAATACAAGAGACCTAAAACATTTTGGAACGGCGACCACTTCCAATTTTATTTACGTGGAAATAGAAATAGCCGCATATTTTAAATAAGTTTCAGTTGGATAATGGACTACTTAATTCAGTCTCTAGCTAGAGACACGAAGTCTCGTTTTAGTGTCTGCTTTATGAATTTTTACTCTGTGCTTAATATTAGAAGCAGTTTGCCTTAAGTAAGATCAAACCTTTGAGTACACAAAGTCAAGAATAAATTATTACCTTGCACATGCTATATTTAGTTAAGGGTGGTAACATTGGCGCCGAAGTTACAGTTGTCAGCCCGCAATTAACAATGCAGGTTTAACCTATAATAAAAAGCGGCATGCGGTGTATATGAGACCGCATGCCGCTTTTTCGTCACCCGGGATAATTCAGACAGGGTGTGTTCATGCCTGCCAGAAAGAGTAAAGTAACCTAATCTTGGTATGAAAACAACAACAGACACCAATATCGATTTCGAATCGACGGCACATACGTCTGACTCACCGGACTTTTATTTTTTACTAAATTGATTTTTTAAGTTATAAAGTCGCCCTGAAAGAAATTCCAGCAATATCTATTTCCATCGTAGATGATTTAGATACATATAATTAGACTAAAAATTTGGCTCGGCAAAACTATTTGTGGATCATATATAGGATTGCGTGGATATCGAATGAATACCACAGGAATACTTATTATACGCTTATTATCTAGAAAATTATGTTTTTTTAAGCAGATGATAAATTTATTCAATTAAACATAAGCCATTCCGTGTGGTGATGGAGTATGAATGTAAGTCACCACTTGTTATCATACCCGTGGATGTCGTAAAAGACGACTAAGGGATATATTATACAGATAACATCTATGCAAGAGCCAGAAAACTTGACATAAAACTCTATGCCAATACGTCTGACCATGGTGATATAATAGGTAAATTTTTGCTCCCATTATGGAGGCGGCTTGTACCCAACAGTGGGACTTATGTGGGCTAAAATGATAATGTTATCGAAACATAGGTTTAAAGAACTATGTGCGTCATCTCGTTTTACAGAGCTCCAAAAGGAATCCTTAATCTGATATAGTGACTCTATTTACCGACGGACAGTGTTTATGAACAAGCTTCTCAGAATGGAGAAGTGTAATATTATTCTATACCTAAGTTATCAAGAAAAATATTGTATAAAACTTGGTTTATATTCAGATTATTAAACTGACAATGTATTCCTATGAAGGACTGTATGCATGATTATGAATATACCTAACAATAAAAAATCTTCATCTCTTGTAACAATTAAATGGAGGTTCTGTGTGTGTTCTTCTTCTAATATAAATGGAAAAAGACATGACGTTGAACATGCACGTACTTTTAGTATAAATTATAAAACCAGCACTATGGTCAAGGACCTCAGCAGGGTTTCTCAACTAGAGGACCTCCAAATGAACATGGTCAAGATGAATGTCGTATCTAATGCCTATATCATCCCTGTAGCGGTCCTATTTGACAATTTCGTTATGGCAGAATCCACGGAGGACCTTAGCACCATGCTGAATGATCTCATCAGTGTATGGCAAGTAGTGTGTCTACGAATGAACGAAAGTCATGTCAATACCTATATCGTTTCCATACCAATGCGATTCTTAAATTTATCGATCATTATATTTACCTAGGACAAATATTCCAATTAGATAGATTCAATTTCGTGAAAAGTGTCAGCAGACGAATCTAACTTGGCTGCGCAGCGTCGGGAACATTTAAGAGGATCTGCTCATCCAACATACCTCAATGTCTGAAAGGACAGATCTATGACACGGTGTTATGACATACAGTAATGACGATGACACGGAAATGTAGTCTCAGAATGTAGGGTTTATATCTAAATTCAAAATCGCTCAGTGTGTTATGTTATGACCGATTCGTCCAAGGTAGTATACCGCACTCAATACTCAGTACCAATTTGTCGTTGCACTTCGTTCGCTGAGCAAAAGAGTCAAGCTGAACTGTCCGAAGCTCAACTTTCTTGGGGTGTTTGGGTGTAGTGGATTTTGGTAATGCCTTTTGTATCCACTGAACCTCATTGCACGCATTCACACTCCCTTCATTTCTTTAACGGTAGCCAGTGGCCTAGCAAAGATCCATGAATAGCAGTGTCACTTACTATCAGGTGTACTGTATGCTTGTCTGCTACCAACAGCAATAAAATATTTTTTTAAGTGACAGATTCCCGAGTATCCCGAACCGCAGACCAATGAGTGTAACGAGTGTAGTAGCACAAAGAATTAGCATTAAAGTGGCAATGGACAGGCCACATCGCTCAAAAAACTGGTAATCGTAGGGGACAAGGCTCTCGAGTGTCTACCACGTATCGGACGACACAGTGTAGGACGTCGCCTTCCACTACCAAACAGCTGCACAGAGTATCATTGGCATAGGACTGCATTTGGTCGTGAAACACGAAGGAGGTCTGCATCCAGCAGTGTATGGTAAAAAGCAGAATAATAATGATATTGATAAATCATAAGTACTTTTCCAAAATAAGTAATTTTTTGAGTACGATAACTTTATATAAACAGATTTAATATTGCATATAAATTTATATACTTGAAAAAATAGATGATACTCGCTTGTAAAAGTAATTATTAACCATGTGAATAATTCACTTCTCGACGATAGAGTACCATAGAGACATTCTTGACAATATAATTGATCCTCAATGTTTAAAATAACAGTACTTAACTGACATATAGAGGTATATGAAGGCTACAAATGAAATAATGAAAATCATCATTCTCGATTCTCTTCTATGCATCTCGAAAGCACG
The DNA here is from genome assembly GCA_032191425.1 of Lymantria dispar. NCBI lineage: Eukaryota > Metazoa > Arthropoda > Insecta > Lepidoptera > Erebidae > Lymantria > Lymantria dispar. The sequence goes on along the minus strand of CM063449.1, from coordinate 13,454,284 downwards.
ACTGACAATAATAAAATAATACATCAACCATTTTTTAAACATTATCAGCAGTGCTTCTTTAAAATTATTTAATCTGAAATGTGGTAAAAATCATAATTCAGAGATTATAATTCAAAAAATCCGTCTATTGTTGTTACAGGGCATATTTCGGAACTGTCACATTGCTCCTTTATTTTTTTTAAAGATCTATGGTCAGTTCACACGCCGTCCATTCCATTCAGGGTGACGAAAGGGTCCACCTGTACCGAGTACTGGCTTTCGGAGACCCTTCCTATCCTCGGAATCTTTCAAGAAATCTTCGAAAATTTTCAGCAACAATGTAATGTAGCATGTTAGCATAATTAATTAAATACTAGCAATCCGCCCTCGCTTCGCTTCGGTTATAGGTTATAGTCGTTTTACCCGCGTAGTGCCCGTTCCCGTGGGAATACCGGAATAAAATATAGCCTAGTTTACGCCCTGATATTATAGCTTTCCATTGGTGAAAGAATTTTTGAAATCGGTCCAGCCGTTTTGAAGATTACCCGGAACAAACAAACAGACAGACAGACAGACAAAAATTTTTTAATTGCTATTTTAGGCATAGGTATAGACTGGTATAGACTAAATAAGGAGCTTCTAAGTTATTATAATTCTTGTTAATCAGCCACACTATATATTTTTCAAGCGACTTTTAAAAAAGATGAGATCTATACCAATAAATAAAATTGGAGTGTCTGTTTGTAATGTCAAAATAATAGACTTTTTTCATGCTCACCCGGTTATTTGCACTATACATATGCCTAAAATACACTTTATATTTTTTTTGTCTGTCTGTCTGTTTGTTCCGGGTAATCTTCAAAACGGCTGGACCGATGGACCGATGTGATGTGATGTGAAGAGTGGTTTACGTGTATTTTCATATTCTACCGAAATTCCCAGAGAAATCATTTAATTAGGTTTTCAGCGCCTAATTAATGGTAACGACTTGACTTACTGACGGACATGATTATAAATAAGCTATTATATATAAAGAAATGTTAAATAATATGAAGTAAATTGTATCAGACTTGGCTGTATGAGATTTGATCCCTTTGCCTGTCCGAATGGACAAACAGAAACAATAAAAAAATTGACATTTATGTCAAGGCACACGGGAACGCGATCAAACGGGATAAAAAGTAGTTTATTGCCATTAAGAAGAAGAAGAAGAAGGACAAGAAGACCGGGATAAAAAGTATCCTATGTCCGTTTCCTGGTTCTAAGCTACCTCCCCACCAATTTTCAGCCAAATCTGTACAGCCATTCTTGAGTTATAAATAGTGTAACTAACACAACTTTCTTTTATATATATAATAGATGTCAATGTTAACTTACAAGGTATACTCGCGCAAATATCAAGAAAGAGTCAGAAAGCAAGAGAGAGAAATCTCAATTCGTCGGACACTTTTATTTTATATACATTAATATTTGTGTAGGTACCTCTTTTGTTTGATTGAATACCTAATTTTATTAATATTAAACTTTAAACAAGAACATGTTTTCATATTTTTATTATATTTTAATATTTAGGTCCATTTAAAGACCGTGATTTTGCTTCCACTATCTCTTACTGTATGAATCAACGCGAAGCGTTACGGTAGTGCTCTACTCTCGCTTTACTGGAATCTAGCAATGGCTCGAACTGAATATGTATCTATCTTATTCCTATTGCAATTGTTGAATAATATGAATACAAGCAAGTTAACACACTCCTTTAAACGTTATAGATATTTTCAAAGAATTATTTAATGTAATAAAAACTGATTGATTAGAAAGAAAGTACAGTGCTTTCTGTATGTTATATTTGACATCTAATCCCCTCGCACCACTATTACCGTATTTATTTAATATATTACAGAATTTCTTTCATAAAATAAATAATTATGACCAAACAGCTTTTATCTATTTTAATAACAATACCAAAATATTTTAGATCTATCTAAAGCAGCCGTTATTTTTAACACAAGATAAGCCACTGAAAACCATAAAGTTAAACCGAAAATGCCCACACGTGGTCCTATGCAAACAAATTGCAATGTATGTAAACATAAGATGGTAGTGCCTAAGGCACACCACGTCACCGCGATTTTCGTCAATCGCCTAAAACAAAGAGGCGGGGTGAATATTAAAGGGCCGGCGACACTCGAGTGAGTTTTTCATCAGGCTACGAGACAGCACTGAACCGCTTTCAAACCCTTCTTTTGAGATCCCGTGCGAGATTAGGCACTAGTTCTTATGGTACACCTGTAGTGATGTTACGAATTTCATTAATACGTATCGAAATTTGAAATTATTGATATATCGTTTAGTTAAATTGTGAACACAGGATATTTTACCGTGCTATTTAGGATAACCTTGAATACCCGAAGTCGAATTATGCAGAAATTTAAGATAATTAGTTATAGTGGTAATTTACAACTAAATCATAGACCAGTGCTTTACTCCGTGAGAGAACGTGAGACACCTTAGTCCGTCCATGACCATGAATGCTGCAAAGTGTTCGAAACCTCGGGCAATCAAAAATCAAATAAAAACGCGATAAAATCCGTAATTTTAATTAAAATGTGTAATACTCGCGTAAACATCAGAAATCATTATATAAATTTCAATCAAATAAATCTAAACTTCAGAACAAAAATTTGCGGATACGCAAAGTATTGTCCTGCTTAGAAATCGAACCCACGACATTAGCACTGTAGATCGCCATATGTGCAGAAAACTTTGATACTAATTACGATTATTAAACCAAATGTTACGGCAACTATGGCTTATACTCTCATTTTCAATAAGTTAATAAATAGAAATAGTATCGATCCTCACGTTTTCAGACTACCCTAGCTCGTTATTGCACGTCATCACTAGTGTAACTCGCGACGCCACTCGACACCGCGATGATTCAGCATTCTCAATCCAAAAGCCTTTTACGATTCCTCTTTCATTTTACACGACTGAATTCGACTCGGTTCCCACGCAGTTTGAATCGTTTAGCAATATATAGTATGTCAGTTCCTATTCATTGATTCCTTTTTTTTATTTACAGGGTCTGTACAATGCATAAAATTTATCAAATGCTAAAAATATACGGAGACGTTTTTAATCCACTCAACTACAGCCATGTTAATTTCGGCAGATTAATTGCCTATGTATATTCATTTTTTTTTATTTGTAAACGGTTATATTTATCTCCGGTTTTTTAATAATTGAAATTTCACTCCCTTCCTGTTGACCGATTGACCTGAAACGTCTTCAGTTTTGAGAAGAAGTCTTCAGTTCTTGAATCAATATGATTGTAACACTAAGATGGCCCCGCCCCAAATAATGGATAGTATATTTTTGCCGACAACTCATATTGTGTATCAAATAAAAGGGCTTGACTAATAAAATAATGTATATTTAAAAAAAATGCAAATCTAATGTGATCGGTAACAAATGTCAGGACCCAAACGCCAAAGAGGTGAAGCGGAAATTTAATGCCGCTTCTAGATGTATTGCTACTGATATGAAGCCGATTTTTACAATACCTACTGAAAAGTAATATAGGTAATGGGTTAGTGACCATTCTATTCTTGCTTTGTCAAATGAACACTATATAATCTAGTATTGTGAATTATGTTATCGCATGTATGTATTATTTAAAAGAGATAAATAAAATGGGGAAAATCAACCAATAGTACCGATCTCATTCTTCACGTTAACCATACTAGAAAGTACCTACTATTAATTTCTAAAAAGATATTTCGCTAAATTACGCAAATCATTTCACGGTGTAGTAGATTGGTGTTCCCATTTTTGAAGATAGTGTAATTTGTCACCTACAACCGGGTTGCCCAAGTATTACAATAAAACAAGCTAAAAATGAAAATTTAGAATCAGAACAATTTATAACTATGTAATTTTCATACAATCATGAAGAAAAATCTTAATATATATAGGCATCCATCAAGGCAGTGGTATGAGGCCAGTGAAAAATGGTGATTGCCATTAAAATGTAAACGCACAATAGCAGCACGCGACGCTTACGTAATTACAGCGTTTAACTTGCATCAATCATCTGACGGATTTTGTGTTTCGTTTTTATTACATTCTGTATCCGTGTTTAATGTTTACTGAACCAATTATGTGTATTTTATGACAGCTGTCGTGGATCTGATTTTTTTTTTTATTAAAGACAACATAAAGAAATAGATCCTTGTACTTAACTTAAAATTAACCGTGATAAATAACAGACTCAAAACAACCGTTCTCCATAAACGGTTTCAGAAGTAGTTGAAGGAATATTTCTATAAAACGCCTATTTTTGCAGAAGATTTATTAATAGCTTTCGCGTAATAATTACAGAGGGCGTGACGTTAAGCTGATTTATGAAAAGCCATAATCTAACTTGTTTTAATCTTATATCTTTAAACGAGCATTTCTTGTATATATATTTTCAGGATCTCGGAAACGGCACCAACGATTTTGATGAAACTTGGCATACTTGGTTTCGAGGCCAAAAAATCGATCTAGCTAGGTTTTATTTATAGAAAATGTTGTTTTGTCGGTGTTTTTAGCAAAACAATACATTACATTTTAAAAGAATATGAATTCAAATTTCGCTGTCAACGTCACGAGTTACATAGCTCAGTTGGGAAGTCTCCCAGTTTTCTTTTAGTAGGTGTTGTTTTAGCATTCAAACAGTGTCGGATCGAATCTCGGTGTTATTATTATTCTCTTTTTGCATTTTTTTAAATTTTTTTCATTATTTAATATTTATTTTTTATTAATATATTATATATTATAAATAAATTCGACAAAAATACAACAACAATATAACGAGCGAAGCTCGGTCAACCCGATTTAATTAATATCTAAAAAATATTTCACACGTATGTTATTTAATGTTTCGAGGATTTATTTTAAACATATTATTCAAAATATTATACAATGTATCATAAAAATTTATTCAAAATTTCTGCGTGTGAAGACTGAAAACACTGCAACTGCTTATATTTTAATAATCGTGGTACAATTTAATAGGGAGAATTTAAATAAAACTACTTTCCAGTTTTTATCGCGTTTGTATTTGATTTTTGATTGCCCGACGTTTCGAACACTTCGCAGCGTTCATGGTCACGGGCGGACTAAGATGTCTCACGTCCAACAAGTCATCGTTATTGCAGACTTGTCACTAGTTTTATTTAAAATTAATTTTTTATTTACTCGCGTAAACATCAGAAATCATAACAATATTAATTTTACTTAATTATCAGTGGTTTGACATAACGGCCAATCGTTTGAAATAAATATCAACTATTGAAAGAATGCGCGCTGCAAATATCATAGATGGATCGGTTGGTATATAGTTAATTTATTATTTCGTATAATTGCATTTCAATTATAGAGTAAGTTTTTTAGAAATGTTTATTCATCACGCTTACAATTAAAGTTCAATTTAATATAGAAATTTTGGTAGGTTTTTATATATTGTTTTCATTGATTTGATATAAAAAAGAATATAATGGAATATTTTTCAATTTTAATAGATTTTTTAAAAACGCCTGCAATCAAACACATACATTATACACAGAACTCACAATGCTGCAAGTTAAAGGCATACAAGAGCACGTCAAACGTGGCATAAAGTTAAAAGGAATAGATGGAATTGTAATCAACAGCACGGAAATGTTGGTTTTAACCCTTATCGAGTTGCATTTAATTATAACGTGGAAATCTATCAGATTTGATATCAAATCGTTGCTATTGGATATTTTTTTTATTAATTCCAATTCGTATTCATAGTTAAGATATGACAACGTCTGTCGGGTCAGCTAGAAAATATATAAAATGATGACGTATTTTATTGTGAATATGATAAAAGAAGACAAAATGTCTTGACATTGTATTTTCATACATTCATTAATTTCAGGTGATATACATCCCATTGTTGGTATCAAGCATCCGCAATAGGAGGGAAATTGACCTACTATAACCACTTCGATCAGATATGCTGGTATAGGATTTTATTTTGGGTTTGTCTTCTCTTGCATTGATGTTGTATACATATTTAATCCCTTATTCGTCTTTTAAGTCATGAGAGGAGATAGTAAAATGTATTCTTACTCCGTCTCCACACAGAATATAATTTATAAATTTAATGAAAAGAAACTTAGAGAAAGAGCATCGATATTTATGGATATATTTTATGCAGTTATGAGTTTTTTTTATAAATATCAGTAATGATAATTTTTACATAAATAAATATTCATTCGAAAAGGTTTTTGTGATGACGACGAATACTGTGTATGATGTCGATTGCTATCACATAACGATGCACAAACAAACGAAGAGCAATGCAAATATCTTTTTAAATGTATTTTCATAATACATATTAACAAAAAAATTATATAAAATACAATTATATTATTGAAAAAGTCATTAACTGACAGTTATTTTCTTGTTTTCAAAAATTCTCTCATTATTTAGAAAATGGAGCAAATTCGAGGGTAAAATACACCAGACTTTTGAGACTATATAATAAATCCATTAAAATATAGAATGTCCACCTAATGGAAGCATCCACATGGAAGATTTAACGCCTGCAGAACTACTGTACTGCTAGTCTTAAAATAATATATCCACTGCCAAAAACACTCTTCTTGACTGTAACTTTTATTTTGTTACCTATATTTCTCTGCTCATTGTAAATTCAAGTGACTCCTGAGCAAGCATTTTTAGAAGATGAGATCATAAAATAAAGGTAAATTAAAGTTGTGTCGTTCTTCGTAGAGTTCATTCTATATTATTACGTTTATTCATTAGGTTTTAGTGGTAAAAGAGGCAATAAAATGTACGATGATTTAAAAACGTTAAAAACAAAAATGTGGGCTATAGAGTTAAAATCGATATCAAGTTATTAAGAGAAGGGAAGAGGAGTTAAAATTTTTGGTAACTATAAGCTATCTCACTCACAAGGTTAATAAATATTTAATTTTATTTCAACCCATATACATCCCACGATTGCTCTCGGGCCCCTTCATTATGGGAGGGCAATTAACCTACTATACCATGCCGGTCAAACGTATTGACATAGGGTTTTGTCGCGAGTTTTCCTTCCCTTTTTCCCGGTTTAACTTACTGATAAAAATTATCAGTGGTAGTATTGTTATAGTGACGGAGAAAATACCATGTTCACTCACTCCTCCTTTGTTTGCTGTGGGTATTGTAATAATTGATTAAGAGATAGAAAAGATATCATCACTCTAAAAGAAGTCAAAACCTACCTATCATTCAATCGCAATGCTATTAATCGGTTGTTGATGTTTTAATAAATTTAATGAAATAATAAGAAAATTCATAAGACACTTTTATTTGAGAGGTCATATACGTCACAGTGCTGGCCTCGAGCTTCCTTCACAATTGGAGGGCATTTTATAGTAAAAATAGCTTCCGCCTGTGACTTCGCTTTTGTAGATACTAACTTGCTCAAAGCTGAATTATAATCCCAAAGGAAAACAATACCGATAAAAAAGTAAGCCGTCACTCAGGACGCCTGGTAGATCGAAACATCAAAATTATTTTGTATATATGCACAAAAGAACAGATTACGAAAGGAACTAATGTGGCATAATGTATAAACAAAATATGTATTACGATTTATATTTGGATTATTATTTAAAATATTACACAGCAATCATAATTAATTCCTCGCACAGTCGCTTACCAACAACATCGCGTTGCTCCGTCTCACTCACATACTACTACGTATAGTACATATATTGCATCATATAGCGTGGCGTTACGTCACTGGCCTGTTTACGCCACGCCAACGAACAGATTTACTCTCGCATATTCCGTCATATAGCGTGGCGTTACGTCACTGGCCTGTTTACGCCACGCCAACGAACAGATTTACTCTCGCATATTCCGTCATATAGAGTGGCGTTACGTCACCGCGGTCTGTTTTCGCCACGTCAACGATCAGGTTTACTTTCGTCTATAGATGATTCACATAAAATTCTCTAGTTATGTGCCAATTTTTATCCAAATTTGTTCAACACATTATGCGTGATTGAGTAATAAATGTCTAAATGTTTAAACATTTTCACAAACTTTCACATTTATAACATAAGTAGGAAGAAGGCAGAAGTATAGATGCATAATATTTCTGAAGAGTGCCCTTACAACAATGCTGAGCTCCGCATTTTGCACTGCAAAAACATCTATCGCTACATCATAAACTTTTTTAACCAAGCCATGGAACTACTGCTACTTAAACAGTATCACAGTTGGCATTAATATATCTTGATGCACAACCAAAGTTGACTGTAAGTTATTCAACAGTTGTTGCACAAGTAAGACATGTCTTCATTCGACATAAACTCCTAAGGGAGATGTATCGCAATCATGAAATATGAATAGTGAGCGTAGTCTTGTGTAACTTGTTTCGTTGTATTTGCTTAGTTAATATTAGCTGTGAGAAACTTGAAATTGTATGTAGTGTTAATATAGACACTATTGAAGTGTGAGGTTATTGGCTAAATTAATAGTTAATCCCAGAATGACACGACGCGTGACGTTGAATAATTTTTGAGATATTTTTTGGTGTGCCAAATCAAAACTCACAGCATCCAATCAAGACACGTTCTTAATCAATATCTTGCATGTCTTTATATATAAATTTCTTGTGTACGTGTGTATGTCACTGAACTCCTCCAAAACGACTGGACCGATGTTGACGAAATTTTTTGTGTGTGTACAAGGAGATTTGGGAATCAGGAGAATGGATTTAGATTCACAATTGGACCCGGTAGGTGGCGTTGCTGTGGATTTCAAGGAGAATTCCTTTTATTTTATTTAAACAGAACAACGTTTGCTGGGTCAGCTAGTTTGATATAAAACTATTTTTATGGATATTATCGCGTTTGTATATGATTTTTAATTTACCGATGATTTCACAGCGTTCATCGTTTCACGGGAGGACTAAAGTGTTACATCTAATCACAGAAATTTGTATCTCTATAACGACATTGGTTATTCGATTTTGACCAACATTTTGACACAAATTAATTTCCAGTCATCATTCATCATCATTTTAGCCTATACATGTCCCACTGTTGGACTTGAGAAATTAACCTTACTATACCGTGCTGGTCAGACAGGTTGGTGTAGGGTTTTATTTCGAGGTTTCTTTGCATAGATGTTATATGCGTATTATATATCCCTTAGTCGTCTTTTACGACATCAACGAGCAAGATAGGGAGTGGTGAATTGTATTCTCACTCCGTCACCACACGGGTAAAAAATTGCCAGTAAAAATTTTTTATTGCCTGTAAAAAAGGAAATTATCCTAATAAAAAATTATATTGCTTTTGGTTAGTTATTATTAAACATTATATTTAAGGCAATTATATAATATGAGAATTTATTCATTTAACCCTAATAAATTTAATAAGAACGTGGACATACTGTAAAAAATCTTGCAAGTAAACTCAAAGTGTTGAACTAACATGAAACTGTGGCGGAGGGAAATGCGTCTGGACTTGCTAGCCGCTCGACTCACTCAGCGAGACGGGTACCCAAACATTAGGTATATTTTATTAATTTAATGCACTGTGGGCTTACCCTCGAATCCAATTCTAATTTCGAATGCGATTCAATTCCAATCTCACCAAGCTTATATTTGGTACTCTTAAACAAAATCGAGAATGAATTCTTCGCGTTTGCGTTTCTTATTTTCAACAAATGTCCTGTGTGTACGTCAAAATCACGTCGGGAGTGGCAAATATTTGACATAATGGACGAGAGTCGAATTCATTTCGTTTAAAAAAAAATCACCGAATTCAATCCCAATCGTGCGCTAGTGTCGCTTACAAGAGTACCAAATTGCTCAAATTCGAGCTGCCATTGGATTTAGGATTGGAATCGAGATTCAAGAGTATGCCCATAGGTCTGTATACAAAACGGCTGAACTGGCCTAAATGTAAAATAGCACAGTAATAGAATATAGTAACATATACACTATGTTACCCGGTTAATTACTTGATTCCCGAGTGACAGATTTAATTAATAAAATCAACATTGTAAGGGATAAACTAGCAATTGCAAAAAACAGTTATTTTTATAAATATAATTCTTATTGTTATTCTGTAGCCTATTTCTAAGCAGATAATTACGGCTTATGCCTACAAACTTTCAAGACAACCTAGACAGGTTGTATTCAATAACAATGTTCAACTATGGTTTTGTTTCTTCATCAATGCTCTTGTTTCTGTTCTGATTTTAGCTAGCTCCATACCAAATATTAATACCAAATATCAATTACAAAATTTTAAATGGTTTTGGCTCCCTTTTTTTTTTAATTGTCGTTTTTATATTTTGTTTCAAATTCAATAAAAAAAAATAAAAAAATAAAATAAGCAACATTTTATACAATATTTTCAAATAGTTGATATTTTTATTGAACATTATTATTAATTGTTTTATTTTAATACTTAATTAATCTAAATAGAAAGATTCCAAATGTCTATTGTATTACATTGTAAATAAAACTACGGATTTTATCGCATTTATATTTCACTTCGAGCACTTTAAATAATAGGTAAAATTGATAATTTTGAATAACTCCCGACCGGGCCGGTCCTTCCGGGGCAGTACCATGCTCTCGCAGAAAATCGACGTCTGAGTAGTAGCAATTAGTTACTGCCCTTCGTTCGGTGAGCGAGAGAGCCGGAAGCCCAACTTTCTGAGGGTGATTGCGTGTGGAGGGTTTTGGTGGTGTTTTTGGTATCACCGAGCATCAATGCACGCATTCACACTCCCTTCGCTTTCTTCGCGGTAGGCAACGGCCTTGTAAAGGTCCATGAGCGGCAGCAACACTTACCATCAGGTGTACCGTTTGCTCGTTTGCCACCGTTTGCAATAAAAATAAAAAAAAAAACACGAACTAAAATGCTTAATACAAAAAAGTACCAATCACGTTCTCTTGGAATTATTAATTGTCATTTAACGACTGTACTCGCATGCTTGAAGCACTTAAGTAATCATACACCATTACATCATTTGGGGCAAGAGCTGCTACAACACTGCTGGACCAATATTAACCAAATATAGCTAAGAACCACCGCCAGGAACTGACTTTCAAATAATAAAAAAACCGCATCGAAATCGGTCCATCCGTTTGAGAACTAGGATACCACAGACAGACACACACACACACACAGACATCGACGTTAAACTTATAACAACCCTTGTTTTCCGTCGGGGGTTAAACACCAAATTATTCACATGAATTATATAAATAGACGTCATCACAATTCACTTGTATTTGCAGCCGCATTATTACAGTAATTTCATCATCATCACAGCCCACATACGTCCCACTGTTGGGCTCGGGTCTCCTCCACAATGGGGGGGAATTTGACCTACTATACCATGCTGGTCAGACATGTTGGTATAGGGTTTCATTTCGAGTTTTCCTTCTCTTACACAGATCTTATGTGCACATTATATCCCTTAGTCGTCTTGTACGACATCCACGGGCAAGATAGGGAGTGGTGAACTGTATTCTTACTCCGTCACCACACGGAATACAGTACAGTAATTTAACATTCATATATTAATTTACACTTTAAAGTCACGTAGGAATATACATGCATTGTCACACACTGTCCACTGAAAACCAAGCGATTTATGAACAAAGCATAACGGACGGGTACGCCCCGTTCTTTTCAAGAATTCTTCCATTATGTTACAAAAAATCCATGTGACATAAAACAAAAGAACGAACATTCCTGGTGGCTTTACAGAGACAGCTATTGTTAACATTATTGGCATTCGCCCTCCTTAGGGAAGCCCCTGTCCAATAATAGACGTCAGCAGATTCATATTACTGAATTATCAATATTATATCATTTTAGGTAGGTACATTGTACTCTCATAGCCATACGACACAGATTGATTAGATTGCTTATTGTGTAGCAATTACATATGATTTGTGTTTAACTTTTCTATGTATGAATTACGATGCGGGTGACGTAACCGGGGATTAGTCCGTCACCCGCCGAGAGGCCGACCGCGTGAGGAAAGACCAACGTCCTCCCCGAGGGGGGGACGTCGGTCGATGGGAGGGTACCCCAATAGGGGGTATTCCGTCAGGCCGACCACTGATGTCAAGTAACCCTGCTCCGGTGGTCGGTCCAACGACGAAGACGACGTGGTTTTCGGGTGGGTTGCGGGAGTTGCGTGCTTAAGCCCCTCTGTCGCCCCGGACGGAGTGGTGCGAAGGCGCGCCGACCGCAGCCCACCCACAAAGAAAAAAAAAATGTGTGAATTACGATCCGCCGTCGCGTCGCTTGGTTTCCTTCCGCTTTTCTCCGTATTTTAAATCTGCAATAGCTCCTGAAATATTGCCTCGGGTTCGAGTCTCGGACCTGGCAAAATTGTATAGGATTGTTCTGATAAACAGCCTGTTACTTCTCATATAGACAAGTATCTAGTAGTAAAATATTATCAAAATCGGTCCAGCCGTTTTAAAGATTACCCGAAACAAACTGACAATGTCAGACAAAAAATTTGAAACGTGTTTTTAAGCATAGGTACCGTCGGACCGGGTGCGGTTTAGTCTTGCTCATCGAGATGGCCGCCTGGCGGGACGACGCCCGCCACTACGTCATTACCCGTTGGGCAGTCCAGCTGTAGAGGCCTCGGTACGATGTTCAGACCGTCGAGGCCTTCCAGCCGGTGCTGATGGGGTGGTTGGGTAGGCGACACGGGGTGTTTTCCTTCCGACTGGTGCAGGTATTAACGGGGCACGGTTGCTTCGCCAAATACCCGCATACATGGTCGTGAGGAAGGAGAGCACACCATCCTGACACCACTGCGATTGCGCCCAGGGCAAGGCGCCGCACCGACTGAGCAGAGCAGTGCCATGAACTCGTCACAATCATCGTTACCGACCTGATGCTGGCAACCATCGCTAGGGAGAGAGTCGACAGCATTAGGAACTGGGACGCGGTCACCGCCTTCTGTGAGGCTGTCATTTTACGAAAGTAGGCGGCGGAGTCTGCGCGAGAGGAACTCCTCTACGGCGACACAGTCTGCCACCGGTGACTTAGGCAGCGCAGGCGCGAGTACCTGCGCCTGATGCCGCCTTAGGCGAGACCGCGAGTCACCCCGATGGAGCGGACGGCAGTGCGCTGACGATAGCCCAACTCCCTAACCCCAACAAAAAAAAACATGTGAACTGTGCAAATAATCATGAGAACATGAAAAAAGGCTATTATTTTGACATTGTAAACGGACACTTAAATTACCTACATATATATTTTCTATATCGTTTATAGACTTTGAAACCATCCAACCGATGTGTTCCAAACCGATTACATGAGAACGACAATAATTCAAAAATGGTTTTAGTCCGCTAAAACGATGCAATCGATTTCCAGGAACTCTTTTTGATGTGAAACATCTATAGGCGAGGGTGACCGCAATCGTCGCGTGGCGATTAACGCGCGGTCCCCTCTTAATCTTATCTTAATTAACTATAAAATAAGTATCTGGATACATATATCTACATTTTTGTAACGAAACCATGGTGCGATTTAAAATTTTGTACAACGCCATCTAGTGAACTCAAAGTAAATTGTTACCTATAATGTACCTATACTAATGAAAATAAATGTTTATTGAATAAAAATCATCATTTTCTGGAAAAAAATCACGATATTTTGTTAATACTTTATAACATATTAGTTCCTGTCGTAATCTGTTCTTTTATCCATATATACTTGTTGTATAAATTAATGTATAATTCTCTAACTTCATAATATAAATATCCAGTAGGTATGGTATTTAGTTTACTTTCAGCTACGAAAAATGGAGAACCGTTTTTTATAGGCTTTTATTAGTTTCAGCTGTATATATATTTATTTCTTTTTATGTCACCAACTCCTTAGGAATTGGATTTTGACTCACTTTAAACAGTCAGATTTCATTTAAAATTTGTAAACTTTGCAATTTCCAAAATTGCAAGGACCAATGACGCTAATAATTTAGATAACTTGTCTTACTATCATTACAGGATTAAAGATTTCTTAATTAAAAATATTGAAGCTGAGAGTTGGTCGTAAGCTCGATAGATGGCGCTATTTTTGTTTCCTAAATCGCACACTTGCAGAAATAACGTCTCTTGAACGGATGAATGTATATCATTTTTTATAGGTTTTTATTAGTTTGAGCTGTATATTTGTTTGTATGTCACCGCCTCCTTAAGAATTGGAGTTTGGCTCACTTGGAACAGTGAGATTGTATTTAAGGTTTCTAAACTTAGCAAGAATCAATGACGCTAAAATAATTTAAATAGCTTGTCTTATTATCATTACAGGATTAGAGATTTCTTTATAAAATATATTATAGCTTAGAGTTGGTCGTTAGCTCGATAGATGCCGCTATTTCTGATTTATAAACCGCACTTATCGTGCTAAAGAACGCCTGTGAACGGATGAAAGTATTTCAAGCTACATTTTGGAAGCTTAATTACGTTTGTACTAAATGACGTTACCCGTAAAGTCAATTTTAAAATGAATAATTTATTCGAGATGATACCTGTCAAAAACTACTTATTGACTAAAAGTATCGAATGCAAAGTATCGAATACAAAAGTATCGGTATCGAAAGAAAAGTACTCGATACCTAAAGATAAAGTAAGTAAAAGTATTCGATACGTTACGTTACGTTACGTTACGTTAATCAGTACGTTACTTATCTTTCGGTACTACTCATGAGTTCAGTATCGATAACTTATATTCGATACCGTGTCTCTACTCGTACAAAATAGTTTCAATGTTTCACATCTACCAGGCGTCCTTAGCGACGGCTCACTTTTTTTTTACAGAATCACGTCTATTGGTTCAATTAGTATTTTATAAAAAAAGTAATACATAAATAAAATATATCCTTAAGACAATGAACGAATTATTTCAGTTACTATTGTTTCTGGTAACTAAAAAGTAATTAAACATTCTATTACAAATAAAGACATTTATAATTAAATTCATATTTTAGCATCTGTATGTATTCATCCTTTGTGGGCGAGCGTCCACGCAAACCTCACCGCCAATTTGTTAGCACCTTATAAAGCGACCTCTTTTAATATTATTTCGCGAGCAAGCCCTCTCAAATTAAATACTGCAGTATAATATTTGCGGTAATGTTAAAACTTTACTTTGATGTTATTCTCTAAGTACTTTCTATTGGTTTTTTACGGCATATTAAGAGTTCAATAATTTTATCCACATCCACTAGGTTGATGATTGCAGTTATATAGTGCCTGACGGTATATAGTGCCTAAGACAATGCTGCTGCCCGTCCTTAGGGTGATCCTCCTAATGATTTTTGCGATGCCCACGGAGAAGTAAGGATGAAGACACGATGTATACTTGACATATTACTACACTAAAATTTAAGAATTATGGATTATTAAATATCTGTATAATAAATATACTTTACGCTTAATATGATAGTTAACATAGATATAGTGTCTTAGCTCTTAGCAACTGGACTACACGAATGGCATAGTGGTTAAAATATCGGCCTACCGTGCCAGCGTCATTCGATTTCCACACAGGGCCAAATTTAATGCGAACCACAAGTTGTTATTCCAAGGTGTAATTTGTGCCGGGTGACGGGACCGGGACGTCACCCGCCGAGAAGCCGACCGCGCGAGGAAAGACCGACGTCCTTCCCGAGGGGGGGACGTCGTTCGATGTGAGGATACTCCTCAAGAGGTATTCCGTCGGGCCGACCACTGACAACAAGTCAACCTGCTCCGGTGGTCGGTCCAACGACGAAGGTAACGTGTCACGGGTGGGTTACGGGTGTGCGTGCTTACGCACCTCTGTCGCCCCGGACGGAGTGGTGCGAGGAGTGCGCCGACTGTAACCCACTCCCAAAAAAAAGGTGTAATTTGTATCCATTACATATTTGTAAATCTAAAATACAAGGTTTATTTCCTTAATGCAGGATGTTGTCCATTGGAAGGTTGAGCAGCGGCAGAGAGAAGCAGATTCCTACACCTTACCGCCCCATAGGGCGTGGAGACGAGATCGAGCCGATCTGGCAGGTTAGTCAACTCTGCAATTGGGGTTTGGGTCACCGACTATGGTGGTGGCCGTTGTCCAACGTTAGGTAGTAGTAGTAGGTCCAACATTAGGTAGTAGTTGTAGTAGGTCCGCAAAGAGTTTTACTTGAGGTGGTAAGAAGACCTCTAGGGAGTAGAACCTTTTCGAGGTGAGCCCGGTGAGGTGAGGATGTGTCGGTCCAGCAGAGTTGTGATGCATGTGAAAACGGTTCCGTGACTTCGCGGTAACCGAGGGACAGCGTATGGTTTTAAGCTGGTAGTGGCGCTGATACTTAATCAACGCTGAGCCCAGCATACTTCATCTCTTCTGACAAAGGTGGACATGTCTAAAGATGGCATATTCCCACGCGTAAGAATAAAAAAAAAAGATGTTGTCTATCAAAAATTAATAAAAAAATCATCAATCAAATATCCAGTCATTAATTATAAATGACATTTTATTTTTTATTGTATTCCACATGTTGAATGAGTAATTCGCTTTTAAGCACCCATTTAATTTTTTTTGGGTTTCACATGAGGCGATTCTCAGATACAATGAAGTTACGACGCCGCAAAAAGGCTACAAAAATAATGACATGTATCCAACACGGTGGCGACGGACCACGTACGCGACATCTCCACCTAGGAATAAGAATACAATTCACCACTCCCTATCTTGCCCGCGTAAGTCGTAAAATACATACATATAACGCCTATGCAAGAAAAGGCAAACTTGAAATAAAACCCTATACCAACCCGTCTTACCAGCATGGTATTATAAGGTCCATTTCCCTCCTTTTATGAAGAAGGTTCGAGCCCAACAGTGAGACGTATATGAGCTGAAATCATGATGATGATGTATTTAACCCTCGTTCAGCGTAGTATGATAACTGTTCTACGTGCTAAAATAAGTTAAAATAAACAGAAAATGTATTAGCATACCCAAAAAACTTTATTTTTTTAATTAAATACAAAAACAAAATAGTTCTTATAACTTCAGCTTGAAATACATTATTTATTTTACCTGCAATCATTAAAACTAAGACAAAAGAGAAAAACGAAAAATTGTTTCTATATCCAACCTTTTGTTCCCTAACAAGTGTCTTCCGAAATAGCTATTAAGCACTCTAGTAGCTAAGGAGAGTCGCCAACGAGGTCTCATTTCTACTACTACCCAGAGAGCTGAGAGACCAACTCTTTTGTTTTTTTCAACATTCATTGTCCCTGAAATTATACCATTGTAATATGCAAGTGTTGTTAGAAGTTGATATGAAAATAAAAGCGGTGAGTAGATGGAGTAAACATGATGTAATTAGAGATGGAATTATTCAGTTGCATTTTGTTTTTGAATATGCATAAGGTTTCTTGTTTCACTGAGTGGAAATTATAAGAGGCGTATTCTAAAATTTTTGTAGCTTTATTCTTCATAACATCATAACAACTACGCATATATTAAGAAAAAAATAAGTGACAAAAATTTTAAACGGTATGATGCTTAGCGGTACGTTAGAGTCGCCCAAAAGGCGAACCTCTGGCGTCCCATAGAAGACGAGGACGCGGGGCTGCTGTGGTTTTTAGTAGGTATTCTGACATAGTAAAGCATATCACGTCAGCGAGCCCCCTGGCCACGGTAATATAATCTACCAGTAATCCAACATCATACAAACGGACGAAACGCGAGCTATACCTACGCGCCTCGACCTCGGCATGCGCTCGGCATGTAGACAGTCGCGACTGTGCTGCAGTGACGAACGAACGGTTTGTTGTTTTTTTAACAATAACTGCGCGAATTTTTCACCAAAATACATAATTATAGACATATTTAATATGACAAGTAGGGTATATTGTGCTGTTTTTGGTTGCATGAATTCGTCAATAATGAATCCAGAGATAACTTTTTTTAGATTACCTGGAAACTCTGAAAGGTAAGATTATAAAATAATTTTACTTACTAGTAGATAGGTACACAATGTGTGTCGTTTTAATTTCCTTTTATCTCTCGAAAAAAAGTTGTCTGGATTAATAAATAAAGTGAATAAAGTGATTGACACGAGTGGAATAGGTAGTTATAGGCGGTTCATGAACCATGTTACGGTACGCTTGTGTTAAAACTCATAATGTGTTTTGTTTTGTTAGTTTATATAATTCAAAGTAAAGACGTGGTATTTTATTATTAATAATATATGTTTATTGTACTATGTGTATGAATAGTACTAGAAAAAAATAATTTGACCGTCTGTCTGTCACTAGATAATTTAAATTTATAGACCGATTTGTTATTTAAACATAAACATGTTTTTTTTTAATTAAAACTACCAATCAAAAATCAACACGCATTCTTATTGAACACTTCCTATTCAATTCACAAAGTATTTTATTTGTTTATATAAGAAAAGTATATACAAAACTAAACGGAAACACAAAGTAGGCAAATGTAATTAAAATGCTGGAGGCGGGCAGCCCTATCACATGTTTACGTTTAGGCATTTAATTCAAGGTTACGGCCGAGATACATTACTGGATAAATGACTATACTGTGCCGTGGCCGTCGCTAGCAATGGGTATGCGTAAATGCAATTCAAGGCGAAAAAAAAAACGGTATGATGCTTGTACATAACTGTGTGTATGTATATGTATATATTTTCCGTGTGGTGCGTAGTAAAAACACAATTGACTAACCTCTTCTTGCCCGAGGATGTCGTATAAGACGACTAAGTGTATATCATTTAATATGCAGCTTGATTTAGGATTAGGTTAGTTAATTAATTTTACTTCTCTTAGATAAATGTTACATGTACCTATACAGGTACATGTACCATCTATACATCTATATAAGGATGGAGATGGTTCTATATAAGGATAACTTCAGTCATAAGAATGTACCTGCCTTAGAATAATAACGTATAGAAGGTAAGTTCGCGCACAAAAAGTGAAGCATTTCAATTGGAGCCTAATGGAGCTTACGCCGGCACCGTTCCGTAATGTACAAGGTCACTGTACTGCACGTACGTACGCAACTCTTAAAAGATAAATAGGTAATTATGAGGGTTTGTGCATTCAAATGGTGACATAACACATTTGAAAAACTTAAAAAGGTTTTTAACATTACTTTTAAAAGTATTTCGACGATTTATGTTAATAAAAACAAAATTTGATTTCATAATTTGTATAGTGGTGTGCGTGTGCACGTGTGTAATCGTCTGCGCGCATGTAGTATTTTTAGATTCATGTTTCGAACGTTCGAAGTACTGACACTATCCTTCTATACGTTATTATTCTAAGGTACCTGCATTATGTCCTTAAGTATTATATCGTTCAGTCCACAGAAAATGAAAGTATTAATATTTCTATACTGCAGTCATCATATGATAAGTTGTATTCTCACTTCGTCACCACACGGAAATATTTTTTTAAATAAAATTTGTTTCATAAAATATTTTAGACCAAATCCATGGACTATTACTCATTGTAAGTCAAGTTAGTAAAATGCGTGCTGTTTTTAAAAAGAAGATATATACCTCAGTGCCTTCTTACGCAAAATATCTGCATAGTAGAAAGTAGGGACCACAACCCAGTTCCTGACGCTGTCGAATATGGCCTTAACAATGGTGGACAGTATCAACAGTAATACTTGCGAATGCCCAGACTACACAGACCTCAATCTTATGCTGGGATCTTGACACACACAAGTGCACCGTACTGGACCATTGTTTAGATCAAACTAGCGTAGGTACATCCGTTAACATTTAACACTAGGTCCACAAAACAGGGCAGACTTCGCGTCAACGAGCCGAAGAGCAAGATGATAACATGCTCTCATAAAGATAAATAAACAAATTTAAATAACCCCCGACACAAACTAAAATAATAATTAAAATTAATGTATTACGTTCTCTTCAACAGGAATTATCATCTAATTGTTATTCAACCATTATACTGGCACGTGTGAAGCACTTAATTGAGTAATTATATGCCATTACATAATTTTAGAGCTGATACTCTTACACTGCAGGACCGGTATTAACCAAATATAGCTAAGAACTACCGCAAGGTAACTTTTTTCAAATGAAAAAAAAAACCGGCATCGAAATCGGTCCATCTGTTTGAGAGCTATTATACGACAGACAGACAGACATCGATGTCAAACTTATAACACCCCTCTTTTTACGTCCGGGGTTAAAAACAATGAACGCCAGTCAGTGCCAGGTTCAAATATTTTATCTGAGCCTTGACGTTGATGGGGACCGAATTCACCATGATTAAGGCGCCAATAAGTGTAACGTTACGAGATCTTTGAAATAGCAAAGTTTTTTTTATTTAGGAATTCTTCAAGCCGTAGCAAGATGCATTGGATTATATCTTTGATACCGAGAGTCAACTTTGCTAGGTGATGCGGGCAGCCAGGGTTCTTTCCACTAGCTTGCCCACATCATCCAGCTACACGATGTACCTGTAGACTCTTAAACACCTTTCACAGCTGTCTGTGTTTACTTCTTACGCCATAGACGCAGACTTTTTACGCGGACGAAATCGCAGGCAAAAATTAGTATTGGTATAATCTTTTACTGTATCAATACAATTATATTCCGTAGAGCAATGACCCCACTAGGTATCTCGAAACTAATTCTGTAAAGAGAACTTTAAAGCATAGCCGTCGCTCACAACACAATAAATAATGCCTTCATATCCCACGATGGTGATCCATCACAGACAGCGGCGCTTCAATTATATACCGGATGAATTATGTACGTCAAATCCAATTCAACAACTGTCCTTGGTACAAAATTGAAAATTAAGAGAATGATATCATTAATATTATTTAATATTAGGCTCAAATTACTCAACTAGGTCTAGAATAAACTGTTATCTTTATTCTAATTAATATTCGAAGTGTAGAAAGATATAACAAACGTTTATTTTGGTACAAATTACGGGAGATTTGAAAACAATAACAAAAATCTCGGGTCGGAGATTAGAGTTCAGCCGTTTACAGTCCTGTAATGCTTGTCTAAACTAACCATACTGTTGACTCTGTTTACAGCCGCAGGCCGGTCCGTCCGGGGTAGTACCACACTCTCGCAGAAAATCGACGCCTAAGTGAGCGTGGTATCTATATATTAATACGTGAAGCAAAAACTTTGTACCCCTTTTTACGAAAATTACGTGGATGGACAAGTATGAAATTTGGCACAGTTAATGAAATATATAATGAGGAGAGAGTACATAAAACTGAAATTTATTATAATACTGAATTAAAAATGCATTAAATTCATTAAAAAAGGCATTACGCACACTACAATGCAAACGCTACACACACACGTTCGCATGAGTGTGTTGCGTAGCAACGCTTATACACTTTTGTTTACGGTTAAAATTTCTGGTGGAACTGAATGTCAAACAATCATAATTGTGATGACAATGTCTAATAGAGATTTGTGCTTATATATTAGTGACATACAGCTTGCTTGATATACAATTATAAATAAATAAAATAAAAAGAAAATTGTGCAACAGAAAAATTAATTTAAATGAATTATGGTCGAATTTCAACCACTCGGTGACCACTAATAGTAAGTTAATTTCCCGCTCACTAAGAAGAAGACTCGGGCCAAACAATGACATATATTACTGCTGTAATTAATTCTGATTCAGTATTACTCTTCGTCTGTAAGCTGAGATGATAGCGATGATGATGAATAGAGTTCATATAAACTAAAATATTTTTACCACAACATCATCATCATTACAGCTCATATACGTCCTACTGCTGGGCTCGAGCCTCCTTCACAATGGGAGAGAAATTGACCTACTATACCATGCGAATCAGACGGGTTAGTATAGGGTTTTATTTCGAGTTTGCCTTCTCTGGCATAGATATTATCTGTAATAATTCCTTAGTCGTCTTTTACGACACGGCACAAAGTTAAACACAACGTTGCTCATAACTATTATTGAGATTTTTATCACTTTCATAGCCACTTAATAAAAAAGATAACGTTGAGTATAAATGAATGTATTGTTAATAGGCATAAAAATCTCTTATCAGTCAAAAGTATCGATTTCAAGATATATAAAAACTGCCTATCTGAAACACTTTAATAACGTTTCGATCCCACAATATCAATTTTAAAAGTATCAATCGACATAAATTTACGTCGCGATATCCCGTTTATTGCATCACTGGCCGTTGTGTACCAATAAAACTGCCTTGTTTAATATTAAAAGTTTATGAGCAATATTTTATAAAAATAAATAAAATGCACAGGGGAATAACGATTTTACACTCTCATAAATCGTGAAGATATTTTATGCGTTTATTACTTAAAGGACGAAGTGAAACCTTAGTTAATATACAAATTTTTATTCTGTCCTGCGTTTATTTACATTTAGTACAAATAAATAAAATTGAAGTGTCTGTTTGTAATGTTAATTACAAAAGCCTTAAAGCCGCAATTTTTTTTTTCATATAAAAAAATAAAGTATTGTTTAAAACTAAGAAAATATAAAAGAAAAATGTGGGTGTAATATTTTTTGGAAAATTATATGTATATTAATATTAGAATATGAATATTAATTACAATTTTGGAGTAAATGTCAAATCGTTCCTACTACTGTTAGCGTCGCTAACTGAGAACCCTTTCTATAGACGCATGCGCAATGACTTTTTAAATACTCGCACAGCTGGCACACTCCATCCTCTTTTAACAAGTGCCGTTGCGCGCTAAATCTCTTTCACTTTATTTCGAATACCTCGAATATTTAACAGCTAGCAGCCGTAATTTGCGGCCATTTGTTTACAGGCAGCGATATGTCATCATATTTAAACAAAAATTAGTTTTAATTTGATATAAAAACCAAGTATGTACATCATGAACGTATAAATACACCAAAATATTACCTGTTTATACCTGGCTGCGCAGTAGTTGCGGCCGAGTGTGCAACGGCACCCATCGATTTTCGAATTCTTTACATACATTGCTATGATGTGGATGATATTTTATTTAAAAAACAAGTGAACGAAATTTTTCCAAAAATTTATTAACATTAATTTAATTAAAATTACTTGCGGCCACTTATTGACTGGCACCCTGTTATCAATGTATTCTCCTAATCATAAATGTATGTAAGAATCTGAGTTTGATTAACTACGCGATGAACGTTGTGATTTTGCAGCCGGATCTTTGTCTATAATAAAAGCGCGAAAAAATAATAAATAAAATTACTTCAATTATAACTTCTAGCCACGGGTTGTTCATTATTTTTCACCACTGATTTAAATTCACCAAAGATTATCTAGGAATAGTAATTTTTACTTAAAACGAAAGGTTCAGAAATGAGATTCGTAATGAAAAAATGCAAATAAAATCAGTAGATGTTTAATAATATTTTTTTTTAAGTTGATGTTTATTATACAATACAAAATAACTTTAGGGGTGAAAGAATTTTTGTCTGTCTGTCTGTCTCTAAATTTATTCCGAGTAATCTTCAAAACAGCTGGATCGATTTTGATAATTTTACCTTGATACACTACCAGGTAGCTGTCTATATAAAAAGCTACTTAGGTTATTTTTTATACCGGTATTCCTACCAAACGCGAACTATGCGGGTGAAACCGCGAGGATTGTCTAGTCTGTTCTAAATCTTCTGTTTGTGGGTTTGTAATTGAACCTTTTAAACGGCTGGTTTGTTTTGATGATTTTTGCGGCTGTTACGATGGATATGAGAATGTAGCGCTGCGATCGATTTGAAGGATACTTTCTTGTTTTTAGATTTGAATCGGACGTCTGTTGAGACAGCTAGTTGTTATATAAAAATAAATACATACTATAATTTAGTGTAGCAATTTTTGCAATAATGTAGCGCTTAGTGTTGTTTATCGTCTAATATGGTTTTCTTGCCGTTTGTTATATTAGTGGTAAACTTATCTGATGAATTATAGATAGTTGGTGCAACGACAGTATCGTTGCACCAACGGCTTAATGAGGTTGGTCTTTAAAAAAAATCGCACCAGAGAATATAGAGAATCTATTTTCTATATATTACTAAATCAGTGAAACATAATAGTTATTATTTTTGTACGTTTTATCGCTTTTGTATTTCATATTTAGCTTGGCGATGTTTCCAATATTTTTCCATAAATCCAATAGAATAGAATGGAATGGAATAGAATGGAATGGAATGGAACGGGACAGAATGGAATGGAATAGAATAGAATAGCATTTATTGTCACGTAATAACTAACAGTTATAATACATATTTTTAATTTATTTTGACAATAACGGAATGCTCACCGTTATGCTGCATAGAAATTATGCAGCACTAGTTTTCATCAAACCCCTTTCCTCAAATATATAAGAAAGAAAATAACGAAAAGAGAGAAAAAAATGAAATAAAATAAAATAGTTAACAATAAGAATGATAATAATATAAATACATTAATGAATTGAATTTTATATGATGAATTTGCTGTTTCATTTTTGTGTGTGCGAGTATTCGAGTGCTTGTTTGTAATAAAATCTTTAAAATAGTTTGTTCAGGCACGGGGATATTCGAGTCTATTCCAAGCTCAACATCATTCCAACCTCATTCGTCAAGGTCAGACCCTCTTCGTTATATGCCACTAGATGGCGCTAGAAGTTAGTGGCGTCGACATAGTTTAAGTTGATATGTGTAATATTCTTGTAAACATCAGTAATGATAAGAGTAATTATTATTCATATCGGCATTTAAATATCTTATGTAGTACATAAATTGCAGTAACTTAGGCATACATTTATATTGTACGTAAAACTGTGATGACATTCTAAATTATTCAAAAACCAATATTGTATTATGCACGCGATTCTGCGGCCAATGGTGTAAGTTTAATTGAAGTTGGTGTACTGTAACGGCGTCTCAAGTCTTGTGATAATACTCTGAAGTTGTAAATAGATAGTCAACAATATATACCTATCTTTGAAGATAAATCTAGCCGCTTATTATAATATATATATAATAACATATGTATTTTATATTTATATAATCTAAAACATATATTCCGTGTCGTGACGGGATAAAAATACAATTCAACACCTCCTCTCTTGCCCGTGTGTGACGTAAAAGACGACTAAGGGATATAATAAGCATATAACATTTATGCAAGAGATGTAAAACTCGAAATAAAACCCTATACCTACACGTCTGCTCGTTAGGCAGTCTGTCTGGCGAGGCCTCGGTACGGTGTCAGGACCATCGAGGCCTTCCGACCGGTACTGATGGAGTGGTTGGAGCGGACGCACAGGGTACTGTCCTTCAGACTGGTGCAGGTATTGATGGAGCACGAAAGCTTCGCCAAGTACCGGCACAAAATCGTTAGAAGGGAGAGCACACCGTCCTCCCACCACTGCGATTGCGACGAAGATACGGCGCAGCACACGCTCGAGGTGTGTGCCGCGTGGACAGAGCAGCGCCGTGAACTCGTCGTAATCATCAGTGCCAACCTGACGCTGCCGACCGTCGCTGCCGACCGTCGCTAGGGAGATGCTCAGTAGCGTCAGGAACTGGGACGCGGTCGCCGCCTTCTGTGAGGCCCTCATCTCACGGAAGGAGGCGGCGGATCGTGCGCGAGAGGAACTCTTCTTCGGTGACACATTCCGCCGCCGGCGACTCGGGCGGTGCAGCCGTGAGTACTTGCGCTGATAGAAGCTCACGACTGAGCGCTGATCGTGAACGTCATATGTTACCTCACTCCTCAGAGACTTTCACTGACAGAGAGATGTGATCAAGCGCTAATTGTGAACGGAATACGCTTTCTCGCGCCTCAGAGACTTTTACTGATAGAATCTCACGACTGAGCGCTGATCGTGAACGTCATATGTTATCTCACTCCTCGGAGACTTTCACTGGCAGAGAGATGTGATTAAGCGCTAATTGTGAACAGAATATGCTTTCTCGCACCCCAGAGACTTTTACTGATAAAAGCTCACGACTGAGCGCTAATCGTGAATGTCATATGTTATCTCACTCCTCGGAGACTTTCACTAACAGAGAGATGCGATTAAGCGCTAATTGTGATCGGAATACGCTTTCTCGCGCCTTAGAGACTTTTACTGATAGAAGCTCACGACTGAGCGCTGATCGTGAACGTCATATGTTATCTCACGCCTCGGAGACTTTCACCGACAGAGAGATGCGATGCGAAATCCGGAGACTGAATAAAATAGCTTTGGCAGTGACTTCGTCTGGAATGTGGATGCACACATTGCTTCCTGGCGGTAAGACGGCTCATCCTATATTTAAAATTCCAATCAATTTAGAGAGCAATGAAACACCGACGTGTTCATTAACTCGCAACTGTGACAAAGCTAAAGTGTTTTAGGATTGCTGTCTAATCGTTTGGGAAGAATGCGCAGTGGTAAATAAAAAAGCCGTAGAGGCCGTGGATCGAACTCTCCGCGACGTTCGCCGTAATGAAAAGCCAATGAGGAATATTACATTGCTTTTCTCTGGGGATTTTCGGCAAACTCTGCCTGTTAAAACTAGAGGGACTAAAGCCAATGAGATCATTGCTGCACTGAAGCGTTCTTATCTATGGTCCAAGTGCAAAAGTTAACCCTCACAATTAATATGCGAGATGCTGAGAATTATCTGATATTCTAATGGAAATCGGCAACGGCTTCCTCCTTGAAGAAAACGGTCAAGTGACTCTGCCAGAAACACTTGATCGAGTCGTTTCGTCAGAAGACGAACTAATTAGTTCAGTATACGGGGATGGTTCGTGTATACCACATCAAGAAAATTCTTGGTTATGTGAACGTGCTATACTCATCCTCACTCCAAAAAATAATCAAGCTGCTGCAATAAATGAAAAAATATTGGGACAAGTTGCTGGAGATGGAGTAGTTCACAGTAAGGAACATCATCGAGGCTGAGATTTTCATGGGATTTGTGGTTCCGGTGAAACTGTGTTCATACCACGAATACCACTGATATCGAACAATTTCCCCTTCC
The DNA here is from genome assembly GCA_032191425.1 of Lymantria dispar. NCBI lineage: Eukaryota > Metazoa > Arthropoda > Insecta > Lepidoptera > Erebidae > Lymantria > Lymantria dispar. The sequence goes on along the minus strand of CM063449.1, from coordinate 13,427,181 downwards.
AATTTAAACGCACACAATTTCCCGTAGCTGCTTGCTTTGCGATTACCATAAACAAGTTCCAAGGTCAGACGTTAAGGACTACTGGTGTCGATCTAAGGTCTAACTGTTTTTCCCACGGCCAGCTCTACGTGGTCTGCTCGCGAGTCAGTAATGCTGATAATTTATTTATTTTAACCCCAGCAGAAAAAAAGAAGTTTTATAATAGGTGTGCAGCATCGTAATTAAAAATAACCATTGTGAAAATAAAAACTAAACATAATGATTTTTTAAATATATTGAATAGATTAAAAACCACGCGGACGAAGTCGCGGGCATCAGCTAATTTACAACAAATTTGTAACTTCAGATGGAGTAATGCCAAAAGCTCGGCGAGTCACGATTTGAGCATAGCGGCCATAACATATTCTATCCATTCTCTTCACGCCGCTCAGCCATCTTAGCATTCGAATCAATGCTACATAGAGTCGTTTTTCATCCGTTACTTTTGTAGCCCAATATGCTGATAAATAGAATAACAGATCTTATTAAGGTTTTATAGATTTGACCCTTTTAGCCGAACATACAATTATTGATCGTAAATTACCAAAAAATATGATTTATGGATTGTCTGAAGAGTTGTTCTGCGTGGATAAACATAGAGCCCGAAGTTATACAGACACCATTCACCTCTATGTATAGTTTGTATTAGCCTAGACTGTAATACAATACAGTAGTAGCAATACTTATAAATAAAATTTTATAATACTCTACAATATAATAAATGTTTTATTATAACAAGTGTCTGTGTTTAATAAAGAGCTAAATAAATAAGCATACAAGAAACTGCTAAGTAAATTGCGCAAACCCAAGCTTCAATAATACAGTAAGTTTCAAGAGTCCACGCTAGTTACAAAAGTCATCTAACACTGAGGCGCCATGGGAATGAACGAAGTAGATAGCTTTGAAACATATCTTCAACGTCTCCAATTTATCAACATGTATATAAAATGTCTCCTATATTCTATGCATGTAATTTCACAGAGTGGGACCCCACGCAACATTCTTATAGCTGTTATATGAAGAGCTCTTTATTCTATTTCAAGAATATTATTTTACATATTTGTTTAAGAGTATTTTGAAAGATTCATTATATTCTAAGAAGTAGTCTTAACAGAAAAGTACATAAAACTCGACCTAAGTTTTATAAGGAAACAATAAATAATACTTAGAATAATAACGTATAGAAGGATAGTGTCAGTACTTCGAAGTTTCGAAATTTGAATCTAAAAACACTAATGGCGCGCAGACGATTACACACGTATACACGCACACCACTATACAAATTATGAAATCAAATTTTGTTTTTATTAACATAAATCGTCGAAATACTTTTAAAAGTGACGTTAAAAACCTTTTTAAGTTTTACAAATGTGTTATGACACCATTTGAATGCACAAACCGTCATAATTACCTATTTATTTTTTAAGAGTTGCGTACGTACGTGCAGTACAATGACTTGTACATTACGGAACGGTTCCGGCGTAAGCTCCATTAGGCTCCAATTGAAATGCTTCACTTTTTGTGCGCGAACTTACCTTCTATATGTTATTATTCTAAGGAATAATATTAAAGATTTTCTTTTAATTTTACATTCAAGCGCCATTTTTATTTAAGTACCACACATAATTTGTTACAATAATCCATACTAATATTATAAATGCGAAAGTAAGGATGTTTGTTTGTTTGTTTGTAACGCTTTCACGCTTAAACCACCTAACCGATTTCAAAAATTCTTCACCAATGCAAAGCTATAATATCAGGGAGTAACATAGGCTATATTTTATACCGGTATTCCCACAGGAACGGAAACTACGTCGCGGGTAAAGCGACTGAAACCGAAGCGAAGCGAGGGCGGGTTGCTAGTTTAATATAATATCAGAAAGGATAGATTAATAATGGCATTTATACACAAAACTCTCCTCGCATTACATACAATGCTACTATTGAATAAATATTTGATAAAAATTTGCCTCGTTTTAGCATTACTGTGAAAACAGGTGCTCATTTACCATCAAAAGGAATTATCTCCAAGTAGCTCAGAAAGAACGATTTTCTTATTTATATTATATATATCCTCTTAAAACTTAGTAAAAACGTTATTTTTTGTAATCTTTCATAGAAAAATATGATATAAGAAAAAAATAAGAAGCGAATATGTAATAATTTTAACACGTAACTCGTTAATTAAAACGAGGAATATGAAGTCTATTCATTTTAGCGCCTGAGATGGAACCGGTTTATTTCAATAATTAAGAGGTACTATGCTATTGAATATCCAGAAACTTTGTATCATCAGATAGAAAATGTAGATCCTTATGCTCACACAATCTATACCAATAAATAAAATTGGAGTGTCTGTTTGTAATGTCAAAATAATAGGCTTTTTTCATGCTCACCCGGTTATTTGCACTATACATATGCCTAAAATACACTTTATATTTTTTTGTCTGTCTGTCTGTTTGTTCCGGGTAATCTTCAAAATGGCTGGACCGATTTCAAAAATTTTCACCAATGGTAAGCTATAATATCAGGGAGTAAACTAGGCTATATTTTATCCCGGTATTCCCACGGGAATGGGAACAACGGGGATAAGGCGACAGAAACCGAAGCGAAGCGAGGATGGGTTGCTAGTTAAGAAATATATGTATAGTACAAAAATATATATATATACATAATTTACCAACCCCTTTATCAGTGGTGGTCATTAAAAACGACAAAGAGATATTTACACATAAAATCTAAACAAGAAAAGGAAATCACGAAACATTGGCTATCCCAATCCGTCTAACCAACGTAGTCTAGTAGCTAATTTTCCCTTATATTTTGGAGAAGGTTATATCCAGTCGTTTAGGACGAGTTCAGTGACATATACAGGTACGCAAGAAATCTACACTAATATTATAAAGAGGAAAGATTTGTATTTTTGTATGTAACGAATAAACTCAAAAAGTACTGGACCGATTTTAAAAATTCTTTCACCATTGGAAAGCTATAATATCAGGGAGTAACATAGGCTATATTTTATCCCGGTATTCCCTCGGGAACGGGAACTACGTGCGTAAGGCGACTGAATCCGAAGCGAAGCGAGGGCGGATTGCTAGTTTATTATATAATTTGGCTATTTATTTTTTGTTTTTTGGGGTAGGTTGCGGTCGGCGCACTGCTCGCACCACTCCGTCCGGGGCGACAGAGGGGCGTAAGCACGCACACCCGCAACCCACCCACGATGCACGTCGCCTTCGTCGTTGGGCCGACCACCGGAGTAGGGTGACTTGACGTCAGTGGTCGTCCCGACGGAATACCCCCTATTTGGGGTACCCTCCCATCGACCGACGTCCCCTCCTCGGGGAAGACGTCGGTCTTTCCTCACGCGGTCGGCCTCTCGGCGGGTGACGGACTAGTTCCCCGGTCACGTCACCCGCGGCCTCGGCTAGGGCGGTATGAGGCGCAGGTAATCGCGCCTACGCCGCCCCAGTCGCCGGCGGCGGATCGCCTCTTCGAGGCTGTGCTCCTCGCGCGCGCGATCCGCCGCCTCCTTTCGCGAGACTACTGCCTCGCAGAAGGCTGCGACCGCATCTCAGTATATAATTTGGCTATAAGACATAATAAACGCACACGGTTATTTGCACGACAACTATGCCTAAAGAACAGTTTAAAAATTTTTTGTTTGACTGTCTGTTTGTTTGAGGTAATATTCAAAGGGCTGGATCGATTTTGATAATATTTTACTACAGGGTAGCTGTCCATATAAGTAGTAACTTAGGCTATATTTTATCCCGGTTTTCCCATGGAAATGGGAACTATGCGGGTAAGGCGACTAGAAGCGAAGCGAGGGCGGATTGCTAGTGTTTTGAATATATTTTCAGTTCTATAATCAACAACAAAGTATTAATAGAATACTATCCCAGACAATCCTATGAGCTTCTCGAGGTCCTCTGTGAGGTGTATTATTTCCCACAAATAAATGATTTATCATTCCTTATTTAACCACCACACGGATGAAAATAGTAATTTTAATAAATATGGAGAAAATCTTATTTGTAACCTCGGCATTATAATCATAACCATAATTACAGCTCATATATATATGGGCGCATATCGCCCTCTATCAGCAATATTTGTAAATTGTTGATGTATGTGTTATCAATTATAGTTATAAACATGTTTGAAATATTTGCAACTAATATTTAAATAATTATTTGTAGTAACAACACTGCTATTTACCATGTTATGATATTTAAGACACTTTTTGAATGTATTTCTAGAAATCTTTGATTTAATTGTTTAAATATTTATATAATTGATCAAATTAAAATCGATTAGAATTAATGTAATTATTTGTAACCATATTTAGTTGTTTTTACATAATAAAGATTGTAATTTATTTCTAGTTAGAGCGCCGTCTGTTGAACAATATATGAGAACAATATTTCCTTTAATTACATTAATGTAAATTGTGTAAAATTGACTATTTGGAATTATGTTAAATGCATTAGAATATTTATCATTATTATTTAGCTATATTCAGATAGTTAACAATATTGTTTTATTGGTTTGTTATAAAAAGTAATTGTAGTTACTAAGACTAGACCGTTTCATTGTAAAGCGGAGGTTATAAAAACATTGTAAGATTAGAATAGAGGACAGTTTTACTTCAACTTACTAATAACTTGTAATAAATACAGTGATTACATACTCGATATTTTACTATCATCGTCCAAATTCCTGGCGCAACGCCGACAGCAGCGGTGGGATCACAGCCCCAAAACTCTTCAAGATCTACGGATGACCTTCACTATGGAGCAAGTGATGGATCTCCTAACCTCCATTACAAAATACTGCTGCAACAACAGCTGCAAGAGCCGCATTTTCTACGGAGGCTACAATGTAACGGCGGCACCAAAGTTTTTATCTACCGCCGTTCAACCCCGACGAGAGATCGCATCGATAATCATCGACATCGGGGGATTGGTGCGCAAATGTTAACGAGACTATCAAGCTTTAACATATAAGCCGCAAGAAGCAAGAATGGAAGCTATTCTTGAACTCGACGGTACGCCAGACACATGGGCGCTTCAATCAATTACATTGGAAGATGACGTCGTTAGAACCTTCGGCAAGGAGTTCCGGTTATGCTGGCTACGTCCAGAGGTGGCGCAGCGGCATCTCTGAGCAAGCGGACAGTTACGCAGACTACGCTACAACGGGCCGTTCTCTGTTTAAACGTTTGAGACGTGAAGCCACGGACTCCGAGGTGATCGACGCCTTAATAACAGGTATTTATCTTGAATTAATAAGATCTGAGCTATTGCGAAACACGCCTAGATTTTGTCTAGGCTCGTGTTTGTTTTGTTAACTTTTCTTTAGACTAAAACTACCGTCTAACAGTAATTGTAACTGTATGAAGGCGACGCCGGGGGTTTCACCGGTGTGCAGGCGGTGAAGAGTTATGTAATGACTATTGACGCCAAAAAGTACTGATGTGTTGAGAAAAACTGGTTTATTTAGATAACTAGCAACCCACCCTCGCTTCGCCTCTGTTTTAGTCGTTTTACTCGCGTAGTTCCCGTTCCCGTGGGAATACCGGGCGTAAAATATAGCCTAATTTACGCCCTGATATTATAGCTTTCCATTGGTGAAAGAATTTTTGAAATCGGTCCAGCCGTTTTGAAGATTACCCGGAACAAACGGACACGTGGACGGACAGGCAGACAGACGAAAAATTTTTTAAACTATATTTTGGGCATAGGTGTTGTGCAGGTGACCGCGTCGGCGTGAAAAAAGCCATTTTGACATTACAGACACTCCATTTCTATTTATTGGTATAGATATTGACTAACAATAATAGTAAACAGCACGGGACAATGATAAGGCCCGTATTTGGCACCTTTCGTGACGTAAAAGGCGCTCAAGTCCCGGTGACGTGAGCGCTGCAGCGAGCGAGAACCTCTACCTACCCGCGCGACCAATTAAACCGCGCGCCAGTTACCCCGCGCGCACTTGCATAGCAACAATAATAATAATAATAATAATGATTTATTGCCACAAACTGGTATATACAACAATAAAGTGCAAATGGATATACAAGAAAATTTAACATTAATTTGATGTTCTGCTGATACTTAAAATAGGTAAACCTGTGCTATAAGTATCAGCAACCTTCCAGTGTCACTTATTAATAATCTTATACAGATGATACTCAGCAAAATTAAAATAACACAGTAGGCAATAAAAGATAGAAAATATAAAATTAATATAGGTATGGTATTAGTAGTAAACCTTCGTGTGCGTTTGTGTGTGTTTGAGTGTGTGTGTGTGTGTGTGTGTGTGTATATGTGTATGTGTGTGGTGTGTATTTGTGTGTGGGTGGGTGTGTGTGTGTGCGTATGTGTGTATGAGTGTATTTGTCCTATGATGCATTCACAAGGCAGGTGTTTATAACCGAGTATGTTTATAGAATTGGTCGAAGAAGATTTTCTGTGTCATGATAGTCTAGCTTTAGGAGCCACTCAGTTACGATCTTTTTACATTCATAATTATTTTTGTGATTAATATTCAAAATCTTATTAACTTTAGTATATATGAATCGTCCAAGGAAACAGTAAAAACGCTGTTTGAAGGATGTTCTGTGTCTTTCAGATGGTGGAAGCTTAAACTTGCGTGGCGCATATCTTGGCGTTGAAATATGATGGTGCGATTTATAAAGCAGTGCATGTTGTTTTAATATTATATTTAAAACAAATAGTTGACGCACTGTTAGGACTTCACAATACTCATATAGGTCTTTTGTAGGATACCGGAATGGCTTAAACGTGGATACTTTTAACACAGCTCTTTGTGCACGTTCAAGTTCGATCATTTTTGATTTACATGCACCACCCCATGATAAAATACAGTATCCTAGTAAAGATTGACACGGCGCATAATAAACCATCTTCAGGATTATTGGTTCGGCAATGTGCCGGAGATTTTTGAATATGAAGATGATTTTGCGAATTCTAGCAGTTAGTAATTCGATATGCTGCACAAAGCTCATTCTTTCATCGATAATTACGCCTAAGTACTTAATGGTAGTAGAATGTTCTAATTTAGGACAAGTACAAGGAAGAACACTGCTAATAGCGTGTCTATGTGCAGTAATGTAATGTTGTTTTAGATGCAATTCTTTAACTTTTTTAATGCTAAATGTAAGATAATTAGTTTTGTCAACATTAAGTGACAAAGTGTTATGGCCTAACCACTCAGTTACTCTATCAAATCCGCTTTGTGCAAATTTAAAAACGTGTTCCCATGTAGAGCCTGTAAAAATCAATGCAGTGTCATCTGCGTATGCCAGCAACTTGCCATTGGTAAGGTCTAGTTTACACATGTCGTTTACATACACTAGAAAAAGCGTGGGACCAAGAATACTTCCCTGTGGTACGCCGTATTCGACAGGAAGATCCTTACTAACGCAATCACCAACTTGAACGCACTGTGTTCGGTTTGACAGATAGCTTTTAAACAATTTCAACTGTTGATCCCTGACTCCAATACGCTCTAATTTAAGAATCAGTTTGGGAATGGAGACCGTGTCAAATGCTTTAGCCAAGTCCAGGAAGACTGCAATGCTTTTCTTACCTTTATCCAAGGCTTGAGCAACATAGTCAGTGAGTTCATGTACAGCGTCATTAGTAGATTTCTTATTTCTAAATCCAAATTGATTTTGAGAAATTAGGTCATTATCTTCTAGGTATCTTTTTAATCGATTGTTCATCATTTTTTCTAATACCTTGGACAAAGATGGCAAGATAGAGATTGGTCTATAATTATTGACACGGTCTGCATCCCCGCTTTTATAAATAGGATAAATAAGTGCCTTTTTCAATAAATCCGGAAAGATTCCTGTTTTTATACACAAGTTGAATATAAATGTTAGTGACGTTATAAAATAATTCCTATATTGTTTAATTATATTAGAAGACACACCATCAAATCCAGTAGCACAATCGCTGCGCAGTTCTAATATTAATTGCTCTACTTCTAGCTCGTCAGTGTCCAAAAATACAAATGAATAAGGCAATGTATCCATCAATATATTGGCAGAAGTATTACTGGGATAATTTATTGTAACTTCATGGGCAATATTTTTGCCAGTAGTTACGAATAACTTGTTAATTTCGTTAACAGATTCAATATCGGTTCTTTTGATTTTTAATAATGGACTAGCAGAAATATTCTTTTTCGTGGTATGTGTTACGTTTCTAATTACTTGCCACATCTTTTTTGGATTTGAAGTAGCCTTGTCCAACTCATCTCTCTCGTACTGCCTTTTAAGTTTTTTAATAATATTATTGCAATAATTACGATATCTTTTGTATGTGATATTAATGTCATTGTTGGGTGTTCTTTTCGCTTTTAAATACATATTGTCTCGATTACGCATACATCTTAATAGCCCCGGTGTGATCCAGGGTTTCATAATTCTTAAGCGATGTGGCAAGGTGTACGATATGGTGCTAACTTGAATGGCCCGAGAAATTATGTTAATGAAAAAATTAAGTGCAGTATTTGGATTGGTACATTGGTAAATGTCTTTAAAGTCGGCATTTTGCAATTGTGTGTTAAGTGTGAAGTAGTCAATTTTATTTTTATTTTTATGTGTGCTATCAATTTTAAATTTATCTAAAGTCAGTAGAACCGCATTATGGTCTGTAACGGTAGAATCTACAACTATCGTCGTAGCTTTATATAATGTTTTAAGTAATACATGATCTAGAGATGTTTTATCATGAGTAACTAAGTTATGGCCTGGCAACAGACCGTGACTAGCATTAAGATTCAAATACTCTAATGTTCTACTATCCATGTTGCCACCTGAAATATCTATATTCAAATCACCAATAACTATTAAATTACTATAGCTTGAATTTTTAGTGAGAACATGATCTAAAGAAGAAAGAAAGTTTGTTATATCCTTGAATGATGGAGATCTATATATTGCAATAATACAAATGGCTTTTCCTATGATTATTTGAATGCAATTGGCATCTGCAATATTAATTTCAGATACGGAAACATCAGTAATATTGTTTTTAATATACACCACCACTCCGTCATTTTTGTTAATTCTTTTAGTAGTTGCAAAAGAGTCATATCCCTCTAGAATAGGAATGATGGTGTTGCACGACAACCAGCACTCCGTAAGTAATATAATATCTAGCGAAATAGACATTCGAGTCATTAATACTTCAAAATTATGAATGTTGGCCGATATACTTCGAATATTTTGCGTTAGTATTTTTAGACAATTAAGGGTAATTATTTTTTTACAGTTTTCTGGCTCTGCTCTATAAGAATCTGAAACTTCAAACTCGTCTATATTATTAGAATGATTATCAATTAAATTATCGAATTTTGAATATTATTGAGCTTGTCCAATATTCTTGTACTGTAACTATCTGCGTAAATAGCAACTCTGCTACAAATATCGCCTTAAAATGCATATAACAACAAAAATGTACAATAATAAAATAATAAAAATATATAAAAGTTCATTAAATATAAAATTAATATTTTGTGATTTTGGTGAGTATGTACTGTGAGGAGGCGTGCATGATATGTAGATTATTGTGTGTGTAAGATACAGATTTTTATGTAGGTTATGTAGGTTTACAATTTGAGAGAGTCGTACATAGAATGTTAATATTAAGACATAAGTGACATACAAAATTTGAATTACAAATATTGGATTAAACAATAACAAGAAATTTAGTCACTTTTTATAATAATAATATTTATAATAATAGAATGCCTACTACATATTTACATTTATTAAATAGTTCTTATTTTGGATAATTCGCGTCGCTTACACTGTCTTAAATTGTGTTAACTGTAATAACCTAGGACCTTTTTGTGATGCAAGTAGAAGCGTCTACTTATCACGCTTGCAGAGTCCTTGATTTATAACTTTCATAACCCCTTTAATACGACGAAGTTTTTAGTACCGTTTTTGTTATAGAAAATACCATAGTGAAAATAATTATTTCGATAAATATATAATTTTGATAATATCGATAAAATTTATGGTTAACTAACAATCGGACTATTATTTTTTACTTCTAGAGATCCCATTATCACAAGGTAAAGTTTTCAATAGCTTATTCCATATTGGTGTTGATTGTTCTCCGATCCGAAATAAGTTTACTGGTTCGATTCCGGGCAAACGCCAGATCGTTGATGTTGCTTGTATTATAACCAAAGTTAGTTTCCATGACATGTCGAGGTAGAATTGGTTATGACATTATTAGTGCTGTTTGGTATTACCGTAAGTCTTAAAGAGGGTATATATAGAAAACTAACTGCTGATAAATGAACCCTCCATGCTATCTATAACTTTGATTTTAACTTCAATCTAAACGACTCAATATTGTTTTAAGTTACATGATGGTCTCAAGCTTTAAATCTAGTTTCATACTCTGCAACTGTGTATCGCAAATAAAGGCCAGTACGTTAACAATAAAACTAAAAGGCTGATTAAATAGTTCAACGCAGACCCTATAGATTATCACCTCTATAACGCTATGAAAATGAGATAAGCTGCCTTCACTTTAAATATCACTAAATGCTCAAAAGTCCTCGCGTAGTTCAGTATGCGAACCATGTGCGTTGAAATAAATACCGCTCGTGAGCTGAAGACGCTAGACTTCGTATAAAGCTATTAAGCATTGCCGTCACTTCTTAGGTGGTCAATTATTTAAAGTGGTAACTGATTATGTTGTAACTGAAATTCACTTAAGGTGTCAAGGCAAGGCAGAAAGAGCACACTCCAGGAGTGCATAACTGGTAGCATTTCTTTAAAATTTTTAGTTTAAAGTAGAATATCGAAAGGGTGACTGCTTAATTAATACAGATTATAGTCTTGATCTGTGTTAAGTAAACCATATGCTCTAAAACGTAGTAATTGTTTATCTCGTCGTAAATTCATCCACTCTGACCATACTTGGCTTCATGTAAGGCAGAAGAGTGAACCTTCAATAAAGGAGATAGACTCTGGCAGTAGTCTATACTTTATGTCATTTAACAAGATATTGCTGAGCTATAATGTTTAAATAGTATCGTTTCACGTAATTACCGTTAGAAACTCGTGTTACGATCACACTGCACTGCACAGATGATGTAGTGGTTGAGATATCGTACCAGTGTCGCGGGTTCGAATCCCGCGCAGGACAGCTCTGTGCGATCCATAAATTTTTGTTCTGAATTTGGATCTAATTTGTTTCCATTAATGTGTTTATTACCTCCACCGCAATATAAGGACTATTGCGAGACTACCACAACTTTTGTTGCGAAAAAGTACTGGCTAAAATCGGCGAACAATATTGGTACCCGAATATGTTCGAAAATTTGTGAAGAATTGTGTTGGCTAACATTCGTAAAGCTGAAATCGGGCGTAAAACAATAGACTTCCAATCTATAAAATTACAATATAATTTTCATACTATGTTCGCTGACATTACAGGCTACATTCATGGCAGACGTCATCAGCCAGAATACGCATTTGTCTTTATAGTAGTTTACACTAAAGACGTCACAATCGGCTATGAGGTCTTTTGTGAAGTTGTAACTATATTTGGAACTCGTCTCTTCTTATAATAATGAATAAATACGGTATTGAATATACCTTGTGGCTAAGGGAACTAGTAGAGCAAATGGTTAAGTGAGACTAGTTGTGAAAATTATCAAAGATATTAATGTCCGTAGTTGAGCTTGAAAACCGTGCCACAGTGCTATTCACGATTTCCAGTTGGCTATAAACTATGCAATATTTATTACTGGGAGTATTGTTCAGCAAAAATATTAACCGCTGTTTTATCGAGATGTTGCAGGTAGAGGACGATGAATGGACAAAAGATTAAGCGTCTGTAAGAAAAGGATGGACGAGCGATAGAGTTAATTGATTTGACAAAGGTAAAGCCAAAATAAATGTATTTTTTGGCAATTTTGTTTTCGTGCATCGTCATGATCGACGCACTCTCTTCGAGGGTCCCATGGCACTTTAGGAGGTATTGCCTAATGACCGATATATATTGAAGCATAATTATCTCCGCGGATGTGGTGTAAGTATCGCTAGCCATGACTTTTTATGACAAGCGCCTGTTGCAAAAACTGTTTTTTTTTATCAAAGTAATGCCGTATGGGCGGGTGAATACTAATTTGGAAACATGCTTTTTATTTTTCCTATCCGAAACATCCTTCCTAAAGCGCTGACTGGCCACTATGCGTATCCTTAAACCTGGTCTTGTGTTGGCTAGATCCCAGGATGGGTGATGCCTTGTGGTTGGCTAGATCCCTTGGTGGGTGATGCCTTGTGGTTGGCTAAATCCCTTGGTGGGTGATGCCTTGCAAATGCTTTTTCTATCCAAAACATCCTTCCTAAAGCGCTAGCTGGCCATCATGCGTATCCTTAAACCTGGTCTTGTTGGCTAGATCCCGTGGGGGGTGATGCCTTGTGGTTGGCTAGATCCCTTGGTGGGTGACGCCTTAACAGCGCAAGGGACGCGCTGGAGTCAGTATGGCCATATGGGCGCATATCGCCCTCTATCGGCAATATTTGTAAATTGTTGATGTATGTGTTATCAATTATAGTTATAAACATGTTTGAAATATTTGCAACTAATATTTAAATAATTATTTGTAGTAACAACACTGCTATTTACCATGCTATGATATTTAAGACACTTTTTGAATGTATTTCTAGAAATCTTTGATTTAATTGTTTAAATATTTATATAATTGATCAAATTAAAATCGATTAGAATTAATGTAATTATTTGTAACCATATTTAGTTGTTTTTACATAATAAAGATTGTAATTTATTTCTAGTTAGAGCGCCGTCTGTTGAACAATATATGAGAACAATATTTCCTTTAATTACATTAATGTAAATTGTGTAAAATTGACTATTTGGAATTATGTTAAATGCATTAGAATATTTATCATTATTATTTAGCTATATTCAGATAGTTAACAATATTGTTTTATTGGTTTGTTATAAAAAGTAATTGTAGTTACTAAGACTAGACCGTTTCATTGTAAAGCGGAGGTTATAAAAACATTGTAAGATTAGAATAGAGGACAGTTTTACTTCACTCACTTCTCCGGCAATAACTTGTAATAAATACAGTGATTACATACTCGATATTTTACTATCATCGTCCAAATTCCTGGCGCAACGCCGACATATACGTCCCACTGCTAGGCTTGAGCCTCATTCGCAATGGGTGCCGACGTAACTTACTATACCACACTGATCAGACGGGTTGGATTAAGGTTGTATTTCGAGTTTTCCTTCTCTGGTACAGATGATGTATGCATATGATAATCCCGGCCATAATTACAGACAAGAAAGGGAGTGGTGAATAGTATTCTTACTCGTCACCACACGAAAAATTCATCATCGTCATCATTATCGCAGCCCAGATACGTCCCACTGTTAGGCTCGGACCTCCTCCACAATGGGAGGGAATTTGACCTACTATACCATGCTGGTCAGACATGTTGGTATAGGGTTTTATTTCGAGTTTTCCTTCTCTTGCACAGATCTTATGTGCATATATCCCTTAGTCATCTTGTACGACATCCACGGACAGGATAGGGAGTGGTGGATTGTATTCTTACTCCGTCACCACACGGCAAATAGCCGCATTATAATAATTTCTGTGTAATACAGATACCAGCAGAATTATTGTCACAACAATATGGCATTTATTTTTAATATAACTACAAATTCATTTTCGTGCCATTGTTGTTAGATCAAATTACCACTTGCGATAACGGTTTCTTGTCTAGCTGTTACAGCGAAGCTTGCGGAATTCTTTTGTGTAACGACACAAAGAATAAGTCAGCTTTATTGGAACTGCTGCTACGTTCATCTAGCCTTTCTTTTTAATATTTTCTAAGACTCTTTTCAGTTATCTGGATTTTATCATGAATTATTTTATTATCCTTATTATTACTAATCCTTACTGCCTTCATCATCATCATCATTTCAGCTCATATACGTCCCACTGTTGGGCTCGAGCCTCCTTCACAATAGGAGGGAAACTGACCTTACTATTCCATGCTAGTCAGACAGGTTGGTATAGGGTTTTATGTCGAGTTTTCCTTCTCTTGCATAGATGTTATATTCATATTATGTACTATATCCCTTAGTCGTCTTTTACGACATCCACGGGCAAGATAGGGAGTGGTGAATTGTATTCTTACTCCGTCACCACACGGATAGTGGATCCTTCCTGCCTTACTAATATTATAAATGCGAAGTAACTGTTTGTCTACCTGTCTTTGTGCCTGTATGTTACCCATTCACGTCTTAACCACTGATCCGATTTTGTTGATATTTGATACAAAGAAGGGCTATAATTTGAAAAAAGGCATAGGCTACTTTTTATCACAAAAATTAGGTAGAAAGGGTTGAAATAGGGGATTGTGATAAATCTCTTATTCACCAGACTGTTGACAGTTGTCTGTCTACAACCGCGGGCCGGTCCGTCCCGGGGTAGTACCACATTCTCGCAGAAAATCGACGTACGAATAGTAACAATTTGTTACTGCACGTCTGCGCTTTATTCGGTGAGCGAGAGAGGCGGCAGCCCAACTTTCTGAGGGTATTTGCGTGTGGAGGGTTTCGGTGATGCCTTTAGTATCACCGAACCTCATTGCGCGTATTCACACTCCCTTCACTTTCTACATGGTAGGCAGCGGCCTTGCAAATGTCCATGAGCGGCAGCAACCATCAGGTGTACTGTTTGTTCGTTTGCCACCGTATGTAATAAAAAAAATCTCATACTCCTGTTAACAAGGAAGCGGTAATTATACATTATATTTTAACTCCGAGATCATCCATCTACCCTACTATCGCCGTCTACTGTTGGATAGTACATTGTCCTTCTATACCGTACTGGTCAAACAGGTTGATACATAAAAGCTTTTTTATTTCAAGTGTTACTTCTCTTGCATGGCTTCGAATACTACCAACCCTTGCTTTGCTCGTGGGTGTCGTAAAAGACGACTAAGAGCCCTAGATTGACCCGGACCAACTCCATCTGGTACCATTTGGGTCAACGATTACATTCCCAAGGAGGGTTGACGTCAGGCAGGCGGCCGATCATAAAAAGTCATTGCCGAAACTTTTTGCAATATGTCAAAACAGATGACATATTGCGTCGACCCCAAGTAATTGGGATAAGAGCAAGATGATGATGATGTTACTTCTCTTGCATAGATTTTATATTAGTCGTCTTTTACAACACCTATCCAGTTTAGGAGTGGTGAACTGTAATCTTATTCCGTTGCCATGCGAAATGGAAGTGTAGTGATACGTTATAATCGTATTCTTTATCCTGTTACCACCACAGGGAGACAGATTATCTATTTTAACCGAATAACAATAAATATCATGTACAAAATAGATTTTCAAACAAAAGATTTCAATTAATACATGTGTACGGTCAGTCCGTTGAGTACAAAGGTCGCATACGTTTATGTTATTAGCCGTTGATTACATTATATATTCATCGGAAGCCAGATTTACGTAAACAGCTTATTATGCGGTGCCTCGCTGGAAATTGCATAGCACCATTCAGAACCCGCCACTGTGATATTCACGATTTAATTTACGCCCCAAACTCAGCCTCAGGGCTTTACTTTTTAGCAAGTTTACGTGAAAAATGTTTTAATCAATTTTCATTATTAAAAATGTACCTAACATTATTAAATTATGGCCAAGTTATGAGCTTGTGATCAGCTTTCATGATCTTAGATCATGGATATTATTATAATTTTTTTTCTCGAAGTGATTATAGAAATATTATGTGTCATACCTTCTTCCTTTTCTGTGATAATTAAATATGTGAGAAAATAACTTAGCTACAAATGAAAAATCTATCTATACCAAGTATATTTTTTAATTTTCATCTAATGTATAAAGGAAATTATAATTGTGGGACGTTGCTCTAAAACCAAGATGAGGGATGCAATAGCAGCAACTATTATTGACGTGATTAAGGACTAAAAATACAATATATCACCATCGATCGATTGAGGCGATTAATACGTAAACCCAAATTAAAGGTCTATAATACAAATTGACGAATGTTCTTCCATCATCATCGACATCATTAATCACTTTGCCGTCCACCGTTGCATGGAAGACTCCCTCATATTTCGCCACAAAGTTCGGTCCTGCGCCGTTCACGTCCAATGACTCCCAGCAATTTTCATCAAGTTATTGATCCACCTGGTGGAAGAATTCCTACACTGCGTCTTTTCGTTTTCTTCCCAAGTGGTTACCAGTTCATCGAGCAATTTAGCCTGAATATTGCCACTTCCTGGTGCTATCTCTTCGTGCTATGTCAGTTACACACGTTTTTTTACACCTTTTCCCAGTCAACATCACCCTTCCCTTATCCTAATTACTTGCGGTCGACTTAATATGCACTCCTCCTTTAAAAAACACATAGCAAAAGTTATTAGCAGTAATTTAATGACTAGTCACCTGTCTGCATCAACCCTCACTCGGAATATAATCGTTGACCAAATGGCATCAGATGAAATAGGCCCATGTCTATGTAAAGCCTTTTCATTATGTGATATATATTAAAATGATCGTAGTCTAAGTATTGTACTGCTTTGCATCGGAAAAGTGAACAGCAGAGGTCTTCTAAAATTCGTAACATGTGACTGCTAAAACGTTTTCTAGACGTAGCGATCACAGGAGGGGGCGTTCGACGATCGCGACCATGCTGTGCCTGAGGGCCGTGATCACGGAGACGGTCACCGGCGGAGGGGTGCTATTGGCGGTGTCTCGAACATCGCCAACGCATTCAACAGTCTGCCGTTCAGCTGCATTAGGCAGGTGCTTCGGTATCACGGGATGCCCGATGCCTTGAGGCAGCCGGTGGCAGACTACTTGGAAGGTCGAAGCGTCCTCTACACTAACTGAGTAGGGAACGTTGTGCAAACACTCATAACATGCGGTATCCCACAGGTCGGTTCTGGCGCCCACCCTGTGAAACATCGGATACGACTGGGCGTTAAGAGGGAGTATCCCACCAGGGCTGGGCGTAATTTGTTACATCGACGTAACACTTGTCGCCCCGCTCCAGCGCCCGGGGCGCGACGCTGGAGGAGGTGGCAAGCCTGGCAACTTTGTCTGAGATTGTCAGGCGAATTGACGGGCTGAGGTTAAGAGTGGCCCTGGACAAGACGGAGTCCGTTGTATTCCATAAGCCCCGTATCAGTCCTCCCACTGGTGTTTCTTGAGTCTTCTTGAGTTCTTCTTGAGTCCCAAATATGGCACAGCAGGACACGGCGTCGCGCGGTGGACTTGGACTTTACACGCACCCCGTTCAGATGTATTATTATTTGATATGGGGTTCTATAAAATAAAAGGTATTTTGTTGATGTAACGGAACATCTTTAAAGTTTAGGAACCCCTGGTCTAATGATCTGCCTCCTGCCCAAAATCAACCTCTAATATTGATGAAATGCAGTTGGCTCAGTTCTATCCTCTTGTACTACACCTACCAGCAAGGTATGGTAGTATTCGTAGCTACACCACACAGCAGAGATCGAGAATAACTTGTAATATGATTAAAAAATAATTGTATTAGTAGTACGAAACTTTACTAAAATGAACAAACGACTATGTAGAACTCGCTTTTTATATCTCGGTGTTATAGCGCCCAGCAATAGCAGTAACATTTAACATATTATTACACAGACCGGACCAAGCTATTGGAAATATCCCGATAATATTTTCCTTGAGATATTGGAGCACGAGTATACTTGTACTTAATATTCAACGAGCTATCTTTGATTCATTTATTATTTACTATCAATTGACTATCATCATTATTTCAACTCATTTATGTCCCATTGTTGGGCTCGAGCTTCCTCCATAATAAGAAGGTAATTGACCTACTAAACCACGTTGGTCAGAGGCATTGGTGTAGGATTTCAACTTGCCTACTTTTGCATAGATGTTATATACATATTTAATCCCTTAGTCGTCTTTTACGACACCCATGGACAAGAGAGGGGGCTGTGAATTACTTTCTTACACTATCATCACACGGAATAATTAACTATACCAGTTTATATACGTCCCACCACAGAAAAATTAATAAGTATTAATATTTCTGTGCATCCCACTGTTGAGCTCGAGCCTCCTCCATAATGGGGAAAAAATAAACCTATTGTACCTCGTTGGTCAGACCCGTTAATATAGGTTTTTATTTCGAGTTTTCCTTCTCTTGCATAGATGTTATACGTCCCTTAGTCAATCCTTACGACATCCACGGGTAAGATAGAGGATGGTGTTATATATTCTTACTTCGTCACCACACAATAATAATTGACTATACTATTTGTTTAAACCTGGAATCTTATTAAAATTTAAATTTAATATCCACTGAACTATTTGCAGTTAATGACTAACTAGAAATATTCATAATACATTCTTTGCCTTTTGGTGTCATAAAAATGATTAAGAGATATAAATATATAACCTAACTCTTCCGTGTGGTGACGGATTAAGAATACAATTCACCACTCCCTATCTTGCCCGTGGATGTCTTAAAAGACGACTAAGGGGTCTAATATGCATATAACATCTATGCAAGAGAAGGAAAACTCGAAATAAAGCCCTATGCCAACATGTCTTACCAGCACGGTATAATAGGTTAAATTCCCTCCCATTGTGGAGAGACCCGAGCCCAACAGTGGGACGTATGTGGGCTGCGATGATGATGATGAACCTAACTAGAAGTATACTATTGATCGTATAACATAATTCGAACGGTAGTTAAAGAATTGTGAACAATATTCATCTCTATCCATATTTAGGATAAAAATGCATATTGGTCGAGTTGAATACCCATATCATATTGCAGTATAATAAGCATATAACATAGATATGCAAGAAACTAAAACTCGAAATAAAACCCTATACCAACCTGTCTGACCAGCATGGTATATTAAGGTCAATTGATCTCAATTTGTTGAGGAGGCTCGAGCCCAGCAGTGGAACGTATGTGAGCCGAGATGACGTTGATGGTGTTGCAGTTTTAATAGTTTGGATAATTCTAGATAATACATAAAATTATCTTCTAAAGCATTGTCGTGTTTTTAATTCGGATTATAATATAACCGAGATATAGATAACTATAATAGTGAATTGAATAAATAAAACGTAATTCTATAAAGTTAGTATTGCAATCTCTATAACGAATAAACACTTTCAACAGATGGCATAATAAAACGTTGGCCTTAAAGAAGAGTAGCCAACGAGAATATAATTGGTACACGTGGAGAGCCAGTGGCTTCATTAATAAACTACTGGGTAAGCATTAGAATTTTCATAGTTCTGGTGAATAGTACCACTTGTGGTAAGTTCGTTTCCGAATCCTTTTTCTATTAGATTTTTCTTATTACTTTCCGTGTTGTGACGGAGTAAGAATACAGTTCATCACCCCCTCCCTGGCCAAAGAGTATCGTAAAAGACGATTAAGAGATTTTATATGCTAATAACATGTGCAAGAGAAGGGAAGCTCGAAATGACACCCTATAGCAACCCGTTTGATCAGAATGGTATAGTAGGGCAGTTACCTCCTATTGTGGTCGGGACCAATCGTGTATTTTGTGTTTCACTATTAGACTGAAATAACCAATTTTAGATACATCCGATTTTGAGAAAGAGATCAGCTGATAAATCCAACTCGGTTGGGCACCGAGAAATTTAAGAGGATCTTCTCGTCCCACATACCTCCGTGTTTGAAAACACAGGTCTACGATTAGTCTGTGTTACCATTGAGGACTCACGGAACGGAAACGTGGTTCCTAAATGTAGTTTTCATAACCAAGCTTAAAGTCATTCAATGTGCTATGGAGCGGGCTATAGCTATACTATGCTCGGGATTTCTCTGTGAAATAGAATCCGAAATACGGTAAACCGCGGAAGAACGGGTGTAACCGACATAGCACGAAGAATTAGCACGCTGAAGCGGCAATGGGCAGACCACATCCCTCGACGAACCGACAACCGCTGGTGAAGCAAAGTTCTCGAGAGGCGTCCACGTATCGGACGACGCAGTGTAGGACGCTCCCCCCACTAGGTGGACCGACGACTTGATGAAAATTGCTGGGCATCGTTGTTGCGGCATAGGACGGCACTTTGTAGCATAATATGACTACGTTCAGCAGTGGACGGCGATAAGCTGAAATGATGATGATGAACCAATTTTATAGGCTTACTATAGTAACAAATTATTATATGTCCATAAGGGCTTTGTAAAAACAGCATGTCCAATTTAAAACTGCAAGCCGAGTTAGTAAGAAGAGAAGCTCAACTTGAATTTATTGGCGCCGAGAATATTCCTTTGAACACGATAACGATCTCCGTAGATATATTTTTGTATTTTTTTTATATCAACCACCAGGACTGCACTTCACTTTTACTAGTTTATGTAGATACAATTTGTTAAAGATAATATGTATGTACATAACAAGACTAGTGCACTTATAACAGATAATACAATATATTGTATGATAAATATTACGAAGCTTAACTACATTGGAGTTCGACTTATATTGGAGGACTAATTGGGGACAAGAGCGGTCTGACTCGGTGGATTTATCGAAATAATAAATGACTAATACGAGAAAAGTTATTAATGAGACTATATGTATCATCCATTACAGTTCATACATGTCTCACTACTGGGCCTTCCTTACAATATGAGTAAAATTTTACCTAATATACCACGAGTTTGCCGCCTCTTGTATACCTAGATGTTACATGCATATCGTGTCTCTTAGCTTTTACGATATCCACTGGCAAGATAGGAAGTGCTGAATTGTATTCTTACGTCGTCACAGCAAGCTATATAAGCTAAAAAATGCCGAATTATTGTAAGAAACCTTATCTACATATAAATATCCAAATAAGCGCTTAATAATTAATCTGTAGAATGTAAAGTTTGATTTCTATAATCTGTTGCTAATTTTAAATAATCCTAGTATAATTATTCTTCCACTGATGACAAGTAACCCTGCTCCGGTGGTCGGCCCAACGACGAAGGCGACGTACACGTGGGTGGGTTGCGGGTGTACGTGCTTACGCCCCTCTGTCGCCCCGGACGGAGTGGGGCGAGGAGCGCGCCGACCGCAACCCACCACAAAAAAAAATTATAATTATAATTATTCTTTCGTGTGGCGTAAGAATGCAATTCACCATCCCCTCTCATACCTATGAGTGTCGTAAAAGAAGTCTATAGGATATTTTACGCATATGCCACCTATACAAGAGATGAAAACCTCGAAACAAAACCCTATACTAACCTGTCTGACTAGCATGGTATAGTAAGATCAATTACCCTCCTACTATGGAGGATGGTGGGACGTATATGAGCCGAAATGATAATGAATGATGAGAGATTAATTTAATGCTTCCAGATCTGATGGGTAAAAAGTCCAATAAAAATTGATTCATATAAACAATTTGCCTTTATAATTTAATTTACAGTCGCATATATTATTAATAATTAACATATTATTTAATAAATCACTTTAATAGCCGATTAATTTCAGTTATAATATTACATTACGACGTTTACCTGCCGCAGAAATTTTTAATTATATTTATCCAACGGTTTATTACAATAAAATTAATGTTTAATTAAGGTACGACGAAATTATATGTTTTAATGAAACATTACAATGACGTCATCATTTTCGCAGCTTCTGTTTACTGTTTTAAATTATTAATTAATTTGTTTATGGCGTACAGAAATGAATATAATTAATTATCATTTTTACTGTATCTTTTCTTTTACGACAAGGTAAGATCATCAGCTTTAATGGTATTAACAGTCGTTTATTATAAAGTCTATCTGACAAGATACATGGCCATCTTTGATTATTATAGCAGTACTAGCAAACCGCCCTCGCTTCGCTTCGCTTTCAGGCGTTCTTACCAGCGTAGTTCCCATTCCCGTGAGCATACCGGGATAAAATATAGCCTATGTTACTCCCTGATATTATAGCTTTCTATAGGTGAAAGAATTCTTGAAATTGGTGGGGTAGTTTAAGCGTAAAAGCGTAACAAACAAACAAACCTACTTTCGCATTTATAATATTAGTAAGGATGTATACATAATTTGCGTTTACATTCACAAATAATTACAATCAATAATATATCTTTAGCCGTTTGACCTTTTCAATATTTTATACTTTTATATAAGCATCATATTGATGATGTATGACATTTAATACTAGCTGTACTTAGGTAGGCTTAGCTTCGCTTGACCAAAATAATTACTTGCATCATTATCATAATTCATACACGTTCCAATGTTAAATTATTTTTAAAATTGGTCAATTGCACGAAGTATCATTCGCTTAGTGCCCGTTCCCGTGGAAATACCGAGATACGAAATCACCTATACTTGTTACTCACTGTTAATACAGCTTTCAATCGAGGAATAAATTTTTAAAATCGGTCAACACCCAATGGTTGCACTCGCGTAGTGCCCGTTCCCATAGGAATATCTGGTTAAAAAATAGCCTACATATATGATTTGCTGCTGATGTAGCTTTGCAATGGTAAAACAATTTTTAAAATCGGTCAACATACAGCAATTTTACTTGCGTAGACCCCGTTTCCGTGGTAATACGGGGATAAAGTATTACCTCTGATATTCGCTTTTAGTATAGTTACCCATTAGTGAAACAATTTTTAAATTCGTCAAAATTACGCAGTTTCGCTCATGTAAGGCCCATTCTCGTGGTAATACCGGCATAACGAATTGCCTGCATATGTTTCTCGCTGTAAATAAAGCTTTTCACTGGTAAATACATTTTTAAAATCGTTTAGTTTTCTCGCGGTGTCGCATTTGTAATTCCCGTTCCGTACGAATTCCGGCATAAAGAATTGCCTATGGTACTCGCTGTCCATCCATCCATTAGTCTACTGTTGGACAAAGGCCTCCCCATGAGAATGCCGCTTGGAACAGTCCAGGGCCACTTACATTCAACTGTTCCCAGCGACTTTCATGATGTTCTAGTCCCCCTAGTAAGGAGTCGCCCGATACGTTGTCACCACTCAAGAATCTTTCTTCCCCAACAGTTGTGGGTTTGACAAGCGATGTGGCCTGCCCATTGCCATTTCAACGTGCTAATTCTGCGGGCTATATCGGTTACACCCGTTCTTCTACGGATTGCCGTATGGCAGATTTTATCACGTAGAGAAATACCGCATGCCTCATTGAGCGACTTTGAGTCTTTTTATGAGGCCAATATTTAGAGACCACGTTTCAGTGCCGTATGTTGTCATCGCTGGTAATAGACACTGATTATAAATCTTTGTTTTCAGACGCTGAGGAATATGAGATATCAAGATCCTCTGAAGATTTAAGAACGCTGCCCAACGACGACTTCCTTCTTGAATCGAAATTGCCCACAGCTTCGCATTTATAGTCCCTGTTTCTGTGGGAATATCGGGATAAAAATGTATATGTTACTTACTGTTAGAGCGCCCGCAGACATACAATTGTAAGTTGGCCGATTAAATCGCAAATAGGTGTATTAGATGTAGTTACTTATGCTAGCCCGCACATCTTCTTCAACTAAGTCGTCCAACTAATTAATTGGACACTAATCGTATCAGAATCAAGATTCCCTTCCGATTACGCACAATTAAAAAGTTGTCCAACTATCGGTCAACTGCTTGTTAGCACGGTTATCCTATGCAAGTTCGCACACTATCTAACTTTGTTGAACAGTTGCACGGCAAGATGCAAGATGACCACACGCGTGCGCGTGATTTCCCCACGCTCGCATCTTCGTCGACGGGTACGATGTCTGTCTCCCGATCACTTGTTGCAAACGAAAAAGTAGAAGAGCTCATAGAGGAAGTTCAAAAAAGACCAGCGTTGTACAAAAAAGACTTGAAACAATTTATCAGGGTAATATCTGAGTTTTGAATGCAATGTATGATGTTTCCCATATTGTAATCTGTTACTTAATATGGGATGCACCCAAAATGTTCTCTTTTGTTTTTGTCTTCTTTTTATTAATAGGGCAATTAAAAGGTTTTTTTCCGCATTTTCACATACACGCACCGCGCTGGCAATACTGGCACCGACTAAATCGATTAAGTCTGCGGCTTGTAACCAATAAGATAAAGTTGGTCAACTAAATTATAAAAGTACGCAATTTAGTCGTGCGATAGTCGCCCAACTTGCAATTGTATGTCTGCGGGCTCTCTTAAGGTGACTAACCATTAATAAAAGAATTTTTAAAATCGGTCAACATCCAGCGGTTTTACTCGCATAGTTCCCCGTTCCTGAGGGAATATCAGAATAAAACGTGCCTACATAGGTATATTACTCGTTGGTAATGTAGCTTTCCATTGCTAAAAGAATTTTTAAAATCGGTTAAGATTTTACTCGTGTAGTTTTCAAACTCTACCATAGGAAAACTAGAATAAAAATAGGCTGCATACGTTACTCGCTGATATACATATATGTAGCTTTCCAATCGTCAGTCTTTTATAAAATAATACGTGGTTTCACTCGTGTTACTCCATTCTCGTGGGCATACCGGATATAACATAGCCTAAGTTACTTGTTGATAATATAGTTTTCTATGGGTGAAAGAACTTTTAAAATCGGTTCAGTGGCTTAAGCGTAAAATACTAACAAATAAACGAACTTTTTTAACGCATATTATTGCATTCGTCTCGTTTTTAAGCGAATGTGGCGTCACCATTTCAGAAGCGTTTGAACTTATTTTTATTTACATAATGTTATAATAATTTCGGTACAGTTTATATAGTTAGCATCCCCCAAATTGTATTGTCTTCTTTTAGATGTTAAATCTAGAACACCGCGTGATCGCCGCCGGTCTAGCTTAATGAGTTTTTTTTAATTCTCCCTGGCCGTTTATACACTCACAAAACTGCAGCTTTTTTATTTTCATCGATATTTTTCGAACTACCGAACCAAACATTCTTCTATTTTTAAAAACCATTTGGGAGTCTTTTTTACAAGCTTTTTTAAATTTACACTAGCCGTTTAAAAACTAAACCGCAGTTTTTTTTATTTTAATTAGATATTTTTTAACCCCCGACGCAAAAAGAGGTTATAAATTTGAGGTCGATGTCTGTCTGTGTATGTGTGTGTGTGTGTGTGCGTGTGTACGTGCGTGCGTTTTAATTAATTGATAATCCCTGTCGAAGAGAGCGTAATACTTTTTTTCATTATATTAGTTAGTGTCGGGGATTATTTAAAATTTTCTATTTTACTTATAGGTTATTTTACTTACCAAATTTTGTTCTATTTTTAAAATTCATTCCCGTCCTAGAGAAGGAAGTAATTTCTATGAGTCTACCCGCTACTTGAATCTAACAAATACTACTTTCCGAATATGAGAAATGAAAAATCCTTTGCATTTGATCACACGATCACAAATAAAACGAATAGATGTAAAAGTTCACTGAGAATGAATGAGCTGTCCGGCTGCGTACTACTGTGGTTTTTATGGAGCCTCTCTACCAATTATCAGTACTTATTGGTCCTATGCTATTACTTCTGCTCTGAATGGCAACACATTGTACTCTTAGTCTATTACTATACAATTTTTTTATAAATACATGTAATGAATAAATAATAGTGATCTCATTTTACACAAAATATTTACAGATCTTACTTGTGTTAAGATGTTTAATATACGATGAAGTCCGAAAATTGTTCTACAGAATATTCCAGGATGAAATTACTATTCGTATATACAATAACGCTACCTCTACGATCGTAACATCCCGTAGCTCCTCACCCGTCGTAGCAACAGTTGCATTGAGTACGTGCTACGAAACAGCCGTACTCGGCGGAATATTAAATCGTTCGTAACTTGCAAATTAAAATGTGGCTCATTAAAATCGTAGTTTTAAATATTAAAGTTTCTTTTTCATAAAAGTTCAATAAATTTTGCTGTAATGGAAGCTTTTCAGTTTTTATAGTGATGAAAATATTAAGTATGGGGAAACTGCCGATGTTTTGTTACTTTATGATTGCGTACATAAAAGGTAAATGTACATTAAGATTTATATCTGGCGAGATTGGAGTCTTTTTATTTGAATTAGTTAATTTTGTTACTTTTGACATATTATTTACTATCATTTCTCTAGATGTTTGTTTTGCTACTTAAAAAAAATATGTATAACTAAAATATTTTTTTAATATATTTTTGACGCTTATCATAGGTTATAAGACTTATAAGGTATGTTATCAAATAAGTATATAACTATGATTAGATTTGATTAGATAAATAATTCAGTTACGTAAGTTTTTACTTTTTGTTTCTGGCTATACATCTTCCTACTACGACTCCAAAGTTTAGGCAGAGAGTTAACACATGCACCTTTTAATTATATAATTTTAAGTTTCACATAGTAGAGTCTAGTCTCTACCAAACTTAGTTTCAGACTTCGTCCGGTTGTTTAAGTTTGTAATGCAGAATCCCCAAAGTCGCACCCAATTTAATAAAGTTAGGTACTTTGTTAAATTGGGTGCGTGCAAACAAATACAATTATAATATTTAGTCTATACATATCTTCTTTATCTTATATATAAATTTCTAGCGTACGTGTGGACCGATGTTGACGAAATTTTTTGTGTGTGTTCAAGGGGATTCAAGGATAGTTTAGATTCACAATTGGGCCCAGTAGGTGGCGCTTTCGGACAGGACAATAACATGAGAACGACTTTACCGATTTCGTTCATCTTTTTTTTAAGTATTAGTAATACTTTGAAAAAGGCTTTTACGGCAACAAAAATTAAGAAAGTGGCGCAGAAAATTAGAAAATTTGAGAAAACTTTACAACTATATAAATACAGGACAACGTCTGTCGGGTCAGCTAGTATACATATATTTCATGTGTACCTGTTTATGTCACTGATATCCTTCTAAACGGCTGGAACGATGTTGATGATTTTTTTTGTGTGTGTTCAAGGGGATTAGAGAATGGTTTAGATTCAAAATTGGACACAATAGGTGGCGCTGCTGTCAATTTCATTTGATCGTTGTCGATTTTATTTGAACAGGACAACGTCTGTTGGCTCAGGTAGTATAATATAAAAGTGTGACTTGTATATTGGGGGAGGACACTGGCTCCTGCAACACGTGGTCTGGACTTGGCCATTATTTTGTTTCACTACTGTTAGACCCTGTCCGTGTGGTAACGGAGTAAGAACATAATTTATTACTCCCTATCTTGCTGGTGGATGTCGTAAAAGACAAAGACTAAGGGATGTAATAAAAATATAATATCTGTGCAAGAAAAAAAAACTCGAAACTAAACCCTATCCCAACTCATCTGACCAGCGTGGTACAGTAAGGTCAATTTCCCTCCTATTGTAAAGGAGGCTCAAATTCAGCAGTTGAATGTATATGAATTGTGATAATAATAATTAGATGTCCTATTAAAAGACATTTGAAACTTTTACATGAACTCTTTTATTATATCATCCTTCAGGCCTTCCCTTTGTAAGATCATCCGTCTGAGAAGTTAACCAACATTATCTTACAAACGGCAATAGTTATGTAATAATTTCTGACGTTTACGCGAGTATTATACCTCTATATACATATATATATTAAGGTGTGCCAAAAAAACTTTTAATTTTTTTTTTCATAGCTACTACGAAAATATCGTCCAAGATGACGAAAAAGAAACCCTGGTAGAGTTTCAGCCCTTAATATTAATATTAATAGGTCGCTCATTGTGATTTTTGATTTCCCATTTAAATAACATAGGATTTTTTTTTTATTGTTTGGATTTTTGATGCACTCGAACGAATTAATATCTCGTAAAAATCAACACATATTCTTGTAAAAAATTTAACGATCTACAAAAAAGGTTTAAAACAATTTTTTGCTAAATTGACTCGTTTAAAAGTTATTCGAGGTTAAAAAATTAAAAGTTTTTTTTGGCACACCTTAATATATATATATATATATATATATATATATATATATATATATATTGGTCTTGAATTATTTGTGGAAGTCCAGGGAGGGTTTATACGGTGAGAAAATATGGAAAATTGCGAGTAAAATACTAAAAAAAAAACCATTTTATTTTCCCATACAAACTGATCTTACCAGTGAAACATTTGATGTCTCAGCCTATACACGTCCAACTGTTGGGCTTGCACCTCCTAGACTATGGGAGGGAAATCGACCTACTATACCACGTTGATCAGACGTGTTAACATATGGATTTGTTTCGAGTTTGCCTTCTCTTGCATAGATATTATATGCATATTATATCCCTTAGTCGTCTTTTACGACACCAACGGGTGGTAAATTATATTCTTACTCTATCACCGCACGGATAATATTACAATCAAACTGATAAATATTAAATAACATAATTACGAAAACAGGCGATACGAAGTTCGCCGGGTCAGCTAGTTGTAAATAAAACTATATTACCATTTATCGCGTCCGCAATGAAATCCGTAAAGTTATTTTATTTACAATAGTTATATAGTTAGAATTTTAACAAAGTGTGTGATTTCCGTTAAAATAACACAAATAATAAAAATAAAATGAAGTTTTCGTGTGGTGACGTAATTATAATTCACCACTACCTATCTTATGGCCACTGCATCGGTGTCGTAAAAGACGACGAATAGATATAATATACATATACCAACCCATATGACTAGCAAAGTATAATATATAAGTACATCATCATCATCATCGCAGCCCACATACGTCCCACTATTGGGCTCAGGCCTCTTCTACAATGGGAGAAAATTGGACCTATTATAACATCAGAGGTCAGACATGTTGGTATAGGGTTTCATTTTGAGTTTTCCTTCTCGGGCACAGATGTTATGTGCATATTATATCCCTTAGTTGTCTTTCACGACATCAACGGGCAAGATAGGGCGTGGTGAATTGTATTCTTACTCCGTCACTACACACAAAGCCTAAGGTATAGGTAAATAAGTTAATTTCATTCCTATTCTTCGAGAAAGAGGTCAACCGACGAATCCAACTCGCTGGGCAGCGTCCGGGCAACTTAAAAGGGTCTAATAATCCAACATACCTCAATTATTGAAAGCACAGTGTTTTACTAGTGATGACTTACGGCACGGCAACGTGGACCCAAAATTCGGGTCTTACAACCAAGCTTCAAAGTCACTCAGCGTGCTATGGAACGGGTTATGCTCGGGATTTCTCTGTGAAATAGAATTCTAAATACGAAAACACGTAAATGAATGGGTGTACACGACATAGCATAAGAAATTAGTACACTGAAGTGACAATGGACAGACCATAACGCTTGACGAACTGAATCTTTTTCAACAGTGGATATCAATGGGCGGATGGATGCTAGTTATATCCGCAGTTTCACTGTATTTTTTATCTTTGATTATATTAATGATAAATCATAGATTTCAAGCTAAAAACATAGCACTCAAACTTTTTCATGATAGACTTATTTAATTTTAAAATAACAGTTAATAAGCGAGGTCTATTTTTTTAAATTGTTGATTAATTTCGATCCCAACATAGAAGAGGTCAGTCTGGCCATAATGGAAGCTTCTAGGGTAAATAAAATAAAAAACTCACATCCTTACTAATATTATAAATGCGAAAGTAAGTTTATTTGTTTGTTTGTTACGCTTTTACGCTTGAACCACCGAACTGAAAACTTCTTTCACCAATGAAAAGCTATAATATCAGGCAGTAACATAGGCTATATTTTATCCCAGTATTCCCACGAGAACAAGAACTACGCGGGTAAGGCGACTGAAACCAAAGTGAAGCGAGGGCAGGTTGCTAATATAATATATTAATTTATAACCTCTTATATAAATAAACATGTCATGTCTTTGCCAGAACAACGAACGTAAACTATTTTAAATATTAATTTAAAAAAAATTAAAAACAAGTATTTATTTAAATACTCTAAAACGAAGAAAACTTGTCAAGACTATTCAAATGAGTCCAAACTCGATGGTTTTATCTCATTTAGTTTAGGAATTCCTATGGCCACCTTCCGACGCCATCTTGAGACCCTGACTGTCATGTAGCACAAGAGTGCTTATCAAAACTATTCAAACGAGTCCAAACTCGATGATTTTATCTTGTTTAGGAGTTCTTATAGCCACCTGCCGACGCCATCTTGAGACCAGCTTCATGGTACCATATTATTGCATTGTCACCGAAGTTACGTACTTACCACACCAAATTTCAACCTAACTAACGACAGGAAGTGGTTCTAATTTAACTCGCAAGATTTGGCCCATACTAACATAGTAACAGGACAAGTTAAATAAAGCTTTTAAAAATGCCAATTACAAATATCTTGGACATTTCCTTATAAAATTTTACTTATAAATTAAACCGCAAACAACAATTAAACATACATGATCACAGAGAACTGAATTTTGCTTTGAGAATCTTCACGCAGTCCTTCTATTATGAACAAGCCCGTATGTTGGATACATAGGTATCGTAGTAGATAGCTGGATAAATAGGGTCTGAATAAAAAATATTCGCATAATTACGAAAGTTCGTGCGTATGCCCATGCGTTCTACTT
Organism: Lymantria dispar; assembly: GCA_032191425.1. Classification (NCBI taxonomy): domain Eukaryota; kingdom Metazoa; phylum Arthropoda; class Insecta; order Lepidoptera; family Erebidae; genus Lymantria; species Lymantria dispar. The sequence goes on along the minus strand of CM063449.1, from coordinate 13,396,482 downwards.
GAAATCTTAATAGTATCCACTAGATTTGTGATCTACTCTATCTGTAAGTAGATAAAGTACATCTCCATTGACTGCTTCTACCATACACGTGCGACAAGGAAGATGCATCAGAAAAGTAGGTACCTGAAAGGGTGCAACACCAATGACTGAAGTAAAATAGGGATGCTGAAAGTTCTATTAAAAATTTCAGCACTATTTACAGAAAGCCACGGGAAATCTTACGGCCCTAATCTCCCATTAAATCCACTAGTAATAAAATGAAAATTTAATTTGAAATTTATAAGAAATCTTACATACAAAGTTGTGATTTTTCTTTTAAAAACTACATCAAGATCAAGAGAGATACAAGAAGATTTTATAATTTGCCACATAAATAAAAATTTGAATATTGAATCCAGCTAATCTTATATAACGTGAGACAGAAGGATTACTTTAGTAATACTTAATTAGAACATCATCATCTTGCTCTTATCCCAATTACTTGGGGTCGACGCAATATGTCATCTGTTTTGACATATTGCAAAAAGTTTCGGCAATGACTTTTATGACCGGCCGCCTGCCTGACGTCAACCCTCCCTGGGAATGTAATCGTTGACCCAAATGGTACAAGATGGAGTTGGTCCGGGTCAATCTAGGGCTCTTAGTCGTCTTTTACGACACCCACGAGCAAAGCAAGGGTTGGTAGTATTCGAAGCCGCTACCACACAGCACTACTACTACTTAATTACACTAATACTTAATTAGAACCATAGCAATAAGTTCTAGATGCAAGCTAATTTGCATGGGCAACTTACTATTCACGGGCAAGAAGAAAGTAATACTATCTCTTACTTAACTAGTTAATACTTCAGTAGATACTCAAGTATAGTTTGTTTTATGTTTGTAACTAAAATAGATAAGATATTCACGGGAAACCCCACAAGGGATTTAACGTAACCAACGTATGTACCAGGTTTATGTACGCGCCGTAGTGTTGCTATATTATTTATTTGACGGTCGTGCTTACATCTGGGTATAAGAATATACTCGTAAACTTTTTATTCTATTTATAAAGGTGACTGTTGTACTGCGTTCGTTTGACGGCCTATAACTGTAAATCCTCTCAATTTAGCGATTCACCGGTTCCAGTGCCTTCACTATAGTAGCAACATAGATTAGCAAAACAAAAGTTAATAACAATACTTATTTCAAAACTCTAACACGATTAAAAACACGTAAAAATAGTTTTATTTACAATGTGAAATGCTCGCGTAAACATCATAATTTTGAACATATTACTGTAAAAAATTTTGCTCTAGCTGATCATCAATCGTAGTCTATAAATGCTCCCTTACACGACGAGACTCAATTTATCTCGAACAAGCGTTAAATAGTCAAGCGCCTACAGTTCAGTCTCATTCAATACCCACAAAATTAAGTGTTCCTAAAGAAGTTTTCAATTTACTAAATTAATCATCGTCATCTCAGCTCATATATGTACATCACTACTGACCTCGAGGCTGCTGGCGAGGGAGTCATAAATTGCATTATAGAGGACGGAAACCACACTTAAAAACCCACACTTCCTGTAAAATATCATCATCATCTTGCTCTTATCCCAATTACTTGAGGTCGACGCAATATGTCATCTTCTTCCATACGGTCCTATCAGACGTCATCTCTGCAGTCACTCCCAGGCTATCCATGTCATGCCTCACGCAGTTCATCCATCTTTGCCTCGGTCTTCCTTTACCCCTAAAGCCTTCAACATTCATACCTAAAACGTTCCTCACAACATTACTTTCATCCCGCCTCATCACATGTCCATACCATGTCAGCCATTCACTCTTTAACTTTTCCGTCACTGGCGTACTTCGTACGTCACTTCCTGTCAAACGTATGATAAAAATACATCAATTATCAAGAACGGGCTGATATTATCAATTATTATATCGGCCCAAACAGCGAAACACTACAAAAAGGATGTTATTTATAGTTCTTATAAAGGAATTCTATTCAATTACAGTGAGTATATGTCTACGAGTAATCGGCATAACAGTGCCGAATTTGAAACCACGTGGTGAATCTGCTACTTTAACCTGTGACTACGACCTAGAAGGAGGTAAACTGTACTCAATCAAATGGTACAGAGACAATGAAGAATTCTACAGATACATGCCTAAATTGAGGCCACCACAGCATGCACATAAGTTGGATGGAGTAAGAGTTGATGTGAGTACTTACTTCAATATTCCATCCATATTTCATCAAGCAAATGGTAGTTTTGTATGGTAATGGTAAATCGGGAGACGCAACACTAGGTGGACCAACGACCTTGTGAATGAAATTGCTGAGCTTCGTTGATGCAGGCGGCATAAGACCGCACTCTGTGGTGTAACATGAAGGAGGCTTACATTCAGCAGTGGATGGCGATAAGCTGAAATGATGATGATGATAATAATAATATGGTAATACGCTTCCCCCAGGGTAGGGTAATAGCGGTTATAATTGTTATTAAGTTTTCCTGTAGAATGTTGGACCATATTACATTTAGTTCGGTTATAAAGTTCTGGTTTTTAAGGCTTACACAACCTAAATGGGCCACCGAAGCAAGGACTCAATATCGATGGTATGCTTACATGGCGATAGATACATGTACGGCAGTTTGTGGGGCAGAATATTATCCCTTCCACACCATCAAAGTCTTTTCATATAGAAACGGTTCCCACAGAAAACTAAAGGGGTAGTGACACATTACATTCTTATCATCATATGTACATCATCAGAGCTCACATACGTCCCACTGCTGGGCTCGAGCCCCCTCCACAGTGGGAGAGCAATTAACCAACTATACCATGCTGGTCAGACGTTGATATAGGGTTTTATTTCATGTTTAACTTCTCTTGCTAGATGTCATATGTATATTATATCCCTTAGTCGTCTTTTACGACACCCACAGCTAAGAGAGGAGGTGGTGAATTGTATTCTTACTTCGTCACCACACGGAAAAATATGGGTTAAATACTAATTTTAGAAAAAGATAAGAATATGGCTACTACGACGGACATTTATTAAAGTGTTCCTTCTATTTAGTCAAGTCAATATTCTATTCAGTGATTATAATCATTTTGTCGTTAGAACAAATTGTGAAAAGGAAAAGGGGATTATGTCGGTAGATGGGATTTGTAATCGCAGTTTCATGAAAGTCCGTTATAAGTACTAGCCTAGTTATAAAAGCCAGTAGTAATAGAGTCGTAATACTTGTAGGATCGATTGTTATATAATATGGCAACAATTTTACTATATTGCTTTGAGGAGACATGTATCTTAATGAATATTCTAATTTATGAAGAATAAAATACCCATTTTTTTTCTGATTAGGTTATCATTTTTTCATTTCTATCTATTAATCTTTTCAAATTCGGTTTAAAGATCTTTATTGTCATTACAATAAATTGTCACTTAGACGAGAATATTCCAAATAACATAGGTACAGTAAAATACAATAACAATAGCTCGATGATGTGGGTGGGTTATTGATAACAACAAAGACAGATTCGCAATGTTTATATTTTAACTGGTGGTCCAAGTATTATGTTTTTTTTTTTAGAAATTATTGTAATTATATTTTGAATGTTTTTTTTTATAAACCAAGTGAGTTAGCTTCTCTGACTTCTTTGGAAGAGTACCTAAATTGTATACCGAATCTCAAAATAACGCCGAACTGCTCTCAGCATATGCTTAGATTTAATTATTTGTGTAATTCACAGAAACCATTTTTTCATTTATTTTTAAAATATATGTTAAAATTTAGAATAACAAAAACAATGCCATAAAAAGAAATACGTAAATATTAAGTTTTTTGAAGACGTTACCATGAGCCGAAAGATAAATCATTGTATCGTGAGAGACTAGAAACATACAATTGTTAAAAAATCACTTCTAAACTTAGGACAATCATTTATCGAGCGCACAAACAATTTTCATTCGCGAAAATCAAACCCACAAGTCATACACTCGGAATAGAGGTCGATAGTTAGACTATATCAACATCTGTACAGTCATGTACTTATTGAATATCTTCTTCTTGTAAAACGTTGATTTCTTTGCAGTGATTGTAGATTATGATTATTATCTACGGAGATTATAAGATATAATGATCCCAGTATAAAAAAAAATATAGGTATGTGTAGGTAAATGATAGCCAAGCAAAAGACTACTACCAAAAGAGTTGAGATATAAATAGGTGCCAAAATCTGCAGACAATTCTGAAATTTATTTATTAGAACAACATATAAGTTTCTTATGTAAATTTATAAGTTTTATTTTCCAGTATATGTTTTTTTTTCTAACAAATATGACTTTTTAAATGTCAACGGCGAGTAATTTACTTGAAAATAATAACATCCTTACTAATATTATAAATGCGAAAGTAAGGATGTGTGTTTGTTTGTTACGCTTTCACGCTTAAACCACCGAAACGATTTCAAAAATTCCTTCACCATTAGAAAGTTATAATATCAGCGAGTAACATAGGCAATATTTGATCCCGGTATTGCCACGGGAACGGGAACTACGCCGTGGATAAGGCGACTGAAACCGAAGCGAAGCGAGGGCGGGTTGCTAGTATAATATAAGCATCTTAATTAAACCTATATACATATTTAGAATTTTGAAAAAAATATTAGGAAGCATAAATCGCGAGTCCCAAAGAGTGTGTTAAATCATCAATCTCGGCTGTCATGAGGATTTGCGATATTGAATATAAGAATTCAACATATTTATATATCCTGACATCTGGTTTAACCCTAGAATATCGTTATAACTTTGGATTGTATTCAAAACAAAACAGACGCTTCATGGATAATGACTTTAAAAGTTATTAGACTAGATAATAATCATCCCTATATTAATGGACATAATGAACAATTTACAATAGTATATTTGTAAAATATAAATTGAAATCATATATTTTTCCACAGTGTGAACTATCTAGAATTCTCAGGAACTCATTCATATCTTTGCTGCAAAGTACTCGTAATGACGGATTTTCTACGCGCCTTCTTAGAACTTATTTTCGCTTTGATGGTATTAGCTTTTTAGTAAATAAAATATTTATATTCAAACTACATTAACAGCGTCACTTGGATGGATTAATTATGTATATCTTTTTAGAATTCAGTACCCAAACAGTGCTACGGCAACCTATTACTAAATCTCCACTATCCGTCCGGCAGTATATGAGCGATTTGTCACTTAAACAATAAAAGTTTGAAATCTTCGTAAATAATGTATTCAAATGTTTATTTTGGATATTGTTTTACTACGATTTCTTTTAAAAACATGAATAGTTAAAACTACTTTACGTATTTTATCGCGTTTGTATTTGATTTTTGATTGCTCGACGTTTCGAACACTTTACAGCATTCATTGTCACGGGCGGATTAAGATGTATCACGTCCAACAAGTCATCGTTATTATAAATATCTATCTAAGTCTGTATTATAAATATCTGTAACAACAATGACTTGTTAGACGCGTGTATGAAGGAACAGATGAACATACATACATACATACATATATACCTATCAAAATCATAACCCTCGGTAGTCGCGTAAAAAGAATACATATTGAGTCGACCCCTAGTAACTGGGTTACATCATCTCAGCCCATATACGTCCCACTATTGGGCTCGGGCCTCCTCCATAATGGAAGGGTAATTGACCTACTATACCACGCTGGTCAGACGTGTTGGTATAGGGTTTAATTTCGAGTTTTCCTTCTCTCGCAAAGAGAAGTTATATGCGTTTTATATCCCTTAGTCGTCTCGTACGATCACCCACGGGTAAGATAGGGGGTGGTGAATTGTATTCTTACTCCGTCACCACACGGAAAAGTAACTGGGTTACAAGCAGGATGATATGATGATGATGAATTATATATAGTATACGAGGATGCAATTTTTTTTCCGTGAAATTCACCGCTTCTTTTGCACATGGGTGTCATAAAAGACGTCTAAGGGATATGATATGCAGATAACATCTATGGAAGGGAAGGGAAATTCGACATAAAACCCTATGCCAATACGTTTAACTAGCACGATATAGTAGGTCAAATGCCTATTGGAAGTTGGAGAATGGAGTTCGCCCTAGCCCAATAGTAGCACTTACGTAAGTTGCTAAGATATGAATAAATCTACATCGTACTTGACCATATTTTTTACACAAAGCTTATCAATCTTTACTTTGATTTGATTGACCAAAGTTATTTCATCCAATCAATCATCATATCAGCTCATATACGTCCCATTGTTGGGCTCGAGCCTCCTCCACAATAGGAGAGAAATTGACCTTACTATACCATGCTGGTCAGACAGGTTGGTATAGCGTTTTATTTCGAGTTTTCTTTCTCTTGCATAAATGTTATATGCGCATGACATCCCTTAGTCGTCTTATACGACATCCACGGGCAAGATAGGGTGATTTGTATTCTTACTTCGTCACCACACGAAAAATTCAATAAATAAAGATTTCAATTTTATTTGACAGTTAGAGAAGTCTACGGCTCGTCGTGTGCACCTCAGAGAATTAACACTGAAGTCTCGAGGCTTGTACCGCTGTGAAGTGTCTGAAGAAGCACCTTCCTTTCATTCCGCGCAAGCCGAAGCATTCATGGAAGTTTATTGTAAGTCTATCCTTTACTACAAGTACGGATAAATTTTAATGTACTTACTTCTTCTGCTCAAATCGAACACGTCCCACTGTCGGGCACCCCCATATCATCATGATATCAGCCCATAGATGTTCCACAATTGGGTTCGAGCCTGCCCCACTATAGGAGGGCAATGCACCTACTATACTGCGCTAGTCAAACCTGTTAGCACAAGGTTTTACTTGGAGATTTCTTTCTCTTAACATGCCATCACAACAGAATGCAAATAAACCTATCCCGTTGGTTTATAATCACATAATTCGTTCAAAAATTTCCAATATGGTTAATTCAATTCCAGGTAAATGGAAATACAACATTACGACTGGACTCTCATCACATCTTATTATTCATCGGCCATAAAACAACCTCGTAAAACGACTCTGTAATAGTATTTTGCGTGTAAGCTCTTTTTGGGGCTACCATTAAAATGTTCACAACTGTTCCTACATTTTTAAAATACATCGTCATGCTAAATTTAGTATTACTACACAATGCCTATGTTAAAAAATCTATACGATTACGTGAAACTACTTATAATTTATATAGTTCACGCTTTTTCTCCTAGGGAGTAAGTCATAGTTGTGACTAATAATAATTAAATAATTTCATAGTTGATATCTATGAAATAAATAAAATTGAAGTGTCTGTTTTTAATGTCAAAATAGTATGTTTTCTTCATGCTCACATGGTTATTTGCACGATATTGCTTAATAAAACCGGCTAAGTGCGAGTCGGAGTCGCGCACGAAGGGTTCCGTACCATTATCTATGAAAAATCGCGTTTGTTTTATGGGAGTCCCCCTTAAATATTTATTTTATTATAGTATTTATTGTTATAGCGTCAACAAAAATACATAATATGTAAAAATTTCAACTGTCTAGTTATCGTGGTTCTTGAGTTACAGCCTGGTAACGTACAGACAGGCAAACAGGCAACGAAGTCTGAGAATAGGGTCCCGTTTTTACCCTTTGGGTACGGAACCCTAAAAACTAGTTAAAACATTTTTCTTGCTGTCACAAACAAACAGAGGTCTGTTTATTCCGGCTAATCTTCAAAACGGTCCGATTTTTATAATATTTTACTACCAGATAGCTATATATACCTTCGTGTGGTGATATATTTCACTACCCTATCACATCTTGTCCGTGAGCGTCGTAAAAGACGATTAAAGAATATAGGTAGTATGCATAAAACATCTAATGCATGAAAAGGAAAACTCGATATACGTAAACCCATGGAAGTAATAAGTACTACGTACAACAGGAATGAGCTCTGTCTGTGCATCTTGCAGCTAAAACAAAGAAAATAAAACCTTATGTCAAGGACGTAAGAGTCTTGTCACGCGCAAAATAAAAATGAAGCCGAGTGAGAAGGCAACCACTGTACCCTGTGTCCCGTTCTAACAGTGACTTAGAGTTGCCAGAGTTAAGTTGATTTCAATTATTTCGTTGTTGGTAGAAAAATAGGCGATTTATGTAATGTAATGAAGTAAAAACATATACTTCTAAAATGTTTCTAAATATAAATAATCATTTATTACCGACATGTTAAAGCAATATTATTTGTTGCTACGCGCAAAACCTTATTAACGCAAAAATGTTGCGATTGGCGTATAGGTTTTCTTTTATTTGTATGAAATACGGACTACTGACCTGACAACCCCACATGAAATTTTTAAACATAATTTGTGAATGAAGAATTACGGTGACCATGCTATCCAGTCCTATAATGCATAGGTATTTAAGTTATTTGTTCTTGAACTACTTCACTTCACTTCTTCGGCTTAGTCGCATTGCCATAAGCCGAAGAAGTGAAGTGAAGTAGTTCAAGAACAAATAACTTAAATACCTATGCATTATTTATTCCTTTCGATATTAAAATTATTTTGTTTCAATTTCAGATTTCCTAAAGATCTTAATATTAGGGAAATATGGATAAATATTATACCCATGTATTATATACCCATAGGATTAAAATTTTAACTTCGACAATCGTTAAAGCGTTAAATTCGCGAAAATTTAACGCAAGTTAAAGTTAACGTTATAAGTTAACCATTTAAGACTTACTATTTTTTACTTAGACTTAGGTATTATTTAGACTATACTGTTTTCGTGCCTGTATGATGACGGAGGAGTAAGTGTCGGTATACACGACAATGATATATCGTAGCGATTCGACTGCGCAGACAGTTTGTGCAGTTTTATCGATACTGTGTACGAAAATCATCTTAGATGTTTCTGGTGGCGCATACGATCGCGGTAGTTTCAAAATTATAAGTCGGAACAATCGTTCAATTCGTTCGCAATGCTGTAGGCGCAAATCAACATATCGCAAGACTATCGCAAGAAGTAATAATATGTGGTGTATGTCACGTGGACAGAGCAGCGCCTTGAACTTGACTAATGTAACGGACTAAAGTTAACGAAAGTTCAGTTTAACAGAAGTTAACAAGAGCGTTAAAATTTTTTGAAGTTAACTTAAAAGTTAATCCGTTAACCATTTTGGTTAACTTCATTAATTAACGATTAACGTATTAACGAGTTAATGCCCACCTCTGTATATACCATTGTATTATATAATTTTTCGAATGGCATCACACAGGAACTATTAAAAAGCATGTTGTAAGATGTAATTTTATTTAAGTGAAATTAGAAAAATTAATAAAAAATAGACAATCCCACTGATTTTCTTACCAGATCTTCTCAGTGCGGTCGCGTTCCGATCCGGCGGTAACTTTAAGAAAAAATGTAAAAAAAAAATGACAATATGTAAGTGCCCCCGCTGGGTTTATACATAATATATGATCCGAATTTGAAAAATTGAAGAGTGTGAAAAGCAAGCAAAAACAGAAAATGTATAGTGCCGCATAGGGCAAATTTATCATTACCATCTTTGATTAAAATTCATCTGAAGCAATGATCTGCTGACGTCAGATCATAAATCATTTTTTATAATTATTGTCCTTAAATCATATTTCAATATGGTCACCATAGCCAGAGAGGGATAAAAGGTACAGTTACTGAGCTCTCGCTCGGCTTCAATTTTGCGACAACAGCTCATTCCTGTTGTACGTAGGTCGTAGTACTTATTACTTCCATGCGTAAACCTTATACCAACTCGTTTGACTAACGTGGTTAAAGTAGGTAAACTTCCATTATATTGTGAAGGAAGTGCCGACCACTGACGACAAGTCACATCTGCTCCGGTGGTCGGCCCAACAACGAGGTGACGTGGGTACGGGTAGGTTATGGGCCCGCGCGCCGTCCTTTCATCGCCCCGGACGAACTGGACCGCGCGTGCGCTTACCATAGCCCACCCATAAAACAAAAAAAAAAAAAATATTGTGAAGGAGGCTCGAGCCCAAGAGTGGGACGTATATGCATTGAGATGAGCTGTCTATATAAGGAGTAAGGCTATTTTCCAGTTGGAAAACCTATAAAATGAAAATACATATTACAAAAGTTATTGGCAATAGTTTTATGATCCGCTGCCTGCCTGATGACAAACCTCCTCGATAACGTAATTGTGACCTATAACATTGAATAGGATCAGGGCCGGATTATTCATAAGGCAGACTAGGCAACTGCCTAGGGGCCTCGCGTTAACTAGGAACCCCAAGCATACACCAAGAGGAAAAACATTTCATCAAACGATTTTTTTTGAAAATTTGTATACTCCCTATACTCTATATTATTCCTTTTTTTTATTGCTGTTGGAAATAGCACACCTGATATAATGATAAGTGACACTACTGCTCATGGCCCTTGGAGCATGGACCCGAGAATTGCATTGCCTAGGGGCCCTGATAGGACTAATCCGGCCCTGAATGGGATCCGTGCAGGACTCTTACTCGTCCTTTACAATATCCACAAGCAATATATGGGTATGTAGTATTCGTAGCCGCCAGCATACAGCACCTATTTTAAAATTTATATACTTTTAATTTTTTCAGATCTGCCCCGTGAGACACCACGCATAACAGGCCATGACCGTTATTATCAGTTAAAAGAACCTCTCGATGTAAATTGCTCTTCGGCGAAATCATTTCCGGCTCCCGACCTTCAGTGGCATATAGATGGTCAAAAGGTATGATATACAATCATATACGTTCACAGCTCATATACGTTCCACTACTGGGCTCCTCTTTGTCATCAACTCTACTCATATAAGTCCCTCTGTTGGCCTCGGACCTCCTGCACAATGGAAGAGAAATTAACCTAATATACCGCGCTGGTCAGACTTGTTGGCATAGGGTTTTATGTCGAGTTTTCCTTCTCTTGCATAGATATTATCTGCACATATTCCTTGTCTTTTACGACGCCCACGGGTAAGAGAAGAGGAGATGAAAAAATAGGTGATGATGAGTGACGGTGAAGATTTGCCGGAGCGTTGATTGGACACGGTACCTGAAACGGTAACCCGCCTGGACGGGTCACGGATGACAAGGTCAGGTACCGGTGGCCCGCCCACTTACCGTTTGGAGGTACGCACTCGGCGGGTTGTGGGCTCGTTAGCCTCCCCCTCTCGTCGCCCTGGATGGATCGGGGCTCGGTGCACGACGCACCAAGGGCTGTCGCAATACAACACGGAGTGATGATGAGTAGGTAGAATTAGATGAGTAGTAGTTTTTTATAAGACTCCACCACGTACCTACGTTTTTTTTTTTTTTTTTTTTTATTGCAAACGGTGGCAAACGAGCAAACAGTACCTGATGGTAAGTGTTGCTGCCGCTCATGGACCTTTACAAGGCCGTTGCCTACCGCGAAGAAAGTGAAGGGAGTGTGAAGGCGTGCATTGAGGCTCGGTCCGCGCAATGTCAAAAAAAGAATTGAGGCTCGGTGATACCAAGGGCACCACCAAAACCCTCCACACGCAAACACCCTCAGAAAGTTGGGCTTCCGGCTCTCTCGCTCACCGAACGAAGCGCAGTAACAAATCGCTACTACTCAGACGTCGATTTTCTGCGAGAGTGTGGTACTGCCCCGGACGGACCGGCCCGCGGCTGTAGACAGATAACTGTCGACAGTGTGGTCCTACCACTCTTAGTAGTCTTATAAACTCTTATAAACTCCACTACGTAGTAGTCTTATAAAAAAAACTACTAATTCAAAAGAAATATATGTTCATTTTCACAAATTACACCTAAACTTTAGCTAATATATGGTAGATGTTTGTCATAGATTGCCTAGAGCGTTACTTAAATTTTAAATAACACTATTATAGTTATAACTAACGTAATACAACATATAACTTAGGCATTTTCCTTAAATATATTTCAGATAACAGATAGATCGTGGCTAATTGCATACGGTGCAAAACCTGCTCCTCAAGGTCTACTAGTCTCCACACTCGGTTTAAGAGCACCTACTAGAAAACGTATGAAACTAAAATGCATAGCAACCATAGGAACTCATAGGCGAGAACGAACTGTAACTATAGGTATTGTATTTATTTATTTATAAATCTTTTCCGTGTGGTGACGGAGAAAGAATACAATTCAGCAGCCCCTATATTGCCCATGCTTGTGGTAAAAGACAACTAAGGGAAACAATGTGTATATAACATCTATACAAGGGAAAAATCTTAAAATAAAAACCTATAGGTACCAATCCGTTTGACCAGCGTGGACCAGCCCAGCAGTCAGACATATATGTGTTGAGGATGATGATGATAGGACGGTTGAACATAGTCAGTATATAAGCGTTAGATTCTAAATTTTTGTGTCCGTTCACAATCTGTCCATAGTTTATAATATAACTAGGTAGTTTATAAACTAACGGTACGTACAATTTTACGGTGACATATAATATTATTATGTTGTTTTAATACGCAATAAAGAATATTTAAGTTCTAATCTTTTACATTTCAGATATCAACTCTTCAAGCTGGCAGAAAGCGTTCGGTTTATTATTTACGGCAGCAATGGCGATTGTTTGTGCCAATGTATCGTGATAATTCTACTATATTTTAAATTACTTTTGTAAATAAACGTTCAATTTATATTTAAATTCAATTTCTTTTCAAAAACTTTTATAATAATTATAATCTGTAATAAATATCTGAAAATATTGAATTTTCGAGAAATTACGATTCTATTACACGCACGCATGTTTAATCAACCGATAGGTACTCATATTATTTTTTTTATTAGATTATAAGGGTACAAAACATAACTATAGTAACTTCCATTCAGAAAAAATAAAACTCTGTTCCTAAAGTAGCTATATAATAAATAGATACTTTTACTATTTAACACCAACAAGATGAAAAGACTGGCCAGTGGCAGGACAACTGTCATATAGTTGGTCAGGTAATTGATCTGTAGAGGACACTGCTAACATGTGCTGACTTTGGTGCCTGGCTGGAGAGGACTCTGAAGACAAAATGAATAATTTCTCAGTAAGCGGCCAGCACCCCGGGCAAGCACAGCCGCAGGCACAGGTCAGGACATAAATGAGTGATACCAACGTTAAAAAAATTGACTATGGAAAAAATACCATTTCGGAGTACTATAATGAAAATTAAAATAATAGACAAGCCCGCCGAGTTTCTTGCCGGATCTTCTCAGTAGCGGTCGCGTTCCGATCCGGTGGTAGTTTATTTTTATTGAATAATTTAATTTTATTTTGTAAAATTGACAATATGTTAGTGCCCTCTCGGGGTTTATGCATAATAAATGATTTGAATTTGAATTTGAAAAAGAACCACCAAAGTGGCAGGTTAGAAATTAAATGTCTTCAACTTCTACTTTCACGTAGAATTCGTAAAAACTACCTATGGGATCATCGGAAAGTTTTTAATTGATGTCCCCTCTTTTGGACTGGCTATGATCGAGTCTCCGTGTGGTCGCGGAGTAAGAATACCACTGCTCTCCACCACCACTCTTTTTCTTGCCCATGGAAAAAAGAAAAACATGCATGCGAAACCTATACTAAACCGTCTGACCAATGTGCCCAGAGCGTGGTTTACAGCTCTGTTGATGCTAGGATAAAATGGAACAGCAATCGTTAAATACCATAGACTTTCGAGTCCTCCAACTAGTAACATTAAATGAATCAAACCAATTATTAAACACAATATTTCTGAACATTATAATATGTAATCACTTATATCAACAATATACAAAGAACAAATGAAAGCTGTACAGCTGTAATTATTCCAAATTATAATTAAAATTTAAATATAATATTAAAATGTAATTACTTAATGTGTATAAAAATATAAATGGTCGATGTCTATTTTATGAATAAGTTACAATAATCAATTGCAAGTCGTGCTAATATTTTATAAAACCAGTGCAGTTAATACAGACATCTACTATAAAGCATTATAACGAATCGTAACAACTATATACTTCATTAGCTTGGGATAGGTTTGCTGAAATGTTAATGAAATGATAATGAACAATTTACATTATTATACTGGAACATTCTAGAACTATTCCTTGTACATATGAAATATTTAGTTAATACGAATGGGCAGGCAATTTATATCACATCTCGTATCTAAAAAAGTTAAACAGGGATCCAATACAATAAAAGAATGTAGCAGATTTCCATCATCGCAACTTATGAATACGTGGTATTTCTTAGATTTTGATTTAAAGAAAATCAACACCATGTGCCTAGAGCACGGTACCCGGAACTTAATAAATTCATGTACCGGATACTGTGTGTACCTAATACATTTTTCTCAATTAAATTAAATTTTAATTTCTCATAATCAAATAGTATATGCTTTATGCTAATATTCCAATCATTAAGTTCTAACATATAGGTATTAATTTGGATATTCTAAGGCTGAAAATTGGATTTATTAGTATTTTTTATTGAAATTCATTATAGCCTTTAATTTTTTTTTTTGGATCTACCTTTTGAATAGTAATTAATAAGATCCATTTTACACATTAGACTAACAACAAAATACTTCTTAATTGGGGAAAATTTTGAACACAGCATTTGGACTTGCATGCATGGATTATGTACATCCTTTTCTATTCTGCATCTAACTACACTTGCTCAATTTGGATCTCTATATAAAACTTGTATTATACTCAACAAATGTACTCAACTTTAACGACAATGAGTCATAATATACAAGTATATCTTGTTAATGGATTTTATTACATATACCAGCGTCAGTGCATTTCCAAAAGTTTAGTGTATATTCGGGACCATGCACCAAATGTGTTCATACATGTGTTTATTTCAATATGATTAATGTGTATACATTTCCTCTTTTTCTCCTCCCTTAAAATAAACAAAACTAACATTCGTCAATACAAAAATTACATTACTCCCTAATGTTAATGAAACAAAATTCACTTCTCATTAAAAAGATAATGATGTTAAATACGACTATTAAATATTCTCTGTATAAATTTTGTTGTTCTGTTATTATTGACCCTAATACCGCTACTAGTGCCTTCACCTACCATTGGTTTCGTACTCTTGAATTTCATTAAATTCTCCTGTAGCAAGCTTAACCCGCCCGAGCTTTAACTAGGTATTTTTTTACAACTGCTTCCCAAGCATTCACAGAAACGCGAATAGAGGCGATTTAGCGTAATTAGCCCGAAAATTGGGATATCGGCCAGACGAAACGCCGTATAGCGTTCAATCACCTTTGACCCAGACGATCGTGGCCTAAACCACTAATCAATATATAAATTGAAACCCTGTTGCCCAACGGAATATATGAAAATAAGAATTATACTATTGAACTTAATAATAATGAAAACTAATCTTACAATAGAAACATTATTATATTGAAGAAATTCCGTTAAGCTTTTATCTCAATTATGAAATGTTAATAATGGAGTCGAAAATTTGATTATCTTAAAACCTGTAATTATGTTTAGGTATCGGGTATAGTTTTTATATGATACAATAATATCTGAATACTTTACAAATTTAAATGAAAAAAAACATAATATTTTCTTTCATTTAAATGACATGACATGATGAAATTCAAAATATCTTTGTATATTTTTTTCTAACCATATGTACTCTTAAAATCCCTATATTCTTCTACATGAGTGCTATATTATTTAATGAGAAAATAGCGGCACTCTTAGGCACTACAAAGATTTTTCAAGCTATAAAAAATTTCAGTTTATTACAGATAAACGAATTCATAGAGAAAACTTATATGAGTGCCGAAATTTAATTTACATTCAACACTCATTCATTTATTGCGTAATAAGTTTACAAACTATGAAAATGTTACAAAAATAAAAAGGCTGCATTTGCACAGTGAATAAGCTCTTAAACAATATAGCAAATCAAATATATAGTTGTATTCTATTAAGTAAATTGCAATACTTATGAAAATAATTATCCTTCTTGACCAAAGTCGTCCATGAACTTTCTAAGCTTGACCATATCGTCATCATTTACTGTTGGTTTAGATATTGCTAGCGATCGAAGCATATCAGACATAGTGACCGGCGGTTCATTCAGTTTGTCACTTGGTACATCCATCCAAGTCATTTCAATGGCGCCAGGGTCGCCAGGAGAGCAAGGAGATAAGAGATCATTACAAATGACATTCGGATCTACTGGACTGGGTCCTGTTACTCTCTTGAAATGTGTAGCCGACTGTACTTTACGTACAGGCTGCATTAGAGCATCCCGAACCACAATGCATATATCTGCACCAGAGTAGCCCTCAGTTTTAGACGCTAAAACTTTCAAATCTTGCTCACTAAGTTGATGCGTCGTATTCCCCATGTGTAATTTAAACATATCTAAACGCGCATGTTCTTCAGGCAAGGCAATATAAATACGTTTCTCAAAACGTCTTCTAATGGCGGCGTCTAATACCCATGGGATATTTGTAGCACCAAGAACCAAAATTCCATCCATATCATTGCCAACTCCTTGCATTTGTACAAGAAATTCTGTCTTAATACGGCGGGCTGATTCAGATTCATTGTCAGAACGAGATGAACAGAGCGAGTCAATCTCATCAATGAATATGATACTAGGTTTATGTTGTCGAGCTAGTTCAAAGAGATTCCTCACTAACTTCTCAGATTCGCCAAGCCACTTGGAAACAAGATCAGAAGACGACACTGAGAAGAACGTCGAATTATTAGCTTCAGTTGCTACTGCCTTTGCTAGATAAGACTTACCAGTACCAGGGGGTCCAAATAGCAGAATTCCTTTCCATGGTATTCTTTTGCCTGTGAATAAATGTGGAAATTTTATAGGCAAAATTACGGCTTCTTTCAAAGCTTCTTTTGCTGCCTCTAAACCTGCGACATCACTCCATTTAACATGAGGTTTTTCCACTACAATTGCACCTTCAAGCTTTCCTTGAAGTTTCTTCTTCTCAGGATCATCAGAATCACTGTCGCTATCACTCTTCTTATCTTCGCTCTTAGAGTTAGACTCTCCATCCTTTACTGGCTTCTTCTTCTTATCCTTCTTTAAATACTCTTTGAGTTTTTCAGCTCTATCTAAGTATTGAAGACATTTTGCTCTTATGCTCTCTTTAGCTCTCTCACCCTGAGCTTCATACTTGACAGCATGAAGGAAGTATTCTACTCCATGTTCGTACAGTCGTAATGCTTCCTCGTAGTTTTTATTCTTGTCTTCTTCTGTGGCTTTTGTCACAAGGTCAATAGCCTTTTGCAATGTATTTGATGACGCCATTCTCGTGGACTAGAAAGGTCTGTAAATAAGATTGATTACTTTATTAAATTGTGTAATAATTCACTAAGATTTCAAGTCTTTGTTAAGCGACACAACAAGGTAGACGGCTAAGGGATATAACATCTATGCAAGAAAAGGAAAATTCGAAGTAAACCCTATACCAACCTGTCTGACCAGCATGGTATAAGTAACGTCAATTTCCCTCCTATTGTGAAGGAGGCTCGACCCCACAGTGGTACATATATGAGCTGAAATGATGATGATTGAGGGGTACACACATATACAATAGCTAATTAAGCTTTCATATATATGGAATAAATTATTCTTTTAAGCAAAATGAATCACAATATATTCATCTTAAGCATAATTTAAATTAAATATTAGTGGAATAGAACAAAAAATATCAGTTGATTAGATTGGTACTAAAATCGGCGAAATTTTCGGTGTGATAACAGAGTAAGAATAAAATTCACCATCCCCTACCTTGTGTCTGGGTGTCATAATAAACGTATAAAGCATATAACATTGATACATCCCTATCCGACAAGCAAGATATATAGTATAGGTCAATGTTCCTCCTATTATGGACGACTTGAGCTTTCACTATTGGGTTAAAGGTACGGCCAAACCTGCGCGACCACAGCGACTGCGAATCGGTAGCGTCAGCCCCACGACAGACGCAACTGGACGCTACCCGTGATATTTTATGGCGCCATGCACACCTAAGCGACCACGGCGCGGGACGACTGCGTCAGCTGAGCGGGACGACTGCGTCGGCTGAGCGGGACACACGCGTCCAGTAGTTATACATGTTTACCTCTACGAGTATGTCATGTTTATAATTATTTTATTATAATCCACGATGACCACAGTGTCTACAACTGAAGATACAGAGATGTTTCTAGAAAAAGTAAGAGAACATAGTATTTTATACCATTTAAAACATCCAGAATATAAGAACTTAAGAAAAGATAAAATATGGTATTGCATCAGTTCGCGTTGTAGTCGCTCGCGTTTCGCGTCCCGCGTGTTGGACGTGCAGGTCTGGCCATACTTTAAAGCCGAACCCAATGGTGAAACATATCCAGCCGAGATGAAAATTGGCAATAATAAAGACACAGTTGTTTTTCAACCAAAGGAAGGTTTTGGGGGGAATCTGTCTAGAGAAAATTTATAATAAAATAGGTAAATGATGATATATAAAGGAGCTGTGGATGGAGTGTAAAGCCGCATTAGTCTACATTAACATGAACAATTGAAGTGAGCAATCATCAGCAAGTATCCAAAATATTGTGAAATCTGGTCAAACTGATTTTTTATTATATTTCTCATATACAACATATCTCTTATTACACTGCATACTCTATGACTATGTCACAGAGCATGCAATGTAATAAGAGATAACATGTCATAGAATATGCAATGTCTTAAGAGATATATTATGTTGAAACAAAACTAATATTGCTCATTAGCATTTTTAGACATACCGTGTGGTGACAGAGTAAGAATACAAATCACTACTCCATCTCTTAACCGTGGGTGTCATAAAAGACGAATAAGGGATATAGTATGCAGACTACATCAATTCAAGAGAAGGAAAATTCAAAATGAAAGAGCTGACAAATAAGGTATAGTAGGTCAAATTCCCTCTCATAAGGGAAGGCCTGAGCCCAACAGTGTACCATATATGGGCTGAGATGATGATGATGACTTTTAGACATCAAGCAAGATTTTAACAAAGTTTGTCATAAAAGATTACTTTATAAATTGAAAACAAGCATTTCCCGCAGCTACTCATGTCATCTATCAATTTTTCCAAGTGAAAGAGGGTAACTTCATGGCTCCATTCTACCAGATAAAGGTAATACACAAAGCATGTTTATGGTTCAATATTGTACACCATATACACCTCAGATTTGCCAAGAGTACCTAGCACCATAATGGCCACTTATACAAATTCTTGTATGATATAACAATTCTGCTATAGCATCTGAAATATTGCAAATAGTAGATGAAGTGAATATTTGAGTAAATAAATGACAAATAAATGCTGGTGCTAACAAACAGCAAGCAACATTTAGATTAAGACGCAACATTTGCCACCCTGTCATTCTTGACAGCAATATGTTACAACAATGGGATACAGTAACGTATCTCGGAATACATCTCAGTCGACAATTACCATGGAAGACTCACATAAACACAAAAGGAAATTAAGTAAATATTAGATACAAAAGTTTATTTATATTTAGCCCATAGGGCGAAACTCTAAATGCTCTTCTTTTATAGCTAACTAGCAACCCTGAGCCCCCCCTCACTTCGCTTCGGTTTTGAGTTGCCTTACCCGCGTAATACCGGGATAAAATATAGCCTAAGTTACTTCCTATATAGACAGTCACCTGGTAGTAAAATATTATCAAAATCAGTCCAACCGTTTTGAAGATTACATCAAACAGACAGATAGACACACACAGACAAAAAACGTTTAAACTGTATTTTAGGCATATGTGTCATTCAAATAACAGTGTGAGCATGAAAAAAGTCCTGTATTTAGACATTACAAACAGACACTTCAATTTTATTTATTTGTAATAGATGTGATAGATGATATCATCATGACAAACGAACAAGCAGCACACTTGTTAAGTAGTACTGCCCCTCATAGACCTTTGCAATACCAGGAACAGCTAGGTCCATGCCTACTATGTAGAAATTGCTCTTCTTGAACCTTGTCTGAAGGACTGATCACATCCCTCAGGCAACACAGCAGCAGGTAATTCATTACATCTCTCTATAAATAATAACCTCATGATCCATAAAAGACATTGACTGCACAGTGGTTAAAATACGTCAATAATATGCCAGCCAGTGTCATGGGTTTGAACCCAACGCAGGACAACAATTTGAGCAATCCACAATTTGTTGTTCGGAGTTGTTTGTAAAGTCCCCCACAATACAAGTATTATTGTCTGAGTGACCCTACACTCCTCAAGAATAAAAAAGAAAAAGGTTTTTAAATCATACTGCACATACGACATTCAATTATGGGGCAGCGCTAGTGATTTAAATATAACATAGATACATATTACAACACTACAAAACATTATCCTAAGGAACATAGCAAATTGTCCATGGTTTGTTATTAATGATGAAATCCATACCAATTTACAGATAAATACCATTGGAAAAGAGATCTGCAATTATAATTAGGCATACAAGAAAAGGATAGCCAACTCTCCTAATGACTAAAAGTAATAGTGATGCCGATCAATAGGCTACTGATAGTGCGGCAATATTGGGACTATTGATAGTACCAATACTATTGATAGTATAAATAGTAAAATTGTCGTGGATGAAAATAGTATTAATAC
The DNA here is from genome assembly GCA_032191425.1 of Lymantria dispar. Classification (NCBI taxonomy): domain Eukaryota; kingdom Metazoa; phylum Arthropoda; class Insecta; order Lepidoptera; family Erebidae; genus Lymantria; species Lymantria dispar. Next base: position 13,375,763 of record CM063449.1, on the reverse strand, counting down.
TACTCATTTAATACTATCAATACTATTGCAAATCAGTAATACTATTACCATAGTTTTACTATAGTTACTCAATAGTATCGATGCTGGTCAGAGGTTGGTATAGGGATTCATTTCGAATTTTCCATCTCTTGCATAGATGTTATATGTGTATTATATCCTGTAGGGAGTGGATATCCTTTAGGGTGGTAAATTGTATTTTTACTCCATCACCACACGGAAACTTACATATTGCATTCAAGTAATTTTTAATAACAATTAATTGCCAGAATAAGCTGTCCCTAAAAATAAACTCTGTAGGCTTAGAATAATAACATATAGAAGGATAGTGTTAGTACTTAAGCGATCAAAAACAGGAAGCCAAAAATACTACATGTGTGCAAGCGATTGCACATGTACACACGCACACCACTATACAAATTATGAAATCAAATTTTGTTTTTATTAACATAAACCGTTGAAATACTTTTAAAAGTAATGTTAATACACTTTTTATGTTTTTCAAATGTGTTGTGACAGCTTTGAATGCACAAACCATTATAATTACCTATTTATATTTTAAGAGTTGCGTACCTACATGCGTGCAGTATAGTGACTTTGTACACTACGGAACGGTTCCAGCGTAAGCTCCATTAGGCTCCAATTGAAATGCTTCGTTTTTTGTGCGTGGACTTACCTTCTATATATTATTATTCTATGTCTATAAGATTATCTCTTTCAATGGTAGTTCATACATATAACATTGTTTAGAATCTTCATCATCTCAGCTCAAATATATCCAACTGCTGGGTTCGTGCCTTCTCCATAGAGGCAAGAAAATTCACCTATTTAGCCACACTGATTATGTGTTGGTAAAGGTCATAGGGTTTTATTTCGAGTTTCCCTTCTCTTATACTGATGTTATATATTTACTACCCATCATTATTGACCCATGGGGAAAATATGAAATAAATCATGATAGTTACTAAAAACATCTGTAGTATCTATCACTTAATTTTCTTTAATATACCATATTAACAAACAAGTACACCATCGCACACATATACATACCCATTTATCCTATTAACTCAATAGTGATTATACGTAAACAAGTAGGAAACCCACTACACATATAAATGACACCCAATTATTTAAAAAATGACATGAACCTTCATAATATCACATTATTTTAATTGCGATAAATAACAACTTTCAGAATGTTAAGCATTACTGAATGACGAATTGGGTAGTCACAATCAAATGAGATCATGAGCCAAACAGGGTAAGAAATTCAAGGATAATAGTATACAAAATTACTACTCACCCACGAGAGTTTTATGCGTTTTGGATTAATAAATAACTATTTTTCTTCAACCACACACAACGTATACAGCGACAAAATCTAGAATTCGATACCTATTTCTTTTAATTCGTTAAACAACAGAGATTACAGATGACACAGAGATAGATATTAATTTACTCTATGGTATAATTTTGTTAAAATTTCCAAAAAGTCAGACTCAATAAGCCATAGACCTTTTTTTTGTTCTGTTTGTCCATTCGTACAAATAAAGGGATCAAAGCCCATACAGCCAAGTCTTATAAAATTTTCCTTATATTATTTAATTATTAATTAATCATATTATTAATTTTCCTTATACATTTCTTCATATTTAATAACTTATTAAGAGTCAGCATCCGTCAGTATGTCAAGCCGTTACCATTAATTGGGCGCTGAAAACCAAATTAAATGATTTCTCTGGGAATTTCGGTAGAATATGAAAATACACGTAAACCACTCTTATATCACATTCACCACACTTCAGCATCTTTACTCTATTATATTACATAAAATATCAGCAAAGTTATTCAATATAACTCTATAAAACACTAAAAAGATGAATAAAATTCAAGATTCGCGCTGAAACTCCTAAGGCATAGACTTCTTTTTTCGTGTTTGTTATTGACCTTCTGTTTGTTCAGTTTGTCAACACATTCGAACAGATAAAAAAAACAAAGCACATACAGCTACGTCTTATACAATTTTTCACATATTATTTAACGCTTCACTTCATATTGAGTAGCTTCTTAATAGGTATCATCCGTAATAAGTTAAGTCGTTACCATTAGTTCGGCATTGAAAACCCAATTATTATTTATCGGAGAATTTCGGAAGAATATGAAAATACATGTAAACCATCAATAATTATATTCTTATACATTAGTAATACCTTTCCGTATGGTAAAGGAGTAAGAATACAATTCATTCATATCTTGGCGTACGTAGTGGGACATGTGTGAGCTGAGATGATAATGACCGTAATAACATATTCATAACAATGCAATGTAACATTAGATCAATGTTTAGGATCGTTGTAGTGTTGGAAGATAAATTTTCTGTTGATCAGGCACTAGCTAGAACGTACTACATTTTCGTTTAGCATTTTTATTGCCTTCTTTCTTGAGAATTCTTAAAATTTTTACCAAGTCTCCAGTCGCCCTTCCTCCAAAACATTCCCAAACCATCACCGAGCCTCTACCGTATTTCACAGTAGGGATTACACATGAATCTCACATCCGTTCTTGACTTGATCTTCACACAAACACTCTTCTTTTAGACCCAAAAACCTCGAACTTGGACTCATCGCTAAATAAAACCTCCTCCCACTCTTCTTGCGTCCCATTTTTATGTTTTCGGTCCCATTGCAACCTCTTGATTTTATTCTGACGTCTTAAAAATGCTTTCTTCACTCACACCCTCCCAAAAAGGCCAGCTTTTCTCAATCTTCTTTTCAAAGTAGAAGTGTTCACAGGCAAATCCCTAGACAAATTGATTTGAGCTGCTATCTCTGGACCTGTGAGTCGTCGATTATCAACATTATAGTCCACGGTTCGTCGAGATAATTTGCATTCAGAGATAGAATAGATAGAATAGCACGGTTACTTTTGCCTTGATTATAAAGACTACTGATGAATGCACGAGTTTCGATTGATAGTTTCTTGTTTTTCCGCATATTTAGACTTATTAGTCTGAATTTGCGAGAATCAAAACAATCGAAATATGAACCTCATAAAAAATTTAATATCACTAAAATGTAGGCGTCCTACACTGCAACATCCTATACGCGGTTGCCAATTGAGTCCCTTTCGCCCCCAGCGGATATCGGTTCGTCGGGCCATGTGTCCTGCCTATTGCCACTTCAGTATGCTAATTCTTCGTGCTATGTCAGTTACACCCGTTCTTCTGCGGATTTCCGTATTTCGGATTTTATCTCACAGAGAAATCCTGAGCATAGCCCGCAGAGATATTCTTATTTCGACTGTATTTTTTTATGTTTGTTACCTCAAAACTTTCGACTGGGGGAAATGATTTTGATGTTTTTCTTTATTTGAAAGCTGGAGGTAGTCCCTTACCAATTTGATCCAGTTCTGACAATGGCATCCATTAGAAAACGGTACAAGGTGATGTTTTTGTTTAAAAAAAACCCTAATTAACATACATATTTATACCTACCGATTCCTTGACATCCGTGGCCGGCCGGCGGATTACCCTTTCGGATACCGTCCCATTTGACGCCTCGGCTACATCGCAGTGGTGCCAACCGGGGCATCGCACTCACGCCATCCGCCTCTCTGCGGGTAGCGGACTAATCCCTGGTCCATCCAACCGTGACTTCGGCTAAGGCGTCATCAGGCGCAAGTACTCATGCCTGCGCTGCCCAACGCGCCGGCAGCAGAGTGTGTCGTGGCAAAGGAATTCCTCCCAGACCCGCTCCGCCGCCTCAGCGCCGACCGCGTCCTAGTTCCTGACGTTGTCGAGCATCGTTCTAGCGCTGGTCGGTAGCATCAAGTCTACACCAATGACTGCGACAAGTTCACGACAGTGCTCTGCCAGGCCACGGAGACCTCGAGCGTGTGCTGCTCGTGTCCTGGTCGCAATCGTAGTGGTAGCAGAACGGTGTCCTCTCCCTCCTCGTGACCTTCTGCAAGTACTAGCCGAAACAACCATGCCCCGATAAGACTTGCATCAGTCGAAAGGAGAAGATCCCGTGCCGTCGACGCAACCACTGTATTAGCACCGGCCGGAAGGCCTCGACGGTCCAGAAACCGAACCGAGGCCTTTCCGGCCGGAGTACCCAACGGGCAATGACATCCCGGTGCCGCACTCCGCCAGCGTTGCCGAGACCCGTCGGTAAAGACCAGCGAACATCTCCGCCTCCAAGCCCCAAAGGAGAGTTCCTGCCAACACATGCTGGCACGCTGCCTCCATCATCACGTCCTCCAAGTGGGACGGTTAGGGACTCCACCTACACGGATGCGATGTACATGGCCATGGACCAAACTACCCCCGCGTATAGCCGTTGGCACGTAGCGCTGGGTCCACCCACATCCACCATGAGCCACGAAAGGGCGGCTGCCGCGCTGACAAGCCGCAGAGCAAGTTGGCGAAAATGCTCTCTGAACCACCATCGCCCGACGAAGACCAGACCCACCTGGGCTCGTATGTCGCCCTCGCGTAGTCAACCTCTCTGTGGATGACGGACTATTCTCAGTGATGGATTTACGCCTAGGCCCGTGAGGCCCGGACCTAGGGTGGCATAATTTGAGAGGCGTCAAAATTTTCGAAATGTCAAATTTTCAGAGACGGCAAAAATTAAAGACCGTCTCTCCTTTGTAGAGGAGTTCAGACTAATATAAAAAAAAAGTGTGGCCCTCGGAGACTGCCGCGGTAAAGCTATTGCATAGCATTTTTTATCCACTTATGCAATTATAATTATTTATTTATTTTTTATTTATGCAGTATTTTTTTTCTTTGATATTGTAGCCCATAAAATATAGCTTGATCTCTGTGACAGATGTCAACGAAACCAACGAAGTAAGTTTGAATGAGCGACATGTTTACAATTTCATTTTGTATTAAATATATTTTCATTCTTTTCGTGCCCATTTTATTGCAACTAAATTGCAATATATTATAAATATAAAAATATTAATATTCAAGCCTAAAATGTACCTTGTAAGTACTGAAATACCCTGTAAACATTTTATACATAAATGGCGCTTACGCACGTACAAGGTCATACTAGACTGAAAATAAAAAAGAGATGGGACAGTCGATGTGCGTAAATCGATAACCGATCTTTATTTAATTATTCATAAAAGAAATAAACCCAATACAGTACCTAAATAAAACTTTCAACATATTTTTACAATTAAAACAGACAGTTACATTAGAAAATACATAAATTGAATTAATTAAACATTAAAAAACTACTTTTTGTCTCAGAGTAAATGATAATATTATGTACGCATTATTGTCAATAAACTATACATATTTATAAAACAGTCGTAATTGATCGATTGATCTAACGACTATCCCTATTTTGGCAAAAAATTATAGATGTTCTAGCAGGAACGCTGCTGTGATGACGATAATAGTGACCTAGACCTTGATTATCTTGACCTTTTGAATAATTAAAACAGTGGAAAAATAGTTTTGTTTGAAATAAATTCAAAAAGATTTTCATTCATTGTATTTTAATTATAATAGAAAATCACAATTATAAAAATAAAGAGTTTTATCGATAAAAAGCTACGGACTTTATCGTAAGCGTGACAGCACTAGGGACAACTGTCACAGCGATCATCCTATATTTTATGGACTAATTCAAGTTTTTTCTTTGAAATATCAAATTGAACACCGAACGCTCGGCCGAGCTACATGGTAGGCGGGTGTTAGGTCTTATTTTCGTTACGGAATTTCTTGATCCGGTCGCCGCGCTCAAAGCTATGCAATAGCTTAAAAGGCAAGAAAAGATTCCGCTTTGTTACAGCGCATTTCTTAAAATTATTATAATATATAGACAAACACGAGTACAAAGTAGTTATTTTATGTTTATTTGTGTATTATTACCTCTAAAGGATCCTGTGATAACGTAGCTGTTATTAAATATTTATATCCACATTCACATTTTTTAGGCCGCCGCCGACTAGGGCGGCGCAGGCGCGACCTGCGCCTGATGCCGCCCCAGCCAAGGCCGCGAGTGACTGGATCGGGGAGTTAGTCCGTCACCCGGTGAGAGGCCGACCGCGTGAGGAAGACCGACCTTCTCCCCGAGGGGGGGACGTCGGTACCACAGTTAAACTTAATGGAGTATGATGCCGTGTGGATTTCACTGGAATATTAAAGTTTATTTTAGAGAGAAGCTCGGAACTTTCAATATAGTTACGGATGATTTTTAAACTATAAGTAACATCAGAAATTTTTTGTTCACAAAACCTAAAAAAATTTTCTCATCCCACATACCTCAGCGTCTGAATATACAGGTTTATAATCAGTGTATGTTACCAGTGTTGACTTATTATACAGAAACGAGGCTTAATGTTGCCCTCACAACTAAGCTCAAAGCATTCAGCAAGCTGTGGAAAGAACTATGCTGAGGCTTTATATAGAATCCGGAATACGAAAAGCGTGAAGAGCGTGTATAACCGACAGAGTACGCTGAAGTGGCAATCAGTGGCGGTTGTACCTTAAGTGCGCTCGTGCGCTGAACCACCAATTCAAAAGATTTAATAATTGCAATGTTAGTTCATCTTTATATTTTAAATTACTATATATAAATAATATAATAAATATTATTATTATTTAAACATACAAAAACATATAACAAATGTAATTTCAAATTATGACGAAACAATTTAAACGCTTTACTAAACTATTAAAACTTATTTTCCCTGTAAAAAAAAAATCTCGTGCGCTGAGGCGAGCGCACGGGGACTGCTAATACAAGTTGTATTATACAACTTGTATTAGTTATGAGTTAAAACGCCTGGCGCGTGAGACAGAAGATAGGTAGTTCATACAAATATACCGAAAAATGATTCTGCTCGAGCGGCGCACGGGCGAACCGAACATTACCGAAAGCACTCGACTTTCGACGAACTTTGCCTGGCGGCGACGACGTAGGTAAGTAGATATATGTAGTTTCGATGTATTCTGTGAAGCGTTAAATATTGTTTGTTTACAAATTGTTTTTTTTATTTTGGTCTTAGTTCTATTCTATACTTCGTGTACCATGTGTGGTGTGAGTGTAAATGAGCCTAGCATGTTTTTTTTTTTTTTTTTTTGTGTGTATTTAGCTGTTGGTCGCAGATGACCTTGACAGCTTAACGCGGTCAATGGGCGAGCGGAAGGCTCTCAACCCGGTAAGTAAGTTAAGCGAACATCGCCCGAGGGCTCCCCCTGTGGGGAACGGACCTCGGCTCGGGGCGTCGCTGAAAGCAAAGTGGGCGTGGCCACGTTTAGATTAATGATTTTTACGCGGCGCGGTTTTCGACCTCGTCGGCGAGGCCGATACCGCGCAGTTTTATGTGTTATCGCTGCGCGAGCTGTGTAGGCCCTTTCTTGGGCGATCGTGATGGCATCATCCCCTTCTTCAAGGAGATGACGGGGTCGTCGGACCGCGGATATTTTTGATGGGACGTAGTTTACCGCCCCAACCACTAGTGGATTGGGGTGAGTCGTGGCAGAGTCAAAATAGCGCTGGGAGCAACGCTTCATATACTGCCTGATGGTCGGCAATTCGAGGTCGATGTGTAAATCGACATTACGAACGAACCACGGTGCTCCCGTTGCCCGTCGCATGAATCTATTTTGTAGTGTTTGTAACCTGTGGATCCTGTTTGGCCTAACGTGCGCGAACACTACACTGGCATACGTCATGATCGGCCGTATGCAGGTAGTGTATAATCGGACTTTATTTTTAAGTGATAGTTTTGATTTTGCGTTTAATAGGCAGTGAAGGCGTCCCATCACGAAGGCGGCGCGCGCGCGGACCCGCTTCAAGTGGGACAGGAAAGTGAGTCGGCTATCAAGGGTCACACCTAAGTACTTGGCCTCTCTGCTCCATGAGACAGGTCGGCCGAAGAGAGTGAGAGGAGGGATGCTGTCCGGAGAGCACAGACGGGCAGTTCGTTTAGTGAACATGACCGCTTGGCTCTTCTCGGGATTAATTTCTATTCTCCATTTCCTATACCAATTGGCAAGGGCGGTAACCGCTTTTTGGAGTGTATTGACTACGGTTGTCGGGGACATACCTGCACAATAGAGTGCGGTATCGTCGGCGTAAAGCGCCGTGTGCACACGAGTGAACTTGGGTAAATCACTTGTATACAGTGTAAACAAAAATGGGGCGAGGACCGAGCCCTGTGGAACACCGGCCTTGAGAGGATGGGAGGTCGACAACGTCCCTTCCACCCTATAGCGAAAGCTGCGATGACTCAGATAGTCATGTATTATTAGAATTAAATATTCGGGGATTTTTAATAAATATAATTTGTAAATTAAGCCCTCATGCCAAACTTTATCGAAAGCTTTCGCTACATCTAGAAATAATACACCAGTGTACCGTCCCCTGATGAACTGACTACTGGTGTATTCTACTAGTCTATGTACTTGCTGAACACAGCTGTGTTTAGCGCGAAAGCCAAATTGCGCGTCCGGTATGAGTTTGTTGAACTCTGCATATGATCGTAGCCTACTGAGTACTAATCGTTCGTATAATTTACCTAAACTTCTCAGTAGGCTAATAGGTCGATAACTGTTGGGTTCGGTACGTTTTTTGCCGGGTTTGTGGATTCCGATTACCACGGCCTCTTTCCACTGTGAAGGAAAGATGTTATATTTGAGGGCTGCATTAAATATACAACACAGTAATATTATTAAATGGGCTGGGAATAATTTAATTACTCTATTTGTAATACCGTCCGAACCCGGGGCTTTCCTAGCGTGGAGACCCCTAATAAGCGACTCGACTTCGTCGGTGCTCACTGTTGGAATAGGCATATTGTTGTCGTTGTTTATATTCGACCGCGATAAAGTGGTACGACTAGCCACTTCCGAATTAATAGTGTTGTAGTGAGACGCTTCTTGTTCGTATAATGTACTTGGCGTACACTGAAGCTCTAGGCTCTCTGCCAGACATTCAGACTTTTCGTCATCCATGAATGCCGGCGGTTGATTTATTCTACTGAGGGGAGGGAGTGTGGACACTACATCTTTTTTGAGTGAGCGGGAAAGCTGCCAGAAGGCTGTGTGCGTGGGCTTCAGCTCTTCTAAAGTGGCGTCCCTTCTGCTTCTACTGCTGGCGTCTCATATTATTAATTTCGGTTTTGACCTCCCTTTGGAGGGCCCGCAGGCGTTTGCGGTTCTCCTCCGTGGGGTATCGGTCGTACGCGCGGGTTGCGGCGTTCTTTCTTCTCAGTAGGTCGCGTACGTCACTCGGCAGTTGCCATCTACGATCGCCGTATCAAGGTATGCCGATGAGGTGGCCTTGAGATTTCTCCCGAGCCGTGCCCAGTCGGTGGTCAACCTTGTTGTTACGTTATTGTGGCCTGAGGGGCCAGGTAAGCGGGGGGCGAATTCCAGAGTCACCGGACGGTGATCTGAATCTAGTTCGTGTTGTACTTCGATTAAACATAAACGTAAGTTTATATTTTTGAGAAGTACAATATCTAATATGTCTGGCCTGTGGTCGACAATGTTAGGGTAGTGAGTCGGCTCTAATGGCGCTATGACGTCACAACCTAATCTGTCAGCGTATAACTCTAAGACTTTGCCCCTCTTGTTCGAACTATAGAGCCTAGCATGATAAAACATTTCAAAATAAAGTTGATATAAAATTGGCGGGACCGCCAAGGCCCTCGTTAAATTTAATAAAAGAGTTCACATCAAAATATTTTTTGATATGCACTCTTTTATAAATATTTTTTGAAGTGTGAAAAACCAAATAAAATCACATGTTTCTTCACCTGTATACCTACAAAATATAATGAGTTCGACAATAATAAAAAATGTATTTTTTTTTATAAATTGTTGTTCCATTGCAATTTCTGATCTTAATACTTAGAGAGCAAGTAAAGTGCACCACCACTTTGTTGACTCACCAGCCGCCACTGGTGGCAATGGATAGGTCACGTCGCTCGACAAACCGATAACCGTCGGATAAGAAGGGTTCTCGAATGGCGCCCATGTTTCGGACAACGCAGTATAGTACACCCCCACCAGATTGATCTACGTTGTCGTTGTTCGGAGTCGTTAGTTGCAAACATCACAGGACCGCGCTTCATGGTGTTCTATGAAAGAAGCTTACCATCAGCGATGGACAGCAAACGGCTGAATGATGATGATATACATAACATTAAAATTTACTTGTATTTTATATCCGAAACCATACGATCATGGTCTGATGTCTGGGGATTTATATATAACCAAATAATATAATTCATATGAGTTAATTACAAAATACGAAGGCGATGCCTTTCAAGAAAATTTATATCATTATTATCATTATCATCAACTGGTGACTAGCCTGTAATAGACCTCCCCAGAAAGAGGAGATAAAACCGTAATCACCACGCTTGTAGCACGTAACAATTGGTAAGTTTTCCAGTAAAAACTACTGCCCAAGCTCCTGGCCTTGCGTTAACTAATTCTGACTACTCCTATGGGCAATTATGGGATTTTTTTTTTTTTTTTTTTGGGTGGGCTATGGTAAGCGCACGCGCGGTCCAGTCCGTCTGGGGCGATGAAAAGACAGCGCGCGGGAACATAACCCCACCCGTACCCACGTCACCTCCTTGTTGGGCCGACCACCGGAGCAGATGTGATTTGTCGTCAGTGGTCGGCCCAACGGAATACCCTTTCGGGTAACCTCACCTCTCGACGTCCTGGGACGTCGGTCGCCGTCGCGCGGTCAGCCTCTCTGCGGGTGACGGACAATTCCCCGGTCCGATCACCCGCGGCCCCGGCTAGGGCGGCATTAGGCGCAGATACTCGCGCCTGCGCCGCCCGAGTCGCCGGCGGCGGAACGTGTCGCCGGCGGCGGAACGTGTCGCCGAATAGGAGCTCTACTCGCACACGATCCGCCGCCTCCTTCCGTGAGATTACGGCCTCACAGAAGGCGGCGACCGCGTCCCAGTTCCTAACGCTGACGAGCATCTCCCTGGCGATGGTCGGCAGCGCCAGGTCGGCACCGATAATTGCGACGAGTTCACGGCGATCCCCCTCCCATGCAGCACACTCCTCGAGCGTGTGCTGCGCCGTGTCCTCGTCGCAACTGCAGTGGTGGCAGGACGGAGTGCTCTCCCTCCTGACAATCTTGTGCAGATACTTGGCGAAGCAACCGTGCCCCGTCAGCACCGGGCAATTATGGGTTGGCGATGCATTTTATCCTTAATCATCAAAAAAAAATATTATATTAACATCATGACAAGTGCGATTCACGGTGAATAAAACATACGTAAATTTTACATATACATCTATTATAAGTGCTTGTTTTTAATTTTTATTTATTATAATTGAACACAGCGTGCTACTTATTTTACTTTAAATTTGGAAAATATCATCATAACAACAGCTAAATTATTTATTTATTTATTGTGTTCAAAGAAACAAATAGTACTATGAACTAATTTACAACGTAGATAAAATTAATAACGCTGTCACCAATTAAGTTTCTAATAAATATACATTGAGAAATTAATAAATAGTGAGCATTGATGTAACAAATTAACTAGATACACAATCTCATACAAAAGTTCTTTTAAAACTGTCCCAAATTGTATTTACCTAGTCCTAGTCTAAATAATGATTATACATTAATGAAAATTCAACCTTATGAGCATAATTTATAGTTGTATTCACAATAATACGTACGAAAAGCCATAAAAATGTGACGACCGAAGCTCGCCTCTCATTGGTCATCATACTTCAAATCAAATTCAGTCTTACATGCATGTTTTAAAGTTTATATTACGAGGTGTCAAATAAGCTATATTAATAATAAAGGCCACGGTATTATTCGACGAAAATAAAAGGAGATATTAATGTATTATTCTACATTTAAAATGATTCCATTGAATTCTATCGTATTATTCTTGCAACGTTGAGTGAAATTTTGAAACAAAAAATCTAAATCACTATATTCCACCCGATACTTAGTCATAAAAACAAATCAATGAACTGTTTAACTTACTGGAAGTACGAAATCTCATCCTTTTTTACGTATTATTTTTACAATTGTTCAATGAACACTTCGTCATTTCTAACGTTCATACAATAACGCGGTCGACACAAGACTACTTGAAGAGAATGCTAAATTCTTGTTGTGGCGCTCTTTTTATGGGGACGTTTTTGAGACACTGTTTGTGTATCTTGGGTTTTTTGTTACATCAATGATAGTGAGTCTTTTTTTGTATTATATAAAACTGAACTATAGAAAAGAAATACATAAAAGTACAAGTTATGGCGCTATTTTTAAAAGTTGAGATTTAAAATATTAAATATTTCGCTAAAAACATCAAGGCTATTTATACGTCTTATTGTAGGTAAAGGCTATTATTAGCGCTTGAGTTGCAAATTTGCCAGAACCAGCTATTTCTTTATTGAAATATCGTGTATAAGATATTGAAGCATAAATAGGATGGCCACATCATCATATCAGAAACCATTGTGACTTAATATTTTTCAGTAGCGACCTGCTGTGTGGTAGCGGCTTCGAATACTACCAACCCTTGCTTTACTACCGACCCGGACCAATTCCATCTGGTACCATTTGGGTCAACGATTACATTCCCAAGGAGGGTTGACGTCAGGCAGGCGGCCGGTCATAAAAGTCATTGCCGAAACTTTTTGCAATATGTCAAAACAGATGACATATTGCGTCGACCCCAAGTAATTGGGATAAGAGCAAGATGATGATGATGATTCTTCAGTAGCGACCACGTTTCAAATGGCGCACTAAACGATGGCCCCAACTAAATGGACTGACAATATGTTATAAGTCAAAAAGAACCGTTGGATATCGATAGCACATGACCGTTCTAAGTGGCATTCTTATAGGAAAACCTATTTTTTTTTTTTTTTTTTTTATTGCAAACGGTGGCAAACGAGCAAACAGTACACCTGATGGTAAGTGTTGCTGCCGCTCATGGACCTTTACAAGGCCGTTGCCTACCGCAAAGAAAGCGAAGGGAGTGTGAATGCGTGCATTGAGGCTCAATGTTACCAAGGGCACCACCAAAACCCTCCACATGCAATCACCCTCAGAAAGTTGGGCTGCCGCCTCTCTCGCTCACCGAACGAAGCGCAGTAACAAATTGCTACTACTCAGACGTTGATTTTCTGCGAGAGCATGGTACTGCCCCGGACGAACCGGCCCGCGGCTGTAAACAGATACCTGTCGACAGTGTGGTCCTACCACTCCTAATTCCGGCAAGGACAGTCCACGGTCTAATGGATGGATGGATTGACAAATTATAGTATTGAAGTTGTGAATATTAAAATCACATCTAACAATAAACTTATGCGTGACAGTTATTTCCATCTTCTACACAAGGCACACAATCATGAATATTATGCTGCCGCATTAGATATTTGTTAACGTCAAAATACTACGTCAAAATCACTAAATGGACTTAATTATTTCACAAACGCCTGCTCTTATCCCAAATGCTTGGAGTTGACGCAATATGTACTCATCTTCCATCACAAATATTGCAAAAATTTTTACTAATAATTTTATGACTGGCCGCGCCCTGACGTCAACCCTTCTTGGGAATGCATTTCTTAACCTATATAAAGTTCTTCGTTGTCTATTACGACACTCACGAGCAATGTAAGGATTCATAGTATGCGTAGCCGCCACCACAGAGTAAATATTTTACAAACTAAAATGTGTTAATTGCAGGATAACAATGATATATGTGATAGCGACACTAGCAATAGTAATTGGTAAGCTAATATCGAGATTTATAACGCGAGAAATACTATATCTGAATGGCCTTTCAGCTATATATTCAAGCGCAGCTTGCAAGTCGTACAGAAGAGACTCATCTGCAAAAAAATAAAACAAAAGTATGAAACAACAAGAAGTCTAATGAGAAATGGTAAGTTGTACGTGTAGTCTTTTTTTTATATACTAGCTTTTGCCCGCGACTTCGTCCACGTAGAAATCATGTGTGGCAGAGGTAATTACAGATAACTAGTGTAGTGTGTTCAGGGTTCTACAGGCCCACTGTGTTGCTCAGGATGATGTAGGCAAGCTCGCGTAGAAAATCCTGATTGCCCGCATTAGCCAGCATCTTTGCGAGGGTGTCTCGATCAGACCAATTCTTTCTGGCAGACGATCGCAGCCTCTATGGCTGTGGTCCGTTGGCATCAAGGCGGTCTGGCGGAGGGGTTTTTTTTTGTGTGTGTACAGCTGTTAGCCGCAGATGGCCTTGACAGCTTGACGCGGACTATGGGTGAGCGCTGAGGGCTCTCAACCCGGTGAAAGTATACTAAGCGGGTGGAGGGGTGCTGTCAGCGGGCTATTATATGTCGTCAATTCATTTAACAGTTTGCCAATCTGGTATATCAGGGAGGCGCTATTATCACAAGGTGCTTCTATACCTAAGGCCGCTGATTTCAGACTATTTAGAGCGGTGCAGTGGTCTCCGCGTGAAGCTCGCAGAGGACTTTGCGCTAACTCGACTGGCAATGGTGCTTTCAGAAGCATTTTTATCAAATTACTCCCCAATTCGTTGACGCGGTTTTACATGTTGGCTGTGGTGATGCCTTTAGTATTCCCAAGCCTCATTGAACGCATTCACACTCCCTTCCCTTTGTTAACAGTAGGCAGCGACCTGGCAAAAGTCCATGAGCAGTATAACTTACCATTAGGTGTGCTGTTTGTTTGTTTGCCAACAACAGCAATAAAAAACCACTCTAGTCAAAGACATGGATGGCTGAACCGGGAATTAGAGAGGGACTGACCGCGCGAGGTCGATACCACGACAACATAGTTTGCTGCCTGGGTTCAAAAAAGGGTGTTCGAGTGACCCTGCACAGTCTTCTCTTTATATTCATTCTACAAACTATGAATTCCATAACCACTATGCTATGAGTGCAGTTAATTAATCATTGGTGTTGTTTGAATTTGTTACTTGTGTATTAGAGTGAATAATATCAAAGCATAATTCATTCCCTATTTTATACCCCTAGAAAATAACATATCCTCTGAGGAGTTGATCTTTAGAATAATGTTTTTTTTATAATGAGTGTTTGTATATCGATTTTCAATTAAGTACGTTGTGTACTAAGCTGTATAATTTACTATAGTTTGTTAACTATCCCACGGGAACTCTTCAACTTTTTTTCGCGATTATAAGTATCCTAAATGTTGTTGGGATGTAAGGTACCACCATGCAAAATTTAATTTAAATTGGTTGAATAGCTTCGGAGATTAGCCCGTATAAAGAAATAAACAGACAGACAGAAAAACAAAAGAAATTAAAAATATCTGGCTGTGTTCTATTTGACTTCTAACATCCCCCTGACTCAGTTTATAGCTTTTTTTTCCTATGTACAGAAATTCGACCTCTACAGTTTTATTATAATTATTATGTATAGATTTCAGACAATATTTTGAAAAAGAAGTGAGTCTAGTTCGATAAATCATCGAAACAAAAATTTGTAAAAAATTAGAGATATCTTTTCCGTGTGGTGAATTGTAAGAATACAATGCCCTATCTTCTATTCCTATTCCCTCCCTATCTTGCCCGTGGATGTTTTAAAAGACGACTATGGGATATAATACCCACATAACATCGGTGCAAGAGAAGCAAAACTCGAAATGAAAATCTATACCAACATATCTGACCAGCATGGTCAATAGGTCAAATTCCCTGCCGTTATGGAGGAGGTCCGAGCCCAACAGTGGGACGTATGTGAGCTGCGATGATGATGATGATGATGATGAAGAGATACCTCTACAATAATGTTTACCTGAGCATTGAACAATTTGTGTGACGAGTATTTTCTTAATCTTATCTACTTCTTGCTTTATGAGTTCCGATATTATCCCGTTGCAAGAGAGTTGAAATAACAAATTAGTTATGTTCAATATACGTATTCCACCTAACGTCACATACTGAAATAATGCAATTGCATATTACAATATCATAGCTTTATAGTTAATTTGAAATTTAACTATTAAATTGAAAATAATTCACGAATGAGATATTCAAATTCATAAAAATAATTTAAGGTAAAATTGAATACAAAACTAATGTCCGATAGATGGTTTTATGACGAAGTCATATAAAATTACAAAATGATTGTATTTTTCGGTAACACTTTGGTGTATAAATAAGTTAACTTATAATTAATTAAATATTTCCGTGTGGTGATGGAGTAAGAACATAATTCAGCACTCCCTGTCTTGCCACCGTATGTCGAAAAACATGACTTTTTTTTTTTGTGGGTGGGCTGCGGTCGGCGCGCCTCCGCACCACTCCGTCCGGGGCGACAGTGGGGCTTAAGCACGCAACTCCCGCAACCCACCCGAAAACCACGTCGCCTTCGTCGTTGGGCCGACCACCGGAGCAGGGTTACTTGACATCAGTGGTCATGTCGAAAAACATGACTACGGAATATAATATATACATAGCATCCGTGCAAAAGAAAGGAAAACTTGAAATGAACCAACATGTCTAACCAGCATGGTATAGTAGGTCAAATTTCCTCCTATTGTGGAGGGGGCCCGAGCCCAACAGTGTGACGTATGTCGGCTGCGATGATGATGATGATGGTGTTGATTATAACAATAATTAAAGAACTTACGTTTTTCGAAAAACATGAAAGCATGTCATATATATTAGCAATGAACAATGGCAATTTAGTGAGTAAACTAATAGAAAGCTGAAACATAATATATTTTATTACTATAATAAAATTCAATCATGAAACATATCATATCAACAATAATTTATCCATTATATTAATTTACCATTAGTTGAAGTTCTCTATTCACTAAAAAAATATTATCCAGCAAAGAATTGTAGTTGTATAAATTCTTCTTTACGTGCCTAATACGTATGGTGGAAGTGTCATGTACTTGATTAAATTTTTTGAAATCTTTTTCCAAGTATATTCTAAGTAATTTCATACGACTTTGAAGCAATGAAAATAGAATGAGTGTCAATAAATAATTATAATCCAAAGAAATAATTATAATTGCTTGAAATATATGTACAAACAACTTGCTTGAATCAAAGGTAATTGCAATAGTTATGTTCAAAATTCTCAACATCAACGTCAATAGGCTTGCGATATAAATAAACTTAGTAACCAATGATACCCTTTTAAATCCTGCTATTAAGTCAACAGTCCTTATAGCGCTTAAATACTTCAAGACATTTCCATCCGCATATATAAGTGATTTAGAAAAAATAAACACATATTCTACAAATATGAAAATAAAGGGGTTTGGTATCGGTTTCTTTAAATAAGTATCAAGATATATATAACTGAGGCACCCATTAAATAAAATACAATACAATCTACAGATTAAGCTGACACTCTTAGATTCACTTAAATTGATGTAGTTACCAAATATCATACGAAGTATTAATATACATCTCAAGAAAGAAAGCCTTTTAATTGATTTGAAAATGTTTAATGTCATTTGACTTATCAACATTGAAATATTAACAATACCGCTATTCAGAAAGAAGAACGAACGAAACTGAAGAAAACATCGATACAAACTACTAGGAAGCTATTTTTAAATGCTTTATTTCATATAGCACATTAATAACTATTGATTTCGATATATTTGATTCCAATTTAGAAATAAGTAATGGTGTAGGTAATACACGCATTAATATATTTTATTTGTGAACAAAATAGGTCTTCATGTATCCAATCATGTAATCACGTACCATCCATTCACCAGCCTGCAGACTTTCATTGTTCAACATAGGCTTCTTGGAACTAACGCCACTCGGAACGGTCCTATGCCACTTGCATCCAACGGCTCCATGTATCTTTTAAAAAGTCATCAGTGCACCTAGTGACAGTCGTCCTACGTTGCGTAATCCGATTGGTGGTCGCCACTCGAAAACGGTTGTCAGTTTAACGTGCGATTTGGCCTAACTTGGCCATTTTAACGTAGATACCAATTCTTCGATTATGGGGTTATGTCCGTTACACGTGATTACCGTATTAGGAAAGTAAAACGTTAAAAAATATCGAGTATAGCCCTCTCTACAGCAGGATGAACGGTTTTGAGCCTTTTATGAGTCCGATATTTAGAGACCTCGTTTCAGTATCATAAGTTATCGCTGAAAATACAAATTGCTTATAAACCTTGGGTTTTCAGATACAGCACCATGCTAGATGAGAATACATAACGTACAATGTTGTATATACCTACGTAGATTGCCCAAACAAATGAGTCCTCTATCCTTTGCACACAGATTTACAAACGCAGTTGGTGGACAAGTTTTTCAGGTATAAGCTGCTGCACGTTCTCTCGGAGATCCCTTAGCTGGTTTTTACAACTCCCCATGAAAGTAAGAGGTGACAACACGTTATTTTCTTAACACTTCAACAGGATCACCTCAACAATATTTTACTTAATATTTCGAGTTGCAAGTTATAAGTAAACTAAAAGTAGTCAACATATGCAAGGAAAAGTTTATTAACTCATCTAAAAGGCCAAACATCCAGATTGTGGAAGAACCATTCCAAGGTCCGTTGTAGACTGCAAGTATTGAATCAAAGACAACTGCGGTTGATTATGCTTAACTGTCAAAGACATGCACTAGAATTGGACATTGTAAATAAAACTATGTTCCAGATTTTATCGCGTTTATTTTTGATTGCCCGACATTTCGAACACTTTACAGCATTCATGGTCATGGACCGATAAGATTTCTCACGTCTAATAAGTCATAGTTATTATAGATATTTATATATATATATAATTTTTTTTTTATTATATTTATATATACATATATAAAATTAAACATTGTTTATTCATGTTTATTAAACAACAACACAAAATGCATATTAAACATTCAAGTTTGTAGTGATTATTATGACAATTATTAATTTAAACCTAACAAATTGATACTAAATACTGCCACCGAATCCGAACGTGGCCACATTGAAAAAGAAGAAAACTCAAAGGAGCAGAAGGAGACGGCAGATCGTGCGCTGGCGACTTGGGTGGCGCAGATACGAGCACCTGCGTCTGATACCGCCCTAGCTGAGGCCGCAAGTGACTGAAGCGGGGAATAGTCCGTCATCCGCAGAGAGACTAACTAGAATTTGCTTGACATGTTGAGAAGGGATCATCGAACTGAAAGACGAATTGAGCGATCCGCACGACGGGATAATTGAGCTTAACGATGAAGCGAGTGAATCCGATGGGACAGTGTAAGATTATTATTAAGTGCAAGGAGAGGCTCAGGGCACGATAATCTTTTGTTCTGAAACTTGTTCTTCTAACATGAGGACGATCACTCATCCCAAAGCGGTGTAGATGTAGACTTTATCGTTCAATTTGCCTAAAAGAAAATCATAACTATTTAGGCATACATCCCTGAAAAGAACAGCTATAATATACTGAAAGGTAAAGGAAGTTCCTCTGAGCATACACAGTGCCTTGCGAGTGAAAGAGAATACAGATGCCCAATAATGGATCGCGTAAGAGCTGAGATACACGTGATAGAGAATCTAGCACCAAACATTCGCAATCGCTTGTCAGCTAAAAAGCAGTTACCTCTGCAAGATATGCTAGGGAGACCAGTATTGAAAGTCAGCCATTTTTTTTTTTTTTGTGTGGGCTGCGGTCGGCGCGCCTACGCACCACTCCGTCCGGGGCGACAGAGGGGCTTAAGCACGCAACTGCCGCAACCCACCCAAAAACCACGTCGCCTTCGTCGTTGGGCCGACCACCGGAGCAGGGCTACTTGACATCAGTGATCGGCCCGACGGAACACCCCCTATTGGGGTACCCTCCCATTGACCGGCGTCCCCCCCTCGGGGAGGACGTCGGTCTTTCCTCACGCGGTCGGCCTCTCGGCGGGTGACGGACTAATCCCCGGTCACGTCACCCGCGGCCTCGGCTAGGGCGGCATGAGGCGCAGGTAGTTGTGCCTACGCCGCCCTAGTCGCTGGCGGCGGATCTCCTCATCGAGGCTGCGCTCCTCGCGCAGGTGATCCGCCGCCTCCTTCCGCGAGATCACTGTCTCGCAGAAGGCTGCGACCGCGTCCCAATTCCCGACGCTGTCGACCATCGCCCTAGCGATAGCCGGCAGCGTCAGGTCTGTACCGATGATTGCGACGAGTTTACAGCGCTGCACTGCCCAAGCCGCGCAGGCCTCGAGCGTATGGCGCGCCGTGTCCTCGTCGCAATCGCAGTGGTGGCAGGACGGTGTACTCTCCCTCCTAACGACCTTGTGCAGGTATTTGGCGAAGCACCCATGCCCCGTCAAAACCTGCACCAGTCGGAAGGAGAGCACCCCGTGCCGCCTTTCCAACCACTGCATCAGCACCGGCTGGAAGGCCTCCACACGCACGTCCGGCTGGAGAGGCCTCGGTTCGCACCCCGAACCGAGGCCTCTCCAGCCGGACTGCCCAACGGGCAATGACGTCTTATTGAAAGTCAGCCATAGCCAGTATATGTCAGCAAAATATGATAGAGAATTTATGACCAATCATTTGCAGAGTTCTGCTCTGGCACATAAATAACAAACTTTTGAAATACGAAGCACATCGCACAGTAAGAGACTAGCTTTCAATTATGATCCCAACATTGATTATGCTAAGCAGAGCGCCGTTACAATTACAGTAATGAGTACAGGTGATCATTCGTAATCTATACATTTTTTAAAGAATATACCTACATAAATATAATACATTTTTCAAATAACGCTGTTCCTTACCAAAACAATTTCGCGATGCATAGTTTCTGCCTACTTTTAAGATATAGGGTCAGATTTATCATTTAATTGGTATAGTCTTCTTCCTACAAAGGTCAAATTTTAGATATATTTTTAGACATACATTTCATTTCTGATACGGACCAACTTTCTTTACAATCAAATATGGGCCCATAATTTAAAAACGAATTTGATCAATGAACTCATTGATCAAAGCCCAGAACTTAAAATGAATATTCTTCTTCTTAAAATGAATATACGCAATATCAGCATTATAAAGATACAACTCAGGGGAGTTGTATCTTGTTGTCTTCATCTTCTAACAGAACGGTGTTTGTTATAGGGATATGTTGGAAGATGAAGACAACGGATCTAAATACCGCACTGTAAAGATGATCTAGCTGGTCTTCTTTACTAAAAGAGTGTCCGAATTGCATCGCGCTTACTCGCGTTCTGCTGCAGTATCAGAAAAGACGATATGGCTATGACTATTTAGAAACATTTACTAACTATCCAACGCTTTATTTTCAGTATTTGAAATCCCTTAAATTTTTATACGTTGACATCAGCAGTAGGATAGTCTTTGACCAAAGCGTCAAGCCAAAGGGCTTGCCATTCCCAAAAAAGAAAAAAAAAGAGGGCTTGCCCTTGTAAATAAATTGTAACATGTATTTTTCAGAATGGACGCCGATGCTATCACGCTTTCTCTCGACGACACACCAGTAGAATGATGACATCAAACCGCCTCTATGGGATAATGGGATTGCCTTTGACCTAAACTTTTGAATAATGTATAACATATTATTTTTCGAATGGACCCAGATGCTATCAAGCCTTCTCTTGGCGACCCATCGAAAGGATGATGACGTCATAGCGTCTCTTTGATCCAGTTAAAAAAATATACGTATACATTTATTGATATTGGTTATATGTATTTAATACAAATGTAAGCAGTATAACTAGGGCTATTTCCTTACATGTTTGCATCCAATCGTTGCCTGGTAGTAATTGCTTTGTGATAAGACCGCCCATTATACTATCTCTCCTTGGAATCATTACTATAAATGGTTCTAGGTGTATAGAAATAAGTTTTATGTTCTTATTTCAAAGACAAACTAGGTATTTATAATTAAAATATATTTAGCTTTACTTATTGTAAAGTTGTCCGTGTGCTGACAAAACAAGAACACAATAATAATACCCTATAACAACACGTTTGGTTATCGTAGGTCAATTTCCCCTCCATTGTGGAACAGGCTCGAGCCCAGCAGTGGGACGTATACAAGTTGAGGTGATGTGACGATTGTATTATTGATTGTGAAAGATCGAGACTACTGGCGTTGTAAAACAAAAGTATCATTGAAATATCAATTCAAATTTATGTTCGTTGAATTTGCTTCTGACTTTTAGCGGTATCAAGCCATGTTTTATAGACAATAATATTAGAATAATTAATATTAAATTATAAATATTAAATCACTACTAAACTTGACACACCTCCACTTCAAAATGAGCATGGAGCGGTCTCGATGTTTTCACATTACCTCTTGGCTCCATATTCGCTTTTAATTGGATCAAAAAGGACGCTTTGACGTCATCATCGGCGAAAGGCAACGGGATAAGAATACTATTGTCACACCTTACTTGCTCGTGGAAGTCGTCGAAAATAAGCTCTCACCAGGAAAGTGGGCAGCAGCTATGAACCCCTTGATGGTACAGGCCGCTGTCAGATATAAAAAAACCGACTGTTGGCCACAATCGAACATTTAGAGCCGACCGATAGATTCATCGAATCAGAATTGAGCAAAATCCAATGAGGCACTGTAAAATTTTTGAGGTGTAGAGGTCGGGGCAAGATAATCTGCCGGTCTGAAAAGCAGCTTTTCTATCGGAAGGGAGATCACTCATCCCAAGGTGGTATAAAGTTTATCGTTCGTAAGTCTCTCATGGACAATGTGGAAAGGATCTATTGTATTAACAAAGGTATTATAATTACCAAAAATATTCGTTGAAATTCATACAGGTTTACGCACCAACCTAAACATACTTTGACGACATAGTAAGGGGGTGGAGGAAATAAATATGCAAGAGAAAGAAAACTGGTAATAAGAAGACCCTATACCAACACGTCTGGCCAACTTAGTACAGTAGGTCAATTTATCTCCTATTATGGAGGAAGTTTAAGCCCAGCAGTGGGACATATATGAGCTAAAACGGTGATGAAATGATTGAATTTTGATTTAAAAATAGTTTTATTTCAAACAGATACACTAAAAATGCCGACCTTCTATTATTCATTAGCGGTAGCAAATTGCATTTTTAACAGTTTGAATTTGTCAACATATTTATTTCATCCTTAGGATATATTCATACTATTGCTAAATAAGTAGGTATATTTTCTGGTTATTCAATCTGTAATTTATTAGCTATTGAGTTTTCTTCTATTTTAGCTATCACTATTTCTTTAATGATTCTTCTTTAGGTATTTCAAATGGTCATTCGTTATTCAAATGTTTTTTTTTTCACTCGTTTTTTACATTAAAAGGATTCATCTCTATAATTATACAAAATGAAAGGATTATATTAATAGCATTTTATTACAGGAAGATGATATTATCTTTACATAGAATAAAATGAAATCGCTTCTGCTGTCTGTTCGCTTAAATGTTTTAAAATAGCCCACGAATTTCATTGCAGTTTTCATCAATAAACAGACCAGTTTATGAGGAAGGTTTATATGTATAATACATTCATATTTTAGTGGAGAAATGATGAAAATTTGAAAACTTTGTGACGTGATGCCGTGAAATACAAATGAACATAAAGCTGAGATGAAGTGATATAGGAATGTTCAATTTAATATGCATAACATCACTATACACTACAGTTTTGAATGTTAAACACTTTAAGTTTGTTTAGTATGAAGTGTTTTGTCTTTTCAACACTTATTGGAATAGTTATATTAAAGAATGAATAATGTAACATTAAACTTCCCTATGAAATAAGTATAGAAGAATAATCTTAATATGCTAATGTACTAGATCAGAAGCGGCGCCTAAAACTTCAAATTTGAAACCGTTACGCATCAACTGGTCTATTAAGTCTGTCTTGTGGAAAGCAGCTCCAAGCATGATCACTCCTGTTGGAGCGGACGCACGGGGTGCTTGCCTTCCGGCTTGTGCAGGTGCTGACGGGGCACGGGTGTTTTGGGAAGTACCTGCACAAGATTGTCAGGAGGGAGAGCACACGGTCCTGCCACCACTGCAGTTGCGACGAGGACACGGCGCAGCACACGCTCGAGGAGTGTGCTGCGTGGGAGGGGGAGCGTCGTGAACTCGTCGCGATTATCGGTGCCGACCTGGCGCTGCCGACCATCGCCAGGGAGATGCTCGTCAGCGTCAGGAACTGGGACGCGGTCGCCGCCTTCTGTGAGGCCGTTATCTCACGGAAGGAGGCGGCGGATCGTGTGCGAGTAGAGCTCCTATTCAGCGACACGTTCCGCCGCCGGCGACTCGGGCGGCGCAGGCGCGAGTATCTGCGCCTAATGCCGCCCTAGCCGAGGCCGCGGGTGATCGGACCGGGGAATTGTCCGTCACCCGCAGAGTGGCTGACCGCGCAATGGCGACCAACGTCCCAGTACGTCGAGAGGTGAAAGGTTACCCGAAAGGGTATTCCGTCGGGCCGACCACTGATGACAAGTCACATCTGCTCCGGTGGTCGGCCCAACAACGAGGTGACGTGGGTACGGGTGGGTTATAGGCCCGCGCGCCGTCCTTTCATCGCCCCGGACGGACAGGACCGCGCGTGTGCTTACCATAGCCCACCAATAAAAAAAAAAATGTAAATAATTGGGTAAATAATTATTTATTCAAATGGTTTTAGGAGTTACTAATTGGCCTTAAAACTTTTTAATTCCACCAAATCAACGCCAAACTTTCGATCGTCAGATATATATTTTACTAGCTTTTGCCCGCGGCTTCGCCCGCGTAAAATTTACTTGAATATTGAACTATTATCGCAAAGAATATTATCGGCATAAAAAGTATTACATTTCTTAATTTAAGAAATACTCTATCTACCTGTCAATTTTCATCCAAATCTGCTCAACAGTTTAAGCGTGATTGAGTAACAAACATCCAAATATCTTCACAAACTTTCACATTTGAATATTACTTCCAGCCTTATAGTTCAGATTCCCGTGGAAATACGATGATAAATATGCCTTTCCTTAGTCTCTGATAACGTAATTTTCCATTGGTGAAAAAAAATTATATCAATCAAACACCCGCAGTTTCATTCACGTAGACCCCATTTTCATGCCAATACCGAGATAAAAAATGCCTATGTTACTCGCTGATATTATAAATTTACATGGGAGAAAAAAAAATATAAATCCCAGAAATATCAGAGATAAAAATTGCCTGTGTTACTCGCTGATAACATCGGTAGCATTCCATTGGTGAAAGAATTTTAAAAATTGGTCGGCATCCCCCGGTTTAGTTCTCGTTCCCGGGCAAATACTGGGATGAAAATAGCCTTTATATGGTATTCACTGATAATATAGCTTTTCATTAGTGAATTAATTTTTAAAACCATTAAATTCCCGTGATTTCACCGGCATTGTACCCGATCCCGTAGGAATATCAGGATAAAAATAGCTTAAATATGTTACTGGCTTAAAAATAGCTTTCCATTAGTGAAATAATTTTAAAATCGACCTAATTCTCAAGGTTGCTCCAGCCACACCGGGATAAAATATAGCCTGGGATAAAATATAGTCTTAAGTTATTCCTTATGTACGCCTGGTAGACCTGATGGCAAAATGTAATCAATATGGGTCCAGGCATTTTGATGATTAACTGTAACGAATAGACAGACAGACAAAAAAATTTGGACCGTATTATGTGAGCATAAATAAAACCTATTATTTTGATAGACAAACAGACGCTTCAAATTTATTTATTTGTAGAGATAGAAAATTGGAATAATATCTTGATTGTAACTTACTGTCTGGTAGCTGCTAGAAATATTACCACGCTTTCATTGTTCGTGGGTGTCGCAAAATACTACTAAGACAAAGATTTACATCAACTTGGACCAATTGGTGATGCCGTCTGGCCAACAATGTCGTCCGCCAGGTCATAAAATGTTGCTAGAACCTTTGCAATATATCTACGATGGCAGAAGAGTGCCTTCATATCGCGTCGATCCAAAGTAATTAGGATAAGCGCAAAATAATGATGATATATCATTGGCTGGGTGTCTTCGACTATATGCGTTTTATCCCTTTGGGGCAGCCCAAAATTGTTTCTTAGTGAGTGCTTACCCCAAATAACCGATCGGTATACAAAATTTCACATTCTTAGGCCCAGTATCTTTGGCTATACACTTTCACCCTCTTAGGGATTGAATTTCCAAAAATTCTTTGTTAGAGCTCGCTTATCCTTGCCAAATATTTTTTCATAGTGCTTGGTAAGTGAGCACTAAGAATATCTTGGGGTAATCCAAGAAAGCCGACCGTGTACTAAAATGATCCTTCGTAGGCTCAGTGATTTCGGTTAAACGCTGTTCACCCCCTTAGGGCTAAAATTGCAAAAATCTCTCTTTCCCCAAGAAAAGGAACTTTATACAAAATTCCATGTTTCTAGGCCTAATGATTTCGGCTATATATTTTGCACCCCTTTAGGAGTTGATTTTAATAAAATAATTTCTTAGAACTCACAACAAAAGAAAGAGAATTGCATAGAAAGTTTTACGTTCCTAGCACTAATAGTTTAGTCTATACGCTTTTCACCCCCTTCAGGGGGTGATTTTCCAAAAATCCTTTGCTAGTGCTCGTATACCCCAAGGAATGAGACGATGTAAAAAGAAAATACTTTCCCCTATTTCAACCCCTTATACCTATTTTTTCGCGATAAAAAGTAGCCTTATATCTTTTCTCAAGCTTTAGTACATATCTGTACCAAATTTAATCAAAATTGGTTAAGTGGTTTCGACGTGAAATGCTATATGCTTTTCAACCCCTTAAGAGGGTGAATTTCCAAAAATCCTTTGCTAGTGCTCGTGAACCCCAAGAAATACGATGGTGTAAAAAAATACGTTTCTAGGCCCAGTGGTTTCGGCTGTATGCTTTTTGATATTTTAGGGGTCGAATTTCATCCTTATGTAAATGGAATTTCCAAAACGCTTGAGCGAATATTTATTTAATTATTATTAGGTGCCTGAATACAAAGATTCGTGGTTCTATCATCGAAAATGACGAATTTCCATACAAAATGTCATCCCCTATTTCAACCCCTTATACCCAATTTTTTACGATGAAAAGTAGCCTATATCCTTTCTCAAGCTTTAGTCCATCTCTGTACCAAATTTCATTAAAATCGGTTAAGTGGTTTCGACGTGAAAGGCTATATGCTTTTCAACCCCTTAAGGGAGTGAATTTCTAAAAATCTTTTGCTAGTACTTGCATCCCAAGAAATACGATGGTGAAAAAAAAAAACTTTCTAGGCCCAGTGGTTTCGGCTGTATGCTTTTGATATTTTAGGGGTTGAATTTCATCCCCATGTAAGTGAAACTACCAAAACGCTAGAACGAATATTTATTTATTTATTATCAGGAGCCTTAATACAAAGATTCACGGTTCTATCATCGAAAATAACGAATTTCCATACCAAATGTCATCCCCTATTTCAACCCCTTATACCCATTTTTTCGCAATAAAAAGTAGCCTATGTTCTTTCTCAAGCTTTAGTCCATCTCTGTACCAAATTTCATCAAAATCGGTTTAGACGTGAAAGACTATATGCTTTTCACCCCCTTAAGGGGGTGAATTTCCAAAAATCCTTTGCTAGTGCTCGTGCACCCCAAGAAATACGATGGTGTAAAAAAAAATACGTTTCTAGCCCCAGTGGTTTCGGCTGTATGCTTTTTGGTATTTTAGAGGTTGAATTTCATCCCCATGTAAATGAAATTTCCAAAACGCTTGAACCAATATTTATTTATTATCAGGTACCTTAATACAAAGATTCGTGGTTCTATAATCGAAAATGACGAATTTCCATACAAAATGTCATCCCCTATTTCAACCCCTTATACCCATTTTTTCGCAATAAAAAGTAGCCTATGTTCTTTCTCAAGCTTTAGTCCATCTCTGTACCAAATTTCATCAAAATCGGTTTAGACGTGAAAGACTATATGCTTTTCACCCCCTTAAGGGGGTGAATTTCCAAAAATCCTTTGCTAGTGCTCGTGCACCCCAAGAAATACGATGGTGTAAAAAAAAAATACGTTTCTAGGCCCAGTGGTTTCGGCTGTATGCTTTTTGGTATTTTAGGGGTTGAATTTCATCCCCATGTAAATGAAATTTCCAAAACGCTTGAACGAATATTTATTTATTTATTATCAGGTACCTTAATACAAAAATTCGTGGTTCTATCATCGAAAATGACGAATTTCCATACAAAATGTCATCCCCTATTTCAACCCCTTATACCCATTTTTTCGCAATAAAAAGTAGCCTATGTCCTTTCTCAAGCTTTAGTCCATCTCTGTACCAAATTTCATCAAAATCGGTCCAGTGGTTTAGACGTGAAAGCGTAGCAGACAGACAGACAGACGGAGTTACTTTCGCATTTATAATATTAGTAAGGATTATCAGGTACCTTAATACAAAAATTCGTGGTTCTATCATCGAAAATGACGAATTTCCATACAAAATGTCATCCCCTATTTCAACCCCTTATACCCATTTTTTCGCAATAAAAAGTAGCCTATGTCCTTTCTCAAGCTTTAGTCCATCTCTGTACCAAATTTCATCAAAATCGGTCCAGTGGTTTAGACGTGAAA
Organism: Lymantria dispar; assembly: GCA_032191425.1. Taxonomy (NCBI): domain Eukaryota; kingdom Metazoa; phylum Arthropoda; class Insecta; order Lepidoptera; family Erebidae; genus Lymantria; species Lymantria dispar. Next base: position 13,347,170 of record CM063449.1, on the reverse strand, counting down.
GCGTAGCAGACAGACAGACAGACAGACAGACAGACAGACAGACAGAGTTACTTTCGCATTTATAATATTAGTAAGGATTATTTCTATTGGATTATAATAAATCAATAGCGTATTACTGTATTTAATGTAATCGTTTACGTATATATTGTAATTGTAACCAATAAAAAGTACATATATATAAGGTTGGGTTAGTCCGTGTGGTGACGGAGTAAGAATACAATTCACCACCCCCTATCTTACCCATGGGTGATCGTACGAGACGACTAAGGGATATAAAACGCATATAACATCTATGCGAGAGAAGGAAAACTCGAAATAAAACCCTATACCAACACGTCTGACCAGCGTGGTATAGTAGGTCAATTACCCTTCCATTATGGAGGAGGCCCGAGCCCAACAGTGGGACGTATATGGGCTGAGTTGATATACGGTTGGAGAAAAGATTTTTCGTATTTAACGTATTTACTACATTGTATTTCCATTTGATTATAATATAACAATTTATTGCCATTTTGTAAATAGTGACGTAATCCTTTTCTGATGAAAAACCTTCAACTAGTGGTTTTGACAACGCTCTGTGGCGACAGCCCCAGTACACTTAGTAATAACACCATAATAACAGCATAACATTCACCTTGTCAGGTCATACACGATCGTTTTTGGCTACTTACTGAGACTCGTTGATGTAGTGATTTCCTATCATATTGCTGGTGTAAAATTAAACTACAGGCATAAATTAGAGTACAAACGTTTATTACGCAATTAGATATATTTACAAGTGAAGAATAAGGAATAGAAATATACATTTCGTGAGATATTCCTCGCACGTCTTTTTATTCGACCTACCTCGCTTCATTGGTGACCCCGAGTACGAATAGCAACCAGGATGTCCACCGGAGATCAGACTTCGAAGGCGAGTTCAAGGCCAGTAGCCGGCGAGCCGTACGACGTATTTCGAGTCAGCATGAAGCTAGCCCTTTTGGCCCGAAGAACCACAGCGACGGCGCTGTGGTTCGCGCAAGTAGAAGCACAATTTGCTTTATCAGGTATTACAGTAGATGCCACGAAATTCCACACAGTCGTGGGCCAGCTAGACCACCGCTACATGCTCGAGGCCAGGGACATTATAGAACACCCTCCCGCTACCGATAAATATCCCAAATTAAAGGCCGAACTAATACGGCGCCTCTCAGACTCTCGGGAAAAGCGCATTCAACAAATCCTCATCCACGAGGAGCTGGGCGACCGCAAACCGTCGCAATTCTTGCGGCACTTACAAACACTGGCGGGGCCCAATGTCTCTGAATCTTTCATGGCCACATTATGGTCGAGCAGATTACTGACAAACATTCAGACCGTAATAGCTTCGCAGCCCGATATGCCCCTCCAGTCTGTTGCAGACTTAGCTGACCGTGTCCACGAAATCGCGCCGGCCCCAGCACCCACCTGGCCAGCCTCCACTGCAGTAGCCAGCACAAGCACCAACAATAACAGTGAGATCAACAAGCTGAAACAATGTATAGTAGAGTTAACACAGCAAGTAGAGGCCCTTCGACAAGGTCAGGTATACAATCGCTCACACTCTAGAGAGAATTTTCAAAATAACCGTCGTAGCCGTTCACACTCACGACGCTCATGGAACGACAACTACTGCTGGTATCACAATAATTTCGGTGACAAAGCCAAGCGATGTGATTCACCATGCACGTATGCGGGAAAAGCCCTCGGCAGCCGGAAATAGCGGCTAACGTCTGCCCCAACAAGCCACGCCGCTTATTCATTACAGACCAAACAATCAAAACTACATTCCTAGTAGATACAGGTTCAGACCTGTGCGTCTACCCACGCACTGCATTACATTTTCCATGCACTGAAACCATTGCCTCAGTCAAGTCTGTGGGGGGCTGTACGGAGTATCACATGCTCCTCCGAAAATATCCGGCAATCACCCAACCTGCGGGAAGACAACAAAACATTAATCACAACACTGTGCATCACATACGCACCATTCCAGGTCCACCCATGTCTTGCCGTCCCCGCCGCCTCTCACTTGACAAACTCAAAGCAGCACAAAACGAGCTGGAGGAGATGCTGGCAAATGGTACGGCACGGACATCAGAGAGTCCATGGTCTTCTGCCCTTCACCTTGCTCCAAAAAAGGACAACAGTTGGCGTCCCTGCGGGGACTACAGAGCTCTTAATGCCCGCACCATTCCAGATAGATACCCAATCCCACACATTCAGGATTTTGCTCAGCAATTGGCTGGCAGTATATTATATAGTAAGGTAGACTTAATTAAGGGGTACAACCAAATTTCTGTCCACAGCAAGGATATTCCAAAGACAGCCATCACAACACCATTCGGGTTATTTGAATTCCTATTCATGACATTTGGCCTTAGGAATGCTGCTCAGACTTTCCAACGCTTTATGGATGAAGTGCTGCGTGGCCTCCCATTCTGTTACTGTTATTTGGACGATATCCTCATCTTCTCAAGCACCGCAGCACAGTATAAAGAGCATCTGCAGCTACTCTTCCAGCGTCTATCCGACTATGGCCTTCTTAGGCCACGAAGTGTCTGCAGACGGCATCCGTCCTTTACCCGAGAAGGTGCAAGCGATCCGGGATTACCCAGCTCCAAAGACAGTCAAAGGCATGCGGCGTTTTCTGGGTATGTTTAATTTTTACCGTCGCTTTGTGCCAGGTGCAGCCCGCTTGCAATCGCCTCTCAATACTGTCCTCACAGGTCCTAAAACAAAAGGATCACAGGCTATTACAATGTCACAAGAGATGATGAATGCTTTTAACGCTTGCAAACGCTTGTCAGGTCATACACGATCGTTTTTGGCTACTTACTGAGACTCGTTGATCTAGTGATTTCCTATCATATTGCTGGTGTAAAATTAAACTACAGGCATAAATTAGAGTACAAACGTTTATTACGCAATTAGATATATGTACAAGTGAATAATAAGGAATAGAAATATACATTCTGTGAGATATTCCTCGCACGTCTTTTTATTCGACCTACCTCGCTTCAAATGTTCGCTATAAATGTTACCCAACTCAACTCAAGAGATTGAAACTGGTCGAAAAATCTCAAGGTTAAGGTAATATCATGAATGCGATAACACTTTCCAACTAAACTCTTAACACTTTAACTATCCATAACCCACGTGTGGGTCACTGCTCGTTTTAAAGATAATAGTCTCCTACTAGATAGATGTTACAGAAACTAACTTGTATTGTATATGGACGTATAAGTCATTACATAGGTAAAATAAAAAAGCAATGTGTCATCAATTTTTTTTTTATTTAGAACTTAAGTAATTTCGAAAACTGAATCTATGCATGTATATCATACAAGAGATAGAGGTTTTTTGCAAAAATTGCATTCTGTATCAGTCTTTTTTGATTCTATACGTGCATCAGCAACTGATTGGCCTTCGTCTTTCAGTTTTTTATAGCAACCACTGCACCTTCTCCTATAGATTATGCCGTTAAGCTGCCTTTCTAATTTTATTAGTTTATGGAGCCCTGCGGTAGTTGAACCTCTATTGATGGATGCAGGTGAAGATGTTCTAGATGAGCATGATAGAGATGAAGATGGTGCTACCGATTTCCCACGCGACGGCCCTGGTTCCTGAACTTCTACTAGATGTTTTATTATCATTTCGTATCCCTTCAAAAGCGATAACTTGTTGTTGGTATTGAAATAAGATCAGCTGCGATTTTTTTATACCAGATACAAGTTTTACGAACTAGAGTGTTATAGCTAGCTGATTGATCAGCTATATCTATACCCTTTTTGCTCAGATTATATTCTAAAACCACTGGGCATTAGAATAGGTCTAAAGCCAGTTGACGTTTCCATTTCATGGTTGTGGCACGTTGACAGCATCAACACGTCTCTGTTATCTCGCAATTTTAAAACAGTAATTTTTTTTGGGTTGTGCTACGGTCAGCGCACCCGCCGCCAGGCTCTGTTCGGGGCGACAGAAGGGCGGTGCGCAGCCCCGTAACCCACCCTATAGCACATCGCCTTCGTCGTTGGGCCGACAACCGGTGCAGAATTCCTTGACTTCAGTCAGTTTTAAAACAGTCGTGCAATTATTTTGCATGGCATATACTTCTCCTTTTCTAAGATTTGCGTGTACCACTTCTTTGGGAATGTTTCGTCTATTTTTACGCAGAATGCCACAGAAATCGGTTTGACTCTGCTTCAGGTACCCTGCCAACTGCGTGCTTGTGTAGTAATTATCGGTAAATTCCACAGTCTTCTTTCAGTCACAGTCTTCCTTCATTCAATAAATCCTGAGCGAATATGATAACTACAGACCCTGATTTATCTAGGCCATCAAAGGCTTTGTCTTCGCCAACATAAACTTTGTAACTCCAAACAAATCTAGTTTCTGTACAAAGCTTGTATACTTTCAGGCCGTATTTATCACTTTTTTGGGGTTTAAATTTATTCCTTTTGGATAGGAAAACAATACAAAAAGGATAGGTATATTAATTATCTATTTAATTATACATCTATCAGCCCAGAAACGTCCACTGTTGGAATAGGCCTCCCTATGAGAATGCCACTCGGAACGGTCCTGTACCACTTGCATCCAGTTCCCTGCGACTTTTAAAATATCGTGAGTCCTCCTAGTAATAAGGGATCGTCCTTTCGTGCTGGAGGACTTCCACGTCAAGTCCATGGCGAGCGGCTCCTCCAGGAGGAATGATCGCGGGCGGGTGGTTGAAGAGTGGGCGGTGGCATTAGGCCTCTGTTTGCTGATCAAGAGCTCGATGCAGACGGGCGTGCGGCAGTGGCCGGATCGAAAGTGGAATTGTCGTTTGCTAGCCTAGATGTTGCAGCACGTGTGAGTGCTTGCTTGAGTGAGTGCTTGCTTGCTTGAGTGCTTGAGTTGCTTGCTTGAGTGCTTGCTTACAAGCATGTAGGGTAGCTGTAGGATATTGACAGGGCACGATTGCTTCGCCAAATATATGCATACGGTCGTGAGGAGAGAGAGCACACCGCTCTGCCACCACTACGATTGCGACGAGGACACCGCCGCCGGGGACTCGGCAGAGGCCGCGGGTGGTATTTACTTACATTATTTCAATGAAATTTTGTATTTATGTTATTAGTTTCTAATAATTATTATTGGCGATACCCTATTCAGAGTTTAAAGTAGGGGGACGAAATCTACGTAGTCGACATATGGGCAACCTGAAGGCAAGCAGACGTCGGGTAACTTATTAAAAATCTTGCTGCGATTATCGAATTGAAATTTTTTATTCCTCGTGTTTAGATACGACCATTAATATTTTTTTTTTCTTTGTCTGTTTGTCTCTCTGTCTATCTGTTTGTACGTACTAATTAAACGGGGTTTGAAGCTATTCAACCGATTTAAATGAAATTTTGTATGGTGGTCCTTACATCCCCGGTCAAAATTTAGGATACTTTTAATCACGGCAAATTAAAGAGCTCCCCTGGGATAGTTAAAAAGCTATAGTAACTTACGCAGCTTAGTGCAGAACTTATTTCAATGAAAATCGATACAAAAATACTCATTATAAAAAAAATATTCTGAAAATCAACCCTCAGAGGATATATTCTTTTCTAAGGGTTTACACCCTTAGGGAATGAATTATACTTTGATATTTTTTACTCTAATATACAACACCAATGATTAATTAACTGCTCTGTTAACATAGTGGTTAAGATACCAACCTACCATTCTAGTGTCACGGGTCCAATTCCAACGCCGGACAATCTTTTGTGTCATCGACAAATTGTTGCTCTGAGACTGGGTGTAATTTGTGTCCGTCACTTATATGTTTGTGAAGTTCCTTAGTGAAAGGTGTAGCGCAAAATTCACAGTTTGTAGAATGAACAGAAAAAGAAGGCCGTGCAGGGTCACTCGAACATCCCTTTTTTGACCCCAGGCAGCAAATTATGTTGTGGTATCGATCTAAGTGATGGTCGGCAGCTTTGACAGGGATGCCTGCGATGAATTCACGGCGCTGCTCTATCCAAGCAACACAGACCTCATAAGTATGTCTACAGCAGACGTCCTAACTTGAACCACAATTATGGGAGGGCTTCATGTGTTTCTACCTTTAAGTCCTACGGCTAAAGCACACGCTAACTCGGCCAACATGGCGCGGAATCCGCGTGCAACTCTAAACACCATGGCTTTCTGTGAGGGCCAGAAGAAAGTTTTAAGAAAAGTGGTCAGAACTCGCTCACTCAGGTGTACCGTACAGGACCATTGATCGCACCAGTCTCCCGTACAGACGTCAACATTTAACACCGCGTTAACGAGCTGAGGAGTAATTCAATAAAAATACTCCTGGAATACCGTCGCCCGTCGAGTACTAAACCCAAATATTTTTATCTGGGCCTCAACTGAGTGGAACCGAATCAATGGTGATTACTGTGCCGACGGGTGTATAGCTACAGGGTCTATGAAACAGCAAATCATTTGTTTTATATAGGGCTACTCTAGGCGGCATCGTGACTCATCCAATCAACACCTCGATACCGAGTGTGGCCAAACGATCCCTTATTTAAATTAAGCCCAGCCCGTAGAGGGTCCAGCCTCAGTTAATGTACCATGCAATCACTCGCAAGTACGAGCTCAGCTGGGCGCAATACAACATAGGTGTTAGCACAAAGTCTTTTGCGCGCTTCACGTAGAGGCCACTACGCCACTTCAATTAGTCTGGAGTCAGCCTCCTTAGCTATAGAAGAACCTCCTGATAAGAGCACCTCCCTGATATACCAGATTGGCATTGACTCAACCAGAGCAACAGTGAGCCTGTAGAACCCTAAACGCACTACACCGTTATCTGTGATTGCCTCTGCCACACATGATTTCTACGCGAACGAAGTCGCGGGTAAAACCTAGTTGTAAATATACAAAGAAAAAAAACAAAAATAGTGAATTGATATGATTTGTAAAATTTTACAAACAATCGACTTTATAAGGTAGAACTTTGTCTTTACTTAGTCATAACACCAACATCTAAATAATAAACTCATCATCACCTTCATCGTTACTTAGCCTATTGCCGTCCACTGCTGAATGCAGAGCTATGAAAGAAATATGAAGGATATTTCACCACAGAGTGTGGTCTTGTGCGGCCTGCATCCAACGACGCCCAGCAACTTTCATCAGGTCGCCAGTCCACCTACGTCCTACACTGCGTCCTTGCGTCCTACACTGCGTCGTCTGATACGTGGTCGCCACTTGAGAACGTTTATTACCCAGTTCTTATCGGTTCGTCGAGCGATGTGATCACCCAATGCCACCTCTGTATGCCAATTGATCGTGCTGTGTCGTTTACACCCGTTCTTCTACGAATTCCCGTATTTTGGATTCTATCTAGCAGAGACATCCCGAGCTTGGTTATAAGGCCTACATTAAAGGACTGCGTTTCGTATTACGTCTATGCTTATTATATTAAAATATCTTAAAATTTTTAGACAACATATTCCTCTATCGAGAACTTTAAAATAAATCACGCCTAAAGCTACAGAGATTTATTTATTATTCCCCCTTATAGTCTTTGTATTCTATTATTATTTAGAACTTCAAATTTAAAACCGTTATTCTGCGTCAATCGATCAATTATGTCTGTCTTGTAAAAAGCAGCTCCGGGCATGATTACTCCTCCTCTGAAATTAAGAATAAAATCATTTTTAGTATATCATCTATGATCCACTGCTGGGCTCGAGCCTACTCCACAATATGAGGAAAGTTGACCTACTATACCACGTTTGTCAGACGAGTTTAGGATTTATTTCCAGTTTTTCATGTATATACATATATTAGGTAAATGTGTATAATGTTGTCGTCTTTTACGACACCCACATACAAGAAGGGGGATGATGAATAGGTTTCTTACTCCGTCACTAGATGGAATTGCTTTTTTTCTATATAACCTATGTCAAGCAAACACATTAAAAGTTTTTAGTTTAAGTAAAAACGATTTTCTTTTTGACTATAGGTTGACTTGTGCTTAGGCTCTCGGCATATACCACCAAAAGGTAATAAATTAAGGAAATTGAAGATTTTATTGAGTTAATCAAAATTGCAATCCAGTTTTCAAATCGCAGTTCAACTGTGATAACGACGGTCCTCGACGGACCTCTACTTGATCTTCAGGGGTCACCTTGATACATATTTATACGTAATTTTCCCGCTTTTTCCATTTCCGATATCAAAAATAGGGATTCCCATTTAAAAAAAGAAAGTTGATCTTGAAATAACCTTGAAAACGAAGTTCAAGGTCAAATCCAAGGTTACCATGACATACGTTATTAAAAATTTTGTTCGACGTGTTTTTTTTTTATATTTCGATCAAATCATCCCCCTCCAAGATAATCAGGGGTTTCCATACTTTTGCCCCGCCCTGTATATATAAAAGTACGAAATTCATTTCAGCTCGTTACGTACTGGTAGGCTCGATCCTCCTCCTGCATAAGAATGAAATTGACCTACTATACTACGCTGGTCAGGTGGGTTATGTATAGAGTTTTATTTAAAATTTTCCTTCTCTTGCATAAATATTATATGCTTGTTTTATCGCTTAGTCCTCTTTTACGACACCCACGCTAGATAGGGGGTTGTGAATAGTATTCTTGCTCCGCTACTACACGAAAAATATATATACGTACTTAGGCATATTAGAGCGTTCCTTCAATATTGTTATTGCACACATAATAATAGCAAGAGCTGTAGAATCATAACCTGGATCTTGACCTGTGACCTGGGAAAAGAACTTTACATCAGTACTACTTCATATTTAGCCTTTTTGCCGGGCTTGAGATTAAGTTAAATTATGAAATTTCGATTAGATTATATGTTGTAGAAAAAGAAAATTCTCTTTTATTCACAATCCATTTATTGTATTGATAAGCCCAAATATTCGCCATTGAAATGATTTGGCATTGGATGGCTTTATTTCGAGTTTCAGTGAGTATGGATGGAGTATGGCTTTATTTCGAGTTTCGGAAGTACACCGTTTTATTTCGAGTTTCAGTGTGGTACTACTGTTCCCTGCCTGCAGCCATAAATAAGTCGCCTCGTCCGTAATACCACATTATCGTAGAAAATCTTTCCTCATTCGATTACCCCCCATCCAACACCTTCATAGGCAACATCTTGATTGTACCTCTAGTAATTTTGAAGTCTATGAACGCTACCACTGATCATTGGTCGGTTGTTTGCTCGTCCACTAAAGGTAATAAAAAAGTTTTCCCTCTCCTGTACGATGTAAACAGATAACAGCAAGAGAAGAATTCTTGAAACAAAATCCTATGCTAACTCACCAGGTCGATGTGGGATATAAGGTCATGTTCTCTTTTTAGAGGAAACCCTTAACCAATAGTGACTATGTGTATGGGTTGTATGTGCTCACAGCAAAACAGATATAAAGTATACCTTTACTGACAATGATTTCAACGGTTTGCTTTTCAAATCATCGTTTACATCCCAGCCTTTACCGTTAAAAGTATATCTAAATTTCGTATTCTGTCTCGTTTTATTTGACGGTCCAGCTTCTGACACCATCCCAAAAGTTAATAATCTTGGCAATTTAATTAATAATTTGCTGAAACACTTGAAATAACATAAGTAATAATATAAGTACATAATCGGAATAATAATAAACTGAAAGCAATATTGAAACGTGGTGTATTCCTTCAAATAAACTGGCTTCTTCCCAGTTGTTTGGTATAAATATCTTTGCGACATTTCTCCTAAATACCACTCAGGGCCTGGCGCAGGAAACCAAAATCGGCGGTTATGACGGTGGAAAAATGACCTGTAACAAAAATGAGAATAAAATTCTTATAATATTACAAACGTAAAAGTTTGTAAATGAATACCTATCACATGAAAACTAATGAACTTATTCTAATGAAATAGTTCGTTATTATAATTTGCAAATTAAAACTTCCAATTCTTTTTCAAGGTGGGATAAAAACTTAGTGTGTCAGTAGTACCACACTGTTGACAGTTATATGTCTACAGCCGCGGGCAGGTCTGTCAGAGGCGCCCACACTCACGCAAAAAATCGAAGTCTGAGTAATAGCAATTCGTTACTGCACTTTGTTCGGTGAGCATGAGAGCCGAAAGCCCAACATTCTAAGGTTGTTTGCTTGTGGTGAGTTTTGGTGATGCCTTTCATTTCATCGAACCTCATTGCACGCATTCACATTCCTTTCACTTTCTTCGCGGTAAGCAGCCTAGCAAAGGTCCAGGAGTGACAGCAACACTTATCATCAGATGTACCGTTTGCTCATTTACTACCGTTTGCAATTAAAAAAAAAAACACGCTACACCAAATAATATTAGATAGAATATAAAACTTTTAATTGAGACATCGATCACCATACGGATGTCATTGTATTTATTGCAGTGTAATAACTACAGATATACATATTTTATTACTATCAGCCGACAAATATTTTTTTTACGTTTTGGAGCTATTCTAAAATATTTATGCAGTTTAGTATCCAGTTAATTGAATATTTCGTTTCAAAATGATAAAATGATATAACAAAATGATACAACGTATATTTTATAATTTTTACTGCGTTTGCTGTGAACTTATCTCTACAAACTAAGTAGTACTGAGTCATGCAGTCTGTGAACTGAATGCGCTGACAGATGAGGGATAGGCGGATACAATATCTTAGCCGATTCACAAACTATTTTATTTAAAAACCTATCATATCAAATACGTAATAAACAAAAAGTTTGTAAAGCAGTATGTTATAATTATTAAAATTTTAAAATACAAATTGTAAGCCTTTTAGAACCTTTAAATAAACAATATCAATACGTATTTAGTCCACATCCGATGGCCATCAAAAAGGTAACTATATAGTAGTATTGAACATACTAGCAACCCGCCCTCGCTTCGCTTCGGTTTTAGTCGTTTTACCCGCGTAGTTCCCGTTCCCGTGGGAATACCGGGATAAAATATAGCCCAGTTCACACCCTGATATTATAGCTTTCCATTGGTGAAAGAATTTTTGAAATCGGTCCAGCCGTTTTGAAGATTACCCGGAACAAACAGACAGACAGGCAGACAAAAATTTTTTAATTGCTATTTTAGGCATAGGTGTCGTGCAAATAACCGTGTGAGCATGAAAAAAGCCTATTATTTTGACATTACAAACAGACACTCCAATTTTATTTATTGGTATAGATAATAGTCTGTGAACTTTAGTTGAGTGTTCTAATTTTCAGATCAATCAAATTCATGATAAATTTTGATAATAAGTAGTATAGATAATATATAGTATAGATAATATAGATAGTTTGAAGTATAGATAATAGTTTAAAAAACACCCTATGATATGCGATGATCAAAAATTTATTACGGTAATCATGTCAGCGCACGCAGGCTATCTGAACTACAGATAAAATTTGCATTACCTATCTACATCTACACTAATATTATACAGAGGAAAATCTTTAATTTTTACGTGTGTATGTATGTTTGTAATGAATAAACTCAAAAACCACTGTGCCGAATTAAAAAATTCTTTCACCAATGGAAAGCTATAATATCAGGGAGGAACTACGCTGATAAGGTGATTGAAACAGAAGCGAAGCGAGGGCTGGTTGCTAGTAAACAAAAATCACAAACTTTTGCATTTCTTCCGGCTCTGGCTCAATAGGTGGAAACATCTCTCGCCATAACGCCCAATGCTGTTTAAAGGTCTCCATAACATAAACAGTCGATGTCCATGTCCCATTGTGGAGGACTATTTTACCGGGTATCCATGATGGTAATAATAACTCTGCGTAGCATTCCATTGAATATAAAGTACCTGGAATATAGAACAAGGCAATAGCCTATAATAAAGCATATAATATAAGTATGATTATCATCTCGACTCATATACGTCCCACTCCTGGGCTCGAGCCTCCTCCACAATAGGAGAAAAATTGATCTTATTATACCATGCTAGTCAGACAGGTTTCTCTAGGGTTTTGTTTCGAATTATCCATCTTTTAAATAGATGTTATATGCATATTACATCCCTTAGTCGTTTGTTATGACATCCACGGATAAGATAGGGAGTGGTGAATTGTATTCTTACTCCGTCACCACACGGAAATAGAGATATATATAGGTATAATAGAGAATATTATTATATAAACAGCGCCCGGATAATGGATCTCAGCTCGATATTCTTTTTAGGTGTGTTATATTTTTTTTTGTATATGTCATAGATTTTCTCACAAGATTATTTTTGTCACAAAAAGAATTAAAGTAGCTTTTCCCTTAAAACCAAGATTCGAATTGAAGCTGTCTAGATTAAGTGGCTGCTCAATTGCCCAACTGACCAACTTTTTTATTCTGGATGGCAATGTCTAGATTGACTTTCATATTCTAATAATAACATTTTTCATTGACTGACACCACTAATAAAATGAGATAATAATAGATAAATGAAATCTAGATAGATGCACTCATGGGCTCCGAAGCTTCCTGCATACTAAATTTCATAGAAATCACTGAAGCCGTTGCAGAGATTGTCAATATATCAAAATATACAAGAATTGTTCGTTTAATGATATTAGATATTAAATTATTCGTATTGTGAAGGATAGAAATACAATAGTCATCACCCCGTCCTTTCCCTTGGACGATCGTAAAAGACAACTAAGTGATTCCAGCAGATAACATCAGTGAATGAGAAAGAGAACTTTATAAAAACTCCATATTAACTCATCTGACCAGCATGATATAGTCGGTCGACTTCCCACCTTCATTGGAGGAATCTCAACCATTCTATAGTGTTTACGAGCTTTACACGGACTTGCGCCAACCTTATCTATCGCCGTTTGGTAAGATTCAAATTAAAATATGACGAAACATATGTATCTGGAAAGTTGACTTCTAAAAGTCCATTGAAACTGATTTTATGTTGCAAGTGGAGAGCCGATTATTTTTGGCTATTAAATCTAAGTACACATTGTATCTATTAGTCGTACGTTAAGTTAGGTTAGTGTTAATAGTTTGTAAAAGCTGCCAAAATAAGGATTTGCAAAACCAAGCCAAAGATTTATGCTTCAATGCAATCTTATTTGCAGCTGATGTACATCTTATTATGAAGCTGTTTGGTGGCGGCTACGAATACTACCAACCCTTACATTATTCATGTGTGTCGTAAAAGACAAAAGAGTTTTTTTATCGACCTAGGCCAAAGCTATCTGATGCCGTCAGATGCACAATTACATTTCCAATGACGATTGACGTCAGGCAGACGGCCAGTCATAGAACTATTGCCAAAACTTTTGCAACCTTGAAATTAGGATGACACCATATAAAATATTTACCTTCAAATTGACGTTGTAAGAACACCATACCAAATTCAAGAACAGTGGAGCTGAAGCCACAGGATGGTATAACGAGTACACCTGCTTCTTCTGCACGTCTGTGGTAGTCTTGTTGCAGCTTTAACATGTGCTATAAAAACAAAAAAATTTGTGTTCAGTTGAAATTGTGGGATACTTAGGCAACTGAACTGTGTTAGGGTTGGAATAATTTGAAGATTCAGTTGTATCATTTGCCAAATCTTAAATTATTTGAATACCTATTATCAAATCTATAGATACAACTAAATAAAATTGAAGTGTCCGTCTGTAATGGCAAAATAAAATAAAGAAAAAAACCTTTTTAAAAACAAGTTTTTTTATTATTTGTTAATAAAATAAACTAAAATCAATCAAAAATCAAATACAAACACGATAAAATCCGTAAAGTAGTTTTATTTAAAATGAACTAAAAAGTTAAAAATCCAGGTTCATCATCATACCCTGGTTACCATATAGTATCAAAGTACACGTCAAGACGAATCAAATGAGCCCAAACTCAATAGGGTTGCGTCGTTTAATTACGGAGTTCCTATGGCCAGCTTGGAGATCCATGATCAGATCAGCTCTATATCACAATAATATTACATTGTCATCCAATTTATACATTCATGCAAAATTTCAGCTCAATCAGAAACCGGAAAGTGGATTAAATTTAACTAGCAAGATTTGATTACAGACAACGGAACAGGTGAAACTAAATAAATGCTTGCAATAATGGGTATTTTTTCATACTTATGCCATTACTTGTACAATACCCGTGCTTAAAATTTGTCTGTCTTTCTGTTTATCGGTCTGTGTGTCTGTCTATCCTTGTGTTCCCGGTAGTATACAAAGCAGTTGGACTGATTTTGATAATATTTTACTAACAGTTTAGGCTATTTTTGCAGGAAAAACCCGATAAAATTTTGCCCGCCCCGCGAATCGAACCGGAGGCCTCGTGGATCGCAAACCATATTAATTTACGTAAAAAAAAAATATGGCGGTACGAAGTTCGCTGGGTTGGCTAGTCAATATTAATAATCTATGCTATAATATTCGATGTATCGCATAAAATTTAAGTGTCAAGGAAAACCACGTTCTACCTTTAATTTAATCAATGAAGCAGCACGAGGCTTTTATAACACGTTATTATTTATCATTATATAACATTAGTAACTTGTGCTTGCAACTTCTTCCGCGTAGAAAACATGTGTTTTTTTTTTGTATGACCATAGCTGTTAGCCCCAGATCACAACTTTACCTGGCCTGTTGGGTGAGCGCTGAGAGCTCTCAACTAGGGATGTGAAATAAGAATCGATTTATATATTAATCGATTATTTTTTGTAATAATCGATTTTAATAATCAATTATCTAAATAATAAAAATCAATTTTTACAGTATTTGCTTATTTGTTTAAATTTAAAGTTTTTGTATAGAAAATAAAATCACTGTCAGATTTCCTAAAAAAAAGGTCATCACGATACTGCCACGAAAAGTGCTCGATCGAAGGTCAGTGTTTCATACTATATTAGAAAACAAAAGGTTATCATAATCATGTTGGGAGAAAATTTTTAAAAAAGAACTACGAATAGTAAAAAAACGATTATAAAATAATCATTAATTAAAAATAATTAATCGACTTTTTGCAAATCGATTTATTTTAAAGAAAAAAATCGATTATTTATCGATTTTTCCCTCCAAGTCACATCCCTACTCTCAACACGAAAAAGCATGTGTAAGATAGGCAAACAGAGAAAACTGGTGTTTAACATGCCACCGTGGTTAAAGAATCGATACCCGTGGCCAGTCTAATAGCGATGGGAAGGGGAATAGCCTATATAATCCATAACCCGGCGACGGAAGCCCGATCTATGACGCCATAATATATGGGGTTACAGGTCGCCCTGGATGGAATGGACGAGGTCTGTCCAGACCATGGCCTATCACAAAAAAGGTTATTCGAGGTATTCAGTTTCTATAAAAAGTTTAAATACATAATCAGTGCTTATTTGTGCTAATCTATACCAATAAATAAAATTGGAGTGTCTGTTTGTAATGTCAAAATAATAGGCCGTTTTCATGCTCACACGGTTATTTGCACTTTATGTACATATGCCTAAAAATCACTTAATATTTTTTTGTCTGTCTGTCTGTTTGTTCCGGGTAATCTTCAAAACGGCTGGACCGATTTAAAAAACTCTTTCACCAATGGAAAGCTAAAATATCAGGGAGTAAACTAGGCTATATTTTATCCCAGTATTCCCACGGGAACGGGAACTACGGGGATAAGGCGACAGAAACCAAAGCGAAGCGAGGGTGGGTTGCTAGTTTTTAAATAAATAAGTAATTAAGGGAAAATATCGACGCAAAATTTAATCACATATTTTTACACCCTTTGAGTATGAAAATTGTTGAAATCCGTGTTTGTATATTTTTACTAAGAAGTATTTAAGTATAATTTGAAGAATATGGATAAACCTTTTTTATATAATTTCTGATCTATTCAACTGCTATCGCCGAATCGCTCTGGGTTTAGCAGTTTCACTATGCTTCTATTATAAAAAGTACACGTGCCTAATAAAAGGACATGCATGGGCTAAATATATTTAAGCAGAAAAATTTTATGTTGGCACTTACAAGCATCTCTGCAGATATATCTACATAATGCGTCCCAGTTTCAATGCAAGCCTTAACTATTGGTGGACTCAGCAAGCAATTCGGTCCAGTACAATTAATCACAACTTTAGTCATATCAAACATTTTCTTCAAAGATGCCTCATTTTTTATATCACTCTCTATTATTGTTAAATTCTTCACACCCACATCTGTAATAATCAATAAATAAAAAATTAAATGGAAAATTTTAAATTTGCAATCTGAAACGGTTAACGGTTACGGTTACGAAACGGTACTGAAACGGTTAATAGTGACGGCGTAAGAATACAATTCATACTCCAATTTGGCCGTGGGTGTCACAAGAGTCGAATAAGGGATTAAATTTGCATATAACGTCTGGCAAAAGAAAGAAAACTCGAAATAAACCCTATACCAACACATCTGACCAGCGTGGTTCCATCCATCCATCAGCCTACAGACGTCCACTGCTGGACATAGGCCTCCCCACGAGAATGCCACTCGGAACGGTCCTGCGCCACTTGCATCCAACGGTTCCCTGCGACTTTGAGAATGTTGTCAGGCCACCTAGTGGGAGGTCGTCCTACGCTGCGCCGTCCGATTCGTGGTCCCCACTCAAGAACCTTTCTTCCCCAACGGTTGTCGGTTCGACAAGCAATGTGGCCTGCCCATTGCCATTTCAACGTGCTAATTCTGCGGGCTATGTCGGTTACACTCGTTCTTCTACGGATTGCCGTGTTCCGGATTTCATCACGTAGAGAAATATCGAGCATAGCCTTCTCCATAGCACGCTGAGCGACTTTAAGCCTTTTTATGAGGCCGACATTTAGAGACCACGTTTCAGTGCCGTAAGTCATCGCTGGTAACACACACTGGTTATAAATCTTTGTTTTCAGGCACTGCGGCATATTGGACGAGAAGATCCTCTTAAGTTTCCCAGCGTGGTTAGTAGGTCAATTTTCCCTCCTACAATAGGACGTATATAGGCTGAAAATATGACAATGAAGATGAAAAAGCCGAAACCATTACTACAGATGAAACTTGAACCGAAATTTATTGGAAATCAGTGTTCAAATCGGTACAATGTATAAATATTTCTGACAGACAGCATAGTAAAACGTTTGCCGTTAAATACTCACCAGAATGTGAATAGTAAATCGATTACTAGCAGAATCGATTATCGATTATTAGCGGCTTATGTAGTAATTTCATTTTCAGTGTTTCAGTTTACAAATGAGTATTATGAAAATATGTCAAATATATCAAAATTAAATCCACACAAAGAAAGAGATAATTAGACACTATACAAACATTGCCTAGGATTTTTTACGGAATGTCAAAATATCATGTAGCGCTTGTAAATTTTATTTATTACTTTAATGTTTTGCAGTGTTATATTGAATAATTTTGCTGGTATTTTATGTAATATAACGCAGAGAAAATTTTGAAGTGTATTGAATATGATTTAATTGTGAATTGCGCGCATTTTCATGTTCTGCAAAATTTCCAAAAAAAACATTGATTTGGCTTGATCAGCTCCTGATCAATGGCCACAACTAAGACTAATATGACTATGACATAAAGACGTATTAATTTGTTAAAAACAAATTCACTGACACTGGCGCCATTAGCTCATATTATTGTAGCTTGTTACCAATAAAAAAGAAGAAGAGAAGAACATTGCCTATGTTTATATTATAATATTTATATTTTATAGTTTCATGCCTTAAGCCCCTTTTTTTTTTTGTTCACGCTGAGGAAATGCATTTACGCACTGTCCCTCGCCAGTGGGCGGGGGTGGTGTGGTACTCACCGGCCACATCCGCGGCCGGATTAGCCACTAAAACCTCAGCGGCCCCTTTCGCGCTTTTACGGGGTGCTGGAGAGATCGTGTGACGACATTCAATCCCCGGCACCCCAAACGCATGGCCGTCCGGCCACGTCCTGTCGTCATTATTCAGGATGGTGAGAGTAGGTGCGCATATTGTCGTCTCCTCTTCCCGGGTCGCCGGCGACGAAGCGAGTCAGCAGAGGTAAGCGCCTCGCGGTCTCGCTCCACCGCTTCCTTCCTGCATATGACGGCCTCGCTAAATGAGGTCATCGACGAACAGCGCCTGTCGCTGTCGAGTACTTTTGCGATAACGATGGGCAGCGACAGGTCCGCTCCAAGTACCGCCGACAGGTCGTGGCGCTGAGGCCCCCAGGCGGGGCATACCTCCAATGTTTGACGCGCATCATCAGTTGGCGCGCCACACTCATGACATCCGGGGGCCTCTTCTAATCATATGCAGGTACTTACCGAAGACGCCGTGTCCGGTAAGCATCTCCACCATCCTAAATGTTAGGTTGCCGTGCTTCCTTGTGAGCCAGCTGTGGAGATGCGGCGCAACCGCCTCCGGTCTTCCCTCCACCGCTGAATAACCTCCCTCCGGGCCACTTCTTGTGCTCTGCCCAGTCTCTTTGTAGAGACTTGCTCGCCGTCGGCCCGCGCTATGGCACGGAGCTGGTAAATTGCCGCCAACGCCTCAGCCATAAGCGGCCAAGACGGGTCGCCTACCGCGATAGATAGGGGCACCATACAGCGCCAAGGACCGCAGGATTCCAGCGTAGAGACGCCGACAAGACGACCTAAGACCGCCAGTGTTTGGCAGAAACCTTCCTAACGCCGCGGCTGACTTGGTGAGCCTAGAGACGAGCTGGGCAAAGTCTGGCTAGAAATTACATTTACTATCGAGATGCAGGCCCAGATATTTCATCTGGGCCCGCACTTGCAGGGCAACCCCAGAGACACTGATATGTGCTCCTGGGGGTAATCTTGACGTGGGCCATGAAATAGGAGGGCCTCAGTTTTTTTTAACGAGCCCCTCAGACCCAGCATGCCAATGAGGTGACCTCTGGTCACATCGTAGGGGGTAAATATTAAATAATATATAATAATAAAAATATTTTGTATGTGATAATACGTGAGTTTATTGTATATAAATATTTCTAACAAAGAAAAACTGCTCAATTTTTTTATATACATAACTAAATACATCTATTAAAACTCCTAATTTCTAACCTTGAATTCTCCCTGGCTCATAGGCTAGATACATCCTTGTTCATAGCGATATATATGATAATCATACCGTCCTTAAATATATAACATGCATTAAAATGTTTGTCCCTTTTATGTTCTAACCCCATCATATGTACATTTCTATTCCTGTAATTCCTGTAAGCCAGGATCCAATATAATTCAACACAATGGTATTCTTAAATGACAGCATAGTTTGACCCTCAGGAAGTCCCGTTTTTAATGTCTTGGGATCCGCAATTAATTATAAAACATAAACAAGAGAAGTTGAAAATTTACCACCTCCCTCCTACTCAAAGCGGCAGACATAAAGCAATATTGGCATGTTATAACACTTATAACCCAATAAAAAAATATTCATAGCTATGATAGGCATAACGATATAGTACCATGGCTACAACATAGCTGTTGAAATGATTATAAAATACACCCTTTTTTTGGGGAGTGAGTTACGGTCGGCGCACTCCTCGCTCCATTCCGTTCGGGGCGACAGAGGGTAAGCACGCACACCCGTAACTCAGCCGTGACACATCGCCTTCGTCGTTGGACCGACCACCGGAGCAGGGTGATTTGTCGTCAGTGGTCGGCCCGACGGAATGCCCCCTGAGGAGTACTCTCTCCTCGACCGTTCCTCGCGCGATCAGCCTCTCGGCGGGTGACCGACTAATTCCCCGGTCCAGTCCCCCGCTTATAAAATACACCCTAAGATATCCAGAAAGTGAGAATGCAGTGGATATCTAGAAGGAAGAGTAAGCGACCTAAGGAGATTAAGTCTCTACAAAAGAATAAAAAAAATCAGGACACTGATATAGAACTAGCATTTTATGTATAACTATATCTACTATCATATATTCGATATCAGAATGGAAATCTGTTTATGCAAAGTCAAGGTAAGTAGATTTGCTTCTGTATAAATTAGCAAAGAATTTTTCGCATTTAACCAAATTTGGCATAAATATAATGCAAAGGCAATCATTCCAAATAACACTGACCTACTTAGAGTTTATATCGTTTGTACGTTAAGGTTAAATTTACAATAAAATGTAGAAATAGATAACTATAATTAAAGACTTAATTATATTTATAACTCGGAACAGAATACGTAAATAGTTAACGTTTAAGTATAATATTGTATCTATAAGTATATAGTTTCCGTTCCGGCGACGGAATCAGAACGTACACTTCACCACTCTTGCCAGTGGTTGTAGTAAAAGGCGACTAAGGGATATGAGATGCTGTTCTTATGCTGCGATGCGAGTGAAGGAAATCTCGACAAAATATCTATGCCACGTTTGATCAGTGTGATGTAGTATGTAAATTTACCTTCTATTGTGAAGGAGGCTCAAGTTTAACAGTGAGACGTATATGAAACGAAATGATAATTATCATGAATTTAAATACCCTCTTTATTAGAAGATGCCAACACAGCTATTTAAACGTGTGCAATTATAGTAGCTATTTTCTTAGATTCCAAAAATCAATATAAACGCATTGGTTGAAAAATTTTATCATCTTCTTTTCTACTCTAACGCAATACGGGAGACATGAAGCAAAACTGACTAATCAATCAATACGTAAGGTCAGCTATGATAAGCGCAGCAAAACAGCATCGTACATACGGCAGGCCTAATTGTATCCCTAGACGAGGGCACGGGTGACCGGACTGGGGATTAGTCCGCCACTCGCAGTGAGGCTGACCGCGCGACAGCCATCGACATCCCGGGAAAGGGACGTTGAAAATGGACATCCACGGAGGACAAGGAACTTGATACCGGTGTTCGGCCCAACCACGAAGAAGAGGAGCTACGTTGAGTTATGGGGCCGCGCGCCGTCCCTTAGTCGCCCGGACGGAGCTGGACGGCAGGTGCGCTGACCGTAAGGCTTAAATTAAAGAAAAAGGCTTAATTGTAGGACCCTTAATATTAATTGCAATAGTAGGTACAGCAAAACACCTAAATGTACGTAAAATTTTCTCTAGTTGCAACAAGTTCGTATAGCATAGTTAACGTGACAATACGTCCCGTTCACGTTACAGTCCCATTTTCAGATTACCTGATCCGTTGACCCCAGAGTCATAAAAATGACCCGTTTTGCAAACAACATAATATATTCTTGTTTTTATTTTAGGTTTTAAGTTCGCAGTTCATATGTTTACATACTTCAGCAGTCATGTGCCCTTGTTTTTAGTGAGCAACTAAATTCATATTTTATTTGTTTCTTCTAGTTTCCCGTTCCGACATAAAAAAATATGGTTCTCTTAAGTATTGTGTTGGGTAGATTATAGAAATGTATCTATCTATTGATTTAGGAGCATAAGTATGAGATGGGCCGCTGCATGTGAAATTTTGTCCAACCCATATTTATCGTACTACGTCAATGAGGTAACCAACCTGGAATCGTTCGAATTATATGCAACGTGTTTCGGGTTTTGCCATCGAGACATTTTCAATCACTAGCTCTAATGATCTGACACTGTGATAAATACATAATTTGACCCTATATTACATGGGACTACAAGATATGTTTTAGTTCTGTTTGACACTATGTGGTAGGTCCACGTTATCGACTGTCGTCTGCCTACAGCCGCAGACCGATCCTTCCGCGGTTATACTACACTCTCGAAAAACTCTGGTAAGAAATTGCTACTGCTCAGACGTCGTCGAGTAATAGGAATTTTTTAAACAGACGTCGTTTGAGTAGTAGCAATTTCTTGCTGAATTTCATTAGATAAGCGAGAGAGCCAGATGCCCAACTTTCGGAATGCATTTGCGTGTAGCGGATTTTGGTGATGCCTTTGGTATCAGTGAAACTCAGTGTACGCATTCACAGTCTTTTCACTTCCTGTACGGTAGGCAGTAGCCTAGCAAAAGGCCATGAGCAGCAGTATTATTTACTATCATGTTTTTCTATGTTTGTTCGTTTACCACCAATACAAATAAGTTGGAACTAGATTATACGTCTGGCTACATCTTTACAGGTCTAAAACAATCAATATAATCAAAGCCATATTACAAGGACTAACAGTGATTTGGGGAGTTGAGAATATATTACACTCTTTTTTAAAAACTATATTGCACTCTAACTCTTTATAAATAAATACGTGAAACAATAAATAGCTACTTGCTTACCTGCTTTACATAACTCGGTAGCTAAATCTTGTAGTTTTTCTTTGGAACGACCAGCAATAGCCCATGTTATGTCATAATATTCTTCCTTTGTTAAAGTAGCTAACATTTTCACAACACATTTTCCCGTGTAACCTGTCGCGCCTAATACGACAATATCAATTGTTTTGACCATGTTTTACAGTTTAATTTTAAAATAATTAAGCAAATTGTCTTATAAAAAGAAATATTTAAATAACTTGTTCGTACACAATCATAACTACCAATCTTGAATACGATATAGTACCTAATAACAACATATTTTGTTGCTGCTGTTGTTATACACAAACAGGCGAACGCCTTCCACTTTGAACGTGTGTAGCTACTCGCTAGTCTACAGCAAACTGAATGCCCTTCTTGTTAAGGACATTGTGATTTTGCATTCAGAGCAAGTTTTTAAAATATGACGTTCAAATGTGACGAATTAGTTGTGTCATTTCTGTTTCTTAGTGTTTTTAAAAAAGTACGAAATCACACATCTTTGTTCGTCTTATCGTCTCACCTCATGCACGTCCCACTGCTAGGCTCCATCCTCCTCCCAATAGGAGGGAAATCAACCTATTATACCATGCTGGTCAGACATATTAGTATAGTGTTTTATTTTGAATTTTCCTTGACTTGCACAGATGTTATATGCACATTATATAAGGGATATGCCTTTGTCATCTTTTAAGACATCCTAGATAATATAGCCTATAGAGACTAGTGAATTGTAATCTTACTCCGTCACCACACGGAGAATGCTTTTATTGTTTACATATAATTCAGATATTACACAGCTACGTATAATATCTGGATTTAAATAATCTAACAGTAACGCTTTATTTATCAAAATTAACTTCCAACTGCACAGATGGCGTAGTGTTTAAGATCGTTCTACCATGTCAGTGTCATTGATTCGATCCCTTCGTAGGACAATACTTTATGCGATCAACGAGTTATCGTTCTCAGTTTCAGACTTCTGACGGTGTTGGCCCCGGTCGGTGTAAAACACTTGGTCATGTATTACATTATTTTTTTTTACAAAAAAAAAGGACCCACCTTCAATAATGATGAAGTAGATAAATTTTCAGTTTTGTTGATTTTTCAAAAACCGCTTGTCCGATTTCGATAAAATTTTCATGGCACTATTTTGAAAGTATACCCTTTCCAACAAAAAAGAATCATCAAAATCGGTTCATAAACCACGAAGTTATCCGTGAACAAACATAAAAAAGGATATATACGGTCGAACTGAGAAACCTGTGTACCTCCTCCTCCTCCTGTGTCTACATTATTGAAGGCGGTTTCTTTTTTGCAAAAAATAATTTTATTGTTCTTAATATCTAGAAACAATTGAATTTTTCCTGATAATCCCATCGCTCGCAAATGGCACTTTAAAAAACACTAAACTAAATCATTAGAATGCATTTGACTACACATATGGCATAGTAGTTAAAATAGAGACCTACCATGCCAGTGTCGCGGATTCGAATCCCACACAGGACAACGTTTTGTGCAATCCACAAATTGTTGTTCCGAGTCTGGATGTAATTTGTGTCCGTCAATTATATTTGTAAAGTCCCGCGCAATACAAGGATTATTTCCTCAGTGCAGAACATTGTCTTTAAAAAAAATTAGAAATATAATTTTCAAAAATACATTTTACCATTATTCATTATCATCATCTTGGCTAATATAAGTCCCACTGTTAGGCTGTGACCTCCTACAGAACGGGGGGAAATCGACCTACTATACTGCGTTGGTTAGACGTCTTAGCATAGGGTTTTATATCGAGTTTTCTTCTCTTACATAGATGTTATCTGCATCTTATATCGCTTAGTCGCTTTTGCGACACCCACGGGTAAGAGAGGGTTACCATTATTACAATATCATAACGGTTCTCGCTGCGCGAATTGCGCAATGTTAGAATTTAACATACCACTGTTATGCATCCGATTTATTCA
This sequence comes from Lymantria dispar, assembly GCA_032191425.1. Taxonomy (NCBI): domain Eukaryota; kingdom Metazoa; phylum Arthropoda; class Insecta; order Lepidoptera; family Erebidae; genus Lymantria; species Lymantria dispar. The sequence goes on along the minus strand of CM063449.1, from coordinate 13,322,970 downwards.
GTTCAGTGACGTATGATTTTATTATTAAAAAAACGGCTTTTCAAGTAATTATTATTAAAGTAGTTTCATCATAAAATAATGTTAGAAGGTTAAATGTATAAATTAATATGTAATGCCTGATCAAAAAGAATATTATACAATTTAATTACCTCAAAAGTGTTAGGTACCAATATTGCCATAATAATTTAAATACTGTTGCCTGATTCGAAACCTTGATTTGTTGTAGTACCAATTAACTGACGGTGTCGATAGTCTAAATTGAGAAAAAGTAATTCTTTCTAAGTTCATTTGAAATTATTTTTGCTTGTAGATACAGTGACAGACAAAGAATGGATGATATAAGGAATGAACATGTAAGAGAAAGTTTGAAAGTTGTGACAATCACGGAGAATTAAGAAGTAAAGGCTTCGCGTGGTATGAACATATGAGACGGAAACGAAACGTGAAGAATGATTACAGCAACTTTTAAATTTAAATGTTGAAGGCTTTAAGTGACCAAAATAAAAGTTGGATGGACTGCGTAAAGCATGACATGGATAGACAGAGAGTGACCACAGCGATAACGCCTGATAGGTTTGTATGGAAGTCGAGGATATTTTCGTCGACCCCAAGCAATTGAAATAAGATTAGGATACCGATGATGATGTTATTGAGTAACGGACTAATTTTTCCTCGCCTGTGGGTGCCGTAGATTGGGAGTAAGGTATAAGAGCCGGTTACTTGACAGGCTAAGTCAATTACCGATGACCCACCCATATGCAGCACACATAGAGATGACCTACGCGTACGGCAGGTTCTAGGGTTACACGTCCGCTGCTCTGGCTGATTTGAACAGAATATGACGAGACAAAACCCGTCCCTAAAAAAGGGTAAGTAAGTCAATTCCATTCCTTACACAAGAGGAGGACCGTCAAAGCCGCCCCAGACAGAATGAACAGGGTGAGTCCAAACCATTGATTGGCAAAAATAGTGGTTGTATCAAACAACACAAACTTATGTTATACCTTTCATAAGATATGTCTGCATACAAAATATTCGTTCCTCCACGAATTGCTGTAAATCGCATTATGAGATATAATACGATATGCAGCAATAGAGATATAATACGATATACAGCAATAGAGATAGGTATAATACGATATAGAGAAATTCCAAGGTCAGATTCAGTGCCACTTTAAGCCCCAGTACCCCGATCAGTCGTATCACCTCCTCGGTACTGAATATGTACGTCCCGATACCAATTTATGTAGGTCATATATATACCCGCGGTCGATGTAACAAATTACGCCCCATCCCTGGAGGTTATGCTTACGTCTCAAAGCCCATTCGCTGGCTTTACGCCATAAACATGTAGGTACATTTACGGTGTAAATCTTCTCCTACTAATTTATAAAAAAATGGAAAAATGCCATAGTCGCGGTGGATTGGCAATCACAGTTGATTTGGTATGGTGGTATCCAATCCCCTAATGAGACATCAACCAGGTTTTACGACACCTATGTAAACGTAAAAAGTGGTGACATAATATATTAAGCTGTCGACGTTAGATAATTGTTTCGAGAATTTATAAAATACTAGTAACCCGCCCTCGCTTCGCTTCGGTTTCAGTCGCTTTACCCGCGGCGTAGTTCCCGTTCCTGTGGGAATACCGAGATAAAATATAGCCTATGTTACTCCCTGATATTATAGCTTTCCATTGGTGAAAGAATTTTTGAAATCGGTTCGGTGGTTTAAGCGTGAAAGCGTTACTAACAAACAAATAAACAAACAAACATCCTTACTTTCGCATTTATTATATTAGTATGGATAGCTATTGTTCATTACCGTTCCCTACTGACCTAGGATGCGCAGTGGAAGGGAACACCAGGCCAGTGAGGAAAACCAAATGGGTAATAACATTGGCTTGCGATTACGCAAGGCTATTTTAAGTTCTCTTAAATGATAGTACAAGAACCGATTTTAACACTTACGAGTAGATACCGCGGAGGTAGCTATAACGTAACCTAACTCAGCGTTCAGTCTGGCCAGACAAATAGAAACTAACTGAGGGGTTACTTAGCTTTGTATCCAAAGGCGCGGTGACGACAACGGCCTCGTACACCTCAAGGACTCAGGCTTGCTACTTGCACACACAATTTAATGTTCTCAAATATAGGTATATTTAATTCTAATTAACTCGCGTACATAAGCGTCACACAAAACAAAAGGGTGGCGCACAATATTATAAATACCACGATTTCACGGCTTTAGTCCACAAAAGACATAGCAATTACAAAAATATATGCGTACGCGACCGTTACTTCCAACGCAAGCGTCGGCCGGCTCCGAGCCAACCGTGAACCACAAAATTCAGAACTACCCTACATGGATTTAATTATTAAACTAATATAAAAATGTTTGGTACCGAACATCTACCCGCCTCGGACAGGTCTACCTGGCCGCTAATCAATTGGTAAACGGGACAATGTTGCTACCGCTCTCTTCAGTACCGAACCGTCCACCTGAACCTCAGCAAAACGAGGCACATTATCTGCGCCATATACTAAATTTAAAATTCGGCCTCGACGCCAGCACAGTGGCGGCAAATTGGTATCTTTTATCAAAACGAGGTCACCAACACGAGGTGGATTAGTCTTGTTAGTCCACTTAACGCGCTGCTGGAGAATATGAAGATATTCTAAGCTCCAACGCTTCCAAAAGCTTTGAGTAAGCTGTTGGACCAACTCAAACCGCGAGAGACGACTTGGTCTCATATCAACAAAGGGGTACTCAGGCAAAGCATTAAGTGGCTGACCAATCAAAAAATGACCCAGTGTGAGAACCTCCAAGTCACTCGGGTCTGAAGAGATCGGACACAACGGTCGCGAGTTCATTACAGCCTCTATTTTACAAAACACAGTTGGGAGTTCTTCAAATGTGAGTACAGACTATCCAATAACTCGTCGCAAATGTGCTTTAGCAACCTTAACTGCGGCTTCGAAAATACCACCCCAATGTGGGCATGCTGCCGGACTAAATTTCCATGTTATACTACGACTGGTTAGTTTATTACCAATATTTGTGTGATTGTTGGCTAAAAATTCATGTACATCTTTCAAATAATTATTAGTTCCTTTAAAATTTGTGCCACAGTCCGAACGTATCAAAGAAGGCAGTCCTCTCCTTGAAACAAATCTATCAAGTGTCGCAACAAATGCCTAGGTGGAGAGGGATGACACTAATTCAAGGTCCACCGCTTTGGTTGACAGACATACGAAGACACAAAAATAGGCCTTGACTGTTTTACTATTTCGCAGGGTTGAAGTCTTAACTAAAAAAGGACCTGCAAAGTCGGAGCCTACACCGGCGAATGGCCTCGATTCTCTGACACGATCAGAAGGGAGGTCACCCATCAAAGGTTGCATGGTACTAGCCTTCAGCCTGTAAGGCATGCAACGAAATACCACACTGCGAATCGTTCTTCGAGCAGACAAAATCCAAAATTCTCGCTGCAATATGGCTAATAAGGTGTTACAGCCAGCGTGAGAATTTTTAATGTGACGGTCCGTCACCAACAATTGCACAAAATGACCTTGCTTGGGTAACAATATAGGGTGCCGAATACCGTAGGGTAGACTAGAGTTTCTGAGGCGACCTCCAACACGTAAGACACCCGTGTTGTCCAAAAAGGGGCTCAACATACGCAAGGTTCCTGTTAGTTTAGCCTTACCAGCTTTCAAAATTTCAATCTCCCTTTCAAAATGTGTATCCTGTACCACACGTATCCAATGGCGAAAAGCGTCCTGTCGTTCTTGTGGTGATAGAAAAGCCTCTAATTTTTTGTTCTGTGAGTTAAGCACAATTAAGTTACAATTGTAAGCAATTGTAATAGAAACGCTTAATCCAAGCTGTTACACTTACTAATTTATCGAGGGAGCTATACCGATTCAACAAGACATTTGGATCGAATTCACAATCACGCCTCTCAACAGCGAGCAGTCGCAATCCAGGCAACGGGCCTACGTCCAAAACCGGCGTCAGTGGCCATTCAGACTCTGAGCGTAATAACCATTCCGGTCCCCACCAAAGGGAGTGCTTTACCAAGGCGGGGGATGTACAACCCCGAGATGCACAATCAGCTGGGTTAAGCTCACCAGACACATGCCTCCAAATCAAGGGAGTCTCAGATTTCTGAATTTGGGAGACTCGGTTCGCTACAAATACCTCTAAGGTGTGAACTGAAGCCTTTAACCAGCACAAAACAATTTGGCTGTCAGTCCATGCGTAAGTGGTGCTAATGTTCACAGTATGACGCAACAAATTCGACACGTGATTAAGAAGACGCACAAGAAGAGTAGCCCCTGCCAATTCAAGTTTAGGGATTGTCAAAGCAGTCCGTAGGAGTGCCACCTTGCTCTTCGCCATGACCAGTGAGATCTTCACTTGGCTGTCAGAACTCACCGTACGCAAATATACACAAGTGGAGTAACCCCGTTCAGAGGCGTCCGAGAAACCATGCAGAGTTGCCTGGTACTTTCCTGGAGGAAGCATAGAACGAGGGATCGATACCTCATTGATCGCAGGAAGTGAGGATACAAATTTGGTCCAGTCTTCCACCAAAGCTCCCCGAAAAGGTTCGTCCCAGCCTAGTCCTGCCATCCAAAGCCTTTGTAAAAAGCATTTAGCCCAAAATATGACGGGACATATCCAACCATTTGGATCAAATGTTCTTGCAACCGTGGAAAGCACCAAACGCTTAGTCCAAATGCGCGGCAACTCTAAGTCAACATTGTAAGTGAATATGTCTGGGACTGGTTTATACTGAACGCCGAGAACAGTCATCATAGCAGAGTTCTCGATATTCTCGAACAAATGTGGATCTTGCTGATGTTCATCCGGAAGCCCCTTCAAAAGCGCAGGTGAGTTGGATATCCACTTCCGTAACTCATAGCCTGCGGTGGCTAAGATGCCTATCAATTCATCCCGTAAAAGGATGGCCTCTTTCTCAGAGGGTGCCCCAGTACAAATGTCATCGACATACAAATCTTCTTTCAAAATCGCGGCTGCGCGAGGAAACTTTAAGCGCTCCAGGTCCGCGAGCTCCCACAGAGACCGTATAGCCAAATAGGGGCTTGACTTTAACCCGTACGTGTTTGTATTGAGCTCATAAACAACCATGGGATCCTGGGGGCTTTCACACCATAGAATCAACTGATACCGACGGTCATCCGGGTGAATAATCGTCTGTCTGAACATCATCCTTATGTCAGCCACAAATACGACCTGATGTCGACGAAACCGAGTGATGACGTCACAGAGATCCTTGATAAATTTAGGACCAGCATACAAACAATTGTTCAACGATACACGCGTTGAAGTTTGCGCAGAACCATCGAATACTGTACGCAATTTGCCATTTGATGCCTTAATTACAGCATGATGCGGTAGAAAGAAGTGATCCACTGTTTGTCAATTTAATTTCGACACAGACATGTGTCCCAACTCCTCATATTCACGCATAAAATCAATGTATTTCTCCTTTAGGAGAGCATCTCGAGCCATTCGGCGCTCCATAGCCAATAGTCGTTTCTCAGCAGCAGGCCGCGAGATGCCAAGTGGTGGCCGTATGGCGAGAAACGGCAATCGAGTCATAATCTGACCAGTACGTAGGCGACTCGTATTGTTTTGGTAAAACAATTCGCACTCCTCATGCTCCGGATCAGTGCGCGGAGCCTGTGGTGGTTCCTCCACTTCCCAAAACCTCTGAACCGCATCAGAGAGAACAGAGCCTACCATCAAGCCAATGTCAAGACGGGTATCCGTGAGGACTGGTCCCATCAGTGCAGAGCCAAATATGATCGGGATGGCTACCATGCCTCCTGGTTGCAAGACTTGAATGCTACCCAAGAATATGTTTCCCAGAACATCGGCGCCTAGCAACAAATCGACCGATCCAGGTATACCAAATTTGGGGTCTGCCAAGTTCAAACCCGACGCTAAACAATAGCATACGGAGACAACTGCTTCTCCGGATGGGTGCCCAAAATATTTTTCATAACAATGGCTGAACACTCAAACCATGGGCTTGACGAGTTTGTAGGAGAGAACGCACATAATACTTGGCCTTCAACATTGGCCACAACTGCGTTGCCAACACCTCTAGTGACGTGAAGAAAATCACGCATACTTAGGCATACCTGCCCCACCAACCAAGAAGACGCTATACACCCCTGAGAGCCTGTGTCCAGAATTGCCCGGACCACAACAGAGGCACCTGTCCGTCCCCAGACCCTTACAGAAGCAGTGGGTAGGAGTACGGTTTCAAACGGGGGTGGTGCATAACGGGGGCAGGCGCCGTGTTCCTAATGTCGTCTAGGCAGCGGGTGATTCTCATGTTTACGTGAAGCGTCATCAAAGGTAGGTACCCGCCCGTGACGATACGGGCGCGAATCGTGGTTATCACTCTTACCACGGGCTTCCGATGACGGCGAGCATTGACCTTGTGGGCGCCTCGCTGCGGCAGAATCTACGACGCGCGGGTGTGAGCGACTAGGTCTCGAACTGCGGTTTTCATACCGGTGCCTTCGCTCATAACTACCCGTAGGTGAGCCTTGACGTTCATGTTCACGACCAATCCCATTATTATTCGCACAAAGAAGTTTCAAATGCTGGCCTCTGCAGTACGTACATGGGCGAGGATTAGGGCAATTGCGCTGGAAATGTCTACCATCCTACACTCATCTTCCAAAAATTTCTTGAAGTCATCAAAAGCAGGCAAGTGAGTGGCATCATCACCTTCATATTTTTGCTCGAAACGAGCCCTAAGTTCCGCAGGAAGCTTTTTCAAAACAATATGCACCAGCATATATGACCAAGTGCTCACCGGAAGGTCTAACCTTTCCAGTGCGTTGATCGCAATCATCAATGGGTTCAATAAGTCGGACCTTAAAGCCGAGACCCTAGATACTACTGGCAGACCCAAGAGCTGACCAATGTGTGTGTCTGCCAGGCAACGCTTATTTTGGTAACGCTTTATGAGAAGGTTACGTGCCACTAGGTAGTTTCCATCATTGATCTCCAGGTGCTGAACTAAACCTCTCGCCTTATCTTCCAACACGGAGAACAGGTAGGCTAATTTTTGAGCGGAACCTAAGTCAGAACGCGCGTGAACTAAGCTCTCAACCAAATTTATGAACCCTAACCATTGGTCCAAACGACCATCAAAACGCGGCAGGTCCAAAGTGGGCAGTTTACTCAATAAGCCCGACGTAGAAGGTTTCACATCCCTAGACGCGGGAGACTCACCCCTTTTCGGCGCGGCAATTTCCCTAGCACGCTGTGAGATTCGATCTGCATAATCCATAATCTGGTCATAATCCGCGTGTACCAAATCACGATACGTCTGTGGGTAATCTTCATCAGGAATGTCTAAAATTTTCGTGTTGAAGTTACGGTACACATCATCAACAAATTGCAAGCGCGTATCCAATTTGCTGTACCTATCCAGGAGAGACTCGCTTCGATGAGGCCTATCAACCAAGGCGGCTGCAGTTGAGAACCATCTCAACTCAGAGCGCAACTTACCTGCCGAGTCCTTAGCGCTAGCAAAAGCAGCCATAATAATCGAATAAAATAATTAAATTCCAACAAAAAAGTTATATATATATATAATCAACTAAATAAATCAACCAATTAAAACAACAATCAAAAAATACAAATTACAAAATTGAACAATATTTAAATTATTGCGCAAAGGGAAACGTTAATATTTTACTGTATAAGTACCATAAACAAAACGCAAAAATAATATTAAACTAATTGTCTATATAGTTCAATTCATTCGTTCATTCAATCACGAGACTGCACTGTGGCACAATGTACTACGCAAATTACTACATTAAGTAAACAATGATATTCAAAATTTCAAATGTTGCAGTGAACTTATTTATAAGATATTTTTAATAACTAATAACAATAAGTACACAAATAATCAATCACACAAATATTTAATGTGTATCTTTATACACCAGACTATTTATTAAACTGGGCCGTAATACGTAAAATTCAAGTAATTATATATCGATTTATTTTTCAACACGGGCACTTGTAGATATCAATACCAAACTAAATTACTAGATTCACTAGAACCACGCTCTGCTACCAGAAATTATGTTCATTACCGTTCCCTACTGACCTAGGATGCGCAGTGGAAGGGAACACCAGGCCAGTGAGGGATACCAAATGGGTAATAACATTGGCTTGCGATTACGCAAGGCTATTTTAAGTTCTCTTAAATGATAGTACAAGAACCGATTTTAACACTTACGAGTAGATATCGCGGAGGTAGCTATAACGTAACCTAACTCAGCGTTCGGTCTGGCCAGACAAATAGAAACTAACTGAGGGGTTACTTAACTTTGTATCCAAAGGCGCGGTGACGACAACGGCCTCGTACACCTCAAGGACTCGGGCTTGCTACTTGCACACACAATTTAATGTTCTCAAATATAGGTATATTTAATTCTAATTAACTCGCGTACATAAGCGGCACACAAAACAAAAGGGTGGCGCACAATATGATAAATACCACGATTTCACGGCTTTAGTCCACAAAAGACAGCAATTACAAAAATATATGCGTACGCGACCGTTACTTCCAACGCAAGCGTCGGCCGGCTCCGAGCCAACCGCGACCCACAAAATTCAGAACTACCCTACATGGATTTAATTATTAAACTAATATAAAAATGTATGGTACCGAACAGCTATTATTATATAAAAAAAAAACAATCCATTTTTCAATAGGTTATGTTTAGCCAATTTTTATTTTGTATTTTTACATGTGATGAATGTCAACTATTGTTGACATTACCTGGACATAATTATAAATTATACTTAAATACTAGCAACCCGCTCTCGGTTCGCTTCGGTTTCAGTCGCCTTACCCGCGTAGTGCCCGTTCCCGTAGGAATATCGGGATAAAATATAGCCTATATTACTCTCTGATATTATAGCTTTCCATTGGTGAATTTTTGAAATTGGTTCGTTGGTTTAAGCGTGAAAGCATAACAAAAAAACAAACTTACTTTCGCATTTATAATATTAGTAAGGATTAACAAAAAATATTGCTAAATATTATAGCAAAAAAATGCAAATTATCAAGGTTTCCAATAAATACTCAAAATTATCATAGATCTTTGAATGTCGGTCGCCGATTTTTTTTTGGAAAGGATGACGCGCGTCCTCACAACTCACCGTAATCCGTCTCCTTCGCCATTGGGCCGACGACCAGTACCGAGTTCTTTGTCGTCCGTGGATACCCTTTCGGGTATTCTCTCTTCCTTCAACGCCCCTCTCGGGACGTCAGTCGCCCACGCGCGGTCAGTCTCTCTGCAGGAGACGGACTAATCCCCGGTCCAGTCGGGGGCTCGGCTAGGGCGGCATCAGGAGCAGGTACTCACGCCTGCGCCGCCCGAGACACCAGCGGCGGATCATGTCGCCGTAGAGGAGTTCCTCTCGCACACGCTCCGCCACCTCCTTCCCTAAGATTACTGCCTCACAAAAGACGGCGACCACGTCCCAATTCTTGACGCTGTCGAGCATCTCCCTAGCGATGGTCGGCACCGATGATTGCGACGAGTTCACGGCGCTACTCTGCCCACGTGGCACGCACCTCGACTGTGTGCTACGCCGTGTCCTCGTCACAATCGCAGTGGTGGCAAGATGGTGTGCTCTCCCTCCTCACGACCGTGTGCAGATACTTGGCAAAGCAACCGTGCCAAACCAAACCAATCATCTCGCTGAGCGAGACTGAGCCGCTCTCGTCCTGCATCTCCGACACCCGCCGGTGAAGTTCAGCGAGTATCTCCGCCTCCGGGTCCCATGGCAAAGTCCCGGCCAATAGGCACGCTGCCTCTGTTGCCACCGTGCGATATCCGCGTATGTCCCTGACCGCCATGCCCCTTTATGGACACCACAGGAGAGCCCTCAATTGGACGGTCAGGAACCCCGGCAACACCGGTGCGCCGCACAGGGCCATCGACCGGATCATCTTTGCGTACAGTCGTCGGCACGTAGCGCTGGGTCCGCCCACATTCGGCATTAGCTAAGAAAGGGCGGACGCCGCCGCGCCGACAAGCCGTCGGTTGACGGCAGCGCTCTCGGAACCACCAATGCCAGTCAAGCACTAGGCCCAAATACTTCATGTGGGCCCGTATGCTGATGGTAACTGAATTGACGGTGATCGAGGCGCCGGTGGGAGTACTAACACAGAGCCAATGGAACAATAGGGCCTCCGTCCTGTCCAGGGCTACCCTCAACCTCAGCGCCTCGATCCGCTTGACAATCTCGTCGCTGCCGAGAGTTGCCAGGCGTGTCGCCTCCTCTAGCGTTCTCCCCGGGTTGTGAGTGTATCGTCGGCGTAGCAAATTACGACCACCTCAGATGGGCGGCTCCCTCTCAACGCCCAGTCATAGCCAAAGGTAAGGGGACCAGCCTCAGCTAATGTACCATACAATCACCCGTAAGTACGGAACGGGGAGCAGTACAACGTAGGGGTTAGCACAAAGTCTTCTGCGCGCTCCACGTAGGGGCCACTGCGCCACTTCAATTAGTCTGGAGTCAGCTGCCTAAGGTATAGAAGCACCCCCTGATAATAGCGCCTCTCTGATATACCAGGTTGGCATTAAATCATCAAGAGCAACAGTGAGCCTGTAGAACCCTGAACACACTACACAGTTATCCGTGATTGCCTCTGGCACACATGATTTCTACGCGGACGAAGTCGCGGGCAAAAACTAGTAAAAAATAAAAAAACTTAAATTAAAATAGATATGTTTTAATATAAATTCTTTAACTAGGTACTTATAACTTAAAAGTAACTTTCGAGGGTCTTCAGCAAAACGATTTGACTGTTTCTGTTATAGGTATCTAACGAACGCGCCGCGTAATTTTTAGTTGTAAAAATATTGTATTGCAAACTAATGGCAAAATTCGTTTTCTTAATTTTTATCGATAAAAGTATCGATAAAGGTATCAATAAAAGATATAAGATACATAGTTAGTAGGGACGTCAACATTATCCAGGGGGGGCAGCTGCAACCCCCTTCCCTACCCTGGGTACGCCCATGAATAGTGGCGGTAGAATTTGTTGCGGTATAAATAAGCGGGTTGAAATAGTGGCGGTAGAAATCATGGCGGTCGAAATGGTAAATGGTGGCGGTAGAAATAGGGGCAGTAGAAATAGTGGCGGTGGAATTTGTAGCGGTATAAATAAGGGGTTGAAATAGTGCCGGTAGAAATAGAAGAGATAGAAACAGCAGCGGTGGAAATGAGGGCGGCAGAAATGGTGGCGGTAGAAATAGCAGCAGTAGAAATAGCAGCGGTAAAAATAGTGGCGGAATAAATAGGAGCGGTAGAAATAGCAGCGTTAGAAAAGGTGTGGTAGAAGTAGCAGCGGTAGAAATGGTGGCGGTAGAAATAGCAGCGGTAGAAATAGCAGCGCTAGAACTAGGGTAGTAGAAATAGCAGCGGTACAAATAGGGTGGTAGAAATAGTGGCGGTAGAAATCGGAGCGGTAGAAATAGCAGAGGTAGAAAATGCTGCGGTAGAAATAGCAGCAGTAGATATAGCAGCGGTAGAAATAGTGGCGGTAGTAATAGTGGCGGTAGAAATAGGTGCGATAGAAATAGTAGAAACGGAGGAATAGGGTGGTAGCAATAGGGTTGTAGCAATTGGGTGGTAGAAATAGGGTAGTAGCAATAGGGTGGTAGCAATAGGATGAGAATAGGGTGGTAGCAATAGGGTGGTAGCAATTGGGTGGTAGCAATTGGGTGGTAGAAATAGGGTGGTAGAAAAAGGATGGTAGCAATTGGGTGGTAGAAATAGGGTGGTAGAAATAGGGTGGTAGCAATAGGGTGGTAGAAATAGGATGGTAGCACTAGGGTGGTAGCAATAGGGTGGTTGGTAGAAATAGGATGGTAGAAATAGTGTTTAGCAATAGTTTAGAAATAGCAGCGGTAGATAGGTAGATAGATAGGATAGATAGGGTGGTAGAAATGGGCTGGTAGTAATGGGATGGTAGAAATAGGGTGGTAGCAATAGGGTGATAGCAATAGGGTGGTAGCAATAGGGTGGTAGAAATAGGGTGGGGTAGCAATAGGGTGGGGTAGCAATAAGGTGGTAGCAATAGGGTGGTAGCAATTGGGTGGTAGAAATAGGATGGTAGAAATAGGATGGTAGAAATAGGATGGTAGAAATAGGATGGTAGAAATAGGATGGTAGAAATAGGATGGTAGAAATAGGAAGGTAGAAATAGGGTGGTAGAAATAGGGTGGTAGAAATAGGGTGGTAGAAATAGGGTGGTAGAAATAGGATGGTAGCAATTGGGTGGTAGAAATAGGGTGGTAGCAATAGGGTGGTAGCAATCGGGTGGTAGAAATAGGATGGTAGCACTAGGGTGGTAGCAATAGGGTGGTTGGTAGAAATAGGATGGTAGAAATAGTGTTTAGCAATAGTTTAGAAATAGCAGCGGTAGATATAGGGTTGTAGAAATGGGCTGGTAGTAATGGGATGGGAGAATTAGGATGATAGAAATAGGATGGCAGAAATAGGATGGTGGAAATAGGATATATGAAATAGGATGGTAGCAATAGGGTGGTAGCAATAGGGTGGTAGCAATAGGGTGGTAGAAATAGGGTGGTAGAAATAGGGTGGGGTAGCAATAGGGTGGGGTAGCAATAGGGTGGGGTAGCAATAGGGTGGTAGCAATAGGGTGTTAGCAATTGGGTGGTAGAAATAGGGTGGTAGCAATAGGGTGGTAGCAATAGGGTGTTAGCAATATGGTGGTAGCAATACGGTTTCATAGTGACTTGTATTCTTTTTGACATTTTACGGCAGGCACGTCACACGGGAATGCGGTCGAACCGGATAAAAAGTACCCTATCTATCTAAGTACCTATCCGTCTCCTGGTTCTAAGCTACCTCCCCACCAATTTTCAGTCAAATCGGTACAGTCGTTCTTGAGTTATAAATAGTGTAACTAACACTTTCTTATATATTAGATCTTTACCTATGAAATTGCCGTTATATATGAAAAAAATTAAACGATTTCTTTCATGTATTTTTTATTTGAATTAATCGAAGTAATCACCCATGGGTGATTGCATTGCTGCATTGGCAAAGATGCATTGATTGCATGGCAATCAATGCATCTTTGCCAACGCAGCAGCAGTTTATTAAAGAAAGAAATCAGCTGGACGGGAGGCAACCAATTCTTCAAAGGCATTTTGTACTGCCTCTCGGGTATTGAATTTCTTTCCCGCCAAAAAGTTATCCAAATTCTGGAAAAAGAAGTAGTCTATAGGCGCAAGGTCTAGTGAGTATTGCGGATGACGGAGAGCTTCCAACCCCAGTTCTTGCAACTTGGAGACCGTCTGATGTGTAGTATGAGGTCGCGCATTGTCGTGCAGGAGCAGCGGAGACGAGCGATTAACCAATGCTGGTTGGAGATGAGCCAGCTTCTCCATCATTGTGTTCAGTTCTTCACAGTACACGTCTGCAGTAATGCTCACCCCGTTTGGTAAGAAGCAATGAATCACACCGGCGCTAGACCACCAAACAGTGACCATCACTTTTCTAGGGGTAAGTTTTCGTTTAGGGCATTGTTTAGGTGCTGCACCAGGATCCAACCACCTTGCTGAGCGCTTACGGTTTGATAACGGTTTGATAAAGAAACTATTTTTCATCGCAAATAACAATGCGTTTCAAAATTCCTTCATTTGTGTGTCTGTTGAGCAATGCAAGGCATGTGTCAACGCATACTTCGTCGCTGGCCATCATTGAGTTCGTGGGGCACCCATTTGTCAAGCTTTCTTACCTTGTCAATTTGACGCAAATGGACCAATATTGTTTTGACGCTAACGTCGAGAGCTGCTGCTAATTCAGCCGTAGATTGTGTATCATCGGCTTCCACAATCGCCTTTAATTCGTCATTGTCTACCAAAGTCTTCGGACGACCGCGAGGTTCATTTTTCAGGTCGAAATTTCCAGAACGGAAGCGAGCTAACCAATAACAGGCGGTGCGTTGGTTTGTAGTGTTAGCTCCGTAAACGTCGTTGATGTTGCGTGCCGCTTGTGCCGCGTTGCTGCCACGACGATACCCATATTCCATAATTACTCAATTTTTTAACGTATCCATGATGACGAAAAAGATTGAAATGCGATGAAAACGTAACACTAATCAATAAACAAATGACTACTTTTGGAAAATGAATTCCATGTTTTAAAATAAAATTAATTTGAAATTAGAATAAGAATTGGCTAAGAAGCCAAACAAAAATTATTTTGATTTGAAATGGTACTGCAGAACGGCAATTACATAGGTAAATACCTATAGATGAAAGATTATTCTTTTCCGTGTGGTGAAGGAGTAAGAATACAATTCACCAACCCCTCTCTTGTCTGTAAGTGTCCTAAAAGACGATTAAGGGATATAATACGTAGATAACATCGTTGTAAGAGAAGAAAAACTCGAAATGAAACTATATGCCAACACGTTTGACCAGCGTGATATTATTATATCACTTCAATTTGACCTATTGGTCAAATTCCCTTCCACAGTGGAGAAGGCCTGAACCCAACAGTGGGAGTTTAGACTGAGATTAAGTTGATGAGATTATTCATGTAAATACATAAGCAAAATCAACTTTCTCCTTTAAGGTGACTAGGTAAGTAGGGAGTAGCGCTTCAGCAGTGGGTACAAGGAGGGATGATAGTGCGCCAATTATGACCAACTTCGTTTCTAGACGATATTTAGTAGTGAGGCATCTGAAACGATTACCTTCCAGGCGGATCACTGTATTAAAACAACCAAGTGGCTTACAATGAATCACAATTGTGGGAGGGCTTCATGTATAGCCACCCTTAAGTCCCACGGGAGTGTTCTGGCTAAAGCGCACGCTAGCTCGGTCGACATGGCGCGGTATCCGTGTGTAGCTCTGAACACCATGGCGAGTGCCAGAAGAAAATTTTAAGACAAGTGTACCAAGTGGTCAGAACTCGCTCACACAGGTGTACCGTACAGGGCCATTGATCTAACCAGTCTCCCGTACCGACGACAACATTTAACACCGCGTTAACGAGGCGGTTAGTGATTTTATAAAAATGTTCCTGAATTACCTTTGCCCGTCGATAACTAAACCCAAATATTTCATTTGGTCCTCGACCGAGTGGAACTAAATCACCGATGATTGCTGTGCCAACAGGTGCAACAGGGTGTAGCAACAGGGTCTATGAAACAGCAAATCATTCGTTTTATATGGGGCTACTCTAGGCGGCATCGTGACTCATCGAATCACCACCTTGATAACGAGTATGGACAAACATATCGCTTATTTAAATTAAGCCCAGCCCGTAAAGGGACCAGCCTCAGCTAATGTACCATACAATCACCCGCAAGTACGGAACGGGGAGCAGTACAACGTAGGGGTTAGCACAAAGTCTTCTGCACGCTTCACGTAGGGGCCACTGCGCCACTTCAATTAGTCTGGAGTCAGCCGCCTAAGGTATAGAAGCACCCCCTGATAATAGCGCCTCTCTGATATACCAGGTTGGCATTAAATCATCAAGAGCAACAGTGAGCCTGTAGAACCCTGAACACACTACATAGTTATCCGTGATTGCCTCTCTCTCCTCGCACACATGATTTCTACGCGGACGAAGTCGCGGGCAAAAACTAGTAAAAAATAAAAAAACTTAAATTAAAATAGATATGTTTTAATATAAATTCTTTAACTAGGTACTTATACAATGGCTATTTTAAAAGTAACTTTCGAGGGTCTTCAGCAAAACGATTTGACTGTTTCTGTTATAGGTATCTAACGAACGCGCCGCTTAATTTTTAGTTGTAAAAATATTGTATTGCAAACTAATGGCAAAATTCGTTTTCTTAATTTCTATCGATAAAAGTACTAATAAGATACATAGTTAGTAGGGACGTCAACATTATCCATGCAGCTGATACCCTTCTCTCACCCGCCGTCCGGCTCCGTCCGGGGTGACAGAGGGGCGGCGCGCGGCCCTGTAACCCACCCTGAGCACGTTGCCTTCGTCGTTGGGCCGACCACCGGTGCAGGGTGAGTTGTGTCTGTTTGTGAATAGATAAAATTTTTAATTTTGTCAAGATTGCTTGTTGATTTTCAATGATTTTCTTGTTCATGATAGTTATGTTATACCTACTTCCATATTCCTACCATGTTTTTTAAACCCAGTCTAGTCAATAAAATGATATTAGCAGTAATACTGCTGCAGTGCCTATTACTTATATTTTTTGGTCACCTGTAAATTGTGCTAGTAAGTAGTATAATCGGCTGAGATTTAAATCGACTCAACATACCACCTATTTATTAATCATTGCGTCATGACTTATTAAATTAACCTCATATTGCATAGGTTCCCTTAATCGCACAGTTGACTTTTATTTGAATGATTTAGATGTCTTATTTGTTGTGAAGGGAATTCTAAACTCTAAAGTCGGTAAATCTAACGACTTAAAACTTTAAAATAGATGTAACACTTGTCTAATAGATAAATAATTAAAAAGTAAAGAAGTAAGTTTCTAGGTGTTTGTTACTTATTTTTCTAAGGTTACCATGGTTATCTTTTTTGGGTGGGCTATGGTCAGCTCATATGCCGTCGAATTCGTCCATGGTGACGAAAGGGTAGCGCACGGTCCCATAATCCACCGTATTCCTTCCCCATCGCCACTTGGGCGACCACCGGTACCGCGTTGCTGGTCGTCAGTGGCCAGCCCGGCGGGATAGTATTTCAGGTACTCTCTCTCCTTAACGTCCTTCCAGGAACGTTGGTCGCCCTCACGCGGTCAGCCTCTCTGCTGGTGACGAACTATTCCCGGTCTAGGTACCCGTGGCCTCGGCTAAGGCGGCGCAGGTAATCGCGCCTGTTGCTGGCGGTGGATCGTGTCACTGTAGAGGATTTCGTCAAGCGCATGCTGCGCCGCCTCCTTCCGTGAGATTACTACCTCACAGAAGGCGGTGACCGCATCCCAGTTTCTGACGCTGTCCAGCATCCCCTTGCGATGGCCGGCAGCGTCAGGTCGGCATCGATGACTGCGACGAGTTCACAGCGCTGCTCAGCCCACGCGTCACAAACCTCAAGCGTATGCTGCGCTGTGTCCTCATCGCAATCGCAGTGGTGGCAGGGCGGTGTGCTCTCTCTCCTCACGACCGTGTGCAGATACTTGCCGAAGCAACCGTGCCCAGTATTGACTTGCACTAGTCGGAAGGAAAGCACCCCGTGCTGCCGACACAACTACTCTATCAACACCGGCCAAAAGGTCTCGACGGTCCGTACACCGTACCGAGGCCTCGCCGACCAGACTGCCCAACCAACCAGACTGGGTAATGATGTCGCGGCGGGCGTCAGCCCACCAGGCGGCCAGCTCTTTCATCAAGACTATGTCGCCTCCCTATTGCATTAACAACACCCGCCGGTAGAGTCCGGTGAGCATTGCCGCCTCCAGGTCCCACGGATCACTGTCGAAACTTTTTGCGAATTGACAGTAAATTTTTCGTGTTTTAGTGCATTTTCATGAAAGAAGAAAATTTTTGGCATGGCGCCCTAAAATTTCTTTCCTTCATGATCTTCATTAAATTACTATAGAATTTGATTAAAAAGGAGTAATTAAAAGCTAAAACATTATTTTAGGGCCAATAAATAATAATTTTCCGTGTGGTGACGGAGTAGGAATTCACCACCCCCTCTCATACCCGTGGGTGTCGTAAAAGATGACCAAGGTATATATTACGCATATGACCTCTATGCAAGAGATGGAAAACTCGAAACGAAACCCTATACCAACCTGTCTGACCAGCATGGTATAGTACGATCAATTTCTCTCCTATTATGGAGGAGGCTCGAGCCTAGCAGTGGGAGTGGGAATGTACCTATATGAACCGAAATGATGATGAAATGAAAATAATAATAAAAAATATTCTATTTTCTTTTCTCTTAAAGCTTATCTCTGCCTAATCTACTAAGTCCATTGAATATAATGCTTAAAAACTTTAAATGGCTTACAATTAAAATAGGGGGCGGCGAATTTTTGGTGGGCCCCGGGCGCCGAAAAGCCACGCTACGCCACTGGGCATAGTAGGTCAATTTATCTTCTATCGTCGAGAAAAGACATTTATTTGCTTTTGAATAAATAATCCAGTCCTATCATCATGGCCGCTAAAATACCTAAAATATATCTGGACAGTATAACAAAACCAAAATGTTTAAAAATTGTTTTATTTCAAACACATACACTAGAAATGCCAACCTTATATTATTCATTAGTGGAAATTAATTGTGTTTTTAATAATTTAAATTTGCCAACATATTTTTTGACTTCATCTTTAGGATATGGCTTAATTGCTAAACAAGTAGGTATATTTTCTGGTTGTTCAATCCATAATTTATGAGCTATAGAGTTTTCATCTAATTTGGCTGCCACTTTCTTTAATGATTCTTCATTAGGTACCTGCAAGCAAAATATTTCTTACATTGTCATTATCATTTCAGCTCATATATATCCCACTGTTGGGCTCGAGCCTCCTCCACATAAGGAGGTAAATTGATCTTACTATACCATACTGGTCGGACAGGTTGGTACAGAGTTTTATTTCGAGTTTTCCATTTCTTGCATAGATACTAAATGCATATTATATCCCTTAGTCATCTTTTACAACATCCACTATATGGATAATTAATCTACGTCAGAGAAAGAAAACTTGAAACTAAACCTTATACCTGTCCATCTGACTGGCTTGATATAATAGGTCGATTTCCATCCTATTGTAGAGGCAAATCGAGCCCAGTGGTGGGGCATGTATGAGCTGAAATGATGGTTTATGTTGCAAATTATATACTTTTCTTTAACTAACTTTAACAGGGGGATGGATTAAAAATGTAATTCGCCACCTCTATCATGTCCATGCATCTTAAAGGATGTTTAAAGGATAAAATGAGGAGATAACATAACAAGAAAAGAAAAAGTCAATATAAAATCATATACTAAGACATCTATGTACTCAGCAAGGTATATTAGGTCATATGCTCATCGATAGCAGAGGAGACTCAAGCTCAATTGTGAAATGTATATGTATTGAGATAATGATGATGATCTGCTACATTTTTAATAAGAACAGCTGTTGCGAATAGTATTAAATGCATAATTAATTCCAAAACTGGCTTTAAAAAGCATAAATATTGCCATAAATATTGGCACAATTGGATACTGATAAGCAATAATGTGTCAACCCACAAAAAGTCAAAATCATAGATTTTGATATATTTTGATAGTACATCACATATTTAACATTCTGGACAAGAGTTCCAGGTCGGGTTTTTTTGGCGGGCATCTGAAGTGTCATACGGTGTTCTTGTATTATATTCAATATCTTAGTGTTTTAACGTGTTATATTAAATCATTTTGATGGCATTTTATGTAATATATAGTAGCAAAACTGCTGAGGTGTAGTGAATATGATATAAAATTGCTATATATATACCTTTTTGTTTCCACCAAAATTCTCAGAAGATACCCTTAACAGTGGCCATTACACTGTTGAGGGCGACACTGACTTACTGACAGACCATTACTGACATGAAGAAACTGAGAACTTTAAAAGATAATTATAACTCGACACTGGCATAAATGGCTCGTATTTGTAGCTGATTGCCAAGACAAAAAAGAAGAAGAAGAAGAGTTCCAGGTCACTTGATAGAGTTAAGTATGAAAAAAATAGATAAATATCATAAAACAAATTGGGAATCACATATACAATATTTTTCAATAATCCTTTAAGTTTCTTAACGTAGTTGAAATTGAAAATGTGCCATCTATCGTGACGGCCAATATATTATGAGGCTTGATACTGTATTGCTTAAATAACATTCAGTTATTCTACGCAGCGTCAACGATGTTTTTATAACATTAGATAGATAATTTGTTTAGAAATTTTATTATTGTGGTAGGACCACACTATTGACAATTGTTTGTCTACAGCTGCAGGTCGGTCTGTCCAGGGTAGTACCACACTCACGCAGACAATCTACATTTGAGTAGTAGCAATTTGTGACTATGCTTCGTTAGGTAAGTTCTGAGGGTGTTGGCGTGTGGTAGGATTCGGTGATGGCTTTAATTTCACCGAACCTCATTATACGCATTCACATTACCTTCACTTTCTTCACGGTAGGCAACGACCTAACAAAGGTCCATGAGCGGCAGCAACACTTACCATCAGGTGTACTTTGCTCGTTAGCAATAAAACAAAGAGATGTTTTTCTGAACATCACGCATACCTCTAAAACCACTTTGTGCATGTTATCCATATCATTTAGATACTGTTTAGTGTGATCATCGTCTTGATAAATGTGCAGAACAGCTGTGGACGCATGACATGCTTGCGCAACTACTGCTCCTATAGACCACCCCAATTCCTTAAGTAAATCAGTCCGTAATAAAATATATTGAATAATTGTGTTCGACATTTTCAATACAATGTGGTACTACGTAATTTCTTTTTTAGTTTTTAATACATTCAGATTTGTCCATAGTATTATATTGAGACTTGTTTGAATTTAGAAACATATTTTGATAAAAATATAATTAATTAATTTGCATTCCCTAATGAAACTACTATAGTTGTCACAAAATAAGAGGCGTTTTGTTTTGACACTTGGTCTTTTTTTTTTTTTTTTTTGTTTTTGGCCACTCGGTTTGAGTATTTGCCAAAAACAGGACACTTGGGTCTTACCGGCGTATTTAGTGATGCACCATACGAGTACTGACTCGATACTCACGATAAATCGAATCAAGTTTATATGAGTATATAATCGATTTGAATATGTATTGTAAAGTGCATTGGATTAAAGTTCTGGTTTGAATATTTTACTTATACTGTCATATTGTAGATACTTTGAAATAATACGATGCTACAAATGGTAATTTTTCTATCATTTAATATTTTTGTTACAATAACATTCACTCAATTACAAAAATATCAAGAAAAAGTGAATCTTCAGTCAGTCATTTTCTTAAGACGATGAGCCAAAATTATTATTTTTTCTTAACCGATTATTAATAAATAGTCTGTGGACAATATGAAAAAAATCGTTATGCCGCAGCACTTAGCCCAGTGGGCGGTACCCGTCAATGAAAAATATAATTACCCCAAAACAATTCAATCGGTTAAAAATAGAAAACTTCTTGGGCGTGAACTGTCAAAACGGGCCTTTTATTTTGTGATAACTATAACAATGTAACACTAATAATACCTACACATTTCTAATTCTAGCTGACATTATTTTGATTTTTTGGTTTTGTTTGGCCATATAGATAGGCAAAGGGATCAAAGCCCATACAGCCAAGTCTGATACAATTTTTTTCATATTATTTAACATTCCTTTATATAGAATAGCTTATTCATTCAGTAATTGTTCGTCAGTAAGGTAGGCCGCTATCATTAATTAGGCGCTGAAAACCTAATTAAATAATTTCCCTGGGAATTTCGGTAGAATATGAAAATACACGTAATCCACTCTTATATCACATTCACCACTTCTTTCAGCGCCTTAACTGTATTATATTACATAAAATATCAGCAAAATTATTCAATATATAAAACACAAAAAAATTATTATTAACATGACTATGTGAACGTAATGATTCTGCAGCCGGATCTTAGTCCATTATTTTAGATTTAAGAGTTACAATTAGGTCGAGTTTTTTTTACTGATGTATAATGTACTACGTATTAGGCATGCGCAAACCATGTCCTGGAGCGGATTGAACATGGAACGATTCACTAACTATTCGTGGAACTATCTAGTTCCACAGGTTCAGATCAGATTACTTCAAATGTTTGACTTCTATGGAACTATTTAATTATGTCTAGGAACGGTTAAATTATGTCCAGGAATTGTTTAATTATGTCCACTGATTGTATAAGCAGTGTCAGTGGAGATAATTAAATAGTTCCAAACTCTTCTTCGATTTAATTGAAATAAAAAATCTAACAATAAGTAGGCATTATACATTCTTAAAACTAAAACCGTCATCAAATTATACTGTACATATAAAAAGTTCACATAAATTAAAATTCAAAATAATGAAAATTAACGAAACATTTATTTAAACGAAATGGAGCCCTTATCGGAAGTCAAGGTCATTAGCGAGTGAAAAACTAAAATTAAATATGAATAAATCAATTGTCGTCTTTAACACAAAGTGTAATATTCGCATTGTGTATCATAATTGCATAACATAAAAAGTATCATAACATTCCAACTATACTCGTCCTTGGTCGGTTCGTGATAACTCGGACGGAGTCGGTCGTCTCCGTAGTCGGTTCGTAACATGTTCGACAATTCGTTCCGGCGCACATGACAGTTCCTCGGACATGTGGAACTGTTTAATTTCACACCGCGGATTGGACCGACATAGTTCCGACGGTGGACATAGTTCCTGGAACTATTACGATCCGGAACTACACACCTCTACTACGTATTACATAGTGTAACACATATCTCAATAGTTTATTTTTAATTTTATTTCTATTCACTTATCGACGCTTTTATTAGCCTAGCCACTCCAGCAAATAGACTGTTATAAATAAGAGCTTAAAGAACTTGTATCCATATTCATTAATAAATTTTAAAAATGTTTATGTTATGGTTTGGTCAGTTTGAGTATACGATAGTTTTAAAATATTTATAATTTTTAAACGAAAATTGGCAAGAGAACAATAATTAATTTAAATTAAGTGATTCAATTTTTAAAATCATGGCTTCAGGTCTTGAGAACTATGTGAATCAAACAGTGTCAGTTATAACCTCAGATGGCAGAAACTTCATTGGAACCCTAAAGGGTTTTGACCAGACGATAAACATAATATTGGATGAATCCCATGAGCGAGTATTTTCTTCAACTACCGGTGTGGCACAAGTAGTTCTTGGATTGCATATAATTCGAGGGGATAATGTTGCAATCGTCGGACAAATAGATGAATCAATTGATAGCAGATTAGACCTTGCTAATATGAAAGCAGAACCATTAGGTTCAATTGTACATTAGTTCATAAGAGTCGTCAATTAAATAAGTTTTCTCAATGTTCATTTGTATTTGAATACCCAGATTTATAACCTTCATTTTACTTATGTATTTATTTATCCGTATTTTGAATAGTTTAACTGTGTAGTATTATATTCCATATTTCCCACAATAATAAAACCACTGCAAAACAAAAGCATAACCTATTCCTTATCATAGTATATTATACTTCATTTTCTCTTTGATCTTTGAGAAATTTAATGAATTTGAAACTAATAGGAAATGAAATACAGCAATTTTCTTAAGCAATTATTTATTAAATATTATCTCAGATTTATTATGGATATAGTAACAATACCAACAGCTTGTAATTTTTATCTGTTTGCAACATTATTGTACAAAAGAAACAAATAGAGATAAATAATAAACAATTTATTTCATTATTTACAAATTAATTTACACAATTATTTACAAAATATCTAATTCTACAATACATAAAAGTTACGTCAATTTGTGGGCATATATTTATGCATATAAAATGTGATGAGAAAACAATAATTGTTTATGTTATATCATAATAAAATGTAGTCCCACTGAACACAGAGTTACATTTGCTAAGAGTGTTTTACAAAACAAAAACAAAATAAAGTTAATTAGGTATAATTGTTAACGTATAATTTGCTAGTATTTTCATTTACTAACATAATTTGATAGACCAGGATTAATAAGTATAAAATAAACAATGTTTCTTAAGTCAGATGTGAAAACTTTTAATTGCCCCCAATTTTACAAATTATGTAAGCTAAAAACTTATTCGCAAACGAAAAGCCTAATACCTCAAATGCTAAAAGAACAAAATAATTTTGGAAAAACACATTACGATTAAATTTAGTACTACTAAAACGATAAAATTGACCACACCAATGCATAACTTTATTAAATCTCTTAGAAGTTTGATGCAACAATGAAATAGAAAATATAATCTTCTAACTAAATTTAGAAAATAGAATAGCCGGTGCTATCAAATCAGCAGTTTTACTCGAAATAAAATTGTACTTTATATTGCAATTTATAAAATCATTATCTTAATGTTTAGCATAATAACTGCTACATTAAAATCTGTTGCAAAAGGACAAATATGTCACATCTCAGCCTATGTAAGTCCCACTGTTGGGCTCAGACCTCCTCTATAAAATAAGAGGGCAATGAATCTACTATACCACACTGGTCAGATGTGTTAGACTAGGGTTTTATATGGAGTTTTCCTTCCCTTATAAGACACATTGAAATAAAAATATTTTTATGGATTTTATCATGATATAATTTTATTTTATTATACCAACTTTCTCTAGATCCTATTTAAAGCATTTGAAGCAATGGCATGTTAAAACAAAATTTAAAATGGGAGAAAATCCATAAAAATGTGTTGTGAAGACAACACTGTTGTTTATATTCTTGAGCTAATTATTATGAATAACGATTTTATTCTAATTGAGATCTGATGACAGGATTTACAGACATTGGAGGGGAACAATACATCCATATACAAATAGATTTTTACATCTTGTAAAATTGCAATAAGACAATCATTTTTAAAATATTTCTATAATTTCTATGCATAAATAGGCATATTTAATATTTGTTTTAAATCCATCCATATCAAAATATCATGGCAACATAAATTATAATTAAATCAAATTGATTAACTTTGGTGTGTGATTAGTAGTGAACGTTATTTATTGTATTTATTTATATTATTCGAGTCAATTATTTTATAATAACATATCAGAAGACTATGAAAAGAAAAAAAAAGGAATCCAATTCTATCCATAAATAACAGCTGTAACAGACTACAAAATTGGTATGACACGATCACTGATCACTATCAAATTTTACACATGCATGTTGATGCAGGTGTAACTAGAGTCTGGCTCTCCTATGACTATTCAATTTATATTTCCATGATTATGTGTAAGTAAATTGCTAATCATCATTAGCTTGGCCATGAAATTGTAAGTGCGATAGCTAAATATTGCACATAATTGTCCAAAATGTTACATTTTTCACACTTGATATGATTATTCTATATGCAGCAGATTACAAACAACATTAATTTCATTACTTTTATCCATAAGACATTTTGGGATGTCTATTCATAACATATACAATTCTTCTATAAATAATTATAATTTAGGACATTTAAAACTTTTTATAGTACTGCAAAATCTTTTGTTTGCCGTTAATACAATTTTTGAATACTACTAAACAAGAAAAACAGCCATAAAATACTTATTCAACCGCATCCTGACAGCTTTATCACATATTACATCTAATGATGTGGACTCTTAGACAGGGTTTAGGACAGGAGATTTTGCCATTATTAGGAATAATCACTATTGCTCGATGATTGTCCCAATAATACTATATCTTGGTGTCTGTGAAGAGAAAAATAGAAATATAATTTTGGTGGTTGTAATGAGATGAAGGACAGAGCATTTTATAAGACAAGAATTTGGAATTTTGACTTTGTGCCGAAACAAAATCTTTGTATTTGTTAGGATTTTTAGAAAAAATAAATAAATAAGGATTTTATAATTTGCATGGATGATTTGGCAATAATGAAAAGGAAACCTAAACTGTTGTGCGAGAAATGAAGATTATTATAACTAAACATTTTTAGAAAGTTTATTGAACATGGTTGTATGACTTCATAATCTAAAATGGTTTCCTATAGTACAACAAAATTACTAAGGCGATATATTTATAAACAACAATGTTTTTGGGATACCAAAATAAAATTATTTCACTGGCCTTTTTAGAAAACAAATCCCTACTTTTTTACAGCAATACAATAAATATTTATATTGAGTAAATGAAAAAAATTACCAATTCATATGACAACTTACAATAATCTAATTATATAACTAACTACCCTATTCTTGTTACAAAATTTTGATGAAAATATATAATGTGTGATAATTGAAAAAA
Source organism: Lymantria dispar (assembly GCA_032191425.1). Classification (NCBI taxonomy): domain Eukaryota; kingdom Metazoa; phylum Arthropoda; class Insecta; order Lepidoptera; family Erebidae; genus Lymantria; species Lymantria dispar. The sequence goes on along the minus strand of CM063449.1, from coordinate 13,296,890 downwards.
CTGTCAAATAAACAATATTATATCTTACAGCGGAGAAAACTATCTTAAAACATCAATCTTCAGGTTTAATTATTTGTATAGATATTCCTTGACTGAAAATTACAGGAATACATTCAATAAAAAAAAATACAAAAATGTAAAGTCACACCTGAGAAATTTATATTAATAGGTACACTATAAGACTTCAGAGAGTACCTAGTGGCGTCTTTATTGCTGCCTTAAAAATAGCAATGTCTCAATTTACACAATTTATAATGAATAAAATGTAAAGTAGCGAGGTTAAAAATAAAGTTTTAAGAATAGAACATGAACCATCTCTTTAAACTGGCTAAGGGATCACCAGGGGAATGATTAGCAATACTGTCCTTGGAAATTTATAACAGCAATCACTAACCTGCTTGCCAAGTGTAGTGAACTAGTGATTATGATATTACCAAGCCTTAGGTTTATGTCCAACTGCGGAAGTTTATGATATGATACCCATCAATATGTAATAATAAACAAAATAATAGAAAATTTGACAGTGAAAACAGCACCACTGTTAAGGTGATAGAGCTATATGGCCTATAATGGCGGATATTGTATTTTTTAAATTAAATGTACTAAAATTGTGGCTATTAAAATAACGAGACCGACGCTGCTGCGGAAAAATAATTCATAGGCCAAACGCCAGCGACCAACAGCTGTTTATCCTGACATGTCTATTCTTTCAAATGTAGGAACTTTCACTTCTGTAAACAAATCCATAGGGGCATGTCCTCCCTCAAAATAGAATTGCTTTTCGTTACGTCGTGAAAGCGTTAACTGCAAAAACAGAGCAAAAGTTTTTTGAATATGTATTTTACATTAGATTTTTGATAATGCCTTCACTGAAAGTTATAAATCTAATGAAGAATGTATGGCAATAGATATTGAAAAACAATCTGTACGGAAAATGTTACAAACACGCGAATTGATGATCAATATGCTCTTGCCTATGAAGAAATGTTTAGCAAAGGTAAGCATCACAATTTTAAACTACCCTTATTCACCGGACATTTTGCAACTTTAATTTCTTAAGGCGAAATCTGTATTATAACAAACAAGATTTATGCCCATTGAAACTATGGAAGAGAAAATGGTGCATTTCTGCGTAAAAATCGACAGCATTTCAGTTTTGCAAATGGAAGATTCTCATAGATCATTGTAAAAACATTCTCAAGACCCAAGACAACAAGTAAATATGTAGAAAAGTAAAATGAAATATTTACAGCGTCGGTCCGTCCGTCGTATTTATTAGCCACAGTAAAACAACAATAGCAAAATTGAGTAAAGGTAAAATATATACGTTAATAAACATTTAATAAATGTCCATGTGGTAACTGGTTAAAAATACAATTTGTAAGTTGTACCTACTTTTAGGAATCGTTAAAACCTGAAAGATCCATAGGGAGATGGGCAGTAGCGCTCGCCTAAGGAACTAATAATAGGACTGTGATCTCGTAATCAAGTCGTTTACCAATCATAGCGATTATGGCATTATCCCGCCCTTTGTGAGAGCTATGTACAATACTGGACGTCGTCGATGAGGTTGATGGATGGATGCTTATTTTTAATATAATTCAATATAAGATTATTAACCCATATTTACAATTAAAATTATGAAATATTTAATTACCTTTGCATTTTCTCTTTATATTTTTGTGTATTATATTTTTGGAAAAATTGCTTTCCATATTCAAATGTTGCGATCATGATTGCACAAGCGGGGGCTACTTTAAATATTCGAGGTAATAGACCAGTGAAGAGACCTTTCAATCCATGGTTGGTATATATAGTTCGAGCAATATCCTTCATATTCGACGCTCTCTGTTGAACTTTACCATCTGAAACAGTGACAACATCAACAAAAACAGAATTGGTGAAGCCGTAAATAGTATAGCAGGAGGGCTATTGATCATTTCGAGCACAGCTCTTTATAATTAGGTCCAAGATCCATATGTCTGTTACAGTTTTCTATCTTCACTCATTACAGACTATATCGCCCGATTTTAGTACTGAAATTAGTGTGAGTTTGGCCAAAGCACGGGGTTCGCAGACGCCGCTGCGCATTCGCCCTGATGATAAGCATCAGATATGGTCGACGTAATGGATCCTAGCACGTCAGCGTTTTGCCATAATATATAATTCTAATATATATCTAATAATAGCCAATGTTGGGCACTGGCCACTGCCAATAAAAAGCAAACAAGCCAACTACTGTTACTGCATTAGTTTTCTAAACTCTAGACTTTAAAACCTATATAACTTGCAATATAGTGCTCTAGCTTTCTTCACAAAAAACGCATATGTGTGGGTTACGCCCAATGCCTGTTTCTCTAGAAGTACCAGTTCACAGTAAGCGAGACTAATTCCTCGTTACTATGAATTGTGATGTGATCATAATTAACTAACAGAAAAAGTTTAGCTCGATCACATTTATTTAAAACAATCTTATTATCCATTTTAAATAAAACGATATCTATAGATCTTATCGCGATTGAATGTGATTATCCAACGTTTCGAACACTTTTCAGCGTTCATGGTCATCGGAGGACTAAGGCGTCTCATTGGCGAAGCATCCGTGCCCCGTCAACACCTGCATCAGTCGGAAAAACTGAAATACGGGCACACTGAGAAAGATGCGGTAAGAAAACTCAGAGGGCATGGTCCTAAATAACTTTTTAAGGCGGCTTTACTTACTAACTTCGTTTTATGGAAAGATAGTCTAACTACTATTGTGGATCAAATCTATACAATAAGAACTCGGTTTCTTGCAGTCCTGTAATTACTAAAAAATATGTAGCCAGTATATATAAATCTCTGTAATAACGATGACTTGATTGAAGGTGAGAGACCTTCGTTCCCCCATAACCATGAACGCTGAAAAGTGTTCGAAACATCATGAAATTAAATCGCGATAAAATCTGTAAACCAATTTTATGTAAAATGTGTAATACGTAAACAACAGAAATCTTATTATAAATAATACATATTATACAATAAATACACGAGACAATACAGCTGTGAGCACACATACACAGACACAATTGTAGCAAATAAGCTTAGAGAAAATGATTAAACGGAGCCAACCTGTGTATATTTCTTTTTCACCTAATTCAATTTGTTGATGTGTTTTTACTACATCAAATGGAAGAGTGACAAATGCGGCAATCTGGAATAAAAAAAATATTACCTCACAGTATAGTTATACGAAATACATTAGTACTAGTTATCACATTCTCTCTTTTCAATGTGGTTAAGGGGAGTGATGTGTATTCTATCACTTAACTCGTGGTCGGATGTCGCTTTTCGGATCTAGTTTAGACAGAATCTTTTGCATTATATTTGATAGTTATATTCCAAAGTGGTAGAAAATGCTAACACGAGCTATTTAATAAACATATAGTAAACAATATTATATAAATATAAGTACATATTTAAAAAAAATAATTAGACGAGCGGCAGCAATCGGCGAGTTTTTTTTTTGCAGATTTGACAACGCTGCACTAAGCGTTCGCGGTGCTCAAAAAGCTGTTCTATTATATGGCAATCACAATATTGTGGTCGCGGCGAAAACGTTACTAATGAATTTATTGTTATTGCTCATGTAACGCTCACAACGACCCACCTGAAAGAGTAAGTCGTCGTGGTCGCAAAAAAAAATTAGAATTAGCGGCAGAAAAATAATCTTAATTTGGAAAGAGATATTGAACTGGAAGTTAAGATCCCTAAGCATATAATCAGCGTGGGCCCACAAGATAAACTCAATAATTTTGCTTAAATAAAACAATTTTAGTTTATATTTAAATTATACTTTTTAATTCTAAATGCGACTATAGTTTTAAAAGACATTTATATCGAATGTACAAATACGTATATCCTTAGCCTTACTAATATTATAAATGTGAAAGTAACTCTGTCTGTCTGTTACGCTTTCACGTCTAAACCACTGAACCGATTTTAATGAAATTTGGTACAAAGATGGACTAAAGCTTGAGAAAGAACATAGGCTACTTTTATCGCGAAAAAATGGGTATAAGGGGTTGAAATAGTGGATGACATTTTGCATAGAAATTCGTTATTTTCGATGATAGAACCACGAATCTTTGTATTAAGGCACTTGATAATAAATAAATAAATATTCGTTCTAGCGTTTTGAAAATTTCACTTACATGGGGATGAAATTCAACCCCTAAAACACCAAAAAGCATACAACCGAAACCACTGGGCCTAGAAACGTATTTTATTTACACTGTCGTTTTTCATGGGGCACACGAGCACTAGCAAAGGATTTTTGGAAAATCACCCCCTAAGGGGATGAAAAGCGTATAGACGAAACTGTTGGGGCTAGGAACCTAAAACTTTGTATGCGATTTTCTTTCAGAAATTATTTTTTGAAATTCAACCCCTAAAGGGAGTGAAAAATGTATAGCCGAAATCATTAGAGCTCAAAACGTGAAATTTTGCATAAAGTTGTCTTTCTTGGGAAAAGAGCTCACTAAAAAAGAGTTTTTTTGCAATTTTACCCTTAAGGCGGTGAAAAGTGTATAAACGAAATAACTGAGCCTGGGAACGACCATTTTAGCACAAGGTCGGCTTTCTTGGGATACCCCAAGATTTTTTTCTTAGTGCTCGCTTACCAAGTACTATGAAATAATTTTTGGCAATCTAAGGGGATGAAAAGTGTATAACCAAAGACACAAATATTGTATACCGATCTGTTTTTGGGATAAACGCCCACTAAGAAATAATTTTGGGCAGCCCCAAAAAGGTGAAACGCATATAGTCCAAGACACCCACCCTTTTTTTTTTTTTTTTTTTTTTTATGGGTGGGCTATGGTAAGCGCACGCGCGGTGTTGTCCGTCCGGGGCGATGAAAGGACGGCGCGCGGGACCATAACCCACCTGTACCCACGTCACCTCGCTGTTGGGCCGACCACCGGAGCAGATGTGACTTGTCATCAGTGGTCGGCCCGACGGAATACCCTTTCGGGTAACCTCTCACCTCTCGACGTACTGGGACGTCGGTCGCCATCGCGCGGTCAGCCTCTCTGCGGGTGACGAACAATTCCCCGGTCCGATCACCCGCGGCCTCGGCTAGGGCGGCATTAGGCGCAGATATTCGCGCCTGCGCCGCCCGAGTCGCCGGCGGCGGAACGTGTCGCCGAATAGGAGCTCTACTCGCACACGATCCGCCGCCTCCTTCCGTGAGATAACGGCCTCACAGAAGGCGGCGACCGTGTCCCAGTTCCTGACGCTGACGAGCATCTCCCTGGCGATGGTCGGCAGCGCCAGGTCGGCACCGATAATCGCGACGAGTTCACGGCGCTCCCCCTCCCACGCAGCACACTCCTCGAGCATGTGCTGCGCCGTGTCCTCGTCGCAACTGCAGTGGTGGCAGGACGGTGTGCTCTCCCTCCTGACAATCTTGTGCAGGTACCTACTTCCCGAAGCAACCGTGCCCTGTCAGCACCTGCACCAGTCGGAAGGAAAGCACCCCATGCGTCCGCTCCAACCACTCCATCAGCACCGGCCGGAGAGCCTCGACGGTCCTGACACCGTACCGAGGACTCTCCAGCCGGACTGCCCAACGGGCAATGACTTCTCGGCGGGCGTCGACCCGCCAGGCGGTGATCTCTTTGATGGAGACCATGCCGCCGCGGGCGCGCGTCTCCGACACCCGCCGATAAATGTCGGCGAGCATCTCCGCCTCCAGATGCCTCTGTCGCCACCGTGCGGTAACCCCGTATGGCCCTGATCGCCATGACCCTCTGTGGTCGCCACAGGAGGGCCCTAAGACGGACGGTCAGGGACCCCGCCCACACCGGTGCTCCATACAGGGCCATCGACCGGACCACCCCCCCGAGAGTTGCCAGGCGTGCCGCCTCCTCTAGCGTCCCACCCTGGGCTGTGACGAGTGTATCGTCGGCGTAGCAAATTACGCCCAGCCCGGGTGGGAGGCTTCCTCTCAACGCCCAGTCGTAGCCGATGTTCCACAGGGTCGGACCCAGAACCGACCCCTGTGGGACACCGCCCGTCATGGGCGTTCGCACAACGTCCCCTACTCGGTCAACGTAGAGGACGCTGCGCCCCTCCAAGTAGTCTGCCACCAGCTGCCTGAGGTACACGGGCACCCCGTGATATCTCATCCCCTCCCTGATGCAGCTGAATGGCAGACTGTTGAAGGCGTTGGCGATGTCTAGGGACACCGCCAACAGGACTCCTCCGGCGGTGACGGCCTCCGCTACCACGGCCTTCAGGCGCAGCAGGGCCGCGATCGTCGAACGCCCTCTCCGAAAACCAAACTGGGCGTCCGACAGATCGGGCCCGACCCCGACGAGGTGCCGCTCGATGCGGGCAGCCAACACCCTCTCCAGCAGCTTGCCCGCATCATCGAGCAGCACGATGGGCCTGTAGGCCGAGGCCGACTCGGGAGACCGTCCCGGCTTCGGCAGGAGAACCAGCCTCCCCTCTTTCCAGCATCCAGGGAACTGCCCGGACGTCAAACAGGCGTCGAACAGTCCCCTGAGGCGTGGTCAGGTGCTCGAGGACCAGGGCCAGCACACGGTTCGGAATACCATCGGGCCCGGGGGCGGTGGAATTCACTCGCATACGCGCCACCGCCGCCCCCATTTCCAGCTCCGTGATGGGCGGAGCACTTTCATCTTCGGCCTCCCGGTCGCTGTCCGGCGAAGCCATGACCGGGGGCGTGTGCTCCGCCCGCCGTGGAAAGAGGTCCTCGACAACTCTGGTGAGGAGGCTGGGCTGAAGAGTCTCGGTGAGGGGGGGGGGGGGGGGGGCGCCCGCGGAGCTTGTTCAGCGCCGCGAGGAAGGGGCGACCCCAGGGGTCACGCTCGAGACTGTCCAGCATCTCCCGCCGACTAAAGTCCTTGGCGGTACGGACGGCCAGCCTGAAGGCAGACCGCGCACTGCGGTAAGCCTCGTACAGCTGGCCCTCCCGCTCAGCGTCGCGGTGGCGCGCTCGGCTGCGGGTATAGGCCCTCCGGGCACGTATGCACGCGGCCCGAAGGTCCGCCAATTTTCGGGACCACCAGGGGACCGCATTCTTTGGGGGCAGATGCCGCACACGGGGCATGGCCGCATCGCAGATTTGCGTTAACGCACAGCGGATGCGACCAGCCTCGGCATCCACCTCGTCCGCCTGGGGCGGTGAGGACAGCCACGACTGAACGATGGCTGCCTCCGCCAACAGGTCCCGATCCAATCGACCCACAGCCCACCGCGGAAACGCAGGAGCTCCGTCCGCCGTGTGACCCCTGCTGGGCTGCAGGAGGGTCCGGGAGACCTCTATCCGGATGTATCGGTGATCGGATAGGGTTTCAACCTCCTCCTGGACGCACCAGCTCCTCACACGTGCTGCGACATTAGGGCTAGCGAACGACAAGTCCACTATCGACCCGCCCTGCTGCCGCACGCACGTTTGCACCGAGCCCCTGTTCAGCAAACAGAGGCCCAGTGCCGCCGCCCACTCTTCGACCGCCCGCCCGCGGTCATTCGTCCTGGGGGACCCCCACACCGTGGACTTGGCGTTGTAGTCCCCCATGACGAAGACCTGGCGCGGTGCCAGTCGCCGTATCGAGGCCCCCAGGATGGTGAGGAAGGCCCCGAAATCCGTCGCGCTCCTGTTAGGGGAGAAGTAAACACCAAATAGCGTAACCTCTCCCCATTCCGTCGCGACATATCCATCGCCCCTGTCCTTGAGCAACAAGGGCGGGGAATGCCACGACGTGGAGGCGACGATTGCCACAGAGCCGTCACTGCTGCCCAGCCAATTGGGCCGGTCAGGCACCACGTACGGCTCCGCGGCTACGGCTGCACCGATCAACCACTCCGCCATGGCTTGCAGGAAAACGTCCTGTGCCTCGGCGGCGTGGTTGAGGTTGGCCTGCAGGAGGTGGTAAGATTCGGTCGCCATTAGTGGGCCGTATCCATTACCTCCTCCACGCTGGCGGGCGATCGGGTCGCGCTAGGGGCGGCAGCGGCCGGGATCGTCGGGCCGCTCCGCCCCTTTGGGGCCGAAGCCGGGAGTCTGCACTGCCTGCCCCCCATGCGGTGCTTGGCGGACCTATTGCCCGCCGCACACGCGGGGCAGTGGGGAGTGGCGGCGCACGATGCCGCCTTTTGCCCGGGTTGACCGCAGCGGAAACAAAGGTCGCTGCAGTCAAAGCAGTTAGTGCATGTCGGCCGAGTGTGTCCGACCGCCATGCACTTGTATGCACCTCGCAGGCCGGGACTCCAGCACGGTCACCCGCGCCGAGCTCCAGCCCACGAGGAGCCTGCCTGAGCCGGCCAATTGCTTGGCCGACTCCACCGGGCACTGCACCCAGGCAGCACCAACGCCGCCCGGACCAGGGCGGATAGCGCCAATTCGGACGGTGTCCATGGGACATCCGGTTTTCGAGACGATGGCCTCCCGGATGTCATCCACCGTCACGGAGTCGTCCAGACCCGTGACCCGCAGTTCCGCACACTTGACGGGTCTGGCGATCTTGACGCCATCCTCCGCAGCAAACAAACCCCTCAGCTTCGCGGCCATGCTATCGGCCGTCTTGGCGCCCTCGGCCCCAGGGAACTCTAAAATCCGAGCCCCTGTCCGGGCCTTGCGGGTCCTGGCTTCGACGCCTCCTAAATCGGAGACGTCAAGCTCTCGCCGGGCGCGACGTAAGACGGCCTCATAGCTGAGGCCGTTCTCGGCCGCCTCAGGCAGGACGGTGGTCACCACCGCTGCTGACTTCGGCGGCCGGAGCCTCCTGCGCGACCCCTCATTTGCGGCTCCTGCTTTGGGAGCGGAGACTTTGGCGGCGCTTTTGGCCTCCGCTCTCCTTTTCTGACCACGACTTTTCCGGCTACGCTCAGCCGTCTGCCAGCCCTCTTCGGGCGCAGCAGGGTCGCCCGGCACAGCAGTCGCGGTCACGGCTGTGCTAGCCGCCGCCGACGGTGCAATTGCCAGCGACGGCTTAAGTCCAGTCTTGGCAGGAGCCGATGCCGCCTTCTTCTTGGCGGCGGGCCCCTTCGGCTTCGGTCCAGTGACGGCCCCAGCGTAACTCCCTACGCGCCCACCCTGGCAGGGTAACGCGGCAGGGGCTGACGCCACGACCTTCGGCCTGTTCGCAGCAAGCGGCGGCCGGAGACGGGGCTCCGGAGGCAGGGACAGTCTCTCCTCCAAAGCCGCCATGCACGCGTCGAGCATTTTGCCCACAACCTCTACTATGGCGCGCATGGTCAGGTCCGGCATGCCGTCCACAGCGGGCAGCGGGACCGCTTCGACGGGCTGGGTCCTCTTAGGGCTCGCCGCAGCGCGAGTTTGCGCAACGGGGACGGTGGGGGCGGCGGCAGGGCTGGCGCTTGTCGACGGTGCAGTTTGCATCAGCTGCGCAACCTGGCGACGCAAGTCGGCCATTTGTTTGGCCAGCTGGCGATTTGTCTTTTGCACCGTCGACAACTCCTTCTCCAAGGTCCTGTTTGTTTCCTGCAGGCCTGAAACTTCGCCACTAAGGCGGGCATTTTCGGCATGCAGGGTGGCCACATTAGGGGCGTCGCCTGCCACAGCGGGCTCGGCAGCCGCGGCGCCAGTGGGAGAGACGTCCTTCAACACCCTCATCATTCTCGCGGCTGCCGCCTCGTTGGCCCGTTTGCGAGCCTCAGCCTCTCGCTCCTGCATTACTGGAGAAGGAGTCCCAGTTCTTGCCGCCACCGCAGCCCCACGCCCTCCGCGCCCTCTGCGTGAGGTCGCCACCTTAGGAGGAGGCATGATGTCTCCGCTCCCCTCCGAGTCAGATGAGGAGCTGCCACTCTTGTGCAGAGGGCGCTTCCGCACCTGTGGGGGAGGGCCTCCTCCATCGCCGCCGCCAGGATTGATGCCGCAGGCCCTCCGACGGCCCGAGCGGCCGGGTTCTCCTTCGTGTTGGACGGTCCTGCGGCACTGCCGCCCTCGTCCAAAGACACCCAACCTATATAACATCATTATTATTATTATACACATGTATCTCCGATTCACGGCTATCTCCCAAGGGAAGATACCCGGTCCTTTGAAAGGCTTACATGGGGATATGGATCCAACACTATTATTATTATTAACATCATTAAATCCTAATTACTTTGGCTCAACGTAATATGTAGTTACTCTTCTACCATCGTAGATATATTGCAAAGGTTCTAGCAAGATTTTATGACTTATGCCTGGCGGACTACATTGTTGGCCAGACGGCATCACCAATTGGTCCAGGTCGATGTAAATCTTTGTCTTAGTAGTATTTTGCGAAACCCTCGAGCAATGAACGCATGGTAATATTCTTAGCCGCTACCAGACAGTAAATTACAATCAAGGTAGTAATCCAATTTTCTATCTCTACAAATAAATAAATTTGAAGCGTCTGTTTGTCTGTCAAAATAATAAGCTTCATTTATGCTCACACAATTGGCTGGAGCAATTGTGAGAATTTAGTTGATTTTAATATCATTTCACTAATGGAAAGTTATTTTTAAGCAATTATTTAAATTCTTTCATCAATGGAAAGTTACGTTAACAGCGAGTAACATAGGCAATTTCTATCTCTGATATTTCTATGGGATTTGATTAATATAATTTTGTTTTCATCATGTAAACTTATAATATCAGCGAGTAACATAGACATTTTTTATCTCGGCATTCGCATGGTAATGGGGTCTACGTGGGTGAAACTGTGGGAGGTTGATCGATATTATTCTTATTTCACCAATGGAAAGCTACATTAACAGGAACTAAGGAAAGCAACATTTCCACGGGAATCTGAACTACAACTGTGTAAGTAATATTCAAATGTGAAAGTTTGTGAAAATATTTGGATATTTGTTACTCAATCACGCGTAAACTATTGAGCAGATTTGGATGAAAATTGACACATAAATAGAGTATTTCTTAAATTAAGAAATATAATACTTATTATGTCGATAATATTATCTGAGATAATAGTTCAATATGCAATTTAGTTTTTACGCGGGCGAAGTCGCGAGCAAAAGCTAGTGTGTATATAAAAACTAAATTGTATTAAACTTATACCCAATTTTGCTTAAAGTTTATAGTTCATACTTTAAAATTGTTCGTAAGGTAACTTAAACTCTTTTGCTTCCGAGATAATATTTCAAACATGCCTTTTGTAATGTTTACATCACCACTTACAACGACCAATAAATTAGTTTAGATTGTTGGTCGTTGTCTACTTGTGATAACGATTATAACGCTTGTAAGCAAGGAAGACGGGGAAAGACAGGGTTGTAACTAGCGTAGCTTTTTTTTATGGGTGGGCTATGGTAAGCGCACGCGCGGTCCATTCCGTCCGGGGCGACGAAAGGACGGGCGGCGTAGCGTAGTAGTAACTAGCGTAGCCTAATAAACCGTTCTATAAATACTACTACAATCTAACTCTGACTTTGGTTTTTTTTCTTGTTCCTATCGACCAAATGATCCTTCTTTTGTGGGTGGGCTCACACGTCGTCCAATTCGTCCGGAGTGACGAAAGGAGAACGCGCGGCCCTATAATCCACCGTATTCCCTTCGTCATTGGGCCGACCACTGGTACCGAGTTCCTTATTGTACGTGGCCAGCCCGGCGGGATACCCTTTTGGGCACCCTCCCTCCCGAACTCCCCTCCAGTCAGTCAGTTACCGTCAAGCGGTCAGCCTCTCTGCGGATGCCAGACTATTCCCCGGTCCAGTCCCCCACGGCCTCGGCTAGGGCGGCATCAGACACAGGTACTTACGCCTGCGTCGCCCACGTCGTCGGCGGCGGGTCGTGTCGCCGTAGAGGATTTCTTCACGCGCACGCTCCACCGCCTCCTTCCGTGAGATGACTGGCTCACAAATGGCGGCGACCGCGTCCCAGTTTCTGACGCTGTCGAGCATCTCATCTAGCGATGGTCGACAGCGTCATGTCGGCACCGACGATTGCGACGAGTTCAAGGCACTGCTTTGCCCACGCGGCATACACCTCAAGCGTGCGCTGCGCCGTGTCCTCGTCGCAATCGTAGTGGTGGTAGAATGGTGTGCTCTTCCTCCTCACGACCGTCTGCAGGTACTTGGCGAAGCAACCGTACACCGTCAATACCTGCACCAGTCAGAAGGAAAACACTCCGTGCCGCCGACCCCATCATTCCATCAGCACCGGCCGGAAGGCCTCGGCGGTCCGAACACCGTACCGAGGCTTCTCCAGTCGGACTGCCCAACGCACCTCACAGCGGCCCGCCAGGCGGCCAGCTCCTTGAAGGAGACTACGCCGCCTCCCGCCTGTGTCTCTAACACCCGCCGGTAGAGCCCGGCGAGCATTTCCGCCTCCAGGTCCACCACCAGGCCCGGATGCTGATGGTAATCGAATTGACGGTGATCGTGGCGTCAGCGGGTGTACCATTGCGGGGCCCATGGAATAACAGGGCCTCAGTCTTGTTTACGGCCACCCTAAGCACCAATAGCATCCTAAATTCAACAGATAACGTAATTGACCTAAATTGGCTTCATATGTCGTAAGTTCATTTACCCTAAAATACTAGTTATTTACTGATATTCGAAGATAATTACTATACATCGGTAACTGCAGATAGACTGTGTACCTGCTGTAAATGATAATAAAACTATCAGAAATTGGAGTAGGCAATGCCCATGTTTATTGTAATATCGATATTTATATATTTTATCTTATCAAAGAAGTTTTTGAAAACATTTAGATCACATGCGGGCGTGTAGGTAAGCGTTTAGATAAAATTGTGTTTGTTATCTTATAACTAAAATAAGATTTATTATTGTTGTCGTTGACCCAGACGTTTGTCGATTAAGGTTAGATGTTTATTATTGTTTAAGTATTGATAATGGTTGAGCAGAATTAAGATTGCACAACAATTTCACAATCAGAGGGTTTCATAACAGACTAGCAAATTTCTGCGTGTTCCCAGCATAGTTCCCATGCCTGTGGTAGTATAATATTATTAAAATCGGTCCAACCGTTTTGAAGATTATCCGAAACAGACAGACAAAAATATCAAACCGGGTATTAGGCATAGGTGTCGTGTAAATAACCGTGTGAGCCGGAAAAGAAATACGTATTATTTAAACATTACAAACAGACACTTCCATTTTTATTATTTGTATAGATAATATAAACAAACAAAGAATAATAATCATATCGAACAGAGTAATCAATTCGTAGCCAAGTAGGTCACGGATTAACTTACATTTTTGTTACATATTTAGATTCATTTGAATATTAATAATTGTTGACTTTATTTATTTCTTGTTTTGATAAAGAAATATAATCTTTAATAGAAACAGGTATTCTAATATCTAATCACATTATTTTTGTTTTGTATGTGTTTGTATACGTAGTTTTTGTAAAGTATCGGAGTATAAATTAATACAATTCACCGATCCACTCTTACTCGAGGGTGTCGTAAAAGATGAATAAATGTTTCTAGTAAATATCATCACAAAACAAGTGTATATGTCAATCTGTTTGCTTGATAATCGGCAATGTTTATTCTCTTTATGGAAGAGATCTGAAGCCTGGCCCTAGTGCCAACATTATGGGCTGCTGAAGAAATCATAGTTATCTCACTTAGTTTTCTACTTTACCCCCTTGAAAAGACCTCTCGTTAACACGTCAAGATAACCAATGATAGCATAGTAACACATATCATGCTATTTATATAATATCTTCGTTGTTTGTTACTGATTTCAATGATAAGAAATATAGGTAAATACAATGTAAGTATATACTTTTTTCAGTAAAGTCCCAAACGAATTATATAGTATAACAAGATTTATTAGCATATTATGCGGGTTCGCGTTCGATATTTTCGATGGTCCTTGAACAATAATTGTTATCGAGTTTCACCAACAGAAAATTCTCAATTTTCTATTGTATACTTATTACAGACAATTATTTTATACGCCCGTGGTGACTGACGGATTGAAAATAAAATGTGCCATCACCCTCACTTTCTCATCGTAGTCGTAAAAATCAGTTGAGGGGTTACCGGAAGAATAGGCAGCGGTACTTTTTTTGGGAAACGCATAACACCAACGTCAAGTACTTCTTTTTTTTTGCTGTGGAATGTACAGCTGTTAGCTGCAGATGGCTTTGACAGCTTGACGCGGCCTATAAGTTATGTGAGCGCTGAGGGCTCTCAACGACGACGACCTCGACCTGGGATGTCGCTGGAGGCAAAGTGCGCGTGCCCATGTTAGAATTTATGACTTTTACGCGACGCGGTTTCGCACCTCGACGGCGTGGACGGAATCACGGGTATTTACGTGTAATGGCCTGTCGAGCCGTGTACGATCCACGTTGAACGAACGTAATGATTTAGTCCTCTTCGTTGAGAACGTGTCGAGGACGTCGTATGAAAACGTCAAGCTTCCAAACCCCTGTGTAATACCTATAGGTATTTCAGAGTTTAAACTACCTAGCGTTCAACTGAATGCTTGTAATATTGGTTATTGTATAAGAAAACCATACATTTTTACACGCTTGATCTCTGTTTACAAATAAGGAATGAATAACAAGATGCGAGACTGAACTTAATAAAAATGATTATTTCTGCTGCTATTATTCATGTGTTTGTAAACATAATATAAGACGTCTTTCGTCACGACTTTCATTATCGTGTATGTAATAAGGACCGAAAGACCGAAACTATTAACATCCAACGTGCTACTTCAAAACTCATTCTTTATTACCTACGTATATTCTCGTCAGTTCAAAGGATACTGAATATAAAAAATGAGTTCAGTAGTTTCTCGTACATTGTTATACCAATCCGTATGCCTAATTTATTCATGACTAGCAACTCGCCCCCTCGCTTCGCTTCGGTTTTAATCGTTTTACCCGTGTAGTTCCCGTTCCCTTGGGAATACCGGAATAAAATATAGCCTAGTTTACGCCCTGATATTATAGCTTTCCATTGGTGAAAGAGTTTTTAAAATCGGTCCAGCCGTTTTGAAGGTTACCCGGAACAAACAAACAGACAGACAGACAAAAATTTTTTAATCTGTATTTTAGGCATAGGTGTCGTGCAAATAACTGTGTGAGCATGAAAAAAGCCTATTATTTTGACATTATACAAACAGACACTCCAATTTTATTTATTGGTATAGATAAATGTACAGATTTCATTATAATTTTATATTTAAGTTATAACAAATACTTAAGAGTTAACATATAAGGTCAATTTATAATTCTATAAGATTAAAACTGGAGAGAATTTGAGTCATCCATTATATACAATAACGCATAGGATAATATTATGTGTCATGAGGATGCGATGACAGATAATAATGAATAGACGTAAACATAATAACACTACAAAAAGGCAAATCCAAACAATAACGTAGGTTAATCCTTGTGGTGAAATGACTTACCTTTTATACTAGCTAGCTAGCTGTCACGCGTATATTGTGCCAACCAAATAAGTATTATAGCAATTTAGGTGAAACTCTGGATATAGATATTATGTAATAATAATTTATTACTTACACTGCCAGCTACAGATCCACAGAAGAAATTAAATAAAAAGGTGTTTTTATCTGAATCCGGTTTATTGAATGCTTGTTTTGTTGATTCAAATGTAGTCCAATATATGGCTGAAAAAAGAAAAGTATATATTATCATAGGGTATATATTCATGACTCCCTTTCACGCACATGGACACTGTAAAATATAACTAAGGCATAATAATATGTAGATAATATCTATGCCCACCAGTATGGGCTTAATTAACCCACGTGATCAGGCATAGTTGATCAATTTCCCTCCCATTGTGAAGAGGTTCGAGCCCATTGGTGGGACATATTTAAGTTGTCACGATGATGTTTTAAATACAGTCACACAACTATAATAAAATTGAATTAAATATTATTACTCTGACTGAGGTATATTAGATTCTATCGATCTGTGTAATGTGAGTAGGTAATTACAATTTCTAGGAGCTTTAGAGTACTTAACAAATTTTCTTTACACTTACTTAATGAACATATTTAGAAACTTGCCTGAAAATGGTACATCCCTTAATAGAGTAGATCCTAATCCTCTAAACAAAGATCTATAACCTTCATATTTTATAACTTGGCGTAGTGCCGAGGTAATTTCTGCAACAAAAATAGAGAGAATTATATTAAAATAAAGCTTAAATTGGTCCATTGGCTTTCCCAATGGACTCTTAATAAATATTAAACCCATTTGTAGACAAAGCTTAAATAATTACTTTTCATGGTCCCCATAAAGATAATACCTCGAGTTAATAAATTTAGTACAGAAACGAAACTTAGACACTAGAAACAAGATAGGCAATTAATACATATCCATTCAACATCCTCGACACGTTCTCGACAAGGACGATAACATCACATTTGCTCAACATAGAGCATACATGGCCCGCGAGGTCATAACAAGTAAATACTCGCAGTTCCGTCCTCGTTGAGGCGCGAAACTGCGTCGCGTAGGTCATTAATACTAACGTGGGCACGCCCACTTTCCCTCCGGCGACGTCCCGAGCAGTCGCTTAGTTTATTTTCACAGGGTTGAGAGCCCTCAGCACTCTCCCATAGTCCACGTCAAACTGCCAAAGCCATCTGTGGCTAACAGCTGCACACTCCACAAAAAAGTCTACTTAACAATTATTTAGGACTCGTGATATCTAGATAATTGCTGACAAGATTTTATTCTCTAAGCTTTATAAATGAGTATAATACCTGCATAAGTTACTTTCTTGGACTGCATTTTTGTCCGAATAAGTTCTAATGGACTGACTATTGTCACTGCTATTGTTCTAGCTGTAGCACCAGCTGTCAACGGTATCCACATTGGTTGTCTTACTGAAAACATATTAGGAGCAATATATATGGTATACTTATCATCATCATCTCAGCCCATATGTCTCACTGTTGAGCTCAGGCTTCCTTTATGAGAGGGCATGAGAGGGCATTTACCTACTAATACCATGCTTTGGCATAGGGTTTATTTCGAGTTTTCCTTCTCTTGCATTGCAATATGCATATCCCTTAGTCGTCTTTTATGACACCCACGGGCAGGAAATAAGGTAGTGAACATCTTTTATTTTTTTGCCGGCACTTAGGAAATGATTCTTGTATTGTGGAGAACTTTACAAACATATAATTAACGGACAAAAATTACATCCAGACTCAAAACAACAATTTGTGGATCACACAAAATGTTACCCTGCATGGGATTTGAACCCCTAACACCGCCGCAAAAAGGCCAGTATCCAGTGTATTAACTACTACACGCCATCTTCGTGGTCAATTGTATTCTTACTCAGTCACCACAAGGATACTTGCTTATATTTTCTCTTAATTATTATATTTCTTAGCTATTTAGAAAAATAGCTAAACACTACACGGTGTATATACTCTTATAAGAAACAAAAATAAGTAAACAGATTGCATTATATAACTTTTTTTAAATTGACACACAATTTCACTTATATGTATGTTTGGGGGCATAATAAGTGTAGTCCCTTATAAAATAAATAGTATTGAACTAATCAAGACTATGTGCTATATCTATACTCAACTAATACTAATCTCTAACTTTATGCATACTTAAAAATATAGTCATCTGAATCATTTATATGTTACGAGTTTTTTTTTCACTGTGTACATATATCCTGACAGTATTCTTTGCATATATCTGGCATAATGGTATTTTATACCTTAGTAAATTATTCTAATTGAAACCATATTATCAGTTTAGATTTTATGATACCTTAAATATAATAAACAAGAAATTGAAGCTGCACAGTAATATAATTAAAATATTATTTTCACATATACATATATATTAGCACCTTCGACCATCTTCGCTCGGCTTCGGTTTTAGTCACCTACCCGTATAGTTTCCGTTCCCATGGGAATATTGGGATAAAATATAGCCTAAGTTACTCCTTATATAGACAGCTACTTGGTACTAAAATATTATCAAAATCGGTTCAACCATTCAAAATGCCCTAGTATTATGACATTACAAACAGATACTTCAAGTTTATTCATTTTTATAGATTACGCACAAATGCCAAAAATTGCCTTTAAAAAACCAAATGTAAATCAGTTGCTATAAAAAAAAACCATGTTATGTCATTAACGGTCTACAATGTCTACATAAATATTAGCAAAACAACAACCTTGGAATGAAGGTTGCTTATATAAACAGCTACCCAAACTAACAATAACAAAGTGTAATGAATGTCTCACAAGAATAACTATTTTATAAGGAAAATAAGGATTACTATGAAGTTATTATACTATTTAATTATATATAATATGAATATTAATTATTTTATAACATGAATATTAACACGTTTGCTGCGGGAAAACACACAAGCGTGTTTTTGATAACACACACGCGTGTGCGGCGATTACACGCCAGGCGTGTATGCGGTAGATACACGTGTGTTATGCCGCATCGTAATGTACCTGTATGCGATATATGACAGCAGTCAAGGCGTTAATGATTTATTATATAAAATTTCTGTGTGGTGACATAATACAATTTACCAACTCAAAGATACTCAGAAGTATCTTTTAATCTGCCTCTCAATATCCACTATTGGACATATGTCTCTTCAAGTGAGTTAATACCATAATCACCATGCTTGGCAAGGGATTGGTGATCACAGTTATATGCCGTGTTTGCCGTAAAAGTGCTTCTATTCATCCCCTAGAAATCTCTCAGTCAATTTTTACAACTCTCACAGGAATTTTATTTCTTATCAAATTTCTGTGTTTTCTATTTTTTGATAACACACGCGTGTGCGGCGATTACAGGCCAGGCGTGTATGCGGCTGCACACGATTGCGTGTGGTGGCTCACCGCTTCGTAATGTACCTGTATGCGATATATGACAGCAGTCAAAGTGTTAATCTGTCACTATCTAAGAGAAAAAGCAACAACAATGAATATAAACATAGAGAATAATTTCTACATAATCATAAATGTGCTTCCAATGTTTTAAATTATTTGTATTACATTTTGTCTTCCGTAGGGTGAAAGATTAGGAATACAGTTCACCATTCACTATCTTGCCCGTGGATGTCGTAAAAGACGACTAAAGGATATAATATGCATATATCAACTATGCAAGAGAAGGAAAACTCGAAACAAAACCCTATACCAAACTGTCTGACCAGCATGGCATAGTAAAGTCAATTTACCTCCTATTGTAGAGGTGGCTAGAACTCAGCAGTAGGATGTACATGAGCCGAAATATTGAATGATGAAATTTTGTATAACATTACTTACAGTCTGCAGTCTTATTATTGTAAAATGTTTTCATTCTAACTCTCAATTGTTCATAGGTCACAAAATAAATAACAGTACATGGAAGAGCTAGTACTAGAGTAGGACTTAGTCCCGACCATAGCGCCGGTACTCCTTCTAACTTTGCTATTTTGTGAAATGCATCCTGAAATCACATAATATCATAAACAAATAGTTTCATACTTTATAGTACAGATACTAAGAATATGAGGACTTACAAATGTTCCATGGAAATGTACACGGCGAGGCAACCATGCAGGGTCCCCACAAGGACATAAATGTTCCATAAGACCATTGCAATAAAGGTAACATTTATTCGAGAGTAATGCCTTCTGCTGAGCTTGTAATCTAATTTTAACCACATCAAGAGGAGTCACTGTAAACATATGTAAAACACTGTAGTATTTTAATCAAAACGTCTTTAAAGCTACTTTATAATTATTATTACGACATACTGAACAGCGAGGTTATAAGGGCACCGGAACATGCTGATGCCATTTGCTGGAATGGAGTTATTCGGAATTGAGGATCGTCTTCTCGTATCATGGCATCAGCTTTATTATACAAATATAGAATATTTAATTAATTACGTTCAGAGCACATTTGAATGCTATCGGCATTTAGACTTTGCACATCAAGTAAACTAATGGCCCAATGTTTTTCCGAATTTTTGCTACAACTACGAGCCACAATCTGTCATTTTGACATTCATATATCATCAAATTGTCAAATAATACAAATGTCAAATTTCTTTATTTATTTTTTTCTTTTTTAATGGCAATCTGCCGACATTCCCCATCAGCAACTTTTAATTTCTTTATTGATTCGTTTACTTTTTTCGCAATGTGCCAATCAGCAATGTGGTTGGCGACTGTCAAAGTAGCGCTAGCATAGCTTTACCCAAAACTCCTGTCGCCCAAAGGTCCTGTCAAAGAGTAAAGTCCTCTATAGTATTAGTAGCGATGGGTATAATTATAATTCGCATCATTTAATTCGAATAACTCGAATAAGGCTATTGACTCGTTTATTCGAATCGCCTCTGACCGAAACCGAATCAATTCGTTAACTCATATCGTGCCCGCAGCGCGGGCGGCCGCGGCGGCGTGTCGATCAGTCGACTCGGCTTGATTGGACATTCACACAGTATTTGATAGGACCGAAAAAAATTCCCTCTGCTGTTTTTATTAGCTTTTTTCGATTAAGTTATTTAATTTTAATTAATGCATACGCATTTAAAATGCACGAGTAAAACACCCACGTGTCAAATTGAAGTACTTTTTTTTATAAAAATTATTGAACTTTACGTGACCTTTAACTTTAAAAAATAAAATTAATTCTGAAAAGTAACTATCCAAGTTAATTGATAAAACATCTTTAGGCGCATGATTTTCAATTTAAATTTTTCGAAAATCACCTGTGGATATTTAATTTTCTTTTTTATATTTTCGTTATTATTATTAAATTTTAATTTAATTAATTTTTTCGATTAAGTTATTTAATTTTGATTAATGCATACGCATTTAAAATGCACGAGTAAAAGACCCACGTGTCAAATTGAAGTACTTTTTTTTATAAAAATTATTGAACTTTACGTGACCTTTAACTTTAAAAAATAAAATTAATTCTGAAAAGTAACTATCCAAGTTAATTGTTTTAAATAAATATGGTCTGATAAAACATCTTTAGGCGCATGTTTTTCAATTTAAATTTTTCGAAAATCACCTGTGGATATTTAATTTTCTTTTTTATATTTTCGTTATTATTATTTTTTTCTCCTTAAAAACACAAAAGTGGGACTTGTGACTAGGACAGAAAGATAGCTCCTAATAGAGGTGTGTAGTTCCGGATCGTAATATTTCCAGGAACTATGTCCACCGTCGGAACTATGTCGGTCCAATCCGCGGTGTGAAATTAAACAGTTCCACATGTCCGAGGAACTGTCATGTGCGCCGGAACGAATTGTCGAACATGTTACGAACCGACTACGGAGCCGACCGACTCCGTCCGAGTTATCACGAACCGACCAAGGACGAGTATAGTTGGAATGTTATGATACTTTTTATGTTATGCAATTATGATACACAATGCGAATATTACACTTTGCGTTAAAGACGACAATTGATTTATTCATATTTAATTTTAGTTTTTCGCTCGCTAATGACCTTGACTTCCGATAAGAGCTCCATTTCGTTTAAATAAATGTTTCGTTAATTTTCATTATTTTGAATTTTAATTTATGTGAACTTTTTATATCTACAGTATAATTTGATGACGGTTTTAGTTTTAAGAATGTATAATGCCTACTTATTGTTAGATTTTTTATTTCAATTAAATCGAAGAAGAGTTTGGAACTATTTAATTATCTCCACTGACACTGCTTATACAATCAGTGGACATAATTAAACAATTCCTGGACATAATTTAACCGTTTCTAGACATAATTAAATAGTTCCATAAAAGTCAAACATTTGAAGTAATCTGATCTGAACCTGTGGAACTAGATAGTTCCGCGAACATGATTCCCGGACATAGTTCCGATAGAGAAGTGAATCGTTCCATGTTCAATCCACTCCAGGACATGGTTTGCGCATGTCTAGCTCCTAATAAAGCCTATCGACAATAAAAAAACTATGTTCCACTTCTGCGGCCTTTGAGAGAAATTGAATTTTAAAAAACATTGTTAGGGTTGTCACTCTGCTTGACCTTAATTAATTTTGTTTCGAACTATATATTTTACAGTAAGTTATCTCATTAATATTTAAAATTAAATTACATGTTTGGCAGTTCTGATAGGTTATGATAGGTAGGTCGTAAGCTTTTTATTTAGGTGGCGGGCTATAGAATGGTCACAACCCCTAAAATACCCCAAATATATACTACTGTAACTTAACCTGGGTACTTACATAACCAATAAATACGTTCGGGCTTGTGTTATGTTCTCATCAAACACTGTACCACGTGTCAATTTCAAATGCTTTTTTTTTAAATTATTGAATTTTACATGACCTTTAACTTATAAAATATAAAATTAATTTTGAAAACGCAACGCACACAAACGCACTTTTGTAAAATCACCTCTGTATATTTAGTTATTTTTTTTTTTATTATTAGAGTATCTCCTAGTTTCACGGCTATCTTCCATATTGTTAAAAAAGGAAGATACCTGGTCTTTTGAAAGGCTTACATGGGGATATGGAGCAAACACGCAGAGGCCTTAGGAGAAATTTAATCTAAAATGGGATGGGACGTTTACCGATGACACTCCATGTCTGCACATAACACACGTGAACTGCCAACGGTAGGTGTAAAACTATTGTGTGATGATGGTATGTAATATATGATAATGGGGTTGGAGGTTAGATGGACTGGATTAATGGTAAACTATTGATTTAAAACTGTCGTCTGCCTTCAATACCTTCATGAAATTTGGCAGACGGTGACTCGCCAACTCACTGAATAGACCTCCCCGCCCCCCCAAACGGTCGCCACAGACACACAGACTACTGTTGCCCGTAGGCAACAGGGGGACAAGATTAGTGTAAGTGGCTTGGGGTGGCGAGCGGTGCGGCGCTGGTTTCAACATCAACAACAAGTCCCCGATAAACGGAAACCCACAGTGGTTTCCCCGTAGTTATGGCCTTGAAAATGATACTTCCACCCTCGAGCATAAAGCTCTGGCGACCCCTCTCTGACCAGCCGTTTAAGGCAAGTCATAGTTGAGAATCCTACGGGCACTCTTTGGTAGCCACTCCAGCCAGCCAATAAAGGCCAGCTGGATACGAGGCCCTGGCCGATTCTCTGGGGCACTCAGGACCGCAGTGTCGCCACTCACATTCAGCATGCCACAAGCTGCCCTGTGGTTATTAGAGTTATTATTATAGTTGTCGCAAAAGGTCATTTCTCTTTAGTATTTGAAACAGAACTATTTTTACGGAATCAGAAACCGTTATTATTTTTTTTTTCAGATTTTCTTTATTATTTTGACGTGACAACGTCTTATAATTCTAT
Organism: Lymantria dispar; assembly: GCA_032191425.1. Classification (NCBI taxonomy): domain Eukaryota; kingdom Metazoa; phylum Arthropoda; class Insecta; order Lepidoptera; family Erebidae; genus Lymantria; species Lymantria dispar. The sequence goes on along the minus strand of CM063449.1, from coordinate 13,273,544 downwards.
GGAGCCGGCTGCACACACGAAAAAAGATGACGTATGCGGCGTTACCTCGCTCTGAGGTGTTTCATTTAAGGCTTGATCCATACAAAATCTATCAAACAAATAAAATTAAAATTTTCTTTTGAAAAATGAAACCATTCCATCAGTATTTTCTTATGACGTTGTGACGTTCAACTATCATCAGTAAACCGACTTTACAGACAACCGATTTTTTTCCTTCTTAAATAGGTACTCAAAAGTGGGATTTGTTATTAGCACAGTAAGATAGCTCTTAAAAAGGACTCTCAGTAATAAAAAAAACACACGTTCTACTGACGCGGCCTTAGGGGGTAGTAGTAATAGACTATTCTGTTATAAGGTGAAATTGTACGGTATACGGTTGTTGCAAAAGATCACACAATTTATTTTTAGTATTTGAAATAAACTATTTTTAAGGTGTCCCACGTCTATGTAATCGCGTACAAACTCTTTGCAAATCTGACGATACTGCAGGCATTTGAGAAGTACCGGCGGTGGTGCAGTTCTCATCGTCATTCATCATTCGTGTACCAACATGAGGTTTGGCGCTCTCAAGTCCCCTTTCCATTAAGGCCTCTAGTTGGGGCTTGGATGAGCATCCTGCAGCAGAAAGGGCTTACCCTTTACCCCTGCCGAGGCAAAGTAGCATCACGGAACTTATTCAACTACATGGTAACAAACAAATTCTTCTTGGTCTGAAGTAAAATCCCCTGCGTTACCGGGTAGGCTACCGTGCCACCAAACAAAAATACCTAATAGATAGCTAGAACAACATAAACCCGAAAGCATTTATGCGTATGTAAGTAAACAGGTTAAGTTATATGTACATTTGGGGAATTTCAGCCAGTAAAAACTGTTACCGCCTTCACCGCGTGGAGGTACTCCCAGCTTATGTCATATTACATCCTTGCTAGCATAATAAAACGGCTTGCCATGCTTGGAATTTAATTTTACAGTCGTTATGGCAGAATCCATGGAGGACCTTGATCATTGAGGCACAATGCTCAATGATCTCAGCAGGGTATCCCAACTAGAGGGTTTACGAATGAACATGGACAAGACGAAAGTCATGTCAAATGCCCATGTCATTCCTGTACCGGTCCTAGTTGGCAATGCGATTCTCGAAGTTGTCGATCACTATATATGTTTACCTAGGACAAATAGTCCAGTTAGGTAGATTCAATTTCGAGAAAGAGATCAGCTGACGAATCCAATTCGGTAGGGCAGCGTTCGGGAAACTTAAGAGGATCTTCTCGTCCAACATACCTCAGTGTATGAAAACACAGGTCTACGACCAGTGTGTGTTATCAGTGATGACTTACGGCACGAAAACGTGGTCCCTAAATGTAGGCCTCATATCAAAGTTGCTCAGCGTGCTATGGCTATGCTCAGGATTTCTCTGCGAGATAGAATCCGGAATACGGAAATCCGCAGAAGAACGGGTATAACTGACATAGCATGAAGAATTAGCACGCTGAAGTGGCAATGGGCAGGCCACATCGCTCGAAGAACCGACAACCGCTGGGGAAGAAAGGTTCTCGAGTGGCGACCACGTATCGGACGACGCAGTGTAGGACGCCTCCCCACTAGGTGGACCGATGACCTAGTGAAAGTCGCTGGGCGTCGTTGGATGCAGGCAGCACAGGACCGCGTATTATGGCGCAACATGAGGTAGGTCTACGTCCAGCAGTGGATGGCAATAGGCTGAAATGATGAAAATGATATAAGAAAAAATATTTTAATAAAATAAATATTTTATTGACAGATATGAGTAGAAAGATTATCGTTTTAATAATATCTTAAAAAGCACTCCACGCTTTTTTTACAATAAAAAATATTTTTCTTATATACACTACCCTCAATTCAAATTTTTAATTTTTTCTATTTTTTAGTTGGATTTTCTTTAAAAGCGTATTTTTTTTAGTTTTTGTGAACTATTATTTATTTTTCTTTTTTTAGTTGAATTTTCGCTAATCCTGATTATCCTAGTAAGGATAACGGGTCAAACTGTTTAAAATATTGAATTGTCGTCGGTCCTTAATAAGTATGCCGAATTTCGAGTTAATCCGACGTTTTGAAGGGGGTCAAAATCATGTTCAAAGATTTCGTTACATACTAACATACATACGTCTGAAGCTAATAAAAGCGTATTAAAAAGAAGACAATATTAATCAACTACATAGTAAACATCAACAATAATAGTGTTGCAAGACTCCCAAAGATATTGTCACTCTACTGGCGATACGCCGATACCGATATTGAGGTACAGTTTTATTAGGTCTGTTTTCAAGATTTGGATATTTATTACTAGAATTACTAAAACTAGGTGTAGGAGCAATGTCATCAAAAAACATTAAAGGTAGTTACAGACTCATAGCTCTTACCAATCTCGAGATAAAGTGATTTGTTTCTTATCAAAACAATAGGTTTGCCAGCGTACGTTGACCTCTGTCTGCGTCCCGCGATGAAAACAATACCTACTGGGTCGAGTCGCATACATAAATAGTAATCTCCAAATTATTGTGGACGGGTTTCAAGAATGTAGTCTAGAGTATATAAACACTCTTAAGCGCACAAATACTCTGGAACACCAACTACAAGAAGCTCACAATCAGATATCTGAATTAGAAAACACTAAATTTAAGATGACGGCCTCACTAAATGTAAGTCTGTATGATGAGCTGGTTAGTAGTGCCCCGAACTTGGTTTCTGTTGCACCTGAGCTTTCCTCTATCTCACTTGACACAATTGATGAATTATTACCATCTGACATTGAGGTTCTTGTTGGGTGCAGCAGGAACTATACACTTAAAAAACTTAAAAAGTTTAAAAAATTTGTTAGAATAAATAGATATATTAAAAAAACCCAAAAACTTGTTAACAAGCACAGATTTTACATGAAAAATGTCAAATTAAATAAGGAACGGCTACAGTTGATTGACAAGCTTAATTTTTATGTAAATGAGTTAGAAAACAAAACCAAAAATCATAAAACTGATGTTCATGACTTCCAAACATATATCAATTGTCTCCAAGAAAAATTGGAAGTTATGACCACTAAATATTCTAATTCAGAAAAACTGGTTAGGGAGTATATGTCATCAATGAATAAATTAGTATTAGATAAATGCAATAAAGAACCTATTAATAATCATTTGAGCTTAGAACAGTTCTCTAATTTATATGTCTCGAGAACCAAACCATCTATTGTTAGCTTGCCAACTATGTCTTCTACTGACAGTTCCCTGCCGACAGCCGCTGATCCAATCACATCCCTACCTAATGCTAAATTACTAAATGTGAGAGGTAAAAATACAATTGTCATGTTCAGCGATGAAATTGGCAAAAATATGGGCATTCTTTTGTCAGATAAGGGACATTCAATTGTCAATAACTGTTGGCCGGGGTTGTCTTATCATAACATTATGCAAAGAATATTTAATTATAATTTTAGTCCTGGTAGTACATTGTTAATCTTTGTAGGTAATAAAGAAAATGTGAGCAAGAAGCAATTATTACAATACAATAATAGACTTTGTAATTTATTAAATGTAGACAAAATTGTTATGTTCACATTTCCTTACAGGACATGCTTGACACAGATGAAAAATGAATCCATCTATAGATTAAATCTAGCTTTACATGACATCAAAACTAAAACAAATTATATTTTAGAAAATAAAATGCATGTTATTGACGTTAACAGTTATGTTAATATGAAATATTTTTTGACAAAAGACAATTGTTATCTTTCTAATCATCTTAAGAAATCTATAGCAAATTCGCTATCTTATTTTTACATCAGCCAAGAATTTGGCTAAAAATATTGCTTTTATTGAGCAATCTAATGTTGACATAAATAATTTAAATTGTAACATTTCCAATGATGGAAATAATGACATTCATTTAAATTATGTAATAAGACAATAGACTTCCTCTTGCTTTAAAAACAATCTTAGTAATAAGCTTAATGTAATCAACCTGGTACACCAAAATATTCAGGGCATGTTAGGTAAAGATTTGGAGATTGAATTATTTTTGAACGGTTGCCAGATAGATTTTCTCTGCATTACTGAACACTGGCTTAAAACTAACCAATTAATGTTCAATTTTCCTAATCACCAGGTTGCTAGCTCGTTCAACAGAATGAATATAAAACGAGGTGGCTCCTTGATAATCTTAAACAATATGATCAAATATAGAGAAAGAAAGGATATTGAGAGACATTCTGTTGAACGTGTTATTGAAATTGCCTGTATTGAGTCTGAGCAGCTCATAGTTGTGTGCGTATACAGACCCCCATGTTCTCCATATGAAGATTTTGAGAGAGGCATGGAGGATGTTCTATTTAAAATCTCCACCTCAAATAAAACAATAGCTATATGTGGGGATTTTAACATAAATTTATATTAAATATATAATAATAAATTAAAATAAATAAATTATCATTAAATTCAAAAATTTACTTGTTATATACTACTATTTTCTAATAAATTTAAATTTTATAATTTAAATTTAAATTATATTATAATTTGTATAATGCTTTCTTGGAACCTACTAGGATAACCGCTGGAAGTGCAACTTGTATAGATAATATTTTCCTAAATGTTAAACCTATTAGTAAATCTATTTTAAATAAATTAGAATCAGAGCATTGTGGACAACTTGTTGTACTTCCTAGAACTAATAGGATTCAACATGAACGTATTACCTTTGTTCCTGTCAATGTAAGCCGCTTAGAGTATTTTAAATACAATATGAGTTTGAAAGTGCCACAATTACCTTTTCATGAAAACCCCAATGAATTATATACGTCCCTATTCCACATAATTGATGATGAGTTTCATAAAATATTTAAACCCAAAACTCTATTGTCAGGAGTACCTGCTGGTTTTAGTGAATGGGCTACTTGTGGTATCTATAAGAGTAGACAAAGGTTATATGATCTTTATCATGAAAAATCTTATAACCATGATCCAGTATTTTTGGAAAATGTAAAAAATTATTCCAAAATATTCAAACGTGCCTGTTCGTGTGCCAAATCTATTTATCTCAAGAATAAAATCAAACATGCTAGTAATGTAATTAAGATGACTTGGAAAGTGATAAATAGTGAAACCGGTAGGAATGCTGTACGGAAGGACTTTAACTTAAAAATTGGTGATAAAAATGTATGTGCGGACAATGACGTTGCAACAGAATTTGAAAATTATTTCACTAATATTCCTAAATTAACCATTAGATCGTTGGCATCGTCTCCTATGTTAGCAGAATCGCTGCTCAAACAATGTACTGCAAAATGCGACACAACCTTTAAATTTTCAGATGTAAGCTCGAAGGTTATCATTTTCATGCACTTTCAGAAATCTTAATATTAAAAAGACTGCTGATTCGTGGGGCTTGTCTGTTAAGTCAATTAACTCCATCATTGATATTATTGCTCCCCATTTGGCATCTGTGTTTAATGGTTGTGCTGCTCGAGGTGTATTTCCTGAACTCATGAAAATTAGTAGAGTGATTCCTTTGTTCAAAGCGGGTAGTATGTCAGATATTAATAACTTTCGGCCTATTTCCATACTACCTACACTCAGTAAAGTTTTTGAAAAAATTATTTTTAACCAAATGCTGAGCCATTTTAATAAGCATGGCATCTTTCACAAAAATCAGTTTGGCTTTACCAAGAATCGCTCTACTACTGATGCGGGTGTAGAATTATTAAAAAATATCTTTAAAGCCTGGGAGAAATCGCACGATGCTTTGGGTAGATTTTGCGATTTATCCAAGGCGTTTGATTGTGTACACCACGAAACCCTCATTAAGAAATTACATCACTATGGGATCAGGAATAAAGCTCTCGAACTTTTAACGTCTTATTTGTGTAACAGAATTCAGAGGGTTGACGTAAATGGTGTGCAATCATCTGGCTCTGTTATAGAAATGGGCGTGCCGCAAGGATCCATTTTGGGGCCATTTCTGTTCCTTGTTTACATTAATGACTTACCCTATTATATAGGGGACAATCAAGACATTGTGTTGTTTGCGGATGATACCTCTTTGTTATTTAAAATCAAACGACAAATGCTTAGTTATGACGATGTGAACAACGCACTGTCTACCGTTGTTCATTGGTTCAATATAAACAATCTTGTTCTTAATGAGAAGAAAACTAAATGTATTAAATTTACCACACCTAATGTGAGACAAGTGGAAACCAATGTTCAAATGAATGGTGTGGCCCTAGACCTAGTGGAGTCCATGGTTTTTTTTAGGTATCATCATAGATGCGAAACTCCAGTGGGGGCCTCACATTGAAAAATTGTCAAATAGACTTAGCTCAGCGGCTTATGCTGTAAAGAAAATTCGAATGTTAACTGACATCGAAACGGCTAGAATAGTTTATTTCTCTTATTTTTACAGCCTTATGTCATATGGCATACTACTTTGGGGATGCTCCGCGGATTTGAATACCATCTTTGTTCTCCAAAAACGGGCTGTCCGCGCTATTTATAATCTAGGCCCAAGAGCTTCACTTCGGGAAAAGTTCAGAGAGATAAACATTCTAACTGTTGTATCACAATTCATATTCGAAAATCTTATGTATGTAAAAAAGAATTTTGAAAAATTTGAAAAGTATAGTAACATTCATCATGTAAACACTAGGAATAAGGATAATCTAGTAATTCATACTACTCGTCTACAAAGAATTAGTAGGTCTTTCATGGGGCAATGTATACGTTTTTTCAATAAACTACCTAAAAATGTCCGAGGCATGCCAATTAACATGTTTAAAAAAGCTATTAAGAGTAGACTTTGTAGCAAAGGCTATTACAAAATTTCGGATTATTTAGATGATAATACAGAGTGGTTATGAGCAGCTCCTCATTCAGCAATTCATGTTATTGTAATTGTTTTAAGGTAATAGCTTTAAGGTATTCCTAACTTGTAATATTTATAACTTATTTTTTTTTTCTTTCTCTTACTCTTGTGATTGTACAGCGTAGCGTGTTTTGCCTGTCGAATTTTGGTTTTGATCTCTTTGCATACCTGCTATAGTTCATAGTTTATTTTATAGTACTAGTTTTTTTTTATATAGTAGTAGTTGTAGTTCGTTTTGTATTTTTATTTATGGTTTGGTCATGCTCACTGAATAAGGTTCTGCTTGCGGTAGCTATGTGGGGCGGGTCGCTCCCTTCCCTCTAATATAGTTGAGGAGAGTGATGGCTGCTGTAGTAGTTAACTCGTGATCGGGTGCTGCTTGTGGGATCTGGTCCAGCCATATTTTCTTCCTTTCTTTATGCTTTAATTATTTTTTTGTCTTGTACTAAATCTTGAAAATTTATACATATATACAATTTCGAAGGTCATCACACTGGAGCTAATACCACATATGTTATACGAAGCATAATATTATGTATATTTAAAGGATTAAGAAAAAAATGACTGCCCGCTGAGTTTCTTGCCGGATCTTCTCAGTTTGTGGCCGCGTTCCGATCCGGTGGTAGATTGTTGTATTGTATTCAAATGTGTAATTTGACAATATGTAAGTGCCCTTAAAGGGCCTATGCAGAATAAATGATTTGATTTGATTTGAAAAAATATTTACCTAATAATTAGTTCAATGTCACGCAAACTTTTTAATACCTACCTACAAGTGGGTCGACCTATCCCATGTGTTCAAAACTAAATATTTTTAGAAGATTTTAGCTTAGTTAGTTAAGTTTAGTTCAAAATTTAAGTACCAATTTTTTTTTAGATATTCGGTATCAGAATCGAGTACTAAATAGCCTCTTTCACTATGTACAATCTTTTACCAGTCACTCTGTATATTATATAAGAACAACGAAGGAAGTTAACAAAATGATAACAATTGCGTTAGGTTAATTACAAATGTATAATAGTATGTTTCATCTACAACATCGAAGGTTTCAGATATTGGCAATATTATTATGAACCGAATGGTGAATATGGACGGGAACATGTAAGCGACATTTGGTAATCTTCTTACATATACAATGTCCTGTAGTTTAAATGTGTTAGGTACATTACATATTTTTTGTGGTATTTTTTATTATATGATGTGAAATAAGTGTTGGAGTATAATGAATATGATGTTTTACATGTTTTCATTTGTTACCAAAATTCTTGGATAATACGATTAAGTATTAACAGCGCACTGTAGAACGACATGATTTGAAATACCGATGGACGACTTTGTTTAATAAAATGAGTCCATAAAATTAAGGCTTGGCGCAAAAGTTCTAATAACCATGCCATAAAATTACTTAAAACGAATAGAATGGTGGCATTAGTTGTATCTTTTAATCTGTGGGCATTAGCGTTTTGGCAACAACTTCATCCTCCTTCATCTTCATATTTTTTGCAATTTTTGCCAGTCAAAGCGCCGCCACATGGATGGAGGGCGTCACTAAATTCATAAAAGAAATTGCTATTACAATTCTACATAAATATTCACGTAAAATCACTACGGTATTCTAAAAATTTCGGTGGTGTAGTTGATAAATATATTTTTTTGAAATGTTTTCCACGGCGTCCAAATCGATACTGTGAGTACATAATATTTTATTTTTGGAGTTTACATAACGTGACAGCTGTTTTTAGGCGAATCTAAACAAATTTGTCCCTTGTATGGCAATAAAATATTTCTATATTTTAAGTTTATGAATTAAATATGTGTTTTTAAATTATAAACTGAATAAATCCAGTGCAAATTGAATTGAAGAGGTCATGAAGGATTTCGATTTCCCATTCAGGAAGTGCTATTTAGTCGTCACCGTGATTCTCCCAGTTTCAAGGTCACGATGACGAGTCTCGACACTGTTCTGTTAGTAACAGAAACACCAGTCTCTTAGTAATTTTATTCATATTCTTTGATATTTTAAACTGGTTTCTAATTATAATAAGCTTTAATAAATTTTATAAACATTTGTACGAAAGTGGGTTTGATGGAACCACCCTATCAATAACATACGTGCCAGTTTTACTAGCCTTAGTTATCCAACTAGATTTTAACAGCAATAACATAATATTTTAATATAATATTTTTACATAGTTCTTTATAACTATCACTTTGATAAAACCCATATTAACAGCTGATATCAAAACATACTAAGTAAAGAAATAAGAAGAAGGCACATATTTTAATAATTCTTCAAAAGAATTTCTATTTATGTTAATAGTGACACTATTGACAATATGTTTTAAGTTGCATTTAGATAGTTCCTTCTCTCTTGTGTGATTAGCACTTACTAGCCTAAAATCGAAATTATTTATTGAATTGGATGAACACAAATAAAAGGTACTAAACTAATCTAAAAGAAAATCTTGATTCTGCATAGCAATACTGTTGTTTTAAGAAAATAATGTATACCTGCTATTCTTAGCCTGTCCCAATATAATGGGAGTTGGCACAGTTGCAGGATGCTTTAAAATACTCTATGTTGCCAGTATAACAACATTCCTTCACTTATTTATTAGACTTGTTGATATTTACCAACAAAACAAATATTATGAATATAATAAGACTTATCAATATCATTTCCAACAAAGTATTAAATCAAGTAATGTGGTTTGGTGGTGAAATTTAGCCCAACCTTCCATAGCTTGTTTTATTCTTCTGCCTGATTATGTTGAGCAAAACAAATCCTTTGCCAATCCCATTTATGAAATACATTGGATTGGATACTTGAAGAAATTCCGAATATTGTATAAGCTGCAAAATTTGGATTAAAATTTGGGCATTGTTCACTTTGTGTGTGTCTGAGTTTTTCTTAGAATTATAAACCAAAACACTAAATAAGTTTAACTATAATCTGGGTACTACTACATTATTTACAATAAGATTTAGAGTCTACTAAATTTCTATCACAAAAAACGTTCCTTTCTTTTCCTGTTTGACAATTATAGTAACTTTATTTAGATTCCAGTAAATAAGGAGAGTTTTATTGTGATTTGGATTTATCAGAATTTCTATTGCAAAAAATATGTTCCTATTAAAGAAACAATTAGTTTATTTTCCTCTATAACTGTATTTAGATTCTAGTCAATAATGAGGTTTTTACTATGAATTAAGTTAATGTGTGTAGATTAGTAGCAGTTGGGTAATTTATTCTGAATATATTTTTCCGAACTGATGAAATTATGAAAATCTTAAGACAGTACATACAAATTACTTAATAGAGCAAAATATAGTCATATACTTTTGTAAAATAATTAAAAGTTCTGCCCCCAAGCACAGGATTCGTTTTCTATTTTACTAGTTCAATTTTATAACTGTCCAAGTGTTGCTTTCAAATAATTGTGAACAAATAAGTGTTATATGAAACATATAAGTTATTATAGTCCATAAAATATAGCTTGATCTCTGTGACAGGTGTCAACGAAACCAATGAAGTAAGTTTGAATGAGCGACATGTTTACAATTTCATTTTGTATCAAATATATTTTCATTCTTTTCGTGCCAGTTTTATTGCAATTGTATTGCAATATATCATAAATGAATATAAAATACAGTAAAACCCGTTTAAGACGATTTCGCAGGGACCCGACCAAAAATGCGTCTTAGGTGGGATAACGTATTATGCGGGAAAGGGAAAAAACGTGCCATTATTATTTATTATATTCTATTATTATTTTGAATACCTACGTATTGAATTTAACATTTAAAAATTCCCTATATAAAATCTTGTTTATTTTCTTTATATGTATGTATACTTACTACTAGATACATTTTTAAATATTAAAATATAAAAAATATTTAAAAATACAAAAAAATATATGTTTATTATTATTACGCTACTTAAAGTAATCACTTTTTTAGTTTGACAAAAAAAAATATTTTGAGGCATTAGCAATTACAAGATTTTCAATGTTATTTAATTCTCGCAGTGCGTCTTCGCTTGATTCAAAGAAGTTACATAGCGTCTTAAATCATTAACTGCTGATAATGCCTGGGCGTGTGACAAAATCGGAGTTGACTCGGCTTCTTCTTGGTCATTATCACTTAGGGTCGCTCGACAGTCGTCATTTAGTCAGTCGCTGGCCGCTGCCGCAAGGGGTAATATGTGTATTTGAGTGGCACATTTTGGCGTATTTGACGGGATGACGGTCATATTAAGCGTTAATAAATGTATGAAAACATGTCTCAAGTTGCTGGGACTGACGCAAAATGTCGTATTAAGCGTGAAATCGTATTAAACGTGATCGTATTTAACGGGTTCCACTGTATTAATATTTTTGCCTAAAATGTACCTCGTAAGTACTGAAATATCTAGTAAACATTTTATACATAAATGACGCTTACGCACGTACAAGGTCATACTGGATTGAAAATAAAAAAGAGATGGGACAGTCGATATACGTAAACCGATAACCGATCTTTATTAAATTTATCATCAAAGAAATAAACCCAATACAGTACCTATATAAAACTTTCAACATATTTTTTTACAATTAAAACAGACGGTTACATTATAGAATACATAAATTGAATTAATTAAACATTAAAAAACTCCTTACGTCTCAGAGTAAATGATAATATTATGTACGCATTATTGTCAAGATGATGATTGTCAATAAACTAGACATATTTATAGCGGAAGACCAAGATGGACATTTCACGATCAAATCAGACATTCTTTAGAAAGACCATGTTAAAAGTACCCTAAACCAAAGAACATGCATGAGATTAATGAATGTGGAGGAGTCGAAAGTGGTATGTCAAGATCGTAGCAAGTGGTGGGAAGTGGTCTCTGCCTACCGCTATGGAAAAGAGGCGTGAATGTATGTATGTATTAATTACGGAAGCAAATCTTTCATGGATTGGAAGCATGGACTTCGAGTTTATAACACTATATTTGCTTTAGCATAGCAAGTTCTTAAATCCATTGTATTTCTTCCAACTGCCTTTTGCTTGTGATGTGGGCATTAAGAAATTTGATTCCGTCTCTGCCCTCAAAGAGGCTGTGATATTGGAGCCGGTTGCTTCTTACTGACACTGCTACACTGCAGCTACCCTGCTGACTTGGTGCACCGCCAGAGGGTGTGCGTTAGTACAAGTGCTACTTACGCGCTGTTCTAGTCTTAGTAATTTTTATAATTATTTTAACTTCAGTTAATGGCAAATAGAGTCCTTATGTTTTTCGATTTTATTGCATGGGTCCCGACAATAGCTCGACGCGATGTCCTTTCTGATCCTGGTCGAAAATTAAGCGCAATTACTACAAACATGACCATACGTTCCATTTTGAACGGGACGGTCTCGTTCTGAATGGACGAGTTCCGTTTTCAAGTTGTCCCGTTGCGTCGACTTATACGACTTGTCCCATTTTTGCAAAATATAGACAGGTTTTGGAGTAAAAACATGTAAGTCGTCATCGAAATGGTCACGTGACTAGTTAACGCTAACACTATATCTGTAGCTATGTTAGTATCTCTATCTGTGCCGATAGATGTGAAAATCAGCTAAAGGTAATAAGTTTTAATTTACAAATTTTAATACAGGATCAAACAGTTAATTTGAATAAGCAAAAATAATAATTCAGTTTTAAATTTTCACTCCCGTGTTCATGTTATTTCTTTTTTGCTTTTAATTTCATAATTTTACCTACTTTCGTGTCCCGGAAAAAAAAACCGTACAGTTAATCAAATGTCCCGTTTTGTGGTGAAAAAATATGGTTACGTTGACTATGACCTATGTATAAGAAACTTGTTGCAATTTTGCAGAGCACGTGATACTGTCAAAGCTGGCGGTTTTATATCATATTCAACATTATTTTTGCTTCTACGGGATATAATAATTAATTTCGTTGGAATATTTATGCAGTACTAGCAACCCGCCCTCGCTTCGCTTCGGTTTCAGTCGCTTTACCCGCGTAGTATCTGTTCCCGTGGGCATACCGGGATAAAATATAGCCCATGTTACTCCCTGATATTATAGTTTACCATTGTAGAATTTTTGAAATCGGTTCCGTGGTTTAAGCGTGAACGCGTCACAAACAAACAAACATCCCTACTTTCGCATTTATAATATTAGTAAGGATAATGCAGAAAAGTTAAAGCGTATTGATATGACAGTGCATATGATATATGTATATGTTTAGTGTATAAATTTTCGTGTTCCACCAAACTACCCAGAAGACATATTTATATTTTGCCATTACACTATTGAAAACGTGGATTTAACTCATTGGCAGTCGATTGCCATAAATGAAGTGATAATTGATAAGTAAAGAGCGGCATCGGTCTTTGTAACTATGGTATAGCAATTATTATAAAAAGGAAAACATGTCACTGAAAACGCGGGAGATATAGCGTCTAAAAGCTGCATTAAATCTTGTAAAAAAATTACTTATTTTCTTCTCTGCTCATACATAACTTACACTTATTGTTAGTCATGATCGTAACCATGAGCCTCCAAGGGAAATTTCTCTATTTTATCCACTCTGTTTTAGACGGATCAGTGACGTCAGGGTTATAAGTATTATGCAGTCGTCATACTGATTGATGTAATTGCATAAAACTAAATAATGCTTACTAATATTATAAATGCGAAAGTAAGTTTGTTTGTTACGCTTTCATTCTTAAACCACCGAACTGATTTCAAAAATTCTTTCACCAATGGAAAGCTCAGGCATCAGGGAGTAACATAAGCTATATTTTATCCTGGTATACTCGCGTTAACTACGCGAATAATACGACTAAAACCGAAGCGAAGCGAGAGTGGATTTGCTAGTACTATACATGTATATAAGTGAATTGAAATAAAGCATAGATCTGCCTACGATCAGCTAAATTTAGTGAGTGAACTTGTCACTCGTCATCTTGAGCGTCAATGTTTTCAAAACAATAATTATCTAAGTTGCGTCTCTGTTGTAGGCGTGGTTATTGCGTCACTATTCCTGCAGATAAATTTAGATCATTTTGACAATATTTAGATTTAGTTAGGTAGCTGTACTATGTTATTGACGAAGAATGCACAACTAGTTATAATAGATATGTATGAAAGCAGTGAGGGGATTCAGACAACGCGTATTCACAATCTTCGTAATAGCTGTGTAAGCAGTAAATCAACATTAAACATGTCACGTTGCTTCCACTTTTCATGGGTGTGTTAGTCACGTTTATATACTCTAAATAGGAAAGGTCCTGTAGGAATCTGATGTTCGGTACTGTAATTTAAGTAGCTGTGGTAATTAGCTAATAAACCTAATTCAGTAGGTTTGGTACGAAATACACACAGTAACGTTTTCGATCGAAGCTCTCTCTGATTATCGTCCAAAAATCTACCACGACAACATTTCTGCTGCAATGCCTTTGTATTGGGTTGGTAGTTAATCGTTCGAAAGGTACCGTCGAATATAAAAGATGCTAATAAAACAAATTACACACTACACAAATGAAATATTATCGAATTTTTTGTTGGAATTTTGGTAAGTGCTTACCTATGTGAGCACAATTAAAAAGGTTGATAAATAATAATAGTAATGAGGGCCTCAAATGAATCTCGTTCCTAAATGAGGGTTTTCCGTGTGGTGATGGAGTAAGAATACAATTTACCATATATCTTGCCCGTGGGTGTTATAAAAGACGACTAAAGGATGTGATATGCATATAGCATCTATGTAAGAGAAAGAAAGCTCGAAATATAACCCACTACCAACTCGTCTGACCAGCGTGGTATGGTAAGTCAATTTCCCTTTTCCTCCTTCATAATGAAGGAGGTTCAAGCCCAGCAGGGGTACATATTTGAGCTGAGATGATGAAGGTATATAGGTACGTTAATTCTGTCCTGTTTCCAGCACTGTAACATAAATGTACCGCTTATGCAAACAGGCGTGTTCTTGAATTTTTTTAAGGTTTTAAGTTCATCATCATCATCACCACACACGTCCCACTGTTGGGCTCGGGCCTCCTCCACAATGGGAGGGAATTTGACCTACTATACCATGCTGGTCAGACATGTTGGTGTAGGGTTTCATTTCGAGTTTTCCTTCTCTTGCACAGAGTGCAGTGCATATTATATCCCCTAGTGGTCTTTTACGACATCCACGGACAAGATAGGGGTTGGTGAATTGTATTCTTACTCCGTCACCACGCGGATTTAAGTTCATACTTTTACATATTTCTGCAGAACGTTTCAAGTGTTGTTTTTATAGCTTTTCAATTGAATCTCGACTATTTCTGCGTGTGTCCCGTTCTGAGAAAGAAATCATGAACGCGTACCGTTTTGACGTAAAAAAAAACATTATGTATATCTGATGCTAGTTACTCAATGCGCATCGAGGTCTGAGCAAATCAGGCGTGCATTGAATTTGATGGCTATTGATGAAACGTCTAACACCTATCAAAAACATAATATCGTGAATGAAAAGAAAAATAATCTACTCATTCATTCATTCATGAGATCATGTCCATTTATATCAAAAATGTTTTTGTAACTATTTATAATAATATTAATAAGTGTACAGCCGGATCGGAACGCGGCCGCACTGAGAAGAGCCGGCAAGAAACTCGGCGGGATTGTCTATTTTTTATTTATTTTTCCAATTTCACTTAAATAAGTACTATGAAAGTATTGCTGTGTGGTAGCGGCTTCGAATACTACCAACCCTTGCTTTGCTCGTGGGTGTCGTAAAAGACGACTAAGAGCCCTGGATTGACCCGGACCAACTCCATCTGGTACCATTTGGGTCAACGATTACATTCCTAAGGAGGGTTGACGTCAGGCAGGCGGCCGGTCATAAAAGTCATTGCCGAAACTTTTTGCAATATGTCAAAACAGGTGACATATTGCGTCGACCCCAAGTAATTGGGATAAGAGCAAGATGATGATGATGATGTACTATGAAAGAAGAGTACATACTCGGTCGACCTTAAGTAATTGGGACAAGGACAGGGTGATTATATTATTAATAAGTGTACCTGTACATATACAGATATATAAAATAGATGACAATATATTGCGACCATATCTTTTTTAGGACGCTTGTATAATTATTTCGTTATTTTTATATCAGTAGTTCAGTACAGTACAATTGAAGAAATAGATAAAAATATGGAACAAGGACATGTGAGATGTCTTGCAGATATAAGCAGACTTAAATCCTAAAAAACAAGAGCTCGTCCGCATCAGTACAATATAACAAATGATCATTTATGCTGTTTGCAAAAGCGGGACTGTCCCGTTCAAAATGTGTCTTATGGTCACGTTATACAGGTGTATCAGGTTATGGGGTAACTGGTCTAACGGGATATCTGCCGTTTGCTTCCCGGCAATGGTGGTAGGAACCCATAAAAAAATTTGAGGAAAAATATCGTTAATGAATTAGAGACATGTAAAGTTTTCAATTTTGTCATCGCTTTTTCCTGTAAATCCGATTGAAATGTATAAAGTCAGTGATACTTAATCTGCTACATATTCGTACTTTGTTAAATGTTCATTAGAAATTGAAAAAATCAATGATTACGTTCGCATAAGCAAAACAAACTTCGCTTTAAATCAGCTGATCGGCCGATGACCGTCGCCGAGTTGCGTTTTTACCTACGCTACCATTGGAGCGTTTGCGCAATTCCTACGTATTCATACTGTCGAAGCTTTACATGCCTACATGTATCCTGTCTATACATAATACGTAACATTTAAGGCATAGACTATTTAACACATATTTGTTTAAATTACTATAACTTTTATGTTATATTGTTTTTTGTGTAATATACATTTTAATTACGATCTATGACCGGTAAACTACAACATACTCGAACAGTTGCCCCATAACCTGATACATACTGTATTACAATGAAATAGTACTTACACACGAAGACACTGACATTGAGTAGCTTCCTAGATATCGATTATTATTGTACCCAGCTAGTAACATATGTATATAAGTAGGTATTCTGATGTGGGTAGATTTTATTGAATATTTAAATAAGTCGATAGCAATTGAGAATATTCTGAATACGATTTATATACAGTAGCAGGTCCAATGTAATGTAGATTCATCTATACCAATAAATAAAATTGGAGTGTCTGTTTGTAATGTCAAAAGCATGAAAAAAGCCTATTAGGCTTTTTTCATGCTCACACGGTTATTTGCACGACACCTATGCCTAATACAGATTAAAAAAATTTGTCTGTCTGTTTGTTCCGGGTAATTTTCAAAACGGCTGGACAGATTTCAAAAATTCTTTCACCAATGGAAAGCTATAATATCAGGGCGTAAACTAGGCTATATTTTATTCCGGTATTCCCACGGGAACGGGAACTATGCGGGTAAAACGACTAAAACCGAAGCGAAGCGAGGGCGGCTAGTATCTTAATATATTGCTATACCACGCTGGTTAGACGGATTTGCAGCGTTTTATTTCGAGCTTTTCTCCTTTTGCATAGTCTATACCACGGGGAATCGACGTACCATGCTGGTCAGACGTGATGGTATAGGGTTTTGTTTCGAGTTTGCCTTTTCTTGCATGGATATTATATGCATATTGTATCCCTTAGTCGTCTTTTACAACACCCACGGGTAAGACAGGGAGTGGTGAATTGTATTCTTACTCCGTCATCACACGGATATCTAAAATGATAATGATCTAAAATATGTGAAAAACTTTATCATTACATAGATACACACCAAATAGTACATTAAAAAATACAATTATTACTCATGCGAAAACAGTTAATTGTCGACCAGGTGTTCGTGAGCTAATAATGGAAGAGCAATTTTTTGTTATATAGTTCAATGAACACTTATTATTTTACTATACATAGACAAGTTATATAAAAAATAGTTAAACGTGAATTTAAAATGTACTATTACTATCCCACGCATAATTTCGAAAAATGTGTATTCCATACGCTTGAAAAAGTCGGCGTTCATATATTGTTCGTAATTCAGCAATAAATTCCACTACAGAGCCAATTTCTTTCGCTCACTGCGAATTCAAATTGTTTTAAAAGGGGGAAAGGGAGCAGACAGGATATATTATGTTTTCACTTAACATAAGCGGATTCCGCACATTGTTCGCGCATTTATTTACAAAATGTTCGGAAACCAGGTGTGATCGACAAATTGGCATATTCATCGTAACTTAATTATGTTTGACTGTGATACCACTCATCAGGTCAAATCAATTTCAAAATTCACATTTTACGCTTAGCAGGGCCTAGTATGTCTCCTAAATCTATGTCCATATTATCTAATTTGTAAATATTGATATAATATGTATATAACATTTATGCAAGAGAAGGAAAACTCGAAATAAAACCCTATACCAACCTATCTGACCAGCATGGTATAATAAGGTCAATTTCCCTCCTATAGAGGAGGAGGCTCGAGCCCAACAGTGGGACGTATATGAGCTGAAATGAAAATGAATAGAAAAAATAATACACAAGCCTGCCGAGTTTCTTGCCGGATCTTTTAGTAGCGGTTGCGTTCCGATTGGTTGGTAGTTTGATTTTTAATTTAATGGTGTAAAAATTACCAATATGTAAATGCCCTCGCCGGGTTTATGCATATTAAATGATTTGAACTTGATCGATCATGTTAGTTGACATTCAATTTGGTTAAAATGAAAATAGATCTGTATAGCTACTAAAAAATCTAACGACTTCCAAATATAGTAACCACCACAGGAATGTAATATAAAAGAAGACATACTGACTGTAAGTCCATTCACACTACATTGTCTCGTAGTCTCATGTCATCTCTCGTAGACTTAGCAAAACGATGCAAGCGTAAGGGTTTTCTGCAATTAGCAATTACGTTTCCCTTATTGGGATCTGCTTATATATCTCAGTCGTCTTTTACGACACCTGCAAACAATCACAAATATCATGCTTCCGTTTTTTTCAGTCCTTAATACAGAAACTTGTTCGAAGGTTTTATTTAGTTAAACTAAAATTTATAAGCGATTTACCACTTTCGCATCTGTAAGGGGATGGGGGACTAAAGTAATATTGATCCCGGCGTGCTCATAACGCTATAATAAAACGAATCCAACACTGGTATCATTGAGGTATCACTACGTAGTAACATTAATTCGATATAGTGGGCTTGTTGAAACTTGTAATTCAATAGGCAACAAAAATGTTACATATACAAAGCATTTTCCCTATATCAACGGATTATATTTAGTGGTGCTAATATAATTTGATGCTCAGAATAATGGGCGGTATGGCCTATTTGATATCTGCTTTGACGTACGCAAGCTATTTTATCGTTTAGTTACCGATTTTAAACACATTTTAACAAAAATAGAAGAATTTCCGTGTGGTGATAAAGTAAGAACACAATTCATCATCGGCGATATCGTAAAAGACGACTAAAGGATAATAACGACTAAAGGATATTATATGCCTGTAAGTTGTAACAGCTATACAGTAGAAAGTAAACCGCATATTCTGTGTAATCGAATCATCTAAAAATTTAGATAAGATGAGAAAAAGAAGATTATCTTTTTTTCCTTGTTTTATCTTTATTTTTATGAGGCTATATTTACCTACCAGATACGGTCGGGAGGAAGCAGTAAATTTGGTAATAGTTCTTGTTAAGTTATATGACCACTCACCATCTGCTGTCCAAATGGATATAAAATCGTTGCTCTGGCTATGAAAAATTACCTTCTTTTTATGGGTGGGCTATTATGGTAAGCGCACACGCAGTCCATTTCGTCCGGGGCGACGAAAAAACGGCGCGCGGGCCCATAACCCACGTCGCTCCGTTGTTGGGCCGACCACCTCAGCAGGGTGACTTGTCGTCCGTGGTCGGCCCGACGGAATACCCTTTCGGGTACACTCACCTCTCGACGTCCCTGTCCCGGGACGTCGGTCGCCGTCGCGCGGTCAGCCTCTCTGCGGATGACGGACTAAATTCCCCGGTCCAGTCACTCGCGGCCTCGGCTAGGGCGGCATCAGGCGCAGGTACTCGCGCCTGTCCCGCCCAAGTCGCCGGCGGCGATAAAAAATTTGCTTAGGGAACGTTCTCATACTATGTGACCCATTATTTACAGTTTTTTATGCGTCGCGTGTTGGTAAGGGTGCGTGAATATGTATAATTATAATTAAATCAGTTAACGTGCCGATATGTGTGCCTTAATGTAGCCACCTGTGGTTTTAAAAAGTGCTAATACTGCAGCAATTGAGCTTGATGATGAATGAATTTAGCTCGACACCTATAGGTGTGGTATTTTTGCGTATTTTTAAGATATATCTATTCGCGAGGTGTTGTTGAAGTCTAAATATTAGCATTTCATATGTAAAACTATGGAAATTAGTGAAGTTACTAGTGTTGAATAGCATGCTAAATTAATTCAAACATTATTAACGATCTAAATACAACATTTTATTCTGTCTAACCTTGTGTGGGTTCGTCACAAATTAAAAGTTAACGAGTTTTGTGAGGCGATCTGCGGTTAGATTTGAATTACGTGCTTCCTATTGTTTTTTGTATGTGTATAACAGTTACCCGTAGCTAGCTTTTACAGGTATGCCTGGACTTTCGGTAAGCGTTAATGGCTCTTAACCCAGAGCCGGCAATGTTCTCTAGGTGAACGCTACATTTTTAAAGTCGTAGATATTCTAATGTATACGTGTTTATTGATAAATTACATGTGGATAGTGTTTTTTTAAGTAAATTCAGCACATACTTTTATGCTGAGCCGTTTGACATGTCGGTAAAGTAGACAACCTTATAAAAATTTAATTTTCTTGTTGCAGATGTTGCACAAGCAATATGGGCCCGTATCGGGCATTGGCGGCCATACTTGCAAAAAGTTCTGGACTTGAAACATCCATGATGGTATGTCGGGATTATCATGAAGTAACTGGTAACATCATCTGTCCCAATGTTGTTAGAGGCATCGACCACTTAAGAGACCCTCGACTTAATAAGGTAACTATTTTTATTATATATTTTTTATCGAGTTACGCTTATATTACAACACATCCCCATTTTACCCTCAAATTTTTCATCAAATATGGCATTGTTATATCCATAGCATTATAATGTGAATTATATTATAAGTATATTTACTCAGCACGTACCTACATAATCGTATATACATTGGTAACTTTTATGACCCAAATTGCCCGAGACGGCGGAAGGGTCGGCGTGCAACCCGTTGACCTACCGTAATGTACTTCTCAATCGCTGTTTGTGTAGTACATTGATATCTTGGTCTTCCGTGGCCCGTTCAAGCCCTTATCCTTTCGAGTACTATTTTCTCTCGACGTCTTGAGTTTTGCTGTCGGAGCGTCGCTTTTGCGCGGTCTGTTTCTCTACTGGAGTCCGCCTAATCCTCGGTCAATCCACCTGTACTCAGAACCCTGCGACTTTTATAATGTCGTTTTTCTCTTATCCTGATTTTCTTTTTGGTGGGCGATTCGTCGAGCGATGCCCGCTCCACCTCAGGCAATTTATCCTTCAGGCTATATTTGTTACACCTGTATTCCGAACAGTGCACAGCCAAACGGAATACTTTACTGATCCATTGCTCGCATTTGGATCTAGATAGATCCAAACTGGATTATTTTTCTAGATGAACGTAGTGATCGACAAAATCGCATTCCCTATTAGGACTGTTAATGGATTGATATGGGCTTTAGACATAAATTTCGTACTGGCTTGTCTTCTCCCGGTGTTTTACTTGTTTCAGAACAATAATGATTTCTTACAGGCTAAAGTTGGTAATACTTTGGGTATAGTTCTGATTCAGTTTGAACTAAGTCAACAACAAGATTCTGAAAGAAAGATGGTTATAGAAGTCTTCTTCTGTTACATTCCAAGATTTAATTCTAGGATGAATTGATGATCGTCATCAGTCTCTAGCGTAGACGTTGTCTTTGCCCAAAAGTCAAGTCTTCAATATATGCAATATCATATTCCTGTTCCATAAACTTATTCCTTGGTCAGCAAATTTCATGGTTTCATCGCCATGACGAGCTTTGAAGAATTTCAAACTGAAAGTGTAGAACATTCCAGGAACTTTTTGTTTATAATGTTCGAAGATTCGCTCTCCTCTACGCGTGAAAAGCTTGTCTTGAGTTGAAAGTTTTCAGTTCAGATTTTAGACAGACGTGAGTGAACGAGGCGGTATAGATGTCATCAAGCATGACTGATCGACTTTCGTGCGAACATTCAACGTACCTCGCACATCCGGTCATCACAGTCAGTTTTCATCTTGTTGATAACTGAAATACCTAAGTATTTGTCGTTTGTCTGATAAGATAAAGTTTATCCTGTTTTTTTTTGTTTAATAATCTAGGCTCTTGTGTTACAAGATTATTTTCCTGTGGCCGTTTTTGAAGAAGGATTTCTTCATGAAGAGGATTTTCATCTGCAGAAAATTACCCAGTGTTGGACCTTTTAGTTTCATATGAGTAAAGAGGTCCAATGAAATAATGTTACAATCGCTATGGTTGGTAATTGTAGCCTCGCGACGGCGATCGGCGTCTCAGCAGGGGACGCCGACAGAAGAGGGTACTCCCTTGGGGTATTCCTTCGGGTCGACCACTGAAGTCAAGGAACTCTGCACTGGTGGTCGGCCCAACGACGAAAGCGACTTGCTATACGGGTGGGTTATAGGTGTGCGTGCTTACGCCCCTCTGTCGCCCTGGATGGAGTCGGGTGAGCAGATCATAACCCAACACCCCAAAAAAAAAATGGTTGGTAATTGTAGGACTTAGCAATCGTAGTTGAAAGTTTGTCAAAGGAACCAGTAGAAGCACTCTAACTGGTTATTCCTTATTTGAATTTAATACGATTGCCACGGCAAAATAAGATATAGGTCACGTTCAGTATTGCTAATTCATCATTTTCCTAATACATTAGATTTAACTTATTTATTTTGTTTGTGATTTTGTTAAGGTAAAGCAATTCACTAACTAACATTTTCTGTTAAGATATCGGCAGAAGCCTGTTTAAAATATGTAAATGATTATTATTAGCTACATATATGTGTAAAAGCATTTGTACTGTAACACGTCAAACATTGCCATCGTAGTTATAAGTTTGAGAGCGTCTTGTACCTATTAGTCACATTATGTCACATTGAAATTTGTATTTACTTCATTTCCTTAGTGTCACGTGCGAGGTGGACTCGTGACTATTCAATTTCAATAGAATCATGAAATATTGTCATAGTGGTTAGGTACATTGTGTTTAATGAAATGTAGACTAAATGAAACGTTATTAGATATTTAAATAGATGTATTCAGTTAGAACTAAATTTGTTTAGTTTTATATTGGGTACGTACAACTTTTGCACTATTGTGTAATACCTACCCGGATATATAAGGTAGAACATTTGTTACAGAATTTCTGGCATCTTAATTTTATTTTGACTATATTATTTTCAAATGTATTTGATACTTCAGAATTGAAAACAAAATTTAAAACAGCAGTAAATAAATATTAGAAATAATATCTTCTATGTGGTCAATTTCCCTGCCATTGTGGAGGAGGCTCGAGTCTAACAGTGGTCGTGTAAGATTTGTGAAGATGATGGAAAACACTAAACTCTCATTGATGAGGAGTAATAGTAGAACAAAAGAGTATTTAAAATGACTGAAAAAGAACTACAAAATTTATATAGTGATGATGAAATATCTATATTTATTACATACGTTATTAGGGATATACATATGATATATTTAAAATAATTCAAATCTGACTGTTATGGGTAAGGAGACTATATTTTTTTACGTCAAAATAGGATGCTTGAGTAACAGTCCTGTTAATTTTTGTGCCAGAAAGAGGCGCTTGCAAAAATATAAAATTAAAAGCTAAAAGCAAGGATACGTGAAACGACTTGCAGGTATAATGAAAACTATGGAATTATAAACCAACAAAAAAAAAATAAAACACGTCCCTATCAGAATAATAAATTATTACATATGCTCTATCCGTCTGAGACCATGAACGCTGAAAAGTGTTCGAAACGTCGGTTAATTAATAAAAATCAAATTCAAACGCGATAAAATCCGAAAAAATAGTTTTATTTATAATATGTAATATTCGCGTAAACATCAGAATTAACTTATGCTCTGTTTGCAAAAACGGGACATTTTTGTGCGGTTGGGGATGACAATCTGAAAACGGGACTTTAGCGTTCAAAATGGGACGTATGGTTACATTAGTTATGTACATAAAAGTCAAAACTAAATAAGAAAAAGCGTTTAAAATAAGGCCACCAGACAAAAATTTAATATTATTCTAACCTAGATAACTATGTTTAGTTGTTAATCATTGTATTAGGTCATAACTATTGTTGTATTGATATTCTGTATAATATGCATAACAATACAAACACGAAAATACTAAATAGAAAATGTTTTTATTAGTTTCCTTCCTTTGCAATCTTTATTTGTCATGTGACAGTAACAATTAATAGATATAATGTCAAACTTAATAAACAGTGACCACTGATGACAAGTAACCCTGCTCCGGTGGTCGGCCCAACGAAGGCGACGTGGTGTTCGGGTGGGTTGCGGGTGTGCGTGCTTACGCCCCTCTGTCGCCCCGGACGGAGTGGTGCGAGGAGTGCGCCGACCGCAACCCACCCCAAAAAAAAAAAACTAAATAAACATTAAATGAATGTTTCACGCTATTATATTATATATATCGATAGATGATGATGAACATCATGTTTTTGTTTGAGTTGCTTTATGGCAAGAATGGCTATTCGTCATCCCAGCGCATATACATTCCACTGCTGGGCTCGAGTACGCTAGTCAGACCGTTTGTTATAGGTTATTATTTCGCGTTTACATTCTTTTGCATAGATGTTATAGGCATATCATAATATAACGCTTAGTCGTCTTTTACGACACTTACGTGGCAAGATAAGGAGTGGTGAATTGTATTCTTACCCCGTCACCACATGGTTATTGGCTATATAATAATTAATTGTTTATTAATTAATACTAATTTTCATTAAAGCCTTCTTGCCTTCGACTACGAACACTACTAACCCTAACATTGCGCGTGGATGTCATAAAAACTAATTAAGCTCACTATATCGACCAAGAGGCTTACCGTGTAAGCAACAAACTTGAGAGTAAACTGTCAAGCTAGCCGAGAATTCTTTAATCGGTTTAATTGAACCATTACATTATATGTATCTGAAAAATATAAATAAAGCGGTAATATAATACACATAATTATTTTAAATAATGATATTATTTGACAGATTAGAGCAATTTCGATTTTCAACTAACAATATCAAAACAGCAATTAATTTCATGCCGTCATTCTCGTTCGCTAAATTGATAAACGAACGATTACTAATAAGTCTAATAACCCAAATAATTATGCCATCTTTCTACATGATTCCTGGCGTGGAAAACGGCGAGGGAGTGGTTACTGGCTAGTGGCATTAAGCCACACAAACAAGTTACATTTCACGAATATTGATATAAACCAAAGATGCTCTTATTTCTATTGAACTAAGGCTTAACTATCACAAACTTTGATAATTCAAACTATAATGGCAAATGATTTTGTGTCTTGTTCCTATCGTATGTAACGAAATCTGGTTCTATGTAAAGTTATACGGATAAACCGTGTATGAATAGAAATAAGCTAGTTATTACTTTACGCATATTCATCTGCTTAAGACCCTCGTGATACCGATATTCAGCAACGGTTATCAATATCGGTGTTGACACCCACATACCAGTTAGCAGTCGTTGCCAGAAATAGCCGGCAACGCCCATGTCTAGTATTAATTGATCACGAATTTTTAGTTCCTACCACCAATATCCATTTAAAGAGGTGAATGAATAATTGATTATTTGACCTCCTAAAGAAAACCTAATAATGCCAGACCCAGGATCTCACGGTCAATAGATGAACGGTAATTCAAATACATTAGTGGAACATAAGATATATATATAGTTATTATGTAAATTAAAGTTAATTAATTGTGGTTTATTGCTTTTTGGATATGACTAGATGAATGAGCCCTGGTTTTTTTTGAGAAATATCACAGACTTATTGTCTATTGTTACTTACTATAATTGTTTACATTTGTTTTAGGGTCTCGCATTTACACTGGAAGAACGCCAAGCGCTCGGCATTCACGGACTTTTAGCGGCCAAGTTTAAAAGCCAAGAGGAACAACTGGATATTTGTAGAATCTCCATTGACAGATACGAGGACAATCTGAACAAGTATCTCTACCTCGTCGAGTTACAGGTGACTAAACATGATAAAGGTACCATTGATTCTGTGAATCTATTTATACGCGGGATGGACTTTGGATTTTGAGCTGTCGGGATTCGAATATTCTAGTTTATTAATTTGGACTTTCATGAACTATCTAATAATATTCGAGTTTACTAACTTCAAGATTATTTAACAAATAATGTGTCTATCTAATAGGTGATACAAGTAACTACACGTAAATACCTTGCAATTTATCCTTAAAGACATGGGTTAGTGTAACAGTTGTTCAAAGTGTTTTACCCAGACCTTTCCCGGTAAGACTGTTTTCGAATTTGGTGGTAATTTTAATAGGTTTGGTTTTTTAATTTTATTTGCAATTTTTCCTCGGTCAATTAAAAAACTAAAATTGAATCAAACCGTATGTGAAATATAATGATCTTTATAATCTCAGATTTCATGTATCCAAACTCAAAAAGAAATAAAATCTTATGCTCGAGTAAAGATCAGAAATCATAATCTGAAGATATACATAATCATTTAAAAACATGCATTAAGTCGCGTCCGACTTAATGTTACAGCGAAACAAAATCGTTTTGAAACACGTGATTAATAAATAGTTCTATGTCGTTGATTCCTGAAATAGTTTAGCTAGGTCATGGAAATATTTAGCGTTCAATTAGTGTATCATGGCAATAGGATATATATCATAATTTTAGCTTATATTACGTCCCACTATTGCGCTTGAGTCTCCTCCACAATAGGAGGGAAATTGTCACGCTGGTCAGATGTGTTGGTATAGGGTTTTGTGTCGTGTTTTCCTTCTCGTGCATAGATGTTTTATGCATATTTGATCTCTTAGTCGTTTTTTACGACACCCATTGGTAAGAGAGGGGATAGTGAATTGTATTCTTACTCGGTCACACCACGGTAAGTAGGATATTATCTCGGGCCTACCACTGACCACAAGGAACTCTGCACTGGTGGTCGGCCCAACGACGAAGGTGACGTGATACGGGTGGGTCATGGGGCCGCGCGCCGTTCCGCTGTCGCCCCGGACGGAGCCGAGCGGTGGATGCGCTGACCATGGACCACCCCCCAAAAAAAGTAGGATATTATGCCTGAACCATAAGTGGTTTCCATAATGGTTTCAAACTACTTAACGGACAATCTCTGTCAATTACTTACAATTATGCATTAAGCCTTATTACTTGACATCCACGTTTATTAAACTTACACATTTGTATAATTTTTTTAATGCACGCTATTATGTCATATGGCATGCAATATCTGCTTAGAAGAATTGCAAATCATTCTCGATTGCTTGATTTGTTTGTAAATCGAATCGCATTACAAAATATTATTGTTGGTGGACCAATTCATTTACGCGAACAATGCGATGATTTGAAATGACATAAGGTATATGAGAAAATTGAATTTCGTTATTGTATTATGAGAAATATTCAATCGGGAGGTTTAAAATGGTTGGATAACAAAATGCACTGAGTTTGATGGTTACCCATTCATTTACTTAAATAAGTGATATAAAATGCCTACATATAGGTAGCGTATCTATGCCATACATGTTGAACTACATCGTGCAATTTGATATATAGTCAATATTTACGAATTGGGGCGTGGTCGCTACCTCCGTTTAAGTAATAAGTATTCTAGTAGGACTTACAGCGAAAGTGCGACGCCCTGAATATATCTTAAACGATTTTCAATGTAAACAGCTTTGCATGTCTATTTAGACTATCTTCTCGCCATCCTCTGTCTGGTGACGGAGAAAGAATAACATTAACCACTTCTTTTCTTGTTCATGGATATTCTAAAAGACGGCTAGATGTATAAGTAGATAATATTTAAGTATGCCAGAGAAGAAAATCTTGAAATAAAATTAGACCAAGTCGTAACAGGTTTGACAGGTGATTTTTTTGTTATATTATGTAATTTTTTATATATCTATATATATAAAAGAAAGTCGTGTTAGTTACACTATTTATAACTCACGAACAGCTGTACCGATTTGGCTGAAAATTGATGGGGAGGTAGCTTACCAGGAGACGGACATAGGATACTTTTTATCCCGTATTTTTTTAATGGTGTTTACAAGATTTCGCTAATAACTCTTTTATCCCGTTCGATCGCGTTCCCGTGTAACGTGATATAAAATGTCAAAGAGAATGCAAGTCACTATGAAACGTAATATAAAAAAAACGCATATGATATGTAATAATAAAATGCAAATGACAGCTAAACGTAATTTTGTCTATAGTTAAGTATGGTTGAAAATTTGATAATTATAATTTTGTCAGCAATCAATAATGAGTCATTTGTATTCTCTTTGAATCGTCATTAACAATGCCGCGACCATGACGATCGAAACTTTCCCGACAAAGCTGTTATGGTTCTTTCATTAGAGACTATATTTTCGGTAATTTAAGATATATATTTATGAAAAAAAATATGGCGGTACGAAGTTAGTCGGGTCAGCTAGTGTATCATTATTTTTTATTTTCTTATGGAAATTTTAGAAACGGGCTAAGAAATTACCAGAATAATGAACACCAGAACTCTTCTGAGAAACGTATAATACTAGTATCTCATATAAGTGAACTTTAATAATGTTCTTATGAGAATAAAGTTTTAAATCCAATTACCCTTCTTACGGAGGCTTGACAGTAGGTCGTAGGTACACGAGTCAAGTCAATGATAGTTAATCACAGCTCACATATGTACATATAACCCAATGATCTATTCGAGCCTCTTTGACAAAAAGAGGTCATTTGACCTACTAAACCACTCTTGACAGTCGAGTCGGCCTAGGGTTTCCTGTTGGTTCTCTTTGCCTTACAGTATAAATAATTAAAATTTTAGAACGCTATTTTATATCAAACTAATTTTACGGATTTTATCGCGATTGTATATGATTTATGGGTTCCTGTCTTTTTATGTAATAACCGTGTTTAAATTTTAATAATAACGATGACAGTTTAGACAGGCGGACTAAGATCTCTCATGACGTGATTATGAACGCTGAAAAGTGTTCGAAACGTTAGGAAACCAAAAATCAAATACAAAAGCGATAAAATTCATAAAAATAATTTTATTAACTATGTGTAATACTCGTGTAAACATTAGAAATTATTATACGAAACTGTTATTACGATCAAGTTGAAATGACATTGCTATAGGTACTAATTAATATGTCAAGTAGTACCTATTTATTTACCTCATACATATCAATATTGTATAATTAATTTCATGCCCGAATTATTGAAAATTAGATAGCTACGTATTATTATTACGATTGTAGACTATGAATTTGAACCAAGCTTTATTGATGATGTTTTGTTATACATAGTGCAGCTATGAATTTTTACAGTGATGTTGAATTATTGCAGGACAGAAATGAGAAATTATTCTTCAGGCTGTTAGCGGAGAACATTGAGAAGTATTTGCCGATTGTTTACACGCCGACTGTGGGTCTTGCTTGTCAGAGATTCGGTCTTATCTACAGAAGGCCTAGAGGTCTTTTTATTACTATCAACGATAAAGGACATATATTTAATATTCTTAAAAATTGGTGAGTTTTTTATTTTTGTTTTATATAATTTGAATTGAATAGTCATTATGTTATTTCATTGTGGTGACAGAGTAATAGTACAATAGTCACCATCCTTTTCTTTTTATGCAGGTGAAGTTGAAGATCGAAATAAAACTCTTATCCTATAGAGCCGCTAGTTAGGTTAGCTGTAGTAACAAGACGGAAGCCCTCTTGTTCCACGGGCCCCGTATGATACCTCCCATCGGCATCTCGATCACCGTCAAGTCGGTTGACATCAGCATCCGGGCCTACATGAGGTACTTGGGCCTGGTGCTCGACGGGCATTGGTGGTTTCGGGGGCATTTCCGTCAACTTGCTCCGCGGCTTGTCGGCGCGGCGTCCGCCCTTTCTTGGCTCATGCCGAATGTGGGCGGATCCAGCGCTATGTGCCGATGGCTATACGTGGGGGTCATCCGGTCGATGGCCATGTACGGCGCACCGGTGTGGGCGGGGTCTCTGATCGTCCGTCTCAGGGCTCTACTGTGGCGTCCACAGAGAGCCATGGCGGTCAGGGCCATACGCGGCTACCGCATGGTGGCGACGGAGGCAGCGTGCCTCCTGGCCGGTACTACACCCCCGTGGGACCTGGAGGCGGAGATGCTCACCGGCATTTACCGGCGGGTGTCGGAGACGCGCGCCCGCGGCGGCATGTTCTCGTCGAAGGAGATTGCCGCCTGGCGGGTCGACGCCCGTCGAGACGTTATTGCCCGTTGGGCAGTCCGGCTGGAGAGGCCTCGATACGGTGTCAGGTCCGTAGAGGCCTTCCGGCCGGTGCTGATGGAGTGGTTGAAGCGGACGCACGGGGTGCTTTCCTTCCGACTGGTGCAGGTCTTGACGGGGCACGGTTGCTTCGGCAAGTAGCTGCACAAGATCGTCAGGAGGGAGAGCACACCGTCCTGCCATCACTGCGATTGCGACGAGGACACGGCGCAGCACACACTCGAGGTGTGTGCCGCGTGGGCTAAGCAGCGGCGTGATCTCGTTGCAATCATCGGTGCCGACCTGACGCTGCCGACCATTGCTAGGGAGATGCTCGGCAGTATCAGGAACTGGGACGCGGTCGCCGCCTTCTGCGAGACAGTCGTCTTGCGGAAGGAGGCGGCGGAGTGCGCGCGGGAGGAACGCCTCCACGACGATGCAATCCGTCGCCGGCGACTCGGGCGGCGCAGGCGGGAGTATCTGCGCCTAATGTCGCCGGGATTTACGACCGGGGATTTAGTCTGTCACCCGCAGAGAGGCTGACCGCGCGACGGCGACCGGCGTCCCCGAGAAGGAACGTTGAGAGAAGAGGGTACCCGGCGACCGGGGTATTTCGTCGGGCCAGCCACTGAAGACAAGTTACTCTGCACGGGTGGTCGGCCCAACGACGAAGGCGACGTATCACGGGTGAGTCATGGGGGCCGCGCGCCGCTCCTCTGTCGCTCCGGTCGTATCCGGGCGGCGGGTGCGCTGACCATGGCCCAGACCCTAAAAAAAAAAGGTTAGCTGTAGTATCTAGGACAATTTCCGTTTAATTGTAGGGAAATATCGTACTTTTAGTAGAATTGAAATAAGGCAAAAAATCGCTTGTTTGCGTGCATGCCTGTTTGAAATATGGATTGTCTCGGGACTGAAAGACAACTCCAATATATATTTGAATAGTGGTAGGACCACACTGTTGCCAGTTGTCTGTCTACAGCCGCGGGTCGGTTTGTCCGGGTAGTACCACACTCTCGCAGAAAACCGACGTCCGAGTACTAGCGATTTATTACTGCGCTTCGTTCGGTGAGCGAGAGCCGGAAGCCTAACTTTCTGAGGGTGTTTGCGTGTGGTGGGTTTTAGTGATGCCTTTAGTGTCATCGAACTTCATTGCACGCATTCATACTCCCTTTACTTTCTTCGCAGTAGACAGCGACCTTACAAAGGTCCATGAGCGACAGCAACATTTACCATCAGATCTACTGTTTGCTCGTTTGCCACCGTTTGCAATAAAAAAAATCTAATTAAATGAATATACGTATTGTGGTAGCTTGCTCTTGGGTTATCTAAATGCCAACTAAAAGCTTCATACGGGCCTGTGGTAATTCTACCTTTTACTGTGTGGTTTACGATTGTGCTCCTAAGGTTTTGAAATGAGGTGGCCGGCAGTAGAACTTAATCGTAAGTCTATGCAGTTTTACATTATCTCAACTCTTTCAGAGGAAGAAAACATATTGTGCTAACCCTAAGGATGTTGATAAGCGTTATAAAAAGTGATTTTATGATACTTATCACCGATACTTATCACCGATATAATTCGTTTCACTACTACTAACGCGTTAAATTATCTCCGGAATGATTCATTGATCGAATGTATTACGAGTGGGATTCGCGGGCCGACTCTTTGATTGTAATATCGTAAATACGATGAATGGCCGTTTAAGAGCGGTGAACTGATTCAATTGCGTTAATAATACAAATTGTATTTATAAATGTTTATTGACTGCACAGCTTGCATAGTGATTAAGATACCGACCTACTGGGCTGGGTTTGGATCCCACACAGGACAATATTTTGTGTGATCCACATATTGTAGTTCTGAGTCGGTGTAATTTATGTCCGTGTTTTATGTTGCTGAGTGTTGTCTATGAATACTAGCAACCTTTACCTTGCTCGTGAGTATCGTAAAAGACTACTGATAACTTTACATCGACCTGGGCTAACACCATCTGATTGACGTCTAGTCAACAATTACATTCTTAAGGAGGGTTGACGTCAGGACGATGGCCGAACATAGAACTTTTGCAATATGTATTTGAAAGAAGAGTACATATTGAGTCAGTCCCAAATAATTGGGATATGCTTGTAAATTCCTCCGCAATATGTTAATATTGCTGATAAAGATATAACTATCTTTGTCAGTGCCGGGTGTTGTTTTAAAAAAAAAGTAAAGAAAGTGTACGTATAGAAACATATAGAAAAGAAACGTATAGAATTTATGTAGCTTAGTTGGTATAGTGATATACAAATGCGACTGTTGAGCTTAACATTTTGGGTACGGATGAGGCGGACAAAGAAAAGGCATTTATATTCTCTGCAGTTGACTTCGATTTTCAATGATTTCTGCTCCTTATTACTAGGGATCCAAATATCGAAACCAAAAATATCGATGTATAGATACATCGATGTTTGATAACAAACATCGATGTACAAAAAACATCGCCCTGAAAACATCGATGTATTGAAACATCGATGTTTTCTAAAAATCCATGCGATGAGTTTTTTTTTGGCTAAATCGAGCATATTTTTTTACATGAAACACCAATATTTGCGTGATGTGAGGATCTTTCTTTGCAGGCTCTGCTAAAAGTATCATACATTTTAAATCATGCAGGCAAAACATCGATGTCAAAACATTGTATATAATAACATCGATACATCGATGTTTTACAATAATGAACATCGATGGCAAACATCGATGTTTTTTTATTGAAACTTCGATGTATCATTTGCATCCCTACTTATTACAGGCTACAATTATATAGACAAATTATTTAAAGCGTTACACACCGCTGCTATTCCCTTCAGCTATATGGCTGAGACTTTAAAAAAATGTTATGTTCGTATCCAAGCAATATCTATAGAATAGTCAGTTACGAGGGATGGAATGCCCTAACCACCGTAAACGATTTACCCGCACATCGATCTGATACGAATCTAATAACGACATTCTGAATAAGTTATTTGAGGTTACAGATAGGTTGGCTGTCCACTCGATCAGAAGGAGACGGAATTGAATGAGATAATGAATTGATTGCATATAACGCGCGAGGGTTGAATGTAAGTCACGATTAATGGAAGGTTATGAATAAAGGATTCTAAAACTCATTTGTAACGGGAAAAAGACATGACCACCTTATGGAAGCGTTCTAACCGCTTAACAAGCTATTGTGTCTATATGTTGTGATCAATTATCCGTTCGCATTCTTAATTTTATGGAAGTTATAGAGTTACAGAGTATAAATATATCAAAAATACACATTGTTTCGATTTGGCACTCGTAACTTGTGAGCGAGAATTATACTAAGCCTTGACCCGACCCAATATTTTAAGAGAAGGATTAGAATGATATCGTACTATAATCCTTATCTTCTTAATTAACAAACATGAAAGGAGAATAAAAGCATAAGATTTGATCAAATTTTAAAACTAGACAGATAGATACTCATAGCTGATCTTAATCATTTTTAGAAATGATGTCCTTTACCACGCAGTTGTTGGTAGTACTTATTGGCCCAGGTCCTTGTAGATGTCACAATCGACTTTTACGATATCCAAGGTTTCGTCTCCATTAATATTTTGTAGTAATATTTGGCCACCGAGTTCAAGGAGTCGTTACAGCATCGGTCCGTCCCATTAAGATGGGAGAAGGGAACGGTAGGCTTTAGGCCCCTGCGCCGCCCTTCTGTTGCCCCAGGCGGAATAGGTCGGTGTCCAGACCATAGCCTGCTTAAAAAATATGTTAGTAATATACGAGTTCTATACTAATATTATAAAGAGGAAAGATGTGTATATAAGTATGTTTGTAACGAATTGGCTTCGAAACTACTGAACCGATTTAAAAAATTCTTTCAGCAATGGAAAGCCATAATATCAGGGAGTAACATAGGCTATATTTTATCCCAATATTCCCACGGGAACGGGAACTACGCGGGTAAGGCGACTGAAACAGAAGCCAAGCGAGGGCGAGTTGCTAGTTAGTAATATTTGTGGTACAGTGTGGTGACGGAGTAAGAACAGCCACCCCGTCCCTATCACCCGTAGGTGTCGTACAAAACGAATATGGGATATATTATGAATACAACAACTGTGCAAGAGAAGGAAAACTCGAAATAAAACCCTATACTCGCCTCGGGACATATATGATCTGTGATGATGAATTTTCGTGGCTGCTACTGCAAGGAAAAGAATTGAATCAATTTATTTAGAAGGTTGAATATATTTACAATATTTTTGTTTTAGGCCGGAACCCGACGTGCGCGCTATAGTTTTCACCGATGGTGAAAGAATTTTAGGTCTCGGTGACCTGGGCGCTTATGGCATGGGTATACCCGTCGGAAAGTTATCTTTATACACTGCACTCGCAGGAATTAAACCTCACCAATGTTTACCTATAACTTTGGATGTTGGCACAGATAATCAGGTTAGTATTTTTTGTTATATGGCTTATACACTATAATTATGTCCTATAGGCATATGTCGTTTTCAATCATATAAAGTTACATAACCACGCCCTATCACATCTGGCTAAAAAGGTTGCGGATATTATATATGTGTAAGTAAGGACATGTAGGATGTAGGAATAAAAAGTAGATTATAAAAAGAAGAAGGGATCGGTTATTATTATTAAGGGTGTAGATCGTGAAAATCACCGAAAAGAGTGTTACGATTTTTCATATTTAACCTATTTACATATGATTGATATCAATGATAATTTGTATATATTACAATCAAAGACCAATAAGTATGTTCATGCTTATATTAAACTCTTAAACCTAATAGTTGTTATATAATAAACGTCAACAAACGCACAAAATTGAGTAAAAATGCAAAAACATGACTTCGTATTTTTCAGATTTAACCCCATAAATCAACACAAATTGATAAAAAGAAACACTTTTTGAACACTGAAGAAACCAATAAGTATAGCTGTATACTTCTTTTTATACCTTTACAAACAAAGACTTCCTCTTTTAAAGCCCTAAAATCTAGATATATTTTAAGGTAAATTTTTCATACAAAAATGTATGGGTAAAACGTTCGTTTCATTCGTGCAATCTCGGTGGTCAAAAGCGGCAGTTCCTTTCTGTAAGTGAACGCGACACCACGCTTGTCGACTGCAGACAGCAGAATTACGTATTGTGAATTTGTGTTTTTTGTAAAAAATTGTAAGTATAACATTTTTATAATTAATTTATTTTCAGTTATTAGAAAGTATCGATATAATGAATGTCTGAAAGAAAACCATGATGGAACTAGATATAAATCGTAAAAAATACAATATCTACACTAATAGGTATTATAAAGAGGAAAGATTTGGATTTTTGTATGTAACGAATAAACTCAAAAAGTACTGGACCGATTTTAATAATTCTTTTATCATTCGAAAGCTACATTATCACTGAGTAACATAGGCTATTTTTTTCGCAGGACTGATTGAATTTGAGTGTCATGCCAGGGAAAAGAAAGTTTTGTACGCATTATAAAAATATGAAAGCCAAAAGATCTCGGAATAAAATGTAAGTTCCTCCCTACTTATTTATTATCGCATTTGAACAGGGTACATTACAAAGCTAATACAATATGTCATATGATTTAGATCGCCCGATTCAGACATATACCTACAATAACATGTAAATATTGGTTTGTATTATCTATATCTATACTGATAAATAAAATTGAAGTATCTGTATGTAATATCAAAATAATAGGATTTTTAAAAAAAAAAAAGGCGATACGGAGTTCGCCGGGTCGGCTAGTATTGTCTAAATATCAAAATGTGAAAGTAGGTAGGCGACAGCGCAACTTGGTCGACATACCTATACCGCCAAACAGACGCGAAGCGCCTAGCGTCTGGC
The DNA here is from genome assembly GCA_032191425.1 of Lymantria dispar. Classification (NCBI taxonomy): domain Eukaryota; kingdom Metazoa; phylum Arthropoda; class Insecta; order Lepidoptera; family Erebidae; genus Lymantria; species Lymantria dispar. Next base: position 13,237,143 of record CM063449.1, on the reverse strand, counting down.
TTAGGGTTGTACAAAATAAATAAAAAGTGGATAATATTGATGAATAATATTTCCAGTATTGAAAATAAAGAAAACCTTGGGGCCGAGACTGAGCAACAATGCTACGCGCTGTATAGAGGTAAGTTGTTATACGTAATTCTTGTAGACTTGTTACATAAATAAACAAACTACTTAGTTAGTGATGGGCGAAGACAAAATCTCAATACCTACCTATAGATTTTTTCTTGCAATATTTATTATTTTCATCGAGAGACAAACACCTTAGTACCGAAATACTTCTCAATTACTTTCTCAAAAGAAAATTTACGTTCAAATAGGTGACGTCATAAAAAAACAATACCTAATGCGTAAAGAAATTATAATTTCTATTCATCAGGAACCTAATATTGTATTAAATTCTTTTGCATTTTTTTAAATTTTTAATTATTTTTTATAAAAAAAATCAAGCCATTATCTTTCTTTACAGGAACTAGTTATTGAAAACGACCAAGAGGGAAAGGTGGATGAAATGGAAGTTGGGCGTAGAGTTGTAGACGTTTCTTTTTTTTTTAAAGCTCTTCAGGCCATAGGGGACCACGGTCCAATGGATTGTAAGTTAAGTTACCTCAGTATAATAGGTGAAGTAAAAGTTGGTCTGGACTCAAAACTCATCATGAAATGTAGTATGTGTAGTATGAAATTTACTGTGTGTTTGATTGAAAAGAAAGAAGATAGAATGGAAGTGAATCATCAAATTGTATCTGGTATCATATCATCTGGTGGGAGCTACTATCAGTTAAAAACATTAACTGCCGCAGTAGCCCTACCAATCATGTCACCTTCATTATACAATGATTGCGATTGGTGGGAAAAGACAGCAGCACATTCCATGGCAGAAGCTGTCAAGGAAGAAGCGGAGTACGCAGTGTCTATAGGTAGTGTTGATAAAAATGGTACACCATTAATATCTGTTGCTGTTGACGGTTGTTGGAGCAAGAGATCTTATGGTAAGAATTTTTCCGCCTTGTCCGGCGCAGCTGCGATAATTGGCATTAAAACTAATAAAGTATTGTTTTTTGGAGTTAAAAATAAATACTGCGTAGTTTGTGCACGAGCCGCAAAGAACGACAGTCAGCCCTCGGAACACCGTTGTTTCAAGAATTATTCGGGATCATCTACCGGTATGGAATCGACCATAATAGTTGAGGGGTTTAAACGTTCCATTGTTGATCACGGTGTAATTTATAATAAATTTGTAGCAGACGGCGATTCCAGTACTTATAAAAAAATATTAGATTCGCGACCGTACGGTAATTTAACAGTAGAGAAAATTGAATGCAAAAATCATCTTTTACGAAACTACTGCAATAGCTTGGAGAAACTGTCGAAAGACACTAAGTATCCTTGCGAATTGCGGAAATTCCTAAAAGAAAGGTATTTGCGTTTAAGAACGGGTGTAAAATGCGCTATTAAATATTGGGGCGATCAAAATCAGTCACTCGAAGAAAAAATAAAAAATCTTAGTGAAGATATCCTAAATGGTCCACAACACGTATTTGGTAATCACCAATATTGCAAAGAGTATTTCTGTAGACCTGATACTCGTCGAATAGAACCTGTTGGGTTGCTTCCAGCAATTGTTGGATGCGGATTAATGGACGCGGTACACATTTTAAGTAAAAGGCTGTCATATCATTCTAGAAGTTTAATTCATAATTGTACAAGTAATATAGTTGAAAGTTTTAACGCAGTGATTGCCAAATTAGTAGGGGGTAAGCGTGTAAATTATTCTTCCCGTGGTTCTTATGCGGGCCGATGCGCAGCTGCTGTTGTGTCTTTTAATACAGGATCGATTCATAGTAAAACTCATGAAGTAATATTTAAATCTAGTCCTAATCCTTTGATCGCGAAAGTGGAAAATTGTAATCGTAGAATCCGTTTAATTGCTAAACCTAAATTAAGATTGAAAAAGAGCCACAGCGCTATATCGAAAGACGCTCACTATGGACCAAACTGCGAAAAACCTGATCTGAGTCCAGAATTATATGAGAAAGCCAAGTCATCTTTTTTAGCCGATTTAAAGTTGTCTTGTGCTGAAAGAGAGGAGCTTGAAAGGTCGACCCATTTGCAAAGAAGTAGTTCTGAGTGGATGAGTACAAGGAGAAAATTACTAACCTCATCATCGTTCGGGGAAGTTTGTAAAAAACGAGAGAGCACAAGTTGTGCTGTTCTTGTTCGTAAAATCGTTTATGGTAGTAATATCTCCAGTTTGCCTGCTGTACGGTACGGTATCGAAAACGAAGAAACCGCAATTAAACAGTTAGAAATTCAAGAGAATATTAGTATACAAGGTTGCGGTTTGTTCGTCGACGATCAATATGAATTTCTTGGTACTACACCAGATGGCATTTATGCAAACGGTTTAATTGAAATTAAGTGCCCACATTCTTTAGCTGGCATGACTTTTGATGAAGCAATGGCCAAACATACCTTTTGGGTTAAGGACAAGGCTTCCAAGGGTTATGTCATAAATAAAAATCATAACTGGTATTTCCAAATTCAGGGACAGGTACATATTACTAAAAGAAACGTTTGCATGCTTGGCATCTGGTTTGGTGCTACTGTACCTATGAAAGTTTATATTATAGAAAAGGACGACATATTTTGGGAGGAGAAAATGGAGATGAAATTAGTTAGGTTTTATTACGATTGCCTACTTCCAGAATTAGTTGATCCTCGGCAGTCACGAAGCATGCCCATTCGTGACGCGCCCAGTATCATAGAGGCTATGAAAGAGAGGAAAGAAAGAGCTTTACATGTTATGAAAGAGAAGAACGCCTAATGATTTTGAAAGATACAGGTAACTTAACTACCCAGCCAGTCGATTCACGTAAACACGCCAGTCCAAAAGTCGTTTTAACTTAGGAATTTAGAAATCGCCTTTTGGTTTTCTGTTTTAAACGCACTTACTTATCTAGTCTTGGATTGTCATAAATCTTCCAATAGCTCAATTACTATACAATTTCTGAGTTACCTGGTGTAAAGAATCATAAAAATTGGTTCAAAAATACAGCGAATTGAGAATTCTCCTTTTTTTAAGTCGGTTAAAAGGGCTAAATTTGCACAAAACGAAGTGACGTCACTGCGCTACGGTTTTTATTACTTACGTGAATCGGGCAGCTGGTAACGTTTTCATTCTGATAGGTTTTGTGATAGCCATTGATTTTATCATCAAATTAGCAGAAATCAGAACTTGATCCGTAATCGAATGAAAAACCATTAGAATTTTGAACTCATATTTCGTTATTGTTTAATTACATACTTTTAATTAGTATATTAATAATTTACAAACTTATGTTAAAATTAGTAAATAAATGAATTATTTACTAATTTTTGTACAACCCTAGCACGCTTTTAGGATAGCGAGTAATGGCGACTCATATTTGTTATTGTGTAGTAAATAAATCATTTTTATACTTGTATTTCATTTATTGACATTTTTTTTAAAACCCTAGGATTTTTTTTTAGATATCGACGAGGTGATCGTAAACAAAAAGTAAGTATTTGAGTTTACGCAATAGGCACATTTCCTTGCGTAGAGATAAACACACTTCCTACTGAATTTGCAATTATTTTATTGAATGAATATTTTACGAATTAGAATAAACTTTGGTAGTGAAATTACAAATAAATAAATAGTTGGAATTTTAGGTAAGTAGAATACAAAAATGTCAGTCCGGACCTACTCTTGATTGTATATTATATTATAAACTAGTAACCCGCCCTCGCTATCTTCGCTATCTTCGGCAATATTCACTTCACATTACATACTATAAAAAGCATATTGATCTATAATAAATGCACAATTTATTTAAGGTACTTAATTGGATAAGGATTAATGCTGTATTGTATAAAATCACTTAGTAAATAATCATTTTTTAGTAGAGGATAAAAAATGGTTATGGTGGGTTATCCCTAAGAGATAGACATATGCCATCGTGGACTTTTTTGTTGAACTTTTTAAGATGGATAATACTGTAGTACATTATTTTGGTCTATCTCGTAGGGTTCAGCCAACGTTTGCAATATAAGCGCAAAAACGTGCTTATTTACGACATCACATTAGAAACCTCTAAATTAATCAGCGTTTCTCTACTATATTATGCATGTATTATACATATAAACCTTCCTTAAGAATCATTCTATTTATTAAAAAAAACTCCATCAAAATCCGTTGCGTAGTTTTAAAGATCTAAGCATACATAGGGACAGACAGACGGCGGATAGCGACTTTGTTTTATACTATGTAATGTAATGATAGAAAAACATAAAAATTGTGTCTCAACTACTCTTATTAATCTATTAAAAAGAATCAACAGCTAGTTTCCAAAAATTCAACGTTATTGTTATGCTGTAAATATTCAAGTTCAATAACAATTTCTCAACGTGGAACGTTTGTTGCAAAACATTTTGAAAATCGCGCTCTCTAGGTCATTCATCCGCCCCGTCGGATGTTACATTAAACTTTGGCGCTGCGGTCGCTCGAAATCGAGAACTCAGGCCAACAATCTACACCCTTAAATATGGTATTGCCCGCAGGTGTCTTAAAATACGACTAAGGGACTGAATATGAATATAATGTTTATTCAAGAGATGGAAAATTCGAAATAAAATCCTATATCAATACGTTTGACCAGCGTGTTATAGCAGATCAATTTCTTGAGCCAAGTAGTGGGACCCCTAAGAAATGTGATTATTTGATTTTTATGAGTAAAGTGGAGAAACTTCTGCATAGTTTACGTTTAACGCAGTCTATTACATTGTGTTGGGCATAAGCCGATGTAAATAGGATTTATTTTAATTAGTTTTCTTTTTATTCTTATTATTATAAATTAATAAAATCTGTCAAGAAACGAAATTAGCGTGCAGTTTGGCCATTTTTGGACCGCTTTCGGATTCAGAGCCCTCAGCGCTCACTCAACAATCCGGGTAAAATTGTCACAGCCATCTACGGCTAACCTCGAATTCACACAAAAGAAAATCAAAGTTGAAACTATAATAAACAAATTGAAAGCTTAATTGTTCCTAATAAAATTGGATATAAAACGATTATGCATTTAAGAATTTTCAATTAGTATAGATGTCAATTAGTAATGAGTTACATTTTCAGGATCTTTTGGAAGACCCATTATATATCGGCCTTCGGCAGAAGCGCGCAAGAGGGAAGGAATACGATGAATTTATCGACGAGTTCATGGAAGCATGCGTGCAAAGATATGGTCAGAACACACTTTTACAGGTTAGTGAACTGTGATCTAATATAGTAGTATCGATTTGATGGGAATGTTTTAATTATTTTACAAATTACCTCTTCATTTCTTTTACTAGATAAGAGAATATTTTTTGCAATAAAAGAAACTGACTTCAATGTAGATAAATTTTTAGATTTTTGTTGTTTTTTCATAAACCGCTTGTTCGATTTCGATAAAAGGGGAATGCCCACGTGACTAAGGAAAATAGTATCGCTATAAATATTACAGTGACAAGACGAAAACCACTGTCTAAGATTCGTATTAGTACGTAGTTTAAGTAAAAATAAACGTCATATGCGTAATTTGCCGGGTTTCTGAGAAATCGATGGGTGAACTTTGTAGTTAAAAAGTATGAAACTTATTACTTATCTTTTAAGAACACGAAAATACACGTAAACCACAATTATACCATATTCACTACACTTTAGCACTTTAACTCTATCATATTCCATAAAATACCAGCAAAATTATTCAATATAACACTACAAAACACTAAAGAAATGAATATAATACAAGAGCATGACATGACATTTCCATATTCGCGCCAATCTGTTTAGCTGCGCACAACAAACATGATAAGATTGACAAGTAAGGTATAGTGTAACTAAAATAAAAAAAAATACGTCAAAAATCGATAAAGATTAATTATTTCGATTTTCTTACCAATGTAAAAACACAAGTATTCACTCACAATAAGACAGAAGGCGAAATATTTTTGTAAGTTTTTCTGTTTATGATAATACGATCTCATATCTCACCTAGTTTTTAGTGTTTCAAAGCTAATGTTTTGTTACATTGGCTAACTAAAAGCTGTGTTTAGTTTCGTACAGTTGTTTGTCAACTGTACGAAACTAAACTAAAATTATATTTTAATAAACACATTTTTTTTCGTTGATTAAAAATATTATTGTTGTTTTGAACTGTTAATAATCACAAATAATTATGTTTAATCGACATTTTATTATAACAGTAGAACATCGATTAATCATAATTATCTGTGTAATAATGTTGCTACAAAAAATCTATTCAACGGAAAACTACGATCCAAAAAAAGACTATTATTACACGTACATAAACCCGGCAAATGTGAGACTCCACAATACGTGATAAAATTATTTTAATAATAAACTAAAATTATCCATGTCATGAACTCGTGTCACAGTTTAAAATTAGATGCATCATGCGATACTGAAAATGGGCATTCCCCTTTACATGGGACCATTTGGGAAGTTTACCCTTTCCAACATTAAAAGAATTTTTTGGCGTTATGCACGAACAAACATAAAAAAAGTATTTGTTTGATCCCACTGGCGGGTTGAAATCTCTGCTTCCCATACTTGGGCGGGGAAAGCTCATAGTATTTGTTTCCCTCTCTAGGGCGGGCATGAATTTTATATATAGAATGAAATGTTGTTACGTAGTCGGCTATGAAAGTTTTATTTCATCAGCTCCTGTAAGTCCCACTGGGCTTGAACCTTCTCCGTACTAGGTCATTTGACCTATTATAACACGCTTATCAGGCAGGTTATTATAAGGTTTTATTACGAATTTTCTATCCCTGAGCTGTCTTTTTCGACACCCACGGGCAAGGGGTTGGTGAATTGTTTTCTTACTCCGTCAGCACACACAAAAGATTTTACATAATTCAGTGATATATCAATTGCAATAGAAAAATCAGAATGAAATATTCATCAGATTAACATTTATAAGTATCCAGCTACCCAGAATAGGTCGTCTCATTCCGATTGTACTGATGGATGTAAAGTATTGAAGGTTTTGCGTTCCTGGTTTCTGCTTATCATGAGTTATATCAATTATTTTATCTGCAATAGTAAAGTGGCTTTACCTTATCTAGCTTTATCATTGATATGAAGACAATTAGATGTATAGTTGCGATTCGTGCCAATTTGTGGAAGACATCCAATTTTTTGTTGACTATATCGGCTTCTATAATTTAGAATATAAAATAATAAGTTAAAGATAATGGGCACATATTGTAGCAGAAAAAAGAATCGATCTACTAGAAGTTCACTTTCTGTTGATTCCTTTTTTAAAAAATAATTCAGATTATGTAATAGAGATTGTACTGGGCGTAAATGTCATTGAACTTGCTGAATTTGGCAACGCATCAAACTCGTGAAAGATGAGTTCAAGCTATGAATATACATAGTTTAATCACTAATAACTGTGCCTAGTTAGCTAACTAAAAGTCTACAAGATTTCCTCTGGCAGTCTAACTTAAATTGTATACCCACGGTACCAATGGTCTGCTCAGAAATTCTGAATCGGTGCACGGCAGTTTATAGCGACTCCTTTTCGTTCAGACCAGACGTATACCTATGCAGATTATGTTCGACCAGGAAAAAGCTTGGATTTTGAATTCATTTGATAGTAGTATATGCTTGGATGAGCACATTTTTTCTTTCTTCGATAACATCGGTCATTAATGAAGTTATCAATGTCAATTTAGAGGACTTTACAAAATGTTTTCTTTGATAATATAGGTCGTCTTATTCCAAAATACGGTCCGGCGAGCACTAAAAGAAATCTAATAACCTTTGTTTTACTATTGTATAATTACCTTGCGAAAAGACTTGCCTCATTTACAACGCCGTTGATCCACGGCTGAATACTTCAGTGATTTTTTATTTGTCTAAAATAATCTGGTATTTCTTTAATCGCTAGACAACGACGTAAGTTTACATAAAATCCAATCATGCGGCTATGATTCACATACGCGTATTATAATTTGAATAGTTCTTCAATATATGTTTTATCATAACATCGAATAATTACCGTAGTACAATAGTTACATAATATCTACGTTAGTAATACATCACAATATCGTTATGTATTATTATTTTTCGTATCTAATTTTTATTATCTTTATGATTGATTTGATTGTAGATGCCTTAGAATATGTTAGAGGTACTTATTATCAAGTAAACCCCATCAGACATAGGACCGGGATCCTAGATATTGTCAAATTAAAGAATAAAATTCTGTTTGAGAGTCCACATCAAATTGTCATATTAAAAGGCTCTACTGTAACCTAGGAAACTTACACTTCATGAAGTGACAATGGTTTGCATTGTAAGATGCATAATAAGTATATTTATACGTGGAATGGTACTCGTAGCTTTGATCAGGTGATTCCACATATCACTTGAAAGTTTGTTATGCCACGAAACTCTTAATAGGTAACTCTACGCTAAGCTGATGAAGGGATCGCAATATCTCTTGTTGCAAGACCATACTTCTAAACCACGCGGTGCTTTACCTGTATTTTCCTGGTCAAGCACTACGTCCATTGTATTCGATCCTTCATGCGAACAGATTTGGACCGCCCTTTCTGAGGATTCCATCTACTGATGGCAAATAATAATTAACTATATTCGTCAAAGCGGCGAAGAAAATTTATATATCTATATCCTATCGTACCGTCTCATTCTAACTAATGCTCTAGGAGACTGTTTGAATTAGTGACATTTTTCAATTAATTTAGTGCACTTATCACGTGCCTTACAGTTATCAACGATATCGTCTGCGATATCGTGTGCGTCTGCGTCTGATAAAGTTCTTTATCCTACATATGTGTATGTTTAGGAATGAACTTGCTGCGATGCTTGTCTAATACTGACATAAGGCTGAAGACCATTTTTAAGGTTGAATGCGGGCCAACTTTACGCCGATGTTCTTAAAGTCCCCGAGGAGAAGGCATATTGCTTGCAATGGTACAAGTGACAATGTATGTTACTGGCTCTTTGGTTATTATTAATGTGACCCTATATTTTTGCGTCAAAACGGGCAACTTAGGTTAAATATGAAAACACTAAAAAACAAGAATACGTGAAGTCTTTCAGGAATAGATGGACTGAGGAACCTAAAAAGAAAACAAAAACACCCCTCTACGAGTTTAAAGAATAATATATGATCTGTACAGCTCGGGCAACAGTACAGATCACCTGAAAATGGGACTGTCCCGTATAAAACGGGACGTTTTTTTTTTTTTTTATTGCCGACGGTGGCAAACGAGCAAGCAGCACACCTGATGGTAAGTGAAACTGCTGCACATGGACCTTTGCAATACCAGGGGCACAGCTAGGCCGCTGCCTACCGTGAAGGAAATACTCTTCTTAAACCTCGTTTAAAGAAGGACATGTCATAGCGCTCGGGAAACAGCAGCAGGTAGTTCATTCCAGAGCTTGCACGTACGGGAGAAATGATCGCTGGAAACGTACAGTTGAAGACCATAACGTTTCCAAGTGAAATGGATGAACCCTGCTACGATGTCGAGTGGTACGTTGGTAGAATGGTGACGGTGGTACCAAGTCAAACAGTTCCTCGGAGCACTCCCCGTGAAAGAGTCGGTAGAGTACACAGAGTGACCCAAAGTCTCTCCGCTGCTCCAGCGACTCCAATCTGTCCGTAAGACATATATGTCGTATATGGAAAAGAAAGTCATCTAATTACCCTACATATATTCTCCTATTCACATTTTTTTATAGTATAAAAAATATATGACTTAACTAAATTTAGGAATGAGTAATACGATTATCTTTACTTAAGCTGTATATGCAATCAACTTGATTTCAATCACTTTTTTTTTATAACTGCATATCTAAATAATCCGATAGCAACTATTAGGTAAATATGAACTACAATTCACAACCTACGTCATTGCATATCGATGTTGATAAGTGTTGCGGAGAATTACAGCATAGATAACATATTGATAAGTGTAACGTATCATGCCTGCAGAATTTGTTATGCTATTTTTATCACAGATACTACTTAATATATATCTTTTTCTGAACGAACAGGTGGTGCAGTTAAAATTTATGTTATACGATGATGTCATTAGGTGTTGCCCGGTGAATCATTACATAAATTACAGCAGAGTTAATTTTGGTATTATGTTTTTGAATATGTTTTATATTTTATAATCAGAAATTCGTTAAATTTAAATATGGCGTTTCTATTCTCACAGTGTGATAATCACGAATGTTAGAATTCCAAACTCAATTCGTAGCTGTCTGACGTCTTAAACCCGAATAATAGTTTTGTAATGTTTCAAGTAAATTTCAACTATTACTGCCATGACGACGATTATATCTCCGCGGAAGATTGGCGTCAGGATAACGGGATTATGATGGTCGTTGCGGCTTCTTTCAATTATCTATACGTATAATTGCAAGAAGACCCAAAACACAGTCGATTACATACTTAAGTTTTCCTTCTCTTGCATGATGTCATTTGTTTAGAAAGTGTTAGTCATATTTTACTCCATTCACGGGAAAATAATGGTTGATGATTTGTATTCTTACTCCGTCATCACAGGGAAAATAGTCTTGACACATCATTAGTTCTATTTTCCTTTATAAGAACCTAGCTTAGTATACTTTTTAATGGGATCAAACATCACTAAACCTTTTTTTTATGGGTGTGCTATGGCAAGCGCATACGCCGTCCACTCCACGCGGGCGACGAAAGGACGGCGCGTATAACCCACCCGTATTCACGTCGTCTTCGTCGTTGGGCCGACCACCAGTGCCGAGTCCCTTGTCCTCAGTGGTTGGCCCGAGGGGTACCCACACCTCTCGATGTCCCTGTCCCGGGACATCGGTCGCCTTCTCCCGGTCAGCTTCACTGCGGGTGACGAAATAAAGTCCCCAGTCCGGTCACACGCGGCATCAGGCGCAGGTACTCGCACCTGCGCCGCCCGAGTTGTCGGCGGCGGACTGTGTCGCCGAAGAGGAGATCCTCTCGCGCACGATCCGCCGCCTCCTTCCGTGAGATGACGGCCTCACAGAAGGCGGCGACCGCGTTCCAGTTCCTGGTGCTGCCGAGCATCTCCCTAGCGATGATCGGCAGCGTCAGGTCGGCACCAATGATTGCGATGAGTGCACGGCGCTGCTCTGCCCGACGTGTGCTGCGCCGTGTCCTCGTCGCAATCGCAGTGTTGGCTGGACGGTGTGCTCTCCCTCCTAACGACCTTGTGCAGTTACGGCATGGGGCACTAACCCATCAATACCTCCACCAATCGGAAGGAAAGCACCCCGTGCTGCCGACCCAACCACTCCATCAGCACCGGCTGGAAGGCTTCGATGGTCCTGACACCGTACCGAGGTTTCTCCTGCCGGACTGTGACTCAACGGGAAATGACGTGAAGGAGAGGGAAGACGCGCTGCACATTCCTCACCCTGGACGGAACGCACGTCGTGCGCGCTGATCATAACTCACCCAAAAAAATAGGACGGAAATTGACTTACTGTACCGCGATAGCCATATGGGTTGGTACAAGGTTTTATTTCGATTTCACCTTTTCTTGCATAGATGTTGTACGTTTTTTTTTTTTTGTATTTTAGTTGTATTTGCAACAGCCACTGGTGAGATAGGGGATGGTGAATTTTATTCTTACTCCGTTTACACGGAATATAATGCTACTATGCCATAAGTCATTTTGCCTATATAAGTATATTACATTTTTAAATGAGTTACAATATCTCCATACATATTAATTTTATCCAATTTAGAGTTAAACATTACAGGCAAATTCAATGACGTAATTCTAATATAATTGGTAAATCAAACGATATGCCGATTCATAGTATGTGGTGACGTTATTACTTTGGTTTAAACGTCACCTCTATTTATATACATTATGGTGTGGTATGGCTTCTCTTTGGAGTATTAAATAAACGTGTGAATCACCTGTTTTAAACTTGATACGAATACATATAATCTGCTTATATAAAAACAAAAATATAGTTCACTCATTTGATTATTTAAACGTAACTTCTAGGTTTCTAAAGATACAAAGAAGTCTTTTTAGAATTTGGCGTCTTTATCTGTTTGGTAACTCAATAGAATCTAACGAAATAGTTGTATATTTTTTATTTATACTTTGACGCATTTAATAAAGGATAAAATATAGATCTGCGCATGTCAAATCTAACAGGAAGTGTGACAGAATATAGTTAGAATGATAAATAAAAAGTAAATTACATTTTAATACCTTAAATATATTATTTCAAGCATGTAAAACTAATTGAACGCTGTATAAATAAACATTTAAAATTAATTGCGATATTTAAATTGCTGTTAATTTTATTTAATATTTGTTTGCATTAAAATTAACATTTCCTGTACTAAAATTGGATATGTGCTCAATAGAATTTCATTTTTTTTTAATAAATTAATAAACTTTATGATTTTGTTGCACTAAGGTAAACAACCCTTCACATGTTTACTTAACTACCAGCACAATTTTTATATTGTTTACTTTAATTTCGAGAACTTATTTGCTACTTTACAAAACTAATCAGCTTGTTTTTAGAATAATCGTGGGCATCTATAAACCGGAACTTAAATTTTTAATTATATTTAAATTATATACTTCGTCTTGGGGAATGGGTTACTTAATGGGTGAGGTGGAAATAAATAGGATCTGCGTCATCCAAATCTATTTCGCGGAATAGGTTTCTTCGCTTCGTCCAGTAATGTATACATAAAATATATTAGCCAAAATAATATTCGTAACATCTGTATTTTTTGGAGGATTATGGACTGGTCACACCCTGCCCGATCCGTCGCGGGCATTGGAAGTGAACATGGTGTGTAATCTCATAACTTGTCCTACAAGTACCTCTCTATTGCCACATGGGCGGGCCACCGTTACCGGATCCTTATCTTCAGTGGTATTTGTAGCGTCAGTTAAGGAATTTTGACTATATACAAACAGGTCATTACTCAACATATACTAATAATTTTAATTTAATACATTCGGTAACCAAAATTATTAGACTCTCAGAGAGGTCCCACAGCCAATTAACCTACAATATGGTCCGACCGACCGATCGGTGACACGAGGTTTTATTTTGAATTTTTTTGCGTACCTTGGTAGTCTTTTACGTTCACCCACAGGACAGAAAAGGGTTGTGACTATTGTATTCTTCCCCTGTCATCAACGTACCTACTTGAAAAATACATATTTTATGATTATCTATTTTCGGTTGAACTTGCAATCGTTTGATAAAGTCATTCATATGATAATAATGACAGTTGCGTAAAAGTATATTACTTTTATCAAAATGATTTTTTTATAGATATTAACGATTACCGGTATTTTCCATAAGTTAACGGTATAATAATACAATTCACCACACTTATCAAGCTTACAGGTAATGTAAAAGATAAAATTAACAGATATCAGCCATAATTTTTTGCTGCTGTTATGGCGGCAAATATATACGTTTTTTTTTGGTAGGACCAGTCCGTCTGGGGCGACGGATGAGCGGCGTGTGACCCCATAACCTACCGTATTCCTTCCCCATCGCCATTGGGCCGACCACTGGTACCAATTCCTTGACATCCGTGACCGGCTCAGCGGGTTACCCTTTCGGGTATTTCCTCCCCTTTGACGCCACGGCAACATTATGGTATTACCGGCCGGGGCGTCACCCTCACGCGGTCGGCCTCTCTGCGGGTGGCAGACTAATCCTCGGTCCGTCCACCCAAGGAAATATATATCTTAGTAATCCCGCTGTTCTAGGCAACATCGGGGTAATGTGAGGAACTCTCGAGGTCGAGTTGCTAGTATTATATAGAAATATAGATTACTTTAAATTAGTCTCGTTTTCTCACAGTATTTTTTGCCTGAAAATCTATTGGTTTTTTTTTTGGAGGTTGGGCTACGGTCAGCGCATCCACCGCCCGGCTCCGTCCAGGGCAACAGAGGGGCGGCGCGCGGCCCCGTAACCTACCCATAGCACGTCGCCTTCGTCGTTGGGCCGACCACCGGAGCCGAGTTTCTTGGTTCAGTGGTCGACCCGACGGAATACCCCGTGCGAGTACCTTCTCCTTACGACGTCGATTGCCATCGCGCGGTCAGCTTCTCTGCGTGTGATGGACTAAATCCCCGGTCCGACCACCCACAGCCTTGGCTAGGGCGGAATCAGGCGCAGGTACTCACGCCTGCGCCACCCGAGTCGCCGGCGGCGGATCGTGTCATCGTGGAGGCGTTCCTCGCGCACACGATCCGCCGCCTCCTACCGCGAGATGGCTGCCTCGCAGAAGGCGGCGACCGCGTCCCAATTATGTAATATTTGCACAATTCTCCTCCTCTCTCTCCCTATGAAATTTTTGTGAGATACCGCTGGAGTCCCTCCTCGTCTTATGTATTTAATAGACGCCTCTAAACTTACGTAAGTGACAATACGATCATTTATGTCAAAGTACCTACCTACAGCCGTCCCTTGTAGTTTCAACTAATAGTCGACTAGTAGTTGAAATTGTAGTACTAGTATCCGTCTCCTGTGGTGACGGATTTAGAATACAGTGTCCCCACCGCTTACTTCCATGTGGAAGTCATGAAAACGGCCTAGGGATCACCTGCAAAATGAGCAGCATTACTCGCCCGGGAAACATAACGGCGATCGCCAAACCTGCTAAACGTGGTGATTATGCAATTATCTCCCTTTAGGAAAACTTATATCCAACAGTGGATATTAATGGATGGATAAAGTAATTACAATGATTATGACTGTAGCTCTTGAGCCAATATACTTTTTCGGAGCGTTCAACTAATCGTTCGTTCAATTTGAATTCGTCCATGACATTGAAACTAACAGAGCGTCATGGTCGATTGTTTTGTAGGTCACAACTATTGATTTTAGTTTAAAAAACTCATATAAATAAAAGTTTTAATGCAATAAGTGTGAAATTGATTTATAAAAATTCAATGTCGAAAATCGAAGTGTCTGTCTGTCAAAATAATAGATCTTTTTTATGCTCACACGGTTATTTGCACTATAGCTATACCTAAAAACCAGTTTAAAAAACGTTTTCTGTCTGTCTGTGTTTGTCTGTCTGTTATGGTAATCTAATCTTCAAAACGGCTGGACCGACTTCCATAATATTTTACTACCAAGGAACTGTATATAAGGAGTAAATTTTTTCTATTATTATTCGGATTCGGTCCGGGACTCGAACCCTATCTTTGGAGATATTGCGGATTTGAAATGCGGGAGCAAAGTGGCCGGAACCGAAGTGAAACGACGGCGGGCTGTTAGTACTTCATCACCATCTCGGCTCATATAGGTCCCACTGCCGGGCTCAAGCTTTCTCCACAATAGGAGGCAAATTGACTGTACTATATGATGGTCGGACTGATTGCTATTGGGTGTTGTTTCGAGTTTCCTTCTCTTACATAGATGTTATATGCCTATTATATCCCTTAGTCGTCTTTTACGACATCCACGGGTAAGATAGGGAATGGTATTCTTATTCCGTCACCACACGGACAAGTACTAAAAATAATAAAAATATTTTGTTGTAATTTGAGATCAATATGGTGTCAGATTAAGCGATACAATGAGGAAATCAGCTAAGGAAAGCTACTATTAGAACGTTGCTTTTCATTGGTACGAATTGAAAGAAAAATAATATATATTGAAAGATGACAGTTGCTTATTGTATTTTAGCTGTTCTGTTATGTTTAGCTTTTTTGATCAACAATATCTTGTTTTCCTACATTTCTTTAAGCTCTCGCCAAATCAATCATTGCGGCTCTGCATTGAGGGATCAAAAGCTTTTTTTGTAGCTTTTTCCAAATAAATAATAAATCTTAATCGTCAGGGGTTTTATAACAATAACTAGCAGCGCCCTGCGGTTTCACCCGCAGTTTCTCTTCCCGTGGGAATATGGGGAATATTAATATAAATTACAGCCTATGTGTTATTCTGATATGTAAGCTATATTATTGTGAAGTTTCAGCAAAATCCATTCAGTAGTTTTTGCATGAAAGAGCAACAAACAACTTCACATCCTCACATACAAAATTTCGCGTTTATAATATTAGTAGGATTAGTAGGATATAAACGTTCTCTATAGTGAAATTATAGCATAAACTTTATCACACATACGTGAGAGATTGCGACTTTTAAGGTCTAATCCACCTACATAGTATATAGTAACGACTCAGTATGAATCTTTAATGGTGAAATTATTGCCACACACAAAATATGGGTCGTGCAGTCAATTCTAATGCTAACGGTACAAAAATTTTTGTCAGGCAATTTCCAATAGTAGTACAGAATTCAGATTTGTGTCTACGCCAATACATCCGTAGGGTAACAGAGTAGGAATACAATTCACCACCCCCTCTCTTACAAGTAGGTGTCGTAAAAGACGACTGAATAAGTATACATATAACATCTATACAGTTAACAGAGAAAAATTAAAATAAGACCGTATACCAATCCGTCTAACCAGCGTGGTATATAGTAGGTGAATTTACCTCCCATTGTGGAGGAGGCTCGAGCCCAGCAGCGGGTTATATGGGCTGTAATGATGATGATGATGATACGTCAATAGTGTTGCCTTCTACTCTGAAGGACTTAGTTACTAAGCTATCAACGTAGAGAGTTCAGATATTTCAAAGAAAGAAATGAAGCTATCCTGTTATAATAAATGCGATTGGTTTTTTCGACACGCATTTAGACCTAAACGACTAAAACGATCTTATTAATTCTTCCACTAATAGAAACCCGCATTTTTAGCTAATAACAAAAACTATATTTTATCGCCGTATTGGGAACTACGCGGGCTAAACTGCGAGAATTTGTTAGTATGTGTAATAAAGAGACTAAAGAACATGGATATTATTTACGGTTTTCGCACGCACAAAAGTAGCAGGTTGAGATAAGTTAATTTTGGTATATACCTGTTCATACTAGTTCACCTTGGAATTACATAGAATTGGATACGCTCGTTTTAATCTTTAATAATGTTAATTGCTACAACTCATCAACAAAATGGTATTGTGTTCACTGTTTCAAATTGTAATAACTGTGAAACACTATTAAGTGTATACAGTGTCCGCTTTGCCAACTTTCCTTTTTTTTTGTTACTGTTGGTGGCAAACAAGCAAACAGCACACCTGATGGTGTGATACTGCCGCGCATGATGCTTTGCTTGGCTGCCTACAGTGAAGAAAGTAAAGGGAGCGTGAATGAGGAGAGCGTATAATGAAGTTTGGTGAGACTAAAGGCATCACCAAAACCGCACGTAAATATCCTCAGAAAATTGGGCTGCCGGCTCACTCGCTCGCCGACCAAAGTGCAGTAACAAATTTCTACTACTCAGATGTCGATTTTCTGTGAGAATGTGGTCGGACGGACCGGCGGCGACGTGCGGCTGTAGACAGAAAACTGTCGACAGTATGGTCGTACTATACATAAACAACTCTTGACACTTTACTAAGTGTGCTAAAAAGCGATTAAATGTTCTGTACTGACCTCAATCTATTCCTTTTTATAGTGCATAGTCAAAGTGCTCCCAAAGAGCGCTAATCCTAAACAGGGTATTCTGCTCTTCCTTCACCTTTATAAGAGCGTCTGTTCTGCTGATTCCGGATATATGCTAAGATAAACAGAAAACATTATATCCTTTTTTGTGGTAGGCTATGATTTGGACACCGCCTGATCTGTCCGAGTCGACGAAAGAGCCGCGCTATAACCTACTCATCTCCTTCTTATTGTTATTGGCTTTTACGCGGTCAGCTTCTCTGCGAGTGGCGCATTACTCCCCGGAATCCAGAAAATATTATATCATAACATAAGGACATGACAGTGGTGGTGAATTGTTTTTATGCTGATTATTTGCTCTTAACTATAGGTTGGAAATGCTAATGGTTATTTATTTATGCTTCGTGAATACATCAAAGATGAGGGCGCCGTACGTGAATACACGAATACGTTTAGAAGATCTAAACGTATAGACAGATAAACGCAAAATGCGAATTTATTAACGTGTTATAGTATCTGAATATTAGTTGAAAAAAATGGACAAACTTTTTTAGTCGGATAACCAATTACATTGTATGGACTTTCACGCTATCTGGTTGAAAATATAGAGATTTAGATGGAAAAACGAGACAGCTAAAAATAAAGGAGGGAGCCGTTTTATTTGTTCATTATCGCCTTCTGTGCCACTTTCCTTAGCCAATTATTCTTTTAAATTGCCTATTTCGCTAAATTGAGTATTTGATTAGGGAGTAAGATTTTGGATGCGCCGTTCAGCATATTGATGCGACGTAGCACTAGACTTTAAATAAATTTTTGTTACCTTATATATAGCCTTGTATAAATTTGATTAATTTATGATATAAAACAACAGCAGAATGTTGCTGTGGGGTGGTGGCTACGAATGATACCAACTCTATTCGTGGGTATCGCAAAAGACGTCTAAGATCTTTACATCGACCTGGACCGACTCTGGTTAACAATTACATTCTCAAAGAGGAGTGATGTCAGGCAGGTGGCCGATTATAAAATTATTAGCAAAACAATGCCGTAAGGAGGCTGACCGCGTGAGGGCGACGCTTCGGGGGCATCTGCGAGGGAGAGTACCCGAAATAGTATCCCGTCGCACTGGCAACGGACGTCAAGGATTCGTTACCAGTGGTCGGCCCGATAGCGAAGAGGAAGGAATACGGCGGCTTTCGTCGCCCTGGACCGGATTGACTGCATGCGTTCGCACTATAGCCTGCCAAAAGAAAGAACTACGACAGAAAAGTACATATTGCGTCGACCTCAAGTACTTAAGATAAGAGCAGGATAACGATGATGATATTTGTCGTACAAGCCATATGAGGAACGTTAGTAAAGAGAGAAAAAATATAATCTTATATTCTAATTGTTTCAGTTTGAAGATTTCGCCTTAATCAACGCTGGCCGTCTGCTTAAGAAGTATAGAAACAAGTACTGTACGTTCAACGACGATATTCAGGGCACCGCTAGTGTAGCTGTTGCTGGTTTAATGGCAGCCGTAAGAGTGACTAAAAGGAAACTCAGCGAAAATATCTATTTGTTCTTGGGGGCTGGTTCCGTAAGTTGAATACATTTTGTTCGCTTTCTAATAATTTCATATGTAGTATTACATTTTGATCTTGATTATAAGTTACTATTATATGTATAGTATATGACGTCATTTTTTGCGGCTTTTTGCATATTATCCAGTCATAGAGTAGGAATCGTCACAGATTAAATAATCGAGTGCACATCTGATCCACGCACGTGAGAGTGACATGTTACACACATTAATTATGTTCATAATAGTAAAGTTCGATTGAAACTTACCTAAATATGAATACTACATATGATCTATTAGTGAATTATTTTGGGTGTAATTTTAGATCTTAATCTGAGTTCAAGTTATTATAGTTATTCAAATTCGATTGAATTTTAATGGTCTACAAATTTTATAATGCAATGTATTATTATGAATGAGTAATAAATAAATGTTCATATTTTAATGCGTGATAGTTTCGAGTAAACTACGAACTGTGATGTCTATGGCGCGTGAATTTGGTATGTGAGGTGTGAGAAGTATTGTGTAAATAGGCATTTAAGAGGTCAATGATCCATTTCTTAGTCTCTCTTTACAACTCCAAAGAGAAGACCAAAGGATGATGTCAGTTCAGAGTGTGAAGTGTTACAATTTCACGCCTTAATTATTCACAGGCCGTCTTTAATTTTCACATATAAACATGTCAGGTATACAAAAAGAAATGTTTTATAAGTAGGCTGTATGGGGTAGTTATCTTTTATTATGGTTAAAGTACTATACCTAATACTATACAGTGATTGAGTGAAATATACGAGCGAAGCTCCAGGTACAGCCTACGCTGATATAACTAAAAAATTAAAAAAAAAAAATTATAGGCTGCCAACGGTATCGCGAATCTAACAGTAGCTGCAATGGTAGCCGAAGGCCTATCAGAAAAGCAGGCTCAAGAACGAGTATACATGTTCGACGTCGACGGCCTTTTGTCAACAAGGCGCGAGGGTGGAGTGCCTGAACATGCGAAGAACTTTGGAAAGGACATAGAGCCCGAGAAGGACTTTGAAGCTTGCGTCGCTAAGATTAAACCGAGCTGTCTTATTGGTAAATAGCACACATGTTAGATTGTTATTAACCTCTTGAAATAGCTATCATGAAATAGTACTATTTATAGTAAAGTTTATTTCATTAAATACTCTATTTCCATTAATGATTCACTTATTACACTAGATTACCTTGAAAAGTGGTTTAATTTTAAACTCGTTATCTATTTTGGGCATGGAGAAATCAAATGGCAGTTGTTCTGTGGAAAAATGATATTCTGGCGAAGTTAAATCTTATATATTGACCAATTTAGCTTCATTCATAAAACATGTACAAAATTACACATTTTTAATTTTATTATTGTAAGTTTCGGCCCATTCCTATATTTACCCCTTTATTCATTCATCAATCATTTATTCTCTTGTCCATCCATCAGTCGAAGAGGTCCTCTATATGACGTAAGCCTCCCCACGAGAATGCCACTCGGAAACGTACTTTGCCACTTACATCTAAAGGTTCCTTGTAACGACGTTACGTTAAAATGTCGCCAATTTCACCTGGTAGAGGGATTGTTCTACAAAAAATGTCGTACGATACGTGGTCGCTAATTCTTGCCCAACGGTTATCAATTCGACTAGCGGTATGACCTATCTATTGCTTCTGCAATGTACTAATTCTTTGGGCTAAATCGGTAACATCGCTTCTGCGGATTACCGTATTCTACATTATCTCATGTAGAGAAATAACGAACACGGCTCTCTCCATAATACGCGGAGTGACTTTGAGACTTGTTTTGAGGCTGACATATAGAGAGCAAGCTCCAGTACCATAAGTTATCGCTTTTCATACTAGTTCCTCATGGCGCATCTAAAGAAGCTTCACTGCAATAAAAACACTTTTTTTATATTTTCCTTAATGTTTTGTGTAGGATGTTCGACAGTAGGCGGCGCATTCACCACGAACGTGTTGCAACAAATGGCAAAGAACACAGACCGACCTGTTATCTTCGCGCTGTCGAACCCCACCAGTAAAGCAGAGTGTACAGCGCAAGCGGCCTACGATAATACTGATGTATGTTCATACATTTTTTTATATGAAATGAACTATTCTAGAACAATTCATCATTCATTCATCATAGCTCATAGACGTCCCACTACTGGGCTCGAGCCGCCTCCATATTGACAGGGAAATTGACATACTATATCACGCTGGTCAAGCGGGTTGCTATAGGGTTTTATTTCGAGATTTTCTTCTTTTGCATAGATGTTATATGCATATTTAATCCTTTAGTCACCTTTTACGACACCGATGTATACACCTACGTTGTATACACCTACGTTGTTATATACACAAGATATCACTTAGTTGTCTTTTACGACACCCATGAGCAAGAGAGGGGGGTGGTGAATTGTATTCATACTCCGTCACCACACGGAAAGATATTTCTAGAACAATAGAGGCGCAGTTTTGAGAGCCTCTTCCATGATGGGAGGCAATTGCAGACGTACCACGTTGGTCAGGCGTGGTAGTGTTGGGTTTTATATCAGTTTTTTATTTTTTTGCATAGTTTGAGAGTGAGATTTAAATATTGGTCACCACTCGATTGCAAATCACATCTAAAAATAAGAATAATTTATAGTTACTACTATACTACTGCTACTATGCTACTACTAAAAACACGCTTGACTAGTCAAGTAGTTCCTATTTTCGAATTTCGCATATGCGTATTTCGCTCACTAGCTCTTGTCTTTCTTGCTCTTATGCGAAGGATACGATTAGTAATTTCTAAATTATGGCGACTCTAATCAGGATATTCAGCTATTTTTAACGAATTATTGCATTGTCACTAGCCTTTGAGGAGTGTGCAGTCTATATAAAATCTATTCGTTCAAAGTGGGGCAAAATGACGTTCAAAGATTCCGTTATATACATACATAGAGATGAAACTAGTAAAAGCACGTTAATGAAGGATGAAAATCCGAAATTAAAGAAAGGTACGTGATAATGTTGATGTATTTTTATTATACCTTACAGGGCCGCTGTATTTTCGCATCTGGTTCACCCTTCCCACCGGTTCAATACAATGGCAAGGAATACCATACGGGCCAAGGCAACAACTCGTATATATTCCCAGGCATCGCTCTCGGCGTCATCGCTACTGCCACCCATCATATACCAGAAACTATGTTCCTGACTGCCGCTAGGGTGAGTTAACAAACTTTACTATTCATCATTCGGACTCTTTCTTTACAAGCTTCTATTTAGTTTCATCTGTCCCGTTGTCTATAATCAAATCTTGCAAGTGGTCCACTGCCCGATTTCTGATTGAGCTGAAATTTTGCATGCATGTATAAATTGGATGACAATGCAATATTATTGTGACATAGAGATGCTCTGACGATTGACCTGGAAGCTGGCCATTAGGAACTCCGTAATTAAACGACGCAACCTCATCGCGTTTGGGCTCATTTGATTCGTCTTGACAAATACTTTGATACTATATGGTAAGCAGGGTCCGATGATGGACCTGGATTTTTAACCTTTTAGTTCATTTTATTAACAAATAAAAAAAGCTTGTTTTTAAAAAGGTTTTTTTTATAATTATTAATTATTAGTAGGATCGCATACTCAGATGATTTCACAAGTAATTAGATACGGGCAGTACGATGATGATTATCTAAACATCCATCAGCTTATCGACGTCTACGCAAGAAAGAACATCAAAGGCCAAACCTTTTGCAGAAGGGGTTGCCCATCTACAGCGATCGGAGGGCAGTATTATCAGGAGAGTGTTTCGTTGCATTTTCCTAGTGTTCCCTTTTCCAGTTTTTTCCAACTTCTGTGTGCAAGTAAAGAGTTTATGACGCATTCTATTCTTAATCCGTCGTCACACCGCTAAATACAGCAGACGATACTGGCGATCCTACCAATCCACGCGCTTTTCATGCGCTTACCATGAAAACTTGTAGTAGTTTTCATGACCTAGGTCAATTGTAGTTAGTGACTTAGTTTTTTTGTTTGGACTATTGTTAGCTTCAAATGGCTGTTACACCTTGATGCGGACTAGTGGCCAGGGGAGAAGGCTCTCGATCTAAAACATTTAAGGAATGGGTACTAATCTCGGATAGGGGCGTTGTTGAGAAGGGCCTCGGTTAACGACAAAATGGCCATTTATCTAACTCAGCTATACTCTAAGTGTGTTCCGCGGAACCCTAGGGTTCCGTGATACCTCTGTCGGGGTTCCGCAAGAATTTAGAAATAAAAAAATCAAAACACCTCTCTCTGGTCGCTCCGCGGCTGTGCGGACTCCGCGGCCGCGCGGAGACAAAACGCTATGAATGTTATTTATTTATTTATTTGTTATGTTGCTTATACAAATAAGCTTGTGTTACATTAGCTGGTACAATATCTCATAAGTTTGGTCTCAACAATTTTATACTTATACAACGCGTTCGCTCTAAGTTTGCCGGTCTGTGGAATGCGCGTACCCTCCCCCACGTGACAACAAAACTTATAATGTGTCATAGTTTTACCCAAATATCTAACGTACACAATTTTTATTGTTACAATTAAATAAAAAATTTCGAACGTCATACACTCATACCTATCGCCAGCGGCAAACTTAAAACGAGTGGGTAGTATACTTGTAAGCGCTCAGTCTCTTTGATAAAAGCCGCCTCTGAATTAGACGCTATAGTTGTCAACTAGCGACTTTCGTCTCTAACTTCAAAGGATAAAGTCGATATTGTTTACAACGCTATTTTTAAATTTCTGTTTTTATTTTTGCTTTTTGTTTATCAAAGGCCGACTCGAGTATTTTCGAGAATATTTGAGATCGAGTCTAGGACTAAGTATAAAAGCGGCGATCGCGCGTTGGCGTCGTCACTCAACATGATACTCGTCTGCCTTACAAATAACGCAGAGGGTAAAGGCATTTTTAAAATTAAGACCATCTGCGGTCTATCTGGGGTCTCGGTTGAGCCCCCACACAAAAATGGCAACCTGGCACAATGCCACAAGTGCCAACTGTATGGACACTCGTCCAAAAACTGCTTTGCCCGTCCTAGGTGCGTTAAGTGCCTAGGTGACCATCACACCTCTCAGTGTGAACGGCCAAAGGACATCTCACTCTGCAAAGAGCCACCAGCGTGTGTTCTCTGTGGAGAATACGGACACCCGGCTAACTACCGCGGCTGCCCAAGAGCGCCGAGGAGGTTAGTCCGCCAGCCCAACACAAACGGCAAGGCCTTGTACTATAACAAGACCTTCGTCCCAGCCCCCTTACCAACCCACAATGCGTGGGCTCGCCCCCTGCTAAACAGCAAGGAGGCTTTCCCAACCCTGCCCAACAGGCAGCCCGCTGCCCCACCCGCAACATCTCAACTCAAACCACCAACAACCGGGCCAAACCAGCCCACTGGTGGTAATCCCAAGCCCCCTCAGGGCGCCCCTCTTCCTATCGTCGTCGCTAAAAGCGCGCCCCCAAAAGCCCCCCAAGGACTAGATCCAGATCTAGCCCTGGTGGCCAACTTCGCAGCTCAAATCAATTTCACGGAAATCCGCGAAATTGCAGCCGAATTAAGAAGGAACGAGGGAAACAACCTCGCCCTCCTTAATACCGCAATTAAATTTTCCCCCACGTTAGAGCGCCTAGGCTCGCTTAAATTCAAATAAAATGGATAGGTACACTCCAGGCAGAGTTAAACCCAGACACCTCAAAATAGGGACATTCAATGCCAATAGCCTAACCCAACAGAGGGATGAAGTAGGCACATTCCTTCGGGAACACCAGCTCGACATCTTGCTAGTACAAGAGACGTTCCTTAAACCATTTAACAAGGACCCTAGAGTCGCCAACTATAATATAGTTCGCAACGATAGGACAACCTCACCAATGGGCGGAACGCTTATCTACTACAAAAGGTCGCTGCATTGCACACCTGTGGATCCGCCCCCTCTGATGTACATTGAAGCTTCAATTTGCAGGCTAGCCCTCTCAGGCCATCAGCCTATCACCCTTGTATCCGCATATCTCTCTCCCAATAGAGAACATTCGAAACAGTTGGTTGAAAAAGATCTAAAAGCCTTGCTAGAATTGGGAGGCGCCGTCATCATTGGCGGTGACCTTAACGCCAAGAACACCTCTTGGAGCTGTCAAAGTTCCAATAAGAGGGGCAAGACTTTAGAGCTATTCGCTGACAGACTGGGATTTGATGTCATAGCGCCCATAGAGCCGACACACTTCCCCTTTAACGTTTCGCACAGGCCGGACATACTCGATATCTTTCTTCTCAAAAACATAAACCTTCGTTTATGTTCAATAGAAGTTCAACACGAGTTAGACTCAGATCACCGCCCGGTGACTCTGGAATTAGCCTCCCGCACCCCCGGCCCCTCAGGCCACAACAACGAAAGGACCAAGATAGCGACTGACTGGGCACGGCTAGAGAAAAATCTCAAGTCAACCTCGTCGGTCCACCTTGATCAAATTCCCAAAGACATTACGTCTAAGGAAGATACCTCTCAGGCGATCGACTCGCTCACAAGTCACGTGCAGTCGATAATGGACGACTGCTCGCGGCCGGTACCAGATACGAGCGATCGTAAATGGCGCCTGCCAGACGAGGTCCGTGACTTGTTGAGACGGAAAAACGCCGCGACACGCGCTTATGACCGCTACCCTACGGAGGACAACCGTACCCGCCTACGGTCACTCCAGAGGGAGGTTAAACAAGCAATTAAAAAATTGAGACAGAGCAAATGGGACACCATGATCGAGGAGCTAGAACCCTCTCACACAGCCTTTTGGCAGCTTTCCCGCTCACTCAAAAAAGACATCGTGTCCACTCTCCCTCCTCTCACCAGACCCAACCAGCCTCCGGCATTCATGGACGATGAAAAGTCAGAATGCCTGGCCGACTGCTTGGAGCTTCAGTGTACGCCGAGTACACTACACCCCGACGCCGCGAATCACCGCTTCATCGCCGACGAAGTGGAACGTCGTAACACTCTCTCGCGCTCGTTAGGAAACGACAGCCCCGATCAGCCAATCCCAGCAGTGACCACCGATGAGGTCGAATCGTTAGTCAGGGGTCTCAAAACCAGGAAAGCCCCAGGTTCGGACGGAATCTCAAATAAAGTCATTAAATTATTCCCCGCCCACTTGATAATCCTGTTGTGCTGCATCTTCAATGCAGCACTAAATAATAACATCTTTCCCGCGCAATGGAAAGAGGCCGTGGTAATAGGAATCCACAAACCCGGCAAGCGCCGTACCGAACCTAGTAGTTACCGCCCGATTAGTCTACTAAGAGGTCTAGGTAAGATCTACGAACGAATAGTTCTCAGTAGACTACGTACATTCGCCGAGGCTAACAACCTCGTTCCCGACGCACAGTTTGGCTTCCGAGCTAAACACAGCTGCGTACAACAAGTTCACCGTTTGGTAGAATACACAAGTAGTCAGTTCATCATGAACAGATATACGGGTGTATTATAATACCTAGACGTAGCGAAAGCATTCGACAAGGTTTGGCATGAAGGCCTAATCTACAAACTCTATCTCCTCAAGATCCCTCACTACTTAATTCACATTATACATGACTACTTAAGTCATCGCAGCTTTCGCTACAGGGTGGAAGGGACGTTGTCGACCTCCCACCCTATCAAGGCCGGCGTCCCTCAGGGGTCGGTCCTCTCCCCATTTCTCTTCACGCTATACACTAGCGATATGCCCAAATTCAACCGGGTACAAAAAGCGCTTTACGCTGATGACACCGCACTCTTTTGTGCTGGTAGATCCCCGACAACAGTAGCCCAGACTCTCCAAACAGCGGTTACCGCCCTAGCCAATTGGTTTAGGAAATGGAGATTAGAAATCAACCCCGAGAAGAGTCAGGCGGTCATGTTCACTAGACGAACTGCCCGTTCCTACTCTATCGATAGCATTCCCCCCCTTAAAATTTTCAACAAGCCGGTCACTTGGACCAGGCAGGCCAAATACTTGGGTGTGACCCTTGACGATCGACTCAGCTTCGCCCCTCACATAAAGCAAGTCCGCGCACGGGCAGCTTTTGTGATGGGCCGTCTCCACTGTCTACTCAACTCTAGGTCGCGTATGCCCCTGAGTAGCAAAGTCCGACTTTACACCACCTGCATACGGCCTATCATGACCTATGCCAGCGTGGTGTTCGCGCATGTTAAGCCACACAGGATCCACAGGCTACAGACACTACAAAATCGTTTCATGCGCCGAGCTACGGGAGCACCGTGGTTCATACGAAACGTCGATCTCCACATCGACCTCGAACTGCCGACCATCAAGCAGTTTATGAAACGGTGCTCTCAGAGCTACTTTGACTCTGCCATGACACACCCCAACCAACTAGTGGTTGGGGCGGCTTCCTATAGACCCTCCAAAATCTCCTCCATCCGACGTCCTCGTCACGTCCTCGACGAAGAGGACGACATTATCACACTCGCTCAACAAAGAGCCTACACGGCCCGCGAGGCCTTAACAAATAAATATCCGCGGTTCCGCCCTCGCCGTCGAGGTGCGAAACCGCGCCGCGCAAAAGTCACTATTAAAAACGTGGGCGCGCCCACTTTGCCTCCAGCGACGCCCCAAGCCGAGGTCCGTTCCCCACAGGGGGAGCCCTTGGGCGATGTCGCTTAGCATACTTTTCTCCGGGTTGAGAGCCCTCAGCGCTCACCCATAGTCCGCGTCAAGCTGTCAAGGCCATCTGCGGCCAACAGCTGTACACACACAAAAAAAAAAAAAAAAAAAAAAAGTTGGCGTCGTCAGTTGATGATTAGCGTTCGGAGCGATAAGTTACTACCTACTTACAAGCTCGCTAGCGAGAAACTAGTGTTCATTGTTTTACTGCCTGCTGTATTCTGTTGTCTCAGTTTTATACATTTCTTCCCTGTAGGTTCTAAATTTAGTCTCTTATACGCAGTAACGATTGTGCATTATTTAAACCCCACTATCCTGACTTGTAACATTATAAATAAAGAAGAATGGAACGTTGGCTTAAAGGTGTTAAACGTGTTCCAACAACATCTTCTAATGACGCTGAATGTTCAAAAGCAATGCGCGCGGAGAATTTAGCAATCACCGATCCAGAAGATGATGCCACGAGTGCCACGACGTCAAGCTCGACGGTTTCAAAGACGAAAAAAGGAAGTATGATGAATCTTATATCAGTTTCGGATTTGTTGATTCCAACGGCTCACCTCTCTGCATGCTCTGTAGTAAACTGCTTCCTAATAGTTCCATGGCACCTGCCAAATTGCGTCGACATTTAGAAACCGTACACCCCGAGACTAAAGACAAGAATAAAGAATTTTTTGTTCGCAAAAAAGATCAGTTATTAGAAAGTCAAAAAAATATGATGCATGTAACACAAACTACCAACGAAAAGGCCACGGAGGCATCATACTTAGTTAGCTATCGCATTGCACAAGCAGGTGAAGCGCACACTATCGCTGAGAAATTAATAAAACCATGTGTATTAGACATAACAAAATGTATGCTTGATGAAAAATCTGCAAAGCATCTTTCTACTGTTCCGCTATCAAACGATACTGTTTCACGACGAATCCATGATCTGGCAAGCTACGTCAAACAAGAACTAGTTACACGTCTACAAAATACACGATTCGCTTTGCAAATGGACGAGTCGACTGATGTCGCTGGTTTGGCTATCCTGCTGGTTATTGTGAGATATCCATATAAAAGTTCTTTTGAAGAAGACATGCTTATGTGTTCATCGCTGCTTACAAACACTACCGGGGAAGAAATTTTTAATAAAATAAATATATTTTTTGAAGAACATAATCTCAGTTGGAACAATTGCATTGACATTTGTACAGATGGGGCCAAGGCGATGACAGGTAAAACAGCAGGAGCAGTGTCACGAATGAAAAATAAAGCGCCTAATTGTAGTTCCAGTCATTGTATTCTGCATAGACAAGCACTTGCGATGAAGCAAATGCCGTCTAATCTAAAATTAGTTATGGATGAAGCGGTAAAAATAATTAATTTTATCAAATCACGACCACTACAATCCCGATTGTTCTCATTATTGTGTGAAGATTATGGCAGCAAACATAAAACACTGCTGCTCCATACAGAAGTGCGATGGCTGTCTCGGGGAAAAACTTTAACAAGGCTATTTGAACTTAGAGCCGAGTTACAAATGTTTCTTTCAGCAGATACTTCTTTTAATTTGAAGGACCGTTTGTATGATAAAACTTGGTTGTTCCGATTGTCTTTTATGGCGGATATCTTTCAAAAACTTAACGAATTAAATTTATCGTTGCAAGGTAAACAGACAACAGTGTTTCAGGCCTATAATAAAATAACTGCTTTTAAAAGAAAATTAGATTTTTGGATCATTTGCATTGGTAAGAAAGAAATAGAAAGTTTTACGTTACTCAGTGAGTTTGTTAGCGAAAACGACTCAGAAATGTTTGAAGATAATGTGTTTGAAGAATTGGTCCAATATCTCAGTTCGATGCGCGCATCTTTTGAAAAGTATTTTCCCGAAGAACACAATACAAAAATTAAAGTGAACTCCTGGATTCATAATCCTTTTTTACCCAACTTGGAAAAGCCTGAAAACATGTCAAATGAGATATATGAATCTCTTTTAGAAATGTCATCAGACACAAGTATGGAGTCATTGTTCAAAACGACGCCTCTTAATGATTTTTGGTGCAGAATCCAAGATGAATATGCAATGCTTGGCCAAATGGCTCTGGATATTCTTCTCCCGTTCCCAACTACATATTTGTGCGAAACAGGATTCTCTACCTACGCAGCCACGAAAACAAAATATCGCAATAGACTGGACGCCGAAGCTGATATGAGACTCCAACTTTCTTCCATCAAACCTGATATCAAGCAATTGATGAAAAATAAAAAACAGTTTCATACCTCCCACTAGTTAGATTTTTTCTTTTTTAATGTTTTCTATTATTGTCCTTACCAAGTGGTGAAGTAAATAATAATTAGTAACTGATACATTGTACTTTTATTATGCTGATTAATATAGAATACACTTATAAAAATAATTGTTTTATTGTAGGGTTCCATCAAGTATTTTGCTTCCCAAAAGGGTTCCGTCATTTAAAAAGTTTGAGAACCACTGATCTAACTCAATTCATCCATCAGCCTAACTAAATTCGATATTTAACATAGGCTTCTCCACGACGGATTTATTATGCAATAATTGTTACACTTGGCAGCCGAGCTGACGATTGCGGTTATTATTATGAATTTGCCAGAATGGCGCTGCAATCTATTTTCCTGGCGTACCCTCCGCTGGTTTTTATGACTGCAAAAGCGTAATAATAGGAGTACGACACTTTGTATTCTTAAGACATTACTACTGAGGCGAAACAACTTAATTATTTATATCTTACTAGCAATCCGCCCTCGCTTCGCTTCGGTTTCACTCGCCTTACCCGCATTGTGCCCGTTCCCGTGGGAATTTCGGGATAGAATATAGCCTATGTTAATCCCCGATATTATAGCTTTCCATTGGTGAAAAATTTTTGAATTCGGTTCGATGGTTTAATAGTGAAAGCGTAACAAAAAACAAACAAACAGACAAACAAACAAACAAACAAACAAACAAACAAACTTACTTTCGCATTTATAATATTAGTAAGGATAATTGTCTGTATGGTGACGGAGTGAGAATACAATGATTACCAATTTTTTTTTGTCGTGGATATCTACATATAAGGGATGTCTAACATCTTTCCAAGAGTATGGAATCTCGAAATAAAAACCCATGACAGCACATCTTGTTAGCGTGGTGTAGTAGTCTAACTTCCCTCATCTAAAGTCAATAGTAATCTGAGACAAATCTAATAAATCTTTTTATATTATTTACAGACTTTAGCGCACTATGTAAGCGAATCTGACCTCGCTATTGGTCGCATATATCCGTCCCTTGCTGAACTGAAGGAGGTCTCTGTTCACATTGCCATCGAGGTCGCAAAGATGGCTTACGACGAAGGTATGTATCATAATATATACAAATAATACTTTATAGATCGAGGGATATAAGTCTATAACATCTCTATAAGGGAAGGGATCCTTCTATATGTGGTAGGATCACACCGTCGATAGTCTTCCGTCTACAGCTGCGGACCGCTCCGTACGGGGTAATGCCACACTCGTAGAATATCGACATCCATGTGCGGCAGTATCGCTTACCATCAGGAGTGCTGTTTGCCACCAACAGCAATACAAATAAAACTTAAATTAAAATGTGGGAGGACAATTTTTATCATCTGGAAGAGGCTAAGCCCCAACATTGCCTTGAAAATTGTTTGCTAAGAAAAGTTGGGAAAGCCAGCCCTGAATTAGTTTGTGCGTTGTAAAATATGTAGTTTCGTATATAGAAAAAATCACTCAAGAAAAGGAAACCTCAAATAAAATCCTTTTGCTAACCTATTTGGCCAATATCGAATAGTATCCTAGTCTTCTTTTCATTGAAAGAAGTTTTTGCCTTGTGGCTAGGCACCATGAATAACTACTTCAATTTTGAGACAAATGGAATGTGTAGACATCGAAGGCAAGGGCGTGCCTTTATAACTTCGCGATTATTTACTAATCTTTAAGAATTAAATATGATGAGCATGTTTTTCTAATTTACTAATACTTTCCTAAAGACCATGGTGGCATGACTGATTTTTATCATCTTTTTTGTAACTATGAAGTCAAGATACAAAATCTTCTATGATTTTTCTAACTAAAGTCCAAAATTTCCACTTTTAATCACATTATTACATACTAGCAAATTCCTCCACTTTTACCAACGTAGGTCCCGTTTCCGTGGGAATACAGTTGTTACTAGCTGTTAATGTAGTTTTCAATTGGTGAAAGAATTTTAAATATCAGTTTGGCGGTTTAGGCGTGAAAGCGTAACAAATAGATAAACTCACATTCACATGTACTATATTAGTTAGGATTAACAATTTTTTTTTATAGGTTTGGCTTCAGTTTACCCGCAGCCAAAGGATCTTTCGAAACATGTACACAATCAAATGTACAGCTATTACTATGAGAGTGCTATGCCAGTTGTATGGGATTGGAAACCCGAGCAGAAATTCAATGTCAGGCCCATTCAACCAGTACCCAAGAACATCTAATTCAGTATTAGTGTTATATGTGTGTCAAAGCTTTTTAATATGGCGGTCGTGTCAATTGTAGAAGAGCAGAATCCGTCGTAATATTCATTGGTAAATAGCAAATCAGTACCTATTTGAGTGAGTATTAGAGATGTGATTATTTTTTGCGTCTTTTATTATAATAGCAATTACGGATACTATCATGTTTTGATTCTATTTTTATTGACGAATTTTACTATTAAGGAAATTTAAACAATATTAGCCCAGTCATTTTTTTTTGGGTTGGGCTTTGGTTAGCGCACCCGCCGCCCGGTTCGACGGAATACCCCGAGGGAGTATCCTCTCCCATCGACGTAGTCCCGGGACGCCGATCATCGTCGCGAGGCTAACCTCTCCGCGGGGGAGTCCGCGGGTGCCGGACTAAATCCCCGGTCCGGTCACCCGCAGCCTCTGCTAGGGATATTAACGCCGTAAAAATGGTTTCGTTTAATATACAGTTCATTGCGAACCCTCTGTACCTTCTGCCAGTATGGGTAAAGCATTCTCTTAGAATTTGACATGTGACCATCTTTTATTCCTCCACTATTAGGGTGTTATGAAATAATTTCCATTGTCTCTCACCTCTTGGGGTCAATTCAACTAAGTAAACATTCATCTGCCCACTGACAGAAGTTAGATTTTGATTAATTAACATTTTTTTTGGGCGAGTTATGGTTTGGACGCACACCGTTCGTTCTATCCAGAACCCACCTTATTTCCTACCCTTCGCCATTGAGTTGACCTCTTGCATAGAGTCCTTGACGTCCTCCTAAATGTACATCACTAAAAACGGAATTTGCGTTCACTAATTCTAGAAAAATTAATTTGATATTACGGACCTTATTTACCTGTAGCAAATTTTAACAAAATAGATTTTGAATGAATAAAGATGTAAAAAACTGCATGCTAATATGTTTAGAAACTAAAGGGATTACTCTGTTATTTCTACAATTGACAACTATGGAGTTTACAGATGACTGTCTAACATAATGAGATTAATACACTTGAACAATTTATTCCTTCTTTAGAATTTTGTTTATTATAACATTAAATCTATTGATATACACTTAGGTATAGATAAATATATTATACTAGCTGACCCAACAGGTTGTTCTGTTTAAATCTAGAAAAATAGTAAAAGGAATTCTCCTTGAAATTGATCGCAGCGCCACCTACCGGGTCCAATTGTTAATCTAAACCATTCTCGAATCCTCTTGAACACACACAAAAAATTTCATCAACATGGGTCCAGCCGTTTAGGAGCAGGTCCGTGACATATACACATACACAAGAAATTTATGTATAAAGATATATCACCTGTGGACTTCTGAGATCTATCTGACACACGAAATTTACAGGAGGAATAATGAAATTATTCATTTAACCTCTGTGAAGTGTATTGAGAAAATAAAAAATACAGTTTGTTTGTTTTCAAGTCCCTTTGCTATTAATATTGCAAAATATTATTTTGAACTTTATATAAGGTAGGATTTTTGAGTCTTAATTCTTAGTTACGTGTTAGTAGTTCACGGACGATTCTTTCGAGCTCTTTTAAATCTTAGCATCTCAGTCGATCATCTCGGACTCAACATGTACCCGTAAATCTTGGTAGATTTTTTAAACATATACAATGGCTTGTTTTGAGATATCTTTGTGAAGTTTATTGTACAATTTTCACACTACTGACCCGTAAAATAATTACTACTATAAGATCGTTTTAAGTGAAGGACATCTATTCTTTATTAACATGGTGTTTTACTCTACACAGTATATATTTTATAGCAGATTTATTTTAGATTTCTTTGAAGGAAACTACAAATCAATTATAGATTGCGATAAATTGCGAACGTAATGTTAATTTAATTATGATATGTTATAGAAAAATCGAATATATAGTTAATTTGGCGTATAACAATGGATTATCTGTAAACTCCATAAAGTAGCATTGTGAATATCGAATGTTAATTTCCAAATGTTGGTAGACTACGTTGAAGCGTTCATTGCACAATGCCTTCAGATTTTAATGGGAGTGTTCAAGTTTATCATGTATTATTAAATGTTATAAAAAAGTAATTTTATATCTCTCATATAAATGTTATCTCGTTCAAATTAGAAAAAATATAATGATAGTTCAAATGTCCAGTTACTCTAATCTCGTATAAGTATTATCTTCTTTAGAATTAGTTTTTTTAAGTATTACTACAGCGCTTAAACTTATCATATGTATTACTACCCTTTCATTATCTGTATAAGATTGTTCGACTCCTGAGCTTGTTATTGTAGAAAAAGGCCGCAATTGCTTATATTGTCTTATAATGATTAAATATTCTATGCTATCTATTTAAACATCAACTATTTGGGTAACTGGACTTAACATATTATAATGTAGTACTTCAAGTATCATCGTGTATGTGCAAGTAGGGTTAGAACTAGATAATATTTACTGTTCTATATATTTTACCTTCTGCGGTTGTAAAATCATGATTGTGTTTATGAATATTTAACGTTCGATGTCGCCACAATACTTTCAAGTATTATACTTTATTTTTTTAATATCAAACTGCAGTCTTTACACTGGAATGTATACAACCTTTATTCTAACATTGTAACTGTCCGTAATTCTACCTAAACATTAATTAAAATACAAAATATTGGATGTATTGAATTCACAAAATTAACCCGACCTGCTGCTAGTAATTTATTTAGTATCATAATTATTTTTCTAACATTATTTATAAGATGTAAATGACTTCTAACAGAATGAAAACTTAAACTACTTAAAACATTGTGAATATTATAATTGTTTTCTGTATTATATGGAATGAAAGATATGAGTCTAGTCACCGCATTAAAATGCAGGTCATATATTTAATTGCATTTCAAATCATTATTGTAATAAGCGCTATAGAAAAAAAAGGTTGACATCAATTTTACGAAGAAAGACACATAATTGTAGAGTATTTGTTTAGAATGTATGAAAAATATTGTGAAAATGTAATGTTAGTGCCACCGTTTTGAATTTTTTTATTGTTTTATTTATTTTTAGCCTACTTTTTGTTATTATTCTTTACATGAAAAATAATTGCAATGATTATTGCAATATATAAATACAATAATATTGAGAAATATATTATTATATAAATATATATTGTTATATCTTATAGTATTATTTTGAAAATTCAGTATTTTTATAGTAGTGAGACAACACTTCGCTGAGCGAAATAAATACGATGTTTTTATGTTTATAAGTTTTATCCGGTAATGTTACATTACATAAAAAAATCGAGTGATATTATGTGATTTACATTGCTGTGACTATATACTTTTAGATAAATATATCAGTTGGCACATGTTGTATTAAATGTTCGATCAAATAAACATTATTGTACAAAGTATAACCAATAACAATATATCGATATTTCTAGAGTTTTATTGGTTTACAACAGTATTTTTTAAATTGTAGTATATGTATAAAATGATTGGGTCAAATATTTTAGAACGAAATCACTGAACGAAATTTGGTAAATTATCAACCAATATGCAATAATCATATAAACATCAGGGTTTTTTTTTTTCATTTTACAATGTTTTTATTGTGTCAATTATAATTTATTTAATCTGTTAATATAGTGCAAACCCCTTATATTTAAATTGTGTATTAGTTAATTCGATTGTGAAATCGTTAAGGTAATTATAGATGTTACTAATTAAACATGTTCCAAAGATAATCTAGTTTGATTAAATTCCAAAAGATCCAAATCGATCCAAAAGATCGCGTGAAGTCGACGCCTTGAGAGGGTTCTCTGAAAGCAATGGTACTCGGGTGATTACACACAGCGATGAACTTGGTACTAGTTGCCGGCTTAATGGCGAAGGAGAGTCGTCACCCAGGTCGGAATGGACGACGTGTATGCTGATCATAGCCCACCCAAAAAAATAAGCCTTTGGAGATGTCAATTCCATTATATATTTCTCCTTATGTTGAAGGAATAAGAATACAATTCACCATCCCTATCTTCCTTTTGGATGTTGTAAAAGACAAGAAAAGGATAACACGAAATCCTACCCTATACCAATAGGCTTGACCGTCGTGGTATAGTGGTCAATTTCCCTACCCTTGTGGACAAGGTTCGTGCCCAGCAGTCGCCCCACTGTACAAGCTGTGACGATGATGATGATGACGTTGATCCACAATTTCTTCCATCTCGTGTTACCTAATATTTCTTTGGCAGTTTGAAGCAAGTTTCTTTTTTAGTTGCCGCTATCCGTTACTAATTATAAGTCCATTGCTGCTAGTGTCGAGTGAATTTATTTCTCAAAATTACTTTGCTCTGCTCAAAATAACTATATAAATCACTACTCCCGTGGTCCAATCTTGCCCGTGGATGTCGTAAAAGACGATTAAGGGATGTATGTAGAACGGATATAACATTTATGAAAGAGAAGGAAAACTCGAAATAAAACCCTATACCAACATGTGTGACCAGCATGGTATAGTAAGTTAAATTCAGTGGGACGTGTATGGGCATTAATGATTATGATAATGACTGCACTTGGATTAAAATTACTGTCTGCCAGTGAGACAAATCGTTGTCTTTAGCAAAGCTATGGCACTTTCCAGAAAGACTTCTGTGTTTTTTGGTATATTATGAAACATGTAAAGGACTGCTATTTTATATTCACTATACTTTTATATTCTTCGTGTGGTGACGGAGTAAGAATACAATTCACCATTCCCTTGCCCGTGGATGTCGTAAAAGACGACTAAGGGATATAATAAGCATATAACATTTATGCAAGAGAAGGAAACCTCGAAACAAAACCCTATTCCAACACGTCTGACCAGCGTGGAATCGTAGGTCAATTCTCTCATTATGGAGGAGGCATGAGCCCAACAGTGGGACATATATAGGCTGAGAAGAATGAATGAATTTGTATTTCCTCTCCAACAGCGCTGCTCTACTATGAGGACTATTTAGCTACGTACTGGCACGAAAAGCTTATTGTCATGAATATCTTTCCATAAACAATTTCGCGTAATTTTGTAGAATATCACAAATATCATTAATGACTTTTTCCAAATATTAAGTTCAATGGTTAAAAAAATTTATTACAAATTTCAGTTTTTTTAATTACGTTCTTTGATGGATTTCAACATTTACAAAAACCTTACAAAAGGCTAGTTCTTGTTTTCACAGTGCTTATGTTTTTTTACGAAGATATTTAAAATGTTAAGCTTAATTCAAAGATCTACCGGGTAAGTATTTTAATTCCCGTTTTAAATTAGGTAGTCAAAATTGTTCAAAGTTATTATGAATTTGGTTTCAAAGAAAACAAGTAATGACTCTCCTAGTCTTAGTCTACTGTAACAATACACATCACGATCGTTCAGGATAGGGCCTACACCGCTTGCGCGGCGATAACAAATAAAAATCCTCAGTACCGGCCTCGCGGTACCGGCGACCGCGCCCCGCAAAAATAGTTAAACTAAAAGTGGCCACGCCCACTTTGTCTACAACGACGCCCTAAGCCGAGCTTCGTTCCCTACAGGGGGAGCCCAATGGCGATGTCGCTTAGTCTTTACCGGGTAGAGAGCCCTTAGCGCTCACCCATAGCCCGGGCAAATATGTGTAAGCTATCTGCGGCTAACGGCTATACACACAAAAAAAAAATGTAACGATACAACTATGAATAAAGGTGTTAACTTTCGCTTTCTAGTCTACGCAAATTAGTCTCAATGGTAATTTTTTTCGGACTCTTATTCATGATCTAAGGAATGAAGAGATTCCATGGATGTCCAAAAAACAAATGTCCAGATTTTAAAAGTAGCAACTAACGGCTCTCCATATCATTTAGACTTTGTTGTCAGCTGGGATTCATGACTGACCGTGCGTTGCGAGACCACATTCGCAAGATTTGCATTCGCGTGAGATAACTATATATCTAACTCATGCCGAACATTAGGCAGAAATACAGACCTTTTGACATTGTTTTCTAAAATATCGCTGCCATCCAATAGACTTAAGTTTTAATTTACCATCATCTCATCTGATATATGCCCCGCTGCTGAGCTCGAGCCTCCTCTGCAATAAGAGAGAAATTGACCTACTATACTACGCTGGTTAAACGGGTCGGTATCGGTCCAACGGGTAGGGTTCTATTTCGAGTTTTCTTTGGTATTGCATAGAAGTTATTTGCATTTTATATCCCTTATTCCTCTTTTA
Source organism: Lymantria dispar (assembly GCA_032191425.1). NCBI lineage: Eukaryota > Metazoa > Arthropoda > Insecta > Lepidoptera > Erebidae > Lymantria > Lymantria dispar. Next base: position 13,198,553 of record CM063449.1, on the reverse strand, counting down.
TGACGCACAGACAAAATAGTCCACACGAAAGATCTAATTTATGTTTTTCTCTAAATTAATCTATAACTACCTATATAAATTGCCGTAAGTAACAAGTTCAAACTTAGAGTTACTTAAAGGAAAAGTGCAGAATTAGTGTTTGAAATGTGACAATGAAAGTAATGCATTGAAAAGTAATTGATTGGCAAATCACTAAATAATACTTATTTATCTTACAGATGTAGTAGTTGTTTGTGTAATAATATTATATTGATAAAATTTAAACAAAGTGAATCCTATTTCTCCGTAAGCTCTGCTCGTTGCAGTATCGGTTGTCCAAGTTTAGAAAGAGGATTAGATTTTCTGAGAGATCCTCGCCTCAATAAGGTATTTTAAATTTAATAACATGTATAATTAATTATTTCAGATACTGAGGTAAGTGTCTTCAGACACTGAGGTATGTTGGAAGAGAAGATTCCAAAATTTCTGTTAGATTGGGTTTCCCAAACGCTGCCCAACCGAGTTGGATTCGTTGGCTGACCTCTTTCTCGAAATTTGATCTATCTAACTTAACTGGACTGTTTGTCTAAGGTAAACGTAGTGATCGACAACTTCGAGAATCACATTGTCAATTAGGATGGGTACAGGAATAACATTGGCGTTTGACATGACTTTCGTCTTATCCATGTTCATTTGTAAACCAACTAGTTGGAATATCCTGCTGAGATCGTTGAGAGTTGAGACCATGTACCAAGGTTCTCCAACGACAATATCGCCTGAAAATTGTAGGTGAGTGATTTTTTGGCCGTTGATGTTGATGCCGAGTCCAGTCTTAGAGCTTGAAGACATCTTCCGATGCAGTGGTGAAATGTTACAGAGGGATGACGTCTCCTTGTCTCACACCTTTCTGCAACTGGATTGTTTTAGCACTCTTATCTCGGATGCGAACTGACACTGTGGCGTTCCTACACGAACACTTCAGCAGTTCGATATAACAATAGTCGATTTGGAACCGCTGAAGGGACTGCAGCACCACCCAAGTTTCAACTGAATCAAAGGCTTTCTTATATTCCACAAACGCTGTACACAGAGGCCGATTGTACTCCTTGGTCTACTGGATAATCTGCCGAAGCGTGAGGATGTGGTCTATGGTGCTTATAGCCTTTGCGCACCATAGACCGAGCATAGTAAACAAGGAAATTATTCTTGTTACGTAGATTGTAAATTATCTCAAGACATTTAAAATAAGCCCAAAAGTGTTGATATTCTTAATCTTGGTGTTAGATATTAAGGTTAAAATAAATTATTTTATTCAGGAGCATTTTCTTTTTTAGGGCCTCGCATTCACAATACAAGAACGTCAAGCTCTTGGTATTCTAGGACTTTTGGCAGGGAATTATAAAACACAAGAAGAACAAGTGGAGATTTGCAAACTGTCCATTGACCGATTTAAAGATCCGTTGAACCAATATTTGTATTTAAGTGAACTTCATGTAATTTCTTAAAATTTGTTTTTAATATTCATTAATTAAGTACTACTAATGGGTTAATGATCATTAATAATAGGTCTTTACCTATGTAATTGCCGTTCTGCAGTACTGGCCATTTCAAATCAAAATAATTTTTGTTTGGCTAAGAATTCTAATTTCAAATTAATTTTATTTTAAACATCGCATTTCAATCTTTTTCGTCATCATGGATACGTTAAAAATTCGAGTAATTATGGAATATGAGTATCGTCGTGGCAACAACGCGGCACAAGCGGCACGCAACATCAACGACGTTTACGGAGCTAACACTACAAACCAACGCACCGCCTGTTATTGGTTTGCTCGCTTCTGTTCTGGAAATTTCGACCTGAAAAATGAACCTCACGGTCGTCCGAAGACTTTGGTCGACAATAACGAATTAAAGGCGATTGTGGAAGCCGATGATACACAATCTACGGCTGAATTAGCAGCAGCTTTCGACGTTAGCGTCAAAACAATATTGGTCCATTTGCGTCAAATTGGCAAGGTAAGAAAGCTTGACAAATGGGTGCCCCACAAACTCAATGATCGCCAGCGCGAAGTATGCATCGAGACATGCCTTGCATTGCTCAACAGACGCACAAATGAAGGAATTCTGAAACACATTGTTACTTGCGATGAAAAACGGATTCTGTTTGATAACCGCAAGCGCTCAGCAAGTTGGTTGGATCCTGGTTCAGCACCTAAACTATGCCCTAAACGACACTTACCCCTAGAAAAGTGATGGTCACTGTTTGGTGGTCTAGCGCCGGTGTGATTCATCACAGCTTCTTACCAAACGGGGTGAGCATTACTGCAGATGTGTACTGTGAAGAACTGAACACAATGATGGAGAAGCTGGCACATCTCCAACCAGCATTGGTCAATCGCTCGTCTCCGCTGCTCCTGCACGACAATGCGCGACCTCATACTGCACAGCAGACGGTCTCCAAGTTGCAAGAACTGGGGTTGGAAGCTCTCCGTCATCCGCCATACTCACCAGACCTTGCGCCTACAGACTACTTCTTTTTCCAGAATTTGGATAACTTCTTGGCGGGAAAGAAATTCAATACCCGAGAGGCAGTACAAAATGCCTTTGAAGAATTTGTTGCTTCCCGTCCAGCCGATGCCTTGATGGCTTAAGCTCAAACGTGTCTATTATTTCGTTATATGGCTGACCTTCTTAGTCGCTAGTTTCATGTTGTCTACCTGGCATGTATGTCCATTCGTCCATCCATTACTCTGTTAAGGTCCACTATGGATATAACTAATGTGACATAATTTTTCTGTCAGATCAGGACGATTGCAGATATAAGCAAAAATATGAAATTAAAAGATAAAAGGAGAACAGGGATATGTGAAAAGTCCTGCAGAATTACGGCTCTGGTTAAGTCCCTTTAAGGACGGGATGCACGGACCCCCTTAATAAAATTTTTATTTATAGTTACAGTATTAAGGGTACTCGTAAATGAAAGGTTTTTTTAAGGGGACCCTGAGAGGAACAGGAGGTATATAAACTGCGTTTTACTGACCCAATGTTAGCAGTCTAGCCTTAGCATTGTAACTTGTTAACTATAAGGTTCATATTAAGCTATTCCTTTATTATAAAGATATAATATTCTTTATAAAAGTTTTTCTCATTATTGCCGCCATTATATTCCCCACGGGACTTACGAACTTCCAGAGATACATATATTACAAGCATCGCTACTCTAAGGGTATAAATAGGAGAACAATTTTGGGATGATACGTTTACCTACTAGTTTTTTTAAGTTATTGAATTAGCAAAAAGTAAGAAATAAACAGCGTTTTTATTTTGTGATGTAGAGACTCATTAAAAAGGAAAAACGAATGTTTAGGAAATCTGCCTCTTAAAGGACATATACATTTTATTCACCTACAGCGAAAATAATTAAAATGGTCTTTAAAGGGCATATCTCAGTCACATGATTTCTACTCATATGAAGTCGCGAACTAAAGCTAATATTTAATATACTGATACCAAAATGCGTGAAACAAATCAAAAATATAGTTTACAACGTATTTTATATAGTTATGGGTTTGTTATATATTCTTTTACAGGATACAAACGAGAGATTATTCTACACCCTAATAAGTACAGACGTTGAAAAGTATCTTCCAATAGTTTATACGCCTACCGTGGGGACAGCGTGTCAGAAGTTTGGAATAGCTTACAGAAAACCAAGAGGTCTTTTTATTACCATTAAAGATAGATGCCACATTTACGATGTTTTAAGAAATTGGTCAGTATTCATATGTGATATACTTTCCTAATAACTATCAAACTCGGCTTCGTACCGTCGTTAAAAATTTATATCTTAAGCCAGAACCAAATATATACACATATTAATAAAACTTCATTGAAATAAATAATTTTGGAAGTTATTTTAAAGGAACAAAGTAACAATCGACTACCTATCAAACTTATGAACCAAGAGCACCACTGATATTCATTATTTTTCAAAAGACGTAATGTGGGCCTTCAAGTAAGTGCTCATTGAATGTCAGGATGTACGCGACGGATAGGTCACGGACGACAGGGAACTTGGTACTGATGGCTGGCGCAATGGCGTAGGAAAAGTGGGATTATGGAGCCGCGCGCCGCGTTTTCGTCGTTCCGGCCGGAATGGACGGCGTGTGCGCTAATCATGGCCAACCAAAAAAAAAAAGGATACGACCAAAGATGGTTAGACGTCGGTCTAGACCTAACGTTACTAAGCGCATTCAAATGTAGCAAAAAATAGGACAAACGTCCATTTAGAGATACCAAGCATATACAAATGAGGCTAAAACTGGACCAAACTTGTATTAAATTCTCATGCCTGATATAAGTAGGTTACTTAGGAGACATTATTAAACACATATTTGGTTAGTTAGACAGCGGGCGGGCCCAGCATCTTCCATGATAAGAAAAACATTCAGCATTTTGGGAAGAGGTATAGAAATAGAAATGCAAGATAAATGTAATTTTAATAAAGCTTTTTCGCGAGGATTTGACTTTTTTCGCGAGGCTATTTTAAGAGACGAGACGGCTAATATATGTGAGCACATAACATTAAAACTGAAAATAAAACCCTATGAAAATCCGTCTCGGTAACCAAGTGTAAATGTTCATTTTTATTTCTATTGTGCAGGAGAGTTGTATCCATCTATCTATCTATATCTATACCAATAAATAAAATTGGAGTGTCTGTTTGTAATGTTAAAATAATAGGCTTTTTCATGCTCACACGGTTATTTGCACGACACCTATGCCTAAAATAGCAATTAAAAAATTTTTGTCTGTCTGTCTGTCTGTTTGTTCCGGGTAATCTTCAAAACGGCTGGACCGATTTCAAAAATTCTTTCACCAATGGAAAGCTATAATATCAGGGCGTAAACTAGGCTATATTTTATCCCGGTATTCCCACGGGAACGGGAACTACGCGGGTAAAACGACTATAACCTATAACCGAAGCGAAGCGAGGGCGGGTTGCTAGTATTTCATATAAATGGACTAGGTTTAGGTTTAGATTTATTTATTCTCATAAAGATTATGCAATCACTTACATGAGAAAACACTATAAATTACACCTTATTTTTAAACATGAGTAAGCACACACAGTTGTTAATTTTACATATTTTACCAACTGAGAAGTGCGGGTAAGTTAATAATTATACAATACAAAATGTATGAGTTACACAGTTAAACGAAAGTTAGCAAGATGATAATCTTAATCTAGGTTAGTTAGTACAATATGTGTATAGAACGAGTAATAATATATAATTTATATAAATAATTGATTAAAATACTTAAATTAGTTAATTTTGTGAATTAATTCTAGTATTCTTTTAAAACATAAAATTTAAGTAGTTTCTTAAAACATGACAACGGTTTGACATTTTGAATGTCTTTAGGCAATTTAATAAACAGTTGTGCTCCTTCATGCAATATATTTCTCTTTCCATAATTTGTTCTCGGTCCATACAGCACTAAATTATCTGACTGCCTAGTCGTTCGTTTCTGAACCTGACCTTTTTTAGTAAATGTTATTCTGGTGTTGATATCCTTATTTAATATTTTTCTTATTAGGATACACGTTTTATATATATAGGTCTGTTTTATATTCATCAATTTAGTTTCTTGATAGATTTTAACTGTTGGTGTCCTATATTTATAATTAAACAACACTAATAAGTTTGTTTTGTGAGATCTGTAAATCTTTTAGCGTACTTTTGGCGGCAGTACCCCATATTTCGATCAAGTACTCAATGTGTGGTTTTACTAGTGTGTTATAAATAAGATGGCGAATTTTAAAAGGCAAATAACGCGTTGAGCCCCCGAGCATACCGATTAGAGAAGAAACCTTTGAACGTAATTTTGCAATATGTTGCTTCCATGACAACCGATTGTCTAAAATAAGGCCTTGGTACTTTTCTTCACTTACACGTTTTATAACGTTATTATTTATGGCCAATGGAATGCATTCTTGAAGTTTCTTGTTTTTAGCAGCAAAAATAATATAACTAGTTTTTAACGTATTTATAGTTAAAATGTTACTCATAAACCATCGATTTAGAATGTTTAGGTCACTTTGAGCTTGTCTCATTGCTGTAGTTAACGAATTTTCTGTATAAAACAGACAAGCATCGTCAGCGTATAATGTTATATGTCCTTGTAATCCAATTTTATGAATGTCCAATATGTATATTAAGAAGAGCAGTGGCCCAAGGACCGAGCCTTGAGGTACACCGCAAGTTATTAATTTCAGTGGTTGGAAAGGCGGCACGGGGTGCTCTCCTTCCGACTAGTGCAGGTGTTGACGGGGCACGGGAGCTTCGCCAAATACCTGCACAGGGTCGTAAGGAGGGAGAGTACACCGTCCTGCCACCACTGCGATTGCGACGAGGACACGGCGCGCCACACGCTCGAGGCCTGCGCGGCTTGGGCAGTGCAGCGCCGTGAACTCGTCGCAATCATCGGTGCCGACCTGACGCTGCCGGCCATCGCTAGGGCGATGGTCGACAGCGTCAGGAACTGGGACGCGGTCGCAGCCTTCTGCGAGACAGTGATCTCGCAGAAGGAGGCGGCGGATCGTCTGCGCGTGGAGCGCAGCCTCGATGAGGAGATCCGCCGCCGGCGACTGGGGCGGCGCAGGCGCAACTATCTGCGCCTCATGCCGCCCTAGCCGAGGCCGCGGGTGACGTGACCGGGGATTAGTCCGTCACCCGCCGAGAGGCCGACCGCGTGAGGAAAGACCGACGTCCTCCCCGAGGGGGGGACGTCGGTCGACGGGAGGGTACCCCGCGTAGGGGGTATTCCGTCGGGCCGACCACTGACGACAAGTAAACCTGCTCCGGTGGTCGGCCCAATGACGAAGGCGAGGTGGTTTTCGGGTGGGTTGCGGGAGTTGCGTGCTTAAGCCCCTCTGTCGCCCCGGACGGAGTGGTGCGGAGGCGCGCCGACCGCGACCCACCCATAAAAAAAAAAAAAAAAGTTATTAATTTCGGGCTGCTAAAACTGTTACCCACCTTAGTCACTTGAAAACGATTATCAAGATAAGATTGCAACATTCCAAATACTGATCCGATAATTCCTATACCTTTTAGCTTATATAATAACAGTTTATGACTCACAGTGTCGAAAGCCTTTTTAAGATCAACAAATACACCAATTGTAACATTTTTCTTATCAATATTTAGTTTTATGTTAGTTATTATATCAATACTAGCCGAAACAGTACCTAATTTAGACCTAAAACCATATTGTCCTTTATAGAAATAATTTATAGAGTTTTAAGTATTTAGTTATTTTTTTTTTTGTGTATTATCTTTTCAAAAATTTTTGAGAGTACATTAAGAACAGATACAGGTCTATAATTGCCAGGATCTGACCTACTACCTGACTTACTTTAGCAACCTTTAATGTATCCGGAAATAAACCCGTAGTTAACAATTATTTATACATTCCGTAAGAGATTTTAATATTATCAGTCGTAAGAATTTTATGGTTTTAGTGCTAATTCCATCAATACCAGCAGTTGTGTTATTATTTAAATTAGTAATTATCTTATCGACTTCTTCGGTTGTAGCAGGTTCAAATTGAGACAGTGAGTGTGTTTTAAATAAATTCGTACCAGGATACAAAGATGTACCTAACCTATTTATAGTTGCTATTTGATTTCCTAATATAGTGCCTACATTTACAAAGAAATCATTCAAGTATTCACAAACTTCTTGTTCATTAGTAACTGTACCTACAGGTGTTAGCAACATGGGAATAGTATTATTGTCCTTTATTTTATAACTAGCTAGATCGCTTATTAATTTCCACATTTTTTTTGGCTTTTCTCACACATATTAAACTCTCTAAAGTAATAATCCCTCTTTGTATCTTGAATCATTTGGTATACTTTTTTTCTTTCTTTTATATATTCTTCTTTTAAATTCACATCATTTGGCCTAGTCTTTAATTTTGACCATAAAATGTTTCTCTGATTTATTGCAAATACAAAATTTCCATTTATCCAGTCATTCTTAGGCGGATACTGCCTTTTCTTCTTGATTAGTTTACATTTTTTAATACTACTCATCAACAGTTTTTCCCATTTTGAATACTCACCTCTTGTTTCAACATTATTGCATTCAATAGCTGTATACAATTTGTCATAATCTAATGCCTCATATGTAATAGTTTTGATTTTAGCTGGTTTATAATTATTAATTTCAAGATATAACTGTTTGTGATCAGATATTGTACTTTCTATTGTAGCTAAGTTAAAATCATGATTTTTTAGATTGGAAACTATATGATCTATTATTGATTTTGAGTTATTGTATTCTCTTGTGCAATATTTTTCTGAGATATTATTCAGTACACTACATCCATATTCTTTAAGAGTTCTCTTATATTCTGTAATAGCTGTTGCCTTTTTTAATAAATTATAATTGAAATCGCCAAATATTACCATACGTTTTCGATTTTGGAATTGTTTAGAAAAAGTTTGTAGAAAAGAGTCATTGTTTGTTCGTTCTGGCTTGTAAACAATTCCAATATCCAAACAGAATTTTTCTATATGAATCCAAAGAAAGTGATTATCCTGTTCGCATTTTGATTCTATAAATTTGTGTTCAATGTCTTCATGGACGTAAACAGAAACTCCACCTCCTCTACTATGAGATCGAAAATTGTAATAGTGAGTATAAAATTGCAATTTTAATGATTGAGCTTCAGTACCATTCTTTATCCAGGTTTCAGTTAAGGCTATAATATGGACTTTGGGTATTGTTTGCAGAATACATTTTATTTCATCTATTTTTCCAGGCTTCACCAGGCTACGTACATTCGCATATAGGAACTTAAGTGACTTTCTAGAGATAATTAATTGGTCATGGTTTATTACACTTTGGTAAGATATATTAGGTATTTTCTGTGGATCAGAATCACTAGGTATAAAGTTTAGTTTTTTGGCAGAGATGATTGACTATTTTAGGTGTTCCTTTAATGTATTTTATAGCGAGGTTTTCTTCACCATCTTGTACACGAGCCGCTAATTCTATTTTTAGTTTTTTTTATTAATTGCAGTTGCTGCGGTGTTTTGTCGGAGAACATATAAATATTTTCATGGTTTATATTATTTCGGTTACGTACTATAGAACTTACAGTTTGGCTTTGTTCAAAAATGGCTTTAATAGGCCTATTACGGTTAGGCTTATACTTTCCTAAACGTAATATATTTGTAGGATTGGAACACGTAGCATCCGCCATTTTAATTATTTTTAATACCTCCTTTTTATCATGTGTACCACACAATGCTGTGTGGTAGCGGCTTCGAATACTACCAAGCCTTGCTTTGCTCGTGGGTGTCGTAAAAGACGACTAAGAGCCCTAGATTGACCCGGACCAACTCCATCTGGTACCATTTAGGTCAACGATTACATTCCCAAGGAGGGTTGACGTCAGGCAGGCGGCCGGTCATAAAAGTCATTGCCGAAACTTTTTGCAATATGTCAAAACAGATGACATATTGCGTCGACCCCAAGTATTGGGATAAGAGCAAGATGATGATGATGACCTCCTTTTTATCATAATTTTGTCTCTCTTCAGAACTCATTGATTGGAGTTCTTGAATGCCCGTTACAATTAAATTGTGCTCTTCTTCATCTTCTCATTCTTCTTCATCTCTTTTAGCGCGATCCTTCATTTTCAATATAATTTCCTCCCGTTGGATTCCTGATGCAATTGCAGTGTTTTTAATCTGACTTGTTGTACATTTTAAGCTTTCGATATCAGTTTCAATACAGTTAATCTTCTGCAAAACATTATCATCATTCTTTTTCAAATTATCTAATTCGATTTTAATTTTATTTTGTTCCTTAACTAAAAGATCTATTTTTACTTGAATATCATTAATCTGCTTTGTGATTGTTGAAATATCTTGTGCAATATTCGATACGATTTCATTCTGTTGCTTAATAGAATCTTTGAGAATTGATAATATTTCATTCCGAAATTCTTCTAATTCAGTCGTTATTCTCTGTACACTTCTTTCTTCTGGTTGCTTTCTTTTGCGCGAAATTATATGAGAGGACCCAGCTTCGGGGTATATCAATTTTGAAAGATCCGGCTGCGATCCAGTATAGTGGGGTGATTGTTGGTTACTCATAATTGTTAAACTGTCGTTAAGTATTATGGTATAACTGTCTTCTTTTGATAACAGCACAAATATCAGATGTGGGTAGCTTTCTTACCAATCACGAGTGAGATGAATTAACAGAGCTCGTCCTTTTCACTCAAGGGGGTGAAGGGACTGGATGACCGTAGATTACTGACTCACATTTACAACAAAAATGATCTTTATTTGTATGAACGCTAACTTTGAAATTCCACTGCTACGTAATTAAATATTTTAAAATAATCTGCAGCACGACCGCTTTGTGCGCCTACTATAAATGGACTACAAATTATTATTTCAGCTTACATACGTCTCACTGCTGGGTTCTAGCCTCCTCCATAATAAAAAAGAAATTGACCTATATATAGTGTTTTATTTTGAGTTTGCCTTTTCCTGCATGGCTGTTATATGCATATTTGATCTCTTTTTTTTGGGGGTGGGTTACGGCGCACACCTCGTTCCACTCCGTCCGGGGCGACAGAGGGGCGTAAGCACGCACATCCGTAACCCACCCGTATAGCACGTCGCCTTCGTCGTTGGGTCGACCACCGGTGCACAGTTCCTTGACTTAAGTGGTCGACCCGAGTATTTGATCCCGTAGTCAATTTCTACACTTACGGGCGGGCAAGATAGGTGAATTGTATTCTTACTTCGTTACTATACTTTCATCATCATCATCATATCCACAGCTCATATAAGTCTCACTGTTGGGCCGAGCCCCCTCCACAATGGGAGAGAAATAGACCTACTATACCACGTGATGCTATAGGGTTTTGTTTCGAGTTTTCTTTCCCTTGCATAGATATTATATGCATATCATATCCCTTAGTCGTCTTTTACGACACCCACAGGCAAGAAAGGAAGTGGTAAATTGTATTGTTACTCCGTCACCACACGGTAAAGACTGTTAATATCGATTGAACTTTAACAAACATTAGTTTCTAGGCCTGTTGATGACGTTCGAGCTATCTGTGTTACGGATGGTGAAAGAATATTAGGTCTAGGCGACCTTGGTGCATATGGCATGGGTATACCAATAGGTAAGCTTTGCCTATATACTGCACTAGCAGGCGTCCAACCACACCAAACGTTACCTATTACCTTGGATGTTGGAACTAATAATGAGGTAAATTCGTTACACTTATCTTATATCTTTAAACGAGCAATTCTTGTGTATATATATATATATATATATATGTATATATATATATATATATACATATATATATATATATTCATGATCTCGGAAACGGCAACAACGATTTGATGAAACTTGGCATACTAGAGGATTCGAGGCCAAAAAATCGATCTAGCTAGGCTTTATTTATAGAAAATGTTGTTTTGTCAGTGTTTTTAGCAAAACAATATAATGACATTAAATTTTAAAAGAATATGAATTCAAATTTTGCCGTTTGACGTTGACGTCATGAGTTACGATAGCTCAGTTCGGAAGTAGTGCAGTTTCCTTTTAGTATTGTTTTGGCATTCAAACGGCGTCGGATCGAATCTCGGTGTTATTATTATTCTCTTTTTGTATTTTTTTATATTTTTTTCATTATGTAATTTTTATTTTTTTTTATATATATATCTAAATAAATTCGACAAAAATACAACAAAAATATTCCGAGCGAAGCTCGGTCAACCAGGTATTGTATGTTATACTTGAGATTGCGCTAAGACTACTAGCATTATTGGTTCATTATCTTAACATAATTATCTCAGCCTATATACGTCCCACTACTGGACTCGGACTTCCTCCACTATGGGAGGGTAATTGACCTAATACCATGCGGGTTAGACCTGTTGGCTTAGAGTTTTATGTCGAGTTTTCCTTCTCTTGCATAGGTATTATATCCCTTAGTCGCCTTGTACGATACCGACGGACAAGAGAAGTCGTACGTCCTATTACTGGTCTAGCCTTTGTCCCTTTGGCAGAAAAAATATTCTACTATACTACCCTGATCAAGTGAGTTAGTACACAATTTTATTCAAACTATTCCTTCTCTTGAACTCGTAATATTATTTCTGTCGCTCAAAAAAATGTTAAATCATCAACTAGGTGTCCTTTATCTACATTAATATTATAAAGAGGAAACGTTGTACATTTGTACGTTTACTACGAATAAACTAAAAAAAGTACTAGACGGATTTCGATAATTCTTTCGCCACTAGAATGTTACATTATCCCTGAGTAACATAGGCTACATTTTATCCCGGTATTCCCGCGGGAACGGGAACTACGCGGGTAAGACTAAGACTGAAACTGAAGCGAAGCGAGGGCGGGTTGCTATGCCTACTAAACGAATTGAATTTTAGTATGAAAAAAATCACATCTCTTGTTATCAAAGGTTTTATACTCATTTTTTTTTTTTTATCGGTGGGCTATGGTAAGCGCACGCGCGGTCCAGTCCGTCCGGGGCGATGAAAGGACGGCGCGCGGGTACGTCACCTCGTTGTTGGGCCGACCACCGGAGCAGATGTGACTTGTCGTCAGTGGTCGGCCTGACGGAATACCCTTTCGGGTAACCTCACCTCTCGACGTCCTGGGACGTCGGTCGCCGTCGCGCGGTCAGCCTCCCTGCGGGTGACGGACAATTCCCCGGTCCGATCACCCACGGCCTCGGCCAGGGCGGCATTAGGCGCAGATTCTCGCGCCTGCGCCGCCCGAGGCCGGCGGCGGAACGTGTCGCCGAATAGGAGCTCTACTCGCACACGATCCGCCGCCTCCTTCCGTGAGATTACGGCCTCACAGAAGGCGGCGACCGCGTCCCAGTTCCTGACGCTGACGAGCATCTCCCTGGCGATGGTAGGCAGCGCCAGGTCGGCACCGATAATTGCGACGAGTTCACGGCGATCCCCCTCCCATGCAGCACACTCCTCGAGCGTGTGCTGCGCCGTGTCCTCGTCGCAACTGCAGTGGTGGCAGGACGGTGTGCTCTCCCTCCTGACAATCTTGTGAAGGTACTTCCCGAAGCAACCGTGCCCCGTCAGCACCTGCACCAGTCGGAAGGAAAGCACTCCGTGCGTCCGCTCCAACCACTCCATCAGCACCGGCTGGAGGGCCTCGACGGTCCTGACACCGTACCGAGGACTCTCCAGCCGGACTGTCCAACGGGCAATGACTTCTCGGCGGGCATCGACACGCCAGGCGGTGATCTCTTTGATGGAGACCATGCCGATACCGACACCCGCCGATAAATGTCGGCGAGCATCTCCGCCTCCAGGTCCCACTGGGGAGTGCCGGCCAGGAGGCACGCTGCCTCCGTCGCCACCGTGCGGTAACCCCGTATGGCCCTGATCGCCATGACCCTCTGTGGTCGCCACAGGAGGGCCCTAAGACGGACGGTCAGGGATCTTGCCCACACTGGTGCGCCGTACAGGACCATCGACCGGATCACCCCCACGTACAGCTGTCGGCACGTAGCGCTGGGTCCGCCCACATTCGGCATCAGCCGCGAAAGGGCGGACGCAGCGCCGACAAGCCGGGGAACAAGTCGATGGAGATGCTCCCGGAACCAGAAATGCCCGTCGAGCACCAGGCCCAAATACTTCATGTGGGCCTAGATGCTGATGGTGACCGACTTCACGGTGATCGAAGCGCTGGCGGGTGACCTGGTGGTACGGAGGCCATGGAAGAAAAGGGCCTCCGTCTTTTCCAGGGCCACCCTCAACCCCAGCGCTTCGATTCGCCTGACAATCTCCTCGGTGCCGAGAGTTGCCAGGCGTGCCGCCTCCTTAGCGTCCCACCCCGGGCTGTGACGAGTGTATCGTCGGCGTAGCAAATTACGCCCAGCCCGGGTGGGAGGCTTCCTCTCAACGCCCAGTCGTAGCCGATGTTCCACAGGGTTGGACCCAGAACCGACCCTTGTGGGACACCGCACGTCATGGGCGTTCGCACAACGTCCCCTACTCGGTCAACGCAGAGGACGCTGCGCCCCTCCAAGTAGTCTGCCACCAGCCGCCTGAGGTACACGGGCACCCCGATACCTCAGCCCCTCCCTGATGCAGCTGAATGGCAGACTGTTGAAGGCGTTGGCGATGTCCAGGGACACCGCCAACAGGACTCCTCCGCCGGTGACGGCCTCCACTACCATGGCCTTCAGGCGCAGTAGGGCCGCGATCGTCGAACGGCCTCTCCGAAAACCAAACTGGGCGTCCGACAGATCGGGCCCGACCCCGATGAGGTGCCGCTCGATGCGGGCAGTCAACACCCTCTCTAGAAGCTTGCCCGTATCATCGAGCAGCACGATGGGACTGTAGGCCGAGGCCGACTCGGGAGACCGTCCCGGCTTCGGCAGCAGAACCAGCCTCGCCTCTTTCCAGCACCCAGGGAACTGCCCGAACACCAAACAAGCGTCAAACAGTCCCCTGAGGCGTGGTCCCAGGTGCTCGAGGACCAGGGCCAACACACGGTTGGGTATACCGTCGGGCCCGGGGGCGGTGGATTTGGCTCGCATACGCGCCACTGCCACCCCCATCTCCGGCTCCGTGATGGGCGGAACACTCTCGTCGTCAGCCTCCCGGTCGCTGTCTGGCGAAGCCTTGACCGGGGGCGTGTGCTCCGCCCGCCGTGGAAAGAGGTCCTCGACAACTCTGGTGAGGAGGCTGGGCTGGAGAGTCTCGGTGAGAGGGGGGCCCCGCCCGCGGATCTTATTCAGCGCTGCGAGGTAGGGGCGACCCCAAGGGTCACGCTCGAGACTGTCCAGCATCTCACGCCGACTGACGTCCTTGGCGGTACGGACAGCCAGCCTGAAGGCAGACCGCGCACTGCGGTAAGCCTCGTACAGCTGACCCTCCTGCTCAGCGTCGCGGTGACGCGCTCGGCTGCGGGTGTAGGACCTCCGGGCACGTATGCACGCGGCCCGAAGATCCGCCA
The DNA here is from genome assembly GCA_032191425.1 of Lymantria dispar. Lineage (NCBI taxonomy): Eukaryota > Metazoa > Arthropoda > Insecta > Lepidoptera > Erebidae > Lymantria > Lymantria dispar. Next base: position 13,183,515 of record CM063449.1, on the reverse strand, counting down.
ACTCTCGGGACCACCAGGGGACCGCACTCTTCGGGGACAGACGCCGCACACGGGGCATGGCCGCATCGCAGATCTGCGTTAACGCACAGCGGATGCGGCCAGCCTCGGCGTCCACCCCGTCCGCCTGGGGCGGTGAGGACAGCCACGACTGAACGATAGCTGCCTCCGCCAACAGGTCCCGATCAAATCGGCCCCAGCCCACCACGGAAACGCGGGAGCTCCGTCCGCCGTGTGACCCCTGCTGGGCTGCAGGTGAGTCCGGGAGACCTCTATCCGGATGTATCGGTGATCGGATAGGGTCTCAACCTCCTCCTGGACGCACCACCTCCTCCTGGACGCACCACCTCCTCACACGTGCTGCGACATTAGGGCTAGCAAACGATAAGTCCACTATCGACACGCCCTGCTGCCTACTGCACGTTTTCACCGAGCCCCTGTTCAGCAAACAGAGGCCCAGTGCCGCCGACCACTCTTCGACCGCCCGCCCGCGGTCATTCGTCCTGGGGGACCCCCACGCCACCCCACTGGACTTAGCGTTGTAGTCCCCCAGAACGAAGACTTAGCACGGTGCCAGTCGCCGTATCGAACCCCCCAGGATGGTGAGGAAGGCCCCGAAATCCGTCGCGCTCCTGTTAGGGGAGAAGTAAACACCAAATAGCGTAACTCCTCCCCATTCCGCCGCGACATACCCATCGCCCCTGTCCTTGAGCAACAAGGGCGGGGAAAGCCACGACGTGGAGGCGACGATTGCCACAGAGCCGTCACTGCTGCCCAGCCAATTGGGCCGGTCAGGCACCACGTACGGCTCCGCGGCTACGGCTGCACCGATCAACCACTCCACCATGGCTTGCAGGAAAACGTCCTGTGCCTCGGCGGCGCCGTTTAGGTTGGCTTGCAGGAGGTGGTAGGATTCAGTCGCCATTAGTGGGCCGTATCCATCACCTTCTCCACGCTGGCGGGCGATCGAGTCGCGCTAGGGGCGGGAACGGCCGGGGTCGTCGGGCCGCTCCGCCCCTTTGGGGCCGAAGCCGGGGGTCTGCACTCCTTTCCCCCCATGTTTCCCCCAGCGGAAACAAAGGTCGCTGCAGTCAAAGCAGTTAGTGCATGTCGGCCGAGTGTGTCCGACCGCCATGCACTTGTAGCACCTCGCAGGCCGGGACTCCAGCACGGTCACCCGCGCTGAGCTCCAGCCCACGAGAAGCCTGCCTGAGCCGGCCAATTGCTTGGCCGACTCCACCGGGCACTGCACCCAGGCAGCACCGACGCCGCCCGGACTAGGACGGTTAGCGCCAATTCGGACGGTGTCCACGGGACATCCGGTTTTCGAGACGATGGCCTCCCGGATGTCATCCACCGTCACGGAGTCGTCCAGACCCGTAACCCGCAGTTCCGCACACTTGACGGGTCTGGCGATCTTGACGCCATCCTCCGCAGCAAACAAACCCCTCAGCTTGGCGGCCATGGTATCGGCCGTCTTGGCGCCCTCGGCCCCAGGGAACTCTAAAATTCGAGCCCCTGTCCGGGCCTTGCGGGTCCTGGCTTCGACGCCTCCTAAATCGGAGACGTCAAGCTCCCGCCGGGCGCGACTCTAGACGGCCTCATAGCTGAGGCCGTTCTCGGCCGCCTCAGGCAGGACGGTGATCACCACCGCTGCTGACTTCGGCGGCCGGAGCCTCCTGTGTGACCTCTTGTTTCCGGCTCCTGCTTTGGGAGCGGAGGCTTTGGCGGCGCCTTTGGCCTCCACTCTCCTTTTTTGACCACGACTTTTCCGGCTGCGCTCAGCCGTCTGCCAGCCCTCTTCGGGCGCAGCAGGGTCGCTCGGCGCAGCAGTCGCGGTCGCGGCTGTGCTAGCCGCCGCCGACGGTGCAATTGCCGGTGGCGGCTTTGGTCCAGTCTTAGCAAGAGCCGGTGTCGTCTTCTTTTTGGTGGCGGGCCCCTTCGGCTTCGGCTCAGCAACGGCCGCAGCGTAGCTCCCTACGCGCCCGCCCTGGCAGGGTAGCGTGGCAGGGGCTGACGCCACGACCTTCGGCCTGTCCGCAGCAAGCGGCGGCCGGAGACGGGGCTCAGGAGGCAGTCTCGACTCCAGAGCTGCCATGCGCGCATCGAGCATTTTGCCGAAGACATCTACCATGGCGCGCATGGTCTGGTCCGGCACACCGTCCACTGCGGGCAGCAGAATTGGTGCTGTTGGCTGGCCCTCTTTGGGACACGCTGCAGCGCGAGTCGGCGCAGCAGGGGCGGCGGCAGCGTCAGCCCTCGTTGGTGGCGTCCGTGGCACAGTCGACGGCGGTGGCCCAGTTGTCGTAATCGGCGCGGCCGGCGTAAGCCTCTGTGGCGACCACAGAGGGTCATGGCGATCAGGATCATACGGGGTTACCGCACGGTGGCGACGGAGGCAGCGTGCCTCCTGGCCGGAACTCCCCCGTAGGACCTGGAGACGGAGATGCTCGCCGACATTTATCGGCGGGTGTCGGAGACACGCGCCCGCGGCGGTATGGTCTCCTTGCAGGAGATCACCGCCTGGCGGGTCGACGCCCGCCGAGGAGTCATTGCCTATTGGGCAGTCCGGCTGGAGAGTCCTCGGTACGGTGTCAGGACCGTCGAGGCCTTCCAGCCGGTGCTGATGGAGTGGTTGGAGCGGACGCACGGGGTGCTTTCTTTCCGACTGGTGCAGGTGCTGACGGGGCATGGGTGTTTTGGGAAGTACCTGCACAAGATTGTCAGGAGGGAGAGCACACCGTCCTGCCACCACTGCAGTTGCGACGAGGACACGGCGCAGCATACGCTCGAGGAGTGTGCTGCGTGGGAGGGGGAGCGCCGTGAACTCGTCGCGATTATCGGTGCCGACCTGGCGCTGCCGACCATCGCCAGGGAGATGCTCGACAGCGTTAGGAACTGGGACGCGGTCGCCGCCTTTTGTGAAGCCGTAATCTCACGGAAGGAGGCGGCGGATCGTGTGCGAGTAGAGCTCCTATTCGGCGACACGTTCCGCCGCCGGCGACTGGGGTGGCGCAGGCGCGAGAATCTGCGCCTAATGCCGCCCTAGCCGAGGCCGCGGGTGATCGGACCGGGGAATTGTCCGTCACCCGCAGAGAGGCTGACCGCGCGATGGCGACCGACGTCCCAGACGTCGAGACGTGAGGTTACCCGAAAGGGTATTCCGTCGGGCCGACCACTGATGACAAGTCACATTTGCTCCGGTGGTCGGCCCAACAAACAATGAGGTGACGTGGGTACGGGTGGGTTGTGGCCCCGCGCGCCGTCCTTTCATCGCTCCGGACGCACAGGACCGCGCGTGCGCTTACCATATCCCACCCAAAAAAAAAAAAAAAATACCATCATGACCTGATCAACATGGTGTAGTAGGTCAAATTCCCTCGCATTGTGGAGGAGGCCTGAGCCCAACAGTGGGATGTATGTGAGCTGCGATGACGATGATGATTCAAGCTTTCTAGAAGGATTGTTGATAAGGATAACGAATTGTTCAGGATTCGAAAATAGTTCCATTCAGTCGTCACCTTCGAATATTTGTTTTATATTTTATTACTATTGATCAACGTTACCATGTATTGTAAATAAAACTACTTTTACGGATTATATCGCGTTTGTATTTGATTTATGATTGCCAATCACAATTTAATAAATTTATAACTAATTTCTGTATCGGGTAGATAATTATAAATGTCTACAATAACGATTACTTGTTGGACGTGAGACACCTTAGTCCGCCCGTGACCATGAATGCTGCAAAGTGTTCGAAACGTCGGGCAATCGGGCAAATAAATCAAATACAAACGCGATATAATCCGTAAAAGTAGTTTTATTTACAATGTGTAGTGCTCGCGTAAACATCAGATATCGTTACCATGTATAATTAATGATTACATTTACTGGTTATGTTAATACAATACTAAAATCCTTTTAATATTACTTTTTAGAAATTATTAGTAGATCCATTATATATTGGCGTTAGACGAAAACGTGCGACTGGTCATGAATATGACGACTTCATGGATGAGTTTATGGAGGCTTGCGTCCAGAGATACGGTAGACGTGTTCTTATCCAGGTAATAATTTTATTATCACTTTCATCATTCATCATCTTTTCAGCCCATACACGTCCCACTGTTGGGATCAAGCCTTCTCCACAATAGGAGGGAATCTGACCTTACTATACCACGCTGGTCAGACAGGTTAGTATAGGATTTCATTTCGGGGTGCGAGGCCGGGGCACCTCCACGTGGTGCACCCTGGAAACGTCCATTTGGACGGCCAAGATTCCGGTGGGAGGAGGGGGTCTCCGCGTGCCGACTCTGAAGGCAGAACGCACGGCGGATTTGGCCCGGGGCCAATGGGGCGGATGTGTCTTATGGCACTGCGTCGCCAGGGATGGTTGCGTCACGGCCCGGGGGCGTGACGGGTCGGTCGCTCGCGAGCGGCCAGACCCGGAAGGCCCAAACCGTAATCCTGAGTAGGGGGGTCAGGACCGGGGGTCTGCGGACTGCGGGGAAGAAAACCCCCATAAAAAATCACCCCAATCTCAAGTTTAGCTACTCGGCGAGGAGATGTATGGCTGGTGGGTTAAGAAGCGCGTGCGAAAAAAAAAAAAGCGTCCAGTCGATAGAGTCAAGGAGGACTTAAACTTCCAAAACACGATGGCAGAAGTCAACATTCGTATGTCTTCACAAGAGGGTCCCGGCCAGGCCGGGGAATCCCTTGCTGTGCCGAAGCTTGCGCGCGACGAGGAATCGCGCCCAAGTTCCGGCACAGTCAGCTCCCAATCGTATGGGTGGGGGGCACCTTCTGCTCCAGCCGCGAGCCCGGCGTAAACAGGTGGCTCAAAAAAAAAGGAAGAGAAAGAGGAAGGGCGCCGTAGAAACTACGCATCAACGTAGGTTGCGCCTAAAGCGGGAAGCGGAACGGCGGGCACAAAAGGATGCCGCCGTGGCCGCGCGCGACGAGGGCGGTGCATCCGCAGCTACCGCAGAGCCGTCGCGGGGCGGAAACGGCGAAATCGCCGGGGCGCCGAAGAAGTCGAGGGACAGCTCGAGCCTGTCGAGCGACGAGGGCGGATGAGCCGCAGGACCGTCGCGGGACGAGGGCGGCAGGGCCGCAGGACCGTCCAAGTTGGAAGGAGGGAGTGACTCCGGCTCAGAGCGGAGTGACTCGCGACTGAGCGACAGCATACGAATCTCGCTGTCGAGCGACGAGGGCGGCACAGCCGCAGAGCCGTCGCAGGATGCTGCAGGGCCGTTGCGGCACTCGGATGCGGCGTAGGAGATGTCCACGGATGAGGGCGGTGAGACCGCAGAGCCGTCTGACGATGAAGGGCCGCGGGTCGGCCAGAAGAAGGGAGATGGAGCGGAGAATAAGGAAAGGAATACTGAGCGTGCAGCAGGGCCGTCCGGGATGATGGTTGGTGGGTCGTCCGGAATGGTGGATAGGGAGGTCGGTGTTTCGGGTAGGAGTGCCGATAGGGAGGTGCCTGATAGGGGGGCCGCTCTAACGGCGGCTCTAAGTGCTAGGAGGGGAAGGGAGGAGGCCCGCCCCCCGACGAGGGATCGGAAGCGCCCCCTGCCAAAGGGTGGCAGCTCCGCATCCGAATCGGAGGGGAGCGATACCATCAGGCCTCCCCCCAAGATTGCGACCGCGCGCCGGGGGCGCAGGGGTCGGGGAGGTGCGGTAAGGCGTCTGAAACCGAAGCGAAGCGAGGGCGTGTTGCTAGTTACTAATAAAACCCCTTCAATGGTTTCGTATTCTAACCATAGATATGTTAATCGAAAAATAATGGAGAGGTTAATAAATTGCCTCGTAAAGGTTAAAAGTTTGTGCCCACGGTGCATGTCTATGACCCTTCGAGGTTATGCCCGTATTAAATTTTAATATTTTGTTTGGTAAACCAATGCCAAATATCAGGCGAGAACTTTTAGGTTTTGGTCTCGTTTGCCTTGAACATCTATGTCGAAGTGTATTGTCAACATTTTTATAGGGTCTAGTTTTACTATCATTTCATTATAGATTCGTATAAAGGAACGCTTTATGTTGACGAAGTAAGAATACAATTCACCGTCCCCTTCCTTGCCCGTGGGTGTCGTAAAAGGCGACTGGGGTGTATGATATAAAGTCTATGCAAGACAAAGAGAACTCGTAATAAACCGTCCGAATTATGTGGTATAGTAGGTCACTTTGCCTCTTATTGTGAAGGAGGCTCAAACGCAGGCATATGAGCTGAGATGATGATAATGAAGAATTTTTTTTTTTGGATTGGCAATGGTCAACGCCTACGCCGTCCATTCTGTCCGGGGTGACGAAAGGACGGTGCTTGGTCCCATAACCCGTATCCCCTCTCCTTCGCCATTGGGCCGATCAGCGGTACTGAGTTCCTTGTCCACCGTGGCCAGCCGCCGGGCGGCCATCCATTTGCGTGGTGGGGGTTTATCGCTCTATGACATAGTGTCCGTTCTCACCATATATCTTTTGTGCAAATGGATACGTGGTTAGGGACCTATTCCTTTAGGCGTTTAGTACGGTATCCGCGAGCGATTGATATAGCTTTAGTAATGAAAAAGAAATTTTCAAACACATGTATGGAACTGGGGGCTTACCGTATAAAGCAATGGATTTTTGATATATGAACTGTCAAGCTATCTGAGAAATCCAATTCAATCTTAAACGTGTTTCATTTTATTAATAGACTACAGCCAAGAAAACAATCTTTGTATTACGGGTAACTTTACAAGCACGCATTTAACAAATATAAATTACACCCAGACTGAACAAAATTTAACCATCGCTCACATTTTTTGCTGCGTCCAATTCTTAACACGAGATACGGTAGGAGTTAATGGGTTATGAGGCCGTGCGCCGCCCTTCTGTCGCCCCTGATGGAGCCGGGCGGCGGGTGCGCTGACCATAGCCCAACCCAATAAAAAGTAGTTAAATTTATACTTAGAAGGGTTACATAATAAATATACGTCATTATCATCACCCTGCTCTTACCTTAATTTATTTATTAGTTAACAAATGCTACTAATTAGTAATAATTACTTGGGTCCACGCAGTATGTTCTCTTTTACCATCGTACATATTGCAAAAAGTTTTAGCAGTAGTTTTAGTACCGGCCGCCTTCCTGATGTCAACCCTCTTTGGGAATATAGTCGCCATTAGATGGATTTGGCTCAGGTCGTTGCAACGCCCTTAATCGTCATTTACAACACCCACGAGCAATGTTAGGGTTTGATAGTATTCGTAGCCACCAGCTTGCCACCATTGGCGAGGAGCATAGGCTACTACTATGTATTCCCACGAAAACCGCAAATACGCAAGTAAAGCTACAAGATTATTAAAACAAATTTAAACTTTCTTCCGTGCGGTGACGGAGTAAGAATACACCACTTCCTATCTTGTCTGTGGATGTCGTAAGTCGAAGACTAAGGGATATAATAAGCACATAACATCTATGCAAGAGAAGGAAAACTGGAAACAAAACCCTATTCCAACACGTCTGACCAGCGTGGAATAGTAGGTTAATTCCCCTCCCACTATGGAGGAGGCTTGAGCCCAACAGTGGGACATATATGTATAGGCTGAGAAGATGATGAAACATTCTTTCACCAATGGAACAGGCACTTCGCGGGTGTAATTTACTATTAATAGCTATATTTATTTAATAAATAGTATCATTTCACTGATTAGAGCAATTTCATAGGTTATTTGATACATCGTTACGAAGCCCATTTGCTTAAGGTACCTGCAATTTATTGTAAGCACACACATTTTAAAAATAACAATTGTCGACGTTGATTAGAATTAATCTTGTTAACAGTTTGAAGACTTCGCTTTAGGTAATGCAAGGCGTCTTTTAAAAAAATATCAGCCCTGTTACTGCACATTCAATGACGATATTCAGGGCACGGCAGCTGTCGCTGTAGCTGGAGTTTTATCTGCTGCGAGAATTACAAAGAAAAAAGTATCTGAAAATGTTTTTTTCTTCCTCGGAGCTGGCTCTGTGAGTTTATGAAATGTTTTATATACTATTTATTATACTTTTAATTAATAAACTACATATACAATCTCGCATGTTCCTTGTGGTGTCGGACTAAGATACAATTCACCACTCTCTATCTTGCCCGTGACTTTCGTAAAAGGCGACTAAGGGATTAAATCTCTTGAAAAACATCTGTTGAAGAGAAGGAAAATTCGGCATAAAATTCTATACCAACCCGTTTGACCAGCGTGGTTTAGTATGTCATCATCAGCATCTCAGCCTATATACGCCCACTGTGGGTTCAGATATCCTCGACAATGGGAAGGAAATGGACCTCCTATACCACGCTGATAAAATGTGTTGGGATATGATTTTATTTAGAGGTTTCCTTCTCTTGTATAATTATCTGCATATTGTAATCTCTTAAGCTTCGAGCTTAGAGTGGGACTGGTGTTTATAATTTCTTCGAATAAGCCTATTTCATAAGTTCAATTCTATTTATTAGTTATGTTTATAATTCCATTCGCGCTACATTTCCTATTGTTATCAAATATATACTCCAGTGAGCCAGTATACGGTAGTTAATCTAAGTTTTAGATGACTTGTTGACTTCCATAGCTAAATGTTATATCACCCAATTTCATTTCAAATCGATAACCTAGTTTGCTTACAGTTAATTATATTAAACAACTGTATTTCGAGTAGTTGATTGTTACGTGCGTCTTGTTCTAATATTGTAAATTGGTTTCAACATATTTAAATTAGTCATAGTAATATTGAACTATACTGTTTTATGTAATATTTCTTTTTACGTGATTCAGTCTTAGTCTCAGATTCAGAATTAGTACGCTGAAGTGCCAATGGGCAAGCCACATCGATCGACGAACCGACAACCGCTGGAAAAGAAAGGTTCTCGAGTGGCGACCGTGTATCGGACAACGCAATGTAGGACGCTAACCTAGGTGGACCTGGTGAAAGCTGCTGGGCGTCGTTGGATGCAGGCGGCACAAGACCGCACTCTGTGGCGTAACATGAGAGAGGCCTACGTCCAGCAGTGGACGACGGTAGGCTGAAATGATGATGAATAATGGCGTGATTCAGTATCATGTGCATTTTCTGAAATTGATTTAGTTGTTTTAAAATAATTTATTACCTTTCCAGAGGATGAGTATTTTTTTGAGAAATCTTTCATATACAATATGAAACATACAAAGTTCAAAGATTTTTTTTAAATTTGAGAGAATTAGACTGTTATTTCATACTCCTGCCCTTTCTTCATCCTCCTCATCCTAAATTTGAGAGAATTAGACTGTTATTTCATAGTCCTACCCTACCTTTGTGATTAGCTATGGTCTGGACATACCCCGGCCAAACTCTCATGGGCAATGGAGCAGCGACGTGCGGCCCTGTTGACAACTGTTGGAGCAAAAAAGGTTCTTCAGCTGCGACCACGTATCGGACGATGAAGCGTAGGACGACCCCTTACTATATAGACTGAGGACATATTGAAAGTCGCAGGGAACTGTTGGATGCAAGTAGCACAGGACCATTCTGAGTAGCATGCTGGTGGGAAGACCTATATCCAGCAGTAGACAGCTACAGGCTGATGGATGGAACCATTATACCGAGCTTGGCGACTATGCTATTAGACCTCTCCGTGGCGACGTCTATGCATGTCCAAAATGGTTGTCTGATAGGCTAATGATGACGATTTCCAATTTTGACGTATACGATAAAGCTCCTTTTGTCATCGGTATTTAAATCAAAGTTAATGTTTTCATATAACGTTGATATACCTATCTATTCCTCAGGCCGGTGTAGGTATTGCAGATTTGCTAGTGGATGCCATGATTGAAGAAGGACTTAAAAGGGAGGATGCAGAATCGAAAATATACTTATTCGATGTTGATGGCTTGCTATCAAATAAGCGACCAAATGGAGTTCCTGATCATGCAAAGCATTTTGGCAAAGATTTAGAGCCTACAAAAGATTTTAAAAAGGCTATTGCTGAATTCAAGGCAACATGCTTAGTTGGTAAAAATGAAAGATTTGCTTTATGATTGATATTGTCTTTTATATATTTTTAGATTGGAGTTTTCGGTATTAATTGAGACGTTTGCTTATTTTATAAAATTTATTATAGATAACTACAATAGTTTTACACGTATTCGCTAGCATAATCACAATGGAAATATGATTAAAAAACAAATAGAATAATTTAGATTTTAAACTACTTACAATTTAATTATATCCTAACGAAATAATTTTTTAAATATTCTTGACTGGTGATGCACTTTGATTTTATTCCTTGAAACTTGAATAATTGTTCTGATTGATATCTTTAATCTTTTATATTTAGGTGTTTCCACGGTCGGTGGTGCATTTACACCTGAAATATTGCAACAACTCGCAAAAAATTGTGAAACACCAATAATTTTTGCCCTATCAAATCCTACAACGAAGGCAGAGTGCACAGCTCAACAAGCGTATGATAACACAGAGGTATAATTTATGCGTAAAATAATACTATGAAAGTATGTCAAAAATGTACATATAGAAACCTATTGCATTGTATGGGCATGATTTTTATCATCATCATCTCAGCCCACGTAAGTCCTACTGTTGCTTAGATTTTCTACAATCGATGGTAAAATTGAACAACTATACCGTACTCAAGTCACACGTATTGGCATAAGGTTTTATGTTGAGTTGACTTTATTTGCATACATGTTTTTTGCATACTATATTTCTTAGTCGTCTTTTACGACATTCACAGGCTGGTTAGGGAGTTTTGAATTGTATTCTTACTCCGTTACCGCTTGTTTGAGAATTATTATCGTGGTATATCGATTAATTATCGTGGTTCGAAGCGAATCACACTGGAGCTATTACTAAATATTTTGAATGACAATTTTATTTAAAAGGAGCCACTAAAAATATAAAAAAGAGACCAGCTGAGTTTGCCGCTGAGTGTGGTTGCGTTCCGATAGTTATTGGAATGAATTTAAGGTAAAATGTAAAATTGCCCTCGTGGGATTGTAGCATAATATAATTGGTATCCCGACGCCCAGCAGGGGTCACGGGGCGGATGGACGTCCTGCGTTCCCGCGATGGGCTGTGGGTCGCTTAGACCGGGACCAGCTGGCGGAGACAGCCATCGTTTACTCGTGGCTGTCCTCTGCCAACCAGTCGGACGGGGTGGACGCCGAGGCTGGCCGCATCCGCAGTGCGTTGACGCAGATCTGCGATGCGGCCATGCCCCGGGTACGGCGTCCGCCCCCGAGGAGGGCGGTCCACTGGTGGTCCCGGGAGCTGGCGGATCTCCGGGCCGCGTGCATTCGCGCCCGGAGGGCCTACACCCGCAGCCGACGGCGGCAACGCGACGCGGAGCGGGAGGCCTTGCTGTATGAGGGCTACCGCAATGCGCGGTCGGCCTTCAGGCTGGCCGTCCGCTCCGCCAAGGACGTCAGTCGGCAGGAGATGCTGGACGGTCTCGATCGTGACCCCTGGGGACGCCCCTATCGCGTGGTGCTGAATAAGCTCCGCGCGCGGGGCCTTCCCCTCACCGAGACTCTCCAGCCCAGCCTTCTCACCCGGGTCGTCGAGGACCTGTTCCCGCGGCAGGCGGAACACACGCCCCCGGTCATGGCTCCACCAGACACTGACCGGGAGGCCGACGACGACAGTGTTCCGCCCATCACGGAACCCGAGATGGGAGTGGCGGTGGCGCGCATGTGCGCAAAGTCCACCGCCCCCGGGCCCGACGGTGTTCCAAACCGCGTGTTGGGCCTGGTCCTCGACCACCTGGGTCCCCGCCTCAGGGAGCTGTTCGACGCGTGTTTAGCGTCCGGACGGTTCCCTGGGTGCTGGAAGGAGGGAAGGCTGGTGCTCCTGCCGAAGCCGGGACGGTCTCCGGGGTCGCCTTCGGCCTACAGGCCTATCGTGCTGCTCGATGACACGGGCAAGCTACTGGAGAGGGTGGTAGCTGCCCGCATCGAGCGGCACCTCGTCGGCACGGGGCCCGATCTGTCGGACGCCCAGTTTGGGTTTAGGAGGGGTCGTTCGACGATCGCGGCTCTGTTGCGCCTGAGGGCCGTGGCGACTGAGGCCGTCACCGGTGGGGGAGTGCTGTTGGCGGTGTCCCTAGACATCGCCAACGCATTCAATAGTCTGCCATTCAGCTGCATCAGGGAGGCGCTCCGGTATCACGGAGTGCCAGCTTACCTGAGGCGGCTAGTGGCAGACTATTTGGTGGGGCGCAGCGTCCTCTGTACCAACCGAGCAGGGGACGTTGTGCGAACGCCCATGACGTGCGGTGTCCCACAGGGGTCGGTCCTCGGACCCACCCTGTGGAACATCGGCTACGACTGGGCGTTGCGGGGGAGCCTCCCGCCCGGGCTGGGCGTGATTTGTTACGCCGACGACACGCTCGTCACAGCCCGCGGTGGGACGCTAGAAGAGGCGGTAAGCCTGGCGACCTATGGCACCGAAGAGGTCGTCAGGCGGATCGAGGCGCTGGGGTTGAGGGTCGCCCTGGACAAGACGGAGGCCCTCTTGTTCCATGGGCGCCTTATGAGCCCTCCCATCGGCGTCTCGATCACCGTCCGATCGGTTGACATCAGCATCCGGGCCCATATGAGGTACTTGGGCCTGGTGCTCGACGGGCAATGGTGGTTCCGGGAGCATTTCCGCAGGCTCGCTCCGCGGCTCGTCGGCGCGGCGTCCGCCCTATCGTGGCTAATGCCGAACGTGGGCGGACCGAGCGCTACGTGCCGACGGCTGTACACGGGGGTCATCCGGTCGATGGCCCTGTACGGCGCACCGGTGTGGGCGGGGTCCTTGACCGTCCGACTTAGGGCCCTTCTGTGGCGACCACAGAGGGTCATGGCGGTCAGGGCCATCCGCGGATACCGCACGGTTGCGACGGAGGCAGCGTGCCTATTGGCCGGGACTCCCCCGTGGGACCTGGAGGCGGAAATGCTCGCCGAGTTGTATCGGCGGGTGTCGGGGGTGCGCGGGGAGGGCGGTGTGATCTCGTTAAGGGATCTCACCGCCTGGCGCGTCGACGCCCGCCGAGACGTCATTGCCCATTGGGCAGTCCGGCTGGAGAGGCCTCGGTTCGGGGTGCGAACCGTGGAGGCCTTCCGGCCGGTGCTGATGCAGTGGTTGGAGAGGCGGCACGGGGTGCTCTCCTTCCGACTAGTGCAGGTGTTGACGGGGCACGGGAGCTTCGCCAAATACCTGCACAGGGTCGTGAGGAGGGAGAGTACACCGTCCTGCCACCACTGCGATTGCGACGAGGACACGGCGCGCCACACGCTCGAGGCCTGCGCGGCTTGGGCAGTGCAGCGCCGTGAACTCGTCGCAATCATCGGTGCCGACCTGACGCTGCCGGCCATCGCTAGGGCGATGGTCGACAGCGTCAGGAACTGGGACGCGGTCGCAGCCTTCTGCGAGACAGTGATCTCGCAGAAGGAGGCGGCGGATCGTCTGCGCGTGGAGCGCAGCCTCGATGAGGAGATCCGCCGCCGGCGACTGGGGCGGCGCAGGCGCAACTATCTGCGCCTCATGCCGCCCTAGCCGAGGCCGCGGGTGACGTGACCGGGGATTAGTCCGTCACCCGCCGAGAGCCCGACCGCGTGAGGAAAGACCGACGTCCTCCCCGAGGGGGGGACGTCGGTCGATGGGAGGGTACCCCGCGTAGGGGGTATTCCGTCGGGCCGACCACTGACGACAAGTAAACCTGCTCCGGTGGTCGGCCCAATGACGAAGGCGAGGTGGTTTTCGGGTGGGTTGCGGGAGTTGCGTGCTTAAGCCCCTCTGTCGCCCCGGACGGAGTGGTGCGGAGGCGCGCCGACCGCGACCCACCCAAAAAAAAAAAAAAAAAAAAAAGCATAATATAATTGGTTAAAATTTTACTATTTATAGAATTTTACAAAAGATTTCATAGCCATAAAGCTTTAGTCACTTTTATATTTTATTATTTGTTGATACCTATGATTTTTATTGCAGGTACCATCACTGAATTTATCAAAAAAAAAAACAATATTTATTAGTAATCGATGTTCTATACTTGTTTGTTATGCGTTTAATTTTCTTTTTATGTGTTTCTAGGGTCGATGTTTATACAGTTCCGGGTCTCCTTTTCCACCAGTGAAATACAAGAATAAAACGTATTACACGGGGCAAGGCAACAATTCTTACATATTCCCCGGCGTGGCGTTGGGGATAATTGCAGGGAACATAAGCCTTGTGTCGGATAAAATGTTTCTTACTGCTGCCAAAGTAAGTATCTATTAATTTGATTTCAATAATAACGTAGCGGATCCTTTAATTTAATAGTACCTTTTTAAAACATTATCGGGGCTGGTAAGTAGTATTTTATATACAGAAGTGATCAATCAAAATTATTTGACGAACACCTAGGAACCCATGCCACACGGGCGGGTGTAGGTCTTCATAAACACCACGTATATACCAACTACAACGGTCATAGGAGCGGGGTAGAAAGTTAGGTTTCCATCACGTAGGTAGGTAAATTTAAATATAGCGCGCAGTGATGTCGCTTTTTAAAGTGTTTTAATTGTAATTACAGGTATAAAATCATTATTGGCGTCACACGGCAATCTCCATATTAATATACTTTGAGCTAATATATAATTTTAATTCCTTTTTTGCATTAATAAAAAAGATTTAAAATCATATCTATACCAATAAATAAAATTGGAGTGTCTGTTTGTAATGTCAAAATAATAGGCTTTTTTCATGCTCACACAGTTATTTATTTGTACGACACCTATGCCTAAAATAGCAATTAAAATTTTTTTGTGTCTGTCTGTCTGTCTGTTTGTTCCGGGTAATCTTCAAAACGGCTGGACCGATTTCAAAAATTCTTTCACCAATGGAAAGCTATAATATCAGGGCGTAAACTAGGCTATATTTTATCCCGGTATTCCCACGGGAACGGGAACTACGCGGGTAAAACAACTATAACCTATAACCGAAGCGAAGCGAGGGCGGGTTGCTAGTACTTCATATAAATGGACTACAAATTATTATTTCAGCTTACATACCTCTCACTGCTGGATTCGAGCCTCCTCCATAATAAAAAAGAAATTGACCTATATATAGTGTTTTATTTTGAGTTTGCCTTTTTCTGCATGGCTGTTATATGCATATTTGATCCTTTTTTTACATATAAAGGAACAGGGTGAGCCGAAGCTACTGAAGCTAGAAAAATGAAATTTAGACCGTAGTTTCATTTCGTGACGTAGGCACCCACTAAGAAAAGATTTTTTGAAATTCCACCCCTTTTTTTTTTGTGGGTGGGTTACGGTCGGCACACTCCTCGCTCCACTCCGTCCGGAGCGACAGAGGAGCGTAAGCACGCACATCCGTAACCCACCCGTATAACCCGCCCTGGGTTGCTAGTAAATGAATATTATGTGAAAATGAAAGGGGCGATGAGGTATCACCTTATTTTGGTTGCTATTATCAGCGCACACGCTATCTATTCCATCCGAGGCGACAAAAGGACGACGCTCGGCCCCATAACCCACCGTAATCCATCTCCTTCGTCATTGAGTCGATCGCCGGGGTACCGAATTCCTTGTCGTTCGTGGCCAGCCCGGCGGGATACCCTTTCGGGTACCCTCCCTTTCCCGGGACGCCAGTCGCCCTCGCGCGGTCAGGCTCTTTGCAGGTGACAGACTAATCCCAGATACCCGTGGCCTCGGCTAGGGCGGCATCTGGCGCAAGTATGCCTATAATATATAGTCTTGACGTATACTGTGGTCGTAGAGAGAGTTAAAAATTCGTAAAAAATGGTACGGACACATTTTTCTATATCTTTTATTATTTCGAATAAAATAATATTTGCTGTTTATTGTTACAGACTCTGGCGACTATGTGTAGTGATAAAGATACTAGTGTTGGTCGCGTTTATCCACCACTTACAGATACGAAGAAAATATCGTTTCAAATAGCAGAAAGTGTTATTGATCAAGCATTCACAGAAAGTATGTCCATTTTATATTTAGTTGACTACACAGATCTACAATGGTGTTGGGGACGCCATAGCTAAAATTGAATTTAAGGATATTATACCCTCCGATACTTATTTTTCAATACTACATGTAGTTTTAGAGAAAATCTATAAATGCGTGATTAATAAACGAATATCTAAAATACCTATATAGATAATGTATCTTTATGCTCGTATTACACTCACGATTTTTAAACTTAATTCAAAGTTCTTAATTGAGCTAAGTTGTCGTAATTTTAGGCCTTCTGATTCTCTAAGAAATTTTTTACAAGAGCAACAGCAGTAGTCACTAAGTCTATTAAAGGTTTTCTAAATTTTTGATAACATATTCGTCAAAATTCTAACGAAATGTATTAGGATCGTCAAACAACGCCACTTGGACGGCCAAATATCTACATTATTAAGTAAAAACAAATCAATCGGATTGGACGACTTTAAGTATTTAAAATTACTTTAATTAATACATAATCCGAATTTCTACGTAAATTCAGTGATTTGCCACCTTAGTACGACTTTTGGAGCATAAATTAACCAAATTATAACATAGAATTGTCAGCACCAATAAAAGTTTTTGTAGACTTGTAAGATACATATAAATGCAGGCAATTCGTACTTTTGGTTTAACGTTCTTTCGTATATTTAGTTACTAGTAACCCGCCCTCGCTTCGCTTCGGTTTCAGTCGCCTTACTCGCGTAGTTCCCGTTCCCGTGGGTATACTGGGATAAAATATATAGCCTATGTTACTCAGGGATACTGTAACATTCTAATGGTGAAAGAATTATCGAAATCCGTCCAGGAGTTTTTGAGTTTATTCCTAAGGAACGTTTCCTCTTTATAATATTAGTGTAGATTACACCCTTAGAGGGTGAAAATTAAAAAATTCTGAAATACGTGTTTATTTATTTTTACTAAAGAGTATTTTTGAAGAATTTGAAGAAAATCCATGTAGATTTTTTTTCTCCTTATACAAAATTTGTTACTGCGGTTTACCCCCTAGGGGTTGAATTTCAAAAAAACCCTTTCTTAGTGAGTTTCTACGTCACGCAAAGGAACCAATGTCAAAATTTCATGTTTCTGGCTTCAGTACTTTCGGCTCTGTGATAAGTCAGTAAACTGACATCTTTCTACCTATTTTACACCCTTAGAGGATGAAAAAGGACAAACGCTGAAATACGTGTTTATTTATTTTTATTAAAGAGTATTTGTGTTTAATTTGAAAACAGTAGCTAAAGATTTTTTTTCTTCCCATACAAACTTTACCGTTGCGTTTCACCCCCTTAGGGGTGGAATTTCCGTGAGGAAAGACCGACGTCCTCCCCGAGGGGGGGACGTCGGTCGATGGGAGGGTACCCCAATTAGGGGTATTCCGTCGGGCCGACCACTGACGACAAGTTAACGCTGCTCCAGTGGTCGGCCCAACGACGAAGGCGACGTGGTTTTTGGGTGGGTCGCGGGAGTTGCGTGCTTAAGCCCCTCTGTCGCCCCGGACGGAGTGGTGAGGAGGCGCGCCGACCGCGACCCACCCACAAAAAAAAAAGGGGTGGAATTTCAAAAAATCTTTTCTTAGTGGGTGCCTACGTCACGAAATGAAACTACGGTCTAAATTTCATTTTTCTAGCTTCAGTAGCTTCGGCTCACCCTGTTCCTTTATATGTATATTATTGTTAACGCCCCCGCAACACCCCTTGCAGGTAGAATTTCGTAAAATCCGTTCTTAGCTGACCTCTACTCAACGAAAGGAATATTTGTGCCAAATTTCAAGTCTTTACGCCTTATGGTTCCAGAGATATGGTGATGAGTCAATATATCGCTCGCAAAACCCGCCTCTCCTATATATATAGATTATATATTTAACGTGTGCATTGTATTAGTTGATATAGCTCTCTCTGTAAAATTCTTTGGTTTAATTGTTAATTTTTTTCTGCACAATACCTCACACTAAGAAAAAATTCTTATCTCGTGCACCACACACATACAATTATTGAATACAAATAACACTTAGAATCAGAACAAGCACTACTTAGGATCACATAAATCATCGCTCTACGTAGGGATCAATGAAATTGGATATGGTGAGTCACCATTTAGACCAATATGTTATTTGTGCAGTTAAAAGTTCTTTTCCACAAGGGTTTTGCTTAAAATAATAACTCACAATAAATAATTAAAGAAATATAGAAGTGTCGAAGCGGACCCATTTGATCCGCCTCGACACTTATTTGACGCTAAGATGCACACCCATTATAGACTATGCCCCTATGCCGTTAGTAACATTTTCCGTCCTACATTTTCCATTATGATCATTATTGGGCATGGCGCTCATTTACAATAGAAAGGCAAAAAAAAAACCTACTATTCCACGATAGCAAGATTCTATGGATAAAGTTGTCACTCCCATCCTAATTATTATATAAATATTATTCCCTTATAATTAAAAAAAGTAATTTATTTGTCTTTTGTTGCCGTGGGAATGGAATAGGTGGTGAGTTGTGTTCTTACTCCGTTTCCACACGGTTCCTTTTTAATTATTAATTTTCACGTACGTCTATAAAAACTATTTGCGAGCGAAAAATGATTACCGTATTCAGTCAGTCGCTTGGCATTTGATACTATTTCTATGGAATTATAAATTATAAAAAAAAAATATTAATAAATAAAATTTGGGTAGCTTTAAAAGACGACCTTTATACGAATAAAATGTTAAAATATTGTAATAGTGATTGTACATATAATAATTTTATAATTTTTCCAGACTTGGCTGGTGTGTTTCCCAAACCCACAGATATGAAGGCGTTTATAGAGCCACATATTTATGACTTGTGTTATCCCTGTCATGCACCAGAGTTTTACGACTACTGCACAGCAAATGACTATAAGCCGAAGACTGTAAAAGAATACCATGCAGATCAAAAGTTAGTAAGTTTAATGTACAATATTATCGATTCTATGGCGCTGTAGCTGTTTTATATAAACGTACTTTTATCAAATTTGTAACCCCGCATTACTATAATTACCAAGAAGTGGATTTTTTGACAAAAATTGCATTTATATGTTTTGCTCCAAACTTCATATAAGTAAGCGAAGGCTAGTGCTCAAGATCCAATCTTATTAACTCCACAACTACATAAGATAAACTCAGGCTAGGTTAGGTTGTTTCATGGACCACGCAACGGTCCACCTGCCGGCGCTTCGATCACCGTCAATTCGGTTCTCACCAGCATCCGGACCCAGGAAAGATCTGGGCCTGGTGCTCGACGGGCGATGGTGGTACCGGGAGCATTTTCATCAACTAGCTCCGTGGCTTGTCGGCGCGGCGTCCGTCGTGGCCTATATTCAATGTGAGCGGACCCAGCGCTACGTGCCGGCGGCTGTATGCGGGGGTGGTTCGGTTCATGGCCCTGTTACACGTACCCGCATGGGTGGCGTCCCTGACCGTCCGACTCGGGGTTCTCTTGTGGCGATCACTGAGGGCCATGGCGATCAGGGCCATACGTGCTTACCGCACGGTGGCTATGGAGGCAGCGTGCCTGTTGGCTGGAAGTCCCCGTGGGATTTGGAGGCGGCTATGTCTCGCTTCGTGAGTTGGCCGCCTGGTAGTATGACGCCCACTGGGACGTCATTGCCCGTTGGGCAGTCCGGCTGGGAAGGCCTCGATTCGGTGTTCGGACCGTCGAAGCCATCCGGCCGATGCTGAAAGAGAAGTTGGGTCGGTGTCACGGGGTCCTCTACTTCTGACTGGTGCAGGTCTTGTCGGAGCATGGTTGTTTCGGCAAGTACCTGTATAAGGTCGTGAGGACGCAGAGGATGCGGTCCTGCCACCACTGCGATTGCGATGAGGACACCGCGCAGCATACACTCGAAGTCTGCGTGGCCTGGGCAGAGTAGCCCCGTGAACTCGTTGCAATCGTCGGTGCCAACCTGAAGCTGTCGATCATCGCTGCCAACCTGAAGCTGCCGATCATCGCTAGAACGATACTCAACAGCGTCAGGAACTGGGACGCGGTCGCAGCCGCGCGAGGCAGTTTTTTCGCAGAAAGAAGTGGTGGAGCAGGTCCAGGAAGAATTCCTCTACCATGACATGATCCGCCGCGGGCGCGTTGGGCGGTGCAAGGGCGAGTACCTGCGCCTGATGCCGCCCTAGCCGAGGTCGCGGGTGGACGGGCCAGGGATTAGTCCGCCACCCACAGAGAGGCCGATGGCGTGAGGGTGATGCTCCAGCAACACTGTCTTGTTGTTGGCGCGTCCAATGGGACGATACTCGAAAGGGTAATCCGCCGGGTCGACCACGGATGTCGAGGAAATGGTACCAGTGGTCGGCCCTGATGGTGTTGGCGAGGAAATACGGTAGATTATGGGGCCGCACGCCGCACATCTACCACCCCGGGTGGATTGTACGGGTGTGTCCAGACCTTAAATTACAAAAAAAAAATATCTAAAATAATCTAGGTAAGGCTATTTGAAACTAGGTCGTATAGTTTAAGTAGTGAATTCTATCGATGAAGATGATTACGATCTACCTCCTTTTAAAACAGTTCTAGCGAACAATTTATCCTTGCCATTTGCAAGTATTGGAAATTAAGAGAAATTTCCTAGGTGACCGAGGGCAGGATAAGTATAGCTTTAGAGTTAACTAAATTCAATCCTCTACTTGTTGCAGAAAGAAAGGATGAAGTTGCCATGCAAAGAATCTCAATCAAAAGAAAATTGTCATGTCATGTCAGGCTATAAATTTATCGACCTAAAAGTAAAAGTGAGTTTGTTTCTTATATATTTAGTGACTGATAGATTTTTTATTCCTGTAATGACTAGTTCAGAATACAATAGGTCATCAAACGTTACTGTCCTGTAGGACTTGTGAATAGGCTAATGCATCATAAGGCGATGGTCCAGACATTTTTCTGGGAAACTTGTGAAACGTACTATATATGACCAGATAGGCAAGCCGAGTTTAAAGTTATAGTTTTAGCTCGTATGTAAAACTGTAAAGTGAGAACGTAAGCGTTGGTGAAACGTTATATTTTTATCTCGATATCACATGGGGAAGGAAAGGAAGGGAGATCCATTTTTGTCCGATATTCAATCAGTACACCCAGAAAAGAAAGGAATATATGATCATGGTGGTATAGGATATAAGCCAGTCTTCTATGTCATAAATAGCCTCCCAAAGACTCCCACGGAGCTTTGAATATTTGATTCGACGCGTGTTTCACCTCCAAACGAGGCATCCTCAGAACGGTTCGGCTTCAAACGTGAACCGGTCTGCTGTAATCTTTGTTTATATACTAATTTATTTAAATAGTATTTCTTTTATAATTCTTCTGTATATATGTGACTAAACTCCTAAACGGTGAGACAGGTTTTGATGATTGTATGTGCTCGTGTGTGTGTGTGTGCTTTCAAGAATACTTTAGATTAATAATTGGACCTAGTAGGTGTCGCTACAATCGATTTCAAGGAGACTTCGTTTTTAGATTTGAACACAAAGAATAGTGTCTTTTGGGTCAGCTAATATATATAGATGTAGGAGATCGAGTACACAAACTCAGGATAGTCTTCATTTGTTTTATTACTTTTATTACAAAAATCTTTAAACTTCTTCCTTGCACAACATCTTACCGATCGCGATCTTTTTTTATTCTCCCCTCTCTCTTTCACACCTTTCCTATTCACTCGTTCATCTTACGCTCCGTTCCACACAATTCATACTTTTTAAAATACCTACATAGATACTAGCTAACCCAACAGACGTTGTTCTGTACAAATCTAAAAAATATAGTAAAAGGAACTTTCCTTGAAATCGATCGCAGCGCCACCTACCGAGTCCAATTGTGAATCTTAACCATTCTTGAATCCCCTTGAACACACACAAAAAAATTCATCAACGTCGGTCAAGCCGTTTAGAAGAAGTTCAGTGACTTACACACGTACACAAGAAATATATATAAAAAGATAATAATTAAATTTTATATATATTTAAATAATTTTACAGATGTGAGAGTATTTGGTATCAGCGCAACGGGAAGATAAAATTGTGTATTTTGTTATTGTTTGTCTATTTATTATTTTTGTGATTTACTATAACGTTATTTTTATATTTGTTCGTTCGTTGTATAAAATATATCATACGCACTTTATTAGCGAATTTAAATTTATTTTCATCCATCGCCCTATCGTCAGTAGTTGATTTGTTTCTCAGAAGAGTGCTTAAAAGAGTGAAAGCGAATAGTGGAGACACTCTTTCCCCGTGGATACCGTATAAGACGATTAAGGGATAGAACATGCATATAATATCTATGCTAACAAAATCCTATGCTAACACATCTGACCAGCGTAGTATGGTTGGTTAATTTACTCCTATTACGGAGGAGCTACAAACCCAACAGTTGGACTGCTGTTGCCGTGATGAGATAATAAACACTTCTTTGGTGTATATTACGATAATATCCTACCCGGGCAAGTGGGCATCCGTATTGTAGCATGGTATGCCGTAGTTCTTTACGTTTTGAAAGGAGTGCTGACATCGTTGGTATTTGCTTTGAATAATGTAATGCATTTACATCGTATTAATTTATTATTACCTAATTAAAATGAATGCATGCAAACCGCGAATCAATAGTGTGACTATCTCTTCTGGTACCATATAACTTCTATTCATCAGCCTACCAAGTTGCATCGTTGGACATGGGCATCTCTATGTTGGAATAATGCCAGAATCACCAATGGAATTATTTCATTTGGTGACGAAGTAAAAATACAATTCATTACTATTTTGCCCGTCGATATCGTAAAAGACTAAGGGATATAATATGCATATGACATCTATGCAAAAGACGGAAAACTCGAATTAAAACCTTATATCAACATGTCTGACCAGCATGGTCGGTTCAATTTCCCTCTTATTCGGGAGAAGGTTGGAGCTCAGCAGTGGGACGTTTATGAGCTGAGACGACGACACCAGTGGAATTGGCGATTTTAGTTGTTGATACACGTTTCTAAGAACAGTACTGCTGGCCATTTGACTGGTTAATCCTCAGCCAGTTCTTATAGTGGTGATACATCATATTGAAAGACTATATGTCTTAAAATGGTAGAACCACACTGTTGACTGCTATCTGTCTACAGCCGTGGGCCGGTCCGTCCGCGGTAGTACCATACTCTCGCAGAAAATCGACGTTCGAGTAGTAGCAATTTCTAATGGCGCTTCGTTTGATAAGCGAGAGAGCCAGCAGCTCAACTTTCTGAGGGTGTTTGCGTGTGGTATGTTCTAGTGATGTTTTTACTATCTTCAAACCTCATTGTACGCATTCACACTCCCTTCATTTTTTACACGGTAGGCAGCGGCCTTGCAAAGGTCTATGAGTATGAGTTTCTCATTTGCCATTGTCTAAAATAAAATATGTCAACATACAAATTTAGTAGCAATTGACTCTTCTTCCGTCATACTCCTTTCTATATGATGCAACAGTTTTGCCACTAGCTTTATGACTGGTCGCCCGCCTGATGTCAAATCTCCTTAGAAATACAAACGTATACCTTTGGAGGGTAGAGTTAAATTTCGAGGCCGTTTTGTGTAATTTAAAGAGAAAAAGGTGGCGACCAGGGAGCAGGATATTATGAACATTTAAAATGCTTTATTTTGCTAACGTATTGTAGAATCACTTTCGACGGGCTAAGAATACAATTTACATCGTACTGACGAAGTGAGAATACAATTCACCAACTCCTATTTTTTCCCGTAGTATAACGTATAAGAGAAGGAAAATTTTAAATAAAACGATGCTTGAGCTCATCATATACATGGATGGGAGGCATATAAATTGAGATGATGATGATAAAGAATATAATAGTCGTCACCTCTTTCTTGCCCGCGAGAGTCTTGAAGAATATGTGGATACACCTCGTACGAATGATTTCCTCGGCGGAGGTAAGATGGCGTTGTCCTGTCGTATTACTACACCATCGCTAACTAAGCTGACCACCAGTACAGATTCCTTAAATTCGATGACCTGCCCAGCGAGTTGTATTTTCAGCCATCCCATGCAAAAAGCATTGAGGTGTTGCCCTCACGTCGTCGGTTTCTCTGCGGGTGGCAGACTAACCGTTCCATCTTCTTGTATCTTTTTCTTTCAGAGTATAGGCATGAGTTATAATACAAAATCATGTGGATCTAATAATGAATTAAGTTCTTTGTCAAGTAATTGTGATTTATAATAATCAATAAAAATTATGCATTTCAAAATACATAATACTTTTCATTCGTTCCGATTCTGTATTATCAAAAATCTTCACAGCTATAAAAAAGTGTGAGAAGACAAAAGTATGAGACAGTTCAGTAGTGATTTATGTATGTCACATGTTCAATGTGAATTTATAATTTAATTTTGCAAAGAAATTCCTTATGGCTCTAGTTTTGGTTACCGCACGGTGGCGACGGAGGCAGCGTGCCTCCTGGCCGGCACTCCCCAGTGGGACCTGGAGGCGGAGATGCTCGCTGACATTTATCGGCGGGTGTCGGAGACGCGCGCCCGCGGCGGCATGGTCTCCATCAGAGAGATCACCGCCTGGCGGGTCGACGCCCGCCGAGAAGTCATTGCCCGTTGGGCAGTCCGGCTGGAGAGTCCTCGGTACGGTGTCAGGACCGTCAAGGCCCTCCGGCCGGTGCTGATGGAGTGGTTGGAGCGGACGCACGGGGTGCTTTCCTTCCGACTGGTGCAGGTGCTGACGGGGCACGGTTGCTTCGGGAAGTACCTGCACAAGATTGTCAGGAGGGAGAGCACACCGTCCTGCCACCACTGCAGTTGCGACGAGGACACGGCGCAGCACACGCTCGAGGAGTGTGCTGCATGGGAGGGGGATCGCCGTGAACTCGTCGCAATTATCGGTGCCGACCTGGCGCTGCCGACCATCGCCAGGGAGATGCTCGTCAGCGTCAGGAACTGGGACGCGGTCGCCGCCTTCTGTGAGGCCGTAATCTCACGGAAGGAGGCGGCGGATCGTGTGCGAGTAGAGATCCTATTCGGCAACATGTTCCGCCGCTGGCGACTCGGGCGGCGCAGGCGCGAGTATCTGCGCCTAATGCCGCCCTAGCCGAGGCCGCGGGTGATCGGACCGGGGAATTGTCCGTCACCCGCAGAGAGGCTAACCGCGCGATGGCGACCCACGTCCCAGGACGTCGAGAGGTGAGGGTACCCGAAAGGGTATTCCGTCGGGCCGACCACTGACGACAAGTCACATCTGCTCCGGTGGTCGGCCCAACAACGAGGGTGACGTGGGTACGGGTGGGTTATGGGCCCGCGCGCCGTCCTTTCATCGCCCCGGAAGGACTGGACCGCGCGTGCGCTTACCATAGCCCACCCATAAAAAAAAAAAAATGGCTCTAGTTTGGACCGAGTGTTTGGGAGAATATAAGATTTTAACAGTTATTATAATTTTATTATGGAATATAATAATGGAATGAATATATTAATGGAATCTTAAAAATACATTTTTACATCAATTTTTAGTCATCATCGATCTTTTTCTTTGCTAGTTGTTAAAACTGGATAAGAGATCACTTTGATTCGGATCTCGAGAGATCAACGGATTTTAATAAAATTTGTGTTGGGAAAGTGACTTTTCAAGTGTTCGAAATGTCGGCATGTTAAAACTCAAATACAAACGCAATAAAGTTCGAAAAAATTGTTTTAATAGTTGAAGGGAACAATAACATGATCTTCACTATAATTATGAAAAGTAACATCAAACATTTAAGCAAGCTTTGTGAATATGTGTACAGTAAATTATATATTATTATATGTTAGGTAGGTATAGTATATAGAGAATACGTTTTCGGTGGCAACGGTCCAGCATAATGGTCGCGGTAACAGCTGGCGCATCGCTTGACGACCGCGAGTATTATGTTACTTAGACATCCGACTCAGTTTAATACTGTAAATTGTAAATACATGACATGGAATGTGTCATGATGATAATGGTGTGATACGATCCCTTTTTTGTGTGTAAAAATATCCAGCCATGGAGAGGAAAGATATCTCAGTTGCTGCATATTTTTTGTGGAAGTGATTTTGAAACGGGTCGGAAATGTGTTACAGGAAACTGGGGAAGCGCGCGCTATTTGATTTGATCAATGAGCGCGCATGGTGGTTTTGAGAGTGGCCTGTGAGATGGTGGCAACCTATTTTTCGTGAGATTAGTACCACAACGTACTGGCGACCAACATGCGTGTGTATGAAGAGAAAGGGAAATACAGTGTTGCCAACCGTACGATTGAAATCGTATTTATACGACCTTTTTTTTAAAACTATGGTGAGGTCCTCAAACTGCAAGGAAAAATATGAGCGTTAGCAGAATTGCCGTGTTTTGTGCGGTAAATTAATAATCTATTTCTGGTCACCAAAATTTATATTTCTCATCAAGTTATATCACCTAATAAATAGATCTATCGCCATGAAATATTTTCGTTCTCAGATAACAAAAAAGTGTTCCCAGGTATGAATTATTCAATCAATGTTAATATATGTGTAAAATAAAAGATGGATTACCAATAAAATTGTAGTGCATTAGATGAATATAAACTTCGTTTTTATAATAATAGTTTTATTACTTAAATAATAACTCTGTTTTTATTGCCAACGGCGGCAAACGAGCAAGCAGCACTGCCGCACATGGACCTTTGCAATACCAGGGGCACAACCAGGCCGTTGCCCACCGTGAAGAACCACGTTTAAAGAAGGAAAAATTTTAAACTTGTGCTCAGAATGGTAAATCTGTCACCAAATAAATCGATTATCGATCCCTGACTGCGACTCCTTTTTATTTGTTATTTTGTCACCAATACAGTAGTTACATTTTATTTTGTTCACTTATTAAAGTAATAGTATTCGTTAGCAGTTTACTACATCAATTTATAATTTTAATGAAAGTATGTTCAAAGAGGCGGAGACAAATTGGCGCGCTTTCCGGCCGCAACGATGGGTCGTAGGTACCAGCGCTGATTATTCAGATCCTACTATTTTTAACGATAAATATTGATTATTTTGACTTTAATTGTTTTATTTACTATTCTGCTAGAAGTTTATCTAAATTTATTTATACTACCTGTGGAAATTAAGATCCTTGGGGGAGCATATGTATAGTTAAGTAGTAGACTCTTTTGGTTGAAACGATGATGACAACCCTAATTTTTTTTGGAATTTTATGAACTTTTCTTGTGACATATGTGATTTATTGGTGATCTCTTTAAATTAGTTTGTTTAAATACTTATTAGGACAAACCTATTAGGTATTATACATACAAAAACATTTATTTGGTACTAGACCTTATATCTCCATGAATTTAGGTGATTTATTGTGGAATTGATTTTATATTGTTTGGTGACTACATTTTGGTGACTACTACTATTTTGTGGGCAAACCTTATTATTTAAGAAACAAAAAACTAATTAAATTGGCGATAGCTTAAATGATACTCAATTAATAATAAAATAACATCTCCATCCTTTCGGCGTTATTACTACTACAGCTTAATAACTTAAAAATGAATGACATCACTACAAGGGAAGCTAAAATCTTAAGAAAACCCTGTGCTAAGCCATCTGGCTAGCATAGTATGGTAGGCCAATTTTCTTCCCTTGGTGAAGAAAACTTAAGCTCAAAATTGGGTTGTATGAAATGAGAAGAGAGATCTTACTTCCATCTGATGCCGTTTGGTCAACATTTACATCGCCAAGGAGTGTTCAAGTCAGGCAGAGACTCATAAGATTATTGCCAAAACTTTTTCAATATGTATGATTGGAGAAGCAAGATGACGTGCTTGAACTTTTACGTTCCGACTAATAATTTAAGTTAAAACTGTGTAGATGGCGTGGTGGTATAAAAACGGACCTCTCGTGTCGAGTGTAGTGGGACAACTTTTGTTTGTCGTGTTATAAATAAAACTATTTTTATGGATTTGATCATATTTTCAATAGATTTTTCGATTTAGATTTGGCTGATATTTCGAACACTTTTCAGCGTGACCATATCACGGGCGGTAGGGCAGTTCACCCGTGTATCGCCCTACCGCGCATCAGTGCAATAAAATTCGTAAAAAGAGTTTTATTTATAAAAACGTATTCCTTAAGTTCCAGTTATTATCAAATAAAACAAAGTAAAAAGGGTAAATAATTTAATAGACTATAAAATACTTTTATTATCCTGATATTTAACATATTGTCTAAAATAAATAAAACTTGATTAATTGTAGATTACCATCTACAATCCGTAAATTTAATTAAAATAGGTATATTCAGCAATAGTTTTCAATACGTTGCATCTATGGAGCCGTGATAATAAATGATCCATGCTATCTGAAAAGAAAAAGGCTTATAATAAAAACTATTTTACGGATTTTATCGCGCTTGTATTTGATTTTTGATTGCCTGACGTTTCGAAGACTTTTCAGTGTTTATGGTCACAAGTAGACTCCAGAGTCTGTCTGTCATAATCATCAACTCATCTACATCCCACTGAGGAGTGTGGGTGTTTGTTTCTCTCGTCAATTGAGCTACTATAACCTGCTGATAAGACGAATTTATATAGGGTCTTATGTTGAGTTTGCCTTTTCTTGCATATATGTTATTGGTCGCCTTCTATACCAAACATTGGTAAAATAGAAGGTGATAAATTATATTCTTACTCGGTTACTATACCGAAAAATGAATTTCCATGAACCACGGCAATTTTCATGTTTCATGAACATTCAAGAAGTTTTTGTTTTTTAACGGTTCCAATTCAAAAGATTATTGTATGAAGACATTTTAACACAACGAGAGATCTACCATATAATATTCTTAAATGTTGGAATGTAGTTATGTATTTTTTTTTGCTGTACATCTATGTATTACCTCAATACTGCAGATATAAGTAATCCTAAGTCATATAACTGTTTTGTAGACTACATTTACATTAGGAATCATTCATTACATAATGTATGACGTGTATTGAGGCTTGTTACGTAGTTACTAATAACGCCTAATATCCCAGAGGCAAATTGTCCAACACAACAAACCCAGCATGTCACGCGTGCAGTATATTCAATGTAGCCCCAGGCGTCGTCTAGTTCAAAATCATGTCTAATTGGAAACTAAAATCAATGCTGCCATATTGCTTACATAATATAATTTCCAATTAAATTCTCGATAAAATATTAATGTAGGACATAAAAAAAAATAATATTTTGAATATCTCCAAGAATTTATGTTTGTATAACTAAGTAGAGCAGTGCTTTTAAAATAAAAAACAAGTTAAATAAATCTTTTTAAATAAAACTACTTTACGGATTTTATCGCGTTGTATACAAACGCGATAAAATACGTAAAGTAGTTTTATTTAAAATGTATAATACTCGCGTAAACATCAGAAATCATTAAATAAATCTATAAGTACCGTTAATAACAGCTTATAAATCCCAAGAGAAGCACATAGATGCTTCTAGGTTTGCCCATATCATATCTGATACAACACTTTAAAATATCCGAAAACCATCATTTAATTTCTAATCGGTTATCCAATTTTACAAATTTAACTTTTCATATAATCTCAAGTTGTTTCTTCTGTGAGCGTTTTTCAAGCAAATTTTATCCTTACTAAAATTAATATAATGTAAGCGTATTGCTGTAGTTTTGAATCGCTATTACGTTCACTGTTATTTCCTATAATTTTTGCTGATTTCAAACTAGGGAGAGGTCTTCAAACTGCAAGTAAAAATTTGTGCGTTAGCCGAATTGCAGTGTTTTATATGGTAAGCTAGAAATAATAAAATCTCTTTCGGCATTATTACTACTACAGCTAAACAAGTTAAGGACCCAAACAGATGACATCACTGCAAGCGAAGGAAAATACTAAGAAAACCCTCTGCTAAACTATCTGGTTAGCATGGTATGGTTGGTCAATTCTCTTCCCTTTGTGAAGAAAAATTAAGCTGAATAGTGAGTCGTATGAAATGAGAAGGAAGAGAGTTTATTATAAAAATCAGATTGAAAATGAAATGTGCTTAAATACATTTTCCTAATGAAAAAAATAATAATATTGCGTTTTCGGAACAAAAGAAATTCCTTTATTACCTATTTGAAAACTACTACATTGTCAACGTTATATTCTGTTAGATTGTAATGTATCATATCTGTTTACACGTTTTAATCTCTCGTAGGTCCAAAAACGATAATTATTATATAAAAGTAACAAGACATGAGTTTTTATATTGAATTTTGAGTCAATTAAAAAGTGTTATGTGATTATGCAGTAAGAAATTCTCGTTAATATGAACGAAAACTGAAAGGGCGTAATTAATTTACACATTTCTATTTATTCGTTTACACATTTCTATCATTTAATTTTTATATTTTACTAGCAACCCGTCCTCGCTTCGCTTCGGTTTCAGTCGTCTTACCCGCGTAGTTTCCATTCCCCTGGGAATACCGGGAAAATATAGCCTATGTTACTCCCCGATATTATAGCTTTCCATTGATGAAAGAATTTTGGAAATCGGTTCGGTGGTTTACGCGTGAAAGCGTAACAAACCAATAAACAAACAAACAAGCAAACTTACTTTCGCATTTATAATATTGGTAAGGATGACAATTTTTGGATTCACCATCTTAGCCCATATACGTCTCACTGTTAGGCTCGGTCCTCTTCCGTTATGGGTGAGAAATTGACATACTATACGACACTGGTCAAACGTGTCGGCATAGGGTTTTGTTTCGTGTTGTCCTTCTTTTGCATAGACCTCATATGCATATTATATACCTTTAGTCGTCGTTTAAGACACCCGCGAGTAAGATAGGGGATGGCGAATTGTATTCTTACTCCGTCACCACACGCAAGTTTTTGTGTACGCGTCTGGCTAAAAATAAAGTCTTATACTTTAATAATTAGGGGGATAAATTAGTCTCCGATTGTGGAGGAAGCTAACTATGAAAAACATATCGATATGACATTAATATATTCTCTATTAAATACTTACACAATAGTATTAGTTCCAAATTTTTCAAAGCAGGCATCCATAAACTCGTCTATAAACTCAATATACTCTTTGTCTCGTACACGTTTTTGATTTACACTCTTAGGATCTTCTAGAATCTTCTGAAATTTATTATTAAAACTATAACTTTGCTTAAGGTAAGGGAATTCTTTGTGCAAATGTATATTTTTGGGCCTTTTCTGTGATTGTAAAAATGCTAAATATAATATTAGTGTGTCATTTGTCAGCTCATAAAAGGCCCATTACTGGGCTGGAGGCTTCTCTCCAATGGATGGGAAATTGACCTTCTATACCACGCTGGTCAGACGGATTAATAGGGGGTTTCATTTCGAGTTTTCCTTATCTTGAATATATGTCTCGGAATATTGAATAAATCTATCTACATATTATTTTCCTTATTAAACTTTTAGGACAATCACGGGCTAGAAATGGGGTGGTAAATTGTATTCTTATTACTTCACCATACGAAAATATTAGTGTTTAATTATATCAATTATTTTTAACACCAAAATTCTGCCGCGTGTGGTGACATTGAGAATATTAGTGGACATTCTACTTAGTCGTGGTATTCATAGAAACAAGTCGAGTGAGTACCAGAGGTATGGACGATAGCGCTTTCCTAGACAACTCATGCTCGCTTTTTTTTTGTTCACGCTGTGGAAATACAATATCGTACGTGAGAGACGGGGTAGTTGGATGGGACTCGCCAGGCACTGTGCGATCGGAACATTTATTAAAACTACAGCGGTCCCTTCCACGCTTACGTTAAGCGGGTGTAAGCGAGATTATCTCATGACATTCAATCTCGACACCCCAACGCATGGCCACTCTGCCTTCCGGCCAAAACTGCCGTCAGTCAGGGTAGTTGTTCGCCGCCGGTAGAATACAAGCACCTCGTGTTTCCTCTCAGCAGCCTATTTCTTTGTCATGACGGCCTCACAATATGAGAAGATCGACCATCAGCCCTTGTTGCTGCCGAAGACATTAAAGTTGATGGTCGCTACATGTTGCGTTGATTCCAAGTAATTGGATAAGCATACGATGATACGTCTAAAATACTCGCTCAAGAGTTTTATAAATAGTAAGATGTAATAATAACGAAGTGTGGTGACGGAGTGAGAATACAATTCATCAGGAGAACTTGAAATACAACCCTATATCAACCCGTCTGACCAGCATGGTGTAGTAGATCAATTTCCCTCTAATTGTGGGGTAGGCCCAGCAGTAGGTATGTGAGCTGAGAAGATGATGATGACTAAATACGTATGTTTACAACATCGGCTATATTGAAATCATCATCATCATATCAGATTATATACGTCCCACTTAGCTTAGCTTATATTGGGCTCGAGCGTCCTTCACAATAGAAGGGAAACTGACCTTTCTATACCATACTGGTCGGACAGATTGGTATCTTGCATAGATGTTAAATGCATATTATATCCCTTAGTCGTCTTTTTGGATAGGGAGCGGTGAATTGTATTCTTACTCCGTCACCACACGGAAATATTGACATATAAGTTTATAGATACCAGATTATCAGTGCTGATATCCAAAGTGATTGGCAAGCATTGATTAGGTTTGATCCCTGCTAATGCTGTATACAATGCAAGTTTGGTCATCGGTATTCCCCTACCAAAAGCACTTCGATCAGCGGGATCACCTTGATCCAAAAGCCTTCCACTTTCCGTTACTATTATAGCTCTGATATCATGATCCGGCCTAAAATAAACACGTCATTAAAATCTAATAACTTTAATTGAGCATTGCTGTATATTTCTACATGTTCTGAATTTTGGGAACAGATGAAATGGTGTCCATGAAATTTAGTACGCAGTAGATATCGCGGGCGATAAATCGATCTAGTTAGGTTTCATTTATAGGAAACCCCTTTTATTAAGTATTAAAAAGATTATAATTAGTATATGAAGGTAAATTTAGACGCTGCCATCAAGATTTAAAATAGCTAAAGTTCGGTAATCGAGCAATCTTAATCTCGCGAGCTTTAGATATCTATACATTACTATAATAACACCCAATATAAGATACTCGTAAAAGAATAAAACTTATAAATATACTCAAAATTCGACTAGTGATGAATTATTATTATCGCGAGACTACAGCCGTCTGCGAGGCAGTAGTCTCGCGGAAGGAGGCGGCAGAGCGCATGCGCGTGGAGCGTCTCCTCGACGACGCGAGTCGCCGCCGGCGACTGGGGCGGCGCAGGCGCGATTACCTGCGCCTGATGCCGCCCTAGCCAATGTCGCGGGTGGCTGGACCGGGAAATTAGTCCGTCACCCGTCGAGAGGCCGACCGCGTGAGGAAAGATCGATGTCCTCTCTGAGGGGGACGTCGGTCGAGGAGAGGGTATTCCTCAGGGGGTATTCCGTCGGGCCGACCACTGACGTCAAGTCACCTAGCTCTGGTGGTCGGTCTAACGACGAAGGTATATATTGTTATCAAGTACTACTTCCGGCCTCAGATGTACGGCTAATTTAGATACATCCTAATTATTTACAGACTTGATTATATAATAATTATAAATAGATAATATAATTTAACTGATATTTTTATAATTAGGTAAATAGTTAATTAATATTTCCGTAAGTTAATATAATTCTTATACAATGGGCGCCTTCCGCTTGTCAGCTTACGGCGCCACTATTAAATAGTACTTATTGTTGTAGACCTCGGTACTCTCTTACACTATGTCGACTAATCGCACCTATATTCTTCATATTTTACTACATGTATTAGATTCTTATTTCACTGATTCATGATGTCATCATTAACACGTCTGCGTGTCAA
This sequence comes from Lymantria dispar, assembly GCA_032191425.1. Lineage (NCBI taxonomy): Eukaryota > Metazoa > Arthropoda > Insecta > Lepidoptera > Erebidae > Lymantria > Lymantria dispar. Next base: position 13,149,653 of record CM063449.1, on the reverse strand, counting down.
CTTCCGCCGTAATAAATATTCAATGTTACATAATCCTGTATAATATTTGCACGTAAATAACTATTAGAATTATTAAGATATTTTATAATTAGTATTATCTATTAAGTTTGTGTATTTCATATTAGTTCACGCCGCGTGTATCTATAAATACCGCCATCTTGAATATTGTAGGTCATTCGTATTGTAACCGCTGTAAGGTTAATTACAAATTGTAAAGTACAAAGTGTCTCTTCATTACCTTCGCCGTCACCCTTGCCGCCTTCGGTCTACAATATATATATCTATATATTATCTGGTGAAACAAAGCTATCACTATTACTAAAAGTAATCTTGTTGTAGACTAGTGATAATAATTTTCGAGCTTTCTTATGAGGTCGAGCTTTAGAAAACACGTTTCAGGGTCGTACAGCGCTACAAGCAACTCGGCCTGATAGCGTAATGTATATTTTCTAATTTTATTGTATTTGAGTTTGATATAATATGGAGAAGATTTTTTACTTTCAGATGGTGAGAGATGAGTTTCTCATATTTTGAAAACTATTATTAAAAATATTTTAGAGATTTTCATTCATCAACCAAGCAATTAGAATTACAAATATTTTTTAAAATATATAATTCTTAAAAACAAACTGTATAATAACATATACATATTTAAGAACGATTTATTCTAGAGAGGTATTAATTTAAGAGACACACCGCTGCTTCGTATCTGAGATGACTGTCAAAATATATTAACCCTTCATTATCCGCAATGCAATTAAAATTATGATTAAATAATATTATATATTTAGATTTAATTTGCTGATTAATTTATTTTGCTGACTTGGACAGCAACTAGTCATGAAAATGTTAAATTTATCTCACCATTTCGCAAGAAGCTCGTAAACTTGTCCTTTGTCGTGAATATTTATAGAGAGACCCTTTGGTTTCTTGTAAACAACCCCAAAGTTCTTGCAAGGTGTCGTCACGTTAGGGATTTTGATAATAGGCAAATATTGTTCAATGTATTGTCCTAATAAAGTGAAGTACAACTTTTCATTTGCGCCCTGTAATACATTATTATTATATTGGTTGGTGGTCAATTCATTATTATTATTAAAAATACTATTTTCTCACAGGGTGATTATCATTATTGATGTCTATTACTGAAAGGTATAACGATATTTTTGAAATTTTACATATGATGACATATTCGAGGTTATTACAATTTTTTATCTACTGTTACAGATGTTTATAGCGGCCAGAATGGACGGTTAAATATCCACGCGTCGGCTTACATATATCATCGAATTCGATTTTTTAACATATTTTTAGAATAGTACGATGTCTCACGGCATTTCCAGTGAAAGATAATAATTAAAATTTGTAATATATTGTAATTTACTGCACTTTTCCCTATGGTGACGGAGTAAGAAAACAATTTACCACACCGTTTTCTTGCCCGCGGGTGTCGTAAAAGGCGACTAAGAGATAGGCATACAACATCTATGCAAGAGAAGGAAAACTCGAAATCAAACCCTGTACTAACCCTAACATCGCAGCCCACATACGCCTCACTGTTGGGCTCGGGCCTCCTCCGCAATGGGAGGGAATTTGACCTACTATACCATGCTGGTCAGACATGTTGGTATAGGGTTTCATTTCGAGTTTTCCTTCTCTTGCACAGATCTTATGTGCATATTATATCCTTTAGTCGTCTTGTACGACATTCACGGGCAAGACAGGGAGTGATGAATTGTATTCTTACTCCGTCACCACACGGAAAAGGATCGCTATAAGAAAATTCGAAATAAAGCCTTATGGCAACACATCTGACCAGTGAGCAGTGAAAGGTATTTGGACTGAGGAAAATGCGAGGGATACAATGATGCTGGTATAACTAATAGGTAATAAATTATTAAAAAGGATCATCTCATTATCTCACAATATAAGTCCCAATGCTGGGCTCGGGACTTCTCCACCATGGGTGGGTAATTGACCTTTTTTTGTGGGTGGGCTACAGTCTGCGTTCCCGCCGCCCGGCTCCGTCCGGGGCGACAGAGGGGCAGTGCGCGGCCCCGTAGCCCACTCGATAGTACGTCACCTCCGTCGTTGGGCCAACCACCGGCGCAGAGTTCCTTGTCTTCAGTGGTCGGCCCGACGGAATACCCTGAGAGGGTACCTTCTACCGTCATCGTCCCCTTCCCGGGACGTCGGTCGCCGTCACGAGGTCAGCCTCTCCGCGGGTACTAAACTTCCCGGTCCGGTCACCCGCAGCCTCTGAGAAATTGCCTTGCTACTTCTCGTTCGTCAAACGTGTTGGAATAGGGTTTTGTATGAAACTTTCTTTCTCTTGCATCAATGTTACCTGCATAAATCCAATAGTCATCTTTTACGCCACCTAGGAGGCAAGAGAGGGCGTGGTTGATTGTATTGTTCTTTCGTAACCACACGGATTAAGATGGGTATCCGAGGTAAACAAAAATTAAGTACATACCTGCACCTCGCACAAATAAAGATAAGGCTGATTTGTATATTCTTTTCGGTAGTCATCCGATAATTTACAAACATCTAATTGTCTTTCTTCAATATTAGATCCGACATTTAAAAGTTCTTGTAACATTCTTAACGATGGAGATTCGTCGGGCGGTAACGTTGTTGTTTCCTGAAAATATAATACCTTTCCTTTTTTATGGACCATACTAGCTGACCCAACAGGCGTTGTTCTGTTTAAATAAAATAAAAGGAATTCTCTTTGAAATCGACAGCAGCGCCACCTACCGGGTCCAATTGTGAATCTAAACCATTCTCAAATCCCCTTGAATACACAAAAAATTTCATCAACATCAGGCCAGCCGTTTAGGAGGAGTTCAGTGACATACACACGTACACAATAAATAAATATAAAGAAGATGTACTACAGTATAGCACTAGTCTCATTTACAGTAAAAGAAAAAATGGTCTATATCACTCTGTGCAGATTGATTGGTGTTTAGCAATAATATTGGATTGCACAGATGGCGCAGTGGTTAATACCGACCTACCGTGCCAGTATCACGGCTTCCAATCCCACTTTGAGGGATCCACAAATTGATGTTCAGAACCTGGATGTGCTTTGTGGCTGTTCAATTATATATTTGTAGTCGCCCGCAATACAAGGAAATTTTTAGGACAGGATGTCGTATAAATAAAAATATATCTGTTAAATCACTCATGTAACTATGCTAAAAGAAACATTGCTCATTTCGTCGCCATGTAATAAAATTTTATCTTCCACAGCCAGTGTCAAAAGACACGAGATATAGAATAATACAGAACATCATCGTCATTTCAGCTCATTTATATCCCACTGTTGGACGTGAGCCTTCTCCAAAATAGGAGGGAAATTCACCTAATATACCACGCTGGTTAGATGTATAGGCAATATATCTCAAGTTTTCCTTCTCTTGCATAGATTTTATATTCAATACCTTTTTTTTTTAGGTGTGGGTTGCGGTCGGCGCGCTCCTCACACCACTCTGTCCGGGGCGACAGAGGGGCGTAAGCACGCACACCCACAACCCACCCACGATGCACGTTGCCTTCGTCGTTGGGCCGACCACCGGAGCAGGGTTAACTTGTCATTAGTGGTCGGCCCGACGGAATACCCCCTATTTGAGGTACCCTCCCATCGACCGACGTCCTCCCGATCAACGACGGGGAGGACGTCAGTCTTTCCTCACGCGGTCGGCCTCTCGGCGGGTGACGGACTAATCCCCGATCACGTCACCCGCGGCCTCGGCTAGGGCGGCATGAAGCGCAGGATCACTGTCTCGCAAGAAGGCTGCGACCGCGTCCCAATTCCTGACACTGCCGACCATCGCCCTGGCGATAGTCGGCGGCGTCAGGTCATATTTAATCCCTTAGTGATTTTTTACAACACCCACGAGCAGGGTGGTGAATTGTATCCTTACTCAGTCACCACTCGGAACATAACGCGTATAGACATATGTGACTATCTTAGTATCTACTAACTAGTAAGGCTTTTTTAAAGTATCTAGATGAATTAGAATATTCCGATTTGAAATTGTATTATAATTTATATGTCGCAGCGTCACTACCTCTGGCACCATATCTTGATAGTTTTTAGAATCAATCGATTACAGAAACGTCAAGTATTATATTTGGGTGTTTTTGATACAACGTTGGCAATGATTTTTGATGTTTGTCGTTTGACCGTTAACGTTTGCAATATTACCGAGCTTTCGTTATAGAGAGTTGTCCGTTGAATACTCTGTTGGGAACGAGACACGAGGGCGATCGGTCGTTGTTGCTGCCGTGTTGTATCAAATTAACGTTAATTATTGAATATAGTTTAAAAGTAGCCATCCGAAGTGTTATTTTATCCCATCGCGATGTGTGACCGATCCGATAGTGATTGATGCAGCACGGCGCCCAACCCTCGATATATACAATATTTGTCGTTTGGTGGCGGATTAAGAATACAATTCACCATCCACTAACTTGCTCGTGCCTGTCGTGAAAGATGACCAATGGATATTTTAAGCGTAGAACACCTGTTCGAGAGAAGGGAAGCTCGAAATAAAACCTTGTAGCAATCGGTCTGGCCAACGTGCAATAGTAGTAGGTCATTTAGCGTCCTATTGAAGGGGAAGTTCGAGCTCAGCAGTGGGGTGTATATAAGGTGACATGAGATGAATGACGATTAAAAAAAATAAGATACTTATATCACATCTAAAAAAAAGAACTTATGTAACTCACAATATTATTCGGTGATTTCTTCAAACATTCGATGCTTTGCAATTTGGATATTTTTGTACTTATAACTGTAGTAACAGCAGGACTTTTCGGTAATATTGTTGAAAAGAACGATTGAGTTTGCTTTAGAATCTTCGTGATGCATAGAAGAAAAAGCATAATATAAGCAATTATCATATATTTTATCTGTGTAATGACAAACTAAAGATATAACGTAAACGTTATATATAAAGAGCCATTTTGATGTTTTGTCTTATTGTGTTGTTTTAAATAGTAAATTTTAATATTATATCATAACATTGTAAGTAAAACTATGGATTTTATCGCATCTGTATTTGAATTTTGATTGCCTGACGTTTCGAACACTTTACAGCGTTCATGGTTATGGGTTGACTATATATATATATATGACGTCCAACAAGTCGTCATTATTACAGATATTATCCACCCGCTATCTGTAATAACGATGACTTGTTGGACGTAAAATACAAACGCATTAAAATTCTTAAAATAGTTTTATTTACAATGTGTAATACTCGCTTAAACATCAGAAGACCTTATTATATTATAATGCAATTATATATTTATAATTTAATTTTTAAGGGTCTACAAATTGTTGTTTTGAGTCTCGATGTAATTTGTGTTCGTTAGTTATATGCTTGTAAAGTCCTGTGCAATAGGATTATTTGATTAGTGGGGATTTGTCTTTAAAAAAATAACGAATACCTTAACTGGAAAGAAAAAGATCTCGAGAAAACTATGTAATGTACTGATATGTATGCTCCTTACTGCCACACTACTGGCACGTTAATTCTGTTATATTTTTATATAAATAATTTATATGTCATTACTATGGAGATTTTCTAACAACTAATTGTAATTCTTAAAGTTGAAAGCCAATTTGCCTTGTGGTTTGTCGTTTAAATGTATCATGTATTACTACGAGAACTCTATAAATGTTTCTGCTCATATCCGTCTTGGAGATCGCTTTGAAAAGTAACTACAAACATCATCATGGCATTTGATCTAATCTTGAATTATTATTATTCATTTGGCTTACGGAGTTTAGATGGTTGTCGCCCCGTGGAAAAATAATATTCTGTCGATGCTGGGTGGTCTAGATAGTAAACCCTAATACGGTTTTTTATAGTTTGAAAGATATTTGAACATGATTTTAATAATCAGATTTTATGCAACCGCTACCTCTTAACGTATTATGTTATTGTCCAATCAAAATAGTCACATCCAATTAATATAATGTTACGTATAAATTATAATATTACCTTTCCTCTTTGTGATCTCCCCCGGGTACTATTGCTCTTCCCATTATAACCGTATCTATAATGAATACTTTTATTAATTATAAAAAAAATTTGAATAACTTTCTTAAATTTTTATATACATATTATGCGTGAGGCTAGTTAATGATGTGGAATATTTTCTTTCCAAACTCAAGAATAATATCAATATAGAATAAACATAAGAATAAATTCAATATAAATAAGAACTCATTAAACGTCGATTGAGTTATAATGACGATAATCACAAGAGCTTAATGATCTTGATCTTCTTTTAGAAGATGTAAGATTTATACTGGGATAAATTTTTCTATAGATATCGTATTTCGTACAAAAGTATATCCGATTAGTAGATTAATGGAAAACTTACACAAGGATTCTGTGCAAAAAAGTAAACATTTCTCTAAAAAATATTCTTACAGAAAAATGTAAAAGCTACCTACAGCAAAAACTTTTCTGACAACTTTAATTTAATATCATTTTTCTGTCAGAGAATGCTTAAAAAAAAAATAAAACCAAAAAGAATTTTCTGTTAGCTTACAATCTCTTTGATGCTCTCAATTCGAGGTTCACGGCTACTTGGCTAAATTAAGGGAAAGGGTTGAAAAATCTCTAGAAGTTGGCGCTTTTGTGTATTTTAAAATCCGATGTGGTGTTTGTTGTAACGTTTATGGCTTAGAATTCAAATAAAGAACAAAAAAAAAGAAAGTATAACCTAATAACTATTTAAATTAGGTCATTACTTAGAATAATAACGTATAGAAGGTAAGTCCGCGCACAAAAAATGAAGTATTTAAATTGGAGTCTAATGGAGCTTACGCCGGACCGTTCCGTAGTGTACAAGGTCACTGTACTGCACGTACGTACACAACTCTTAAAAAAAATAAATAGGTAATGATGACGATTTTTGCATTCAAATGGTGTCAACAACACATTTGAAAAACATAAAAAAGTTTTTAACATTACTTTTAAAAGTATTTCGACGATTTATGTTATTAAAAACAAAATTTGATTTCATAATTTGTATAGTGGTGTGCGTGTGTACGTGTATAATCGCCCGCGCGCATGTAATATTTTTGGCTTCATGTTTTAGATCGCTCGAAGTACCGACACAATCCTTCTATACGTTATTATTCTAAAGGTCATCAATAGGTTTTTGCACAATAAGTTGTCTACCGATTCATTTGTACAAGTAAATAAAACTTCATAGAAAACAAAACAAATCTTATAAATTTATTTCTAAATATATCTACAACGTATAAAGATCAAAATGATTAATGATTCGAAAAGATGTGGCGAGTCTTCGCTATCCGCATGCATACGAAGATTGATGAAAGGGCAGGAATACAAAGTGTGTTTAGGGCACCATTACTTGAGCATCGTCGACATATGGTGTTCTGTCCCGCACCTAAATATCTTTTCATATGCCATAATCTGAAATATATGGAGTTGATGTTTTGTTTGTTGGTGGCATTTTTGTCGTACGTCTGCTGTTCTTGTGGTTTCTTTTTTAAAGCAAATATTATGTGCTCATATGCGTTTGAAGAAAAAATGTTTCGTACTTTATTTATACTGCATAATATTATTTGCAAATTCAACAGATTTTTACATAAAATATTTGCTACTATATATTTTTTCATTCAACGACTTCCTTTAGCGAAAGAGAATAATTCTTATTTTTCCTAATAAATATATAAACTGCTTTAGTTACTCATAGCTTGCTTTCCACCGAGATTGAATGCGCGAGAAAAGTTAAAAGATAAAATACGAATATGTAACTTTCAACTAGAATTGAAAAATGCCATTGATAGTTTCGCAATCAGATAGTCTTGATCGTCCATCCAGATCTCTCGTTCACAAAAAAGGCGTCGATTTTCTAGGTGAGTGAGGTACCTACTATCCCAGACGAGCCGACTCTTTTATAGCTGTAGTCAAAAAACTATCAACACCCTGGCCTTAACACTAGCAGGCATTTGATTATTAGTTCAAGCGATGAATAGCATGACATTTTGCAAATAAATTTTAGTAGTAGTACATTATGTCTGAAATAATTACTATAGCAAAATTTCCTGTTTCTAAAGGACGAGATTTTCATAAATATGATATACTTGCTGATCCGCGCAACTTTGTTTGCGTCACATAAGAAAATGAAAGTGTAAGAGAGAATGCGTCGTAGGCACCTAGAACTCTTACCACTGAAGTCAAGAAATTCTGCACTGGTGGTCGGCTCAACGACGAAGGCGACGTGTTATATGGGTTTTGGGGGGTGTTATGGCGGCGTGTTATGGGGGTTGGGTTACGGGGCTGCGCGCCGCCTCCCCCTTCGCCCCGGACGGAGCCGGGCGGCGTTGGCGCGTGTTCTGACCGTAGCCCACCACATAAAAAAATGGGCACCTACAACTCTTAGCGCAAGTAACTTAAGCTCTCAAAGAGAATAATTTTTTATCTATTTTTGCGATTTTATTGTGAAAAAATCCTAAAATATTATAATTGAAAATAATGACTATTTAACCACAGTTACATTTAGCAACATTTGCGATTGCAATGCTTAGTATAGCAACATTTAAAATGACAATGATTACAAAAACAAGGGTTTTTTTTGGGGGGGTGGGTTACGGTCGGCGCACTCCTCGCTCCACTCCGTACGGGGCGACAGAGGGGCGTAAGCGCGCACACCCGTAATCCACCCATATAGCACGTCGCCTTCTTCGTTGGGTTGACCACCGGCGCAGAGTTCCTTGAGTTCAGTGGTCAACCCGAACAAAAACAACGGTTATTATGGCAACGGTTTTAATGGCAGTCACCAAGACATGGAAATTGGAATCATTTGTTATGATAGATTAGAAAAATATTTTGCTCTTGTTAAAATATTTTGTCATATGTTCTTAGTTCGCGTCTACGTTACGAAAGGAGTACCTATGCGGCATTTGAGGTAAATGGGAGGTATTGTTTCGGAGATCTCGTGATGAGTCAGTCAGTGAGCGGTATTTCGCTTATATATCGTCATCTTCATTCATCTCGGCTGGTTTACGTCCCACTGCTGGGCTTAAGTCTACTCCACAACAGCAGGGATATTGCCCACCGCGGTATAGTAATACCACAGTGGACAGACCGGCTTGGTATATGATTAATAATAAGTACTTTAACGCATTACTATTTCATAATCAATGGTTGCTAATGCAAACTTGTCACTGAACGTCCTCTATCGTTCGTTTGTATATCTGGCAGCGAGTTATAGAGTATTTCTATTCTGTGTGGTAATGGAGTAAGAATACAATTAAGCAATCTCTTTATTATCCGTGAGTGATCGTAAGAGACGACTAGGGGAGACAAGCATTTAATATCATAATAATAAACTCGAAATAAAACCCTATACCAACCCGTCTGACTAAGTAGATTAATGCATCTCTTACTGTGAATGCTCGACCCTTTTTCTATGCGATTTCTTGACATCCGTAGTTAGCCCGGCGGTTTACTTTTTCGGGTACCGTCCCCTTCGACGGCTCGGTAACGAGAGTGTTGCCGGGGCGTCACTCTGTGAGCACACAACTCATGAGGAAGTGTTTCAGCTTCGCGCCCCTGTGAAGGGTCGAGCCTAGCAGTGGGAAGTACATGAGCCCAGATGATGACGTAACTCTGCTAGAAGAACAAGTAACTGAAAATAACAGTTGTAAGACCTGTATAATTCTTTTTTCATAATTTAATTAATCAGAGGTACAATAAATATATATTTTCATTATACCGTTCTCGCACACTAAGAAATATCACCCCTCTCAATATAGGCTATTACAGCATTAAAAGACAAGATGGATCGCTAATGAAGTACCCAATAACGTTCAAGAGCTCGTACACCCAAGCCCATTATCAATGAACCTTACTATTTGTTCATGGCAGGTTCTTCGAATAGATTTAATACTAAGACTCGGGCAAAGTTGCGGCCTAGGGTCGATCCGAACTTCACTTTAACAATTAAAAGTGAACTTTATCAAAATATAATTATAACTCCATATCCCTTGCCGGGAAATTGCTTGATATTTTAATCGGAAATCGAGCAATTTTCAGCGAAGCGTATATTCCCACATAATTAGACAAGTTGGAAAAGGAATAAAGTCGAAATTTGAGAAAGCTGTGAAACTTTTGCACATTATAATTTGTTTGCAAATTATCTGCTCCGAGATGTGTAACGTGGGCCAAGTTAATTTGTATTTATTTAACCTAATTATGCTAAAATATTTTATTAGTTTGATTAAAATTGAAGATTATTTTAATAAATCGCATTATCTTCTTAGTTCATAGGCTTAGAGACACGGCGTATACTATCAACAGATTATCGCCATAACGGATTGTGTAATATTAAAATATCAAATTATTAATCTACAATTTATTTAATTAATTATAGACAACGAAATGTGTGCTAGATCCCTGTATAGTGAATGGTTAAGAATACAATGTATCATCTCCTTTACTTTTTTATGGGAGTACATGACTCACATAAAAAGGAAACCAACCGAGGAAGCAGAAGAATGATCAAGAAAACTCTACTGGCAAATTATAACATCCATGCAATCGCTTATCTGCCTACCAACTGTGGATTTCATTCTAATTCATCTCTGCTTATATATTTACCACTACTGGGGTCGAGATTCCTCCATAACTGGAGGTAAATTTATCAGCTATATCATACTAGTCAGACGTGATGGTATAGGAATTTACTGCCATATTTTCAGTTTTCCTTCTGTTGCATTGTAATTATCTGAATATTATCTCTTAATTATCTTTTATGACACCCGCGGCAAGAATACTTTTACGTTATACTTATTCTTATTACGGAAAGCTTGCAGAATATGACATTATCCGCTATTTGGCAAGTGTATGTCAAACAGTGGACATCTATTGGTTAATTGATGAATGGACACGAAATTATTTTTTTAAAAATGAGATAAATTACTTTTTAAATCGAGCCAGGCATACCCTATGTAATAATTAATAAATTCATCCCTAGATCATAGTCGCGTCCACAATAAACTTCAAAACTAACACTTCGTACTTTACCGAGTATTTCAACAACATAAAATTCCACTTCAACAGTCGCGGTACAAATACATCGTACTGCAGTGCAACTACTAACGCATTAAACTAATGCTTACGAATATTGTTGAATATTGTTGTCTGTTTTTAGTTTTATACTTTTAATGCTATATTCATGTTAAATTTCATGTTAATATTATTAATGTGAATGTAAATATTTATTTACTTAAACTTCAGCACACAAAATAAGGTACAAGGCGGACTTAATGCCTTAGGCATTTTCTGCCAGTCGACCTAGGGTGAAGCAAAAATAGAGATTATTTTCGTATAATATATCTCTATAATAAAGATCATTTCAGCCTATCGCCGTCCACTGCTGGACCTAGGCCTCCCTTATGTTACGCTACAAATGCGGTTAAGAACGACATATAGCCGTATAACCTAATGTATTGTACTTTTCTGTAGATATTTGGGTTTATCACCGATACGGAATCCTTGCATTTGCTATTTACTTGTCATACTAAAGCTTTATTTGACTGATCTTGTTTTTATTAATACGTAAATATCTATAATAATGTTATCTATCATAGAGGAAAAGTATTATTCTCGAGGGATATGAGAAAATATTGAGAGAACTTTAACTGGGTCAGTGGTATGTATACCATCCAATAAAGTACATTACTAACTTAATCTTGTCTAAAAAGAAATCTTGTAAAGAAATTTAGAACCTATTATATAAGTACGAATTATCCGTGTGGTGACGAAACAAGTATACAATTTACCACTCCTTTTCTTGCCCGTGGATGTCGTAAAAGTCGACTATGGGATTTAATCTATACTAATATTATAAAACTGAAGAGTTTGTTTGTTTGTTTTAACGCGCTAATCTCAGGGACTGCTGGTCTGATTTGAAATATTCTTTCAGTGTTGAATAGTCCATTTATCTACGGCTATATAATATTAAAAAAAAAATTAGGGATCCGTACTAAAAGTCCAATAATGTAACCCAAGGTGTAAAAAAATTACCCGAAAAATCCTTACATCACGTGTGCTGCCAAAACTATTGATTATAGAACAAAACAATGTACCACAACTTTGCAGAGCATATAATTGTCTACAAAAAATATTGCGACACCATATGTCTAACTATTGTAGTTATTTCACAATAAGTGCTTTCTTTTACTTTTTCACGTCTTTCTTCCTTGTAAATAAAACTACTTTTACGGATTATATCGCGTTTGTATTTGATTTATGATTGCTCGACGTTTCGAACACTTTGCAGCATTCATGGTCATGGGCGGACTAAGGTGTCTCACGTCCAACAAGTAATCGTTATTACAGACATTTACAATTATCTATCCGATACAGAAAATAGTTATAAATTTATTAAATTGTTACCCATATTTTAGTACAAATTTATTGCCAGTGTAAGAAGAAAATGAATATATATGAAAAAATTATATTGTTTATGGTTAGTAATTATTAATTATTAAATTTGTAGCAATTATTATTACAATTTGTTGATTTAAAACTAACAAAACTAATATACTACCACCGGATCAGAACGCGGCCACACTGAGAAAGATCCGGCAAGAAAACTCAGGGGACATGATGCTAAATTAATATTGATTTTTAATTTTAGATGCGGCTTACTAAAAGATTTTTGATTTATAAAATTATCTTTAACTATTATTATTGTGGGTCAAATCTATACAATAAGTGCTCACAGTATCATGCAGTCTTGTGGTGGTCTCTTTGGATTTATTTTTAATTATGTTTATAACAGGATCCCAGCTTGATGGTAATACCCAGCCATCCTCTCTATTGAAATTTTTGTATTTTTTGATTTCAATAGCCTCGCGTACCATTCTAGGCAGATATCGGTGTTCCTTTGCGAGGACTTGAGGTTTATCAAACCTAATGTTATGGCGGGAGCGGTCTTGACTATGTTCACAGACTGCAGACTTAGTGTGACGGCGGTGCTTCACATCAGCTATGTGTTCTTTCTTTCAAGTCTTCTTTCTTCCTTTCTTTCTTTCAAGTCACTATATCATCCAAATTCACTATTCCACGCGGACGAAGTCGCGGACACTGCTAGTATGTATATAAAATCTCTGCAAGAGAAGTAAAACCCGAAATAATACCAACATGTCTGACCAGCATGGCATAGTAGGTCAATATCCCTACTATTGGGAAGAAGGCTGTATACGAGCTGAAACGACGTAAAAATGTTTTTTTTAGACTGATCGCATACCATCTAAATCATTCGTAGAGATGGAATTGAAATGAGCGGCATTTCATAACTTCTCGTTATACCTCCTCATAGCTTTTTGAAATAAGCATCGGTACCGATTTACCAGTGCCCGCATCCATTGTTATAGCATGAATCATTGTCTTTTTTTTTTTTTTTTTTTGTGTGTATTTAGCTGTTGGTCGCAGATGACCTTGACAGCTTAACGCGGGCAATGGGCGAGCGGAAGGCTCTCAACCCGGTAAGTAAGTTAAGCGAACATCGCCCGAGGGCTCCCCCTGTGGGGAACGGACCTCGGCTCGGGGCGTCGCTGAAAGCAAAGTGGGCGTGGCCACGTTTAGGTTAATGATTTTTACGCGGCGCGGTTTTCGACCTCGTCGGCGAGGCCGATACCGCGCAGTTTTATGTGTTATCGCTGCGCGAGCTGTGTAGGCCCTTTCTTGGGCGATCGTGATGGCATCATCCCCTTCTTCAAGGAGATGACGGGGTCGTCGGACCGCGGATATTTTTGATGGGACGTAGTTTACCGCCCCAACCACTAGTGGATTGGGGTGAGTCGTGGCAGAGTCAAAATAGCGCTGGGAGCAACGCTTCATATACTGCCTGATGGTCGGCAATTCGAGGTCGATGTGTAGATCGACATTACGAACGAACCACGGTGCTCCCGTTGCCCGTCGCATGAATCTATTTTGTAGTGTTTGTAACCTGTGGATCCTGTTTGGCCTAACGTGCGCGAACACTACACTGGCATACGTCATGATCGGGCGTATGCAGGTAGTGTATAATCGGACTTTATTTTTGAGTGATAGTTTGGACTTTGCGTTTAATAAGCAGTGAAGGCGTCCCATCACGAAGGCGGCGCGCGCGCGGACCCGCTTCAGGTGGGACAGGAAAGTGAGTCGGCTATCAAGGGTCACACCTAAGTACTTGGCCTCTCTGCTCCATGAGACAGGTCGGCCGAAGAGAGTGAGAGGAGGGATGCTGTCCGGAGAGCACAGACGGGCAGTTCGTTTAGTGAACATGACCGCTTGGCTCTTCTCGGGATTAATTTCTATTCTCCATTTCCTATACCAATTGGCAAGGGCGGTAACCGCTTTTTGGAGTGTATTGACTACAGTTGTCGGGGACATACCTGCACAATAGAGTGCGGTATCGTCGGCGTAAAGCGCCGTGTGCACACAAGTGAACTTGGGTAAATCACTTGTATACAGTGTAAACAAAAATGGGGCGAGGACCGAGCCCTGTGGAACACCGGCCTTGAGAGGATGGGAGGTCGACAACGTCCCTTCCACCCTATAGCGAAAGCTGCGATGACTCAAATAGTCATGTATTATTAGAATTAAGTATTCGGGGATTTTTAATAAATATAATTTGTAAATTAAGCCCTCATGCCAAACTTTATCGAAAGCTTTCGCTACATCTAGAAATAGTACACCAGTGTACCGTCCCCTCATGAACTGACTACTGGTGTATTCTACTAGTCTATGTACTTGCTGAACACAGCTGTGTTTAGCACGAAAACCAAATTGCGCGTCCGGTATAAGTTTATTTAACTCTGCGTATGAGCGTAGCCTACTGAGTACTAATCGTTCGTATAATTTACCTAAACTTCTCAGGCTAATAGGTCGATAACTATTGGGTTCGGTACGTTTTTTGCCGGGTTTGTGGATTCCGTTTACCACGGCCTCTTTCCACTGTGAAGGAAAGATGTTATATTTGAGGGCTGCATTAAAAATACAACACAGTAATATTATTAAATGGGCTGGGAATAATTTAATTACTCTATTTGTAATACCGTCCGAACCCGGGGCTTTCCTAGCGTGGAGACCCCTAATAAGCGACTCGACTTCGTCGGTGCTCACTGTTGGGATAGGCATATTATTGTCGTTGTTTATATTCGACCGCGATAAAGTGGTACGACTGGCCACTTCCGAATTAATAGTGTTGTAGTGAGTCGCTTCTTGTTCGTATAATGTACTCGGCGTACACTGAAGCTCTAGGCTCTCTGCCAGACATTCAGACTTTTCGTCATCCATGAATGCCGGCGGTTGATTTATTCTACTGAGGGGAGGGAGTGTGGACACTACATCTTTTTTGAGTGAGCGGGAAAGCTGCCAGAAGGCTGTGTGCGTGGGCTTCAGCTCTTCTAAAGTGGCGTCCCATCTGCTCTGTCTCATATTGTTAATTTCGGTTTTGACCTCCCTTTGGAGGGCCCGCAGGCGTTTGCGGTTCTCCTCCGTGGGGTATCGGTCGTACGCGCGGGTTGCGGCATTCTTTCTTCTCAGTAGGTCGCGTACGTCACTCGGCAGTTGCCATCTACGATCGCTCGTATCCGGCACCCGCCGCGAGCAGTCGTCAATTACCGACTGCACGTGACCCGTGAGTAAATCGATCGCCAGGGAGGTTTCTTCCTCGGACTTTATGTCCTTGGGAATCTTATCAAGGTGTGCCGATGAGGTGGCCTTGAGATTTCTCCCGAGCCGTTGCCAGTCGGTGGTCAACCTTGTTGTTACGTTATTGTGGCCTGAGGGGCCGGGTAAGCGGGGGGCGAATTCCAGAGTCACCGGACGGTGATCTGAATCTAGTTCGTGTTGTACTTCTATTAAACATAAACGTAGGTTTATATTTTTGAGAAGTACTATATCTAATATGTCTGGCCTGTGGTCGACAATGTTAGGGTAGTGAGTCGGCTCTAATGGCGCTATGACGTCACAACCTAATCTGTCAGCGTATAACTCTAAGACTTTGCCCCTCTTGTTCGAACTATGACAGTTCCACGAGGTGTTCTTGGCGTTAAGGTCACCGCCAATGATGACGGCGCCGCCCAAGTCAAGCAATGCCTTGAGATCGCTCTCCACTAAGTGTTTACCGTCCCTTCTTTCGGGTGACAGGTAAGCCGAGACAAATGTAATTGGCTGATGGCCGGTGAGCGCTAATCTGCATACTGACGCTTCAATGTACGCCAGAGGTGGCGGATCCACAGGCGTGCAGTGCAACGACCTCCTATAGTAGATGAGCGTTCCCCCTCCTTGCGAAGTGACCCTATCGTTGCGAATTATATTATAATTCGCAATTCTAGGGTCCTTGTGGAAACGTTTGAGAAACGTCTCTTGTACCATAAGAATGTCGAGCTGTTGTTCCCTAAGAAATGTACCTAACTCGTCCCTCTGTGAGCAGAGGCTATTCGCGTTATATGTCCCTAACTTTAGGTGTCGTGGTTTGACTCTGCCGGGAGTGTGTTTATCCATTTTATTTAAAACTAAGGGACCCCAGACGTTCGAGTAGGGGCGAGAATTTAATGGCAATGTTAAGGAGGGCGAGGTTATTACCCTCGTTCCTCCTTAGCTCTGCGGCGACCTCGCGGATTTCCGCGAAGTCGATGAGTGAGGCGAAATTAGCCACAAGGGCTAGATCCGGGTCTAGGCCTTGTGGGGTCTTAGGGAGCGCGTGTGATGCTACCTTAACTGGTGCGGGTTTGGCGACGGGTGTGCCCATAAGGGGCTTAGGTTGGCCCCCCAACGGTTGGCGGTTGGGGTCTTGGTGGGTGCGTGAAGGGGGGTGGGGGGGGCGCTTGCGTGCGCGGTAATGCGGGGAACGCCTCCCTACCTTGAGTGAGGGGGCGAGACCACGCATTGTGAGTCGGGAGGGGGGCGATCACGAAGGCCTTATTATAATAGCGGGCTGGGCCCGTTGGACGAATTGTCCTTTTGGGCGCCCGTGGACAGCCGCGGAAGTTGGCCGGGTGGCCCATCTCCCCGCAAAGCACGCACGATGGCGGCTCTGTGCAGAGCGACAGGTCTTTGGGCCTCTCACACTCGCTTGTGTGGTGATTACCTAGGCACTTAACGCACCTTGGGTGGGCATAACAATTGTTTGATGTATGACCATACATCTGGCATTTATGGCACTGCGCCATTATGCCGGTTTTATAAGGGGGCTCTACTTTGACGCCCATAAGTCCGCACACATGTGTGATACGGAAAACCTGTTTCCCCTCGGGGGTGTTGTCTAGGCATATTAATACCATATTCATAGGTGCGCGTGCTTTGCCGCGCACCATACGGTGAACCTCCCTCACGGGAAGGTTTTGAGCCTTGAGAGATTCGAGAATTTCCTCTTTGGCGAATTCCCGAGGGACATATTTAATGACGGCCCGTAGGAGTTTGTCCTCGGGCATTGTATACGTATGGTAGGGGATGCGTTGCTCCCCTAACATTTTGGAGAGCGCCCTGTGGTCGTCGGTCGTACTGACCTCGACCTTGATCCCCTGTGCGGTGGATCTGGCGCTTTTATAAGCCACGCGGTGCGAGTTGCACCACGCGGAGATGGCGAACCACCTCTCCTTGTCGCGTATGTACAGAGGAGGGGGTGTTAGTTTTCTGGCGGCTGATGATGTCGCCGCCGTGGTAGTACTGACCGTGGGGGCCTTGTTGGCCGTGGCGGTCATGACCCCACTTGTGGAGGGGGTGGGGGCACCTTGCTCCTGGAGGGGAGCAGCGGGTGATGGTGTCGGGGTGAGTGAGTTCGACTCCACTACGGGAGCGACCTTTGGTGCCTTTGCGGCCTTATTTTTGCGCGCCTTGCGGCTGCGCTTGCGGGACTTGGCCTCGCTAAACCCCTCGTTGGGGGAGTCTTCCTCTTCAGAGGAGGTGGAGGTCAGAGCGGAGTCGTACTCCATCTCCGAGTTGGTGGTGGTGGTGCGCTCACTTTCATCCCAACTCTCTGGGGTGATCGTGGCGGTGGGCGATTGCGGGCGCGATGGTGTGCGCTCCGGTGCCCTGTCGCGGAATTTCCGGACGATAAACGTCCAGATTTCCTCGTCCTTGAGTAGGTCTTCTAACCCTACTCTTGACATATTAGCGGTTAAAAAACACTGTACTATAAGACTCGAAAAACTCGAAAATAGCCGCTATATCGCGGTCTCCTAGCAACCTAACACCCCGGGGGAAGTACCCGGGGGTGTGTGAGGTGTGTTCCCTCCCAACCGGGGTAGGTCGGGAGGATGTGCTTAATACTAGGGTGTGCCCTAAGCTAGTATCCACCGGCCGATCTTAATGTGCCTGCGTGGTTCCTAACAGCTCGAGTGTAGGGGTGGTATGGGCCCTTGCGGGCAGTCACACCCAAACTGACACCCGAGAATGGGAGTAGGGAATAGGTAGGGTGGGTAGGAGATAACCGGGGTAGACTAGGGGTCACCCCCAAGGCCTACTGTTCCGGTCCCGCCCGAGTTGTGCGCCTCGCCCTGAAGGGGCTCGGCAGGCGACTCGGGGCTTCGCCTCACCCGGCTTTGTTGACACCGTTAGGTTTCAACCGGGGACCAAGAAAAAACTTGGTTTTTCCCTTAAGGGGCCACTACGACTTTTTTGTCTACTAGACAGAAACGAATATTACTACCTGACCTTGCTTTGAACGCAGGCAGTTAGTAATATTCGTGAGCAGTCCAATAGATCGCCTCGAAAAAGGCGGTTTGAACTACCACTTCTTCGTCCGTATGCAGCGACCGTTGGAATGCGCGCGAAACAAACGACAGCGTACTGAGCGTACGGGTGACGTAATCGGCAGCGCGCGGGAGCGTACGTGTGTGTGTGACGCAATCGAGAGAGCGCGGAGCGGCACGCAAGCGTACCGAGAGACGGACAGGCGCTGAATGAATCATTGTCTTTTTTTTTTTTTTTTTTTGTGACTTAGTTGTTAGCCTCAGATGGCTGTGACAACTTTACCCGGACTGGTGGGTGAGCGCTGAGGGCTCTCAACCCGCTTAAAGTTAAGCGACCCATCCCGAGGGCACCCCCTGTGGGGTACGGACCTCGGCTCGGGCGGTCGCTGGCAAAGTGGGCACTCCCACGTTTATGATTTTAACGCGACACGTCTTCCTTCCCCGTCGGCGGGGGCGGTAACGTGGATATTTACTACTATTTGTCAAGGCCGCGCGGGCTGTGTATGCCTCAGTCTGGGCGAGCGTTATAGTGTCGTCGGGTTCGTCGAGTATTAGTCGCGGTTGTTTAATCGCGGACATTTTAGAGGGGATGTAAGAAGCCGCCCTTACCACTAATGGGTTCGGGTGTGTCGCGGCAGAGTCGAAGTAGCGGCGGGAGCACTGTTTCATGAATTGCCTGATGGTCGGCAAGCCAAGATCTATGTGAAGATCCACATTGCGCATGTACCACGGTGCTCCCGTCGCTCGGCGCATGAACCTATTCTGTAATGCCTGTAGCCGATGTAGCCTGCGTGGCTTCGCTTGTGTAAACACTACACTTGCATACGTCATGATAGGACGTATACAAGCGGTGTATAATCTAACTTTATTACGGAGAGATAGCTTAGACTTTGCGTGTACTAAGCTGTGTAACCATCCTAGCACTAGGGCTGCGCGCGCGCGGACTCGCCCTATGTGAGGGCCGAAGGTCAGTCGTCTGTCCAAGGTTACACCCAGATATTTGACCTCCCTTGTCCAGGGGATGGGTTGGTCGAACATCTTTATCTGTGGATATTCAGCCATTGGGTAGCGGCGATCTATTCCCTTATGAAATATGATCGCCTGGCTTTTGGTGGGGTTTATACCGATTTTCCATTTCCTAGTCCATTTGGCTAGGGCGGTAGCCGCAGTTTGGAGAACAGTTGTCACTGTTGAGGGAGATCGACCTGCATAGAAGATGGCAGTGTCGTCAGCGAATAATGCTGTTTGTATTCTACTATGTTGGGGTATGTCGCTGGTGAACAGCGAGAAGAGTATTGGAGAGAGCACCGATCCCTGGGGGACGCCGGCTTCTAGTTTGTGCGGTGCTGATAAAGTACCTTCCACTCTGTAGCGAAAGCTACGCTCGAGTAGGAAGTCTCTAACTATCATAACTAAATAGTGGGGGATTTTGAGCTTTATTAACTTGAAAATAAGGCCGTTATGCCAGACTTTGTCAAACGCTTTTTCTACATCAAATAGAAGCATACCCGTATATAAACCGCGTTGCAGTTTATAACTTGTATACTCGACTATTCGATGTACTTGCTGAACGCAAGAGTGTTGCGTGCGAAAGCCGAACTGAATCGGCGGGATGAGGTTGTTTTCCTCAGCGTACTTTCTTAGCCTACTAAGTAGTACGCGCTCGTATATTTTACCTAAACTGTTAAGTAAGCTAATCGGGCGATATGATGACGGTTCGGTACGTCGCTTGCCGGGTTTAGGTATACCTATTACCACGGCTTTTTTCCATTGTTTAGGAAATATGTAATTGACTAATGCGGCGTTAATAATTGCTGTTAGTATTAATAATAGTGAATGAGGGAAGAGTTTAATAACTCTATTAGAAATACCGTCCGAACCGGGGGATTTCCTAGGGTGGAGACCTCTAACGATCGACTGATCCTCCTCCACTGTCGCTGTTGGTATAGGCTCTTGTGGCTCAGCGTCTGCGGTACGCGTACGCGATGTACATCGTTCCACTTCGCTGTTAACGGTGTCGGTGTGTCGCGCGTCAGTGTGTTGTGTACTCGACGTACATTGCTGCTCGAGGTCGGCCGCCAGACATTCAGACTTTTCATCGTCATCGAACGCCGGCGGTTGATTGGGGCGGTTTAAGGGTGGCATGGTGGACACCGTATCCTTTTTGAAAGAACGGGCAAGCCGCCAGTAAGCCTGGTGCGAAGGCTCCAGTTCGCTTAAGGTGGCGTCCCATTCGTTTTGTCGAAACTCATTTATAGCCGTTTTAACCGCCCTCTGCAGTGACCGCATGTGATAGCGGTTATCTTCGCAGGGGAAGCGGTCGTAGGCTCTTATGGCTGCGTTCTTACGCCTCAGTAGGTCGCGGACGTCAGCGGGTAAGCACCTTCTACGATTGCTCGTGTCGGGCACTCTCCGTGAACAATCGTTAACTAACGATTGTACGTGACCGGTGAGGGCGTCGATCGCGGATTCGATGTCCTCTTTGTTGTTTAATGTATTACATACACTGTCAAGATGAGCCGACGAGGAGGGAGACTGGAGTTTAGCCTTCAGTCGCTCCCAGTCTGTGCACACTTTCTCAGTGGGGGGGGTGAGGCCTGAGGGGCCGTATCGGGGGGCGAAGTCTATGACCACCGGGCGGTGATCCGAGTTAAGCTCGTGAATTACCTCTATTAGACATAAACGTAGGTTTATGTTCTTTAATAGGTCATCATCATGTCGGCTTATATACGTTCTACTGCTGGGTTCGAGCCTCCTCCACAATAGAAAAGAAATTGAACTATTATACCGCGCTGCTCAGACGTGTTGGTATAGGGTTTTGTTGTCTCTTGCAGTGACGTTATATGCATATTATATCCCTTAGTCGTCTTTTACGACACCCACAAGCAAGACAAGTGGTGGTGAATTATATTTTTACTCCGTCATTACACGGACAATACCACGAATAGGTATATTGTCAAATGTTATCTGGGATAATAAAGAGAAATTGCTGTAGACTGATACTGTATTAGTAATAACGGCATATAGTCTAAGTTTATGCTCATGCTATTGTAATTATTTCCAATTTCAACTTACACGCTATCCTGTTCGACGTTAATTCGTATTTATACAGGTTATACTGTTTTATATTGCCAATAGATTAGATATACCGTTCTAGCTAGAATATGCAGCTGCATGAAATAGGTATTGAATAATTAATTTCTTTTCCTTTTCTTTGAAGCTGATATCTACTTAAGTCCATTCAAATTAAAAATACTTTTATATCTCACGAAACTACCAACGGATCGGTACACGACCACCACTAAGAAGTTTCGGCAAGAAGTTCAGCGGGCTTGTCTTGTATATTGTAATGAGTTCTTTTTATATAATTAACATGATTAATAAAAATTAACTTTAGTATGATGCCCTTCGAACGATTATCGATACAATTCTCAAATTTAATACTAAAACCTTGATTATGGCTATGGCTTGACCACATTCCTATCTCTGTGGTGACGGAGCAAGAATACAATTGGCCCATCCAGGCGGGTTACCACTTTCGGGTATCGTCTTTAGTCGATGCCCGTCGCCCTCATCCACGATCGATGATTGCGACGATTTGATTTTATATAATTCATACACTCACATTATCTCTTCAGCAAATAAATCCAAGTCGTCATCTTATCGTCGTCGTCGCATCTCATAAATGTCCCACTGCTAGGCTCCTCCTCAATAGGAGGGAAATTGACCTAGTATACCATGCTGGTCAGACAGATTGGTATAGTAATTTTCTTTTTCCTTTTCTTGCATAGATATTATATGCATATTTATTCCTTTAGTTGTCTTTTTCGACACCTACGCAAGAGTAAGAGAAGGCGTGGTGAATTGTATTCTTAATCCGCTACCACACAGACTATCAGTCGGTCATGTAATATACTTTCTAGTTATCATGACAAGGATACGAATATTATACAACATACGATATAATCTTGTCATTTTATTAGTCGAGGTAGACTGAAATTTGATTAAACAATAACCATACACTAGCCAGTTATTATTAGACCCCATTTATTAAAATGAAACCATCCAATTAGGCCTTTTCAAGTGTTTTGATACTTCTCACGAAAAGGGCGCTCAGGAGTTCCTTTAACCTTAATTACTATTAAACATTCGTGACTGGGTAACATAAAATACTGCAGTAAATATAATGTATATTTATATAGTTAGAGATTTTATAGGCGATCGTTTTTATAATTATATTTCAGTTATTATATACTTAAAGATGAAATTATAGCTACATATTTATTGCTGAATAAATTTATACAATTAAAATAAAGCGACAAATTTGGAGGTCTAAAAGCAAAACAAGTTATTATTCTTTACAGACAGAATTGAACAGAATCATTATCATCATCACAGCTCATATACGTCCCACTTTTGGGCTCAAGCCTTCTTCACAATGAGAGGTAAATTGGTATACTACACCACGCCGGTTAGACGTGTTGGTATAGGGTTTTATTTCGAGTTTGCCTTCTCTTGCATAGATATTATTTGCATATTATATCTCTGTCGTCTTTTACGACATCCACGGGCAGGATAGGGAGTGGTGAATTATATTCTTACTTCGTCACTAAGTGGAGAACAGAATATATACTTAGTTTTATAAAGGTCTGCCTAAACGTGGCCTACTTATTAGCCAATATACTGAGCTGTGTGGCCAGCGTTTGTTTATAGCTCTCCCAGTTTGGAAGAAGCCCACACCTAATAGTGGGTCATAAGGGTTTAAGCTTCTAATGATGTTTCTTTAGTAGAAGACGTCAAATAACGTAAGTTGTATTTCAGCACAGGTAAGCTCGACGACTACACTGCCACCCAGTATCACGTCGCGTGTTATCAAGATATAAATTCAAATAACAATAAGCGACAATCAAAATGGATGACATCCATATGATTGTTTAGATTTCTATTCTTTAAGTGTAACCTATATAAATAAGGAAAGTAAATTGTTCATGTTTTATTTAGGTTGGTCAAGGTAAACTACATTACAAAGCACGCAATCATCAATTGTTGATTATAAGCTTTGTATACATGAAATAATGTTGACCTCAATGAATCTCAAAGTCGCGCAGTGCTATGAAGATATCTATGCTTCAAAACGTCCTTACAAGAATCTATTAGATAAAATGTTGTGTTCATTAGATGGTAATTGGATTAAAGATATATAGAGCTAAAAATTACCTCGTGTAGGTAATAATCACTGCACCATACTCTTGCATAGGAGTCATATAGGGTAAACTAGAGGAAGTGCATAGGAAGGGATAGGGTGATGGATTGACAAAAAAAATACTTGTCGAAATGTAAGTAGGAGACCTTTACTTATTACAAAATGCATTGCTATTGTTATTATAATATGTCATGTTTATAATAGTTTTAGTACTATAAATCATCAATTATCATTTCAACCTATCACCGTCCATTGCTGGACGCAGCTCTCCCTCATGTTACGCCACAGAGTGCGGTCTTATGCCGCCTGCATCCAACGACGCCCAGCAACTTTCACCAAGTCGTCGGTCCACCTAGCGGAGGGCCATCTTGCGCTGCGTCGTTCGATACGTGGTCGCCACTCGAGAAACTTTCTTTCCCAGCGGTTGTCGATTCGTCGAGCCTTGTGGCCTGGCCATTGCCACTTCAGCCTGCTAATTCTTCGTGCTATGTCGGTCTATTTGCTTTTACTATTACGGAGTTTCAAATACTTTTCAGTATTAAAGTTCCCACTGATAATAAAAACAAATGTAAACGTAAAATATTGGAGTTAAGGCTATGAATAACCTTACAATATGCATGGGTGTTGTAAAAGAAGGTTAAGAGTTTTGCATCAGTCTTGGCCAACTCCATCTGATGATGTCAATTCAACTAATATATTCCCAAGAAAGGTTGACGTCAGATAGGCGGCGAGACATAAAACTATAGGCCGAACTAATAACTATAACAATAAGTTTTGGAATACATACTATGAAAGAAGAGTAGACATTAAGTCGAACTTAAGTAATTGAGACAAGAACATGATGCTGATGATTAGTAAAATTGTAGTTTAGTCAATTTTATTAAGGATCATTGTAAATAGGAATGGTTAAATTGACAAAGCATAACAATTTTACACATACAAATAAATTTTAGTAATTACAATAAAATGTTTCAGATTTGTTTGCGACTCATATAAAAGGTCCCGTTATTTATTAATTGTATTTGCTTAACAGACAGTGGCCAAAACAGTACGTATTTTAATTAATTTACATAATTGGTCTCTACATAAAAATTGTTCATATTATATAAAATATTATTTAACGGGTATTCATTTATTGCTATTATAAAAATGTTAATTTTAATGAGTATAAGTAGAACTTAGATAATTAATTAGATTTGAATCACAGTCCATAATAATATCAATTTTTTTAACTGTTATATTTATGCAATTTTTTTAACCGTTTTATTTCTAATTGTCTGCCGTCTGGTGATAGAGTAAGAATATAATTCACCATCTTTGTCTTGCCTGTGGGCGTCGTAAAAGACTACTAAAGGATACAACATAGGCATAACAGCCATGCAAGAGAAAGCGACTCGAAATAAAACCCTATATCAACCTGTTTGACGAGCGCGGTCAATTGCTTTCCTATTGTGGAGGAGGCTCCTACTCAACAGTGGGACATATATTAGCCGAGATGATGATGATTTAAAATCAAAAAAGATCATATTTAAACATGCCAAGTCTATAGCGAGTGTACAAATAATAAAAGCAAAACTAAAGAAATTTAAGTACATTGAAACAAGTTACAAATTAAATTTCATGTTTCTTATGTAAGAAGTATTAGCCAACCTTGAGCAGTACAAGGTTAATAAAGTAGATATAAATGGATATTCTCTTCACCTGTAAAAATGATCGAAGGAACACCAGGAAAGTCCATAGTTTAGCGCTTCAATAGATATGTCTTTTTAGTTTTATAATTTTATTTACAATAAATAAAGAATTATTATATTATGTCTATTCATCAGCCTATTAAAGTGCACTGCTGGGCATAGGCCTTCCCAAGAAGGGATACTATAATATTCACTCTTTTGGGGGACAATTGTCAATAAATCGAAAAACATAGGCGACCGTTCGTTGAAGTCTTAAAAAGTTCGAAAAACGTGTAAATGTAATTAATACATTAAATATTTTATTAATAAATAAAGCATGACAGGTAATATCAGATTTTATTTCAGGTAACATTTCATCATCAAATATTAATAATTTAGAAGGCCAATGTGATGATTCATTCATTAGAAAACCTGGACCCGACCACCAGTCATCCAAAGTGGGTAACAGGCTAATGTCTACTCCGCGAGATACATAATCAGCAGGGTTTTGATCAGTGCGAACATGTCTCCACTCACAACCACCAGTCTTATTTAAAACTTCTGTAACTCTGTTGCGAACAAACGGCTGCAACTTATGGGGCAACATTTTCAACCACCCCAAGACGACAGTGGAGTCAGTCCAAAAGAATGTACGCCGCGCACTAATCCGTAAGGCAGCATGGACCTTTTCATAAATACGAACCCCTACTAGAGCACTGCATAGTTCGAGTTGGGGTATAGTCATTGGTTTGAGTGGTGCAACTCGACTTTTAGCCAACAATAAACGTACCAAAATCTGACCATGATTATCAACGCTTCTAACATAAAGACAAGCCCCATATGCACGTTCAGATGCGTCAGTGAAAATGTGAAATTCCAAAAAGTCATATGAATCAATTAAAATTCGACGTGGAATATGAATTGTATTTAATTTTGGATAAGTTAATATATGTCTTCGGCATTTTGTCCGTAATCGTTGGAATAACATAACAATTAATATCGGTACTACAATTATTCTGCAAAGATTTAATTGATACACAACATAATTTATTAATTAACGATGATGCGTTATTGATACCCAAAATCGAATTTTTAACAGTCTTAGCAGTCAAACCTAGCTTGTGGAAAACCCTCTCTGTCATAAGACATGATGTACTGCCACTGCAAAGTACAGCACGAACAATATGCTGTTGACCATTTATTCCCACAACCTTAAGTAACACAGTGGATAGCAACACGTCACACTGGTCAACACTCGCTGAAAGCGACAAGCTGTCGATAACTGGTGGAGTGGAGATATTCACATTGTCATTCGCTTTGTGATTCTTATTAAAAGTATCAGTTGAACCTGATGTTAAGGATCTCGAAGAATTGTCAACGTGAACTAGAATATTGTGCTTGCGACGGCATATTTTACAACCAAGTTTTTTGCATAATGTCCCGGGTTAAAACAATTATAACATATTTTATATTTAGGTAATAACTGTAGGCGATCTGCATTACTGAGGGATAAAAACTGTGGACAGCTTTTTAATTTGTGATCACTATTACACATAACACAATTTTTATATTTATTAGAAAAATAACTGTCGTTTTTACTACTATATGCATCATTATTTTTATTACAATCTTGTGTCATCATTGTTCGAACCTTATTAGAGTTTTTACTTATACTGGGATACTTAGTAGACGAAAAAGTTACCAATTCTAACGTCTCCAATATCTCGGCACGATTTTTAATAAAAGTAATAAACAAATGAAATGTAATTATAGTATCCTTTGTTAGGCAGCCCTTATTTTCTTCCCACTGACGATAAATTTTATTATCTAACTTGTGTGTAATAATATAAATAAGTAAAGTATCCCAGTGTGAAACAGGTTCACCTAGGGATTCCAAGGCGCGCAAGTTTTTATTAATTACGTCAAGTAAGCTCTTTAAATTTACCGAAGACTCCTTTTGCAAAATATCAATTTGAAATATTTCTGAAATATGATGTTGAATAAGTAAATTTTTTATTATCGAACCGCTCGCAAAGAAGATTCCAGGCGATCGAATAATTAGCCGCGGAAAACTGAATTGAGTTGATGACTACAGCAACAGATCCTTCCAGTGACGATCGTAGATAGTGGAATTTATTTATTTCATTCATATCGTCGTTGGAATGAATAAGACTAACAAATGTGTCGTGGAATTCCAGCTAATTTGTATAAAGACCACTAAATTTCGGTAATTGCATAGTCGGTAATTTAACAAACTTGTGATTGCTAGAATGTGAACCTATGTCACTTCTATCGTTAAAACTCCCTTTCTTATTATCATCAAGTATTTTTTGTGCTTGAGATAAAGTTAGTAATAAAGAGATTCAAACTCACTCCGTTCCGACATTTGACTGGTCAAATTGTCAATACCACATTCCAATGCTAATTGTACCTCATCATATTGGTCATATAATGTCTCGAATGTATTAAAACGAAATTGCAATTCACTTACCTCAACATCACTCATAGCAGAAGGATTTATTGAATTTAAATAGTTGAGAAACACAGTTATTTTCCCCTTAATACTCGCCCGTTTCCCAATGAGCTCCTTATCCTCTGGCATTGCCTTAGCTGTTGTTATCAATCTGGAATTTATATAATTTAAATTTAAAGCAACGTTTAATTACTAATTACAGTGATGCAGCAGCCTGTAAACTTATACAATACAATCCAGAAAATGTAGAATAAAATAACAACTAATAGCTTGCAATTTGCAGTAAACTATACATATAAATAGTTATTTGGTGCCTCAAATATAATAATTACAATGGAATAGCAAATATTTTTATTGTCTATCTGTGCAAACTTATGTGATTATTTAACCGACGCAGTAATTGATTAACTAAGTATCTACACTGCAAAGCAAGTATAATATAGTTACTTCATTTAAATAGCTACTCTTTAACAATGTGTATAATAGTATTAATAGACATGTAGAACAAGTACTGATCAACTAATAATTATTACAATTTATAATCACTCACAGACAAGTATAAATGACAATTAAATATACTTATATTTAATTATTTAAGGTTAGTACTTACTAACCTAGTAGTTTGCGGCTGACTTACACTAATAATACCTGACAAAGAGTGTTGGGTGGACTATTTTAATAATAAATATACCTTTTTACAGCTATTAAGTATCCAGACCACGACAAATTGACGTTCTTCTTAACGACGTAGTAGATTTTACCGTCTACACTGGCCGTCCGCTATGCTTTATAATATCCACCAATTCTCTTGAAATCCCTTATATAAATTGCTGATCGAAGTTAAATGTCTTCAAAACTCCACATCTGCGCTCGTAGGACCATGAACAGGATAGATTCAGGTATTATTGTGTAGACTAAATAAAATTACGCGTTGCTTGTATGAATGTAAAATGTATATTGAAAAATGTAAATTATTGTAGGTAGTAATAACATAAACATATATCTAAAAAGAATACGCCTACTGTTCAGCACATCTTCAAGTGTTGCGTGGCGTTCTTATTAAGGCATTTGCCACAACAGGGGGTTTCTTGATCGCATCTGCTTAGTCTGCCTTCAAAACTTTTTATACATTGTATACTTAATTCGTCATTACACGGAGATTACGTTTAGTACTTATTACTTGTACTTAAAATTAAAGGATTATCTAACCATAACTTAATGTCTAATATATTTGTAAATGAAAAAGGTTAATTGCGGTTCGCAATTGCTTTCATTTGGTCTATTTATGTTCCTAACTTTATCCTATATAATCGCTTTTATATTTTAGCGTAAAGCGGTACGAATAAAGTTAACACCCATAATTCACAAAGCGAAACCCTTACAAGTGACAAATTGAAGTATGTAAATATAAGAACACATTTCCAAATGTTAAGGACTTATATTATTACGTACGTAACCAAATATAAATTACATCTTTCAAGTTGGGATTTTCGCACAATGTTAAACCTTTATATTTATGGTAATTTGTATTCTATTGCATATACAATGGGGTATAAATTGATATTATAATGATTGAAAGTTGTTTAAAATACTGTCACGATTGTTCAAGATAACGGCAATCCCTTATGACTAGTTCAGATTTCAACGAAGACGACGGCGAAATTCATAACATATTTCTTTGAAGTTTATGTGGTGTTATAGTAATAATACTGTGGTCACCATTACTTCCTTTCCCGTTGGTGATCGTAAAAAGTGACTAAAGGACACAAGTACATCATACTTGTTCTCATATTTCTGTAAGAGAAGGAAAATTCGTAATGAAAGACTATATCATATTGTCAGCGTATTATAGTGGGTTATTATGAAGGGATCTCGAATGTTGGGTTCGAGTGGCATGTATGATGATTATGATAATTTCTTTATACACATATACATATACAAATTTCTAGCGAACGTGTGTATGTCACTGAATTCCTTCTAAACGACTGGACCGATGTTGACGAAATTTTTTGTGTGTATTCAAGGGGATTCGAGGATGGCTTAGATTCACAATTGGACCCGGTAGGTGGTGCTGTTCGGGCAGAACAATAACATAACTTGAGAACGACTTTACCGATTTCGTCCATCTTTTTTTTTAAGTTTTCTAATACTTTGAAAATGACTTTTACGGCAAAAAAAAATTAAGAAAGTTGCGCAGAAAATTAGAAATTTTAATAAAACTTAACGACTATATAAACTTTTCTAATATAACCTTTTTTTCGACTATATAAACTTTTCTATCTTTATATATATAAATCTTCTGTTCGTGTGTTTGTAAAGGAACTCCTTCTAAGCGGTTGGACCGAATTTGATGTTTTTTAGCTATTCCGATGGATATGAAAATGGTTTAGATCAATAGATTGAACCGGTAGGTGGTGCTGCGATCGATTTCAAGGAGAATTTCTTTTAACTATTTTTTTAGATTTGAACAGAACAACGTCTGTTGGGTCAGCTAGTACACATACACACATCACATCATTTCAGCCTACACTACGTCGTCCGATACGTGGTCGCCACTTGAGAACCTTTCTTCCCTAGCGGTTGTCGGTTCGTCGAGCGATGTGGCCTACCCATTGCCACTTCAGCGTGCTAAATCATGGTGCC
Source organism: Lymantria dispar (assembly GCA_032191425.1). NCBI lineage: Eukaryota > Metazoa > Arthropoda > Insecta > Lepidoptera > Erebidae > Lymantria > Lymantria dispar. The sequence goes on along the minus strand of CM063449.1, from coordinate 13,118,913 downwards.
TTGGTTACACCCATTCTTCTGCGGATTGCCGTATTTTGGATTCTATCTCGCAGAGAAACCGAGCATAGCCTGCTCCATAGCACGTTGAGCGTCTTTGAGCTTCATTATGTATGAGGCCTACATTTAGTGACCGCATTTCCGTTTTTTTTTGTTATGGGTGGGCTATGGTAAGCGCACGCATGGTCCATTCCGTCTGGGGCGACAAAAAAACAGCGCGCAAGCCCATAACCCACCCGTCGCCTTCGTTATTGGGCCGACTACCAGTGCCGAGCTTCTTGTCCTCTGCGGTCGGCCCGACGAAATGCTTTTTCAGGTACCCTCATCTCTCGACAGCCCTGTTCCGGGACGTCGGTCGCCGTCGCGCGGTTAGCCTCTCTGCGGATGACGAACAAAAAACCCCGGTCCGGTCGTTCGCGGCCTCGGCAAGGGCGGTATCAGGCGCAGATACTCGCGCCTGCGCCAACCTAGTGGCCGGCGGCGGAACGTGTTACCGAAGAGGAGTTCCTCTCGCGTACGATCCGCTGCCTTTTTCCGTGAGATGACGACCGCACAGAAGGCGGAACCACAATTCCGTGCCGTAACTTATCATTGGTAACACACATTGGTCATAGAGCTGTGTTTTCAGACAATGAGGTATGTTGGACGGGAAGATTCCAAAAGCTTCGTCGGCTGACCTCTTTCTCGAAATTGGATTTACCTAATTGGACTGTTTGCCCAAGGTAAACATAATGATCGGCAACTTCGAGAATCGTATAGTATTTAGTTAAGAAATTTGTGTGTGAAGATACTATAGCATTTACAGAATTATAAAATACCAGTGGTCGCCGTGTGGTCGAAATTCGGCCATAATTCATTTTAATTAAATTTTCTGCTACACAAATTTGTTTTAATTTTATTTATGTATAATTGTAAAATGAGTGAGCTGTATTTCACTAATAACTAATATATAAAGTACCAAGTACAAATGTCTATTAGACATTGTCATCATAGTTATGATTATTTGACATTCGGTTTGACCAGAGATTTTAACCGTCAACAAAAGTATATAAGAGCGCGCATGTGTGCGTGTGCATGTTATGTGTAGTGATTGCGTTGCGTAATGCCTTTTTTAATGAATTTAATGTATTTCCATTATTATATGAAATTTCAATTTTATGCACTTCTCCTCATTATATACTTCAACTGTGCCAAATTTCATACTTGTCGTACTCACGTAATTTTCGTAAAAAGAGATACAAAGTTTTTGCTTCATGTATTAATATATAGATAATAATAATTAAAAAAATATATATATTAATTAATTTATAAAAATATAATCTTTTTTGTCCGTCCACCCTACAATTCACCACCAAGAAAAGATAACTAAGGGCTAAAATATGCATATAAAAGCACTGCAAGAAACGGAAAACTCGAAACAAAACCCTATATCAATATGTCTGACCAGCGCGGTATAGTAGGTCAATTCCCCTCCTATTGTGGAGGTAGCTCGAGCCCAACAGTGGACATGACAAATATGAGCTCAAATGAATAATATTTTTTATAAAAAAGAGAATGTCACTAGTTTGACCTCGTCGTAGCTGGCGGTCGGTCGGCTATAATGTAGACGCACTACGCCGTAGATCATCTACGCATACCTTAATAAATTAATTCGATTGATATAGTGACCTACAAGTATGTCTAAAATTACTATTTAAGTAAAAATTTAAATGAGTTTTAAAGGAATCTTTATTTAGTGACATTTGGAATTCATTGATTCAATAGTATATATATGGATTAATGTATTTGAATGCTTCGTCATAAAGGGTAAGTAATGACTTGTGTATTTAGTAGCAGCGCTATATTATTGATGGCAATTATACTGGGTAACATTACCTTTAAGTTTAGGAGGGTATACATTTATTTATACGGTTATATACAATGCGGTGTTTATAAGAAACAGGTTTTGTAAGAAACTTCTTTTAGCCTGTTGTGCATTTTTTGTGGTTATTCAATGAGACTGACTCGTCACGCTCGATAATATAACGCTTGTTTAAGTAAAGTTGGCTCTTGTCACAAATTCTATGGTATTTTAAAATTTTCCTTTTTAGAGCACGATAAAATTGGGGATCAATTTGATATAAAATTGATAAAAAAATATCATAGTAATCGTCATTACAAAATATTGTAATTGTTATTACTTTGTGAATCATTATTATCTTAGCCCATATAAATCACACTTTACGACATCCACGGATAAGATAGGGAGATACTTCATTCATTAAGTGAATATAGAACATAAAAATATATGTTGTATTTCTTATTAAACATATTATATACCTTACTTTGCTAACGTTTTCAATTCTGTCGTCTGGTCTTAAATCACATATCAACTTTACACTTTTTTAATTTACAATAGACTATGTCAAATGTATAACTGCACAATGAAAAGTCCCAAATTCAAATTCAGGGTCCAGCAAAGGATGTTATTTGGTTTTTTCGTTAAGCTTGCCTCAGTAATAATAAGAGATATAAAATTCTAAAAGATAGTCAAGTTTTGGAAATACTCCAATTTGATCCCTTATTCAGGGAGTAAGTTTTCCAAATATGCATGGGATCCCAATCTTACGGACAGATTGGAGTCACTGGAGCGGCGGAGAGACTTCGGGTCACTCTCTGTGGACTCTATCGGCCTTTTTATGGGGAGTGCTCTGAGGAACTGTTTGACTTGGTACCACCGTCACCGCTTTACCAACGTATCACTCGATACCGCAGCAAGGTTCATCCATTTCACCTGGAAACATTATGGTCTTCAACTGTACGTTTCCAGCAATCATTTCTCCCACGTACGTGCCTGGAATGCTACGTGCTGCTGTATTTTTCGAGCGCTATGACATGTCCTTCTTTAAATGAGGGTTATGATGAGTATTTACTTCACGGTAGGCAACGGCCTGGCTGTGGCCCTGGTATTGCAAAGTTTCATATGCGGCATTATCACTTACCATCAGGTATGCTACCTGCTCGTTTGCCACTATCGGCAATAAAAAAAAAATATGATTTGATGATTTTTTTTGTTTGTTTAAGTTGGTCTCTCGATGGTTTATTGGACATATGGCCTGACCGTGAAGGAAGGACAACCACACGCTACACATGGCATGCTGATTAGTGATCATGGTTGGAATGTTTTAGGAGAGCCCTACTGTCCGCTACCCTGGTGTTTCCTTAGCCAGTTTTATTATTGAAGTTATACTTCTTTTAGCACGTTAGGAAAAATTATGCGACTAGGTTTTTACAATGCGCGCGCACACCGTCACAAATGTCAACTAGATAATGCGGTATAATAAAACTTTCGATGTAATAAATACCTTTTTTTTCTATTATTAGTGTCGTTTTTCTACAAACGTAGGATAGCAAGATAACAAAGGATAACATTTTTAGAAATATTTATCCAAATATTTATATATTACTAGCAACCCGCCCTCGTTTCACTTCAGCTTCGGTCTCTGTCTCCTTACCCGCGTAGTTCCCGTTTCCGTGGGAATACTTGGATAAAATATAGCCTATGTTACTCCCTGATATTATAGCTTTCCATTGGTGAAAGAATTTTTGAAATCGGTTCGATGGTTTAAGCGTGAAAGCGTAACAAAGAAACCAACAAACTGACTTTCGCATTTAAAATATTAGTAAGGATATTTTGTTACGCCAAAGAAGTATATAACATCTTACGTGCGTACATACAGATACACTTTTTACTTATTTTCAATAAAGGTTGGTGACATATTCGATTTTGAACCCCATTACACAAGGAGATGATGGATAAGATCACTGTCAAACAATCAAAACTGAATAATATTGTAAGATCAATTTAACTACTGAAACAGTCGAGGTGCAGTGACATTAAGACACAAATAATTACACAAAACTATTTTATTACATTGGTTTATAGCTGATAATATAGTTCTATTGAAGATACTAAACTTGTGCGCAATATAGTTACAGATATCTTCATGAAACATTAACTGGGATTTTATGTCCCTATTAAGACGACTAAGACGGTTTCAGAGTAGGAGTATAGCGGTCACTGTAAAGATAATGAATTTATACAACGTTGTCATCGTTAATGAAGTCTTTGTTCCTTTGTCTATGGTTACAAATATACTCGCTGCGGGCACGGCATGTCATGGTTATTTTATACCTTACAGAGTGTCTTCAAGCATGAATTCTGAAAATAGTTCTATTAAAACTTATTACTAAAGGTGTTATGTTTCTTAATCAAATTGACATGGAGCATGCATGTTTTTTTTTTTATTTTAGGACAACACCCTGCACTAAGGAAATAATCCTTGTATTGCAGGGGACTTTACAGACATATAATTAACGGACACAAATTACATCCAGACTTAGAACAACAATTTGTGGATCGCACAAAGTGTTGTCCCGCGTGGGATTCGAACCCCCTGACACTGGCGCTGTAAGTCGCTATCTTAACCACTACGCCATCTGTGCAGTCTAATCTAATGATACTGTGATGTGAATAAAGTGATGAACTTATGTCAGGATTTTGGTTTGTGGTAATGCCTCTCTGCCTACCTCTCAGATAAACAGGTGTGAATTTATATATGATTACTGAAATCGTACAAAAATACTTGATTTATATCTACGTATGGTTACATAGATATGCTTGTATTCGTTTTAAGTGATTTTATCATATAGCTATAATGGTAAATACTCCTAGTAGTCAATTTCTAATTTACTTCTATTCTTTACAAATGTTATATTTTCAGAATCTCGGAAACGGCTCCAACGATTTTTATGAAATTAAAATACTAGAGGTTTCGGGGCCAAAAAATCGATCGAGCTAGGTTTTATTTATAGACAATGTTGTTTTGTCGATGTTTTTAACTAATCGATACAATAACATAAAATGTCAATAGAATAGGGACTTAAATTTCGCCGTCGCTGTCAAGAGAGGCAATACCTCAGTTGGGAAGTTGTCCAGTCGCTTTCAAATAGCATGAGATCGAATCTCGGTGTTATTATTATTCTCATTTTGTAATTTTTGATATTTTTTTCATTATTTCATCATTTTTATTTTTTATTAATATATATCTAAATAAGTTCGTCAAAAATACAATTTACGAAAAAAAAAAATTATACCGAGCAAAACTCGGTCAACCAGATATTATTTTTTTTTAAGTCACTAGCAACTCGCCCTCGCTTCGCTTCAGTTACAGTCGCCTTACCCGCGTAGTTCCCGTTCCCACGGGCATATCGGGATAATATATAGCCTATGTTACTCTATGGAAAAGACGATGCTTACTCATATTTATGCAAATATAAGTACACATAATTATTTGAAACACCATGCGACACGGAATAATGAAACGCTAAAAGTAACTTGTATTCATTTAGTGTAACGCTACAACGAAATATACGATTATGATACCTCAGAGAACGCTTAAAACTTACAATTAGTATTACTGCTCTACTTAAAACAACACTTTATGTTAAGTGTATATTCAGCTATTCATGTTCTATCGTATATCTGTAGTTATATGAATGTTTAGGAAAATTGTGTACTTATGAGAACATTTCATTTTAAATTACTTTTAAAAATGTTATCTTTACTTGCAGTAAAATAGTTGAGAGACAAAATCATTTAACTGCACAGAAGGAGGAGTATTCTACGTTCCGAGTCTTCTGAACAGTGTCGTCGGTACAATTTCTATACCGGACAGTTCTTTGTATGATCCACAAATGTTTGTTCTATGTATGTGATTAATTTATGTCTATTGATTCTATATTTTTATAATACAAAGATTTTCGATACAAAAAAAATCTTTTCGATACAAAGATTCGTTGGTTAATGTAGGTTCTTTAAGGAAAAGTGTATCTATCTTGATGATAATTGAGGAAAGTTATATAACGGTTTGACGAACCGATAACCGCTGGGGATGAAAGGTTCTCGAGTGGCGACCACGTATCGGACGACGCAGTGTGGGAGGTCCCCCACCACTAGGTGGACCGACGACCTGGTAAAAGTTGCTGGGCGTTGTTGGATGCAGGCGGCACAGGACCGCACTTTGTGGCGTAAAATGAGGGAGGCCTACGTCCAGAAGTGGATAGCGATAGGCTGAAGGGATGATGATGATATAAAGGTTATTAGATTCATTAACTAAGCACAGTGAAATTTTAATACGTTTTAATTTATTAACGAATCTATGCTTGAAAATTACATTAATAGTATATACTGTACAGTGAATTATCAACATGTTTCTATTCAAGTAAGCCACAAATGTGGTAAGAGCCATTATAATGATTGGTATTGCCAACAAAATAACATTTGAAAACACTACAATGGTTGTATATCCACGTCGATGAATGTGCGAACGTCTGGTTTATTCAATGTTCATTCAAGCTAAGTGCATGTTGCGACACACTTTTATCACAAATCAAGTGAGACACCGTGACAATGTGGTTAGTGAAGTGTTACTGTTGCAACTTTAATACAAAGGATACGTTAGTTGATGTAATATGTGTCTGTTCCAATGAGATAATATGGCGAATCTCTCGTTGTGTTGAAATTTTTCTCTTCTTTGAATATCTAAATACCTCGTATAGAAGTTGTAATCTTTATGACCGAGGCTTTTTGTGCCATGCCAATTTGTTCAGAATATTTTTAAATAGATATATAACAGCAGTAAAGTTGAACGTAAAAACGGGAGTAAAAACTTAATTGAATTAAAATTTCATTCAATTAAGGATTTAGAAGGCGTTCATTTTGAATTAGAGGTTGTCAAGTATAGGGCTGAATTTACGCCGCCTTATATTATTTGGGATTTTACGGTTCATTTTCGGTATAGCTTGTTTATTATAGTGTCTTAATTTATAATTTTTTTCTTTTGTGCTTATCAGACTCTCACCTGAAAGTGGTTTGTTCCCAATAGTTAGACGTATATGCGTTGAGAAGAAGAACACTTCTACTTTTCTCTTGGATAGGATATTTTGATGGGATAAAAATAATGATCGTATTAAAACATAAACTTCGTGCATCATTTTGCTTGTCTAAGTAGCACTGGGTTTAAAATGTACATTGAAATTACACGAGAATTTATATTCTATCGTGATAGAAATAGTTTAAAACAGAAGATAGTTCAGCGAAACGAAACTATGACTAAACTAAGGCTTTATGGCTTGCAAAACACGCGCCTAACTTAATCGACTTAGTTACAAAGTTGTTATGAACTCGACAGTTGGCTGCCATGTTTTTATTGGTTACGTTTTCTATCATACTAATATTAAGGGTGTGAAAATGTGTCTTATTTACTCTTCAAATAAAAACATAAACGAATTTGTAATATATTTCTGTGTAGACGAGAAGAATACAGTAAGAATACAATTATGGCCATTCCCTTATTCCTTCGTTGGATTCCTAAAAATCGACTAAGATATCACCATGAGAACGAGCAGCAGCGCTTTCGCGGGCAACATACATCACCTTACTACGGTTGCCACCGTACTAGTCCAACCGTGGCGATTATATTAAGAGCGTTTTCGGTAATAAGCGGCCGTAAACCCAAAAATGTGGTTTTTTGAGGACTGGTTACTCGTTCATGATAATAGCTTACTAAAAACTTATATAACCACTACATTAAACACATCTTTATATTGTGTTTGTATAGAATTATAACTCAATATTGTAACTATTTTATTAAAAGGCAAGGGTATTTTGAACTTAATTTCATGAGATTTTACGAAAACGCTGAGTTTTGAAGTTCAGGTACGAATAAACCATAAGTCATGGCAGCTTGAAAAAAAATGTAGATGTTAGGAAAATTACTGTTTTTGTGTATGTACAAAATGAAATTCAAGATTTCTTCCTCCATTCCTTTTAAAACTAAAAAAAAAAATATTTCCTTTAGATTAATTTGACGAAAATAGCTCCTGTAAAACATTTAATTTTGTGAATAATACTAACCTTGGAACATTTAAAAAAACATCCACTATTTGTTCGACTATTGTAGAAGCAGTAAAAAAAAACCAAATTGAAATACGAATAGTCACCCTCGTAATTAAATTTTAAATATTACTATAAATTGAATGGTATAATTGTTCATAAGCCAGTCGCGCATTGACGCTCAGCGGAGCAGGGTCATGTCGCTCTGGTTCTCGCCGGCCAGTGCAAAAACCGACAATACGAACTTGAGCGTATACTGCGACTGATCGGTTTTGATTCGTATTTATTACTACCTAATTCTGTTAATTACCTTCATGCGATCTCTATTAAGAATAATATAGAATCTTTTTACGTTTTAGGTGATGGGTCGAAAAAGCAGATTGTATCTTGGGAACAAAATCGGTTACAAGGCAAGGAAAAAGAGAACACACGACAAAACTGTAAGGTACTTAGTTTCAAAAGAGTAAATGAAAAGAAAAGTGAGCCGTCACTCAGGACGCCTGGCAGATGTGAAACATCAAAATTATTTTGAAGACGTTACCGCAAACCGCACGCGACGATCAGATTCACCCTCGCCTATAGATGTTTCACATCAAAAATCCGAACGGAACATTTATACAGCCTCATCTTCTGAAGATTATCAGCTAACTCAAATTTAATGTTTAATAATTACTAACCATACACAATATAATTTTTTCATAGAGAATCATTTTCTTCTTGTACTAGCAATAAATATGTAGTAAAATGTGGGTCAAAATTTAATAACTAATTTCTGTAATGGGTAGATTTAAATCTCTGACTGGACTTGTTAGACATCCATGGCCATGACGACTAGGGCCATACTCGACTACTGCACGGCAGCCACGGAGGCAGCGTGCCTCTTGGCTGGAACTCCCTGGTGGGACCTGCAGGCGTGGGCAGAGCAGCGCCGTGAACTCGTTGCAATCATCGGTGCCGACCGGACGCTGCCGACCATCACTAGGGAGATGCTCAGCAGCGTCAGGAACTGGGACGCGGTCACTGCCTTCTGTGAGGCTGTCATCTCACGAAAGGAGGCGGCGGCTCGTGTGTGATCGATCTTTGGTGACACGTTCCGCCGCCGGTGACTCGGGCGGCGCAGGTGCGAGTATCCGCGCCTGATGCTGCCTTAGGCGAGTCCGCGGGTGACCAGACCGGGAACTTTAGTGCGTCACCCGCAGAGAGCCTGACCGTGTGACGGCGACCGACGTCCCGGGATAGGGACGTCGAGAGGTGAGGGAGGGAAATAATTTATAATTCTGCGTAAAATTATAAAAAAAACAAATTATTTTTTTTTAATTATTACACAATAATGTGATAATTAAAAAAAAAATAAGTTGTCGAGTCTCGAACCCGAGACCAGAGTTCCCGCCGGGGAGCACGTTACCACGAGACCACCGCTTGTTGGCGATTCGACTGCGAATTTTTCTAGTACATAAATTACCCATCCAACTTTGACCCTTAAAATCTTTTTAACGAGAGCCCAGTTGACCCTAATATCTGGTAGTTGTGATACCCTCGGGCCCCCTCTACCACCCCACCAAAAATCATGGAAATCCCCGACCCACGCGTCTGAGGGTCTCCTTGTAAGTTATACTCTGTGCCTATATTTTACTATTTCCTATACTTTGCATATTAAAAATACAATTTTAACCGTTTTACTGTTATGAGTTTTGGTTTTTAATTAAAAATTTAAAAATTTACATTATGTTGATTTTTGAAAATCTACTTCTCCGAAGAATATATTACAGATTGATTATAAGTGCCAAGGCTCAAGACTGGTCATTCTATGAACTCTACGCGTTGTTGACAGTAGTCTAGTTTAGTGTAGTGCATTAGTGTGCGTCGATATCGGAACGTAGCAAATTGCCTACATGCGAGAAGTGCCGATTACCGATAACTCTCTTAATAGCCTCGCCAAAGAATGATGATGCGTCATATAGCATACTATGTAGAAGGCTTATTGCCAGCAGTGGACTGCAAAAAACGGACTGTTAATTGGGGTGAAAATGTAAAATAATAATTTTACATTTTCTACGGTAGTTTTATCACGAAGGCTTGTAGTAAGTTGAAATTAGAAAACTTTTTACTGTTCGTTAAATTGTTGCTTGTATTCGTTTTCTTGCATTTCTTTCTACCCAAACCTGTAGATTACACCAATGCAAGAGAAAGCTAATGCAACAAATATTTTATTAAATATATTCCTTTTCTTGAATTAATATTATTCGCTTTCATCTCTTAGTCATAATTAACGACACTCGCGGGGAAGGAAACGTGGTAAATCGTATTTATGTTTCGTGTTAATAGAAGACAGATTTTGCAATTAGCTGTACCTAAATGGTATCGACTATTGGAAAAACTCTTTATTGGAAAATTTATTAAAAAAATTAAGAAAGAAACCTTTTTTAAAAACAAGCTTTTATTATTTGTTAATAAAATGAACTATAAAGTTAAATATCTAGGTCCATCATCAGGCCCTGGTTACCGTATAGTGTCAAAGTACTCATCAAGACGAATCAAATGAGCCCAAACTCGATGGGGTTACGTTGTTTAATTACGGAGTTTCTATGGCCAGCTGCCAGGTCCATTATCAGATCATCTCTATGTTACAATAATATTGCATTGCCATCCGATTTATGCATGTCTGTAAAATTTCAGCTCAATCAGAAACCGGAAAGTGGATCAAATTTAACTTGCAAGATTTGATTACAGACAACGGGACAGGTGAAACTAAATAAAAGCTTGCAACTTTAAAAATCTATTCTGAAAAGTATTTTTTTTTTGGAGATGTCTCTATTTGCATACCATTTATCGCGGTTAAAACATATTAAGTTTCGATGACCTGAATCAACACGATTATCACTTACAATATTGAAGTAGATGGAGCGTATAAAGTTAAAAGCTTGGACCACTCCAGCCAACCGCTGATCTATCGAGCAAAACTAATGGCAGCCATATTTCTACGGCGTCCCTTACATAAGTAGGTATGTGTTAATATTCTGCTTAGATAAAAGCTTAGGAAAGGATTTTATAAAAAGATTCGATAGCTTTTATGACAAGACTGAATTTAAATAAATGCTGGGTGTACGTTTATGGGAAGGTTAGGTATGGGTATTTTAAGAATTAGGAATATGTTACTGTAGAAAAAATTATAATTTAAGTAGTATTATAATTAATTATATCTATAAATTATCCGTGTGGTGACGGAGTAAGAATACAGTTCACCACCCTCTCTCTTATCCGTAAAGGAAGCAATATGGGTATAATATCTATGTAAGAGTAGAAAAACTCGAAATAAAACCCTTGAACAATGCGTTTGACTAGCGCGGTACAGCAGATCAATATCCCTTTTATTATGGAGAAGACTCGAGCCTAGCAATGGGAAGTTTTTTTTATTGCAAAGGGTGACAAACGAGCAAACAGTACACGTGATGGTAAGCGTTGCTGTCGCTCATGGACCTCTACAAGGCTGCTGCCTACCGCGAAGAAAGTGAAGGGAGTGTGAATGCGTGCAATGAGTTTCGGTGATACCAAATGCATCACCAAAACCCACCGTACACAAACACTCTCAGAAAGTTGGTGAGTGAGAGAAGTCACCAAACGAAGCGCAGTAGCAAATTGCTGCTACTGAGACGTCGATTTTCTGCGAGAGTGTGGTACTACCCCGGGCTGGTCGGCCCGCGGCTGTAGACAGACAACTGTCAACAGTTTGGTTCTACTACTATGCCTATGAGCCGAGATGATTTTCTATACCAATAAATAAAATTGGAGTGTCTGTTTGTAATGTCAAAATAATAGGCTTTTTTCATACTCACAGGGTTATTTTCACGACACCTATGCCTAAAATACTAATTAAAAAATTTTTGTCTGTCTGTCTGTCTGTTTGTTCCGGGTAATCTTCAAAACGGCTGGACCGATTTCAAAAATTCTTTCACCAATGGAAAGCTATAATATCAGGGCGTAAACTAGGCTATATTTTATCTCGGTATTCCCACGGGAACGGGAACTACATAGGGAAGACGACTGAAACCGAAGCGAAGTGAGGGCGGGTTGCTAGTCTATACCAATAAATAAAATTGGAGTGTCTGTTTGTAATGTCAAAATAATAGACTTTTTTCATGCTCACACGCTTATTTGCACGACACCTTTGCCTAAAATAGCAATTAAAAAATTTTTGTCTGTCTGTCTGTTTGTTCCGGGTAATCTTCAAAACGGCTGGACCGATTTCAAAAATTCTTTCACCAATGGCAAGCTATAATATCAGGGCGTAAACTAGGCTATATTTTATCCCGGTATTCCCACGGGAACGGGAACTATACGGGTAAAATGACTATAACCTATAACCGAAGCGAAGCGAGGGCGGATTGCTAGTTATAAATAAATTTAAAATGTGATATTATTATAAACTAAATAAATTATATAAAATCTTGTACAATAGTTATTCACCATAAATACATACATTTTATATGCGAAAATGTAATTATTGTTTTAAAAAAAGCGAATCATAATTCATCATCCTTTTAAAGCACGCACGTCACAGTATTAGGCTCGCCTCCTCCACAAAAGGAGGGAAATTAACCTTAGTAGGTTAAGCTTAGTAGGTACCACGCTAGTCAGATGTGTTGGTATAGGGTTTTATTTCACGATTTTCTTCTCTTGCATAGATGTTATATACCTAATCCCATAGTCGTCTTTTACGACATCCACGGGGAAGTAGGGAAGAGGTGAATTGTATTTTCTCCGTCCCTACATTGACAATAAAAAGTGAATGATGTCAGTAAAATAAATAAATGCTCTTAATATAAAAATGAGTATGTAATCAATTCACGATCAACTGCATCGATAAAGGAAATATAAAATAGGTTTTGATGGGCATAAAGGCAAAGGACATAAAGGTTTTTTTCTCACAAATATAAAGCGAGTTTTTATGGTTAAATTATGACCTATCAAGTACAATTTGGTACCGTTATTGGAATATAGTAAAGTGATTTACACGTACAGTGTGGGGAAATGTTTTGATAATAAAAATATATTATATGATTTATCTTTTTTTTTTTCTAAGGAGTTAGTAAAAATTACATATCAAGCATCAAAAGACTTATTTCGGAAGTATTGGCCTATTGCCAATGCTTAAATGTCATTACTGTAGGCATCATGTCATCATAATCTTATATCATAATAAAGGCCTTATTGTATAGAAATACATAATTTAATTCTCCCATCTTTGTTCCGTTATGGTATATTAAATGTATAAACGATTGGCGTTATCTTTTACAAGGTACATGACAAGAAATCCTATTAGCCCGGGCAGCTTTAGCGAAAATTAAGAGAGTCCTCTTGTCCCATATTGTGAAATGTTGAAAATAGTGTATATTACCTGCGACGACTTACAACGGTGGTCTTTAAATATCAGCCTCGTAAAGAAGCTCGAAGTGTATCGGATTGAAATGCGGATTCACCGCATTGTGAAAATCTGTAACAAATTGGCTGTCACCAATAAAGCCCGAAAGATTAGGGGAGTGATGGGTGCTTTAATATTTAACTTATGATCACCCGTTAGTGGGATTTGATCCAGCCGTAATCGTTTGAATATCTTGTGGTTCGAAGTGATGCTCTTCACTGGAACTAGTGCTTATAAGACATGTTGTATACAATTTTATGTATATATTGTTTTTTATAGACAACACCACTAAGGAAATAATCCTTGTATTGCGGTGTATTTTACAAATATATATTTAACAGAAACAAATTACATCCTGACTCAGAACAACAATTTATGGATCGCACTAAGTGTTGTCCTACGTGGGATTTGAACCCATTACCTGTAGCTCGGTATCTTAACCACTACGCCATCAGTGCTGTCGCCAAAAGTTAGAAAGAAAGAAAAATTAAATAACGCGAGGCACTTGCGTCCGCAGACTCGCTCCGCCGGCGGCAACCAGGGAGGAGGAGACGCCGTTATGCGCTCCTCCATCCACCGCCCTGAATGATGACAGGACGTGGCCAGACAGCCAAACGTTGAGGTGTCGGGGATAGAATGTCATCATACGATCTCTCCGGCACCTCGTAAAAGCGCGGAAGGGGCCGCTGTGGTTTTAGTGGGTATTTCGGTCACTTCTGTGGCCGGCGAGTCCCACAGACACTCCCCCGTCTGTTTTCAACCGACGGGGGATAGTGCGTAAATGCATTTCCACAGCGTGAAAAAAAAAATAAAAAAAGGGCGTCTTTTAGCTGGTGGACTGATGCTGTTGTAAAAGTCACAAGGAAGTATTGTATGTAGGTGCACGGAGGCGTTCTACGTAACATACTTATTATGAGTTACATAGATGAAAAAAATAAAAATAAAAACTGAGTAGGATTATTTTGCCATTTATACACGATGCAGTTAAGCATTCGGTTCATCATTTCATCATCATCTCAACCCATATAAGACTCACTATTGGGATCATGCCTCCTCCACCTATTTACCTATTATTCCGCATTGTTCAGACGTGTTAGCATAGGGTTTTGTTTAAAATTTACCGTGTCTTGCGTAGATGTTATATGCATATTATATCGCTTAGTCGTCTTTTACGACAGCCACGGGCAAAAGAGGGGGGTGAATTGTATTCTTACACTGTCATTATACGGAACATTATTTAAGTAAAATCAAAATATAGAAACAATACGAAATTCTATTGGCACTGCTTGTTCAAAATAATAATAACCTGCGAGCTTATCTCCAGCGTTAAACGAAGGTATACTCTAGATAAGACCTCACTTTAATATTTCCTTTGCAAACAAATTTTTTGTACTTAAGCAATCTAATACTACTGTAATATGTATTCAGACTTTCTTTGTAGTATTTTTACTTTCGCAATAAGAATTTCAAGCTAATATGGAAATAATTATTTAATTATATATGTATATTTACGTCTTTGAAAATGTTCATAAAAGATTGGGCATAATGTTTTAAGAAGAATATAATTCATCAATTTCCGTGTGATAATAGAGTAAGAATACCATTCACTACCCCCTTCTCAGCTCTTCTTTTCAGCAGCCCATCAACAGGGGTGGAGTCCTATGTTGAATTAAAATACTCGGTGCGATTTGCCGTGTGGTTACGGAATAAGAATATAATTCACCGCCTCTATCTAGCTTGCGACTGTTATAAAAGACAATTGAGGGATATAATACATATAACAGATATGCAAGACAAGAAAAACATGTAATAAAACCCTTTACCAACCCATCTCATCATCATCATCATCATCGCAGCCCACATACGTCCTACTGTTGGGCTCGGGCCTCCTCCACAATGGGAGGGAATTTGACCTACTATACCATGCTGGTCAGACATGTTGGTATAGGGTTTCATTTCGAGTTTTCCTTCTCTTGCACAGATGTTATGTGCACATTATATCCCATAGTCGTCTTATACGACATCCACGGGCAAGATAGGGAGTGGTGAATTGTATTCTTACTCCGTCACCACACGGACAACCAACCCATCTAATCAGTATGTTATAGTAGGTTAATTTCCTTCCTATTGGAAGGGAGGTACGAGCTCCGTATCGGGACGCATAAGAGCTGAAATGATAATGAAACGACTTGGTACTTAGATTACCTCATTTCTTTGATCTGTGAAATTAAGCAGGTTCGTTTAAAATAATTAAACTTGTATTCAAAATTATATTTATATTACCGGTACTCATGATACATAATCTACGTTAATATAAATATGACAGCATGGTAAATAGGCCTCGGAAACTCTTAATTGCGATGTAATGGCTATTAACCACGAATTATGTAATTCCCATATGATTAATGGTAATGGATTTTCATTTACATCACGCATAATTTATTCACACATATACCCATTTAAATGTAATTATGGTTAATATAGATAGATTAATATGGTAAAATATAAAGTTATATAGATCGTTTGTTAAATGAGTTACATGTGTCAATCTCTTAATGTTTTTCATATATGTACTGAGTCTAGAAATAGAACTAGTGTATACTTAAGACTGAAACATAATTTAGATTATTATGACCAATGGCCTATTTGATGTTAATTAACCTTATTCACCTCTTTCCGTGTGGTGATGGATTAAGAATACAATTCCCCACTCTCTCTCTTATCCGTGGGTGTAGTAAAAGATGACTAAGCGATGTGATATGTAGACAACATCTATGCAAGACAAGGATAACTCGAAACAAAATCCTATACCAACGCGTCTGACCAGCATGGCATAGTAGGTCAACCGCCTCCCCATAGTGGAGGAGGGTGGAGGTATATGGGCTGAGATGATGAATCAATTTATGTAACAATTATGAATTGGAATTAATACTCGTATTATGTAAATATATAAAATCTGGATATTATTGGTCAATTTTTTATATACATATATTCATGAATAACCAAGGCTGACAACTTCGGATAGAAATATAAAATTTTGCTAAAGAAGCAGTGCTAAAAGTCGGCGAAGATTACAAGTCACGCAGAAAATTGGTAAGAGAATAATAGCTATGAATTTATTTGGCCCTGTTGTTTTATACTCGGATATATTTTAATCTTAACTTTATTTTCTTTGAAAACAATTTTTCTTCGATGGCCATTGATTCTTTGAAAAGGACTCATTGGTTTATTTAGCTTTGTGATTCTCAATTTTATACGCCAAGTGTAATACTTATCATGAAAGTGATTATAAGAGCATCTCAAAACTTTGATGAAAGAAAACACGACTTTGTTCGAGAATTTATTATCCAGAATCGGCTCTCTAGTTCAACCAGTTTTAAAAGGATTCCTGTTTCGCTTATAAGAAATCTAACGTCATTATTTTCAGTTTATATAAGTTCTACTGTTGAGCTCGAGACTCCTCCATAATAGGAGGGTGATTGACCTACTATACCACGCTGGTTGGGTTGGCATAGGGTTTTATTTCGTGTTTTCGTACCCTTACGTTGGTGTTATATACATATTTAATCTCTGAGTCGCCTTTTACGACACCTATAGGTAATTGTATTCTTACTCCGTGACCATACGGAAAGACTTAACATCACAAAACGTATAACACCAAGGGGTATTCCGTCGGGCCGCCCACTGACGACAAGTCACCCTGCACCTGTGGTCGACTCAAAGATGAAGGCGACGTGCCACGGGTAGCTTACGGGGCCGCGAGCTGCCCCCCCAGTCGCCTAGGACGGAGCCGGGTGGAGGGTGCGCGGACCGTAGCCCACTCCCCCCCCCAAAAAAAAAACGTATTTATGGGATTACTCCTCTTTGGCCTATGTCCAGCAGTCGATAGGCTGATGGATGGATTCATCTATTTAGAGTTCACTTTTTCTTCCTTCCTCATTTGTAGCCTAAAGCAACTTATTGACATTATAATAAATACAAAGATAAAAAAAAATATGGACATACAAATGTTTCACGTGATTTATATTGCGTTATTAATGTGCATTGGGTGAATGATTAAGAACACAATATGTCAGTCTCCCACACACTCCTAAGGGTGTCGTGTAAAAGTAACGGGTCATTGACTTCGTATACGTTAGGCTTCAGCTGCGATTTACTTTTAACTCGCCTAGTAAAGTCATGGGGTCGTACGATGAAATTTGTATTTCGAATTAATATAAATTGAAACACAGATCTAGTATCTGCATGTATGTGTTTTTTTTTATTGCAAACGGTGGCAAACGAGCAGACAGTACACCTGATGGTAAGTGTTGTTGCCGCTGGGGTGCTACGCCAGAAACCTCCGCGTGGTGTACCCTGGGCACGAGCGACAATTCCTTGGACTGCTCTCTGGAATTGTCGCTCGTGGCAAATATCTGGCCCGAGGGGGGGCCCAGTTTGTGGGATGCCCCAAATTCGCTCCATGCCCTCTAATTGTAGAGGGTATTGGACGCGAAAATTCGACGGGCCCAGTCACTCATTCGTTTGAGGACTGGGCAGGCATTTGCCAACCGCGACAAATCGTAGACCTGATTCTTGCTTCGTGACATTTGTCTTGAGGCCTAGATTCAGGAGCGAGGGTCTTGGCTTAACCGCCTGGACCGCGAGGAAGAAAACCTCTATAAAACAATCACCCAGAATCCTAAGTACTGGCGCGCGGCGAGAGGATGCATGGCTGATGGGTTGTTCAGCCGTTAGCGCGCCCCCAGCCAGGGTACCTGCGGACCCCCTGTGTTGGGAAACAAATGTACGCTTGCCCGGGTATCGGGATCTCCGCCCGGGTCGACATTTATTTCTCCCATACTCGTGGGAACTCGATGGATCATTGTTCACACACACCTGATGTAGATAGGGGGGGTGAGACGCCCAAAATTACCACCACAGAGGATCTAATTAGTTCCCACCCAAAAGCCCTGCCAAGCTACAGGAAAACTGGCACAGAGGAAGGAGAGGCCTCGTCCGACTGCAGCTCTGCTGCTAGTCTGGCACTTGAGGCCCCAAGGTCAGCCGAGGGCCCGGCGAAAATAGTGGCCCCTAAGAAGAGAAAAAAGAGAAAGCACATGTGGACGGGGAAGGCCACGAGCGTCAAAAGGCGTGAGTTGGCCAGGGAGTAGCGGCTGGAGAGAGAGGCCGCGGCAGCCGCGCCGACTGCTGACGAGGGCGGCAGTACTGCCGCAGAGCCGTCGGACACCGACATGTCGGCAGTTGAGACCGTCGGTGGGTCATCCCGGTTGCCGGCATCGGCCCTGGCGGCAGCACTAGAGGTTGGGGAGGAGGCCCCCCCCTCGATGGCGCGGAAGCGCCCCCTAAATATGGGTCGCAGCTCAGAGTCCGCCTCCGAGGGGAGTGGCGCTATCATGCCTCCTCCCAAGGTTCCAGCCTCTCGTAGGGGGCGAGGTCGACGGCTCCAGCGTCGATTGGTCATGTGCGGGGGACCGATGCCCAAAAGCAGGCGAATGAGGCGGCTGCCGCGAGGATGATGAGGGTGTTAGCGGACATCCCTCCCACCAGCGTGGCAGCTCAGCAGCAGAATTTTTGAAATCGGTCCAGCCGTTTTGAAGATTACTCGGAACTAACAGACAGACAGACAGACAGACAAAAATTTTTTAATTGCTATTTTAGGCATAGGTGTCGTGCAAATAACCGTGTGAGCATGAAAAAAGCCTATTATTTTGACATTACAAACAGACTCCAATTTTATTTATTGGTATATAGATTTAAGTTTTTTTAAACTAAAGGCACACATTTTTGATGGTATGTAAATTACCGATTACTTAATAATAGGTCTTTACCTATGTAATTGCCGTTTTGCAGTACTGGCCATTTCAAATCAAAATATTTTTTGTTGGCTAAGAATTCTAATTTCAAATTAATTTTATTTTAAAACATGGAATTCATTTTCCAAAAGTAGTCATTTGTTTATTGATTAATGTTTATGTTTTCATTGCATTTCAATCTTTTTCTTCATCATGGATACGTTAAAAATTCGAGTAATTATGGAATATGAGTATCGTCGTGGCAGCAACGCGGCATAAGCGGCACGCAACATCAACGACGTTTACGGAGCTAACATTACAAACCAACGCACCACCTGTTATTGGTTTGCGCGGTTCCGTTCTGGAAATTTCGACCTGAAAAATGAACCTTGTTGTCGTCCGAAGACTTTGGTCGACAATGACGAATTAAAGGCGATTGTGGAAGCCGATGATACACAATCTACGGCTGAATTAGCAGCAGCTTTCGACGTTAGCGTCAAAACAATATTGGTCCATTTGCGTCAAATTGGCAAGGTAAGAAATCTTGACAAATGGGTGCCCCACGAACTCAATAAACGCCAGCGCGAAGTACGCGTCGAGACATGCCTTGCATTGCTCAACAGACAAACAAATGAAGGAATTTTGAAACGCATTGTTACTTGCGATGAAAAATGGATTCTGTTTGATAACCGCAAGCGCTCAGCAAGTAGGTTGGATCCTGGTTCAGCACCTAAACAATGCTCTAAACGAAAACTTACCCCTAGAAAAGTGATGGTCACTGTTTGGTGGTCTAGCGCCGGTGTGATTCATCATAGCTTCTTATCAAACGGGGTGAGCATTACTGCAGATGTGTACTGTGAAGAACTGAACACAATGATGGAGAAGCTGGCACATCTCCAACCAGCATTGGTCAATCGCTCGTCTCCGCTGCTCCTGCACGACAATGCGCGACCTCATACTGCACAGCAGACGGTCTCCAAGATGCAAGAACTGGGGTTGGAAGCTCTCCGTCATCTGCCATACTCACCAGACCTTGCGCCTACAGACTACTTCTTTTTCCAGCATTTGGATAACTTTTTGGCGGGAAAGAAATTCTATACCCGAGAGGCAGTACAAAATGCCTTTGAAGAATTTGTTGCCTCCCGTCCAACTGATTTCTTTAAGAAGGGCATCAATAAACTTCCGCTGCGTTGGCATAGATGCATTGATTGCATGGGTGACTGCTTCGATTAATACAAATAAAAAATACATGAAAAAAAATCGTATAATTTTTTTCATACATAACGGCAATTTCATAGGTAAAGACCTAATATTAATTTCTATTGTTCACGCGACTATTACACATTTCGTCTTCTCAGCTCATAAACGTCCTACTGCTGCGCTCGCGCCTTCTCCCAATAGGAGGGAAGTTCACCTATTATACCATGATGGTCAAACATATTGGTATAGTGTTTTATTTCCAGTTTTCCTTCTCATGCACAAATATTATGTGCATATTATTTCCCTTAGTTGTTTTTTACGACATCCACGGGCAATATGGAGTGGTGAATTGTATTTTTATTCAGTCACCACTAGGAAATTACACAGAATGAAACTATTTTAACGGCTTTCATCGCGTTTGTATTTGATTTTTAATTTTCGGATGTTTCGAAAACTTGTCAGTAATCACGGTCACGACTGGAGTTCTCTTGTAAAAGTTTCCCTTTTTTGTCCGTTGACGTAAATGATGACTAAAGCATATAATATACCATTAATCCCGATGGACGGATAGCCTCTAGACGTCCACTGCTTGAGATAGGCCTCCATACGAGAATGCCACTCGGAACGGTCAAATCGGAGTCGGTTTCCTGCGACTTTTAAAATGTCGTCAGTCCATCTAGTAGGGGGTCGTCCTACGCTGCGTCGTCCGATTTGTGGTCGCCGATACAACAGTTAAACAAGGAAGGGAAAACTCAAAGTAAAACTACATAGCAACGACTAACTAGTTGGTCAATTTCCATCTCATTGTGGAAGAGGCTCCAATCTAGCAGTGTGACATATATTAGCTGTGATGAAGAAAATTTAAAATAAACGACTTGGTTATTCAAAACAAGGATAATTTTAATAATCTAGGCAATGGCAATTTCAAGTACAGCCAGTACATAATATTTGTGATCTACTAAACAACCAAATCACGTAACTTAATAAAATTGGGACAAAGTAACAAAGAGTTTATATTTCATGAGAACGACCACACTGTTTTCAAACGAACTGAAGCTAATAGGTTTTGGCGGGACACAAAATGGAATTTGGAGGCTTCGTGAAAGGTTTGGCTGAAATGCTTTTTAAATTTAGCTTGACATTTTTTAGAACAATACTGATATTTATTGTGGCGTCATTGATTGTGGCGTATTTGTATTATACATAATGCGTGAAGTATGTATGTATTTTTTTTTATTTTTAATTCATCATTCGTCTGTATTGATTTAAAAAAAAAAAATATATATATATAGACGAATTGATAGATCATTGTGAAGTCGCTGTGTGGTGGTACATACATTCCCAATCCTTATGTTACCCATGGGTGTCGTAAAGGATGACTAAGAGCTTTTTATCGACCAACTACATGTTCTAGTGTAAGCTCTAGTGATTAACTCGTGATCAGGTGCCGCTTGCGGGATCTGGTCCAGCCATAATATTTTCATTATATTTGTTTTTATCATATCATATTTCGAAAAGAATCACACTGGAGCTATTGATAAGCATGTTGTTGCATGTAATTTTAATTAAATGAGATTGTAAATTAATAAAAAATAGACAATTCTGCTGAGTTCCTTGCCGGATCTTCTCAGTGTGTTTTAATCCGGTGGTAATTTTAAGGAAAAATTTAAAAATTCCAATATATGAGTGTTCTCACGGGGTTTATACATAATACATGATTTTAATTTGAATTCAGCAGTTTGGTCAACAATTACATTCCCAAGAAGGGTTAACGTTAGGTGGCCAGCCATAAAACTATTACCCAAACTTTTACGATATGTACGGTGGAAAAAGCATACATATTACATCGACTTAATTAGGATAATAGCAGGTTGATGATAATTCTGAAGTCCATTAGCTTTTACGATAAAAGAGCAAAGTCACTTACATATGTTATTATTTCCTTTTATGAAAATTGTTTATTTTTTTATTCGTTTATTATCCGTGTGCTGACGGAATAAGAACACGATTCACCAAATCCTATCTTCCCCTGGATATCGTAAAAGACGATTAGGAGATACAATATGCATATAACATCTATCCAAGAGATGGAAAACTCGAAATAAAACCCTATATCAACCTCTCTGACCAGCATGGTATTGTAAGGTCAACAGTGGAACGTTTATGAGCTGAAATAATGAATGAGTATTGTTTATTATTATTGCCATAATATTCACATTTTTTAGTTGATGTAGTACTGATAACACTTGTAATTAAATTGGCTTATTTCGTAACTGTGCCTCGTGTGAGTCACAAAAGAAAGTGTTACGGCTAACTGGATTCCGAGTATAGACGCGTAGCGATACCCAGCTTTATGATAAGCCTCGGTTCAACGTCTCAAAGCGAATATTTGCTTAGTTTCTTTGTTGTTAGTTACTACTAAATACTAATATTTAAGATAATAAATATTAATATTTAAGATTTTATTATAGTGAAATTTTACGTTGGGATTTTTTTATTTTTAAAACGTTATTAGTGTTATATCAATACGATAATAGATTAAGAATCTCCACCTCTTGTTTTCTAGCAATAGTGGTAAGAAAAATGTGATTAAAACAGAAAAAAAGTGACTATAAAATAGATAAATCCTGAAATATAATTAAGTATATGCTAAATTATATGCTTGGTTTAAGTATGCCTCTTAATATTAATTAATCTTGCAGATTGAAAAATTTTCCCTTTACACATTCCAAGTATATAATCAAATAACGAATCTAAGAAATTTATTTAGGATGTATGAGAATGTGATGGCGAATATTGATCACATGGTTCTATAGATTTTTTATACGTTTCCCCACTGTAATTCACATAAACGAGGATTCACAATGATTTCCGTAAAGGACACCAAGCAACTTCAGAAAATCCCAGGAATTGCTTTTAATTGTCTTGGGCCTGCAACTAATTAAATTAGAGAATTAAAACAAGAGTAGGTGGAAGAGCTGAAGCAAAATTAACTAATAAGCCAATAAATAAGAGAATCTAAAACAATTAGAAACCTAGTAGTAGCAACATGCATGTGAAAGTGCAAAAGGGGCTTAATTACATAAACATGGATTGCAATATTAGGTATAGAAGAAAAATTGAAGGTTCGAAAATTTTCTGTTGTTACCGGGTTCGTGTGTCCGGGTCCTCCAGATGTGGTTTGTAGACTGTTTAATAAAAGGTCACGCTCGTTACGCCAGAGACTGTGCTCTTGGAGGATGTGGTGAGCTGTTTCATCAAAATCACAGTTAGACGTAGAACATTGAAAAAATCGCTTACCAATACTAATATTAATAAAACTAATAAAACCCTAATAATAATCAGAGAGGGGTCGCCAGAGCTATATGCTCGGGGGTGGAAGTGTCATTTTCAAGGGCATAACTACGGGGAAACCACTGCGATGGTGAAACCGGCGCCGCACCGCTCGACACTCCAAGCCACTTGCACCAATGTTGCCCCCCTGTTGCCCTTATGGCCTGCGTGTCTGTGGCGACCGTTTGGGGGGGCCCATTCAGTGAGTTGGCGAGTCACCGTCTGCCAAAGTTCAAGACGATAAAGGTATTGAAGGCAGACGACAGTTTTAAATCAATAGTTTACCATTAATCCAGTCCATCTAACCTTCAACCCCATAATCGTGTATTATATAACATCAACACAATAGTTTTACACCTCCCGTTGGCAGTCAACCTGTGTTATGTGCAGACGTGGAGTGTCATCGGTAGACGTCCCATCCCATTTTAGATTAAATTTCTCCAAAGGCCTCTGCGTGTTGGATCCATATCCCCATGTAAGCCTTTCAAAGGACCGGGTATCTTCCCTTGGAAGATAGCCGTGAAATTGAGAGATACAATATTAATAATATGTTTATACTAATTGTTATGTAATGTTAATAATAGTTTCATCTACTTCACTTACAAAAATTCCATGTCTAGGAATTAGGCTAAACAATTGTTAATCTCCAGCCATATATTTTCGACATCCACGTAGAGATGGGCAAAATAGATGTAGGTGAGGTTCTTTCGTTAATGAATGCCTCGTATTGCCATTTGCCATTCGGTTAGGAGCTCTTCGTATATAGTTCAGACGTTCAGTCTGTTGGTGATAATTTTCTTTAATGTAGTGTATCGACCTATCAACTTGTACACACGCCTCCTGAAGTGGCCAGTATTTTATGAACACCACGACTATTAAACTGATTGGCGATTGCAGCTTGTAGTATAATATTTTTAGCCGATTTTTACGACCTCATCAGAAATTTTTACGATTCCCATTGCAAAGTAAGGGGTGATGACATAGTTAAGTCCATTATCACACGGTCACTGTGTGAATATATTCAGCTTAATCAAATAAAGATATGTATAGTATAGTTGTATATAGTTTGCGTCTGAAGCTTGCAACATCTGTCCGCTTAACCAAGATTTAGTGATCCAAATATTGTGTCCACAGCCATTTGTGGTCAACAACATAACCATTGTTAGTAAAAGGCATTGACCTTCTTTATCATTGAGAACAAAAGTGGACAAATATAAATTTGAAAAATAGAGGCAGCGGTATAATAAAATTATATATGACGGAGTAAAATTACAACTTGTCATTCTTTCCTTTCCTGCAGGGCTCGTAAGAGATAAGTACCGAATGACGGACTACTGGGTATGACAAATATTAATAACAAAATTTCAAATAAGGCCTCTGTCAACTTGTCTGGTCTGTATAGAATGAAATGAGAACAACGCTGTATCTGGGGACACGGTAGTGCCCCCGCCAAGTCGAACAAAAACACAACATTGCCGTAACATACTTTTCTCGAAGCAATTCAGACCATTTTCGACTCCCTATAACTTCGTTATGAATAAAACTAGAACATTCAATTTGTACCAATATCAATAGTTTAAGAATTATAACTAGTCAAAATTTCATAATTTCGTCACTCACTGACTGACTGACTGACCGATCATAAATATTATTGACGCACTTCTAGCATACATAGAAGCTTCAGATTTAAAATACAATTAGTGTTTAGTGTATAAATAAAAGAAAAATTATAAAACATGATTTTCGTCCAGTTTCCGAGACACACTCACTGCAACCCTAATTTTGTAATCCCATATAAATATATAGGATTACAAAGTTACATTTGCAGTTAATGGAACGCGATAAGAATACAATTATTATAAAAATATTCCGTATGGTGACGGAGTAAGAATACCATTCACCATTCCCTGTGGATGTCGTAAAAACGACTAAGCGATATAATATGCACATAAGATCTATGCAAGAGAAGGAAAACTCGAAATGAAACCATATACAAACATGTCTGACCAGCATGGTATAGTAAATCAAATTTCCTCCTATTGTGGAGGAAGCCCGAACCCAACACTAGGACGTATGTGGGCTGCGATGATGAAGAATACAATTGTCGCCATCCCTTGCTTCCCTATGGGAGTCATAAGAACCGGCTCAGGACTGCTCAGGTGGCGTAGTGGTTAACGTACCGACCTACCAACGTGTCGGTTAATTATATGTTTGTAAAGTCTCCCGCAATACAAGGATTATTCCCCTAGTGCAAGACGTTGTCACTTAAAAATTAAGAAAAGGGGAGAGAAAGATTCACCAGGAGAGTGGGCAGCAAGTCTTTCTGGGGAAATGTATGATATCTCACTGCGATCGCCAAACCGCCTGCCATACGTGGCGATTACGGCATTATTCCTCATATGGCGAACAGAAATGAGCCCTAGTCATGGCAGCTCTGTTACCCTATGGGCTAATTTTGGTGGCAGGCTCGGTAGCAGTGAAATACGGGGTGCGAAGAACCTCTAACAGCGATCCAGCTACTAAACAAAATGACCCTTGGCCTTGGTAGCACACAGCATTTGGAAACTCAGGACTGATGAGAAGATCATCGAGCTAGAAGATGTATTAAGCAAAATCCGCCGGGTAATTGTAGGATTATCAGAAACCTGCTCTTCTACGTTGGAAAGATCACCCGTCCTAAGGCGATATTGAGTTTATCGATCGTAAGTCTCTCGTGTACAACGTGGAAAGGATCGAGAGTTTGTCAACAAGCGTAACGTACCCTAATTACCAAGAAGTGTTCTTTGAAGGTCATACAGATTTACCCACCGACTTCGGCATACTCCGACGACGAGGCGAAGACCTTTTACGAGGACATCTCGAAAGCCATACAGACGTCTAAAATGATACAACT
The DNA here is from genome assembly GCA_032191425.1 of Lymantria dispar. Taxonomy (NCBI): domain Eukaryota; kingdom Metazoa; phylum Arthropoda; class Insecta; order Lepidoptera; family Erebidae; genus Lymantria; species Lymantria dispar. Next base: position 13,092,340 of record CM063449.1, on the reverse strand, counting down.
AATAACAGTTGTTATCAGTGATACAACTGATAATTGTTGTTATCTGTGATACAACTGATAACAGCTGTTATTAGTGAGTCACCTGATAACAGTTATTTTATAACATAACATATTTGATAACAGTTGTTTTACGAGGACATCTCAAAAGCCATACACCCATCTAAAATATTACAACTGATAACCGTTGTTACCAGTGATGCAACTGATAACAGTTGTTATAAGTGTTTCAACCGATAACAGTTGTTATAAGTGATACACCCAACAACAGTTGTTATCAGTGATTCAACTGGTATCAGTTGTTATCAGTGATTCAACTGATGTCAGTTGTTATCAGTGATACAACTGATAACAGTTGTTTTACGAAGACATCTCGAAAGTCATATACGCGTCTAAAACTCACTTCACGGTGGTTATAGAAGATTTTAACGCGAAATTGTGCAAAGGGAGTGATAATGAGTTGAAGGTGGGGCAACATAGATGTGGTCAAAGAAACCACGGAGAGGGTCAGAAACTGGCTGATTTTCTGGAGAAGAAAAGCCTCTTTATAATGAATTTCTTCTTCTGGTAGTAGCCACAAGAGGAACTGGACCTGGATTAGCACCGATGGTTCAACAAAGAACGACATAGACTTCATCTTATCCGATAAACAACATATATTCAATAAACCTTTCAGTATTCAGCAGGATTAAAACTAGAAGCGATCGTTGCACTGTACAAGGCGCATTGAGTCAATCTGTTTATCTATACCAATAAATAAAATTGGAGTGTCTGTTTGTAATGTCAAAATAATAGGCTTTTTTCATGCTCACACGGTTATTTGCACGACACCTATGCCTAAAATAGCAATTAAAAATTTTTTGTCTATCTGTTTGTCTGTCTGTCTGTCTGTTTGTTCCGGGTAATCTTCAAAACGGCTGGACCAATTTCAAAAATTCTTTCACCAATGGAAAGCTATAATATCAGGGCGTAAACTAAGCTATATTTTATCCCGGTATTCCCACGGGAACGGGAACTACGCGGGTAAAACGACTATAACCTTTATCCGAAGCGAAGCGAGGGCGGGTTGCTATTCAAAATATAAAAGATCTTTAATACTGATAACTATAAGAAATTGTTAGGTTAGCTAATTACGCAATAACTTAAGACAGAAGGTCCCTTAAGTAGGGACTGAATAATTAACCGACTTGGTATTGCATGGATCTCACAACATTTTATGGTAGAAGAACTCAGTGGCGAGTCTGGTTTGATTGCAAGTTTTGTTTTGATGGCATTCTATTGATACGAATATGATTTGTAAACGTGAAGAACATACATGTCACATATACCAATATTTGATTGTAAGTATGACGTAGTGGTTAAGATACCGACTTACTAAGCCAGTGTATGATCGTAGATTCGATCTCCACAAAGTGCAATAATTTATGCCACAGATTGTTTTTCCGAGTCTGGGTGTAATTTTATCTGTTAATTATATGTTTGTAAATGTTCCTTGCATTACAAGAATTAATTATGTAGTAAAGGCTGTTGTCTTTATAAAAAAATGAACCTGAAAGGGTAATCCGATGCTACCCTGTTGTCACCTCGAACTGTTAGGCGTGCTATAGTGAGACTACCCATTTATCGGCCCCTCGATGCATTTTACAGAATATAGAAGTCTAATGTACAGACATTATGTTATAAATACCACTATTGGCAGGCGTGTTAGTGATCGCAGTGTACAAGCCAATGCTACAAGTTTTACACGAGATTATTATCACCCATAATCGCTGTATCCTTTATCCCTCACCACACGGGGCACAAATATCATCATAATTATCCCAGCTCATATATGAGCCATTATTAATCTCGGATTGCCGCCATGTTAAGAGAAATTTATCGACTATTCCACGCTGGTCAGACGGATTGGTTTTTTTGGGATATGGTTTGGTTGTACGCAGAAAGGGCGACGCGCGGCCACATAACTGGGCCACTGGGCCGACCACTGATACCGAGTTCTTTGATGTCCGTGGCCAGCCCGAGACGGATTGGTGTAGGTTTTATTTCAAGTTTTCCGTCTCTTGTATAGATATACATATTATATCTCTTAGTCGTCTTTTACTACACCCATCGGCAAGAAGAGGTGCAGTATTCTTACTATGTTATAATAGTAAGTAGTAGTACGGAATACTACAGATACGGCCAATAGAAGATGGGAATCTAATAAGAATAAGATATTTTTAGCAAGAGACATAATTTGTCAAATTAAATAAGGACATAATATTTATATAAGCAACATTCACTGTGGGTCTAATGTTTAGTTTATTTATTTATGGATGAAAGGCTGTCAGTTAAATCAAATAGAAATTTCTTTTTTTTGAGGAAGTAAAGACCCGCTTTTTCGCTTGAATTAACTTTTATTATGGCTTGTCATAACAAATATAAAATCACGTTATTGCTTTATAATTTGTATTGTTCACCTTCGAATATTATTTCACTAATATGGTTTCTATCGCGATGACTTTGATATCGAAATAAGTGTTTAAAATGTTGGCATTAAGCTTTTAGGAGCTTCATTCATGCTAATGTCCAGCAATAGATGGCGAAAGTCTGATTGACAAAGCTTTCATACATTTATTTATTGGCTTGTTGACGTGATCTGTTTAACATAGGTATTTCCACGAGAATGCCAAATAGACTGATTCTATGCCAACTACCAATGGTTACCTGCGAGTTGCTGCTTTTACTTTATTACTAATCCACCTGATGGGAGCCGAGCATAACCCTCTCCATAGAACACTAAACGACTTTTAAAAATTATAAGCGTTATTGACGTTTTAAATTAGTAATTAATTTCTTTTTTGAAAACAAAAATGTGAAAATCTTACGTGTCAATACTGATGACAGCCTCCATGGAGTATTACAGGTACTGTGTACGGCAGCTTATGGGGTCGAGCGTCTTCGCTTCCGCGTCGCTCCGGACGAATCGGACGGGGCGTGATCAAAAAGAAGGGGTTTTTTAAAGTATTAGTATTGTTGATGCAAACGGTAAAATTTAAAATTAAAAGCATTTTTTTTTGTGGGTGGGCTGCGGTCGGCGCGTCTCCGCACCACTCCGTCCGGGGCGACAGAGGGGCTTAAGCACGCAACTCCCGCAGCCCACCCGAAAATCACGTCGCCTTCGTCGTTGGGCCGACCACCGGAGCAGAGTTAACTTGTCGTCAGTGGTCGGCCCGACGGAATAACCCCTACTTGGGGTAGCCTCCCATCGACCGACGTCCCCCCCTCGGGGAGGACATCGGTCTTTCCTCACGCGGTCGCCCTCTCGGCGGGGGACGGACTAATCCCCGGTCACGTCACCCGCGGCCTCGGCTAGGGCAAAATTAAAAGCATAAAAATACCTAATTTCTCATAAAGATATTCTTTAAAAAAAAGTGTGTATGTACATTGTACATATGTTCGCACGTAAGAAGTTATACTTCTTTGGCGTAATAAGAAAAAATCTTTCTAAATATTTTATCCATCGTGTTATCCTACGTTTGTAGAAAAAACACTAATAATAAAAAAAAGTATTCATATACATTGAAAGTTTTTATCATAGCGCATTATCTAGTTAACATTTGTGACGGTGTGCGCGAAAATCGTAAAAAATGTTGACTAGCTAACTTCAGGGTGTGGGTTTTCCTCCGCCGGCAACTGGGGCGGTGCAGGCGCGAGTACCTGCGCTTGATGCTATCCTAGCAGAGGCTGCGGGTGACCAGACCGGGGATGTAGTCCGTTACCCGCGGAGAGGCTGACCTCGCGACGGCGACCGACGTTCCGGGAAGGCGACGTTGATGGGAGAGGGTACTTCCTCGGGGTATTCCGTCGGGTCGACCACTGCAATTAAGGACCTCTGCACTGGTGATCGACCCAACGACGAAGGCGACGTGTTATCGGGTGGACTACGGGGCCGCACGCCGCTCCTCTGTCGCTCCGGACGAAGCCGTGCGGTGGGTGCGCTGCTCGTAGCCCATCAAAAAAAAGGGGGTTTGACGTTTGTTGGTTTGACGCTGGGCGCGCGCGTTGTAAACATTTACTCTCGTCATTTTTCCCTAGAGTGCCAAAATAACTATTACTACTATTACTAACTTCAAAAGATTAAGCAGCTCGGAACATACATCATCATTTTTCGTCTTAAACGTTCATTCTTAAGGGGAAGAACAAAGACTTGTATTACATAATAACATTTTAGCCCCTCGTAATATTCTAGGGTATATCGCATTTATTAGGGACAGCGAGAGATCATGTAATTAATATTTAATTTTAAGATTTAACTGGGTAACTTTTAGTTCTTTGTCTACTCCTATATGTTGAATGCTAACCCGCTGAAAATCGAAAGAAAATTGACCTCATATACCATGCTACTCGAACATATAGGGTCTACGTATAAAAACGTATAGGGTTCAATTTCGAATTTACCTTATGTTTTAGTGCGATATCTGTCGAGAAAGTAAGGGGTGATGACACATTGCAGTATAATCTATAACTAATATAATATAACTACTACTCGAATTAAACGTGAAATAGTGTTTTCTCCACAAAACAATATAAGTAGATGTTATCTCCGCCAGCTTTATCCTAGAAAGTTGTCCTTGTCTCCGAGACTTTTAACGAGCCAACTTTGTGAATAATTCCTTGCAACCGACGTTCAGTTGAAAGGAACTTGTAGAACTATTTATTACCACTTATACATTAACTCATCTGCAGCTTAATGTCAAGTAAGTTCTTATATAAAAATGATAAATAATAAGATATTATGATTTATTTGTTTCAGAGGTATAAATGTACGATCAAGATTGAATTATAAGCCTCCATCCGACGTTCTCGTCATGTCATCGACGAAGAGGACGACATCATCACACTCGCTCAACGTAGAGCCTACACGGTCCGCGAGGCCATTACATATAAATACTCGCGGATCTGCCCTCGCCATCGAGGTGCGAAACCGCGCGGCGCAAAAGTCATTAACCAAAACGTGGGCACGCCCACTTTGCCTCCAGCGACGCCACAAGCCGCGGTCCGCTCTCCACAAGGGGAGCCCTTGGGCGATGTCGCTTAGTATACTTTCACAGGGTTGAGAGCCCTCAGCGCAATCCATAGTCCGCGTCAAGCTGTAAAAGCCATCTGCGGCTAACAGCCGTACACACACACAGAAAAAAAGAAAGAAAAATGGAATTATAAGTCAGGTCGTCGTGGTAGTCATCTCAACTCATACATGTTCCTCTGCCGGACTAAAGTCTCCTCCCCAATAGGAGGGAAATTAACCTACTATACTATGGTGGTTAGACATGTTGGTATAGGGCTTTATTTCGAGTTTTCCTTCTCTTGCAGAGATGTTATGTGCATACTATAGTCATCCGCTTAGTCATCCTTTACGACATCCACTGGCAAGATAAGATGTGGATATAGTCTTTTTAAATTGTTATTTTTAGATAATCAAATTAATTGTTTGATCTTAAATTAAAATAAGTAATTTTTTCTTACAATTATCTGGTTTTGATCTATCGGCAGCGATATAGCGTTAACACCTCAAGCGACCATGTCTATGACGAATTACTTAAATTTACTCCTCATCCAAACCTGCGTATGGAAGATTTCACTTCAATAATACTTTCAATTTTATATGTCATACCATAGTAACAAATTACTTTTGTAATGCATTTATACAAACGTAAAATATTACTCTAAACGGGAGATCTGTGTTATATCTGCGCGGTTAATTTACCCACATTCGGAATTTGTGTAAAACGTGGTGATGATTTTTCTTAGTTTCGTTAAAAAATTAGGTTTCAGTAGCATATAACTTTTGATATCACTTTTTAATACGACTGGAAAAGTAGTGCACATACTGATACTATAAATGAACAACATATTTTATAATAAAAATGACATACACATATAGCTATATACTTTAATAAACTTACATTCTTCGAAGTTGATTCACTCGAGATATTCAATTACCAACAATCATTGCGTCTTAACATGTATTTGTTTAATAAAATTATTTTGTTTAGTGATATTAATTTTTTCCTTCTTAAGATGGAAAATAATATTTTAAATGGAATCTTCAGCATTCATTTTGAGGGAGGCATTTACTATAGATAAAAATAAAAGCAAATTATTTATCCTTACTAATATTATAAATGTGAAAGTAAGTTTCTTTGTTACGCTTTTTACCGTTTAAACCACCGAACCGATTTCAAAAATTATTTCACCGATGGAAAGCTATAATATCAGGGAATAACATAGGCTATATTTTATCTAGATATTCCCATGGGAACGGGAACTACGTGGGTAAGGCGACTGAAACCGAAGCGATGGGAGGGCGGGTTGCTAGTTATATATAAACTCTACGGAAGCACTTATTGTGCATTTTACATTTTGTTCGAAATCTATCCCATACAGTCTACTATTAATCTAGCATCAGATCATAATGCTGTCGCAAGCTGAGGACCGCCGGCAATATACATTTATTAAGTGCCTCCTTTTAAATAAAATTATGTACAACTTCTTTAATAAGTTATATCCAGTGTGATGCTCTTCGAATGAGAATATATACCAATATATTTTTTCAATATAATAACAAAAAATATATCTGGACGAGATATTACAAGCGGCAGCGCTCACGAGAACATAGTTTACTAACTAGAACAGAGTTTACTAGAATAGTCATCCATAATCAACCACATTGGAGAGAAGTGAGAGAACCGCTCCACGTAACTACTGCAAATAGAGATATTTTATAGCGAGTATAACTATATACAAAGATAAAAAAATAAAACGAATAACAAAGACGCTCAGATGTACAATTCCAATAATAATAATAATGAAAAACAACTGTTACTTTCCATTGAGAAATAATATTTTAACATGATATCATTGTTAATTTTAACAAATAAACACGTAAAAATCACCCTACAGATAAGAGACATCAAAAAATGTAAGAATAATTCTTTCATTTCCAGAAATAACGAGACTGTGCATTAAGTCGTTGAGATCGTTTAATGCCGGTACTATTGCGTGCGACACTGTAGAGGTACAACCAACAACACCTCTATTGTTACCAACTTCACCTCGAAGGAAAGGCACTTTGTCATACCCACCTTTATTACGGAACTAATGCTTCTTAATGCGCCCTGTGTACCTAAGAGCTCGGAAATGGGTGGCGTCGTTTGTGATTTCATGTTTATTTTTTTGCTTTGTCGTTTTAAAGTGAATAAAAGCTCCCAAGTAAGATGCAAACGTCACAGAGGTGGAAAATTTGAATACGTAATAATGAATGTAGAATAAAGTACTTTAGCTCGTCAAACATTTTTAGCGCATAGATATTTTTCGAGGTGATCTGTAATTTTGAAATCAGAACTTTTTTTATTTTTTATTGCATACGGTGGCAAACGAGTATACAGTACACACATCATGCGAGGAATAATTTTAAAAGAAATAAAATACTAACACAAATATTTTCAATGACTAACAATTAATATTGGTAGAACCACACTGTTGATAGTTATCTGTCTACAGCTGCGGGCTGGTCCGTCACATGTAGTAGGTACCACACTCCTTTTTTTTTTGGGGTGGGCTGCGGGAGGCGCGCTCCTCGCACCACTCCGTCCGGGGCGACAGAGGGTCCGTAAGCAAGCACACCCGCAACCCATCCGAACACCACGTCGCCTTCGTCGTTGGGCCGACCACCAGAGTAGGGTTACTTGTCATCAGTGGTCGGCCTGACGGAATACTCCCTACTTGGGGTACCCTCTCGTCCCCCCCTCGGGGTGGACGTCGGTCTTTCCTCACGCGGTTGACCTCTCGGCGGGTGACGGACTAACTCCCCGATCACGTCACCAGCCTCGGCTAGGGCAGCATGACGCGCAATGTAGTACCACACTCTCGCAGAAAATCGATGTCCGAGTAGTAGTAATTTGTTACTGCGCTTCGTTCGGTGAGTGAGAGAGTCAGAAGCCCAACTTTCTAAAGGCGTTTGCGTGTGGTGGGTTCTAGTATCACCGAACCTCATTGCATGCATTCACACTCCCTTCACTTTCTTCACGGTAGGCAGCGGTCTTGCAAAGGTCCATGAGCAGCAGTAACACTTATCATCAGTGTACTGTTTGCTCGTTTGCCGCAGTTAGAATTTAAAAAATAAAAATAAAAAAAAAAATGAGTTTTTGCGTGCCATATGAAGCGTATTTTTTTTTTGGTTTTCAAAAGTATTGAATCCTACTAATATTATAAACACGAAAGTTTGTATGTAAGGATGTTAAGATGTTAAGATGTTTGTTGCTCTTTCACGCAAAAACTACTGAATGGATTTTGATGAAACTTCACAATAATACAGCTTACATATCAGAATAACACATAGACTATAATTTATTTTGATATTCCTTCGGGAAGAGGATCTTTGCGGGTGAAACCGCAGGGCGCTGCTAGTCTTCTATAATAAAGCTTTGTGTATTTGTGAAGTAATGAGATTGAGCAATGGTTTTACTATCATTTAAATAGCTTCAGCTATAACTAGCAATCACAAAAGCAATGTCACTGCAATACTATAAGCCTCTCATTAAATAGAGAAGGATTCATTTAGTGTATTTAGCGGAGATAATTGCATTTCAACTACGTAAATCTAAGATAATGAGACAAGTTGCAGTGAGGAATCTGGGCCAAACATTTGGAATACTTTGGGGATATTAAGCGTCCATAATAGTCGTTTTGGACGTAGAAACGCTTAAACTTTAGCTACTAACCCCTTGTAAAGGATTAAAGTATTGCACATATGTTTCGAAACGTTATAGAAGATTCGATGTATTTTCATGTCACAAGTTTCACGTAAGGTATTAAACTTTGTCCCATCATAGCTATAATACTGGTGTGATTTTTGTTAATGCTATTCTTGTAAAAACAAATGCGTTTTTGCTCGACTTGACGAGGGCGCCGCACTGCCATGCGCCCAGATTGTGTCTAAATATATAAAGATATATAAAATCACTAGCTTCTGCCCGCGACTTCGTCCGCGGAAAATTTCTTGTTTTAACATAAGATTACACTCGATTGATATTACTGTATTTAATTTTATTAGTAAAATATTTTTTGGAATCAGATCAGTAACTTAAAAGATTACCGAAGTTCTATTTTCTGCTCAAGGTAACTTAACCCTTAGTTGCCTTTTACTTATTTTATTTATTTGTTTAAGTTAGGTATCTATTTAATTTAAAGCTTCTCTATATACAATGTTTGAGGTTGTTTTATTTTCCGGTAACAGAATAATCTGCCTTTCGGATGATCCCACTCTTGATAGACCAACATATAATTGCCCATGGGAAAAACATTCTTTTCGTAGGTCAATGCCAACCAAAGAGAATGTTTGTCCCTGGGACTTATTAATAGTCAGGGCAAATGATTGCGCACGTTCAGCGCTAGTTTCTCGAGCACGGGCCCGCGTCGTCCTCACATTTTGGCTTGCGAGGCGCTGTGAGCGCTCGGAGCTAGATTCTCTAGCGCGTGCTTGCGAAATATATTCTCTATTTCTCGAGAGGCGTTGCTCATTTTCAGGGGCAGATTCTTCCGTACGGCGTACTCGAGCGGCTCTTGTCTGTGATGTCTGCCGAGACAGTTGAGATTTCCTTTTAGGCATGCTCTCAACAAACCACGCACAGACTTGAAAACAATTATGAACAAAGGGAGAGCGACTCGAACACCGTCCGCCTTTACAAAACAAAACAATCGTAATATCGAATAACTCGTGTCGATTATTACGATAGAACGAAGTACGAAACTACGAACATACAAAACAAACGTACAACGAAATTACGATATTTTCGATTATGAGGTATCTATCAACAACAACAACCATGCGAACGAAACAACCGAAACCAATAACCAACTGACATGTAATTTTTAGAACTCCAACTAACGACAACGTGGGCATAATAATTCGAGAGGGTCATCAATCCACGGAAAGTCTTAACACCGCGATTCAGAAAAATGACGTCATTGCAGAACGCCATCTATGGGCAAATAGGTAAAACGTCTGCACAATGAAAGTTATGCTAGGGTCATTTTGCGTTTTAGTAATTTTATATTATCTCCGAAACTGTATGACCAATTGATATACTGTAAATGGCAAATCTTATCTGTATGATGTTCTTGTGATACTGAAATAATTTATTGTCATAAGAATTAATATTTTGTTGCTCAAATAATCAACCAAACGTAACAATGCCGAAAAAAAAATTTTTTAATGCAATAATAGAAGTATAAAAGATAAAATATAAAAGATAGAGATATGGTATCGCTGACTTTTTTGTAGAAATAATTAAGATGAACCAGGTAGCCATACATTCTTTTTAATTTTAAGCAACTGTTTAGGCAGCGCACGCAAATAATTCTGTTTTACGAGGTATTTTTTTCCGACTTGCCAGACAAAAGTTGTGATAGCTCGGTTAATATACATGTTATAGAAACAATTTATAGCCTATAGCACTCAGGAATAATGTAGCTTTCTGCCAGTTAAAATAAAATTAGAATTAGATTATGAGTTCCAGAGATTACCCCCTGCATACAAACTTACAAATTTTACCTCTTTATAATATTAGTATAGATTTCAGTTCATATACGTGCCACTGTTGGATTCAAGCCTCCTCTATAATAGGAGGCAAATTGACCTAGTACACAACGTAGGTCAGACGTTTTGGTATAGGATTTTATTTCGAGTTTTCCATTCTGGTAGAGATGTTATATGCATTTTTAGTCCCTTCATACTTTTTTTACCTAGGGATGTGAAAAATAATCGATTTTTATAATAATCGATTATTACAAAAAAATAATCGATTAATAATCGATTTTTACAAAAAAATAATCGATTAATAATCGATTTTTACAAAAAAATAATCGATTAATAATCGATTTTTACAAGCGATTATCAAAATAATAAAAATCGATTATTAATCAATTTTTTATTATTCGAAATTCGATTGAAATTAATCGATTATTCACTGTCAGATTTCATAAAAAAGATCATCACGATTGTTTCACACTATATTAGAAAATTAAGCTCACATTGCCTAAAAAAAAATTGTCATCATAATCCTGTTGGGAGAAAAAATCGATTATTATATAATCGATTATTTATTTTTAATTAATCTATTATTCTAAAATCGATTTATTTTAAAGAACAAAAATTCGATTATTTAAAAAATTGATTATTTTCCCTCCAAGTCACATCCCTATTTTTACCCTTTTACGACACCCTCTTGGGCAAGGGTAGCAAGGGAAGAGGTGGTGAATTGAATTATTACTCCGTCACCAAACGGAAAAAGCCTATAAACCCTACACCAAAATAAAACTATCTCGATGTAAAACCCTATAACAACACATCTGACTAGCGTAGTATATTAAATCAATTTCTCTGCCGTTTTAGAGAAGGCTTAAGCCCAGCTATGGAACATAATTATGTGAGCTGAGATAACGATGATAACATATCGATTGTTAAACGTTAACCTTTTATGATAAGATGTACACTGTAGCCCTATTACAATTAAAGATCAGTCACAGAAACAAACAAATTCGTGTAAATAGTTCGCATCCAGTCCTCTAATAGAATTTTATAACCCTCGAGGAAAAGAAAATAATTTTAAATAAAATTGTGCCCAAGGCATTTTCTTTCTCACATTTCTCGGCCTTAGCCCAGAGATTTGATTTAATAGAATTCTAAAGGGCTTAAATTAAGACAGCGGCACATCATTAGGCGAGTTAATGAGTCTACACTTAGCCTAGTTACAAATTAAGGCCAATCGCAGTCTAAGTACATTGTGGGAAATATTATAGCAATTCTACGAAATTTACTTTAAGTGTAAGTATAAATTTATTTATATAAAAAATCCTGCTATGGCTGTTTTGGAATACAATGTAATATCATACCATTTTCACCAATGTCGTAGAGTAAGTCAATTTCGTACTATTGTGAAGGAGACTTGTATCCGATTGTGCATTTCTTCTCTTCTTCTCCTGGCCGGAATTTCTCCGTGGGACCTGGAGGCGGAGATGCTCGCCAAGCTTTACCGGCGGGTGTCGGAGAAGCGAGCCGAAGGCGGCATAGTCTCGACTCAAGGAGATTGCCGCCTGGCGTGTCGACGTCGGCCGAGACGTCTTTGCCCGTTGGGCAGTCTGGCTGGAGTGGCCTCGGTACGATATCAGGACCATCGAGGCCTTCCGGCCGGTGCTGATGGAGTGGTTAGGTCGGTGGCATGAGCTGCTTTCCTTCAGACTGGTGCAGATCTTGACGGGGCACGGTTGCCTTGGCAAGTACTTGTACACGGTCGTGAGGAGGCAGGGCACACCGTCCTGCCACCACTGCAATTGCGACAAATACACGGTGCAGCACACGCTCGAGGTGTGTGCCGCGTGGGCAGAGCAGCGCCGTGAACTCGTCGCAATCATCTGTGCCAATCTGACGTTGCCGCCAAAGAGATGCTCGACAGAGTCAGGAACTGGGACGCGGTCGGCATCTTCTGTGAGGCCGTCATCTCGCGGAAGGAGGCTGCGGATCATGCGCGAGAGGAAATCTTCTACCGTGACACGGTCTGCTGCCAGCGACTCGGGGGGGCGCAGGCGCGAGTACCTGCGCCTGATGCCGCCCTAGCCGAGGCCGTGGGTGACCGGCCCGGAGACTTTAGTCCGTTACCCACAGAGAAGGCATTGACATCATATTCAATGATATCAGCAGCATTTCTCAACTAGTGGGATCGCGAATGAACATGAATAAAACGAAAGTCATGTAAAATGCCTATGTTATCTTTCATCGTACCGATCCTACTTGGGAATGCAATTCTCTAAGTTATCGATCGTTTTGATTACCTAGGATAAACATTCCAATTAGGTAGATCCAATTTCGAGAAAGACGTCAGCTGACGAATCCAACTCAACTGGGCAACATTCGAAAAACTTAAGAAAATCTTCTTGTCTAAAATTCTAGTGTCTAAAAACAAAGGTTTATATTATATCCAATCTACATTATCAGCTATAACGTACGGCACTGAAACTTGGTTACTAAATGTCGGGCTCATAAAAAGATTCAAAGTTGCTCAACATGCTATGAAGAGATTTATGCTCCGTATGTATCTACGTGATAAAATTCGGATTATGAATATTCGTAAAAGAACGAGCGACATAGATGAATTTGTACATTGAAGTGGCAATGGGTAGGTCACATCGCTCGTCGAATCGACAACCATTGTGGAAGAAAAGCTCTCGAGTAGCGACTGCGAATTGGACGAAGCAGCGTAGGATGAGACTAGGTGGACTGACGACATTTTAAAAGTCGCAGGGAGCCGTTGAATGTAGGTGGCACAAGACCGTTCTGAGTGTTATTTTCGTGGGGAGGCCTATGCCCATCAATGGACGTCTCAGGCCTAATAAATTAATGGACTCTGTCGTCATATCGGTGTAGTAAAAAGAAATCCATTATTTTTGCATGAAATTGAAAGCTTTAATTACCATAGTTAGAATGATTCGATTAGGGTTCAATATGCATCGTTTTGTTCGATAACTTGTTACCATTTTGAAGATAATATCATTATGCCTATTGGAGACGTCAGTATTTTATATTTTTTGAGCCTTCGATAGCTCAGTGGTTTTGAGGCTATGGCTGTCGCATGCTAAGAGTTGTCCGGCACTAGATATTCTGTGCTTTCTTCTTTGGACGAGCCCGCCAACTTCTCAACAACTACGAGCAACAGGAAGTCTCCTTTGCGGGTGTTATAGGTATCTTATTAATTGGCAGGTAACACACATGACACTATGTGGATCCGGAAGGTAATCGATCTCGGAGAATTCAGGGAGAATAAAATAGCGAGTGATACATATATGTTACGGTAATAAAAATTATGCAATCACTTTCGTGTTTCAAGTGCGAGAACTGATTTTTAAATGACGGCCATTTGCACACTACTATTGGCTGAATTCGAATGTAGTATTATCACACACATCAAATAAGACGCGGCAGCCAACTTAACTTATTTTATACTGGCGCGTCCACCTCTCTTATAGAAGCCCTTGTCCCTGTTGGTAAAAAATTGAGACAGTCGAGCTGCCTCCAGAATTTCAATAAGCATTTAAAATGAGAACTTCGAAAATGCGATAATAGAAATTCATTTAAAGCGAAATACGTGTTGAATCTATATTCGAAGTGTTGCTAAAAATGGCAAAAAAATTCTGGAGACAGCATAGAAGTAGGAAGTTTTCCTTATCTCCCATTTCACCTTGAGCCTTTCTCAAATTCCTTACTTTCTTGCTGTGCGGTATATTGATTAACCGTGTGAAAATGAAGGGTTTTCCTTCCTTTCCACCATTTTAATATAATAATGGTTGCCGCTATGTAACGAATAATTAACTTAAAACGTTATAAAAATAAAATACAGCATATGGTAGTTGTAATATTTTCAAAAGCTTACTAAAACTCATTAGTAAAGCGTTCGTATTACAATAGTAACAGTGAGTTACGTTCCCATTAAATCTGCAGTTTACAACGCGATAACGTCTTCGCACATGTAATGTTGCATATCATGTTAGCACTAAACTTCGTGCAGACGCTTCACGAATATTGAGCTTGCTTTACGGGAATGTATTACTAGCAATCTCTATTAAAATGACAGTAAACTGATAATTTAATCGAATATTAAAATAATTATTTCACGTTTTAGAAATCTTAATAAGTTGTAAAACTCCCGTGTGGTGACGGAGTAGGAATTACCGTTCACAACTTAATGACTTGACAAAGGGATATAATATTCAAGTAACATAATTGCAAGTGAAGGAAAATTCGAAATAAGACTTTATATTAACATGACTTACTACACACTTGTGCTGTGTGGTAGCGGCTTCGAATACTACCAACCCTCGCTTTGCTCGTGGGTGTCGTAAAAGACGACTAAGAGCCCTAGATTGACCCGGACCAACTCCATCTGGTACCATTTGGGTCAACGATTACATTCCCAAGGAGGGTTGACGTCAGGCAGGCGGCCGGTCATAAAAGTCATTGCCGAAATTTTTTGCAATATGTCAAAACAGATGACATATTGCGTCGACCCCAAGTAATTGGGATAAGAGCAAGATGATGATGATGATGATTAACATGTCTTACTAACACGATAGTTGACTTTCTATTCTGGAGAAGCTTTGAGCCCAGCAGTCAGACGATATATGAGCTGAGATGAAGCTATTGAATTAAGAAAAGAAATATATTAAGAAAACGTCAATGAAACATTATTTTATATGTGGTGTTATTTAACTATAACGAATAAAAAATTCTTATTGTAGCAATACAATTCAAAGGGCTTTTCTTATTCTTTTGTGGAGAAGGCTAGAACCCAGCAGTGGAAGGTATACGAGCCGAAATGCAAGAATATATAACATTTTATCGCCCAATGATGTAAGGCATGAACTTTTAATTATTTAAAATGTAAATATTTTAACACCCTTGCTTATTTTCAATAGATTAAAAATGGGATGCGACTACAGTGTACATGGTTATATACTTATTCACTATATTATTAAGTTTGAGAAATAAATGGATCCCAAACTTTGCAATCAGAATTCTGAATTATTAAATCTTTGCAAGCAATATGCTATTCAATAAATTAATTACCATTTCATTCGAAATCTGACGTCGTTGAATCTACGGTCGATCTTAATATCATTCGGCTTAAACTTGTTCGGACTAAACGAGATTAAGCAGTTTGTGAATTAGTGCTAAAGCTGGAGTTAACTACACAACCCATAGATTTCCTTACTCATTTAACTTCGTCGGACTCTTAGCGATGATTCACGATAAGCTGAGCTAGAACGGTAACTTAATAGTACTTTTAAAATAAATGGATGTATTTCTCTGGGAGACATATTTGTTATCTATGTACTAACTTTTTTTTTTTTTTTTATAGTAGATATAGTAGTAGTTGTAGTTCGTTCTTTTTTTTATTCATGGTTTGGTCATGCTCACTGAATAAGGTTCTGCTTGCGGTAGCTATGTGGGGCGGGTCGCTCCCTTCCCTCTAATTTGGTTGAGGAGAGTGATGGCTGCTCTAGTAGTTAACTCGTGATCGGGTGCTGCTTGTGGGATCTGGTCCAGCCATATTTTCTTCCTTTCTTTATGCTTTAATTTTTTTTTTGTCTTGCATTAAATCTTGAAAATTTATACATATATTTAATTTCGAAGGGCATCACACTGGAGCTAATATATGTTGTACTTAAGCATAATATTATGTATACATATTTAAAAGATTAAGAAAAAAATGACTGCCCGCTGAGTTTCTTCTGCTGGATCTTCTCAGTTTGTGGCCGCGTTCCGATCCGGTGGTAGATTATTGTATTGTATTCAAAACTGTAATTTGACAATATGGAAGTGCCCTTAAGGGGCCTATACATAATAAATGATTTGATTTGACTTCAATGTTTAATATCAAACGTGCCCATACAATACAATGTACAATATCATAGAATAAATTCATATCTTCAGTTATAGTGTATATATCACATATTCTTCATCACTTTTTTTAGAGTTCAGATTATAGGTCGTTATTGGATTTCACATATCCACGCAAGATAACTGCTAAGCAGAAAATGGCGACCTCATACCATTTCCTGACCTGTCGATTATGATCTTAGTGATGTTTGGCAGCTTCAGAAGTGATGCTTACGATGAATTCACGGCGCTGCTCTACCCAGGCCACTAGACCTCAAATATATGTCTGCTGTGTCCTAGCTGGAACCATAATTGTGGGAGGGCTCCGTGTATTTCCACCTTTAAGTCCCACGGGAAAGTTCTGGCCAAGAAGCTAAATGATGTATCTGTTGACGGGCCTAAACATACTACTGTTATCTGTGATTGCCTCTGCCACACATGATTTCTTCGCGCACGAAGTGACGGTCAAAAGCTAGAGTTGAATAATTGAACTAAAATTGTTGATCGACAGAATATATAAATATCCAGTTTGTACTTCTTATGCCGGTGAATAGCTGTAACTAATCAACGTGACATTTAGCAAAATCATTCCGCGATAGGACCATTTTACGCAACCAATAGATTATTCTACTTAGTACTTAGAGATGACGTGTATACTTAGTTATAAACACTTGAAATATCTACCGACATATTTGTAGATTGTAGAGACTTCATATGAGAGTTAAATTCCACGAGGCTCAGAGAATGGATTTTCTGAGCACGTTTTATTGGTATAATACCTTTTTTATATATAAGCTTCAAAATGTGATGGAATTTGGCCTGATCGGACAAATTTAGCATAAAATTAGGCTCTTATAGAAATATAGCTATAGTGGTATATATAGCGAAATTTACTACTATTAAACGAAGCCTAATAGTAAGACGTATTGAAACTAGAGAAGAGTCAGAATCATTAAAACCTTTTTATAAAATAACTAGCAACCCGCCCTCGCTTCGCTTCGGTTTCAGTCGCTTTACCCGCGGCGTAGGTTCCGTTCCTGTGGGAATACCGGGATAAAATATAGCCTATGTTACTCCCTGATATTATAGCTTTCCATTGGCGAAAGAAATTTAAAATCAGTTCGGTGGTTTAAGCGTGAAAGCATTACAAACAAACAAACAATCCTTACTTTCGTCATTTATAATATTAGTATGGATAAAATTCAATCCGCACGCCTCCTAGTGTGATAAAAGATTGCGAATATAATGTATACTAGCTATTTCCTTACTGAGGAGAGATAAAAATCGTTTAAGGGAGTACTGAGGCGGTACGGTGGTGGTGCTAAGGTAGTACTGAGGTAGTATCAAGGTAGCACTGATGTAGTACTGAGGCAATACTAAGGTTGTACTGAGGAAGTACTGAGGCAGTGCTCAGGTAGTTCTGAGGTAGTACTGATTTAGTACTGAAGTAGTACTAAGATAGTAGTACTATAAGAGACTCATAATATCTAAAGCAGTTATAAATTTGCTTGCAAAAATAGGCAGCATTATCTTGCCTTCGTGGAGTAGCTCATATGTGTAGGCCGATATATGGATTAATGGATTTCCAAAAATAAAATAAGAAATGAATATTAAACAAGTCAAAATAAAGATAGAACGTTGAAAATAATTATGTCTATATTAAAACAATCATTTTCCTTTGTGACACTTGATCTCAGAACAAATTAGATTTGGTATTGAGTTGCCACTTAAATTAAATGCTTGAAGATTATTAAGAGAGTCAATAATTAAATGGAGATAAGGAAAATTCAATCATTAATATTATATTGAACCGTTGGTCCCGCACTTAATTTCTTTGCGAAATTTAGTTTGCTCAATGTCTATGCGAGTAAAGAAATATAGATTATCTATCACTTATGTCAACGTATACATTTTCATTATACCTAGCGAAACAAATAGATACCGTTTTATGTAAAATGGAGTACCTGATACAGTAAGACTTTTTATAAATCAACTTAAAAGTTCCTGAGCTAGGACATTCAAACAAGCACATAATAATTTAAATCATCCTTGAATGCACCACATAAAACAATGACCAAACTCCGTGACCGTGTAATACAAGACTTCCCTTATATATGTACATACTAGTGCACGCAGACGCACTCACATATAACATAACAATATACATATATAAGACACACACACACACACACACACACACACACATACTAGCTGATCCAACAGACGTTGTTCTGTTTAAATAAAATAAAAGGAATGCTCCTTAAAAGCGACAGCAGCACCACCTACCGAGTCCAATTGCGAATCTAAACCATCCTCGAATCTCCTTAAACACATAAAAAAAATTCATCAACCTTGGTCCAGTCCAACATCGGTTTAGGAGGAGTTCAGTGACATACACACGTACGCAAGAAATATATGTATATATATAGATAAAGATGTAAATAACGATGCCGGCATTTCTTCCGCAACTCAAATACATTTCACTGTACGGCTTTTCTATACCAATAAATAAAATTGGAGTGTCTATTTGTAATGTCAAAATAACAGGCTTTTTTCATGCTCACACGGTTATTTGCACGATACCTATGCCTAAAATAGCAATAAAAAAATGTTTGTCTGTCTGTCTGTCTGTCTGTTTGTTCCGGGTAATCTTCAAAACGGCTGGACCGATTTCAAAAATTCTTTCACCAATGGAAAGCTATAATATCAGGGCGTAAACTAGGCTATATTTTATCCCGGTATTCCCACGGGAACGGGAACTACGCGGGTAAAATGACTATAACCTATAACCGAAGCGAAGCGAGGGCGGGTTGCTAGTTTAAAATAAGAAACAATTTCACTTATAATATAACGTCGGGCAGGTAGTTTGGTTGGTTGTTTGGTTTGGTTTGGTTATAGTATTTCAGTTCTGGTTTCCTTTCTCTTAAGATGTTTTCTGCTTTAATTTATTAGTACTATTATATGATATTCTTTAGTATTCTTATACGGTACGAACACACTGTCAATAGTCTTCTGTCTACACTCAGGAGCTAGTCCATCTACACTCTTGCAGGAAACTGACGTCTGAGTAGTAGCAATCTTTTACTGCACTTCGTTCGGTGAGCAAAAGGCGGCTGTCCAATTTTCTGAGTGGGTTTTGCTGATGACTTTAGTATCAACCAGCTTCACTGAAGCATTCACACTATTTCGAATTTCTTCATGGTAGGCGGCACCTTAACAGAGATTCTCCTAGTGGTAGGACCACACTGTCGACAGTTATCTGTCTACAGCCGCGGGCCGTTCCGTTCGGGGTAGTACCACGCTCTCGCAGAAAATCGATGTCTGAGTAGTAGCAATTTGTTACTGCACTTCGTTCGGTGAGTGAGAAAGCTGGAAGCCCAATTTTCTGAGGGTGTTTGCGTGTGGAGGGTTTTGGTGGTTGATGCCTTTGGTATCACCGAGCCTCAATGCACTCATTCACACTCCCTTCACTTTCTTCATGGTAGGCAGCAGCCTTGTAAAGGTCCATGAGCGGCAGCAATATTTACCATCAAAGATACAAAGATATTGCAGAAACTGTGTTTTACATGAGTGTTTACAACATTTTGGTATCAACAACTGACCCGGTCGGGCATTGCAATAATCGTTAATTCTATAATTTATTAATACATATTAAAATAGATTCGGTAATTTATCTTTATATAACATAATACACTGAAATTACTACATTTTCTTGGCAAAGTATTCTTTTAAATCATAAAATACATTTTCAATCAGCCATTTTTTAAAGTGTTTTTGTAAAACTTATCTTCAAGTTTTTTTACATGACTAGGTAAATGGTTGTAGACCGTTATAGCAGAAATATATGCACTTTTATTAAAAATTGTATTTTTTATTCTTGGAACATTTAAGTTATACCTATATTGACTACGTACATTTAGTTAGAATCAATCTTGAAATTAAAAAATTGATGATTTTTTGTGACAAATAGGCATAGGCATCAGGTGTACTGTTTGCTCGTTTGCCACTGCTAGCAATATAAAAAAAAGGATTCAAGGGCAGTATCACTTACCATCAAGTGTGCTGATTGGTCCTTTGCCACTAATAATGCTAAAAAAATACCATTCGAGAGTACATTAAATTAATACAAGATCTCTCATTCACGTAAAAGACAAAAGAGTTGTATCTAACAAACAAAAAATAACTGTACAGAAGGAATACGTATTTACATTTCAAATTTAATATCACTTTACATCTGACAAATGAAGTCCGCACCAAGTGATTGTTTTCTGGAAATTAAAGCACAATGTGATAACATCTTGTCATAAAAAATGTTTAAAAAAAATTTTATGTGACAATAAACTCGGTAAGAAAATTAAAAAGAAAATATTGTTGTTGTTGTTTTTATTACAGTTTACGACAGAAGAGGTAATGGTCCATCTGACATTAACAAGTGAGAATTCTATTATTAATATTCATTCATCTCATCATCATCTCAGCCCATACATGTTCCACTGTTGGGCTCGGGTCTCCTCCACTATTGGAGGGAAATTGACCTACTATACCACGCTGGTCAGACGTTTTGGTATAGGGTTTTGTTACGAGTTTGCCTTCTTTTGCATAGATATTATATACATATCCCTTAGTCGTCTTCTACGACAATATTAATTAATATACATATATTTTATTGTAATCATTATTCAGTGAGGTAACGGAGTAAGAATACTATTCACCACCCCCTCTCTTACCCGTGGGTGTCGTAAAAGGCGACTAAGGGATATAATACGCGTAAAATATCTATGTAGGAGAAAGACAACTCAAAACAAAACCCTATACCAACATGTTTAACCAGCGTGGTACCTATAGTAGCTCAATTTCCCTCCCATAGTGGAGGAGGCTCGAGCCCAGCAGTGGGACGTATATGAGCCGAAATAATGAATGATAATGACTTGTAAGCTGCATCCACTCCTAGTGTGTAATGATTTTAAACAAATTAAATTTGCATTATAACTACAAAGACTATAGTTCTATACTATAAGACTATAGTTTGTAACTAACTCACGTAAAACTTTATTTGGACGTTGAATTCACATTCAAAATGGTTTTCATACTTCTTAAAAGTATGATAATAAGCACTGTATACAAAATTTCACTATAAATTCAAGAAGTGTCGTAATTTCGTTGTATTCAAAATTGGGACGCATTGTCTCGAATGGCAATCTCTCAGTGGACCAACTTTATCCTTTGTTGCTACAATTGTCGTGAACGCTATGGTTTGAAGAGAATCCACTTAGGTTAATTCTACGATGGTTTTGAGTAATAATCGCTGCAAATTTTGTGGCCTTAGTTACATTTTCTCAATTTCCTGAGTTCTTGTTCAATTCCTAATCGAATTCGATAGCTAATGAGATTTTGGTAATGTATTAAATGGAATAAAAACAAAACAGCGATAGAGATCAATAAACGGTCTCATGCAGATGTCTCGAGTTTGATTCCTTTTTTTGGGCGACTTGTACCCTGTCCGCTAAAACCGGCGAAAGAGGCGGCGTGCAATCTCATAACCGTATGTAATATACAGCTCTATCGCCATTTGAGTGGACTATCAGTGTTGAGTTTTTCGTAGTGGGTTCAATCTCTAGGGTATAATATTATGCATTTTAAAAATAATGTGTACATTCAATTATAAATTCAAATTAACTATCGCTTGTACTACTGAACAATTAAAACCTCCCACTGGGACATCTGTGTCCCAAACAAAATATTCCCATTTATATTTGAAATTCCGAACTTGGTTCGGTAACTGTCAGCTATGAAAAAATTAAATACTTTCAAACATCCGGTCACTGTAAGTCGATTAGATTGTTGTGGCATTAATGAGGTTCTTGGAGTAACCAGTAAAGAAAAGGAAATTAAAACTCTAATATATATGTCAATGAAGCGCTAAGTATTCTTCTTTTATGCTTAAATATTTTGAGATATATTAGGTCCTTACGTATGAAATTGGCGTTTGTACGGGAGGAATACAAAGTCAATTATTTTTTGTGAAATATATTTAATTAATCAAAGTATGCACTGCTGTTATCTATGCACTTTTGCCATCTCATAGGTAGTTCATTGATACCTTTGCTATAAAAACAATGGGGGCGAGAATCAATAAACTCTTTGAAGGTTTGGACTGCCGCATCGCAGTTCAATTTTTTTCCTTGCAAGAAGTTGTCCAAATTCCGGAAAAAAATGGTAATCTATTGGAGCAAGGTCCGGGGAGTACGGTGGATGTCGTAGACATTCCAATTGTAGCTCATCTAACTTAATAGTTGTTTGTTGTGCATTGTCGTGAAGCAGCAGTGGCCTAGAGCGATTGACCAATCTCGGTTGTTTAGGCTGCTAATGCTAAAAATAATAGTTCTTCCTTCGTGGTTTATGACAATAGATATCTGCCGTAATCATTTGGTCAGATTTTGAAGAAACTGTAGCGAATGAAACCAGCGTTAGTCCACCAAACACTCACACGTAACTTTTTCTGAGTCAATTATCGTTTAGGGCAGGATTTGGCTGGGCCTCCAGGGTTCAGCCATTGCCACGAGCGCTTCCGATTATGGTACAGTATTCAATTTTCCTCACAAGTAATGATTTGATTTAAAACCCCTTCATTATTGTGTCGGTTGAGTAAAGTAACACAGCAGTCGACGCGTGTTTGCAAGTACGATTCACTCAATTCATGAGACACCCATCCTTCAAGTTATTTTACTTGCCCGATTTACTTCAAATAGATTAATACAGTTTTGTCACTTACCCCGAAGCTTGCAGCTATCTCGGAAGTGCTTTGTGATGGATCCGCTTCCACCCATAGCCTTTAATTCTTCATTTTCCACTTTGGTCTCCGGCCGTCCACGGGATTGGTTCTGAAGGTCGAAATTTCCAGAACGAAAAAGTTGAAATCAAAAACGTACTGTGCTTTATTTTGCGACACCAGCGCCGTACATATCATTAATCCTTCGAGCTGTTTCTGCAGCACTGGTGCCACGGTAGAACTCGTAATCATAAATATACCTATATTTCATGTTTTCCATTGTGCGGTAATAAGCGACGTCAAAGGAAAAATAATGAGGAAAAAACAAATGAATGACTATTTTCAAAACTCAAATGTACCAGCTAAATTAATTTATAAATTTGAATTTGAAATTCTTAACCAAAGAGGGGATATTTCAGATTAAAGTGGTCAGTACGACAAAACGCTAATTTCATATGTAACGACCTAATATATATCTCTAAATATTTAATTAAAGAAGAAGAATATTCAGCGCTTCATTGACATGTATTTTAGAGTTTTAATTTCCTTGCATCACCTATCGGGTACAATTGTGAATCTAAACCATTCTTCAATCCGCTTGAATACACACAAAAAATTTCATCAACATCGGTCCTGTCGTTTAGTAGGAGTTCAGTGACATACACACGTACAGAAATATGTATATATAAAGATATATAATGAGATGATTCATTTTGAATACAAACTTTACTGGGAGAGCTTTAAAATATTAATATGCAAGCTTTTTGTAAGTTTGTTGATTGAAGTTATGTTTAATTTTTTATCGAGACGTTATTTGCATAGTTTGCTTTCGTATGCTTTTAGAAACGTATCTGAAATTTAAACATTGTTTAATATCTTTGATTAAATGTTAGTTAAGAATGTTATTAATCTAAGGTTATTTATTAAATATCAAAAGCTTGTTTAGATAGAGATACTGAATTAAACGACATATAGATCAATAATTACGCCGTAAATCATTCAACCGAAATTCAAGTAAAATTGTAACCAATTTGAAATAATTAAAAAAATCAGCATGTATACGACTGAGAAATAATATGCATACAACATGTACGCTAGAGAAGGAAAACTCGATATACAACCTGGTCTACAGACTATTCTGACCAGCGTGGTATATCATCATCATCATTTCAGCCTATCGCCGTCCACTGCTGGACGTAGGCCTCCCTCATGTTACGCCACAAAGTGCGGTCCTGTGCCGCCTGCATCCAATGACACCCAGCAACTTTCACCAGGTTGTCGGGCCACCTAGTGGGGGGCTGTCCTACACTGCGTCGTCCAATACGTGGTCGCCATTCGAGAATCTTTCTTCCCCAGCGGTTGTCGGTTCGTCGAGCAATGTGGCCTGCCCATTGCCACTTCAGCGTGTTATTGCCCGTGTGGCTACGGGTTAAGAATACATCTGTCGTCACCCCTTACTTGCCCGTGGGAGTCGTAAAAATTGGCTGAGGGTTCACCAGGAGAGTGGGCAGCAGCTCTCTCCTGGGAAATGTAAAACATCTCACTGCAATCGCCAACCCGCCTGCCAAGCATGGCGATTACGGTAATATCCCCTTTCAAAAATGGCGTACAAAGCGTGGTACATATAGTAGATCAATTTTTAGAGTTCCGTACCCAAAGGGTAAAACCGGTACCCTATTACTAAGACTTCGCTGTCTGTCCGTCCGTCTGTCTGTCACCATGCTGTATCTCAAGAACCGGTATAGCTAGACAGTTGAAATTTTTACACAATATGTATTTCTGTTGCTGCTATAACAACAAATACTGAAAACATAATAAACTAAATATTTAAGGGGGTTCCGTATAACATACGCGATTTTTATAGATAATGGTACGGAGCCCTACGTGCGCAACTCTGACTCATACTTAGGCGGTTTTTTATTCCACAGTAGAGTAGACACAGACAGATACAATAGTAGCTGTGATGATGATGATGATGATGAGAGATTCTATGCTGTATTTAATCGAATCGTCGCGCGTCGATCGAAATCATGAGAACAAAAAGGTATATTAGTATTCTTCTAAAAACTTATATTCTTAATTTAAAGTTAAAATGCGACTTAGGATACTTTACTGCAAATTTACAATGTATCGAATAGTACTACCACAGAACTATCGTTTGAAAAGTTTATTAAGAAATCCAACGACAATTGTTTTTGAAGTTGTAACATCTTAAACAAGTTGAATGGCCCTTATTTGGAGTACTATGGTAATCCTCAATGCTCGAGTTTAAAATATATTAAGGTAATAGCAGCGGAGAATACTTCTACAAGTACACGTTAAGTAGCAACTACTAAAGGGAAAAGTAATGAAATAAACATTTTACATGAAACTTACACCCTAGGAGCGAAAGTTGTTATAGTTCGTTATTGAAACTATTCTATTCTATAGATTAAGAAAATCCTTACTAATATTATAAATGCGAAAGTAAGTTTGTTTGTTTGTTTATTTGTTTGTTACGCTTTCACTCTTACACTACTGAAAAGATTTCAAAACTTCTTTCACCAATAGAAAGATATAATATCAGGGAGTAAAATAGGCTATTTTATCGCGATATTCCCACGGGAACGGGAACCACGCGGGTGAGCGACTGAAACCGAAGCGAAGCGAGAGCGGGTTGCTAGTATTAAATAATTACAACAAGAGTGAATTACTTCTTACGGGAAGTTCTATTAAAATATATGTATTATATTTAATCTTTATTAGATTTAATCTAATAAATATATCATCTAATAATCTCATCCGTGTGGTGACGGAGTATAGTATATAAATATTGTATAGTTTGTGGAAGACTTCTTTTTTTTTTTTTTTTTTTTTTTATAGTGGGTCAATTACCCTTCCATTATGGAGGAGGCCCGAGCCCAATAGTGGGACGTATGTGGGCTGAGATGATGATGATGATATTTAATCTATCAGAAAGTTGGATATTGTTCGCATCCATGTGATGGCAGAAGTAAGAATACAGTAACCATCAGCAATATAAGATTGCCCGTGGGTGTCATAAAACATGACCAAGGGATATAATATGCATATAAACTTAAAATAAAACCCTATACTAATCCATCTGACCAGCATGGTATAGTAAGTCAACTTCTCTTCTATTGTGGAGGAGCCTCGAGCCCAGTAGTGGGACGTATACCAGCTGTGGTCACATTCATAGCCTCTTTTCAAAATTCATAGTACACATTTAAAGGTAGATCATATCTAAAGCCTGGCCTCATAGCCCAGATCATCACTCTACTTCATAGTTACACAGGATTGTTTAATAAAATCTTTCAAAGTATAGGGTACTTTCGCTTTCCACGCTCACGGCGTCCTCTTATTTTAATAAATAATTTAAACTTCAATTAAGGGCCTTTCCGCAGTCCTTAATTAGCTACATTTGAAGTAAACATTTTATGTACATAGGCAACCGATGTTTAAAAATTGTTGAAGCTAATTAATTATGACGGAGTTAGAATATTCGGAATGAGGAGTTAGTATAAATGAAATTAAATCCAATAAATTTAATAATTTCTGATGTTTATGCGAGTATTGTACATCCTTACTAATATTATATATGCGAAAGTAAGTTTGTTTGTTTGTTACGCTTTCACACTCAAACCCCCGAACCGATTAAAAAAAATCTTTCATCAATGGAAAGCTATAATATCAGGGAGTAACATAAGTTATATTTTATCCCGGCATTCCCATGGGAAGGGAAGCTACGCGGGTAAGGCGACGGAAACCGAAGCGAGGCGAGAGCGGCTTACTAGTCTATACCAATAAATAAAATTGGAGTGTCTGTTTGTAATGTCAAAATCTATACCAATAAATAAAATTGGAGTGTCTGTTTGTAATGTCAAAATAATACGTTTTTTTCATGCTCACACGGTTATTTGCACTATACATATGCCTAAAAATCACTCTAATTTTTTTTGTCTGTCTGTCTGTTTGTTTCGGGTAATCTTTAAAACAGCTGGACCGATTTCAAAAAATCTTTCACCAATGGAAAGCTATGATATCGGGGCGTAAACTGGGCTATATTTTATCCCGGTGTTCCCACGGGAACGCGAACTACGCGGGTAAAACAACTAAAACCGAAGTGAAGCGGGCAGATTGCTAGTTGTAAATAAAATTAAGGATTTTATCGCGTTTGTATTTGATTGCCCGACGTGTCGAACACTTTGCAGCGTTCATGGGTTACCCATGACATCATAATAGCTCATATACGTCCCACTGCTGGGCTCGAGTCCCCTCCACAATATGAATGAAATTGATCTACTATACGAAGCGGGCGAGACCGGATAGCATAGGGTTATATTTTGAACTATCCTATACTTGCATAGATGTTATCTGCGAATTTATAATCCCTTAGCCGTCTTTTGTGACTGTGCAAGTAAGATAGGGGGTGGTAAATTATATTACTACGTCACCAGTTATTTTTTTTCTTATATGGGTGGGCTATGGTAAGCGCACACGCAGTCCATTCCGTCCAAGGCGACGAAAGGACGGCGCGCGGGCTCATGACTCACCCGTACCCACGTCGCCTTCGTCGTTGGGCTGACCACCTCGGTGGGCCGACCATCACTACGTCACCATACGTCCTCATGTCGTATGTAGTTGTAATGTGATCACCATCTTCCTCTTATCTCAATAACTCCACCTGCCTGATGTCAACATTCCTTGGGATTGTAATTGTTGACTAGACGGCATTAGATGGCGTTGATCTAGATGTTTTTTTTTATTTAGGACTACCCCATCACACGTCCCCATTTAGGCCTAAGTCTACGTAAAGTATAAAGTAGTATTTGTACAAATTTAAAACATTTTATAATATTAATTATTCCGCGTGGTGACGGAGTAAGAATACAATTCACCACGCCCTCTCATATTCGTGTCATAAAAGACGACTAAGGCATATATTACGCATATGAAAATTACAAACAAAACCCTATACCAACCTGTCTGACTAGCTTGGTATAGTTATGAGTTCCGATAGCTCAGGTGGGAAGGCGGGCGGTTTTAATTTTGTGGGGCGGGGCCGGAGCACCTCCACGTGGTGCTCCCTGGAAACGTCCATTTGGACGTCACGCGTCCATTTGGACGGCCAAGATTCCGGCAGGAGGGGTCTCCGCGTGCGGCTCTGATGGCAGAGCGCACGGCGGATCTGACCCGGGGTCAATGGGGCGGATGTGCCTCATGGCACTCCGTCGCCAGAGACGGTGGCGTCACGGCCCGGGGGCGTGACGGGTCGGTCGCTCGCGAGCGGCCAGACCCGGAAGGCCCAAACCGTAACCCGGAGTGTGACTGCGGCTGAAGCTCAGGGCCGGGGGTCTTCGGACCGCGGGGAAGAAAACCCCTATAAAAAAATCACCCCAATCTTAAGTTTGGCCACTCGGAGAGGAGATGTATGGCTGGTGGGTTAAGAAGCGCGCGAGCGTCCAGTCGTTAGAGTGGTAGTCAAGGCAAGACTTAAAAACGTCCAATAAGATGGCAAGTGTGAAAACGGACGTACCTACTCCAGAGGGTCCCGGCCACGCCGGGGAGTCCCTCACTGTGCTGGTTTCTGAGCGCGAGAGGCGCACAGTCACCAGCACAGTCAGTCCCCAGGCGTATGGGAGGGGGACAACACCTGCTTTATCTGCCGAGAGCCCGGCACAACACCAAGAGGCTCACTGGGGTGAGGGGAAAGAAGAGGAGAAGGAGGACAAGAAGGCGGAGAAGAAGAAGGACCGGAAGAAGCCGAGGCGCTCTGCCGCGGCACGAGCCCGAATAACATCAAAGGCATATCGGGAGCGGAAGAAGGCGGCCGCTATTGTCGCACGCGACGAGGGTGGCAGCACTGCTGCCGCAGGGCCGTCGCGGGACGGGGGTGGCGTCGCTGCCCAGCCGTTGGAGGAGGAGACTGGGTCCACCACAGGGCTATCGCTGGAGGAGAGCGTCAGCGTCGCCTGCAGCAGCGGAACCGAGGACGAGGGCGGCATTGCCGCAGGGCCGTCCAAGAAGATGGAAAGCAGCTCGGAGTTGAGGCTGCCGAGCGATGAGGGCGGCACTGCCGCAGAGCCGTCGCAGGATGAGGGCGGCAGTGCCGCAGAGCCATCGGTAGATGAGGAGACCGACGCGGCTTCGGAGATGATAACGGACGAGGGCGGAAGTGCCGCAGGACCGTCCGAAGACGAGGGGCCGCGGGTCAGCCAACGTATGAAGGAGGGCGCCGAGCACGCCGTGAAGCTGTCCGGGATGATGGGTGGTGTTGGTTCGTCCGGGATGGTGGATAGGGTGGGTCGGCAGGTAACGAATAGGTAGGTCGCCGCGTCAGCGCCGGCCCTAAACGATAGGAGGGAGAGGGAGGAGGCCCTCCCCCCGAGAGTCCGAAAGCGCCCCCTGCTAGAGGGTGGCTGCTCTAACACCGACTCGGAGGGGAGCTCCATCATGCCTCCTCCCAAGGTCTCGGCCATGCGCCGGGGACGCAGGGGTAGGGGATCGGCGATGGCGGCGAGGCCGGGGACCCCAGATCCGGCCGGCCAGAGCGGCGAGGTTGCGGCCCTGCAGGCCACGAATGTCCGCCTCAGTAAGGAGGTTTCCGGCCTGTGGGAGCGCAACCGGAAGCTCGAGTCGGAGCTGTCGGTGGTGCGGAAGGAGAACCGCGGGTTGGCCAAAGACGTGGCTAATCTGCGGTCTCAATTCGCACTTTTAGTGCCAGCCGCACCGCCGAAGCCGGCCTCGCCGCCGAAACGGGCTGCGCCGGAGAGGGCGGCCCCGTCGATTGCGCCCGTGGCGCCGCCTGCGCCTGTGGTACCTGCCGCGCCGGTTGCGCCCACCGCGTCGGCCGTGGGCGCCGCCAAGAAGCGTGGCGGGTCCCAAAAGGAGGCAGAGCCGCTGCCCGTGGTGCACGGCGTGCCGGAGGGGTCGATGCGCGTCATCTTTGCTAAGCTTGAGCTTATGTTGGATGCGCGCATCAAGGCCTTGGTGGATCGCCTTCCGCCCGAGCCACCCCTCCGGCCGCCGCTCGCCACGGATAGAGCGAGGCGGCCGCAAGCGTCGGCTCCCACCTCGCTGCCCTGTCAGGGTGGCCGCGTGGTGAGCTACGCTGCGGCCGCCGCTGGGCCCAAGGGGGCCAAGAAGGCTGGCAAGGTGCCGGCTCCCGCCATGGCCGGGCCGCGGCCGGCGCCAACGATTGCACCGCAGGCGCCGGCCAACGCACCCGCGACCACTCCTGCTGCGCTCAGCGCTGCTGCCAGGCTCGAACAGGGCTAGCAGGTGGCTGAGCGGAGCAGGAAGGCACGCGGCCAGAAGCGGAGAGCGGCGGCCAAGAGTGCCTTCTTGGCCGCCGCTCCCCAGGCGGGAGCCGGCAGGAAAGAGAAAAGGTCGCGCAGGGGCCTCAAGTCGCCGAAGACGGCCGCGGTAGTCATCACCGTGCTGCCTGAGGCGGCTGAGAGGGGCCTCAACTATGAGGCCGTCCTAAAATGCGCCCGGTGGGAGCTGGACATCTCCGACATCGGAGGCGTCGAGGCTACAACCCGCAAGGCCCGGACAGGGGCTCGAATTCTCGAGCAGCACCGACGGTACCGTGGCAATCGTTGCCTCCACGTCGTGGCCTTCGTCGCCTCTGATCCTTAGGGACAGGGGCGTCGGATACGTCGCGGCGGACTGGGGAGAGATTACGCTCCTCGGAGTATATCTCTCCCCTGCCTGGAGAGCGGCTGATTTCGGGGTCTCCCTTACCATCTTGGGAGCCTCGTTACGGCGATTGGCACCGCGCCAGGTGGTCGTATTGGGGGACTTCAACGCCAAGTCCGTGGCGTGGGGGTCCTCCCGTACGGACGACCGAGGACGGGCGGTTGAGGATTGGGCGGTGGCACTGGGCCTCTGTTTGCTGAACAGGTCGATAGTGGACCTTTCGTTCGCTAGCCCTGAGGTCGCCGCACGCGTGGAGAGCTGTTGCGTCGAGGAGGAGGTTGAGACCTTGTCGGACCACCGGTATATCCGGATGGAGGTCTCCCTGTCAATCCCGGCGCCCGGCAGGGGTCACGGGGCGGTAGGGCGTCCTGCGTTCCCGCGGTGGGCTGTGGGTCACTTAGACCGGGACCTGCTGGCGGAGGCAGCCATCGTTCACTCGTGGCTGTCCTCTGCCAACCAGTTGGACGGGGTGGATGCCGAGGCTGGCCGCATCCGCAATGCGTTGACGCAGATCTGCGATGCGGCCATGCCCCGGGTACGGCATCTGCCCTCTGTCCGTCTGTCCACTGGTGGTCCCGGGAGCTGGCGGATCTCCGGGCCGCGTGTATTCGCGCCCGGAGGGCCTACACCCGCAGCCGGCGGCGCAATCGCAGCGCGGAACTGGAGGGCCAGCTTTACGAGGGCTACCGCAATGCGCGGTTGGCCTTCAGGCTGGCCGTCCGTTCCGCCAAGGACGCCAGTCGGCGCGAGATGCTGGAGAGTCTCGATCGTGACTCCTGGGGTCGGGCCTACAGGCCTATCGTGCTGCTCGATGATATGGGCAAGCTACTGGAGAGGGTAGTAGCTGCCCGCATCGAGCGGCACCTCGTCGGCACGGGGCCCGATCTGTCGGACGCCCAGTTTGGGTTTAGGAGGGGTCGTTCGACGATCGAGGCCCTGTTGCGCCTGAGGGCCGTGGCGACTGAGGCCGTCATCGGCGGGGGAGTGCTGTTGGTGGTGTCCCTAGACATCGCCAACGCATTCAATAGTCTGCTATTCAGCTGCGTCAGGGAGGCGCTCCGTTACCATGGAGTGCCAGCTTACTTGAGGCGGCTGGTGGCAGACTATTTGGAGGAGCGCAGCGTCCTCTACGCCAACCGAGTAGGGGACGTTGTGCGAACGCCCATGACGTGCGGTGTTCCACAGGGGTCGGTCCTCGGACCCACCCTGTGGAACATCGGCTACGACTGGGCGTTGCGGGGGAGCCTCCCACCCGGGCTGGGCGTGATTTGTTACGCCGACGACACGCTCGTCACAGCCCGCGGTGGGACGCTACAAGAGGCAGCCCACCCAAAAAAAAAAAAAAAAAAGCATGGTATAGTAAGGTCAATTTCCCTTCTATTATGGAGGAAGCTCGAGCTCAGGAGTGGGACGTATATGAGCCGAAATGATGAAATAATAATATTAATTAATATAGCACTTAATTTTCTTAGCCTATTGATGTCCAAGATTGAATTGAGTACCCTCCATTTAGGTATACTGCGGTAATTGCTAAGCTTGATAGACTGCTTGACAGTTACACTTTGGGTTATGAGTTCCCCAGGAGAGCGCTACTGCCGATCCTCTCTGATTTTCACGACTTCCATGGAACTGTAAGTTGTGCTGACACATTGTATTCGCCCGTCCCTGCAAGGAATAATATGTACCTTTCTTACATGCATTACAATTTTTGTTAGCCCTTCCATAAGCAATCCAGAAATCATCTATCTTAGATTATTATCCTAAAGTGTGACGGAGTAAGAATACAATTCACCACTCCCTATCTTGCCGTGGATGTCGTATAAGACGACTATGGGATATAATGTGCACATAACATCTGTGCAAGATAAGGCAAATTCGAAATGAAACCCTATACCAATATGTCTGACCAGCATGGTATAGTAGGTCCTAGGTCCCCTCCCATTGTGAAGGAGGCCCGAGCCCAACAGTGGGACGTAGGTGGGCTGCGATGATGATGATCCTAAATTTAGTGTTAAGGTTTTTAATATTAAGCCCGAATAACTTTATTGTAAAAAGGTCACAGTAAAATAAATCATAAAAAGTTTTTTTTTGCTTTGTGGGGAACTACAAACATAACTAATAGGCATAAATTACAAATATAGTCAGCACAACTTTATACAGATCGCAAAAAGAATTATCCTGGGAATGTAGTCTAAAACACTGAGCATGAAAGGTCGATATTAATTACAGGGATTTATTCCTCATACAGTGTGTTGCTTTTATTATTTTTTATTATTTAATAATAATTGGTGGGAGACGAGCAAGCAGCCAACGTGTAAGTGGTAACTGCCGTTCATTTTAGCAATACCAAGGATGTAGCTAAGTCTTTTTCTGCTGTGAGAAAAGAGCTCTTCTTAGCCTCGCTTGAAGATAGACAGATCATAGCGCTCTAGAAAACAGTAACAGGCATTTCATGTCCACGCTTGTGAGAAATCGACTCTGAAAACGTACAATTGAGAACGATATCGTTTCTAGGTGGTATGAGTGTAATATATTACGGTGTTAAGTGATATGATGAAGGAACGCAGATATTGGTACTAAGTCAAACAGTTTTTCGAAGCCATCCCCATAAAAGAGTCGACGGAGAAAACTGAAGTTTTTCGCTCTTCAGTTTTCGGCGCGACTCCAATCCATTCATAAGATTGACATCATCGAAAATTTGAACAGCACGTGTTAGCAAGGAGTCAGAAACTCACTTACGCATGGGTGCAGTACTTCACGTGTGGCCGAACTTGTGATTTATACAAGTCGTTGTCTTGGCGTGGTTTACTGTAGGGCTCTGCTTAGGACGCTCAGCATTTCGCTCGCTAATTTGGTTCTTTTCCCCCAATGACTCTCAAACTGGACTTTTTATAATAAATAAACGAATATATGTAGTAAATAAATAATCCTAATTATAATTTTTTTCGCTAAATAATCCGCCAAATATAAAAAAAGAAATGCGATTTTTTTTATGCAAATGTAGTTATAGTACATTCAAACCAAAAATATTCTGTACAGTTTTATCAAGATCATTTCATTATTATACTGCTGGGCTTAAGCTTCCTTCAAAATAGAAGGGATATAGAATACCAATACAACAATACAAATACCAATACCTATCTACAATATCAATCGGGTTTCTATAGGACATTATTTCAAGATTTTTATCTCTTGAATCTATTATATCTTAGTCGCCTTTTACGACACTCATGATTCATCATCATTTCAGCTCATATATGACCCACTGTTAGCCTCGAGCCTCCTCCACAATAAAAGAGAAATTGACTGTTTTATAGATTGCATAGATATATGCATATTTAATCCCTTAGTCGTCTTTTACGATACCCACAGGCAAGAGATGGGGTGGTGAATTCTATTCTTACTTCGTCACCACACGGAACTTTGCGATATTCACGAGCAAGAAATGGGGATGGTGAATTGTATTTTTATTCAGTCGGCACACGGTTAAAAAAGTTCAGTTTTAAAACGATACTTTATTAATTTATTGTCCTATTTGTCTGTATGACTCGAATGCTAACAACAATACATTGTTGTTACTGATATATTAATTTTAAATGTCTACTGCCCGCGTTTCAATTGCGGGCGGACTAAAACGGGGATAGCTTAATTGTTTATGGACCATACTCATTCATTTTTCAAGACCGAATGTTGGCTACTTTTATTATATACGCTATTGTTATTTGAAATGTAATAATTTGTAAATGTGTACGTATTATTGCGGGCTAACAAATATACTCGTACCATAATATTAATGTATATTTATCTCCGGGCGGAGTTATAACGATCAGTTGAATCATCATACACACCATGTGGTGACGGAGTATCTTGCCCGTGGATGTCGTAAAAGACGACTTTGGGATATAAAATGCACATATCATCTGTGCAAGAGAAGGAAAACTTGAAATAAAACCTTACACCAACATGTCTGACCAGCGTGGTATAGTTGGTCAACTTCCCTCTCATTGTGAAGGAGGCCCGAGCCCAACAGTGGAACGTATGTTGGCTGCAATGACGATGATGACGATGAATCAGTTTCTTCCATACTTAGCAACCCACTGACTGATTACTACGAATGAGTAATACCATTTTCCTTGTATTAACTTAACTTACCCTTACTTACCGCCAAGTGTGGGGATTATTTAATTATTCCCCCTTTAAAGGTTAATGCCCCAGAGAGGATATCGATGATATTCATATAGAACACTCGTATCTTACAACACGATATAAATGCGATGACGAACCAATGCTACTATTGCCCACTCTTTCTTCCTGCAGAAAGGTTACTAAGATATCATCTAAGACTCCGTTGACATCATTTAATAGATATAAATTGAAACGTTTCCATGTGGTTGCAGAGTAAGAATACAATTCACTATTGTCTACCTTGTCGGTAATAAGACGAGTAAGGGATATAATATACAGATAGCATCTATACAAAAGGAAGGAAACTCGAAATAAAAAACCCTACCCAAAACGTCCGTAAAGCATCTGAACAGCGTTAATTTCTATTTTATGGTAGGTCAATTTCTTTTCTATTATGTGATCGCCCCTCGTAATCGACTCGTTGCAGTATTTGGGATATCTGAATGAGAACCAAAAATTTTAACTGGTGCACACCTACACCACTTTTATCGATTATAAATCCTAAATATTTTACTTCATCAGCCAAGAACTCGCATTAATCTTTTCTAATTTTCAATACATTTTGTTTTAAAATATCAAAGACTTGTCCAATACTAGTTAAATCAATATCCAAGAATTTATTTCAATTAAAATATTATGATAGAAATACCTTGAGTACATTACCCAACAAACGTTGGCTACATTTTTGAAAGATTTAACTATAAACATTTGGCAAATCCTAGATGTTAAATCATATACCTACCTGTCAGTATATATTTATATAAACTTCTGTGTGTATTAATGACCTTACAATTTCTAGAACATCGTTTAACACTAATAGATTGAAAACTTGTAATAAATCTAACTCTGTAAGGTTGTAACTGCTTAAATTACTAAATACATCATCCACTTTTAGAACCGAGTACCTATCGATCAATAAACGTGGCTTAAACGTTAACTTGTAGTTAGTATACAAGCGAATCCTCCGTCCACTTTCCTGGCAATTACCACTATACACCAATGGTAATTGGCTCAGTTGGATCAGTCGATAGGCTCGATTACAGCAGCGGGCAGCATCTCATCCGCATCTAGCTGCGCTAGCAGGGAGTACAACATGCCTTTCGGCACATAGACTTTCACCAGTTCGTCGGTATAGCGAAGCAACGTACCGTCGAATAGGCTTATAGGTATGATAATTCACATTATCGTGATTGTTTTTCTGCTATATAGTTGAATTCTGCTATATAGTTGAATACTGTTTATCCAGGTAACTAACGTCTCTGTCTAAATTTATATCGCTTTGTTAAATAATGATTTCTGATGTTTACGCGAGTATTGTACACACACATTGTAAATAAAACTACTTCACGGATTTTGTATTTGTTTCATATTTGATTTTTGATTGCCCGACGTTTTGAACACCTGGCAGCGTTTATAGTCACGGTCGGACCGAGCGCGCAAGTTATACAACATCATTAAATTTCTTGAAGAGATGGCGAGACCATGATCTCATTCATACGTGTGTGCAAGAAAAACATATGTGGAAGCGCTAAGATCTTAGAACAACCGAGTAAAAAGTTATTGCAGTCGCTTTGCTAAAATTGACGGTTTTGGTTGTAAATGCATTTAAAATAAATCTACCGCCTCCGTATAGGTTAAATCGAATGTCTTCCTGGGGCTGAACAATGTGGATAACATTTCGTACACCTGGTCTCCAATTAGTGCTATTAGTGTCAGTTATCTTATTAACTCTAAAATAAATTTCCAAACGGTGACTTTATTACACACTTTACAATACACACAACATTATGGAGGAAGTTTGTGCCCAGCAGTGACTCGTCCCATTGCTCGGCTCGAGCCCCCTCCACAATGAGGGGGAACCACGGTGATCAGAGGGTCGGGAAGGGGTTTTATTTTGAATAATTTTTTTCTCTTCCTTAGATGTTGTATTTATATTATAATCCTCGTCGTCGTCCTTTAACGGCACCCACGGGCAAGAAAGGAGTGCAGAATTGTATTATTACTCAGTCACCACACGGAAAATATAATATATAATATCAGGTTGCGGCATATTTTTGTCGAATTTATTTAGATATATAGGTATTAATAAAAAATAAAAATGAAATAATGAAAAAAATATAAAAAATTACAAAAATAGAATAATAATAACACCGAGATTCGATCCGACGCTGTTTGAATGCCAAAAAAACCAAAATTAGAATCGGTCAACTTCCCAACTGAGCTATCGTAACGTTGACAACGAAATTTGAATTCATATTCTTTTAAAATTTAATGTCACTGTATTTTTTTGCTAAAAACACCGTCAAAACAACATTTTCTATAAGTAAAACCTAGCTAGATCGATTTTTTATAACCGAAACCTCTAGTATGCCAAGTTTCATCAATATAAAATTGCGATTTAAAGGTAACTGTTTCTCATAGCTATTCTATACACGTGTGAAGTATTGGATTTACAGCTAGTGATTTGGAAAATCTAATTTATGGTATTACAAAGGGAGGATTTAACAAAATAAAGTAATTTTATTTAATAACTTGCTATTTCTCTTTATTGTTTTGTATTACAGGGTCGGTGTGTCATAATTACCTATTAAGTAAGGATAGCCGAATGGCAGATTAAGCCTGGCGGACATTTTTCTTGACAATTGACCATTACGGCGAGTGGCGTACAAGTTTTACCGACTCGTGACATTGGTATGATTACTATAAAAAGCAGATTGGTAAAGTCCAATGAGCATTTTCGCCTCAAGGTTCCATGGGGGAGTAGACCCCGGCCAATAGGCACGCTGCTTCCGTCGCTACTGTGCAGTATCCGCGTACGAATCTGACCGCCATTGTCCTCTGTGGTCGCCACAAGAGAGACCTAAGACTACCGTCAGTGACCCCGTACATACCGGTGTGCCGTATAGGGT
This sequence comes from Lymantria dispar, assembly GCA_032191425.1. NCBI lineage: Eukaryota > Metazoa > Arthropoda > Insecta > Lepidoptera > Erebidae > Lymantria > Lymantria dispar. The sequence goes on along the minus strand of CM063449.1, from coordinate 13,054,308 downwards.
CGTCGACTGGACCACCCCGCGTATAGGCGTCGGCATGTAGAGCGCGGTCCGCCCACATTCGGCATCGATTCGATTGCATCAACCCTAGATGTTAGGTGATGATGACGTCACGATGTACAGTAATGTGCTTCTAAATGTTGCTTCACAGTTAGAGGGTAGCTGGTAAACTCACAATAGCTATACTAATAATAATATAAATACCATAAACCAGTAACTAATAACCAGTATTTACCATTAATCCAGTCCATCTAACCTCCAACCCCATAATCATGTATTAGATACCATCATCACACAATAGTTTTATACCGACTATAAATAATTTATTCAAATTATTAAATTAAATAAATAATTTGAATAAATAATTTATTCAAATTATTTATTTAATTTATTCAAATTTAAATATAATTTGCCAAGGATACTCAGTCAGATGAGCTCGAAGAGTTTAGTTTTCTTATCTTATACGGCTTTAACTATTAGGTATAGATTACCTTAGATATTATTTGTCTAATTACGTGGAACATAAGATACAGTTTTGTCTAATATATTAATAATTATAAATGAATAGTTTCTTAATATATGTTGTATGCTATATAAGGAAAATAATTTCATATGAAATTTAACTTGGATTTGAATAATTTAATCTAAAATCTGTAATAAACAGAATAAAATAATGTATAACTAGTATAAAGAATCAAGATCATCTAAGTCGATTATTAAAAAAGTTTTCGTATAATAGAAAGTTTTTACGAATGAATTTATCTCAAAAATGTTCACCGGGCAATTTTTCATTATTCACGTTAATTTAACTTATTACTTGCCGGCAGTAGGAAGGAATTTCTAAAATATAAAAAAAATATTTCATTTAAATATGGACTACAGATGGTCGTTCATATTATATAATTTAAAATTTTCTGTCGTGTATTAAACTTTATGGGCTCCAGTAAACAATAGAATTAAACCCAAAGAATATTAAGCTGGCTATAGCTATAGCCGCATAAGTTATTTTTTTTTTTGCAATTTAAATGTACTTATGCTTTACTATACTATTAAAATGTAACTTACCATAATAATATTTCATCTGTGTGGTGACGGAGTAAGAATAAAATTCACCACTCCGTATCTTGACCGTGGATATCGTAAAAGACGACTATGGGATGTCATATGCATATAACATCTGTGTAAGAAAAGGAAAACTCGAAATGAAACCCCATACCAACATGTCTGACCAGCATGGTATGACAGGTTAAATTCCCTTTCATTGTGGAGGAGGCCCCAGCCCAATTGTGGGACGTATGGGGGCTGGGATGGTGATGATAATAATATTTGCGAATGAATTTGATAAATACTATTAAATCTGTATTATAAAATAGTGTTCGTGGTAGTTATGGTATACTATTTTGGGGGATTGTTACAATGTCATTTCACATATACTCATGATATTAAATGCCTAAAATATTTACTGCACCTTGTTATAGATAGCATATTTTTTTAAATATGATTCATCTCAGCCCAAATGTTGTCCTCGGGCCTCCTTCACAATGGGAGGGACTATAAATTATAGCATATTATTTTGATGTATAATCTATATTAAACTTTTTTTAGGTAGGCTATGGTTAGAACACACCCCACTCTATTTGTCCAGAGTGACGGATGGGCAGCATGGCTGGTATTGACCCCTTGACATCAGTGGCCAGCCCGGCGTATTCCCTTTCGGGTATTGTCCTCTTCGCACTCCGACAACAAAACAGTACTGTCGGGGCGTTGACCCTCTGTGTGGGTGGCGGACAAATCGTTGGTTCGTCCACTCGCGACCACGGCTAGGGAATTTATATTACTCTAAACTTTTAAGAAAACTTTTTTATAGTTACTCAATGGAAAAAAGTTATAAACCTCTATGAAATCTGACTAACTTTCACGTTTGTAGTATATGTATATTAGTAAAAATATACATAGGACTAGCGTACTTCTTTATAGTAAGAAATAGAATTGTATATATAAGTTATCCATTTTTCCATCAACCCATCGACGTTCACTATAGTACATAGGTCGCCGCACGAAGGGTGATGATGACCATCAATGTTGCAGTTATTACTGTTTTGTTGTTGCTTTAGACAGTTCTTAGGACTCCTTTTAGCAAGTAAGGGGTGGCAAAATATTGCATTCTTAAACTATCACCACACGGGAAATACAATAGATGCTATATATTGATTTATTAAGGGGGCACCGAGAAAATTACAAAAAAATAAATGCGTCCGTTTGATCCCTTACTGTATCCTTATTTCCAACGCTTTAGTTGTGTAATTCTTATATAAGATAGTTAAGGATTGACTCTATACATTATACATTTTAAAAACACGATCACTTGTAATTTCCTCGATAGAAAAAATCCAAAGTTACCTCTAAATGAAAAAATAAACCCATAATACGGTGTAAATATTTCACAAATGTTTATAAAATTGCGAAAATTAATAAAACTTCATGTGTCCTATAACTTATACATTTTACATTTCAAAAATGTATGTTTATTTTAATAATTTTTTTTTTTTTTTTTTTTTTTTTTTTTTATTTATTTATTTATTTACTACAATCTGTCTCCTTCGTGGGACATTCAGAAGTATGTTGGTTGGTGCTATTGCTGGCTTGCTCGGTATGTGACCTGTGTCACATCCTCATTGTCTAACAGTAGTTATATTTACTGTGATTGGATTAGGTCTTGAGGTATTTTGCGCTTTAGTCGTCGCGCTTTGTTGTGATTCTCCATTAGTGACTGAGCCAGACTATTTGGGTGTTGTTGGATTCGTTCTTTATAGGACTTGGTATAGCGTACGATTTCCTGCTTCACAGTGGGCATTCCTAGGTCATGGTGTAGAAGTTCGTTGGGTACAAACCACGGCGCGTTAGTTATCATGCGCAAAGCTTTGTTTTGAAACCTCTGTATGATTTCTATGTTTGAGTGAGATGCGGTGCCCCATAATTGGATCCCGTACGTCCAGATGGGCTTCAGCATAGCCTTGTACAGGAGTATTTTGTTTTCGAGAGAAAGCTCAGACTTTCGCCCTATGAGCCAGTAAAGTTTTCTTGTTTGGATACCAAGTTGCTTCCTCTTAGTAAAAATATGTTTTTGCCAGGTAAGTCTTTTGTCCAAGTGCAATCCAAGATATCTCACATGATCTGCTTGTGGGACTTCAATGTTATTTAGTGTGACTGGTGGACAGGATTTTAATAATATGAAGGAAATACCTAAATTCATCCGCGCTTCCTCCACCTTAGAGCCGCTACGCTTCCCCCCTATCCGCTAACCGTTTATTTTAATAATATGAAGGAAATACCTAAATTCATCCGCGCTTCCTCCACCTTAGAGCCGCTACGCTTCCCCCCTATCCGCTAACCGCTTTAGTGTTGCTTCGGCCTTCGACTATCGTACGGGGAGATTGTATCGCTTGCGCAAACGCACAATTTTATAAAAGTATCAAGAAAATACGAAAATATAAAAGAAACACAGTAAATAGCTTCGATAAAAGTATTTTAAATCGCTTGTGTCATTACATTTTCTAAATATCAGCAGCATCTCGTTAGTTGATCGGCGTACGAGTTACGACTCCAGTAGCCCGCTCTTGTCGGTGCTCCACACGCACACATACTTAAAATGCATAAAATACCTAAAATCGATTAGCGACAAAAGCTCTATGCCCCCTTAAGTATAATAAAGCTAAGTTCGCCCGACAAGTTAAAAGTCTATTACTTCTGTATTTAAACTAGCTTATGAGTAACTGGCGCAATTCCAAAAAACAAGTTGGAATACGTTCAGTTGTATTTTAAATGTGCTGAGACATTTCAATAATGGTACCGGCGAAGACTAAGTATGTTTACAGCTTTTAAGTTAAATTAGTCGAATTGTTATGCGGATTTATAAGGTAACACTGATATTAGGAATTTTATTGAAATACATTGGTTTCGGTTTTATTAAGTTATTATTTAATTTTTATTAATTTAGTTTGTACATCGAACCCTGTCGCCGTAGAGGAGTTTGTTCAGTGCACGATCCGCTGACTCCTGCCGCGAGACGATTGCCTCACTAAAGGCGGCGACTGCGTTCCTGTTCCTGACGCTGTCGAGCCTAGCCCTAGCGATTGTCAGATTCATATATATGAGGTGTGTACCTCGTGGATGGAGAAGCGCCATGAACTCGTCACAAACAGCGATGCCGACCTGCCACTCCCGACCGTGGCTAGGGCAATGCTTGACACTGTCAGCAACTGGGAGGTGGACGCCGCCTTCTGCGAGATAGGTGCCAACCACCGTTACTGAATCCTTGACGTCTGTGATGATGGCGATAGGGAGAAAATACGGCGGGTTATGGGACCGTGACGTAACGAATGACCGAGTTTCACAGCGTAGTCTGCTAAGAAAAAAGTTATGGGGCCACACACTGCTGTATATTGTCACCTTTCACTTTTCCGTGAGAGTTCAAAAAAATGGTTAAGGAATCACTACGAGACTGGGCTGCAGCATTCTTCTGCGGAATATAAAACATCAACTGTAATTGCTACTTCGTCTTCGAAGCGTTACGATAATAATATTATTCATTTTTGGCAAGATCAAAGTTACCAAGTCAAGTAACAAGTCGAAGTTACTAAATAAAAGTGATTATGCCTTAAGCCTAGTTTAAAAAACACATATACCTGAGACTAAAACTAGAAACCTCTTTCTCTCAGTTATCTTCAACGATAGTGTAGTTATTATGGCTTTTACTCTGCTAGAAACAGTATTGACATAATAAAATCTTATGTTATTATCTACGAAAATCGTATACAGAACAACCAGCTTTAATGGTCTTGTAACGACCACTTTTATGTCACTCGCGTTCGTCGGAAAATAATAGTGAAGAAGTAAATGTGTAGATGTAAAGAAAATTAAGAATCCAATTTTTATTTTTCGTTATAATGTTATGTTATATTGCATAGTTACTGATGGTAAAAGTTTAAATAAAATAATATTGATAATTATCATTTTATATGTGGAGACGAAGAGACGACTAAGGCTATAAGCTTTAGTCGTCTTTTCAGTTTCCCATCTCTTCAACAGATGTTATATGCATATAAAACTGTATACCAATCGCGTCGCATAGTAGGTCAAATTTCCTTCTATCGCAGAGGACGCTCAAGCCCACCAGTGAGGCGAATATGACGATGATGAAAAATTAATACATTTATAAATAAAACTATTTTTACGATTCTTATCGCGTTTGCAATTGATTTTTGAATTCCCGACGTTTCGAATACTTTTCAGCGTTCATGGTCACGGTCGGACTAAGATGTCTCATGTCCCATAAGTCAAAAATCAAATCAAAACAAGTCAAAGATGAATAATTAAATGTAAACGCGATGTAATCCGTAAAAATAGTTTAATTTATAATGTCCAATACTCGCATAAACATCAGAAATCATTAATTAAAACAATATTACAGATTTTATTCAGTTTGTATTTGGCTGCATAATTCAACCTATTGCCGTCCACTGCTAGATGTAGGCTTTCCTCCTGCCCGCATTCAACGACACCCAGCAACTTTTACCCGATCATCGATCTACCTAATGAGGGGCGTCCTACGCTGCCTCGTCCGATAGGTAGTCGCTATTCGAGAACCTATCTAACTAAAAATAGAACATATTACTTCGACTCCGAGGTTGACGTAATATGTTTTCTTTTTCCATAAAACCCAATCAAACTTCATCTCTGTAATCACCCCCCATCTATACGTATACATCTTTTATTTAGTCTTCCCTTATCCCTAAAGCTCCGAAATATTTGAAACTTTCCTCACAAAATTACTTAAATCCCTTCTTAAATTGATGTATATCAAGCGTTCACTACTTAACTTGTCTGTTTCTATGAAATAATATTAAGGCCTAGAAAAAATCGAATCTTAATACCTCATAAAATCTAATAAATATAATTAGTATTTAATATTATTTATCGCTATAGATGTCATATCAAGTATATATATATATATATATATATATATATTACTTTTATAAAATTATAAGTAAGTGATTTAAACATATATACACATACTAGCAATCCGCCCTCGCTTCGCTTCAGTTTCAGTCGCCTTACCCGCGGCGTAGTTCCCGTTCCCGTGGGAATATCGGGATAAAATACAGCCTATGTTACTCCCTGATATTATAGCTTTCCATTGGTGAAGAAGAATTTCCAAGAATTTTTGAAATCGGTTCGGTGGTTGAAGCGTAAAAGCGTAACAAACAAACATCCTTACTTTCGCATTTACAATATTAGTAAGGATGAATTATTACTATATTGTATCTCCGTATTTACAGGATCTTCTAAAGGAAGATACCTGGTCCTTTGAAAGACTTATATGGGGATATGCATCCAACACGCAAGCCTTTGGAGAAATTTAATCTAAAAATGGGACAAGACGTCTACCGATGACACTCCACGTCTGCACATAACAATCGTGAACTACCAACGGTAGGTGTAAAACTATAGTTACTTTCTAATTTCTCCCCGTGTGGCCACGGATTCAGAATACAATTATCGCCACCCCTTGCTTGCCCGTGGCAAGTATAAGAATTGGCTGAGGGTTCACCAGGAGACTGTGAAGCAGCTTTATCCTAGAAAATATACAATACCTTATTGCGATCGCCAACCTGCCTGTCAATAGTGGCGATACTTACAATATCGTCTGTGCGGTAGCGTTTAGATCCGGTAGTAATTTAAGTTAAAATGTAAGTTAGAATTCTAATTAAGACGACTCTACTAAATAAATTACTGGTATTGTTTAACATGCTAGGTTATTTATAAAAAGTTTTTTTTTAGTATTTATATCTTCAACATATGAACCGATATCCTGCCATGACATGGTTATTGAAAACAGAATAGCGTGCAACTGAAAATATTAGAAGTGTATGCATAAAAGTCCCAATTTACACTTTTATGCATAAATATTGGCGTAGTGTATATTGGCTTTGTGTTATTTTTTACCGTAAATGTCAGGATAGTTTTGAATGAAAATATTAAAAATGTTATTTTGTTTACTATTTCTTGATTGATTAATAAATTGAATTAAACTTCGGGAGTGAATAAGCAGGTGAATATTTAGTCATTAGCGCTCACCAAAAAGTTCGGGTAAATTTATCATCATCATCTCAGCCCATATACGTCCCATTCCTGGGCTCGATCCTCCTACACTACGGGAGGGAAAGTGACCCACTATGCCACACTAGTCAGATGTATTTAGATGTATTTTAGGATTTTGTTTCGAGTTTCCTTTCACTTACATAGATATTATATGCATATTATATCCTATTGTCATCTTTTATGACACCCACGGGTAAAAGAGGGGTTAGTGAATTGTATTTTTACTCCGTCACCACAGCGTGTGTGCAAATTCGTCACAGCCATTTATGCTTAAAGATTATAGTCATACCGAAAAAAGTATTTGTATACAATTCTATACCTTTTTTCTATACGCGAGTCAGAATAATATGTATTTTATGTCAATAGATGATCCAGTTAGTCTACTTAAATGTAATGACTAAACACGAATCGCTTGTGGATAAATCAGTACATTAATCAATACCATAAAATGATCATAAATTCTGTACAATAAATACTCACGAGTTTATACGAGAATCGTTTATTTTAATGGAAAAATGACAAACGACCCACATTATTTGCGATGATCCGAACAGATAGCGTGTGATCGTTGGCTACATATTGTTTTAACAATGTATTCATTCCCTTACCTTCATGTTTATTATTTAGAACTGCTAATAGCAATATACGTGTTAACTTTATTTTCTCATTTTAGTAAATTAAGAAATATGGCTTATTAGAATAAGCCATATTTCTTAGAAATAATCTTAACTAATATTATAAAGGCGAAAGTAAGGTGGTTGTTTATTTGAAAGATTTTAAAAAATCATTCACGCATGGAAGCCTAAATTATCAGCTAGTAATATAGTCTATATTTTGTTGCTGTATTTCCCCGTGAATTTTAACTGCGTGGGCATTTAATTTGTTCGATTTTAAAAATACTTTCATAAATTTTGATCCCATATTCCCTGCTTGAAACCAAGTCATACAGTCTGCATGGATACATCTTTACAAATTACAGAAGTTACTAGATTCATCTAATTTGTAGTACCGATATAAGTAAAATCTTCTTGAGAGCCACGAATACAAGCGCAAGAACGCTTCTTAGTATTTTATTGCCAATATTTTGGAAAGTGCATCTTGAAACTGCATAATTTAATTCTCCCAACCCTGTACTGTATCGGGTAACTAGACTAATGGCGAGCTTCTATCATTACATTCCAGACATTCGCTTTGGCTAAATGTATCATACTTTGTAACATAGGTACATAGGAAGAGAATGGAATTCTTGATAGTACGATTGTAATTTTGTTATCATTGTTATTGCTTTTATTATTTTAAGTTAGGACACCCTAAGGAAATAATCTTTATATTATGTTAACATATAATTAACAAACACAAATAACACTCAGAGCCATAACAACAATTTGTGAATTGTTTACAAATATGGTCCTTTACAGAAAGTATAGTACTGTGTGGGAATATGGGCAAGCGACTATAATTAGTATAAGAAACATTGCATTATAAAAGGTAAAATCTCTACTCATTACTCACTGTACTAAGTATTAAGGAATAAATCCTGCATAACAAGGAACTTTACAAATAATATTAACATACATAGCATATCAAACTTTCAATTCTGGATCATATAAAGAAATTACTTTTGTAATTCAAATCATAGGTAACTTAATAAAGGTACCTTAATGATCAAGGTCAGTGTCATCTGTATAATTAAGTTTACACGAAAAAAAAAATTAAAATACTTTAAAAGTTGTTAAGACAATTATTTATGATATTTACGTGAGTCTGAAATAGAACTATTTTTACTGATTTAATTTATTACTATTTTTGATTAATAATATATTACCATTTTTACTAATTTAACGCTCATGTTTCAAGTTCTCTATAGCGTTAGGTGCTTAAAAGTGTTCGAAACATATCGATATTAAAAATTAAATTCAAGCGCGATAAAATACTTAAAAATAATTTTATTTCAAACATCTTTAAGATATTCATTTATTAACTTCAGGAATAAGGAAAATATATCATTAAAAATTCTCATGTAAGCAATGTAATCTATTCTATCTTTCATGCCCATATCAAAGAGAAAAATAAGTGCTAAATCTACTAAATTGCAAATTATAATAATACTAGCAACCCGCCCTCGCTTCGCTTTCAGTCGCTTTGCCCGTGGCGTAGTTCCCGTTCCTGTGGGAATACCGGAATAAAATATAGCCTATTTTACTCCCTGATATTATAGCTTTCCATTGGTGAAAGAATTTTTGAAATCGGTTTGGTGGTTTAAGCGTGAAAGCGTTACAAACAAACAAACAAACAAACATCCTTACTTTCGCATTTATAATATTAGTATGGATACTTATAAAAATTAAAGGGATTTCGAAAGTCATTTCATTCAATCGAACACCATCGATATTAGCGATGAAGTTTTTAATCGAAAGGGAGTTCGGACGATGTTAAAGGTCAATGTGCCCTTTCTCCTAATGAACCGCTTGTAGCGTCAAAGTAATTATCGGCAGAATTAATAATTCACTAATTTTTTTTTGGAAGTAAATCGTTCATTGAGAATAAAAGTAAAATTTCTTAAGGGATTTCAGTGTTGTAAGTGCATTACTCGCGAGATGTGGTACTACCAAGGACGGAGCGACCCACGGCTGTAGACAGACAACTGCCGACAGTGTGGTCCTTCCACTATAAGACGAATATAAAATGAATTTTAGATCATATGATCATTATGATCCACATAATTTGAGCTCATGCAAGTCCAAATGGGCACTCGAGCCTCCTCCACAATGGGAGCGAAATTTATGAATTTAATACCTCTTAAAAATGGAACTGCATAGTTGAACGGTATGCATTTGAATCTGAATCGTCCCAAGAATGTCTCGTTTAGAGGCAAAACACGTGTCGAAAATTACTAGTTGAAGTTTTTGAGGCAGTTTCTTGAGGTGTGAGGTATATTGATTAACCGTGACAAAGTGTGGGTCTCCCTTTTCCCTTCATCTTAGAGTAATAATGGATTTCTGCAATTATATCGTATAATTAAATCAATTGTATATTAAATTAGTCTGATCCAACCCAGATTAGAGCTTTATTTCAAATTATCTTTCTTTTGCAGTGACACTATCTGCTTACGTCCCTTGCTCATCTTTTACGATCACTCCCGGGAAAGAGGGAGGTAATAAAATATCGTATTCTTACTCCGCCAGCACAGGTAATTTTCATAAGAATTAGTCTATGGTAAATAAAGTCCATTACTCTGTTTTTCTGTACATTTAGGACTCTTGTTAACGACAACGGCCCGGTTTTTATAACGGGTGACAGGCCGACGCGTAGTGTTCAATTCAATAGGTTAGTGTGGGTGTTTGTTATCGCGACGCAACGAAACTAAACCGATACGCGGACATCGCCCCTCGGCGCGATGGCAGTCGGTTCGATGCAGTGGACCTCGTCATTTCATAGAAATGTGTTGATGACGACGGATGTGCGCACGTTTTTATCTATATCTCTTTCATGAGTCATTCGAAAGATGTTAAAGAACTTTCTTCCGTCTTTCTTTAAATCCTCCATGAGAGTATGAAATACTCCATAAGACTCTCTTTCTAATAAAATGGGATGAATGCATAGCTTCTTCCTTTTTTTTTGTAGCTGCTTTTTGTATAAATAGTAAGCTAGAATAAGCTTTTTCTTTGCAATCGACATAACGTACGTGTACTTCTTCACCCTTTAAGTACAGAACTGATATCGACAACAACGGACGTGCTCACGTTATATTTAGCGGATCGTCTACAAAGTTAACCGTTTCCCGTCGGCCCGTTACCCGTTGACAAAAATGGTCGATAACAAGAGGCTTTATTCGTAGTATATATTATTAAGTATTTAAAACAACAACTTTTCCGTGTGGTGACGGAGTAAGAATACAATTCATTACGCCCTCTCTTGCTTTGAATGGCGTAAAAGACAACTAAGGGATATAGTATGCACATAACATCTGTGCAAGAGAAAGAAAAACCCGAAATCGAACTATTAATATGCCAGACCAGCATGGTATAGTAGGTGAAATTCCTTCGCATCGTGGAAGAGGCCCGAGCCCAACAGCGGGATGTATATGGGCTGTGATGATAAAAAACTAAATAGTAACAGATTCAGAGGCATTAAAAAGTTTTTACTATAGTCCACGCAATAACAGCATATTAATTTATCTTTAATAGTTTTCTACAAACGTGAATCTATTTAAAAAATAAGACAAGTGACCTGGTGACCGTCAATTGGTATGGTTACCATTTCAAAGTACAGTACCCTCCATTATACCTTAGATGAGTCGTAAAACGGGACTCTTTCGTTGCTTTTACGAGGAGGCTGTAATCCCTTGATAGTGATTACACACGACCCACTCTTAGACTGTTGGTTATAGCGGCTTTCAGATCTACGTTTATTGGAGATCAAAGTATCCACTTAAGTGATAATATAAAATATAATCATTATTTTATCTTTTTAACCTGAAAATACAGTACATACGCGATCCTAAGTAATTGGGATAAGAGTAAGGTGATGATGAGGATGGATTTTTTGTTTGAATATATAATTCTGCAATTATTGCGAATGCCGAATATACGCTCTTACATTACACATTTACTAAGCAAAGACTTCACTAAGTGTCAAGTAACTTTATCTACCAACTTGTTTTGCACAGATAGCGTAGCGATTACGAAACCGACCTATCGCGTCAATATCATGGATCCCAAAAAGAACGATATTTTTGTGAGAACCACATATTGCTGTTCCGAGATTGGCTGTAATTTTCATATCTTAATTATATGTTTGCAAAGTCCTGTTTAATACAAACGCAAACGGTGCAGCATACGCTCGAGGTCTGCGTAGTCTGGTCAGTGCATCTTTGTGAACTCGTTGCAACCATTGATGCTCACCTGACGATAACGGCCGCCGCTAGGGTGATGCTCGACAGCTTCAGGAACTGGGAGATATTCGGCGCTTACTGACGGCTTTCTGACACTTTCTAAGGGCCTAAGAGGAAGTCTTCTCCGAGGACACGCCCCACTGCCGGTGCGTTAGGTAGCGCAGGTGCGAGTTCCTGCGTCTGATGCTGCCCTAACCAAGACAGTGGATGATCGGACCGGGTATTAGTAGTCCAGCTACCCGAGGAGAGGCAACCATGTGAGGACGACGCCCTAACAACGATAGTCGCCAAGGCCTTGCCTCGAGAAGTTACCCGAAAGGGTAACCTGCAAGACATGCCACTGATGACAAAGACGGGCATGGGTGGCTGACCCACATGGCATATGATAGGTACTGCGTACAGCAGTTTATGGGGTCACGTGCAGTTACCTCCGTAGTCTCGAATGGATCCGATGGGGAGTGATCTTGCTGGTCTCTCAAAAAAAAAATTACCGTGTTTAAAAAAAAAACTCCATTAAAATATACTAATTTAGAACTTAATTATGTTCTCCTTATTTACAATCCTATTGTAATTCATGTACGTATCCATATATTATATGAATAGCTTCTAATTTCATTTGTATTCTGGAATTACGTATATCTAGTAGTAGTTAATCTTATTTAGCGGGTTTATGTATATTGGTGGTAAATTTATTCATGTAGTGCTGGCATTTTTTTTTTTTTTTTATGGGTGGGCTATGGTAAGCGCACGCGCGGTCCTGTCCGTCCGGGGCAATGAAAGGACGGCGCGCGGGCCCATAACCCACCCGTACCCACGTCACCTCGTTGTTGGGCCGACCACCGGAGCGGATGTGACTTGTCATCAGTGGTCGGCCCGACGGAATACCCTTTCGGGTAACCTCTCACCTCTCGACGTACTGGGACGTCGGTCGCCATCGCGTGGTCGGCCACTCTGCGGGTGACCGATAATTCCCCGGTCCGATCACCCGCGGCCTCGGCTAGGGCGGCATTAGGCGCAGATACTCGCGCCTGCGCCGTGAGATTACGGTCTCACAGAAGGCGGCGACCGCGTCCCAGTTCCTGACGCTGTCGAGCATCTCCCTGGCGATGGTCGGCAGCGCCAGGTCGGCACCGATAATCGCGACGTGTTCACGGCGCTCCCCCTCCCACGCAGCACACTCCTCGAGCGTGTGCTGCGCCGTGTTCTCGTCGCAACTGCAGTGGTGGCAGGACGGTGTGCTCTCCCTCCTGACAATCTTGTGCAGGTACTTCCCAAAACACGAAGCATTTTTTTTGCACACACGAAGCATTTGCGAAGCATACGTGCCCCGTCAGCACCTGCACAAGCCGGAAGGAAAGCACCCCGTGCGTCCGCTCCAACCACTCCATCAGCACTGGCCGGAAGACCTCGACGGTCCTGACACCGTACCGAGGACTCTCCAGCCGGATTGCCCAACGGGCAATGACTCCACGGTGGGCGTCGACCCGCCAGGCGGTGATCTCCTGCAGGGAGACCATACCGCCGCGGGTGCGCGTCTCCGACACCCGCCGATAAATGTCGGCGAGCATCTCCGCTTCCAGGTCCCACGGGGGAGTTCCGGCCAAGAGGCACGCTGCCTCCGTCGACACCGTGCGCTAACCGCCATGACCCTCTGTGGTCGTCTAAAAAGGGCCCTCAGCCGGACGGTCAGGGACCCCGCCCACACCGGTGCGCCGTAAAGAGCCATCGACCGGATCACCCCCACGTACAGCTGTCGGCACGTAGCACTGGGTCCGCCCACATTCGTCATCAGCCGCGAAAGGGCGGACGCCGCGCCGACAAGCCGGGAAACAAGTCGATGGAGATGCTCCCGGAACCAAAAATGCCCGTCAAGCACCAGCCCCAAGTACTTCACTTACTACTGTGGGCCTGGATGCTGATGGTGACCGACTTCACGGTGATCAAAGCACCGGCGGGAGGCCCGGCGGTACGGAGGCCATGGAACAAAAGGGCCTCCGTCTTTTCCAGGGCTACCCTCAACCCCAGCGCTTCGATCCGCCTGACAATCTCCTCGGTGCCGAGAGTTGCCAGGCGTGCCGCCTCCTCTAGCGTCCTACCCCGGGCTGTGATGAGTGTATCGTCGGCGTAGCAAATTACGCCCAGCCCGGGTGGGAGGCTTCCTCTCAACGCCCAGTCGTAGCCGATGTTCCACAGGGTCGGACCCAGAACCGACCCCTGTGGAACACCGCACGTCATGGGCGTTCGCACAACGTCCCCTACTCGGTCAACGTAGAGGACGCTGCGCCCCTCCAAGTAGTCTGCCACCAGCCGCCTGAGGTACACGGGCACCCCATGATACCTCAGCCCCTCCCTGATGCAGCTGAATGGCAGACTGTTGAAGGCGTTGGCGATGTCCAGGGACACCGCCAACAGGACTCCTCCGCTTGTGACGGCCTCCGCTACCACGGCCTTCAGGCGCAGTAGGGCCGCGATCGTCAAACGCCCTCTCCGAAAACCAAACTGAGCGTCCGGCAGATCGGGCCCGACCCTCACGAGGTGCCGCTCGATGCGGGCAGCTAACACCCTTTCCAGCAGCTTGCCCGCATCATCGAGCAGTACGATGAGCCGGTAGGCCGAGGCCGACTCGGGAGACCGTCCCGGCTTCGGCAGGAGAACCAGCCTCCCCTCTTTCCAGCACCCAGGGAACTGCCCGGACGTCAAACAAGCGTCGAACAGTCCCCTGAGGCGTGGTCCCAGGTGCTCGAGGACCAGGGCCAGCACACGGTTCGGAATATCGTCGGGCCCGGGGGCGGTGGATTTGACTCGCATACGCGCCACCGCCACCCCCATTTCCGGCTCCGTGATGGGCGGAGCACTTTCATCGTCGGCCTCCCGATCGCTGTCCGGCGAAGCCATGACCGGGGCCGTGTGCTCCGCCCGCCGTGGAAAGAGGTCCTTGACAACTCTGGTGAGGAGGCTGGGCTGGAGAGTCTCGGTGAGGGGGAGCCCCGCCCGCGGAGCTTGTTCAGCGCCGCGAGGTAGGGGCGACCCCAGGGGTCACGCTCGAGACTGTCCAGCATCTCCTGCCGACTAACGTCCTTTGCGGTACGGACGGCCAGCCTGAAGGCAGACCGCGCACTGCGGTAAGCCTCGTACAGCTGGCCCTCCCGCTCAGCGTCGCGGTGGCGCGCTCGGCTGTGGGTGTAGGCCCTCCAGGCACGTATGCACGCGGCCCGAAGGTCCGCCAATTCTCGGGACCACCAGGGGACCGCACTCTTCGGGGGCAGACGCCGTACACGGGGCATGGCCGCATCGCAGATCTGCGTTAACGCACAGTGGATGCGGCCAGCCTCGGCATCCACCCCGTCCGCCTGGGACGGTGAGGACAGCCACGACTGAACGATGGCTGCCTCCGCCAAGAGGTCCCGATCCAGTCGACCCACAGCCCACCGCGGAAACGCGGGAGCTCCGTCCGCCGTGTGACCCCTGCTGGGCTGCAGGAGGGTCCGGGAGACCTCTATCCGGATATATCGGTGATGGGATAGGGTCTCGACCTCCTCCTGGACGTACCAGCTCCTCACACGTGATTCAACATTAGGGCTAGCGAACGACAAGTCCACTATCGACCCGCCCTGCTGCCGCACGCACGTTTGCACCGAGCCCCTGTTCAGCAAACAGAGGCCCAGTGCTGCCGCCCACTCCTCGGGCGTTCGAGGTAGTTCGTTCCGGGGGACCTCCACGCCGTGGACTTGGCGTTGTAGTCCCCCAGAACGAAGACCTGGCGCGGTGCCAGTCGCCGTATCGAGGCCCCCAGGATGGTGAGGAAGGCCCCGAAATCCGTCGCGCTCCTGTTAGGGGAGAAGTAAACACCAAATAGCGTAACCTCTCCCCATTCCGCCGCGACATACCCATCGCCCCTGTCTTTGAGCAACAAGGGCGGGGAATGCCACGACGTGGAGGCGACGATTGCCACAGAGCCGTCACTGCTGCCCAACCAATTGGGCCGGTCAGGCACCACGTACGGCTCCGCGGCTACGGCTGCACCGATCAACCACTCCGCCATGGCTTGCAGGAAAACGTCCTGTGACTCGGCGGAGTGGTTGAGGTTGGCCTGCAGGAGGTGGTAGGATTCGGTCGCCATTAGTGGGCCGTATTCATCACCTCCTCGGCGCTGGCGGGCGATCGGGTCGCGCTAGGGGCGGGAGCGGCCGGGGTCGTCGGGCCGCTCCGCCCCTTTGGGGCCGAAGCCGGGGGTCTGCATTCCTTGCCCCCCCATGCGGTGTTTGGCGGGTCTATTGCCCGCCGCACACGCGGAGCAGTGGGGGGTGGCGGCACATGATGCCGCTTTGTGCCCAGGTTGACCGCAGTGCTGGCCTAGCAATTCATTTCACTACTTTCTTAATAGTTTCTTACGACATTCATAAAAAAAGCATCTTAGTGCATTGCTATACGAGGATCTATCCTAAATCTTTGCAAGTCATTCATTTAAGTAAAATTTTATGCTAGCTGGAGTTTTTGTAAGGTAACGTAAAAGATAATTTTATTGGCTTTTCTCCTGAAGATTTAATATTTTATTTAGACGTGACCGACGAGAATGCCCGAGGGTGTGTCGCTAATTACTTGAAAGAGAACCGAAATATCTCAGAAATGTGAAGGAAAATGAAATTAATTAATGTCGTAATAAGACTTTAGCAGAAAAAGATATGGGATGAAAAGGCAAATCCAAAAATATAATGAAACAAAACTTGTTAATAAAATATTTAAATAAATGGCATTTAATAATTTATATTTTTTGCATTCTCTGCGTGGTGACGGAGTAAGAACACAATTCACTACTTCCTATTTTGCTCGTGGTTATTGTAAAAGACAACTAACGGATATATTATGTAGATTAAATCGATGCAAGAGAATGGAAATTCAAAACGAAACCCTATCCAACACGTCTGACTAGTAAGGTGGTAAGTTAAATTTTCTACCATAATAGAGTGGGCTTGAGCCCAACAGTGATGATGATATATAAGTTATGTTGAAATTTTCGCTTCAAGAGTCAAGGAAAGTATTAAGGATATATGTGGTGGAATCATTATTACCTCGTATCTTAATTGGGCAAGATTTACTCGGGGTCGACAAAATATGTTCTTCATCTAATACACAGCTTGCAAGTTTTGGGAACAATTTTTCGACTGGTCTGCCTGATGTCAACCCTCCTTAGGAATAAAATTATGGACTACAGGACATGGTGTTGACCCAGGTCGATGTAAAGCATATAACATCTATACAAGAGAAGGAAAATGCGACACAAAACCCTATATCAACCTGTCTGAGATAACCTGTATGTTATAGTAGGATCAATTTTCTTCCTATTGTGGAGAAGGCTCTAGCCCAGCTGTGCGACGTGTATGAGCCGAAATGAGATGATTGATATGATTTATTTTGGAACTACATTGTTTTATTATTATTCATTTATTTTACATCATTAAAATACATTTATTTTACAAGATTCATGCGCGATGTAAATGGTTGGTAGTATATCTGACCGCCACCACATAGCAAAACTTAATTTCTTTCTTAAAAATATACATGTACTATATATTCCCCATACAAACCTGTACGTTTGCCTAGACGTTCTGTAACCATCAATTAATTATCAAACATAATTTATGATGGATTAATAATACAGTGTGTGCTTTAACTTCTCATGAGTTATCGTAAAAATCGGTTGAGGAATCATTAGGAAAATTGACAGCAAAATTCTCGTGGAATAATATCAATTTTAATTGCTACCACGGCTGCAAAACGTGACAATTATATGATTATTCTCATTTTGGAGATCTATCAAACGTTGGGCTCTGATAGATGGAAACCTAATGCGTCATCATACGTCCCACTGCTGGACTTGAACCATAAAAAGTACTCCAATTACCGCGGTGGTCAGACATGTTAGTATGGGGTATAAATGTGAGTTTTCTATCGCTTACCTACTCAGATACCGTACGAATCATACCAATTTGTTTCTTTTACGACATTCACAAACAAGATAGAAGTAGTGAATGATGTTCTTAATTAATTAATATTAATATAAATCAAAAAAGAATATAGTAATGGAAATCAATTTGGACAGAAGGGTGTATATTTTGAAATTGCCTTGTTGAACTGTGAAGTTGATTGGTGGGATATTCGCTAAATAAAAAATTCTAATATATGATAATTTTCACTCTAATTTCAGTCCTTATTGCTTCCTTTTTCATTTCGAGTTTTCCTTTTCTTGCATCGATGCTACTTGCATATTATATCCCTTAGTTATTTTTTACGACACCCATGGGCAAGAGAGGGGGTGGTGAATTGTATTCTTACGCCTTTTAGCTTATAATACTATACGTTCTACTGTTGGGAGCCTCCTCCACATTAGGAGGGAAATTGACCTACTATACCACGCTGGTCAGATGGGTTGGTATAGGGTTATATTTCGAGTTTTTCTTTCCTTAAATAGATGTTAATGTATATTTAATCCTTTAGTCGTCTTTTATGACACCCACGGGTAGGAGAGGGGGTGGTGAATTGTATACTTATTTCGTCACCACACGGATAAGTCGTCTAGCTTTAGAGTTATCACCACCAATTTTTACTTCACTTAATCTGAACGTTTTTCAAATCGACGATATTTATGATTAGGTGCGTGTGAAGTTTCATTACAAAGAAATACGGCATTCACTCAGTTTTCGACCATTTTCATATAATAAGCACGCATTTTCGCTAAAGTGCTGGGCGGCGATCGCGTGATCGCTATGAAACCATGTTATTACATAAAGCTTTTATGTAACCTGCTTTTACGTCTTAGATTTAATTAACCGGCATTTACTTCTTAGGCAAATAATAAAGAAGCGGTATAATTAATATAATATTGGTAATATTTTTTTTATGTTACAGATTTGCTTTATTAAACCTTCATATTGGACGACGCAGTGTAGGACGACCCCCCACTAGGTGGACCAACGACCTGGTGAAAGTTGCTGGGCGTTGTTGGATGCAGACGGCATAGGACGCACTTTGTGGCGTAACATGAGGGAGACCTACATCCAGCAGTGGATGGCGATAGAAATGATGATGATGATGATGAAACCTTCATTCAAGTCATTAAAGCAAGTACGTTTTTAATTATTAACAATATGAGTATCCTGTTCTTTATCCCATTTACTTGGGGGCCGATTCAATATGGATTACTCTCTCATATTACATTATCATCATCCTCATTTCAACCTATCGCCGTCCACTGCTAGACGTAGGCCTTCCTCATGTTACGCCACAAAGTGCGGTTCTGTGCCGCCTACATCTAACGACGCCCAGCAACTTTCACCAGGTCGTCGGTCCTTCTAGTGGGGTCGTCATACACTGTGCTGTCCGATACGTGGTCGCCACTCGAGAACCTTTCTTCCCCAGCGGTTGTTGGTTCGTCGAGCGATGTGGCTAGCCCATTGCCATTTCAGCGTGCTAATTCTTCATGCTATGTCGGTTACACCCGTTCTTCTGCAGATTTCCATATATTTATATTTATTTCATATTGCAAAATTTTTAACATTAGTTCAATGACTGGCAGTCAGGATGGCTGACGTTAATCCTCTTTGGGAATGTAATGACCAGACGGCATCAGATGGAGTTGGCTCCAGGGGATATAAAGCTCTTAGTTATCTTCTACATCTCCCAGGAAGATTGTAGGGTTCGCCACCACACAGTAAAAAACCAAAAATATTTTAATGTTATCATAAATTGCTTTTTATATAAAAATAATATTTGCATTTGTGCGAGTGCGTAAGCGACATTTTCATTTCAAGCGATTAAGCTTATTTGATGCGATGTGAATGAGCATTATCTTCTTTATATATATATTTCTTGGGTACGTGTTTATGTCACTAAACTCCTCTTAAATGGCTGGATCGATGTTGATGAAATTTTTTGTTTGTGTTCAAGGGGATTCGAGAATGGTTTAGATTCACAATTGGACCCGGTAAGTGGCGCTGCTGTCGATTTCAAGGAGATTGCCTTTTATTTTATTTGAACAGGACAGTACACCTGATGGTAAGTGTTGCTGCCGCTCATGGACCTTTGCAATGCCGCTGCCTACCGCGAAGAGAGTAAAGGGAGTGTGAATGTAATGCATGCAATGAGGTTCAGTGATACTAAAGGCATCACTAAAACCCACCATTCGCAAAAACCCTCATAAAGTTGGGCTTCTAGCGCTCTCGCTCACTACCGGGTTGAGAGCCATCCGCGCTCGCCCATTGACCGCGTTAAGCTGTCAAGGTCATCTGCGACCAACAGCTACACACACAACAAAAAAAAAGCGCTCTCGCTCACCAAACGTAGTGCAGTAACAAATTGCTACTACTCGGACGTCGATTTTCTACGAGAGTGTGGTACTACCCGGGACGGACCGGCCCGGGGCTGTAGACAGACAACTATCAACAGTATGATCCTACCAATATGAAGAGCAAAATTGAGAGGAAATTGGTCTACTGACCACACCGTCGACAGTTGTCTGTCTACACTCTACAGTCAAGGGCCGATTCGTCAAAAATAGCACCAAAATCTCGCAGCAAATTAATTAACTTCTGACTAGTAGCAATTGGTTACTTCACTTCATTCGGTGAGTGAGATCTTTCTGAGGGTGCTTGTGTCTAATGGGTTTTAGTAATGCTTTATTGGTGATGCCCTACTAAATGTCAATGAACGGCAGTATCACTTACCATCAGGCGAGCTGTTTGCTTATTTGCCACAAATAGCAATAACAGAAATACTATTCCACTTTGGTCTGACGGGTGATATAGGGTTGCATTTTAAGTTTGGTTTTTTTTGCATGTTACATGCATATTATATTCCTTATTAGCCTTCTACTTTAACACCCACTGGTAATTTTTTTCTGATATAGATTTATTTTCGAACTCAAAACGTATGTATAATAGTAACGATTAATTTTTCCGTGTCTTACGTTAATAGATATACTGCTGTTTTTATGAGCACTATAGCCTTGTTTATCAAATAGCATCTATTAAGTAATATTGACAACTACTTTTAGGCACTCGTTGTCTATAACTTAACATTTTGTATAAATTGTAATATTTCTCTTGTATGACTGTATGTGCCAAATTAATGAAAATAAATAAGATATGGTGGTGAATTGTAATTCTACGCCGTCACCATATGGATAATTATTTAAATAATAATAATAATAATAATATCTTTATTGCAAAAAAACAAAATGTGTACATAATAATACTTTGAAACGCTGTCTTTTGTGTTAGTTGATACTGTGTTACAAAAGACAGGCCTCTTCCCAATAATGTCAACCATGTTTTTTCGAAGCAAGTGATTACATGTTATTTTTGAAGTGTTGTATTCGTCATGGTTGTGTGTGTGTGTTTTGTGTGTGTGTGTTGTGTGTGTATGTTGTGTGTGTGTGTGTGTGCATGATATGTCATGTGCATGGGTATGTGTAACTGCGTGTATATGTAAAAGCTGTGCGTGAGTATTTGAAACTGTGTGCGTGTGTGATAAGTGCTTGCGTGCGGGTTTTAGAAGATACTCTCAAGCAATTTCTCTATAGCATCGTAATCTTTTTCTTGAAGCCACTGCATGATTCTGGATTTTATATTGTATAAGTTTTGGTTTTTGATATTTAGTGCTTTGTTAATTTTATTATATATAAATGGAGCTAAGTGAGTGTAGTGTCTCCACGCTACCCCACTATTACAACGGGGCACGCGGCAATTGTCAATTCTTTTGGTACATGGAGGCGAATGTGGAACAGTTAGCTTGTGATACCGATATATGCCGTTCATAATATATAATTTTCTAACCGATAGTACCTTAGTTATAGAGTATAGATCTTTTGTGGGATACCCAAAGGGGAATCTCATTATCACTTTAAGTAAAGCTCTTTGTGCTCTTTCGACTACTATAAGTTTATTTTTAGTAGCACCACCCCATGAAACAATACAGTAGCTTATTAGTGTCTCTGCTAGAGACTTATATGTTATCATAAGAAGCTTTGTATCGGCTACCAGTCTTAAAGTTTTGAATACGTAGATTAGTTTTCTGATACGTATTGCAACGGTATCTATATGAGCCGACCAGTTCAGCCTGTAGTCATCTATCACCCCCAGGTATTTGAACGTATCTGTCTGTGCTATGACGCCACAATTACAGCTACATGAGATCATACCACCATAACACGGGTACTTATGAGCTTTAATTTGTAAATTGGTCGGCGGTCTGGTAGCTTTTGTTTTACTAAAGCACACGTATTTGATTTTAGAAGTGTTCAAGGAGAGCAGGTTATTATCAAGCCAGGAAATAACCGTGGATAATCCTGTTTCAGCGTTTTTACATACTTCCTTCCAAGTTCGACCATGAAACAGCAAAACACTATCATCTGCATACATAATAGTATCAGTTGCTGTGGAAGTGATCTGGCATAAATGATTAATGTAGATTAAAAACAAAGTGGGGCCAATCGTAGAACCTTGTGGTATACCGTAATTGCATGCAGCATTATCGCTATAATGTTGCTCCACCCTAACCTGTTGAGTACGATCTGTTAAGTAGCCGGTAAACCAATCGTGAGCCACTCCTCTCACGCCAACACCATACAGACGCGCCAGCAATATAGGTATTGATACTGTGTCAAACGCTTTTTGTAAGTCTAAAAACACACCTATACACTTTCGACCTTCATCTAAATATTTTGTTAGCTTTGTTGTTAAGTGTAGAACTGCATCATTTGTGGAGTATCCAGAGCGGAAACCGTATTGATTGCTAGCCAGGAAGTTGTTAGTCTCAAGATATGCAATTAATCTTTTATTTGCAATTTTTTCGATGATTTTTGCCAATGTCGGCAGAAGTGAAATCGGACGGTAGTTTAGTAGGACTTGTTTATTACCGTCTTTATAAATGGGAGCTACTATAGCTTTTTTAAAACACGCCGGAAAAATTCCGGTCGAGAAACTGAGATTGCATAGATAAGCAATAGGCTCAGCAAGTATTTCTGAACACGATTTAACTATCAAAGAGGTAATATGATCATAAACCGGAGCCCCATTAGTCCTCATGCTATGGATAGTATTTTGTACTTCTTTAGCATCAGTAAGAAAAAATGACATAGAGTTTTTGGGTGACAACTGATAAGATGAAGCAGCTCGTGATAAATCCACTTCAGATTTTTTTATCCTGCAAAGGATTTTGTTGGCTAGTTCTTCTCCAACGGAGGTAAAATAATTGTTTACTTCATCTAGGGACTCCTTTTCAGTCTGTTTAATACTCAGCAGTGGACTGGAGGATATTTTGTCTGTTGGCTGATTACTGAGGTCTTTTATTAGCTTCCAAGTATTTTTCATATTACCTTGACACATTAAAAATTGACGTTTGTAAAAATTTTGTTTCAGTGATTTAATTATTGAGTTGCACATATTTCTGTACTTTTTAAATTTAGTTCTAAGTTCATTATCATCTGGGGCTAATTTGCTTTGACGTTGTAGATTATTTCTTTTACGAATGCACTTTATTACGCTCAAAGTTAATAATAATAATAATAATAGCCTCTGGGCCAGTCGTTATCTCACTATGAGACTAACGCAAACCTCGGAGGAACATTATATGGCTCTGAAAATTCTTTTGGTATAAAAGAAAAAATGTATCACAAGATTTATAGAAAAGCCAATAAACCGCAGGGCAGCTTGTGGCGTGCTGAATGTGAGTGGCGACACTGCGGTTCTGAGTGCCCCAGAGAGTCGGCCAGGGCCTCGTATCCAGCTGGCCTTTATTGGCTGGCTGGAGTGGAAACCGAAGAGTGCCCGCAGGATTCTGAACTCTGGCTTACCTTAAACGGCTGGTCAGAGAAGGGTCGCCAGAGCTATATGCTCGGGGATGGAAGTGTCATTTTCAAGGGCATAACTACGGGGAAACCACTGTGATGGTGAAACCGTCGCTGCACCGCTCGACACCCCAAGCCACTTGCACCAATGTTGCCCCCCTGTTGCACGTATGGACTGTGTGTCTATGGCGACCGTTTGGGGGGCTCATTCAGTGAGTTGGCGAGTCACCGTCTGCCAAAGTTCAAGACGATAAAGGTATGAAGACGATGAAGGCTGACGACAGATTTAAATCAATAGTTTACCATTAATCCAGTCCATCTAACCTTCAACCCCATAATCATGTTAGATACCATCAACACACAATAGTTTTACACCTACCGTTGGCAGTCCACGTGTGTTATGTGCAGACGTGGAGTGTCTTCGGTAGACATCGCATCCCATTTTACATTAAATTTCTCCAAAGGTCTCTGCGTGTTGGATCCATATCCCCATGTAAGCCTTTCAAAGGACCGGGTATCTTCCCTTGGGAAATAGCCGTGAATCGGAGATACATGATAATAATAATAATATATCTTTATTTCGGACACATAATCCATAGATTGTTAGTGAATTAGTAACATTGTGCTTATATATTACGTTAGTAATTTTAGTACTAATTTATTTACAATTTAAAATATTAATTACGTCATCCTAGTCTTAGGTATCGTTGCTGAGACATGCCTCTGACAACAATGTAAAATATAAGGACAATCAAGCTTGGACGCTATCATCATCAGGACTGTGTTGGTACTGGTGCGCACCCTGCTCACTAACGACGCAGATCGCTTACGCATAGTTGCGTGGAAACAAGCCGTGTGTGCGTCTGCAAACATGCAAACAATTAATTAATGCAAGTAATGTTAATGCAGAATATATAATACAGAATATATAATACAGTTGAAACTATATATAAAAGTGAATCATCGTCATCATCTTCTCAGTCCATGTAAGTTCCACTGTTGGGCTCAGGCCTTCTCCACAATGGGAGGGAACTTGTCCTACTTTTTCTTACCTACTATTACACGCTATTTCCGTGTGGTGACGGGGTAAGAATATAATTCACCACTCCCTATCTTATCCGTGCATGTAGTACTTTTACTATTGTTGATGTTATATGCATATTATATCCCTTAGTCGTCTTTACGACTAAGGGATATAATATGCATATAACATCTATGCAAGAGAAGGAAAACTCAAATAAAACCCCATACCAACCTGTCTGAGCAGCATGGTATAGTAAGGTCAATTTCCCTCCTATTGTGGAGGAGGCTCGAGCCCAACAGTGGGACGTATATGAACTGAAATGATGATGATGATGATGATTACACATGGGTCGTGTTGGAATAGGGTTATGTCTCGAGTTTTCCTTCTCTTGTATCGATGTTATCTGTATATAAGCCTCAGTCGCCTTTTGCCCGTGAAACGTGAATATATAATTATAATTTACTTTGGAGAAAGAAGCAATATTCGTGGATTGCTTTGAAGCCCACTTATTTATAACCAGATGAAAACATTGATGTTCGTAAATTATTCCATTCCCTAGCCGTGGGTTTTGACGTAAAATATATAATTCGTACAAACAGGTAAATTCCATTAATATACATTTATTTATAATATTTATCAGTAAATGTTCTATCTTTACCGAAACGCTTTCCTAAGAACAAAAATATATAGTAGCCTGTTATGATTGAACAATATTGAAATAATAATTTTGGTTATTTGATATCATTATTTCATACCGTCAACCTTCAACCTAAGATATCAAGCTCAAAATAGATCAAAGAGGCAATATTCATACCTTCTATATCAGGCACACTGTCTGTGATATTATTAATCATTAAACATACAATCTTTATATATTTCTTGTGTACGTGTGTGTGTATGTCATAAAACAATTGACATAATTATAAATTACTAGCTGACCCAATAGATGTTGTTCTGTTCAAATAAAATAAAAGGAATTCTCCTTGAAATCGACAGCAGTGCCACCTACCGGATCCAATCGTGAATCAAAACCGTTCTCGAATCCCCTTGAACACATATAAAAATTTCATCAACATCGGTCCAGTCGTTTAGATGATGTTTTCTTGAATTATTGTTCATATGCTTCTCATTATGAAAGGACAATTCTTACATCTTTTATGACCAATCTTTAATCTAATCAGCACCTTTAGGATACTTTACAAGTGTAGTTTATGAATAGGATATAAATTTGTAACTTAAAACATTATATTTTTTAACTAATTATTATGTATTTTTGATATTTCCATAATGATTATATTATTAATATTTAACTATAATTAAGTTTTCGTTGTGTTGACGGTGTAAGAATACAATTCACCATTCGCTATCTTGCCCTTCGATGTCATAAAAGATGACTAAGAGATATAATATGCATATAACACCTGGGCAAAAGTAGGAAAACACGCAATAAAACCCAATACCAATCAACATGTCTGACCAGCGTAGGTCAATTTCTTTCCTATTGGTGACGAGGCTCGAGCCTCGCATTGGACGTGTATGAGCTGATACGACGACGATGATAATTAAATTATACTTCCATACTAATATTATAAATGCGAAAGTAAGGATGTTTGTTTGTTTGTTTGTTTGTAACGCTTTCACGCTTAAACCACCGGACCGATTTAATCATAAATAATATCAGGGAGTAACATAGGCTATATTTTATCCCGGTATTCCCAAAGGAACAGGAACTACGCCGCGGGTAAAGGGACTGAAACCGAACCGAAGCGAGGGCGGGTTGCTAGTACCATATATGTATTACAAACGCAAACCACACTCAAAACAACGAATTTTTGAAATCGGTTCAGTGGTTTAAACGTGAAAGCGTAACAAATAAACAAACATCCTTACTTTCGCATTTATAATATTAGTAAAGATTAGTCATGCTCACTGAAGGTTCTGCTTGCGATAGCTACGAGGAGCGGGTTTTTCATTTCTCACCATAGTGGACCTACTATGCTGATCAAACGAGTTGATACAGGGTTCTATTGAGAATTTCTTTCTTTTGCATATTAATCTCACACGTCTTCTGCGACAATTACGAGCATGAAAAGAGATGAATTGTATTTTTACTTCGTCACCACATGAAATATGTATATCAGTAAGTATGAATTAATATTATATTTAAATTATTATCCAGCTTCGAATTTATATAATAAACTAGTTGTTATAAAATCTGTATCTTTTAGATATAAATTACTTTTATATATAAATTTTTGTGTGTGTTCCAGGGGATTCTAGAATGGTTTAGATTCACAATTGGACCCGGTAGGTGGTGCTGCTGTCGATTTCAAGGAAAATTTCTTTTATTTTATTTGAACCGAACAACGTCTGTTGGGTCAGCTAGTAAAATATCTGGAGAGGGTGGTAGCTGCCCGCATCGAGCGGCACCTCGTCGGCACGGGGCCCGATCTGTCGGACGTCCAGTTTGGGTTTAGGAGGGGTCGTTCGACGATCGCGGCTCTGTTGCGCCTGAGGGCCGTGGCGACTGGGGCCGTCACTGGCGGGGGAGTGCTGTTGGTGGTGTCCCTAGACATCGCCAACGCATTCAATAGTCTGCCATTCAGCTGCATCAGGGAGGCGCTCCGGTATCACGGGGTGCCAGTTTACCTGAGGCGGCTAGTGGCAGATTATTTGGAGGGGCGCAGCGTCCTCTGCACCGACCGAGCAGGGGTCGTCGTGCGAACGCCCATGACGTGCGGTGTCCCACAGAGGTCGGTCCTCGGACCCACCCTGTGGAACATCGGCTACGACTGGGCGTTGAGGGGGAGCCTCCCGCCCGGGCTGGGCGTGATTTGTTACGCCGACGACACGCTCGTCACAGCCCGCGGTGGGACGCTAGAAGAGGCGGTAAGCCTGGCGACCTCGGGCACCGAGGAGGTCGTCAGACGGATCGAGGCGCTGGGATTGAGGGTCGCCCTGGACAAGACGGAGGCCCTCTTGTTTCATGGGCGCACTATGAGCCCTCCCATCGGTGTCTCGATCACCGTCCACTCGGTCGACATCAGCATCCGGGCCCATATGAGGTATTTGGGCCTGGTGCTCGATGGGCGATGGTGGTTCCGGGAGCATTTCCGTAGGCTCGCTCCGCGGCTCGTCGGCGCGGCGTCCGCCCTATCGTGGCTTATGCCGAACGTGGGCGGACCGAGCGCTGCGTGCCGACGGCTGTACGCGGGGGTCATCCGGTCGATGGCCCTGTACGGCGCACCGGTGTGGGCGGGGTCCATGACCGCCCGACTTAGGGCCCTTCTGTGGCGACCACAGAGGGTCACGGCGGTCAGGGCCATCCGCGGATACCGCACGGTGGCGACGGAGGCAGCGTGCCTATTGGCCGGGACTCCCCCGTGGGACCTGGAGGCGGAGATGCTCGCCGGACTATATCGGCGGGTGACGGGGGTGCGAGCGGGGGCGATGTGGTCTCGTTAAGGGATCTCACCGCCTGGCGCGTCGACGCCCGCCGAGACGTCATCGCCCGTTTTGCAGTCCGGCTGGAGAGGCCTCGGTTCGGGGTGCGAAACGTGGAGGCCTTCCGGCCGGTGCTGTTGCAGTGGTTGGAGAGGCGGCACGGGGTGCTCTCCTTCCGACTGGTGCAAGTTTTGACGGGGCATGGGTGCTTCGCCAAATACCTGCACAAGGTCGTTAGGAGGGAGAGTACACCGTCCTGCCACCACTGCGATTGCGACGAGGACACGGCGCGCCATACGCTCGAGGCCTGCGGGGCTTGAGCAGTGCAGCGCTGTGAACTCGTCGCAATCATCGGTACGGACCTGACGCTGCCGGCTATCGCTAGGGCGATGGTCGACAGCGTCGGGAATTGGGACGCGGTCGCAGCCTTCTGCGAGACAGTGATCTCGCGGAAGGAGGCGGCGGATCGCCTGCGTGAGGAGCGCAGCCTCGATGAGGAGATCCGCCGCCGGCGACTGGGGCGGCGCAGGCGCAACTATCTGCGCCTCATGCCGCCCTAGCCGAGGCCGCGGGTGACGTGACCGGGGATTAGTCAGTCACCCGCCGAGAGGCCGACCGCGTGAGGAAAGACCGACGTCCTCCCCGAGGGGGGGACGTCGGTCGATGGGAGGGTACCCCAACAGGGGGTATTCCGTCGGGCGACCACTGACGACAAGTTAACACTGCTCCAATGGTCGGCCCAACGACGAAGGCGACGTGGTTTTTGGGTGGGTCGCGGGAGTTGCGTGCTTAAGCCCCTCTGTCGCCCCGGACGGAGTGGTGCGGAGGCGCGCCGACCGCGACCCACCCACAAAAAAAAAAAAAAAAAGCTAGTAAAATA
Source organism: Lymantria dispar (assembly GCA_032191425.1). Taxonomy (NCBI): domain Eukaryota; kingdom Metazoa; phylum Arthropoda; class Insecta; order Lepidoptera; family Erebidae; genus Lymantria; species Lymantria dispar. Next base: position 13,025,066 of record CM063449.1, on the reverse strand, counting down.
TAAATAATTACTATTGTTATAAGTAGAGGCAAGGTAAAAAAAAGTAGTTATAAAAAAAATAATGGACAAATTATAAATATTTATTTCAGATTTACACTTGAATAATTCTCTAAGTGTGAAAAGCCGTCAAAGGTTTAGGCCATGAGGGCACGTGTTATTATTTTGGTCGATATATACTGAGGGTGATAAAGTTCACTCGGGCATAACGAAACCCCTACTGCAATAATGCCGATACGACTTTATTGAAGTGACATTGAAGTGAGAATGGAATCCATACTAATATTATAAATGCGAACGTAAGGATGTTTGTTTGTTTGTTTGTTTGTAACGCTTTCACGCTTAAACCACCGAACCGATTTTAAAAATTCTTTCACCAATGGAAAGCTATAATATCAGGGAGTAACATAGGCTATATTTTATCCCGGTATTCCCACAGGAACGGGAACTACGCGGGTTTAAGCGACTGAAACCGAAGCGAAGCGAGGGCGGGTTGCTAGTAAAGAATATTTTAAAAAATTGTATTATATTTTATCACGATCGTCACAGCTCATATACGTTTCACTGTTGGGCTTACGACTCCTTTACTATAGAAAGAAATTGACCTACTATAGTACGCTGGTCAGACATATTGGTACAGGGTTTTATATCGAATTTTCCTTCTCTCGCATATTTCTTATACATACATACATATATCTAATCGCGCCTCCACGCCTCTTTTCTATAGGACTAGGCAGAGACCACTTCCTTCCACTTGCTACGATCTTGACATACCACTTTCGCCTCCTCCACATTCATTAATCTCCTTATACATGTTCTTTGGTTCAGGGTACTCCTAACCTGACCTTTCTTAAGAACGTCCCCGATTTGATTGTGGAACGTCCGCCTCGGTCTTCCCCTTCCAACACTTCCATTCACATTCGCCTTATAAGTTCTCCTTGTTAGTCTCCTTTCATTCATTCTCTCTACATGGCCGAACCAACTTAACATACCTTTCTCAATCCTTGTCACTACATCTACATTCATTCCACAACGTTCCCTAATCACTCTGTTGTTAATTCTATCACTTCTATTCTATTATATAGTTCTTATATTTTACATTTTACATTATATCCCTTAATCGTTTTTTACTATACCCACGGCAAGAGGATGGAGAATTATATTCTTATTCCGTCGCCACACGGAGCATATAAACGTATTTTATTTATTTCCTTATTTTTCGTTTTTCTAGATGATAAACGTTTTTTTATTGGCGATGGTGGCAAATGAGCAAACAGCACACCTGATGGTAAGTGATACTGCTGCACATGGACCTTTGCAATACCAGGGGCACAGCTAGGCTGTTGCCTACCGTGAAGAAAATGCTCTTCTTAAACCTCGTTTAAAGAAGAATATGTCATAGCGTTCGGGATACACAGCAGCAGGTAATTTATTCCAGAGACTGTATGTACGTCGAAGACATGATCGCTGGCAACGTACAGTTGAAGACCATAACATTTCCAGATGAAATGGATGAACCCTGCTGCCGTATCGAGTGGTAGGTTGGTAAAACGGTGACGGTGGTACCGAGTCAAACAGTTCCTTAGATCACTCCCCACGAAAGACCCAATAGAGTATACAGAGTGACTCAGTCTCTCCGCCGCTCTAGTGACTCCAATCTGTCCGTAAGATTGGGATCCCCGACGATTCAAACAGCACGCCTTTGGAGGGAGTCAAGTGGGTCTAACTGATATTTGGTCGCGCGTGCCCAGAGATGTGAGCTTCACATAAGGACGAACTTGTGCTTTGTATAGCATAAGACGCTGTCTCGGTGTAAAGTACCGCCTGGATCTATTCAGGACGCCAGACTTTATGCTAGCCAATTTGGCTTTGTTGTCCAAATGACTCCCAAACTGGACTTTGCTTGATATTTCGACGCTAAGGATCCCAATACTGTCCGAAATTTGGAAAGTTACTCTTCGGAAGTGAGGCGCCATAACAAACAGGTCCTTCTTTGCAGGTGCGGGTCCTTCTTTTGTATCGACGTCCACTGTTATAATCAAATCAAAGTGAATGGTAACCGCCGTAGCAATCGTCGTATCAGCTCATACACGTCCCACTATTGGAATGGAGCTTCCTCCCTAATAGGAGGCAAAATGACGTACTATGCCATGCTGGTCAGCTATGTTGGTATAGGGTTTTATTTAGAGTTTTCATTCTTTTGCATAGATGTTATATGCACGTAATATTCCGTCTTTTACGACATCCACGGGCAGGATAGGGAGTGGTGCTTCACCACACACCTCAGTAATACCACGGGCACAACCAACCCACAGCCTACAGTGAGAGAGGAACTATTCTTTAACTTAGTTTGAAGATGATGATATGTCATAGCGCTCGCGAAACACCATTGAAGGCAATTTGTTATAAAGAACGCTGAAAACGTACATCATAATCCAGAATCCAGATTATGAGCCGGATTTCAGATGTATATCATAATGTAGATGTCGTTTTCAGACTGCTATACCGTAGACTGATATACCGCTGGGCTCTACTATTCAGGATGCCAAGCTTTTTTGTTGACAATTTGGCTTTGTTCTTCAGGTAATTCTCAAACAGTACTTTGCTAAATAATTCGACGCCGAGGATTTCTAGACCCTCGGCGATTTAAAGATTTACTTTTATAGTTTTATGGTCACAGTTGCATAAAGTAAATTTTCTAAAATCGAGTATATTTGTAATAAATTTCAACAAATTTTATATGCTTAATGATGGAGTTGTACGTGTTAAGATACAGAAATTCTATATAATACAAAGGAAAGGTTTGGATAGTTACTAAACGTTTCCAGAAGAGCAGAATATTTTATTGGAGGTTGCAATAAAACGATGTAAATTCACAATAACTGGCAATTATCGTCGTCAACAAATAAAGACAAATATTTTTAAGAAGCAAAGGGTTTTAGGTCAAATAAAATAAATAAATCAATACAATAATTGTGTAATCTAATTCTGGCAAATATTATAAATAGTACAAGGAGTAAACTTAACTCTTAAGTAATATATTTTATACAAATACTTAGCTCTACTTCTAATGTTCTCTCCGCGGCACGTGTAAGATTGCCCCTAAGGCCCACTACAGTTCGCTTTTATATCCTAGCATTACCATATCATAACGAGTCAGTTTAACAAATAGAAGTGTTTGGCGACAATGGTTTATTTAAATTTAACTATAAGAGATATATAAATATAGGTAATTAATTAATTAATATAACTTTTATCTGTTCTTAATTTCTTTAAATCACCTAAAATTTCTGAGATCTGGATTGGTTCTATGCTATATTTAGGTGTTTCTGAAATGTTATACTTATTTAATATTATCAGTTGTTCGTTAGAAAATTTATTCAAAATTAAGGTTACGTATTTTAATATATGCTTATATCATCAAACTTCTAAATGGAATATTTAGAAAGAGAAACGTTACATGCTGAGGTAGATTGTAGTAGGTTAGTGCGTAAACTGCATTTCCACAGCGTCCAAAAAAAAAAAAAAAGATTGTAGTAGCATTCTTATTTTAGTAACAATAATGGTTAGTGACCGTAAAACGCTACTATATATATGTTCATTCATAGTCTTTGAATGATTAAGCAAAAATGTAAAAATATTGCATCACCGAATCCTTAGTCTCACTCTATTGGAGATAAATCTGTTACTTACCAAAAAGATTCTGAAATATTAACGAACGCCCAGAAACCCAGCAAAAGTTGTTTTTTGCTTAACTCAAAAGATTTTAAAATAATTAAAACCTCACAACTGCAGTAGAAAATATGTTTATATAAATTATAATAAGGCTTTTAAGAAAATATTAAATAAACTCATAGTAATGCTGTTGTGTACTCAACGAGTGGATATAATTGCGACCTTCCGATTCTGAGCCTAGTCGCTTTAAGTTCCATAGCAACGGGCACAAAGTGACTTATTTATAGCACCTACTGCCTAGCTTAGGGGTACGCCCATATGTACTAGTAAGAAATTAACACTTACCCCTTACACAGGATATTTATTTACGGACTAGTTGTGCCAGAAGGCGTTATTTACATTGATTAATTGCATGGATTTTAGAAAAGGTTTGGAAACCCCATTGGTCTTAGTACGTCCTTTTCTTATTTAGTCACTACGCATAGGAACAGCAGAGCTGGATACTTTTTAAGCTAATTCATTAGTAGTCTAGTTATGTTATCGTTAAGATATATTCGTTTTGACATTAATGTTATAATAAATTATTAATTTGATAATTTAGAAAAAAACTCAAATGAATATCAAGTGTTAGGTTAAAAGTATAATGAGTCAACATGGATAGATAGTATCACCCTCCAGGCAACCTATACCGTCAACTGCGACCACCAACAGCTTAGTGATTATTATATCTTCACTTCGGGGATAATGTCGATAGACTGAGAGATGAATGGATTGAAACAGTTGGGGTATTGAAAACTGTATCAGTTTCATTTGTTTGATTTAAAAGAAGCAAGTAGAGAAAGATCACGTGAATAAAATAAAGATTATTGTGAGATATTATATACATATATACTAGCTGACCTAACAGACGTTGTTCTGTACAAATAAAATAAAAGGAATTCTCCTTGAAATTGATCGCAGCGCCACCTACCGGGTTCAATTGTGAATCTAAACCATTTTCGAATCCCCTTGAACACATACAAAAAATTTCATCAACATTGTGTTATATAGTGGAATTATCGCAATTATTTTCAGCTTTATTATTTTATATCAGCCATAAAGAAATTACTAGAAGAAATAACAAACATCTTGAATACGCGACCCTAGATGGTTTCATAAATAACTTTTGTATATATGTACTAAGCTTTTCTGTTGAGACAGTCTTTGTAATAATATATACTTATGTAAATTAAAACACATTTTAGTATTTCATTTAGGTTAATTACGAAGATAAATGTCTTGTTGTTAAGATTTTACTGTTTAAGGCAAATAGTCATGTTTTGTTGCTTTTCATAAAATTTCAAGTAGATTTTTACGTGGCTGTAATAGTAAAAGTAAGCTCTTTTGATGTAAAAGAGTTATATTCTTCTTACTTAACCCTTCCTATATTGTGAATGCTGTATTTTTAACATTAATTTAATTAATTACCAGTTTTTTTCACGCAGAGCAATTACCATTTGACCTTTGTAAGCTTAATGTAAATAATATTAGCCTTCTAAGATAATTATTAGGTATTGACAAATCTCCGTGTAAGTACGGACTTAGAATACAATTCACCACTCCCTATCTTGCCCGTGGATGTTGTAAAAGACAAGTAAAAGATATAATTTGCATATAACATCTGTGAGAAGGAAAACTCGAAATAAAACCCTATATCAACATGTCTGACCCGCATTTTTTTTAGTTAGTGGGAGTAGTATGAGCTGAGATGACGACGATACTTAAATCAACTAGTTATTAAAAGTAAATATTTTATAGTTATGTATGAAGATATGAATATTACTTCAAATTTAAACCATTTATTGTGCCCTGAGAAAGCTCTCAGGGTTTATTTATGCACAATAATACTTACATATTATCAATATTAACACAATTAAATTAAAATAATTCAATAATCTTCCACCGGATTAGACCGCAACGCTACTGAGAAGATTTGGCAAGAAATTCAGGAGGCGTCACTATTATTTTGAATTATATTTCTTACTAAATATAAAATTATATACAACATGTCTTGTAAATACTAGCTCTAGTGTGATGCCGGAGAAGAGAAGATCACGATGATAACTACTAGAGCAGCCATCAATCCCCTCAACCACTATGGAGGGAAGTGAGATACCCGCTCCACGCCGCTACCGTAAGCAGAGAGACGTAAACCACACGGAAAATAAAAAAAAATCGTTAAGCAAAGTTGCTGTTAGGTTTCATTGGACTGAATTTAGTTTCTTTTTTTAGCCAGCAATATCAATATTTGTTTTGCCCCTATAAGTCGTAGTAGCTTTGAGTACCGTAGATTACCTGTCCCAGCAGGCTTCTATATAGTTATGATGATATATTCTTTAAGCAAGCAACAGTAAACTCACAACTGTTATCGCGGCATTAACGAAATTATTATCAATATTTTTTTTAATTTAAAAATAATCATCATCAGAAGCTCGTATATGCCCCACTATTGGGTTCGAGCCTCCTCCACAATAGGAGGGAAATTATCCTACAATACCACGCTGGTCAGACATGTTAGTATAAAATTTATTTCGAGTTTTTCTACTCTTGCATGGATGTCACATGCATATTAGTCACCCTTTACGCCACCTACGGGCACGAAAGGGGGTGGTGAATTGTATTCTAACACCGTCACCACAGGGACTATAGAACAAACAAAATTTAGATTTTGTTCATCATTTTAATATCGAATATCTTGTCAATTGAGAACTATGCTGAGACTTCGATGGACAACGATTAAATGTCATCAATATATCATGCACTTGACATTTCAGTTAGCGTTTTCATTATTCCGCTTTGTCCAATGGAATTGATTGACTGGAAAGGCCACGCAGATATTTTGTGGTATATTGAACATTAATTATTAACAGTTAGTGTTTAGTTGTAAAATATTTCCTCTTAATAACTGCAAGTGAATAGGTATAATATATATAATATAAGGAAACGATTTTGACACCGACTCCATCTCACCGGTTTTTCCTTTTTCTCACCACAACATATTTTTGTGGGATAAATCTATCCATCAGTGAAATAATTTTCAACATCGGGTCCATGCTTCTATAGAGTAACCCCTACATCCTTAATACATAAGTCTCAATATTGGCCTGATCTACTAGATCCACGCTGGTGAGACGTGTCGGTACAGGGTTTTGTTTCAAGATTTGTGTCTCTTGCTTAAAAGTTATATACATATTTAATCCCTTAGTCGTCTTTTACGATACCTACGGGCTAGAGAGGGTGTGAATTGAATTCTTACTCCATCACTATACGGTTAGAGGTATAGATATAATCTTTATATATAAATTTCTTGTGTACGTCTGTATGTCACTGAACTCCTCCTAAACGGGTGGACCGATGTTGATGAAATTTTTTGTGTGTGCTCAAGGGGATTCGAGAATTGTTTAGATTCACAATTGGATCCCGTAGGTGGCGCTGCGATCGATTTCAAGAAGAATTCCTTTTACATTTTTTTTAGATTTAAACAGAACAACGTCTATTGGGTTAGATAGTAGAAGTATAAATCCCTTTTATCTTATACACTTATTTATTATTGATGAGGTTGGCAGATATATGTATATCACACCCACATAGCTTTGTGTAACTCTTAAGGATTGTAAAATTGAATTTGTTATGGTGTCTAAATTCGTACTATTACTTAGGCGTTCCTGGTAATATAAAGCAAAAATCTTTTTAAACGACCGGTGGAACTCGTGTCTCGGAGGTACATATGTACCTAAATCTATCAATTTATTATGCATGCTTCATCTACAATGACATGTCTGCATATTATAATCTACTAGCTGACCCGACGAGCTTCGTACCGCCATATTTTTTTTATAAATATATTCCCTAAATTGCCGATAATATAGTCTCTAAGGGAAGAACCACAAAATTATAATTATCAAATTTTCAACCATACTTAATCATAGACAAAACTACGTTTAGCTATCAAATGCGTTTTTGTTATACTACGTTTCTTAGTGACTTGTATTCTCTTTGACGTTTTATGTCACGTCACACGAGAACGCGATCGAACGGTATAAAAAGTATTCATTGTCCGTCGCCTGGTTCTAAGCTACCTCCCCACCAATTTTCAGCCAAATCAGTACAGCCGTTCTTGAGTTGTAAATAGTGTAACTAACTCGACTTTCTTTTATAAATATGTATTCTGCGTTGACGGTTTATGAACACATTTTATGTGGAATAAATGGTGGCAGTACAATATGGCAGATTTCGAGGTTGCATGTCATTCTTACCCCTTCATGACACTTGATTGATTGGCAAATTGTGAATACGCTATTGCCTCTCATATAAAAGAAGATGTGAATACCTATGTTTAATAGTATGTGGCGATAGGTTGATGGATAGATAGCCTAATCTGTAATTCCATGACTGACACATACATAGATATCCGTGCGGTAACGGATTAAGAATACGATCCATCCACCCCTTTCTTGCCAGTGGATGTCCTAAGAGACGACGGGATATTATAATATGCTGATAATATCTATTTAAGAGAAGAAAAACTCGAAATAAAACGTTATACCAATCCATCTGACCAGCTTGATAGAGTAGGTTAATTTCTCTTCTATTGTGGAGGTAGCTCGAGATCAGCAGAAGGACGTATATGAGCCGAGGTGATAATCGTCATCATCATTATTTCAGCTCACATAAATCCCACTGTTGAGCTCGAGCCTCCTCCACAATTGGAGGGAAATTGACCTTACTATGCCATGCTGGTTAGACAGGTTGCTATAGGGTTTTGTTTCGAGTTTTTCTTCCCTTGATGATAATGGCTTACGTTAATAAGGCAGACAGTTTTAATTATTCAGCTTTACACTATCCACTGGATGTAGGCATCCTCGGTAGATGGTCTCAATTACAATCTTGTATAACCACTGAGTATTACGACAAATGCCTCGCTCGTACTCCCATGCGTATTTTTTCAGTAATCTTTAAAAAAATATAAGTAAAACAAAAATAAGGACACATTACTTAGTATGCACTGTAAAACTAGAGTTGTTACTTCTATACGTTGCATTTCTTATTTGTAAATGAACAGTTTGGATGAACTTCAAAGCGTTGATTTAACTTCGGTTGTACTACTTCGTACGGCGGCATTCGTGCTCCTGTTTCATATAAAGTAAAATAAAGTTCGTATGACATCATATCATATAGTGCTTTCTGTTATTAATTATTTCAGTACTTCAGTGTAATATCAAATATGTTTTCTGCCAGTGTAAAATAAAAGGTGGTATTTGAGTGCGAATTCCCAATGTTTTCTTTAAGAAAATTACTATGTGGATTTTTGTTTCATATTTTTATATCTTGGTTTATCGTGTACTAGTTTAGCCACTAGCCACTGTTCTGTACAAGATAAAAAAGAAATAAAAAGTATTACTTAATTCGATCACAGTCACTTACCAGGTCCTCATGCATTTAGTGGTTTTAGCCTTTGTAAAAAAAATCCTTCTCTAATAATACAGCAAAATGGCGGATGTTACAGGGTATATTCATAAAGCCTTTTAACATAAAATTTAAATAATAAAATTAACTAAAATGCTATATATCATTCCATGTGGTGACGGAGTAATTTATTACTCTTACTCCGTCCATTGTATTCACAATTGATCACTCCCTATCTTTCCCGTGAATATTGTAAAAAACTACTAAGGGAGGTAATATGCATACAACATCTATGAAAGAGAAGGAAAACTCGAAACCAAATCCTATATCAACCTGTCTGACCAGCATGGTTTAGTAAGGTCAATTTCTCTCCTATTGTGGAGGAGGCTCGAGCCCAAGCTGAAGTGATGATGATGATGATTTTGCTATCTTTAACTTGTTTTTTTTTTGGATATGCATATATAAATTTAATATTAAACGCCTTTATGACAATGTTCCTACGTAAATGATCTTCATACGAAATGATTTAGTTTCCTGCCAGTTGTGTGTATGTATTTGTTATATATGTCACCGTAAAATTGTATGAACCGTTAATTTATAAACTATCTAGTGAGATTATAAACTATCGACAGATTGTGAACGGACACAAAAATTTACATTCTAACGCTTATATTTTCTAAGATTATAAACTATGTTCAACCGTCAAATTGTGATTTTAATGCTTTTAACCATCCGTTCAAAAAGAAATGACCCAATCACAGCACTGTCTTACAATTTCTCGCCTGCGAATTTGTGAACCGTCGTCTGATTGGTTAGCGTTATAGATAGCACGTGTTCGTGTGCATAAAGTTACAAACATAATTATCAGCAATCAAAAAGCTTATTGTCAGCAAATATTAACGTACATTATTAAATACCATCAAAAAACTGTTTTTAATATCTTTAAATTGATATAATGTAGTAATGTCGCTAAAATAATAATGGCGGCGGGACAGCGTGTGAAAACAATGATTCGTTGAACCAATAGGCGTGCACTTTGCGTTTCGTTCACAATTTGACGGTTGAACATAGTCAGTTTATAAACTTACGGAATATAAGCGTTAGATTGTAAATTTTTATGTCCGTTCACAATCTGTCGACAGTTTATAATCTCACTAGATAGTTTATAAACTAACGGTTCGTACAATTTTACGGTGACATATACATTAATATTTATTTTAAGATTAGACTTTGAGATTGTCTCTGTTACAGAACAAATTTAAAATTCTTAGTCCAACAACTCGTTACATGAACTCTTTATAGTAAATGTGGAATATTTACCGGCATTCTAGTATTTTATAAAGTGTAAATATCTCGTCACAGCTCATATACGTCCCACTGTTGGGTTCGAGCCTCCTCCACAATGTGAAGGAAATGGACCTACTATACTAGTCAGACAGTTTGGCATAGAAGTAAAACTCGAAATAAAACCTTATATCAACCTGTCTGACCAGTACTATCAATTTCCTAGTCAATTTCCCTGCTATTATGGAGGAGGCTCGAGCCCCGCACAACCGAGATGAATGAATGAAAAAATATTACGAATCACAAATTTACGTATTATAATTTCTCTTATAGCTATTATTTACGCTAGTCAACATTATTTTATTAAAATATATCTCTCCTGCCTTGAGAAATACATTTTTTTTCTCTTATAAAGTATAATTCTCGAGTGTTTTCTTTTTGAAAAGCCCACAATCGTTTGCCCTGAGGGCTGACCACAAAGAGATAATTTTTCTCGTTATCGCCCGTTCAAAAGTTAGACATAGGAAATTTCCAGATTTTTCTTGATATTAAATAAGTTTTAAAAGATTTTATATTTTAAACAAAAGTTAGAAAGTTTTTTATGTTTGTTTTATAATATTAATAATTCAAAGTTCTTTGACTTTTTTACATGCTAAATATTTTCAATTTGTTTTAAATAGAGTTCTTTTCAATTGTTAACTAAATTTCACAGAGATTTTTTATGCTGTCGGACTAGGCCGCGGGTGATCGGACCGGGGAATTGTCCGTCACCCACAGAGAGGCTGACCGCGCGACGGCAACCGACGTCCCAGGACGTCGAGAGGTGAGGGTACCCGAAAGGGTATTCCGTCGGGCCGACCACTGACGACAAGTCACCTCTGCTCCGGTGGTAGGCCCAACAACGAGGTGACGTGGGTACGGGTGGGTTATGGGCCCGCGCGCCGTCCTTTCATCGCCCCGGACGGAATAGACCGCGCGTGCGCTTACCATAGCCCACCCATAAAAAAAACACAAAAATAAAAAAAATGCTGTCGGACTATTTCGCACTTCCATTATAAATATGTGACCTTAAATTAGTGAAGCGCTACTAATACTTAATTGGTCATGAAAAAATCCATCAAGGGCGCAAGACATATAAATTAGTTAAGAAATTCGGTTTGTTTATTTTATTCTTATAATATCACGCTTATAAAATAATGGCAAAGGTTTGTGAGTGTGTATATTTGTTACCTTTATATGCTCTAACGGTTAACTTGATTTTAAAAAATTGATATGACGGTAGCTGACATCCTGGATTAATACATAAAACACATTTACATTACACATAGAACTTTTGAAATAAAACTACTTTACGGATTTTATCGCGTTTGTATTTGATTTTTGATTGCCCGACGTTTCGAACACTTTACATCGTTCATGGTCACGGCCCTGGTCACGGTCATGACCTACAATTGTAATAGCTAAAGATATTTTTTAAATTAAAGCCTCTTAATAACATAAAGTAAGCCGCCTTCAAAATTAAGATTAATTTAGCATTATGTCCCGCTTCCCAGTTCCTGACGCTGCCTGCACTAACGAACACAAATTACGTCCAGACTCAGGACAACGATTTGTGGATCGCATAAAGTGTTGTCCTTCATGGGATTCGAACCCGCGACAATGGCACGGTAGGTCGGTACCTTAACCTCTACGCCATCTGTGCAGTTGAATTATTAATATGGTTTGAATATTAAAATACATAAATGTATAGAAAACAGACGTCTTGTAAAGACTAAAATATTAATAGTTTTCACACGTTAAGTCCGCTCACGTCAACAAAATACCACTACGAGTTGAAAAATTCAATTTACACATGTTGTGCTGTTGCTGACATGGTTTGCTGCAGATAAATTATATAAAATCACTTATATTTTAGTTAAAATATAAAATAATCTAGGATATTTAGCAAATTTTTACCATTTAATCTTTATCAATTTAAACGATTGTAAAATTTAGAATAAAACTATTTTTACGAATTTTATAGCATTTGTACTGGAGGATACATTTGAAAGACCACCTATGGCCATGAATGGTATAGTGTTTGAAACGTCGGTAATTTCAATATTAAATACAAACGCGATTAAAGCCGTAACAATTGTTTTATTCCAAATATGCAATACTTGAGTGATTCGAAGCTCTGTGGAAATTTGAAAGCTGAAGTTCTGGAGGCTACTCATCACGTAGGAGCAAAGGGACTTCCTTGTCCTTTTATTCCACCTTGATCCTATCTGGAATTCCTTCCATTTCATCGTGGTTACGGTTAATCACTATAACGCACGGTATAAGTATTGATTAACCGTGGGAAAGTGATTGGTCTCTTTCCTTTTCTCTAAAATAAAAAAAAGTGTGTGTATACTTAAGTACGCTCGTAAGAAGTAATACTTATTTGGCATAACAAGATAAAAATCTATCTAAACATTTTATCCTTTGCGTTTCCTATGTATGTAGAAAAAATGACACTAATATTAGAAAAAAATGTATTTAATACATTGAAGGTTTTATTATAAGGCATTATCTTGTTTACATCTGTGACGATGTACGCGTGTATCGTAAAAATGTTGACTAGCTAACTTCAGGCTGTCGGTTTTTCGGGAAGGTGTGCGCGCACATCACAAAAATTTACTCTTATCATTTTTCCCTAACGCGCCATAAGATTTATAACTTCAAAAAAGTACTACTTCCAAATATTTCTTAATAAACAAAAAAAAAAAACGATTTGAAAGCTACTGGAGCTAATAAGTTTATACTTCTAAAGTATACTACCTACTATGAGAGGTATTTTTTTTACGTTGGTCTAGCATCTGACCCCCGTAAACCAAACTTCTGATTATATTCTAAGCTTACAGTACTATTATCATCTACTCAACAGTATATAAAATCTAAGATGTATGTATGTAATTACTTACGTAAGAACTTCGTGTAATGAAGCGATTAAAGCTTAATGCATATGCATGAGAATATCTTACAGGTCACCAACTTGCGAATACTGAATATTAAACACCTGGTATGACCTTTGATATAACGTACAACAGTCTGTAGATCCGGCAAGAAAATTCTTGCCGGATCTTTTTCAGTGTGGCCGTGTTCCGATCCGGTGGTAGTATACTAGATTGTTAGTTTTTTAAATATAATTACTATTAATTTTAATGTTTAAATAATTATTAACCATAAACAATTTAATTTTTTCATATAGAATCATTTTCTTCTTACACTGGCAATAAATTTGTATCAAAATGTGGGTCAATGTTTAATAACTATTTTCTGTATCGGGTAGATAATTATAAATTTTCTGCAATAACGATAACTTGTTGGACGTGAAACATCTTAGTCCGCTCGTGCTCATGAACGCTGCAATGTGTTCGAAACGTCGGGCAATCAAAAATCAAATACAAACGCGATAAAATCCGTAAATTAGTTTTATTTAAAACTAGCAACCCTCCCTCGCTTCGCTTCGGTTATGGGTTATAGTCGTTTTATCCGCGTAGTTCTCGTTCTCGTGGGTATACCGGGATAAAATATAGCCTAGTTTACGCCCTGATATTATAGCTTTCCATTGGTGAAAGAATTTTTGAAATCGGTCCAGCCGTTTTGAAGATTACCCGGAACAAACAGACAGACAGACAAAAAAAATTTAATTGCTATTTTAGGCATAGGTGTCGTGCAAATAATCGTGTGAGCATGAAAAAAGCCTATTATTTTGACATTACAAACAGACACTCCAATTTTATTTATTGGTATAGATGTATAATACTCGCGTAAACATCAGAAATCAACACATAGAACTATTATTTCGGTATGTATTTCTTTGGGACAATATTGCTTTCTTTGGGAAAGTAACTTTTATACGGGCGAAACCGCCGGTTGAAGCTAATAGTATTAATATGATAAAATAAAAAAATAGACAGATTACTTAGAACGTATTATGTCTCACGTATTATGTCCCATAGATTAAACACATATGCAAACATTCAATCAATATTATCAATTTTAGTTCCACGTTAGTAGTGTCTTTTGCCGTTTCACTGGTATTTTATTGGCACGGGTAATTTCTCGCGTTATAAACTCAGATAAAATTAAAGAAAAGTTTCTTGGCGGGACGTCGAATACGCTGATACCTAAGAGGGTAACCTGCCGCATCGGCCACGAATACCAAGAAATCGGTACCAGTGGTCGCCCTATGGCGACGGGGAGGGAATACAGTAAATTATGGGGCCACACGCCGCCTATTCGTCACCCTGGACAGATTGAGCGAATGACATATTCCAGACCATACTCTACCACAAAAAATATAAAGCACTTAAATCTAAAAGCTCATGATCAGCAGTTACGTGCACACTGTAAAAATATTTTACAAAAATAAATAAACCGGCTAAGTGTGAGTCGGAGTCACGTACGAAGGATTCCGTACCATTATCTATAAAAAATAGAATAGACAAAAAATTGCGTTTCTTGTATTGGAGCCCCCCTTAAATATTTATTTTATTTTTAGTATTTGTTGTTATAGCGGCAACAGAAATACATAATTTGTGAAAATTTCAATTGTCTAGCTTCGCGGTTCTTGATATACAGCCTGGTGACAGACAGACGGACAGACAGACGAACAGACAGCGAAGTCTTAATAGGGTTCCGTCTTTTGGGTACGGAACAAATCGGACGTCGATTGCTCAGGTACTATGATATGATTTTATTATCATCACCAGTCAACATTCACTTTTAGATATCGGGCCGGCAACGAATGACAAGGAACTCGGTACTGGTGGTCGGCTCAATGGCCAAGGGACACGATATCGAAGTGAAAGTATCGATACTGTACTCATGAGTAGTATCGAAGAAAAAGTATCGCACTCAATAAAGTATCGAATCAAAAGTATCGATACTCCAAAGTATCGAGTACTGAGTAATTTTCCTAGAATCTCGCTCGGGGTTAACAGTTTTTTTTTAGGAAATTGTCCATCTGTGTTCGTATTATAATATATGTCGAGCCACTTTTTAGAAAATTCGTTACGCTTTACCTAGATGGCGTTACCATAAGCATGAGCTGTAAGGTCAAGTTAACATGGATACTTTCTACAATTTGTTCGATACGATACCTGCCTAAAAGTACCTGTACCTAAAAGTAACCTGAGTATAAGTATCGAGTACAAAAGTATCGGTATCGAAAGACAAGTACTCGATACCTAAAAGTATGTGGTAGGACCACACTGTCGACAGTTATCTGTCTACAGCCGCGGGCCGGTCCGTCCGGGACAGTACCACACTCTCGCAGAAAATCGACGTCTGAGTAGTAGCGATTTGTTACTGCGCTTCGTTCGGCGAGCGAGAGATCCGGAAGCCCAACTTTCTGAGTGTGTTTGCGTGTGGAGGGTTTTGGTGGTGCCCGTGGTATCACCGAGCCTCAATGCACGCATTCACACTCCCTTCACTTTCTTCGCGGTAGGCAGCGGCCTTGTAAAGGTCCATGAGCGGCAGCAACACTTACCATCAGGTGTACTGTTTGCTCGTTTGCCACCGTTTGCAATAAAAAAAAAAGTATCGATACTTTTTTCGTATCTCTAGGCGAAGGAGAGGAATTACGGTGGGTTATGGTCAGCGGGACCATAAGAAAAGGTGGTTTAGCGAAAGTATTATGGGTTCTCTAAGAGAGTCCTACTGCCAATTCCTCCAGTTACCGTTCAGCCTTATTTTGCAGGTAGAAATTTAAAAATAAAATAATACTTAATACATTTTCTCAAATCGATCTCAACGCCCCTTCTTAAAGAAACTGATTTGGAGCACATCGGTTATAACTCTTAAATTATTTTAAATCATTTCTCATAAGACATTGTCTTATTAAAAAAGTTAGTAGCCAGTGAAAAAATTGTACCCAATTTGTTCATAATTAGTTGAAATGAATTTAAAATTTTCTGTGTGGTGATGGAGTATGAATACAATTCACCAACCTCTGTCTTGCCTGTGAAGTCGGTGTCGTAAAAAACGACTAATGGATATAATAAGCATATAGCATCTATTCAAGAGAAAGAAAACTCGAAATAAAACCCTATACCAACCCGTCTGACCAGCATGGTATAATAAGATTAAATTCCCTTCTACTGTGGAGGAGGCTCGAGCCCAACAGTGGGACGCGTATGAGCCGAAATGAAATATAAAATCTAAATATGTATAACATTTCGTAATCTGTTACAGGCAGTCATTGTCATAAAGAAATTTATCGATTGAGTTCAAAAATGTTATCGAAGGCCCTCTAATGAAAAAATGAAACAATAATAACGGCGATATATTGGAGAATTCATCCCTTGAAGGCCGTCGAATGGACGGCTTGACGTCACAATTAGATTTACCGACGGTCCATAGTACGTACTTGACTTTAATCTTGCTTGCGACAACCTCTCACAAAAATACAACGTATCAATTGCTACGAGAAAAATCATCTCTTGTGACCATTGATAAAACACTGGTCCTGTTTAAAATATCGAAAAATATGAATTTTTATCTTAATTTCTTTAATATTAATTGGTTTATACATATATCGACCGTGTGTGAACGGAGTTAGTATGCAGTTCGCCATCCCCCCTCTTAGCCATGGATGTCGTAAAGGACGACTAAGGGATATGAATAAAACCCTAAGCCAACAGGTCTGACCATGAAGGTATCATCATCGTTATCATCTCAGCCCATATACGTTCCACTGTTGAGCTCGGGCCTCCTCCACTATGAGAGGGAAATCACCTACTATACCATGCTGGCCAGACGTGTTGGTATAGGGTTTTGTTTCGAGTTTTCCTTCCCTTGCATAGATATTATATGTATATTATATATAAGTATAGTAGGACCATTTCCCTTCCATTATGGAGAAGGCCTACAGTGAGCCTTACAGTGGAGCTTAAATGGCCAGAGATGAACATACATCGACAGCACAAATTTTGTAGTATTTAAGATAACGAAATAACATTTTTTTTTTAACAGGCCATAGTGCAAACGCACCCAGTCCGTCCCGTCCGGGATGACGAGACGGCGGCGCGTGACCCCATAACCCACCGTAGGTATTCTCTCCCCTTCGCTATTGGGCCGACTACTGGTACTGCTGATTTCGGTGGAAAGAACGAAACATCGATAGTATTAACACGTTAGCTGCGGCACAATATTATACTAACTGTCCGTTGGTGCGTTGACAGATACATTCGACCTGTAGCAAGACAATTTATTGGTGCGTTATGTGGTCGAAAATATCTGTTTGGCATTCTAATTTTAAATGTTATTTATCTATGTAATTAAAATGATTTTATTTATCGTTTGCATAATTTCCCTATCAACATTAATCGAAATATATGAAGTTACGATAGTAAGTCAATTAGACGAGTAACTTTTTAGTATTTGGGAGTTGATTTTTTCGGATATTTCCGACCCGATAACAGTACCGATTTGTAAATATATAAACGGATTTAAAGTGATGTGCCTGAAGGATATTAAATAAAAGTCGATATTGAAATATTTTTATTATAATACATAATTCAAGCTATTATAATATTATAAAAAATAAATAAAATTTAAGTGTCTGTTTGTAATGTCAAAATACTGTGTTTTTTGCCTAAAATACAGTTTAAAAATGTTTTGTCTGTCTGTCTGTTTGTTTGAGGTAATCTTCAACACGGCTGGACTGATTTTATAATATTTTACTACCAGGTAGCTATCTATACAAGGAGTAACTTATGCTATATTTTATCCCGATATTCCCACGGGCACGGGAACTATGCGAGTATGGCGACTGAAACCGAAGCGAAGCGAGGGTGGGTTGCTAGTATTTTGAATAAAATATTTCAAATGTTCAAAATAACAACAAAAATTACTGATATCTAATGATATGCTATGTAATAGTTTTATTTATGTTAATCATTATAACAATCACGACACGTTGTTTTCATGCAACCCTCACATCTTGTTTTCACCTTCTTCTCTCTTTTTGCTCTATTTACCCATTTTGGTTTATTGTAGAATATTCGGGTGTTTCTTTTTGATCTTCCATTATTGCATTACTACTTTCATGATTAAATATTAAGCATGTTTTAGATATCTTAATTTCGTATTATATTAATTAAAAACGATTTAAATCGCAACCACCCACGACTGCACTATTTATTTCAATGATAAACTCAGTGCGTCTATCAGGTCATCGGGCCTCGGGTCTTAAAGATCTGATAAACGCACTAGACTATATATAATACTAGCAGAACCGGCCACGCGTTGCTGTGGCTAATATTTTTGTTATGTTACATTTTTTTAAACTATTTAAGTGTAACTGTAGGAGAACATCTGTCATGGAGGTCGTCATATTTTTTTACAAATGGCATCTATGTAAAAAAGCTAGTTAAAATCGTATATGACACGTTTGTAAGTTTGACATAGCAGCGCCATCTATTAATTAACTACTCAATTCAGTCAACAGATATCGCCATCTGTTAAAATCATTTGGAGTTAACAGATAATTGTGAATGTCAATAATAGGTAATACAAATAATTTGCAATAAAATAATATTGCGACTATAAATTAAGATGTAAGTTATCCTATCTTTCAAGTTGGATCAAACTGCACACGGTGTGCAAATTTGATTAAAATCGGTTAAGTAGTTTAGGAGTCCATCGCGGACAAACAACGTGACACGTAATTTATATATATATATATATATATATATATTAAGATTTCACTTACAGTGCGTGTCAGGTTGAAAAGAAAATTTTTTGTATAATAATTGACGTCATAATTTCAAAACTGTACTTATCTCTATCGTAGTGTTGAAAATACGATATATATTCGTACCGGACCAACGATTAGAACGGTATTATTAAAGACGCACCAAGGGCTAGATATACATAAGATCCTTTCGACCTGATATAGCAGCTAAGGTGTTAATCAGTTTGAGAAATAAATTATGAAAATCTCATTACCATTTATTAATTGCATTGCTTGCTGCTATGATATATCCGTCTATGTTAGGCATATTTAATAGTATACTATTGCCAAGGGGCTTGAGCAATCTAGCAGATGAAGATTGGATTGTTCAGATGTTTCTTCTTTTACGTTAGTGTTATCTACTAATATTTCTTACTGGCTTCTGGTCGTGACTTCATCCGCATGGTATAGATACTTTGGGCTAACGCTAACTTTAAAAGACTTTGTTTACGTAGAAGGTGAAAATATTTTTTAATAATACGATTCTCTGTCACACATGATTTTTGTGAAAATTTAGCCGTTTATGCATCGGAAGCTCTCAAAAGGAAAAAAAACCCGATTTTGAAACATCCTTTATTAGTGCTCCGCTCCTGTTGGTCTTAGCGTGATGATATATAGCCTAAAGCCTTCCTCAATAATTGGACTATCAAACACTGAAAACATTTTTCAAATCGGACATGTAGTTCTTGAGATTAGCGCGTTCAAACAAACAAACTCTTCAGTTTTATATATTAATATAGAGCAGTGATGGGCAAAGTACGGCCCGCGGGCCAACTCCGGCACGCGAAAGTATTTAATCCGGCCCATCGAGAGTCCATCTATCCTAAATATTCTAGTCAGCATTTTGGCGCGTAAAATAAAATCTGACGTTTATAATTGAAAATCTCCGAATTTTTAATAAAAGCTCCAATTCGTCAGGGGTGTTTTGAGCTTTCATTATCTCATAATTAACTTGCCATAATTATAATTATCTTGGCAGTCCGTCACAGGTATTAGTTTATTTATTGAAAAATTTCATTCAATTCACCTATCGGTGAAGTTAAAATAGCCGCGTAGTTTATGTGAAGGTACCCGTTTTTTTCCGTTATTGATTTCAATTCCAATGCCATATGAAGTGGACTAAGGGTTATAATATACATATAACATCTGTACATGAGAAATAAAATGTTGTATTAATTCGTTTGATTAGGATAGTATTTTATATCAATTTTCAAGGGAGGAAAATCAAGGAAGAGGTTCGCGCACAGCAGTGAGCATATGCATAACATGATATCAAATTTCCCCAAAAAAAAATTCCAGCTATGACCAGCATAGTATAGTAGGTCTATTTCCCTCTTAACACGTTCGATGCGTTACGAGATCTATTAGATCTCTTGCAGGACTTTCGTACTGTGCGTTGACTAAAATCGTGTTTTTTCACTCCTTGCGGGAGGCTCTAACGTGTAAAGTATTTTAAGTATGAGTAAGACAAATATACATATTTGCTTCTTACTTAAATGTGAATTCAAAGACATAAAAAAAAACAATGAGATGGATTAGGTCCCTAACGCACAATAGTATAATTATTTTCATTCCTTGCGTTAGGCGGCATGTCGATACTCCTAAAATCGAGCGCCTCGTAGACGCAAGAGAGGGAGGATGGGCGGCGCGGGCGCTGCGTGACTCGATTTAGTGTTGTCCTAGCATCGACGTAGGACGTCTTTCTGTTTTTATTTTTTTTTATTGCCTAGCAATTAGCACACCTGATGGTAAGTGATTCTGTTGCTTATGGATCTCTCGTCATCAGACACAAGTTGAATCCTTCGCTCCACACTCGTGCTGTCCACATAGCAACGCACATTATCTATGGAGAGCATGTCGTTGATATGCATAATGAACAACGACGGGGAGAGCACCGAACCTTGTGGAACATCAGCGTTAACAGTCATGGTATCGGAGCAGGAGCCATCTTCGACGACTTTTATGCTCCATCCATTTAGAAAGCTGGCGATCCATTTAAAGAGTCCCTCAGGGATTCCATATGCTGGTAACTTCGATAGAAGTGCCATATACCAGACCCTATCGAACGCCTTTGCGATATCTAGACTGAACGCTAGCGCTCACACTTGCCCTCCAAGATCTCTGCCACAAGAAGATCACTAGCTGACCGGCCATGACGAAAACCGTATTGACGATCACTGATCAGCTGGTGATCCTCAAGGTACTGCAGAAGCTTGCGGTTTATAACTTTCTCCATTATCTTGGAGAGCAAGGATGTTATAGCAATTGGCCTCTAATTCGATGGGTCAGACCGGTCTACCTTTTTAAGGATCGGATTGATGTGGGATAGATTGTCTTAGCTTAATAGCATTTCTGGTGGCCTTAGGGGTTGCACATCTCTCTGGTTAGTTTCTGGTAGACTAAATTTCGGTTATTATAACAAAAACGTTTGCTATAGTAAACTTACAAGTGACCTGTGAAATCCACCTTTAATATGTGAACTATACAGGTGTCCCAATGCCATTTATTATATAGGATGGAATTAAATTGATGTCCCTTTTTGAAATAGGGAGTACAAAAGCGATAACTGAACACAATTCGAAATAAAATATATAAAAAAATGAGTTTGTTGTTGATAGTCTGTTATTCTGTCCTATGCCGCCATACAAAAGTTGAAATAAACTTTCAATTTTGACTTTTAAATATTCAGCACGTATTCAGTTATTGCTTCTGTACTTCCTATTTCAAAATAGGTCATTAATTGAATACCACTATATATGTTTTAAAGCAACAACAGCCTAAGAACAAAAATACTTATAAGACACTCGGATAACTTTTCATTATTAGAAAACCTATTAGATTCCATTGCATTTACTTCACTGATGTGATTGCATGCTGGTTATTTATATAATGCATTTTATTACTGAATACCCTGAAGGATGATGTACAGATAATGTCTCCAACGTGGCGACAAAAAAGACGTTGTGGTGTTGCATTACGATGCACTGACCCCTCTAAAAAAGCTAAAAGAGTTGTTACCATTTGCGCGCAATACAAACAATTAATGTGCTTACCATGTTTTAATGAAAAATACTTTGCATAGTTTATGAATAAACTTCTTTAACAAAAGTTTATCAATCGACAACTGAGAAATTAATTTATTCCCATCACTACTTACTACACATATTGAACTATCTTCGCTTGCGGTACGAGATACAATCGATATCTAATTTTTTTTTTGGTATTTGTAGTTTATTCTGATGTCATAACTGCATGCGAACCTAGCAATATATAGAGCAATAGGTTATCTTTGACCCACAAAAACTTCAAAATAAATGTCATTGATTTTTGGAAGATATAAATTATTTTCAAAACTGTATTTTTAAGAGACTGATTAGGTCTCTAACGCACCGGAGGATAGATTAGTTACGAGATCTTTTAGGTCTCCAACGCACCAGCTGAAAAGTTCTTTGAAAATGATGACGCAGTGAACGTGCTAATGGGGTGGAGGGTCAAAGCCCAACGATGGGACGATTGACTAAGCTAA
Source organism: Lymantria dispar (assembly GCA_032191425.1). NCBI lineage: Eukaryota > Metazoa > Arthropoda > Insecta > Lepidoptera > Erebidae > Lymantria > Lymantria dispar. The sequence goes on along the minus strand of CM063449.1, from coordinate 13,002,375 downwards.
GACGACGACGGCGATGGCAAATTAGAATCTTTTATAAATATTGACCAATGTTTACCATTTGTATTTACAGTTACATGCTGAGATTTTTGTGTTAATCCATTATTAATAGACTTTTTTTTTTATAAGTATTTGTTATATTTAGTATCTCGTGTTTGATCCTTTTCAGAGTAGTGTAAAAGGTTCTGAGAAAAATGATAATCCAATTAATACGTAACCAATGTACTGTGCTTAAAATATCTAATATATTTTATTACATAACAGTAATGTGACATAACCTTAGGATATAAACTTAAAATTTGGTTATCAGAGAAGAGTAAGTCATAAAAACCTATGTCAATGCATCTGACCGGGACCGTACTTTCAATGTGGAGAAGGCTCAAACTAAACATGTAGAAGTATAGGACTCGGAGAATAAGTCATCATCATCGCAGTCCACATATATCCCACTGTTGGGCTATCCTCTACCACAATGGGAGGGAATTTGACTTATACCATGCTCGTCAGACATGTTAGCTTGGATTTCATTTCGAGTTTTTCTTCTTTTGCAGTGATCTTATGTGCATATTATATGCCCGGGCTGGGCGTGATTTGTTACGCCGACGATACGCTCATCACAGCCCGCGGTGGGACGCTAGAAGAGGCGGCAAGCCTGGCGACTCTAGGCACCGAAGAGATCGTCAAGCGGATCGAGGCGCTGGGGTTGAGGATCGCCCTGGACAAGACGGAGGGCCCTCTTGTTCCATGGGTGCCGTATGAGCCCTCCCATTGGCGTCTCGATCACCGTCCACTCGGTTGAGATCAGCATCCGGGCCCATATGAGGTACTTGAGCCTGGTGCTCGACGGGCAATGGTGGTTCCGGGAGCATTTCCGCAGGATCACTCCACAGCTCAACGGCGCGGCGTCCGCCCTATCGTGGCTTATGCTGAACGTGGGCGGACTAAGCGCTACGTGCCGACGGTTGTACGCGGGGGTCATCCGGTCGATGGCCCTGTACGGCGCACCGGTGTGGGCGGGGTCCATGACCGTCCGACTCAGGGCTCTTCTGTGGCGACCACAGAGGGCCATGGCGTTTAGGGCCATCCGTGGATACCGCACGGTGGTGACGGAGGCAGCGTGCCTATTGGCCGGGACGCCCCCGTGGGACCTGGAAACGGAAATGCTCGCCGGATTGTATCGGTGGGTGACGGGGGTGCGAGCGGAGGGCGGTGTAGTCTCGTTGAGGGAGCTCACCGCCTGGCGTATTGATGCCCGCCGAGACGTCATTGCCCGTTGGGCAGTCCGGCTGGAGAGGCCTCGGTTCGGAGTGCGAATCGTGGAGGCCTTCCGGCCGGTGCTGATGCAGTGGTTGGAAAGGCGGCACGGGGTGCTCTCCTTCTGACTAGTGCAGGTGTTGACGGGGCATGGGTGCTTCGCCAAATACCTGCACAAGGTCGTTAGGAGGGCGAGTACACCGTCTTGCCACCACTGCGATTGTGACGAGGACACGGCGCAGCATACGCTCGAGGACTGCGCCGCTTGGGCAGCGCAGCGCTGTGAACTCGTCGCAATCATCGGTGCCGACCTGACGCCCTGGCGATAGTCGGCAGCGTCGGGAATTGGGACGCGGTCGCAGCCTTCTGCGAGGCATTGATCTCGCAGAAGGAGGCGGCGGATCGTCTGCGCGAGGAGCGCAGTCTCGATGAGGTGAGCCGCCGGCGTAGGCGCGAGTACTTGCGCCTCATGCCGCCCTAGCCGAGGCCGCAGGTGACGTGATCGGGGAATTAGTCCGTAATCCGCCGAGAGGCCGACCGCGTGAGGAAAGACCGACGTTCTCCCCGAGGGGGGGACGTCGGTCGATGGGAGGGTACCCCAAATAGGGGGTATTCCGTTGGGCCGAACACTGATGACAAGTAACCCTGCTCCGGTGGTGGGCCCAACGACGAAGGCGACGTGCACGTGGGGTGGGTTGCGGGTGTGCGTGTTTACGCCCCTCTGTCGCCCCGGACGGAGAGATGCGAGGAGTGCACCGACCGCAACCCACCCCCAAAAAAAAAATGTGCATATTATATTCCTTAGTCGTCTTCTACGACATCATGGGCAAGATAGGGAGTCGTGAATTGTATTCTTACTCCATCACCACACAGAATAAGTAATGCTAATGTATTACTTGGAATAATTCCCATACAGGCTTGTCTAAAGTTCTAGTTATTTATCATCGACGATGCATTTTGTCAGACATATTCCAATACTGAATTGTACTTTTTCTTCAAATTGTTCCACGAGCTTTGCATTCATTCGTTTGCTTTGTGGTTCTACCATTGAATTCATACAACAGTGGCAGAAAAATGTTTTCAATTGAAGACAAAGAAGAGTATATTCAGTATGGATGCAGTCGAAATATTGGTTTGAAATTCACAACAAAGGAAGCAGTTTTGTGCATTTGTTACATTAGATACATGTAAAGTTAATGGTGATTATGACGTTTATAGATCTTATTAGATGACCCGGTGAACTTCGTATCCCTAATATTTTAGTGAGCTCAAAATTGCAGATTTTATTTAATGTTTTGTATACATAGAACATTAAATAAAATGTGTTATTTTGAGTTTCTAGGTTTTAAGCTATTTTTTGGAGGTTTTCTGTTGTCTTCTTTTTAAAAAGTATTTTAACGTATAAAGAAAAAGGAATTATTTAAGTCGGTCAAACCGTTTTTGAGTTTTCACAAAGCGAATAAAGGCAATTCATTTTTATCAAAAGCAATTGACTTTTATCATCATTGTTCATTTATCACAGCCTATATAAGTTCCACTGTGGGCTCGGTTCCATTGGGAGGGGAAGTGACCTATTATTTCACGCTGGTCAGTCGTTTTAGAATAGGGTAATATCTAGAGTTTTCCTTATTATGCATCGATGCCACCTGCATATATCTTTTAGTTATTTTTTGCGACACCCACGGGCAATTGTATTTTAACTCCGTCACCAAATGGATAGTAATTATCATCATCATCTCAACTTATATATGCCCATCTTCTGGGCTTGAGCCTACTCCATAACAGAAGAAAATTTACCTCATTATACTATGATCTAACAGGTACTGGGTTTTATTTCAAGTTGCCCTTCTCTTTTATAGATATTATAGGCATATTGTGTCTATATTGTGTGCCTTTTATGACATCCACGGACAAAAGAGAAAGTGGTAAATTGTATTCTTATATACATAGATGGACTTTTGTATCCAGTAAAATTATTTATTACAATTGTATGAAAGTAGTAAAGCATATAATACATTTCAACCATCTATCAATGACGTCAGATATCGATGAGTGAAGTCAGTCGTTAAATATAAGCCTCTCCAGGTGAGGGTCGGAGAGATAGTTGCCCTAATTATCACTCTTAGGAAGAAGGTTGACGATCGCAACTGGTGTTATAGATTTCCCAGATGATGAGAGTCCCTTGTGGTGTTTCTTCAGAAGATTTGTGCAACCGCCACAGATAGTAAGGGGTGGTGACCCATTGTATTCTTAACTCGTTACTAAACGAAAAATAATCATAATTTCAGCTCATACGTCCCAGTATTGGTGCCGAACCATCTACATAGTAAGAAAGAAAATGGCTATGCTGAACAAACGGGTTGGTATAAAGTCTCTATTGAATTTTTCCTTCCCTTGCACAATTGTTTTATACATATTATATCCATAAGTCGTCCCTTACGATATCCACAGCCACTACACGACAAAGTAAATTTAATAGTTATCGAACGTGACGTGAAGCGATGTGATAAAAATATAATTGTCTTTATCTATTGTTTGTTTATGGAAGGCGTAAATATCAGCAAAGCATTCACCAGGAGATGATGAGATCTCTCTTGGGAAATGGATAACACCTCACTACGATCGCAAACAGACTGCCAAGCGTGACGATTACAGCATTATGGGGGCACTTATATGACGGACAAAAAACAAATGGCCCCTAGTCACAGCAGCTTCGCTATCCTACGACCTCATTTTGGTTCCAGGCGGCACAGGACCGCACTTTATGGCCAAACATGAGAGAGGCCTATGTCCAACAATAGGTTGAGTGATGATGATGAATGTGTAAATGTCTTTATATTTCTAATAATATCCAGAGTTTCTTTCGCTTCATCATTATCGTATCAGCCCAAATAAGTCCCATTGTTAGGCTTGGGCTTCCGCCCATATGGGAGGGGAATTAGCTTACGATACCACGCTGGTCAGACGTGCCGGCATAGGGTTTTGTTTCGAGTTTTCCTTCTCTTGTATGGATGTTGTATGCATATTATCCCAATCTACACCCCGAAAGAGGGGGTGGTGAATTGTATTCTTACTCCGTCAGCACCCGGAATATCGAAAGAATATCGAAAGCGAAAGCTTAGTATGTTAGTATTTTACTTCTCGACATTATTAAAAATCACAGTTATCCAAAGACAACATTAGTAGTGACAGAAAACAGGACAAATATCACTAAGTAAACACTTCTAGCCATCTTAGGGATTTCGTATCGCGGGTACCATTACAAATATAAATCGTTTGTACAAATATCGAAATTCTGCACAAACATTACGACTCTTCAGTTTTTGTCCTATGAGTAAATAATGGTTTTCGTGCGTAACGGCCCAGCCGTTAAAATATTAATAATAAATTGGCTTCACCTAGGACTTTTCGTATAGTGACGGAGTAAGAATACGATTCAGGCATTCCTTTCCATTGCCATCAATATCATCACCACCGTCTCAGCTTAAACACGTGCCACTACTGGGCTCGAGCCTCCTCCAGAATGGGAGGGAAATTGGCCTACCTATACGACGCTCGTGGCATAGGGTTTTATTTCAAATTTTTCCTCTTTCGCATAAATGTTATCTGCATTTCATGCACCGGGAGAAGACGACATTATCACAGAACTGCTAAGAGCAGGCGGCAAGTCAGTTCTAAAAGTCCTACAGAAGTTGTTTAACCCTCAACTGGCCGGGTGGATTTTTGTAACATAACAGGCCGGGTGTGGTCACCGTGACCACATGTACTGTACGAAATATAACTTTTATTATAAATAAAACTACTTTACGGATTTCATCACGTTTGTATTTGATTTTTGATTGTCTAACGTTTCAAACACTTTGCAGCGTTTATGGTCACGGGCAGACTAAGATGTGTCACGTCCAACAAGTCATCATTATTACAGAAGATTTATGATTATCTACCCGATACAGAAAATTAGTTAGTTAATATTGACCCACATTTTGATACAAATTTACTACCAGTGTAAGAAGAAAGAAAATGATTCTATATGAAAAAATCGTATTGTTTATGGTTAGCAATTATTTAACATTAAAATTAGTAGAAATTATATTTAGAACCTAACAATCTAGTATACTACCACCGGATCGGGACACGGTCACACTGATAAAGACCCGGCAAGAAAACTCAGGGGACATGAAGCTGAATTAATATTAATTGAATCAAAAGGGAATGCAAGTCAGGCAAAGTTCATATAGCAATATGTATTATAATCTTTACATGTAATTTTTTGCGAACGGATTTAACTTGTATTCAACCGGTCGGCATTCGATGAATCCTTTTTAAAATATCATTATGTCTAGCTATAAATGTATATAAACCTCTACTAGTCATTGACGTAATCATTATAATCTCAGGCCATATACATCCAACTTTTGGCCTCTTCCACAATAGGAAAAGTAACCAACTTTACCGCGCTGGTCAGACGGGTAGAGTATGGTGCTGTTGAGTTATATTATTTTATTTTCAGTTTTATTTCTTTTAAATAGATATTATTTGCATATTACTTCACCTTTTCTATTTTTATGACATCCATGGGCAAGAAAAGAGGTGGCGTTTTGTATTACTCCTTTACTACACGTAAAACATCATCATTAGGGCAATTGTGGGACTATTCAATCGTTTACTTAAATATCAATATGCAGTACAACTAAATTGTACAATAATGAAATAGCTATCATGAAATTAAAAAAAAATATTACCTGGGCAGTACTTAGCATATTTCCTAGTACATTATAAGAGTATATTTACCTTGTAAACTATGCGAACATTTCTTTACTCGAAATATTCTTCAAAACATATTTTAGATATATAGGTAAATTTACAGACTAAGCGTTGAAATGGGATTAAATATTAGCATAGAACAATAATTTATTTAGGCAGAGTCGTATTGCCAAAAGCCTTTACTGCACTTGGCATTGTGCCTGCTAGGGCATAGGGTATAACCTCTTATGGACTATGAAGATGAAACGTGTTGAATATCTTACTGGAGTTGGCTCTCAAGTATTTGTAAATTGCAAATATGATGTGAATTAATAACACATTATGATAAATGCTCCAAGTGTTTAGTTTAGTTATGTCACAACCCGTTCCTTAGTTGTAGTATAGAATATTTACGATAAAGAAGTGGGGTGGTCATATCTCGTCCCATTGCTAGACATGAGCCTCTCGGGTCGCGCACGCGAGGAGCACAGCCTCGACGAAGCGACCCACCGCCAGCGACTGGGGCGGCGCAGGCGGGGCTACCTGCGTGCCATGCCGCCCTAGCCGAGGCCGCGGGTGACGTGACCGGGGATTAGTCCGTCACCCGCCGAGAGACCGACCGCGTGAGGAAAGACCGACGTCCTCCCCGAGGGGAGGACGTCGGTTGATGGAAGGGTACCCCAAGTAGGGGGTATTCCGTCGGGCCGAACACTGATGACAAGTAACCCTGCTCCGGTGGTGGGCCCAACGACGAAGGCGACGTGCACGTGGGGTGGGTTGCGGGTGTTGTGTGCTATACGCCTCTCTGTCGCCCCGGACGGAGTGGTGCGTGGAGCGCGCCGACCGCAAAAAAAAAATGACATGAGCCTCTTCCACATAACGCATGCACTGGTTAGACGGATTGGTGTAGAAATTGTTTTGAGTTTTCTTGATAGATGTTATATATATTTTATATTTTTTCATTATCATTACCATCATTCAGCCTATCGCCGTCTACTACTGGACGTAGGCCTCCTTCATATTTCACCACAAAATGTGGTCCTGTGCCGCGAGAATCCAATGACGGCCAGCAATTTTCACCAGGTCGTCGGTCCACCTAATTTGTCATCGTACACGGCGTTCCCAGCGGTTATAGAAGAACCTTTCTTCCCCAGCTGTTATCGGTTCGTCTGACTGACTGAGCGATGTGACTTGGCGGTTACAACCGTTCTTCTAAGGATTATCGTATTTGAGATTCTATCTCGCAGAGATATCATGAGCATAGCCTGTTCCATGGCACGCTGAGCAGCTTTGAGCTTGGTTATGAGGCCTATATTGGGACCACGTTTTTATGCCGGTCAGTCAGTCGCTATTACATATGCCCGAGTTATCTTTTACGACACCCACCGGCTAGATAGGGGAGGGTGAATTATATTTTTACTCCGTCACCGCACGTAAGGTTATTATTAGAATATCCTCCCGCAAACAAAATCTCTCAAACCATCTTTGTTTATCTATAAATGTTTAAATGTCAATTCAAAATTTATATTCGAAGTTTACTTAGCTGTGTTAATGAAAATGAATTTAGCAGTTCATTCAATCAAACTCTACCCGAGTTTTAGGTTTGAATAACTTATTTGAAACTCTCTAATGTATTGTCGCGTCAATAATTGAATTTTAATCGTATTTCGATTTAAATTTAATTTAAAACAATCTATTGCCCTAAATTATTTGTTTTAGTTTGGCATTAATACAAACGACTTTCGGATCTCATATTCAAAGTAAATTAAGTACATAGTTCAAGTGAAGTGTTAGCCTCAAATGGCTGTTACACCCTTAGCAAGACTAGTGGTGAGTGCAGAGGGCTCTCAACTCAAAACAGACAAGTGTGCGCGTTCACTGTAAAGAAGGATCGGTTTAGCGTGGTGTCTCAGTTCCAAGGAGTAATTCGCCAAATTGCCGAGAATAATGGGATTTTCGGTATCGAAATTTCGAGCAAAATCCATTTTGGGAGTCATTTGGAGGACAAAGCCAAATTAGTAAGCAGAATGTGGACATCCTGGCAGTACTTCACATGAAGACAGCACAAGTTCGTCCTCATGTGGATGGAGTATTGCTCACATAAATATCAGCTACACCCATTTGACTCTCTGCAAGGAGGTGCTATTCGAATCACCGATTAATCCTAATTTCACGGATAAGTTGGAGTCGCTGGTGCGGTGGAAAGACATTGGGTCACTCTGTGTACCGGATTTTTCACGGGGAAAACTCTGTGGAATTGTTTGACTTGGTACCACCGTCACCATTTTATTACAGCGCAGCGCTGTGAACTCGTTGCAATCATCAGTGCCGACCTGACGCTGATTGCTAGGGTGATAGTAGTCCTTGTGAGAGAGATGTACTCGTCCTGTCGTTTGCTCCAGATGGATAGGACGGTAGGTGACGCACAGTGGCCTACCGCGAGAAAAAGGCGAGCTTAATATTCTAAATTAGAAGAATAATCTATATATATATATAAAAAAAAGTCATTTTAGTCACACTATTTATAACTCAAGAACAGCTGTACCGATTTGGCTGAAAATTGGTGGGGAGGTAGCTTAGAACCAGGAGACGGACATAGGATACTTTTTATTCCGTTTTTTTTTAAATGGTGTTTACAAGATTTTGCCAATAACTCTTTTATCCCGCTCCCGTGTGACGTGACATAAAATGTCAAAGAGAATACAAGTCACTATGAAACGTAGTATAAAAAAACGCAATTGATATGCAATAACAAAACATAAATGACAGCTAAACGTAATTTTGTCTATAGTTAAGTGTGGTTGAAAATTTGATAATTATAATTTTGTCAGAAATGAATAATGAGTAATTTGTGTTCTCTTTGAATAATAATTAATAATGCCGGGACCTAGACGATCGAATCTCTCCCGATAAAGCCGTAATGGTTCTTCCATAAGAGACTATATTTTCGGCAATTAAGAAAATATGTTTACGAAAAAAATTATGGCGGTACGAAGTCGTCGGGTCAGCTAGTTACATATAAAGAAAATAACACCAGGATAATTATAAACAAAACAATTTTTAATTTGCTTTCTTTACAGTTCATATAAGTGTCACTATTAGGTATTGTAAGAATGACATTATGTGGATTATTTAAAAAAATATTATGTATACTGCTAAATTATATATAAAATAAATTGTTTCATCATTATGTTTCTCATAATATATTAAAGTTAACTATGATTTAATTGAAATATTTATGAAATGTGAATGATATATACGAACTGTCGCAACAAATGTTAATGTTGTCCTTATATAGGGTTTTATTGAAGGGGAATTAATGTGGTTTAAGTTTACGTGTCTATTTCGTTGAATATAATTTGTTCATAACAACACGCACGACCCTTCTCCGTAATAGCAGGAAAATGAGACCTACTACACTAAGCTAGCTAGACAGGTTAGTGAAGGGATGTTGGTTTTCATGAAGTAATGTTATGCTGACAGATAGCTAGAGTAGGTATTTTTTCTTTGAAGTAATATTAGCTATTTAAGTCCTTTATTCAATCTAACTTTAAGATTGAAAACATTTTAAACCGCGTTATAAGATTTTTTTGTTTCGTCTAAGCTAATTTTGCCGCTTTATAAACTAGTAGGTGCAATCAAAAGTAACTCAAAAACCTATGACTCATGCAAACTCATTTTTTGGATGTGTTTAAAGTATATTAAATTAATCTATTAAAGAAGGAATGTCGTTGACACGCATAGAAGCTTTAAGGCTAATTTATGCTTTAAGGTAATTTAGGAGTCATTAATAATATTTCTTGACATCAGATCAATGTCGTCTAGATGATTTCAATAAAGATTAACGTGCATGAAATTTTTGTTCTAATATTTTATTACTAATTTGAATTAGATCGTGTTTAAAATTGCTTACTCGGTTCAGTTACATTACTGTGTGGTCTTAAGTTTGAATCCTGGTTCATGCAAAAAAATTGTGTTGATATTTTATGCAAATAGCCTTAATTTTCGAGCACAGCATTATAGCCGGCAATTCTTAATATACATATATACCTACAATATAGGTTTTCCGTATGGTAATGGAGTAATAATACAATTCACCAATTTTCTCTTGTCGGTTGGTGTCGTAAAAGACGACTAAGGGTATATTATATGCTTGCAAGAAAAGGAAAACTCTATGTCGACCCGTCTGATCAGCGTGATACAATGGATCGCCCTCCCATTGTGGAAGAGACCCGAGCACTACAGTGGACCTTATATAGACTGAGGTTATGATAATATCTGGAACTGGGGATTGTGTAGAGATATACAATTTCGGGTGACTGGGTCGGGGAGTTAGTCCGTCACCCGTGGAGAGGCCGACCGCGCGAGGAAAGACTGACGTCCTCCCCGAGAGGGGGACGTCGGTCGAGGAGAGGGTACTCCTTAGGGGGTAGTCTGTCGGGCCGACCACTGACGACAAGTCATCCCTGCTCCGGTAGTCGGCACAACGACGAAGGCGACGTGTCACGGAGTTACGGGTGTGCGTGCTTACGCCCCTACGTCGCTCCCGACGAAATCGAACGAGGAGCACGCCGACCGTAACCCACGCCCCAAAAAAAAAAACAAAAAGGATATACAATTCCGACAAAAACGTCAAGACGTCGAAGGAAGGAACGAAGAAGGTCAGTCGTGAAACTAGTTTAGAAAATGAAACCAATTTCGCAAAGTATACGGTGGAAGGAGAATATTTTGCGTCCATTCCAAATAATTGAGATAAGAGCGGATAAGAGCAACAGAGAGGATGATGATAACGATTTTTATATTTAAAAGATATTTAAATTTACAAACATTAGCCTATTGGCGTCCAATCTTTTGATTTATAAAAGATATGATATTGAAATATCGCACAAAGGTATGCGCTATTGGGCACTTGAGATTCTGGACATGCACACTCGTGGTTTGAACGAAATGGTGTATGGAAATAATGTATAAAATTTTTCTTCACAGATAAATAATAATGTTTGTTTTTAATATCATAATATTAATGCACACGAGTCAGTATCATCATCTCAGCCCAGAAACGTCTTACTTTTGGGCTCGTGCAATTTCCTTCCTATAGGAGGAGTCCTATGGGAGGGAAATTAACTTACAACACCACGCTGGTCAGACGTATGGACACAGGGTTATGTTTAGGGTTTTCTTTCTCTTGCATAGATGTTATATGCATATTATATCCCTTAGACCTCTTTTACGACATCCATGGGCAAGAGAAGGGGGCGGGGAATTACATTCCTACTTCATCACCACACAAAAGCCGTCACATTTTATCTTACGTAAATATAATAAAGATGTTAAAGTACGTATTTAAATGAGTTCAATATAATTAAGAGATTATTGGCAACTTTAATGGCGACCTGAATCTTCATTTTCTTTCCTGCCCACAAATGCCGAGGCTATTGCGTAAGCAGTCAAATAATGTTATCGCTAAAACACTCCATTAATGCCATCCACGTACTACTAAACTAATATTAGGACAATTTGGTGAATTAGCTAATGGTCACCTAAACACATATCGTATTTAAGTGTATAGAATGAACATATATTTTTCTAAGCATAAGAAATGAAAAGCTTTGTGTATAAAAACAGTTTATTTAGTGCAAGCTGTTGATCACTTCGACAGAAAAATTTTTTTACTACTTTTTTTACTTTTCGCCCATATGCATCTCACTGTTGGAAATAGGCGAGACGGATTAACCCTATGCTTTTTTTAGAGATTTTTTCTAATCGATTTATACAATATTCGCAAAATAAAATTCGGCAAACCAGAAAGTTTATGTCATTAAAATACTGTTATTGAACGGTTTTATTTTGGTTGTTCTGATTATTTTTAGGTCAAATAAACTAATTGAAATTTCATCCCCCTCCCGTTGACCGATTGGCCTGAAATTCGAAAAACGTCTAAGTTTTAAGAATAATACAATTTTATGAATTCAATATAATTGTAATATCAAGATGGCGTCCGCTTCAAATGGCGGATTACATATTTTTCACCCTCTATCTTTACTCCCTTAATATGGGTATGAAATAAAAGGGCTTAACTAGTAAAATAATTTACATCTTGAAAAAATGTAAAGCCAATATGGCTGTCGACAAAATGGCGAATCTAACGTTTCTTTCACAACCCCCTAGATATGGGTATCAAATGAAAGGGTTGGATTAGTAGAATATTGTTGTTCGAAGAAGGACAAGCATACGTAACTCTGAGTGGAATACAGTTTCTAGAAGGATTATGTATTGAAGAGTTAGTTGCAACAAATTGTCACAAAACAACTTTGTAATAACTTAATAGAATGAGAAACATTGAATAATAAAATCAAAACTAAACACTTGAAATTAAAATTAGAAAAAGATTAAGTCAAACGATTTTACTGAAAATAATTATATTAATAATGAACTATACGCTAGTAAATAAATAGGAGGGCCTTAAGTATCACTCAACTCACCACTCCCCTTATCGATTTAGGGCATTGATCAGACAAAAAAGTAAAATCGTGGGGCATATCATTACCTGAATTAATTGTATTTATATGAGCGGTTGATATTTTATGAAAATTTCACGCGCCTCTCGAAGTTGTTTTATCTGATCAATGGCCTATATTGTTAATGAATTAGTGTGTTTAGTGATACTTAAGATCTACTTAATCATTTATTAGCGTGTAGTACATTACTAACATGACTATTTTCAATAAAACTGTTTATTTTTTTTTTTCTTATTTTATCATTTCCAATAACATAGTAATGAATTCTACAAGCACAGAGGTATGTTTCAAATATACTCTGTATTATTTACTGCAAAATAATTGGCAGGTAACTGACGCGTTCGCTTTTAGCTACTCTATAGCTAACTTTTATAGTGGCTTACGTAATAAACGTTAAGTTTAAAACTTTTTTATTTCTCCACACTTACTCTGTTCCATTAACAAGTAGTATAAATGCATTCGTAATAAGTGTGCGCTTTCAACGATTTTGGTATTATATTATGATATGGTGTGGTGACGGAGTAAGAATCAAATCACCACCTCGTAAATTGCCCGTGGATGTTGTAAAAAAGGATATAATACGCATATAACATCTATGTAAGAGAGGACAAATTCGAAATTAAACCAACCTGTCTCAGACAGGTTGGTATAGGGTTTCACAGGCAAGATAGGGAGTTATTCCGTCGTCCGAGTAATATGTCATCATTCATCATCATCATTTCAGCCTATTGCCGTCCACTGCTAGACGTAGGCCTCCCTCATGTTGCGCCACAATGTGCGGTCCTGTGCCGCCTGCATCCAACGACGCCCAGCAACTTTCACTAGGTCATCGGTCAAAGTGAGCCCGTAGAGTACCGGAGCCGCCGTGACTGGGGGCCATTTTTTTATTGTACGCCATTTTTAAAAGGGGGATATTGCCGTAATCGCCACGCTTGGCAGACGGGTTGGCGATCGCAGTATAGGTGTTTTACGTTTTCCAGGAGAGAGCTGCTGCCCTGCTCTCCTGGTGAACCCTCAGCCGATTTTTACGATTCCCACGGGCAAGTAAGGGGTGGCGACACATGTATTCTCAACCCGTCGCCACACGGGATATGGGGAGTAATATGTATATAACTAATAAAAAAAATTCAGCTGGAATAAATAATCAAATTTACGAAAATCGTAATGATTAATGAATATAAAACTAAGAATTTAATGTATCAGAGTCATAATAACAAGCAAATCTTTGTGTATTATATCAACGTAGTCATTAAGACAAACAAAATCAACAGTATTATTATACAGAGGGTTTTACATAAATGCAAAACATTTATTAATACCCAAAACAAGTCAACGACTGCGAATACAGATAATAAAATGGGAGTCAAATTTCATTATTTTAATCGTTACGAGGCTTTGTATACAGTGTTAATTGCTGTTAAATGGAGTTGCATTTTCAACACAGATATCCAAACAACGAATGTTTAATTAGGAGTAATGAACAACGGTGTAGTATCAATAAACGTTGTTGGCATTGCCTGGCAACAGTGGAATCAGACCTCAGTGACGTCAAGAGTTTCGTAATAACAAAACAAGGCTTGACTAGCCTTACGTATATACCGGTAAGGCATGATAATATTAAGTTAGCTGTTATAAAAATATTTGAGGACATTAATTTTCGTGATCACTGGCGTCGAAGTTATTTAAGCCTGGGATTATACTGTAGATGTTTTCCAGTATATAATAATTTTAATGGGATTTTTGTTCTGGAAGGCCTATGATATTCTAATGCCCATAATTTTTATATGACGAAAAGTTCATGAGAAAAAGAATTTAAGCGACTGTTATATAATATATCTGCGCACATTCGTTACATACTTATTGCTCTTAAATCCTTTCTCGCGAACTTTGAGATGAGTTAAATATACGTTCTCGCGTTCATATTTTTTATGCAAAAAACATGAACCACCGACTATCTTATTTAAACTATAATATTGCTAACTATAACTGATTAAAGAATACTTAAAATGTCTTCCTGTATACATACGTTTTATTTCTATAGTGTCTTTACGATACACCCGGTCTAGTTTTTAATATTGACATTTTGTACCCGTGCTGGTTTAATTTTAATTAAAATATTTAGGTTAGTGTAACCGTATTGGATTCATTTTTTGAAAACGTTTAAATTTATCCACAAACCTTTGATGTCATAATGATTATCTTATTTTTTTTTGTTAGCAGAGCAGAACTGGTCAATAGTTCTTTAATTTCTTCCTGTAAATTTAACATTTGTTTGTAAATTATTCAGTATTAAATTAAACGTAATGTTGCATTTATAGATAAAATTATACATAAATACTACTTCGATTCTATGTTTCGCATAGTTATTTTTTAACTTTTAAATTTACTACTTAATACTATTTCATTTTAAATATGTTATTATTTTACTATAAGATATTTTCACTGAAGCCAATTTATTACTTATCTAATAACGAAACCATTTCGCTTAGAACAGTTTTCGTGCAAGATTTCTCTTTGATAAGCGATCAAAGGAACCCGCTTAGAGGTTTCACATTAATTCGAGTCACTGTATCCCACAGTTACCCGAAACTTCGTATTTTGTGCCACGCTTTCCGAAATTGGAATCCATTAAACTCACGACGGCATCATATGGCACTTGTTAGAATCTTTTATTACTTGTCTTTTTGCCACTTTTATCTGGGCATTGTACAGTTTGAATATGAGTTTCGTTAAATATATTTGTTGGGCTTAGTTGTAACCGAGTCACGGTTACTGAATTTAAATAAATTAGTTGTTCGTAACGTATACCTAGTATACTACTAACGTGATTATGCTTACGCTTTTGACACGGACAGACTATTTATTCAGGCCGTTATTAACTCGTATTCAGGTTGTCCATAGAGCTGTAATAAAAAAATCCTGTGTTTGCAAACAAATTAGTTTTAAATTCTTATTTTTGCTTATTCCTGTAAGTATTTCGTTCTGACATAAAAAATAAGAGAATGTGTTTTGCAAATAAAAAAACAACTTCAATGTAGATACATTTAGATTTTCCAAAACCTCTTGTCCGATTTTGATAAAATTTATATGGGAGGACCATTTGGAAAATATACCCTTTACAACAAAAAAGATTTTTTTAAATCGGCTGACAAGCGATAGAGCTATGCGCGAACAAACACAAAAAAACACAAATATCCGAATTGAGAACCTCCTCCTTTTTTAGAAGTCGGTTAATTATGATCGCGTTATGTGAGCATCCCATTTTTATGTAAATTTATAGTAACATTAATCATAACACAATATTTAAGAACCTTGGTTCTTATATCATCATCATCTAAACCCATATATGTCCCACTGTTGGGCTCGGGCCTCCGCCATTATAAAAAGACAATTGACCTACTAAACTACCATGTTCGGACGTGTTGGCATTGGGTTTTGTATCGAGTTATCCTTCTCTTGCATAAATATTATAAGAATATAACCCTTTTACGACACCCAAGGGCAAGAGAAGGGGTGGTGAATTTTATTCTTACTCCATGACCACACGGACGGTATTATTATAAACTCATTTGCAAAAAAACGGGCGGTTTTGATTTTCATTCATATTTAAAAAGATACAATACCAAAAAGGTTTCAATCGTTTGTACACGTTACTGGCCGGTTTTAAAAATGCTGTGGTATTTAAAAAAGTATGTTCTAAATTCAATTTTTCATTTGATGTTCATTTTTACAGAAAACCCCTTTTTATCCTACATTTTTGGCGCAAAGTTCCAGAAGTTAACATCGACTTTCATAACTTTTATTCAATTTTTATCGATTAATTTCATATCCTTGACTGTCAAAGCTTTATTTAATGCTGTTTGGCTGTATCAAAAATGGTAGATAAAGTGGTAAAAGCTACCAAAATTATCGCGCTGCTTGAAGAGGGTTGCAGCCAATGTTTCGTGGCTAGGAGGCTAAATGTTAGTCGCTCGACAGTCCAAAGGACCTGGCAGCGATATCAGGAGACTGGTTCCGTCGAGAGAAGGCCTGGTTCTGGAAGAAAACCATGTACCCAACCACGGGATGATCGTTTTCTTGTGAGTCGCGCATTGAGAAATCGCAAATCTTCGTATGTGGATCTTAAGAACAACCTCCAAGAAGTAAGAAATGTGCATATTAGTCTATGGACGGTCAGGAGGAGGCTTCTCGCTGCCAATATACGCAGTCACCGCCCGGCCCGCGGCCCCAAATTACTCCGTGAGCACAGAGTTCACAGGCTTAGGTTCGCTAGAAATTGTGAATCATGGACTCAAGACGATTGAAATAGGGTTTTGTTCTCTGATGAAGCCAGGATATCTCTGTTCGGTGAAGATCGACGTCGGCGAGTGCTAAGATGACAAGGAGAACGCTTTGCAGAGGCATGTTTCGAAGAAATCACACCTTATGGTGGGGGCTCTGTTATGTTTTGGGCAGGAATAAATTCAATGGATCGTACAGAGTTAGTCTTCATTGAAAACGGCTCACTGACTGGGCATCGATACATAACGGAAGTTCTAATTTCTCATGCACAACCCGCATTGGCCGCTCTAGGTGAAGACTCGATTTTTATGGACGACAATGCTCGCGCCCACCGATCCCGCGATGTTAATGCGTATGTGCAAGAGGTCGGCATTCGTCGTTTGGATTGGCCAGCTCGAAGTCCCGACCTCAATCCCATAGAGCATGTCTGGGACGTTCTGAAACGGCGTGTGAGATCAGTAAACCCGGCTCCGCAGACCATCAGAGAGCTGAAGAATGTGATTACTGCGGAGTGGGAACGTATTCCGCAAGCAAGTATCCGGGATATACTCGCTAGCATGCCCAGACGAATTCAAGCTGTAATTTTAGCTAGAGGGGGTCACACTCGATACTAAACATTTATCTGCTTTTACTTTATTAAAGAAAAACAAACAAAAAAACTTTTTTATTTTTACTTCATGAGCATATGCACTACTAGCGAATATACACTACTAGCGAGGTTTAGCATTATTTCCCATAAATTGTATCTAAATTTTATGAAATACTGATGAAAACGATTATTTTCTTATTAATTTAGCAAATTGTGTGGATAAAACTACCTATAATTATCAAACAAAGAAATATTAACATTTGAAATGGTTCATTGCTTAGGTGCCCGTTTTTTTTGCAAATGAGTGTATATTCTTTTAAAATTAATGTGTGACATTAATATAGTATTTTACTGGGATAGTAAAATATATGTGTATATTAAATTATATGTACTGATGAGGATGCTGAAGTTTGAGTGTAATTAATTTGTATTCGCATGTACGTTAACTCAAAAACGGTCATGCCGTATTTTTTACTTTTTAGGGTTCCGTACACAAAGGGTAAAAACGGGACCCTATTACTGAGACTTCGCTGTTCGTCCGTCCGTCCATCCGTCAGTCACCAGGCTGTATCTCAAGAACAGTGATAGCTAGACAGTTGAAATTTTCACTGATGATGTATGTCTATTGCCGCTACAACAACAAATACTAAAAATAAAATAAAATAAATATTTAAGGGAGGCTGCCATACAACAAACTTGATTTTTTTGCTCAATATCGATAATGGCAATAGGGAGGCACTTGTTTACCTAGTCAATGATACGGAACCCTTCGTGCGCGAGTCCGACTCGCACTTGGCCAATTTTTGAGGTTCATAATGGAGTTTTAATTGATCGTGCGTATACTACATACTAAACTATATATATATATATATATAATATATATATATATATATATATATATATATATATAATATATATAACTTTAATAAGAGATTATCTAGAAAGAAAACGAGAATTGGGCTCCGTATATTTCGATTCAGATTCGATTTTTCTTTTAATTTCGTATAATCTTCTTCTATTCATGAGAATTTTCTTACCGGGCTCTCTAATTTTTTTGTCATTTTAAAATAAACGTTATATATCAATGTTGTGAATCGATCAATATGATTTTATGACGGGTTAATACTTTCATTAATTGATTTAAATTGATATAATCTAACTTTTCGCATATTGCTATAATAAATTCTGAGGAAATACAATCTTTTAGAGCTTCTATGTAGTTAGAAAAACTACTTAAAAAGAGTTTTGTACTATAAAATAAAACTAAAGTTTAAGTTTACAGCTGTTACATAAGAAACTTAGACAACACAACAGTTAAGGTGTAACTTTACATCATTATTTTATCATCATCATTTCAGCTCATTTACGTCCCACTGTTGGGCTCGAGCCTCCTTCACAATAGAACCTTGCTAGTTAGAACCATGCTAGTCAGACAGATTTGTATAGGGTTTTATTTCAAGTTTTCCTTCTCTTGCATAGATATAATATGTGCAATATATCCCTTAGTCGTCTTTTATTACATCCACGGGTAAGATAAGGAGTGGTCTTACTCCATCACCACACGGCAAAGTTTACATCAACTATACATTAAAAAATCATCTTCATCTTGCTCCTATTCTTAATTACTACTTCTTAATTCTTTCTTAGTGCATATTAGCAGCCGCCTACCTGACGTCAATCCTCCTTGGGAACGTGGGCTTTATCTACGTATTATATTATCTTTTCGTGACTTATCTTCTGCGACACCTTCAGGCAAGAGGGTGGTGAATTGTATTCTCACTTCGTTACCACATGCAAATTGTGATGATGATTGTAATTTGAATAAATTGTATCAGGGACAGACATTGGTAGATCATACAAATAATTATTTTTATTAGAAACTAGCTGACTCGGCGAACTTCGCACCGCCTTTTTCATAATTATTTTGTTATAGTATTTATCAGTTTGGTTTTAGTATCATCCGTGCAGTAACGGAGTAAGAATACAATTCACCACCTGTGAGTGTCGTAAAAGACGGCTAAGCGATATATCGCCTTTTTTATCGATTTCAAAACCTTTTTAATCTAGATCTACATGTAATTATGCTAAAAATGCCGAACCAACGGGACGAACGTCAATATTTGTATGGGAAAATAAAATTATATTATTAGTATTTTACTCGCAATTTCCATATTGTCTCACCGTATAAACCTTCCCTGGACTTCCACAAATAATTCGAGATCAAAATTAGACAAATCGGTTCAGCCGTTCTCGAGTTTTAGCGAGACTAACGAACAGCAATTAATTTTTATATATATAGATATTGTATTCGATATGGGAGGTCGCTATTTGAACAATTACGTCAATTGTGTACTCACAAATATTGGAATAAAAAGAAAGTGAAGCATTAAATATAGATATAATCTGAATACTTTATAACGAACATGTCATGGCAATTTAGTCAATTTAATTTGCCATATAGTAAAGTAATACATATGATAAAAAAAAATTAACTGTTGCCTTTTACTTGTAAACGATTCTTAGTAAACATTTTCGGCTACGACGGCAATTGATAGTTTTTTTCAACTACTACTGATTCGTGGTTAAATCTTAGAACAACGCTACCCTGTTTGGCTGAGTTCGGATGACAATAAATCTGTTAAAAAATAAAAATATTAATAAAAGTAATGGAGAATAATAAATTTAGAATAATGTATGATCAAAGTGGGCTAGGGCACATAATAGACCGGTGGTCGGCCCAACGACGAAGGCGACGTGGTGTTCGTGGTTCGTGGTGGTCGGCGCGCTCCACGCACCACTCCGTCCGGGGCGACAGAGGGGCGTATAGCACGCAACACCCGCAACCCACCCAAAAAAAAAAGAAGGGGCACATAATAGAAGAATTTACTTTTCTATTTTTTGCAAACTTTTATTATTTAATCATTTTTTTCTATTATAAATACTCTAAAAGTGCTAACGGTAGAGTCACGCTAATAGTTTCCTACCTGCAGTTATAAATGGATCGGCTTGTATGAGGTACTACTATATACTCAACGAAATTCGGCGTTTTGGCGTTTGAGTAGTAGCAATATAGGTACTATTTCACTTCATTCAGCGAATGAGAAAGCCGGAGGGCTCAACCATAACTGGCTTTCGTATGGTGATAGAGTAATATATTTCATTACCACATTTATTGCCCATGGGTATTATATAAGATGACTAAGGGATATTATAGGTAGATCAATGCAAGAGAAGTAAAACGGATAACCTTATAGCAATCAGTCTGATCATCGTGTAGGTAAATTTTCACCTTGTTATAGAAGTAGTGAGCTTAGCTTAGACGCATATGAGCAGAGATGAAATAGAAATAAATTAGTGAGCTATTCATTTCAGCCCATATAAGTCCTACTATTGGGCTCAGACCTCCTCCAAAAGGGGAGGGAAATTGACCTACTATATGGCACTGGTCAGATATATTGACATATGTCAATATGGTTTTTTCAAATGTTCCTTCTCTTGTATAGATATTATCTGCATATTATTTTCCTTAGCCGTCTTTTACGACATCCACGGGTAAGAGATGCGATGTTGAGTTGTATTCTTACTCCGTCAAGATACAGAATGTGGTATCAAAAAAGTGAAGTACGAGTGCGTAATTAGTCTGTCTGATTCCTCGGGGGACGTAAACGTAAATAAAATTAAAAGTACAGTAGCAATTTCAACTGTGGCGTGATAAAGCTGTTGCACACGAATACTAATCCAAACTCACGCAACCATTGTCATGAGCCGTTTTAATTAGCTACCTATAAGTGAAAAATTTACAACGGAGTATGACATTGATGTAGCGCCTAATGTTAGCCGAACATGCTTGTGGTTAGCACGAAATATTATAAGTATAAGCTTTTCAAAGTTTGCGTATAGAAGAAGCTTGAAGGAGTGTTTTCCTCTACTTCTCACGCCTTAACGGAATTGAGTCAAATTCAAAGTAGGGGTAGTTTACACTCTCTTTATTCAGAATCTGGGTCAAATTCTGACATACCAATACGACTTTTAGTATTACAGATACTATCTCTTTGGCTGAATGAATGCGGTTAACTCATGAGGGTTTCGCATGTTTCTGCACATTAGGTTGACTGCAACGATCTAAATCTTCTCCTCAGCATTTTAAATAAGTAAAGAAAGTTTACGTACAAAAATAAAATTTAAGAAAAAAAAAATGTAAACATAGGTCACTATGACAA
The DNA here is from genome assembly GCA_032191425.1 of Lymantria dispar. Taxonomy (NCBI): domain Eukaryota; kingdom Metazoa; phylum Arthropoda; class Insecta; order Lepidoptera; family Erebidae; genus Lymantria; species Lymantria dispar. Next base: position 12,980,773 of record CM063449.1, on the reverse strand, counting down.
AGGAACGACGTATTGAATGATTGTCAAATATATTTGGCTGCGTTTCGAAAAAAGAGATATAAAGGCACTTCAAAAAATAGCTGCTTTTATCATAAACGATAAACAGTTACGTAGATGTTCTCAGTATATGTTCAGTATTAACTCAGTATTGTTTTTATTCTATCCCGAAGTTATACGCAAAGTAGAACATTAAATATTCATGTTTACATAGTAAATGAGAAAAGTTAGGCACTAAAATAAAATAGTAAATAAATAATAAGCACAGTTTATTATATTTCAGCCATGTTTAGTAAATACAATTTTTCATTTTAACCCAGGAACCTGAACAAAGAAGAATTTTAATGCAATTTACTAGACGCGCGGTGAACGTAGCTGCTGGTATTTTTATCGTAAGTCGTGTGAAAACTGTCACGAGAGGAATATATCTCAAATAATTACTCACCCGTGTTAGTGATAAAAGCGAAGCGTACATTTTTAAGGGCTTCCAAGGACGTGTCTGTTTGAATATACCATTTCCAAGGTATATTTATATTAGTATGGCATTTTATTGTTTGGTTTCTTAACACCTGACGTAAAAAGATTTTTAGTTTGACGTGTCTGTATGACTGTATGTCTGCCCGTGTGCCATCGTAGTGTCTAAATGAATGGACCAATCACGATGCGTGTTTGAAATTTGAATACTTAACTACAATTTATGAATGTTTGCTTAGGTGTTTCAAGGTAGCTGCATATTAGATCTTTTTGTTAGCTGCCATAGGAATCTTAGACTCATAATAGGTACCTATTCATATAAATTTGAAGCATAGAAGATGAAATCCTGAATTGCTTATTTGTAAACCCATCAAGTTTCAGCTTTGAGCTTATTAGATTCGTTTTGATAACTATTTTAAATAAACTCTTTTTTTTATTAATCCTCATTGTAAAGCGTAGCGTTTTTTGCCTAACGAAATTTTGTATTTTCACTGTTTGTAACATATGGTGTTGGTCATACTCACTGAAGGATCTACTTGCATGGAGCGGGTCTCTCCCTTCCCTACATAGTGGTTGAAGGGAGTGATGGCTGTTCTACTAGTTAACTCGTGATCAGGTGCCCCTTGTGGGATTTGTCCAGCCATAATCGTTTGAATTATATTAAGTATCATGCGGTTCGAAGGGCATCACACTGGAGCTAGTTCTTACAAAACATGTACACAATTTTATATATAATGAGAAGAAAAAAATAATTATAAATAATAGACAAGCCCGCTGAGTTTCTTGCCGGATCTTCTCAGTAGCGGTTGCGTTCCGATCTATAGGTAGTTTTTTTTTAGATAATTTAATTTTGTAAACTTGACAATATGTAAGGGGGTTTATGCATAATAAATGATTTGAATTCGTTTCTCTGGATAACGAGGATGTGCTGTTTCCTTTTAGAGTTTTTTATTTGTTGGTGTCAGGGTTATTCAACATTTTAATTATTTTATGTATATGCTTGCAGTTTTATAAGTACCCAATTATCCAGACTAACTGAACACATCAGGAGTATGAAGAGCATGGATACGACACAACCAGCAATAGCAGAGCACGCCAGTCTCGCGAATACAAGGCACTACATTCGGTTCCACAAAGCCTACGTAATAGCCACAGAGAGACATTACAGACCGCGTAAAATACGTGAGGCCATAGAGATAAACCGACATCGAACCTTCAACAGAGACGGTGGATGGAAGCTGTCATCAGCATGGATACCAGCTCTTAATACTGCCTCGAGTCATGGAGTGCGTGGAGAGTGACGTGACCAGCGTGGTATGTGATAGTGACGACATACGGAGTGACATACCAACAACATCGCTTAACTCCGGTTGTGAAGTTTCTTCCGACGATTCCGCCGAAGACGATCAAGAGGCAAACACCTCCCCACCCACCCCTCATGGCTGTGTCGCGGCGCGCTGCTCGATATGCGTCGCGCAGTGCTCGCCGGGGCCTCGCAGACGCCGCTGCGCACTCGCCCTGATGATGAGCATCGGATATGTTCGAAACCAGGGTTGACATAATCGATCTCAACACGTGAGTGTTTTTGCCGTTATAGATATTATAATATGGATCAGTCTCACGATAATTTCAATACTAAAATACCCAATTATCTATTTATATATATTAGCTTATCGATGTCCACTACTAAACCCTGGCATCTCCAAGGGATAATAACATCACGATTTCTAAGCTTGGCGAGTTATAATAAGATAATTTTTGCTGGAGAAAAATGTCTTCTATCTCCTGTTGATTTTTCAGCTACGGCATTTTCACTAGATATTTATTGCGTTTATTCCATTCTAACTGAAGTGTAAATATTCATTTGCATTTCTACTGGATATTGTCTACCACTGGTATTATAGTCTACTGTGTAGAAGCGAGCAATTTCGCTCAAAATTTAGCATTCATTGAGTTATGGAGCCTAACGCTACCTTGCTATCACACAGAAAATTCATGCAGTGTAAAGTTAGACGACAGCCAGCCTTATAATATATGTGTTTTAATGTAGCTTTCTTCTTTGTAGCGTAAAATATATGGTTTACTGGCTGTATGGTATGATCCCTATATCCCTATATATAAACAGATAAAACAAATGCAGGTGTATATAATTACCGACATAATGTATAAATATTTAAATAACCTCCTATTTCAATTTTAGTAATTTTAATTAAGTAAAGCTAAATTTTCAAATAATTTTTACGTGACTAGCTGATTGATCTCTAAGACTGTCTGTACAAATTTAAAAAAAAAATTGAAGTTCTTCAAATTTTAGACAGCTTTTTTAATTAATTATCTTTAACACATCCTTAGATTATTTTTCTAAAGAAATTTGGTTATATATTAACTAGGAGCTATAACAGCTTCTTGGGTATGAAAAAGCTAAGTTAAAGCTAACTCTGCCTTAATTTAAACAGTTGCAAGAGCCCGAGGTCGTACGTTTTCCGTATTTATTACGTGAAATTCTCAAGTGTACTTACTTTTAAAATTAAATAAACTGCCACAAGAATTTAAATATTCATTTAAGCGTAAAGCTGGCTATCGAATTTACTGATAAAAATCGTACAATGAAATTATTTAAAAATAAAATAAATACAAACTAATTGCTTTCGAAGACTTTTCTTAAAGACAACGTACAAAAAAATTAATCTGCTCTTTACGGAGATGTTAAAACATAAAATTAACCAACTGGACCAGTGGTCGTAGGACAACAAATTTTTCATTTGTTGAAAGGGGAGACGTGCATCATCTACCGGAAAACCTATACAAATTGTTCCGATCAAATGTGCTAGTTTTCAATTTCGAGAAAGAGGTCAGCCAACGAATCCAACTCGGTTGGGCAGCATTCGGAAAACTTAAGAGGATGCTCTCGTCCAACATACCTCAGTGTCTGAAAACACAAGTCAAACATAGAACGATCAGTGTGTGTTACCAGTGGTGACTTACGCCATGGAAACGTGGTCCCTAAATGTTCAAGGTCCACCAAGTTCAAGGTCGCTTAGCGTACTATGGAGCGAGCTGTGCTCGGGATTTCTCTGCGAGATAGAATCCCAAATACGAAAATCCGTGGAAGAACGGGTGTAACCGACATAGTACGAAGAATTAGCACGCTGAAGTGACAATGGGCAGGCAATACCGCTGGTCGAACTGACAGCCGCTGGGGAAGAAATGTTCTCGAGTGCCGACCACGTATCGGATGATGCAGTGTAGGACGCCCGTACATAGCGACGCTGTACTAGGTGGACCAACGAGCTGGTGAAAGTTGCTGGGCGTCGTTGGATGCAGGCGGCACAGGACCGCACTTTGTGGCGTAACATTAGGGAGGCCTACGTTCAGCAGTGATGAAGCTATAATATTTTTAAAAGGTTATTTACGATAATTATATATTATACTAGCAGCCCGCCCTCGCTTCGCTTCGGTTTCAGTCACCTTACCCGCGTAGTTCCCTTAGAAGGTAAAAATTGACAAATGCTCTTTATTCATTTTTACTGAAGAGTATTTTCCGTGTGATGACGTAATAAGAATACAATTCACCACCCCTTCTCCCACCCGTGGCTGTCGTAGGAGACGACTAAAGGATTATAATATGCATACTAAATCTATGCAAGATAAGAAAAGTTCGAAACTAAAACCTATGGCAACACGTCTGACCAGCGTGGTATAGTAGGTCATTTTCGCTCTCATAATGGAGGAGTCTCGAGCCGAACAGTGAGATGTATAAGGTATTTAATGATGAAACAAATCATGAATGAAGAGTATTTAAGCAATAATTGAAGAAAATCGATGACGAATTTTGTCTCCTCATACAAACTTTGCTACTGCGGTTCACCTCTTAGGGGTTGAATTCCAAAATATCCTTTCTTAATGGGTTCCTACGACACAAAATAAAATTACAGTCAAAATTGCATGTTTCTAGCTTCAGTAGTTTCAGCTCGACATTAATGAGTTACTCGACCAACTTTTTTTTTTTGATACCTATTTACACCCTTAGAGGGTGAAAAGTAAGAAATGCTGAAACTCGTGTTCATTTATTTTTATTAAATAGTATTTGTAGAGAATTTGAAGAACATCGATGTAGATTTTTTTCTCACTATACAAACTTTGTTACTGCGGTTAGCCCTTAGGGGTTGAATTTCCCGCCCGCCGCTTGCTGCGGATAGGCCGAAAGCCGTGGCGTCAAACCCTGCCGCGCTACCCTGCCAGGGCGGGCGCGTAGGAAACTACGCTGCGGCCGTTGCTGGGCCGAAGCCCAAGGGACCCGCCGCGAAAAAGAAGGTGGCACCGGCTCCTGCTCAGGCCGGACCGCAGCCGCTGCCGGCAAATGCACCGTCGGTGGCGGCCAACGCAGCCGCGGCCGTGACTGCTGTGCCCGGCACCCCTGCCGCGTCTGAAGAGGCTTGGCAGACGGCCGAGCGCAGCCGAAAAAGTCGCGGCCAGAAGAGGAGAGCGGAGGCCAAAAGCGCCGCCAAAGCCTCCGCTCCCAAGGCAGGAGCCGGTAACAAAAGGTCGCGCAGGAGGCTCCGGCCGCCAAAGTCAGCCGCGGTGGTGATCACCGTCCTGCCTGAGGCGGCCAAGAACGGCCTCAGCTATGAGGCCGTCTTACGTCGCGCCCGGCGGGAGCTTGACGTCTCCGATTTAGGAGGCGTTGAAGCCAGGAGCCGCAAGGCCCGGACAGGGGCTCAGATTTTAGAGTTCCCTGGGGCCGAGGGCGCCAAGACGGCCGATAGCATGGCCGCGAAGCTGAGGGGTTTGTTTGCTGCGGAGGATGGCGTCAAGATCGCCAGACCCGTCAAGTGTGCGGAACTGCGGGTCACGGGTCTGGACGACTCCGTGACGGTGGATGACATCCGGGAGGCCATCGTCTCGAAAACCGGATGTCCCGTGGACACCGTCCGAATTGGCGCTATCCGCCCTGGTCCGGGCGGCGCCGGTGCTGCCTGGGTGCAGTGCCCGGTGGAGTCGGCCAAGCAATTGGCCGGCTCAGGCAGGCTCCTCGTGGGCTGGAGCTCAGCGCGGGTGACCGTGCTGGAATCCCGGCCTGCGAGGTGCTACAAGTGCATGGCGGTCGGACACACTCGGCCGACATGCACTAACTGCTTTGACTGCAGCGACCTTTGTTTCCGCTGCGGTCAACCCGGGCATAAGGCGGCATCGTGCGCCGCCACTCCCCACTGCCCCGCGTGTGCGGCGGGCAATAGGCCTGCCAAGCACCGCATGGGGAGCAAGGAGTGCAAACCCCCGGCTTAGGCCCCAAAGGGGCGGAGCGGCCCGACGACCCCGGCCGCTCCCGCCCCTAGCGCGACCCAATCGCCGGCCAGCGTGGAGGAGGTAATGGATACGGCCCACTAATGGCGGCCGAATCTTACCACCTCCTGCAGGCCAACCTCAACCACGCCGCCGAGGCACAGGACGTTTTCCTGCAAGCCATGGCGGAGTGGTTGATCAGTGCAGCCGTAGCCGCGGAGCCGTACGTGGTGCCTGACCGGCCCAATTGGCTGGGCAGCAGTGACGGCTCTGTGGCAATCGTCGCCTCCACGTCGTGGCATTCCCCGCCCTTGTTGCTCAAGGACAGGGGCGATGGGTATGTCGCGGCGGAATGGGGAGAGGTTACGCTATTTGGTGTTTACTTCTCCCCTAACAGGAGCGCGACGGATTTCGAGGCCTTCCTCACCATCCTGGGGGCCTCGATACGGCGACTGGCACCGCGCCAGGTCTTCGTCATGGGGGACTACAACGCCAAGTCCACGGCGTGGGGGTCCCCGAGGACGAATGACCGCGGGCGGGCGGTCGAAGAGTGGGCGGCGGCACTGGGCCTCTGTTTGCTGAACAGGGGCTCGGTGCAAACGTGCGTGCGGCAGCAGGGCGGGTCGATAGTGGACTTGTCGTTCGCTAGCCCTAATATCGCAGCACGTGTGAGGAGCTGGTGCGTCCAGGAGGAGGTTGAGACCCTATCCGACCACCGATACATCCGGATAGAGGTCTCCCGGACCCTCCTGGGGCCCAGCAGGGGTCACATGGCGGACGGAGCTCCCGCGTTTCCGCGGTGGGCTGTGGGTCGATTGGATCGGGACCTGCTGGCGGAGGCAGCCATCGTTCAGTCGTGGCTGTCCTCACCACCCCAGGCGGATGGGGTGGATGCCGAGGCTGCCCGCATCCGCTGTGCGTTAACGCAGATCTGCGATGCGGCCATGCCCCGTGTGCGGCGTCTGCCCCCGAAGAGTGCGGTCCCCTGGTGGTCCCGAGAATTGGCGGACCTTCGGGCCGCGTGCATACGTGCCCGGAGGGCCTACACCCGCAGCCGAGCGCGCCACCGCGACGCTGAGCGGGAGGGCCAGGTGTACGAGGCTTACCGCAGTGCGGGGTCTGCCTTCAGGCTGGCTGTCCGTACCGCAAAGGACGTTAGACGGTGGGAGATGCTGGACAGTCTCGAGCGTGACCCTTGGGGTCGCCCCTACCTCGCGGCGCTGAATAAGCTCCGCGGGCGGGGCCCCCCCCTCACTGAGACTCTCCAGCCCAGCCTCCTCACCAGAGTTGTCGAGGACCTCTTTCCACGGCGGGCAGAGCACACGCCCCCGGTCATGGCTTCGCCGGACAGCGACCGGGAGGCCGACGATGAAAGTGCTCCGCCCATCACGGAGCCGGAAATGGGGGTGGCGGTGGCGCGTATGCGAGTCAAATCCACCGCCCCCGGGCCCGACGGTATTCCGAACCGTGTGCTGGCCCTCGTCCTCGAGCACCTGGGACCACGCCTCAGGGAACTGTTCGACGCTTGTTTGACGTCCGGGCAGTTCCCTGGGTGTTGGAAAGAGGGGAGGCTGGTTCTCCTGCCGAAGCCGGGACGGTCTCCCGAGTCGGCCTCGGCCTACAGGCCCATCGTGCTGCTCGATGATGCGGGCAAGTTGCTGGAGAGGGTGTTGGCTGCCCGCATCGAGCGGCACCTCGTCGGGGTCGGGCCCGATCTGTCGGACGCCCAGTTTGGTTTTCGGAGAGGGCGTTCGACGATCGCGGCCTTACTGCGCCTGAAGGCCGTGGTAGCGGAGGCCGTCACCGGCGGAGGAGTCCTGTTGGCGGTGTCCCTGGACATCGCCAACGCCTTCAACAGTCTGCCATTCAGCTGCATCAGGGAGGGGCTGAGGTATCACGGGGTGCCCGTGTACCTCAGGCGGCTGGTGGCAGACTACTTGGAGGGGCGCAGCGTCCTCTACGTTGACCGAGTAGGGGACGTTGTGCGAACGCCCATGACGTGTGGTGTCCCGCAGGGGTCGGTTCTGGGTCCGACCCTGTGGAACATCGGCTACGACTGGGCGTTGAGAGGAAGCCTCCCACCCGGGCTGGGCGTAATTTGCTACGCCGACGATACACTCGTCACAGCCCGGGGCGAGACGCTAGAGGAGGCGGCACGCCTGGCAACTCTCGGCACCGAGGAAATTGTCAGGCGGATCGAAGCGCTGGGGTTGAGGGTAGCCCTGGAAAAGACGGAGGCCCTTTTGTTCCATGGCCTCCGTACCGCCGGGCCTCCCGCCGGCGCTTCGATCACCGTGAAGTCGGTCACCATCAGCATCCAGGCCCACATGAAGTACTTGGGCCTGGTGCTCGACGGGCATTTTTGGTTCCGGGAGCATCTCCATCGACTTATTCCCCGGCTTGTCGGCGCGGCGTCCGCCCTTTCGCGGCTGATGCCGAATGTGGGCGGACCCAGTGCTACGTGCCGACAGCTGTACGTGGGGGTGATCCGGTCGATGGCCCTGTACGGCGCACCGGTGCGGGCGGGGTCCCTGACCGTCCGTCTTAGGGCCCTCCTGTGGCGACCACAGAGGGTCATGGCGATCAGGGCCATACGGGGTTACCGCACGGTGGCGACGGAGGCAGCGTGCCTCCTGGCCGGAACTCCCCCGTGGGACCTGGAGGCGGAGATGCTCGCCGGCATTTATCGGCGGGTGTTGGAGACGCGCGCCCGCGGCGGCATGGTCTCCATCAAAGAGATCACCGCCTGGCGGGTCGACGCCCGTCGAGAAGTCATTGCCCGTTGGGCAGTCCGGCTGGAGAGTCCTCGGTACGGTATCAGGACCGTCGAGGCCTTCCGGCCGGTGCTGATGGAGTGGTTGGAGCGGACGCACGGAGTGCTTTCCTTCCGACTGGTGCAGGTGCTGACGGGGCACGGTTGCTTCGGAAAGTACCTGCACAAGATTGTCAGGAGGGAGAGCACACCGTCCTGCCACCACTGCAGTTGCGACGAGGACACGGCGCAGCACACGCTCGAGGAGTGTGCTGCATGGGAGGGGGATCGCCGTGAACTCGTCGCAATTATCGGTGCCGACCTGGCGCTGCCGACCATCGCCAGGGAGATGCTCGTCAGCGTCAGGAACTGGGACGCGGTCGCCGCCTTCTGTGAGGCCGTAATCTCACGGAAGGAGGCGGCGGCTCGTGTGCGAGTAGAGCTCCTATTCGGCGACACGTTTCGCCGCCGGCAACTCGGGCGGCGCAGGCGCGAGTATCTGCGCCTAATGCCGCCCTAGCCGTGGCCGCGGGTGATCGGACCGGGGAATTGTCCGTCACCCGCAGAGAGGCTGACCGCGCGACGGCGACCGACGTCCCAGTACGTCGAGAGGTGAGAGGTTACCCGAAAGGGTATTCCGTCGGGCCGGCCACTGATGACAAGTCACATCTGCTCCGGTGGTCGGCCCGACAACGAGGTGACGTGAGTACGGGTGGGTTATGGGCCCGCGCGCCGTTCTTTCATCGCCCCGGACGGACAGGACCGCGCGTGCGCTTACCATAGCCCACCCATAAAAAAAAAAAAAAAGGGGGTTGAATTTCAAAAAAATCCTTTCTTAATGGGTTTCTACGTCACGCAAATAAACTAATGTCAAAAGTTCATATTTCTGGCTTCAGTAGTTTCGGCTCTGTGATGAGTCAGTAAACCGACATCTTTATACCTATTTTACACACTTCGAGGAAGAAAATGGACAAACGCTGAAACATGTGTTTATTTATTTTTATTAAAGAGTATTTGTGTTTAATTTAAAGACAGTAGCTAAAGATTTTTTTTTCAATCCATACAGACTTTACCATTGCATTTCACCCCCTTAGGGGTGGAATATCAAAAAATCCTTTCTATGTGGGTGCCTACGTCACAAAATGAAACTACGGTCCAAATTTCATTTCTCCAGCTTCAGTAGGTTCGGCTCACCCTGTTCCTTAAAATGTATATTATTGTTAAAGCCCCTGCAACAGGGAATTGCAGGTGGAATCTCGTAAAATCCGTTCTTAGCTGACCTACACTCAGCGAAAGGAATATTCCTGCCAAATTTCAAGTCCGTACGCCTTATGGTTCCAGAGATATCGTGATGAGTCAATTTATCGCTCGCAAAACCCGCCTCTCCTATATATATATATATATATATATATATATATATATAGATAGATTTAATATAATTTTTGCTTGAAAATAAGTCCATATAGTTACGATCCATGTTTGATAGTAAGAATACAATCCTTCCATTGTGAAGTAGGCCTGAGCTCAAAACTGGGACTTATATAGGCTGAGATGATTGATGAATATGATAAAATGTACAACAAGAATGTACGCTAAGTCTATTTCTTACGATGTTCTATAACAAAATAAATTGCTCACTTCTACCACTAACAGTCAGCTGCGGTAAATGGTTTATAGTTATAGAGGATACCGCGCTACACCATTTTAGGTACTTATGATAACTGTGAAGTTCGATATTACTCGGAAAAATTGTACGTGCCGGCTATAATAGTTTACTTTTATCGCTAAGACTTGCTTAGAAAACGCTGCATAGAATATTGAATGCTTTGCACTTTTCTTATAAAATGCTAATATGGATATTTTAGTAAAATATCTATGTAATTTTTATACTTACATATATTTTGTTATGTAGAAAAAGTAAGTTCTTTTCGTTTAAATTATTTGTTAATTTGATAAAGACATAATTTATCAATGATATTCAACGTGATGTGGACAAGCGGACAATTCTATTGCCCTTAAATGCACATAATTCTAAACTTTATGCTTGTCTATACTAATATTATAAAGAGGAAAGATTTGTATACGAGTATGTTTGTAATGAATTGGCTCCGAAACTAATGGATCGTTTTCATAAATTCTTTCACCAATGGAAAAATATAATAGCAGGCTATATTTAATCCCGGTATTCCCACGGGAACGGGCACTATGCGGGTAAGACGACGGACACCGAAGCGAAGCGAGGGCGATTTGCTAGTTGTAAATAGAAGTATTTATGGATTTCATCGCATTTCTATTTGATTTTCGATTGCCCAACGTTTCAAACACTTTACAGCGTTCATGGTTATGGACATGAATGCTATACAATCCGTAAAATAATTATTTACAATGTGTAATACTCGCGTAAACATTAGAAATCTACATGCAACAACAAGTTGAGAATTTACGGAGAGAACATCAAAAGAATGAGAGATCTACGTATTGTCTACCGACAATTTAACCAAGTTCCCAACCTATCAGCTCATGAATGTAGTAGCATATTTGAGAGTATCATAACAATATATTTAAAAGTATGTCACCCGGTGAACGAAGCAGTTTAAATGTGATTCACTACTTTTAGTTATTATAATGCAGGACTTGATCCAAGTGGAAAACAATGAGGTTGTTTCACTGCGTCTTGGTTTTTATTTTTTGCATTGTCTTATAAATTAACTTTGTGTTGCTGACTTTTATTCTATTATTTTCTTTTACAATACACTCTGCAGTAAGGTAATAATCTTTGTACTGCGTAGGATTTAGAAAAATGCAATTAACGAGTGTTAGAATTGTATTGAACGATGATACTACCCTAGGTAGAATCCAATTCGAGAAATTTTTTCTATATTAAAACCAGATTCAAAATCTGGGGCATGGTAGTGAAAGAAAGTCGTAACATATTTTTGATAACATAAAGTATTGTCCTATATGAGAATCGAGCCTGTGGCACTTAGTAGCCCTTAACCTTAGCCGACCTTAGACCTTAACCGCTATGCCATCCGTATGGACAAATTGCATATCTGCGCAAAAAAACTGATTATTCGTGATTAAATATGAATTAAGAATAAAGATTTTCCATGTGGTGACTGAGTAAAAATACAATTTACCATCGCTACCCACCGGTAAGATAGGGTTTACCAGTGAGTAGTGTATAAGAATATATTTTTTGCAAAAAAAAAAAAATATAATAACTGACTTCAATTTTGTGTTTGTGATTGTATTATAGACATTGTTTTTAGATTTTTATTGATTTTTCAAAACCGCTTGTCCGATTTCAATAAAATTTACATGGGTGCATTTGGGAAGTATATAGTATACCCTTTCCAACAACAAAGAAGACAAAAGAGAATGTTTCAAATCGGTTGGCAAGCGACGGAGTGATGCGCGAACAAAAAAAAATACCAACATCCGAATTGAGAACCTCCTCCTTTTTTAGAACTCGGTTAAAAAGACAACTAAGAAATATAACATGCATACTATGTCAGAAAAGGAAAACTCGAAATTAAACCTTTATGAACCCGTTTGACCAGTCTGATAGAGTAGGTAAATTATCTTCCCATTGAGATAAGACTGGAATCCCGTATACGATCTGAGATGATGACATAAGTACTTATATTAAAAATGCATATTTGTAAAAAAATTGTTAAAACATATTTGCACTAGGCGTTGCGAAATAGCTCGTGCATTTTTAGTGGTTGAAAAATAAAAGTTTGGGTCCAGTGTAGAGAGCAGTATAGTTAAATTTTGAGAAGGTTAATGTACAACACTGGAAGCAAGGAGACAGTAGTATAAAATATAAGTACTCTTCGGTAATGCACTACCGACTTTTATTTCTACAACTGCCGAGATTATGCTCTTGTTTTATTTTTTTTTGTTGTATGAAAACAGGCTATTATATTGCAGTTTTTTAATATAATTATAGCTTAATTCAAGGTTGAAGACGTATGCAAGATTTACGCGAGTATTTCACATGTGAATTAAAATCATGTATTCAGCTTTTATTAAAGACTAGCTGACCCGGCGAACTTCGTACCGCCATAATTTTGTTCGTAAATATATTTTCTAAATTGCTGAAAATATAGTCTCTAATGGAAGAACCATTACAGCCTTGTCGAGAAAGATTCAATCGTATTGATCAGGGCATTGTTAATGATGATTCAAAGAGAATACAAATTACTGATTATTGATTTCTGACAAAATTATAATTATCAAATTTTCAGCCATACTTAATCATAGACGAAATTACTTTTAGCTGTCATTTGCGTTTTGTTATTACATATCAAATGCGTTTTTGTTATACCACGGTTTATAGTGACTTGTACTCTCTTTGACGTTTTATGTCACATCACACGGGAACGCGGTCGAACGGGATAAAAAGTCCTATGTCGATCTCCTGGTTCGCCCCCCGATACAGCTCCTCAGGCCTCACCCACTGAGAAAGTGTGCACAGACTGGGAGCGACTGAAGGCTAAACTCCAGTCTCCCTCCTCGTCGGCTCATCTTGACAGTGCATATAGTAACATAAATAACAAAGAGGACATCGAATACGCGATCGACGCCCTCACCGGTCACGTACAATCGTTAGTTAACGATTGTTCATGGAGGGTGCCTGACACGAGCAATCGTAGATGGCACTTACCCGCTAATGTCCGCGACCTACTGAGGCGTAAAAACGCAGAAGACGCATAAGAGCCTACGACCGCTTCCCCTGCGAAGACAATCGCTATCATATGCGGTCAATGTAGAGAGCGGTCAAAACGGCTATAAACGAGTCTCGACAAAATAAATGGGATGCCACCTTAAGCGAACTGGAGCCTTCGCACCAGGCTTACTGGCGGCTAGCCCATTCTTTCAATAAGGATACGGTGTCCATCATGCCACCCTTAAACCGCCCCAATCAACCGCCGGCGTTCGATGACGATGAAAAGTCTGAATGTCTGGCGGCCGACCTTGAGCAGCAATGTACGTCGAGTACACAATACACAGACGCGCGACACACCGACAACGTTAACAGCGAAGTGGAATGATGTACATCGCGTACGCGTACCGCAGACGCTGAGGCACAAGAACCTATACCAACAGCGACAGTGGAGGAGGTTCAGTCGATTGTTAGAGGTTTCCACCCTAGGAAATCCCCGGTTCGGACGGTATTTCTAATAGAGTTATTAAACTCTTCCCTCATTCATTATTATTAATATTAACAGCAATTATTAACGCCGCATTAGTTAATTTCATATTTCCTAAACAATGGAAACAAGCCGTGGTAATAGGTATTCCTAAACCCGGTAAGCGACGTACCGAACCGTCATCATATCGCCCGATTAGTTTACTAAACAGTTTAGGTAAAATCTATTAGCGCATACTATTTAGTAGGCTAAGAAAGTACGTAGAGGATAACAACCTCATCCTGCCGATTCAGTTCGGCTTTCGCACGCAACACTCTTGCGTTCAGCAAGTACATCGAATAGTCGAGTATACAAGTTATAAACTGCAACGCGGTTTATATACGGGTATGCTTCTATTTGATGTAGAAAAAGCGTTTGACAAAGTCTGGCATAATAGCCTTATTTTCAAGTTAAAATAAAGCTTAAAATCCCCCACTACTTAGTTATGATAGTTAGGGACTTCCTACTCGAACGTAGCTTTCGCTACAGAGTGGAAGGTACTCTATCAGCACCGCACCAACTAGAAGCCGGCGTCCCCCAGGGGTCGGTGCGCTCTCCAATTCTCTTCTCGCTGTTCACCAGCGACATACCCCAACATAGTAAAATACAAACAGCATTATTCGCTGACGACACTGCCATCTTCTATGTAGGTCAATCCTTCATAACAGTGATAACCGCTCTCCAAACTGCGGCTACCGCCCTAACGAAATGGACTAGGAAATGGAGAATCGGTATAAACCCCACCAAAAGCCAGGCGATCGTATTCCATAAGGGGATAGATCGCCGCCACCCAATGGCTGAATACCCACAGATAAAGATGTTCGACCAACCCATTCCCTGGACAAGGGAGGTCAAATATCTGGGTGTGACCTTGGACAGACGACTGACCTTCGGTCCTCACATAGGGCTAGTCCGCGCGCGCGCAGCTCTAGTGCTAGGATGGTTACACAGCTTAGTACACGCCAAGTCTAAGCTATCTCTCCGCAATAAAGTTAGATTATACACCGCTTGTATATGTCCTATCTTGACGTATGCTAGTGTAGTGTTCACACAAGCGAAGCCACGCAGGCTACATCGGCTACAAAGATTACAGAATAGGTTCATGCGCCGAGCGACGGGAGCACCGTAGTACAGGCGCAATGTGGATCTTCACATAGATCTTGGCTTGCCGACCATCAGGCAATTCATGAAACAGTGCTCCCGCCGCTACTTCGATTCTGCCGCGACACACCCGAACCCATTAGTGGTAAGGGCGGCTTCTTACATCCCCTCTAAAATGTCCGCGATCAAACAACCGCGACTAATACTCGACGAACCCGACGACATTATTACTCTCGCCCAGACTGAGGCATACACAGCCGGCGAGGCCTTGACAAATAATAATAAATATCCACGTTACCGCCCCCGCCGACGGGGAAGGAAGACGTGTCGCGTTAAAATCATACACGTGGGAGTGCCCACTATGCCAGCGACCGCCCGAGCCGAGGTCCGTACCCCACAGGGGGTGCCCTCGGGATCGGTCGCTTAACTTTAAACGGGTTGAGAGCCCTCAGCGCTCACTCACCAGTCCGGGTAAAGTTGTCACAGCCATCTGAGGCTAACAACTAAGTCACACATAAAAAAAAAAAAAAAAATCGCCTGGTTCTAAGCTACCTCCCCATCAATTTTCAGGCAAAGGCGTTCTTGAGTTATAAATAGTGTAACTACACGACTTTCTTTTATGTATATAGACTAGCTGACCCAACAGACGTTGTTCTGTTCAAATAAAACAAAAGGAATTCTCCTTGAAATCGATAGCAGCGCCACCTACCGGGCCCCATTGCGAATCTAAACCCTTCTGAAAAGTTTATATAGTCGAAAAAAGGTAACATTAGAAAAGTTTATATAGTTGTTAAGTTTTCTTAAATTTTCTAATTTTTTGCACCACTTTCTTAATTTTTTTTCCGTAAGAGTCATTTTCGATAAAGTCGTTCTCAAGTTATGTTATTGTCCTGCCCGAACAGCGCCACCTACCGGGTCCAATTATGAAACTAAACCATCCTCGAATCCCCTTGAATATACACAAAAAATTTCGTCAACATTAGTCCAGCGGTTTAGGAGGAGTTCAGTGACATACACACGTACGCTAGAAATTTATATATAATATGATAGAAAACTGTGTGCCTTACTTTAAACAGTACAAAATTCTTACACTACCCTCGCTTTACATATTAACAAAGGTGATATTCGTTAAAAGCAATCCAAACCTATTGCCTAGTTTTGTTGATGCCGTAGTCTATAATAGATAACACAAGACTACGTTTAGATTCATCAACGACTGCACTTTTCTATGGCTGGACTGGACTTCACTTACGGGCAAGAGTATCTTCTGTATGGTTCCTATAGTTTATAACAGATTAAAAACTTGGAGGGAATTAGGTGTTAATAAATCCTTAAACTACCACACCGATTTCAAAAATTCTTTCACCAATGGAAAGCTATAATATCAGGGCATAACATAAGCTATAATTTATCCCGATATACCCACGGGAACGGGAGCTACGCAGGTAAGGCGATTGAAACCGAAACGAAGCGAGGGCGGGTTGCTAGTTAAAAATAAATGCATATTCATATTAAGCAGGCAAAGCGTACTATGACATAACTAAATTTCTGGGAGAATCAAATTTAATTTAAATTTGCTGTGATAATATTTTGACTTATATACTAACTGACCTCATACTGACTGTTATGATTATTATTCATTTGTTGTTCTGATTATACTATTACTAGCAACCCGCCCTCGTATATAGCCTATGTTACTCCCTGATATAGCTTTCCATTGGTGAAAGAATTTTTGAAATCGGTTCGGTGGTTTAAGCGTGAAAGCGTAACAAACAAACAAAACAAATGAACAAACATTCTTTCGCATTTATAATATTAGTAAGGATATTATTTATTAATCGTTTATTATTATAATTCTGATTCATCATCATCATCATTATATTTTTTTATATTTTCCATGTGGTGACGAAGTAAGAATACATTTCATCACTCCCTATCTTGCCCGTGGACGTCGTAAAAGACGACTAAGGGTTATAATATGTACATAACATCTCTGCAAGAGAAGTAAAACTCGAAATGAAACGCTATACCAACATGCCTGTCCAGCATGGTTTAGTTGGTCAAATTCTCTCCCATTGTGGAAGAGACCCGGGCCCAACAGTGGGACGATGTAGGCTGCGATGATGATGATCATTATCATTATAGCTCATATGCTGGGGTCGAGCCTCCTTTACAGTGGGAGCGAAATTAATCTACTATACAATGCTGCTCAGACAGGTTGGTACACGGTATTGTAAATAAAACTACTTTTACGGATTTTATCACGTTTGTTTTTGATTATGATTGCCCGACACCGAACACTTCACAGCATTCATGGTCACGGGCAGACTAAGATGTCTGACGTCCAAACAAGTCAACGTTATAATACATTTTTATAATTATCTACCCGCTACTGAAAATTAGTTATTAAGTTTTGACACACATTTTTGGTACAAATTTACTGCCAGTACAAGAAGAAAATGATTCTATATGAAGAAATTATATTGTTTGTGATTAGTAATTATTCAACATTAAAATTTGTAGTAATTATTATTACAATTTGTTAATTTAAACTTAACACAACTAATATACTACCACCGGATCGGAACACGGCCACACTGAGAAAGATCCGGCAAGAAAACTCAGAGGACATACATGACGAGACCACAGATAAGAGAGGGGGTTGTGAATTGTATTTCTACTCAGTCACAATGTATTACTATATTTTACCTTCTTTTGCCAAGCCAAGCCTTTCCTTTCCTCCAGAAGCTGTCGTTAAAAAAGGACAAAGAGCCGCTCAAACTCAAAATACTTGATAATCTGGCTACCAAGTGTGATCTTTATGATATCCTTTATAGTACGACGTCTATTTCCATTAGTTTCCACTATAAATATACCTAAATTTTGATGCCCTGAGGAAGATAGTGAGCTTATGATGAATATACAGCTATATACAAGTTGGTTTCAAATATCAAGCTTTAAGAACTTTTCAGAAAATCTATAGGAAAGTTATTTATTATTTAATGATTTCTGATGTTTACGCGAGTATTACACATTTTAAATAAAACTAATTTACGGATTTTATCGCATTTGTATTTGATTTTTGATTACCCGACGTTTCGAACACTTTGCAGCGTTCATGGTCATGGGCAGACTAAGATGTCTCACGTCTAACAAGTCATCGTTACAGCAGAAAATTTGGCCGCGGGTGACGTGACCGGGGATTAGTCTGTCACCCACCGAGAGGCCGACCGCGTGAGGAAAGACCGACGTCCTCCCCGAGGGGGGGACGTCGGTCGATGGGAGGGTACCCCACGTAGGTGGTATTCCGTCGGGCCGACCACTGACGACAAGTAAACCTGCTCCGGTGGTCGGCCCAACGACGAAGGCGAGGTGGTTTTCGGGTGGGTTGCGGGAGTTGCTTGCTTAAGCCCCTCTGTCGCCCTGGACGGAGTGGTGCGGAGACGCGCCGACCGCAGCCCACCCACAAAAAAAAAAAAAAATTATCTACCCGATACAGAAATTAGTTATTAAATATTGACCCACATTTTAATACAAATTTATTGCCAGTGTAAGAAGAAAATGATTCTATATGAAAAAATTATATTGTTTATGGTTAGTAATTATTTAACATTAAACGATGACTTGTTAGACGTGAGACATCTTAGTCTGCCCGTGACCATGAACGCTGCAAAGTGTTCGAAACGTCGGGTAATCAAAATCCGTAAAGTAGTTTTATTTATTTATTATTGATTAATTAGATATTAATTATTATTATTATTAAATTTTTAAGGTTCTAATTATCACAATCGTGTAGTAAATGCATACTACTGAATCAAAAAAGCAAAATATGTGTATTTTTCCCCACATTATCAATATAATAAACGTTTCGGAAAAAGTTAAGCAATAAAGAGTGTAGATTCAACCGTTATAGGCCTATGATGACCAGTCCTTACTGAATTATGTATGAAGGACTGTATATACTAACCTACGTATGTCCTTGTGGCGAATAAACAAAGAAGCAGTAAAAGTTAGTACAGAATAAGATATTTGTCTTTTCTAACGTTGGTGCTCGAGATAATAAAGTTATAAGTACTTATATGAACGATATCAAATAATGTTATGAAATCCAAACTTTGGTGCTTCATTTTTTCATATATCAATATAATTGCGTATTATAATATTCTTTGATCCGCGCAACTCCATTTGCATTACTTAAAAGAAAGAGAGAGGATTAAAAAGAGTGCGTCGTAGGTATAACGTGCTGTATGTACCTCGATAAAATTAAATGGGCTATGCATCATCATTAAAAGATTTTTTTCAATTCGAACGAGTTTCTCAGATTAGCGTGTATTCAAATACACATAGAATAGAAATTTTTCATGAACTTGGTAGTAATGATTGAACACTATCAAAAGTGAGTCTATTATAAAATGCCTCACTCATTAAAGATTATTTTAATCCTTTATACTGATAACTACGATATAATCAGAATTAACTTAGCATATAAATTGCGAACCCAGCTATCCTTGGAGGGTACCAGAGTATTAATCAAGCGCTTCTGTGGTAACGCTTAGCTTACAATATAATCGTTTTATATTTATACTTACAATTTCCTGCGATTTCGTCCATGTAGAAGATATTTGTGACAGAAGAAAAGATAGATAGCTGTGCAGTTCTATATCCTATGGCCTTATCATGTTGCTGGATGACGTTTCAAGCTGAAGCTATAGGTTCCATGCGATAGCCTGTCAAAAAAAAAAACTAGTTGTTCAAGGCACCCTTTTTTTTTTGGGATGGGTCGCGGTCAGCGTACTCCTCGCACCGCTCCGTCCGGGGCGAGGAGGGGGAGGGGCGTAAGCACGCACACCCGCAACCCACCCGAGCACCACGTCACCTTCGTCGCTGGACCGATCACCGGAGCAGGGTTACTTGTCATCAGGGGTCGGACCGACGGAATATCCCCTAATGGGGTACCCTCCCATCGACCGACGTACCCCCCTCGGTAGGGCGTCGGGTTCAAGTCGCCCTACAAGGATCTTTATTTCTTTAAAAACATATAATGACTATGTAGTTAAAATAAAACCCTATACCAATTTGTCTGGCTCATTGGTAGAATAGGTCATTTTCTCTCCTATTATTGGGCAAGAGAAATAAAACTCCATATAAAACCCTTTACCAAATCACTTGACCATTGTGCTATAGTAGCTCCATTGCTCTCTTGTTCGGGAAAAGGCTCGAGCCCAGCAGTGGGATATATGACAGCTAAGATGATGATGATAATGAAAACTTACTACGTCACTACACAGAAAACCTTTACCTTCTCAACAACAGAAAGGAAATTGAGAAATTAATAACCCAAGTTAAATGTAAATATTAGTAATTTCTCTAATCTTATTAGAAATGCGAATGTTATTTTGTTTGATTGATACGTTTTTTTCCTTTAACTGCTTAAATTATTGTCTTGAAATTTTATACAGAAAAGGATGTAGGTTACCTTCATACAAGAAAAGTTACTAGCCCTAGGAGATAAGATATCATGGGGCTTTTAAAGTTTTAGAGGAAATACTGCCTTTTTAGTAGACCATCACCGGGGGTCCATGTTTGGAAATGTCAGAACAGATAAATAGTTGTGCTATTCAATTTCATTTTTCTTTTATGTTATTCCCAATCATGTTATGGGCGACTTTTAGTCTAATTAAGCAATCCAAAATATGGTATTTGTCAAAGAGTTATAGCCGTATAACGTAAATATTTTCATGACAACCTGGAATGATGATTTCAGAGTTTCTCTAAGTCACCAATATTACACATACTCGAGAAATACTTTTTAGATATATTAACAGTTTTACCAAGATATTTTCGTTATTATTAAAATATACAATAATTGATAATTAACGCAAGATAATACTTAATTTTATATCATCATCATCATCTTGCTCTTATCCCAATTACTTGGGGTCGACGCAATATGTCATCTGTTTTAACATATTGCAAAAAGATTCGGCAATGACTTTTATGACCGGCCGCCTGCCTGACGTCAACCCTCCTTGGGAATTTAATCGTTGACCCAAATGGTACCAGATGGAGTTGGTCCGGGTCAATCTAGGGCTCTTAGTCGTCTTTTACGACACCCACGAGCAAAGCAAGGGTTGGTAGTATTCGAAGCCGCTACCACACAGCATGTGGGTTTTAAACCGTCGTCTACGATATTATTAGTAGGCCTTCTTTTGAGCCAAATATTAGATTGAAATTATAAAACAGAAAATAATACTGAACTGTAGCGACAGTTGAGACTTTATGGCACGTCTTTGAGTATTAAATGCAAAGACGGCAGTTTAAAATGGTCATTGCCGGTAACCTCGCAGGTGTAGGGTAACTTAATCGGTAACGTGATTAAACCATTACTTCAGATCGTTGGTTATTACAACTATGTTATTATTTGAAAAAGTAATAAAACGTTATTTCCTTTAGCGGTAATTAACAATGCAGTCGTTCGAGGTTAATTATGTCTTTTTAAAAACTTTTATTTAACTTGTCCTGTTAGTATGGGACAAATCTTGCGAGTAAAATTAGAATCACTTCCTATCGTTAGATTAGGTTGAAATTTGGTTTACTTACGTAACTTCGGTGACAATGCAATGATATGGTACCATGAAGCTGGTCTCAAAATGGTGTCGGAAGGTGGCCATAGGAACTCCTAAACTAAACAAGATAAAACCGTCGAGTTTGGACTCGTTTGAATAGTTTTGACAATCACTTTTTCTTTCTTTTAGAGCATTTAAATAAAAGATTGTTTAAAAAAAAAAACAGATTTCCTGATTAAATTACGTGTGCTGCATAGTTGTGCAGAATATTCTATTATTAATCTCACCAAAAGTCACATAATACTTGACTTACTAGTGTCATTCCTTATTACAATGAACCTTCAATTGTTAATTATAGTAAAAACTCAAAAACTAATGTAAACCTGTTCTAATTACAACCTTCGGGTACAAGTTGTTACGTTTAAAATAATTTCTAAAAGGTGTGAGTAAACCAAAAAGAACTGTTGTAATTGAAAAAATTTAAAAGTTTATACAGTATTTTATTGGATTTTATTTTAAAAGTAAATTTTTACAATTGTATCGTTGAACTAAGAAGATTAAAATGTATTTGATTGTGACTCTTCATAAACGATTATTAACTCTGATCTGTAAGTCTTGGATGACAGGCGTTGTACTGGTGAGAATATATTCATGGATTATGGCCAAAAAATAAGCGGTTATATCTAAAATCCACTATTATTTTATGACAAAAACTTTCATTGTAATAGATTTGAACTAACTTTACGGAATAAAATTTATCTATGGTCCCGTAATACATAAAAAACAGATAAAATAATATAAACCTTTTTAGTTAATATCGTAAATTGAAGTCAACGAAAGGCTGTTAATTTATATATACATACATTTTTTTTTTTTTTTTTTTTTGTGTGTGGGCTGCGTTCGGCGTGCCTGCGCACCACTCCGTCCGGGGCGACAGAGGGGCTCAAGCACGCAACTCCCGCAACCCACCCGAAAACCACCTCGCCTTCGTCGTTGGGCCGATCACCGGAGCAGGTTTACTTGTCGTCAGTGGCCGGCCCGACGGCATACCCCCTACGTGGGGTACCCTCCCATCGACCGACGTCCCCCCCCCCTTGGGGAGGACGTCAGTCTTTCCTCACGCGGTCGGCCTCTCGGCGGGTGACGGACTAATCCCCGGTCACGTCACCCGCGGCCTCGGCTAGGGCGGCATGAGGCGCAGGTAGTTGCGCCTGCGCCGCCCCAGTCGCCGGCGGCGGATCTCCTCATCGAGGCTGCGCTCCACGCGCAGACGATCCACCGCCTCCTTCTGCGAGATCACTGTCTCGCAGAAGGCTGCGACCGCGTCCCAATTCCCAACGCTGTCGACCATCGCCCTAGCGATGGCCGGCAGCGTCAGGTCGGCACCGAAGATTGCGACGAGTTCACGGCGCTGCACTGCCCAAGCCGCGCAGGCCTCGAGCGTGTGGCGCGTCGTGTCCTCGTCGCAATCGCAGTGGTGGCAGGACGGTGTACTCTCCCTCCTTACGACCTTGTGCAGGTATTTGGCGAAGCTCCCGTGTCCCGTCAACACCTGCACTAGTCGGAAGGAGAGCACCCCGTGCCGCCTTTCCAACCACTGCATCAGCACCGGCCGGAAGGCCTCCACGGTTCGCACCCCGAACCGAGGCCTCTCCAGCCTGACTGCCCAACGGGCAATGACGTCTCGGCGGGCGTCGACGCGCCAGACGGTGAGCTCCCTTAACGAGACCTCACCGCCCTCCGCTCGCACTCCAGTCACCCGCCGATACAATCCGGCGAGCATCTCCGCCTCCAGGTCCCACGGGGGAGTCCCGGCCAATAGGCACGCTGCCTCCGTCGCCACCGTGTGGTATCCGCGGATGGCCCTGACCGCCATGACCCTCTGTGGTCGCCACAGAATGGCCCTAAGTCGGACGGTCAAGGACCCCGCCCACACCGGTGCGCCGTACAGGGCCATCGACCGGATGACCCCCGTGTACAGCCGTCTGCACGTAGCGCTCGGTCCGCCCACGTTCGGCATAAGCCACGATAGGGCGGACGCCGCGCCGACGAGCCGCGGAGCGAGCCTGCGGAAATGCTCCCGGAACCACCATTGCCCGTCGAGCACCAGGCCCAAGTACCTCATATGGGCCCGAATGCTGATGTCAACCGATATATACATACATAGAAGATGAATTGAGAAAAATGTAAGTAACGCGTCAATACCTATCTTTATATTTATATTTCTTGTGTTCGTGTGTATGCCCCTGAACTCCTCGGTTGGACCGATAAACGCTTGGACAATTCATTCAAGAATTCCTTTTATTATTTTTTTAAATTTAATATATATATATATATATATATATATATATATTATAATGTTATATATATATATATATATATATATATATATATATTACATCGTGTTGTCGTCCCGCTCGTATCTAGTTTAGTGATTCACACTTATGATCACTTTGTCCATTGAACCACTCTTGAATTATGCTCTATTAGGTATCGTCGCAAACATTAAGTGATCATTTGATTAATACTTAAAAAAAAATAATTATTCCTAAAATTCCAAACAAACATTGGTGTGTTATTTGTAACATTTGAAAAAAAAAAAGCTTTGTTAAAAGAAATTAAAGGTTAGCAAATTTTAGTTAGTCATATAAATTTATTTAGTGTCTATTCTGTTCTGTTTTGGCTTTAACGTCCAATTTTATCCAAGTTTTATTTTTATAGCTCCAAGTGTGAAAAATTCAAAGGCGTCTAGCATAATGCTTGATATTTGGCAACGATCTTACTTCCATATAATATTCACAATCTGACAACCATTTTTACAAAGATTACATTATAAAAATATTGAATCAAAATTAAGGCTCAATTTTATATAACGGTAATATTATTTCTTAATTAAAACTAATTACTACTTCATAATTAAAATTTACCTTCATAAAATATAACGGAAGGAAGCAGGAAACTGAAGACAAAAATGTTCCACGAAATTGAAAATAAGCACGCGGTACCAACATTAAAATGATTGTTAAGAATTTTTAGGTTCTTTGGCAAAGCTTTTCTATTTTAGAAGCAATGAACCCAATTAGAAACTCAAAGGGTCGCTTATAACAACCTTGAAATTAGTAGCGTGTTAACTGCTGGAACTAGGAACTTATACTTCATAAATGACTCACTTTGACAGGTGAAGAATATAGTACGTCGCCATTCATTACTTACATATGAGAACCGTTAAAAACTATTCAGGGATAATTAGAGGAATGCGCTGTTGCCTATTATATTAATTATCCCTAAATTGGTGGTACTATCGTGAGAAACTTATAAAATCAACTGCATTCGCCGACGCCCCTGACCAGCGTTACGATTATGGTATTATTCCCTTAGGGGGACAGCTATTTCCAATAGTGGACGTAGATTGGCTGATACATGGATTTTTTTTATGTACAATACTATGCTAACAACACAATATTGTTGGTACTTGTATTGATGAAGATTTCTGAAGGGTAACCGAGTGTACCCTATTCTATTCAAAATACCTTATCTTGTCCGTGGGTATGGCAAAATACGACTAAGGAATAAAATACGCATAAACAAATGTGAGAACAATGAATGTCCAAGAGAGTGAAAACTTTAAATAAAACCTTATACCATCCTGTCTACCAGCATGATCTGGTGGAGGTTCTAGCTCAGCAGCAGTATGTATATGAGAAATGATGATAAATCGGGGAAAAAGTGCATACATACCCGCCCTTTCCTTTTTTTTCTGGACTTAGTAAGACTAGGATAGCATCATTACAGAGAAATCAGAACTTAAAATAAGACTATGCTAACCCGCCTGTCTAGAGCTATATAACTGATTCACTGTGCTTATATAGAGGGGTAGTTCTTAACTATTGATAATATATGGAACAACACAAAAAGACACCTATAAATATATTTATAGTGAGATACACAACAACAGACGTAACAATTTGTAATTCGCTGCAAAATTAACCGCGTACCGCGTTGTTTTAATATCCAGCTAAAAAATTCCTCTACGGAAAAAAATGCTGAAATATTCCTCTGTAGCAAGGACACAGAAATACTGTTGGTTACAATGAAAGGGCCACGGTACAGCAATGTTAAATATTTTATGTTTGTAATTTGCGACAACACTTCTTTTCTTGCAGGTGTTGCGAGAAATAACAAAATAGCGAAAGTAGGTAACCTATTAAAACAAAGAAAATACGTGCATAAACTCTATATCAATCCATCTGGCTTTCCACCATTTAGTCTAGATGTTCAGTCCTGTGACTTTGTAGTATCTTTGTAGTCCTTTATCTTTGTAGTATCTAGATATTAACGGCGTGTTATTTTCAGGGCTTAGCGCCATTAATACACAGATGCTGCTGAGCCCAGCTGATCTCTACTAAGAGTTGGGTATGCGTAAAGACTTGCATTTTCCTTTGAAAAATATCAAGATGCCCATTGCTAGACATAAGCCACCTTACATAGATGATCGAGGGGATCTTAATCGCGACGTAGGCCTCGAGGATTGCATTTGAAGTTATAAGTTGCCCGGAAGACTTTCGCTGTCTATTCTCTTCGCCTTTGCCGGTGTTTACAATTTTCATGGAAAAGTATAGGCTTAAAGTATTTAGTATGTTTATTCTGTCACCCTCCGAGTAACGGTTGTGACCCGCTATCCGTCTGGTTATCGTGATATAATAAAGTAAATGTCCTCCATTTATTAGAAAAATGCCTAATAGTAGGGTAATATTATAAATGCGGAAGTAAGTTTGTTTGTTTATTTGTTTGTTACGCTTTCACGCTTAAACCACTGAAACGATTTCAATTCTTTCACTAATGGAAAGCTATGATATCGGAGAGTAACGTAGGCTATATTTTATACCGGTATTCCCACGGTAACGGAAACTACGCGGGTAAGGTAACTGAAACCGAAGCGAAGCGAGGGCGGGTTGTTAGTAATTTAATATTTTTTATGAAATTATTTTATGAGATTATTTTATAGTATTTTTTATTACATTCATCCGTCCATCTATCAGTCTACTAACGTCTATTTTGAAACAGTCTTCTCAAGTGAATGTCACTTAGAATGGTTTTTATGCTATCATCATTCAATGGTTCTCTGAATCTCTTTAGATATCTTAAGTCCACCTAGTAGGAACCTTTCTAAATATTACCATTATTAACAATGACAGCCCTTCTAGGCCACAGGTAAAGGCTTAATTAGTAATATCAGGTTGACCGAGCTTCGCTCGGAGTATTTTTGTACCATTTATTTAGATATATATTAATAAAAAATAAAAAAAAAATAAATAATTAAAATTATATAAAAATTACAAAAAGAGAATAATAATAACACCGAGATTCGATCCGACGCCGTTTGTCGCCGATGTCAAAAATAAAATGAAACCTGACTAATTCGCCACTGAGCTATAGTAACTCATGACATTGATAGCAAAATTTGAATTCATATTCTTTTAAAATTTAATGTCATTATATTGTCTGCCAAAAACACTGACAAAACAACATTTTCTATATATAAAACCTAGCTAAATATAACCACAAATAAAAAATGTTTGAGAAATCTATGCAAATAAATAACATTAAAGTGCCTATTTGTAATGTCAAAATAATACGTTTATCATGTTCAGGAGGTATTTTTCACGATATCTATACCTAATAACCAGTTTAAATATTTTAATCTGTCCTTTGTTTCGGGTAATCTGCAAAACGGTTGGACCGATTTTGATAATATTTTACTACCAGGTGTCTGTATAAAGAGCAATTTATGCCTATTTTATCCCGGTATTCCCACGAGAACTACATGGATGAAACCACAGGCATTTGCTAGTTATATATAGAGATAGCATCACTACATAATGGATATATTACATTCTGCTAAACAAAATAATGTTCAGATATTATTCATATATTATATTTTTCTCCACCATTTTCCTCGATTGTAGATATTTTTCGGCATTGCTCGTCACATAAATTGTTCAAATGTTCCATTGTACGCAATATAATATAGTGAACCATACACTATATAGTGAACCATAATTACATAGCGAATGGATACAGAGGATGTTATACGCAATATATAATGCAAGCGGCAGTGAATAGAAATGTAATATGTATGCGCGGTTATACATGTATGAGTAAGTGTATATACAGCATTATAATGTTCAGTAATACAAAACGTTTTTTCATTTATTTTGTCCCTATCTTATATCTTCAAACGAGCAATTCTTGTATATATATATATATATATATATATATATACAAGAATTGCTCGTTTAAAGATATAAGATATATATATATATATATATACATACAAGAATTGGTCGTTTAAAGATATAAGATAGGGACAAAATAAATAAAAAACGTTTTGTATTACTGAACATTATAATGCTGTATATACACTTACTCATACATGTATAATATAGAGGATCTCGGAAACGGCTCCAACGATTTTGTTGAAACTTGGCATACTAGAGGATTCGGGCCTAAAAAATCGATCTAGCTAGGTTTTATTTATAGAAAATGTTGTTTTGTCCGTTTTTTTAGCAAAAAAAACAAAGACATTAAATGTTAATGAATTCAAATTTCGTTGTCAATGTCATGAGATCCGATAGCTCAGGTGGGAAGGCGGGCGGTTTTAATTTTGGATTATGTGACATTTAAACAGGGCCGGTTCGAATCTCGGTGTTATTATTATTCTCTTTTTGTAGTTTTATTTTCATTATTTATTTTTTATTAATATATTCTAAATAAATTCGACAAAAATATTCCGAGCGAAGCTCGGTCAACCAGATTATTATATATTATATATATATATATATATATATCCCGGACTGGTGGGTGAGCGCCGAGGGCTCTCAACCCGTGAATGTCGTACCAGCAAATGGTCGTATTTATAGTAAGGCCGAGAGCGGGGGAACTTCCAATGACAATAATTCACGTTTATAAAATAATCAATCGTGCGCCGATACGGCCGTTCTGACCGGCGGTGCGCGCTCTGCACCAGCCGTGTTGTAGACAGACATTTCTGCAAAGAGCTTGCCCAGTTTTTCTACCTGTAATCAAAGAGGCAATTTCTTTTGAGAATGGTATCTGTGTACCTTTCTTCTACATTTATGACTCGTAGAGATTTGATGTAGTTTATATTGACGTACTCTGTGGTACTTGTGTTGGGCGTACTCTGTGGCACGGAGTTTGGCGTGTTCTGTGATGTATTTAGTATTTACTAAAATAAATACAACCTTGATTTTTAATCCTCTGGTTCTCGCGTTTGTTGTTCGGCTACGCTGATTTATGAGGTCGACGATTCATCCCAGAGTGAGATCTTGGGAGAGGTCGAAAGGTTCTATAGACAGTTACATAAATCATCTCGAAATTCTGTTGTCGGCTTGGTCCAGGATCCCAGATCCAAGCTAACTCGTCACTATACCAACGAAATCCCGGACATCAGCTTGCAGAAGTTCAGAATGGCTCTCCAAACTACTTCTACATAGAAAACCAGTTGTGCAGCCACAGCTGGTTTAGTGTAGCCGCTGCATGTGTTGCCTGCAGCCGAGTTTGTAATAGCACGTTTTGCCACCAGGAGATGATGGAACCACGGCCAGAGCCTCTAAAGGCAGGCGACAAGCCGGTCTTAAAAGCCCTTCAAAAGCTATTCACCTCGGTCATCCCTGAGATGATGACGTTCCAGAGTCGTGGACCAGAAGCGCGGTGGTACTGCAGTCCCTTCAGCGGTGCCATTCGACCATCGCTATATCGAAGTGCTGAAGTGTTTGTATAAGAACGCCACAATGTCAGTCCGTCTCCGGAATAAGAGTCCGAAACCAATCCAGTTGCAGAAAGGCGTGAGACAGGGAGACTTCATCTCCGACGATGTTCACCATTGCACTTCGATTTGCAGACGTTATTGTCGTTATGGCAGAATCCATGGAGGAACTGGGCCCATGCTCAATGATCTCAGCAGGGTATCCCAACGGTTTACGAATGAACATGGACAAGGCGACAGGACAGTCATATCAAATGACTGTATCATTCCTGTACTGGTCCTAGTTGGCAATGCGCTTCTCGAAGTTGTCGTTCGATCATTATGTTTACCTGCATCTGCATAATGCATAGTGGTGGTATACTGTTCATTGGGCCTTTGAATCAGTTTGATTGTAGCTGCTTCTGTTGCAAAGAAGTGCCATCTTAGTAAATACTATAGTGTTTACTACATGGTTCATTTCCATTGCAGCGTCAGGTTGTTGAGCGGAAGTGGTGAGCAACCCCACTTCTGATGACGTAGCAGGTAGCGCCGTGTTGTTTTTAAAAGCAATGACGTCAGCATGGCTAACGTCATCTACCTCACTACAATGTTGATAGTGTTGATGGTGTTCCATGATAAACGTAATTGAAACAACAAAGTTGAACGAGTACTCGTGTTATTAAATTCTAGTTTAAAACTAAGTGGAGTCTAGAGCTCCGCACTGTTCGGCTGCTAGCAATCGAATGAATGTCGTCCTCACTATGCTCTCCATCCCGCAAGGGATGGGAGAGACGGCATCAGGGCAGAGCCCTCTGGCCGTAGTAGCTATCGCCGGTACAAGAGTGTACCGTGTCCTTAGGTATGAGAAGCCACGGCCCCCTCCGCTCTTCACTCCCGGTGGCGGTCAGTCTTAGCCGGATGAGACCCCCGGTTACCCCGGGGGAGGTCCAGCACGGGACGACCAGCGACACCCGGGAGGCTATTCGCGTGAGAGGCCGGGCAGTCTATGGTGATGGGTGGTAGTGGTTTCCTGGTGGTGAGTTTGGTCGTATCCCGACGCTGAGACCGGTGCAGCCCAGGCATGGTGCGCGTATTTCACCAAATACGAGCACATGCAGAGGGCGCAGCGGCCCCAGGGTAGGGGTACTTACTAATACATAGCGGGTGGGTTATGAGTCCATCCGGAGCCCCGTTTAGAAAACGGGGTGGGAGCGAAAGGAAAGTAGGAAGGGAAGGGTGAATGGTGATTACTGGCCGGAGCCAGGAATGGTCTCGTCGATGATGGTTGGAGCCGGCACTTCAGCGAAGTCCCGGGGGTATGGTCGTTCTTTCGGGTAGATGAATGTCGTACCAGCAAATGGTCGTATTTATAGTAAGGCCGAGAGCGGGGAACTCCCGATGACAATCTATAAAAACTGTTTTATGATAACATGTGTTGTACTATCTATCTTAAGTATGGGAACTAATTATTTTGAACTAAACCTAATTGTTTTAACTGTAATTATAATTCAAGTTTATAAAATAATCAATCGTGCGCCGATATATATATATATATATATATATATATATATATATATATATATCTATATTCAGGATCTCGGAAACGGCTCCAACGATTTTGATTAAATTTGGCATACTAGAGGTTTCGGGGCCAACAAATCGATCTAGCTAGATTTTATTTATAGAAAATATTGTTTTGTGGGTGTTTTTAGCTAATCAATACAATAACATAAAATGTTATTGATAATCTCTGAATAAGAATTCGAATTTTGCCGTCGCTGTCAAGAGTGACAATAGCTCAGATGGAAAGTTGTCCAGTCGCATTCAAACAGCGTGAGATCGAACCTCGGTGTTATTATAATTCTGTTTTTGTAATTTTTGATATTTTTTTCATTATTTCACCATTTTTATTTTTTATTAATATATAAGTAAGTTCGTCAAAAATACAATTTACAAAAAAGAAATTATACCGTGTAAAGCTCGGTCAATTAGATATTTAGGTATTCACCGCATTTTAACTAATGATTTCTGATTTGGCGGCGAGTAACAAAATGCCACTTAGAACGCATTGGCCACTTGCATCCAACAGTTCCCAGCGATCGTCATCAGTGCACGTAAGGGGCCATGTTATATTTTATCGCCTATCACCAATGATTGTCGGTTCACAGAGCAATATGGGTTGCACATTGCCACTTCAGCGTGTTAAATCATCAGGCAATAATATTTACGCTTCTTATACTTTGTTTTGAATTTATCACGTAGAGAAATGCAGAGCATAGTTTTTTTTGTAGCACGCTAGGTGACTTTGAGTCTACCCGACGTTTGAGCGCTATAAGTCATCGATGGTCACACATACCGAACTATCGAGAATCGAACAAGAATATCCTCCAATTTTCTCGAACCCTATCTAGTCCACTTAAATTCATCACACGACGGACATAAAATAATGACAAAAAATACTCTCAGTATGAAATAATCAGTTTCTGTGTGGTGACGAAGTAAGAATACAATTCACCACCCCCTCTCTTGCCCGTGGGTGTCGTAAAAGCGACTAAGGGGTATACATATAATATTTATGCTAAAAAAGGAAAACTCGGCATAAAACCCTATACCAACACGTCCAATCAGCGTAGTTATAGTGGGTCAATTTCTCTCCTATTGCAAAGGAGGCTTGAGCCCAACAATGGGACGTATATTAGTTGGAAGATGACGATTATGATGGAATAAAAATACAATTCACCCCATCTTACTTGTCATCGTCATCACTCTGCTCGTATCCGAATTACTTGGGGTCAATTCAATATACTCTTCTTCCAGAGCACATATAGCAAAAGTTATTGCTAATAGTTTTATAACTGGCCGTCCGCTTGTTGTCAACCCTTCTCGGTAATGCAATTGTTGTAAAGCTCCTAGTTATCTTTAATGATACTCACGAACAATGTAAGAGTTGGTAGTATTCGTAGCCGCTAACCACACAGACATTATCATCATCAACATCGCAGCCCACATAGGTCCCACTGTTGGGCTCAGGCCTCCTCCATAATGGGAGGGAATTTGATCTACTATACCATGCTGGTTAGACATGTGTGCATAGGGTTTTATTTCGAGTTTTCTTCCCTTGCACAGATGATATTTGCCAATTATATCCCATAGTCGTCTTTTACGACATCCACGGGCAAGATGAGGAGGGATAGAGTGGTGAATTGTATTCTTACTCCATCACCACACGGACATTATATTCATTTAAAATAAAAAAAAA
This sequence comes from Lymantria dispar, assembly GCA_032191425.1. NCBI lineage: Eukaryota > Metazoa > Arthropoda > Insecta > Lepidoptera > Erebidae > Lymantria > Lymantria dispar. The sequence continues at coordinate 12,948,378 of CM063449.1, read as the reverse complement.
CTTCTTCACCTAAACAACATAGTATAGCAAAACAATTTCACTCTGAACTGTTGAACAAGCCCTTGCTTAATAGTAAGACGTATCTGATAATGTATTCTTCGTTCCGTCACCAAGGGTTTTCTAGTGGTCTCCACTTAGTAGATGTTATATCTATCTCATCTATCTCATTATCTTTATACAAAAATTTCTTGTGTACGTGTGTATGTCACTGAACTCCTCCTAAACGGCTGGACCGACGTTGATGAATTTTTTTGTGTGTGTTCAAGGTGATTCGAGAATGGTTTATATTTCTTTATATATACATTTATTTCCGGTGGTCGGCCCAACGACGAAGGCAACGTGCACGTGGGCGGATTGTGGGTGTGCGTGCTTACTCTGTCGCTCCGGACGGAGTGGTACGAAGAGCGCGCCGACCGCAACCCAGGGTGGGTTGCGGTCGGCGGTCCCAAAAAAAAAAGAAATAATATATATATATACACACATATACATTTATTGTGTACGTGTATATGTCACTGAACTCCTCCTAAATGGACCGATGTTGATGAAATTTTTGTGCGTATTCAAGGGGATTCGAGAATGGTTTAGATTCAAGATTGTAGGTGACAAGACCCGGTAGGTGGCGCTTATTTGAACATAACAACGTCTGTTGAGTCAGCTAGTAATATATAAAATGTGAAACTATATAATTAAAAATATAAAATTTTCCAATTTTATGTACGTAAGTTTTTAACCTATTCCATGTGCTGATGAAGTAAGAACACAATTCACCACCTCCTCTCTTGTCAGTGGGTGTCGTAAGCAGTGGCGGCTGTACCTTAAGTGCGTTCGTGCGCTGAACCACCAAATCAAAATATTTAAAAACTACAAAATTTAACTTCATCTTTATTTTTAAATTACCATTAATATTTATTCTTTGAACATAAAAAACATATAACAAATAAAATTTCAAATTATGACGAAACAATATAAGCGCATTACTAAACTATTAAAACTTATATTCCTTGTACAAAAAATCTCATGCGCTGAGGCGAGCGCACGGGGCCTGCCCATACAACTTGTATTATGCCCCCACTACACGTCGGCAGATGCGTCCGCAGATATGACGTGTAGAGGGGATGATTTGCTCGTCTGTGGTAGGTATTTGACGTCCGCAGATGCATCTGGCACTCATCCGTTAGTTGTCGGTTTTTGTAGCACGGATCAAAGGGTTTCAACGCCAACGCTGTGTGTTGCATCCACACGTCTGAAGACGCATCAGTGTTCATCGAAAAGCGAATGAGTGCAAGCGTGATTTCTGCTGTTTTTTTTTTTTGTTTTTATTATTTACTTGTTCGTAAAAAAGGCTAACATGAGCACTAATGAAACTTTCAAATTCCTGGAGCTGTATCAAGCAGAAAACTGTCTGTGGAATCCAAAAAATAAATATCACAAAAATAAAAACGTTGTAAGTACACATTTAATTAATTTTATTTAACTAGGTACTTATAATTTTTTTTTTAATTCCTCTGCTGCGATGGACACTTAAATAATTCTTAAAGGTACTAAATAAATAAATTGCTGCGGCAGCCACGGTTTCAACATCCATTTCGCGTGCGTACGTATTGCGTCCGTCAAGAATCAATACAGACTGATCGGCCTGCAGACGTGTGGATGGCGCACAGAGATCCATCTGCCGATGCATCTGACGACATCTGCGGACGCATCTGCCGACGTGTAGTGGAGGCATAAGGGATATATCCCTTATGCCTCCACTGCATATGCATGTAACATCAATGCAAGAGAAGGAAAACTTGAAATAAAACTCCATACCAACCTGTCTGACCAGCATGGTATAGTAAGGTCAATTTACCTCCTATTATGGAGGAGGCTCGAGCCCAACATTGGGACGTATATGAGCTAAAATGATGATGATGATGACTTTGTTGACCTACATTTATCATCTATTTTGCCAATGTGAGTCGTAAAACAGGGATAAATGATGCATATTATACCTATGCAAGAGAAGGATAACTCGAAATATAACCAACCCGTCTGACCCACGGAAGTCAGTTTTCCTCCTGTTGTAGAGAAGGCACGAGCATGTTTATGAGCTGAGATTATGTAACAATCGGTAGCAGTTCGCGCAAAAAAAAAAAAATGTCTACGCAATGATTTTTCTTATCGAGGGCGATAGGTTGAGACATCCATTATTTCTAAGGTATTTGTTCGTCATTAGAAGGAAAAAAAAATTTCGTGTGGTGACGGAGTAAGAATACAGTTCACTCCCTATCTTGCCTGTGGATGTCGTAAAACACGACTAACGAATCTAATAAGCATATAATATATCTGCAAGAGAAGGAAAACTCGTAACAAAATCCTATTCCAACACACCTGACCAGCGTGGAATAGTAGATCAATTGCCCTCCCATTATGGAGGAGACCTGAGGCCAACAGTGGACACATAGGCTGAGAGGATAATGAAGAAGGAAAAATGACTCATCATACATATAATGCAGTATTTTTTGAGATATTTCATAATCATAAAAAGAAACATTTTAGAGGAATTATATTTAATTAATCGAGCCATTTTTTTTTGTGGGTGAGTTGCGGTCGGCGCGCCTCCGCACCACTCCGTCCGGGGCGACAGAGGGGCTTAAGCATGCAATTCCCGCAACCCACCCGAAAACCACGTCGTCTTCGTCGTTAGGCCGACCACCGGAGCAGAGTTAACTTGTCGTGAGTGGTCGGCCCGACGGAATACCCCCTACTTGGGAATTAATCGAGCCATGCGAAATACCGCAATGTGCACCATAGGATCACTTCTCAGATAATTTTAAATCTTAAATTTAAAGGCAGCGGTAACTTTTTATATCGTGAGTCCATTTTTCATCATTACTCGCCACAATTAGTTTTAAAAGAAGGGATAAATAAGAAGGACGATCTCACAAACTGACAAAAAATAAGCTAGAGAAATCCTTACTAATATTATAAATGAGAACGTAAGTTTGTATTTGTTTGTTACGCTTTCACGCTTAAACCACCGGACCGATTCCAAAAATTCTTACATCAATGGAAAGCTAGAATATCAGGGAATTACACGGGTAAGACGACTGAAACCAAAGCGAAGCGAGGGCGGGTTGCTAGTAATATATAAAATAACATCACACTCGTCTAATAGAAATATTATCTATTTCTTGCATTGCTAAGACCAGTATGACATATTGTCATAGGTAGGCTCACTTAAAAATTTTCACAATATTTACATTCTATCTCTTTGTGGTAATGAGTAGTCAAAAAGTAACGTGGATGTGGTAAAAGACGGCTAAGAGATAATATATGCAGATAACATGTTTACAAGAGAAGGTAAACTCGAAATAAAACCCTATACTAACTCATCTGACCAGCTTGATATAGTAACTCAATTTCCTTCCCATTACGGAGGAGGTTTGAGCCCCGCAGTGGGAAGTATATGAGCTGAGATGATGATGATGATAATATTACCACCTCCACATCACCTTTTGTTTTAGCATAAAATAAAATCGTCTAAGGGATCACCAGGAGAGTCGGCAGCAGCAATTTCCTGAGATACTTATAACAAATACGATTATAATATTTATATTTTTTGATTATGGCATCCTCACCCAATTGGGGATGCAACTATCTAACAGAGGACATGATTTGATTGATTTATATAGATAGCAAATAAACGATATCCAAGCACCAGCACCACAATGCACCAGCGATCCATAACTTAGCTTGTATATTTCTTGTTTTTCAACTTGATACAGCAAGCTAATTTATCCTACTACTAACAACTCGCCCTCGCTTCGCTTCGGTTTCGGTCGTCTTACCCGCGTAGTTCCCGTTGCTGTGGGAATACCGAGATAAAATATAGCCTATGTTATTCCCTGATATTATAGCTTTCCATTGATAAGAGAATTTTTGAAATTGGTTCGGTGGTTTAAGCATGAAAGGGTAACAAACAAAAAAACGAATAGATTTACTTTCGCATTTATAATATTAGTAAGAATTCGTGCCTAACGATAAGAGGTATATATATGGCTTGAAAACAGGCAAAAAGAAAAATTTATATCGCTCGATAATACCTTTTGATATCAAGTAAATAAGACAATATAAAGTTTCTAATCAATGAAATGATTTTTTATAGCGCTTCCTTACTAAATTGTTTTTCTAATTTTAGTATGTTATGACAACAAAAAGCATCTTGCCGACTTTATGAAAAATAATATAGCGTCGTATATTTTCTGTATTAAGTTATAATAAGGATAGTGCCCCAGTCTTTTATGGCTCGTCGCGAGATTGAGCCGTGGATCGTATCTTGTTTTACTTATTGAACCTTGATATGGGTAGGGAACAATCGAATTTTTCAGGTCGGGCTTGTTATGTTGTTATCGAATTCTTTCGGATCCCATTCGTCTTCGAACTTTTCCCGTGTTTGGTACGTATTAGAATATTTATTCTTATCAAATAGATATGTTAATAGTAAAGTTTGTGATCTTTATGTTAACAATATTACTTGTATATCTTATTCTCAAGTAGGTATCTAAACGTTAAGTGTCGATTCACACTGTGATGCCGTTCATGGTTAGATCTCGCTCTGGTCTCGTTACGTTTCCGGTCTAGTAAAATATTCTTAAATAAGAAAGAATCAGTTACAGCAGTACGATATTCTCACTATCATATCGCTCTAGTTCCGATTTGATATCGCACCGGTACCAGTTGGTCGAAAAGAATATTTGACTAGAGCGAGATCGGACTTGTCATTACTTGTACCGACAGTGTGAATACGTTTCTGTTTCAACGCCAGTATTTCTTCGGTCGTGCAGGGAGACGTTACATTTTTCTTCTAGTTATGGCTGGTAATAAATCGTGGAATACTGAAAAAGGTAAGTAATGTAATTTATGCGAGTAATTAATAACATTTGATTATGAATAATAAATAATCACACCATAATTATTTTCGCCAGCATTTCTGTAAGCGTTTTTGCCGAGAAAAAAGTGTATATGGTGAAATTCGCGAAAATTTTAAAAGAATAGTTGACTTATAAAAACTTGATTCATCCATCCATTCATCCATCAGCCTACAGACGTCCACTGCTGGACATAGACCTCCCCACGAGAATGCCACTCGGAACGGTCCTGCGCCACTTGCATCCAACGGTTCCCTGCGACTTTGAGAATGTCGTCAGTCCACCTGGTGGGGGGGTCGTCCTACGCTGCGCCGTCCGATTCGTGGTCGCCACTCAAGAACCTTTCTTCCCCAACGGTTGTCGGTTCGGCGAGCGATGTGGCCTGCCCATTGCCATTTCAACGTGCTAATTCTGCAGGCTATGTCGGTTACACCCGTTCTTCTACGGATTGCCGTGTTCCGGATTTTATCACGTAGAGAAATACTGAGTATAGTCCTCTCCATAGCACGCTGAGCGACTTTGAGCTTTTTTATGAGACCGACATTTTAAAACTTGATTACAAGCGAAAAATTATCGTCACACATGGGATTTGAACCCACGCCTATTGGAAATCCGTTCCAATCGTGCTACCACTTACCACTTAGACAGATTGATTGTGGAACTAGTAGTGTAGACACAGCGAGATTTGACCGGACCGAGACCGGAGCGAGATCGGACCGTGAACGGCATCACAGTGTGGATCGAGCCGAAGTGTTCATTTACTAGAAATATTGTTATCAATAGGCGTGGTAATTTAAATTGCCTTATATTAGAGAAAAGTATTCATTTAAAGCAAACTTTCAAGATTACCAATATTCAAGAAGTGATACTTGAGTCTTAGACGATAGGACACACTAGCCCTACATTTAAAGTGAAATAAAGTCATCACAAAGGCATATATTGTTAATGTTTTCAACATGTCTTATTATACAATTATATAGAAATAAACATTTGACCAAAGCCTGTATCCAAGTATTGTTCATATGGCCAAAGCTTATCTTTTGCCATTATCTAGTTGGCCATGCGCGGTGTAGAGCATCGCGCGGATTGGACGACCATAAGTAGTGCTGATAGGCAGATATGGTGTAAAAATATTTTACTTTAATCGTCTTTAACAAAATCAAAGAGTATTATATATTTTATAAGAGAGTTTTCAAAAAATAATAAGGGTGCTATATATATGACTGAAGTTTTAAAAATAACTCTGCTCTTAATAGCTGTACTAAATCCAAAATAAGTAATCCCGAAACAAAGAACAAAATTTACTTGCAAGAAGCTTCCAGTTTCAACAAAACAATGCTAAGTCACTTCAAACAAGTTTTGTTTTAAGTCTTATCAAATTACACAACATTAATTTCCTTACTCACTGGAAGATAATATGTTTAAGTCGCCGAAACACTCCGTTAATCTTATATTACACACTCAAAGAGCAGGAATTATTTACAATTTAACAAAGGTATTATTTGTATTATTGTATAAAATAATTCAGAATGTCATAACGAAGTTATTGATATTTGAGATAATTTTATTTGAACGTTATATAAAATATTCTTATAAATATTTGAAAGTAATGATAAAGAAATATCAGACTTCTGATGTTTACGCGAGTATTATCTACACATCAATATCAATAAATAAAATTGAAGTGTCTGTTTGTAATGTCAAATTAATAGGCTTTTTTCATGCTCACACGGTTATTTGCACTATACACATGCCTAAAAGCCATTTTATATTTTTTGTGTCTGTCTGTCTGTTTGTTCCGTAATCTTTAAATTGCTGGACCGATTTCAAAAATTCTTTCACTAATGGAAAGCTATAATATCAGCGCGTAAACTGGGCTATAATTTCTCCTGGTATTCCCACGGGAACGGGAACTACGCGGGTAAAACGACTAAAACCGAAGCGAAGCGAGGGCGGTTGCTAGTTGTAAATAAAACTATTTTACTGATTTTACCGCGTTTGTATTAGATTTTTGATTGCCCGATGTTTCGTAGATACAATCCGGCCGTGACTTGAACGCTGTAAAGTGTTCGAAACGTCGGGAAATAAAACCCTATACCTTCTTATCTTCTGATCAGCGTGATATAGTAGGTTAAATATACCCATTGCTGAGGAAACTCAAGCCCCGAAGTAGGGACGTATATGAGCTGAAATGAGATGGTAAATTAAAGTAATTGTATCTATGTACCTTTCTTACGACGTCTTGACAAAAAAAAACATGCCATAAGATTAGTCTGTGGCGTCGTAACTTCAAAACGAATGAACCAACTATGATGACGTTTTTTTTTTATAATTTAAAAGCCAACGTGATCGAGATGGTACTTAGTTATAATTAACGATTTTCTGTTCAGGCGTTTCTAGCCCATCAGCTCTTGTTATTAGCTGCCGTAGGCATCTTAGACGCATAACCGGTATTTCATTTTCTTTTAAACATTACCAGATTTAAACTGTATTTAAAATAATAGATATCATATCATATAAATATCATATCATTTCTTTTTTTTTTGGGTGGGCTACGGTCAGGGCACCTGCCGCCCGGCTCCGTCCGGGGCGACAGCGGGGCGACGCGCGGCCCCGTAACCCACCCAATAGCAAGTCGCCTTCGCTGTTGGGCCAGATATACGTATCATAGAGAGGAGTCATAGCTAACTAAAACACTTGCTTTGCACATATTTTTATGATTTGAAGAGAAAGATGACATTAACCATTGACTATGTCCTGGAAAATTTATTGTCTATCGTTATATTGGATTACATTTATTTATTATTTATTGAACTATAATGACTATAATCTTATTGGTCTCCTTCTTAGTGTTAATAGTTTGATAGTTACAGCCATAAACACATCTAAACAAGCTAATCTTACAAGATAAGCTTTACACCAGTAATATAGATTCACAACGAAGACATTTCAGTTATCTCTAAATCTCTATAATTTAATTGTCAAGTTTCTCTTATATCCTGTAGCGATTAATCTAACAGTATATAAAGAGAAAGATTAACAATAAAGCCTGTGAACTCACTCTAAACTGAATTTGTGTTTGGGAACTATGGTGAAATGTTTACGCGAGCATTCAGCCCCTGTAATCTCACTAAGGCGGCTGCAGAGAAAGATTAAGCGATAACTTTGTTTTGAGCATAACTCAACCATTGTATTACATAGAACCAATATCAATGGTTGTAAGTGAATAATAAATAAGATCTGTTTATTCCTTAATATAACATAACGCACAATTGAATATCTGTGTTAAACTAAGACAATCTATTTTCACACTTATAAAAGTGTCCTTTGCTGGAAAAATCTGCACAATTCCGGTGCTTTAAGGTCGTACGATGGATAATCTATCTAACTTTTACGCTCCGAACGGTCCGCTGGAGAGCTGTGAGAAAGCGCTAGCAAAAAGCCAAGAATAGAAGGGGAAACATATTATTACTAATGATATCTGATGTTTACGCGAGCACTAGACATTGTAAATAAAATTACTTTTAGAGATTTTATCGCTGGCGGTCACGGGCAGACTGACTGTCCGCCGACCATGAATGCTAAAAAGTGTTCGAAACATCGGACAATCAAAAATCAAATACAAAGGCGATAAAATCCGTAAAAGTAGTTTTATTTACAATGTTATTGAATCTCAATCAATCTCTAAATGGTTTCATTTCAAGAAATAAGAAGAAACCATAGTCGGACTTCTTAATCCCTCTCGAAGGCTCTACCTCTCTATGGCTTGAAAGTTACTATCATTTAGGTCATATACGTCCCACTGTTCGAGATTCCTTCATAACAGGAGAGCAAGTGACTTACTTCATCACGCTGGTCAGACGGGTAAAACCCTAGCCCAGTGTTTTATTTCAAATTTTGCTTCTCTTGCATAGATGTTTTATGCATACTTAATCCCTTAAAGGTCCTTCACGAAACCCACGGGCAATTTAGAGGGTGATGAATTGTATTCCTACTCCATCATCACATGGAGAAGACAAGTTACTAGCAGCAATATAATTAAGGCAAAGTCCGCCGTCGTAGGATTAAGTTTTATTGATATGTACGATTATCATAAAAAAACAACGAAACACAGCTCAGTTTGTCCAACATGATGTAGTAAGTCGATTTGTCTTTCATTATAGAAGAGGCTTATTCACAATAATGGGACGTATATATTAAATAATAAACTTGATTAAATAATACAAGGATATATTTCATAAGTCTTGCGATGACAATCTTACTTAATCTCTATAAGGTTTTCCTCTAATAAATAAAATAACAAATAAACCTTCTCATGGCATACTGTCCATTTCATATAAGGCTGATGAAGATAACAGTGAACATAAAGGATCTAATCAAACTCTGTAGTCACAGTATGATAAGTCAATACATTGGGTAAGTACAACTGTATAAACTATATACATATATACAAATTTGTAAATAAAAATAAATAAAACTGAAGTACTATAATATATGACTGCACAGATGGCGTAGTGGTTAACATACCGACCTACAATGTCAGTGTCAGGGTTCAGATCCCACGCAGGACAATACATTGAGCGATCCACAATTTGTTGTTCTGAGTTTGAATGTTATTTGTGTCCGTTAATTATGTTTGTAAAGTCCCCTGCAATAATAACGATTATTTCCTTAGTGCAGTGTTCTCCTTTATAAAAAAAATGTATCTTTTTTTTTATTTTGGGGGTGGGCTGCAGTCGGCGCACTCCTTGCACCACTCCGTCCGGGGCGACAGAGCGGCGTAAGCATGCACACCCGCAACCCACCCGTGACACCACGTCGCTTTCGTCGTTGGATCAACCACCGGAGCAGGGTAACTTGACGTCAGTGGTCGGTTTGACGGAATACCCCCTTGAGGGGTACCCTCCCAAAAAAAATGTATCTTGACGTTTACGCGAGTATTACACCTTATAAATAAAACTTTTTTTATGATATTTATCGTCTTTTTATTTGATTTTTCACTGTCTGACGTTAATCTAATAGGTTTTCGTGCTTACATTTTTCTATTTACATGATTATCCACACGATACTTATAATTAAAAATCTGTTTAAATGTTTTTTTTCTGTCTCTCTGTCTGTTTATGATGGACGGATGGACCGATTTTGATAATATTTTGCTACCGGGTGCTACCAGGTGTATAAGGACTAACATAGAATGATAGACTACATTTATTTAAACTATATTTTTAAACGGTTTTATTTAGCTTACTCCGTTTGTTTTTTGCTTTTTTTGGGTTAAATTTAGTAATTGAAATTTCACCCTCTTCCTGACAACCGATTGATCTGAAATTTGATATATGCCTTTAGTTCTGGTGATAATATAATTATGTGTACAAAAATTTATTGAAAATTCAAGATGGCCACCGCTACAAAATGGCGGATAACCTATTTTTTTCAATCCCATTAATATGGGTATTAAATGAAAGGGCTTGACAAGTAAAATACAGTGCTCTATACAAAATCAATATAAAAACTAAAAACTTGAAAATAAAAAAGGAAAGAAAAAATATACGTTAAATGGTTTTACTGTAAGCAAGTAGGTGGCTGAATTGTATGATTACTCCGACACAACACGGAAAAGGTATACTATCCCTCTGGAAAGATTACTTTTTGAATAATTAATAAATGGAATAAAAAGGTGTTTATTGATTCAATCGCTACCAATTCATAGGATTACTCTATGGGCCAATACGAAAACTGTTTGAAAATTTTATATACTTCGGTCCAGTAGCCTCTGGGTAACACAATATGTACTCTTTTTCATAGTAAACATTGCAAAAGTTTTTGTCAATATTATGACCGGTCGCCTGCCTGATCTCAACTCTCTTTTGGAATACAATTATTGACGGCAACATATAGACTTGGCCCAGATCTATGTAAAGCTATTAATCATCTTTTACGCCACCCACGAGCAATGAACAGTTGGTAGTACTGTCCTACCACATAGATTTTTATATACATAGAAGGCAAAATGATCTACAAGGAATCAGTGTTAATACGTGTAAAACGTTATGTTCTTCAACTATACGTTTCCAACGATCATTTCTCCCACGTACCTGCAGGTTCTGGAAAAACTACCTGCTGCTGTATTTCCCGAGCGCTATGACATGTCCTTCTTTAAACGAGGTTTAAGAAGATTATTTTCTTTACGGTAGGCAACGGCCTGGCTGTGCCCCTGGTATTGCAAAGATCTATGTGCGGCAGAATCACTTACAGAGGTGTGCTGCCTGCTCGTTTGCCAATATCGTCAAAAAAATACTCGACTCACTCAAAATAAAATGCGGTTCCCTTTTTATTGCTGGATCATCAACATACTAATGGAAAAACTTTTAGTCACACTTTAATAAGAACTTCATATGTTAATTGAGCACATTATCTTACTACTTAACATATGTAAATGGAAACTATTCTGTACGGAATGTCTGTCTATACATTACAGTCTTAACAGAAATAGAACATGTTAACTAACTAAATTTCCCTTCTATCGTTGGGAGTCATAAATGAAATCGTGTCGTGCAACTTTGTAATGGCAGTAGATACAAAGTAAATGTTTAAATTATATTATCTATAAATTGAGGTCATCATCATCATCATCACAGCCCACATACGTCCCACTGTTGAGTTTTGGCCTCTTCCACAATGGGTGGGAATTGGACCTACTATACCATGCTGGTCTGACATGATGGTATTTTTTTTCATGGGTGGGCTATGGTAAGCGCACACGCGGTTCATTCCGTAGTGGCGACGAAAGGACGGCGCGCGGGCCCATAACCCACCCGTACCCACGTCGCTTCGTCGTTGGGCCGACCACCGGAGCAGGGTGATATGTCGTCGGTGGTCGGCTCGTGATCGGCCCGACGGAATACCCTTTCCTCTCGACGTTCCTCTCCTGGGATGTCGGTCGCCGTATCGCGGTCAGCCTCTCTGCGGGTGCCGGACTAAAGTCCCCGGTCCGGGCACCCGCGGCCTCGGCTAGCACGAAGAATTAGCACGCTGAATTGGCAATGGGCAGGCCACATCGCTTGAAGAACCGATAACCGCTGGGGAAGAAAGGTTCTCGAGTGGCAACCACATCTCGAACGATGCAGTGTAGAACGCCCCCCCCCACTAGGTGGACCGATGACCTGGTGAAAGTTGCTGGGCCTAGTTAGATGCAGGTGACACAGAACCGCACTTTGTGGCGTAATATGAGGGAGGCCTACGTCCAGCAGTGGACGGTGATAGGCTGAAATGATGATGATGATGATAATAGACGAAGGCCTTCACCATAGAACGTACTTATTCGCCTAAAGTCTCCAGTCATTCTCCAGTCCGGTCCTCCCCTCACCGAGACTCGCCAACACGGCTTCCTCACTAGAGTGATCGACGATCTATTCTCACGGCGGGCGGAGCATATGCCCCGAATTATGACTTTGCCGGACGATGACCAGGAGGCTGACAAAAGAGTTCCGTTCGTCACGAGGCGGAGACGAGGTCAGCAGTAACGCGTATGCATGCCAAGACCACTATTCTGAGGCCAAACGGTATACCCGTGCAATGCTGACCCTGATCTTCAAGTACTTGGGACCACGCCACAGGAGACTGTACAACGCGTGTCGAGCATCTAGGCAGTCCCTTTGGTGTTGGAAGAAGATTGGCGTTTTCCGGAAGGGGCGTTCGACGATCGTGGATTGGTTGCGCCTGAGAGCTGTGGTCAAGAAGGTGGTCACCAGCGAAAGAGGGCTGTTAGCTATGTTTTTGGACATGGGGTCACAGACGTTAAGGTTCGATATTAGTGGTTGGTCCAATGGTGATGGAGAGGGAATATGACAGGTTATGGGGCTCTTTCATCTGGGGTGCGTACACATCATAACCTGCCATAAATAAAAGATTTTCTCTCTTCACCTGACGACGTGTTTGCAATATTTCATAAGGACCGCTTGTATTGTTAAAAGGCGAAACCGTAACAAAAACAAACTATAATTACAATATAATGTGACATAATTTAGTTTTCGTGGGAGATTGTACAAACATTGGCTATTTGTATAAACAACACCCAGATTGAGTAGAACCATTTGTGGATCGTACATAGAATAACGAGCGAATAATTTTATTAGAACCTATAATATGTTTTATTTCCCAAGGGTGTTTTTGTTAGTATGAAATATCTCTCATAATATTAAAAATTTTAATGCCTGCTGCCATTTTTCCTTTTAATGATGAACAATAAGGAAATGTGAAGGTCGCCGAGGTTTACGCGAGTTTTATACATATGAAACTGTTCTTACAGATTTTATGGCGTTTATATTATTTATGTTTATTAGTTCGATATTTGGAATACGATCACGAAATAATAAATACATAAAAGCGTTTTATTTTGTAAAAAAATACTTTAAAATTAATGTTTTGATTAAAAACCACATGGCTTTTCTACACTCTAACATCTTTAAAAATATTTAAGATTGTATATTGATCAAAGTGTTTGAATATACTGTTGCTCAGTTAGATTTATACCTACCCGGTCATTAAGTTCTATTATAGATAAAAAAGTATTCTTTTTGTGAAATAATTATAAAAATTTTATGTATTTTTTAAAATATTAAAGTCTCAACAATAAATGAAAAGAATTCTATTCAAAATGAATGTTTGTTTTAATACAGATCTTTAAACTACGTGGCCACAATTCTATCGATTTAAACAGTTTCTATGGGAAAATTAGTCCCTATTTGTTCGATAGTACGAGTTCGATACTGATAAATAGTTTTTAAGTGTCTTGAAAATAATCAACGATTTCATACCAGGGTGATCACTGCAATTTTGTTTCCATAGCAAGCTATATTAATACATTATTGTAATTTACTCAAAAAAAAAGTGAAATGGCGAGAAATTATTGAAGTTCGTAACATAACAAATGCGTTCCAAATTTGAATTAAAAAAAATACGTGACAGACTTTTTAAGTTGTAATAATATTTATGGCCAGGTTAGTTATAACTAACAAATACTACGATTTTTAATAACCCTCGAAGTAAAAAGAAGGTTGTTATAAGTTTGACGTCGATGTCTGTCTGTGTGTATGTGTGTGTGTGTCTGTCTGTAGCATCGTAGTTCTCAAATGGATGGACCAATTTTCATGCGGTTTTTTTCATTGGTAAGCCAGTTTCCTTGCGGTGGTTATTAGCTATATTTGGTTAATATCGGTCCGACAGTGGTAGAGTATCAACTCTTTTCAAATATGATGTACCTAATGATGTATGATTACTTGATTAAATGCTTCACGCGTGCCAGTATACTTAATCGTTAAATGACAATTAATTGATAACTTCAACCTGATGCTGCAACCAGTATGGTCTCCAGAGAACTCAACTCTCCGAAAACTCACAGCAAACATATTGTATTTTTGAGTTCAGTTGATTAGTTTCAATAAGTACGTACCTTGTAGGTTATGATTTGCAATGCGGTCACGTTGACCTGGTATTACAACCTGGATGGTCTCCAAAGAACCCAACTTCTCAAAAACTTACAGAAGACATATCGTGTTTAGATTCAATATATTAGTTTTAAGACGTAAATTTCTGACAGCTTATCGCGGTTTTTTTTTTTATGGGTGGGCTATGGTCAGCGCACACGCCGTCCATTCCTTCCGAGGTGACGAAAGGACGGCGCGCGGGCGTCTAACCCACCCATAGCCACGTCGCCTTCGTCGTGGGGCCGACTACCAGCGCCGAGTTCCTTCTCCTCAGTGGTCGACCCGACAAGGCTATTACGTAGACGTTTTTTAAAATTTTCAATTTAATTGTTATAAAAACTTACTAGTTACAAAACAAGCTTGTAGTCATAAAAAAATTGCACGGATTCTGCATTTAAACATATTATTATTATGTATAACTTTAGTTAATTGAGTAACGTATAATAAAATCAAATAATATCAATATACAATAATAATAAAGTATAGATAGACTATATACATTTATCTCACTAAAACATCCTCTCAGGAAGAAATTGGCACAAATCCGTAGATTGATGATCCAATTAATACTAAATTGGACCAGTTAACTAATTGAAGTAATTATGACGTGACGTTTGGATAAATAATGGATAAGGCCGCTTTTATCTTCGGCGTCAGATCCTATTGTCGTTGTTATATAACAGAGACAACTTGGGCAGAAGGTTTTAACTGATTGTGTTACATCGTAACAATTAGGGAATAGAAATTGAATTATGTAATTTATACCCGAAAACTTAAGACATATTTTTAAGTTATGAATATTATTATTGTTTATGGCACTAAAATTAAGTTTAGGTAGTATTTTTTACCGCCTTCTGCGAGTGGCAGACTAATGCCCGGTCTGTCCTCTGGTCTAACCCGGTCTGGCCGACTGCGTGAGGGTGACGTCCCAGCAATATTGTTTTGTTGCCCACCTAAGTATAACTAGGTATTAGACGATTACTAGCAGAGTTCTGGGCGCTTATTCTCCTACTGATGCCATAACTTACTGTTCCAAGTCCCATAAGTAAATTAATAATGACATATTGTATTCTTAATATATCAATTCAGCCTTTATATACAATTCTACTGTTCGTGTGTATGCGACTAAACTCGTCCTAAACGGCTGGACCGACTTTGATGATTTTTTTGTCCGTTCCAGTGGATTCGAAAAGGGTTAATAATAATAATAATAATAATATTTATTTATTACTCCTTACAAATCAGGTGTTACATAGAACAAGAAATTATGCTAATGAACATGTTGGTTGTATGTAAGGAGCTGGTGTCTGAAGTGGGATATACCTGTATTACAGATCAGCAGGTCCTCACTCCGGCCAGCGAAAAACTTAATGCAGTAGAATAGGACCCAAATAGATACTAAAACCAAATTTACATTTTTTTTTTATAAGGTAACAAAGAATGAACAAAAAGGATAATTAAAAAATAATAGAATATATGTTTTCAATTTACAAAATCATGATTATAGTAATAGTTTGCAAGTACAATTGCACGAGCGTATATTTATGTGTGTGTGTTGTGTGTGAGTTATCGGGCGGGTGAGCGTGTGTAAGCGCATGCTGCGTGTGTGAGTATTATAGAGGTGTCAGTTTATGAGAGGCAGCGAGTAAGAATGTGAGATTGGATGAACGAGTGCGTAAGTGTGTTCCTGTTAGTGTAGTAAGTTTTCTGTATCTGTGTAATCTAATTTTTGAAGCCATTCTTTTAGCACTTTGACACATTTTGACTTTGTCATAGAGTAAATCGATAATATTTTGTTAACTTTATTGTACAAGCTGCTGCCTTAATACATAAAGAATCGGTGAGAGAAGCTGGTATTGAGCACACTAATAGTGCATATCCTATCTTTTCTACGTATTGAAATAAACTTTAAAGGTTCATATTTTGTTTGTGAGTGTTTTTTAGCAACCGTTTGTAGAATAAATAGTTGTCGAACAGTTAGTACTTTCGCTTGCTTGTAGAGTTCCGTGGTGGAATAGTAGAAGGGAAGACTTTGACTGATCTTCAAAACAGCTCTTTGAGCTCTTTCAACTTTCAGAAGATGGGACTTTGCAGCACCACCCCATGCGATAATGCCGTATGACAAGAGTGACTGGCAGAGTGCTAAGTACACGGATCTAATTAGATCTGTGTCTGCCACAAGACGAAGCTTCTTGAAGATAGTTATCAGTTTGCGTATTCTCATGGTCAGATTTTCTATGTGGTACTGGAAGTTTAATCTGGCGTCAAGTATTATGCCTAGGTATTTGGTAGATTCTACTTTCTCAAGTTGAGTGCAGTTACAGTGTTTGTTTTTGGGACTTTCACAGGAGTGGTATACTATAGTTCTTTCATGAAAATATTTGTCCAGTACATTATTTCTTAAGGAAAAGGTAATGTATTTGGTTTTCTCGATATTTAAGGTAAGAGCATTTTCATTCAACCACATAGCAATAGCATTCATACCATTTTGTGCATTCGAATAAGCTTCAGTCCACGTGTCACTGCTGAATAACAAAGCTGTGTCATCAGCGAAGGTAATAATTTTAGTTTTATAGATTTTTAAATCACACAAGTCATTAATATATGCTAAAAATAAGGTAGGACCCAAAATGCTTCCCTGAGGAACACCATATTCGATGATTTCTTCATGGCTGATGATATTATCAATTTTAACACATTGGGTGCGATTCATCAAATAGCTTTCAAAAAGTTTCAACTGGAGGCCTCTTATGCCCAAACATTCAAGTTTCTTTATTAATATTGAAAAGGTAACGGCGTCAAACGCCCTAGCTAGATCCAAGAATATTGCAATTACCTTCTTTTTACTGTCAAGGTTTGAAACGATGAAATCGGTTACTTCATGAATAGCGTCTGTAGTTGATTTATTATGTATAAAACCATACTGCGAATTTGACAGAAGGTTATTACTTTCTAAATAGTTAATTAATCTCTTATTAATGATTCGTTCTAAAATTTTAGATAGTGCAGGAAGTATCGAAATTGGTCTATAGTTACTAACGCAGTCTTTTGGACCCTTTTTATGAATTGGATGAATTTTCGATTTTTTGAAGGCTGACGGAAACACTCCAGTCGAAATAGACAAGTTACAAATATAGGTAATTGGTTTCGTTAGGACAGCCTTGTTTATTTTTATAATATCTGTGGATATTAAGTCTAGACCCGTAGCGCAACCATTTTTTAAATTTGATATAATTGAAGTTACTTCACTTTCATCAGTGGGTAGCATAACGAACGAGTGAGGGTTTGATTTTGCGAATATAGGGTGATGATGTTTAGGGTTTTTACCTCTTGCCGTGAGTGCTAAGTTTTTTCCTAGATTAGCAAAAAAGTTATTCACATTATTTATTGCTTGTAGCTGATTTGATTCACAAATTAATTCATATGGACTTTCTTTATTTTTAGAGGTGTGTGTTATTTCTTTGATTTTTTTCCATAGTAATTTGTTATTATTTCCTGCAGACTGTAGCTGCTTCTTTTCATAATTGACCTTAACGTTTTTTAACAATTTGGAGCAAAAATTTCTATATCTTTTGTATGTAATCTGTATTAAAGTATTTTCAGGATTCTTTTTAAACTTAATATATAATTTATCACGATTATTGAGACACTTTAAAACACCTGGTGACATCCATGTTTCAGTATTGTCCTTCGTCTGGATGTTCGAGATGCTCCGGTATTAACAATAACTAGTGCACGAATCGTGTCAGTGAAAAAATCAGCAGCCTGGTTGGCATCTGTGATGGTATAAAGGGGACTAAAATCTGCATTTGCAATGTCCTTAGTTAACGACTCATGGTATATTCGACTGTTGACTTTAACGGGTTTTGATTTCTGGTTAATTGAGATATATAAGCCTACGCTCTCATGATCAGTAATAGACGTCGGGAGAATCAAACAATGTGCTGCAAGTTCTGTTTTAAGAAGAACATGGTCCAGACAAGTTTTGTTATGTGTTGGTAAAGTATGCGCTGGTAAGATACCATGAAAGGCCAACATATCCAAATATGGTGAACGATATGTATCAGTGCTGTGATCACTAATATCTATGTTAATATCACCTAATAGGATAATATTTTTTATAGATGAGTATTTTATCAGTACATTATTCAATAAATTAATAAAGTTGTTGACGTTTTTATATCCCGGAGGACGATATATAACAAAAACAACAGAATTTTTATTTGGTTTAAAAACCAGGCAGTTGGCCTCTGTTATCTTTTGTTCTTCAAAAGAACAATTAGGTCCTGCCTGTAGTATATCACTACGCCTTCATTTTGTGTAACATTATTCCTACTATAAAAATAATTATAACCATGTATACTTGGGATACGATTTGCAGAGGATAACCAACACTCTGTCAAAGTTATGTAATCCCAGGTAATACCACTTTTAGCGAGTATAGGTAAAAGCCCATCAATATTACGATTTATACTTCTTATATTTTGTTGAAATATTTTTAGGCAGTTATTGGATTCAGGGAGAAAGGAGCAGCACTCGTCTACATTACAAATGGTTGAGTCTGCTATATGGAATGAATCTAGTTCATTTTGAATTATATTTATTTCGTTGAATTTTGAGATTAATTTTTATCACAGAAGAAGCCAAAAAGTAAAACTATAAGATATAAATATACTACAGCTTAGTGCTTTGTTGTTAAAATAATGAAATATTAAGATACATAGTGTGACTCTTTTTGATATGCCATAAAATTTAAAGTTTGCGTGAGTGTGTGACGTGTGTGGCGTGTTTCTTGTACGAATAATTTGAAGTGTTTGGTCTGAAAAGTATAAAAACTGTTAAAAAAGTGTACTTGAGAATTAAAAAAATAAGGTAGTTAAAAACTAGCGTTATAAGATTATGAATATAGCAGAAATTGAATTGCCGTAAAATTAGTAAACATGCAATTTGATGATTAAGTGAAAATGCATTACAAAAGGACTTATCTAGTCAAATTTCCCTTTTAAGATGATCCAAAGTTTCTTCACTATCGATCAGGATGCGTGGTCCGTTATCGTTACGTCTTAGATACACTTTACCGTAGGATGTCCAACAACTATAGTAATTATTAATTTTCATAAACATTCTAGCCAAATAATGTAGGTGCCTTGTTTTCTTAGTTAAGGATTCTGCGATGAAAATAGGTTGGGTTTGTCCTTTAATATTCAAAGAAGCAGTACTTAATTTATTCTCCATACATTTCTCCTTGTTATAAGTTCTAGTTGCTCTAATAAAGTTCTCCTTCTTAACCATGGAATTCAGTTCGACTATGATGGGACAATTCTTTTTATCCTTGATTTTCAGACGAAATACATCACGTATATGTGACTCCTGGATAGGTTCATTGATGACTAATCCAATTTGTTTTGCTATTTCAATTAATTGGGTTTTATTTTCTGTTTCCAATTTTGGTATATTTTGTAATTCAATTGTAGTGGCACATGATTTTTTTTCCAAAATCTCTATTTTCATTTCTAATGCTTTAATGTGATTCTTATGTTGTTTGTTATCCTGCTGTAATTTACTCGTAGCTGCCAATAAGTCATCATATTTATCTGATAATAATTTCATCGACTCCTTTATTTCTTGATTTTGTTCCGTGACGACATTCAAGATTGAATTTAGCATTTCAAATATTTCAGTCTGTTGATCCTTCATTTCTTCAATCATGTTTTTCAAATCAGCTATCGTAGTATCACAATAGCCCAATGAATCTTCCAATCTCCTTTTAAATCTTTTGGTATTACTTGAATCAATATGGACTTGATTTTGCCATGCATGGAGCGCGGAATCAGAACTGTGGTGGGCGGGTGATTCATTATTACTTCCACGTTTTACAGGTGTTCTTTGTGTAGACATTGAGAAACTCTTGCACCAAAAGTATTAATTAATGCAAAAACGCTTTCGCTTATGAAATTAAATTAAGGCTAGCGCCCAGAGAGAACCAAGTGACGTATCTGAATGCAAAGTAGCTTTGCTTCAATTGCTATCCTTTTCTGCACTCATGTGCTCTATGCAGTGATGTGCGCCTGGTAGTCTACGGCAATTGGTATTAGTTCTAGGAAACGTTTGGTATGCGAAGATGTAATGATGTATCGCGGCAGAGAGAATAAAGAATAATATTATGTCCTTGTACTTATAAGCGCCTGGTAACTCACAGTAATTAATTTTAAAAAACTATCGATAATAATATTCAATTTAATATACGGTTTGCACGTCTGATAGCTTTCGCGGTCCGAAGGGAAGAGGAAGAAGTTAATGTAAATAAAACGTTCATTTTATATTTTAGAAAACACGTGAAATCTGTAATTACTTGAAAAGAATATTACGTTGCTGGCATTATGAACATCTCACTCTAATACCTTAGAATATCCGATTTCCTATGCGGTGGTCAGGTTAGAGTAGCTTGGTGGAAACAAAGGCCCGGCTACTGGAATTAAAGTTTCAAATATTTGGTACAAATTATATTAGTAATTGCGAGTCTTTTTTTTTTTTTATTGCAAACGGTGGCAAACTAGCAAACAGTACACCTGATGGTAAGTGTTGCTGCCGCTCATGGACCTTTACAAGGCCCTTCCCTACCGCGAAGAAAGCGAAGGGAGTGTGAATGCGTGCATTGAGGCTCGGTGATACCAAGGGCACCACTAAAACCCTCCACACGCAATCACCCTCAGAAAGTTGGGCTTCCGGCTCTCTCGCTTACCGAACGAAGCGCAGTAACAAATTGCTACTACTCAGACGTCGATTTTCTGCGAGAGCATGGTACTGTCCCGGACGGACCGGCCCGCAGCTGTAGACAGATAACTGTCGACAGTGTGGTCCTACCACTCCTAAACTTGCTTTTTTTAGGAGGTGGACGGTCAGCGCACCCGTCGCCCGACCACGTCCGGGGCGACAAAAGGGCGGCGAATGGCCCCGTAACCCACCCATAGCACGTTGCCGTCGTCTTGAGGCCGACCACCGGAGCCGAGTTCCTTGTCTTCAGTAGTCAGGTACTTTAGGCGCAGGTACTCGCGCTTGCGCCACCCAATTGCAAAGCTAAAGTATATCAGTAATTGACAGTTACATAAAATGATAACAGGCAATATGTGTATCTTATATCTTTTCCGTGTGGTGACATAGTAAGAACTCTATTTACCACGCTATATCACCTCGTGGATGTCGTAAAAGACGACTAAAGCATATAACACGTATATAATATCTATGCAAGAGAAGGAAAAAATAAAATAAAATCCTATATCAATCCGTTTGACCAGCGTGATATAGTAGATACATTACATTCCTAGCGAGGAGGACGCTCATGGTCAGCAGTGGGACATATATGAGCAAAAATAAATGAATGAATATTGTACGGCGTCGTATGGGCTTATGGACTAACGCCGTGTTTGACAGAAGAACCTAAGGTTATAGTTTGAAGTACCTAAAGCCCTTAAGTTCCTAGCCTATCTGATGGGATACCTGCACCGCGCTACCTAAGGTGACAGGTAGGTATAAGATGGATGTTGGGTTGAGGATTGGTAATTCTCACTGCCAGTCAAGCAGGCTCACAAGACTGATCAGAACTGACGGCTAAGGGTGTGTAAGATCGTATATAAGCCAAAATGATGAGAATAATATAAGAAAAGTTTAAAATTAGTCTTGGTATAGACTTATTTAACTAGAGCGGTGTAGTAACTTAATTCCACTTTTGGCATGTATAGTCTATATGAGAATGTAATATCTATAACTTTAACGTACATAATCGAACTACCATATAAGAATTCAATGGCGGCGTCTATGTTTGGACCCTTAACCTATACTGGATTTATTATTTTTAAATATTGCCGGTAACTGAAGAGCCCTTGCAACTTTTACTAATTTGTCAGTCCATCTGACGGAAGGCAATTCTGTAAGTAATTCGGTTTTGTGGATATACGAAAATACAAAATACGCTGAATATATGAAAATAAATTTCAAAAATATGTAATTTTAAAAGTATAGAAGTAAAACTCTAGAATCATCATCATTCTACTCATATCTCAATTACTTGAAGTCGACTCAATATGTACTCTTTTTGACGTGATAACAGTCTTATAAATTGATGATCACCGGTAGCACGCACGACAAAGTTTGACTCATTGTCACGTTCCGCCCGAGCCGAGCTTGCAAGCGAGAGCGATAGAGATATACGATCAGCGCAAGCAGGCGTCTTGTGACAAATCTATCTCTCAAAATATATTTGAATTAACGAGTACAAATACATGTTAATTTTTCGAAAAACATGTCATTTTTCAAATAACTCTTTTATATTATACTAAATATTCTATATATTAAAAATTCCGTGTGGTGACGGAGTAAGAATACAATTCACCACCCCCTATCTTACACGTGGGTGATCGTACGAGACGACTAAGGGATATAAAAGGCATATATCATCTATGCGAGAGAAGGAAAACTCGAAATAAAACCCTATACCAACACGTCTGACCAGCGTGGTATAGTAGGTCAAGTACCCTTCCATTATGGAGGAGGCCCGAGCCCAACAGTGGGACATATATGGGCTGAGATGATGATGATATTATACTAAATAATGATAATTCAGTGATAATAATTTAATTCATAAAAGTATGCAGTTTTTCTTCAACGCTTTCTTATGACGTTATCACATAAAATTATCATCTGTAAAACGACCTTATGATGATGGAGTAAGAATACAATTCACCACTCCCTATCTTGCCCGTGGATGTCATGAAAGACGACTAAGGGATATAATATGCACATAACATCCGTGCAATAAACTTCGAAATAAACCCTGTACCAACACATCTAACCTGCGTGGTGTAGTGGGTCATTTTTCCTCGCGTTGGGGAGGAGGCTCGAGTCCAGAAGTGGGACTTATATGAGCTGTGATGATGATGATGAAAGCGACTTTACAGACAGCCAATTTATTTCATAGTACTTACATATTTAAAAGTTATTAGTAATGTTTGGTCTTCTATCTAACGTTCACTCTCCTTAGGAATGTTGAATTGTTGACCAAACGGGCATCAAGTAGAGTTAGCTCTATGTACAGCTCTTAATCGTTTTTTACAACACCTACAATTGATGTAATTGTTGGCAGTGTTCGTAGTCCCACACTGTATAACTCTATAAGTATATAACAATTTAATTGGAATAGTTAATCGAAACTGTTCGAGGGGTTGGTAATTTAGTTACATAGGGTGCACAATGTTAATGAAAATTGCTTACGATAAGATCACACAAGACTTGAGTTATTGAATATGAAGGCTGATATGGTTAAGTGATAGCAAGGTCAAGGGATAACTAACTTAGGAGGAATATTTGGAGAATAGATTTGAATTTAGTTGTGCCTTTCTATTAGGTAGGTGTCTTGTCTTCATACAGGTCAATACTTTGTTAGATCCAAGAAATTTTTGTTCTGAATCTTAATGTAATTTGTCTTTATTAATTGTATGTTTGTAAAGTCCGTAATATAGTGAATTATATTATTATTATATGTTTTTTTTTTAATATTCACTCAGAGCTTCATGTAATGATGTATAATGTATGATGATGATAGATGTAGGTATTACTCTTTTCCATCTCTGTCAAAATTTAATAACTAATTTTCTGTATCGGGTAGATAATTATTAATCTCTGTAATAACGATGACTTGTTGGACGTATGATATCTTAGTCCACCCGTGACTATGAATGCTGCAAAATGTTCGAAACGTCGGGCTATCAAAAATGAAATACAAACGCGATAAAATCCGTAAAGTAGTTTCGTTTACAATGTGTAATACTCACATAAACATCAGAAATAATTATTTTTAAAGATTTTATTAATTATTATTTATTATTATGAATACGGAAATCCGCAGAAGAACGGGTGTAACCGACATAGCACGAAGAATTAGCACGCTGAAGTGGCAATGGGCAGGCCACATCGCTCAACGAACCGACAACCGGTGGGGAAGAAAGGTTCTCGAGTGGCGACCACGTATCGGACGACGCAGTGTAGGACGTCTAGGTGGACCGATGACCTAGTGAAAGTTGCTGGGCGTCGTTGGATGCAGGCGGCACAGGACCGCACATTGTGGCGCAACATGAGGGAGGCCTACGTCCAGCAGTGGACGGAAATAGGCTGAAATGATGATGATGATGATTATGAATATGTTTGTTTTATGACTTCACAAACAGTTTTCAGTGTTCATGGTCATGGGAGGACTAAGGTGTCTTACGTCCAACAAGTCATCGTGATTGTGGATTTTTACGGATTTTATAACGAAAGAATCTCCTTCACAAAAAAACTGTTTTCTGAATGATGAGGTCCCTCTTGCAGTGTGGAAATGTATCTTTCCTACCAAGCCACGCTGATCAGGTGCGATGATATAGAATTTTATGCCGAGATTTTCTTAATGATATCTGATGTTTACGCGAGCACTACACATTGCAAATAAAACTACTTTTACGGATTATATCGCGTTTGTATTTGATTTATGATTGCCCGACGTTTCGAACACTTTGCAGCATTCATGGTCACGGGCGGACTAAGGTGTCTCACGTCCAACAAGTAATCGTTATTACAGACATTTATAATTATCTACCCGATACAGAAAATTAATTATAAATTTATTATATTTTGACCCACATTTTAGTACAAATTTATTGCCAGTGTAAGAAGAAAATGATTCTATATGAAAAAATTATATTGTTCATGGTTAGTAATTATTAATTATTAAATTTGTAGCAATTATTGTTACAATTTGTTGATTTAAAACTAACAAATAATATACTACTACCGGATTGGAAAGCGGCCACACTGAAAAAGATCCGGCAAGAAAACTCAGGGGACATGATGCTAAATTAGTATTGATTTTTAATTTTAGATGCGGCTTACTTTGTCTTACTAAAAGATTTTTGATTTATAAAATTATCTTTAACTATTATTATTGTTGGTCAAATCTATACAATAAGTGCTCACAGTATCATGCAGTCTTGTGGTGGTCTCTTTGTCGAGATTTTCTCTTTGTCACATTATCTACTTATATAATTGACTTTTGTGATACCCGTTAGAAGGAACGATGATTTATAATCTTGCATACGGAAATATTCGTCTAGTATATATTTATATTCAGATCAGATGCGAGTTGGTTTGGTAGTAGTATGTAATATTGTATAGCTTGTTTGTGTTTTCATTTCAGGTGGGTATGAAATCAGAGAACGTACAGCAATTGCAAAGCACACGTCTCTTCTACTGTAGTAAATAACTTAATATTAAATCTCAAAAAAAAAACCAAACTGATTATTCATTTATGATTCACTCATTTAGCTACATCCCTATTTATTTTTCTTCAAAAACCGGCAACCCACAAAACGTCATTTTACTGCAGCTAATAAAAAGTTAGACTATAGTTAAATGTAAATTGAGACGCGGCAAAGCCACTAAACAGCCTGAATTCATCTTAGATCATGAAGATTTTTATCAAATCAATTTATTTAATATCGAATATGAGGATTGATTAAATTATAGATATGCAGATGCATTCAATGTACGATGGTAAAGTCACATGTGTCATTGGATTTCTATCCATCTATCAACTTTTGGATATAGGTCTTTGCATTAATAACCGCGATAGGCAGGCGGGTTGAGATAAACGAAATGAGATCTTTTGTTCTTGCTCCGAACAAAAACTTAAAGAATTCTATGATCTTTTCAATCTTATAAATGTTAGTCACATTTAATAATAATTTTAAAACTTAGTAGTAACTTACATATTTTATAACTGAATTTATGACACTGAAAATTTGCTGTCATATTTTTTGATAATGGCGTGTAATTTAAAAAGTTTCGTACAAGTGAAGTACCTACTGGTTTAAAAGTTTCACACAGCTAATACATTACAGAATTTCTAATTTTTTTATTTGTGTGCAAACATTGATAATAAAATAAAACTTTTAATTTATTTGAACATCAACTATTTTTTTTTTATAGTACAGTCAAGTCTTACGCGAATCATCCGTGCGTGCAGTCCATAACCTGGCGTATTGTGCCTCTTTGCTGTAATTTGGGCTGACCACCCGTACCAAGTGCTTGTCTGCGGTGGTCTGTTCGACAGCTTATACTTTTGAGTACTTTTGAGTACCAAATTTAAGACCTAATAGAAATTATTTTAATCCACTGAGTACCGTGTCATTTAACCTCCAATATGCAGTTCCTTGCAAGGCTCCCAGTACTCTCCACTATATTATCCATAGATCAACCTAAGTACTTTTAATTTCATTTTTTTATTTTATAGTTAACTTAAGAGATTTAAATGATTTGTTTATTAATTTAAGTATTCCTTGTTTTATTTGTACTACTTATGTAGGCCATAGCGCTTTACAAATAAGCATATTAATACCAAATTATATTATTGAACTCTATTAATGAATAATTAATTGAATATATAATTATTTATTTTCTAATTTTAGTCGTATTTTACAATGAAAAATCTATCATAGTAAATCCAGTACGAAATATCATTAATAATAATGCATCAATTCAATGTTTTTGATATTATAATATTTTTGAGATTATTTTCGCCTCTATTGACGAAAATAAATAAGTCAGCCTGTGACCATGAAAGCTGAAAAGTGTTCGAATCATCGCGCGGACAATCAAATATTAAATACACACGCATTAAAAACCGTAAAAGTAGTTTGATTTATAATACGTAGTAGAAATCATTATAAACACATAAATATTTTAAAATTAATATTATCATTTTATCTTTGTGGTGATGGAGTAAAATACAGTAGTCTAGTAATATGTCTACCTATCTGGTCAGGCCGTGCCTAATATTCGGGCATATATATCCTGTCGGAGTTGAGTTTTCTTGCCGGATCTTTCTCAGTGTGACCGTGTTCCGATCCGGTGGTAGTATAGTAGATTATTAGTTAGTTTTTTTAAATATAATTACTATTAATTTTAATGTTTAATTATTACTAACCATAAACAATATAATTTTTTCATATAGAATCATTTTCTTCTTACACTGGCAATAAATTTTGTATCAAAATGTGGGTCAATATTTAATAACTAATTTCTGTATCGGGTAGATAATTATAAATTTTCTGCAGTAACGATGACTGTTGGACGTGAGACATCTTAGTCCACCCGTGACCATGAACGCTGTAAAGTGTTCGAAACGTCGGGTAATCAAAAATCAAATACAAACGCGATAAAATCCGTAAAGTAGTTTTATTTAAAATGTATAATACTCGCGTAAACATCAGAAATCATTATTCAAGAACGTTATTATTTACTAGCAACCTGCCCTCGCTTCACTTCGGTTTCAATCGTCTTACCCGCGCAGTTCCCGTTCCTGTAGGAATACCGTGGGAATATCAAAAATGTTATTACTAGATTAATGTTAGATACAGTAGTAGCTGACTTAAAATCCTGTATATATTAAAATAAAATTTAATAACTTGAAATCGATCGCAGCGCCACCTACCGGGTCCAATTATTGATGTTAACCATTTTTGAATTCAACAGACAAAAAAGAAAAAATCATCAAAACCAGCCCAGTTGTTTAGGAGGAGTTTAGTCACATTCACACGTACAGAAGAATTATGTATATAAAATTTGGTAGTTATATAGTAAATCATCATCTAACGGTGCAAAAAATTCACATGGTTGTTCCAGTTACAGCTAATACAGATAATTCTAAACACAAATCATCATTATGTATTCTAATGAGTGTCCCTCTATCCTCCAGGTTCCGGCACTACGACATTTAAGTCGTCTAATCTTGTATAACTTTGTCAAAGTTTGTTACACATAAGTCCTAACTAACGCGGGTTCTATTGTTTTCACACTGAAACCGATAGAAGCCACATAAAAGCAAAGGACATCTAAATTGTATATCTAGCTAATGAGCTAGAGCGAGATGGCACCATAGTAGTGTGCCACTAATGTAGATAAAGTTTTAGGTTGAGCTTTATAAGTGCTGCAGTTTATAGGTTGTTAGCCTTCAAGGTACTTCGAGGTAAATATTTCAACTTTAATAAAATTTTGAGCGTTATGTTTCTATTTTTAATCGATATCTAAAAAAGGAGATGGTTCTCAATTCGGATGTTTGTATTTCTTTTTTTTTTGTATTTTTTTATGTTTGTTCGCGCATATCTCCGTCGCTTGACAACCGATTTGAAAAAACTCTTTTTTTTTGCTGGAATGGACTTCTCAAATGGTCCCATGTAAATTTTATCGAAATTTGACAAGCGATAAATAAAAATCTAAAAAATATCTATACTGAAATCAGTTTTTTTTTTGCAAAAAATATTTTCTTATGTCGGTTGGTAACAATAGTCTAATAACATAAAAGTGGTATTCAGTGCAAGCCCCAATGTGAACTTAATGCCAATTCTCTCACCTGCCCCTGCCTGTCCCCATCCTACACTAGATGGGATCGGCATAATTTGTTCTTACTTTCCATTGACTTCTGTCAGCCGTTATAGCTACTCTCACTATTTTCATACGCATATACTCATTCGTTCACATGATCCATTCATCTCCATTTGGGTTGCCCACGATATTCACGTCCATGCTCTCTCATTTTGAGAACTCTCCTTATCACATGCCTTTCATCCCTTCTTATCACATATTAATACCAGGACAATTTCACATTCATCATCTTCTCTATCACTGGTACCACTTTTCGTGTAATAATAGATGTATAACCCTATACATCTATATTGTTGCCGCCCTCGTAGAGGCTGCGGGTAACCGGACCGGGGATGTTAATACGTCACCCGCGGAGAGGCTGACCTCGCGACTGCGACCGACGTCCCGGGAAGGGGACGGCGACGGAAGAGGGTACCCTTTCAGGGTATTCCGTCGGGCGACCACTGAAGACAAGGTACTCTGCGCTGGTGGTCGGCCCAACGACGAAGGCGACGTGCTATCGGGTGGGTTACGGGGCCGTGCGTAGAGCGGTGCGTGCACTAACCGTAGACCTCCTACAAAAAAAATACATGCATTATTGTCCGTCTCAGTTTATAAAGTCCCACTGCTAAGCTTGAATATCCTCCACAATTATGGGGCAATTGTCTACCATACCAAGCCTGTCGTTACCATAGAGTTTTATTTCGAATTTTCCTTCTCCTGCATAGTTGCAATATGCATATTATATCCATAAGTTGTCTTTTACAAAATCCACGGGCAAGATAGGCAATATAGTAAGAATACAATTCACCACCCCTCTCTTGCCCGTGGGTGTCGTAAAAGGCGACTAAATGTTACAGTCCTCGGTATACATAGCAGCAGGTAGTTAATTCCAGAGCATGCACGTACGTGGGTGAAATGATCGCTGGAAACGTACAGTTGAAGATCATAACGTTTCCAAGTGAATGGATGATTCCTGCTACGGTGTCGAGTGCTATATTATGTTGTAGATTAAGTATCACAGCACTATCGCGAATCTAACTGCCAAGGGATGTAGGCTTTTTGTAACCCTTGTTAGGCATATATATAACAGTGGACATAATTTATAAAAATCTCTGTGTAATATTCTCAAAGTAAATTTAGCTTCCTTTTCAAATAAAATTTAATAAATTTTTCAAATTCATATTTTTGCTCAAAAAAAGTACTGACCGAAACAATCCCTTTACTGAGGACCGGTTAAAATAAATTGGATCACGGTATCAAACGTTTACCCAAAAGCTAACACGTATTTAATATTTTAACAGCAACCGATTTTTTAAATTAATTTGAGGGTTGCATGAGTAAGGTAAGTAAATTTACATGGGTGATATAGAAAAATAAAATGTATAACAGAAACCAAGTAGACGATAAATAATATGTGATTTGTATGTTAACAAATATTAATCAGTAAGTATTTTACTTTTTTCTCTGTATTAACAGTGTTAGAATACAGTTTACTATCGCCTCACGGGCACAACACGACACGTCTAAGCGGTCGTAAAAATCAACTAAGGGGTTATTGCAAATAATATCTATGCAAGAAAAGGAAAACTCGAAATAAAATATATCATAACTGATACCAATCCGTCTGACTAGCATGGTATATTAGCTCAATTTCCCTTCCATTGTGGAGGAGACTCGAGTCCCGAGTGGAACGTATATGATCAGTAATAATGATGATTTTACTTTTATTTTAATCAGGCGATACATGGCGGCAATCTATTATTATTCTAAAATGGAAGGAAGGAAGGGAGATCCAACACTTCCCCCGTTTAACCAACATACCGCAGACCACAGTAGAATGGAAGGAATATAGCATGAGATCAAGGGTGAGTAGGATACAAAGGAATCTTACTCTCACGTGATGAACTCCTTCCAGAACAATTTCAATTTTCAAATGCGCATTTAAAGGCGTACCGTCCTGAGGATACCTCGTTTAGAAGCGAAACACGTGTCGAATAAATATTCGAAGTTCTGCGGAAAATTGCAAGTTGCCATTCTGGAAGGAGTGAGCTCACGTGAGAGCAAGATTCCCTTGTAATAGGATTATTACACCTTGATCCCATCCCGTATTCCTTCCATTCTATTGTAGTGTGTAGTATATTAATTAACAGTGGGAAAGTGGCCGGTCTCCCTTCCTTTCTTCCATTTTAGAATTTATATTCATTATATACTAGCAACCCGCCCTCGCTTCGTTTCGGTTATAGGTTATAGTCGTTTTACCCACGTAGTTCCCGTTCCCGTGGGAATACCTGGATAAAATATAGCCTAGTTTACGCCCTGATATTATAGCTTTCCATTGGTGAAAGAATTTTTGAAATCGGTCCAGCCGTTTTGAAGATTATTTGGCACAAACAGCCAGACAAAATTTTTTTAATTGCTATTTTAGGCATAGGTGTCGTGCAAATAACCGTGTGAGCATGAAAAAAGCATATTATTTTGACATTACAAACAGACACTCCAATTTTATTTATTGGTATAGATATAGATATAGATTTAGGATAACGATATAAGACGAAAACCGATATGGTAGATTAATAAAATGTATCATAGTTATGCAATTTCTCAGCTCATGGGTCTCTATGCTACTAAAGCGAATAGTTACTTTGACCCGCAAAGTATTGGTCGGTCTTCAGTACAGCACGTTTTGTATATTTGGCGATGATAAGAGGGCTAGAAATGATGCGGCTTTATCTCTAGTCATCCACTATCCAGCCTGGTAGAGAGATTTCAATGAGAGCAATAAAAAGCAAATAGTTACGCAAAGTTGTGTGCATTTGTATCGCGATAGGCCACGTGTCTGTAGTGTGTGTACAATCAGAGCTTGCAGAAGCTGCTACACATTCGACCTTATGATCATATTTTTATCGGCGTCCTAACCACGTTATTTATTACAGGAAATACGAGATATCTTAATCACCAAATTCTAGATCAAGCCTCAATAACCAGTCAAAAAATGATATGTAACTTAATATGTAAAAATATTTACAGTAACATTCCAGAAAGAATAAAAAAGGTACTAGCAACAAATTCATGTATAGTAATATTATAAAATGGCTTACAGAAAAACCCTTCAACTCAATTGAGTAATTTTTTACGTACAAAGAATATGGAGTGAGATAAGATTTAAACTAGTTTTAAAGACTACATATATCTATGCTTTTGCGTTTTTCCGTGTGATGTCAGAGAAAGAATTTGATTCCCCACCTCAAATCCTGTCCGTGGATGTCTTCACATAAAGAATTTGAATTTTAGCATCGGATATGTCTTAAACACGGGTCGAGTTAATCGATTCTAATTATTGATTTTTGGACACAATATGATCTGGCCTGACTCCACTCAACCATCCAGGGTGGTATAATCCATCATGCAACCTCTCTCCACTGGCACCGCTGCCTCAACTTTATCCCTATAGAATATGCCATCCTAAGTTCTAGTGACTCTATCCGTCGAACATCCACGGTGTTTAAGAAGCGATTTAATTGCTATATGAGACTTAAACAGATAATGATACTGCGAGGAAAGGGAAACTTGAAACCTTTTGCTCAGCTTAATTTAGTTGATCAATTTATCTTTTATTAAGGCAAATAGTGGCCATATAACAGCTATAAAAAGAAGAAAAGACACGTAGCGAAGTCTTTGAAACTTTGGATTAAAATCAAATAAAAACGCCATAAAATCTGAAAAATCTGAAGAAATATTTTATTTTACATGTATAAGATACATACGATTATTCAGAAAAACAGAATTGCAATGCCACAATACAATCTGAAATTAAATTTAGTATCTTCTTCCTTATATTAAAAATCCATTATATCACGTCAAGTAGTTGGGGAATTTCGTTTATTACATTGACGGAGCGAGCTGAGAATATTTACAGTTCACCAGCGTCTATGTCAAACACAAATGTAATAAGGGTCGACTGTCGCCATATATTATCAAGCACGTGTGATGTAAATTTATCTGTTAAGCTTTAATTGCTATTGTTCATTGTACAGATGGCGTTGTAGTCTATTATCGATTCCAGTGCAAACTTGTTTGTGACAAATTATTAGTGGATTACTAATAATTTTTCAGTCAGCGTATAGTTTGTTTCTATTGAATTGATAGCTTAAGAAGAATACAATGTATCAGAATCTACTTTTTCCTGGAAAGATAGCTACACAAGAGGCGGAAAAAGCTTTAAGCGAGAGAAAATTTAGAATAAAATCTGGTCATTGTGGTATAGTAAGCAAAACAAGGATTTTTACATTACATTTTTTTATTCAATTATTTTTAGTAGAATACGGGTAAAAAACATCGTCATCTGAAAATCGTAGAATTTTGAATATTGATTTAACACATGATATACTTTAAAAGAAGTATTATAATATCTATAACGGCAAAAACACTCACGTGCTGAGATCGATTACGTCGACCCGGGTTTCGAGCATGTCCGATGCTCATCATCAGGGCGAGTGCGCAGCGGCGTCTGCGAGGCCCCGGCGTGCACTGGCAGTGCACGCCGGGGCCTTCGAACTGATTCCCTACACACAGCTTACGCTAGTTTGGGAGTCATAGCTTGTAAACAAATTTGTGAAGGTTAATTGTATAGTACAGATTATTATTATATTATAGGTTAATTTCTAATACTGTGATAATTATCATCTGACACAAGGTGGTATCGT
The DNA here is from genome assembly GCA_032191425.1 of Lymantria dispar. Lineage (NCBI taxonomy): Eukaryota > Metazoa > Arthropoda > Insecta > Lepidoptera > Erebidae > Lymantria > Lymantria dispar. Next base: position 12,914,829 of record CM063449.1, on the reverse strand, counting down.
GTTCTGCCATTTCTCACTGCCCCGTGTGTTCAGTGACTGCATAGGATCGGGGCAGTGCAAACCGCTTTGGCCCCAATAGGGCGGATGGCTCGGCGACCCTGGCCGCTCCTGCTCCTAGCACAAACCGAGCGTCCACCAGCGTTGAAGAGCAGGTGATGGACACGACTCACTAACGGTCACCGAGTCCACCCCCCTCCTGCAAACTAGCCTTAACTAAGCCACCGATGCGCTGGACCTTTACAAACATACCATGACAGTGGTTGATCGATGCAGCCGTAGGCGCAGAGGATATCGCGTGCGGCGTACTGCGTGCCTGTCCGACCTAATTGTTTGGGTAGCAGCGACGGCTTTGTAGTAATCGTTGCCTCCACGCCATGCCTTCCTAGCCCTTGTAACTTATGGATAGAGGTGATGGATATTTCTTTGCGGATTGCGCCAAGGCTATGCTCTACTGCGTTTACTTCTTCTCTAAAAGGAGTGTGGCATATTTCGGGACCTCTTACACCATTTTGAGGACCTCAATATGGCGACTGGTATCGCGCCAAAACTTCATGCTGAAGAACTTCAAAGCTAAGTCTATGACGTGGTGAGACCCCGGCCGGGCGGTTGAGGAGTGGGCGGTACTATACCTTTGTTTGCTAAACGGGGGCTGCGTTAACTCAGATCTGCGATGTGACCATGTTCCGTGTACGGTATACACCATTTAAGAGGTGAATAACTCGTTGGTTCCGAGAGTTAGCGAATCTTCGGGTTGCGTGTATACGTACCTGGAGGTCTTACATCCGCCGCTGGCGGCATCATCGTGACGCTGAGTGAGAGGGCCAACTGGCCACGGACTGCAAGGATTCAATATTAGTAGTTGACGCAATTCCTAATGGGAGGGAATACCACAAGTTATGGGCCTGCGCGCTACTCCTTCAGCACCTCAGATGGAACGGACGGTGTATGTCCAGTCCACAGCCGGCTCAAAAAAAGACTAACGCGTCTATTCAGACTGTTATAGGTAATAATTTAAGTAGTTTTACTTTATTTGTAGATTATTTTCAGACCCAATGTATGTGGTTGGTAAACGGGTTTAAAAATACAAACATAAAAAAACTGCAATAACGACGACTAAGAAAGTTCTTCAGGTTGCTCGAATGAAGTTCAATACCGAACTAGCGTGAGTGATTGATCTGTAGTACTGTATAGAGTGACAAAAACTAACAATCAATCTTTACTTACACTTCAACATTAATTAACACTTTATCCTATGATAATAACTATTATCATATATTTATTGAATAACTTACTGACTATATACGATAGTTCTATTGAAATGGAAATAGTTAACAATTACCTTTATTTGGCATTTATGACTGAACATTAAAAGTCTTATGTTTTATTGGTGCGTTAGGGGAGAATGATGAAAGTAAATGATGAGAATTTTACGACGTGCGCGCACACCGTCACAAAAAATCGACATCCTGAAGTTAGCTAGTCAAAATTTTTTACGATACGCGTGCACACCGTTGCAAATGTAGGGACACGAAAAAAGTATCGATACTTTTAGATTTCGAGTACATATAACTAACTCAGTAGACATTGTACTGTAAAATCTAAGAAAACAAAAATCCTTTGAATCGATCGCAATGCCATCTACTGTATTTTCCTTTTGTAAATCAGCAATTTTCTTTTTAATTTTAATAGTTCTTTTTTGTTAGTAACACGCTCTTTTTTTGTGTGGGTGGGCTGCGGTCGGCGCGCCTCCGCACCACTCCGTCCGGGGCGACAGAGGGGCTTAAGCACGCAACTCCCGCAACCCACCCGAAAACCACGTCGCCTTCGTCGTTGGGCCGACCACCGGAGCAGAGTTAACTTGTCATCAGTGGTCGACCCGACGGAATACCCCCTACTTGGGGTACCCTCCCATCGACCGACGTCCCCCCCTCGGGGAGGACGTCGGCCTTTCCTCACGCGGTCTGTCAGTATAAAAAGAAAATGATTCTATATAAAAAAATAAAAAAAATTATTATTTATGGTTAGTAATTAGTAATTATTAGATTTTTAGCAAATATTATGACAATTTATTTATTTCTACTACTTTACTAAAAGGTTTTGGTTTATAAAATTATCTTTAACTATTATTATTGTGGGTCAGATATATCGATGATGATTTTACCACCATGTACTCGGCACCTCTAAATAACATCGTCTTTACTAAAAGAAATTGTGAAGTAACAACTAATATTTAAATAGCTGATCGAAAATTAAAGTAATTCAACTAGCGCAGGTAATTTGCATTTCAAGTTAGGTGTAAATAGATTTTTAATCTTCCACAAATGCAACGCTTCAGTAGAATCTTGACTAAATGAGATCATTGCAGGGTTGTGAATAGTACTATTGTACAAAATAGTTTAAATTAATATATGTTTAAAGCTCGGTAATCAATGTAATTAATCAATAATTTTTTGACCATCGCTGGGGAAGAAAGGTTCTCGAGTAGCGACTACGTATCGGACGACGCAGCGTAGAACGCCCCCTCACTAGGTGAACCGACGACCTGGTGAAAATTGCTGGGCGTCGTTGGATGCAGGCGGCACAGGACCGCACTTTGTGGCGTAACATGAGGGAGGCCTACGTGCAGCAGTGGGCGGCGATAGGCTGAAATGATGATGAATGATGGATCAATCATTTTAGTCATCATCATCATTCTAGTTCATATACGTCCCATTGTTGGCCTCGAGCCTCCTTCCCAATAGGAAGAAGGAAGGAAAAATTGACATAGTACTATAGTTCAAAACTCTATACCCCCGCTAGTCAGACGCATTGCTATAGTTTTATTTGTATTTGTTTCTCTTGTATAGATGTTTTATGCATATTTAATCCCTTAGTCGTCTTGTACGATATCCACGGGCAAGAGAAAGGGTGGCAAATTCTATTCTTATGCCGTTACCACACGGAAAAGTAATAAATATAAATTTATCACTACACATTACGAATCACTAACTTAATAAAACTAAAGAATAACAAAAATTACATAAATTTTCATTTAAGATCTTAGTGTTTCGTCGTGAGTAGTAAGAAAGGTAACAACATTTTGTTGTTGCAATTAAGGTTAAGTCATTTAATAGTAACATGGTGTCAAATATACTTTGTAACAAGGAGTTTTACGTTTAAAATTAATTTTCTAATTATTTTTTTCATATTTTTACTTATAATCGTATTTAAGAAAACACGGTTTTTATTACTTCTAAAAGAAGTGGCAGCCCTGAATGTAGATGATGACCCGGAACCACAAGGAATTCGGATTGCACTTAAGTTTCATCAGCGTTCGAACACCGCAATTTATTTTTGTTAAGACTGTTTTCTTTCTTTACTATCAACATGGAAGTAAAATTTTCCTTCTTCTAATTACTATTTTCTCTCTGTTAATGAACTTTATTAAATATTTTAGTACTCATACTAGATTCTATAATTACCGAACATATTAAACTGAACAAATGCTGTGTGATTTTGTGACCTTATGTAAAAATAATTTAAGCCTTTACTATTGATTTACAAAAAGCCCTTTTTTTGTATTTCAATGACATTCACCCTTATTTAAACATGTAATTTTAGATCCACATAGAAAGTGCGCCCATTGCAATTATTGTGATCTCCACTTAATTGCAAATTCACAAATGTTGTTGAGAATTTCATTTCGAAAAACTTAAATATTTCATCATCATCACAGCCTATGTAAGTCCCGTTATTAGGCTCGGACATCTTCCACAATGAGAGAGAAATTGACCTACCACATTGGTCATACGTGTTGGTATAGGGTTTAATGTCGAGTTTGCCATCTCTCGCATAGATTTTCTGCATATTATATCCCTTAGACGTCTTTTACGACTTTTAAATATTTATTTTCTCTATTTCGTCCGAACCCGGGCAGTAAAGATTGATAACTATGTAATTGCCATTGTGCCAATGTGTTAATGAAACTATTTATATAACACAGTTTACTTAATTACCATTTATATTATAAATGAATGTACCTACTTATTTTACAAAACAAACAAATTACCACATAGTCACAATAAGAAAATAGGCATTTCTTGTGAATTATAACAATTTCTGAAGTCAAATCAAATCATTTATTCTGCATAGGCCCCTTAAGGGCACTTACATATTATCAAATTACACAACGTTTGATGACAATACAATAATCTACCACCGGATCGGAACGCTGCCACATACTGAGAAGATCCGGCAAGAAATTCAGCGGACAGTCATTTTTTCTTTAATCTTTTAAATATACATAATTTTATGCTTCATACAACATATATGGTATTCGCTCCAGTGTGATGCCCTTTGAAATTGTATATATGTGTAAATTTTCAAAATTTAGTACGAGCCAAAAAAAAAAAAAATAAAGAAGTTCGCACGAGCATTTCAAATTTCAAATTCAAAATGTTTTTACAGATTTTATCGTGTTTGTATTTGAATATTGATATGCCAACGTTTCGAATAATTTACAACAGGAGGACTTCTCGTAACCATGAATGCTGTGAAGTATTCAAAACGCTGGGCAATCAAAAATGTCAAACATACGCGATAAAGTCCGTCAAAATTGTTCTTTTTCGGTAAGAATTTTTATATAAAGGCATGTGTATTTGGGTAATTGAGCTTATCTGATGAAGCTCAGCGATGAGACATATTTAGATTGGAAAAATATGATTTCATTCACCTTTAAAGTACAATATATTTCTCGTATATATTTAAATTTATGTACCATACTCACTCAGTGTTCAAAAACAAAATATCTTTTAATCTTCTTGAAAACCTTTCCAGTTACATAAATGCTTTTAGTTCAATGTCTTTATATGTTAGTAATGGTATATAGTGACACTTAGAGGAATTGATGCTATGTAATCTTCTATACTTAATGGATTATGGAATACTTACCTACGCGTTAATATGTTGGTTTCAGCGTGCTGTTTTAAGACGATACTTATAAGATATTTACAATATTAAAACCCTTGTGTATACTCTTAATACATTTATTTGCTGCTATTAATAAGCGGTTTTCTGTAAGTTTGCTGTATCTATGTGGTATTATTTTTCATAATATAATAACTATTTTAGAAAGTATGGAGGTCTGTTTTTGTTTTTGGCAGGTTATACTGTGGATGCCCGCAGTCAGTTTATCCGGTGCGACAAAAGGGAGGACCCCATAAGCTACTGTTCCCATCGCCATTAGGCCGACTACTAATACTGAATCCTTAATGTCTGTGGCTAACTCGGCAGTTTATCTTTTCTTGTATAATCTCGCGTCAACGACCCAGCAGTAACCAGAACACAGCTTCACCGGGGTATCGCCGTCGTACGGAAGTATGAAGGTCTATCAGGACTTATAGGTCTACTTTTTTAGACTATTTTTATTAGTTTCACTTATCTCTATATCCATCTTTATTTTGTTAGATTGAATTGAAACCCTACACGCTTATTAATGACAATACAATAATTTAGTAAGTTCGTCCCTTTATTCTGATCTGGAAAACCAGAATAAAATGAAAATAAATAAAAAATCAAGGTAAAAAAAAAGGAGATGTTTATGTCATGTAGCTGAAATATCGGAGAGGTTATGCGTTTAATGATATCTCGCTATATTTCCCCATTGGAGGTCATCTTCATCATTTCATCATCATCATTTCGGCTCATATACGTCCCACTGCTGGGCTCTGGCCTCATCCATAATAGGAGGGAACTTTACTATACCATGTGAATCAGACAGGTTGGTATGGGGTTTTGTTTCGAGTTTTCCTTCTCTTGCATAGATGTCATGAATTGGTCTATGTTTATAATAAATTAAATGAAAATGAATCAATAATAAAGACACAATATCTTATTTTGCTACGGAAATCTTTATTTAGGTTTTTATTTAGATCCTGAATACATTTCGAATCGACAGAGCGGACCTGTATAATTCTACTGGGTAGATATTTTACATTAAATATTCAGTATATGTGTAAAAAGATCGTATAGTTCTGTAAAACACAACGAAGTATTTTCGTAAATAAATAAAAAACCTTTTAAAGAATATACAATCTGTTTTAAGGAAAAATGGACAGTAACCAAAGCTTTTCTTTTGATAATATTATTTTACCATTTTGAATGATTGACTTCATGCTGTGGTCAAAATAATTTCAATGTCGAACTATATTTCACACTTAATTACTACAAAAAAAGAAAATCATGAAATTCAAAGTTAAAAAAGATATTGTTGTTTCATATATTTGTAAAGTAGAATTTTTGTATATTTTCTATATTTATGTATATTCAGAATTTTGATAACGGATCAAATGATTTTCATGAAATTTATAATAGTACCACAGCAAGAGGTTTATGAACGATAAATCGATTTAGTTGGTTACATTTATAGTAAATCACGCTATAGGTTTTTAGGCAAGATAAAATAAATATAATTACCTAGCCATTGCCATCGAGAATGAAAACAGCTTGGTTGAGAAATCAAGCAGTCACTTAATCCATATAACCTCAGTCTGATACTTGGTTTTTCAAATTTTTCAATTTCTTTTTTTTTTCTGAGAACAGCTACTATTACCTAAATATATTTTAGATAACAGAATTTTTTCATAATATAAAATAATTTAGGTATATAAAATTATATAAAAATTTAATATAAAGTCATCATCATCATCATTTCAGCTCATATACGTCCCAGTGTTGGGCTCGAGCCTCCTCCACAATAAGAGGGAAATTGTCACACTTACTATACTATGCTGGTCAGACAGGTTGGCATATGGTTTTTTTTTCGAATTTGCCACCTCTTACATAGATGTGCATATTATGATGCATGTAGCATATTATAACACTTAGCCGTCTTTTACAACATCCACCGGTAAGAAGAGGTAGTGGTGATTTGTATTCTTACTCTGTCACCACACAGACATTATCTATCTATAATATCTTTAAACGAGCAATTCTTGTATATATTTAATATATATATTCAGGATCTCGGAAACGGCTCCAACGATTTTGTTGAAACTTGGCATACTAGAGGTTTCGGGTCCAAAAAATTGATCTAGCTAGGTTTTATTTATAGAAAATGTTGTTTTGTCCATGTTTTTAGCAAAACAAACAATGACATTAAATTTTAAAAAAATATCAATTCAAATTTCGTTGTCAACGTCATGAGTTACGATAGCTCAGTTGGGGAGACGGGCGGTTTTAATTTTGGTTTATGTGACATTCAAACAGCGTCGGTTCGAATCTCGGTGTTATTATTATTCTCTTTTTGTAGTTTTTATTTAATTTTCATTATTTATTTTTTATTTTTTATTAATATATATCTAAATAAATTCGACAAAAATATTCCGAGCGAAGCTCGGTCAACCAGATATTATACATTTACGGACGGATGGACATTATATTTAAATTCAATAAAAACATAATAAAAATATTATATTAAAAAATAATAATTGGATGCAGGCGGCACAGGACAACACTTTGTGGCGTAACATGAGGGAAGCCTACGTCTAGCAATGGACGGCGATAGGCTGAAATGAATGAATGAATGAAAAAATAATTTAATAAAAAATATATAATATAAAAAATACTGAAATACTTAATATACTATAGATTATATTATACTCACATTTTAAATATATTTGATAAATACTTATGCAATTGAAATACCTCTTCTATATCCCGAGCGATGTTTATGACTATATAATTAATCTAAAAAATATTCTCTGAATTTCTTCTCTTGCAGTGATGTTATTAATATATATTCCTTAGTAGTTTTACAAAATCTGACAGAAAAGAAAGGGGTAGTAACTTATTTTAATATTTTTCACTACAAGGCTTTTTTTTATTTCACAGAAAGATGGACGAAATGCCAAATATTTATGTACTATTTTACAAGCCGTTGAATATAATGCATCGTTCCGGTCATCTTATCTTAATATATATAAATTACGTGTCACGTTGTTTGTCCGTGATGTACTCCTAAACTACTTAACCGATTTTAATCAAATTTGCACACCGTGTGCAGTTTGATCCAAATTGAAAGATAGGATAGCTTACATCTTAATTTATAGTCGCAATATTATTGTATTGCAAATTATTTGTCTATTATTTGACATTCACAATTATCTGTTAACTCCAAACGATTTTAACAGATGGCGATATCTGTTGACTGGATTGAGTAATTAATTAATAGATGGCGCTGCTACGTCAAACCTACAAACGTGTCATATAGGATTTTAACTCGTTTTTTTACATAGATGCTATTTGTAAAAAAATATGACAACCTCCATGACAGATGTTCTCCTACAGTTCCACTTAAATAGTTTAATAAAATGTAATATAACAAAAACATTAGCCGTAGCAACGCGTGGCCGGGTCTGCTAGTATGAATATAATATCTTATTCAAGGTCACGTAGATCAAAAAGCTCTGTACAAAATATATTCTTATTCATTCAATGTTGTTTTCCTTAAGTGTTGATACATAATATATTTCATCTATTAATATATTTTCGGATATGATATATATGTAAGTCGTACTAAGGACACCTCCTGGATTATTATTTTTGTTTCATATTAGAGATATGTCAGATTTATTCATCGATTATTTTTTGTTTTTGATATGGCTTGGTTGTTCCATAATATTACTAAATAAGCTACACTGTGAACATTCATATATATCACAGTCAAAATCTAATAAATACCGTTTTAGTCACACGTCAATATTGAATAAATTTTACTTGAGTGAGATCGAGTTTTTACGATATACACTAATGGCGTGAATCCATGCTCAGTTCAATCAGATATTACCGGCTGAAATGAGAAGTGTATGTATATGTGTGTATGTTGTTTATGTGAAAGATTTCAAAATGTTCAAAATTTAAGGAGTGGTAGGACCACACTGTCGACAGTTATCTGTCCACAGCCGCGGGCCGGTCCGTCCGGGGCAGTACCACACTCTCGCAGAAAATCGACGTCTGAGTAGTAGCGACTTGTTACTGCGCTTCGTTCGGTGAGCGAGAGAGCCGGAAGCCCAACTTTCTGAGGGTGTTTGCGTGTGGAGGGTGTTTGGTGGTGCCCTTGGTATCATCGAGCCTCAATGCACGCATTCACACTCCCTTCACTTTCTTCGCGGTAGGCAGCGACCTTGTAGAGGTCCATGAGCGGCAGCAACACTTACCATTAGGTGTAAAGTTTGCTCGTTTGCCACCGTTTGCAATAAAAAAAAAAAAGATTTTTATGGTAATGGTTTTGGTCTTCGAGCACCTGAGATCTGGTCTCAGGGGACTATACAACGTCTATTAAGCGTTTGGGCAGTTCCCTGGGCGACGAAAAGAAGGGAGGCTGGTGCTCCTGCCGAAGCCGGGACGCTCTTGTTGGATGATGTAGGCAGCAGATTGCTGGAGAGAATTCAGGCTACCTACATAAGGCGGGACCTCAGTGAGGTCAGCCCTAATATGTCGGATGCCCAGTTTGGTTTCTAGAGCTGCCGTTTGACGATCGATCTGAGAGCTATGGTCGAGGAGGTGGTAGCTGGCAGAGGGGTGATGTTGGCCTGTCCTGAAACATTGCCAACACTTTGAACAGCCTGCCATTCGGCTGTATCATAATGAATTGCCTCAGCATTGTAGAGTAGATTACTATTTTTTTTTCTTTTTTTTTTCTTTATTGCAAGCTGTGGCAAACGAGCAAACAGTACACCTGATGGTAAGTGTTGCTGCCGCTCATGGACCTTTACAAGGCCGCTGCCTACCGCGAAGAAAGTGAAGGGAGTGTGAATGCGTGCATTGAGGCTCGGTGATACCAAAGACACCACCAAAACCCTCCACACGCAAACACCCTCAGAAAGTTGGGCTTCCGGCTCTCTCGCTCACCGAACGAAGCGCAATAACAAATTGCTACTACGCAGACGTCGATTTTCTGCGAGAGCGTGGTACTACCCCGGACGGACCGGCCCGCGGCTGTAGATAGATAACTGTCGACAGTGTGGTCTTACCACTAGTAAATCTACTATCATCTACTATCATCATTTCAGCTCACAAACATCTCACTGCTGGGCTCGAGCCGTCTACTGGAGAGGAATGAAATTGACCAACTATACCACGCTTCTCAGACGGATTTGTGTAGGGTTTTATTTCGAGTTTTCCTTGTCTTGCATAGATATTATATGCGTCTTCTATTTCTTAGTCGTCCTTTACGACACCCACGGGCAAGATAGAGGGTAGCGAATAGTATTCTTACTCCGCCATCACACGGATTTTTTTATTTACTTTTAACTAATATTAAATATTCATAATCATCGTCCCAACTCATATACGTTCCACTTCTGGGCTCGAGCCTCCTTCACAATGGGAGAGAAATCGACCACGCTAGTCAGACGGATTAGTACAAGCTTTTATTTCGAGCTTTCCTTCTACTCCATAGATGTTATCCACAATAATACCTTAGTCGGTTTTTATGACACCCACAGGCAAGAAAGGGAGTGGGAAATTGTATTCTTACTCGGTCACCACATGAAAATATTAAAAAAAATAATTTTTGTTAAATATTTCGAGGTCCATTTTTTCATGACATTTAGCAGATGTGAAAACGAGCTATCTAAACAATTTATATGAAAGTGGTTTAATATATTCACGAAAATATTTGTGTAAATGTAGCGATTCGCAGTATACAAAAGGCAGTTGTAGACAAAATGGTAGGCCTGCAACGATTGTGGGTCGTACAATTAAAGTAAATGTTATGGCAGAGCTTTTCAAATAACAGGAACGAATATTGGGAAATGTGTTTAGCTTTAAACTTTAATAAAATTTTAAGGAACAATGTATCTTAAATGAGGGCATTCAGATTGCATGTATATGCCATTGTTGGGTTCAATTATTTTCTGTTATAGAACAAATATTGACTTATTTTTTACACGACAAGTTAGTTGAGAAGGAATACGCGGTTTTAAATGAAGTCATATTTCTCATATTATCTTCTTAAGTCTTTTTTTACAAAAACCATAATAAAATCGTATTAATTTTTTTTTGGTATATCATTAGGTCAGGCTATCGAAGATAGACTCTGTGTCGATGAGCCGAAATACTTATGGAGAGGTAATATAGCAAGTTATGGGGCTACAAGTCTGCAAGCCAATTCTGCCGCCCCAGACAGTCCGAGTGGGGTATGACAAGACAGGCTTTTCGAAGTAAATCCATCATCGTAGAGTATAGAATGGATTATTTTTGATTTATAATAGACGTATTTTTAATCTAATGAAATCCAACAAATCTTTGATGAACGAACATAAGTCATTAATTTGTATATCTATTCATTTAATTTATTTCGAGTAAAATATATTTTTTTGATTAATAGAATTAATTTGCTATTGGAAACCCAGCGTGTTGTTAAATGTATTGTGTCATACAATTCTTTTCTTCTAATATCATTTTTTTATAAATTTCAGCATTAAGTATTTTATTTATTTTCTTGTATAGAAAAATGTGAAATAAGCATATTGCAACTAATTATTTTTATTTAAAGTCTATTTTATTTATAAACAAAACCTTTTTTACGGCTTTTATCGCAATTGTATTTGATTTTGGCTCGAGAGATCTGTCAATCTCTGTAATAATGAGGACTTATTGGAGGTAAGACACTTTAATGCGGTGATCGCTGAAAAGTATTTGAAACATCAGGAAATTAAATACAAACGCGATAAAAAACGTTAAAACAATTATTTTTATAATGTGTAACACTCACGTAATCATTTAGACAATATTCTGTTTCATTTCTTGTTTTTACAAGGTGCATCTTTTTCAGTGAACGATTTTTCGTGGTTTTATTAGCTCCGTCTCATGGGCGTTTTTAGAAGCTCTATTAAAATATTTAGCATCAGCATACTCTCATGTACATACCAGCGTAAACTCTATAAACGCGTACACAGCTGTTTGCGAATACTAAAATAGCCTGCATAAAGCTGCAGGTAAGCTTTGCTCTTGTTGTGAAATATTTGACATGGCAAATTTAAAATTTCATAATATAGAAAATATTCAGTGCTCGCTGGCAAAATTATTTTGAAATTGGAGCATCCGATATGCGATATATGCGAGCAGGGGTATGTTTCTTAAGTTTTAAGCGTTAAAATATTTTTCAAAATATATAGTCAAAAATTCAAATGGCTGATAACTGATTCGCCATACTTTTTGAATTGGCCATCTCAGTTGATTTTACAAGTTTCCAGTGTGTGTGCATTCGTTGGGTAATTAATCGACTTGTTTCTACATTTTCCTCGCTAAAGTACTAAGTGTAGTAGTAAGTGATATGATATATATTATTAGCCAATCACCTCAGAAGAACAGAAACCGGCCCTTTAACAATTATTATTTTATTTATTATAGATTATGTCTGTTATCTTTCCCTATAGTGACGGAGTTAGAATATACTTCACCACCCCTTTTTTGAAGGCGGGTGTCATAAGAAACGACAATGGAATATAATATGTAGTTAATATAGATACGTGCAAGAAGAGAAGGAAAACTTGATATAAAACTCATGCCAACCCATCTAACCAGCATGGTGTAGCTGTAGTAGGTTAAAATCCTACCATTTTTTTTTTTGGGGTGGGCTGCGGTCGGCGCACTCCTCGCACCACTCCGTCCGGGGCGACAGAGGGGCTTAAGCACGCAACACCCGCAATCCACCCGGAAACCACGTCGCCTTCGTCGTTGGGCCGACCACCGGAGCAGGGTTACTTGTCATCAGTGGTTAGCCTGACGGAATAACCCCTACGTGGGGAACCCTCCCATCGACCGACGTCCCCCCCTCGGGGAGGACGTCGGTCTTTCCTCACGCGGTCGGCCTCTCGGCGGGTGACGGACTATTCCCCGGTCACGTCACCCGCAAAATCCTACCATGGACGAGAGTCGAGGCTAGCAGTGGAACGTATATGAACTGAGATGATATATGCAAGAGAAAGAAAACTCGAAATGAAACCTTATCATTAAATAAAAATATTTTACGGATTTTATCGCGTTGTTATTTGATTTTTGATTGCTCGACGTTTCGAACATTTCATAGCGTTCATGGTCACGGGCGGACCGTGAAATAGTTTTATTTATAATGTGTAACACTCGCGTAAATATCATTACTGATAGAATATTTTATTTATATATAGAATCATCTTCTTTTTATACTGGCAATAAAGTATCAAAATGTAGGTCTAAACCACGAAGTAAGTACAAAGAGGCGCTGTTGTTATTAATATTTTCTATGACACAATGCGTGACAGTTACAGGGGGTGAGGGGTTATTACCTGTCTAACTCCCTCCTTTATGCTGTTTCACTCCCTCGTTGATGTCCATCTATCGGCTATCAGCACAACTACTAGTTTCGTATTTTTAAGTAGTTGAGCTATCTCGCACTAGATTTGTAAGTGCGTAATAGGGACGTACTCAGAATTTCAGAGAGATTTAATTTTTTTTATTTGTAAGATATATACAAAGAATCTTATCTTTTCGTTTGCTCTATTCAAATATAATTCTGCATAGCGTGATTGACTGCTGTTTTAACGATAATTTTCCTTATAATGCTTGTGAGCATCTTATATATAAATTTCTAGTGTACGTGTGTATGTCACTGAACTCCTCCTAAACGGCTGGACCGATGTTGACAAAATTTTTTGTGTGTTCAAAATTTTTTGTGTGTTTGAGAATGGTTTACATTCACAATTGGACCCGGTAGGTGGCGCTTAGGTGTCGCTTTATTTGAACAGAACAACGTCTGTTGGGTCAGCTAGATGTTTATAATATTTTAAGAAAAATACATTTTCCTTTACTGTCCTTCTCTTCTCGTTCGACAATTCACTAGAAATGTACACTATGTATGTAATTAACTCAGAAGTTTTAAACTCAATTTTTTTTCATATTTGTCTTTTCATACGACCAAATAATACAATTATTTGTTTGGGTTTCTAACGGATTGTCGAATGTAAACTCTAGTTAGATTATCAGTGTATATTACATCAAACATGGTCTCATACAAAAACGGTCTTCGATGCCACCACCAGTTTAAACATTCATTTAATTAATTAATTTTAAAACGTTGTTTTGTTTGTTTTAATTGTTTAAACGTTGTAAACAGTGATTTGATATAGTGAAGAAAAAGACATATCGCACCTTTATTCATAAACTGAATTAACACAAATTTAAATTTTGTGGGAAATCGCATTTAAAGTTTGACATATTTAGATTGATGATTTAAAAAAATTATAAAAAAATGAATAGATGGACTAGGTATTTAAAAAAAAAGATAACTGTAGCGTAATTAGTCTATTATTGGAATAAGATTCAAAATTATACTATCTAAAGGAAGAATACACCTTAGACAGCAGTTTATAAAAAACTCCGTACTTATTTCTCTTTTCACTAAAATATGTACCTGAATTTTATTTTTTATTTATAGTACAAAACTGAAATAAAACTTAGTTATTAAAGTTCTGCATAAATGTTTAGTATTCATCATCATCATCATTTCAGCCTATTGCCGTCCAATGCTGGACGTAGGCCTCCCTCATATTGCGCCACAATGTGCGGTCCTGTGCCGCCTGCATCCAACGACGGCCAGCAACTTTCACTAGGTCGTCGGTCCACCTAGTGGGGGGGCGTCCTACACTGCGTCGTCCGATGCATGGTCGCCACTCGAGAACCTTTCTTCCCCAGCGGTTGTCGGTTCGTCGAGCGATGTGGCCTGCCCATTGCCACTTCAGCGTGCTAATTCTTGTTAATGTTTAGTATTAAACTGTATTAATTCAAAATGATGCCATAATTGTACAATATAATTTATAAAAAACTGAATTAAATCATAATGTGTTAATAAAACATACATGTAATTTTCTAATAAAATGAAATAAGTGTGAATACATGCAGCTTTTGAATAAAGTAAAGTATCGACATGCACTCAGGAGTTAATGGAAAAGAGAACGACAATCTTTTATCTCTGTCATTTACGTCGTATCGATTTATCTGTTAGATTGTACGTATTCTACTAAGTTATTTCGGGTTTTATTGAAAACTCAAAAAACGTAAATTTTGAATTAATTCAGTTTATGATTAAAGGTGCGATATGGAATTATAAACTTTAAATGTCGTGTCTTTGTTAACAGGTAAGAGTTTTGTTAACTGTGACTACTTACGTGTTTTAGTAATTGTGAAAGTGTTATAATAAAAAAAATCTTTGTTAACAGAGCAACACAAGTTTATTCATTTGCTGACCTTCATGATTAAAGATAAATAATCTTGTATATATAATTATATATACATAATATGAAGAAGAATATTTTTTCATTGCATTTAGATTCTTTAAGCTTAGCTTTACAGCGCCTCTTAATTAGCTCCGCAGCTTATAACAAACAAAAGGTTTTTACGTTGGACTGTCCGCGCTAATTCTCTTGGGCTCAATTTTTCCACTCACGCCGACAAGAGACTGCGATTACTTGAGCTTAGTAGTCCCCATACACGAATTTAATCTTTGTTCTTACGATGTTTTTTGTCGCTAATGTTATTTACTACAAGTTATGTTATTCAAGCATAGCACACTTTTCGTTTAATGTAAAATATATCTTATTATTAGCCTTTTTAAAAATGTGTATACAGTATAACACTGGTTTAAATTTTTAATATTCATAAATTCAAATGGCTAGGTAAAGTACATATAGATAATATTAAGTGTATTATTGCGTAAAGTTAGAACAGGTTTACTTATTATTAAATACTTGTATTGTAAACTAATTGTATTTTATTTATGGTCTCACGCCAGCACTTTGTCTACTATTTAAAATCACTGTTAGTTCATCGTACAAAATTTTCAGTAAAAACGAAATACTCCTTTGAATTTAACATACATTTGTTTAGGATAACTTACTAAAATATTTTATATTAAAATGTATGTAAAACTAGCAACCCGCCCTCGCTAAGCTTCAGTTTCAGTCGTGATGCCCACATAGTTCCTGTTCCCGTGGGCATGCCGGGATAAAATATAGCCTAAGTTACTCCTTATGTAGACAGTTACCTGGTAGTAAAATATTACTAAAATCGGTTCGGGCATTTTGAAGATTACGTCAAATAAACAGACAGACAGACGAAAAATTTTTAAACCATATTTTAGGCATAGGTGTCGTGCAAATAACCGTGTGAACATGAAAAAACCCCAGTATTTTGACATTACAAACAGACACTTCAATTTTATTTACTTGTATAGATATTTCTTGCTAAAAGCTGCGGGTGACATTTTGAATTCTGAAACCCTTTCCTCATAGAAAGTTCAAAATTTATTTTACCACAAATTGTCAATGAACGCTATTTTTTATGACGTTTGTTTTTTGTATAAATGTTGATTCCATTTTAAATAATTCCACTCATAATTATTAAATCTAAGATTTAGTAACGCTGAAAATTTTCAAAGATCTTTCTGTTAAATATTTTAAATAGTCTTATATATTCATAGTAATATTTAAAAACGAGCTAGGTGTGAACAAAGCATTTAATATTTTTAACTTTTAGCTCTAAAATTCAATACGTGTGACTAGCAGATATGTCACGTTGATCGACAATAGCAGCGCCATTAATATCACGATTTTCGCCGCCCGTCTCATCATACCTCATTAATCAAAACTAATAGGAAAAATAAAATATATTATCAGAATCATTGTCGTAAGAGTTTTTATTTTGGTACATTATGAAACCTTCATAATTCACAGTATAATATTTTTCTACTTCATACTTAGGATATCCGGTCCACCATTGGGCATGACACCTTTTTTATCGTCACATCATATTGGTTTATAGAATTCCCACTACTGGGCTGAAGCCTCCTCCGCAATAGGGCAATTTACCTACTAAACCGCGCTTGGTGTAGGGTTGTATTTCGATTGTGGTGCGTGTGAAAACGGTCCCATGACTTCGCCGTAGTCGATGGACAGGAACAGCGTGTGGTTTTTTTTAGCTGGTAGTAGTGCTGATAATAAATCGACGTTGAGCCCGGCATACCCCATCCATCAAAGGGGGGATACGTAAAAATTACATTTTATCACGTGAGAGCATCATCACCATCATCTTGCTCCTATCCCAATTACTTGGGGTCGACGCAATATGTAATCTTCTTTCATACAGTTCTATCAGACGTCAATCTCTGCAGTCACTCCCAGACTATCCATGTCATGCCTGACGCAGTCCATCCATCTTTTCCTCGCTCTTCCTTTACCCCTAAAGCCTTCAACATTCATACCCAAAAATTTTCTCACAACATTACTTTCATCCCGCCTCATAGATGTCCATACCATGTCAGCCGTTCACCCTTTAACTTTGCCGTCACTGGCGCAACTTTCAAACTTTACAAGTTTACCACGCGAGATGAAAAAAAAAAAACAAATTTTGTATCGCGGGGACTTTACGTTTTGCAGCGGTTTTTACTTGGTAGTGTAAAACACTTATCTATTCAGCCATTTCCAGTGGAGACTCAAACCACCATGACTTGATAAAGAGACATAAAAAGCACTCATAAATATTTATTAAACCTTGTCACACTGAGGCGTCACGAATTACTTTTGCTTTTAAGGCTAAAATTGTTTATTTCCTTTTGTATTATATATGCATGAGTAATTCCTCGTCTTACTCGCGAGCGATGTTTGATTAATGTTTCATCGCGTTAACACTATGAAATACGCTATGAATAGTACGAACAGCATTAGAAATTCAATGTTTTGAGTTGAATTGTATTTATTTAGTTAACATGTATGGTTAACATAAAAGATAAATAAAGGTAAATAAAAAATATGCAGGTGTGCTTATAAGCACAGTATGGTTATAATGTAGTCGAACTGTATAATGTATCACTTCTCTTTCCCTTTTTATTGCCTTTTTTTATGGTCTGGACACATCCCAATCAATCTCTCCGGGGCGACGAATGAGCAGCATGCGGCTTCATAACCTCCTCCATAATTTTCTTTCCTTCATAATTTGTACTGTATATATATAATTTTAACATTTATCATAATTTTAACATAACAAATTTTAACACATAATTTTAACTGGTACTGATTCCTTGATTTCCGTGGCCGGCCCGGCGGGTTACTCTTTTGGGTGCAGTCCCCTTCGACGCCGAAGCGTCGCCCTTACGCGGGCTGTCTTTCTGCAGATGTTGGACTAATCTTTGATCCGTCCAACCGCGACCCACGCGACGGAGCGTGTCGTGGTAGAGAAATTCCTCCCGAACCCGCTCCACCGCATCTTTCTGCAAGACAACTGCCTCGCAGAAGGCGTCGACCGCGTCCCAATTCTTGACGCTGTCGAGTATCATTCTAGCGATGTTTGGAAGCGTTTTACTTCCTGCGGTGTCGACAAAGTTACTTATAGGTTGCATAAGAATGTTATCAAGTAAAACTTGATGCTAACGGCAATAATTAACGATGGGCCTTACTAGCAATTTTGTCTAATAATGTACCTTGTCTAATAATGTATCATACTTCTGACGAGGGCAGCACCTAAATGTATGCAATAGAATAGGGAATCTTTAGGCATTTTCTAGTCAACTCTGTAGGTATTGACACCTAGATTGACTTGCCACTGGGAACAAGGCTGATTGTGGGAGGTGCGTCTTAATTTTTTGATGATGAAATGGTGAGTACCAAAAGTAAAGAAATCGTCGGCGTAGCATTCAATATATCACGGCTTAGTCTATATTGAAGCAATGCAGTTTTACTACGACTTACTATTGAGAATTTTTGGAGAAAACCGCGATAGTCAAAGATTTGTGTCGAAACTCCAACAGTGTTTTATTTTTGCCCTTTCCAGGATTTAATCCCAGAAACTCGTACGATCAAGCCTAGGTACTTATGTCACTAGACTAATGGGCTCGTCTGTAAAACTTATTGGGCTAATCTAGTTAATAGAGTTTTAAATTATTACATATTTTCACATAGAGTATCAACTCATTCCATCCAAGGCTCCTCATAATTCGAAAATGTAGGCTCTCACAAATTTCAGTGATGAACATGAAACCAGTATTACAGTCTATCGTCGGACTATTAAATGTTTTGAAGTTTGAAGTAAACATTTTATCGCTTGTGTTCTCTCAACTTGGGTAATTTTCTGTGATAGCCTTTGTTAGTTTCAGAAATTTGCTCGTCCACATGAATAATTTCAGAATATTAAACCAGTATTTCGACAGTAACTAGTAATATCTATATTATAACACAGTTTTGTTTATCTCACGAAACAATCACAATATGATGTATGTATAAAGTTAGCTTATTACGTTGTATAAAGATAATAAGATAAAGCCTGTTAAAAATCAATAAACATTGCAAATAAAACTGCGTTTACGTTTTTTATCGCACTTATATTTTATTTATGACTAGCTACCCGCCCTCGCTTCGCTTCGGTTTTAGTCGTTTTACCCGCGTAATTCCCATTCCCGTGGGAATACCGGTATAAAATATAGCCTAGGTTACTCCCTGATTTTATAGCTTTCTATTGGTGAAAGAATTTTTGAAATCGGTCCAGCCGTTTTGAAGGTTACCCGGAACAAACAGACAGACAGACAAAAATTTTTTAATCTGTATTTTAGGCATAAGTGTCGTGCAAATAACCGTGTAAGCATGAAAAAAGCCTATTATTTTGACATTACAAACAGACACTCCAATTTTATTTATTGGTATAGATTGCCCAACGTTTCGAACACTTTACAGCATTCATGGTCACGGGTGGACAATGGCAGTAGTTTTATTTACAACTAGCAACCCGCCCTCGCTTCGCTTCGGTTATAGGTTATAGTCGTTTTACCCGCGTAGTTCCCGTTCCCGTGGGAATACCGGGATAAAATATAGCCAAGTTTACGCGCTGATATTATAGCTTTCCATTGGTGAAAGAATTTTTGAAATCGGTCCAGCCGTTTTGAAGATTACCCGGAACAAACAGACAGACAGACAGACAGAGAGACAAAAATTTTTTAATTACTATTTTAGGCATAGGTGTCGTGCAAATAACCGTGTAAGCATGAAAAAAGCCTATTATTTTGACATTACAAACAGACACTCCAATTTTATTTATTGGTATAGATTGCCCGACGTTTCGAACACTTTACAGCATTCATGGTCACGGGTGGACTAAGATGATCATCACGGGCGGACTGAGATGATGATCATCATCTCAGTCCGCCTGTGAATGTTGGGAAGTGTTCGAATCGTCGGGCAGTAGTTTTATTTACAACTAGCAACCCGCCCTCGCTTCGCTTCGGTTATAGGTTATAGTCGTTTTACCCGCATAGTTCCCGTTCCCGTGGGAATACCGGGATAAAATATAGCCTAGTTCACGCGCTGATATTATAGCTTTCCATTGGTGAAAGAATTTTTGAAATCGGTCCAGCCGTTTTGAAGATTACCCGGAACAAACAGACAGACAGACAAAAGTTTTTTAATTGCTATTTTAGGCATAGGTGTCGTGCAAATAACCGTGTGAGCATGAAAAAAGTCTATTATTTTGACATTACAAACAGACACTCCAATTTTATTTATTGGTATAGATGTGTAGTGCTCGCGTAATCATCAGATATCATTAATCAATATAGCATATGTACATAATATATATATAGCATCATGTACTCTTAAGTTTTCTTGCCAGACCTTTCTCAGTGTGGCCGCGTTCCAATCCGGTAGTATATTAGATACGTTCCATTTAAATGAATAAATTTTCATAATATAATAATTACTACACATTGAATGTTTAATGACTAAAGAGTATAATTTTTCATATAGAATCATTTTCTTTTCGTACTGGCAATACATCTGTATCAAAATGTGGGTCAGAATTTAATAACTGATTCTGTAGTGGGTAAATATAAATTCCTGTAATAATGATGAGTTGTTGGACGTGAGATATTTTAGTCCGCATGAAAAGTGCTCGAAACTTCGGGCAATTGAAAATCAAATACAAACGCGTTAAAATTCATAAAAATATTTTTATTTATAATGCGTAAAGACAGTCTTTTGTCTGTGGTAAATTTCTTAGCTTCTACTATATGTAAATAAAATTATTTTACCAAAATACGTCAACGTAAACACATATCTCATATCAGCATATTACACCGAAATTGGAACAGGACGAGACTTTCATATTTTTATATATCTTATTCAATATACTGCATAACAAATCTATAGTGAGCCTCGCTGGAGAACAAATTGTACTCATGTTACCGTTTTATTAAAATATTTTTTTTTGGTTTATATTTCAATCAACTTCGAATATTATTAATAAACAGTAAAATTAAAGATTAATTTTTTATTTTGGTATCTCTATTGAGCTGGTATGTTACTTAATTAAAAAACTGCATTACAAACTAATCAGCTTTTTTTTAAATAGACAAGTTTTCCCATTAAATTCTTATGATGGGGATTATTAGACCATTCAATTAACGAACTTCATCTACTTACAGATAGAAAAACAAACACATTGGATTATAGGTTTTTATTTTTAATAAATTATTCGTTATTATAAACGAATTATATCATGCAAGATTAAAACGTTTTTATTTCAATATGTTCACTATCTGTTTAGGTCAGTCTAAATAAATTGATTCTTTTTTTTTTTGGGGGGTGGGTTGCGGTCGGTGCGCTCCTCGCACCACTCCGTCCAGGGCGACAGAGGGGGGTAAGCACGCACACCCGCAACCCACCCACGTGCACGTCGCCTTCGTCGTTGGGCCGACCACCGGAGCAGGGTTACTTGTCATTAGTGGTCGGCCCGACGGAATATCCCCTATTTGGGGTACACTCCCATCGACCGACGTCCCCCCCTTCTGGGAGGACGTTGGTCTTTCCTCACGCGGTCGGCCTCTCTGCGAAATAAATTGATGGACGTTGATAATAGGCATTCTAAGTTCCAAGGTATAACTGTTCCATTGGCTTCTAGTATTGAAATCCATTGTCTTATCATTTCTAGTAGTCTTATTCAGACGATAACATGAATATAGTAAGCATGGATTATTGCTCACATTTCTGGGCATGTTCACACAAATACCAGCTCGAAATATTTAGCGTGCCTTTTGAATCGTTGATCCCTGTATTCAGAGTAATTTTGCAAACATAAATACATATAACGGACGGAAATTACACCCAGAAGGATAATTTATGGATTGAATAAACGAGTAATCTGCATGGGAATCGAATCTGACACTTGATTTAGTATTATCGAGTTTAGTATTATAAATCGGTAAAAAATTAGTAATATCGGTAAATTAAATATTCGTCGAAATCAAGGGATAATAGAAAAAAAAATTCTTCTAAAAAAGTAAATATATGAAGTAATCCGATTTGCAGAGGTTTTAAACTGTAACTTTTATGGGAGATCTTTACAATTTTGATTCACAATCATTTTGTATGACGTATAGTAATGGTGGTATAAAGTGATCGGATACAATCGGAGCAGTGTCATTTGCCATCGGGTATCAGAGAAGAGTGAGACATCCGTTCTTCTTGTTTTTATATTTATCTATACCAATAAATAAAATTGCAGTGTCTGTTTGTAATGTCAAAATAATAGACCTTTTTCATGCTCACACGGTTATTTGCACTATACATATGCCTAAAATACACTTTATATTTTTTTTTGTCTGTCTGTTTGTTCCGGGTAATCTTCAAAATGGCTGGATCGATTTCAAAAATTCTTTCACCAATGGAAAGCTATAATATCAGGGAGTAAACTAGGCTATATTTTTCCCGGTATTCCCACGGGAACAGGAACTACGCAGGAAAGACAAAAACCGAAGCGAAGCGAGGGCGGGTTGCTAGTATGTAAATAAATGAATAATAAACATAATATAGCATAGATTTTGTTCATCATTCATTCATTAATTTAAAAGTGATTGATTAATAATTGAAATGTTTCCTTGTAATGCGAGAGTTAAAATAATAGCGAGTGTAATATGAATATAACATCTGTGCAAGAGAAGAAAAACTCCATACAAAACCCTATTCCAACACGTTTGAAACCGTGGAGTAGTAGATCATTTCACCGTATGTCTATATGATGCAACCTATCTTTCTTTTTTCTCAATAATGTCGCCCGGAACGCAGACGTTAGTATAATTACCAATCACGGCTTGCACTGCCGTACCCCCGCCAAGTCGAGGAAAAAAAAGTCGGGCAGAACGCAACACTGCCGTAACATACTTTTCTCGAAGCAATTCAGCTCATTTTCGACCCCCTATAACTTCGTTGTGAATAAAATTAGAAGCCTGAATTTTTAGTAACCCAGCAGGCATTGTATACACATTGTGTATTTCAAATTTCATTCAATTTGAATCAATAGTTTAAGAATTATAACTAGTCAAAATTTTGTAATTTTGTCACTCACTGACTGACCGATCATCAATAGAGGCACTTCTAGCAAACATAGAAGCTTCAAATTTAGAATACAATTAGTGTTTAGTGTATCAATAAAGGAAAAATTATGAAACATTGTACTTTTCGTCCAGTTTCCGAGAAACACTAACTGCCTAAATAATTTTGTAAACCTATATAAATATATAGGATTACAAAGTTACATTTGCAGTTAATGAAATGTAACTTTGTAAAAAGTAAGAATACATTTGTCGCCATCATTGCTTCCCTATGGGAATCGTAAAAACTGACTAAAGACTGCGCAGATGGCGTAGTGATTAAGATACCAACGTACCGTGCCAGTGTCGCGGGTTCGAATCCCATGCAAGACAACACCTTGTACGATCCACAAATTGTTATTCCGAGTCTGAATGTAATTTGTGTCGGTTAATTATATGTTCTTTCCGTGTGGTGACGAAGTAAGTATACAATTCACCACTCTCTATCTAGCCCGTGGATGTCGTATAAGACGACTATAGGATAAAATATGCACATACCATCTGTGCAAGAGAAGGAAAACTCGAAATGTAACCCTATATCAACATGCCTGACCGGCATGGTATAGTGGGTCAAATTCCCTCCCATTGTGGAGGAGGCCTAAGCCCAACAGTGGGATGTATGAGGGCTGCGATGATGAATTATATGTTTGTAAAGTCCCCCACAATATAAGGATTATTATTCTCTTAGTGCAAGGCGATGTCATTTAAAAAAAAGATTTAACAGAAGAGTGGGTAGCAGCTCTTACCGGGGAAATGTATGATATCTCACTGCGAAACCAACCCGCCTATCAAACGTGACGATTACGGCAATATTCCTGATATGGCGAAGAAAAATGAGTCCTAGTCATAGCAACTCTGATGCCCTTGTGCGTCGTTGGATGTAGGTGCCACAGTACCGCACTGTATGGTGAAGCATGAGGGGGGTCTATGTTCTGCAGTGAACGGCGATAGGCTAAATGATGATTGGCATAATACCTAGATATGATACCTATGTTCAAAGATAATTTGTAAAATGGTCAATCAACGGAATGAAAAAGCAAGAGTGGGACATGTCTTATGAAATTGTACCAAAATCTCCCAAAGTATTAAGCAAACTAAATTGCCTGAAATTCACCTGAAAGAAAGAACGCCATCATTAGGCTCGATAGCCATCAAAGCGGAGAGGAGACTAGAGGAGAAGTGTTTCGAAAAACAAATCAATTTCTTTATTTCCACATCTCCGCGCTTAGTTTAGGTCGAAATGACTCAAGCGGAAAGGAGAAATGTCTCATTTTTCAGAGATTGTGCTCTAAGAAAATCCGTTGTTGGTATTCAAGAAGTAAAAGGTACCGGAAAGGTAAATAAGCAGGTCTATCTACAAAAAGAAATGAGATATCATCAAAAACAAAACTTGTAAAAAAGAGCCAAGCCTCGCAACTGAGTTCTTCTACCATAAAAATTTGTGAGATTCATGTTATACCAAGTCGGTTAACTTATTCAGTCCCTGCTTAAGGGACCTTTCTTCTTAAGTTATTACGTAAATAGCTAACCTAACAACTTCTTATAGTGACCATATCAATATTAAAGATCTTTTATGTTTTAAATAAACAGAATGACTTGGCAATCGCCTGAAAACACAATGTATCTCACAAGTAATACATATTATATTAAATTGTACTAAACATAGTGTGATTGCCAAGTCAATCTATTTATTTAAAACATAAAAGATCTTTAATATTGATATGGTCACTATAAGAAGTGCTGTGTGGTAGCGGCTTCGAATACTACCAACCCTTGCTTTGCTCGTGGGTGTCGTAAAAGACGACTAAGAGCCCTAGATTGACCCGGACCAACTCCATCTGGTACCATTTGGGTCAACGATTACATTCCCAAGGAGGGTTGACGTCAGGCAGGCGGCCGGTCATAAAAGTCATTGCTGAAATTTTTTGCAATATGTCAAAACAGATGACATATTGCGTCGACCCCAAGTAATTGGGATAAGAGCAAGATGATGATGATGATGACGACTATAAGAAGTTGTTAGGTTTGCTATTTACGTAATAACTTAAGAAGAAAGATCCCTTAAGCAGTGACTGAATGAGTTAACCGACTTGGTATAACATGGATCTCACAATTTTTTATGGTAGAAGAACTCAGTTGCGAGGCTTGGCTTTTTCTTACAAGTTTTGTTCGGACGGCGCAGGTGCGAGTACCTGCGCCTGATGCCGCCCTAGTCGAGGCCGCGGGTGATTAGATCGGGGATTTTAGTCCGTCACCCGCAGAGAGGCTGACCGCGCGACGGCGACCGACGTCCCGGGACAGGGACGTCGAGAGGTGAGGGTACCCGAAAGAGTATTTCGTCGAGCCGACCACTGACGACAAGTCACCCTGCTCCGATGATCGGCCCAACGACGAAGGCGACGTGGGTACGGGTGGGTTATGGGCCCGCGCGGCGTCCTTTCGTTGCCCCGGACGGAATGGACCGCGTGCGCGCTTATCATAGCCCACCCATAAAAAAAAATGTAAGTGCCCATAAGGGGCTTATGCAGAATCACTGATTTGATTTCATTGTTATGACTCCTATAGCTAAGTAACAGGTGACGGCAACTGTATTCTTATCCCGTGGCTATTAGGGAAAGGTATGAGCTCGCTGTTAGGATGAACTCATCATTCATTTCAGCTCATTTACGTCTCGTTGTTGAGCTTGAGCCTCCTTCACAATAGGATGTAAATTGACCTACTATAACCACGCTGGTCAGACGTGTTAGTATAGGCTTTCATATTAAGTTTTCCTTCTTTTGCACAGATGTTATATGCATATAAAAATCCCTTAGTCGTTCTATACGACACCCACGGGTAAGATAGAGCGCGGCGTACAATGAACTATATCGATGGATTTTCCATGTGGTGACGGACTAAGAATACAGTTCACCATCCCCTATCCTACCCATGGGTGCCGTAAAAGTTGACTTAGGGATATATTATGCATTTAAAATCTATGCAAGAAAACTTAAAATAAAACCCTGTATTAACACATCTGACCAGTGTAGTTTAGTAGGTCAATTTCCCTCCTATTGTATTCCTCCACAATAAAAGGGAAATTGGTGGAACGTATACGAATTGAAATTAATAAAAATAATTCAATATTTGCAAGAGTGATAATTATTAAAGGCTATTTTTAAGCACGAGAAGAATAATAAATGACACTCGAGTTTAAATTTCAACACTGAACAGATGAAAATGAGTAACTTCTACAGTTATTCTAAGAGATATTTAAAATAAAAACCGTGTTTTCATTACAGATTCGAAAAAATATTTTCAATTTAGCGCTCTTTCAATTGAACATAATACCCATATGTAATATTCTTGAATATAGCGGGACAACCCTATATTTTCCTCAATTTATACGGGTTCGTGTTCTGCGGTTTCCTGATAGTTCTTACGAATATTCCGATTGGATTGAATTTATTTGGTTTAACTTTCGCAATATTAGATTGCTTAATCTCTTATATTATTTTTGTGTAGAATAATATTTGATTTACATTTATTGAAAGCATACGATGATAAGTTACATGCAGGTTCTGAAATGAGCTATCTGCTGTTGTGTTTCTTTAGCGTTCTTTAAACGAAGCTTAAGATGAACTCTTTCTTCACAGTAAGCCGTGGCCTAGCTGTGCCCCTGATATCTAAAAGGTCTGTGTGCGGTAGTATCACTTACTATCAGGTGTGCCGCTTGCTCATTTGCCACCATCGACAATAAACAAAAAGCTTTTAATTGTACTTACACACGGTAATCATAATAATTGATTACAGGGTATTGCACATTGGCGTTCTCTTCGTCAAAGAGGAAAAGGGTAGTTATTCAGCATAAGCATCTACTCTAAAAGTAATACCTCAACGCTATTATTCTGCAGCCTTCTGCGACGTTCCTCAGCGATGTTCAGATATCAGCAGAATATAGAATTCATTACGGCTCATATACGTCCCCTTATTGAGCTCGAGCTTTCTCCACATTGGGAGGAAAATTGACCTACTATACCACCCTGGTCAGACGAGTTAGTACAAGGTTTTAATTTCAGTTTTCTTTCTCTTGCAGAGATGTTATATACACAAGATACCTATTGGTCGATTTTTACGACATCCACGGAAAGGAGAGCGGATAGTGACGTGTTTTCTTACTCCGTCACCACACGGATAGATTATAGTGCAGGTATATATAATATAGGATACTATCAAATTGTGATTTGTACATAATATTGAAATAATAATATAAAAATAGCAGTTTAAAAGAATGAAATCACTTAATATTTTGACGTTAAAACGGAGATAGTTAGATATGTATGTCTACATCTGAGCTAGAGTTGATCTGTGGAATTTAGTAACAGGCAGAAATGTCTGTATCAAAGGGCATCAACGATTGGAATGCTCATGAAACCAACAAACCAGCCTCGGGTTAGAATAGGTACATAGGAAGTTTAGCATTCCGGATAAAAGCAGTAACGAAATAATTTTGCATTTGTATGCAATTATTTTTCTTTTCGGTGACGGAGTAAGAATATAATTCACCACCTTCATTATTGTCTCATGCCATGATCTGGACGCACGCCGTCCGTGCCGTCCAGGGAAGGGCGCGCGGCTCCATGACCTACCATTCCCCACCCTTTGCCATTACACCGACCACCGGTACCGAGTTCCTTAACGTCCGTCCGTGCCCCTTCGACAAGGGGGTATTACCCCCTTGTCGAAGGGGTAATAATATAAACGTGTTTTTACCAGACTGCGGCAAAGGAGGGTTATATGTTTGACAGTTTAAGTAGGTACGTATGTGTAAATCTTCATATGTTCCCTATTCACTTCTAAATTACTTATCATAATTTGACAAATGAGGTATCGTTTGAAGCGTTTTAATTGTCCGTTGGTTATATACTATATGACGTCTTAAATATTTAAGACTAGCAACCCGCCCTCGCTTCGCTTCGGTTTCAGTCTTTCCTGCGTAGTTCCCGTTCCCGTGGGAATACCGGGATAAAATATCTCTCTTTAATTTACTCCCTGATATTATAGCTTTCTATTAGTGAAAGAATTTTTAAATCGGTCCAGCCGTTTTGAAGATTACCCGGCACAAACAGACAGACAAAAAAATTATAACGTGTATTTTAGGCATATGTATAGTGCAAATAACCGTGTGAGCATGAAAAAAGCCTATTATTTTGACATTACAAACAGACACTCCAATTTTATTTATTGGTATAGATGGCGGGCTATCAAATAATAAACTGTTGCTCATGAAGCATTTCTTCTAAATAAACCGATATGGATATCAGTCATATATGCCAGCAAGTAGCGGAGCCTTACACATTGTAAATTAAACTATTTTACGGATTTTATCGCGTTATTACTACTACTAATGTCTGTAGCGGGTAGATATAAATATGTGTAATTACGATAACTTGTTGGACGTGAAAAATCTTAGTACGCCCGTGACCATGAACGCTGTAAAGTGTTCGAAACATCGGGCAATCAAAAATCAAATACAAACGCGTTAAAATCCGTAAAGTAGTTTTATTTTCTATAGTTTGTAACGATATACATAAACTATATAACTGGTTCAACAATAGCAGAGCTGTGTAATTGCTAGGAATACTATTAACCATTATTATTATACATGTTTATATAGTTCAGGATACAGCAAATTTATATAATTAGTGTTGAAGGCTTTGTTCACTGTAACATTAAACTGTATTACATGTGTAAGGAACCGTAGGACACATGTACATGAAATGATTATAACAGGTAGCTTAAAATTGTAATTTGAAAGGACATTGGCCAAAATCTGACCCACTTAACAAAAGTTTTCCTACAAAAACCAAATTAAGTGAAATTGTTAAGTATTAACCAATTATTAATTTTATGTAATTATTTTCTTTTTAAACTATAGGAATAAAAATTAAAATATGAATAATAAATCGGTATTCAGTGAGTATTTTTATATGTAAAATGTTTAGATAACGCAATTTCAATGAAACATTCTGTTAAATAAACAAAATGTGCTGTGTGGTAGCGGCTTCGAATACTACCAACCCTTGCTTTACTCGCGGGTGTCGTAAAAGACGACTAAGAGCCCTAGATTGACCCGGACCAAATCCATCTGGTACCATTTGGGTCAACGATTACATTCCCAAGGAGGGTTGACGTCAGGCAGGCGGCCGGTCATAAAAGTCATTGCCGAAACTTTTTGCAATATGTCAAAACAGATGACATATTGCGTCGACCCCAAGTAATTGGGATAAGAGCAAGATGGTGATGATTCTGTTAAATAAACAAAATAAAGGTTTGCGTGGTAAGATTGCGTGGTCAGCATGTATACGCCTTCTCCATCTGCACCATGAATTGGTTAACAAGAAAATATTAATAAGAGGCAAAATGCAGTCCCGACATGTCAAGAGCAAAAACCACTACACGTATATATTGGTGAATCCAACAAGACAGGGAAGAGAGTATCGAAGGCCGCCGCACTATTGGATGTTGCACGCATATGGTATAGCCAGCATAGTATATTTTTTTTTTTGCGGGTGACGTGACCGGGGATTAGTCCGTCACCCGCCGAGAGGCCGATCGCGTGAGGAAAGATAAACGTCCTCCCTGATGGGGGGACGTCGGTCGATGGGAGGGTACCCCAATAGGGGGTATTCCGTCGGGCCGACCACTGATGTCAAGTAACCCTGCTCGTGGTTTTCGGGTGGGTTGCGGGTGTTGCGTGCTTACGCCCCTCTGTCGCCCCGGACGGAGTGGTGCGAGGAGTGCGCCGACCGCAGCCCACCCCCAAAAAAAAAAATAATAGCATATTTTTTGTCATGGGCCATATACATCAAGAGCAAATAGACGCACCTGCGGAGTTTTTAGACGATACAATTATTCCTGTAGACATTGATCATATCGAATAAAACATAAAAACCTTTTTGTTGTTATTTTATTTTTCTTTATTTTATTTTAAAATCCTTAGTACTAACAAGAAACCAATAAAAATGTCCGAAACCTTATTAAAATAATTTTATAATAATTTATAATAATTTTAAGACAACACCATGTACTAAGGAAATAATCCTTGTATTGCTGGGCACTTTATGCTGTGTGGTAGCGGCTTCGAATACTACCAACCCGTGCTTTGCTCGTGGGTGTCGTAAAAGACGACTAAGAGCCCTAGATTGACCCGGACCAACTCCATCTGGTACCATTTGGGTTAACGATTATATTCCCAAGGAAGGTTGACGTCAGGCAGGCGGCCGGTCATAAAAGTCATTGCCGAAACTTTTAGTAATATGTCAAAACAGATAACATATTGCGTCGACCCTAAGTAATTGGGGTAAGAGCAAGATGATGATGATTGCTGGGCACTTTACAAACATATAATTAACGGACACAAATTACATCCAGACTCAGAACAACAAGTTGTGGATCACACAAAGTGTTGTCCCGCGCGGGATTCGAACCCCCTGACACTGGCATTGTAAGTCGCTATCTTAACCACTACGCCATCTGTGCAGTCTAATAAACTTCAATTTTTTTTTCTTTTTCATATTTTAGTCTGAATCCCATTATCTACATTAATGCGACATATATATTCGTAAACTAGAGATGTTTATCCGAACTTCCTACTCTATTTTTTTTCTATAGGTCGTGGGTATAGATTTCATACTAAGGTGCCCATTGTCCTTTAATGTTTTGAATATGTTGAGTAGTCATCATTATCGTACTCTTATATGAATTACTTGGATTCAACTAAATATGTATTCTTTCATAGTACATGTTGCAAAAGTTTCGACAATAGTTTTACGATCGGCAATCAGCCTGACGTCAATCCTTTTGGTAATATAATTATTGACCTCACGATATTAGATGGAGTTGGCTCAGGTCAATGCGAAATGGAAATTCTTAGTCGCCTTTTATAGTAAAAAGCGACTAAGAATGGTAAAAAAGGTACCCACGAACAGTGTAAGGGTTGATAGTAATTTTAACCGCTACTACGTAGCAGAGCAAGCAATATTCATCATCATCATCATCGTCCAGCCTACGGCCGTTCACTGCTGGATGTAGACCTCCCTCATGTTTCACTATAAAGTGCGGTCCTGTGCCATCTGCATCCAACGCCGCCCATTTTTTACCTGGTCGTCGGTCCACCTAGTTAGGGAGCGCCCAATACTGCGACGTCGGAGATGCGATCGCCACTCGAGGCACTTTCTTCCACAGTGGTTGTTGGTTCGCCGAGTGTACTGTACTATCCATTACTAATTCAGCATGCTATGTCGGTTACACCCGTTCTTCTACGGACCTTCGTATTTCGGATTCTATCTCGCAGAGAAATCTCGAGCATAGCCTGCTCCATGGCATGCTGAGCGACTTTGAGTTTAGTTACGAAACCGACATTTAGGGATCACGTTTCCATGTCGTATACCATCACTGGTAACACACACTGGTCATAGATTTGTGTTTTCAAACTCTGACGTATATATGTTGATGAGAAGATCCTCTTAAGTTTGCCGAATGGTGCCCAGCTGGGTTGGATTCGTTGGCTGACTTCTATTACATATTTTATTTTTTCTTGCATACCCTATAAATTTCATTATTTTTCATCAATCTTATTCTAATAGGTGACACCGATGACCCACGATGCGATGACTGCCTCATGTTGTTTGTTGTTTCAAGTTTGCCTTGTTTTATAGTTATTTTCTCCTTTATCATTTCTTACTTATCTTGCGTGATACTCATTAGGAAAAGAAGAAAGAATTATTAACATATCTTTTACAATCAGTAAGCTTCAGTATAAAGACATTTTTATTAAGAGTTTTTCAAATATTGAACGTTAACCATAAAAGTTACAAAACTGTGTACATCTTTAGCCAAGTGTAACAGCTGCAAGATATACGTTGGCAATGGGGTCAGTTGGCATACGGATGCCAAATATACGGCTCATATTCTCGATAGAAACAATGTTTATACATAATAGAATAACTACATTTGAACAATTAATACTAAAAGTAGCATGGAAAGTCATTGACAGAATACATTGCGATGAAAATTTTCTCTATCTGTTAGTATTTAAATTATATATAAATATCAGTATAGGAGCATTTAAAATATAAAATATTGCGCTCAAATCACAAATTTGCTGTGGACTGGATTCAAGGTACAGTTATTTCATTTATATGATCTGATGATGGAGTTAAAATATAATTTCACGATCCCTTCTCTTCCCGAACGTAGGCGCTCATTAAGAGACCCAAGTAGATTACATCACTGAAAAGAAAGAAAACTTCCAAACCAAACTAAGATAATATATTTGGCTAAAGTGAGCTTAGCTTAACTTTCTTTAACTTAAGAGGTTTTGGCACGTTATATTCTAAGCACGGGCAAAATTTAAGATAAAACGAAATAAGTATTTCCGTAGTAAGAATACAATTTACTCTAGTTCAGTCTCACCCCCGTATTCTTAGTCGTAACCTCGAAATCGCCTCCACTCACACTCAGGTAAGGAAGCTTCGAGGATCGCCTCGAACTTTCCTCAACATCGGTATTCATAGTCGTAAACTTGAGGAAATTCTGAGGTTCCTCCAGTAAGGAAGAATGGAGGTAATACGTCACGAATGACGTCAGAATTTTGAGGAATTCGCTACGTTATGTTGGCATTCTAAAAATTTGTGGTAACATTTGGTTCCGTTTGCGTAATCAAATTTAAAAATATATAAACAAAGAATCTCCATTTAGCGGTTTACTATTGTTAACAATAAATAACCATTATTTTATAATTAGGTAACACAGGACTTTGCTTGGCGCGTCATTGCTATAAAACATTATTTTAATTGATACATTTACAAAATGGCTGGAAGTGGACGTCAGTATTTTGATGAAAATAAAAAAAGCAAGAACTTCTTGTCTAAAAATACTGCAAATGTTAAATACCGACTATGATTACCGGTTATTGTCTTGTGTAGGTAGGTACTCAATTGAAATAGCAGCGGTAATTAATAATGTGCTGCAATGGTTTTTGTAAATCAAAACCTTTTTACAAACTCACTTTCGTCGTATAACTACGTTGGATTATCTACATCACGCAAATATCGTCCAGATAAATAACTGTACGGATTATCATATACATATTCAATAAATTCCTCGAATTACATTATTGAAAAAAATACAAAATCGTATGCATATACATATAAAAACCTCCTTAAGGTATCTTCAAGGTACCTCAAGAGACACCTTACGTTTGACAGTTGTATCCTCGACTCAACCTTACCTTATTGGAGGAAACCTTTAAACTTGAGGACAAAAATGACAACTGTGAATACGAAACGTCCTCAATGAGGATGAGTCGAGTCGAGGAAGTTTCGAGGTAACGACTTAGAATACGGGGGTCAGTCTCTTTCCCGTGGGTGTCGTAAAAGACGGCTGAGGGATACAATATGCATATAAAATCTGTGTAAGAGAAGACAAACTCAAAATAAAATTCTACACCAACCTGTTTGCCTAGTGTGAGATATAGTAGGTTAATTACTCTCTTATTATGGAGGATTTTCGAGCCCAGCAGTGGCATCTGTATGAGCGATTACATGATGTGGTGTGGTATAAGGAGCAAATTTTTTTTATAGCGAGGAAGACCACAATATAGAAAAGTTTATATTGAAATAATATTTGCATGAAAAATAATTGAAACTATTTTTATAAGTTTACAAGTTTGTATTTCATTTTAATTTACCAAAATTTTGAACACTTTTCCACGTTCAAGGTCTCGCGAGAACGGACCTCCTATTTTATTATGTGACATTTCAGGTAATGAGAAATCAAATACAAAATAAACTAAAATAGTTTTATTTCAAATGTGTACTCACATAATCAGCTGAAATGAAAAAAAAAAATATTTTATTTATATTTTTTTAGATTAAATTTGAAACAATATTGTTTTGAGAATTAATCAAATCAGTTTATAAAAAAAAAACACTGTTTTGGATTGTAGTTTCTTTACGACACACACACACATATACACATACGCAGGCACACTCATATACACACAGCCATTTGGACATCATCTTGCAAATAATCAAAACAGCTTCCTAGGACCTCGAAAGATGGAGATTTGACAATAACTCTATTTTCGAAAATCGAGATGAAACCATTAACTGTCACAGATTTTTACAGCGGGAAGTTAAAAAGAAACTAATAAAACTAGGTTAAGTATGAATAATTCCTATCGAATATTGTATATAAGTAAATAACTTTGTTTATATGTATACGAACTTTCAGACCTTAATCAACCGTCGTTAAATCCACACCAAGCTAGTTTGTGACACGGAGTCGTACATGAAATACCTTTTATCCCAATGTAATTTAATTTTATAGAGTAAAGCCGTAAACGAAATTTTGTTAAAGCAACAAAGTGTTAGGCAAAAGTTTACCGTGTTGTGACTCCTGGTGACACAGTTAAAATATTTTTTTAATGAAAAATTCTATACGTTGTTGGGTGCAGGGTGGGCAATCCATGTAAGTCGTCATTGACATGGTCACGTGACGTATTAACGCTAACAATATATCTGCAGCTATGTTAATGTCATTGTAACTGTGCCGATAGATATCAAAATTAGATAAATGTAAAATCAATTTACTTTAAAAGTAAAGAATTAATTTCAATGTTCAAAAATAGGAAGTTGTACTTTGAGCTCTCTTGCTCATCGAACAAAGTGCAGTAACAAATTGCTCCTACTCAGATGTCGATTTGCCGTGACAGTGTGGTAATGCGCCGGACGGACTGGCCGGCAAAGGATTATCGACACTATGGTTCTACCACATAATAATAATAATAATAATAAAATTTTATTTGTTCAAACACGTGTATACATACAACAAAGCATGCAAGATGGAATTAGTAGAGTCCATTCATGTTTGGCCGTTTGTATCGGCGTACAAATATTTCATTTCGGTATTAATTATTATCTACATTAATTATACCATCAATGGCTTTAATACAAGTAGAACACTAAATAAATCAGTCTAAATAAATTACTATTCCCTAATTAAATAAAAAAAAAAATAATAATAATAATAAAATAATATAAATGTCAAAGTCAAGAATATTAATGTTACATGTCAAATAAGTAATTAATTTTTACAAATGTCATATTAGAAAATAGAAAATTGTCAAATCATACTTATTTAAATTTTACAAATATGTCCATTAGTTTTATTATAGTAGTCAATTTAATTCGGTCAAGTCCAGTCTTTTTCGGCTAGAAATTCAGCAACATTATAATATATTTTATGTACTAAAAATTGTATTACGAGACGTTTGAATGCCTTGCCGCTCAGCTCCCTCCAAAGTTTAGGGAATTTATTGAATATATTTGGAGCCATACAAACAATACTTTTTTGCATGTGTGCAGTTCTAGCTGGGTGTACACAGACTCTGGTAATATCGCGTCTATTACGC
The DNA here is from genome assembly GCA_032191425.1 of Lymantria dispar. Taxonomy (NCBI): domain Eukaryota; kingdom Metazoa; phylum Arthropoda; class Insecta; order Lepidoptera; family Erebidae; genus Lymantria; species Lymantria dispar. The sequence continues at coordinate 12,878,950 of CM063449.1, read as the reverse complement.
GTAACCGTGTTTTGTATGCGAGGAAATATATTAGGATTATTCTTTACGAACATTGCAGTTTCCAGGATATAAATACAGGGCAAAGTCAATAATTTGTATTTTTTAAAATATGGTTTGCATGTTTCTATTGATTTCAACCCGAACATAGATCTAATGCATCTTTTTTGGGCTTTAAATGCGACGTCAAAATCTGTGGAATTGCCCCAAAAGATGATGCCGTATCTTAAATGTGTCCCTGCTAGTCCGTGATAGGCCATTATTAGGGTATCTAAGTTGACAATTGCACTAAGGGAATGCAATGCAAAAGCAGATTTACTAATTTTTTTGCTAAGAGCCTCTATATGTGATTTCCAGTTCAATTTTCTGTCAATTATTAAGCCAAGAAATTTACTATCCTCCACATTGTCAATTTTTTTGTTGTTGATATTAATATCTATATTATCTGGCGCAAGTCTCTGACTAAAATGCATTATTTTAGTTTTGTCTAAATTAATCTTTAAATTATTACTATCTAACCATTGTATTATTGATTTTATACAGTTGTAAATGTCAAATTTGTATTGAATTAGGTCATTATTATCATTTGAAACAGTCACAGTACTATCGTCCGCGAATAACGTCATAGGATATTTAGTTGACTTTGGCAGATCGTTGATATACAAAATAAACAAAAGAGGGCCCAATACACTACCTTGGGGTACGCCAAACTGTACAGGACATTCGTTTGACAAATGTATCTCTTCCGTTTTTGTAGTTATATTAATCCTAGTGATTGTTGTCTTTTGTATCCTATTTTCCAGATACGATCTCATTAAGTTTAATACATTACCCCTTATACCATAAGCATCAAGTTTATTAATTAGAATGTCATGTTTTACGTAGTCAAATGCTTGTGTCATGTCACAAAAGATGGCACAAACGGGCGTCCTTTTATCCACTTTTGTTAATATCGTGTAGACAAAATCATAAATGGCCATATTTATGGTTCTATGTTCACGAAATCCTTTTTGTTCGTGACATAATATACTATTTTTTGTTATATAATTATTTAATTCATTGTGTATAAATTTTTCAAACACTTTAGATATAACAGGAATAAGTGAGATTGGTCTATAATATTCCATCATCTCTTTATTCTCTCTTTTGAAAATAGGCTTAACAATAGCTATTTTTAATGCGTCAGGAAATGTACCCGAAATAATTGATATATTAATAATATAACACAAGTGATGGCAAACTTCATGTGCAACAGCTTTAAGCATTTTTGTGGATATGTCATCATAGCCGACACTATTTGTATTCTTTAGAGCCATAATGATTGTAAATATCTGTTGTGGTGTAGAGGGAGCCATGAACATTGAGTTTTTCTTATTCAAAATATATAATGTAGGTTTTTTACCAGAATGTGCTATTGGCTGTATTTTATTTATAAAATAACTATTAAATTCATTAGCAATTTGATTTGGGTCCGTAATAGTAGTATTATTAGTTTTAATTCGTAATATATAGTTTTTAGGGGCATGAAATTTTGCATGATTTATTATTTGCCAGGCAGTCTTACATTTATCACGTGATGTCTTTACTCTGAAATTATTTTGAGTGCGCTGTGTCAAAATCATTATTTTTTTGAATAATTTTGAGTAGTTTTTAAGACGAGTTTTATTCAAGTTATTTGGCTTTAACCTATATATCCACAGAAGTTCTCTTTTTTTCTTACTACAGGCTCTAATACCTTTTGATACCCACTTAGGCTTTATAATTATTTTTACCGTATTCTTAACTTTAGGGCAACATAGGTTATAGAATAGCAGAAATGTATCAATAAATTTCTTATAAGCCATATTAGGGTCATCTGTTTCATATATTTCAGAGAAGGAGAGTATGCCGATACACTGTTTAAACTTAGATACGTTTTCCTTGTTATAATTACGTCTAACTGCATAATATTTATCAATAGTACATACTTTATTTACTGGGCATTTTAGTAACTGTGCTGTATGGTCAGAGAGGGCAAATTCCAATATGTCTACTTTACAATTTTTAATATAATCATGTGCAAAATTATCAATACAACTTTGGCTCATTATTCTAGTTGGTTTATTTATCGCGAGTTTTAAATTGAAATTTAGTAGAAGGCATTCAAACTCCAAAGACTGATAATTTCTTATTAGCCTGTCTATATTAAAATCGCCAGCTATAATAATATTATTATAGCGCTTAGTCACTAATACATTTAGTACCATTTCAAGTTTATGGAAGAAGGCAATAAGGTTGGATGTATTTGGTACCCTATATACACACACAAAAGCAATATTGAATTTAGTCAGCTCGACGGCACAGCATTCAAATGTTGACACTGTTGACATTTTTGAAATACTTGTTAACTCTTTCCATTCGTGTCCATTTTTTATAAGGATACATGATCCACCTCTCTTAGCATTCTGACGACTGTAATGGGCGGCTATAGAATAGTTCGGTATATTTAATTGTTTTTCATAGCCTTCCATCATAAAATGTTCAGTGATGCCTATTAAGTCCACCTGTATTCTTTTATTAGAAAGTTCATTTAAGCAAACTGTAAGCGCATTAGCTTTATTTAATAAACCCGCTATGTTTTGATGTAGTACATAAATATGTTTAGTGACGAAAAAGATCGTTGCAGTTCGTTTTCGCTATATTACAATCATTGTTTGCCGAAATTAAACTTGTCATGTCATTATTATATTGAATATCACTTATTAATTTAACTATGTCATTAAAAATTATTCGTAGACCTGCATTATTTATTGCGCCAGTCCATTTGTTGTATAGTGGGTATTCGTAACTTAGATTTCTATTACTATCCAAAAGGTATGCGTATTCATGCGTTAAAATATCAAGATAAAGTAAATTATTAAATGTTTCTACTCTCGAATTATATAGGTTTTTATAGTACTTACGAACATATGTCGGTATGCATACGATTAAGTTAGTATGTTTTATTTCTTGTAATACTTTTCTAATATGTATTATGGTGTTAAAATAGTTATTTGTCGATTTAAAATCTTCTTCGCCTAATAGAATTATGCAATAGTCATTTAGAGTAAAGTTACATAGTTTCTCTTGTATACCTTTTAACAACAAACGTGTATTCCCATGAGGTGTTATGTAATGACAAAGTTTGGTTCTATTAAGGGCCGTTTCAGCAATATTTAGAATGTTATTTTTATTATCTGTACTCACAATACATATATTGCATCTTTTGCTGTGGTTTTGATGTAAACTATTAGCGTCTAATTGATTGTTAGGATTTACACTTAGATTCTCTTGAATATTGGGTGGCTTTGTTTGAGTTTCTTTATTACATATTTGATTTTTATTAAACTTCTTTTTGGTGCTGGTAGACTTGCCCTTAACTGGGCTAATGGTTACCTTTTTATATAATTCATTCTTCTTAATCAGATTTTCGTTTAATAATTTAAGTTTATTGTTTTCTAATGTCAACGTATCAATTTCCGAATGGGCACCTTGAAGTTCAAGTGTTAATTTTGTAACCTGTTCTTGCAACTTTTGCAATTCATTATCCTCATCATCTGACAAGTCAGGTACACTAGTGGCTGAATCGTTAAAAGTATAATTGGTTGTTATGTCACTATTATTTAGCATAGTGTCCGAATTAGTGCGTGTACGTCGAAAAGTTATGTTTTCCAAAAAATTCATATTTCTTCTAGAACAACTTTAATAATTCGAGGAAAAGTAAGAAAAATGTCAAAAAAATATACTTTTAAAATTTAGAAGGGCAATAAGAATAGCAAAAGGTCACTTCAATTGCGGAGTTTCGATCGTCCACCACTTCGATTAGCAATCCTAGGTCCTACCGCTACACCATATAGCGCTTGTCAACTTCGTTGAAATTTATCTTCAGTAGCTAATTGTTTAGAAAATATGCGAATGACTTCATTTGTTGATATTATTGTTACATGTTCAAATAAAATTAACGAACTTATTTTCTCCAACAAATTTGATTGCACTAATTCTGTTTTAAAAGGTTTGGCACTGTTTATTTATTGGTTTTTATGATTTTAATTAAGGTTTATAATGGTATTGTGTATAGTTTTAGTTTATTATTGATTAAGAAAACACTTTTTGTTGTTATAACTGATTTAGCACATATATATTTATTCACACTGTATTGAGTTTCTCGAATAATGGTAGGTGATGAAAATACATTTAGAGCAATAAATATATGTAATTATAGGAGTTATTGTGAACACTAAATATTTTAAACGATTTAAAAATCACGGAGCTAATGTTTATGCAGCGACTGGCGCCATCTACCTAAACATCACATAAAAACTCAACATTTCTCTTACTATGAATATTATAACTGTAGAAGTAACTAGCTAACGTGATGGCAAAAGAAGATAATGATAAAATATAATCCTGTAACTCGTGTGGCTTGTATTAACCCTAATTAAGATTATACGTACGAAAGTAAATTTATTTGTTATGACTTCACACCTAAACCATTAAATCGATTTAAAAAATTCCTTCACAGCTACATTATCAGAGAGTAACATCAACCTTCAGGAACGGGAAGTATATGGATAAAAGGAACGAAGAAGTTGCTAGTAATAAATAGTGTAATACATTAACTAGAAAAATAAGAATTAAGTAGGGTCAGGAATAACATAACATTTTGCTCTGCAACTTCTAGATCCCCTAGTGGTAAGAAGTCATTACCACTTAAAGTCAGGTTTCACTCATTATCAAATTCCGAGGTTCCCTTACAGAAATATACCAATAAAGTTTAATATTGGGGCCCGTATATTTCCCGAAAAGCAAAGAGAATTCCTGCAATTAATTATACGACTCTATGCTTTGCTAATATTCCTTGGATGGCCGGGCAAAATGTGGTTAGAATTTAGCCTAACAAATACAAAGAGAAAATCTTCATTTCAGCTCATATGCATCCTTTTGTTGAGCTGGAAGCTCCTTCATAACCTCTACATAGAGTTAATCTTTAGTCTTTTACTATACTACACACTCGTGAGCAAGAAAAAGGGTAGTAAATTACATTCTTATTGTGTATCACACTGAACAATATATCTGCGTTATTGTAAAGTTTATACATCAATTATGTACGAAATTCTACAGTAAATTCACTACCGACTACGTTTGGCCCAATTTTCTTAAACAGAAATATGTATGAGGCAAGTGTGGAGTTTAAGCTATGAGACTACGTATATTGCAGTAGCAACTTCATTTACACAGAGGTAAAGATTAATATAGACAACTCTCAAGTTTAAACTCGAGCAGATATTTGCGCTGCAAATGTCACCTTGATTTCGTGTATTTGATAATGCATAGTAAAGTGATGTATCTCCTTTATTAGCTTTTATTGATGAGTAATATTTCAGTCTTATAAAAAATAAAAAGTTTTTTTTTTAATTTTATTTTGTGTCACAAAACTGGATAACAATCCACAGAGGAAACATACATATACTAATTGGTAAAATGACATTCGTTAGATTGTATCCTACTCTATGTGATCAGAACATGCGTAGAGCGTTACTAACAAAAAAACTATTAAAATTACAAAAAGAGAACTGTTGATTTACAAAAAGAAAATACAATTAAGAAATTAAATGATATCAATATTTTTTTAAAGAAAGCGAGGGAACCACTACGAAATATATCAATATCGTTATCTATATTACTACTCTAATAAAGCTTCATAGCTTGCATGTTTGTCAGTATAAATGTGCCATTCTCAGGCACTAGAATTTTGTTTTTAAATTAAATTAGATTTTTTTTGTTAGCCTTTTATCGAGAAAAGTCATCGTTGTCGTCGTCTCAGCTCATGTACGTCCCATTGTTGGGCTCGAGCCTCCTTCCCAATAAGAAGGAGATTGATCTACTATACCTTGCTGGTAAGACATATGGGTATAGGACTTTATTTAGAGTTTGCATAGATATTATATGTATATTATATCTCTTAGCCGTGTTTTACGACATCCACGGTTAAGATAGGGAGTGAAGAATTGTACTCTTACTCCGTCACCATACGGAAAAATGTATGACTATAAAACATATTACTACTACATAGAGGAGCCAAGTTATGACCAAATTAACAAATTAGGCAAAATTGTACCAACAAGAAATATTGAATGTGTTTAAATATTTTTGTCAAAAGAACCGCTGTAACAATAATAATTATTAGTGTTATGAACATAATATTTTAAAATAAAAGAAAATAATTTAAAATAAGGACGCGGGTTGTAAACTTTAAAAAAATAATTTATAAGTAATCTGTGGATGTAAATTTAAAGAGGCTAAAGAATCAACGAAAAGAATTTACACCTACCTCAAAACAATGTAGTCGAAATGAACCAAAATACACATTATTAAGAATTACTCAAAAATTACTAGTCAAATTTTCATCAAATTTATATGGAACCACCTCTTTTTTTTTTTGTGGGTGGGCTGCGGTCGGCGCGCCTCCGCACCACTCCGTCCAGGGCGACAGAGGGGCTTAAGCACGCAACTCCCGCAACCCACCCGAAAACCACCTCGCCTTCGTCGTTGGGCCGACCACCGGAGCAGGTTTACTTGTCGTCAGTGGTCGGCCCGACGGAATACCCCCTACGTGGGGTACCCTCCCATCGACCGACGTCCCCCCCTCGGGGAGGACGTCGGTCTTTCCTCACGCGGTCGGCCTCTCGGCGGGTGACGGACTAATCCCCGGTCACGTCACCCGCGGCCTCGGCTAGATGGAACCACCTCTGAACTATACATGATCTACAAAAAAAATCATCAAATCCATTCATATTTGGTGGAATGATCGCGTAACATGCAACTAAAAAATCATACAGTCGAATTGAGAGAGAGCACATCCTTTTTTTAAAATCTATCTGAGTTACAATAGCAAATAAGTTAAATATGAATTTTAAAAAATGGTTAGCAATTAATTTAGAAATAACCAAAATATGTATGAATACATACACTGAAATAGAGTTGCATGTGAAATAATTTCAAGTTTCAGGCTTGTGGCTATGGACAATGTAATTATTTCACACTAATTTTAGTTCGCACGCCATCCTAGACAAAGCGTGCTTGTTGTAAGTCAGCTTTATGCAGTTTATTCAACTTTATTTCGATCGTGATATTCTTGGATTCATTTGAAAGTTAAGTTACAATACCGCCAGTATTGTAACATATATTTTAGAAAAATAACTGCAATCAAATTGTATTTTTATTTGATTGTTCAATAATTGAACCATGTTTTCATATAGTCGGCAGTATGGGCGCGCCCTTTAAATTATGTTAATATTTAGGTATTAGGTAATTACGCATTTCCGTGTGATGACGGAGTAAGAATACAATTCACCGCCCCCTCATATCCGTGGGTATCGTAAAAGACGACTAAGGTATATACAATATTAAGCATATGTTATGAGATGGAAAACTCGAAAAAAACCCCTATACCAATCAGTCTGGGGGTACTACGCCAGAAACCTCCGCGTGGTGTACCCTGGGCACGAGCGACAATTTCTTGGACTGCTCTCTGGAATTGTCGCTCGTGGCAAATATCTGGCCCGAGGGGGGGCCCAGTTTGTGGGATGCCCCAAATTCGCTCCATGCCCTCTAATTGTAGAGGGTATTGGATGCGAAAATTCGACGGGTCCAGTCACTCATTCATTTGAGGACTGGGCAGGCATTTGCCAACCGCGACAAATCGTAGACCTGATTCTTGCTTCGGGACATTTGTCTTGAGGTCTAGATTCAGGAGCGAGGGTCTTGGCTTAACCGCCTGGACCGCGAGGAAGAAAACCTCTATAAAACAATCACCCAGAATCCTAAGTTCTGGCGCGCGGCGAGAGGATGCATGGCTGATGGGTTGTTCAGTCGTTAGCGCGCCCCCAGCCAGGGTACCTGCGGACCCCCTGTGTTGGGATACAAATGTACGCTTGCCCGGGTATCGGGATCTCTGCCCGGGTCGACCGTTATTTCTCCCATGCTCGTGGGAACTTGATGGATTCATGTTCAATTAACACAGATGAAGATAGGAGGGGTGAGACGCCCAAAAACACCACCACGGAGAACCGGAATTCGATTGGTTCCCACCTAAAAGCCTTGCCAAGCTACAGAAAAACTGGCACAGAGGAAGGAGTGGCCTCGTCCGACTGCAGCTCGGCTGCTGGTCCGGCACTTGAGGCCACAAGATTAGGCAAGGGGCCGGCGACACTCGAAGCCCCCAAGAAGAGAAAAAAGCGGAAGAATATGGGGACGGGGAAGGCCACGAGTGTCAAGAGGCGCGAGTTGGCCAGGCAGGAGCGGCTGGCTAGGGAGGCCGCTGCAGCCGCTCCGACTGCTGACGAGGACGGCAGCACTACCGCAGAGCCGTCGGACACTGAGGGCGGCAGCACATCAGCTGCAGAGATCGCCAGTCAGTCCCCAGCATCGGCCTTGACGGCGGCCCTAGCGGTCAGGGAGGAGGTCCTCCTCTCGCAGGTGCGGAAGCGCCCCCTGAACGAGGGTGGCAGCTCGGGATCCTCCGAGGGGAGTAGCACCATCATGCCTCCTCCAAAAGTCCCGACCTCTCGCAGGGGGCGGGGCGGGCGAGGCGGCGCGGTAGTAGCGGCAAGGTCGGCGACTCCATCGCCGATCGGCACGGCGCGGGGGACTGAGGCCTATAAACGGGCAAATGAGGCGGCTGCCGAAAGAATGATGAGGGTGTTGGCGGACATCCCTCCCACCGAAACGGCGGCTGCTGAGCCCGCTGTGGGTGGCGATCCCCCAGCTGCCAATGTGGCCACCCTGCAGGCCGAAAACGCCCGCCTTTCTGGTGAGGTTTCAGGCCTGCAGGAGAAAAACAAGGCCTTACACAAAGAACTGTCGGCGGTGCAGAAGGCGAACCGCGAGTTGGCCAAGCAAATGGCCGACTTGCGGCGCCAGGTCGCACAACTGGCGAGGACTGCGCCGCCGACAAGCGCCGGCCCTGCCGCCGCCCCCACTGTCCCCGTTGCGCCAACTCGCGCTGCGGCGAGTCCCCAGAGGGCCCAGCCGGCCGAAGCGGTCCTGCTGCCCGCAGTGAACGGCGTGCCGGATCAGACCATGCGCGCCATAGTGGATGTTGTGGGCAGAATGCTCGACGCGCGCATGGCGGCTCTGGAGTCAAGACTGCCTCCGGAGCCCCGTCTTCGGCCGCCGCTTGCTGCGGACAGGCCCAAGGCCGCGGTGTCAGCCCCTGATGCGCTACCCTGCCAGGGCGGGCGCGTAGGGAGCTACGCTGCGGCCGTTGCTGGACCGAAGTCCAAAGGGACCGCCGCGAGGAAGAAGGTGGCACCGGCTCCTGCTCAGGCCGGACCTCAGCCGCTGCCGGCAAATGCACCGCCGGAAGCAGCCAACGCAGCCGCGGCCGTGACTGCTGTGCCCGGCCCCTCCGATGCACCTGAAGAAGGTTGGCAGACAGCCGAGCGCAGCCGAAAAAGTCGCGGCCAGAAGAGGAGAGCGGAGGCCAAAAGTGCCGCCAAAGCCTCCGCTCCCAAAGCAGGAGCCGCAAATAAGAGGTCGCGCAGGAGGCTCCGGCCGCCAAAGTCAGCCGCGGTGGTGATCACCGTGCTGCCTGAGGCGGCCGAAAACGGCCTCAGCTATGAGGCCGTCTTACGTCGCGCCCGGCGGGAGCTTGACGTCTCCGATTTAGGAGGCGTTGAAGCCAGGACCCGCAAGGCCCGGACAGGGGCACGGATTCTCGAGTTCCCTGGGGCCGAGGGCGCCAAGACGGCCGATAGTATGGCGGCCAAGTTGAGGGGTCTGTTCGCAGAGGAGGGTGGCGTCAAAATCGCCAGACCCGTAAAGTGCGCAGAACTACGCGTCGCGGGTCTGGACGACTCCGTGACGGTGGATGACATCCGGGAGGCCATCGTCTCGAAAACCGGGTGTCCCGTGGACACCGTCCGAATTGGCGCCATCCGCCCTGGTCCGGGCGGCGTCGGTGCTGCCTGGGTGCAGTGCCCGGTGGAGTCGGCCAAGCAATTGGCCGGCTCAGGCAGGCTCCTCGTGGGCTGGAGCTCGGCGCGGGTGACCGTGCTGGAGTCCCGGCCTGCGAGGTGCTACAAGTGCATGGCGGTCGGACACACTCGGCCGACATGCACCAATTGCTTTGACTGCAGCGATCTCTGCTTCCGCTGCGGTCAACCCGGGCACAAGGCGGCATCCTGCGCCGCCACTCCCCACTGCCCCGCGTGTGCAGCGGGCAATAGGCCCTCCAAGCACCGCATGGGGGGCAGGGAGTGCAGACCCCCGGCTTCGGCCCCAAAGGGACGGAGCGGCCCGACGACCCCGGCCGCTCCCGTCCCTAGCGCGACCCGATCGCCCGCCAGCGTGGAGGAGGTGATGGATACGGCCCACTAATGGCGCCCGAATCCTACCACCTCCTGCAGGCCAACCTCAACCACGCCGCCGAGGCACAGGACGTTTTCCTGCAAGCCATGGCGGAGTGGTTGATCGGTGCAGCCGTAGCCGCGGAGCCGTACGTGGTGCCTGACCGTCCCAATTGGCTGGGCAGCAGTGACGGCTCTGTGGCAATCGTCGCCTCCACGTCGTGGCATTCCCCGCCTTTGTTGCTCAAGGACAGGGGCGATGGGTATGTCGCGGCGGAATGGGGAGAGGTTACGCTATTTGGTGTTTACTTCTCCCCTAACAGGAGCGCGACGGATTTCGGGGCCTTCCTCACCATCCTGGGGGCCTCGATACGGCGACTAGCACCGCGCCAAGTCTTCGTTCTGGGGGACTACAACGCCAAGTCCACGGCGTGGGGGTCCCCCAGGACGAATGCCCGCGGGCGGGCGGTCGAAGAGTGGGCGGCGGCACTGGGCCTCTGTTTGCTGAACAGGGGCTCGGTGCAAACGTGCGTGCGGCAGCAGGGCGGGTCGATAGTGGACTTGTCGTTCGCTAGCCCTAATGTCGCAGCACGTGTGAGGAGCTGGTGCGTCCAGGAGGAGGTTGAGACCCTATCCGATCACCGATACATCCGGATAGAGGTCTCCCGGACCCTCCTGCAGCCCAGCAGGGGTCACACGGCGGACGGAGCTCCCGCGTTTCCGCGGTGGGCTGTGGGTCGATTGGATCGGGACCTGTTGGCCGAGGCAGCCATCGTTCAGTCATGGCTGTCCTCACCGCCCCAGGCGGACGGGGTGGATGCCGAGGCTGGCCGCATCCGCTGTGCGTTAACGCAGATCTGCGATGCGGCCATGCCCCGTGTGCGGCGCCTGCCCCCGAAGAGTGCGGTCCCCTGGTGGTCCCGAGAATTGGCGGACCTTCGGGCCGCGTGCATACGTGCCCGGAGGGCCTACACCCGCAGCCGAGCGCGTCACCGCGACGCTGAGCGGGAGGGCCAGCTGTACGAGGCTTACCGCTGTGCGCGGTCTGCCTTCAGGCTGGCCGTCCGTACCGCCAAGGACGTTAGTCGGCGGGAGATGCTGGACAGTCTCGAGCGTGACCCCTGGGGTCGCCCCTACCTCGCGGCGCTGAATAAGCTCCGCGGGCGGGGCCCCCCCCTCACCGAGACTCTCCAGCCTAGCCTCCTCACCAGAGTTGTCGAGGACCTCTTTCCACGGCGGGCGGAGCACACGCCCCCGGTCATGGCTTCGCCGGACAGCGACCGGGAGGCCGACGATGAAAGTGCTCCGCCCATCACGGAGCCGGAAATGGGGGCGGCGGTGGCGCGTATGCGAGTGAAATCCACCGCCCCCGGGCCCGACGGTATTCCGAACCGTGTGCTGGCCCTGGTCCTCGAACACCTGGGACCACGCCTCAGGGGACTGTTCGACGCTTGTTTGTCGTCCGGACAGTTCCCTGGGTGCTGGAAAGAGGGGAGGCTGGTTCTCCTGCCGAAGCCGGGACGGTCTCCCGAGTCGGCCTCGGCCTACAGGCCCATCGTGCTGCTCGATGATGCGGGCAAGCTGCTGGAGAGGGTGTTGGCTGCCCGCATCGAGCGGCACCTCGTCGGGGACGGGCCCGATTTGTCGGACGCCCAGTTTGGTTTTCGGAGAGGGCGTTCGACGATCGCGGCCCTGCTGCGCCTGAAGGCCGTGGTAGTGGAGGCCGTCACCGGCGGAGGAGTCCTGTTGGCGGTGTCCCTGGACATCGCCAACGCCTTCAACAGTCTGCCATTCAGCTGCATCAGGGAGGGGCTGAGGTATCACGGGGTGCCCGTGTACCTCAGGCGGCTGGTGGCAGACTACTTGGAGGGGCGCAGCGTCCTCTACGTTGACCGAGTAGGGGACGTTGTGCGAACGCCCATGACGTGCGGTGTCCCGCAGGGGTCGGTTCTGGGTCCGACCCTGTGGAACATCGGCTACGACTGGGCGTTGAGAGGAAGCCTCCCACCCGGGCTGGGCGTAATTTGCTACGCCGACGATACACTCGTCACAGCCCGGGGTGGGACGCTAGAGGAGGCGGCACGCCTGGCAACTCTCGGCACCGAGGAGATTGTCAGGCGGATCGAAGCGCTGGGGTTGAGGGTAGCCCTGGAAAAGACGGAGGCCCTTCTGTTCCATGGCCTCCGTACCGCCGGGCCTCCCGCCGGCGCTTCGATCACCGTGAAGTCGGTCACCATCAGCATCCAGGCCCACATGAAGTACTTGGGCCTGATGCTCGACGGGCATTTTTGGTTCCGGGAGCATCTCCATCGACTAGTTCCCCGGCTTGTCGGCGCGGCGTCCGCCCTTTCGCGGCTGATGCCGAATGTGGGCGGACCCAGTGCTACGTGCCGACAGCTGTACGTGGGGGTGATCCGGTCGATGGCCCTGTACGGCGCACCGGTGTGGGCGGGGTCCCTGACCGTCCGTCTTAGGGCCCTCCTGTGGCGACCACAGAGGGTCATGGCGATCAGGGCCGTACGCGGTTACCGCACGGTGGCGACGGAGGCAGCGTGCCTCCTGGCCGGAACCCCCCCGTGGGACCTGGAGGCGGAGATGCTCGCCGACATTTATCGGCGGGTGTCGGAGAAGCGCGCCCGCGGCGGCATGGTCTCCATCACAGAGATCACCGCCTGGCGGGTCGACGCCCGCCGAGAAGTCATTGCCCGTTGGGCAGTCCGGCTGGAGAGTCCTCGGTATGGTGTTAGGACCGTCGAGGCCCTCCAGCCGGTGCTGATGGAGTGGTTGGAGCGGACGCACGGGGTGCTTTCCTTCCGACTGGTGCAGGTGCTGACGGGGCACGGTTGCTTCGGGAAGTACCTGCACAAGATTGTCAGGAGGGAGAGCACACCGTCCTGCCACCACTGCAGTTGCGACGAGGACACGGCGCAGCACACGCTCGAGGAGTGTGCTGCATGGGAGGAGGATCGCCGTGAACTCGTCGCAATTATCGGTGCCGACCTGGCGCTGCCGACCATCGCCAGGGAGATGCTCGTCAGCGTCAGGAACTGGGACGCGGTCGCCGCCTTCTGTGAGGCCGTTATCTCACGGAAGGAGGCGGCGGATCGTGTGCGAGTAGAGCTTCTATTCGGCGACACGTTCCGCCGCCGGCGACTCGGGCGGCGCAGGCGCGAGTATCTGCGCCTAATGCCGCCCTAGCCGAGGCCGCGGGTGATCGGACCGGGGAATTGTCCATCACCCGCAGAGAGGCTAACCGCGCGACGGCGACCGACGTCCCAGGTCGAGAGGTTACCCGAAAGGGTATTCCGTCGGGCCGACCACTGACGACAAGTGACATCTGCTCCGGTGGTCGGCCCAACAACGAGGTGACGTGGGTAAGGGTGGGTTATGGGCCCGCGCGCCGTCCTTTCATCGCCCCGGACGGACAGGACCGCGCGTGCGCTTACCATAGCCCACCCAAAAAAAAAAAAAAAAAAAAAAAAAAAAAATACCAATCAGTCTGACAATTTCTTTCTTATTGTGGAGGAGGCTCAAGCCCAGCAGTGGGACGTATATAAGCCGAAATGATGATGATGATGAAATACGCAGGCAGTACGCATTTGAAATAAAACTTATTATCGTCATCATCCCGCCCTTATCCAAACTACTTTTTAGTCGACTCAACAGGTATATTCTATTTTTTCATATTGCATATTGCAAATATTATTGGTAATAGTTTTATGACAGGTCGCTTGCCTGATATCAACTCTACTTAAACATGTATATAATTGATGACCAGATGGCATCAGATGGCGAAGGCCCTGTTTTATATAAAGCTCTATCCTTTTTTACGACATCCAAGAGCAATTCATGGGTTGGTTGTATTCGTAGCCCCTACCATACAGCACCTCATTAAATGAATAAGAAAATGAAGATAAAATTATGGTAAGTTATTTGAACATAATTCAGCTTTTCCTCGTATACTACCTGATGTAAGTCTCTCCCTGAAGATGGCGCGATCATTTTTGCGAGAGCTATTGCCACGATCTTAATGATTGTCTGGTGATTACTGAGCAGACTAAATAGATTGAGCGTGGTAAATAGGTCAATTTTCTTCCCATTGAGGAGAAGGCTCGAGTCCAACAGTAGGACGTATAGAAGCTGGATTCCCATTGAGGAGGATCAGATGATGATAATATTCTTGATATTGCAGTTCAAGTAGTTTTCATTGGTATCAAGATCTTATTCACTACACTGAAGATATTAATGTTATTATATTTCTTTATGTTTTGGTATATTATTATGAGAAGAAAGGATTAGCTAACGGGCATTCATTATATCTTATTATTATAGTTTGACTGAAACAAAATTTCATATAGAATGATTGGAAAATGTGAATGATTTTTCATATTTTTTATCGTTCATTATTATCGTAGCATCTCTTGCAGCAAGTTGGATCGCTTTATTGGAATAGTATCATGTCTAGATTGGCTGCTCAGCTTCAGTATCTAGAGCAAATTGAGCTCATTGTGAGCGAGTAAGCGAGTTTTTCTAGTTACTCTAATCGGATAATCTATATAAAGCGGATTGATGGTGCCTATTTAAATGAATCTGTAACTCGCTAGCTTTGACGATTTATTTTATTTAGTAAAAAAATCTTGCCTCAGGCATTTTATAGATGAAAACATTGATAGAAGTTATATCACACCAATATTTTATTGTAATTTCTTAGGATTTGTGGTTTTTATTTCTTTCGATCCAAACGATTAATACAGAAGTAATTAGAAATAGTTGAATTTTATTAAATGAATATACAAAATATTCTACTAATTTATTATCCATCCACATATATATCCTTACTTTTGAATAGAAGCTGCCTTTAGATAAAGGAAATTAGACTAATATATGACGTTTATGAGGCGGATCAATATAAATTTTGTTTGCAATCTTCCTAAATTTGGGTAAAAATCCTAATTAATTTTTATCTTTTTTATTCCAAAATCATTCGTAATTATTGTCACGTTTTCCGTGTGGTGACGAAGTAAGAATACTATTAGCCCATGGGCGTCGTAAAAGTCGATTAAGGGTTATGATACGCATATAATATATATGCAGGGCAAGGGAAACTCAAAATTAATCCCTATATCACGACGTATATACCAGCGTAGTATAGTAGATCAATTTCCTTCCCTTTGCAGAGGAGGCTTGAACCAAGCAGTAGGACGTATATAAGTTGTGATGATGATTGTCACGTTACCACTCGAGAACCTTTCTTCCCCAGTGGTGGTCGGTTCGTCGAGCGATGTGGCCTGCCCATTGCCACTTAAGCGTGCTAATTCTTCGTGCCATGTCGGTTACACCCGTTCTTTTGTAGATTGCCGTATTTCGTTTTCTGTCTTGCAGAGAAATCCCGACCATAGCACGCTGAGCGATTTTGAACTTCGTTATGGGGCCTACATTTAGGGATCATGTTTTAATTATTAATTTACAAATTTTAATTTACGATCAAACAATTTTAATATAAAAAAATAACAACTGTTTGTTCATAGTTATAAGTTTTCACTCTTGGTAGCAATCCTTATGACTGCTTTGGTTTTTTTTCATAAGTACGACAAGTATAGGAACGTGACGTTGACCTCGTTTATGTTTATCTTCATCGTACTTGATTTTTAATATGAGTGTGTAGCTAATGCTTCAGTTAGTACTGGGTGGCGCAAAAGTAATGACCCTATTTGGTTCAGCTACAACTTTTTTTCTAAATTAGAAAACGAGAATTAATTTTTATATATGTATATTTATGCCATGAAATTTCGTCGCATTAGGATTTGAAAATGATGTCTCTTAAATGGTGACCTCTAGAGTTGATGCAAAGTTGAGCCCTATTTATGACATTCTTCATAACTTTCCGCAACACTTCCTGCGATATGTTCTGTATTTCTTGATGAATGTTTTCTTTTAGGGCTGCAAGAGTCTGTGGCTTGTTCACATACACCAGAGATTTCAAATAACCGCAAAGAAAGAAATCTGGACAGGTCAGATTGGGTGATCTTGCAGGCCAAGGAAAATCGCCAAAACGAGAGATAACACGGTCTGGAAAAGCGTCCCTCAATAAGTCCATAGTGACGCGCGCGGTGCCGTGGCACCGTCTTGTTGAAACCAGATATGCTCCAGCCCCAGTTCATCCAAACTGGGTATCAAGAACTCACGTAACATGGTTCGATAGCGTTCGCCAGTGACAGTTATCGCATTGCCTGCCGCGTCTTCGAAAAAATATGGTCCGATCACTTTTTCAGCACAGACGCCACACCATACAGTAACTTTTAGTGGGTGCAAAGGTGTTTCTTGAATAATGCGCGGATTTTCAGTGCCCCAGAAGCGTGTATTCTGCTTATTGACATGCCCCGAGAGATGGAAATGCGCTTCGTCACTCATAACCAATTTTGAAAAAAAATCATCCTCTTCAAGGTTGAGGTTTATGACGCGCTGGCTGTACTCTAGACGAGCTCGGTGGTCAGTAGACAGCAGCTGATGAGTCATCTGAGTTTTATACGGAAACATCTTCAAGTCTTTGATTAAAATACGCTGCAGAGTCAGTCTGGAAATGCCCAATTGCGTGGCACGTCGCCTCGTTGATGTTTCTGGACACTCTTCCACATCTTCACGCACAGCATCGATGTTTTCGGCTGAACGGCCTGTTCTTGGTCTGCCAGACTTAGGTCTATCCAATGTTGAGCCAGTTGCTTCGAGGCGTGTGGGAAAGCGTCGAATTGTGCGACCAATCGGTGCCGGACGGTGGGGAAATCGTCGACGAAATTCACGTTGTGTTCTTATCACTGATGAATTATTCCGTAAAAACATTGACATGATTATTCCACGTTCTTGCGGAGTAAAACGATCCATGTTTATTTTTAATGAATTTTACATTTGTTTTTTACAAAATTATCAATATCAGAATGACAGGAGAGGTCATTTAAAAAAAATATAAGTAATTTCTATAGTGCTATTACTTTTGCGCCACCCGTTAGTTCTTTTCCTGTGGTACTAAACGTAAATATTAGGTTTTAAATTTGAAACTGTAATAATTATTCGACAATAAGATCACAATTAAAAATTATAACTCGTTAATACAAAACTCCGCCGTTGCCGGTCCCAAGCCCGGATGAAAAAGGAGGAGGGTTGGTCAGGAGGGACCATACCTACCGTAAAAGGTCAACGCCGAGTCTCAGGCGGCGGTAACTAGCCTGACTACACCATGGCCACCCAGCGCACATGAAGCGGTACCTAGAGACCGTGAGGGCTAAATACCCTCTTAAAGTCTAACGCAGAAGGACGTGGGAACCCACTGCGATGTTTTTTCCCAAGAAAACCCCTAATACAATGGAAAGTGATATATCAGAGTGCATTTTGTTGGACGATCCGATTAACGCCCGGCGCCACCCGGTACCCGGGCCGGATGGTGTGAAATTGGTTACCGAAGCTTCGAAAGAAGAAAATCACCCAAATAATAAGTTCTCAATACCCATAACAAAACGTATTGGTGCCTGGAATGTAAGAGGATTGCTTAAGCCAGGCAAGTTAACAATCATAGAAAAAGAGATGGAGTGTCACAGCCTCAGCGTGCTTGGAGTGAGCGAGACACACATGCGTGGAAGCGGCCACTTCCAGACCTCATTGGGCTACACCATGTACTTCTCTGGAGCTACCGACTCAAGCTTGAATGGTGTGGCAATAATACTGCCAGCAAAATTAAATAAATTCGTTCTAGGTTACAATCCCGTATCTGACAGAATAATAACTTTAAAGCTGAACACCAAGCCTAACATACTAAACATCGTGCAAATCTACGCACTTACTGCACAGAGTTCGGAAGAAGATATCGAAGATTTCTATGGCAAGCTAGATGAGACTTTAGATACCATACCTAACCGCGAGATCACCTTAATTCTTGGAGATTTTAATGCAAAAGTGGGCAATTCTCATACTGAATGTGGTCGACATTAGAGAAAATGTGGGCAAGTTCGGACTCGGAGTAAAAAATGAACGAGATGAAAGACTCGTGGACTTTTGCGTAAACAAACGTTTCACCATTTTGAATACCTGTTTCCAACACCACCCACGACGACTCTACACGTGGAAATCTCCTGGTGACCGATTCAGAAATCAGATCGATTTTATCCTGCTGAACACCCGCTGGCAATCATCAGCATCTAACGTTAAGACCTTTCCTGGAGCTGACTGCGGGTCTGATTATAATCTGCTGGTGGTATACTTTGCTGTCAGGTTCAAAGCGCCCCGTAAACGTCCTTTATCCAAGCCTAGAGAACTAGAGCCGTCACAGACATCAGCGTTTCGGACAATAGTGGAAACAAAATTGGCAGAAGTTCCCACAGACCTCTTGGATCCCGATTCACACTGGGAACAATTTAAAACCATGGTCTCTAACGCCTTAATTGATGTTGATGGCTCAGTTGGTACAAGTAGCGATACCAAGCGGACTTTCTGGATCTCTGACCGTACATGGGAGCTTGTCAAACATAGGAAAGAACTGAGAATGATGGGCTTACAAGATGCCGAAGACGTTTCCACGTACTCTAAACTCTGCAAATCCAGAGATAGGTGTTGCATTGAGGACAAAACGAATCTTATAGAGAGCACTTGTAGCGAAATTGAGCGTCATTCCTTGAAATTTCAGACTGCTGATTTGTTCAAGATGGTACGGCTGCTTGCTAGTAAATTTAAAGCTAAATCTTGGGCAATTGAAGACAAAAATGGTCATATCGTCTGCGAGTTGGACAATATTGTGGAAGTGTGGCGCTGTTATTGTGAACAACTGTACGAAGATACTTCAGCTTCACCGTCGCTACCACAACCTGATTGGAGAGAAGTTGATCGCGAACCAGATATTCTTCGCTCTGAAATCATCGCCGCAATAGCCTCACTGAATTCCAGGAAAGCACCAGGGCCTGATTCTATAACGGCCGAGATTCTCAAATCCCTTGGCGAGTCAGGCATAGACGCGTTGCATAGCATCTGTAACAAGGTTTGGTTTACTGGCGTATGGCCAAGAGATTGGACGGAATCCATAATTGTCCCTCTTCACAAGAAAGGTTCGACGAAGGTATATAGAAATTACCGTACCCTAGCCCTTGTCTCTCACGCCAGCAAAATTCTGCTCCAAGTCCTCAACAGTAGGATTCGATACTATGTGGACTGGCAGATTCCGCAAGAACAAGCTGGGTTCGTGAAGGGTAAAGGTACGAGAGAACAAATCCTAAATCTAAGGCAGCTAATAGAGAAGGCCAACGAATTCAACACTCCAATCATCATGTGTTTTATTGACTACAGCAAAGATTTCGACTGTGTCAATTGGAAATGCCTCTGGAAAGTACTGCAAGAATTGGGAGTCCCCAAACATCTTGTTGGGCTTATTGAAAACCTTTATTGCAACAGCAAAGGTGTGATTAGAGTGGACCAGACGCTTTCGAATCCCTTCAATTTCGGGAAAGGGGTTCGTCAGGGGTGTATTTTGTCGCCCATTCTCTTCAACGCTTACGGAGAATATATCATGAGGCGCACGTGCGACGAATGGGAAGGAGGAGTGAGCATCGGCGGGATGAAAGTCACTAATCTCCGCAACGCTGATGACACTACTCACTTAGCCGCAAACGAACAGGAGATGATCGCCTTCTTGAGGAGAATGGAGACCATAAGCGAAAAACTAGGTCTCTCTATAAATAGATCCAAGACAAAGCTCATGGTTGTCGACCGTGCGAAAAAGTTGGAGCCCATCGGAACTTTAGACGTGGATATAGTTGACAACTTCATATACCTGAGTTCCAACATCAGCAACAACGGTTCATGTGAAATGGACGTGCGTAGGCGAATAGGTATTGCTAAGAGTGCTATGTCTCAACTCGATAAGATCTGGAGGAATCGGAAAATCACACTGAAGACGAAAATGAAACTTGTCCGCTCCTTGGTGATCTCGATTTTCCCCTACGGCGTTGAGACATGGACACTGAGAGCAGCTGACCGAAACCGCATTGCCGCCTTTGAGATGTGGTGCTGGAGGAAAATGTTGCGTATACCTTGGACTGCACATAGGACCAACTCATCAATTCTCGAACAGATTAAAATCAAGTCCAGGCTATCAACAACTTGCCTTAAGAGGATACTCGAGTACTTTGGCCATATAGCAAGAAAGGAAGATGCAAATCTGGAAAAGCTAATGGTCACAGGAAAGATAGAAGGAAAGAGGCCCCGTGGTCGTAGCCCGATGCGTTGGTCAGACCAGATCCGCACCGCTCTTAAGACTCCAATGCATGAGGCTTTACGGATAGCTACCAACAGGTCCAAATGGCGCTCCATCGTACAAGATCGCATCCTAAAGGACAAGGGTCACGACCCCCAGTAATAGGGAAAACGAATCAAGGAGGAGGAATACAAAAGCACGAAACGATATTTTTTCCTATAATTCTTACTATTATCATCATCACAGCTCATATCCTTTACTCTGCGATGAAAGGGAAATTGACTTACTACACCACGCTGGTCAGATAGATTAGTATAGAGTTTCATTTCGGGATTTCCTTCTCATGCATAGATGTTATCTGCTTTAATTGCTTAGTCGTGCCTACCGATACCGGTTAAGCAACTGGGGGTGAATTGTACTCCGTCACCATACTGCAAATTATGTACTAATTTTACTATATAGGTGATATAATAACAGTAACTAACACAATTATAAAATATATCTATTGTTGTGATTTTTTTTTAGTCTAGCGGAAGGCATGAGATTGCATCTCGTGAAATTATTGCGTATTAATACAAAATTAGTTACTAATATTGTTCAATATTGAATATGTTCAAGTATGTTCTCTTAATGCGTGATTACAAAGATATGCGATTATTGTTAAATCTTTCTGGTTTTCTTTGACCACTTGAAAAGTCTCTGAAAGTTAAAAATGTTATACAATAAATTAATAATAAAATTAATCTTTTTTAATAATTTATCGATCAACGGACAACCGCTGAGAAAGAAAGGTACTCGAATGACGACTATGTATCGACGTAGTGTAGGATGACTCAGGTGGACGGACTAACTGGTAAAAATTCCTGGATGCCTTTGGATACAAACGGCACAGGACCGCATTTTGAGGTGAAATTCGAGCAATGGTAGGCATCGAATATTGGACGGATTGGATAGCAAAAGACTAAATGATGATGATGAATCATTCATTGGTTGCTTAGCTTATAAAATAAAGAGCATCTACAAAAATAACTAAATATTAAATCACTGGCGAGGTTCGTGCTTGCTTTCCATATATTCTTTCTCTTGAATTATTCGGCTAAAGGATTACCACCTTTCCTACCTTTATCACGAGTTGCGAATATAAAGCCCTTTAATTAATTACGAATTGAATATTATCTTTGTATTGATACGTGACGCAGAAACTTTGTACACCTCTTTACAAAAAAATACGATGATGAACAAGTATGAAATTTGGCACAGTTGAAGAATATACTAAGGCAAAGAGAAAAAACTAAAATTTTATATAATAATGCATTAGAAATTCATTAAATTAATAAATAAAAGCATGACGCACTTTACCATGCAATTACACATATAAATTTATGCACTTTTGTTTACAAATTTATGCACTTGTGTGTGTATGTATCTATATCGATACATACACACTTTATTTTAATATAGGAAAAAGTATTTAATACTAACAAAATGGCATATATGGATGTAGCCACAAATTTCTAAGCGTAATGATACATCACTCAAATTTAGATTCGTGAACAGTAATAGCCAGCTATATTTTCTGGAGATTTGAATAAATTCTACGGCTCACAAAACGTGATATAAATTATTATAACGGTTCAGGCCCTATTATATAGGGCAAATGCTTGTAGTTCAGATTATAACGTACCTTTTCTATATATAAAATTACGGATTAAAAGTGTTTATATATAAATCTGCGAAAAGTATTAAGGCATTTATTATATCCATTTCGCTAAAAGATTCCATAACAATTTCTACGTATAAGGCAAAAAGTTATATAATTTGATTTGATAACTTTTCTCGTTTAAATACCATATAATACAAATTGTCGTGTTATTGATATTTTATATATATATTGACGGCACAGATGGCGTAGTGGTTAAGATACCGACCTACAGTGCCAGTGTCGTGGTTTCAAATCCCAGGCAGGACAAACACTTTGTGTAATCCACAAATTATTGTTCTGAGTCAGATTATAATTTGTGTTCGTTAGTTATATGTTTGTAATTCCTCCGCAATACGGCTGTATTTCTAAAAATGATATCTGTAACAGCATTTACTCATTCTTCAACTCCTATTTTGATTATTATCTTGGCTCATATACGTTCCACTGTTGGTTTCGACCTAATTCTGGGAGAGGAATTCATCTACTGTATCGCGCTGGCCCAACGGGTTGGTATAGGGTTTTATTTCTAGTTTTCCTCTTCTTGCACTGTATTGTTACCTGTTTGTGTCCCTCACGAGCACCCATGGGTAAGAACGGGTGTGGTGAATTGTATTCTTACTCCGTCACCACATCTTTATCTTCTATCTTTTACTCGTTCAAAATATCTTCTTTACTTTCTACTCGTTCAAAATACAGTCTTTGCTGAAATCCTGTATTTCAAAAATTTTGAAGAAAAGTAAAAGTTTAAAATCTAATACTGAATTCGTCGTAACCAATTACGCAAATTTTCTGGTTATTTGTACCATGACAAGCATATTTTTGTTCATCTACGTTTGAATACATAGTTGAATAGACTACTGCATGCCTTTATGAGAAGCAGAAATGTGTCCAAAGAGGCAACCTAGCATAAATGTAGTAATGAGAGTTATGCGGGGTGTATATTTCAAAGAATGAATTGGCTGTAGCAGCGCTGTACTGCGTTGAGTAAAATAGTGACGTGACAAAAATACCTTAATGTGGTGTAAATATGATAAAATAATAATATAATAATTATGAGTAGGAGGATTACAATGAGTGAATCACAGAGTAGGTTTTTGTGTTAAATTGAAGATGTTTAAAATAAAACTATTTCTACGGACCCTAGTAGAAGCCTATTTTTTTTACGGCGCTTGACCTCTTCATCATTTTCATCATCATCATTTCAGCCTATTGCCGTCCACTGCTGGACGTAGGCCTCCCTCATATTGCGCCACAATGTGCGGTCCTGTGCCGCCTGCATCCAACGACGCCCAGCAACTTTCACTAGGTCGTCGGTCCGCCTAGTGGGGGGGCGTCCTACACTGCGTCGTCCGATGCGACCTCTTAACCCGCCATATTTCCTCCATTTGACATTGAGCCAATCACTAGTACCGAATTCTTGACGTTTGTGACCAGCCCAAGTATTAAAGTATACCCTACCAGTAATTCTATGAAGATCGAGGGAGGTCTGTCAAGATGGAGGCACACAGACGTGAATCTATGTACCAGACTTCGTCTCACTCGCAATGGCAATGCCACATTAAATATGATACTTGAAACATTTAAGTTTTGACAGAGTAGGAATACCATTCGTTATCCTCTAACTTATCTCTCTCTATGGGTGTTGTAAAAGACGCTTAATGAATACAATGTGCATAACACATCTGTACAAGAGATAGAAAATTGAAATAAAACCTGATACTAAACCGTTTGAACAGCGTGGTAGCTCAATTTTCCAATTGTGGAGGAGGCTCAAGCCCAGCAGTGGCACATATATTATATGAGCTGAGGTGATAGTAAGGAATTTAGCGATTAAATAATTACTTGTATATTTATGGTTGAGGTCATAATTTTTAATATCTCGCTGTTTAGTATTTATTGCACGGAAAAAGAAAATAAAAAGGTATAATTATAATTTTCTATTCTTTTTAGCTAGGTAATAGCAAGTGTCGCCTAAAATTATGTTGTCAATTGTACAGAAAATTAAATTTGGAAATATACCGATAGCAGCGCTACCTACGGGCTTCTATTATATTTTCAAACCATTCAGAGATTTATTCAAATATATGCATTAAATTTCATCCCAATTCGTCCAGCCGTTTAGGAAGAGTGACAAACAGGTACAGACGGATTACATAAAAATACGTTATACTACGTTATACTACCATTATATATTGCATTTTTGGATATGTGCTTTGGCTTAAGCCAATGACAGAGAAAATAACCCATACAGCCATAGCCATATAATATATTGAAATAGAATTCTCTTCCTCTTAATGATGAATGATGTTATATGCGTACATCTCTTAGTCGCACTTTACGAGACCCACGGGAAAGAAAATATAGTGAGTTATATTATAATTCTTACGCTGTCACGGCACAAATAAAGGATCAATTCAACAGTCAAACATGCGTTGAAATAATGTTATTATTACAGTGAATACATATACAATAATACAAGAATTCAAATCACTGACTTCATTAAGTAAGCGAAATAATTACTTAACCATTCTCTATAAAAATGTGTGGCGATTAATTTAGTTTCACTCCATCGTAGCTAGCGAGCGGTCGTCTACGCTGTAGCTACGCTACGCCGCGGGAACAATCGAAGTATCGCGTGATAAGTTAGTTCGTTGGTGAAACCAACCATAATTCATTCACCATTATGAAATAATTTAAAGTGAAGTATTATATGTATTAGTTAAATTCAGTGTATTTAAAACGACTCAGTGTTTATATACATTAGAAGGGCAGTGAATGAATAATGTACAGAGTAACCTAGTTCTGCTTCGTCATACAGGGGTGGTAAGTAATGACTCCTATTATTAGTATTAGAATAAGTGATTGGGATTACATTGAATAATTAGATACTAAGTTTACTGTAACATTTATTTTTTTGATACAAACAAAAATATTATTATACGCGAAAAAATAGTTAATGTGCAAAATGAATATCTATTTATAATATATTTCGACTGTACAGATAGATTAATGGTCCAATTAGCATTTTAATTAAGCTTTAGGTGCTCGATTTCCATGCAAAATAATTCTTTTGTGCTATCTATAAATAATCACCTTTGTGGTAAACTCAGGGCATTGTTAGCCAACTTCTACATAATTGAGAAACGAGTGCCTTACAAAATTAAACTCATGTTATACCATGCACTAACAGAATCAACTATCAATTATGGGATTACAAGCTATGGTAGAACGTTCAAAACTTGCCTAGATGAAATTTATAATCTACAACTACGTATTTTGAAGTGAATTGTGCCATCTATACCAATAAATAAAATTGGAATGTCTGTTTGTAATGTCAAAATAATGGGCTTTTTTCATGCTCACACGGTTATTTGCACGACACCTATGCCTAAAATAGCAATTAAAATATTTTGTCTGTCTGTCTGTTTGTTCTGGGTAATCTTCAAAACGGCTGGACCGATTTCAAAAATTCTTTCACCAATGGGAAGCTATAATATCAGGGCGTAAACTAGGCTATATTTTATCCCGGTAATGCCACGGGAATCACGCGGGTAAAACGACTATAACCTATAATCTATAACCGAAGCGAAGCGACGGCGGGTTGCTAGTCTAAAATAAAACTTCAATACAAAGATAACGCTGCTAAGCTTTTTTATTATTGTAAAGTTCTACCCATTTATACAAAAGTCACATATAGTATACTAACGGAACAATTTTTTAATACTCGTATACACCTCACATAGAATTCAGACACGACAGCAAACAAATAAAAATCTCGAAATTATAAAAGCCTCTAATTACTATGGTAAAAGAACTATGCCGTACTTAATCCCTAGAATAATAGATCAACTTGACGAAACTTTAAGAAACAGCATCACAGAAGGAAATATAAAACCGAAATTGAAAACATACTTTTTAAGCAGCCTGGTAGCTCATACACTTTACAACATTTACTCGCTTTTCTACACTTACCCTCATTGTCGCAATAATAAGTGTAATGGCCTGGCAGAGTGGCTCAAATCTTAAACATTAAATGTAGATAGGTTATTTAATTACGATTGAGTGGTTTGTTTTTCTTTAAATGATTGTTGATGGTTCGATAAAGCAGAATATTATTGCAATCTGGACAAATCTTAGTGATTTTTAGATTGTAAGCAAACAGTTGTCATTTTTGTATTATCGATAATAGTAATAAATAAAAAAAAATATTATGGATCGAGGATATTTTTTGCCTTAGATGTATGCATGCAATGTTATTGATGACAAAACGATTTGCTGCTCTTACTCCGTGGTATTTTATTTTAAATATAAAAAAAAACAGAAATATTAAGAGTGATACATATATAATAACTAAGGTTAAAATTATTATCATCATCACAGCCCACATACGTCGCACTGTTGAGTTCGAGCCTCCTCCACGATTGGAGGGAATTTGACCTACTATACCATGCTGATCAGACATGATGGTATAGGGTTTCATTTCGAGTTTTCCTTCTCTTGCACAGATGAATATGTGTATATTATATCCCTTAGTCGTCTTTTATGACATCCACGGGCAAGATGTGGAGTGATGAATGGAATTTCTACTCCTTTATATTCTTAGATATTAGCCATTTATAGGTTACAATATTTAGATTAATATATTTTAAGTAATATTTTCATCACCATCATTTCAGATCATATACTCCTCACTATTGGGTTCAGGGCTCCTCCTACTACAGGATGTAAATTGCTCTATTCTATACCACGCTGATCAAATGTGTTAGCAATATTAGCATAGGATTTTATGTTAAGCTTTACTGCTCTTTCAACGATGTCATCCGAATTTTATATCTCTTAGTCGTCTTTTACAACACCCACGTATAAGACAGGCAGTGAATTGTATTTTTACTTCTTCACTACAAGGAAAGTATAACATATTTTAATTTAAAGTAAATAAAATACACTTAACAGATTATTGAGTACCAGATCATTAATAAACTCATTTGCAAAAAAAACGGGCGGTTTTGATTTTCATTCATATTTAAAAAGATACAATACCAAAAGGGTTTCAATCGTTTGTACGCGTTACTGGCCGGTTTTAAAAATGCTGTGGTATTTAAAAAAGTACGTTCTAAATTCAATTTTTCATTTGATGTTCATTTT
Source organism: Lymantria dispar (assembly GCA_032191425.1). Taxonomy (NCBI): domain Eukaryota; kingdom Metazoa; phylum Arthropoda; class Insecta; order Lepidoptera; family Erebidae; genus Lymantria; species Lymantria dispar. Next base: position 12,851,508 of record CM063449.1, on the reverse strand, counting down.
TACAGAAAACCCCTTTTTATCCTACATTTTTGGCGCGAAGTTCCAGAAGTTAACATCGACTTTCATAACTTTTATTCAATTTTTATCGATTAATTTCATATCCTTGACTGTCAAAGCTTTATTTAATGCTGTTTGGCTGTATCAAAAATGGTAGATAAAGTGGTAAAAGCTACCAAAATTATCGCGCTGCTTGAAGAGGGTTGCAGCCAATGTTTCGTGGCTAGGAGGCTAAATGTTAGTCGCTCGACAGTCCAAAGGACCTGGCAGCGATATCAGGAGACTGGTTCCGTCGAGAGAAGGCCTGGTTCTGGAAGAAAACCATGTACCCAACCACGGGATGATCGTTTTCTTGTGAGTCGCGCATTGAGAAATCGCAAATCTTCGTATGTGGATCTTAAGAACAACCTCCAAGAAGTAAGAAATGTGCATATTAGTCTATGGACGGTCAGGAGGAGGCTTCTCGCTGCCAATATACGCAGTCACCGCCCGGCCCGCGGCCCCAAATTACTCCGTGAGCACAGAGTTCACAGGCTTAGGTTCGCTAGAAATTGTGAATCATGGACTCAAGACCATTGGAATAGGGTTTTGTTCTCTGATGAAGCCAGGATATCTCTGTTCGGTGAAGATCGACGTCGGCGAGTGCTAAGAAGACAAGGAGAACGCTTTGCAGAGGCATGTTTCGAAGAAATCACACCTTATGGTGGGGGCTCTGTTATGTTTTGGGCAGGAATAAATTAAATGGATCGTACAGAGTTAGTCTTCATTGAAAACGGCTCACTGACTGGGCATCGATACATAACGGAAGTTCTAATTTCTCATGCACAACCCGCATTGGCCGCTCTAGGTGAAGACTCGATTTTTATGGACGACAATGCTCGCGCCCACCGATCCCGCGATGTTAATGCGTATGTGCAAGAGGTCGGCATTCGTCGTTTGGATTGGCCAGCTCGAAGTCCCGACCTCAATCCCATAGAGCATGTCTGGGACGTTCTGAAACGGCGTGTGAGATCAGTACACCCGGCTCCGCAGACCATCAGAGAGCTGAAGAATGTGATTACTGCGGAGTGGGAACGTATTCCGCAAGCAAGTATCCGGGATATAATCGCTAGCATGCCCAGACGAATTCAAGCTGTGATTTTAGCTAGAGGGGGTCACACTCGATACTAAACATTTATCTGCTTTTACTTTATTAAAGAAAAACAAACAAAAAAACTTTTTTATTTTTACTTCATGAGCATATGCACTACTAGCGAATATACACTACTAGCGAGGTTTAGCATTATTTCCCATAAATTGTATCTAAATTTTATGAAATACTGATGAAAACGATTATTTTCTTATTAATTTAGCAAATTGTGTGGATAAAACTACCTATAATTATCAAACAAAGAAATATTAACATTTGAAATGGTTCATTGCTTAGGTGCCCGTTTTTTTTGCAAATGAGTGTAGTATAAGTAGGATTTAAGAACTATAGATTTTTATTTCCAGCATAATACACTCCATCATTGGTCACGGGTCTCCTTCTAAATGGAAGGGTTTACTATACAAACTCACTAAGCGGGTCAGCGATTATTATAGTAATTTTATTTGTATAAGTCTTCTATTTGTCTGTTACGATGTATGTTGTACTTTTATTAGAATCATGCATTAGTGTTAGGGCTTCCAATGACGCAATACCGGGATCCCGGTATTGCGGGATCCCGCACCAATTTCCAATCCCGCATGATGCGGGATTACGGGCGCGGGATCCGCGGGATTTGCGGGATTGAAAAAAAGCGTGCATGCAAGCTCAAACCTAATAAACTCTCAAACTCAAACAGTAACATATCCTATATAAATCTGCAGTTTAAAAATGTGTTTGACTTTTTAATTTTCTTTGTGTAATTTTTGAAGAAGATTTGTTTTGATTTGTTTTTTATTCAGCATTTGTTACTGGTTTTTATGAAGAAAAAAAACGGTGTAATTTGATTGATCTCATTCTAGTAGTAATACTTAAATAAGTATGAAGTTAGTTGATACTTCATAGGGTTTTTGTCATATATAAACGGAGTAATATCACTCACCTTATATTAATAGCAATCTATACATATAATAAAACTGTAGAGGTCGAAAATCTGTACATTGAAAAAAAACGCTGAAATCCGAGTCAGGGGGGTGTTAGAAGTGAAATAGAACACATCCAGATTGTTACGTCCAGACGTTTAAAGTTAAGCGACCGATCCCGAGGGCACCCCCTGTGGGGTACGAACCTCGGTTCGGGGGGTCGCTGGCAAAGTGGGCACTCCCACGTTTATGATTTGAACGCGACACGCTTTCCGTCCCCGGTGGCGGGGGCGGAATCGTGGATATTTATTTGTTAGGGCCTCGCGGGTTGTGTACGCCTCCGTCTGGGCGAGTGTAATACTATCGTCAGGTTCGTATAAAATTAGTCGCAGTTGTTTGATCGCGGCAATCACCCCCTGATAATAGCACCTCCCTTATATACCAGATTGGCAAACTATTAAATGACTTGACGACATCTAAATACACCGCCAACAGCACCTCTTCACCAGTGAGCGCCTTAATGACAACGAGCCACATACATAGAAAGGCTGCAATTGTCTGCCAGAAAGAGTTGGTTTGATCGAGACAACCTCGCTAACGTGCTGGCTGATGCGGGCAATCAAGATTCTCTACACTAGCTTGCCATCCAGAGCAACACGGTGGGCGTGTAGAACCCTGAACACACTACATAGTTATCTGTGATTGCCCCTGCCACATATGATTTCTATGCGGATGAAGTCGCGGGCAAAAGCTAGTACTTTAATAAATGTGTAGTTAGTTGATTAATTCATTAATTTTTGTTACAAATAAACGGTGTAATTTGATTGATCTCATATTAATAGTAATATGTACGTAAATAAATGTGGAGTTGATTAATTCACTGTTTTATTTGCTTTATATAAATGTCAATATGCAATATTTATTAATATAATCAAATTTCAATATGCGGGATCCCGCAAATACCGAGATCCCGCGGGATTGAAAATTCGTAATCCCGCAAATACCGGGATTGAATTCAGGCTGCGGGATTGGAAGCACTAATCAGTGTGTCGATATATCCTATTGGACATATGCTTTTTCAAATGATGACTACGTTATAACCGCCATATTTGATGAACAGGTTGACGATCGCCGTTGATTATACAGTTTCTCCGGGAGAATAATTTCTCTAATACTTTTGGCGATCATCTTGAGTACACTACATCTAAAATATACAACTTCCATGGAAAAGTAAGGGATTTACTACCCATTTTACTCTAAAGATTAATTACACGATTACCTCGAACCCCCTCGGCAGGAAATTGACAATTTACCACACTGGTAAGAAGACTTGGAGTTGGAGTTGGACTTAGAGTTTCATTTTAAGTATTCCTTCTCTTGCATTGATTTTATTTACGTTTTTAAATATATTATTCGTATATTACAAAACCCAGGCAAAAGTAGGGTGATGATAAATTCTTACTAATTACCCGAAAAATGTGTTTCATTTACGGTTTTATTTTTATAAACGTTGTTTTAAGCACTAATATATTAGTATTGCAAAAGTCTACTAGGAGATATATATCTACCTTAACCATATTCTAATGTTGCCCAAATTTGAACAATAATTGTAATTCAAAGCGTAGGTCATAATTTTCAACCAAATTATAGACTGTTCTGTTTTTTGTGTGTACATATAAAGAACTGCTTTTAATATAAGGATAAATAAATCAAATACTAAAAATTATATCCAACTACATAACAAACCTCATTTGAATAAAGACGACTCTACACAAGCACGGACTCAAATTACATTTAGACTGAAAAAAAATTGTGAATTACACAAAGTGTTGTCCTGCATGAGAGTTAAACTTAGGGTGGTATCTTAGCCTGTTCTCTGCGCATTTCGACCATTACTCAATACTTTTGAGTATAGTTATTTTTTATAAGTAGCAACCCGCCCTCGATTCGCTTCGATATCAGTCGCCCTACCCGCATAGTTGCCTTTCCCGTGGGAATATCGGCATAATATATAGCCTAAATTACTCCTTATATAGACAACTACCTGGTTGTAAGATATTATCAAAATCGGTACAGCTGTTTTGGAGATTAACGCAAATAGACAGATAGACAGAACTACAGACAGACAAAAAAAATGTAAACTGTATTTTAGGCATGGGTGTTATGCAAATAACCGTGTGAGCATAAAAAAAGCCCAGTATTTTGACATTACAAACAGACACTTCAATTTTATTTATTTGTATAGATTAATATTTCTGTACCAATTCAAATAAATATTCGTATAATATGGGAAGCTTAGTTTTAAGATCAAAGATAGAGAAAGGATGAGGAGATTTTTAAATTAATAGAGTTCGCTTTAAACTTTAAGCGGTCCATTTACTAGTTTAGGAGAATTTAATCACTGATAATTGTTGAATAATTTTTGTAACAATCTAAGGTAAAACCTTCACTAATGTTGTATCATTCAATAGCTATCCCTTCTAAATATTTGTGGTTATTTTGGCATCTGGTTATTTACAGTTAACGTATTATATTTAAACATTTTTTAATTTTCATTCATTCATTAGCCTATTAGACGACTTTCCCAAGAAGTTTCATATTGCCATACTCGCAACGCTTGGCAGACGGGTTGGCGACAGCACTTAGTTTTAAAGGATTCCCAGGAGAGTATTGCTTACCACTATTCAGTTGAATCCTCAATAAATTTTTACGATGTGGGAATCATATGTCGGTAAGGGGTGGTGACTTATTGTATTCTTAAACCGTTGCTACGTAGTTCTTAAGTAACATAAATAATACGATTTATGATACTATAATGTTTTAACTTATTTTCAAGGTAACCTTAATGTATGTGCGAATAATACTCTCCGAAAAGTTTTAACCTATGCCTACATGAGTACGTAGAAAATGAACGTAAATATCAAATATGAACATATTATTTTTATTATAAAGCTGGAGTAGACTGCTTTTGAATAGGTAATACATTTAGGAATTGCTAATCTATTTCATTAGAAATTATAATTCTAAAAATGCAAATTTACAAATGAATTCTTTCTACGGTGATGGAGTAAGAATATAACCTATTCATATTCGTGGGTGTTGTAAAATACATAATATGCAAGAAAAGGATAACTTGAAATAAAAACCTATGCCAACACGTCTGGCCAATGGTATAGTAGCTTAATTTCCCTCTTAATGTGAAGGAGGATCGAGCCCAATAATGGGACGTATATGAGCGAAGATGATAAAGTAAATTCTGTATAATATATAAAAAGACAACACCCTGCACTAAGGAAATAATTATTGTGTTATGGGGGACTTTACAAACGTATAATTAACAGACATAAATTACATCTAGACGCAAAACAACAAATTGTGCATCGCAGTATTGTCCTGCATGGGATTCGAACGACACTGGCGCAGTAGGTCGGTATCTTAACCACTACGCCATCTGTGCAGTTAATCATATTAAATTGCATTACCGAAATGAGTGGTCATATCAAATTATCAATGAGAAATCTATCATAATGATTTCTGATGTTTACGCGAGTATTATACATTTTAAATAAAACTACTTTACGGATTTTATCGCGTTTGTATTTGATTTTTGATTACCCGACGTTTCGAACACTTTACAGCGTTCATAATCACGGGTGGACTAAGATGTCTCACGTCCAACAAGTCATCGTTACTGCAGAAAATTTTATAATTATCTACCCGATACAGAAATTAGTTATTAAATATTGACCCACATTTTGATACAAAATTTATTGCCAGTGTAAGAAGAAAATGATTCTATATGAAAAAATTATATTGTTTATGGTTAGTAATAATTAAACATTAAAATTAATAGTAATTATATTTAAAAACTAACTAATAATCTAGTATACTACCACCGGATCGGAACACGGTTACACCGAGAAAGATCCGGCAAGAAAACTCAGGTAACATGATGCTAAATTAAAGTTAATTTTGAAGGCGGCTTACTTTATGTTACTAAAAAGGTTTTAATTTATAAAATTATCTTTAGTTATTATTATCAAAAATCAAATACAAACGCGATAAAATCCGTAAAGTAGTTTTATTTAAAAAGAAATCTATCACGTAGGATATTGCAGAATAAGAAATTGCACAAACAGTTACAGAAACTGTTAACTGCTGAAGTATTACGATCTTTACAGAAGGTTTAGCCTAATGTCTAAACCTCAAATCAATCAGAGCCAACCTTTTGTGTAAGTAAATAAAAATTTTATAAACTTTACGTTAATAAAAGGAGAAAATGTTAATTAAAAATCTTCTAAAGTAAGTCCTAGAAACTTAATTTTTAATTAGTTACGTTAAAATTGTAGTAATTAAACATAGAACTAGGCATTGATTAAAATTTCAAGACAATGAATTGAGAAGATAGATAAATTATAAAGTTTAGGGTTATTTTCTGAAAACTCAGGTCTATAACCAGCATAAGATACGCTGTTCATAGACCTGAGTGATGACTTATAGTATGCAAACGTGGTCCCTAAATGTGGGCCTCATAACCAAGTCCAAAGTCGCTCAGAGTTGTCGCTCAGCTCATGAATGAAATAGGGTTTGCTGGGGATTTCTCTGCGAGATAGAATCTGAAATACGGCAATCTGCAGAAGAACGGTGTAACTGATTTAGCACGCATAATTGGCATGCTGAAGTGGAAATGGACAGGCCACATCGCTCGGCGAACCGATAACCGCTGGAAAAGAAAGGTTCTCGAGTGGTGACCACGTATTGGACGATGCTGTGTAGGACGCCTGCCCACTAGGTGAACCGATCTACGTCGAGCAGTAGACGCCGATAGGCTGAATTATGAATGGAATAATAGGTGTAGATATAATTATATTCAAAGGTAAGTTGTGAAATGGTCAGTAAATGAAATAAATAAGCAAGAATGGGATATGTCTTATGAAGTTGCATTAAAATCTCGCAAAGTGTTAAGTAGACTAATTTGCTCGAAATTGACATTAAAGAATGACCACTAATAATAATCAAAAAGCCCGCTTACCACCAAAGCGGAAAGGAGATGTTTGAATAAACCAATTAGAATTCATGGGTTCCATAACTTTTTATTGTAGAAGAACTGAATTGCGAGACTTGGTTTTTTATAAGTTATGTTTTTAAAGGCATTATGATGTTCATTTTAAAAATGTTATTTTAAGTGTAGCTATTTGACCTTTGTTACTGTGGATTGAGGTTAATTTATAAATATGGTTGGAGATTATAACGCCTACCTAGAAATGGTAATTTTAAACAGCACAGTTCGCTAGGGAGGTCTGAGGTAGAGTTAAGAGGGAGAGGGGGGGCCTTGATTATATATGTACAAGTTGATGTAGTTAGATTAATAGTGCGAAATAAGATAATTTATTATTTTATATACTTTTGTAGGTTATGGCTTTTTTTTTTGTTGGTTTTTGTTATGGCTTTATCACTGAAGAGTAAAACAGAAATGTCACATTATAACAAATAAACCTTAGTTATAAGAGTGCCGTTTCAAATCGGTATAATTGCAATGAAAAAAGACAATAGCCTACATTAAGGAAATAATTATTGTTTTTGACTTTATAAACACATAACTCACGGACACAAATAACAAATAGACTCGGAACAACAATTTGTAGATCGCAAAAAAAGCAAAGTATTGACCAAACCTTAAACGGTGGTAAAGATACCAATTTCGCCTTATGTATAGTTTTTAAGATTGGCATATGTAAGGAATACATTTCATAAACCCTTTAATTTTAAAATAGTAATCAATCGTTGGCAAAGTTACAAAAGACCCACAGTTTTACATACCCTACAATTCTATCTTGGATAGTAAGAATTTGAAATGATTCCATACTCAGTTAAATTAAGCAAAAAAATAAAAACTGGCTAAGTGCGAGTCGGGGTGGCGAGCGAAGGGTTCTGTACCATCTATATATTTCTTATGTACGTGTGTACATCACTGAACTCTTTTTAAACGGCTGGACCGATGTTGACGAAATTTTTTGTGTGTGTTCAAGGGGATTCGAGAATGGTTTCGATTCACAATTTGACCTGGTGGGTGGCGCTATTATCGATTTCAAGGAGTTTATTTGAATAGAACAATGTCTGTTGGGTTAGTTAATCCATACTAATATTATAAATGCGAAAGTAAGGATGTTTGTTTGTTTGTTTGTAACGCTTTCACGCTTAAACCACCGAACCGATTTCAAAAATTCTTTCACCAATGGAAAGCTATGATATCAGGGAGTAACATAGGCTATATTTTATCCCGGTATTCCCACAGGAACAGCAACTACGCCGCGGGTAAAGCGACTGAAACCGAAGCGAAGCGAGGGCGGGTTGCTAGTTATCTATAAAAAAAAACAAAAACAATGTTTGTTGTTTGGGTGCCCCCCTTACTTAAATATTTATTTTATTTTGTTTTTAGTATTTGTTGATATAGCGGTAACAGAAATACATAATTTGTAACAACTGTCTAGCTATCGCGGTTCTTGAGATACAGCCTGGTGACAGACAGACGGACGGACAGACAACGAAGTCTTATTAATAGAGTCCCGTTTTACCCTTTGGATACGGAACCCTAAAAAAGACCCTGAGAACGATTTTAACTGAGAGTTTACTACATAGGGGGCGTCCATAAATTACGTGAGGTGTTTTTTTAAATTTTCTGTCCCTCCCTCCCCCCTTAGTGAGATGTCGTGAGATTTTATTCAACCCCCTCCCCCATCCCCCAATCTCACGTGAGATTTTTCAAAATGTGGGTTGCTTACGTAAACGCGTTGGATTGTTATTGTAAAAAGAAAATTTAAATTTAAAACCTCAGTTGCACATCTATCTTATTTTATAGTGAACTAGCAACCCGCCCTCGCTTCGCTTCGGTTTCAGTCGCTTAAACCCGCCTAGTTCTTGTTCCTGTAGGAATACCGGGATAAAATATAGCCTATGTTACTCCCTGATATTATAGCTTTCCATTGGTGAAAGAATTTTTGAAATCGGTTCGGTGGTTTAAGCGTGAAAGCGCTACAAACAAACAAACAAACAAACATCCTTACTTTCGCATTTATAATATTAGTATGGATTATATAGATAATAGTGAATTATATAGATAATTCACTATAAAATAAGATAGATGTGAAACTGAGGTTTTAAATTTAAATTTTTTACGGTATAACGTCGAATTATGAATGAAATTATTTTCTTTCGAACGAATTAGTGAATGATCTTAATCGTATTACGATTACGCTTAAGATTAAATCTTAAGCATGTACAATCTGGATTAAATGGACCAAAATAGCATATTTTTTTTTTTGTTTCAATCAGAAAAAAAATTGCGTGATATTTGCCGAGACCCCCCCTCTCTCCAACGTAAGATTAGATGAGATTTGACTCGACCCCTCCCCCCTTAAACATCTCACGTATTTTATGAACGCCCCCATACCTATATCATTGTATAACTTACACAGTCAAGAATACAGAATGACACATTACATGTAGCTAAGGCCAGACAAAAAGTACTACCGTCACGGCTGTATTCTATATTTTGTTTGAATTGTTGACATTGATGTTCACTGCTTTACTATTATGGTTCCCAATATTGTTTCATGGCCTATAAGTTCTTTTGAAAAATATTTTTGTAGAGCTTAAATATTTTCTTGGTTTTGTCAAATTAGCGTAATAAAACGAATTAATTAATTGATGTCAAAATACTAATATACATAATTTATATCTATGGTATCTTCTCTTCTTTGTCGTTGTCCCTAGTGGTAATACAAATTCACAACACTTTATATGTAACAATTTTAAATCTTCTCTTCGTGTGTTTGTAATTGAACTCCTTCTAAACGGCTAGACAGATGTTGATGAAATTTTTTTTGCGTGTTCATGGGTATTCGAGAATGGTTTAGAATCACAATTCGACCCGGTAAGTGGCGCTGCTGTTGATTACAAGGAAATCCTTTTACTATTTTTTAGATTTGAACAGAACAACATCTGTTAGATCAGCTAGTCTTATATATACGTATATGTCATCTGCATTGGTCGTCTCTTGCGACACCCATGGGGAAGAATGGGAAATTAATTGTATTCTTATTCCATCAGCACATAGACAGAGTTCGTCGCCACCAGTAAATACAAGATATATGAGATACTACTCATATTTTAAGATATTTATCTCTCATACAGTCGTAACAATGTATTATTCATTCAATGCGACTCGTACCTCGTTACAGAAATATATTGTATTAAGTTATGAGAATTAAATTTAAGTCATTGAAAATGTCAACACGTATGGTGAGAATTACCTTATATGCAATTTGAGAAATTTAATTTCCATTTATTTCGTATCGCAGAAGTGTAAGCAGAGTTATAGAATATATTTACTTCAACCATTTAATTTAATTCCCTAGTAATAGGACGTACTTAGAATAATAAAGTATAGAAGGATAGTGTCAATACCTAAGCGATCAAAAACATGAAGCCAAAAATATTACATGCGTGCAGGCGATTACACACGCACACCACTATACAAATTATGAAATTAAATTTTGTTTTTATTAACATAAATCGTCGAGATATTTTTAAAAGTAATGTTAATATACTTTTATGTTTTTGAAATATGTTGTGACACCATTTAAATGCACAAACCGTCATAATTATCTATTTATTTTTTAAGAGTTGCGTACGTACGTGCAGTACAGTGACCTTGACATAACGGAACGGTTCCGGCGTAAGCTCCATTAGGCTCCAATTCAAATGCTTCATTATTTTCTGCGCGGACACTCCTATACGTTATTATTCTAAGAGGATGTACACCTATAGTCATTAATCAGGTATATTATGTAATAACCTTCCAGATTTTTATTGAGAATTGTCTGAGAACATGAGAACATTTTCAAGAATACAAGCTAATATAAAAGTTGACAAGGGATATAAACCGATAATCACTCGCCCACACCAAGGCGTACATAGCCCGCGAGGCCCTAACAAGTAAATATCCACGATTCCGCCTCCGCCGCCGGGGACAGAGATCATGCCCCGTTAAAGTCATAAAGGTGGGAATGCCCACTTTGCCAGCGACCCCCCGAGCCGAGGTCCGTACCCCACAGGGGGTGCCCTCGGGATCGGTCGCTTAACTTTAAACGGGTTGAGAGCCCTCAGCGCTCACCCACCAGTCCGGGTAAAGTTGTCACAGCCATCTGAGGCTAGCAACCAAGTCACAAACAAAAAATAAATAAACCTATAACAATATTGCAAGAGAAGGCTAAATTGAAATAAAACCTTATACCAACCCATCAAATCATAATTTATTATGATTTATTATGATGGGTTGGTATAAGGTTTACCTCCCATTGCAATTAAAACTCGAGCCCAACAGTATAAGGAAGTAGAAGGCAATAAAGATTGCCATAGCCTTATTTTTATTCCTTCTTATATATTAACATAATCGCTTATATCCATACTAATCCTTACTAATATTATAAATGCAAAAGTAAATTTGTTTATTACGCTTTCACGCTTAAACCACCGAACCGATTTCAAAAATTCTATTATCAATGGCAAACTATAATATCAGGAAGTAACATAGGCTATATTTTAACTCGGTATTCCTACGAGAACGGGAAAAACGCGGGTAAAACGACTGAAACCGAAGCGAAGCGAGGGCAAGTTGATAGTGGTTTAATAATTTTCTATAAAACTCGTGGTGGAGAAAGAGGTGGCGACACGTTGTATTTTAAATAGGTCGCCGCATATACTAAAGAAAAATTTATTTTGAATTTAAAGTTCAAAACTTACAGTTTATTATAACGTCTACTGCCTTAAGTGCAGGTAAGTTGTTGAAAGTGCAAGCGTCAGTTACCTGCCAATTATGCCGCAACGAGCGCTAGTGAATGTGATATATTAAAACTGCATATTCTCTATGGATATTTATATTAAGTCTTTGTTATTTATGATAGTTGTGGATGAATATACGGTTTATGTATAACTAGCTGACCCGGTAAACTTCGTACTGCCATAATTTTTTTCGTAAATATATTTTCAAAATTTTCGAATATATGATTCAAAGAGAACACAAATTACAGATTATTGATTTCTGACAAAATTATAATTATCAAATTTTCAATCATACTTAACTATAGACAGAATTACATTTAGCTGTCATTTGCGTTTTGTTATTCTACGTTTTGTTATAATTGTTTATAAAAATAAATAATAATAATAAATTTAGTAAAATTATACGTATTCTCTTTGACATGAGTTTCGACGCGAATATGGAAATGTCAGCTTTAGCTCTTGTATTAAATTATTTTTTTTTTGTGTTTTGTAGTGTTATATTGAATAATTTTGCTGATATTTTATGTAATATAATACAGTTAAGGTGCTGAAGTGTGTTAAATGTGATATAAGAGTGGTTTACGTATATTTTCATATTCTACCGGAATTCCCAGAGAAATAATTTAATTAGGTTTTCAGCGCCTAATTAATGGTAACGACTTGACTTACTGACGTACATGACTATGAATAAGCTATTATATATTTATAAAGAAATGTTAAATAATATGAAGAAAATTGTATCAGACTTGGCTGTATGCGCTTTCATCCCTTTGCCTGTCAGAATGGACTAATAGAAATAAAAAAAAATCTATTTGAAATTTTATGTCACGTCACACGGGAACGCGATCGAACGGGATAAAAAGTAGCTCATTGGCATTAAGCAGAAGAAGAAGAAGAACGGGATAAAAGTATCCTATGTTCGTCTCCTGGCTTTAAGCGACGTCCCCACCAATTTTCTGCCAAATCTGTACAGCCGTTCTTGAGTTATAAATAGTGTAACTATTTTTTTTTTTTTTTTGTCTGACTTAGTTGTTAGCCTCAGATGGCTGTGACAACTTTACCCGGACTGGTGGGTGAGCGCTGAGGGCTCTCAACCCGCTTAAAGTTAAGCGACCCATCCCGAGGGCACCCCCTGTGGGGTACGGACCTAGGCTCGGGCGGTCGCTGGCAAAGTGGGCACTCCCACGTTTATGATTTTAACGCGACACGTCTTCCTTCCCCGTCGGCGGGGGCGGTAACGTGGATATTTACTACTATTTGTCAAGGCCGCGCGGGCTGTGTATGCCTCAGTCTGGGCGAGCGTAATAGTGTCGTCGGGTTCGTCGAGTATTAGTCGCGGTTGTTTAATCGCGGACATTTTAGAGGGGATGTAAGAAGCCGCCCTTACCACTAATGGGTTCGGGTATGTCGCGGCAGAGTCGAAGTAGCGGCGGGAGCACTGTTTCATGAATTGCCTGATGGTCGGCAAGCCAAGATCTATGTGAAGATCTACATTGCGCATGTACCACGGTGCTCCCGTCGCTCGGCGCATGAACCTATTCTGTAATGCCTGTAGCCGATGTAGCCTGCGTGGCTTCGCTTGTGTAAACACTACACTTGCATACGTCATGATAGGACGTATACAAGCGGTGTATAATCTAACTTTATTACGGAGAGATAGCTTAGACTTTGCGTGTACTAAGCTGTGTAACCATCCTAGCACTAGGGCTGCGCGCGCGCGGACTCGCCCTATGTGAGGACCGAAGGTCAGTCATCTGTCCAAGGTCACACCCAGATATTTGACCTCCCTTGTCCAGGGGATGGGTTGGTCGAACATCTTTATCTGTGGGTATTCAGCCATTGGGTAGCGGCGATCTATCCCCTTATGAAATATGATCACCTGGCTTTTGGTGGGGTTTATACCGATTCTCCATTTCCTAGTCCATTTGGCTAGGGCGGTAGCCGCAGTTTGGAGAGCGGTTGTCACTGTTGAGGGAGATTGACCTGCATAGAAGATGGCAGTGTCGTCAGCGAATAATGCTGTTTGAATTCTACTATGTTGGGGTATGTCGCTGGTGAACAGCGAGAAGAGAATTGGAGAGAGCACCGATCCCTGGGGGACGCCGGCTTCTAGTTTGTGCGGTGCTGATAAAATACCTTCCACTCTGTAGCGAAAGCTACGCTCGAGTAGGAAGTCCCTAACTATCATAACTAAGTAGTGGGGGATTTTAAGCTTTATCAACTTGAAAATAAGGCCGTTATGCCAGACTTTGTCAAACGCTTTTTCTACATCAAATAGAAGCATACCCGTATATAAACCGCGTTGCAGTTTATAACTTGTATACTCGACTATTCGATGTACTTGCTGAACGCAAGAGTGTTGCGTGCGAAAGCCGAACTGAATCGGCGGGATGAGGTTGTTTTCCTCAGCGCACTTTCTTAGCCTACTAAGTAGTACGCGCTCATAAATTTTACCTAAACTGTTTAATAAGTTAATCGGGCGATATGATGACGGTTCGGTACGACGCTTGCCGGGTTTAGGTATACCTATTACCACGGCTTTTTTCCATTGTTTAGGAAATATGTAATTAACTAATGCGGCGTTAATAATTGCTGTTAATATTAATAATAATGAATGAGGGAAGAGTTTAATAACTCTGTTAGAAATACCGTCCGAACCGGGGGATTTCCTAGGGTGGAGACCTCTCACAATCGACTGAACCTCCTCCACTGTCGCTGTTGGTATAGGCTGTTGTGGCTCAGCGTCTGCGGTACGCGTACGCGATGTACATCGTTCCACTTCGCTGTTAACGAAGTCGGTGTGTCGCGCGTCTGTGTGTTGTGTACTCGACGTACATTGCTGCTCAAGGTCGGCCGCCAGACATTCAGACTTTTCATCGTCATCGAACGCCGGCGGTTGATTGGGGCGGTTTAAGGGTGGCATGGTGGACACCGTATCCTTTTTGAAAGAACGGGCTAGCCGCCAGTAAGCCTGGTGCGAAGGCTCCAGTTCGCTTAGGGTGGCGTCCCATTCGTTTTGTCTAAACTCATTTATAGCCGTTTTAACCGCCCTCTGCAGTGACCGCATATGATAGCGGTTATCTTCGCAGGGGAAGCGGTCGTAGGCTCTTATGGCTGCGTTCTTACGCCTCAGTAGGTCGTGAACGTCAGCAGGTAAGCACCTTCTACGATTGCTCGTGTCGGGCACTCTCCGTGAACAATCGTTAACTAACGATTGTACGTGACCGGTGAGGGCGTCGATCGCGGATTCGATGTCCTCTTTGTTGTTTAATGTATTACATATACTGTCAAGATGAGCCGACGAGGAGGGAGACTGGAGTTTAGCCTTCAGTCGCTCCCAGTCTGTGCACACTTTCTCAGTTTGAGGCCTGAGGGGCCGTATCGGGGGGCGAAATCAATGACCACCGGGCGGTGATCCGAGTTAAGCTCGTGAATTACCTCTATTAGACATAAACGGAGGTTTATGTTCTTTAATAGGGCTATATCTAATACGTCGGGCCTGTGCCCGACTGTGTGAGGGAAGTGAGTCGGCTCCATTGGGGCTATGATGTCGAACCCGAGCCGATCTGCGTAAGTCTCGAGGGCCAGTCCCCTGCGGTTATTGGTGTGGCTATTCCACGACTTACTTTTGGCGTTTAGATCGCCTGCGATAATGACGGCGTCGCCGAGTTTTAAGAGGGCTTGGAGATCACTCTCAAGCAACTCTTATGGTGTGTCCTCATTAGGAGGGGAAAGGTATACTGATGCTATGATCAGTGGCTGGTGGCCGGTGAGGGCCAGCCGACAGACCGAGGCTTCAATGTACGTCATGGCGGAGGGGTCTAGGGGTGTGCAGTGCAGTGACCTTTTGTAATATATGAGAGTCCCACCTAGGGGAGAACCGACCCTATCGTTGCGCACTAAATTGTAGTTCGCAATTTTAGGGTCTCTTGAGTAGGGTTTAAGGAATGTCTCTTGGACTAGTAAAAGGTCAAGCTGCTGATCTTGTAGAAATGTACCTATTTCGTCTCTCTGGCGAGCAAGACCGTTCGCGTTGAAAAACCCTACGCGGAGTGATCGTGTTTTGACTCTGCCTGGTGTGTACGTATCCATAATTAGGCTCTGAAGGAACCGAGGCTCTCTAGAACGGGTGAGAACCTCATGGCGACGTTAAGTAACGTGAGGCTGTTGCCTTCATTTTTTCGCAGTTCCGCTGCGATTACGCGTATTTCTGAGATGTTTATTATTTGCGCGAATCTGGCCACTAGGTCTAAATCCGGGTCTAGACTGCTAGCGGCTGGCGCGTGTGTGTGCACTTGTTTGCCTTGAGGAGGCTTAGGAAGGCCCGCGGGTGGCAGTTTTTGCCCAACGGTTGGCGGTTTATAAATGTTATTATTGTTTCCGGCCTTTGCCGACGGTGTCGCGATCGCGGGTACTGGCGGGGTGGCTAATTGGCTAGGCAGGGGGGGGTATTCCGCCCTGCTTTGGGTATTAACCCACGGGTTGCGTGTGGGTTTCGGTGCCGAAAGGTACCTTTGTGGTGGGGGTGGTGGTGGCCTCCTCACAACCGGCCGTGGTGCGCGTGGGCAGCCACGGTAGTTAGCGGGGTGTCCCACTTGCCCGCAGAGTACACACGATGGTGGTGTGGTACTCTTGATGGGGTCGTTGGCCTTGGGCCTGGCACAATCCGCCGTAGCGTGGTCCTCCAGGCACTTTACGCACCTGGGCCTCGCGTAGCAGTTGCGTGCCGAGTGGCCGTAGAGCTGGCACCGGTGGCATTGCGAAAGCATGCCCTTCCGGCGCGGGAGTTCGACCACGATGCCGGAGAGGCCGCACACCGTGGTGGTGTTGAATATGTCCTTGCCCTTTTGGGTGAGGTCAAGGACGACCATTACAAGGTCGAATGGTTGGCGGGTGTGTCCTCGGATCATTCGGTGCACCTCGATCACCGGAAGTCCTTGTTCGAGGAGACCCTCCTTGACTGTTTCACATCCCAGTTCCACGGGGACGTTGCGTATTACTACGTGAAGTTTACGTTCCTCGGGCAGGGTGAATGTGTGATACGGAATATGCTGGCTATGTAACATAGCCGTCATCTTACGGTGGTCGTCCGAAGTGGACAACTGCACCTTAATACCCTCGGCGGTTGACCGGGCCGAGCGGTATTGTACCCGGTTGGTGTTGCACCAAGCCGAGATAGGAAGCCACTTTTCCTTGTCGCGGATGACTAGTGGTGGCGGTGTGGGTGGTTTATATACCTTAGCCGGGGGCTGCTGTACAGCAGCCTGTGGCTTTGGTGTCGGGGTGGGGAGGGTGACGTCATTGGCGGCAGAGGTGCTCGCCTCGTCGATTCTGGCGGCCTTTCGCGCCTTCCTGCGGTTCATACGTCCCCCTTTTACGGGAACTGACCACGGTGAATTCAGAGTCCGCCGAGGTGGACTCGGACTCCGAGCCGGCGGACGACGACGCCGTGTCGGCGTTTTCGTCGTCGGTGGCCGTTTCTGTTTCCATTACGTTGGACGGGATTGGTTCCTCGTCCGGGGAAGCGGGGGAGTCGAAGTGTACCGGCCCGGATACGGGCTCGGTACTCGTAACACGACTTTCTTTTATATATATATAGACTAGCTGACCCGGCGAACTTCGTAACGCCATAATTTTTTTTTTCGTAAATACATTTTCAAAATTGCCGAATATAGAGAGAATATCTCTAATGGAGGAACCATTACGGCTTTGTCAGGAAAGATTCGATCGTCTTGGTCTCGCCATTGTTAATGATGATTCAAAGAGAATACAAATTACTGATGATTGATTTCTGAGAAAATTATTATTATCAAATTTTAAACCATACTTAACTATAAACAAAATTACTTTAGCTGTCATTTGCATTTTGTTATTACATATCAAATGCGTTTTTGTTATCCTACGTTTCATAGTAACTTGTATTCTCTCTGACATAAATTTCGGTGCGAATATGAAAATGTCACGTTTAGCTCTTGTATTAAATTCATTTTTTTAGTATTTTATAGTGTTACATTGAATAATTTTGCTGATATTTTATGTAAATAATACAGTTAAGATATGTAAGGAATATGATATAAGAGTGGTTTACGTGTATTTTCATATTCTACCGTAATTCCCAGAGAAATCTAATAATTAGGTTTACAGCGGCTAATTAATGGTAACGACTTGACTTACTGATGGCCATGACTATAAATAAGTTATTCTATATAAAGAAATGTTAAATAATATGAAGAAAATTGTATCAGACTTGGTTGTATGGTTTTTGATTCCTTTGTCCGTCCAAATGGACAAACAGAAATAAAATAAAATCTATTTGACATTTTATGCCATGCCACACGGGAACGCGATCGAACGGGATAAAAAGTAGCGCATTGCCATTAAGAAGAAGAAGAAGACGAACGGAATAAAAAGTATCCTATATCCGTCTCCTGGTTCTAAGCTCCCCACCAATTTTCAGCCAAATCTGTACAGCCGTTCTTGAGTTATAAATAGTGTAACTAACACGACTTTCTTTTATATATATATAGATGAAATGTGTTTCTCTTGAAGGTTCAAGGTAAAAATAATTTCACATTTAGATGATTATCTTTATGTAAATATTTCTTGTGTACGTGTGTGTCACTGAACTCCTAAATGGCTGGACTTGTTGACAAAATTTATTGTTCAAGGGGGTTCGAGAATGTTTTAGATTCGCAATTGGATCCGGTAGGTGGCAATGCGATCGATTTCAAGGAGAATTTCTTTTACCATTTTATTTATATTTAAACATAACAAAATCTGTTGAGTCTGCTAATAAATTATAATTATATTTCTTGTATCCTTGATATGCCAGTTCTTAATAAAAAATGCTTAAAAAACAAGTAGTTATGAGGTTTTATTTCAAGTTTTGATTCTTCCTTGATTCCTCCTAACCTAACCTAACCTTCTCTCTTGCTAGTGGATATGGTAAAAGATATAAAAGGGATGTAATCTACAAATAACATTGATGCAAAAGAAGGAAAATTCAACATAAAACTATGCCAACATGTTTGACCAGCGGTGAATTGATCTCAAAAAGTGGGGCACGCCCGAACATGGGACGTATGTTGAGATAGTAATGATATCAAAACTAAGTTATTCCGAATTACGATCTTGAAGCGAGATATAATAGATATACCTTCTATTAAATGTTCTACCTCTCTTTAGATCTTGATTTGGAATTGCTTAGTTTCTAGATATAGACATATATATTGACTAGCAACCCGCCCTCGCTTCGCTTCGGTTATAGGATATAGTCGTTTTACCCGCGTAGTTCCTGTTCCCGTGGGAATACCGGGATAAAATACAGCCTAGTTTACGCCCTGATATTATAGCTTTCCATTGGTGAAAGAATTTTTGAAATTTGTCCAACCGTTTTGAAGATTACCCGGAACAAACAAACAGACAGACAAATTTTTTTTAAATTGTATTTTAGGCATAGGTGTCGTGTAAATAACCATGTGAGCATGAAAAAAGCCTATTATTTTGACATTACAAACAGACACTCCAATTTTATTTATTGGTATAGATTTGATTAACCCACAGTAAATTACTTACAAGACCTTGTTATTCTATTAGTCATTTTATATTCTCATGCTAATTGGATCGATTTTCAAGTCGATACGGTTATTATATTAGTAAGTTATTTACTATGTAGTCATTGACTTAGCGTTATTGAAATATTCTTTATTTTAAATTGCCTATAATTAGAGGAAGTAACAAAGTTTTACGTTTAAATACAATAATATCTGATTGACCGTGCTTTGCTTGGTATAATTTTTTTATGTAGGTAAATGGTATTTTTAAGGAACATATTTAGGATATATATTAATTAAAAACTAAAAATAATGATCTACGATCTTCCCAACTGAGCTATTGTCACTCTTGACGGCGATGGCTAAATTTACACTCCTATTCCAATGACATTTTATGTCCTTGTATTGATTAGCTAAAAACACCGACAAAACAACATTTCCTATAAATAAAACCTAGCTAGATTGATTTTTTGGCCCCGAAACCTCAAGTATGCTAAATTTCGTAAAAATTGTTGGAGTTGTTTCTGAGATTCAGATATATACAAGAATTGCTTTAAAGATATAAGATAAACAGCTTTAAAGATATAAGCTAAACAGCAAAATAATTACATAAATGGTTTTTGTTTTTATTTACGTTTAATAAGATCTTTATCATATATATTCGAGAAATTTAAAGAGATAAATATTCTGACTGTTATATCTCAATATATATACGAAAATGTATTTTATGTAAAGAAAAATATCGGTAACTTTGTAAAATATAGTGACATTCATCATGTAAATACTCGGAATAAGGATAAATTAGTTGTACACAGTACTCGTCTTCAACGAGTTAACAGATCCTTCATGGGGCAATGTATACGCTTCTACAACAAATTACCTATTAATATTCGAGATATGCCAGTTAATAAGTTTAAAAAAGCAATCAAGAGTAGATTTTGTAGAAAAGGTTATTATAAAATCTCGGATTATCTTAATGATAATACAGACTGGTTATGAGCAGCTCCTCATTCGGGCATTTTCTCGTTATTTCAAAAGGTGTTACATACATGTTTATTCTGTTGCTGTTAATATAATTGTAAAGCGTAGCGTGTTTTGCCAAACGAATTTGTTATTTAATCTGTGTTTTATGTTTGTGGCCCATGGTATTGGTCATGCTCACTGAAGGGTCTGCTTGCGGTAGCTACGAGGAGCGGGTCACTCCCTTCCCTCCATTGTGGTTGAGGGGAATGATGGCTGCTCTAGTGGTTAACTCGTGATCGGGTGCCGCTTGCGGGATCTGGTCCAGCCATGGTACTTTTTCGTTATATTTAATAACTGTATTGTATGATGGTTCGAAAGGCATCACACTGGAGCTATTAATAGACATGTTGTTGTATATTATCTTATTAAAAAAAATAGTAAATGTATAAAAAAGAAGACAAGCCCACTGAGTTTCTTGCCGGATCTTCTCAGTGCGGTCGCGTTCCGATCCGGTAGTAGTGTAAGGTAAAATGTAAAAAAGTGACCATATGTAAGTGCCCCCGCGGGGTTTATGCATAATAAAGTATTTGAATTGAATTGAATTGAATTCATGCCACTGCAGGCTAAAATAAGAGAGGTAGTTGCCAAGAATTTCATTAGGGTTTTAATTAGATATTTATTCACGTCACCTCTTACAAAATCTTCGTTATAGGAAAGATTGGTGACATATTAAACTTGTAGTCTGTAGCCAGACAGGTACTCTACAAGAGGTTTATGGTAACTAAGATTTTCATTCAACGTTAGTTTATCAAAAAGTCATCTTGGAACGAAACGTGTCAAAGAATATTGTTAATGGATTTTAAATTTCCTTTTAAGCATATAACCTCACGCCTGCGATGCGGTCGTGTCAGTAGCGTTATTTTACTAAAAGATTTTATTAATATCGCATGTGATACTTTCAAGAACATTTTAACATAATGACATTTTATGTACATATTAAACAAAATTTAGTGAATTTTGAATTACTTTTATATGGTTTGACTATGCCTATTGGTAAAAATATATGACTGTGTATCATTTTCTATAATCATTTATTTTAATCTTTTCAAAATATTATATTGAAAAGCAATTTGAGTATCACCAATGATTTCTGCTATTTACGTATTACATCATCATTTCATCATCATCATTTCAGCCTATCGCCGTCCACTGCTGGACGTAGGCCTCCCTCATGTTGCGCCATAATGAGCGGTCCTGT
The DNA here is from genome assembly GCA_032191425.1 of Lymantria dispar. Lineage (NCBI taxonomy): Eukaryota > Metazoa > Arthropoda > Insecta > Lepidoptera > Erebidae > Lymantria > Lymantria dispar. The sequence continues at coordinate 12,829,845 of CM063449.1, read as the reverse complement.
GCCGCCTGCATCCAACGACGCCCAGCTACTTTCACTAGGTCATCGGTTCACCTAGTGGGGGGGGGGCGTCCTACACTGCGTCGTTCGATACGTGGTCGCCACTCGAGAACCTTTCTTCCCCAGCGATTGTCGGTTCGTCGAGCGATGTGGCCTGCCCATTGCCACTTCAGCGTGCTAATTCTTCGTGCTATGTCGGTTACACCCGTTCTTCTGCGGATTTGCGTATTCCGGATTCTATCTCGCAGAGAAATCCCGAGCATAGCCCGCTCCATAGCACGCTGAGCGACTTTGAGGCTTGATATGAGGCCTACATTTAGGGACCACGTTTCCGTGCCGTAAGTCATCACGGTAACACACACTGGTCAAAGACCTGTGTTTTCAGACACTGACACGTATTACATATTGTAAATAAAATTATTACGGATTTTATCGCGGGTTATATTTATACAGAATCATTTTCTTCTTGTACTGGCAATAAGTTTGTATCAAAGTATAGGTCAACATTTAATTACAATTTTTGGAGCGGGTAAATATAAATGTCTGTAATAACTATGACTTGTATGACTTATTGAATGTGAGACATCTTAGTTCGCCCGTAACCGTGAATGCTGTAAAGTGTTCGAAACGTTGGGCAATCAAAAATAAATAGAAACGTGACAAACTCCGTTTTATCAATATTCATCAATGAGTAAACATTAATTCGATAATTGAGGTTGGCGGAGAAGTTAGTCCTTTTGAAATTATATTTGCTATTTATAATTTAACCAAACAGCAAATTTTTCTTTATATTCATAGATTAATTTTAAAATCAACTATATGAAGTGTATAACAAGCAAATATAAATTAAAATGAAGTTATCAAAATTATCTATATGCCGCAAAACAACGCAATAAATATAATTTGTTTCTGTAAAATTGATTGACAGGGAAAGTGACATATTGTCATAATCCTCCGACTGCCATTTGAAGCTGTGTACAGTTTAATAACAAATTTTGGTGAGGCGTAAAACAATATCATTGTGTATATATATTTTGATTTCTTTTTTCCTCTATTATTTATGGATTTAATAATAAAAATAAAGACGTAGAATGTTTACCAACTGTATTTACTAGTGTGTACTAGTATTTTTCCGTGTGGTGACGGAGTAATATCTATATTCTATTCAATACCTCTTTCCGTGTCGTAGAAGACGACTAAGAGATATAATATGCAAATAACATCTATATCAAAGAAGAAAAACTCAAAATAAAACCTTATACCAATCCGTGTGACCAGCGTGATATAATCGATCGGGCCGACCACTGATGACAAGTAATCCTGCTCCAGTGGTCGGCCCAACGACGAAGGCGACGTGGTGTTCGGGTGGGTTGCGGGTGTTGCGTGCTTAAGCCCCTCTGTCGCCCCGGACGGAGTGGTGCGGAGGCGCGCCGACCGCAGCCCAACCAAAAAAAAAAAAAAAAAAGCGTGATATAATCGAACAATTTCCAATTTAAGGGGTCTGGTATCTAGCATTTGTTTTGTTCATTATAGGGTTCCGTACCCAAAGGGTAAAAACGGGACCCTATTACCGAGACTTCGCTGTTCCGTCCGTCCGTCTGTCACCAGGCTGTATCTCAAGTACGGTGATAGCTAGACAGTTGAAATTTTCACAGATGATGTATTTCTATTGCCACTATAACAACAAATATTAAAAATACAATGAAATACATATTTAAGGAAGGCTCCCATACAACAAACTTGATTATTTTGCTCAATATCGATAATGGCAATAGGGAGGCACTTGTTTACCTAGTCAATGGTACGAAACCTTTCGTGCGCGAGTCCCACTCGCACTAGGCCGATTTATTTATTTAAAGACAGCTCTCTGCACTAAGCAAATAATCCTTGTGTTGCAGGAGACTTGACAAACGTATAATTAATGGACACAAATTACATCCAGTCTCAGAACAACAGTTTGTGGATCGCAGAAAGTGTAGTCCTGCATGGGATTCGAACCCATAACACTGGCATGGTAGGTCGGTTTCATAATCACTACGTCATCTGTGCAATCAAGTAAGCATTGGGACATATACGAGCTGAGATGGTGATGATAATATGAATGAAGAGAAAATAATAATGTATTGTTGTATGAATTCACAGGGCTTTTTTTAATATTACTCTTGTGATTGTACAGCGTAGCGTGTTTTGCCTGACGAATTTTGGTTTTGATCTTTTGTAGCATTCTTATTATAGTTCGTAGTTTATTTTATAGTAGTAGTTTTATAGTATATTATAGTAGTAATTGTAGTTTGTGTTATATCTTTATTTATGGTTTGGTCATGCTCACCGAATGGTTCTGCTTGCGGTAGCTACGTGGGGCAGGTCGCTCCCTTCCCTCTAATGTGGTTAAGGGTAGTGATGGCTGCTTTAGTAGTTAACTCGTGATCGGGTGCTGCTTGTAGGATCTGATCCAGCCATATTTGTTTTTCTCTTTTCTTAATTTTTTTTTTGTATTGTACTAATATTTGAAAATTTATACATGTATACAATTTCGGAGGGCATCACACTGGAGCTAATACTATGTGTTGTACGAAGTATAAAATTATATATATTTAAGAGACTAAAAAAAAGTGACAACCCGTCGACTTTCTTCCGGATCTTCTCAAATTGTAGCCGCGTTCAATTCCGGTAGTAGATTATTGTATTGTATTCAAACAATGTTTAAACTTGACAATATGTAAGTGCCCTTAAGGGGTTTATGCAAAATAAATGATTTGATTTAATTTGTATTGAATAGTAAATGAATTTCATTACGATACTAGTACGTCTCTATATTACGTGGCTTCCTATTTAATTGTATCTGACCACGTCATCAATTTAGTTGACACAGGTGCCGCATCCCTATAACAGTTTATTAACTAAACGCGCTTGCTAAGGCTAGCAGTAATTGCCATTAAGGTATACGAATATTATAGCCATAACATCATAATGACGGGTGATGTAAAGGTAATTGCGTAGTTTGATTTAACTAATGAGGGTAAATGGGTCATATACATAATTTGACAAATAACATTAATTTATTTAATATCATTGGGATTGTCACGGGTTGAGCATACAGTAAATATTAATAAAATGTGTGTTCTCAACCCCTCAGCCGTCACCAGTCTATTAATGAAGCTTTGTAATAAAGGCAGTATTCAGTGTCAATAGACTGATAATTAGATTAATTAATTTACTAAAGTGTTTTATTCCTTACTAGCAGCCCGTCCTCGCTTCCCTTCGGTTTCAGTCGCCTTACCTGTGCAGTTCCCGTTTCCGTAGGAATACCGGGATAAAATATAGCCTATGTTACTCCCTGATATTATAGCTTTCCATTGGTGAACAATTTTTGAAATCGGTTCAGTAGTTTACTCGTGACAGGGTAACAAACAAACAAACAAACAAACTTACTTTCGCATTTATAATATTAGGAAGGAAGGAAGGATATATAATTTTCAAAAAGTTTTTTATTGGGATTAATTCCACCACACATTTTTACCATTCTGTAACTCTTGTAAACTTAAATGTTACCCGTAAAAGACATCGAGGTGCGACCCTCTAGAAATTGCGGCAAATGATTTTAATTGTATTGGGACAAAAGATATGGGACCAGTTTTCCGTTATCCAGGAACTCTTAGTACACGACGGACGGCTTTACAAAAAGCTTAAGAATTTTATTACGAGATGAAAATTATATCGATGTTCATTTTTCACCTACTGGAATAATACATTGACCCTTCCTTTGTATGTCTAAGTCGACCGGAAGTTCGTCTGCTGCCTGAAGCCTTAAGGTTTTGTATGCCTAACAGAAGAATATTAGCCTTGACTCTGTAGTCATTTACGCTGTGTCGCATTTATGGTAGCTTAATTAGCCCAAGCTGACGCACCATAACGTACTAACAACAAATATATAGTTGCATAGCTCTATAATTATGGGCGTATTAAAACGAAGGCCCCAAATGGACGTTGAAATTCTAGTAAGCAAATATAAACTTTCGTTTCGCATTTTCAGCTCATGTTCATTGAGCGAGAATTTGTTTTCTAGAACTATGCCAAGAAAACAAACGGACTCTTTTTTTTAACTATCGCGTTATTAAGTTTTATATGTGGTCTCGACTGCAAATTATCTTTAAATAAGAAATGATAAGTTTTATGTATAATGTGAGCATTGATTACAGATCCATCTTTTTGGCGGGAAATGTTCGGGACATAACATGTTCGAAATCTGGGATAATGCCTGGATCCCTATAATTCGTAGTTTCTGTGCTTCACCTATTTGATATGCCGCGAAAATAGATATTTTGTCATCAACATCAATTTGTTTATCCACGCAAATGCAATATACAAGCACGAAAAGCTTTATGTGACGATGGAAAATTAATAAAAAAATTAACCACCTTATTCTAGTGCAATAGACAAAGTCCCCTCCGCATAGTTACGGACTATAGTATGAAGGACGTCAAAGGGTTGTCAGTAAATAATATGAATGCAAGAGAAAGAAAACTAGAAATAAGACCATAAATTTAACCAGCGTTGTATGGTAAGTCAATTTATCTCCTATTCTAAAGAATAACTTGTGCTCAATTGTCGGACATATATAAATTGTTGAGTATTATGCTAATTACTTGGGGTTTCAACAATTTGTACCCTTCTACCATCGTACATATTCCAAAAGTTGACATTCGTTTTATGAATGGCCTTCTGCGTACCGTCAACTCATCTTCTGAATGATGGACTTGCCCTAGGTTGGTGTTAAGCCCTTATTCGTCTGTTACGGTGCCCACAAGTAATATAAGTATTTGTAGTATGATTAGCCCAATTTTTACAGCACGTTTTATAAATATAAAATAAATTAAAATTTATTATGTTTTTTAATTAAAACTCATTTTCGATAAACCATTGACGACGAATAACCTATATCATTGAAATTTGATTGCTATCGACACGGAGTATATATACAGGAGTCCGAACGTAAAAGTTAAAAGAATGGTCTCAATTTAGGGGACAGAACTTTTTGCCGGTAGAGCGCGCCACATCTCACGATTACTGAAACATATGTTCAGCATATTTTACCGTGATATTTTAAATCCGAAGATTTCATTCAAATTGGAAAGTATTCAGGTGATTTAATATCATTTATTGAATAACATTTACTTTTATCACCTAAAACAACACTACACAACACACACAACAATCTAAAATAACATAACCTAAAATCTTAATTATTATTTCCAGAACTAAATAATACCAGGCGCATTTTAAAGAGAGGAATGGTGCGTTCAGTATTTCCATGGACTAAAATTGAAGATCTAAAGTCTAAACAAAGGCGAGGACGTTATCAGCGCGTGATTCTAAACGAAAATTTTCATATATTGAAAAGTGTGACGGCTTAGCTCATAGTCTGTGTTACTACAGCTAATTACAATACTTCATCCAAGACAGTATTGGACTTTGGCGTCGGTTGTGTTGAAGAAATTGTGATCCAAGAAAATAGTGTATTTGAAAATGTGCAAAATGATATTGGTACTGTTTGTAAATGTGCAACTCAAAAAATTACCAATTCTACACAATAGAATCCTTTAGGAATTATGATAAAGGTATTGGCTTTTTATACTGGATTTGAATCATATAGCAAATTTATGTTTGTGTTTTAGATTTTGTGCCCTGAAGCCTAGTCAGTAACCTGTAAAAGAAGTTGCCTTTTTTTGGATTTTTGGTCTTCGGTCTGAGCGTTGAAGACCAGTTCTTTTTGACATTAATGAAGTTGAGGAGTAATAAGGAAGACTATGAGCTATGCCATTTTTTTATGCAAGTCCCTGAATTATATCAAATATATTTATTACATGGATTAACTTTTGCATGAAATGTCTTCAATGTTGAATATTTGATAACCTGACAGGGAATTAGTAGATTTCTACATGCCTGAAGAATTTAAAAAAATATTACCCTTCTACTAGAGTCATTGTAGATTGTACAGAAATACCTATACATCGAACTGTTAATTCAGCTACACAAAAAGTTGCATGGAGTTTATACAAGAACCATTCTACTGTTAAGTATGAAGTAGGTGATGCTCACCAAGTGGCTTTATATCACATTGTTCTGATGCATATGCTGGAAGTATCAGTGACAGGCAAATTGCAGAAAGATAGACAAAAGAAAATTAACTTTATCAAAAATGTGAAGAAGGAGACAGTATTATGGCTGACCAAGGGTTTAACATACAAGACTCATCTGCTCATAAAGGTGTTGTTGCTGTAAATGTACCTTCATTTTTTAAGGGGAAAAGTCAGTTGCCTGGTATGACCGTTGTAGCAGATCGGGAACTTTCTTCAAAGAGAATACATTGTACGTGTTATAGGTTTAACTAAAACCAATTGTATTTGCACAATCCACTAAATATTATGTTCCTCTCATGTCAAAAATATATTTTGTATGTGTTATAACATTTAACTTCCATGAAAATATTGTTACATATAACAAATATTGTACAGCAGAACTTCTTCCACTCTCTATTTTTTAACTTTAATAAAGTTTTCATTTACTAATTTTGTATTTTTATTTAAAACATTTTTTATAAAGTAAATAAACTCCTTTATCAAAGTAAACTCATTTATTGATAAATAATTTAACAATCACATATGGGTATTGCTTAGCATTTAAATTATTTATAGAAACATTTGAGAAACTTTAACAAACAGATGTAAATATCACTTAATATTAAAATTATTTAAAGATACATTTGGCATACATTTTACTTTAAAAACCACATTATAAGTATTGCTTATTATTAAAATAATAATTATTTGTAATAATCATTTGGGATAGTTTTTACAGAGTACTTTTTCTAGTAATATTGGTCGGAAATAGTCTTCATAAAACATACCTAATTTGTTTTCCATCTCCTTTATAAACGTGTCATTTCAGGGTACATCAATTATAGTCCCGCGTTAATTTGTGTATAATACATATGCAAATTTAATTATCTATTTTTATAAGCCGAATTAATTGTCAAACACTATGCAAGTACTTATCGTAATCGTATCGAAGTCATATTTCAGGTAGATATGGGGAAACTGAAAGAAAATTAATAATATAAAATAAACATAAAAAATTAAGTCAAATTCCAAATGAAGTAGTAAGTATAATTATGCAGTAAATTACTCAATTTTTACTGACAAAATCATCAAAATGCTGTTGCAAGCTTATATGGAACTATTGTTTTTAATGTTAGAGATTTCATAATTCACACACAATTTTTATACATTCGAATATATGTACCTACTTAAATTGTATTGTGCAAAAACAGCAATCAGAAATTCGATAGCTGAATATTATTTTGAATTGTCATTTTCAGTAGCAGTATTTGCACCGTCAGGAAAATCTGTGTTTGCAGAATTAATATTTTCAAACTCAATTACATCATTTATAATTTCATGAACAGTACTTGTCTCAACTGAATTAAGACTACAGTTACCAATTATTGTATGGTTAATTATATCACAACCATTTGGAAGCTCATTAACTAATAACAAGCTATTATTATTGTCATTTCTGTCCAAAGACATTGGTTCAGCATCCGTCTTCACATGAACTTTCTTATATTTATGCATGTATATACTATCATCTTCCAAAATCACTTGTTCACTTTTAATCACTTCCTCTGGATTAAAATGTGATTCGCAAATAAAACTGGTAGCAGTACTTGTCTCAACTGAATTAAGACTACAGTTACCAATTATTGTATGGTTAATTATATCACAACCATTTGGAAGCTCATTAACTGATAACAAGCTATTATTATTGTCATTTCTGTCAAAAGACATTGGTTCAGCATCCGCCTTCAAATGAACTTTCTTATATTTATGCATGTATATACTACCATCTTTCAAAATCACTTGTTCACTTTTAAGCACATCCTCTGGATTAAAATGTAATTCGCAAATAAAACTTCAATTTTTGGCCCAGAGCAGAAATCCATTTACTGCGCAATTCTACATCCTTCAAAAAAAATTTTATGTATATATTTCAAAAGAGAAATAAAAAAATTTTTTTTTCAACTTTTAGTTAAAAACTACACACATTTATAAATTAATTTTTCATAACACAAATTTTTAACAAATATTATTTTGAGGTTACTCACTTTTGGTGGTTTGAAAAATGTCACTTTTCTTACACCTTCATATGCTTTTCGTCCACTAACACAACCTTGAACAGCACAACACCTTCCCATTTCTTTTTATTATTATGTTAAATTAAAATGTTTAAATAAACTCATTTGCAAAAAAAACGGGCGGTTTTGATTTTCATTCATATTTAAAAAGATACAATACCAAAAAGGTTTCAATCGTTTGTACACGTTACTGGCCGGTTTTAAAAATGCTGTGGTATTTAAAAAAGTACGTTCTAAATTCAATTTTTCATTTGATGTTCATTTTTACAGAAAACCCCTTTTTATCCTACATTTTTGGCGCGAAGTTCCAGAAGTTAACATCGACTTTCATAACTTTTATTCAATTTTTATCGATTAATTTCATATCCTTGACTGTCAAAGCTTTATTTAATGCTGTTTGGCTGTATCAAAAATGGTAGATAAAGTGGTAAAAGCTACCAAAATTATCGCGCTGCTTGAAGAGGGTTGCAGCCAATGTTTCGTGGCTAGGAGGCTAAATGTTAGTCGCTCGACAGTCCAAAGGACCTGGCAGCGATATCAGGAGACTGGTTCCGTCGAGAGAAGGCCTGGTTCTGGAAGAAAACCATGTACCCAACCACGGGATGATCGTTTTCTTGTGAGTCGCGCATTGAGAAATCGCAAATCTTCGTATGTGGATCTTAAGAACAACCTCCAAGAAGTAAGAAATGTGCATATTAGTCTATGGACAGTCAGGAGGAGGCTTCTCGCTGCCAATATACGCAGTCACCGCCCGGCCCGCGGCCCCAAATTACTCCGTGAGCACAGAGTTCACAGGCTTAGGTTCGCTAGAAATTGTGAATCATGGACTCAAGACGATTGGAATAGGGTTTTGTTCTCTGATGAAGCCAGGATATCTCTGTTCGGTGAAGATCGACGTCGGCGAGTGCTAAGAAGACAAGGAGAACGCTTTGCAGAGGCATGTTTCGAAGAAATCACACCTTATGGTGGGGGCTCTGTTATGTTTTGGGCAGGAATAAATTCAATGGATCGTACAGAGTTAGTCTTCATTGAAAACGGCTCACTGACTGGGCATCGATACATAACGGAAGTTCTAATTTCTCATGCACAACCCGCATTGGCCGCTCTAGGTGAAGACTCGATTTTTATGGACGACAATGCTCGCGCCCACCGATCCCGCGATGTTAATGCGTATGTGCAAGAGGTCGGCATTCGTCGTTTGGATTGGCCAGCTCGAAGTCCCGACCTCAATCCCATAGAGCATGTCTGGGACGTTCTGAAACGGCGTGTGAGATCAGTACACCCGGCTCCGCAGACCATCAGAGAGCTGAAGAATGTGATTACTGCGGAGTGGGAACGTATTCCGCAAGCAAGTATCCGGGATATACTCGCTAGCATGCCCAGACGAATTCAAGCTGTGATTTTAGCTAGAGGGGGTCACACTCGATACTAAACATTTATCTGCTTTTACTTTATTAAAGAAAAACAAACAAAAAAACTTTTTTATTTTTACTTCATGAGCATATGCACTACTAGCGAATATACACTACTAGCTAAACCTCGCTAGCATTATTTCCCATAAATTGTATCTAAATTTTATGAAATACTGATGAAAACGATTATTTTCTTATTAATTTAGCAAATTGTGTGGATAAAACTACCTATAATTATCAAACAAAGAAATATTAACATTTGAAATGGTTCATTGCTTAGGTGCCCGTTTTTTTTGCAAATGAGTGTATATATATTCATGTTTATATATAGGTATATGTAGCTATATTTCGTGGGTGCACATGACACACTAGCGCCGCCAGTGCCAGATAAGAGAACTAAGATCTGGTTTCATTTTTGTGACCGAAAATTTTATTGAAAAGCGTATACCGTTCGACCTCCTGTATATATATACTCCGTGGCTATCGACTTGGAATTCGATTAAATTTCAAGTTCTGAAGCGTCATCCCATAACTGAGCTATTTATAATTCTAGTTTGATAGAATGCTAAATTAATTTTCGTGATCTTGATAAATTTAATTTCAGATATCAATTATAATAATTGTATTGTGCGTATTATTTTTTTAATTACTTTACTATGTAAGGTATATATTTATAATGTATGATACAACTCCATGTGGTGACGGAGTAAGAATACAAATCACCACTCCATATATTGCCCGTGGATGTCATAAAAGACGACTAAGGGATATGATAGGCATATAACATTTACGCAAGAGAAGGAAAACTCGAAATAAAAGCCTATACCAACCTGTCTGACCAGCATGGTATAGTAAGGTAAATTTCCCTCCTATTGTGGAGGCGGCCAAAATTTTAGGTACAGAGTCTTTATTTGAGCTTTCCTCTTTTGCAGTAATGTTATTTGTTCTGATCTTTTCATATGTTATTAGATAAATATAACTTTTCTTTTTTAATGTAAAAACTGCATTAAGTAACAAATCTTTGTATCGCGAGGGTTTTTACAATCGTAAAATTATCGTATACAATGTACACCCACACTCGGCATAATCATTTACAATATGTAATACTCGTGTAAACATCAGAAACCCTTAGATCTTATATCTTTAAACAAGCAATTCTTGTATATATATTATTATACTAGCAACCCGCCCTCGCTTCGCTTCGGTTATAGGTTATAGTCGTTTCACCCGCGTAGTTCCCGTTCCCGTGGGAATACCGGGATAAAATATAGCCTAGTTTACGCCCTGATATTATAGCTTTCCATTGGTGAAAGAAGTTTTGAAATCGGTCCAGCCGTTTTGAAGATTACCCGGAACAAACAGACAGACAGACAAAAAATTTTTAATTGCTATTTTAGGCATGGGTGTCGTGCAAATAACCGTGTGAGCATGAAAAAAGCTTATTATTTTGACATTACACACAGACACTCCAATTTTATTTATTGGTATAGATATTCTGGATCTCGGAAACGGCTCCAACGATTTTGATGAAATTTGGCATACTAGAGGTTTCGGGGCCAAAAAATCGATCTAGCTAGGTTTTATTTATAGAAAATGTTGTTTTGTTGGTGTTTTTAGCAAATCAATACAAGGACATTAAGTTTTAAAAGAATTAGAATTATAAATTCGCCGTCGACGTCAAAAGTGACAATAGCTCAGTTGGGAAGTTGTCTAGTTTTTTTGTTTTGTTTTGGCATTCAAACAGCGTGGGATCGAATCTCGGTGTTATTATTATTCTGTTTTTGTGTTTTTTGATATTTTTTTCATTATTAAATTTTTATTTTTTATTAATATATATCTAAATAAGTTCGGCAAAAATCATCATCATTTGCCTGCCCTTATCCCACGCTAAGTGGGGTCGGCACAACATGTACTTACCTTCCATAATCTCCTATCGGCCGTCATATCTGTACTCACCCTTTTCATACGCATGTCCTCATTCACACAGTCTATCCATCTCTTTTTGGGTCGCCCACGCTTCTTTCGTCCATCCACATTCATATCGATAACCCGCCTTATCACATGGCTTTCATCCCTCCTCATCACATGTCCATACCAAGACAACCTCGCGCTCCTAATCTTCTCTATCACTGGTGCTACTTTCATGCTTCCCCTAATATACTCATTTCTTATCTTATCTAACCTTGTGACCCCACACATCCATCCGGCAAGTTCGGCAAAAATACAAAAAAAAATATACCGAGCGAAGCTTCGTCAACCAGATATTATTATCTTATATAGCCATTTAAAAGTGTCAATTATAATTGGAGTAACAGTGTCAATTATAATCATTTCAACGCCATTACCTATATAGAACCTATATAGGACGTATTTACTTAGTAAATAAGTGGCTTAAGTGTGTTATCTTTGCTACTAAAGTCAAGGAAAAAGGTCTCGGTGACCCGCTTAGTTTACGATAAGATATTATTACATCTGCGATAAGATGTCATCGTCTACAAGCGTATTCAATTATGGGGTTGTATGTAAATTCCGATACACCGAATGATTAGGGCGACGTGTAACTAAAACAAAGTCAGATAAAAACGAAAAGTGTCATCCTTCTGTACCAGTTTTCTCGTTAAAAAGACCCATGCCCAATAATGCATAAGAGCTGCAAAAAGAAATAATAATGTACCTAAACTTACTGATGTTATTTAAAAGCACTGGAGAGACTCTTCTTAGACTATATTTCAGTAACCACAGTATTAAAGTAGTAAAAATATACTTGAGAGTCGAGTGCATAAATTTTTATGTTCATTGTTCGTTTGGAGACATGATCCTATGCTTCGGTAGGCACTATGCCAATTGCAATAATAGCAATTGCAAGCAAAGCCATAAGGACTAAGCTATTCTCCTGCTTCTGAATAAATTATTAAAATATGTTAATATTTTTAAGTCTCTTACAGTGATAGGTTCGAAAAACCTTTGTTTGATTTCTCGTGTGCATTGTGGTAACTGGCTGACTAGTATAATGTTCTTAGTGAATTTATAATACAAGGGAAAAGAGAAAGAAAACATAGTAATAACATAAAGTAAAAGTTTCAACCGTCTTATAATGTGGAGTTTACATTCAGTAACTGATGTTGATTTTTCAAAGAATAAAATATTTTAATCTATTTGAACACATATTTCTTAAGGCAAAACACCTTTTTCTTATAATCTTAAGACGGTGACTATATTCATATCGAGAAAGAAGTATATGAAGTAAATGTTTGTATTCTATGTTTTATATATTTTTAACGTGTTTTATTAACTCGCTCTCTTTAGTTTCTGTCCGAGTGGAATTTTGTGATTGATTTTAAACTTAATATTTATTTTTTAGTTTTATAATAGCTCCTGCAATTTATAATTTAACGTAACAACTTTTAAGTACTATCATATATTTTAGTTTCCTCTTTAGTTAAATCTATATTGATTACAAATTGAACATGACTCTTTTTTTAATTAAAGAGTCAATGTATTTGCAATTTGTAAATACCATTTGAGTTCAGACAATTATTCAAATACGAATATGTGAATAAAAACCTTCAAAACCTTATCAGTAACGCATTCATTTCTTTGTTTGCACTGTATATAAAATATAATTCAATAGAACACAAAGAACCTTGCAAACGTTCATTTGTGAGTTATCTTAATCAAAGAAAATTCGTCTAACATGGTTTCTGTATTTGAATTCTTTATCTTGTCCCTATTATTTACTTAATATTTAAACACTGATGTAAAGTAATAAAGAAAATCATTTAAGCTATGTCGTGATTACCATCGTGAGGTTAAATGAAAATGTATCAGTGAATTTATTGTAGTGTTGTTAGTGAACAACTTTGAACCTGTATTATAATTACTATATAATTTATTACGTAGTACTAGCAAAAGTAAAAAAGTACTAGCAACTGCTGTGTGGTGACGGAATAAGAATACAATTCACCACCCTCTCTCATACCCGTGGGAGTCATAAAAAACGACTAAGGGATATATTACGCATATGATATCTTTGCAGGAGATGGAAAACTCGAAACAGAACCCTATACCAACCTGTCTGACTAGCATGGTATGGGAAGGTCAATTGCCATCCTTTTATGGAAAAGATTCGAGCCCAGCAGTGGAATGTATACGAGCCGAAATAATAATGATGATGGTGATTACCAAATTCCCGCGGCACTCATCCGCGTAGATTTTGTTCCCGTTCCCATGGAAGTACGGGGATAAAATCCATACTAATATTATAAATGCGAAAGTAAGGATGTTTGTTTGTTTGTTTGTAGTGCTTTCACGCTTAAACCACCGAACCAATTTCAAAAATTCTTTCACCAATGGAAAGCTATAATATCAGGGAGTATCATAGGCTATTTTTTATCAAGGTATTCCCACAGGAACGAGATCTACGTCGCGGGTAAAGCGACTGAAACCGAAGCGAAGCGAGGGCGGGTTGCTAGTTTAACATATGTTATTCGCTGATAATGTGGCTTTACATTAGGAAAAGATTTTTTAAAGTCCGCCAAGTAGTTTAAGCGTGAAAGAGGAATTGTAAACTAAAGTATAAATAAACGATTTCTTTATGCGCTAATTTTAAAAATCGATCTTATGCCAACATCTTGCTCTTATCCCAATTATTTGGGGTCGATTCAATATGTGCCCTCCTTCCACACAGCTCTAACAAACGCCATCCTTTTAATTACTCCCTATCTATCCATGTCATGCTGAATACAGTCCAGCTATCTGTTCTTTGGTATTTCCTTAATCCTAACCTTCTACATTTATATTTGAAACATTCCTCACAGTATTACTTTCTTCCTAAATCATTGCATGTCCATATCACGTCAAAAGTTCATTCTTTAACTTCTCTGTCATTGCCGGTTCTTTCATACTTCCCTTATAAATTCTGTATCTGTCCTACCAAAACAGAAAATATAGTCCTCTTAACATATCATGCGAGTGAAATCGCAGGCACAGATAGTAGAACAATAAATCCTAAACTTCAACACACTTTATCGTCTATTGAAAACTTTTTCTCACCACTATCTACTGAGCTTCAGTGGCAAAAGCAGAATACAAACGGGTACCGCGCTTGTGAATTAAAAAAAAGATACGATATTGAAATATCGAACAAAGCTATGCGCTATTGAGTACTTGAGATTCTCGACAGGCACACTCGTGGTTTGAGCGGAGTGGTGTATGGAAATAATGTAGACAATTTTTCTTTACAGATAAATAATACTGTTTGTTTTTAATATCACAATAGCGATAGTACGTGTCAGTATCATCTTAGCTCATACACGTCCCACTTTTGGGCTTGGGCCTCCTCCTAGGGAAGAGAGATTGATCTACTACATCACGCTGGTCAGACGTTTTTTGTTTGGAGTTTGCCTTCTCTTGCATAGATATTATAAACATTTATATTTTTTAATCATCTTTTACGGCGGCGGAGGCGGTGGTGAATTGCATTCTTACTACGTCACCACACGGAATAATAATGTAGTATCATCATCATCGCAGCCCACATACATCCCACTCTTGGGCTCGGGCCTCCTCCACAATGGGAGAGAATTTGACCTACCTATACCATGCTGGTCAGACATGTTGGTATAGGGTTCCATTTCGAGTTTTCCTTCTCTTGCATAGATGTTATGTGCATATTATATCCCATAGTTGTCTTGTACGACATCCACGGGCAAGATAGGGAGTGGTGAATTGTATTCTTACTCCGTCACCACACGGCATAATATGTCAGTATGCATAGTACTTAAAATAAAAATCATATTTCAAATTTTTTGCGCCCCCTCGGGGAGGACGTCGGTCGATGGGAGGGTACCCCAAATAGGGTGTATTCCGTCGGGCCGACCACTCACGTCAAGTCACCCTGCTCCGGTGGTCGGCCCAACGACGAAGGCGACGTGCATCGTGGGTAGGTTGCGGGTGTGCGTGCTTACGCCCCTCTGTCGCCCCAGACGGAGTGGTGCGAGGAGCGCGCCGACCGCAACCCAGCCCCATAAAAAAAATATTTCAAATTGTTTGACTGTTTAATTTGGCTAGTATGTGAAATGGCTAATATAAAAAAATAATTTCTATGAAATTATAAAAGAGTAGCTTCTGGCGGCGACTTCACCCGCGTGGAATAGTTACTTTGGAGTAACGCTAACTTTAACCTGCGATTTTGTTTACATAGCAGGTGAAAATATTTTTAAATAATACGATTCTGTCACACACGATTTTTGCGAAACTGTAACCATTTATTCAGCAAAAAATATCCGATTTTGAAACATTCTTCATCGACGCTTCGCTCCTATTAGTCTTAGCATGATGATATGTAGCTTTTCTCGATAAATGGGCTATTTAACACTGAAAGAATTTTGCGGCGGTGCGGCCCCATAACCCATCGTATTCCCTCTCATCCGTCATTGGGCTGACTACCGGTACTTAGTTCCTTGTTATCTGTGGCCAGTCCGACGAAATATCATTTCTGGTACCCTTCCTTTCTAATGTCCCTCCCGGGATGTTTGTCGCCCTCGCGCGGTCAGCCTCTCCGCGGGTGAAGGAAATTGATCTACTATAGCATTTATTATAGGTATCACATTCCTCAGACCTCTTTTACGACATCCATGATCAAGAAAGATAAGTTGTAAATTGTATTCTCATTTCGTCACCATACGGAAAGGGACATTAATTCATATCATCATTTGCCTGTCCTCATCCCTCGTTAAGTAAGGTCGGCACATCATGTTCTTACCCTTCATAGCATCCTACCAGTCGTCATCTGTACTCACAATTTTCATACATCATCATCATCATCTCAGCCCACATACGTCCCACTGTTGGGCTCGGGCCTCCTCTATAACAGAAGGGTAATTGACCCACTATACCACGCTGGTCAGACGTGTTGGTATAGGGTTTTATTTCGAGTTTTCCTTCTCTCGCATAGATGTTATATGCGTTTTATATCCCTTAGTCGTCTCGTACGATCACCCACGGGTAAGTTAGGGGGTGGTGAATTGTATTCTTACTCCGTCACCACACGGAAGGAATTTTCATACGCATATCCTCATTCACACAATCCATCTATCTCTTTTTGAGTCTCCAACGCTTCTTTCGTCCATTCAGACACATTAATACATCCTTACTAATTTTATAAATGTGAAGGTACGTTTGTTTGTTTGTTTGTTACGCTTTTACGCTTAAACTACTAAAACGGTTTAAAAAATATTTTCACCAATGGAAAGCTATAATATCAGGGAGTAACATAGGCTGTATTTTATCCCGGTATTCTTACAAGAACGGCAACTACGCGGCTAAGGCGACTGAAACCGAAGCGAAGCAAGGGCGGGTTGCTAGTATAATATTACAAAACAATGAAGCTAGCAATGTCATAGATAAAGCGCTAGTATAAATTAAATTTGCAATTCGTTATTTGTGTACATAAAGAAACAACATTGTTAAACTTCAACATCGATTGGCTAACCGCGAAAGTTACTTTTTTTTTTCACACGCATTATATAGTATCCATTTCGTAACGTTTAAGTTATAAATTAATAGTTTTTGACAATAGCTACATTACAGAATACACTTATCATAAGTAAAATAAAGCACAAAGGCTTTTTGAAGCTGAATTAAAACTACTTTTAGGAATTTTATCGAGTTCTTATTTAATTTTTACTATCACGCCGTTTCAAACACTTTTCTATATTCATGATCACGGTAGGGGAGTCCTCCTAAAACAGTTTTTATTTTATTTGTATAATACTCACGTAATGTTAGAATCATTGACCATTATAAATAGCTAATTTTACATCTGAATTTAATGGATCTTAATCTATATTACAATTATAGATCTAAATAGTTTACTTCTATGTTTCCTTCTATGTTCTATCCTTCCTTACTCACTTTTAATGTAGCTTTCCAATCGTAAGAGAAATTTTTAAAGTCTGTCGTATTGCAGTAATTTCACCAAAGAAAGATTTTATAAAAACCAGTTTAGTGGTTTAAACGTGAAAGAGTAACCAACGAATACGAATATAGCATTATAATATTAACTAGGATAATGACATTCTAAGGTTGAGATTGTTTTTGTTTTTCTGTATATTCAATTAGAAAAGCATTTTTAATTTTTCATGAGATAAAAGAGAATCAATATAGTATAACTGAATACACTATGAACAACTTTATTATTATTTTATATTGCACTATGTACAAAAAGCATAATAAATGAAGCCTAGTTTTTGACACTAGATACGGAATGTGCATGTTGAAATATTATTTTTATAACAACATGCAAGTTTGCGTTTGCCAAATGTAATAAAATTTTCCTTTGAAACTTAGTTATTTCATAGAACATGAGTGAAGAGAATTTCAGCGTTAAATATTCAATGCAGAAACCTTGACATCATATGCATACGTTCATCGTATGTTTTATATTGCCAATATATTTATTACCGAATATCATCATTATCATCATCATCATCTCAGCCCATTATTAGGCTCGGCCCGCCTCCACAATGAAAAGGACATTGCATGGACCTACTATATCACGATGGTCAAACGTGCTACCCGAAGGTCACCTTCACAATGAGAGGGAAATTGACCTACTATACCACGCTGGTCAAACGAGTTTGTATAGGGTTTTAGGTCCAGTTTTCCTTTTCGTGCATAGTTGTTGTCTGCATAATATATCCCTTAGTTATCTTTTCCGACGCTGACTTCCAAGAGACGGGGTGGTGAATTATATCCTTAAGTCATCTCGGGCAATTGAATATAATTATTCGTATATGTAATAATTATCCATATGGTGACATAGTTAGAATACAATTCACTACTCCCTATCTTACTCGTAGGTATCGTAACATACGATTAAGCGTTAAAAACAAGCATAAAACAAAGATATCTGATGTTTACGCGAGTATCACAATGTTGTATTTGATTTATGATTGACCGACGTTTCGAACATTTAACAGCGTCCATGGTCACGAGCGGACTAAGATGGCTCACGTCCAACAAGTTATCATTATTACAGAGATTCATATCTGTGATATCTTAGTCCCCCCCGTGACCATGAAAGCTGTAAAGTATTCGAAACGTCGGGTAATCAAAATTCAAATACAAACGTGATAAAATCCGTAATATAGTTTTATTTGGGGTGCGAACCGTGGAGGCCTTCCGGGGGTCCTCCCCGAGGGGGGGACGTCGGTCGATGGGAGGGTACCCCACGTAGAGGGTATTACGTCGGGCCGACCACTGATGTCAAGTAACCCTGCTGCGGTGGTCGGCCCAACAATGAAGGCGACGTGGTTTTCGGGTGGGTTGCGGGAGTTGCGTGCTTAAGCCCCTCTGTCGCCCCGGACGGAGTGGTGCGGAAGCGCGCCGACCGCAGCCCACCCACAAAAAAAAAAACATAGTTTTATTTACAAGGCATATACCATCAACGCAAGAATGAGAAAACTTAAAATAAAACCCTATTTCAACACATCTTAGCATAGTAGGTTAATCGAAGCCCAAATATGAATTTTATTACTTACGAGTATTCGATATTTGAGAGCAGTTACCAGCGAAATGATTACGAAAGAACTGAAAAAATCGTGGGTCGATAATTAATTTACAGTCAAAGATATCTATCTACTCGAGGTATAGACGCTAGGTATAATATTAGTATTGTATGTGGTAAGGCCGTGTGGCGACGGTTTGAGAATACATGTGTCGCCACCCCTTACTTGCCCGTGGGAGTCGTAAAAATCGGCTGAGGGTTTACCAGGAGAGTGGGCAGCAGCTCTCTCCTGGGAAACGTAAAACATCCATACTGCGATCGCCAACGCGCCTGCCAAGCGTGGCGATTACGGCAATATTCCCTTTTTAAAAATGGCGTACAACAAAAAATGGCCCCCAGTCACGGCGGCTCCGGTACCCTACGGGCTCATTTTGGTGGCGGGCCCAGTAGTGGTGGAGCGGGGGGTGCGAGGAATCTCCGGCAGCGATCCGGCTACCAACAAAAACGACCCTTGGCCCTGGTAACACACAACATTCGGACACTCAGGACTGACGAGAGGGTCATCGAGCTGGAAGAGGAATTGAGCAAAATCCGCTGGGACATTGTAGGATTATCAGAAGTGCGAAGAGAGGGCGAGGGCACGATAATCCTCCAGTCTGGAAACTTGCTCTTCTACCGGGAGGGCGATCACCCGTCCCAAGGTGGTATAGGGTTTATCGTTCGTAAGTCTCTCATAGACAACGTGGAGAGGATCGAGAGTGTGTCGACAAGGGTAGCGTACCTTATACTCAGAATTACCAAGAGGTATTCGCTGAAGGTTATACAGGTATACGCACCGACCTCGACATACTCCGACGACGAAATGGAGGCATTTTACGAGGACATCTCGAAAGCCATACACGCGTCCAAAACCCACTTCACGGTGGTTATGGAGACTTTAACGCGAAACTAGGCAAAGGGAGTGATGATGAGTTGAGAGTGGGGAAACATGGATATGGACAGAGAAACCAGAGGGGCCAGAAACTGGCTGATTTTCTGGAGAAGGAAAGCCTCTTTATGATGAATTCCTTCTTCAGGAAGCAGCCACAAAGGAAATGGACCTGGATTAGCCCCGATGGTTCAACAAAAAACGAGATAGACTTCATCTTGTCAGACAAACGACAGATATTCAATGATGTCTCAGTGATCAGCAGAATTAAAACTGGGAGCGATCACCGGATGGTACGAGGCACATTGAATATCCATACAAAAGTCGAGCGGTCACGCTTGATGAAGTCTACACTCCGACCTACATCTGTCCAATACCAGAACCTCGAAAACTTTCAACTCGAACTACATAATCGCTTCCAATGTCTGGACGAGTGCGAATCTCCGAACGATATGAACAACAGGTTCGTGGAAACTCCACGCGGTTGGGTCGAAATTTTTCAAGGCTCACCGCGTTAATAGACCTAAAAAACTTTCTGACCAGACTCTCGAGCTCATGGAGCGGAGAAAAGAGATGACGGTGCAGTCTGCAGCCGATTGGTCCAAACATAGGCAGCTAAATAGACAGATCTCCAGGTCTGTGCGTCGCGATATTCGCTGATTTAATACGTTCCGTATTAAAGAAGCGATAGAGCGGAATCGTGGCTCGAAAGTGTTCGCACAAGATCTGTCTATTGGGAAAAGCCAAATGACTAAGCTGAAGACCGATGACGGCACTGTCATTTCATCCCAAAGTGAGATCTTGGGAGAGGTCGAAATGTTCTATGGACAGTTATACAAATCATCCCGAAATCCTTTTGTCGGCTTGGTCCAAGATCCCAGATCCAAGCTAACTCGGCACTATACCGAAGAAATCCCGGACATCAGCTTGTACGAGATCAGAATGGCTCTCAAACAACTACGTAACGGTAAGGCACCGGGAGATGACGGAATTACGGCAGAGCTTTTGAAGGCGGGCGGCAAGCCGGTATTAATAGCCCTTCAGAAGCTATTTAATTCCGTTATCCTCGGGGGCGACGTTCCAGAGTCGTGGACCAGGAGTGTGGTGGTGCTGTTCTTCAAGAAGGGTGACAAAGCTCTTTTAAAGAACTACAGACCCATCTCACTCCTGAGCCATGTTTATAAGTTGTTTTCGAGGGTCATTACCAATTGACTCACGCGCAAGCTCGATGACTTCCAGCCGCCCGAACAAGCCGGCTTCCGAAAAGGCTATAGCACTATAGACCATATCCTCACGCTTCGGCAGATTATACAAAAGACCGAGGAGTATAATCTGCCCCTGTGCTTAGCGTTTGTGGACTATGAGAAAGCCTTTGATTCAGTCGAAACTTGGGCGGTGCTGCAGTCCCTTCAGCGGTGCCAAATCGACCATCGCTATATCGAAGTGCTGAAGTGTTTGTATAGGAACGCCACAATGTCAGTCCGTATCCGGGATAAGAGTACGAAACCGATCCAGTTGCAGAAAGGCGTGAGACAGGGAGATGTCATCTCTCCGAAACTGTTCACCACTGCACTGGAAGATGTCTTCAAGCTCTTAGACTGGACTGGACTCGGCATCAACATTAACGGCGAATACATCACTGACCTTCGATTCGCAGACGATATCGTCGTTATGACAGAATCCATGGAGGACCTTGGCACTATGCTCAATGATATCAGCAGGGTATCCCAACTACTACGAATGAACATGGACAAGACGAAAGTCATGTCAAATACCCATGTCATTCCTGTACCGGTCCTAGTTGGCAATGCGATTCTCGAAGTTGTCAATCACTATGTTTACCTAGGACAAACAGTCCACTTAGGTAGATCCAATTTCGAGAAAGAGATCAGCCGACGAATCCAACTCGGTTGGGCAGCGTTCGGGAAACTTAAGAGGATCTTCTCGTCCAACATACCTCAGTGTCTGAAAACACAGGTCTACGACCAGTGTGTGTTACCAGTGATGACTTACGGCACGGAAACGTGGTCCCTAAATGTAGGCCTCATATCAAGGCTCAAAGTCGCTCAGCGTGCTATGGAACGGGTTATGCTCGGGATTTCTCTGCGAGATAGAATCCGGAATACAGAAATCCGCAGAAGAACGGGTGTAACCGACATAGCACGAAGAATTAGCACGCTGAAGTGGCAATGGGCAGGCCACATTGCTCGACGAACCGACAACCGCTGGGGAAGAAAGGTTCTCGAGTGGCGACCACGCAGCGGACGACGCAGTGTAGGACGCCCCCCCACTAGGTGGACCGACGACCTAGTGAAAGTTGCTGGGCGTCGTTGGATGCAGGCGGCACAGGACCGCACATTGTGGCGCAATATGAGGGAGGCCTACGTCCAGCAGTGGACGGCAATAGGCTGAAATGATGATGTGGTGAATGACATCGACAGTAAAACCAATAATAGTAGTAACTGTAATTTGATATAAATACTGATTACAGATAGCGTAGTGGTTAAGAGACCGACCTATCGTGCTACCAGATATGGTATAGTTTTTGAAGACAAGTGGTAAGCCGATACAAAAGGGAAGCGGTTTAATTTCGTAATTTTTGGGGGCGGCGTTCCCGAGTCGTGGATCAGGAGTTCGATAGTGTTGTTTTTCCAGACGGGCGAACAAATGTTCTTTGATCCAATCTATATTTTTATTGCTCAAGAATTAAATACCCATTTTAATCTTAAATCATCTATACCAATAAATAAAATTGGAGTGTCTGTTTGTAATGTCAAAATAATAGGCTTTTTTCATGCTCACATGGTTATTTGCACGACACCTATGCCTAAAATAGCAATTAAAAAATTTTTGTCTGTCTGTCTGTCTGTTTGTTCCGGGTAATCTTCAAAACGGCTGGACCGATTTTAAAAATTCTTTCACCAATGGAAAGCTATAATATCAGGGCGTAAACTAGGCTATATTTTATCCCGGTATTCCCACGGGAACGGGAACTACGCGGGTAAAACGACTATAACCTATAACCGAAGCAAAGCGAGGGCGGGTTGCTAATCTATACATATAATAAATCTGTTGAGGTCGAAAATCTGTACATTGAAAAAAATCGCTAAAAACCGAGTCAGGAGGATGTTAGAAGTGTAATAGAACACATCCAGATTGTTTTCAATTTTTTTGTTTCTCTGTATGTTTGTCTGTTTGTCTGTTTATCTGTTTGTACGGGCTAATCTCCGAAGTTATTTGACCGATTTAAATGAAATTTAGGATGGTGGTACCTTACATCCCCGGTCAACATTTAGGATACTTTTAATCCCGGAAAATAAAAGAGTTCCCGTGGGATCGTTAAAATAGTTATACAGCTTAGTACAGAACCTACTTAATTCAAAATCGATTACAAAGACTCATTATAAACGAAAATTATTCTGAAAATCAACCCCATCAGAGGATATATAGTAGCCGTAGTCGCGGAGCCGTACGTGGTGCCCGACCGGATTAACTGGTTGGGTAGCACCGATGGCACCGTGGCAATCGTCGCCTCCACGTCGTGGCCTTCGTTGTCTCTGACCTTTAGGGACAGAGGCGTCGGATACGTCGCGGCGGACTGGGGGGAGATTACGCTCTTCGGAGTCTATCTCTCCCCTAACTGGAGTATGACCGATTTCGAGGCCTTCCTCACCATCATGGAGGCCTCGTTACGGCGACTGGCATCGCGCCAGGTCTTCGTCCTGGGGGACTTTAACGCCAAGTCCGTGGCGTGGGGGTCCCCTAGGACGGATGACCGAGGACGGGCGATCGAGGAGTGGGCAGCGGCACTGGGCCTCTGTTTGCTGAACAGGGGCTCGGTGCATACGTGCGTGCGACAACGGGGCGGGTCGATAGTGGACCTTTCGTTCGCTAGCCCCGGAGTCGCCGCACGCGTGGGGAGCTGGCGCGTCGTGGAGGAGGTGGAGACCTTGTCGGACCACCGGTATATCCGGATGGATGTCTCCGCTGCAATCCCGATGCCCGGAGGGCCTACACCCGCAGCCGGCGGCGCCATCGCGATGCGGAGCGGGAGGCCGTGCTTTACGAGGGCTACCGCAATGCGCGGTCGGCCTTCAGGCTGGCCGTCCGCTCCGCCAAGGACGTCAGTCGGCAGGAGATGCTGGACGGTCTCGACCGTGACCCCTAGGGACGCCCCTATCGCGCGGTGCTGAATAGGCTACGCGCGCGGGGTCCTCCCCTCACCGAGACTTTCCAGCCCGGCCTTCTCACCCGGGTCATCGAGGACCTTTTCCCGCAGCGGGCGGAACACACGCCCCCGGTCATGGCTCCGCCAGACACTGACCGGGAGGCCGACGACGACAGTGTTCTGCCCATCACGGAACCCGAGATGGGGGTGGCGGTGACGCGCATGCGCGCAAAGTCTACCGCCCCCGGGCCCGACGGTGTTCCTAACCGTGTGCTGGCCCTGGTCCTCGAACACCTGGGACCCCGCCTCAGGGGGCTGTTCGACGCGTGTTTAGCGTCCGGACGGTTCCCTGGGTGCTGGAAGGAGGGAAGGCTGGTGCTCCTGCCGAAGCCGGGACGGTCTCCGGAATCGCCTTCGGCCTACAGGCCTATCGTGCTGCTCGATGACACGGGCAAGCTACTGGAAAGCGTGGTAGCTGCCCGCATCGAGCGGCACCTCGTCGGCACGGGGCCCGATCTGTCGGACGCCCAGTTTGGGTTTAGGAGGGGTCGTTCGACGATCGCGGCTCTGTTGCGCCTGAGGGCCGTGGCGACTGAGGCCGTCACCGGCGGGGGAGTGCTGTTGGTGGTGTCCCTAGACATCGCCAACGCATTCAATAGTCTGCCATTCAGCTGCATCAGGGAGGCGCTCCGGTATCACGGGGTGCCAGTTTACCTGAGGCGGCTAGTGGCAGACTATTTGGAGGGGCGCAGCGTCCTCTGCACCGACCGAGCAGGGGACGTCGTGCGAACGCCCATGACGTGCGGTGTCCCACAGGGGTCGGTTCTCGGACCCAGTCGGTGATTTGTTACGCCGACGACACGCTCGTCACAGCCCGCGGTGGGACGCTAGAAGAGGCGGTAAGCCTGGCGACCTCGGGTACCGGGGAGGTCGTCAGGAGGATCGAGGCGCTGGGGTTGAGGGTCGCCCTGGACAAGACGGAGGCCCTCTTGTTCCATGGGCGCAATATGAGCCCTCCCATCGGCGTCTCGATCACCGTCCACTCGGTCGACATCAGCATCCGGGCCCATATGAGGTACTTGGGCCTGGTGCTCGACGGGCAATGGTGGTTCCGGGAGCATTTCCGCAGGCTCTTTCCGTGGCTCATCGGCGCGGCGTCCGCCCTATCGTGGCTTATGCCGAACGTGGGCGGACTGAGCGCTGCGTCCCGACGGCTGTACGCGGGGATCATCCGGTCGATGGCCCTGTACGGCGCACCCGTGTGGGCGGGGTCCATGACCGCCCGACTTAGGGCCCTTCTGTGGCGACCACAGAGGGTCACGGCGGTCAGGGCCATCCGCGGATACCGCACGGTGGCGACGGAGGCAGCATGCCTACTGGCCGGGACTCCCCCGTGGGACCTGGAGGCGGAGATGCTCGCCGAACTATATCGGCGGGTGACGGGGGTGCGAGCGGAGGGCGATGTGGTCTCGTTAAGGGATCTCACCGCCTGGCGCGTCGACGCCCGCCGAGACGTCATCACCCGTTGGGCAGTCCGGCTGGAGAGGCCTCGGTTCGGGGTGCGAACCGTGGAGGCCTTCCGGCCGGTGCTTATGCAGTGGTTGGAGAGGCGGCACGGGGTGCTCTCCTTCCGACTGGTGCAGGTTTTGACGGGGCATGGGTGCTTCGCCAAATACCTGCACAAGGTCGTTAGGAGGGAGAGTACACCGTCCTGCCACCACTGCGATTGCGACGAGGACACGGCGCGCCATACGCTCGAGGCCTGCGGGACTTGGGCAGTGCAGCGCTGTGAACTCGTCGCAATCATCGGTACGGACCTGACGCTGCCGGCTATCGCTAGGTGATGGAGCGTCGGGAATTGGGACGCGGTCGCAGCCTTCTGCGAGACAGTGATCTCGCGGAAGGAGGCGGCGGATCGCCTGCGTGAGGAGCGCAGCCTCGATGAGGAGATCCGCCGCCGGTGACTGGGGCGGCGCAGGCGCAACTATCTGCGTTTCATGCCGCCCTAGCCGAGGCCGCGGGTGACGTGACCGGGGATTAGTCCGTCACCCGCCGAGAGGCAGACCGCGTGAGGAAAGACCGACGTCCTCCCCGAGGTGGGGACCTCGGTCGATGGGAGGGTACCCCAATAGGGGGTATTCCGTCGGGCCGACCACTGACGACAAGTTAACACTGCTCCAGTGGTCGGCCCAACGACGAAGGCGACGTGGTTTTCGGGTGGGTCGCGGGAGTTGCGTGCTTAAGCCCCTCTGTCGCCCCGGACGGAGTGGTGCGGAGGCGCGCCGACCGCGGCCCACCCACAAAAAAAAAAAAAAATCAGAGGATATATTCTTTTCTAAGGGTGTAAAATAGGGGATGAATTATGCTTTGATATTTTTCACTCTAATAAACAAGTAATAAATTCATATAACGTCAATGATTAATTAACTGCACAGATAGCATATCAACTTACCGGGCCAGTGTCACAGGTTCCATTCCAACTCAGGATAATTTTTTGGGTGATAGACAAATTGTTGCTCTGAGACTAGGTGTAATTTGTGTCCGTCGCTTATATGTTTGTAAAGTTCCTTAGTGAAGGATGAAACGCGAAATTCATAGTTTATAGAATGAATAAAAAAGGAAGGCTGTGCAGGGTCACTCGAACACCCTTTTTTTGACCCCAGGCAGCAAACTATGTTGTTGTGGTATCGCCCGCGCGCGATTAGTCGCTCTATGGGTGGGGGACTAATCCCTGGTTCAGCCATGCGTGTCTTTGACTAGGGTAGTTTTTTTATTGCTGTTGTTGGCAAAGGACTAAACAGCACACATAATGGTAAGTGATACTGCTCATGGACTTTGCCAGGTCGCTGCCTAGCGTGAAGAAACTGAAGGGAGTGTAAATGCGTGCAATGAGGTTTGGTAATACTAAAGGCAACACCAAAGCCCACCGCATGCAAATATCCTCAGTAAGTCTGGCTTATATAGAGCTATGTATATATAAGCAGCAGCGTGACTCATCAAATAACCACCTCGATACCGAGTATGGCCAAACGTAGCGCTTATTTAAATTAAGCCCAGCCCGGAGAGGGTCCAGTCTCTGCTAATGTACCTTACCGTCAATCAACCACATGTACGACCTCAGGTGGGAGCAGTACAACATAGGCGTTAGCACAATGTCCTCTGCGCGCTTCACACAGAGACCACTGTGCTTCAAATAATCTGGAATCAGCCGCTTAGGTATAGAAGCCCCTTGATAACAGCGCCTCCTTGGTATACAAGATTGGCAAACTATGAAATGAGATGACGACATCTAAATACACCGCCAATAGCACCCCACGACAACGGGCCACAGACATAGAAAGCTGCAATCGTCTGCCAGAAAGAATTGGTTTGATCGAGACAACCTCACTAAGGTGCTGGCTGATGCGGGCAACCAGAATTCTCTACACTAGCTTCATCATCCAGAGCAACACGGTGGACATGATATTTGTGATCGCCTTTGCCACATACGATTTCTACGCGGACGAAGTTGCGGGCTAAAGCTAGTTTATAATATTTTTTTTATTACACATCGTTCTAGCTACCAAATATGTATATAAGCAAATTGCTGAAACGGCCTTAGACCACATCGACATGATACGGAAAATTGTAGAATGGTGTCTATGTTGTAAATAATTTTTAGATTTGTCTTTGTTTTAATATTTTCTTCTAAAATTTATCATTTACTATTTCGTTTTGTACAATAAAAAACTGAATCGAAATAGCCACTGCGTTTCTCTAGTAAAATAATTTAATACTTTAAAAACTTAGGCAGTACTGGCGTCCCGTCCTATCGATGACTATCGATACATCGAAGTGTTGACGTGTTTGTATAGGAACACTACCATCTCAGTTCACATTCAGTATGATAGTACAAAGCTGATCCGTTTGCAAATAGGTGGGCGATTTATATTCTACACGGAAATTGTTATTTTCTATTATAATTCAAAATGTAATAATTTTACTTCTATAAATTTATTGAAAATAGGTACAAAAATAAAAAATGTTAAGAACCTTAGGTTATTTATATCTCTATTTAAATAAGTCTTGTTGGATTTTGTGCAGATTTTTAAGATTTTCGTGGATTTTCTCCGGGCAAGACAGTCAACGGCAAGCTTCAAACTTGGGACTACGACCGATTAGTTACATTATTATAATACTAAACAGCGTGGTATTAACTTCTACTTTTTTTCGGGAATAATTAAAAAAGAAACCAAATAATTTATTAGGTGAATTTATTAATATTCTCTGCGAATCGTATTCGTGTTTATTTGAGTGACAAACGAGGGATTTACAGAATACTAACGTGAAAATTCTTTACTATGATTTTCATACGTAATGCCCGCTTTTATTAATACACACTAATACACTTTTATTATACTCTTACCCGTGGGTATCGTAAAAGATGATTAAAAGATTATACTATGCAGATAACATCTTATTCGTACGGTGACAGAGTAAAAATACAATTCACCACCCACTCTTTTACCTGTGGGTGTCGTAAAAGACTACTTAAGGACATAATAGGCATATAATATCTATGCAAGAGAAGAAAAACTTGAAACTAAACCTTATACCAACACGTCTGGGGGTACTACGCCAGAAACCTCCGCGTGGTGTAGCCTGGGCACGAGCGACAATTTCTTGGACTGCTCTCTGGAATTGTCGCTCATGGCAAATATCTGGCCCGAGGGGGGGCCCAGTTTGTGGGATGACCCAAATTCGCTCCATGCCCTCTAATTGTAGAGGGTATTGGACGCGAAAATTCGACGGGCTCAGTCACTCATTCGTTTGAGGACTGAGCAGGCATTTGCCAACCGCGACAAATCGTAGACCTGATTCTTGCTTCGGGACATTTGTCTTGAGGCCTAGATTCAGGAGCGAGGGTCTTGGCTTAACCGCCTGGACCGCGAGGAAGAAAACCTCTATAAAACAATCACCCAGAATCCTAAGTTCTGGCGCGCGGCGAGAGGATGCATGGCTGATGGGTTGTTCAGTCGTTAGCGCGCTCCCAGCCAGGGTACCTGCGGACCCCCTGTGTTGGGATACAAATGTACGCTTGCCCGGGTATCGGGATCTCTGCCCGGGTCGACCTTTATTTCTCCCATACTCGTGGGAATCGAATGGATTCTTCGTACAATTTGGATGTAGATAGGAGGGGTGAGACGCCCAAAACCACCGACAGCGGGGAACCTATTAGTTCT
The DNA here is from genome assembly GCA_032191425.1 of Lymantria dispar. Lineage (NCBI taxonomy): Eukaryota > Metazoa > Arthropoda > Insecta > Lepidoptera > Erebidae > Lymantria > Lymantria dispar. The sequence continues at coordinate 12,800,416 of CM063449.1, read as the reverse complement.
CACGTTATAGCCCGGCCAAGCTACGGCAAAACTGGCCCAGAGGAGAGGGATGCCTCGTCCGACTGCAGCTCGGCTGCTAGTTCGGCACTTGAGGCCACAAGATCAGGCAAGGGGCCGGCGACACTCGAGGCCCCTAAAAAGAGAAAGAAGAGGAAGAACATGGGGACATTGCTGCGGACAGGCCGAAGGCTGCGGCGTCAGCTCCTACCGCGCTACCCTGCCAGGGCGGGCGCGTGGGAAGCTACGCTGTGGTCGTTGCTGGGCTGAAAACCAAAGGACCCGCCGCGAAGAAGAAGGTGGCACCGGCTCTTGCCAAGGCCGGACCTAAGCCGCCGCCGGCAACTGCATCGTCGGCGGCGGCCACCGTAGCCGCGACCGCGACTGCTGCGCCTAGCGACCCCGTTGCCCCCGAAGAGGGTTGGCAGACGGCTGAGCGCAGCCGAAAAAATCGCGGCCAGAAGAGGAGAGCGGAGGCCAACAGCGCCGCCAATGCCTCCGCTCCCAAGGCAGGAGCCGAAAGCAAGAGGTCGCGCAGGAGGCTCCGGCCGCCGAAGTCAGCCGCGGTGGTGATCACCGTGCTGCCTGAGGCCGCCGAAAACGGCCTCAGCTATGAGGCCGTCTTACGTCGCGCCCGGCGGGAGCTTGACGTCTCCGATTTAGGAGGCGTCGAAGCCAGGACCCGCAAGGCCCGGACAGGGGCTCGGATTCTAGAGTTCCCTGGGGTCGAGGGCGCCAAGACGGCCGATAGCATGGCGGCCAAGTTGAGGGGTCTGTTCGCAGAGGAGGATGGCGTCAAAATCGCCAGACCCGTAAAGTGCGCAGAACTACGCGTCGCGGGTCTGGACGACTCCGTGACGGTGGATGACATCCGGGAGGCCGTCGTCTCGAAAACCGGGTGTCCCGTGGACACCGTCCGAATTGGCGCCATCCGCCCTGGTCCGGGCGGCGTCGGTGCTGCCTGGGTGCAGTGCCCGGTGGAGTCGGCCAAGCAATTGGCCGGCTCAGGCAGGCTCCTCGTGGGCTGGAGCTCGGCGCGGGTGACCGTGCTGGAGTCCCGGCCTGCGAGGTGCTACAAGTGCATGGCGGTCGGACACACTCGGCCGACATGCACTAACTGCTTTGACTGCAGCGACCTTTGTTTCCGCTGCGGTCAACCCGGGCATAAGGCGGCATCGTGCGCCGCCACTCCCCACTGCCCCGCGTGTGCGGCGGGCAATAGGCCCGCCAAGCACCGCATGGGGGGCAGGGAGTGCAGACCCCCGGCTTCGGCCCCAAAGGGGCGGAGCGGCCCGACGACCCCGGCTGCTCCCGCCCTTAGCACGACCCGATCGCCCGCCAGCGTGGAGGAGGTAATGGATACGGCCCACTAATGGCGGCCGAATCTTACCACCTCCTGCAGGCCAACCTCAACCACGCCGCCGAGGCACAGGACGTTTTCCTGCAAGCCATGGCGGAGTGGTTGATCGGTGCAGCCGTAGCCGCGGAGCCGTACGTGGTGCCTGACCGGCCAAATTGGCTGGGCAGCAGTGACGGCTCTGTGGCAATCGTCGCCTCCACGTCGTGGCATTCCCCGCCCTTGCTGCTCAAGGACAGGGGCGATGGGTATGTCGCGGCGGAATGGGGAGAGGTTACGCTATTTGGTGTTTACTTCTCCCCTAACAGGAGCGCGACGGATTTCGGGGCCTTCCTCACCATCCTGGGGGCCTCGATACGGCGACTGGCACCGCGCCAGGTCTTCGTCATGGGGGACTACAACGCCAAGTCCACGGCGTGGGGGCCCCCAGGACGAATGACCGCGGGCGGGCGGTCGAAGAGTGGGCGGCGGCACTGGGCCTCTGTTTGCTGAACAGGGGCTCTGTGCAAACGTGCGTGCGGCAGCAGGGCGGGTCGATAGTGGACTTGTCGTTCGCTAGCCCTAATGTCGCAGCACGTGTGAGGAGCTGGTGCGTCCAGGTGAAGGTTGAGACCCTATCCGACCACCGATACATCCGGATAGAGGTCTCCCGGACCCTCCTGCAGCCCAGCAGGGGTCACATGGCGGACGGAGCTCCCGCGTTTCCGCGGTGGGCTGTGGGTCGATTGGATCGGGACCTGTTGGCGGAGGCAGCCATCGTTCAGTCGTGGCTGTCCTCACCGCCCCAGGCGGACGGGGTGGATGCCGAGGCTGGCCGCATCCGCTGTGCGTTAACGCAGATCTGCGATGCGGCCATGCCCCGTGTGCGGCGTCTGCCCCCGAAGAGTGCGGTCCCCTGGTGGTCCCGAGAATTGGCGGACCTTCGGGCCGCGTGCATACGTGTCCGGAGGGCCTACACCCGCAGTCGAGCGCGTCACCGCGACGCTGAGCGGGAGGGCCAGCTGTACGAGGCTTACCGCAGTGCGCGGTCTGCCTTCAGGCTGGCCGTCCGTACCGCCAAGGACGTTAGTCGGCGGGAGATGCTGGACAGTCTCGAGCGTGACCCCTGGGGTCGCCCCTACCTCGCGGCGCTGAACAAGCTCCGCGGGCCGGGCCCCCCCCCCTCACCGAGACTCTCCAGCCCAGCCTCCTCACCAGAGTTGTCGAGGACCTCTTTCCACAGCGGGTGGAGCACACGCCCCCGGTCATGGCTTCGCCGGACAGCGACCGGGAGGCCGACGATGAAAGTGCTCCGCCCATCACGGAGCCGGAAATGGGGGCGGCGGTGGCGCGTATGCGAGTGAAATCCACCGCCCCCGGGCCCGACGGTATTCCGAACCGTGTGCTGGCCCTGGTCCTCGAGCATCTGGGACCACGCCTCAGGGGACTGTTCGACGCCTGTTTGACGTCCGGGCAGTTCCCTGGGTGCTGGAAAGAGGGGAGGCTGGTTCTCCTGCCGAAGCCGGGACGGTCTCCCGAGTCGGCCTCGGCCTACAGGCCCATCGTGCTGCTCGATGATGCGGGCAAGCTGCTGGAGAGGGTGTTGGCTGCCCGCATCGAGCGGCACCTTGTCGGGGTTGGGCCCGATCTGTCCGACGCCCAGTTTGGTTTTCGGAGGGGGCGTTCGACGATCGCGGCCCTGCTGCGCCTAAAGGCCGTGGTAGCGGAGGCCGTCACCGGCGGAGGAGTCCTATTGGCGGTGTCCCTGGACATCGCCAACGCCTTCAACAGTCTGCCATTCAGCTGCATCAGGGAGGGGCTAAGGTACCACGGGGTGCCCGTGTACCTCAGGCGGCTGGTGGCAGACTACTTGGAGGGGCGCAGCGTCCTCTACGTTGACCGAGTAGGGGACGTTGTGCGAACGCCCATGACGTGCGGTGTCCCACAGGGGTCGGTTCTGGGTCCGACCCTGTGGAACATCGGCTACGACTGGGCGTTGAGAGGAAGCCTCCCACCCGGGCCGTAGTTTTCAAATTGTGAAAGAATTTTTGAGTTTATTCATTAAACACACACAAAAATACAAATTTTTCTCTTTATGGTATTAGTGGAGATACAACAGTTAGAAATAGATAAATCTATGTACAAATACTGAAATATATTAACAAATTCTAAATTAGCTTATATTTCCTTAATATAATTTAAAACAATAACATTTTTTTCTAGAGGGCCATATCGAATGGTATACGCGTAGAAATTGATTATTGTGAGAGGTTTTCGCAAACAAGATTAGAGTCGGGTACGTGCCTTGGGCCGTCAGTAAATCTAATTTGAACTCCTCATACCGCCCATTGAACGTCAGTTGTGAAATGGATTCACCAATATACGTTCGTTATTTACTTTTGAATGGACAGGCTTTCTTCTTCTCTAGTCTAAATATATCTACACTATATGGCTTTACCGATGAACGGAAAAAATGGTCCTGCTACATCATACTGAGTACGCACATTGTTAGCAGTTTTGTTTCGAGTTAGCCTTCGTATATAGTATATTATCTGGGATGTAGATTTTAGTGATCATCTGTACTGGTATACTTAAAGTCTAAACAATCAACGTACCGTCAGAGTTATTTATAGTGAAATTGGCGCTTGCTGTTTAATATTGACAGTTGCTTTATACCAGGGTTTCTCAAAGTGGAATACGCGAACCACTAGAGATTCATCATTCATCGGTAGGGTATTTGCGGCAAGATTTACGTGATGGCGGTTTGATGACTGACTCCGAATCCCGAACTCTCACTCAAAGCGGTGAATTTCCTTTTACCCTTTGCTACAACACACTTTATGAGAATGGGCTTTCACACCTGGTCACGATAAAAACGGAAGTCGACTTGATGTACAGTCATAATTAAAGTTAAAATTGTGCAAAATTACTTCTAAAATTGACATGTCAATTTGACAAGAAACAAGCCCTGGGTGGCCTCACATTCGCTCACATTAATATTAAAAAGACTTTGTTACCTTTACTGAAAGAAAAACCTCATTTTTTTTAAAAGTCATCTCTATTGTTTTCTATATCTACCAATAAATAAAATTGGAGTGTCTGTTTGTAATGTCAAAATAATAGGCTTTTTTCATGCTCACACGGTTATTTGCACGACACCTATGCCTAAAATACAGATAAAAAAAAATTTGTCTGTCTGTCTGCCTGTTTGTTCCGGGTAATCTTCAAAACGGCTGGACCGATTTTAAAAATTCTTTCACCAATGGAAAGCTATAATATCAGGGCGTAAACTAGGCCATATTTTATCCCGGTATTCCCACGGGAACGGGAACTATGCGGGTAAAACGACTAAAAACCGAAGCGAAGCGAGGGCGGGTTGCTAGTCAGGGATATAATTGGTTAGTTAGAGACAAAGAGGCTTGCTATCATCTTCTTTTCATAGGCTTTTTTTTGAGTATTTATTATAATACTAATTTAAGGAGTAAGAAAATAATTCACTCCTTCCTCCCCCTTCTTTCCCGTGGTTTTGATAAAAGACGACTAAGAGGTGTAGATAAGCAAATACCACAATTTACATATTGTACAATAGTTGCTAATGTATTCCTTAATTTCAACCGTCTTAATAAATTTTCATATAGGATGTCATGTTAAACACAATCTATTCACTGAACAATGAGGACGCGTATTTCAATGTGCCAACCCTATTTTGGATCGAGGGCTGGACGGTGTATTTTAATTTAAAAATTGGGATAGATTTATTTTTATCGCTTTTTGTTTATGCCTGTGTAGCTTTAAATTGAATTTAAAATCGCTTTGTTTATTCATTTTTTATAGTGTATAACTAAACCAATATCTTATATCTTTAAACGAGCAATTCTTGAATATATATATATATATATATATATTATATATATATATATATATATATATATATATATATATATAATATATATATATATATATATATATATATAATATATATATATATATATATATATATATATATATATATATATATATATATTACACTAACGATTTTGATGAAACTTGGCATACTAGAGGTTTCGAGGCCAAAAATCGATCTAGCTAGGTTTTATTTATAGAAAATGTTGTTGTCGGTGTTTTTTGCAAAACAATACAATGACATTAAATTTTAAAAGAATATGAATTCAAATTTCGCCGTCAACGTCATGAGTATAGTCATAGCTCAGTTGGGAAGTCGTCCAGTTTTCTTTTAGTTTTATTTTGGCATGCAAACGGCTTCTGATCGAAACTCGGTGTTATTATTATTCTCTTTTGGTAGTGTTTATAATTTTTCAGTATTTAATTTTTATTTTTTATTAATATATATCTAAATAAGTTCGACAAAAATACAACAAAAATATTCCGAGCGAAACTCGGTCAACCAGATATTGTTAGTTATTTAGAGAATACTTGAAATTCTTTTGGGTACTTCTAGTACTTTAGTGATAAAAGTAACTAAACGTGTTCTAACGAAGTAAGAATATAGCGCTCACCATTATTTCTTTCTCGTAGTGCTTATCCCAAAAATCCGTTAAAGGATATATGCAGATAGAAAACCCAAAATAAACCCAAATCGTTTGACCACTTTCGTCATTATAGTAGGCTAATTTTACTCAAACAGAAAAGGCCCATGTTTAACAGTGGAATACATAGAAATAATAAAATAGGTAAAACTGTTTTTACAATTGGCATGCTCTATGATTTCGTTGTTAAAGAGATAAAATTTGAAAATAAAAATCCGTGTGATGTAGAGTAAAATACATCTTATCACTTCTACGATGGCGTAAAAAACGACTAAGGGGTATAATATTCATTTAAAAGTTATACAAGAGAAGGAAAACCCTATACCAACACGTTTGACCTATTTTACCACGCTGACCTCAAATAGGTCAATATTCCTGCACCATAGTGGTAGGAGGCGTGAGTTCAGCTAGTGCTGCACCTATGTGAGCTCAGATGATAACAAATTTAATTTATCAATCTAATACAAATATTAACTTCAGTAATTAATATGTTTAATATTGTGGGGATCTTGAAATTAATCATTGCAACGTTATTTATAAATTTTAATACATTGCATACACACCAACCAAGGGTAGCTTCATTAAAATATCTGGATGACCAAGCGTGGTTCGGTATTTATTTACGATAATTTTTTTTTTTTGACAAATATACTCAGATATTAAACAATTTTGCGGTATTTTGGTGTATCATCATTCAAAACTTTCTTGCCCACTGCTAGACGTAAGCCTCCCTTATATTTTGTCACAAAGAGCGAATCTGTGCCGCCCGCATTTAACAACCCTTAGCAACATTTACAAGGTCATCGGTCCGCCTGGAGAAGCATCCTATACTGCGTCACCGGATGTGTGGTCATCACCTTTTCACACTGGCGGTTGCCGAGCAATGTGGCCTGCCCATTACCACTTCAGTGTGCTAATTCTTTGTGCTATATCGCTTACACCAGTCCTTTTACGCCCGTCTTTTTACGTTTCTCTATTTCTAATCTTATTTTGCACAGAAACCCCGAGCATAGCTTGCTTTAAGGCAGGCTGAACAGTTTTGAGCTTAGTTATGAGGTCTACACATGCTTTTTCCACGTTTATCTATATATTTATACGTGAAGCAAAAACTTTGTACCCCTTTCTACGAAAATTACGTGGATGGACAAGTATGAAATTTGGCACAGTTGAAGTATATAATGAGGCGTAGTATATAAAAGTGAAATTTCACATAATAATAACCCTATACCAACATGTCTGATCAGCACGGTATAGTAGGTTAAATTCCCTTCCATTATAGAGGAGGCCCGAACCCAACAGTGGGACGTTTGTGGCCTGTGATGATGATGATGATGAATTATAGCCGAATTTCGACCACACGGCGATCACTAGTTATAATAATTAAATTATTATTAAATATCCGTGAGCGTTAATGTATTTTAGTGTTCCGAATTTTGACAATTTATAGCCTTTTATCCAAATAGATCTTAATCTATTGCTAGCTAATACTATATAACTCTATACTACTAATATTTATTTATGGTGATGGAGTATATTCTCCACCCCTTCTCTTCCCCGTAGGTATCGTAAAAGATGACTAAGGTATATGATATGTAGAAAACAGCACTGATAGAGAAGAAAAACTCGAAATAAAACCCTATACCAACCCTGACTGACCAGCGTAGAGGACGAGAAGGGAATCGACCTATAATAGTAGGTCGATTCCCCTGTCGTTGTAGTGGAGGCTCAAGCTCAGCAGTCAGACGTATATGAGCTGTGTTGATGATGACTTTATTTTGATAATTCTAATATTGAATAATACATATATGAAAATTATATGTGTTTGAATTCTTAATCTGGTAAAAGAAAAAGAAATGGGCTTCCAGGCAATCTTCTGTATAAGCTCAGTGAGTAGTGTCTACTTTAGATTTAACTAGCTATAGATCGCGACTTCGTTGGCATGGGTTTAAATGACAAACAATGTTTGTCCAGTTCGTAGAATTTGCGAAAAGTTTGTATTAATTGTATGTCTGTTTTTTTCGAGTAATCTTCAAAACGGCTATACCGGTTTTGATAGTATTATACTACTAGGTAGTTGTCTATATAAGGAATCACTTAGGCTATTTTGACTCTCAGAAAAACCTTAAAGAAATTGCCCGGAGCGGGAATTAACCCGAGACCTCGTGGACTTCAGTAGTGTATGGTAATGTAAGAAATTAATAATCGATAATTAATAGTTACGGTAAATAAAAATCTCAAGAGATATTGGATCTTTAAAATTCGAGGGCGAACCGACTGAAACTGAAACGAAGGGAGGGCGGGTCGCTAGTCTTTAATAAATTTTCAATTTATCTCTGTATTAGCTCTCTCGATATTAGTTTATCACTGTATTTTTACATAGTTTATTTTAAATCGAATTCAAATAGAACTGATGTATGATGAAGCCGTACTTATTAATACTAAATGACTCGGTGAATTTCATACCACCTAAAATTCGATTATACCTTAAATTTGATTGAGAATTATCGTAAAAAAATATTTATTATTTCCAATCTATTGAAATTAATTCAAGAGGCAATTTTCATACAAAATTGCCAATTAAGTTTTTTAATATTTCGGCTGCTGTTTTATAATTTAATTTTTTTTCTAAACCTCTCCATTGTTGACCCGAGAGAAACAAAAATAATATTCAAATCACTCCAGACATTATCGAGTTTTTCAGCAGAACAACATACGTAACTTGATTATTATATACTAGTTGTGCCCGGTACTTTACTTGAATTGATTACTTAGGTAGATATGAGAATTATCTTTGTATACTAGATTATCACATTTTAAGTTAAGTCTTTTTTTTTCACGCTGCGACAAATATTTTCATACATTGCCCCTGCATGTATAGCAGGGGGGTATGTAGCACTCGCCGACATAGGAATACCTACTAAAAACCAGCAGCGGCCCTACTTCCTCGTCTATTTTGGGGTGTCAAAGGGTCGCCTTTTGGGCATTCGACTTTGGCATCCCAACAGTCGGCCTAACGGCCACGCCACGTCTATTTCATCATTATGGTGGGTGCAAGTGGGCGTATTCCCTACACCGTCTCCCTGGTCTCTGTCACTTCACTAGAATTGATTACTTGAGTATATATAATTATGAGAATTATTTTTTATACTACATCATTACACTTTAAGTTAAACCTCTAACAATACATCTGTGAAAAATATATTTAATTCCATGTAGTTGATTTTGCATCTATAAACGTACTGGCATATAAACTAAATATTGACCACGGAAGTCAAGGAATTCTGCACCGGTGGGCAACCCAACGACGAAAGCGACGTGCTATACGGGTGGGTTACGGGTGTGCGTGCTTATGCCCCTCTGTCGCCCCGGACGGAGTGGTGCGAGGAGTGCGCCGACCGTAACACAGCACCCCCTCAAAAAAAAATATAAACTACATATTTATTAATAATTGTTCTTTGATATCTATAATATACAGTCTATGCTGTATGATGTCTACGAATATTACGAATCCTTAAAATGTTCATGGGTGTAGCGAAAGATGACTAAGAGTTTTTACATCGACCATTGGGTCAACTCCATCTCATATACCCTTAAGTCAACAATTACATACTCAAGAGTGTTGACGTCAGCAAGGCGGCCGGTCATAAAGCTAGTGCCAATAAATTTTGCATATTCTACTAAAAAAGAAGAGTACTTAAATATTAAATAAACATTAAGTAGTTGGGATAAGATTGTGATTATTATGATGATTTATATGTACAGATATCGGCAGGTTACTATTTTATTATAAACACGCTTTTATTAGCTTTATACGTAAGTCTTGGTTCACACGCCATTATACTGCACGTTTTCTTTGTATTCGTTATTTTAACGTACAATCACCCGGGTGTTCATATGGTAAATTTTCATTCGTGTAAAAACGAATCGCCACGGTCTTCACACAGTTGTATAAAAAGGTATGAACATCGTGGCGTGTGAACGCGACAAAGCTTACTATGCGCCACTGCATGAATACTTTAAAGTACATTCGATTTGCTTGACAAGTCCGTTGGAATTGGTATTGACCCTCTTGCAAACATCGAATCGACTTGAAATTTGGCATACTTAGCGAGGATATCAGGTTGTATCGTTATCCTTACCAGAATGTCTAATATTAGTACTTTTTTAGGATCTGATATCCGGTAGTGTCTTTGCCCTCTGACCAAGAAGGGAAACCACCACGCATGTCAATCACCTATTTCTCGGATAAGTTACGGACTTTGAATAGGATAAAATTTTCGGAGAGGGAACTTGAGAATTGGCTATGTCATTCAAGGTAAATAGCAGGCACTCAGTGTAACTATGTTTTTTAGTTTTAAGGGTTCCGTACCCAAAAGGTAAAAACGGGACCCTATTACTGTAACTTCGCTGTCTGTTCGTCCATCTGTCTGTCACCAGGCTGTATCTTAAAAACCGCGATAGATAGACAGTTGAAATTTTTACAAATTATGTATTTCTGTTGCTACTTTAACAATAAATACTAAATACAAAATAAAATAAATATTTAGGGGCTCTCCCATACAATAAATGCGATTTTCATAAATAATGGTACGAAACCCTACGTGTGCGACTCCGACTTACACTTATCTGGGCTTTTAAATTGTTTTTATATGTATAGATAAATTACACTAAGTTTGTTTTACCTAGTTCTATTTCGCTAGCCTTAGTCAACATTTTCAACTACTTACTAAGTGTCTATTCAGTAACTTTCATCAGCGCATATAGCAAGAGCATTTTCTTCTTAATTAGCGTCGTCGAGTCCATTGTTTTAACGTTCAAGGCACTTTTCATTCGCATTCGCCTCTGTTCTTTGCCAAATGGTTTAATGTTTTTATTTTTATTGTTGTTCAGCTAATTTCTCGTTCTGAAGTTTTATATTGTAATATTCAAAGTTTTTATAACCGTTTTTTAAAGAACAAAATTGTTTTCGCTTCGAGTATTGTTTTATGCTATTTACAGTAATTGTTTTATAGAAAAATATTGTGAAAGAATTTAAATATTAATATTACACAATGCTATTTGTTTTGTGGTAACAACTATGAATGCAGCCAACCCTTATATACTGATCATGTTCGTCATAAAAGACGACTCGTAGTTATGCATCGACCTCGGCCAACTCTATTTGTTAACGTCTGTTCAACAATTTAATACTCAAGAAATGTTGATTTTAAAAAGGTAGCCGGTCATAATACTAATTCTATAACTGTATTTAATATGTACTATGAAAGAAAGAACATATTGAGTCGACCCCAAGTAATTGGGTTAAGAACAGTATCATCATTTCGGCTCATATACGTCCCACTGTTGGACTCGAGCCTCCTCCATAATAGGAGGGAAATGCTATACCACCCTGGTCAGATGAGTTGATATAGGGTTTTATTTCGAGTTTTTCGTTGATATAGGATTTCATACCGAGATTTTCTGCTCTTGCAGATATGTTAAATGTATATGTACTCGTTTAGTCGTCATTTTAATGACAGCCACGGGCAAGAGAGGGCGTGACGAATTGTATTCTTACTCCGTAACGACATGCAACCAGTATGTTGTTGATATAATACTGCAACTCTCTGTCTCATTTAGAGTACAATTTGCTGTTAAGTATCATGACATAATATCCATATATATAAAAGAAAATGGTGTTAGTTACACTATTTATAACTCAAGAACGGTTGTACCGATTTGGCTGAAAATTGGTGGGAAGGTAGCTTAGAACCAGGAGAAGGACATAGGATACTTTTATCCCATTCGATCGCGTTCCCGTGGGACGTGACATAAGACGTCAAAGAGAATACAAGTCACTATGAAACCTGGTATAACAAAAACGGATTTGATATGTAATAACAAAACGCAAATGTCAGCTAAACGTAATTTTGTCTATAATTAAGTATGGTTGAAAGTTTGACAATTATAGTTTTGTCAGAAATCAATAATCAGTAATTTGTATTCTCTTTGAATTATCATTAACAATGTCGCGACCAAGACGATTGAATCTTTCCTGACAAAGCCGTAATGGCTCCTCTATTAGAGACTATACCTTCGGAAATTTAGAAAATATATTTACGAAAAAAAATATGGCAGTACGAAGTTCGCCGGGTCAGCTAGTTGTAAATAAATGCCTATTGGTATTCTAAGTAGATGTCAATAATATTGAGGGGACCACACTTTATTGAACTGCCAGGAGTAATTATTCTTCCATGAAATATAGTCTTGACGTGACGTTCATGAATAATTTTATTGTTAATTGTACAGTTCTTGAGTTTCCTAATCTTTTTACTGTGGTAAATTCTATAATTTATCTTCAATCTATATATATAAAAGAAAGTCGTATTAGTTACACTATTTATAACTCAAGAACGTCTGTACCTATTTACCTGAAAATTGGCGGGGAGGTAGCTTAGAACCAGGAGAAGGACATAGGATACTTTTATCCCGTTCGATCGCGTTCCCGTGGGGCGTGACATAAAACGTCAAAGAGAATTCAAGTCAATATAAAACGTGGTATAATAAAAACACATCTATCATGTAATAACAAAACGCAAATGACAGCTATAGACAGGCTATATTTTCGGCAATTTAGAAAATATATTTACGAAAAAAAATATGGCAGTACGCAAGTTCGCCGGGTCGGCTAGTATTTACTAAACTGTTTTATCATCTAAATGGAACCACGAACATTGAATTCTAATAGATCATTTTTAAATATCTCAGTTATAAGATAAAAATTAAATAAAATCAGTTTTTTTTTTTGAGACCATCATTATACCAGCCCATATAAGTCCCACTGTTTGACTCGGGCCTTCACAATAGAAGGGAAATTGACTTACTATACCACGCCAGCCAGACATGTTGGCATAGCGTTTTATGTCGAGTTTTCCTTCTTTTGTATAGATATTACCTACATACCATATCTCTTAGTTGTCTTTTACGACACCCACAGGGAAGAGAGGAGGTGGTGAACTGTATTCCTGTATTCGTACTCCCTCACCACAAGTATAGGTGTATATAGAGTGTTCTTTTAATACCGTTGGTGGCAAATGAGCGAACAGCAGTGATACTGTCTACCGTTGTTAGGCAACTGCCTATCGTGGAAAAAGTAAAGGAAGGGTGAATGAAGGGTGAATGAAGATGAAGGGTGACCGCGCGACGGCAACCGACGTCCCAGGACGTCGAGAGGTGAGGTTACCCGAAAGAGTATTCCATCAGGCCGACCACTGACGACAAGTCACATCTGCTCCGGTGGTCGGCCCAACAACGAGGTGACGTGGGTACGGGTGGGTTATGGGCCCGCGCGCCGTCCTTTCATCGCCCCGGACGGACTGGACCGCGCGTGCGCTTACCATAGCCCAACCATAAAAAAAAAAAAAAAAAAAAGGGTGAATGTGTGCAAAACTCATCACAGGTAAACACCCTCATAAAGTTGGGCTGGCTCACTTGCTCACCGAACGTAGTGCAGTAATAAATTGTTACTATTTAGATGTCGATTATCTGCGAGAGAGTAGTACTACCCTGGTTGGATCACTCTCCGCTGTAGACAGACAACTATCGACAGTATACTCCTACCACATACATAAAATAGCGTTCTTTAATATATAACAAGCTAAATAATGTGTCAAGACACCTCACTTTCTCATGGGAATCAAGGTCACCAAAGGGCGGGAAAGGGCAAGCTTGGTAGGCGTGTTGGCGATCATATTTTGTTTTATATTTTCCAAAAGAGTAAAAAATCAGCTGGTAATCCTTTAGCCGATTTTAACGAACTACTTTCCTACGGGGAAGTGAGGAATATTGACGATTTTTTTCTCTAAACTGTCACCATAGGAGAAACTAGTAATTCTAAATTTACCTTTTTTAAATTATATATAAAACTGATCTCTAAAATGGAAAGGTAAACGCAGTACACTTTGTTCGTTTCTAGGTCACAGGCGTACTATGTCAACAATAGGATGCTTGGAGATTAAGAACGTACTAAGAATGTCTCGTAACGCTTGCTGCGAATATCTACGACGCTACATGTTAACATGTATTATCATTTCTAAAAGATTTTAATGAAAATTTTGAGTGAAATGTTTCTTATATTTGATGTTTCTTATAAACTAAATTTTTATAAACCTAATTGTTCGTATGGTAACGGGATAATAATACAATTCACCACTCCCTATCTTGCCCGTGTAAAAGACGACCAAGTATATAACATCTATGTAAGAGAAAGAAAACTTAAAATTTAACCTTATACCAACATATCTGATCAGAACGGTCAAGTAAGTCAGTTTCCTTCCTATTGTAGAGGAGGCTTAAGCCCAGCAGTGGGACGTACACACGAACCAGGATGATGGTAAACTTATTAAAAATTGAACTAAGGACTAGAACTGTGACGGTGCGGAACTACATCTGCACTTATTAGTACTTATAGACTTATAGCACTTATAGATTGACCCCACAATAATATTAAAATATCGTTTTATTAAATATTTAGTAAGCTAAAATAAGCCGCATTGTAAAAATCAATAACCTTGTGTTATGTCTCCTTGAGTTTTCTTGTAGAGTCTTTCCAGAGAGGTTGAATTCCGAGCAGGTTGGTTAATTAATTGCGTTTTTGTATAAAATAATATCCTTTTTCCATTTGTAATTCATTTGTATCATTAATGCGTATCATTATTTAATAACTAATACTTGTTACGTGTAGATAATAAACTCTGTAACGATAATTATTTGAACATGAAACATGTTAGGTCTCCCTTGATTATGAACCTTGAAAATATTCCAAAAATTTGCGAAAGTAAAAAAAAACCGGCTAAGTGCGAATTGGAGTCGCGCACGAAGGGTTCCGTACCATTATCTCTAGAAGGGCCAAAAAAAAATGCGTTTGTTGTATGGGAGCCCCCCTTAAATATTTATTTTATTTTGTTTTTAGTATTTGTTGTTATAGCGGCAACAGAAATACATAATTTGTAAAAATTTCAACTATCTAGCTATCGTAGTTCTTGAGGTACAGCCTGGTGACAGACAGACGGACGGACAAACAGTAAAGTCTTAGCAATAGTGTCCCGTTTTTACCCTTTGGGTACGGAATCCTAAAAAAATTAAACACATTGAAATCCGTAAAAATAATTTCAATAAAAAGTCGACAACTGCACAATAATAATTATAATATTGAACATGGTTCTTATTTTCATATTTATATTTTTGGTGGGATAGGATGATTCATGATTACTTTTGTAAATAAATCTATTTGCAAAATAATAACATTTCTTGTACTTTCGGTGAATAGTTTTGTTTTTGTGCTATTCTTTATATTACATTAAATAAAAACTATTTCAGTCGTAACTGAAATCTATTTTATCGAATTACAAACTATAAACTTAACCTTATAGATAGAGCATCGAGAGATAATCGAGACGGGTTATGACTATGTTAAGTGGGCGGAGAAAAATATAATCCGCCATCCTAAATTTAACGACTTTTTTTTTGGGTGTGTTGCGGTCGGCGCGCCCCTCGCACCACTCCGTCCGGAACGAAAGAGGAG
This sequence comes from Lymantria dispar, assembly GCA_032191425.1. NCBI lineage: Eukaryota > Metazoa > Arthropoda > Insecta > Lepidoptera > Erebidae > Lymantria > Lymantria dispar. Next base: position 12,784,974 of record CM063449.1, on the reverse strand, counting down.
CGTATAGCACGCAACACCCGCAACCCACCCGAACACCACGTCGCCTTCGTCGTTGGGCTGACTACCGGAGCAGGGTTACTTCTCATCAGTGGTCGACCCGACGGAATACCCCCTACGTGGGGTATCCTCCCACTGACCGACGTTCCCCCTCGGGGAGGACGTCGGTCTTTCCTCACGCGGTCGGCCTCTCGGCGGGTGACGGACTAATCCCCGGTCACGTCACCCGCGGCCTCGGCTAGGGCGGCATGAGGCGCAGGTATTCGCGCCTACGCCGCCCCAGTCGCCGGCGGAAATTTAACGACATGTCGCAAACTTCATCGTGAAAAACAGAAATGGAAACTATCACGTTGGAATTGTGGCCATATTGAATTTAGTTTAGTTTAGTGTAGTTAGTTTAGTTTAGTTAGTTCTATTGAGTTTAGTTCCGGTTTCTCGGTTGGGCAGCGTTCGGGAAACTTATCTTAGGATCTTCTCGTCCAACATACCTCAGTGTCTGAAAACGCAGGTCTACGACCAGGGTGAGTTATCAGTGATGACTTACGGCACGAAAACGTGGTCCCTAAATGTAGGCCTCATAACAAGGCTCAAAGTCGCTCAGTGTGCTATGGAGCGGGCTATGCTCGGGATTTCTCTGCGAGATAGAATCCGGAATACGGAAATCCGCAGAAGAACGAGTGTAACCGACATAGCACGAAGAATTAGCACGCTGAAGTGGCAATGGGCAGGCCACATCGCTCGACGAAGCGACAACCGCTGGGGAAGAAAGGTTCTTTCTTGAGTGGCGACCACGTATCGGACGACGCAGTTTAGGACGCCCGCCCACTAGGTGGACCGATGACCTAGTGAAAGTTGCTGGGCGTCGTTGGATGCAGTGGCACAGGACCGCACAATGTGGCGTAACATGAGGGAGGCCTACGTCCAGCAGTGGACGGCAAGAGGCTGAAATGATGATGATGATTGAATTTAGTATATTATTAAATAACTGCTCTTTAAGCTATTTCGTGTAAAACCCTTTTAATAAAACCCAAAATCGATCGCTTGGAACGGCGACCATATAGATATTATTTTAATATTGAGCATATTATATTCCGTGTGGTGACGGAGTAAGAATACAATTCACCACCCCCTATCTTACCCGTGGGTGATCGTACGAGACGACTAAGGGATATAAAAGGCATATATCATCTATGCGAGAGAAGGAAAACTCGAAATAAAACCCTATACCAACACGTCTGACCAGCGTGGTATAGTAGGTCAAGTACCCTTCCATTATGGAGGAGGCCCGAGCCCAACAGTGGGACATATATGGGCTGAGATGATGATGATGATGATGATTGAGCATATTGCTATATCATCAGATAAATAAACTAAATAAAACTCGTGAAAACAAGAAAACAACTTTTTCTCATAGAACTTATTCGCTTGCCAAGAAGAAAAATATTTTTACTTCTATAATTATGAAATCCTAATAAAATTAATTCATGAATAATTTTTGTTAAATGTTTTACGTTCTTTATTTTATAATTTTTTTTATACACTACACGTACGCAATTGCTTAGCTGGATGCCAAATTTGAATTTTCGTAGTCATCCGAAAGTGTGTTAGGTTTTTGATCTAAACATGAATCAGTCCGTTCGACGATCGAGGCCCTGTTGCATCTGAGGGCCGTGGCGACTGAGGCCGTCACCGGCGGGGGAGTGCTGTTGGTGGTGTCCCTAGACATTGCCAACGCATTCAATAGTCTGCCATTCAGCTGTGTCAGGGAGGCGCTCCGTTACCACGGAGTGCCAGCTTACCTGAGGCGGCTGGTGGCAGACTATTTGGAGGGGCGCAGCGTCCTCTACGCCAACCGAGTAGGGGACGTTGTGCGAACGCCCATGACGTGCGGTGTTCCACAGGGGTCGGTCCTCGACCCACCCTGTGGAACATCGGCTACGACTGGGCGTTTCGGGGGAGGCTCCCACCCGGGCTGGGCGTAATTTGTTACGCCGACGACACGCTCGTCACAGCCCGCGGTGGGACGCTACAAGAGGCGGTAAGCCTGGCGACCTCAGGCACCGAAGAGGTCGTCAGGCGGATCGAGGCGCTGGGGTTGAGGGTGGCCCTGGACAAGACGGAGGCCCTCTTGTTCCATGGGCCCCGTATGGACCCTCCCATCGGCGTCTCGATTACCGTCAACTCGGTTGGGATCAGCATCCAGGCCCATATGAAGTACTTGGGCCTGGTGCTCGATGGGCGATGGTGGTTTCGGGAGCATTTCCGCAGGCTCGTCCCGCGGCTCGTCGGCGTGGCGTCCGCCCTACAATGGCTGATGCCGAATGTGGGCGGACCGAGCGCGGCATGTCGACAGCTGTACGCGGGGGTCATCCGGTCGATGGCCCTCTACGGCGCACCGGTGTGGGCGGGATTCATGACCGCCCGACTTAGGGCCCTTCTGTGGCGTCCACAGAAGGTCATGGCGGTCAGGATCATCCGCGGGTACCGCACGGTGGCGACGGAGGCGGCGTGCCTGTTGGCCGGGACTCCCCCGTGGGACCTGGAGGCGGAAATGCTCGCCGACTTGTATCGGCGGATATCGGGGGTGCGCGGGGGGGACGGTGTTGTTTCCCTGAGGGAGCTCACCGCCTGGCGCGTCGACGCCCGCCGAGACGTCATCGCCCGTTGGGCAGACCGGCTGGAGAGGCCTCGATATGGTGTTTGAACCGTGGAGGCCTTCCGGCCGGTGCTGATGCAGTGGTTGGAAAGGCGGCACGGGGTGCTCTCCTTCCGACTCGTAAAGGTCTTGACGGGGCATGGATGCTTCGGCAAGTACCTGTACAGGGTCGCTAGGAGGGAGAGTACTCCGTCCTGCCACCACTGCGATTGCGATGAAGACACGGCGCAGCATACGCTCGAGGTCTGTGCCGCTTGGGCAGAGCCGCGTCGTGAACTCGTCGCAATCATCGGTGCAGACCTGACGCTGCCGACCATCGCTAGGGCGATGCTCGGCAGCATCAGGAATTGGGACGCGGTCGCAGCCTTCTGCGAGGCAGTTATCTCGCAGAAGGAGGCGGCGGGTCGCGAGCGCGAGGAGCACAGCCTCGATGATGCGACCCGCCGCCGGCGACTGGGGCGGCGCAGGCGGGATTACCTGCGCGCCATGCCGCCCTAGCTGCGGCCGCGGGTGACGAGACCGGGGATTAGTCCGTCACCCGCCGAGAGGCCGACCGCGTGAGGAAAGACCGACGTCCTCCCCGAGGGGGGGACGTCGGTCGATGGGAGGGTGCCCCGGGTAGGGGGTATTCCGTCGGGCCGACCACTGATGACAAGTAACCCTGCTCCAGTGGTTGGCCCAACGACGAAGGCGACGTGGTGTTCGGGTGGGTTGCGGGTGTTGCGTGCTTAAGCCCCTCTGTCGCCCCGGACGGAGTGGTGCGGAGGCGCGCCGACCGCAGCCCACCCCAAAAAAATATTGGTTGCCTGTAAAGTCGGTATACGGGCGAAAGTTTTACGTGACAACGACTTTGAGTGGTAAAATAATTTTAATGTGAATATTCATTCGTATAGTAGGAAGAAGGATGAAATAATAGTAACAATTTAAAACATTTATTTATACAAAGAATTATATTTAAAACATTAATTTATACAAAGAATCTCGCACTGAATTTCATATTAACAAAATTTTATTTTTACCTTTACACATACATACGTATTTATATACAAATATACAATTTTTATGTCAGTCTCTCTCGCTCTTAGGCGGGCTAACTATGCCCGAGTGGAAGGGACGCGTGCCTCTCACTCGCTCTCATTGTGAGCGCATAACGTGAGCGGAGCGTAACGCAGTTTCTTGAAGTGTCACCCGGCAAACCAATTTATAAGACGTTGTCACGTCAAAAAAAAACAAAAATAGCAAGTTTGAAACCTTCATCTCTATATAACCGTTTTAGATATGTCTATAAAATTTGTAATACAAGGTTATTTAAGTGATCTAAATATAAAAAAACAAATTTGCGCTATTTATGTTAAATAGTTTATGAGCTGTGTAGCAGTCAAGTTAGTTACGTGTGCCTACGGAGTAAGAATACAATTAACCACCCCCTGTCTTGGTTGTGGGTGTCATAGAAGACGACTAAGGGATATATGCATCGATGTAAGGGAAGGAAAATTAGATATAAAACCCTATTGTAACACATCTAACCAAAGTCGACTTACCTCTCATGTTGGAAGAGGCCTGAGCTCAATCATCATCATTATCATCATCATCTCAGCCCTTCTACATCCCACTGTTGAGCTTGGGTCTCCTCTATTATGGGAGGGAAATTGTCCTACTATACCACGCTGGTCAGACGTGTTGGCATAGGGTTTTGTTTAGAGTTTTCCTTCTCTTGCATAGATATTGTATGCATATTAAAACCCTTAGTCGTCTTTTACGACACCCACGGGCAAGAGGGGGGTGGTGAATTGTAATTTTACTCCGTTACCACACGGAAAATGAACTCAATAGTGGCTCTTAATAACGTGAGATGAGAGGTTGTAAGTTGTCAAATTTTCTAAATGATTTGCGTAAACTTACACACAGTGGGGTCCCTAGTTCTTTGTTTGACCGTAGCTTAATACGATACCGCGTATCTATATTTTCTTTCATATTCGTAATACCAGGGAACATAAAAAAATATTTTAGTTTCCCAAAATAACTTACATTATATTTTATGTTTTCAATCGTGTGGTATAATGCGGTTACGAATAGCATGAATAATCTTGCCCGTGAATGTCCTAATGGCTGAGTAAAGTTTCAACGCCGACTTGAACTGATTTTATCTATCACCTTTCTATTTTGGTTAAGAGAAATATTTTAGTATTTTTATTTTAAAGTATGATGTTTGATGGTCATACAAGTTGGATAAACTTTTATTCTGTTCTTCATTTTGTATTAGAGGATGGTAATCATGTTATGTTTCCTTCCATTGTGAAGGAGGCACGAGCCCGACAAAGGGACGTATGTGGGCTGCGATGATGACGATGATGATGATGAATCATGTCATTTTCAATTATTTCTCATGCATTTTATTTTTGTTACATTTTATGAAGACATTATTATTCAATATCTCTTTGATGGCCTCACTGATCACTAACATGAACACGTCTCCGGATAAAATGTGACTTTCATCTGAGTTTTCACGAAGATATCTTAGTTTTCATGAAGATATCTATACAAATAAATAAAATTTGTAGTGTGTATTTGTAATGTTAAAATAGGTAGAAGGTTTTTTATGTCCACATAGTTATTGAGACGATACTTATTCATAAAAACCGATTTAAACATTTGTGTCTCTGGGTAAACTTCAAAACGGCTGAATCGATTTTGATTATATTTTACTACCAGATAGCTGTATATATAAGGAGTAATTTAGGCGTTCAGAAAAGACTCTATAAAAATTTTGCCCTGTCTAGGAATAGAACTCGAGACCTCACGTACTGCAGTTGAGCATCTTAATATTTTAGGAGATATTGGAAATCTAAAATGAGGAGGCAACACCAAAGTGACGGGAGGGTGGATCGCATGATCCCAATAAAAAGCTTGACGTTTGAAATTGTACGCGGTAAAATTACAATAGGGTCGTCCCCTGTTACGTTGAACCAGAATTGCGAGGAAAGAAGGGAAACTATAATAATGTACTTAAATACCTAAAGATGCCTTTTTATAATAATTACTAGCAACCCGCCCTCGCTTCGCTTCGGTTTCAGTCATCTTACCCACGTATTTCCTGTTCCCGTGACAATACTGGGATTTAATATAGCCTATATTACTCCCTGATATTATAGCTTTCCATTGGTGACAGAATTTTTGAAATTGGTTTGGTGATTCAAGCTTGAAAGCGTAACAAACAAACATACCTACTTACTTTCACATAATAATAGTAAGGATTAATACATACAATAGTATAATTTATAAACACCATCATCGCTCTGCTCTTATTACAATTACTTGGAGTCAACCCCATATGTAGCTGTTTTCATAGCACATACTGCAAAAGTTTTTGACAATAGTTTCATGACCGGCTGCCTTCCTGACATCAACCCTTCCTGGGAATGTAAATGTTAATTAATTCTAATTTGCCATGTAATTCCAGATGGCATTAGATGGCCTTGGTCTATATAAAGCTTTTAGTTGTCTTTTACGATAACTACGACCAATGAAAAGGTTGGGAGTCATCGTAGTCGCTACCACAAGTCACCCTGCGCCGGTGGTCGGCCCAACAACGAGGTGACGTGGGTACGGGTGGGTTATGGGCCCGCGCGCCGTCCTTTCATCGCCCCGGACGGACTGGACCGCGCGTGCGCTTACCATAGCCCACCCATAAAAAAAAAAATCGTAGTCGCTACCAACTGCAAATTGCATGTGTATATATTATATATAAATGAAGAAATTAAACATTTCAACTTGTTCACATAAAATTATCCAAATACAGTCGCTTTTCTTGAACTTGATACTTTTGGATCAAATGTAATTTTGTTATCTTTGAAGAGGTTTTCGAATAATTTAATTTATAAACTTTATTATAAAAATTTAGAAATTGATATGATTCCTCGGAGAAATAGATTTAGGTATGTAGTTCTCCGAATAATTATAAAAAAGTGAAAATAAATAATGAATCAAAAAAATATGGCTATCATTTGAATTCATATTAAAATTTGATACTTAAAATCATATAATGTTTTGTTCCGTGTGGTGACGGTGTAAGAATATAATTCACCACCTCCTTTCTTTTTTAAAGATACATTATACATGATGATTTCTGATGTTTACGCGAGTATTATACATTTTAAATAAAACTACTTTACGGATTTTATCGCGTTTGTATTTGATTTTTGATTACCCGACGTTTCGAACACTTTACAGCGTTCATGATCACGGGTGGACTAAGATGTCTCACGTCCAACAAGTTATTGTTACTGCAGAAAATGTATAATTATCTACCCGATACAGGAATTAGTTATTAAATATTGACCCACATTTTGATACAAAATTTATTGCCAGTGTAAGAAGAAAATGATTCTATATGAAAAAATTATATTGTTTATGGTTAGTAATAATTAAACATTAAAATTAATAGTAATTATATTTAAAAAACTAAGTAATAATCTAGTATACTACCACCGGATCGGAACACGGTCACACTGAGAAAGATCCGGCAAGAAAACTCAGGTAACATGATGCTAAATTAAAGTTTATTTTTTTAATTTTGAAGGCGGCTTACTTTATGTTACTAAAAGGTTTTAATTTATAAAATTATCTTTAGTTATTATTATTGTGGGTCAAATCTATACAATATGAGCTCACGGTGTCTTGCAGTCTTGTGGTGGTCTTTTTGGATTTGTTTTTAATAATGTTTATAACAGGATCCCAGCTTGATGGTAATACCCAGCCATCCTCTCTATTGAAATTTTTGTGTTTTTTAATCTCAATAGCCTCGCGTACCATTCTAGGCAGGTATCGGTGTTCTTTTGCGAGGATTTGTGGTTTGTCAAACCTGATGTTATGGTGGGAGCGGTCCTGACTGTGTTCACAGACTGCAGACCCAGTGTCCCGGCGGTGCTTCACATCGGCTATGTGTTCTTTGATCCGAGTTCTTATGGATCTCTTTGTTTGTCCAATGTAAGAGAGACCACAGTCACAGTCAAGTTTATATACTCCTGCATCTTGTAAAGGGGATCTGGCACTTGACAGGTGGTAAGAATTGGCTAATCCTCTTCAGTGGCTTAAAATAAGTTTTAATGGAAGAGCGTTTCAGGATGTAGCCAATCTTGTCAGTGACTCCTTTGACGTAAGGTAGTATTGCAGGAAGGCGCTCAACTGTGGGTGGTTTCACTCGGTCTCTGCGACGGGGGCGAGGAACTGGCAGCTTGTTTGCACGTAGCACCTGCTTGACATGCTGCAGCTCCCCAGCCAGGTGTTCATCGTCACAGATTCCTCGTGCTCTCTGCAACAAAGATTTACACACGGTAGCTAACTGTGAAGGGGGATGATGAGAATCACCGTTCAAGTATCTGTCTGTATGTGTTGCCTTACGATACACTGTATGACTCAAGGTGTTATTAGGGTTACGTATAACCAAAATGTCTAAGAAGGCTAAAGAGTTATTTGACTCCAGTTCCATAGTGAATTGAATTTTTGGATTAATGGAGTTAAGATGGTTTAGGAATATGGTTATTTTGTCTGTGGGTAATATTGTGAAAGTGTCATCTACGTACCGCTTGTAGAACCTGGGTGTGACAGGTGAGCTTGATAAGGCCGTCTCCTCGAAGTCCTCCATGAATATATCGGCAACGACAGGGGAGACCGGCGAGCCCATAGCCACTCCATCTACTTGCTTGTAGAAGTCATCATTCCACATTAAATAGCCAGTTGTTAGGCATTGACGTAATAGTTCCGCATATCCCAATGGCATATTATTGTCAGATAGCTTCTTAGATATGGTTTTGATGCAATCCTCCACAGGTAGAGAGGTGAAGAGTGATGTGACATCAAAACTGACCATAGTTTCATTGTCAGCGAGATGTAGATCTTTAATTTCACTGACAAAATGGTAAGAGTCTTTCACAAATGCACTAGTGTGTCCTCGGAGTTGGGAGAGGACTTTCGCAACCTTCTGTGCTAATTTATAAGTCGGCGTGTCGATCTGACTTACTATTGGTCGCAGTGGTGCATTTGATTTGTGTATCTTGGGCAACCCATATAATTTAGGTGGTTTGACGCATGGTGGTATTAGATTTTTCACGTCTAGATGTAATGTTTAACTTTTTAACTAAAGAACACAAAGAAACTAATAATAAAGTACTCCGATACATTACATCTAGACGTGAAAAATCTAATACCACCATGCGTCAAACCACCTAAATTATATGGGTTGCCCAAGATACACAAATCAAATGCACCACTGCGACCAATAGTAAGTCAGATCGACACGCCGACTTATAAATTAGCACAGAAGGTTGCGAAAGTCCTCTCCCAACTCCGAGGACACACTAGTGCATTTGTGAAAGACTCTTACCATTTTGTCAGTGAAATTAAAGATCTACATCTCGCTGACAATGAAACTATGGTCAGTTTTGATGTCACATCACTCTTCACCTCTCTACCTGTGGAGGATTGCATCAAAACCATATCTAAGAAGCTATCTGACAATAATATGCCATTGGGATATGCGGAACTATTACGTCAATGCCTAACAACTGGCTATTTAATGTGGAATGATGACTTCTACAAGCAAGTAGATGGAGTGGCTATGGGCTCGCCGGTCTCCCCACCTTGAGTCATACAGTGTATCGTAAGGCAACACATACAGACAGATACTTGAACGGTGATTCTCATCATCCCCCTTCACAGTTAGCTACCGTGTGTAAATCTTTGTTGCAGAGAGCACGAGGAATCTGTGACGATGAACACCTGGCTGGGGAGCTGCAGCATGTCAAGCAGGTGCTACGTGCAAACAAGCTGCCAGTTCCTCGCCCCCGTCGTAGAGACCGAGTGAAACCACCCACAGTTGAGCGCCTTCCTGCAATACTACCTTACGTCAAAGGAGTCACTGACAAGATTGGCTACATCCTGAAACGCTCTTCCATTAAAACTTATTTTAAGCCACTGAAGAGGATTAGCCAATTCTTACCACCTGTCAAGTGCCAGATCCCCTTTACAAGATGCAGGAGTATATAAACTTGACTGTGACTGTGGTCTCTCTTACATTGGACAAACAAAGAGATCCATAAGAACTCGGATCAAAGAACACATAGCCGATGTGAAGCACCGCCGGGACACTAGGTCTGCAGTCTGTGAACATAGTCAGGACCGCTCCCACCATAACATCAGGTTTGACAAACCACAAATCCTCGCAAAAGAACACCGATACCTGCCTAGAATGGTACGCGAGGCTATTGAGATTAAAAAACACAAAAATTTCAATAGAGAGGATGGCTGGGTATTACCATCAAGCTGGGATCCTGTTATAAACATTATTAAAAACAAATCCAAAAAGACCACCACAAGACTGCAAGACACCGTGAGCTCATATTGTATAGATTTGACCCACAATAATAATAACTAAAGATAATTTTATAAATTAAAACCTTTTAGTAACATAAAGTAAGCCGCCTTCAAAATTAACTTTAATTTAGCATCATGTTACCTGAGTTTTCTTGCCGGATCTTTCTCAGTGTGACCGTGTTCCGATCCGGTGGTAGTATACTAGATTATTACTTAGTTTTTTAAATATAATTACTATTAATTTTAATGTTTAATTATTACTAACCATAAACAATATAATTTTTTCATATAGAATCATTTTCTTCTTACACTGGCAATAAATTTTGTATCAAAATGTGGGTCAATATTTAATAACTAATTCCTGTATCGGGTAGATAATTATAAATTTTCTGCAGTAACAATAACTTGTTGGACGTGAGACATCTTAGTCCACCCGTGATCATGAACGCTGTAAAGTGTTCGAAACGTCGGGTAATCAAAAATCAAATACAAACGCGATAAAATCCGTAAAGTAGTTTTATTTAAAACATTATACATGATTAAATATACATATAACATATATGCAAGAGAAGGAAAACTCAAAATATAAAATAATTTTTAACAAAAAACAAACCGACTTCAAGCAGTAAACTAAAAAGCAAAAAATAAATTTATTTTGCACAAAGTCATATGTATTTTCATTTAGTTAAATAGAAATTATTAAATAATTATTTTATAATTTTGAAGTCGGTGCCAAGTAAATGCTACTACTATTAAGTACCGATTCATATATTTTTCTAATACTGTTATTATTTTGTAGTTGCTTTGATATTTTAATAATATTGTGTTTACTTAGTAATTTCATATTGTAGTAAAGTTGTTGTAGCATTTACTTGGCACCGACTTCAAAATTATAAAATAATTATTTAATAATTTCTATTTAACTAAATGAAAATACATATGACTTTGTGCAAAGTAAATTTATTTTTTGCTTTTTAGTTTACTGCTTGAAATCGGTTTGTTTTTTGTTAAAAATTATTTTATTTTACGATTTTAAGTGATGGGTAGACCAGACCGAGCAAGGATGCTTCTCGAATGAGGAGACGTCGGTTAATTGAGACGGAAAATTATAGACGAAATCGATTAGACATAATTAAAAAAAGCCAATAAGAAGAGAAAAATTAAAACGCCAGAGGAGCGCAAAAATAGTCGGCTATGAGAACTTATATATCAGATAGATTAACTAACTAAAGTCAAGAAGATTGTGACCATCGCTTTTCTTTAATTTGTGAGCGATTATCAAATGAAACCGAAGAAACCCGTGCTCGCCGGCTCAGTTTGATACATTCAATACTGTAAATCGTTGAGGAAGTCCCCCAACTGTCTATGGTCTCCATCATCAGATCTACTGCAGACCTTCATTATAACCCATATGGGTGCAAAGTTCTTATCAATATTTAATGAATTAAGTCCAAGCTCAAGGTAGCTACTTTAAGTCGTTAAGAAGTTCCCTAAACTGTCCTTCGTCTTCATCATCAGCCCTTAATGACAGTCACAACTCATCTAAATGTAAAGTTTATGTCAATACAGATTAATCAAGCTCAAACATAAGGTAGCTGCTGTGAATCGTTGAGGAGTTCCCTGGACTGTCTCTTTGCTCCATTATCACATCTACTCCAGACTTTTATTAAATTATAGTGCTTTAATAAAATACTTAATGAAAAAAAATACAAACGCAGCAGTCACCCCTATGATGTTATAAAGTTCCCTTTGACTTCTCTGGTCTGCCATTATCAAACTCTGATTTCCTTATCATGGAACCACCTTTGAAATATCTTCTTTTCAACCAAAAAGGAATCATCAAAAAGCTAATATACGTATTCTTTTATTTCTAAAAAGATGCAGGTGTACGAAATTTCGTACTTCTAACTTTGAAAACGATGAACTTCCATATAAATGTTCATGCGTTGACCCTTATTTTACCCCTTAGTAACATTATTGTTTTATCATCAGCTAAACATCATTAAGATAATCTCCATACGCAAATATTCAAACTAAATTATGTATAAAGGCATCAGAAACAGCATTTTTGCCCTCCATTTTGAGACATTCCTCTCAATTTCCCCAGGATCCCAGCATCAGATCCTGATACCTTGGATATGGAACTACCTTTGAAGTATCCTCTTTCTAACAAAAAAAGAATTATAAAAATCCATGCATAATTGGCGTTGTTATCGCGTAACATACATACAAAAAAAAAATAGCGGTCGAATTGAGAACCTCCTCCTTTTTGGAAGTCGGTTAAAAACCCTAGACCAACACATCATAACACATAAAAAAAGGCCAACACGTCTGACCAGCGTGGTATAGTAGATCAATTGCCCTCCTAGAGTGGCGGAGACTCGAGCCCAACAGTGGGGCGCATATGAGCTGAAACGAGAAATGTATTAAAGTTAACTATTTTTTTAAACTAGCTCGCAATTCGGAAACTCAACAACTCAACTGTAATTTATTATATAATAAACGTCAAGAAAATAGTAGAAACAATACATACATGTATTAGTTGTTCAACCTATTACTAGCTCTGTTTATTGAGGCTTGTTATTACAATATATTCTAGAATAATAAAGCGAACTTCAATATAATCTAGTCTATATGAATATACTGTTTATACATTAGAGATTTTGAAGATCCATTCTTTGTATTTTAATGGAAATTGCCTAATTATAATTTGTAACTTCCGCTTATAGATCCATGCAATACCATGCCATCAGCCAGGTCACAGCCTACCGGAAGGTGAGACTTAAACCTACAGACCTTTCCCTCACCGAAAGAAGATCAGTAAGGTTTCGTCGTCTCAGTTCATACACGTCCCACTACTGGGCTCGAGCCTCCTCACTAATAGGAAAGCAGTTGAGTTGCTATACCATGCTAGTCAGACATGTTGGTATAGGGTTTTATTTTGAGTTTTCCTTCTCTCACACAAATGTTATGCATATTTTATCCCTTAGTCGTCTTTTACGACATCTACGACCAAGATAGGTGGTGGAGAATTCCATTCTTACTCCGTCACCACACGAAGATCAGTAACAAATCGCTACTATTTTTAGACTTCTATTTTCTTGACAGAGTAATATTATTCAGGAATTATATTCCCATTCTATCACCACATGATAAATTCGTATCATCGATTAAAATCCTAGAAAATTAGCAAATAGACTATATTGTATCATGATTTAAATTGCTATATTCGATCATTCATATGCTTACAAAACATAAAGAGATAATAAAAATAATTAAGATCTAAAAATAGTCGATCAAGTTAATATTTATTGTACTCAATGATATTAGAATTAACTTGTTTACGTAATGCAAAGTGAAAACAGAAAGAATAAATAAAGCAAACAAATAAAGTGGTTTGGCGAATGTGGTAAAGCTTACATTGGATGAGGTAATAAAATGCAAATAGCTATAGAAACGTTATAGGGAGATGCGAGAAAAGTTTAACTCACGCGAACTTAGCACTCGATGCCTTCACAGTTGAGTGAAACAGAATATTAAGAAGTAGCAGCATTTTTTCAGAACCGTGTTTTGATTAAAAGACTACAACTATGCGCTTATTTTCTATTAAATATACCTACATGAGGCGTAGTGCTTGGGTGCCAAGTTCTTTACTATAGAACTTATAATGTATATAAAAAAATTCCCGATGATTTATATTCCACTGTTGACTCTACTAAAATTCAACTACGTCAAATTTAAATTGAAAATCATTTCGTCATGTCAGCTTATATACGATTCACTTCTGACCTCGCGCCTCTTCCACAATAGGAGTGAAATTGACTTATTATAGTATGCTGGTCAGACGAGTTGATATAAGGTTTTATATCGAGTTTTTCTTCACTTGCATTTATTTTGTATGCATAGTATATCGCTTACTCGTCTTTCACGACGTTCAAGAGCAAGAAAAAGCATGAAAAACTACTGATTATGTGTAAAACCCGTAGGGTACTTACTTAATTTTTTATGTAGTTAACAGTAGGGATAAGAGGCCCTATTCGGGATAACAGCAGGCAAAATATGTATAATTTTTTTATATATTTGAACATATCTGTTACTTATCCAAAAACTAGTTAATTTCAATACAGATATAACCAAATTGTGTAACGGCTTTATGTAATAACATAGATAATAATCACGCGATCACCACCCAACACTTTGCGAAAGTGTGTATTATACGAAAATGGGTAACAGAGTGAAATGGTACTTCTTATAATGAAACCTTTCACGCATCAATTGAGCACTATTAGTAAGTCTATAAACGTTTTAAATTACTCTATTGTGTGTAATATGAACACCATACAAAAGTATTTGATTTTTATTAAAGTAAAAACGGTTAAATCATTTATTTGAAGCTATTGTGTCTTTTGATAATGTAAGCGACGCAGGTCATATCTCATTCTATTATACAATATCTGGTTGACCGTTGTTTTGTCGGTGTTTTTAGCTAATCAATACAATGACATAAAATGTCAATAAAATATGAATTCAAATTTCACCGTCAACGTCAAGAGTGGCGATAGCTCAGTTGGGAGTTGTCCAGTTTTCTTTTTGTATTGTTTTGGCATTCAAACAGCGTCGAATCGAATCTCGGTGTTATTATTATTCTCTTTTTGTAATTTTTTATATATTTTTCTTTACTTAATTTTTATTTTTTATTAATATATATCTAAATAAATTCGACAAAAATACAACAAAAATATTCCGAGCGAAGCTCGGTCAACCAGATATTTATTATAATATTTCACAAACTGAATAATGTTATTACTTCATCGTCATAATTATGTCGGCCCACAAGTCCTACTGTTCATCTCGATTCTCCTACACAACGGTAAGGAAATTGACCTACTATACTCCGCTCAGTAGACGTATTGGCTTATGGTTTCATGTATATCGGGTTTTTCTTCTCTTGTATAGATGTTATCTGCATATCATACTCCTTAGTTGTCTTAGGTACCTTAGGCACCCACGAGTAAAAATAGGAGTGATGAATTGTATTCTTAATCTATTATTTAATAATCTTTACTTATATTATAAATGCAAAAGGAAGTTTGTTTGTTTGCTACACTTTCAAGCTTAAAATACCAAACCGATTTCAAAAATTCTTTCACCAATAGAAAGTTATAATATCAGGAAGTAACATAAGCTATATTTTATCCCGGTATTCCCACGGGACCTACGGGAACGGGAACTACGCGAGTAGGGCGACTGAAACCGAAGCGAAGCGAGGGCGGGTTGCTAATTATTTAATAATTTTAAAATATTTTTTGTTTGTGTAAAGCATTTAGCGACACGCCCTTCCACATTTATAATCTTTACGTCGAGCAAAAATAATAAATTAAAGTATTTTAATTTTGCAAAGAAAGTAAATATAAATATAATTAATTATGTCGCTTAAACTTATTTAAACTTCATCTTATTTAAAACGACTGAGGCTATTAAAATCTGATGGTACTAAAGAGTTAACGGCAGTTAAACTTATTATGTAAATTACTCGTAACTTTCAGCAATAGCATTATTTAATTACCTGCGCTGCTAGTATTTCAATATTAATTTACTACTTATTCTTAAAAAAAAAATTCTGTCTACTATTACCACTGAATTCGATAAAAAAATCTATAATAATTTATGACTGCTTTCAATCTGTCAATGTTGCCAATTTGGAAGAAAATTTTTCTTGTGGTGATTAAGAAAGAATGTAACTTATCTACCATTCCTTGCTTTAGCATGACTTTTGTTAAAAGACCGCGAAAGACGAAAATATTTTAAATACTAGCAACCTGCCCTCGCTTCGCTTCGGTTATAGTCGTTTCGTTATCGTCGTTAGACAGACAGACAGTTAAAAAATTTATCTATACCAATAAATAAAATTGGAGTGTCTGTTTGTAATTTCAAAATAATGGACTTTTTTCATGCTCACACGGTTATTTGCACGACACCTATGTCTAAAATAGCAATTAAAAAATTTTTGTCTGTCTGTCTGTCTGTTTGTTCCGGGTAATCTTCAAAACGGCTGGACCGATTTCAAAAATTCTTTCACCAATGGAAAGCTATAATATCAGGGCGTAAACTAGGCTATATTTTATTCCGGTATTCCCACGGGAACGGGAATTACGCGGATATAACGACTATAACCTATAACCGAAGCGAAGCGAGGGCGGATTGCTAGTAATCGCTATTTTAGGCATAGGTGTCGTGCAAATAACCGTGTAAGCATGAAAAAAGCCTATTATTTTGACATTACAAACAGACACTCCAATTTTATTTATTGGTATAGATAATTTATTTAATCACTACTTACAAGAATCAACTATATGTATATATATATACATATAGTTGATTCTTGTATATACATTATACATGTTGTCTTTTTTTTACAATTTAACTGAAATTACTACCGGATCGGCACGCGACCGCACTGAGAAGATCCGGCAGGAAACTCAGTGGAATTGTCTTCTTTTTAATACATTTACTAGTTTTTTAAAATAAAATTATATACTACAATGTACCTATTAATAGCTCCAGTGTGTGCTCCAGTGCCTTTTGAATCATGATATAGTTATTAAATATAATAAAAAAGTACCATGGCTGGACCAGATCCCGCAAGTGACACCCGATATCGAGTTAATCACTAGAGCAGCCCACACACCCCTCAACCACATCGGAGCTACCGTAAGCAGACCCTTCAGTGAGCATGACCAATACCAATATATATATATATATAATATATATATATATATATATATATATATATATGTATATATAGCTATTTTTATGAAATTCTAACAATATATCTAAATCATCTAACGTTTATGTAGTGAGACTTTACTCGTGGTACACGACATGTGTGGCTTGTTTTGCATAGGTCTAAACCGGGATACGAGAAAAACATGTAAATTTCCTCCACCAAACCATCCCAGTATATTTTTTTTTGCTTTTCGCCAACATTATCGACGCTATTCCAACATTTGCATGAACATTCTATTCTATAACGTTCGCCTGGTATTCTTCATTTACATAATAATGTATTTTTTGATAACATAAAATAGATCAAACGATTATTATATTGTTCATAATATTTTATTTATTTATTATAATATTTTGTCTAGTGACGCAGTAAGAAACAATATATTAATGTTCCTTGCATGATACGTCTTAAAAGATATAAGCAGATAACATCTACCCTTCAAAACATATCATTATTAATATTGTATTACTTGTTTATGTTTTCCGTATGGTGAAGGAGTATGGGTACAATTCACTACCCACTATTATGCTCTTGGGTGTAATAAAAGACGAATAAAGGATTAAATATGCATATAACATCTATGCAAGAGCGTGGAGGTGTAAAATATAGACAGAGAAACTCATATTCGAATTTATAATATTAATTTGAATAGAAAATTTCCGCGGTTTTATCTTCGTAGTTCTACTATAATACTGGGATAAAATATAGCTTAAGTTACTCCTGATAAAGACATGGTAGTAAAATATTATCAAAATTGGTCCAGCCCGTTTGAGACTACTCGAAACAACCGGACAGATAGACCGATAAAATACATTTAAACTGATTTTTAGATATATGTACATGCAAAGGTATCGTTAAACAACCATGTGAGCATACCAAAAAGTATATTAATTTTTAATATTTATTGTGGGAGGAGCTTAGAGGAGTAAATGCAGTTTATATTTTCTCCTCCAGCCTCCTTCAACAATATTTTTTCTCACTACCGAATCATGAGTAATAAACCATAAATGATGTCATAACTTCTGTATAAATTGTAAATGTTTTGTATGCTTAGCTTAGTATTTTCTATAACTTACGAAAATCTCCCTGCGACACACTAATTGGGTGCTAAAGTAAATATTAAAAAAGGTGAGCAGGAAAAGGTAAGGTTTTAACTTTTCAATTACGTCAATTAAGAGCCTCAGGCACAGCTGTGAACCAACTTATTAGATTTAACAATTTTCAGGTACATAAATTATATTTTGTAAAAGAGAGAACGAGTGTTTAATTAAATAACAAGATATTTTTATATTTTCAAATAAAACCTAGAATAAAATTTCTTCCGAATCGAATTGTCATTATCATTATCATCTCAGCCCAGAAAAGTCCCACTGTAGGTCCCTCCTTCGCAATGGGAGGAATTTTACCTAGTATACCGTGATGGTCAGACGTGTTGATATAGGATTTCATGTTAAGTTTTTAACTCTTGCTCATTTTTACACCACCAAGACTTGGTGAATTGTATTCTTAAGCCGTCACCACACGGATAATGAAGTTATTTTTTTAATATTAAGGTTAATATATAGGTACTTCGAATTAGTTAATAATAGTAATATTCATAACAGTATTATTTAGTTATTAAAAAAAGATCATTTATTTATTCAAAATTTTATTCCTCAAATATTTATCCTCTTATATTATTACACATTAGTATCTAATAAATTTAAACGAGGAATGCTTATATATTTTTATATATCTATAAACATAGAAACGGCTCCAAAAATTTTCCTGAAATATAGTATATTGGAGGTTTTGGAGCCATAAATCGGTCTAGTTAGATTTCATTTATAGAAAACCTACCTTTATTCAGGCCATGAAAAGAATAGAATTAAAATATGAATATAAATTCAGCTACTACCATCAAGAGAAGTAGATCCATTGGAAAATCAAGCAGATTAAAGTACTGCTCGAGTTTTTTCAGTGTGGTGATGGAGTAAAATTACATTTTAGTACTCCCTCTCTTACCCGTAGGTGTCGTAAAAGACGACTAAGAAATATGATATGTAGATAATATCTATGCAAGAGAAGGAAAATGTGACCTAAAACCCTAAAAGCAACGGTTCGAGCCCAACGGTGGGACTTATATGGGCTGAGTTGAAGGGACTCCAAAATTTCCAGACAGCCCAAGTTAAATTCTTTATTTATATTTTTTTTAATGTATCCTTTTTAATTTTTCATTATCATAATTTTAAATTTCATTTCATTTCATATCATAATTTATTCATCGTTATGGTCGCGAAAGCACAATCCTTGGGTGACTATAAATACCTTCCCGAAAAAAGCTGCCAAAGAAGTTTTATATCAAAATTTTCAAATAAAACGATGAAGAACGTGGCCATAAACGCTATAAGATGTGTCGAACGCTGGAAATTTAAAAATATATAAATACAAACGTGACATAATCCGTTAAAACGGTTTTTATTTCAAATATATATCTACTTCAGCTCTTATACGTCCCCACCTTTGGGCTTGAACCTTCCCCAGAGTAGGAGAGGCATTTATCTACTATACCACGCTGGTCACACTCCCATGAAAAACTCTCAGTCGTCTTTTACGACTCCTACGAGTAAAGTAAGAGTTGATGGTGTTAGCTGCTATTACTCAACTACTCAATATGTCGATTTTATTTAAAATTTCTGTCAATTATAGTAAATTTATTTACATACATACATATTACATTAGTCAAAGAAGGAAAAGGTGGTAATGAAACGAATATTCTACTTGTCTTAGATCAAACGTATCCAAGAGCGTGAGATCGGGGTCGTCTGTAATCACCATCAAGGGATTACAACTTACTCGTAAAAACGACGAGAGCACGGTTTTACGACACATCTATGGCAAAATAAAGTAGGCTGAACCCTCGAATGACACCGATTTTAGGTTACTAGTCCTTGATAAATTTTTGAATAAATAATATTTATTTGTACGTAAATATATGCAAAAATTTCGTGACGTATACAATATAATGTGAATATATCCATCCATCCATGAGCCTACAGACGTCCACTGCTGGACATAGGCCTCCCCACGAGAATGCCACTCGGAACGGTCCTGCGCCACTTGCATCCAACGGTTCCCTGCGACTTTGAGAATGTCGTCAGTCCAACTGGTGGGGGGTCGTCCTACGCTGCGCCGTCCGATTCGTGGTCGCCACTCAAGAACCTTTCTTTCCCAACGGTTGTCGGTTCGACGAACGACGTGGCCTGCCCATTGCTATTTTAACGTTCCAGTGCCATAAGTCATCGCTATGGTATGAATATATAGGTACACATGATTCCGTGTGTTGACGAAGTAAGAATACAGTTAACCACCCTCTCTTACCTCGTTAATCGTGTGCTTGTGAGAGCAGAAATAACAGAAGTCACTGAAACCTTGCAATTTAAGTAGCGTCATGTGCGAGGTACAGTTTCTAACTAATTTTTAATTGTAATTACTGATCAGTTCCGTCATTTTTGAGTAGCTCCATGTGCGGAGAGCGTTATCATTTCGCTAAATTCTCCGTCACTCATTGGAATCTTTTTTTCTTCACACTTATTGAGCAATATATCATAATTTCCTTTATCGAATAGTGAAATAAAAAACAATTGAAGGAAATATACTTGCGACTTTCTTCCATTAACGATGCGACATGTAAACTCTTTTTTTACAGGTTATGACTTGGATATAACCTTTCCGAACTGTTTAGAGCGAACGAGCACAGCATGCGGCTCCTTTACTTACCGTTTTACTTTCCCATCATCATTTAGGTTAGCCCTGGTGCCGATTCCTTAACTTCAGTGGATCTTTATTCTTAGTCAAGTGCCATAAAGATCGATATGAAGTAGGTAAACGCTGTATTATATTTGCTTGCCTGTTCTCAAATAATATCATCACCCATAACATTAAAACAAACGTTTGACGGTTATAAACTTTGAACATTTATTATCGAGAATTTATGATCATTTTATAGTATTGATGTACGTATTCTCTATTTACTTACTCTTCAACATTAGACTTCGTTACAATTATTATCGATTTATCATAAAAAGATAAGGTAATAATTTAATTTACAATACATGCTATAAAATATTTTCTTTTTAGTTTGGTGGTAATTTAATAAAAATAAATTAATTAGCAATACACACATTCTTATTATTATTCTAAGAAGTGATTAAGCGTTTTAAGTTAATTTATTTTAATCATTTATTTATTTTAAAGGAAACTGACAGCTAAAAGAATTATATTTATTTAAGTAATGAGATAACAATTACTTAAAGCTACCTCCATATAACAAAGTAATTCCTATCTTATAAACACACTACGATACAAAAACTGTATATTGTACTGCAAAAGATTAATACTAAAAAGAAAAAAGAAAAATAAAATGATTTGTTTAATAAAATGTACGTCTATAAATCATTACTAAAAAATGAGAGATTTATTGAAATAAGTCTATTTCTCAGTGAGGGTATATTTGTGTTAAATTGTATCTATGTCGTTACTACGCATTATTTGATTAAGAATGACAAGAACGATACAGAAAACTGTTTTGGCGATAACTCGTGGCAACCCGGTCAGCTGAGAAGAAGGGAGCCGAACACAACGAATGACTAGGACAATATAAATTTATGACATAATAAATAATGATATTAATGCAAAAGAAGAGAAAGTCAAAATAAAATGCTATGCTAAGCAATATGGCGTGGTTCATTAATCAATCAGTCTATAATTGGGATAGTGTTATAATCGCTACAATTGGCAGCGGGTTATTATGGGACGGTTACAAATATAATTGTAAGTTACCAGAAGAACGCCACTGCGTATTCTTCTAGAGATGAAACATAAGGGGTGGTGACATATTGTATTAAACCCTTCAGCATATGAAAAGTTTATGATAAATGAATTTACCTCATGTGGAAGAGACATATGTTCAACAGTTGGACTATGATATACTATTCAATATGTAGGGTAAGAATAAAACTTTAATTTACATTTTGTTCCAGGTCCAAACTGCTTATGGCGATGGTAGGTCGCTATGGTGCGCAGTGGTAGTGCAATGGAGGTACGTAATTAAATTTAGACGAAATCTATATATTATATATATAAAAGAAAGTCGTGTTAGTTACACTATTTATAGCTCAAGAACGGCTGTGTACAGCCGTGTAGTTTGGCTGAAAATTGGTGGAGAGGTAGCTTAGAACCAGGAGACGGACATAGGATACTTTTTATCCCGTTTTCTTCTTCTTAATGGCAATGAGCTACTTTTTATCCCGTTCAATCGCGTTCCCGTGTGACGTGGCATAAAATGTCATATAGATTTTTTTTTGTTTCTATTTGTCCATTTGGACAGGCAAAGGGATCAAAGCCCATACAGCCAAGTCTGATACAATTTTCTTTATATTATTTAACATTTCTTTATATAGAATATCTTATTATAGTCATATCCGTCAGTAAATCAAGTCGTTACCATTAATTAGGCGCTGAAAACCTAATTAAATGATTTCTCTGGGAATTCCAGTAGAATATGAAAATAAACGTAAACTACTCTTATATTACATTTACCATACTTCAGCACCTTAACTGTGTTATATCACATAAAATATCAGAAAAATATTCAATATAACACTAAAAAACACTAAAAAAATGAATATAATACAAGGGCTTAACATGACATTTCCATATTCGCACCGAAACTCATGTCAAAAAGAAGTCACTATGAAACGTAGGATAACAAAAACGCATTTGATATGTAATAACAAAACGCAAATGACAGCTAAACGTCATTTTGTCTATAGTTAAGTATGGTTCAAAATTTGATAATTATAATTTTGTCAGAAATCAATAACCAGTAATTTGTATTCTCTTTGAATCATCATTAACAATGCTGCGACCAAGACGATCGAATCTTTCCAGACAAAGCCGTAATGGTTCTTCCATTAGAAACTGTATATATATTCGGCAATTTAGAAAATATATTTACGAAAAAAATTATGACGGTACGAAGTTCGCCGGGTCAGTTAGTGTTTAATGAACATCATCTTTTATGATGGATTTTATCGAGATAAAAATTTTCTTCACTCTCTGCTTTATTAATTATTATATATCTATATTTCTTGTGTACGTGTGTATGTTACTGAACTACTCCTACACGGCTGGACCGATGTTGGTGAAATTTTCGTGTGTATTCAAAGGGATTCAAGAATTGTATAGATTCACATTTGAGGCCGGTAGATGGCGTGGCCGTCCATTTCAAGGAGAATTCCGTTTATTTGAACAGATCAACATCTGTTGGGTCAGCTTTTCTATATATATAAAATCAATTGCTGTTCGTTAGTCTCGCTAAAACTCGAGAACGGCAGGACCGTTTTGGCTAACTTTCTTCTTGAATTATTTGTGGAAGTCCAGGGAATGTTTAAACGGTGAGAAAATATGGAAATTTTGCAAGTAAAATACTAAAAAAATAAATTTAAAAACAATCAATTTGCCTATACAAATTTTTCTTACCTGTCAAACATTTGATGTTCGTCCCGTCAGTTCGTTATTTTTGGCATAATTATATGTAGATCTAGATTAAAAAAAAGGTTTTGGAATCGATAAGAAAAGGCGATATATTAAGTACGACCATAACTTCCAATCCACTGCATCAAAGTGGATAATTTTTTTTATTGTGTTTTTCGTTGTTAGGACAAGGTTTATATAGAAGAAAATTAATAGAAAAGATATTTTTAATTAAAACTAGATGACCCGACGAACTTCGTAGTCCGTTCTGCCTTTTTTCAAACCGACTTCAAAAAGGAGGAGGTTCTCAATTCGTCTGTATTTTTTTATGTTTGTTACCTCAGAACTTTCGACTGGGTAAACCGATTTTGAGGATTCTTTTTTATTTGAAAGCTGGTACTTCCCGTGTGGTCCCATTTCGATTTCATCCAGTTTCGACAATGGCATCCATGGGAAAACCATATAAGTATTTAATTTGCATTAAGTATGTGCGCGATAAATGGACGATAACTCAATAATCACGCCAACCGAAGCCGATGATTCTTTTTTAACCGACTTTAAAAAAGGAGATGTTCATTACCTCAGATCATTCGACTGCGTGAACCGGTTTTGATGATTCTTTTTTATTTATTTGCAAGCTGGTGCTTTTCGTGTGATTCCGTTTCAATTTAGTCCAGTTTTGAACGTGGTATCCATGAGAAAACTGTTTAAGTCTTAAATTTGAATAAAGTATATAGTACACATGGACGAAAACTCAATATAACACCAACCGATTTCGATGAATCCTTTTATTGGATAGGATGTACTTCAAGGGTAGTTTGATTAGGTTCTGATTATAGGATCCATGCTAAAGTAACGGTACTCTTCAATTCTTAGGAGCAAATTATCGACACTCGGCTGAATCTCTTATGGGCTATCCGAATATTTGAGTCACCTACCGTAATGTTGAACGGCACTGTCTCAAACGAGCAGCACTATTAGTAGGTTGACTCATAGGTAGAAGAAAAAAATGTGCACTTCATATTCACTAAAAATCAAACAATAAAAAAATGTCTAACAAAAAAACCGACTTCAAACAAAAAATAATTTCCAAACAAATTAATATGTACTAAAAAGCAGAAAAATAATTCATCATCTTGATGAAATAAAAAAATATAGAGTAGGTACTTAAAAGTCAATCAAATTATTACGATAATATAATGTAGTTACAATTATTCTTATTTTTGGAGTCGGTGTCGGTCGAAAAATAACTATTAAAGATAATAAAAGCTAGAAACTATCTACATTAAATCATATAGTTAAGTATCAATATAAACTAGAACGGTGTCGGGTCAAACTAAGAATAGAATACACCACATTCTTACTTAGAAAAGTGTTTTCAGAGACGACTAAAGGACTAATATAGAGATAACATCGATAACAAAGCGTGGTATAGTAGGTCAATTTTCTTCCTATTGTGGAGGAGACTTGAATCGATCACCACTAAATAATTTTTCAATAAAGATTATTTTTCAATAGTCCAAAAGGTATTAAATTATTCAGATAGTTATACTATTCAGTTTCTTCAGACCTTTTTATTTAATAGTATGTTGTTATTTACCCACAATAATGAGTCATACCAGTGGCCAATACAAACAATTTAATATAATATGTTGTGTTATCTTATATATAAATTTCTAGCGTACGTATGTATGTCACTGAACTCCTCCTAAACGGCTAAGACCGATGTTGACTAAAATTTTTGTGTGTGTTCAAGGGGATTCGAGGATGGATTAAATTCACAATTGTGAATGCATTCAAGTGGGGGCCTGGATTATTTAAATTCACAAATCAGCCCGGCAGATGGCGTTGCAGTCGTTCAGTCCCTGTTACTGCTCTCGATTTCAAGGTGAACTCCTTTTATTTTATTAGAACAGAACAACGTCTGTTGGGTCAGCTAGTCTTTATATATAAATTTCTAGCGTACGTGTAATGTCACTGAACTTTTCCTAAACGGCTGGGCCAATGTAGACAAAATTTTTTGTTGTGTGTTCAAGAAGATTCGAGGATGGTTTAGATTTACAATTGGACCCGGTAGGTGGCGCTGTTCGGACAAGACAATAACATAACTTGAGAACGACTTCACCGATTTCGTTCATCTTTCTTTTTAATTTTTCTTATACTTTGAAAAAGGCTTTTATGGAAAAAAAATAAGAAAGTTGCGCAGAAAATCAGAGAATTTAAGAAAACTTAACGACTAGGTACGAGTATCTAGGTTAATTATTCATACTGCAATTAAACGGCTGGATGGATTTCAATGAATTTTTGTGAATATATTCAAGTGGGGACCTGGATAATTTAGATTCACAAATTAACCCGGCAGATGGCGCTGCAGTCGGTCAGTCCCTATTACTACTGTCGATTTCAAGAATTCCGTTTATTTCATTTGAACAGAACAACGTCTGTTGGATCAGCTAGTCTGGTATAAATATTTCATAGATAGAATAATAATGTTTAGCTACAAACATGTAATATATTTTTTGTTCTTGAGCTTTTATATGACTGTGAAATCAGTTAGCCATTTGGTGTGATAGCAATAAATATGAGGTTTCATAATCCAACGTGTAGGTTTAATTTGATTAGAAAATCTGGATAAAATTTATTAAAAATTTATTTTATTTTTCTTGGCATATCTGAGGGCACAGAAGAGCCCCGCCAAGTCGAGTAAAACGGAAAACTGCCGTAATATCATTTTATAGAAACACTTCAGGCCATTTCCGGCCCCCTATAACTTCGTTGCGAATAAAATTACAAGTTCGGTCTTTTTGGAACAAAAATTTTAAAAATTAAGAAAAATAAGTGAGACTATCTACAAAAAGAAATGAGATGCCATCAAAAACATAACTTGTAGTCTCGCAACTCAGTTCTTCTACAATAAAAAGTGGTGAAATCCATGTAATACCAAGTCGGTTAATTTGTTCAGTCCCTACTCAACGGATCTTCTGTCTTAACCTAATATAACGTTATTAGCTAACCTAATATTAAAGTTTTATGTTTTAAATAAATAGATTGACTTGGCAATCGCGCTAAACTATCTAATTTTATATGAGGCATGCCTTTTAAGTTTTGTCGTTTGAAGAAAAAAACACAACTAGAACCTTATAGTACTTTTTATTGTTTTTCAAAGTATTCACCACGTAGCTTAATCTACTTTTCCATTCACCCAAACCAATTATTATAACATTTATTCCACTCTAAAGTGGGGGTGTTCAAAATGGCTGACTTGAAAGCGTCGACTGCTTCTTCACCGGACTGGCACCTTTGACCACGAAGACTTTTCTTAATTTTAGGAAATGTAAAGAAATCATTAGGGCTTAGGTCAGAACTGTATGGAGGATGGTCAAGAATTTCTACTTTTTTCTGCTTCAAATACTCAATCGTTTGACGAGCGCTGTGTGAGCTTGCGTTGTCGTGGTGCAGGATGATGCGTCACTTTGAGTTAGATTTTCGAAGTTCGGCGATGACTTGTGGTAAACAAACTGTGGTTGGTATACCACTCTGCGTTAACCGTTCTACGATCGGTTTCTCCAACGAACGTAGCCACCATCTTCTTTGAAGAGCTTCGAGAACGAACAACTTTAATCGGCTTTGGCTCGTCTTAAAAGACCCAGATTGTAGATTGTTGTTTGGAATCAGGATCGTAGGAGTAGATCCAAGATTCGTTACCACTGATCATGTCGTAGACGTGATTCGACTCTCCTTGGTTGAACTTTTGCAGAGTTTTCTTACACCATCTGACGCGGACCGCCTTGTGATCGTCGGCAAGCAGATGTGGTATCCAACGGCAAACTAGCTTTCTCACACCAAGCGCTTTATGCAAGATCTTCTGAATGGTTATCCCTGAGATGCCTAATAGAGCCTCTATCTCTTGATACATCACATGACAATCTTCGAGAATTAGTTGTCTCACAGCAATGATGTTATCTTCAGTGAAGGCGGATTTTGAGCATCCTTCGCGAGATTTGTCACTAACACTAGTATGTCCACGCTGGAATTCTAAATACCAGCGTTCGACAGTCCGCAGACATGAGGCTTGATCACTGAACACAGATGTTAGCTCTTCAAAATACTGAAGCCGTATCAGGCCTCTTCTAAAGTTGTAGAAAATTATTGCACGAACATTTTCCTTAGAAAGATTCATTTTTGTATGTAACCTGACAGATTCCAATCGACGCTGTGACTAAACAATAGCATTAATCCTAATACCTTAGAATAATAACGTATAGAAGGCAAGTTCACGCACAAAAAGTGAGGCATTTCAATTGGAGCCTAATGGAGCTTACACCGGAACCGTTCCGTAATGTACAAGTCATTGTACTGCACGAACGTACGCAACTCTTAAAAAATAAATAGGTAATTATGACAGTTTGTGCATTCAAATGGTGTCACAACACATTTGAAAAATATAAAAAGATTATTAACATTACTTTTAAAGGTAATACGACGATTTATGTTAATAAAAACAAAATTTGATTTCATAATTTGTATAGTGGTGTGCGTGTGTACGTGTGAAATCGTCTGCGCGTCATTAGTATGTTTAGATTCAAATTTTGAAAGTTCGAAGTATTGACACTATCCTTCTATACGTTATTATTCTAAGCCTAATACTTTTAACTGTTTTGAGATTCAAAATTTAAACACATTCGAATATAGAACAGTTCCAAATTCAAAATTGCCGGGAAATATGGAAACGACAGAACTTAAAAGGCATGCTTAATACTAGCTGACCCAACGTCAACGACGTTGTTCTGTTCAAGAAAAATAAAAGTAATCGACAGCAGTGCCACCTACCGGGCCCATTTGTTAATCAAAACCATTATCGAATGTAGGGATGTGACTTGGAGGTAAATAATCGATTAATTAAATAATCGATTTTTTGTTCTTAAAAAAAAACGATGATAAAATAATCGATTAATTAAAAATAAATAATCGTTTATAAATAATCGATTTTCTCTCCCAACAGGATTATGATGACCTTTTTTTTAGGAAATGTGATCTTCCAATATAGTATGAAGCACTGCACGCAGTATCGTGAAGACCTTTTTTTTAGGAAATCTGCTAGTGAAATAATCGATTAATTTTAATTTAAAAAAATCTATTTTTTATTATTTTGGTAAATAAATTGGTAAATGGACCAAACAGACGTTGTTCTGTTCAAATTTAAAAAAATAGTAAAAGGAATTCTCCTTGCAATCGATTGTAGCGCCACCTACCGAGTTCTTACTACCAGTTGTGAATCTAAACCATTCTTGAATCCCCTTGAACCCACATAAAAAATTTCATCAACATCGGTGCAGCCGTTTAGGAGCAGTTCAGTGACATACACACGTACCCAAGAAATATGAAGATGTATTACTTGTGAGGTAAATTGTGTTTACAAGTTACGTTTTTGATGGCGTGATATTGTTTAGAGTTTTTATTCTCTCTGTCTACATTATTTAGTTGTCTCTTACATTATCTAAGTAAAAAATTAAGTTGCAAATACGTGTAATATAAATATAATCCTAATAGGAAAAATTATGCTTTTGAGATAGAAAATTTTAAATACTATTAATATTGAATATTAAATTTAACTTTGAGTAATCTTAAAACTATAACATAACGTAGAAGCAAACTTTATAATTGTAATAAAAAGTACAGACAAACTTAAAATGTTTATTGTTTTTGAGCGAAAACATTCTAAAAGTTTATATAACAAGTAACAAGAGCAATGTTGAGCGTCTATTTCTTCAGCGTTCTTTCACTCTTATTAGGAAACTGTCTGCGACTATAAGTTTGAATTCAAATTAAAAGAAAAGAAAACTTATAAAGCACTTAAACCTATAAAGTTGTTGCTCAGATATTTGTTCATAGATTTACAAGAGCTAAGGTAATAGTGACAAGAGATCAGAAAGGATTAGTAGCAATAATATTGAGGCATCTCTTTGTTAAGTCAACTTCGTAAGGTCGTAATCCATACTACGTCAAAAACCAATGCCAACAATTTCTACCTTAGAACCCCTAAATACGTGATATTTTATAACTAATATCTGGTTGACCTGGTTCGCTCGGTATATTTTTTTTGTATTTTTGCCGAACTTATTTAGATATAGGTATATGAATAAAAAATAAAAATGATGAATTAATGATAAAATATCAAAAATTACAAAAAAATAATAATAAGAACTTTAACATTCGATTTCACGCTGTTTGAATGCGACAGTCCTGATCGTTCGAATCGAATGGGAAGTTTCCCAACTGAACTATTGTCACTCTTGAAGAGACGGCGAAATTTTAATTCTCATTCTATTGACATTTTATATCATTGTATTCATTAGCTAAAAACACCGGCAAGACAACATTTTCTATAAATAAAACCTAGCTAGATCGTTTTTGGCCTCGAAACCTCTAGTATGCTAAATTTCATGAAAATCGTTGGAGCCGTTTCCGAGATCCAATATATATACAAGAATTGCTGGTTTAAAGATATAAGATTATAGAATTATTTGGACGTTTCAATTCGATGAAAAGAACTTTTTTTATGAAAAATTGATAACACATATTTATACTCTATAAGTAGAATATCAAAAAACACTCTCTGTAAATTGTAGTTAGTAAAATATATATGAAAAAAAATAGGAATAGGTAAGAATCACTTCTAATCTTACCTGTGGATATCGTAAAAGATTATTCTATTATTTTTAGGGGTGGGCGGGTCAGCGCACCTGCCGCCCGCCTTCGTCCGCGGCAACAAAGGGGCGGCGCGCGGCCCCATAACCTACCGTAGCTCCTCGCCTTTGTCAGTGGGCCGACCGCCGGTACCGAGTCCTTATTCTCCGTGGTTGACCTGATGCAATGCCCTGCAGAGTACCGTCTCCTTCCGACGTCTAGGACGTCGGTCGCCGTCGCGCGGTCAGCCTCTCTGTGGATGACGCGGCCTCGGCTAGGGCAGCATCAGGAGCAGGTACTCGTATCTGCGCTGCCCGAGTCACTGGCGGCGAACCGTGCCGCCGATACAAACACTCCATCAGCACTGGCCGGAAGGCCTTGATGGACCTGATATCGTACCGAGGCCTCTCCAGGCGGACTGCCCGAAAGGCAATGAATTCTCGGCGGGCGTCGACCAGCCAGTCGGCAATCACCTTAAGAGAGACCATGCCGCCTCCCACTCGCGTCTTCGATACTCGCCGATAAAGCTCGGCGAGCATATCTGCCTCCAGGTCCCACGGGGGAGTCCCAGCCAACAGGCACGCTGCCTCCGTCGCCACCGTATGGTATCCACGAATGGCCTTGACTGCCATGGCTCTCCGTGCACGCCACAGAATAGTCTTAAGACGGACGGTCAGGAACCCCCCGGTGCGCGTATAGAGCCATCGACCGGATGAACCTCTCGTGCAGCCGTCGACATGCAGCGCTGAGCCCACGTTCGGCATAAGCCAAAAGAAGGCGGACGCAAATAAAACCCTATGCCGACCCGATTGAACAGTGTAGTAGGTCAATTTCCATTCCATTCCGGAGGAGGCTTTAGCCCAGGATTGGGATGTATGTATATTAACTAAGATGCTAATGATAATGATGATAGTAAATAGCAATATGCAAGGCTCATTGTAGTAACTCTGATCGGCAGACCATTACCATATGACATTAATACTTTACAACCTAGACAATGACTAGTAATGAACTTGAATCGATTGATGAATGAGTGGATATAATTAAAATTTAGACAAAACATTTATTATAAAATAAAATAAAAACAACAGACGAGTATACATATAACTTTAGATGTTGATCGATATTAATATTCATTCGTTCGGCAAAAAGCATTGATTTTTATTTTACTTTGCCTTTCCAAATACTACGATTGATCAAACAGAAAGCGTGTTGTGTTTAATTGATTTTTCCGTGTCTGTAGTCCAATAATTGAACAACCGGTTAGGATTTAGTATTTATCAGAGGATACAATTTAATCGTTTAATTTTGTTTTTGTTTATTAGGAAATGTAATACTTTGATTGTTTTGTAATTATAAATACGGTATTTAATTTTATAGATGACATATTTATACCACTGAAGACAAAGAACTCTGTACGGATGCTCGGCACAACGATGAAAGCGACGCGGTACGGTCTGTTGCCCTGGACGGAGCTGGGAGGCGAGCGAGTTGACCATGGCCTGACCCCAAAAAAAAAGATGACATATTTATAATAATGAAAGATATGAGTGATTTATTTGATTAACATTATGACTTTGAATAAAGATTAAATGCTGGTAATAGAGTGAATAGGGCAATCTACGCCATTAAGAGCGTTATCGGTAATAAGCGGCCGTAAACCCAAAAATGTGTTTTTTTGAGGACTGGTTACTCGTTCATCATAATAGCTTACTAAAAATTTATATAACCACTACATTAAACACATCTTTATATTGTGCTTGTACAAAATTATAACTCAATATTGTAACTATTTTATTAACAGGCAAGGGTATTTTGAACTTAAGTTAATGAGATTTTACGAAAACGCCGAGTTTTGAAGTTCCGGTACGAATAAACGATAAGTCGTGGCAGCTCGAAAAAAATTGTAGATGTTAGGAAAATTACTGTTCTTGGGTATGTACAAAATGAAATTCAAGATTTCCTTTTAAAACTAAAAAAAAAATTATTTCCTTAAGATTAATTTGACGAAAATGGCTCCTGTAAAACATTTAATTTTGTGAATAATACTAACCTTGGAATATTTAAAAAAATATCCACTATTTGTTCGACTATTGTAGAAGCAGTAAAAAAAAACCAAATTGAAATACAAATAGTCACCCTCGTAATTAAATTTTAAATATTACTATAAATTGAACGGCATAATTGTTCATAAGCCAGACGCGCCTTGGCGCTCAACGGAGCAGGGTCACGTCGCTCGAGCTCTCCGCTCACAGCGTAAAAGACGACAATACGAACTTGAGCGTATACTGCGACTGATCGGTTTTGATTCGTAAGTATTTATTACTACCTAATTCTTTTAATTACTTTCATGCGATCTCTATAAAGAATAATATAGAACCTTTTTACGTTTTAGGTGATGGGTCGAAAAAGCAGATTGTATCTTGGCAACAAAATCGGTTACAAGGCAAGGAAAAAGAGAACACACGATTTTTTTTTTTGTGTGTGTACACAGCTGTTGGCCGCAGAAGGCCTTGACAGCTTGACGCGGACTATGGGTGAGCGCTGAGGGCTCTCAACCCGGAGAAAAGTATGCTAAGCGACATAGCCCAAGGGCTCCCCCTGTGGGGAACGGACTTCGGCTTGGGGCGTCGCTGGAGGCAAAGTGGGCGTGCCCACGTTTTTAGTCGTGACTTTTGCGCGGCGCGGTTTCGCACCTCGACGGCGAGGGCGGAACCGCGGATATTTATTTGTTAAGGCCTCGCGGGCCGTGTAGGCTCTTTGTTGAGCGAGTGTGATATTGTCGTCCTCTTCGTCGAGGACGTCGGATGGATGAGATTTTGGAGGATCTATAGGAAGCCGCCCCAACCACTAGTTGGTTGGGGTGTGTCATGGCAGAGTCAAAGTAGCTCTGAGAGCACCGTTTCATAAACTGCTTGATGGTCGGCAGTTCGAGGTCGATGTGGAGATCGACGCACGGTGCTCCCGTAGCTCGGCGCATGAAACGATTTTGTAGTGTCTGTAGCCTGTGGATCCTGTGTGGCTTTACATGCGCGAACACCACGCTGGCATAGGTCATGATAGGCCGTACGCAGGTGGTGTAAAGTCGGACTTTGAGAACACACGACAAAACTGTAAGGTACTTATAGTTTCAAAAGAGTAAACGAAAAGAGAAGTGAGCCGTCACTCAGGACGCCTGGCAGACGTGAAACATCAAAATTATTTTGAAGTCGTTACCGCACAGCGTGGCGTTAAGCCGCTTTTAATGCCACGCGACGATCAAGTTCACCCCGCCTATAGATATTTCACATCAAAAATCCGAACAGAACATTTATGCAGCCTCATCTTCTGAAGATTATCAGCTAACTCAAATTTAATGTTTAATAATTATTAACCATACACAATATAATTTTTTCATAGAGAATCATTTTCTTCTTGTACTAGCAATAAATATGTAGCAAAATGTGGATCAAAATTTAATAACTAATTTCTGTAGTGGGTAGATTTAAATCTCTGACTGGACTTGTTAGACATCCATGGCCATGGCGACTAGGGCCATACTCGACTACTGCACGGCAGCCACGGAGGCAGCGTGTCTCTTGGCCGGAACTCGCCGGTGGGACCTGCAGGCGGAGGTACTCGCCGAGCTTTACCTGCGAGTATCAGAGACGTGAGCCACATATAGCCTCAATCAAGGTGCTTGCCACCTGGCGGGTCGACGCCCGCCGAGACGCCATTGCTCGTTGGGCAATCGGACTGGAGAAGCCTCAATACGGTATCAGGACCGTCGAGTCCTTTCAGCTGGTGCTGATGGGGTGATTGGGTCGGCAGCACGGGGTACATTCCTTCCGCCTGGTGCAGGTATTCATGGATCACGATAGCCAAGTACCTGCGCAAGCTCGTTAGGAGGGAGAGCACACCACCATCCTGCTACCACTGCGATTGCGACGTGAGCACGGCGCAGCACAGGCTCGAGGTGTGTGCCTCGTGGGCAGAGCAGCGCCATGAACTCGTTGCAATCACCGGTGCCGACCGGGCCCTGCCGACCATCACTAGGGAGATGCTCAGCAGCGTCAGGAACTGGAACGCGGTCACCGCCTTCTGTGAGGCTGTCATCTCACGAAAGGAGACGCCGGCTCGTGTGTGATCAATCTTTGGTCACACGTTCCGCCACCGGCGACTCGGGCGGCGCAGATACGAGTATCCGCGCCTCACGCCGCCCTAGGCGAGTCCGCGGGTGACTGGACCGCGGACTTTAGCGTGTCACCCGCAGAAAGCCTGACCGTGTGACGGTGACCGACGTCCCGGGATAGGGACGTCGATTGGGGTTTTTTTTATTTTTTTAAAATTATTACACAATAATGATATGATGATATGAATGATAATTTAAAAAAAATAAGTTGTCGAGTCTCGAACCCGAGACCAGAGTTCCCGCCGGCGAGCACGTTACCACGAGATTACCGCTTGTTGGCGATTCGACTTTGAATTTTTCTAGTACATAAATTACCCATCCAACTTTGACCCTTAAAAATATTTTTAACGAGGGCCCAGTTGGCCCTAATATTTGGTAGTTGTGATACCCTCGTGCCCCCTCTACCACCCCACCAAAAATCATGGAAATCCCCGACCCACACGTCTGAGGGTCTCCTTGTAAGTTATACTCTGTGCCTATATTTTACTATTTCCTATACTTTGCATATTAAAAATACAATTTTAACCGTTTTGCTGTTATGAGATTTAGTTTTTAATTAAAAATTTTAAAATTTACATCATGTTGATTTTTGAAAATCTACTTCTCCGAAGAATATATTAGAGATTGATTATTATAAGCGCCAAGGCTCAAGACTGGTCATTCTATGAACTCGCGTGTGTGTAGTGCATTAGTGTGCGTCGATATCGGACCGTAGCAAAAAACCTAAAATGCGAGAAGTGCCGATTACCGATAACGCTCTTAAGAGGAGCAGGAATGTGTCCAAAGAAGCACGTACTACGCTAACAGTAGATGCATAAGGGAGTAGCTCCAACCTCATGTATGGCCGTCAAAACTGGATTAGGTAGAAAACATATGAAACTAGAATAAATTCTGTAGAGATGAGAGTTCGTAGGGTGTAAAATAAAATAAGGAATAGTGTGGTAATAGAACTCTATGGCGCGAATGATGAAGTACTGGTTATTAAGGTTTTACCTAGTACTTGTTGGATGAAAGTCGTTTCGCTTACTGTGGGTAATTAATTGCTGTGCAGAATGACGTGAACGTAATCAAATTACTTTCACGAGACTTCTGGTTGGGGTTGGAAATACTTTTTCATCAGAGCTTATATAAACGGCCACTTCTGCGCTCGACCCTTCTCCACATTGGGAGAGAAACTGACTCACTACACGAGGTCAGGCGAATTGTTATAGGGGTTTACTTCGAGTTTTTCTTCTGTTAAATAGTTATCATATACACAAGATATCCCTTAGTCGGCTTTTATGGACAATAGATATAGTGAGAGATGGTGAATTTTATTCTTACTCCGTCACCATATGGAGTATTATTGGTATTAGAATGGGTCTTCTTTGGAATGAGAATTGCCTATGCTGATCTTCTTTGTATCATATTTAATTTCGCATTTCCATTCATTTACAGAAATGTGATCTTCTTATGTACGTACATTGTCTTTTATAACACCCGCGAAAAGATAGGGTGATTAATATTAGTAATAGTCACTAAGCATTCGTACTTCGTCATTAAACGCAATGCATCTAGAATTCGAAAAACAACTCAATACATTTTTTTATAAAGACAACACCGTGCACTTTTTTTTTGGGTTTGGCTACGGTCGGCGCACTTCTCGTCCGCTCCGTCTGGGGCGACAGATGGACGTAAGCACGCACACCCGTAAGCCACCCGCGTGACACGTCGCCTTCGTCGTTGGACCGACCACCGGAGCAGGTGACTTGACGTCATTGGTCTGCCCGACGGAATACCTTCAGAGGAGTACCCTCTCCTCGACGTCCCCCCCTCGGGGAGGACATCAGTCTTTCCTCTCGAGGTCGGCCTCTCGGCGGCTGATGGACTAATTCCCCGGTCCAGTCACCCGCGGCCTCGGCTAGGGCGGCATGAGGCGCAGGTAATCGCACCTACGCCACCCCAGTCGCCGGCGGCGGAACGTGTCACCGAAGAGGAATTACTCTCGCGCACGATCCGCCGCCTCCTTCCGTGAGATGACGACCTCACAGAAGGCGGTGACCGCGTCCCAAACACCCCCTACACTAAGGAAATAATTCTTGTATTTGACTTTACAAATATGTACATACTAGCAACCCGCCCTCGCTTCGCCTCGGTTTCAGTTACCTTTCCCACCCAGTTCCCTTAGAAGGTAAAAATTGACAAATGCTCTTTATTCATTTTTACTGAAGAGTATTTTCCGTGTGATGACGGAATAAGAATACAATTCACCACCCCTTCTTCCACCCGTCGCTGTCGTAGGAGACGACTAAAGGATTATAATATGCATACTACATCTATGCAAGATAAGAAAAGTTCGAAACTAAAACCTATGGCAACACGTCTGACCAGCGTGGTATAGTAGGTCATTTTTGCTCTCATAATAGAGGAGGCTCGAGCC
Source organism: Lymantria dispar (assembly GCA_032191425.1). Taxonomy (NCBI): domain Eukaryota; kingdom Metazoa; phylum Arthropoda; class Insecta; order Lepidoptera; family Erebidae; genus Lymantria; species Lymantria dispar. The sequence continues at coordinate 12,748,370 of CM063449.1, read as the reverse complement.
GAACAGTGGGATGTATAAGGGTTTTAATGATGAAACAAATGATGAATGAAGAGTATTTAAGCAAAAATTGAAGAAAATCGATGACGAATTTTGTCTCCTCATACAAACTTTGCTACTGCGGTTCACCTCTTAGGGGTTGTATTCCAAAACATCCTTTCTTAATAGGTCTCTACGTCACAAAATAAAATTACGGTCTAAATTGCATTTTTCTAGCCTCAGTAGTTTCAGCTCGGTGCTAATGAGTTAGTCGACCAACTTCTTCATACCTATTTACACCCTTAGAGGGTGAAAATTAAGAAATTCTGAAATTCATGTTTGTTTATTTTTATTAAATAGTATTTGTGGTGAATTTGATGAAAATCGATGAATATTTTTTTCTCCCTTTACAAACTTTGCTGCTGGGGTTTACCCTTTAGGGGTTGAATTCCAAAAAATATTTTCCTAGTGGGTCCCTACGTCCCAAATAAAATTTTGTTTCAAATTGCATGTTGCCAACTTTAGTAGTTTTAGCTCGGCGTTAATAAATCAGAGAACAAAATTTTTTTTTTTTTTTTATTGCCAACGGTGGCAAACGAGCAAGCAGCACACCTGATGGTAAGTGAAACTGCTGCACATGGACCATTGCAATACCAGGGGCACAGCCAGGCCGCTGCCTACCGTGAAGGAAATACTCTTCTTAAACCTCGTTTAAAGAAGGACATGTCATAGCGCTCAGGAAACACAGCAGCAGGTAGTTCATTCCAGAGCTTGCACGTACGTGGGAGAAATGATCGCTGGAAACGTACAGTTGAAGACCATAACGTTTCCAGGTGAAATGGATGAACCCTGCTGCGATGTCGAGTGGTACGTTGGTAGAATGGTGACGGTGGTACCAAGTCAAACAGTTCCTCGGAGCACTCCCCGTGAAAGAGTCGGTAGAGTACACAGAGTGACCCAAAGTCTCTCCGCTGTTCCAGCGACTCCAATCTGTCCGTAAGATTGGGATCCCCGACGATTCGAACAGCCCGTCTTTGCAGGGAGTCAAGTGGGTCTAGCTGATATTTGGGCGCACCTGCCCAGAGATGTGAGCAGTACTCCACATGAGGACGAACTTGTGCTTTGTATAGCACAAGACGCTGTCTCGGTGTGAAGTACCGCCTGGCTCTGTTCAGGACGCCCAACTTTTTGCTTGCCAATTTGGCTTTGTCCTCCAAATGACTCCCAAACTGGACTTTGCTCGATATTTTGACGCCGAGAATCCCAATACTCTCAGAAATTGGAAGAGTTACTCCTTGGAACTGAGGCGCCATGACAAATGGGTCCTTCTTTGCAGTGAACGCGCAAACTTGTGTCTTTGTGGGGTTGAACTGGACTAGGTTCCGTTCACCCCATTCCGAGGCCCGCCCCAGAGAGCGCTCGACTTCAGACACAAGTTGAACCCTTCTTTCCTGAATACTCCGAGGGATATTCCGTTGCTCAGTGTACCGCTCATCACCCGTACTGTCATCCGCATAGCAACGCATACTCTCGATAGAGAGCATGTCATTGATATGCAGGATAAACAACGTCGGGGAGAGCACCGAGCCTTGTGGTACACCAGCATTAATGGTCATGGTATCGGAGCAGGAGCCATCTACGACGACTTTTATACTCCGACCATCCAAAAAGCTGGCAATCCAATTACAGAGTCCCTCGGGGATTCCGTATGATGGTAGCTTCGATAGAAGTGCCCTGTGCCAGACCCTATCGAACGCCTTTGCGATATCTAGGCTGAACGCCAGCGCCTCACCCTTGCCCTCCAAGGCCTCTGCCCAACGGTGTGTGAGGTACACAAGAAGATCACCAGCCGACCGACCATGACGAAAGCCGTATTGGCGATCACTGATAAGCTGGCGATCCTCAAGGTACTGCAGAAGCTGGCGGTTTATAACCTTCTCCATTATCTTGGAAAGCAAGGATGTTATCGCAATTGGCCTGTAATTCGATGGGTCAGACCGGTCTCCCTTTTTAGGGATCGGGTGGACATGGGCTACCTTCCACGAAGACGGAACCCTATTAGTAGCGTAGGAAAGTCGGTATAGGCGCGTGAGGATGGGAGTCAATTCAGGGGCGCACGTCTTTTGTACCACTGCAGGGATGCCATCCGGTCCACTCGACTTATGGACGTCTAAAAGCCGCAGCTCCCGCCTAACCGCTCGCTGCGTGATGCGGATTTCGGGCAGTGAGCTTTCACACCGTGGGATGGTAGGTGGTGTGGCAGCTCCGGCATCCAAAGTCGAGTTACAGGCAAAGAATTGACCTAGAAGATCGGCCTTCTCCTTTGCGCTGTGGGCCAGACTACCATCGTGTTTCTGCAGTCATGGGAGATTGGGCTGGCAGAAGTTGCCTTGTGCAGCCTTGGCGAGCGACCAGAATGCACGACTCCCAGCGGGATAGCTTTGCAATCGCTCGCCAATTCTGGCAACATGTTCCGCCTTGGCTCTGGCAATAGCCTTCTTACTAGATCTAGAAGCGGCGTTAAATTTCCGCTTCACCTCTTTGGCGTTCGGGTCCTGGCATTTTTTGGCCCTATTCCAGGCCCGATATGCGGACTGTTTTTGGCATGCAGCCGTCCTGCAGGTTTTGTTAAACCAGGGTCGGCTGCGGCCACCGACGGGTATTTTGGTGTTGGGGATGAATAATTCCATCCCCGTAATAACCGTTTCGGTAACGCAGTCCGCACGGACGCCAGGGTCCCCAGAGGCGAAGCAAAGCCGCTTCCATGGGTAGGATGCGTAAAACTCGCGCAGTCCATCCCAATCTGCTGACTTATATTGCCAGACTCTGCGAGTCCCAGTCGCCTTAGAACGACTAGGCCTTACAACAGGGGCACTGCTACGGACCAAGCAGTGGTCAGAAGACCCAAGAGGCGCTTCAACCACTACCTGATATCCGTGCTGGTGTGTAGTCAGCAGAAGATCCAGTAAAGAAGACTCATGGCTCTCAATATCTGGGATACGGGTGGGCTGTGTCACCAGTTGTGAGAGACCATAGGCCGAGACCATATTGAAGAGATGTCGACCCTGGAGGTCAGTGGTTCGGGACCCCAGCCACTCTTTATGATGAGCGTTGAAGTCTCCAAGAACCACCACCTCCGCTGATGGACACTGCTCCAATATTTCGTCAATCCCCCATTGGACGTTCTCAAATAATTGAATTGACCCCGGATCACTGCCATGGGACCTGTAGAGGCATGCGTAGATGCGGGTAAGGCCTCCATAGTCTACGCGTAGCCACAGGATTGACAAGTCACCATGTTCGAGGGCCCGAAGGCGGCGACAGCAGATATCACCTCGGATGAATACGCACACCCCAGCTTTACGACGGAAGGTATGCTCCAACTCGTAGCCGGGGTAATTTAGGTACGAAATGTCATCCGGAGCACCTATCTGCGTCTCCGTTAAAAAGAGTAAGGCAGGCCGCGCCGTCTCGAGGTGATGGTGGACGGCGTCGAGATTGCTATGTAAACCCCTGATATTGCAAAAATCCACATCAAATGTGGATAAGGGGACCGCCGTAGAAAATCGTCTCTTTTTAACTTTCTTGGCCATGATTTTTAATTTAAGAAGAGGAGGAAGGGAGTGTGAATGTGTATAACGGAGTTTGGTGATACCAAAAAAAAAAGGCAGGGCATAGTGCATGGTCGAGGAGTGAGTGTTGTGAGGAGCTGACACGAAGCACGGAAGGGCCCCCGATGCCCCCCCGTGTGTAGCCGCCGAGGTCCACTCCGGTTTCCCACACCGGCACGACGACTACCCAACGGGATTTTCGCCGGTTGGTGGGACAGCCTCCCAGGGAGGATGATCCTGGGTTCGGGTCCCCTGCTGACCGGCAGGTGGCCGGCGGTGACCATTCCCATCGGGTCTCCCTGTACACCATGCCAGCCCCTCACGCTCAATACCCCGACCAAGACCTCACCACCGCAGGTTTCAGGCCTCACCAAAACCCGCCACACACAAACACACCCAGAAAGTTGGGCTCCCGGCTCTCTCGCTCACCGAACGAAGTGCAGCAGCGAATTGCTACTACTCAAACGTCGATCTTCTGCGAGAGTGTGGTACTGCCCCGGACGGACCGGCCCGCGACTGCAGACAAAAGACTGTCTATAGTGTGGTCCTACCACCAATTTTTTATTAATTCATATTTACACCCTTAGAGGGTGAAAATTAAAAAATGCTGAACTACGTATTTATTTATTTTTACTAAAGAGTATTTTTGGAAAATTTAAAGAAAATCGATGTAGATTTTTTTTCTCCTTGTATAAACTTTGTTGGTGGAATTTCAAAAAATCTTTTCTTAGTGAGCACCCAAGTCATGAAATGAAACTATGGTCCAAATTTCATGTTTCTAGCTTCAGTAGCTTCGGCTCACTCTGTTCCTTTGTTTGTATATTATTGTCGACGCCCCCGCAACATCCCTTGCAGGTGGAATTTCGCAAAATCCGTTCATAGCTGACCTACACTCAACGAAAGGAATATTCTTGCCAAATTTCAAGTCTGTACGCCTTATGGTTCCAGAGATATGGTGATGAGTCAATATTTCGCTCGCAAAACCCGCCTCTTCTATATATATATATATATAGATGTAATTTATTGGACACAAATTACAGACATTATTTTAATCATATTTTAGCGAGTTTGTGGGTAACGTTTTTTTCTTACCTCTTTTTTTTAGGCTTGGCTACGGTCTGCGCACCCGCCGCCCGGCTCTGTCCGGGGTGATAGAGCAGCAGCGCGCGGCCACGTAATCCACCCATGTACGTCGCCTTCGTCATTGCGACAAGCACCGGTGCAGAGTTCCTTGATTTCAGTGGTCGGCCTGTCGGAATTCCCCGAGGGAGTACCTTCTCCCGTCGACGTCCCCTTCCCGACACGCCGATCGTCGTCGCGAGGCTAACCTCTCCGCGGATGCCGGACTAAATCCTCGATCCGGTCACCCGCCACCTCTAGGGCGGCATCAGGCGAATTTTCTTACCTCTTAGTTAATATTGTTAAAAAGGAAGACAAAATATTTTGTTCTATATATATTTGTTCTATATCTTTGACGTCAAATGCCTTCGTCGTTATGTAGTCATAATACTGTATTGTCTCAAATATTGATAGGGTACAAATTCTGGTTATTTTATCTTATATCTTTAAACGAGCAATTCTTGTGTATATATATATACATACATATTCATTCATGATCTCGGCAACGGCTCCAACGATTTTAATGAAACTTGGCATACTAGAGGTTTCAGGGCCAAAAAATCGATCCAGCTAGGTTTTATTTAAAGACAATGTTGTTTTGTCGATGTTATTAGCAAAACAATACAATGTCATTAAATTTTAAAAGAATATGAATTCAAATTTCGCCGTCAACGGCAAGGGTTATAATAGCTCAGTCGGGAAGTTGTCCAGTTTTCTTTTTGTTTTGTTTTGGCATTCAAACAGCGTGGGATCGAATCTCGGTGTTCTCTTTTTGTAATTTTTGATATTTTTTTCATTATTTTCTTTTTATTTTTTATTAATATATATCTAAATAAGTTCAGCAAAAATACAACAAAAATATACCGAGCAAAGCTCGATCAACCAGATATTTATTATTATTTTATATTATGAAATAAAAATTTAAAACTTATTGCTTTATTTCATACTTTGCTTGTAAATAAGATAAGATCATCATCATCATCACAGCTCATAAACGTCCCACTGTTGGGCTCGAGGCTCCTCCATAATGGGAGCAAAATTGATCTATTATACCACACTGGTCCGAAGTGTTGATATAGGGTTTTATTTCGAGTTTCCGTTCTCTTGCATAGATGTTATATGCGTATTATATCTCTTAGACGTATTTTAGGACACCCACCGGCAAGATAGGGAGTAGTGAATTGTATTCTTACCCCATCATCACAGGAAATGTGTAAATAATATCATAAATCTCTCCGAGTTAAATATTTTCATCATTTTAAAGTGAATCTAGAACAATGAATACCAAAATGTCAAACTATTAGCCCAATTACAGAAACATTGAAAATAATGAAGCTAGTTTGCGTTAGCCCTAAGTTTTGTAACTGGGGTAAATGTGAACTCATTAACTCGCTTAATGATGTGCTGGTGTCTTAATTTAACCCCTTTAGTATTCTATTAAATCAACTCTGCGGCTTTTCAAACCAAAGTTATGCCTTTCAAAAGTGAGTGCTGATATTTCACATAAATTTATAGATTACTTAAGCAACTTAATAAAACATATATAACCAAAATAGCAAACTGTCAGTCTCGATAATGGATTCGTTTGCATTTGTTTGATTTTATAGTGAAGATAATGTCATTTATCGGTGTCGTTATTTTAAATATAAAGCAGACACAAGTCTTATATCTTTAAACGAGCGATTCTTGTATATGTATATATATATATATATATATATGACGGAGTGAGATGGCCTCTGTGGATTTTTGTATCATGAGCCATAGAGACTGGTTTATTAATTTGAAAAATATAATTCGTTGTCAGATAGAATTTGCACGTCAAGAATAAATAAAATTATAGGACTTTTGACGCGAATGTTAAAATGTCATGTAGCGCTTTTATATTCTTTTCATTATTTTAGTGTTTTAAAGTGTTATATTAAATAATTTTGCTGTAATATTATGTAATATAATGCAGATAAAATTCTGAAATGTAGTGAAAATAATATAATAGTGAATTGCGTGCATTTTGACGTTCTGCCCAAATTTCCAGAGATGCATGACCTGGATATAAGCACTAAGTCATGCTAACGACCGACTGAAAGACTAAGACTAAAGACGTGAATAATAATCAATATACTCGACATTGGCACCAATAGCTCATATTATTGTAGCTCATTGCCATTAAATAAGAAGAAGAAGAAGAATAAAATTGTAAAACTATTTCAATAAGAAATATTACTTGTTTTTAAATTGCTTTAGCGACTTTTACCTCTTAAAAAGGATCAGCAAAGTTAAACACCTACTACACCAGTAATTTACCCATACGGGAAGTAGTAAACGGATACGTGGAGACAACCGGCAACCTACGCTTATGGAAGACCTACCTGTGACGATGGCGAGCGATCCCAACAAATCAGTCTCAGTCCTCGTCATATATATATATACTCCAATTATTTTCATGAAATTTAGCATACAGGTATCGAGGCCAAAAAAGCGATCTAACTAGGTTTGATTTATAGAAAACTAGTAACCCGCCCTCGCTTCGCTTCGGTTTCAGTCGCTTTACCCGCGGCGTAGTTCCCGTTCCTGTGGGGATATCGGGATAAAATATAGCCTATGTTACTCCCTGATATTATATCTTTCGATTGGTGAAAGATTTTTGAAATTGTTTTGGTGGTTTAAGCGTGAAAGCGTTGCAAACAAACAAGCAAACATCCTTACTTTCGCATTTATAATATTAGTATGGATGTTGTTTTGTCAAATGGTGCTTTTAGCTAATCAATAAAACGTCATTAGAATAGAAATGTAAATGAAGCCATCGGCGTCAAGAGTGACAATAGCTCAGTTGGGAAGGTGTCTAGTCACATTCAAACAGCGTGAAATCAAATCTCGGTGTTATTATTATTCTCTTTTTGTAATTTTTGATATTTTTCTTCATTATTTCATAATTTTTATTTTTATTAATCTGTATCAAAATACGTTAGTCAAAAATACAATTAACGAAAAAAAATTATACCGAGCAAAGCTCGGTCAACCAGGTATTCAGTACTTATGCGTAATGCATTATCATAAAGAACACAACTACTTGCCTTATATTAGTAAGTTAAGAATTTGATTCGACAATCTTTTTTCACCGCGATGTTGATTAAGATGTAAATAGTTACAATAATCATTCATCATTTCAGCCTACAGCCGTCCACTGCTGGACGTAGGCCTCCCTCATGTTGCGCCACAATGTGCGGTCCTGTGCCGCCTGCATCCAACGACGCCCAGCAACTTTCACTAGGTCATCGGTCCACCTACTGGGGGGGCGTCCTACACTACGTCGTCCGATACGTGGTCGCCACTCGAGAACCTTTCTTCCCCAGCGGTTGTCGTTTCGTCGAGTTACAATAATAACATTGCAATAATATGAAAAATCATAATAAGGCTTAATACTAACCTATCTGATCAGCGAAACATAGTCAATATCCCTGAAAAGAAAAGTGCTTTTAATTATTTGACTGTAGCATGTACTCAATAAATATATTCTTTACAAGTGACGAAAACAGTTGCTAGCTGCAGATGACCTTCACAGATTTGCCGGGATCATGGGTGGGCGCTGTAGACTTTCAACCCGATAATTATATATTGTCTTAAATAAATGTATTAATCTTAGAATAATAACGTATAGAAGAATAGTGTCAATACTTTGAACTTTCAAAATTTGAATCTAAAAATACTAATGGCGCGCAGACGATTACACATGTACACACGCACACCACTATACAACTTATGAAATCAAATTTTGTTTTTATTTACATAAATCGTCGAAATACTTTTAAAAGTAATGTTAAAAATCCTTTTAAGTTTTTCAAATGTGTTGTGACACCATTTGAATGCACAAACCGTCATAGTTACCTATATATTTTTTAAGAGTTGCATACGTACGTGCAGTACACGTACTTGTGCTGTGTGGTAGCGGCTTCGAATACTACCAACCCTTGCTTTGCTCGTGGGTGTCGTAAAAGACGACTAAGAGCCCTAGATTGACCCGGACCAACTCCCATCTGGTACCATTTGGGTCAACGATTACATTCCCAAGGAGGGTTGACGTCAGGCAGGCGGCCGGTCATAAAAGTCATTGCCGAAACTTTTTGCAATATGTCAAAACAGATGACATATTGCGTCGACCCCAAGTAATTGGGATAAGAGCAAGATGATGATGATACGTATGTGCAGTACAATGACTTGTACATTACGGAACGGTTTCGGCGTAAGCTCCATTAGGCTCCAATTGAAATGCCTCACTTTTTATGCGTGAACTTACCTTCTATACGTTATTAATCTAAGGTATTAATATATACTAGTGACTATGCAGGTGGGCTAGTAGTCAAAGTACCTACTAAAATCCTAACGTAGTTTGGTTCAACTATCACGAAAGATAAGTATATTCTGAATATGATTTATCCTCAAACTATATTTTATAAAGTCCTTTTTTAAAAATTTTGTTTCTAAAATCATTTATTTATATATGTCTGGCGATTTTCCGTTTTTATATTGAAAATTTATTAATATTTTGGGTCACCTTTTGAATATGCCTAGATAGGAAATGATATTTTTTTATTGACGTGATCGGTGGCCGTACAATTATAATTCAGTAATTTTGCAAGCAAGAGTGAATAGAATTTTACATAGTCAATATATTATATCAATATATTATCAGTAATTATATAGTTTGTCTTTAAATTGAAAGGAATATTTTTTTAGTTGTGAATCTTTAACTTTTTTATATTACGGCGGGTTTTAAAATAACAGACCTCTAAATATTCTGTGTGATAAGGAGTAAGAATACAATTCACCACCTCTATCTTGCCCGTGGACGTCATAAATCATCTATCAAGGAATCTAATATGCACATAATATCGACGCAAGACAGATATAACTATACAAATACTTAGTAAATCTAATAAAGCTGACATGAATCCCATTTTTAAACGAAACGCATCAACAAAAGCTTAACAATAGCAAAATTCGAGAATGTTTCTAACAAGCATCATTTTATAACAGCGTAATTTAAAACTACAATATACGGTAATGCGCCTCAGCCTTTGTGTCCACGAACTCTGAAATGATCCATTTATTATGACCATTAACAACCGTATCTCAACGAGAATTTAAATGACGTTAGTTACCATCAGAGCTATTTATGATCTTGCATCATTTCCAATGATATTCAAGATAATGAATTACTAATCCGTGGTGTTAAACATATAAATGTAATAGGGAAATATAATATTTATTTCATAATCATTTCGGCTTATATATGTTCCACTATAAGATAAAATGAAATAAGTATATATGTTACCGGAAATGTATGTTATCCGTCATTGTATACAATTCCTAGGAAATGTGTGTAATTCCTAAAATCGCACGGAATTGTGTAAAATAAATTATATTAGACATACTTCCTAGGCAATTTATACATTTCCTAAATAGCAACCGGAAATGTAAAACATTTGATATCAATGGGCACGCGGGGATAGCGGGGCGAGGGGAGGGTATTACTTCGTCTGATCAGGGATAGGTTAGGTTAGCTTCAATTAGTAAGATAATATAAAGATTATTATATTTTACGATATGATTGTTATCTGAACGTTGTTGTCTCAACGAGTGCTTTAATAAAAAATATTATTCTCATTTTAACAACGTGTTTTGTTACAGAAAGCATTATTTTTATACATTTCCTAGCACGATATTGGAATTATATACAATTCCTAGGAATGATACACATTTCCTAGGAAATTTATGTATTAAATGGTTTTTGAAACAATATTTTATACATTTCCTAAATAGCTTTGGAATTGTATAAATTTCCTAGGATTTGTATACAATTCCTAGATATCATATATTTACGGTAACATATATATGTAGTGATGGAGTAAGAACACAATTGACCACTCCTTCGTTACCCGTGACTGTCTTAAAAGACGACTAATGGATTATAATATGAGAAAGAAAATTTAAAATTTAATCCTGTAACAATCCGTCTGACCAGCGTAGTACAGAAAGTAAATTTCCCTCCTGTAGTAATGAAGACCAGAGGCCAACAATGGGGCGTTTATGGACTGAGATGGTGAGACGATGATATACATTCAGTTATTCTTTTTATCATCATTCATCATCATTTCGTCTCATATACGTCCCAATGCTGGGCTCGAGCCTCCTCCATAATAGGAGGGAAATTAACCTTACTATACCATGCTGGTCAGACAGGTTGGTATAGGGTTTTGTTTCGAGGTTTCTATCTCTTGCATAGATGTAATATGCGTAATATATCCCTGAGTTGTCACTTGCGACACCCACGGGTAAGAGAGGGGGTGATAAATTGTATTCTTACTCCGTCACCACACGGAAAGTCCGTCACCACACGGAAAGGTTTATACAATCTCACTCACTTTTTATACAATCTTTTATTCTTTTTATTAAATCGAATTTTATTTTTCATAAATTATTATTTCTGCCATTATCATACACTCCTTATATTAAGTTTTTTCCCTAGTTTGGGCTTATAATGTCAACTAAACTTATTAAATTTAAGCTTGCCACGATTACCGTTTGTTGTGTTTTTAGTTTACCTAAAGAAGTTACAATATAGTTTAGACACGTTTAATATGATCTAAAGACATTTCTGCATTCAATTTTAATTTTTATCTACCCCTCGAAGAGTAAATAAAGTTTCTTTAATTTGATCTTTAAAATAAATACTTCTTTTAGAGGTTAAAATAAATGTAAAAATCTTAAAAAGAAACGTATATCTGTTACGGTTAAACATAAAGAACTCTTTATTTCGGAAATGTAACGCTAGATTCGCTAGACTTGACTACAAAAGAGATAAAGAACGATTATGATAAGGATTTTGTAAGATTCTTATACTCCTGTCGAAGAAAAGAGAATATATATCCCCAGATAAATCATTATGATGACATAGTATAAATATAAAAACAGAAGAGTCAGGGCAAATTTTGTCCATGCATTACAAATTTGGCCTATGACTAAAATCCAGTATTTCGTATTTCTACCTGCATATTAGCTTTTCGTTAATAAAATTTTTCACTCATATTTCGAGACCTCCTTTCACTTCAATAATCTCTTTGCTAAAAGAATAGTAATTTAATTAATTATTGTTTCTCTCAATATCACTACTCACTACTATTACAGATACTTAATACCTTTAAACTATTTTGGGTGCTCGGACCGGTTTATTCTTGGCAACTGTCTCATTATCTTGGATTTACTTGCTTAGAATGCAATTAACTCCACTAAGAACACTTAATTGTGATCGCTTTTATATTGATTCTACCATATTACAGAAAGTAGTTAAGAAAATTACTTTCGTCTTTAGTTTGAACTTATTCAATGACAGTTTACAGTTTTATAGTGGTTGGACCACACTGTCGACCGCGGGCCGGTCCATCCGGGGCAGTATCATACTCTCGCAGGAAATCAACGTCTGAGCAGTAATAATTTGTTACTGTGCCTCGTTCGATGAGTGAGAGCGTCGGAAGCTCAACTTTCTGAGGGTGTTTGCGTGTGCTGGATTGTTGTGATACCTTTAGTATAACCCAATCTCACGCATTCACACTCCCTTCACTTTCTTTACGGTAAGCGGCGGCTTAGCAAAGGTTCATGAGCGGTAGCTTCACTTACCATCAGATGAACTGTTGGCTCGTTTGCCACCGTTTGCAATATAAAAAAATATAATAACCAACCTTATAATACCGTAGTAAAAAGAAATCCAAATCATAATAACAAGAAATCTTAGGAACGCTGGTTGCATTAAAAAACTTCGGTTCAATAATAAAAGGTTGTTTGACAAAGTGTTTTCTATTTAGGGTGGGGTTGATAACAATAGAGGTGATATTTGTTGTACCTTGAGGTGCTGCACGCGATGACATGGTGGCGACCTTTACGACTTAATGTACTGGCTTGCTATTTCTAGAAACGATATTTTAAAATAAATGGCTAAAATGTTTTGCATGAATATATTTTCATCGTCATTTTCTCTCAGTGTAGATTTCTGTTTTTGTGTGATAGTGGCTACGAATGCCAACCCCTTAGAATAATAACGTATAGAAGGATAGTGTCAATACTTCGAACTTTCAAAATTTGAATCTAAAAATTCTAATGGCGGGCAGCGATTACTCACGCACACATGCACATCACTATACAAATTACGAAATCAAATTTTGTTTTTATTAACATAAATCGTCGAATTACCTTTAAAAGTAATGTTAATAATCTTTTTATATTTTTCAAATGTGTTGTGACACCATTTGAATGCACAAACCGTCATAATTACCTATTTATTTTTTAAGAGTTGCGTACGTTCGTGCAGTACAATGACTTGTACATTACGGAACGTTTCCGGTGTAAGCTCCATTAGGCTCCAATTGAAATGCCTCACTTTTTGTGCTTGAACTTACCTTCTGTATGTTATTATTTTAAGGCCAACCCTTACATTTCTCGTTGGGATCGTAACAGATAACTATGAGTTTTATTTAGACCATTTTTTTTTTGTTTTATGGATGGGCTATGGTCAGCGCACACGCCGTCCATTCCGTCCGGGGCGACGAAAGGACGGCGCGCGAATCTATAATGTTGGGCCGACCACCACTGCCGAGTTCCTTGTCCTCAGTGCTCGACGGAATAACCTTTCGGGTACCCTCACCTCTCGACGTCCCTGTCTCGTCGTTCGCCGTCGCGCGGTCAGCCTCACTGCGGGTAACGAACTAAAGTCCCCGGCCTGGTCACTCGCAGCCTCGGCTAGAGCTTTACTTAGACCTGGACCAACTCCATCTGCTTCTCTCTGCTCAATAATTACATTCACAAGTAAAGTTGACGTCAGGCAGATGGCCTGTCGTAAAACTATTACTGTTAGCATTTTTTCAATATGTATTATGAAAAAGAGTACCTACATATTGAGTTGACCTCAAGTAGTTGAGATAGGAGCAGGATGATGTTGATTTATTTCAGTGTAGGTATCGTGGTCGTAGAAGAAAGAAGCGAGAGCTCGCCGTCCACAAGGCTTAGTGTAGATAACTGAAAAGAGAAACCACCGTTCAGACAACTGACGGTGACGCAAGCCTAATCTCACCACACATTCCCATGCTTATCATACCTGTGGATCCTGGCTTACAGGAGTTACAATGTAACTCCTGTAAGCCAGGATCCAAAATGGTCTCCATAGATCATACCGAGGTTTGGCCCTCAGGCAGTCACGGGAAATGATTTTAATTATCTTGGGAACAGCAACAAATTTTATTACAAAAGTGAAACAGGAGGAGTTGGTCGAGATTGATTCCACTTCCCTCCTATGCAATGCGGTAGATATGGAGCAAGATGGACTAGTAAGTCAATAAATAAGACGATGTGATGAGAGAGCCGGAAGCCCAACTTTCTGAGGGTGTTTGCGTGTGGAGGGCTTTGGTGGTGCCTTTGGTATCATCAAGCTTCAATGCACGCATTCACACTCCCTTCACTCTTTTCGCGGTAGGTAGCGGCCTTGTAAAGGTCCATGAGCGGCAGCAACACTTAACATCAGGTGTACTGTATGCTCGTTTGCCACTGTTTGCAATAAAAAAAAAATGTGCAACTACGATAAGCGTAGCCGCATAGCACTAGGAATATGGAGGACACAAGGCTAGTAACAGGGTTACAGACAACCCTGGTGCCAACTTAGATGGCCCTGTGGAAAACGGACAACTGCAAATGATTAAGCTATTAGATTCCCGTATGATGACGAAATAAGAATACAATAAACCACCCCCTCTCATCTCCGTCGGTATCGTAAAAGACGACTGTGTATATAACATTTATGCAAAGGGCCTTCCTTTAAAAAAACTCGTAACAAAACGCTATGCCAACACGTTTGACCAACGTAGTATAGTAAGTCAAAGTTGAGATGGTGATGATGAGATAAGGCTGTAATTTATTTTAGAAGTTCATATAATGAAATGAAAATTTAGAAATATAATGTTTAACTACCTAAGAAGATTGTAAGAATTAAGTAAGGAATCACCAGGCGGAGGGGTAGCAGTAGTTTCTTGAGAAACATGTAACACAACTTCTACTGTCAACTCGTTTACCTAGAGAAACTATCATTTCATTAGATATTTTAGAGAAGCCGTCTAACAGAGTTCTCCACGTTAATAAAGTTTATAAATGAATACAATATTTAAATTAAGATATCTATTAATCTTATAAAACAAAAAGCAATGATTGTGAATTTTTTTTAACAACCCACTCAATAGATTGGCAGTGTAATTAAATACACGTTCCATTCAGATAAATATGTAACAGTAATAAAGGAAATTCTAGCTTATTTGTTTAGAAGTAAAAGGTTATTTCGAAATGTCATGTAGTATATGTATTACGTTGCTTATTAGTATAATTTATTTTCCAGTATCGTTACCGTCTAAATTGAATGGAGGGGCGCAGCGTCCTCTGCACCAACCGAGCAGGGGACGTTGTGCGAACGCCGATGACGTGCGGTGTCCCACAGGGGTCGGTCCTCAGACCCACCCTGTGGAACATCGGCTACGACTGGGCGTTGAGGGGGAGCCTCCCGCCCGGGTTGGGCGTGATTTGTTACGCCAACGACACGCTCGCCACAGCCCGCCGTGGGATGCTAGAAGACGCGGCAAGCCTGGCGACTCTAAGCACCGAAGAGATCGACAGGCGGATCGAGGCGCTGGGGTTGAGGGTCGCCTTGGACAAGAAAGAGGCCCTCTTGTTCCATGGGCGCCGCATGAGCCCTCCCATCGGCGTCTAGATCACCGTCCACTCGGTTAAGATCAGCATGCGGGCTCATATGTGGTACTTGGGCCTGGTGCTCGACAGGCAATGGTGGTTCCGAGAGCATTTCCGCAGGCTCGCTCCACGACTAGTCGGCGCGGCGTCCGCCCTATCGTGGCTTATGCCGAACGTGGGCGGACTGAGCGCTACGTGACGACGGCTGTACGCGGGGGTCATCCGGTCGATGGCCCTATATGGCGCACTGGTGTGGGCGGGGTCCATGACCGTCCGAGTCAGGGCTCTTCTGTGGTGACCACAGAGGGCCATGGTGGTCAGGGCCATCCGCGGATACCGCACGGTGGTGACAGAGGCAGCGTGCCTATTGACCGGGACTCCCCCGTGGGACCTGGAAGCGGCAATGCTCGCCGGTTTGTATCGACGGGTATCGGGGGTGTGAGCGGAGGGCGGCGTGGTCTCGTTGAGGGAGCTCACCACCTGGTGCGTCGACGCCCGCCGAGACGTCATTGCCCGTTGGGCAGTCCATCTGGAGAGGTCTCGGTTCGGGGTGCGAATCGTGGAGGCCTTCCGGCCGGTGCTGATGCAATGGTTGTAATGGCGGCACAGGGTGCTCTCCTTCCTACTAGTGCAGGTGTTGACGGGGCATGGATGCTTCGCCAAATACCTGGAAAAGGTCTTTAGGAGGGAGAGTACACCGTCCTACCACCACTGCAATTGCGACGAGGACACGGCGCAGCATACGCTCGAGGTCTGTGACGCTTGGACAGAGCAGCGCCGTGAACGTAGGTCAATTGCCCTCCCATTGTGGAAGAGGCTTGAGTCCAAGAGTGGGACGTATGAGCTGTGTTGATGATGGAGATACGTAAAACTAGTAACCAAATAGTGGTTAACATTTTTACAAAATATCAATATTTTTTTCAAAAACAAATGTTTTTTATACATTTCCTCGCATCTTCAAAAGAAAATCAGCTTGCAGGAAGTGCTCGTGGAATTATTCAGATCGCTACAAAAAACAACTTAGGAAACCCTATTTTCACGAAGAACAGAACTTTTTAAGTTCGGTTCTGTAGAAAAACATTTGTTTTCATAATAAAAGGGCGCACAAGAAATACTAATCTTCTTTTGTATGTGAGGAATGAGAAATGAATCGAAACTAGGCCCGCCAGCCACAAAACACTATGATTAAAAATACGCTACACTTCAGATGGAATGCGTACTATTTACATATAAGTACCTATTGTACAAATAGTAGTATTGTATAGTAGTTTTCGTGTTCAACTTTTTTTTAACAATACAAATATGGAAAGAATATATTTAATTTGTTGTTATAATCGTCTCGGGCCTATTATTATTTTCTTTTTCTGCTTTTTTCGTACAAAATTATAAATTGGTCAATCTGTATAATCTTTTTTTATCTTTCTTTATAAAAAAGGTAGTGTATTAATATGTGTAAAAGTTTCTTCCAGATCATTGTCATTATCTCGGCTTATAAACATCCCACTACTGAGCTCAGTCAGAATAAGAAGATAATTGATCTAATACATCAGACAATATTTTTTTTCTTGCATAGAAGTTATCTACATATTTCATTCCATATTAAAATACCCATCAAAAAGGAGATAGTGTATTGTATTCTTACTCCATCACAACTTATATGAATCATGGATCCACGGCGAAAAGGATATTTTGTCTCTAAACCACAATACCTATCTGTTCCATCTAAAGTTTAAATCTAGATTTTAACCTATTAATGTATAGATTCCTCTTCCTCTCAACAATGCTTATTGTTGCTATTACGATAAGAAGAATTGTTTTATTTAGATATTATGTTTTTTACATATTTAACTTTTTTTTTATTGGCGATTACAGGATTTCACCATAAAACTCAATTTAGATTAACAATTTGAGGAACTAGAAAGGAATATAAATTCTAAGAAAATGGACGGGTAAAATTTTAGTGTTGACTTTTCGACAACATCTTTATTTTAATGCAGTCACTAAGTCATTGCCAGTCAGTAAGTCATATTCTCATTTTTAAAAGTGCTATACCCACATTCGTAATAGTAGTTTCTGGCAATATTGTTGAAAATTTAATACATGTGATGTGACTTTTATATCGTATTAACCATATCTTAGAAGGTCCTGCGCATCGCATTACATAAAATGCCATCAAAATATGAATTTACCCACGTCATCATTTAAGCTTAAACTTAACCTTAAACTCTTGAGCTCAATCCTCCTCGTCAATAAGAGGGAGGCTGACCTACTATACCACCTTGGTCAGACATGTCGCTATAGAGTTTATCTTCTATTCACTAGATATTTTATGTATTACTAGCTGACCCGGGGAACTTCGTACCGCAATAATTTTTTTTCGTAAATATATTTTCTAAATTGCCGAAAATATAGTATCTAATGGAAGAACTATTACGGCTTTGTCGGGAAAGATTTAATCGTCTTGGTATTGGCATTGTTAATGATGATTCAAAGAGAATACAAATTATTAATTATTGATTTCTGACAAAATAATAATTATCAAATTTTCAACAATGCTTAATGATAAATAAAATTACGTTCAGCTGTCATTTGCGTTTTGTTATTACATATCAAATGCGTTTTTGTTATACCACGTTTCATAGTCACTTGTATTCTCTTTGACGTTTTATGTCACGTCACACGGGAATGCAATCGAACAGGATAAAAAGTATCCTACGTCCGTCTCCTGGTTCTAAACTACCTCCCCAGCAATTTTCGGCCGAATCGGTACAGCCATTTTTGAGTTATAAATAGTGTAACTAACAGGACTTTCTTTTATATATATATATATATATAGATTTAATCTCTTCGTCGTCTTTTATGATACCCTCGGGCCAGAGGGGGAATGGTGAATGGTATTCTTATTCCGTCACCACACGGAGATAAAAGTATTATAAAAAATATTTATTATAAAACCTTAAAACACTAAGATATAAAATAAGAACACCATATAACGTTTTCACATTCCTGTCATTAGTTCGTTTTATACACTTTGCTGTGTGGTAGCGGCTTCGAATACTACCAACCCTTGCTTTGCTCGTGGGTGTCGTAAAAGACGACTAAGAGCCCTAGATTGACCCGGACCAACTCCATCTGGTACCATTTGGGTCAACGATTACATACCCAAGGAGGGTTGACGTCAGGCAGGCGGCCGGTCATAAAAGTCATTGCCGAAACTTTTTGCAATATGTCAAAACAGATGACATATTGCGTCGACCCCAAGTAATTGGGATAAGAGCAAGATGATGATGATGAGTTCGTTTTATACACTTGTATGATATTTTGGCAAAGGAAGAATTTGCCACATTGTATTTTTAAACCATCACTCTAATCGAGAACTTCCACCTAAATATTCTATTTAGGCCGGGATCCACCGTACATTTTTTTATTTGATTACTAATAAGCTAATTTTTCGTTTGTAGCTTTATATTGATGAGACGCCCAACAATATCTGTACAAAAACTCTCAATTGTGGTAGGTTTCGGAGGTAGGAGGGATAGAATATGTCCATTTGGTGGTTCTCAAAAATTTATTACTAACGGGGTAATTTTTAATATATCTCAAGATAATTATCTGAATCATCTAAAAAAATATTTGTCCTACAAAATCTATGGTTACATCACAGAGTCCCCTGCGCCCAACATGTATTGATAACGAGGTCATCAAAAGTAATTACTAACAAGCTGATTTTTCTTTTCTTACTTATTTAATATTTATATAAATTAACAGTCATATTGTTCTACAAATTGCGTGGTACGTTATCGCGGTCCTACGCTCAGAAATTGTTAATACCACAATACCATTTGTCTCATTACTAACTGTAGGACAAAGATGAAGATTAATTTTTTTTTATGTAAATACCTATACACATTTTAGTACCTGTTTATTAAAAACTAAAGTTATTTAAATTTAAAAAAATATGTTTTCAAGTTTTTATGTTAGAAATAGGAAATCGTAAAAATTACAATTCTTGTCGGACTAGTGAAACCTACCTGTTCTTTTGTAGGACATGTTACTACTATGTAATATCTTTGTCCTACAGTTAGTAAAGAGACAAATGTTATTGTGGTATTAACAATTTCTGAGCGTAGGACCGGGATAACGTACCACGCAATTTGTAGGACAATATGACTGTTAATTTATATAAATACTAGCAACCCGACCTCGCTTCGCTTCGGTTTCAGTTGCTTTACCCACGCTGTAGTTCCCGTTCCTGTGGGAATACCGGGATAAAATATAGCCTATGTTACTCCCTGATATTATAGCTTTCCATTGGTGAAAGAGTTTTTGAAATCAGTTCGGTGGTTTAAGCGTGAAAGCGTTACAAACAAACAAACATCCTTACTTTCGCATTTATAATATTAGTATGGATTAAATAAGTAAAAAATAAAAATCAGCTTGTTAGTAATTACTTTTGATGATCTCGTTATTGATACATGTTGGGAGCAGGGGACTCTGTGATGTAACCACAGATTTTGTAGGACAAATATTTTTTAGATAATTTAGATAATTATCTTGAGATATACCAAAAATCACCCCGTTAGTAATAAATTTTTTAGAACCACCAAACGGACATATGCTATCTCTCCTACCTCCTAAACCTACCACAATTGAGAGATTTCGTACAGATATTGTTGAGCGTCTCATCAAGATAAAGCTACTCATGAAAAATTAGCTTGTTAGTAATCAAATAAAAAAATGTACCGTGGATCCCGTACTAATTATTTTATTTTCAAGATCAATTTTAGTGGTGTAGTAAAAGATGTCACGAATTACTACGATGGTCTAGTATGTAAGTATAGGACTATTTACTGTTACATTTTCAATTCAATACTCGAATCCGACATTTTTATGTTTGTCCACTAAACAATTCGCAGTAATGATTTCTGATGTTTACGCAAGTATTACACATTTTAACTAAAACTACTTTATGCTAAATAAAACTATTTTATCGCGTTTGTATTCGATTTTTAATTGGCCTACGTTTGTAACACTTTGCAGCGATTATGGTATAATAGTTTTATTTAAAAGAGTAGTACTAGGGGTCATAAAAAGTGTCCTGTAAAGTACAAAAGTATTCTATTACCCGAGACCTTAAAAGTAGTACATTTACTATGTGGTCATGTTAAGGTTTTAGCTACTTATTCGGGTATAAAGTTGTGTTTCAAATTTTCAGACAGGCGTAGACACCTGAAGTTTCACCAGTTTGACTTACAGACCAGTTGGTTATGTTAATTCATTCAAAAATCTTTTAATGGTTTTATACAATGATTTTTAACTTTATATTCAAACTATATTTTAAAATTGAAACTAATCCCACCACACATTAGCACCATTGTTACTTTTATAAGTCAGGATCTACATTTGACTCCTTAAAAGACACCGAGAATTAATTCTGAGGAAGTCCTGGGAAAGACTTCATTATCCTGGGACCCGCAAGAAATTTAGTTAGAAAAGAAAAACCGGAGTAACTTAAGTTTTTTTTCTAAAGCTATATAAAATAAGTTGAAGTAAAGTAGTGAATCTTATTAAATTTCATATATCTATAGTAAATTACATTTTAATAATTGATGTTAAGTTTTATGGTGAGCGAAAATAAGTCGATTTTGTCTCCCCGTTTAAATATAAAAGAGTCCGTATAGAAGTAAGACTCTTCAGTGTTATATTATATTAGTAGGAGGCCATCGTCAGAATAGTCGATCAATGAGTAATTTGCCAGTAATGATAGCTCAAGTAAGTCATCAAACTCTAGATACAAGTAACCCTAGATTCATAGGTATGGGCTTAATTCGGAAGTGATTTAGACACAGCATGATGACCAAGTTTCAGTGTGGTTAAACCTTACAGAAAGTATGACTGTATGAGTTGTTAGATATTTCTGAAGCATTCATGAGTCTTTAGCTTAAGTAATACACCGGGCATTGTCAAATACACCTGAAATATCCAGTAATATGCCTAAAACATATTTAAAATCTGATATCGTAACAGTTTTTCTAACTGCAATGACCACGTCGACAGTCGATTTCCTACCGCGTCGACAGTCTATAATCATAATAGATGCTATAATTAATTAAAGAACCATAAGAATTTAATTAAAAAATAATGCAAATGGTCAATGTTCAAAGTTTTGTATATGCACAGGCTATAAATGTATAAAAGGTGATTGTATTAGGTGCTATTCGGAATATAATTTGCGCTGTCCTAAGATTGGAGGCAATTGACGAACTGTAATGAACACAACATAATTCAATTCATTAGAGTTGAATTCGTTACAAAGATATCTGCAGTTCATTTACCACGATAGGTATCATTTTAATTATAAATCAACAACTATAAAATGTCCTAATTTTTGCAAACGCATGGTGTTGCAACTACTGCACTCAGCTATTCGTACTCCTACCCCGCAAACGTCTCAGGCCGCGATCTGTCGAATGTAAGACTGATGGGAACATTAATAATTATCAAATAACTATTAAAAAAAATGAACGTGTGTACAAAGTACGCATAGCAGAAGTGAAACTTCTTTATCCTTTGTCCCGTTGTCCCGTTGTTCCTTTGTCCCTTTATCCCCTTATCGCCTTATCCCTTTATCTCCTTATCACCTTATCCCTTTATCACTTTATCCCTTTATCCCCGTATCCCTTTATCCCTTAATCCTTTTATCCCCTTATCCCTTTATCACTTTATCCCTTTATCACTTTATCCATTTATCCCTTAATCCTTTTATCTTTTATCACTTTATCCATTTATCACTTTATCTCTTTATACCTTTATCCCTTTATGTCCGCTTAAACGACATGCTATCCCTACTCCACTTGAGAAAGTACTCTTTCTTCGAATCGACCGTGGTGGGCACGAGGAAAAGATGGCGCGTAACGAAAAAATGTGACGCGTAACCGAAAAATGTGACGGTAATTTTTTTTCCTACGCCGATAAAGAAGTTTCACTTCAATCATAAATATTATGAATGTATGTAGTTCTCAGCGATATTTTATTTTGGCAAATTATATGTACCCATCATGTTCGTATCATTATTAGCGTATGAGCGGCGATCACTCTTACGATTTATTCCTCATACAGTGTAATATTATAACGCCAGACAACGGCTGTTATTATCGCAGCTCACTAGCCGACTAACTGTTTTGCAGGCGGACGGGTGGTATCGTCCGCATTCGTACACGATTATTGTCGCGATTTAATTCATTAGGAATAGCGCTTAAGTACATACCTGCCTATCTTTTTGATTTGTTCTTTTATTTTTTTTATTTTTTTTTTATGTTTATATCACACGTATGTATAATGATATAAATTGTGGCGTGTGGCTCAGCATCGAATAAACATGTTTTTCTTTCTTTCTTTCAATCTCGTGATTATAAACGCCAAAAAGTGTTCGTGCCCGTTCAGTGCACGTTGCGTAAGTAAAAATCAAATACAAACGCGGTAAAATCCGCAAAACTAGTTTTATTTCAAATGTGTAATGCAGGCATATATATCATAAATAAATATAAAAATTGTGGTAAAATTACTATTCTAGTAATCCTTACTAATGTTATAAATGCGAAAGTAAGTTTGTTTGTTTGTTAAGGTTGGTTGGTTGGTTGGTTTGGTTTAAGCAGCACGCTTAAACCATCGAACTGATTTCAAAAATTCTTTCACCAATCCATCCATCAGCCTACAGACGCCCACTGCTGGATATAGGCCTCCCCACGAGAATGCCACTCGGAACGGTCCTGCGCTGCAAGTGGCGCCAACGGCTCCCTGCGACTTTAAGAATGTCGTTAGTCCACCTAATGGAGGGTCGTCCTACGCTGCGCCGTCCGATTCGTGGTCGCCACTCAAGAACCTTTCTTCCCCAATGGTTGTCGGTTCGACGAGCGATGTGGCCTGCCCATTGCCATCTCAAGGTGCTAATTCTGCGGGCTATGTCGGTTATACCCGTTCTTCTACAGATTTCCGTGTTCCGGATTTTATCCCGTAGAGAAATACCGAGCATAGCATGGAGAGCCATAGCACGCTGAGCGACTTTGAGCTTTTTTATGAAGTCGACATTTAGAGACCATGTTTCAGTGCCGTAAGTCATCGCTGGTAACACACACTGGTTATAAACCTTTGTTTTCAGACACTGCGGAATATTGGAAGAGAAGATCCTCTTAAGTTTCCCGAACGCTGCCCAGCCGAGTTGGATTCGTCAGCTGACCTTTTTCTCGAAATTGGATCTACCTAACTGGACTGCTTGTCCTAGGTAAACATAATGATCCACAACTTCGATAATCGCATTCCCAACTAGGACCGGTACAGGAATGACATGGGCATTTGACATAACTTTCATCTTGTCCATGTTCATTTATAGACACACTAGTTGAGATACCCTGCTGAGGTCATTAAGCATAGTGCCAAGGTCCTCCATGGATTCTGCCATGACTACGATATCGTCAGCAAATCGAAGGTGAGTGATGTATTCGCCGTTGATGTTGATGGTGAGTCCGGTCCGGTCTAAGAGCTTGAAGACATCTTCCAGCGCAGTGGTGAACAGTTTCGGAGAGATGACGTCTCCCTGTCTCACACCTCTCTGCAACTGGATCGGTTTCGTAATCTTATTCTGGATGCGGACTGACATAGTGGCGTTTCTATACAAACACTTCAGCACTTCGATGTATCGATAGTCAATTTGGCACTGCTGAAGGGACTGCAGCACTGCCCAAGTTTCGACAGAATCAAAGGCTTTCTCATGGTCCACAAACGCTAGCCACAGAGGCCGATTATACTCCTCGGTCTTCTGTATAATTTGGTGTAGCCTGTGGATATGGTCTATGGTACTATAACCTCTTCGGAAGCCGGCTTGTTCGGGCGGCTGGAAATCGTCGAGCTTGCACGCGAATCGGTTCGTAATGACTCTTGAGAATAATTTGTAGACGTGGCTCAAGAGTGAGATGAGTCTGTAATGCCTTAAGAGCATTTTATTGCCCTTCTTGAAAAACAGCACCACCACACTCCTGGTCCACGACTCTGGAACGTTGCCCCCGAGAATGACAGAATTAAACAACTTCTGTAGAGCTTTTAGAACTGGCTTGCCGCCTGCCCTCAGGAGTTCTGTGGTAATCCCGTCATCTCGCGGTGCCTTCTCGTTCTTTAACTGTTTCAGAGCCATTCTGATCTCGTACAAGCTGACGTCCGGGATTTCTTCGGTGTAGTGCCGAGTTAGCTTGGATCTGGGATCTTGGACCAAGCTAAACATCACCAATGGACAACTGTAATATCAGGGAGTAACATGGGCTATATTCCATCTCGATATTCCCACGGAAACGGGAACTACGCGGCTAAGGCAACTTAAACCGAAGTGAAGTAAGGGCGGGTTGCTAGTAGTTAATAATTATGTCCACTATGTCAATCATATTAGTTGCGTCATAAATAAAAAATGAGGTGCTAAAATAAAACGAGATCTTATAATATAAAGGCAAGAAATATATAAGAAGGGCTAGGCAAACACTACTGTTAGTCTAACGAACTACACTAAGCTGTAAATAATAAATCCTATCCAAGAATAAGTAGAGTGGTTCTATCTACACATGAGTGAAACAGACAGGTTGGAAACAACGATAGTAGCTTTCACCTGCATTCGCAGAAGTTTGAGATTTCATCCAGTTTAGAATGACTTCGTATCATAAGTTCTCTACCGTATTTTACAATAGGTTATTTCTAGCGTAGATTCATTCTCCTTTATACTGGTTATAAATGTTGAATGTTTTATTCGAGCTTTTGTTGATCTTCAGACATTTGGCGAATTCAATTTCTAGAGCGTTAATAGTTCTATTGTTGAATTATGTAGTAAATAGTGAATACTACAATAGAATAAAAAGGCGTTAGTTGTGACACCAGTATTCGATTATATGTGATTTACAATTCGTCAATATATATTTTATTTTTCATCATCATCATTATCTCACTCAATATATATCCCACTGTTGGGCTCAGGCCTCCCCCATAATGGGAGGGTTATTAGGTCAATAACTGTTCCACGTTGGTCAGACGTGTTGGAATAGGTTTTTGTTCCGAGTTTTCCTTCTCTTGCACAGGTGTTATGTGCTTATCATATCCCTTAGTCGTCAGAACGGGAACTACGTGGGAAAAACGACTATAACCTATAACCGAAGCGAAGCGAAGCGAGGGCGGGTTGCTAGTTATTAATAAAATTGAAATTAAACTATTTTTATGGAGGATGGAAACAAAAACTAAATATAGTTTTTGTTTTTTATTTCGCTCCATATAAAACACTTGACTACTTTCATGGTCTAAGGAAGGACTAAGGTATCGCAAGTCCAACAAAGGCATCGTTATTACAGAGATTTATATATTTTACCTGTTGCAGTATTAAATTGTGACCCACATTTGTGATACATATTCAATACCAATACAAAAAGCAAATGATTCTGCATAAAATATATATATTTTATTTTTGGCCAGTTCAATCAATTACAATAGGAAAAATTATTAATTTAAATATAATAAGCCTCTGAAATGAAACATGGCTACACTGAGAAAGATCCTGTAACGACTTAATAAAAATTACATGAAATAATTTTTAACTATTATGATCGGTCCAATCTATACAATAAATACTCACAGTCTTATTTTCTTGTAGTGATTTTCTTAGTTCGCAATAAATTTAATGTATAAATATTGTTTACATCAAGATAATTGAAGTGGAAACTTCTATAGCCAGGTTTGGATGGGAAGTAAATTCATATCGGTTGTTATCGAAACAGTCACGTGACGCATTAACGCTAACACTATCTATATACTAATACGTAAAGCAAAAACTTTGTACCCCTTTTTACGAAAATCATGCAGATGGACTATTAAGAAATTTGGCACAGTTGAAGAATATATTGATGAGAAATGCAGAAGATTAACATTTCATATATCAAATTAATTCGATATATCAATATTAGATTATAGATTAGAAATATATTAATTTCATTAAAAAAGGCATTACGCACACTACCATGCAATCGATACGCACACACTTACACGCCTATACACTTTTGTTTACGATTAAAATCTCTGGTCGAACTGAATGTCAAATTATATATTACTAGCAACCCGCCCTCGCTTCGCTTCGGTTTTTATCGCCTTATCCCCGTAGTTCCCGTTCCCGTGGGAATACCGGGATAAAATATAGCCTAGTTTATTCCCTGATATTATAGCTTTCCATTGGTGAAAGAATTTTTTCAATCGATCCAGCCGTTTTGAAGATTACCCCCAAACAGACACAAAAAAATATAAAGTGATTTATAGGCATAGGTAACGTCCAACTAACCGTGTGAGCATGAAAAAGGCCTATTATTTTGACATTACAATCAGACACTCCAATTTTATTTATTGATATAGATACAATTATACGTAAATATAATTAAAGGAAGATTGTGTAGCAAATTACTTTAAATCAATTATGCCTGAATTTCGGCCACTCGGCGACCACTAGTATCTGTAGTATATTGCCAATGTCGCTATATATTTGTCATGTCAAAACCCGATAAATACCATCAACTCAGTTCGTGCACATATCACTGCTGGATACAAACCTCCTTTATAATAGGATGGAAATTGACTTACTAATTCCACGCTGGTCAGAAGTATTGGAATAGGGTTTTATATCAAGTTTTCTTTTTCTTGCATCGATATTACCTATATATTAGAAGAGAAAAGTACTTTTCCCGAGGGATATAAAAATTGATTGGCGATATCTATATTAAAACAAATTGAGCCGCGCGCCGGCACAGATATTTTTTAAGCCAAATATTTTTCTAAAATTCCTTTCCTTAAAGACATTTCATATCTTATTTGTGCATAAAATTAAAAATCAAATTAATAAATTAATTCTTAGAGAGTAACTAACACACCGCTTCGCTCGCAGAGACACGATTATAGCCAGACAGACACTAAGAGCTTTTAGCTTGACAAGTTTTAACCCAAAAAGATTTTCAAGTTAGAGATTAGACTAAAAGGTTGAAACCTGAACATCAAGAAAAAAAATTAAGAGTTATTGGCATTATCTTTAGAGTCGAGGTAAATACTTCACTAAAGCTTATAACGTCCTAAATATTAAATTTTTATTGGAAACCTTATATTATAATAATAAATTAATTGTTACTTCATCATTATCATCACAGCTCATAAACGTTCCACAGCTGGACTTGAATCTCCTCCCCAATGGGAGGGAAATTTACCTACTATACCACGCTGGTCAGACGGATTGGTATAGGGTTTTACTTGGAATTTTCCTGCTCTAGTATAGAAGTTGTATGCGTAATAAATGGCGAGGTCTGGACCGCGCCCACCATAACATCAGGTTTGATAAACCACAAATCCTCGCAAAAGAACACCGTTACCTGCCTAGAATGGTACGCGAGGCTATTGAGATTAAAAAACACAAAAATTTCAATAGAGAGGATGGCTGGGTGTTACCATCAAGCTGGGATCCTGTTATAAATATTATTAAAAAGAAATCCAAAAAGACCACCACAAGACTGCAAGACACCACGCTCATATTGTATAGATTTGACCCACAATAATAATAACTAAAGATAATTTTATAAATTAAAACCTTTTTAGTAACATAAAGTAAGCCGCCTTCAAAATTAACTTTAATTTAGCATCATGTTACCTGAGTTTTCTTGCCGGATCTTTCTCAGTGTAACCGTGTTCCGATCCGGTGGTAGTATACTAGATTATTAGTTAGTTTTTAAATATAAGTTTAATTATTACTAACCATAAACAATATAATTTTTTCATATAGAATCATTTTCTTCTTACACTGGCAATAAATTTTGTATAAAAATGGGGGTCAATATTTAATAACTAATTTCTGTATCGGGTAGATAATTATAAAATTTTCTGCAGTAACGATGACTTGTTGGACGTGAGACATCTTAGTCCACCCGTGATCATGAACGCTGTAAAGTGTTCGAAACGTCGGGTAATCAAAAATCAAATACAAACGCGATAAAATCCGTAAAGTAGTTTTATTTAAAATGCATTTGATCTGTTTTTGTTATGTCTTATGAATAAATCGATTTATCAGATATTTTTTACATATTCTCACTGTTTGTTTTTTATTGATATAAATACATAATTACCAAGCTGATTACGAAATTTAAACTTTCTAGGTCACCTAAGTATTTCATCTTAATGTGAGTGAGTCTGTCATAAAAATGTCGATTTTTAACTTAAGTATGTGGCGGTTATATATAGATATATAACCGTTAAAACTGTGCCTATAAAATTTGGAATACAGGTTAATCTGTTTTAATATATAAACCTAGTTCGACGTGTTATGCTATATAATTTTTGAGTTATGATGGGGTCAAGAGTGGCTCGAAATAGTTCACGTATACTTATACACTGCCTAACCCATCATTTATATTCGCATGAACTTTACACACTATTGCGTGTCCAGATAAAGTTCTCCTACATACAAGGAAAATTAAAGTACTCCTAGACTGGTAAGATAATCTATATGTCGGACAGTCAATGGTATAGAGTTTTACATCGAGTTTCATATATTTTGCAGCAATCTGATCTGATAACACCTTTTAGTCTTGTCTTATGACTGATAAATTATATTCTTACACCTATGATATATGCACTGCAAGGAGTTAAATTATATAAACATTTATTTTCAATACAAATAATAACATTTGAAAAAAAATATCAAATAAAATAAACTACTATGACTTATAATCTAAATCGTAGATATCGCTACATTGTTACTGTAAGTCTACGCAAATATTCCCTTTGAGACGAAGGTTACCGAAATCCTGCAGATAGCTACGTCCTTATACTGAGTCTTATATTTACCGTAGTGCTTTCTTTGTGACTAGTCAGAGATAACTACGAAGCTACTACAAATGAAGCAATGTGTTATCAATGTATTTGTACATTGTGTACCGCTCTATGCAGACAACAAAAGACTATTTTGTGTGGCATTTTCGAGAGTAGGACTACGTCTCTCGCTGAATGAACATTTCAGAAGTCAAAGCTTTGTTTTTCGATGCCGTCTTAATAGGCAGAGATAGGAAATAGTGGTTATAGGGCTACAGGCCACCTATCTATCACTCGGAATGGTAGTTTGTGATGAGATTATCAACATCATTCGTCTTTCACCATCATCTACTAGACATAGGCCTTCCTAATATTTTATCCTAAAGTGCGTTCCTGTGGCGCCCATATCTAGTGACTCCCAGAAACTTTTATTAGATATTCGGTCCACCGGGTTAGTGTCCTATACTGCACCATCCGATACGTAATTATCACTCGAGAACCTTTCTTCCAGCGGTCGTCGATTCGTCGAACGATACGGCCTGTAAAATCGCCCTTGTAGCATGCTAATTCTTTGTACTATGTCGGTTATACTCGTTCTTTTACGGATTTTTTCAAATTCGGCTTATATCCGGCAGAAAAATAAGTGAAATTGACTATAGAAAAGTAAATTAACTATAACATTCGAGTCTTCCTCAAATTTACACATTATTAAGTACACATACCCGTAGTTTCACTCGCGTAGTTTGCTGTTCCCGGGAAAATACTAGAAAAAATATAAGTATGTTACTTGCCAATAATGTAATCTTCTATTGGCGAAAGAATTTTTAACATCGATTTACTGCTTTAAGAGTCAAATCATTTATAATTTTAGTTAGGATAAACATATGTATTTAGTATTGTCTTTAAAATTAGTAAAAGTTTTTTTTAAGTATTTTAATATAAAATGTTCACTGCATCATTTAAATGTGAAATAAGTAGTCTATAAAATAGTTCAGCGAATGATGTGACTAAAGTTATATAATATTTTTATCCTAATGAAAATCAAATAGAGACTTTAATTAAATGTCAAGATCGTAGCGAGCAGAGAGCAACTGAAATAAAATCAGATAAACAAGATCACTACTCTCAGACTAACTCAACATTATAATGCCATGCAATAACTTCGTTATTATTTTGATAACATAACTTTATCCCAGAAGGGGTAAAGATAGATATACACTTACTTAGATTTAACATGTACTACTTTATTTTTAAAAACTATTAATTCACACTTATTGAAAATCCATTCCAATCCTTTTATGCCTCCCGTGTGGCAAACATTTTTTAAGCAAGAAAGTTTTTATAGATATGTTATAAAACTCTTTAAAAGTATTAAACATTTGGTGTGTGGCGAATATACCACGGTTATTATCTCCCACTTAGAGAAGCCTATATCGACAGGGAACGTGTACGGATTGATAAATACGAGTAGATGAATGTAACGGCATATGGTTCCAATCGTCAAGGACGTCGTCTTAAAATAAGCGGAGTTATCGACGCGGCGAGACATCTTGTCAATTATTAAATTATATCTACTCCTTGATGCTGCCCTACCACTCGTTGCTGTAGTATATACATAAGGATACGTTGGTTATTCTTATGAAAATTATTTCCCGCACAAAATTAAATCTTCCGTGCGGGGACGGAGTAAGAATACAATTCACCACTCCCTATCTTACCCGTGGATAACGTAAAAGACGACTAAGGGATATAATACGCATTTAACACCTATGCAAGAGAAGGAATACTCGAAATAAAAGCCTATACCAAACCGTCTGACTAGCATGGAATAGTAAAAGAAAAACAATATTAAGGTCAATTGCCCTCCTCTTGTGAAAGAGGCTCGAGTCCAACAGTGCGATGTATATGAGCTAAAATGATGACGATCATGCACAAGATGATTACAATACATTAAATTATGTCTAGGTATTCCATCAGCTCTAGTATGAATTATATTCCTGCTGCTACGTTTTCTAAAACTTATGGTAAGCCCCTCCTCAAGACAGGCTTAATAAAAGCTATTTTTTTATACTAAGCAGTGGTTGAGTGGTTTTTATCATAACATATTGGCAAAAATTATATAGTCAGTTACCACAGACAATAGAATGGTGTTCTAGTGATTTACTTGCTTTTATTTTTATTTTAGGCATTAAGAAGGAATTTCACATTAAGAAGGAAAGTCAGTCATCTATGATATGTTGATTAATAACATTTGTTTCGAGTTTACTTTTTTTTTTCCACCTATGGTAATACACGTTACCCCTGGAAAAATAGGTAAAGTTGTCATATTTTTGCACACACAACTTATTTTGAACTATGCCAATTAATTTCTACAGAATTATGATATTGTTAAATGAAGAGGTTCACTGAAAACTAACCTTAATCCCAGCTTAAAAGATATTAAAGTAACCGCTTACGAGCGATACCCAACCATTTTATTGTACAAACGTAGCGAATTCTTAATCATACGTCAATTTGTTTATCGTTTTATTTTATACTATTGTACTTATATTCCAAGGACTTGTATGTGTCTCTACCGTATACATTATTTTTATTTCTTTCAAACATACAATATAAAGAATAAAAATTTAGCAAATCTTTACCATTACCAAAAGGGAAATCTTATAATATTTGTAAACTAATGCGTGGAAATGGCAATGGGCAGGCCAGATCGCTCGTCGAATCGACAACAGTTGGGGAAGAAAGGTTCTTGAGTGGCGACCACGAATTGGATGACGCAGCGTAGGACGACCCCCCCACTAGGTGGACTGACGACATTCTCAAAGTCGTAGGGAACTGTTGGATGCAAGTGGCACAGGACCACTAGTTCGAGTTTCATACGGCGGGAGGCCTATGTCCAGCAGTGGACGTTTGGACGCTGATGGATGGATGGAATGCGTAGCTTTTGCATTTCTTATACTCAAAGGTTTTATACTAGACTCCAGACTCTCACAAGACTTCTTACGACTTTTCTTAAACAACATATACAATTTGTAAAATTATTATTCCTATTATTCATATAAAATTCCAATAGTAGGCGCTCAAAATTAATTCTAAAAACTAATTCTAACCTTAAACACTAGTTAGAAATTTTAGAATAATTTAAAATAATTGTAGAAGTTTGTATCTAAATTTAGGTTATATAAATAATCTTCTTTGTTATAGTCGGTAGAGGGTAAAGGTATTTAATCACTATTAGGAGTTGACTGTACCTGAGATATTTAGATACAACGTGTGGGTAGAAAATCCAGGTTAATAAAGATTTATACGAATCATGTGTTGACTATTATTTACATCAAGGGTAACAGAAATAAATAAGAGTAAAAACCACTTTAATGATAGAAAGAGATAGCATATGATAAAATCCTTGTTATTTTATCGTGATTGTAAGTATCCATGTGGTGAGCACCATTCTTTACTTTGCCATGATAGTCTTAAAAACTCATTCAAGGATCATCAAATCAATAGGAGCAGTCTCGCATGAAAATAACAGCATTCACTGTAATCGCCAACCCGTCTGTCAAATGTGGCGATTATAGCATTTTAAGTCAGAGGCCTAAGTCCAATACTTTTTTTTTGGACTGTGCTACGGTCAGCGCCTGGCCCACCCGGCTCCATCCGGGGCGATAGAGGGGCGGTGTACGGTCCCCTGACCCACCCATAGCACGTCGCCTCCGTCGTTAGGCCGACCACCGGAGCCGAATTCCTTGTCTTCAATGGTCGACCCGACGGAATACCTTGAGAGGGAACCCTCTCCTCTCAACGTCCCTGTCCCAGGACATCGGTTGCCGTCGCGCGATCAGCCTCTTTGCGGGTGACGGACTAATCCCCGATTCTGTCACCCGCGGCCTCGGCTAGGGTTAGTCCAACACTGGACGTAGATAGACTGATGGATGCACGGATGGTGTTTAGATCAATTTATATCTGTTTATACTATCATTATCTACATTAATTAATTTAAATGATCTCAGATTAGAAGTAATTAGTTCGATTTGATATATTTTTTATATTTTCCGTATAGTGACGGAGTAAGAATACAATTCAGCTCATAATTATATCGTAAGAGACGACTAAGGGATATGATATGCAAATAATATATAAGCACTAGTAGAAAAAATGAAAATAAAACCCAATATCAACCAATCTGACCAGCGTGGTAAAGCAGGTCGTTTCCCCTCACAGTGAGGCGGATGATTTAATGATACATCTTTGAACCTAACCACTTAAAAACTATCAACGTCATCATTATTATCAAGACAACTCATATACATCCCGTTCGAGCCCTCTGCTGGTCTCAAACTTCCTCCATATCGGAAGGGAAATCGACCTAGTATATCACCGCATCTACTTCTTATACCACGCATCTACATCTTATACCACGCTGATCAAGCGAGTTGGCATAAAGTTTCATTTCAAGTTTTTCATTTCTTACATAGATTTTCTCTGCATATTGTAATTACTTAGTCGTCTTTTACTACGCAAGAAAGGGGGTGGCGAATTGTATTCTCACTCCATCACCACACAGTAAAACTGTATCTTAATAAAAAGTTAATTTATTTGTAATTTCTTAATCTCTCTGCCAAATGTTTATCACAATGGAATTAACTGTTAGAAGATTACCGTCGGTAAATAGATAAAAGACTAAAGTTGGACAGGAATTTCCTACTCATCCTTTCAGCTTATATACGTCCCACTATTGGACTCGAGCCTCCTCCATAATAGGAGGGAAATAGACTTTACTATACCATGCTGATCAATCAGGTTGGTATAGGGTTTTATTGCGTAGGCGCGAATACCTGCGTCTCATGCCGTCCTAGCCGAGGCCGCGGGTGACGAGACCGGGGAATTAGACCGTCACCCGTCGAGAGGCCGACAGCGTGAGGAAAGACTGATGTCCTCCCCGAGGGGGAGGGGACGTCAGTCGATGGGAGGGTACTCCAAATAGGGGGTATTCCGTCGGGCCGCCACTGACGTCAAGTCACCCTGCTCCGGTGGCCGGCCCAACGACGAAGGCGACGTGCATCGTGGGGGGGTTGCGGGTGTGCGTGCTTACGCCCCTCTGTCGCCCTGATGGAGTGGTGCGAGGAACGCGCCAACCGCAACCCAACCCCAAAAAACAAAAAAAAAATATGCGTATTATATCCCTTAATTGTCTTTTACGACTTTACGACATCCACGGGCAAAATAGGGAATGGTGAATCATATTCTTACTCCGTCATCACACGGAAAACCTAATTTAAATATATAAAATTATACCGCAGTTAATAAATATAAAAAGTAGTTACTTTAATTTTAATGTTATTCATTTATATAAATTTGTATATTAATCTACATTATTATTCATAATACGACATTTATTTAACCTTTCAATACGATTTAATCTCAACCGTGTTAGAGATTGACATGTTTGTCTCTGGTGTATATTATCCATTATTCATCAACTTGATACATTCATCTCTCTTGGGACGTATGTTAATGTTATGATGATTAATTAATACTGTCAAGCTACAGCCTGTTTAAATTATTTATTATTGAAGTATTAATAACATGTGTATTTTTTTACATGTTTACTGAAAAATTAGCGAGATAGGATTCGAAATACAGACATTCGCAGAAGAATGGGTGAAATCGACATAGCACAATGTTTGACGAAGCGATAAATACTTTTTCTCTTTTTTTGTGGGTTGGCCATGGTCGGTGCACTCGCCGCCCGGCTCCGTCCGGGGCGACGAAGAGGCTTCGTGCCGCTCCATGACCCACCCGTGGCACGTCGCTCTCGTCGTTGGGCCGACCACCGGTGCAGAGTTGCTTGTCTTCAATGATCAGCCCGAAGGAATACCCCGGTCGCGGGGTACCCTCTCCTCTTGACGTTCCCCCTTGGGGACGTTGGTCGCCGTCGCGCGGTCAGTCTCTCCGCGGGTGACGGACTAAATCCTCGGTCCAATTACCCGCGGCCTCGACTAGGGCGGCATTAGTTTACGAGGGTGGATTGATAAGTTTCCGGCCTGACCAAGAGATGGCGCCACTAGGCCTACCTTGAGGTGGCGTTCTATAGTACCATCCTTAGATAGCTTGTAGCTATAGTTTCAGTCCGATCGCCATGTTAGTTTAGGTTTGAGAGCACGCTGAACAAGACGCCTCTGTGTTTTTCGTAAAAATGGAAAAGCTGGAAATTTGTGCTGTCATCAAATACTTTTATTTGAAGGGGTTAACGCCGAAGGAAATTAAAGAAGAGATGGACTCAACACTGGGGACCTCCTCCCCATCATATTCAACCGTTAAGCAGTGGGTTTCCGAGTTTAAAAAGGGTCGTGTGAGCACCTCTGATGAGCCTCGCTCAGGACGCCCCATTGAGGTCACAACTCCAGATATGATCGAAAAAATCCATCAAATAGTGCTGAAAGACCCCAGATTAAAAGTGCGTGAGATAGCTGAGACCTGTATGATGTCATATGAACGTGTACAAAATATTTTGCACCAACATTTGTATATGGAAAAGCTCTGTGCAAGATGGGTGCCGCGTTTGCTAACAGTCGACCAAAAATTGATTCGAAAGAACATTTCTACCGCCAATTTGGCGTTGTATAAGCGTAATCCAAGCGAATTTTTGCGTCGATTCGTAACCGTTGACGAAACTTGGGTCCACCACTACACTCCTGAAACCAAAGAACAGTCTAAACAGTGGATTGGACCAGGGGAACCAACTCCAAAGAAGGCAAAAACAATTTTTTCGGCGAACAAGGTTATGGCTTCTGTTTTTTGGGATGCAAGAGGTATTATATACATTGATTACCTTGAAAGGGGTAAAACTATCACTGGTCAATACTACACAGACTTATTGCAACGTTTGAGCCACGAAGTGAAAATTAAACGACCTCATCTGGCGAAGAAAAAAATCTTGTTTCATCACGATAACGCACCAGCGCACACGTCAATCGTTGCGATGGCTAAAATCAACGATCTGAAGTTTGAATTGATGCTGCACCCTCCCTACTCTCCAGACCTAGCCCCGAGTGACTATTATCAAATAATAATAATAAAAATAAAAAGCCTTTTATTTCCTGCGCATACAAATTACATTATTATAGGGCATCTAAAATGAATATAAATGTTAATTTTTAATTATAATTAAGTTTTTCACATTCTTGTTTTTTATTTTCTGTTTTGATAAATATGAGAGAAATTAGCTTAGATGTTAATTTTCGAAATTTCTGATAAAGATTACTCATATTTAATTTTTTTTTTCCATTATGGTATACTTAAATTACGATCCATGAATTACATTTATATATTAAAAAATAGTTCATTAAAGAATTATTCTTACGATTAATGAATTGCTAAGATTAAATTATGTTTAATTGTATTGAATTATTATTACGATTAATGAATTGCTAAGATTAAAATATGATTAATTATATTAAATTACAATTATAAAATAATAATAATAAGTAAAACATATTTAATTAAAGTTTTCATGCAGGCATGCAGGAACCCCTCTATGCGAGGGTGAAGGCCTCCTCCAGACTTTTCCATTTGTCTCTATCTTTGGCAATTGCTTTCCAGTTTTTACCTGCAAGTTTTATTACATCATCCTCCCATCGAGTTACTTGCCTCCCTCTCTTTCTAATACCCAGAGGGCCTTGCCAAGACGTCAGTCTAGACGTCCAACGGTCATCAATCATCCTGGCTATATGTCCTGCCCAATGCCATTTCAACTTCTGTGAGAATTTAAGTGCATCAATAACTTTGGTCCTCTCTCGTATAGATTTATGTGGGATTTTTTGTATTTTTCTCACATTTGTAATGCTTCTCTCCATACTTCGTTGGCAGGATATAATTTTGTTTTTCACTCGTACTGTAAATTTCCAGGTTTGACATCCATAGGTGATAGACGGGAGCAAGGAAGTGTCCATAATTTTTTTCTTTAAATTTATAGGCATAGTGCCCTTTAGTATCTCCTTCAAGCTCCAGAATTTTCTCCACGCGCCTGAAATTCTTCTTTCCACTTCTAAATCGTTACTTTGTTTATTGAAGGAAATTTGTTTACCTAGGTATATGTAACTCTCCGCGTATTCCAATGGTTTCTGCTCGAGATATAAGGGGGTTTTGATGCTGTTAGTCATAATCTTTGTTTTGTTTAGATTAATTTCTAAACCCACCTCATAGCTCACAGTTTTCAGTGACTGAATCATAGACTCTATCTCTCTAGCACTTTCGGATAGTAGAATAATGTCGTCCGCGAATCTTAGGTGGCTGATAAATTTACCGTTTATGTTTAGCCCTGTTTTGACCCAATTGAGCTTGCTAATGACCATCTCTAGCACTGCTATAAAAATCCTCGGAGACAAAGGGTCGCCTTGTCTTACACCTCTCTTTATGGATATCGGCGGTCCTAACGTCTCGAGTTTCACTCTACTACTGCAGTTGTTGTACAGATACTTTATGACTTTTATGTACTTGTATTTAACGTGATGTGTGTTTAAAGCTGTCCATATAGAGGAGTGTTTGAGTGTGTCGAAGGCTTTCTGATAATCGATAAACGCCACGTATAATGGTCTCTGGTACTCACTATATTTCTCGATTATTTGCTCAATTACGTGGATATGATCCATCGTAGAAAATCCAGGTCTGAAACCAGCTTGCTCTATTGGTTGATCTTTTTCTATACTCCTACTAAGCCTTTTTTCGATTATTGATGAGAAAAGTTTGTAGAGTGTGGGCAGTAAACTAATAGGTCGATAGTTGCCTATATCCCTTGGGTCGCCTTTTTTGTAGAGCAAGATCATGTTCGACTCAGACCATTGAAGTGGCGTGATACCTGAGTTTAATATGGAGTTAAAGAGAAGTAACAAAGGGCGTGTAAGATAGTTACATCCTTCTTTTATGGCTTCGTTAGTAATTCCATCAGGGCCTGGACATTTCTCAACCTTCGATCTTTTTATTCCTTTTAAAATTTCGAGTTCATCTATAATTTCTACATCTGAGAGATCCTCTTCAGTTTGTTGCATACTGGTGCTATCAACTTCATTCGTATTATTTTGAGTTGGACACTTGTACAATTTTTTGTAGAAATTTGTAGCGATTTTAATAATATCTAATCTGTTATGAGACACTTTACCCACCTCTTTTAGTTCCTTTATCCATATTTTATGAGTATTTAACTCTTTGTATGCTCTTTTAATACTACCAGTGGTACTTACATATTTTTCAATGGTTTTCAATCGATGTCGCGTGTAATCCTCTTTAATTTTCTTACTTATGAGTTTATATAAAGATTTCAGTTCATTTTTTTGTGATTGTGTTTTAGGTTTGATTTCATGTAGTTGTTTTCTGCGTTCCATGAGTTTTCTGGTATAAGCTGATAGTACAGAAGGTTTAGTGGCGTGTTGTTCGGAATCATGTAGGCTCATTTTTATACCTCGGATGATTTTATCGTAGTTAGCCTGTATGGTGAAACCAATTTGAAATTGAAGTTGGTCTTTATATTTTTCTAGAGATAGTTTATATATTGATCTATCGGTATCGTTTTTTAAGGAATTTCTGAAATGATTTCTGTATTTTGTACGGCTTTTCTTTATTTTCCTCAGTTGAAGAGATGCCATTAAAAGTCTATGATCGCTTGGAAAATTAATATTCAAAACTTGTACATTTTGGACATTTTTAACTATATTTGTTAGTATGTAATCAATTTCATTCCTTGTAATTCCATCAGGTGATTTCCACGTCCATCTTTGGTTCATAGGTTTTTTAAAGAACGTGTTCATTATACTCAACTTATTTTCATATGCGAACTCTATCAGACGCTCGCCTCTACCATTTCTTACGCCGTAACCGTAGTTTTTCATTATCAAATGTTCTTCAGGTCTTGGTTGTCCTATCTTCGAGTTAAAATCACCCATGATTATTATATTCGAACCAGAGTTTTTTAAAGCTACGTTAATGGTATTATAGAAGGAATCCACCTCTTCCTCATTTGAAGCCTCAGTAGGTGCATAAACTTGTAGTATATCTAATTGATATCCATTTATATTTAGTTTTAGTAGAGCTACTCGTTCTGACACTCCATCAAAACTCACGATGTTTTTTTTGAGAGCTTTTTTTATTATGAACCCCACCCCATATAATCCACGGGTTTCTCCCGTATAACAAAATATGAAATCGTCATATTCCCGAACTGATGTGCCAAGACGTCGGACCTCTGAAATGCCGATTACGTCATATTCTGTATTTTGCAAGTTCCCCATCAGCTCCATTAAACGGTGACTAGTAGATAGAGTTCTCACATTGTATGTAGCTACATGAAATAAATCATTTCTAGTGGGTTTGTTTTTCACAGGTTTGCCTGGAGGGTTTTGGTCGAGTTCTCCCGCGGTGACCAACCGTAGTGGGAGATGTAGAGTCGGAGGGGCCGTTTTTAATTGTTATTTCATGCAATTCTGCGTAATATTTTCAAGTTGATTTTGAGAGTTGTCGACGCGAATATAGTTAGGCTTTGGTTTTTGTATAATATAGTCTTTCATGTTTGATAATTTATTCTTTTTACTTAATTGTTTTTTCATTTGATTTTCAGAATTGTCTTTTGTATATAAAAATTCTGGTGATTCAGATAAGTTCCTTTTATTTGAGTAGCTATGAAGACCTTGTTGTTCTTTATCATTTATAATAATTAGTTTGTCATATCTGATGTATGCCTTGTGGCCTAGTTCTTGCTCTTTTTTAAGCTGTTCTTGTAGCTCCCTTCGCTTATTCAGGACCTCTAATGGGTAGTCTTCTTTTAAATAATATGGCGTATTTGCCAGAAGTTTTTTATTTTTTAATATATTTATCTTTAAACCCACTGTACTAAAAGTTATTTTTATTGGCCTATTTGTATTCTTCTTTTTTCCAATTCTTTTGACATCCTCTATGTTATAATTATTATACTGTAACTTTAAGTGAACATTTATTAAGTCTATTATAATCTTTTCAAGCTCGTGGTATGATTTTTCTTGTTCTTCTACACCAAATACTATCAAATTCTTACGTCGTAAATATCTATCAAAATTATTTAACTCTGTTGTTTGTTGTTGGATTTTTGTTTCAATGTGGTTTTGTTTCGCTTCTAAGTTCTTAAATTTTTCATTGAAATTATTAATAATAGTTGTTTTTATATCTTCCTTTATTACCAACATCTCCGATTTTGATTCTCTAATTTCCTGCTGCATATTTTCTAATAACTGTTTTATTTCTTCCATATTTTACTTGGTGTATGTGGCGCCCTCTTAACAATACTTTCGATACTAAATATATAGCTTGGTCGCTGACGTTCCAATATCCGTATCGATGCAGTTAAATATTGTCGTTATTTGCCGATAGATGGCAATAAATGATTTGGATATTTCACAATCTTGTCCTAGATGGCGCTAGTGGGGGTGTGTTCCATTAAAGTCACTTCACCGTTTGTATGAATCTTCAGCTGTTTTGTGCCACCCTCACAATGAATGTTTATGAAATTTGTAGGTATCACTTTATACAGATTTTATATTACAGTTTGTTTTCTTTTTTTTTTATTTCACGCATACACAGTACATAGATAGCAATTAGCTATATTGATGAATTTCACTGTTTTCTCATATATAGGTAATAATGTCTATGGGTTTGTTAAAACTAGTGTTTTCACTGATTGTCCGAATGACTTTTTTACACGAATTTCTTTTGATTTACGTTTCTTTGACAGTAAACTGAGTATTGCTTAATTAATTCACTGTTAAAATAACACAGCTTGACACTTTTATATCGAATTAGCTCACTCTTTATATTTTAATTTACGATAAAACCGCGGACTCGATCTTTACCGTGCCGCAGTGGCGCCCTCCTCCGAGTGACTATTATCTGTTTCCTAATCTCAAAAAATGGCTTGGCGGTAAGAGATTTGCGGACAATGAAGAAGTAATCGAAGCTGTAAATGGGTATTTTGAGGAGCTTGACGAATCAGTCTATAGAGATGGCATTACTAGACTAGAACACCGCTATGAGAAATGTATCAGCCTTGGAGGAGATTATGTTGAGAAATAAAAAAAAATAATTCTTAAAAACGTTGTTTTACTTGGTCAGGCCGGAAACTTATCAATCCACCCTCGTAAATGCTTGGGAAACTTCTCGAGTGGCAATCACGTATCGGACGATACATAGACGTAGTAGATCATTCCAGGGCGGTCCAGGACCATGGTATGTAGCATAAGTCCAATAGTGAACGGTAAAAGAAAATTAGCTATTATGTAGTAGAAATAGACACAAATAGTTTTATTTTCAAACTAGCAACCTGCCCTCGCTTTGCTTCGGTTTCAGTCGTCTTATCCGCGTAGTACCTGGTTCCATGGGAATATCGGGATAAAATATAGCCTATGTTACTCCCTGATATTATAGCTTTCCTTTGGTGAAAATTATTTTTAAATCGGTTTGGTGGTTTAAGCGTGAAAGCGTAACAAACAAACAAACTTTCGCATTTATAATATTAGTAAGGATGATAATATGAGATGCCCACAATCTGCCAGTCGACTCACACTATTAACAAGTTTTAGTACATAATTTTATCGTTATAATTATATCGGTATTGCTCACCTTAAATATTGGATTGGGGATTTCGTTGATACTTTTTGATGATACATTGATACTACTACTGATAGAATTATACTTTACAGCTTTTAATATTTCTTTTTTAAAGAGTGTAACAAATATTGTTTTTAAACAAAACTGCTTGTTGTTTATTTATGATTATACTAGCAACCCGCCCTCGCTTCGCTTCGGTTTCAGTCGCTTAAACCCGCGTAGTTCCCGTTCCTGTGGGAATGTTTGAAATCGGTTCGGTGGTTTAAGCGTGAAAGCGTTATAAACAAAGAAACAAACAAACAAACATCCTTACTTTCGCATTAATAATATTAGTATGGATGTAGAATATTAACGTATAAAAGAGATATCTATACTCATATCATAAAGAGGAAAGATTTCTTTCTTTGTTTGTATTGACTAGGTTCCGAAACTACTGGATCGATTTCAAAAATTTTTTCACCAATGGAAAGTTATAATATCAAGGAGTGACATAGGCTATATTTTATCACGGTATTCTTACGGAAAAGGAACTACGCGGGTAAGGCGACTGAAACCGAAGCGAAGCGAGGGCGGTTTGTATATCTGGTAGTAAAATATTATCAAAATCCGTCCAGCCATTTTGAAGATTAACCAATACAGACAGATAGACAGACAAAAATTTTAAAATACCAGTTTTTACGCATAGGTATCATGCAAATAACAATATTGGCATGAAAAAGGCCATAATTTTGACATTACAAACAGGCACTTTAATTATATTTATCTGTGTAGTTATTGTGTAGATTTTTCTCTCTTGCGTTAACGGCACTCAAGAACAAGAGACGACACGAAACTATCCATTAAAAATATAAACTTAAAGAAACTATAAATTGTAACAAAGTTTATTATAAAATATATCTAATATTGCAGTACTTTCAGCTGTTCCGTAGTGAAATCCCAATACACGGCAGCTGCACTTTTTGAAAGTTTGTTTAGAACTAAATTGGTGCACTAAAAGCAAGGGATAAAGTATTACCACAGCTTACAAGGATCGAAAATGGTCTTCTCTAATATTTTGTGCTATAAAATAATTCATGTAATATGTGCTACCTATTTTATCTTAGATTATTTGATTAATTGATGAGCTAATTTGTCCTAAATGTATCTTAGATTTTGTCCCCAATTTCTCTTTTATAAATTACTTATATTTATGTATAAAATTTCTTGTCACGGTGTTTTTTTTATTTATTGCCAACGGTGGCAAACGAGCAAGCAGCACACCTGATGGTAAGTGAAACTGCTGCACATGGACCTTTGCAATACCAGGGGCACAGCAAGGCCGCTGCCTACCGTGAAGGAAATACTCTTCTTAAACCTCGTTTAAAGAAGGACATGTCATAGCGCTCGGGAAACACAGCAGCAGGTAGTTCATTCCAGAGCTTGCACGTACGTGGGAGAAATGATCGCTGGAAACGTACAGTTGAAGACCATAACGTTTCCAGGTGAAATGGATGAACCCTGCTACGATGTCGAGTGGTACGTTGGTAGAATGGTGACGGTGGTACCAAGTCAAACAGTTCCTCGGAGCACTCCCCGTGAAAGAGTCGGTAGAGTACACAGAGTGACCCAAAGTCTCTCCGCTGCTCCAGCGACTCCAATCTGTCCGTAAGATTGGGATCCCCGACGATTCGAACAGCCCGTCTTTGCAGAGAGTCAATTGGGTCTAGCTGATATTTGGGCGCATCTGCCCATAGATGTGAGCAGTACTCCACATGAGGACGAACTTGTGCTTTGTATAGCACAAGACGCTGTCTTGGTGTGAAGTACCGCCTGGCTCTGTTCAGGACGCCCAACTTTTTGCTTGCCAATTTGGCTTTGTCCTCCAAATGACTCCCAAACTGGACTTTGCTCGATATTTTGACGCCGAGAATCCCAATACTCTCAGAAATTGGGAGAGTTACTCCTTGGAACTGTGGCGCCATGACAAACGGGTCCTTCTTTGCAGTGAACGCGCAAACTTGTGTCTTTGTGGGGTTGATCTGGACTAAGTTCCGTTCACCCCATTCCGAGGCCCGCCCCAGAGAGCGCTCGACTTCAGACACAAGTTGAACCCTTCTCTGAGTACTTCCCTGAGTACTCCGAGGGATATTCCGTTGCTCAGTGTACCGCTCATCACCCGTACTGTCATCCGCATAGCAACGCATACTCTCGGTGTTTGTAATTAAACTCCTCCAAAATAGCTCGACCGATTCTCATGAAATTTCGTAGGTCGTAGTCGGTTCTCATAATCGGGTAGATCTGCGAATCGTTCAACATCTATTTTTTATCGTCTTAAATGTTAAGATGATCCACCCCTTAATCGCTTTTTTATTTTTAGGCAAAATTTTTTGTTTTTATTTTTTTATGATACATCATTCAATAATACATACAACCCTACATTGACACCCTTCTACGATCAACCCCTATTTTTCATTCGTTCATTATAAACTTTAATTTTTTTAACACGATTTTTATTCTTATTTGTCATGACTTATCTTTTCATGATTTACAATTGCACCCGGT
Organism: Lymantria dispar; assembly: GCA_032191425.1. NCBI lineage: Eukaryota > Metazoa > Arthropoda > Insecta > Lepidoptera > Erebidae > Lymantria > Lymantria dispar. Next base: position 12,703,863 of record CM063449.1, on the reverse strand, counting down.
AGGTGGCGCTGCTATCAATTTCAAGGAAAATTCCTTTTATTTTATTTGAACAGAACATCGTATTTTGGGTCAGCTAGTATATAGGTATATAAAGCTGTTATTATGAACATAGCCTCTTAATCAAATGTCCAACCTAAATGGATTTTGGATGGAGATTTTGGTATTGCCTTTCGCCTCGCCGTCAACCAGGCGTCAACCTAACGTATGCACGTAACCAAAGCGTATCAGTAGCTCCTGTACGTCAACTCGGCTACGGCTGGGCGACACCGCGCTTACGACTCGCCGACCGACCTGGTTCCCACCAGATCAGTTTGAATCCAAACGTTAAGTGTAGCGCACGGTTATGTCTCGGTTTACAATTCGTGAGATGGCTATCATAGCCATAGCACTTGATGAAGAGGAAAAAGAAAATAGCAAGAAACGTAGAAAAGTTGGAAAGAAAACGAATGGAAGTTGCCTTGCAAATGGCGGCACGTTCAGTCGGCAGGCAAGTCGCGGGAGGGGACAGGAGCAATGGTGGACGAAGAAACGTGAGCTCGGGTACGGAGAGACGTAAGCGCGGGGACGACGACCGTAAGCGCGGGAACTGCAAGTTGACCACGCACCGCATCGCGGTTCGGAGCCTGTTCCGAGGCAAGGCAATCGCCTAACGTAATCACGTTACGATTCCGATTAGTATGCGTTGCAGTATGGAGATTCATACAAACAATACTGAACGGCTCGCGGCGATACGATGACGATTCCTTTCCGAGTTGATATGTGTGCTGTGACCTTAAAGCAACCAACACATTTGAACAGCTTGGCATAGCAAATCAATTTCCCTCTAATAGTAGAGGAGGAAGGTTTCTGTGTGGTGAAAGAGTAAGAATACAATTCACCACTCTCTTATGTTGCCCGTGGATGTCGTAAAAAACGACTAAGGGATATAATCTTAATATATAAAAATTACGTGTCACGTTGTTTGTCCGCGATAGACTCCTAAACTACTTAACCGATTTGAATCAAATTTGCACACCGTGTGCAGTTTGATCCAACTTGAAAGATAGGATAGCTTACATCTTAATTTATAGTCGCAATATTATTTTATTGCAAATTATTTGTCTATTATTTGACATTCACAATTATCTGTTAACTCCAAACGATTTTTGTTTTCCAGATGGCGATATCTGTTGACTGGATAGAGTAATTAATTAATAGATGGCGCTGCTATGTCAAACCTACAAACGTGTCCTATACGATTTTAGCTTGCTTTTTTACATAGATGCCAATTGTAAAAAAATATGACGACCTCCATGACAGATGTTCTCCTACAGTTCCACTTCAATAGTTTAATGAAATGTAATATAAAAAAAACATTAGCCACAACAACGCGTGGCCGGGCCTGCTAGTATACATATAAGATCTGTATAAGAGAAGAAAAACTTGAAATGATACTCTATACCAACATGTCTGACCAGCATGGTATAGTAGGTCAAATTCCTCCCATTGTGGAGGAGGCCCAAGCCCAACAGTGGGATGTATATGGGCTGCGATGAATGAATGAGTATAGGAGGCCTAAGGCCAACAGTGGGACACATATATGCCGAAATCATGAATGACGATAGTTCTTTAAATGAAATTGTATAAAATGTGTTTAGTACCGATTCTTTGGTATAAAGGCCGGCACGACGGGCTACCCTTTCGTAAACTGAGACCAAACCACTATAATGAGAGCGGCAATGACCTATGACACCACATTAATCAAACAGGTTGCTATAAGGTTTCATTTCGAGTATATGTTCCTTCGCAATGATGTTATCTGCTTGTATACTTTAGTCTTATTTTACGATTGTCCATAGGAAAGGAAGGGTTGGTGATACTTCGTATTTTTATTCTATCACCATAAGAAAATACTGCTATTAAATAACATTTTATAAAAACAGTTATAATTTTATGTGTAATTTCATTCATTCATTATAAGACTTCATTCATTAAATGCAAAGTCCGTAATAGTAGTTTTATTTACAACTAGCAATCCGCCCTCGCTTTGCTTCGGTTATAGGTTATAGCCGTTTTATCCGCGCAGTTGCCGTTCCCGTGGGAATACCGGGATAAAATATAGCCTAGTTTACGCCCTGATATTATAGCTTTCCATTGGTGAAAAAATTTTTGAAATCGGTCCAGCCGTTTTGAAGATTACCCAGAACAAACGGACAGACCGACAAACAGACAGACAAAAAAATTTTAATTGCTATTTTAGGCGTAGGTGTCATGCAAATAACCATGTGGGCATGAAAAACACCTATTATTTTGACATTACAAACAGACACTTCAATTTTATTTATTGGTATAGACTAGCCGACCCGGCTAACTTCGTACTGCCATAATTTTTTTCGTAAATATATTTACTAAATAGGGCGGGTTGCTAGTAAATAATAAAATAAGAAATCGTTCAGCACGTGCATATTACTTGATATTACAATAGTAATAACCAAAGAGAAGTTAAAGAACCAAACTGAAGGATAGAAAGTTCTCGTGTGGAGATCACATATCGGACGATGCAGTGTAGGTTGGCTTCCCACTAGGTGGACCAACAACTTGTTAAAAATTGCTGAGCGTCATTGGATACAGGCGGCACAGTATCACACTTTGTAGTAAAACATAAGGGAGGCCTACGTCCAGCAGTTGCTAACGATAGGCTGAATCATGATGATGACGACGGTTAAAGACTAAAGACGGCACTTAATATAGCTTTGAATAATGTCAATAATAATTTATAATTAAGTGAATTTTATAAACGAGCAAGCAGGTACATTAATTATTGCTACATTATTCATTTTATAATATGGCAACTCCTTCAACACTGTCGTGATAAAGCTGTTAGGCACGAATACTAATTCACGCTCACGCAACCATTGATATTATAATAAGGTTATCGCCATTTTAATGACTCATTAGTGAAAAACTATGTAGTTTATATTAATATTATATATAGGTATTTATTTTAATTTTCATTTATTTCTTTTAATTTGTTTGTTAGCCTTAATATCAGAAGAATTTGATGTGAAAATCTTTTTAGACAAATAATTTACTGTAGAGTAAAAGTTTATACCATCAAAAACAAGTCTTGTAAAAAAAAGCCAAGCCTTGGAACTGAGTTCTTCTACCATAAAAATTCGTGAGATCCATATTATACCAAGTCAGTTAACTCATTCAGTCCCTGCTTAAGGGACCTTTCTTCTTAAGTTATTACGTAAATAGCTAACCTAACAACTTCTTATAGTGACTATATCAATATTAAAGTTCTTTTATGTTTTAAATAAACAGAATGACTTGGCAATCGCATGAAAACACACCTCACAAGTAATATTATATTAAATTGTACTAAACATAGTGCGATTCCCGAAACCTCGAAATAAAACCAACCCGTTGACCAGCGTGGTACAAGTATAGTCTGGTCATTTTAGACATTTGAAATAACAAAAATGTCTACAGAGCCAAATTTTTGTGGGAAGCTTGGGTTCACCATCAGAAAGAATACTTCAAAAGTCGGAATTTTTGTTATTTGACCACTATTTTTATGTCTAACTTGACCAGACTAACCCAACAGTGGAACTTATATGGCCTGTAATGATTAATCTTGATATGTCTAAAGTCTTTCATTGTCTAGCAAAAATTTTTGTCGCAACAAAAATGGACTCCTATGTCATCATCAAGTTCTCTTTTCTTGGAGTGATGTTTTCCACTTTTGTCTTGCAAAGATCTCTTACCGACAAGATGAATTGTACAGAATTCAATATTAATGCTAATGGATCTCTCTCTCTCTCTCTCTCTCATTTTTTTTATGTTATTGTGCTTATTTTAATAATAAATGGTTCAAGTTTATATACGTCTAGAGATTATGGTAAGCTAAAAAACTATCTAAACAACCATTCTGTTTGGTCTTTGGTAGCTAAATTCTTAACTATGACTTCAGATTCAAGATTTATTTAACTCGAAGTTTTAGAAATTTTTGTAATATCTTAGAATTATTTCTTATTTATTTCAACGGCAAATTTCGCAGAGAAAATCAGCAATACAAGCATTTTTTTTTTTTTTGGGTGGGCTGCGGTCGGCGCGCTCCTCGCACCACTCCGTCCGGGGCGACAGAGGGGCGTAAGCACGCAACACCCGCAACTCACCCGAACACCACGTCGCCTTCGTCGTTGGGCCGACCACCGGAGCAGGGTTACTTGTCATCAGTGGTCGGCCCGACGGAATACCCTCTACTTGGGTTACCCTCCCATCGACCGACGTCCCCCCCTCGGGGAGGATGTCCGTCTTTCCTCACGCGGTCGGCCTCTCGGCGGGTGACGGACTAATCCCCGGCCACATCACCCGCGGCTTCGAGCTATATAAGCATTACAAGATTTTCTAATTTCTATGGTCTATGTAAATTTCTTAGTCAGTTTTTACGATATCCACGAGCAATTTAAGAGTTAGTAGTATTCGTAACCGCCACCACACAACAATTTTTTTTTAAATTTTATTATGACATAAAATTAATTTGTTTTATTGAAATTGAATGTAATAATGATTTTACTAGAATGTTAATATTTGTGAAAATCTAATTAATTCAAATAAAATACCAATTCAAATATGTTGCATCTCGTAGTAAGCGACGAAATATGTGAGACCTATTTGTGCACCATTGTAAACCGTATTTCATGCAATAAATTTCATTTCATAAAGAAAACATAGAACTAGCTGATAATAAATGCGACAGGACCAAAGTTTCGATTGTCTTCAGTCTACAACCGCGGGCTGGGTCCATCTTCTTGCTGAAAATTAACGTCTGAGTAGTTGCAATTTGATACTGCACTTAGTTCGATGAGCGAGAGAGCTGAAGACCCAAATTTCTGAGGGTATTTATGTGTAGAGGGGGTTTGGTGATGCGTTTAATATCACGGAACCTCAATGCGCGCAATCACTATCCCTTTACTTCTTTACAGTAGACAGCGGTCTAGCTTTGTCTATGAGAAGCAGCATAACCTATAGTCAGGTGTGCTTTTTGCTCATTTGCCATCTGCAGCAATAAAAAAACTGGCGGTTTATGTAATATTAACATTTATTATATTTTGTTACAGTTATCAGCAACGTTGCTGGTGTTCCTTCATCTGTCAATGCATGTGGTTGACGAGGGGCATGCCGTAAACCCAAGTGAGTATATAGTATTTTTGTATCCGTGTGGTAATGGAGTAAGAATACCGTTCACCAATTGTCCCCTGCCCTCGTGGGTGCCGTACAAGATGATTAAGGAATATATGCTGATTTTTTTTTTTTTTTTTGTGGGTGGGCCGCGGTCGGCGCGCCTCCGCACCACTCCGTCCGGGGCGACAGAGGGGCTTGAGCACGCAACTCCCGCGACCCACCCGAAGCCCACGTCGCCTTCGTCGTTGGGCCGACCACTGGAGCAGCGTTAACTTGTCGTCAGTGGTCGGCCCGACGGAATACCCCCTATTGGGGTACCCTCCCATCGACCGACGTCCCCCCCTCGGGGGGACGTCGGTCTTTCCTCACGCGGTCGGCCTCTCGGCGGGTGACGGACTAATCCCCGGTCACGTCACCCGCGGCCTCGGCTAAGGCGGCATAAGGCGCAGATAGTTGCGCCTGCGCCGCCCCAGTCGCCGGCGGCGGACCTCCTCATCGAGGCTGCGCTCCTCACGCAGGCGATCCGCCACCTCCTTCCGCGAGATCACTGTCTCGCAGAAGGCTGAATATATGCTGATAACATCGATGCAAGAGAAGGAAGTCTCGTCATAAAACTCTATACCAACATCTGATCAGCTTGGTATAGTAGGTCTATTTCCCTCTTATAGTGGAGGAGGATTAAGCTCAACAGTGAGACGCATATGGGCTGAGATGGTGTGATGATGATCATGATTTAGAATTTTAATGAGACAGCTGGTAGACGAATCAAATTATTAGCTTTTCTTACTTTACTGATAAGTTATGGCTTGACGAAAAACCACAAGATTATATAAGGTAAAGAAACGACGACATGAAACACGGTTCATTCAAGATTCTATCTATTGTCGCCTTCAGGTGGAACAACTAGCTCCCTAAATGTTCGACTGCAATGACCCAGATGGCGAGTTTTGCCTAGTGGAATGTTAATAGCAAAATACGGTACATATAATCTTTCCTGTGGTGACATAGTAAGAAAACAAATCAACACCCCCTCTCTTATCAGTGGGTGTCGTAAAAGATAATTAAGGGATTAAATATGCTTATAACATCTATGCAAGAGAAGGAAAACTCGAAATGAAATCCTATAGCAATACGTCTGACCAGCATCAAGCATGACGTAGTGAGCCAATTTCTCTCCTATTGTAGAGGAGCCTCGAGCCCAATAGTGGGACGTATATGAGCTGAAATGATGATGATGATGATAATATAATATTAATTTTAATTGAATGTGATTTGGATAGAATCATCATCATCATCACTCTTCTCTTATACCAGTTATGTGGCGTTAACTCAATGTGTAGATACTCTTCTATCACATCTAATTTTTTTTTGTGGTGGGTTACGGTCAGCGTGCCCGCCGCCCGGCTCCGTCCGGGGCGACAGAGGAGCGGCGCGCGGCCTCGTAACCCACCCATAGCACGTCGCCTTCGTCGTTGGGCCGACCACAGGAGCCATGTACCTTGTCTTCAGTGGTTGACCTGATGGAATACCCTCTCCTCTCGACGTCCCTTCCCCGGGACGTTGGTATGTAATTGTTGACCTGACAATATCAGATGGAGTTGGCTTAGATCTATGAAAAATTGTTAGTCTTCTTTTACAATATCCACGAACAATGTAAGAGTATAGTGTTAGTAGCTGCCACCAGACAGCTTATTCGAATTGGCTATTATCGATTAATAGCTGTTGTAAGTTATTGGCTTTGGGCATGTTTGTTCATTGCCCGAGAGACTGTTTTCATGGAACACTCAACTCTAAGGTCGATTATTGTCGTTTTATTTTGTATTACATTTTATAAAATAAACTGTTATATCAAGAAAGTTTTTTGGGGTAGGCTAAGTTCTGGACACACCACGCCCAATAATCTCGGGCGCTGGTTGAACGGCGTGCGGCCTCATAGCATACCGAATCCCCTCCCCAACGGCGTTGGACTGGCCACGGATATTTTTTTGACCTTAGTAGATATTTACTAGCCTGCGCATAAAAGACAAAGCCATGGTCGTGCGTTACGGCAATTTCAAAATCGCTCTGAGTAATATTTTTGAAGTGTGTTTTTTGAAGTGAAAAGAAGTGTATTTTGGCGATGCGCGCGCACACCAACATGAATAACCGACACCCTGAAGTTAGCTAGTCAACATTTTTTACGATGCTCGCGCACATTGTAATGACAAATGTCAACTAGATAATGCGTCATAATAAAAGTTGCAATTAAATTTATTTTTTCTATTATTAGTGTCGTTTTTTTTTTCTATAAACGTAAGATAACGCAAAGTTTAAAATTTTTAGAACAATTTTTAACTTGTTACGTCAAAGAAGTATATCTTACGTGCGTACACAATAGGTACACATACATTTTTTTATTTCAATTTTATAGACCTAATACAATTTTTTTCTATCTGGCTTGTGGATGTCGTAAAAGACGACATAACATCTGTCCAAGAGAAGGAATATTCGAAATGAAACCCTATACCAACGTCTGACCAACAACGAGGTGACGTGGGTACGGGTGGGTTATGGGTACGGGTGGGTTATGGGCCCGCGCGCCGTCCTTTCATCGCCCCGGACGGACTGGACCGCGCGTGCGCTTACCATAGCCCACCCATAAAAAAAAAAAAAATACCAACGTCTGACCAACATGGTATAGTAGGTCAAATTCTCTCCCATTGTGGAGGAGGCCCGAGCCCAACAGTGGGACGTATGTAGTCTGCGATGATGATGATGATGATGAACAACAGAATTTTCAAAATTGGCTTTTTGTTTTTGAGTCTAAAGTTATAAGGAGTTTAGAGTAAATATTTTTAAGTCGTATAGTAACAAATTGATTTTTGTTCGATTCCTGTCATTATAAGCAATTAGCAAGCACATATATATACCTACATACAAAGCAGTGAGTCGTACTTAGCAAAATGTAGACATTTACAATTCATTATTGAAGCTCTTTCATTTAATAACCAACATCATCATCATAATGCTCTTTCATTTAATAACTGGACTGTTAAATTATTTTTAAATTCATGATATTATCTATAAAGTGGTAGGACCACACTGTTGACAGTTGTCTGCGTACAGCCGCGGGCCGGTCCGTCCGGGATAGTACCACACTCTCGCAGAAAATCGATGTTCGAGTAGTAGCAATTTGTTACTTCATTCGGTGAGCGAGAAAGCCGCAAGCCAACTTTCTGATGGTGTATGCTGGCTTATTTGGTGGGTTTTAGTGATGGCTTTAGTATCACCGAACCTCATTGCAGGCATTCACATTCCTTCTTCGCGGTAGGCAGCGGCCTTGCAAAGGTCCATGAATAGCAGCAACACTTACCATCAGATGTACTGTTTGCTCGTTTGCCACCGTTTGCAATAAAAAATATATGTTGATTAGATAGATATCGTCGTAGATTCGATTCCAATGCGGGACAGTACTTTATGCAATCTACAAATAGTTGTTCTGAGTCTGGATATAATTTGTGTCCATTAAATTATGTTTTTGTAATACGAAGATTATTTCCATTGTGCAGGATGTTCTTTTTTCTAAAAAAAAATGAGATCTTTATAAAAATAATAATATAATAATAAAACTATTTTTACGGATTTTATCGCACTATCACGAGCACAATCACGGACGCTGAAAAGTTGAAAAATAACTTTATAATGTGTAATACTTGAATAAACATCAGAACCATACCCCTTCTTTCAACCATAACCCTTCTTTAAACCCTTCTTCTTTAACCCTTCTTCAACCATAACCCTTCTTTAAAATTCGTAGTAATCAGCTAATAACTCGTATTCTATCAAAGCAAACTATACTGATTTTATAATAACTATATGAAGTATCTCAATAGTCTAATTATTAAATCGTAGTATCAACGTAAACGACTTTGAAACAAAAGTCCTAAGCCGACTTTAATTTAATTAGTTTCACATTATTGTTAAAGTTTCTAATTAATTTTATGATCCAAAATGTATTATTTATTCGTAAATTTCCTGTTATTAAAACAATTTGAGTTAATGCTACAAATTATAAAATCTTTCTGTATACATTCATCCATGTATCAGTTAATTGACCACTGGTCATGGGCTTCCTCAATATAACCTGCGTAATGCTGTGTCCATTATATGTGCTAATAATGAGTCCTAATAGACGAACGAAAGCGGTAACTCTTTGACCTCAAATGGCAAAAGAAGACCAAGATTGCCGAACTCATTTTAATATTTTAACGATCACCAGCTGATCAGTGGTCGCAAATACGGCTTTCGTCATGGCCCGTCGGCGGTATTTGAGTTCCTTATTCGCTGCTGTGCAGACGACTTGGAAAGCAAGGGTTCGTAGGCATCTTCAGGGATTCAAATCTCACGGACAGGTTGAAGTTACTGAAGTGGCGGCGAGACTTTATGTACAGACTCTTTTATGGGGAGTGCTTTGAGGAATGTTTGACTTGGTAGGTACCACCGTCATCCTTTCACCGACGTACCACTTGACACGGTAGCGGGGTTCATTAATTTCATCTGGAAATGTTACAGTCTTCAACTGTATATTTTCCTTTCTACGTACATATAGGATCTGGCAAGAGCTACCCGCTGTTGTTTCCCGAACTCTATAACATGCCCTTTTTAAACGAGGTTGAAGAAGAGCACTTTTTTCACTGTAGGCGGCGACCTATCTGTGCTGGTGATATTGCAGAGGTCCATGTGCCTTATTATCATTAACTATCAGCTGCTTGCTTATTATTGATATAATGTATAAATAAAAATTGGAATCAAACAGCTCAAAATAAAAAGAAACTGCTAGTACAGCAAATTGGAGCAGCTCTCTGTTATACAATACCTTTATTTATAAACTTTTGAAATAATAATTACGAAAGGCTCAATATTAAAGGTGAGCAGTGTGATGTATATGAGCTGAAAATAAACTCATTTGCAAAAAAAACGGGCGGTTTTGATTTTCATTCATATTTAAAAAGATACAATACCAAAAAGGTTTCAATCGTTTGTACACGTTACTGGCCGGTTTTAAAAATGCTGTGGTATTTAAAAAAGTACGTTCTAAATTGAATTTTTCATTTGATGTTCATTTTTACAGAAAACCCCTTTTTATCCTACATTTTTGGCGCGAAGTTCCAGAAGTTAACATCGACTTTCATAACTTTTATTCAATTTTTATCGATTAATTTCATATCCTTGACTGTCAAAGCTTTATTTAATGCTGTTTGGCTGTATCAAAAATGGTAGATAAAGTGGTAAAAGCTACCAAAATTATCGCGCTGCTTGAAGAGGGTTGCAGCCAATGTTTCGTGGCTAGGAGGCTAAATGTTAGTCGCTCGACAGTCCAAAGGACCTGGCAGCGATATCAGGAGACTGTTTCCGTCGAGAGAAGGCCTGGTTCTGGAAGAAAACCATGTACCCAACCACGGGATGATCGTTTTCTTGTGAGTCGCGCATTGAGAAATCGCAAATCTTCGTATGTGGATCTTAAGAACAACCTCCAAGAAGTAAGAAATGTGCATATTAGTCTATGGACGGTCAGGAGGAGGCTTCTCGCTGCCAATATACGCAGTCACCGCCCGGCCCGCGGCCCCAAATTACTCCGTGAGCACAGAGTTCACAGGCTTAGGTTCGCTAGAAATTGTGAATCATGGACTCAAGACGATTGGAATAGGGTTTTGTTCTCTGATGAAGCCAGGATATCTCTGTTCGGTGAAGATCGACGTCGACGAGTGCTAAGAAGACAAGGAGAACGCTTTGCAGAGGCATGTTTCGAAGAAATCACACCTTATGGTGGGGGCTCTGTTATGTTTTGGGCAGGAATAAATTCAATGGATCGTACAGAGTTAGTCTTCATTGAAAACGGCTCACTGACTGGGCATCGATACATAACGGAAGTTCTAATTTCTCATGCACAACCCGCATTGGCCGCTCTAGGTGAAGACTCGATTTTTATGGACGACAATGCTCGCGCCCACCGATCCCGCGATGTTAATGCGTATGTGCAAGAGGTCGGCATTCGTCGTTTGGATTGGCCAGCTCGAAGTCCCGACCTCAATCCCATAGAGCATGTCTGGGACGTTATGAAACGGCGTGTGAGATCAGTACACCCGGCTCCGCAGACCATCAGAGAGCTGAAGAATGTGATTACTGCGGAGTGGGAACGTATTCCGCAAGCAAGTATCCGGGATATACTCGCTAGCATGCCCAGACGAATTCAAGCTGTGATTTTAGCTAGAGGGGGTCACACTCGATACTAAACATTTATCTGCTTTTACTTTATTAAAGAAAAACAAACAAAAAAACTTTTTTATTTTTACTTCATGAGCATATGCACTACTAGCGAATATACACTACTAGCGAGGTTTAGCATTATTTCCCATAAATTGTATCTAAATTTTATGAAATACTGATGAAAACGATTATTTTCTTATTAATTTAGCAAATTGTGTGGATAAAACTACCTATAATTATCAAACAAAGAAATATTAACATTTGAAATGGTTCATTGCTTAGGTGCCCGTTTTTTTTGCAAATGAGTGTATAACAATGGTCATAATAAGAGTATTCATTTATCATTCATTCATTTCACCTCAAATATGTCACTTGCTATACAATGCTGGTTTGACAGGTTGGTATAAGGTTTTATATCTAGTTTTCCTTGCATAGATGTTATATGCGTATTATGTCCCTTAGTCGTCTTTTACGACAACCACGCGCAAGATAAGGAGTGGTTTTTTTTTTTTTTTTTTTTTTTTTTTTTTTTTTGGGTGGGCTATGGTAAGCGCACGCGCGGTCCTGTCCGTCCGGGGCGATGAAAGGACGGCGCGTGGGCCCATAACCCACCCGTACCCACGTCACCTCGTTGTTGGGCCGACCACCGGAGCAGATGTCACTTGTCGTCAGCGGTCGGCCCGACGGAATACCCTTTCGGGTAACCTCACCTCTCGACCTGGGACGTCGGTCGCCGTCGCGCGGTTAGCCTCTCTGCGGGTGATGGACAATTCCCCGGTCCGATCACCCGCGGCCTCGGCTAGGGCGGCATTAGGCGCAGATACTCGCGCCTGCGCCGCCCGAGTCGCCGGCGGCGGAACGTGTCGCCGAATAGAAGCTCTACTCGCACACGATCCGCCGCCTCCTTCCGTGAGATAACGGCCTCACAGAAGGCGGCGACCGCGTCCCAGTTCCTGACGCTGACGAGCATCTCCCTGGCGATGGTCGGCAGCGCCAGGTCGGCACCGATAATTGCGACGAGTTCACGGCGATCCTCCTCCCATGCAGCACACTCCTCGAGCGTGTGCTGCGCCGTGTCCTCGTCGCAACTGCAGTGGTGGCAGGACGGTGTGCTCTCCCTCCTGACAATCTTGTGCAGGTACTTCCCGAAGCAACCGTGCCCCGTCAGCACCTGCACCAGTCGGAAGGAAAGCACCCCGTGCGTCCGCTCCAACCACTCCATCAGCACCGGCCGGAGGGCCTCGACGGTCCTAAGATAAGGAGTGGTGAATAGGATTCTTACTCCGACACTACACAGAAAACGAATATAATTTTATAATTTTATAATTTTAAGACAACACCATGCACTAAGGAAATAATCCTTGTATTGCTGAGAACTTAACAAACATATAATTAACGGACACAAATTACATCCAGACTCACAACAACAAGTTGTGGATCACACAAAGTTGTCCCGCGTGGGATTCGAACCCTCGACACTGGCGTTATAAGTCGCTATCTTAACCATTACGCCATCTGTGCGGCAATATTACATAAAAGTACTGGACAAATCGAGTTTTAATTTTATAATTATACCGATTCAGGCTTTTCTGTAAATAGGAAATCAGTCAATTATTTCATATACGATTAGAAAGCTACTAACTTATTTTATCACCTTTCACCATCCACTCCTGAATCTAGTCCTTCCTCCCTTATAAATTGCCACAATTCTTGGCCGTTCTTTGATGAAATTATAGCCACAATTGAAACATTTGGCAAATAGGTTAGTTATCACAGTAAATTTTAATACATTTCCCTGAAGACTGCTACTGCGCTGCCCATTTTTTTAGGGCATCTTTAGTCGATTTTCATCATTACCATGGACAAGAGGTGATGACAATTTTATTCTTATCCCGCAGTCACACGAAGGAAACTTATTATTTATATTTAAAATAAGTATTTCGCAGCATTTTACATTAACAATGTAACCATTATATTATAGATATATTTTAGCTATAAAAACTATCACAGCCATCGCAATGAGTACGCCAAGTACGTAATCTAACTTTATAGATATCATAAGTGTATATCCTTAAATCACTCTATGAGCTATAAAATTATAGGTGATTACAATATCATCATCTTGGCCTATATAAGTCCCACCATTGGGCTCACCACAAACACACCCCCACAATGGAAAGGGAACGCCCTATTCCACCAAAAAGGAATATGACATGCAGATAACATCACTGCAAAAGAAAGAAAACATAAAACACAACTTTGTGCCAATCTGGCTGACCAGCGTGGTATGGTCAATTTGTCAAGATTATAATCTCTTAGTCATCTTTTACGACACCCGCGAGTAAGAGAAGGGGTAGTGAATTGTATTCTTACACCGTCATCACATAAAAAACAGTGAGACGTAATTGAGTTTAAATGATGAATTATTAATGAAAATCATGACGAATAGAATGCACTGGCCAATCTATACCAATAAATAAAATTGGAGTGTCTGTTTGTAATGTCAAAATAATAGGCTTTTTTCATGCTCACACGGTTATTTGCACGACACCTATGCCTAAATTACAGATTAAAAAATTTTTGTCTGTCTGTCTGTCTGTTTGTTCCGGGTAATTTTCAAAACAGCTTAAGCGATTTCAAAAATTCTTTCACCAATGGAAAGCTATAATATCAGGGCGTAAACTAGGCTATATTTTATCCTGGTATTCCCACGGGAACGGGAACTACGCGGGTAAAACGACTAAAACCGAAGCGAAGCGAGGGCCGGTTGCTAGTCATACTTAAAATTAAAAAAAAAAACGAGCAATTTTATTCGAAATTTCCCATATTGTGACCAATTAAACTGTGTCATTATGCCTTACTTTCCCATGGAATTCGTAATAATCGATTAGTGGAACGTGAAAATGCGCAGTAGCACTCTTTTTACCAACATATAACACTAATTGAAATCGCCAATTCCCCAGTCAAGACTGGCGATTATAGCATCATTCCAATTCGTAGCCCAGGTCTAATAGTAGACAGCAATAAACTAAACTGTGGAACAAGCAATAGCTTTTAAATGATAGAAACTATATAAAATATTCTGCACAAAAATAAATCCTAAAAAGAAAAGATTGTACTATAATAGAAAGGAAAAATAAAGCAACATAAGGTGTACACTCGACCGATATAGGCGTATGATGGCCGGCCCATGCTGAATAATACATGAAGATACAAGTATATCAAGACAGACAACCTTGTGGCCAATAAACAACAAAGTACTAAAAGTTTGACGAGAATAATGTTTATTTGTTTATCATAACTTCGGAGATTGTTGCGGTGGAAAAATTTGATTGTTATTGATAACGTTGAATAACATTAATAATAACTATTAGAATATTGAAATTAGAAACTTTGGTGTTAGTAAATTTGCGATAATTCTATTTAAATATAATTTTCAGTCCACTTATATTCCAATACTAGTAACCCGCCCTCGCTTCGCTTCGGTTTCAGTCTTTCCTGCGTAGTTCCCGTTCCCGTGGGCATACCGGGATAAAATATAGCCTGGTTTACTCCCTGATATTATAGCTTTCCATTGGTGAAAGAATTTTTGAAATCGGTCCAGCCGTTTTGAAGATTATCCGGAACAAACAGACAGACAGACAAAAAAAATATAATGTGTATTTTAGACATATGTATAGTGCAAATATATATAATAACTAGCAACTCGGCCTCGCTTCGCTTCGGTTATAGTCGTTTTACCCGCGTAGTTCCCGTTCCCGGGGGAATACCGAGATAAAATATAGCCTAGTTTACGCCCTGATATTATAGCTTTCCATTGGTGAAAAAATTTTTGAAATCGGTTCAGCCGTTTTGAAGATTACCCGGAAAAAACAGACACAAAAAATTTTTAAACGTTATTTTAGGCATAGGTGTCGTGCAAATAACCATGTGAGCATGAAAAAAGCCTATTATTTTGACATTACAAACAGACACTCCAATTTTATTTATTGGTATAGATAAACCGTGTGAGCATGAAAAAAGCCTATTATTTTGATATTACAAACAGACACTCCAATTTTATTTATTGGTATAGATTGACTACGGCTCTTTTCCTAATAAAGTAGTCTAATATAGTAAGTTAGCCAAACGAAATCGTTATAGTGAGTATAAGCTCTATAGAAACGTTGCTTGAAAAAGGATTAAATTATTTAAAAACAAGCTTATCTGCATCGAGATAGTGAGGTTTTAATTACTTGGTCTCTTAAACTTCCTAGATGTTTTAAGCGTTGGTTTGTAAGCTCAGTAATTAATCAGACCACAAAATAATGGTATTGTTATGCGCTCAATTTATTATCGCTATAAAGTATCTCTCAAGTAATTCTGTTTTCCTTTGTGGTTGAATTACAAAAGGGTTAGGATTATGTTCTTTAACATGATGCCCTTTCTCTTATTTAATGCAATTTTTTTTCTGGCAAATGTAAATATCCATTATGGCTTAAGAATATAATGTCCACACTTTTGCTTTTCCTTTGCGCTAGTAAAACACGGTTAAATGTTACTAGTAGCAGTATTTAATGATCTTAGGAAGGAATAATGTGAAGCCAAGTAGGTCCCAAATCTTACTCAAAGGCTCTACAGCCATGTATTCTTCTTACATAGGTATCAAAAAGAAGTGGTGCTGACCCGACTGAATTTGTAACAGAGTCAATAATTCAATAATCATAGGCAAAATCTTTATTTTTTTTATAATACCTAGTATAAATCATACTTATTCCATAAACTTGGATTCCAAATTTATCTTATTCATTAAATAGGTATAATATTTATAAAAATGTCAGCTTGCCAACATCTAGTTTATAAGTGTTCAACAAAATTTTAATAGGATAAGTGAGGTAATTAATAGTTTAATCAAATTATTTACGTATGAAACCTATTTACAACTAAAATAATTAGTAAGTATTTGCAAAATACCTTTTAATCTGCATAAATCCCCTTTAAAACGTAACCCTTGTGTAAATGGCATATAAAATCTGGATAAAATTTGCCGGTATTAATAACTTGCTAATGGTTTGGCGCGGTGTCGCGTGATAACCATTTAGGTAAAAGCGTGTGGCACTTCACCTAATGAGTCTTCAATTCCGATTAAAATAATTTTTATTACGTTATTAAAGAGTATTTTACAATAATAATTATATGAAACTGTCCGTGGTGCCTTTTGCATTATATATTAATTAGAAAAACATATTTACATCTATTAAGGCCATTTTACCACCAAAAATGCTTATATTTTGTGATCTTATACCAATTTCATTCACCTTATATTCTTGTTAATTTCAGAAGCCCTTTTCTATGGTTCATCAAATAATGAAATCTAAGCTACCTAATACTATTTTGGCGTGTTCGTTACTCCTGTTCTTCTACATATATTCATGTTCTGGATTTTATGGCATGTAGAATCAAAGGCAGCTTTTTCATCACACACCGCTATTATTTAATATATTTTCAGATACTAAATAACATTGCATTGTGCAAATAACTGTTTAAATTCCTTGGCTGAACGTCTGGTAGAAATTTAATGTACCTAACTGAAGCGTATGTTTTAGGTAGGTCTATTTCGCGAATCGTATTTGTAGGTAATTGACTATACTGTTGCCTTATTCTTCAACTATCCCTAAAAGTCATTGTAGACATAGATCTTTTGTATTTTCGTATGTGTAGTCTAGGACTTTTAGGCTTTTAGAGGTAGATTAGGCGTCTAGGCTTTTCCTTCGGCAAATATGTACTTTATATGATATTTTACGTACTAATGCGTGATGCGGCGATGTACACTCAATCATCTCTACGTTATGTAGGCACGAAAGATGTGTCAAAAAAATCTGACATCGCCTCGATTAGATATCTCATTTGGTATTCTTACACGCTGCCAAATCTATTAATAATTACACTTTCTATATTTTATTTTCTTAGAAATTGCAATGTCTCATCGGATCTTGAGAGCTTTCTTTTTTTTCAGCGCTTATCTTCTGATTAAGTTTACATATTTGAATATTTTATGTGTGAAATAGGCTAAACGTAAAATTATCGTAGCTAAATGGATAGCAGGTATTTCTAGTACAATCCATTACAGCGTTAATAGACGCAATCATAATCATATATGCCTTCTGCAGAAATATCCATCAATAATATAACTGTGTATATCTATTAGGAATTTGTCTAACAAATTGTCATTTCTTATGATAAATATTATATTTCAATACTAATATATAGGCGGTTTAAATAATGTATGCAAAAAGATATTGCAAATACAACGTATGCTCAAGTTTCAATAATAGCAATCTAGTTGTCTTTTTTATTAAAGCATTTGTGCGAATATGATTACATTTTGATAATGAATAACGCTTATAATATGATCTTATAAGTGTTTATATGTATTGTAATGTATACACATATTTTAGGATAAGCCCTATTGTTTACTCCTTTTATTAAAGTTAACCTAGCTTTCGAGCACATAAATAAATCTTTTACGGATCAGCGAATCTCCAAACTTCGTTCATCGAAGCCGTTACGCTCAGTTTGGCAAAAACGTGATCAAAATATTTTTTGGAATAGTAGCATGTTAACTGGCACGATTTCCTTAATCTGTGAATGGAACAGTTGATTAGATTACTGAGATCAAGGCAAACTGAATAACTATGAAACTATATTGTAATAGTTTTGTTATAGCTATGTAGTGTTATTTATTTAATAACGGAATTATTCCATATAATGTGATCACACTAGTGGTCTAAGTGGTGAGCTTGGATGCCGAATGCTGTAGGCTTGATCTCCATTGAGTGCATCCACTATTTGCAAATATTAGTTCTAAAATTAGATAGTACTACTACTTAGATAGTATTGTTAATTAGTTATAAGTTTGAAAAGACCGTGAGATTAAAGATATATTCCTTAATGCGAGGTACTACACAAACATCCTATGAAAATAAAAAAGTCGTACAAAAGAGCCGCATGAACGTTATGTTTCTTTTTTATGGTCCACTTTTGAGAATTGACTTATTTTATAATAGCAGGCAAATGTACTTATTAGACCACACTAGTCTGATGAGTTATTTTATTCCTGATGGTGGCAAACGAGCAATCGGCATACCTGATGGTAAGCGATTTGATGAGTAATTGCAATACCGGGGGCACAATTAGGTCACTGCCTACCGTGAAGAAAGTGCCTTAGACCTCGTCCTTTAAGGAAGCTAGGAAAATACAGGCGCAAGTAGTTTATTCCAGATCCTGTACGTACATGATTTAAATGATCAATGAAAAATCTACAATTGAAGAGCATAACGTTTCCAGGTGAAATGGTTTAACCCTGCTACAGTGTCAAGTGATGCATTGATAAATCGCTGACCATACTTTCAAGTCAAACAGTTCCTCAGAGCCCATGAAAGACCCAATAGAGTACAGAGTGATCCAAAGTCTCACCGCCACTGCAGCGGCTTCAATCTGTCGTCCCTTCTTTCCTAGCTGATGCCGCATGTGGACGAACCCGATGCCGATAGCTGTACGTGAAGCTGGTCCGGTCAAAGGCTCTGTATGGCGCACCTCCATGGGCGGCGTCCCTGACCGTCCATCTGAGATCTCTCTTGTAGCTCTCCCAGAGGGTCATGATGGTCATACGCGGATACTATTCGGTGGCGACGAAGGCAGCATGCCAATTGGCCGGGACTCCCTGGTGGGACCTAGACGCAGAGACGCTCGCTGGACTCTACCGGCGAGTGTAGGCGCACAACGCGGACAGGGGGCGGGAGACCTGTCTATGGATGGCGGACCAATCCCCTATCCATCCTCCTCCACTACCAAAGTTTTTAAGAAAATGCATTTCTAAGCCTGTGAACGAAACGGATACTTTACAAATAACTCGCAGAGAATAAATTCAATAAGGAAGCTAGAGTATCGCTTATAAATCCTAGTCAATAAACCGTAAAATGCATCAGCTCATGAATTACGCAAGCTGTTTATTTTGTTATTATATCTTCCAATGGCTTACCAACAAGAGATTTATTTTTAAAATATATGTCATTTTCGATAAAGCGAATAGGCAGCGAGTGGCTGTATGATAAATGACTCTGTGTGTTCGACGGTATTCATGTCATGTTAAGCTTAAATTTTTAAAATATACAGAACATTTGATAGTTATTTATACAGAGTTAGATTTTCATAAAAAGTTCGTTTTAAATCTATAATTGTTTATTCTCATATAAATTTTACGGTATCTAATGATTTTTATGTTTCCCCGAATATTACACTTTCTAATTAATATAAATGCGAATGTATGTTTACTTATTACGTTTTTACGCTAACCCTAATGGGTTTTAACCTATTTTAATAATTCATTCATCAATGGAAAGCTACATTATTAGCAAATAACAGGTTATATTTTATCCCCATATTCCAACGGGAACTAGGGACTTCGAGATTTTGTCCCTTTAATTTAAAATAAAATTATTTTTACTGTTCTTATCGCGTAAGTATTTGATTTTTAATTTGCCTACGTTTCGAAGAGTTTTCAGTGTTCATAGTCATCAAGTTTTACAGTATATCTTGCAGCAACTTATACCATATTGCTTACTATCCTAAGCTTGCCATTAATGACATGCTTAAGATGGCGTTTTAAACGCTGTAAATATAAGTAGATTTAAAATGAAAATTATGGGATAAAATCAGTCTTGTGAGGGCCACTGCGGCTTGTTCTGTTAGAGACGAAAAAACTTGCGCGAGAAATAATACATAAGTGTATACTATATATACAAGTTTATATACTATCTCTAATCTACACATCTATCCATCAATCCATCGAGGTCTACTGTTTTACGTACAATAGCGGATAATGTCATTATCACCACATTTGCCAAGCGAGTAGACAATCACAGTTGCTGTTATAAATTTTTCTGGAGTACCATTTACTATTGTTCGGTGACCTTTCAGGATCTTACAGGTAAATAATAAGTGAATGAGATGTGTTTATGACTTAGAAGAATATAATAATGGCGAAGAATATAATAAGAATATGAATCATCACTATCATTATCAACCTGCTCTTATCCCAATTATTTGGGATATGTAGAGAACACATCTTCTGTTATACATATTACAAATAATTTGGCTGAAAGCCTACTTGAAATTAACGCGGGAATATAATTGTTAATCATATGGCATTTCTGTATGGTAACGGAGTAAAAATAAAGTTCACCACCTGTCTTTCCCGTGGGTGTCATACAAGATGACTAAGTGATATAATACGCAGATAAGATCACTGCAAGAGAAGTCAAACTGAGCATTAAACCATACCACCTCACGTGATCATCTCGATGACGACTTATATAAATTTTCTTCCCATCCAATACTGCCAATAGAAATTTTCACTTGATTAATTTGTAGATCGCAAAAAGTATTTGGCATGTTAAGTCGATCTCTTAACCATTAATCTTTAGAGTCACTGTTGAAACAAAAACTAAGTAAAATATGTTACTACTGACAAAACAATTACATTCAGAATGAATGCACAGATTCGTATAAATTAAAAACAAGGGGTGTTATTAACATAGCCTGCTTTTTAGTCGGATTTTAATATAATAAAGGGTTGATGTGAGTGTTTTTTTTTGTGCCTAGTTACACAGACCGCAACAGATAAGGCAGTTATAAATAATGATGTAAGTATAAAATATATACAAAACATTATTATCAAGCCCCATGTCACTGTCGTGTTGCTCGTATAAACTACAATAAAAAGAACATGAACTGAAAACGTAGAGGATTATATTTCAACTACAAAAGAGTTATGTTACAAGGGCATTCATATTTAATTTGGGGGTGCGGAGGCACTTTCACTTATTACTTGCGCCTACAGGATTTCGGAGTCGTTATTTCAGTGAAATACTTCGCTTTCTTTTTTGTTGAAGGATTTTTTTTCTGGGTATTATAGGAACGTGGTAGAAACATTTTTAAATTTGCAAGGGATAAAGTACTGGTATAATGCTTTTAGGATGGGTGAAATATAAATATATCTTCATCATCATCATCACAGCTTATATACATCCCACTACTGGGCTCGAGTCTCCTCCGTAGTAGGAGGGAATTTGACTTACTGTACCACGCTGGTCAGGCGTGTTGGTATAACGTTTTATTACGAGTTTTCCTTCTCTTGCATAGTTGTTACATGCACAAGATATCCCGTAGTCGTCCCGTTTACGACACCCACGGGCGAGCCGGGTTGGGAAATTGCATTCTTACTCCATCAGCACACGGAATAATGTATCTTAATTACTATAAAATATATAGATATCACGTTTTTTTTATATTTTGTGCTATCCTTTGCCCATGCTTAAATCTAAGTAATCTGATATTTGAAGCTAAATAATAAAAAAACTGGAGAAAGGTTCTCGAGTGGCGACCACGTATCGGACGACGCAGTGTAGGACAAACTAGGTGGACCGATGACCTGGTGAAAGTTGCTGGGCGTCGTTGGACGCAAGCGGCACAGGACCGCATATTGTGGCGTAACATGAGGGAGATCTGCGTCCAGAAGTGGACGGTGATAGGTTGAAATCATGATAATGAATAAAAAATTATAAGTAATAAGTTTGATTGTTATTAAAAATATCAATCAATGTAAAAAAGACCTATAACAATTGAATTGCTTGCAGGTTCTATTAATTTGTTGTAGTCGTATGCTCGTTTGCATGTCAGGTATTGTTTTAACAACCAGTCTTAGAATAATAACGTATAGAAGGATAGCGTCAGTACTTCGAAGGATCGAAATTTGAATCTAAAAACACCAATGGCGCGCAGACGATTACACACGTACACACGCACACCACTATACAAATTATGAAATCAAATTTTGTTTTTATTAACATAAATCGTCGAAATACTTTTAAAAGTGACGTTAAAAACCTTTTTAAGTTTTACAAATGTGTTATGACACCATTTGAATGCACAAACCGTCATAATTACCTATTTATTTTTTAAGAGTTGCATACGTACGTGCAGTACAATGACTTGTACATTACGGAACGGTTCCGGCGTAAGCTCCATGAGGCTCCAATTGAAATGCTTCATTTTTGTGCCCGAACTTACCTTCTATATGTTATTATTCTAAGCACCCAGTATTGCAAAATTAATTGATTCGGTAGATCAAGAGTGATAATTATTCACATCTATTTCAAAGTACTTCTTAACCACTATCGATACCGGTGGGTCTATCAGAAGTGGGTCACATTTTTAAAAAGTTTTTATTGTCCATATTATATACTAGCAACCCGCCCTCACTTCGCTTCGATTTAAGTCGTCTTTCCTGCGTAGTACCCGTTCCTGTGGGAATACCGAGATAAAATATAGTTTATGTTACTCCCTGATATTATAGCTTTCCATTGGTGAAAGAATTTTTGAAATCGGTCCAGCCGTTTTGAAGATTACCCGGAACAAACAGACATACAGACAGCCAGACAAAAAATATAAAGTGTATTTTAGGCAGATGTATAGTGCAAATAAACGTGTGAGCATAAAAAAAGCCCATTATTTTGACATTACAAACAGACACTCCAATTTTATTTATTGGTATAGATTTTGAAATATAATAATAACAGAGGTTCTTCTGTTCAAATCTAAAAAAAATAGTAAAAGGAATTCTCTTTGAAATCGACCTCAGCGCCACCTGCCGGTTCCAATTATTAATCTAAACTATTATCATGACCATCGGAACAACCACAAAAAAAAATCTCATCAAAATCGGTCTAGCCGTACACACGATCAGAAGATCTTTATATATATATATATTTCTTGTGTACGTGTGTAGGTCATTGAACTCCTCCTAAACGGTTGGACCGATGTTGATGAAATTTTGTGTGTAAGTTCAAGAGGATTCGAGAATTGTTTAGATTTGCAATTGGACCCGGTAGGTGGCGCTGCTGTCGATTTCAAGGAGAATTCCTTTTGTTTTATTTGAACAGAATAACGTCTGTTGGGTCAGCTAGTTTATATATATAAAGCTTCTATGAATTCTTCAATTCGTGTCACGCCATGAAAGTAAGGTATGGTAATAATATGATTACAAGCATTGCAGAACTCATGACCGGCTGAAAATTAATTCAACGAGATTCATAATTATATCTTTTCATTTCTTTCGATGGATTCGATTCGATTTCGATTCTTTCGATGGATGACTTCAATAAATGTCACTTTGTTATAAGATAAAAAAAAATATTTCCTGCCACATAAAAGATGAAATACGAAAATAATCACCCTATCATCATCATCTTAGGCTATATAAATTTTGGGTTCAAGTCTCTTCCATAATGGTAAGGAAATTGACCTCTTTTGGTTCAAACCTATTATAGAACTCCTCTTCTGTGCTGGTCTTCTGACCAACACTTCTGTGTTGTCATAGGGTTTCATGTCATATGCTATTGGTATTTTTTACGAAATCCACGAAAAGGAGAAGGGATGAATGGTATGCTAACTAGATCACCTCACGCCAAAAAAAAAAACTATCGAAATAAATATTAAGCATAGAAATTTACATTACTATTACGTAACCAAATAATTTGTTTATTTGTTTGAACGAGATAATCTCAGTAGCTACCAATTAGATTAAAAAAAACTTACTATATCGTTCAGATAAATTGTTTATCGAGAAAGGTTATAAGGCTATATATAAATAACGTTATGATAAATACACGCGGATCAGTGGATTCAAATGTTATCAAATTAAAAGAGTAAATAACTCGAAAAAAGCGTTCAGCATTGCCGTTGTTAAAACAACTGTTTTGATAACAAATTTTGTCATTGGTGTATTATAGATGTTACTAGCAACCCGCCCTCGCTTCGCTTCGGTTTTAGTCGTTTTACCCGCGTAGTTCCTGTTCCCGTGAGAATACCGGGATAAAATATAGCCTAGTTTACTCCCTGTTGTTATAGCTTTCCATTGGTGAAAGAATTTTTGAAATCGGTCCAGCCGTTTTGAAGATTACCCGGAACAAACAGACAGACAGACAAACATTTTTTAATCTGTATTTTAGGCATAGGTGCAAATAACCGTGTGAGCATGAAAAGAGCCTATTATTTTGACATTACAAACAGACACTCCAATTTTATTTATTGGTATAAATTATTATCAGAGTTCCTGTGATATAAAGTTCCACTGTAGTATAGGTGTCGCATTTCAATCAAAATCTACGACTTTTCTGTTAACTCGTTTGCAGCAAACGTAATCTTAATTGATGTTATATAATCTAACAATCGCAATTAGATGAGGTTGATAAGTATAGCATCCCAAAATTATCCTGTGTTCTAAAACTAAAGAGCAGTAGAAAGGACAATGGTTAATAAAAAGATCATTGATATCTATACAATTTTGGACCTAGATACCCGGTAACGTGTCAAGTGCAAGTGAAGAGAACTAGTCGGGTCGACCACTGAAGTGAAGGAACTCTACACCGGTGGTCGACCCAACGACGAAGGCGACGTGCTATACGGGTGGGTTACGGGTGTGCGTGCTTACGCCTCTCTGTTGCCCCGGATGGAATCGGGCGAGGAGTGCGCCGAGAGTAACTCACCCCCAAAAAAAAAAGAAGTGAATACAACTAAACTATCTTCTTCTTAAAGACTTCTGATGTTTATGGGTGTATTATATATCGCAAATAAAACTTTTTTTACTAATTTCAATTAATTAAGTTAAAGAAAATAATACTAAAGTGTAACCATACAGCGTAAACAAGAAGTAAAATAAAATAATAAATAAAAAATAAGCCTTTGAATAATAATAAATTTATTCACCTAAAGATTTTTTATTTAATACACAATTTAGCATTGCTTAAAAAAATTTTTTTCAAAACACACACGCACACGCGCATGCGCGCACACACACACACACGCACGCATGCACGCACGCACGCACGCACGCACGCACGCTGACACGCGCACACGCACACAGTATATAACTATCAGCCGACCAATACACTTTTAACAACACCTCATTTGTGAAATTATAATAAGTAGAAGTTGTGAAGGAACAGATAAAATATATGCATACTTATCAACAGACATACCTGTCAAGAGTTATACCCTTTTGCCTTTCCGTAATCAGTTAAAAACTGATTTAATCATACTACAAATTAGCCACTACAAAATATTCAACACTATATCTGTGTTCTCGTATACTGACGAGTGGCGGCTCTCTAATTGAATATTAAATGTGCTCACAGACGGCTTGACAGCGGCTCAGACCACCCTAATCACGGATTAGGTACTTACCGACTTTGTGAAAAGTCATTGCTTTACCTGTGAACCATTTCAACGCTTGTGCAAATTTCATACTGTAATGATATTATGTTTAATTCATCAGTGCAGCTATATGCCTGTCAAGTGATAGAGTATTTCGTTAATAAATATATTGCCACATAATAATAACCACATTTATAATCATCATTCAACTTTTTGTTAACCATAGGCCTCCCTCATAGAATACTACAAAGTCAAAGTCAAGCAAGAACCTGTGCCGCCCATATGCAACGACTATCAGCAGATTTCATCAAGTCGTTGGTCTTCCTGATGGATCATCTTACATTGCGTCATTCAATACGTGGTTGCCACTCTAGAATCGAGAAGGGAGTATGGGTTTGTCGAATGATGTGAACTGCCCTTTGCCATTTCAGCGTCCTTCTGCCTTTTCCTGCCAGTAATTAATATAGCTAATATACTGCCTTACATATGTGTATCTTAAAAGACGACGAAGGGCTATAATGCAGATAATATCTATGCAAGAGAAAAAATAAACTCGAAATTAAACCCTATGCCAACATGTCTAACTAGCGTAGTATATAAGGTGAAATGTCCACCCAAAATGGAGAAGGCCCGAGCCCAATAGGACTCGGCCTTTTCCGGGCTTCTCCGATTATGGGACGTATATGGGCGGAGATAATGATGTAGATGAAGAATTATTATTGTATGAATATTTAGATCAAAAATAATAACTACAGACTATTCTGCTGATGATCCTTCCATCAAAATTTATGAATCCTACGAGAAAGTGACATAGCTTTTCTTAATTCGTCAGCACATTATGAATAACATTAACAGTTATTTTTAAGTAATTCATTTTAATAACACAGTCATATTGAAGTAAACTTCGTCAATATATCACGTTATTATATCTTCGAGCTACTGTAATAATTTCAGATCTCAACCACGATCGTAGTTTATGACCAAAGTTTTAGTATAGACACTATGGACCTTAAAAAACACATTATTCTTAGTCTTTTGACACATGGAAATTCTT
Organism: Lymantria dispar; assembly: GCA_032191425.1. Classification (NCBI taxonomy): domain Eukaryota; kingdom Metazoa; phylum Arthropoda; class Insecta; order Lepidoptera; family Erebidae; genus Lymantria; species Lymantria dispar. The sequence continues at coordinate 12,677,141 of CM063449.1, read as the reverse complement.
TATTAGATTATTAATACTTTTTTTCAACTTAGTGTTGTTAGTCATACTCCGCGCCAATTATATGGAGCGGCAGAAGTCCCATAAGCTGCTAAACTATCCAAATACCACTAGTTTAGCGCACCACCGGTACTGGTTTGACTTTTATATAATTATAAATTTCAGGATGGTTTATCATCTTGGCATCCATTTAGATCTCAAGTCTTTAAATATTGAAGTCACCAACCACATAAGACAGAAGACATTTATTTCATAACAAATTTACATTTGTGTCGAAAATAAAATAACAGTACCTAATGTTACATGCTTATCCTATTAGAAAACAACTACACAACTTATAATATTACTTGTTTATAATATTTCTGTTTTTATAAATAATTATATACAGAATTTGGCTCAAATTTTCATAATCAGGTTTTTGGTGAAAAAGCCTTACAAGCCAAGTTAATAATAATAAAATTATCAATGCTTATATTTTGACTTACACATAATAACGTATTGAAATATAATAACGAATATATGCTTCATCAGAATACCATCAAAGTAAATTTGACATCGTATTAAAAGCAAAACCATTTCAGTAATGTCAGAGGCTTCTATAATTTAATTTGTATGTTACTCTATCGCTATAACGATTAATCTATCAGTAACGATGCATTAACATTATTACTTGTGAACTCAGTGTAAACTGAATTTATGTTTGGAAACTAACTGGAATATAGAGATTTAGACCCCTGTAATCCCACTAAAGTGACTTTAGATGAAGATTAAGTGATAACTAATTTTAAGCATAACCCACCTATTGTACATTATAATCCTCTCATTTACAAATATCAAGTTGTTGAATATACTTTGTTTACTTAAAATTTTGATAAAAGTAAATTAAGTATTTGAAAATTAAAGTGAAATTTTTTGATAGATTGCAAAAAAGCTTTACAGTGTGTGTTGCTGGAAATTTGTATTAGAATATTATAGACCCTCGTATTAACATAACATTATTAAGAAATTTTATAATTTGACCAAAATATTAAGATATGTGAGCGGGTAATATGCCGGCAACATAAGAAATTATTGATGCCTTGTTCTAGGTTAAGCGTTAAAATTAAGCGTAACTAGTGTGCCACCCACTCTCATTTATTACATACACACAAGAACAAACATAATTGTATAATATATATAAATTAAACAATGGAAACAAACTTTAATATAGGCATATTAATGGAACCGAGTAACTCCATTCCGGAAACGTTTATTCTTCATCCCGTTTATACATCCTACCATCAGTCGATCAATAAAAATGATGATTAAAAAAATACAACTAAATCAAAGCGATATATAATTAATTACATTATTAATATACAGGCCGTTTACAGTATTGCTTAAACCACAACACGATATGACCATACATATAGTCATCTGGCACGACAGCAACATTAGCGAATGGATCTACATTTGAAGAGGCGCCATCTCCAGAAAGACCACCCGATGATGGATAGGCATGCGATTGTACGGGATGCTCATAATTCTTTTGTAAAACGACTTCGCCTGCAGAATCCCAAGTTAATCTTTGAATTTTTCCATGATATCTTACCACCACTGACGGGTATGGTTCTTCTGACTTAAGAGTTCGAAATACACACGCCGAACTGTCTAAAGTTGGAGTTTCTTTCTCGTAATCCGTTGCAGAAGGTTGAACATTTTTATCCTCAATAGCAACCCGTCCATTAGTTAGCCCAAGAACAAGTAAAAACACAAAAGAATACAAATATTTCATGTTGTCTGACATAAACAAAAGCGAGAAATGAAGTAAATTTACTAACGTACGATACACTTCGTGCGTACCTATCTAGTTTGATAAAAAGGGTAAAAGTCAAGTTATCATGTTTGGTTTAGATAACCTGTCTACCGTATATCAGTAGAGTGGAATAATAAAGATATTACTTTTGTAATATTAAAAGAAATATTATATAATTGAGCGAGTTACTGCCACAAATTTTACACTGCTATTTACTGCACTACAGTTTTGTGGTTAAGCCGAGAGCTATTTATAACTAAACTAGCTGACCCGGCGAACTTCGTACTGCCATAATTTTTTTCGTAAATATATTTTCTAAATTGCCTAATATATATTCTTTAACGGATGAACCATTACAGCTTTGTCAGGAAAGATTCAATCGTCTTGGTCGCGGCATTGTTAATGATGATTCAAAGAGAATACTAATTATTGATTTCTGAAAAAATTATAATTATCAAATTTTCAACCATACTTAACTATAGACAAAATTATGTTTAGCTGCCATTGGCATTTTGTTATTACATATCAAATGCGTTTTTTATCCTACGTTTTATAGTGACTTGTATTCTCTCTGCGAATATGGAAATGTCAAGTTAAGCTCTTGTATTATATTAATGTTTATAGTGTTATATTGAATAATTTTGCTGATATTTTATGTAATATAATACAGTTAAAGTACTGAAATGTGGTGAATGTGATAATAAGAGTGGTGGAAAATACACCTAATGTATTTTCATATTGTACTGAAATTCCCTGAGAAATCATTTAATTAGGTTTTCAGCGCCTAATTAAGGACGCGCCTAATGAGGCGCCTAATTATGGACTTGACTTATTGACGGACATGATTATAAATAAACTATTCTATATAAAGAAATGTTAAATAATATGAAGAAAATTATATCACAATTGGCTGTATGGGTTTTGATCCCTTTGCCTGTCCGAATGCATAAACAGAAACAAAAAAAAAATCTATTTTACATTTTATGTCACGTCACACGGGAACGCGATCGAACGGGATAAAAAGTAGCTCATTGCCATTAAGAAGAAGAAGAACGGGATATAAAGTATCCTATGTCCGTCTCCTGATTCTAAGCTACCTCCCCACCAATTTTAAGCCAAATCTGTACAGCCGTTCTTGAGTTATAAACGTAGTAACTAACACGACTTTCTTTTATATATATATAGATGTTAGTTTCGTATTCACCTTAGTTTTCATCAAGCAGGTCTTAATATTATATTATGCGTATAGCATGTATTCATTTTATAATTATCAATTGATTTTTAAGATTCGATATAAATAATACGAATCTCGGACTTGACATCTGACTCTGATTGCATCGAATTTTAATTCAATCGCATTATGAAAGCAAGAGCGTAGAGAGAGTACATACATACATGTACAATGCAATTGACTAAAATCGAATCTTAGCATAAGTAGGCCTTTGGACCAATGATACTATTCATAAGTCTATAATGGGAATATACGATAGTCAATATTATATTACAATATCTAAAACGGCAAAACACTCACGTGCTGAGATGCACTGCGCGCTGCATACGAGCAGCGCGCAGTGCACGCCGGAGCCTCGCGGACGCCGCTGCGCACTCGCCCTGATGATGAGCATCGGACATGCTCGAAACCCGGGTTGACGTAATCGATCTCAGCACGTGAGTGTTTTGCCGTTTTAGATATTGTAATATGAATCAGTCTCACGATAATTTCAATACTAAAAAAGTCAATATTATATTCATAATTAATAATTTTTCTATCTTCCATAAGCAATTTTATTTATAAAAACTAATTTACGAAAACGATTACCAAATATAGTATTTGAATCCACCTCTATTGGAAATCTATTTCTAAAGTCTTATTAATTAGTGTAGTTAGTAACCAAATTATAACTCCCATAATCGTCTTTACCGAAAACGTTTTACTCGCCATATGTCATATATTACAAAATGCTTCGATTTAATTCTTTGCGATACAACGGTGATAGACTGAAATGATGATAAGGAATCATCATCGTCATTTCAGTCTATCGCCGTCCACTGCTGGACCTAGGTCTCCCATATGTTACGCCACAGAGTGCGGTTCTGTGCCACCTGCATCCAAGGACGCCCAGCATCTTTCACGAGGTCGTCGGTCCACCTAGTGTGGGGGCGTCCTACACTGCGTCGTCCGATACGTGATCACCACTCGAGAACCTTTCTTCCCCAGAGGTTGTCGATTCGTCGTGCGATGTGGCATGGCTGGGCTATGGTAAGCGCACGCGCGGTCCAGTCCGTCCGGGGCGATGAAAGGACGGCGCGTGGGCCCATAACCCACCCGTACCCACTTCACCTCGTTGTTGGGCCGACCACCGGAGCAGATGTGACTTGTCATCAGTGGTCGGCCCGACGGAATACCCTTTCGGGTAACCTCGCCTCTCGACATCCTGGGACGTCGGTCGCCGTCGCGTGGTCAGCCTCTCTGCGGGTGACGGACAATTCCCCGATCCGATCACCCGCGACCTAGGCTAGGGCGGCATTAGGCGCAGATACTCGCGCCTGCGCCGCCCGAGTCGCCGGCGGCGGAACGTGTCGCCGAATAGGAGCTCTACTCGCACACGATCCGCCGCCTCCTTCCGTGAGATAACGGCCTCACAGAAGGCGGCAACCGCGTCCCAGTTCCTGACACTGACGAGCATCTCCCTGGCGATGGTTGGCAGTGCCAGGTCGGCACCGATAATTGCGACGAGTTCACGGCGATGTGGCCTGCCCATTGGCACTTCAGCGTGCTAATTCTTCGTGCTATGTCGGTTACACCCGTTCTTCAACGGATTTCCCTTTTGATGATGATTATATATTTCATATTCCGTATTGATTTTCTGTGGTTAATATTATGAACACATATGACGAAAGAGGGTCCTCCTTCATATTTTTACATAGGGCGACGTCATCATTGCTGACGTCAGTACTGTCTATTCCACGATAACTCATATTTGGTTCTTCAAAAGTAAACTACAAGTACTGGATAATAACTTCGTCTATTCTGCGAACAGTGTAATGATTTAACAGAGAGGTCCTTATTGTACGGCGACTTGAGCACGAAGTACGAATGACCAAGCGTCGACAGTTCGCGGCCGTATTTGTAGACCACATACACGTGTACGAGACACGTGTATTATGATACACATTTACTGTACACGTGAGCGATGCAGTTTCACGATTCACGTGCGCGAGACACGTGCATGCTTTCTTAAGTAACCAGCAAACTGTTGTGCGCCGAGATATACAATACTTACTAATATTATAAATGTGAAAGTAAGTTTGTTTGCTTGTTACGCTTTCACGCTTGAACCATGGAACCGATTTCAAAAATTCTTTCACCAATGGAAAGCTATAATATCAGGGAGTTACAAAGGCTATATTTTATCCCGGTATTCGAACGGAAATTAACATAATATATATAAATCAGATTTTTGTAATATTTTTTGTATATAACACTCAGTAAACATACATATGAAGTAAACTTTACTTATTTTCTCCTACGATCTCTTTGATATTTAATTGCACCCCTCAATCTTGATTAAACATTTAAGTTTGTTTGTTAGAGCGTTGAATAATTGAAGACAAAGTATCTTCAAATTAGTACTTTGTCAATCTTGAAAATTGTTTTACTCCTCGTGAAATTAGATGGTAGCAAATTTTTCATTAAGTTAGCCTCAGTGTTCACAAATCGTGTTTGGTTTATATTAGGTTTATACATAGTGGTCTGGTATTTGGCTTAAATTATTCGTGCTTTAGATATTTATCGTAAAATCTGATATTTTAACTATTAAAAATAACGCTTATCATTATCATCATAATTCAGCCTATAGCAATCCACTGCTGGTCGTAGACCTACATGATGTTTCGCCATAAATCCTTTGCCGCCTACATCCTACGACGCCCAGCAACTTTTACCAGGTCATCGGTCAACCTAGCTAGGTCGTCCTACACGACTTCGTCAGATACGTGGTTGCCACTAGATAACCTTTCTTCACCCGTAATTGTTGATTCGTCGAGCGACGTGGCATACCCGTTTCTTCAACCTGCTTACTATTCGTGCTGTACCGGTTACACCTGTTCTTCTACGGATTTTCATATATTGGATTCTATCTGGTACAAAAATCCCAAGCATATTACGTTGTGCTACTTTGGGCTTGGTCATGAGGCCTGAATTCAAGGACCACATTTCTGTGCTGTAAGTCAAGTAATGCTTATGATAAGCATTATATTACTTGGAAAATATCTATAGATCAGAATAAAGTTTTAAAAGTTACAAGTTTCGGACGCAATATTATCCTTATAATACGTGCCACAAGAAGTTTTAATTTGAGGTCAAGTCTTTTTTTCTCTTTAAAAACCTTGCGCTAAAGAACTAGCTAATCTTTGTCTTGCAGGCAATTTTATAGTCACACAATTAAAGGACACAAGTTCGAAAATTTGCAGATCGCACATAGTATTGTCCTGCGTGGAAATCGTACTTACGACACTTGACACGTTAGGTTGGTTCTTCTGTTAACCACTAAGCTATTCGTACTAACTTCATCTTTCTTAAACCATTATACAGTAGCAGGTATAAAGGTCTGTTTGGCATGAATCTCATACGTAAATAGAAGGGAAATTTGTATGCTTCTGTTCAGATAGGTTGACATATGGTTATTACATTGCAATTACAACTTTCTGTTAAAGTAAAACTGTAGGCAATATGATGAAAAATAATCGTTAATCGGTACTATCCATGCAGCCATGGGTGGTACTAAATAATACCTGGAGAAACCTAGAGTGGATAAGGCGAGATGAAAGGCTGTCGGAGTTCTTACTAAAGCACCAACGCCTGTATCGTCATCATCATCATCTCAGCCCATATACGTCTCACTGTTGAGCTTGGGCCTCCTTCAATGCAGGAGCGAAATTGACCTACTATATCACGCAGGTCAGACGTATTGGTATAGGGTTTTGTTGTGAATATTCAATCTCTTGTATAAATGTTATATGCGTAGCCCTTAGACGTCTTTTACAACACCCATGGACAAGAGAGAGGGTGATGAATTGTATTCTTACTCTGTTAACATACAGAATATATTGTCTATATAATAATGGACTAGCAACCCGCCCTTGCTTCGCTTCGGTTTCAGTCGTCTTTCCTGCGTAGTTTCCGTTTCCGTGGGAATACCGGGATAAAATATAGCCTAGGTTACGCCCTGATATTATAGCTTTCCATTGGTGAAATAATTTTTGAAATCGGTCCAGCCGTTTTGAAGATTACCCGGAACAGACAGACAGAAAGACAAAAAAAAATATGAAGCGTATTTTAGGCATATGTATAGTGCAAATAACCGTGTGAGCATGAAAAAACCCTATTATTTTGACATTACAAACAGACACTCCAATTTTATTTATTGGTATAGATAATAGCAAAAGATAATAATAAAAATAAAATAATAACAAGAAATAATTCACACTTACGTTTTAAATATTTTATGTATCTAATTCTTCTGTCCTTGTGTATATGATTGAACTCTTAAACGTTTGGACTAATTTTGATGGTTTTTTTAAATGTGATCCAGTGAATTAGAAAATGTTCTAGATTAATAATTGGACCCGGCTACAATCGATTTCAAGGCGAATTCTTTATATTTCTTTAGATTTAAAGAAAACAGCATCTGTTGGGTCAACAGTGTTAGGCAAGTTTAACAGTGTAGTTTAACAGTGTAAATATAAAGATACTGTTACATAATATCATCATCATCATCTTGCTCTTATCCCAATTACTTGCGGTCGACGCAATATGTCATCTTTTTCCATACGATCCTATCAGACGTCATCTCCGCAGTCACTCCCAGACTATCCATGTCATGCCTCACGCAGTCCATCCATCTTTTCTCACAACACTTTCACACAAAACTTTCCTCACAACATTACTTTCATCCCGCCTCATCACATGTCCATACCATGTTAGCTGTTCACTCTTTAACTTTTCAGTCACTGGCGTAACTTTCAAACTTCCTCTAATGTGTGTACTGTTACGTAATCTCATGAAATTAATGATTTTAACATGAACAGCTTATAATGAATTCATAAGCTGTTAAATTTCCGTGTGGTGACGGAGTAGGAAGACAATTCACCAACCTCTTTTCTATGCAAGAGAAGGTAAACTTGAAATAAAAACCTATATCAACCCGTCTGACCAGCGTGGTATAGGAGCTAAATCTCCCTCCTCTTGTGAAAGAGGCTCGAGCCCATCAGTTCATGGTATATTAGCTGAGGTGAATCCACAAAATATATATATCTAATTGATAAACAGCTGAATTAAAAATATTATACTTCTGATATTAAGAAAAATTTTAATCTCAAAAATGTTGTGTTATAATTGAGTTAAATTATTAAATTCGAATATAAATGCCGTTCCAGATAGAAAACCTTTATTTGCACACAGGGTATAAGTCCGCAGTGGTAATCGCCGGTTCGTTCAGTGGCTCCATTTTGAATGCCGAGAGTGTCTCTTCCTTACTAATAAATGCGAAAGTAAGGATGTTTGTTTGTTTGTAACGCTTTCACGCTTAAACCACCAAACCGATTTCAAAAATTCTTTCACCAATGGAAAGCTATAATATCAGGGAGTAACATAGGCTATATTTTATCCCGGCATTCCTACGGGAACAGGAATTACGCTGGTTTAAACGACTGAAACCGAAGCGAAGCTAAGGCGGGTTGCTAGTATCCTATAAAAAATACAGTTTGCCAGCAATATTTATGAACAAGCGATATTTTTAAAATAAAGTTAATTTTGAGCCACTTACTTGCTATAAACTATAAAATTAGATATCAAAATTAACATGTTTTTTAATAGTTGTTTTTTAATATTGCCGTGTGATGACGGAGTAAGAATACAGATCACCACTCCCTATCTTACCCGTGGATGTCGTTAAAGACGACTAAGGGATATTACAGGCATATAACATCTATGCAAGAGAAGGTAAACTCGAAATGAAATCCTTTATCAATCTGTCTTACCAGCATGGTATAGTAAGGTCAATTTTCCTCTTATTGTGGAGAAAACTCGAGCCTAACAGTGGAACGTGGATATGAGCTGAAATGATGATGATGATTATAATAGTTTAAAGAATGAACAATACTTCCATTTAGATAAACTTTCGTTACGATTATTATCATTACAGTTATCAATTTCTACATTAATTACACTCCGAGATACAGGTTTACAACTAGTCCGGCTGTAGAAGACGTTATTATGTATTCCGTTTGTAATCCAATATCTGGTTTTCTATTTATCAACCCTATAATTTACATATTTCTAGTGCATTTTAACTTTAAGCATTACTGTCAAGTTATTAAGTAACTAGCAACCCGCCCTCGCTTCGCTTCCGTTTCAGTCGCCTTACCCATATAGTTCACGTTCCCGTGGGACTACCGGGATAAAATATAAGTTACTCCCTACCAAATAGCTGCCTATAACAGCTACCTGGTAGTAAAATATTATCAAAATTCGAAAGATTACCCAAAACAAACAGACAGACAGATAGACAGACAGACAGACCAAAATTTTATGAACCGATTTTTAGGCATAGTTATCGTGCAAATAACAGTATCAACATGAAAAAAAGCCATTATTTTGATATTACAAACACACTTCAATTTTTTTATTATTTGAATAGATGTATAGTTAAATATTATTATTTTCAGTGAATGCTGAACATTCATTTCAAATAAATATATTTTTTTTATCCAGTTAACTCTTGTACCCACATCCATGTTTATTTTTAAGGTATCGTACCTAAAGGGTAAAAACGAGACCCTATTACTAAGACTTCGCTGTTTGTCCGTCCGTCTGTCTGTCACCAGGCTGTATCGCAAGAATCACGATGGCTAGACAGTTAAAATTTTTATAAACTATGTATTTCTGTTGCCGCTATAATAACAAATATTAAAAATAAAATAAAATAAACATTTAAAGGGGGCTCTCATACAACAAACGCTACTTTTTTGCCCTTTTTTTAGATAATAGTACGGAACCCTTCGTGCGTGGCTCCGACTCGCACTCAGTCGGTTTTATTTATAGAATAAACAATCTATCGTACAAAAAATCGTGAAATAAAGAATTATTAAGCGTTATTGCATTAGTTAAGCATTAATTACTCTGTGATCAAAGCTTGAAGGCAGGTAACATAAGTAATGAATATGTTTCTTAATGAGGTCAGGTATTAATTGCATATGTGACCTCGTACAACCCCTATTGGTGGGCGTAGGGTTAGTCTTCCACATATAGTGACGAGTTTCGAATGCATAGTGTCCCTATATATTAAATTTTCCTGGGCAAAACCGAGAGAGTAATCACCAAGAGATTTTTTATGAACTGAGAAAAACTATAGAAAGCTCTCTAAGTAGGAAACATTTAACTGATCAAAATTAGATCTAGATTCGGTTCTACTATATGGGAACCTTCGACTCTAAATAAAAAAAAATAAAAATGCGATAAAATTCGTTTCAATAAATTTATTTAGAATTTTATTAAAGATTCATTTGTGAATCAAATAAAAAATTATAACAACTAGAACCAGAACTAATATCTCTTGAAAATCTATCTCAAATGCTTTACCATTTAAGCTACGTATAACGACCAATACCCGTTTCCGTTTCCATTTTCGTCTCTACGATAGACGTTTTACTAAAACTATCATTTATACTAAATAGGTACAAATATAGCTAAAATTTGATCTAACTGTATTTTCATCCAAAACTGTTACAGCCGCTTTGCTTATCTTCTCACCATGAGCAACTGCGTCCGGCGACAGTCTGGTATCGAGAAAAGCCAATTTCCGAATGCAAACGTACCTATGACAACGATTATGTATAAATTAATGATCTTTCCGTGTGGTTATGGAATAAGAATACAATTTACCACTCTATCTTGCCCGTGGCTGTCGTAAAAGGCGACTAAGTGATGTAATATGCATATAACAATTGTATAAAAAACGAAAACTCAAAATAAAACCTTAGAGCAACGTGCCATGCCACCAGCATGTCAATTTTCTTCCCGGAGGAAGGTCAAATCCAATAGCGGGACGTAAATGAGCTGAGATGATGATGATGATAATTTGTTATAGAAATAAAATAATATATACTATGATTTTTTATATCCTTGGCACTAAACAGTCTGATTTAATCTATATATATAAGATGCTTTATCCTGAGTGATGGATCAACACACAGCTTAAACCGCTGATCGTAGAGACTTCAAATTTCGAGGGTGTGTTCTTTGTGTGGGTCCTTGGTACAATCTATTTCAAATTTTGCATAAACATTTTCTAACAGAATTCATGAAAGACGTTGTTTCATATTTTATTGAAATTCATTTCCTAACAGGGTTAAAAAGGGGTAGAACGTTATTTTGGAGGGTGATTTGCAAAGTTTATAATAATATTCTTTAGTTTTTTTTTGTTTCAATAACACACAAACTAAGTAGTGCTAGTAGTAGTAGTACTTAGTAGTGCAATAACATTTTATTTTGAAACATGTTTGAAAACTCAATTCGATTTTATTCAAAAAACTGGCTAAGTGCGAGTCGGAGTCGCGCACGGCGGTTCCATACCATTCTCTATTAAATCGACAAAATAATCATGTGTGCTGAATGGGCACTTAAATATCTCTATATTTATTATTTTTTATTTAATCTAATTTATTTATTTCTAAAGTGAATATATTACTAAATATTCTGTGAACATTTCAAGCGCCTACCTGTTGCCGTTATAAATATCGAGCAAAAAGGAGCAAAAAAATGACATTGGTTGTATGAAGCTCTCATACAACAAATGTAATTTTTTGTATGAGATCCCCCTTACTTTTTCGCTATAGCGGCAACAGAAATATGTACATGATCTGTGAAAATTTCAACTGCTATGGGTCATGAGAAGCCTGGTGACAGACAGACGGATGGATGAACGGACAGCGCAGTCTTAGTTATAGGGTCCCGTTTTACTCTTTGGGTGCGGAACCCTAAAAAGGTTGAACTCGCATAAATACTTGGTATAATGCAAATCTATACATATAATAAAATTGTAGAGTACATAGAAAATGTTGCTAAAACTAAGTCAGTTAGATGTTAGAAGTGAAATAGAACACGTCCAGATTTTTTTTTATTTTTTTGTTTCTCAGTTTGTGGTTAACATACCAATCTACCATGCCAGTATCACGGGTTCAATTCCAACGCTGTACAATCTTTTGTGTGATAGACAAATTGTTGCTCTGAGACTGGGTGTAATTTATGTCCGCCACATATATTTGTGAGGTTCTTTAGTAGAGAGTTTACTTCAGGAGTGGTAGGACCACACTGTCGACAGTTATCTGTCTACAGCCGCGGGCCGGTCCGTCCGGGGCAGTACCATGCTCTCGCAGAAAATCGACGTCTGAGTAGTAGCAATTTGTTACTGCGCTTCGTTCGGTGAGCGAGAGAGCCGGAAGCCCAACTTTCTGAGGGTGATTGCGTGTGGAGGGTTTTGGTGGTGCCCTTGGTATCACCGAGCCTCAATGCACGCATTCACACTCCCTTCGCGGTAAGCAACGGCCTTGTAAAGGTCCATGAGCGGCAGCAACACTTACCATCAGGTGTACTGTTTGCTCGTTTGCCACCGTTTGCATAAAAAAAAAAAAAAAAAAAAAAAGGGTGCAGCGCAAAATTCATTTGTAGAGTGAATAGAAGAAAAAATGCTGTGCTGGGTAACTCGAACACCCTTTTTTTACCCCAGGCAGCAATCTATGTTGTCATGGTATTGCCCTCGCGCGATCAGTCTCTGTACGGGTGGCGGAATAATCTCCGGTTCAGCCATCCGCGTCTTTGATATGGGTGGTTTTTTTTACTGCTGTTGTTGGCAAATGAGCAAACAGCACACCTAATGGCAAGTGGTACTGCTCATGGACTTTTGCCAGGACGCTGCCTACTGTGAAGAAAGTAAAGAGAGTATGACTGCATGCAATGAGATTTGGTAATACTAAAGGTATCACCAAAACCGACAACATGCATACACCTCAGAAAGTTGGGCTTTCGGCTCTCTGGCTCGGATTACTCGATTGGGTGCATCATGCGTGCTATTACAGTCGTTTAATGACTATTACATAATTAATAATTCCTGTTGAAGAGAACGTAATACTTTTTATATATTACTAGCAGACCCGGCCACGCGTTGCTGTGGCTAATATTTTTGTTATATTACATTTTATTAAACTATTTAAGTGGAACTGTAGGAGAACATCTGTCATGGAGGTCGTTATATTATTTTACAAATGGCATCTATGTAAAAAAGTTCAAATTCTATGTAAAACGTTTGTAGGTTTGACATAGCAGCGCCTTCTGTTAATTAATTACTCAATCCAGTCAACAGATATCGCCATCTGTTAAAATCGTTTGGAGTTAACAGATAATTGTGAATGTCAAATAATAGGTATATATAGGTAATACAAATAATTTGCAATAAAATAATATTGCGACTATAAATTAAGATGTAAGCTATCCTATCTTTCAAGTTGAATCAAACTGCACACGGTGTGCAAATTTGATTAAAATCGGTTAAGTGGTTTAGGAGTCCATCGCGGACAAACAACGTGATACGTAATTTATATATATTAAGATTTTAGTTTGTGTCGGGGGTTATTCAAAATTTTCAATTTTACTTACAATTATAAAATTCTGTGTTATATTTATTGTTCATTATTACATACTTTTCGCTCTGCCTAATATTTGTATGTTAAATGTGGTTAAAACAAATGTTTCGTAGATTGTTGCCTCGTTGTAATGAATTGTATTTAAGAAACAGAGTAATTAACAATACTAATTACAAAATAAGAAATAGCTACTTAAATGTCTCGTTAAATAAGTTTGTAAATGTGGCAAAACTGTCGTTATTTTGTTCATTATTTGTAACGTTTATTACATGCAACACGTTTTAAATAAAACATTTTTTCGAATTTTATTTTATTTTAATTTAATTTTTGGTATCATGAGGTTTCGGGTTTTTACGACATTCGTGATTATGAGAGGACTTTTTGATAGAAGTACCATAAATAATAAGATGACGAGTACCTTTTGGTAGAGGAACTAGGCAGAATAAATCAATTTCATATGTATAATTGTGTAAATATCTTAAATCATTAAGTCATGATCATCAACATTTCAACTCATATACATTCCACTGTTGGGCTCGAACCACCGCCACGATAGGAAGGAAATTGACCCACTAAACCACGCTGGTCAGATGTATTGATTGGGTGGGCTGGCTGGATGGTTGTAGAGCTTATTTTCGATATTTCCTTCTATTTCAAAGATGTTATGTGCATAAATAACTTACAATAAAGAATCCATGAAAAGTGATAGGTAAATTTATTGATGTGAAACATCTATAAGCGAGGGTGAACCTGATCGTTGGCGTGGCGTTATCGCCACGCTTGGATTTGTACATTTGTATAACGAAACCATAAACTATTTTAGAATTTTGAACATCGCCATCTAGTGAGCTCAATATAAATTATTAATCTAAACCTGAATGAAAAAACCTTTCCGTGTGGTGACGGAGTAAGAATACAATTCACCACCCCCTATCTTACCCGTGGGTGATCGTACGAGACGACTAAGGGATATAAAACGCATATATCATCTATGCGAGAGAAGGAAAACTCGAAATAAAACCCTATACCAACACGTCTGACCAGCGTGGTATAGTAGGTCAAGTACCCTTCCATTATGGAGGAGGCCCGAGCCCAACAGTGGGACATATATGGCCTGAGATGAGATGAGAATCTAAACCTATAGTGTAAACTAATGAAAATAAATGTTTATTGAATTAAAATCATCTTAGGGACTTGGGGATACAATACGCATATAACATCTGTGCAAGAGAAGAAAAATTCAAAATAAAACCCTATTCCAACACACCTGATCAGCGTGGAATATTTGGTCAAGTCTTCTCCCATTATGGAGAAGGCCTAAGCCCAAGAGTGGGGCATTTATAGGCTGAGATGATGAAAGAAGAAATAGATAAAGTGCGTGAAGCAGGGCATGGATAGACAAGGCGTGACTACAAAGCTGACGTCTGATAAGGCTGTATGGAACTAGAGGACATGTTGCGTCAATCCCAAGTTATTGAGATACGAATAGGGTTATGATGACGAGTGAGCAAAAAACATGAAATTATCTGCCTAAAACTATATAAAATTACCATAATCATGAGCATCACGTTTGTATTAAATAAACTTAAAAGCTATTAAGACCGTACACAATAGCTGGTATTTGACTCAAGTGCCTAATAAAATTTAATTCTATTCTCCAAATATACCTCATAGAGTAACCCTTGGCCTTCTTATCTTTTATCCGCATCTCAGGCCTCACATTCTATAACTCAAGGCTTCAGATATTATCGGAAGCAATTTACATTAACATGGTTAACTCCTTTAGTTACTAAATTACGAACCTCCCAAATAGTTTCAGTGAACTATTCCAATTTAGTGTTAATGTTTCCGTTCTTGATTACAGAACAATTTAGGATTGATGGGATATAATTGTATAGAAATAATTGATAGTAAAACCAATTTATAAATAAAATGTTGAAGGCATATTTATAAAGTACAAAAAAGGAGCTGTCGCTCTGGACGCCTTGCAGATGGGCAACATCGAAATTATTTTGTATAAATATATATGCATAAAAGAACAGATTACGACAGATACTAATATGGCATAAACAATTAATAAAATATTACGTTCTTTTTTTCAGAAAATGATTTTTATTCAATAAACATTTATTTTCATTAGTATACACAAGATCTTTAGGTTAATAATTAATTTTGAATTCACTAGACGGCGTTGTACAAAATTCTAAAACAGTTTATGGTTTCGTTACATAAATGTACAAATCCAAGCGTGGCGACAACGCCACGCCAACGATAAGGTTCACCCTCGCCTATAGATGTTTCACATCAATAAATTTACATACAACTTTCATGGATTCTTTGTTATAAATTAATTATGCATGTAACATCTTTGAACTTGCACAGATGTTATATGCATATTATATCCCTTAGTCGTCTTTTACGACATCCACGGGCAAGATAGGGAGTGATGAATTGTATTCTTACTCAGTCACCACACGGACAACGCACAATTTCTTCTTTAGTCTGCTCTTATCCTCAAAGCCTTAAACATGGGTTTCTCAATAATGATGATTTTCTAAATAGTATTTTCTTTACCACTCTTTTCAATACTACATATTTCATATATGAATTAGTCCATATATTCTTTGATAATTACTTTGAACGTTTCAGAGGTAATCGAATTCGGCGTAATAATTTACTATCCGAACTACCTTCGTCCTCGTAAATTACATTCACAACCATCGTAAAACATTATGTAGAAACAGTTGTATTTGCTATATTGAGTTACCAATTCCTTTCCCCTAGAAAAGTGTTCATAATTACGTACTTGAGTTTAATTAATACTAATATATTCGATTGATATAGTGGCAATACTCCATGAATTCTTAAGCCATAGGTAATACACGTCCCACTGCTGGGCTCATATAAGTCCCACTGCTGGGCTCGAGCCTCCTCCATAATAGGAGGCAAATTGACCTTACTATACCATGCTGGTCAGACAGGTTGGGATAAGGTTTTGTTTCGAGTTTTCCTTCTCTTGCATAGATGCCATATGCGTATTATAGCCCTTAGACGTCTTTTACGAGACCTACGAATAAGAGAAGGAGTGGTGAATTGTATTCTTACTCCGTCACCACTTGGAAAAACATTTAATATTATTGCAATATTATTATCTTCATTTCAGCTTATATACATGCCACTACTGGACCTAAGCTCCTTCTGCAACATGAGGGCAATTAGCATTCTATATGCCACTCTAATCAAATGCATTATTTGAGTGGTAGGACCACACTATCGATAGTCTTCCGTCTATAGCTGCGGGACCGTCCATCCGGGATATAACCACATTCTCGAGAAAATCGACGTCTAAACTTTTGAAGACGTTTGCGTTTAGTAAGTTTTAGTGATGCCATTAATATCACGGAACCTTCTTCTCGGTAGGCAGCGGCCTAAAGGTCTATGAACGGCAGTAACAGTTATTACCAGGTGTGCTGTATGCTCTTTTGCCATCAACAGAAATAAAAGAGAATGGTTTGATGTAAGGTCTTATTTTCAGCTTTTATTCCCGTGAATAGATGTTATTTACATATCATATCCATTAGTTGTCTGTTACGATACCCACAGACTCTTGTCTGTCGAGGGGGACAATTGTGTTCTTACGCACAGAGGTATTACAATATACATATGACGAGTTAGGAATACAATTTGTTAATGCCCTTCATCCTATTAACATTAATTGTTAAATACGTCAGCTCAGGGTTGATCAATGTTACAATGGTCTCCTTGACAGGTCCGTTGATGATCTCGGTCAATGTTATATTTTTGAAGTAAAAATTTCTTTAGCTTTATGATTCGAAAATCGATGAAACGAAAAAGCGACAGTAAAAAGAGACAAACACATAAATTCATAAGATTTAACGTAGGAGAAAATAAGATAGAAAGCATTATACACTGTTTCTTATATTCGAGGTTCTCTTTGTGCTCTCTTTCGTACCCCCTCCACTCGTGTTTACCAAAACGTAGTTGGAGTTTTCTTGGGCCTCAGCGTTATACGTCTATTAATACGTGTTTATGCACACATGCGTTGTACAAATCTTGTACAAAATTTTTGAAGGTTTCAATTCTACCACATGTGAATTGCACATATGTTTTTATTTTTATCGCTTTTATTGGCGAACAAGCAAGCAGTTGCATCTAATCTCTCATAATAGGATCATATTCCATTATTAAGTCACATAAATAATCTACTATAGCATCAAAAACAAAACTTGTAAAAAAAAGCCAAGCCTTGCAACTGAGTTCCTCTAACATAAAAAGTTGTGAGATCCATGTTATACCAAGTCAGTTAACTCATTCAGTCCCTGCTTAAGGGACCTTTCTTCTTAAGTTATTACGTAATTAGCTAACCTAACAACTTCTTATAGTGATTATTTCATTATTAAAGATCTTTTATGTTTTAAATAAACAGAATGACTTGGCAATCGCATGAAAACACAATGTACCTCACAAGTAATACAATACATATTATATTAAATTGTACTAAACATAGTGACAGCGAAGTTATAGGCGGTCGAAAATGGCCTGAATTGCTTCGAGAAAAGTATGTTACGGCAGTGTTGCGTTTTGCCCGACTTTTTTTTTTGCTTGACTTGGCGGGGGCACTGCCGTGCCCCCAGATAAATATTATCGTATAATATATATCGTAATATTATCGTATCAGTTTTTGATATAATATAGTTCTATAATATTATTTTTCTTACACAGGTTGTCCGTGTATACGCTTCACTTCAACATACGGCAAGGAGCGTGGTATTTTCAATAGTCCTGACTACCCACATCCCTATCCACCACAAATCGACTGCCTTCTCTACACATTCATAGCAGCACCACATGAAATTGTGGAACTGGTGTTCACGGACTTCGATATATATAAGGAACATTCGGAGTAAGTAGTTTAAAAATATGTTATTATATCTGTTAGATTGTTACTTTATGCCATGTTGGTGACGGAATAAGAATATAAAGGTCACCACCCGTTTTCCCCTTGAATAATAGTAAAGATACGAGAAAGAGAAGAAGAGGAAGAAGTTGTACATCAATACGTCTAACTAGCTCCATATCCCTCTTATTGTTGAGAACGCTCGAGCCCAGCAATGGGCAATATGAGCCAAAATAATAATAATATTGATAGAATGTTACTTACAACACAGTGATTATAGAGTACTCTTAAGTTGAATAAAAGTATTAGAGCACTAATAGACTAGAGCACTAGCACGTAATGAAACTTAATAGTTTATACTAAGAAAAGAGATGATGATGTGTCTAATTAATAAAGAAAGCCTACATATCTTACAATTTGTTTCAATGTAAGTCTTTTATTATTTCTTTTTTATTCATGTTTTACCAGCAGAGTGATGGGTTAAAATTAAATTATGTCCCATTCATTTCATGTGGGAATGTAAGAATCTTATGAGGAATCACGCGTAAATTAATCATCACCACTTTTCTGGTAAACTTATAACGCAACGGGGTGATTATAGTTTTTTCTGTATATGTCAATAGACAGATAAAGTAGTTAATAGATGGATGGATGAAGTCCGTGTGGCGACGGAGTAAGAATACAAATCACCACTTCCTATCTTGCCCGTGGATCTCGTAAAAGACGACTAAGGGATATAATACGCATATGACATCTATGCAAGCGAAGGAAAACTCGAAATAAAACCCTATTCCAACCTGTCTGTCCAGCATAGTTTAGTAAGATCAATTTCCCTCCTATTGTGGAGGAGGTTCGAGAACAATAATGGGATGTGTATCAGCTGAAATGATGATGATAATGAGATGGATAAAAGTAATGTTTATATAGAAACATAATTGCCAGAACAAAGTGCTTCTATTTACCATAATAAAAATAAGGCTCTAGTAAGGCATATTTTCAATGTTCTTTTTTCTACATTGCAATAGCAGATAGATAAATAATTCGAAATTTTGCATCTGGCAAACTAATATATGTTGAACAAAATTTTCTTGAATGCCAGCAAAAAAGGGTAAATTTAATTTACTGAGCAGTTTTTCTCCATCGCTTAGCATTCACGCAAAATTGAGCATATCTTGTTGTTCGAATAAATTCTTATTTTCTGTTAGTTACTGACATATGACATGACATATAAGGCAATAAAAACTTATTTCAATAATAAAATTAATCTTTTTTTTCACTTTTTAGATAAGATTTTTGTTTTATTTACCTCCCATAGCCCATTTACCTCTAGCTATTAGGCCTGAGATTCCACAATAGGAGACATAATAGCTTAGAAATACAAGTTTGATATGCTATTTGTAAATAAAACTACTTTTACGGATTTTATCGCGTTTGTATTTGATTTTTGGTTTCACGACGTTTCGAACACTTAGCGTTCATGGACCCCCACCCCCGTGGTCGTTATTTACATACAACAATACTGCAATACTCGCGTAAACATCAGAAGTCATTATGAGTTTTTAGTAAATACAGATAATCACGTAACGCCATCTAGAAAAGTATAATTTCCAAGAGATAGATAAAGAGTTTAAGGCGGCGATTCGTCAAAACAATTCAGTCTACTGAGATGATTAAATGGTATCACCTTGGTGCTATTAAATGAGGAGATGCTTAAGTCCTCACATGACTTGCCAATTTATAGTTACAAATACTAGCAACTCTTATATTTCTTATGGATGTTGTAAAATATGATTTTATATCGACCATTCAACTCCAACTGTTGCTGTCTGGTTAACAATAACATTCCTCAAGAAGTGTTGAGGTCAAACAGGCGGGCAGTCATAAAACTATTGACCACTGATGACAAGTCACCCTGCTCCGGGGGTCGGCCCAACGACGGAGGCGACGTGGATACGGGTGGGTTACGGGCCCGCGCGCTGTCCTTTCGTCGCCCCGGACGGAAAAAAAAAGTCTTAAAGCTATTGCTACAACTTTTGCAATATCGTATAGGTATATTGCAAAACTAATATTCGTAGAGTAGGTATATATAGAATATAGACTGCACAGATCGCGCAGTGGTTAAGATACTACCATACCAGTGTTTTCCATACAGTGTCGTTGATTCGAGTCCCATGCAGAACAACACTTTGTGCGACTCACAAATTGTTTTTCTGAAATTGTTTTTCTGCATCTAATTATTATCCGTTAAATATATGTTTGTAAAATCTAAAACACAAGGATTATTTCTTTAGAGCAGGATGTTGTTTTTAAAAAAGTATTGCGTTAATCTTAAAAAAAACTTTGAAATAAGAGGAAGAGGATGATGATGAGTATAAAAAAGGAGAATAGATATCATAAGGACAGAGTCTGATAACCGAAAAAAGTCTAGGAATTCTAGAAGCCAAAGGTAAAAACTAGTTTAATACTAATAAACATGTCAATATTTTGTTACACCCACTTAATTATTTTTTAAAGTAACATATAACATCTATGCAAGAGAAGGAAAACTTGAAATAAAACCCTACACCTGTCTGACCAGCATGGTATAGTAAGATCAATTTCCCTCCTATTATGGAGGAGCCTCAAGCCCAGCGGTGGAACGTTTATGAGCTGAAATTATGATGATGAAAGTAACTGTCCTTTAAAAGAAGATTATTTTGAATAGCAGTTATCTATCTTTATATGTAACTTGCTAGTTAACCCGCCCTCGCATCGCTTCGGTTTCAGTCACCTTACCCGCGTAGTTCCCAATCCCGTGGCCAAATCGGGATAAAATATAGCTTATGTTACTCCCTGACATTATAGCTTTTCATTGGTGAAAGAATTTTTGAAATCGGTCCAGTAGTTTCGGAGCCTCCAGCCTCCAGTAGTTTTAGAATCTTTCCTCTTAATAATATTTTTTTTTTGCTTGGGTTACGATCGGCACACTCCTCGCTCCACTCCGTCCGAGGTGACAGACGGGCGTAAGCACGCACACCCGTAATCCACCGGTATAGCACGTCGCTTTCGTCGTTGGGCCGACCATCGGTGCAGAGTTCCGTGACTTCAGTGGTCTTTATAATATTAGTATAGATTATTATGATTATTTCATCAATAGTAGTTAGTTTCACCATTTCAGAACATAGACGACCCACTTGCATACGCCCTGGCTGAAACCTCCTTCACAAGAAGAGGTAAATTGACCTATTATACTGCGCTGGTCAGACGTGTTGGTATAGGGTTTCATTTCAAGTTTTTCTTCTCTTGTATAGATGTTATATGCATATTTAATCCCTTAGTCGTCTTTTAGGCACTCATTTCTAAGAAAGGGGGCGATGAATTGTATTCTTAGTCCGTCACCACATAGAAAAATTGTCACTTTACTAATAATGAAATTGACGTAGTATTTCAAATGTTTCTATTCAGTAGGATTGCCATCAAAGTGTAATTCGACCCGGAGTTAAAACTTTTCTCTTTAGCGAAATCCTGTTTGAAATTGCTTCATTGCCAAGAACTTAAACTTTGAATTCATATGTTTCTTATATAATTCTAAAGTGCTTATATATTTATTCCTTAGCACGAGATTTATTTTAAAATCAGTAGATATTTTTATAGATTTAGTCTGTGTGACCTATGATAAGTCATTTGACCAGCGTGGTACAGTATGTCAATTTCCTTCCCATTGTGGAGGAGGTTTTAGTCCAGTAAGTATCCATTCATCAGCCTATAGATGTCCACTGTTGGACATGAGCTTGGATATATTTTGACTAAAATATATCTCGGCGTCAGGATAGGGTACAATTTTCGTCACCCCGTCATTAAATGTAAATAAACTTTGAAAAAAAAATGTCTGGAATTTTCATATAGACTCCGTAGAAACTTTTCGCTGACCTTATATAATGCCATTGCATGTGGTAGGAAATAAAATAAAAGACGCTCTTTGGATGATAGTCATTGAACTTCCATTTTATTGAGTAGGTTTATTTGCTTTTCTCAAGCCGGCCAGCTTATTGCAAAATTTAACGTAATCAATCATAGTAGAACCATCATCTTGAACGATAAGTGGAGCTTCGTCTAATGCATAGTCTGCTTCTGTTGCTGTGAATTTGTCACCGAAGGTCATGAGGTCATGGCGAATTCTAAGAAAACACAAATGAAATTATTAATCACAAGTTAAAATTGGAATATATATATATATATAACTTCAATAACTCTCAGGCTTTTTTAACATAATTTTTCTGGAATGAACGAATGAAATCAAAAAATATATTTATTTATCATATACTGCAACTTCTTAGATTGAGATAATGTTCATAATTTTCATTTTTCTGGTATAATTGCCTTCAGAAATAATTCTTAAGTTTCGATATGTATCTATAAATATTAATGAGTGTTTATATATAGGATAAGTATACAACAAGTATAAACTGTCGTTAAAAAATAAGAGCAATAAAAACAGCCGAAGTTGTTGATTCATAACATAAAACTACAGTCTCAAAAGTTTGGTTAAGCTAACTATAAAAATAAATTTTAATTAAAACTGAACCTCTGTTATGTATGCATCTAAAATTCAAACTTAAGGACCCAATTTTTAATTAAATATCAGGTATAGAGATCTATATTAAGTTATTTTTTTTACATTTAGTAATATTCTTTGGTTTCAAGTTTCATAAGCTATCTTTTAAGCGCCTATAGTATTAAATATCCCTGCGTCGTAGTATTTACATAGGTCCATATGATAACACAGTAACATTTACTGTGTGATGACGGAGTAAGAATACAATTCACCACCTTCTCTCTTATCCGTGAGTTTTATATAAGACGACTAAGCAACATAGTGTGCAAATAACATCTAGAAGGTAAATTCGAAACAAAATTCTATGCCAACCTGTTTAAACAGTGTGGCATACTAGGTCACTTTCCCTCACATAGTGGAGTAAGCCCAAACCCAACAGTGGGACGTATATGGGCTGATAATGACGAAGAATCCTAAATAATTTATATTCCTAAATTAATATAATATACGATTAGATTGAAACGGAGAAACAATTATAATGATTACTATTTTTTACGCCAGTATTACACATTGTAAATAAAACTACACGGATTTTATTGCGTTTGTATTTGATTTTTGATTGCCCGACGTTTCGAACACTTTGCAGCGTTCATAGTCACAGGTGGACTAAGATGTCTCACGTCTATCAAGTCATCATTATTACAGAGATTTATAATTATCCACCCGATACAGAAATTATTAAAAGTTATTAAATTTCGATCCACATTTTGGTCCAAATTTATTGCTAGTACAAGGAAATAATGTTTCTATATAAAAATTTTCTTTTTTGTGATGAAAGCTGTAAAGTAGTTGTATTTACAATGGAAAAAAATATTCAAGGTATATACAGCAGATCGATATTTCTCATATTATTCTCTCATATTATTCATATGCTTTTACTCTCATATTATTCATATGCTTTTTTCAAGTTACAAATAAAGTAATAGGTAACTACATAATAAGAATGGTGACAAAGCTGTTATTTGTAGAGAGATCCTTTGTTTCTAAGATTGACAAAGGAGCTATGGTACAAAGACAGATTACAATAATACAAGCAGAGAATATAAATTATTGTTGCTCAAAACGAACAACTCGCCGAGACAGAGATAAAATAACGTTAACTTTTACAAATATTTTGTTTTTCAAACGTAAATATTACGTAATCGTGTATAAATTATACGTGTACAAATTATTTTTCGTATGGTGGCGGTGTAAAAATACAATTCACCACCCCCTCTCTTACCTGTGTGTATCGTAAAAGACGACTAAGGGATTAATTATGATTAGTCCGTCACCCGCCGAGAGGCCGACCACTGATGACAAGTAAGCCTGCTCCGGTGGTCGGCCCAACGACGAAGGCGACGTACACGTGGGGTGGGTTGCGGGTGTGCGTGCTTACGCCCCTCTGTCACCCCAGACGGAGTGGTGCGAGGAGCGCGCCGACAGCAACCAACCCCCAAAAAAAAGGGATTCATTATGCATATAACATATATGCAAGAGAAAAAAAACTCTTAATAAAAACCTATACTGGCTCGAGACTCGAGCTCAACAGTGGGACGAATATGGGCTACGTATGAGTTATGAACAAATGATGTATTATTTGAGTTTATATGCGATCCACTACTGGACTTTAAGGCTTCAATTTTCATTTGAGTTTATTCTGGAGTGGTAGGACCACACTGTCGACAGTTATCTGTCTACGGCCGCGGGCCGGTCCGTCCGGGGCAGTACCACACTCTCGCAGAAAATCGACGTCTGAGTAGTAGCGATTTGTTACTGCGCTTCGTTCGGTGAGCGAGAGAGCCGGAAGCCCAATTTTCTGAGGGTGTTTGCGTATGGAGGGTTTTGGTGGTGCCCTTGGTATCACCGAGCCTCAATGCACGCATTCACACTCCCTTCAATTTCTTCGCGGTAGGCAGCGGCCTTGCAGAGGTCCTTGAGCGGCAGCAACACTTACCATCAGGTGTACTGTTTGCTCGTTTGCCATCATTTGTAATAAAAAAAAAATTAAAAAAATTCAGTTAATTGTTATTTATATGATACTAGCAACCCGCCCTCGCTTCGCTTCGGTTTCTTAGAACCTTAGAACTACGTGGCAGTTCCCGTTCCCAAGGGTATACCGGGATAAAATATAGCCTATGTTACTCCCTGATATTATAGCTCTCCATTGGTGAAGGAATTTTTGAAATCGGTTCGGAGGTTTAAGCGTGAAAGCGTAACAAACAAACAAACAAAGGATAATGTTATATGTGACATATGATATTTCATATAAATAATATACGTGTGACATAAATATAATAGAGGACCGCGATTTTTAAATGGATCCTTCTTTTGGGCAGGTTATGATTTGAATACACCGCATCCGTTCCGTCCGGGGCGACAAAAAGTCGGCGCACGACCCCATAACCCACTGTATTCCCTCCCCATCTTCATTGAGCCGACCAGTGGTACAATGAGGTCCCTCTAAATGGTTATTTGAAATAATAATAAAATATTCATTATTGAAAAAAAAAACAATAAGTATAATTCGTGTCGTGATATTGTAAAAATCCAACAGTGACTATTGGATTCTCACTCCGTGTATTTAACGACTCGAGGTGATTCCACATGATATTCTTGTTTGTAAGCTATGGCTTGTTTATAAGACTAGTGGTTGTCGAATAGTCGAAATTTGACCATTATCTCATTTAAATTAATTTTTACTACACAATTTTTCTGCTTCAAAATTTTTGATTGCCTAACGTAATCATAAATCTGAAATCAAATATAAATGCGATAAAAATTCGTAAAAATATTTTTAGATAAAGTTGTAATACCCGTATTTTTTCGTGTGGTGACGAAGTAAAAAAACTGTTCACTATCCCTTTTCTTGCCCGCGGGTATCGTAAAAGACGTCTAAGTGATTATAATAGGTATCCATAGGTACAGCATATATGTAAGAAGAAGATAACTCTAATAAAACCCTGTACCAACCCGCCTGACCAGCGTAGTATAGTAGGTCAATTGCTCTCCCACTATGGAGGAGGCTCTGGCCCAGTAGTGGGACGTATATGAGCTGCGATGATGATGATTAATACCCGCGTAAATATATCAGGAATCATGAATCATGTTATATTTTTATTAAAAGCTACGAACTATATAAAGCAATAAATCTTTGTGACTGGATAGACTGAACAAAAATATTTCTAAAAACAGGAAGGAACACACTTCACACCTAGATTCAGAACAATTATTCGTGTATTATATAAATTATTATGTCGCCTAGAAATTAAACTTCCTACGCCTGACACAAAGAATCACAACTTAGCTTGTTACTACGTCACCTATGCAGTTAATTAATGTAAAACATTAATTTCAAATTTCTATAATTAATATTAGGTATCTTAATTTATTTCATAATAACGGTAAACAGATTCAGTAACAGCCCCCCGGTCCGATTTAAATCATAGCTTGTCACGGAGCCTGGCCCTGAATACATCATGGGAATATCTGGCAACGTAATTTAAATCTTGATTTGCAATATTTATGATGCCCAGGCGTAATGTAAAATTTAAACGATACCTTTTACGACTATTAAAATATAATTATATTATTTATTAAGTACGTTATTAAAAGTTAATATTAGATTTTTTTTTTTGTGGGTGGGCCTCCGCACCACTCCGTCCGGGGCGACAGAGGGGCTTAAGCACGCAACTCCCGCAACCCACCTGAAAACCACGTCGCCTTCGTCGTTGGGCCGACCACCGGAGCAGGGTTACTTGACATCAGTGGTCAGCCCGACGGAATACCCCCTATTGGGGTACCCGCCCATCGACCGACGTCCCCCCCTCGGGGAGGACGTCGGTCCTCGACCGAAAGAAAGACCGACGTCCTCCCCGAGGGGGGGACGTCGGTCTTTCCTCACGCGGTCGGCCTCTCGGCGGGTGACGGTCTAATCCCCGGTCACGTCACCCGCATCCCCGGTCACGTCACCCGCAAGTTAATATTAGATGCAGGTTTTTATTGTATCATCAACATGAGACTGTGCAATCGTGAGGTCCATAGTTCGAAGTCTAAAGTCGTAAGAAAGTGTTGTTGAATTTCTCTGTAGATTTTCATAAAACATTCTATATAGTCAACTTGAAACTGCGTTTGGTAACCGAACATAAGTTTAAATTCTTTTACGTATAATTAAAAATTATTTTTTATTAAGGTGCCGTACCCAAAGGGTAAAAACGGGTCCCTATTACTGAGACTTATCTTACGCTATCCCTCCGTCCGTCCGTCCGTCCGTCTGTCATTAGGCTGTATCTCAAGAACGGTGATAGCTAGACAGTTGAAATTTTCCCAGATGATGTATTTCTATTGCCGCTATAACAACAAATACTAAAAATAAAATAAAATGAATATTTAAGGGGGGCTCCCATACAACAAACTTGATTTTTTTGCTCAATATCGATAATGGTAATAGGGAGACGCTTATTTACCTAGTCAATGGTACAGAACCCTTCATGCGCGAGTCCGACTCGCACTTGGCGGATTTTAATGTATTGCCTTTCTTGGTGGATGAGCGAGCAATCCACCTGAGGGTAAAGCTATCTGTCGCTTATAGATTTCTATAATTAAAAGCTCCAAAAATCGTTAGTGGTGTGTCTTACCAATAATGTATTTGCCGAAATTTTAATGACTTAACCATCTGCTTACCGATTTAGAAAAAATAATTAAAATATTATAAAATAATCTACGTTTCGTGGGGTGAAGTGATACGAATACTATTTTAACTTATTCCTACAGTAGGACTCATAAAAATCAGCTTAAGAGTATCAGGAGCCCTAGCCGCGGCCACGGACGACTGGACCGAAAAATATTCTGCCACCCACAGAAGTGCTGACCGCTATTCGTTCCGTCCGCTGTTACGGACGACAAGGAACTTGGCACCAGTAGTTGGCCCAACGGTGAAGAGCGCCGACCTTGCGTTGCCCTAGACGCAACAGATAGCGTGTGTGCTGACCAAAGGCCCACCTAAAAAACGGGTACCAGGAGAGTGGACAGCAGTAATTACCGGGGAAACGTGCAGCACCTATTGTAGTTGCCACCCTGCCTTGCTAAGCGTGAAAATTACGTTACTAGCTTCTCATAGGAATGGTTGCGTCGCATCTAGTAACTGATGGCGAAAAGTTATTGATGATGAATATAAACCTACAGCGTGTGCTATAAAAATACCTTGGGTGTCTTAAAAGTCGATTAAGATATATGTAAATAAATATGCAAATAACTTCTATGTAAGAGAATTGAAACTGAAAATAAAGCCTTATTACTAACCCGTCTGTCCAGCGTATTGTAGTAAATCATTTTCCTTCCCTTTCGGAAGTGGCTTGAGCCCAGAAATGGGACATATATGAACTGTGATGATGAATAAAAATACCTTTCAATGTAAAGTATCTAAAATAAATCAGCAAATACAACAACCAGATAAAGTCTGATCAAATAGTTACTTATTCGACTATACTGTGTTGATTTAAACAGCGACCTCCGATGCAAAGTATCATTGATTTGATGGACATGTAGACTAATTATTTTTATGTAACATTAATGATTTAACAGCATCATGAGTATTACTTGTTACCTTAATTGTATGTTTGTAAAGTCCTCTTTGACATAAGGAGATCTCCTTACCGGATGACTCGGCGAACTTCGTAGCATCTCTGCAGCAATACAGTAAAATATTTTTTTTTAAGCTGTTAGCATAATATTTTTTGATTATTAACTTATATAAATATGAAAATTGAATTAACTTCAATAAAAGTATAAAATCAAATTAAAATCTAAAATAATTACATTGAAATGAATTTATATTACGTGACTTAAAATTAAAATGATTTACTATTCAGGTGAACAATAGATGGAAAATGGCAAGCGCAAAAATGCATTTTTTTTAGTTCGACAAAAAACACTTGAAAAATGGCCTTGTGGTCGTATTATTTTGAATATAGAGTAAAATAAAAATTAAATTCGTATATAAACTTTAAGTATAATTGAAAAAATCTTCCTAACTTGAGTAACTTGCATTCCCACTTAACTTACAAACTAGCGCATATGATATACATGACTTTGATTGAAAGCAAAGTTTAATTTTATACTTCAATAATCTCAGATTCCTAAACTGAAACAAATTCATTGTAAAATGTTTTTTAACTTATAACCATTCTATCCTTATATACCCTTGGATTCGATGAAAAACATGACGAAGTAATGGTAGATATTTTTTCGTAATTTTTTACAAACTATATTTCTTTTTTTAAACGACGTGACTGTGAGTTTTCTTCAGAATGGCGCTGAGAATTTGGTAGGTCTTAAAATGGACTACATTCAACACTACACGACTACATTCACCTTAATTCACATGCATTAGTTCTAGAACATTTTAGTCGTCTAATCTTGTCTATCTTTAAAGTTAGTCTTAAGTTACGCGTAGTACACACATAACTTTAGCTAACATACTTCCTATTGTTTCCACACCAAAACACGTTCAAACCAAATGCGAGAAGAACAGGGATAGTATTATTGTAGTTATAGTGAGAGAATGAAATAGAATACTTGATGTATATGTACGTAGGGACTTTATAGTTAAGTTTCAAGCTCAACTTTGTTAGAGCCTTCAATACAGTGTGGATTACACAAGTTATGTGATAGACTAAATTTATAATTGATTGGTTATTTATATATTGTGAATATATAAATATAGTTAACTGTAACCAGACACACGCCAGACCTCGCACACAATTATTGTTGTAATCATTATTTCAGGTTATATACGTCCCACTACTGGGCTATAGTCGCCTTCAGAATAGTAGGCAAATCGATTTACTATACCATGCTAGTCAGACGTAGTGGTAAAGGGTTTAACTTCGTGTTATCCATCTCTTGTATAGACTTTGTATGCTGTACTTGTTGTATGTTAGTCGATGAATATTCTCAATGAATGCCATACTACATACAGTAAAACCCGTATAAGACGACTTCGCAGGGACCCGGCCAAAAACGCGTCTTAGGCGGGAAAGCGTATTATGCAGGCAAGGAAAAAAACGTGCCATTATTATTTATTATACTATATTATTATTTTGAATACCTACGTATTGAATTCAACGTTTAAAAATTACCTAAATAAAATGTTGTTTATTTTCTTTATTATACTTACTACTAGATACATTTTTAAAAATAAAAAATATTTAAAAATAATAAAAAATGTTGTTTATTATTATTACGTTACTTAAATTAATAACTTATTTTAGTTTGACAAAAAGATTTAGAGGCATTAGCAATTACAAGATTTTCAACGTAATTTAATTTTCGCAGTGCGTCTTCGCTTTGATTCAAAGAAGTTACATAGCGTCTTAAATCATTATCTGCTGATAATGCCTGGGCGTGTGACAAAATCGGAGTTGACTCATCTTTTTCTTGGTCATTATCACTTAGGGTCGCTCGACAGTCGCTGGCCGCTGTCACAAGGGGTAATATGTGTATTTGAGTGGCACATGTTGACGTATTAAACCGGATGACGATCGTATTAAGCGTTAAGAAATGTATGAAAACATGTCTCAAGATGCTGTGACCGACGCAAAATGGCGTATTATGCGGGAAATCGTATTAAACGTGATCGTATTAATCGGGTTTTACTGTATTTAGTTCAATCAAAAAAATATACATACTAGGAATACTAGGGACTAAACATGTGTGTGATTCATACCACGCATGGTTGGACCGGGTGCATGCACCACCTTGTAAGTAGTAAACCCAACAAAGTTTATTTTTCAAACTAAGGTTACTTTTCAAGTTCATAATTGGGTTGTGTAGTTATCCTACTCTAAATATACTGATGTTGGTTTAAGAATAAGTGTGTCACCACCATATTTCGCCTTAGGATGTCTAAAAACTAGTAAAGAGACCGCTAAGAGAATGGACTAGCAGGGGTCTCTTGGGAGGAGTTTATAATAATAGCTAACTCACCAAGCGTGGGGATTATGTTATTCCCTATTTTTGTAGGGAAGCCTATCTTCAACAGTAGACGATGATTAGCTGTTGGATAAATGGATGGCTGTAATATATTTACCTTTCTTCTGATATCAGACCCTTCTTATTATTGTCCTCCCAGCGTGATAATGCCGACAGCAATGTTTCCTCCGAGTCCAACTCAAGAGTTTTGTAACCAAGCAAATTCACAAATCCATCAAAATCCAATGGATTTGGTGCCTGAAAAATTAAGGTATAAGAAATTTTAATGCGTAAATTAGAATTTTCAATGACAATAAATAAAATAAACATTGGGAACTTAACATGTGATCCGTAGACTGAATAATTGATGAATAGTGGAAAAATCAATAAGTACATAGTATATAGTCTCAAACATATATTATGATACTTATTGATTTTTTTTATTTATCCACTACAATTATATTAATTCATTGTTGACTTTCATTTTATTTTAGTGTTTTATATAAAAAAATTCCAGGATCATCATCCTGGGCGTATCCCAATTACGTGCGGTCGAATCAATGTGTATAGTACATATTCTTCTCTTTTATTTATACTTTTTTGTTAAAGTACATATTGTATATTATTTAATATCATATCAATATTAATAATATAACGTTAAAAAAGCAGTCAGTAGTACAACAAAAACACTCCGTGAGTATAAATTTGAGCCGCAAAAACTAAATAAATCTCCGTGACCTCGTCAGTGGTGAATCGACACAAGCTTAGACAGTCCTCTTTCATCAAGACCCACAAACTTTCGTAACAATACTTAAGCGGAATTAAAAGAAAAGCAAAGTTTGTATCTGTTTTAAGTCTGCCTTCTTCAGCGAGTAGCCTTCGTTGTTTTATCTTATTGGATAAATTATTTTGGTGTTCGGTAATGTTGTCTTAACAAAGTCCCTTCTATTTTATAACTGTTTTGTTGTTATTTGACTCAGATTAGGTCGGTATTACCACGTTTTATTAACGGTACATGTGAAATCGAAGTTACAACTGCCTGACGTCATAACTCCTTGAAAATTCAATCATTCACTACACGATATTTGGTGAAATTATCACAGATTAACATAGAATTCTTACTTTTTATTTACAACATGATATTCGGCAGTAGTAATGTGTCGAATTTAATCCCCAATTGATAGTTCGGGTTCTTAAGGAAGCCAGAACCATTGATTTATCAAAGCTTATATTTGAGTTAAAATACGTATTTTACTAGCAGTGCTCGTGGTTTTTTTTTGGCAGTCTATGCTCCAGGATATGACCAGCCACAGACAGAGTGTGATGAAAGATCGGTTAGCGGCCCAAAGGATATAACCCACCGTGTTCCTGACCCCTCGTCATTAGGCCGACCATTTGTAATGAGTCCTAGTCGCCCTTTTTTTTGGAGTATGCCATGATCAGCGCACCCGGCATCCGGATCCGTCCGGGGCGACAGAAGGGCGGTGCGCGGCCCCATGACCCACCCGTGTCACGTCGCCTTCATCGTTGGGCCAACCACTGGTGCAGGGTAACGTGTCTTCAGTGGTTAGCCCGACGGAATACCCAAAGGCAACGACCGCATCCCAGCTCCTGATGCTGCCGAGCATCTCCCTAGCGATGGTCGGCAGCGTTAGGTCGGCACTGATGATTGCGACAAGATCATGGCTCTGCTCAGCCCCACGCGGCACACGCCTCGAGTGTGTGCTGCGCCGTGTCCTCGTCGCAATCGCAGTGGTGGCAGGCCAGTGTGCTCTCCCTAAGCAAGCTCTCCTGGTCACCCTGAACTGTGCTCGTATTAAAGGCTTCATTGCAAAAATAATCATTATTTTTAAATTTCTATCCCTTTTCTTTTTTTGTGGTTGGCTATGGTCATGATACACCCCGTCCAATCTGTCCGAGGTGACTGTCCTTGACCTCCGTGGCCGAACCGGCGATTTAACATTTCAGGTACCGTCCCTGAAAATTTCTATCCTAAAATACTTATTTTTAAATTTAAGATTCATTGCATTTCTTTTTATAGTTCTAACAAGGTGAAAACATTTCATGATTAATTAAGTAGGTAGTTGAGGAGAAGATAAACTCTTTAGTTTGAGATGATAGTTTTACTATCACAACCCTTATAAGAAATAAATCCTAATGTTACTGAGAACTCCCTTAACTTACAGTTAACGCAGCTTTAGATAAAAATAACACTTAGATTCAGAACAATCATTTATGCGACCATGCACATACAAATAATTGTATTGCTTTGGAGTTTAAACCCACAAAACATGTACATTAATATTATTTAGACCACTACGTCATCTGTATTTGAACATACTAAACTCGACATGGTTGGTATTACTTAGACCACTACCGACGCTGTAAATATATAATTAACTAATCATTTATTTACTATAACTTATTCGTCATTAATTGACGAGCTTACCTCGGACAGCATATTACGAATAGCATTTTCATCAATCTTGTCACCTAGACTGACCAGAGTTGCCCGAAGGTCGTTAAAATCAATACACCCATCGCCATCCATATCAAATAGTAAGAACGCCTTAAAATCAATACAATAGTGTGAATTATTTATATATCTACGGAACTAATGTTACTGTTCGGTGTTTTGAATAATTATTTAATCACCGAAAACGTCTTTTAAAACAAAACTTATGAATGTATATCGAATTCTTCTTCTTTTTGGCTCTTACATATCATATTTTCAATAATTTTGGTCTTTTTTTTTGTGTTTTCAGCCAATGAAAATCATATAATTAGAAAATAAAGGTAAATAAAGGTAAAGGTTTAGTATCTGTTATCAATAGTGAGAATA
Source organism: Lymantria dispar (assembly GCA_032191425.1). NCBI lineage: Eukaryota > Metazoa > Arthropoda > Insecta > Lepidoptera > Erebidae > Lymantria > Lymantria dispar. Next base: position 12,643,345 of record CM063449.1, on the reverse strand, counting down.
GCTCAATTAGAAACTTGAAAAACGAACCAGAAGACCAGTCGCATTCTGACCGGTGGTGTTTGCTCCTTGGTAATACTATTTTCCATATTTTAATTTTTAATATTTCTCATTATTTATTACATTAATATTATAATATCAGTAGGACATAAAAATATTTATATCTCTTTAGCATGTATGTTGTATATGATCCAAAACACCGTAACCCATATCTAAATAGATTTGTCAAAAAAAATCAAAAAAGAGTACCGAGTTGAACTCGGTCATCTAAATATTGCTTTATAAGGAATAAAATATATAAGTACCTATACCAAGTTCATACCTCTTTTAATTCGAATATTTTATTGTCGTCCAATTCCGCCAGTACATTAGCTGGTATGCATAGTGCTTCTCTAGCTTTAGAAGCTGATCTGGATCTCGGTGGATGAGGTACGGTCATAAAGTCGTTCCCGACATCCGATATAATAGATCTGTAGAAAAATATATAGTAGGTATACGAATGCATTGATGTTTAGCGTAAGCGTAGCGTAACGTGGATATCGAGTGTCGAACCCATGATTCGTTTCCTGTGCAGGACAATTCTTTGAGCGAATCAATTTTTCTTATATCTGATTTAATTGGCGTCGCTTTGTATATTTATTGAATCCATAGCGATATAATTACATTTCTCTTTTTATTGATTTAAAAAAATATAGTATCACAAATAGCAATTAGTAATTTCTGCCTCCTTAAGTTATTTTAGGCTTTCGAAGAAAGGCGAGTCAAAATCACCTTTCCTATACTTACTTTACCCGATATAAAATTATTGAAGTGCAAAAATAGCAGAAATAAAAAAGTTCCAATATTCAACTTAACGCTTTCTAAATCACTCTCCAATAAAGTAATTTTTCAACCACGAAATTGCTTTTGTTGGGAACGATGTACGCAGCGGAAATTAAAAATTACTTATAAAGAGTGATTTTTACGGCAACCGCGCTGAAAGTGTATAAAAGGGTGATTCTGAAAGCAAGTAATTAATATATGAAAATATAATTTTAATATCAAAGTTAAAGGATGTCTTTTTTAGAAAAATAAATACGCACTGTAAATAAAACTACTTTTACGGATTTTATCGTGTTTGTATTTGATTTTTGATTTCCCAGCGTTTCGAATACTTTACAGCATTCATGGTCACGGGTGGACTAATATGTCTGACCTTCAAACAAGTTAACGTTATTACAGATTTTTAGTTCTACTCGCTACAGAAAATTAATTATTAAGTTTTAACTCACATTTTTGGTACAAACTTATTGCCAGTACAAGAAGAAATTGATCCTATATGAATCCGTAAAAGTAGTTTTATTTACAATATCTAGTGCTCGCGTAAACATCAGAAATCATTAAATAAATAAGCAATCAAAGCGATGACAAATTACAAAAAGCTCTCAAAGCTTTAATTATAATTCATAAAAATTCAAACTCATATGTAAAAAAATCACAGAATGGAGACACCAGGAGTTCATCATCACTACCACATCTAAAGTATTTCTATCATCAATTCATCAGATTATCAATCGAAAATATCATCACCATTTCAGCTCATATACGCTCCACTGTTGGGCTCGAGCCTCCTCCACAACAGGAGGGAAACTGACCTTACTATACCATGCTGGCCAGACAGGTCGGTATAGGGTTTTATTTCGAGGGTTCCTTCTCTTGCATAGATGTTATATGCGTATTATATCCCTTTGTCGTTTTTTACGATATCCATGGGCCAAGACAGGGAGTGGTGATTTGTATTCTTACTCCGTCACCACACGGCAGTCTATAGTTATGGCATATGTAGAATATCAATCTTCATGTGTCATTCAACTTGTAAATATAATATTTAAAATGACCTTTTAGTTATCATTGATATAAACGAGTAGTTGCTTTAATACTTTTTAGAAGTATTTATTAATACGAGTAACTTGCATTCTATACGAATACTATCCTGATGATATAGTTAGTGATGGAATAACTACAACTATTGTCAATAGTGAGATCTGGACTTGGTACCCCAAGTTCAAGTAGACGGTTAGTGATGGAATAACTACAACTATTATCTATAGCGAGATTTGGACACGCGGTTGCTGTCACCCCAATTTCAAGCAAAGAGGGTGCCAAATGTATATTTACACCATTTAGAACCATTTTGATCTACATTTGACCCCTTCATAATTCAAAAACTATCTAACAAAAATACACCAATTATGGTAAATATACTAAGATCCACTAGATAAGGTAGTATTCTAAATTTTATAAAAACAGCAAATTATAAAACAATTAGTAACCGAAAACTAGTCAAGTCAAATGTTGAAATGCAATAAATCATAAGTTATTTGCTTTTTGTAAATAATTTAATTATTCAGGTTTAAAAACTCATATTTATTAAAATCCTATTTTTGTAGTTGAAAAACGAGAAAATATATTTTAAATTTACTTAGAAACATATATGAGTATTGTTATTAGATACAAATAAATTTCAGGCTTATCTACAGAACTTGGCACCTATTTACGTCTCAAGTCTTTTTTCGGTGAAGTCGACAATCGCACTTTTATCGTAATATTGAACTTAGCTCCCAATTTCACATTTTTTTTACTGAGATTAAGATTATGTACTATTGTGCCAGGACCCCTTTCACTTCTTGAAGTATCATATTAAATGCTTTAAGGCAAGGCAAGGCATTAGATACTAATACTCAGTATCAAATGTATCTTTCTCTAAAACTTACCAAAATATACTTGCCTATTCGATACCATTGTTTGCATTCCATACTAGTATTCAGCATCGAATGGTGATGTTATATACTAGTAGTAGTATCGAATGAAAAGTATCGATACTATTTGAGTACTCATTGTTATCGATTTATCCCTAATTGCTGGGTAATATTTCAAATAATAATATAAATCGTAATATTTTATTAATACTTTATGCCATATTAGCTCCTGTCGTAAACTATTCTTTTATGCATATATACTTGTATAAAATATTTTCGATATTTCACATCTGCCAGGCGTCCTGAGCGTCGGCACACTTTTTTTGAAAGACAGACTTAAAATAATAATTTGTGAACAAATATAGAATTGTTCTACGTGAGAACCGAACTCATAACTCTCTACATGATAGCTTGACTAAGATTAAGCTACGATCTTTACAGTCGATTCCTATTATATACTTACTCCCCATGTGAAAGAGATTGAAGCAGATTCTCCTTAAATTTTTTTATGTCTTCTTTACCATTATCCGGTTTACTACGGCGACGTTCTTCTTTTGATTGACTCTACAGAAAAAAAACAAAAATTAATATTAATATGACCTACTATAACATACTGGTCAGACGGTTTTATATATAGCTTAATTTCAACTTTCTTCTTTTAATTTAAGAGAACTCACTAAGTAAATTGAGGAAAAGCTCTTGAAAATCCAGCAAATACCTTTTTTCATTACCGAAATTGACCGACCTCGCGGTTGACAATTGCATGAATTAATTCAATTAGGCGGTCAAGGAAGAAAACATTACTATATTTTTGTGGTAATTTGTGCGTTATTAATTTGTATTAATAACACGCAATTTAGATATTAATGTGTTTGATACAATTTAATGTACATCTTTTTGAAACATTAAAAGCTTATTTTAAATAATTTTCATTGATATATTATCATTCCATTTTCCAAATAAAATTAATTACTTAAAAAGCATCAAATTAATGTCTTTATAGAGAAATTTCTTTTAGTCTTGATGTTTATTATAATTCAAAGGAACCAATTTTCAGAAATTTTCACTCAACGGAATTAACCAATTGCCATTTGACATAATTGACGACGATAAAATATTATTTCTGTCGTTGAAATATTCGGCAAAGACAACATTGTTAATTTTTGAAACAAGTTAAGGTTCTTTACGATCGGACTTACCTATAGACAGTTTAAAATATAACAATATTTTTCTTATATTCCTTATATTTATTAACGGAATTTATTTGTTGTAACGTCACGATTTGTTATCCGAAAAAGTAGACAGATGTGTAAAATACTTTAATTCAATATGATAAGGAATGATCCTATTGACAATATTCGCGATTATGGACAAATTTATGAAAAAAATAATAATAACATGTACAGACTGATCTACAATCGGTAGACGAAGGTTCTATACAAACCCAAAGGGGGCAAAGGTCATTATTTCCACGTTTAGCTTTGAGATTGACTATAGCATTTAGTGTTATAAATTTTTCAGGAGTGTGCTGCTACTGCGGAATATGTAGATAAAATCGTCGCAAAAGAGGGAGAATTTGACATAAAACGCTATTCCATTACGTTTGACCAGTGTGGTATTGTAGGTTAATTTCCCTCCGACTGTGAAAGAGGCCCGAGCCCAACAGTGGAACTTATATGAGCTGAGATAATGGTGATAATGTATTGCTATATCTTTCATTAAAGAAGCTCTTTAGTTATAATATTTTCACCAATACCTACTATTGTATATACAAAACAACATAACAAAAGCAAACCTAAACCAAACTTACTTTTCGTGTAGAATTGTCAGAATCTTGACCTTCCATATTATCAAATATTATATGCCTTTTTTTAATACAAGTGCTTCGTTCCACGACCGTACCGACTGGCGTAGGAATGGTAACTACACATTAAGAATATTAAATATAAATTGCATTTTCCGTCAGCTGAGATAATTATTTATTTCGGACGGATGCACGCAGATTTCAAGATTATGTTGCGTGATGTTTGTACTAATTAATTTCTCAGGTAAAATAATTCATATATTACCAGGGTATTGCATGAATAATGATATGATCCATTTTTTTTATTAATTAGATGGTATAGTGTTATGATACCAACTTACCCTGCATTAAGAAAATAGTCCTGGTATTGCGGGGGATTTTACAAAGATATAATTAACGAATCCAAATTACATCCAGACTCGAAACAACAATTTATGGATCGCAGAAAGTGATGTCCTACGTGGGATTCGAACCATTGGCATAGTAAGTTGATATCTTAAAACTATATATTGATGACTCACTGAATGCCTTGGAGTATTACTGAAATAACGCTGTCTGAATTAAATAATCAATTACGAATTTCAGAAGATTGCGATTAATCTTCACCCGTTTATACTGTAAGGTCTTTAAACGCCAGTAACAGCTTAGTTGTACAGTTGGTTTATTAACCGACTTCAAAAAAGAAGGTCTCAATTCGACTGATGTTTTTTATTTTTTTTACCTCAGAACTTTCGACTGGGTGAATCGATTTTGAAGATACTTTTTTAACTTGAAAGCTAGTACTTTCCGTTTCAATTTTATCTTGCTGAAGTCAATTATTTTTTAGTTAAAATAATTAGGATATTGGTGGATACCATTCTCTATTAATTAATCAGCTAGCTCCTGTTCCTTCGTTGGCAACAATTCCTTAATATTCCTTCCGAGTTTGAGTTCTATTTGCTGTACTTAATCATCTTTACTCAACTTTTGCCCTATTTTTTTAGATTGTAAGTCATATATCCTTACTAATATTATAAATGCGAAAGTAAGTTTGTTTGTTTGTTACGCTTTCACGCTTAAACCATTGAACCGAATTTAAAAATTCTTTCACCTATGGAAAGTTATAAAATCAGGGAGTAATATAGGCTATATTTTATCCCGATATTCCCATGGAAACGGGCACTACGTGGGTAAGACGACTGACACCGAAGCGAAATGAGGGCGGGTTGCTAGTGTTATATATTTCTAAGGTAATGTGCTATGATACAATGGGATTGACGTTTCCATGTGGACAAAAACCCCCTGGATTAAAAAAAATCATCATCTTTTCTTAAGAAAAAAACTCAAAAAGGCATAAAAAGGATTACCTATTTACGCAAAAATCATAATTAACCGAACAAATACATTACTCACCTATTTCTGTACAAAATATTGTACGTTTACGTATGTACAGAATAGGTGAATAGGTATATTCACCTATTCTGTACATACGTAAACGTTCTATAAATAAGTATCGAAAACTAATATTTCTTTATATTTCTTCAGCTGGCTTATATAAAATTTACCTTTAATTGTATTATTATTCATTAAAACAGTGAAATAGCGTAGGTAACTTTTACATGCCTGAGCAAAGTTGATTAATTTTAAAGTGTTTAATTGTGATTATATTTGTATATTATCAAATTTTCCAACGACATTTTGTAGACTAGACAAGCCTATTAAATAAATATACGAATATGTCTCAGCTTTTGTTACCAGTGGATAAGTTAACGATCTTTAGCGATAAACACTGTTGTTAAATATCTTTTCTTTAATTTTTTCAGTATTAGGTTTTAATAAATAGAATTGTTAATAGACTTTAAATACCTATGACTCAATGTGCCAAATCTTGAAATAAGTCACTGGATATATCTTATCTTTAGTAGTATTGATGCTAATTTTTGTGACGTGCGACGTACATGTAATCTTAACTAATCTTGTATAGATATAACCGTTGGCAGAAGATCAAAATGAGTACCGGCAATTAATTTTCGTGATATGACCAGGATAGTCATTATATGATATTTTATGAACCGCAGGGCAGTCTAATTAATCTAGAAATACGCTTGATATTAAATTAGAAATAGTTTGGATAGATCTTAAGGCATAATGACTTGGTGGTAAATAAAATATATGACATTATCTGTTACTCAAGAAGATTTAGCATAAGATGAAACAAATTTAAAAATTATGTGATTCCTATGTATATATACATAAAATATCCAGCTCCAATGTAAAATTTACAAAAATAAACTCCATAGCAGATATACCTAGTATATAATGTTGAGAAGATAATATAGGAAACTGTAGCAGAATTTTTATTTTTTATTATGTTTTACTGTGTGATTTCAAGGCTTTGTTTAACTTTCAGATATTTTATATTAATCTAGCTGACCCAACAGACGTGGTTCTATTCAAATAAAATAAAAGGAATTCTCTTTGAAATCGACAGCACCGCCACCTACCGGGTTCAATTGAGAATCTAAACCATTCTCGAATCCCCTTGAACACATACAAAAAATTTCATCACGATGGTTCAGGCGTTTAGGAGGAGTTCAGTGATATACGTACACAAGAAATATTTTTCAAGAAGAATTTTTGAAATCGGTTCGGTGCTTTAAGCGTGAAAGCGTAACAAACAAACAAACTTACTTTCACATTTATAATATTAGTAAGGCTGTGCAATAGTTTCAAATTGAATAAAAGTTTTTAAAGAGATAATACTATGAATTTTAATATTAATTAGTATACCGTTACACTGGCAGCCACAATATTAAGATCGGCTGTTGAAATATGTAACTATTAAAAGAAAAAAATGAAGATTATTGTATCAGTCAAATGTAATAGAACCATTTGCTCTTAAGTGCTAAAACCTTAGTTAGAGTATTTGCTTCAATGTGTTTCCAAATATTCATTTATTGTCCTAGGAAAGGCTTTTCCGTATTTCCACAAATGTAACAATTGCTGCCATACAATTTCATATACAACTGTTACCCATTCATACTAGATCTATGACAGTTGTAGAAAATGTACATATTCTGAAGGTATTTTCCTGTAACAAAAACAATATAGAGGTCTTTTATCGTTGGTAAATGATATTCCGTTTAGGGATAAAGCCGTTTTCCACTCATTATCGTTAACATGAAGATTATACCCAATTTACATTTCATTGTAGGGTTGCTGTGACTATTATGATAGTTTACTTTTATATCTAGTTAGTAGTTTCTGCCTCTGTTTTAGTTTTTATATATTTTGGCTGGCTAGTTCTCATAAATTCCCTTCTGTGAATTAAATTCTTGATTTTGTGACTAGGTACGAATTCTTAATTAAAACTTCAAACAAAAAGGTATGTCATTAGATTTGTCTAATTAATTTTAATAAAACATCTATACAATTAGTTTTTCAGCAACAATAAGTTAGCCAAGGTGGGGCAAACAGGTTGAAGAAGGAAAACTCGAAACAAAATATTTGAGATTTCCTTTTCATGCTATTATGTGCACAGTATGTCCCTAAGTCGTGTTTTACGATACCCACAGGCAAGATGGTGGGTAGTGAATTTTATCCTTAATCCATCGCTACAGGAAAATGATGATAATGCTATATGAGATGATGCTATATGATGATGCTTTGTAAGTACTAGGTGAGCCTAGTACTCACAAAATATTTCCTACAAACAATTCTAATGGTTTCACGCAGATCCCTACTGACGTGACTTTTACCCAGTGAAATGACTAATTCCAGGCACTTCACATATATACATCGTAGTGGAATCGATTTCTCTTGTCGTGCCTCCAAAAATAAGCCTAACTCCTCTGTCAACTTAATGTGCTGTTCATCACAGCCCTCCTCAACTCTGCTTGGCTTTCACGCATGCTAGAGAAAGTTTTATTATATTCCTCCAGCAGTTAATTAAATGAAACTCTATTAGCAATATATTCGGGCAGTATGATTAATCTTATATCTTTAAACGAGCAATTCTTGTAAATATATATATTTTCAGGATCTCGGAAACGGCTCCAACAATTTTGTTGAAACTTGGCATACTAGGGGATTCGGGCCCAAAAAATCGATCTAGCTAGGTTTTATGTATAGAAAATGTTATTTTGTCAGTGTTTTTGGCAGACAATATAATGACATTAAATATTAAAAGAATATGAATTCAAATTTTGCCATCAACGTCATGAGTTACAATAGCTCAGTGGCGAAGTAGTCAGGTTTCATTTTATTTTTGACATCGGCGACAAACGGCGTCGGATCGAATCTCGATGTTATTATTATTCTCTTTTTGTATTTTTTTATATAATTTTAATTATTTATTTTTTATTAATATATATCTAAATAAATGCTACAATAATACTCCGAGCGAAGCTCGGTCAACCTGATATTAAGATATTATGTGTGAACAATCAAAGATTTTTTGTTCCTAAAATGGATGGTTTTGATTTGTTGAGAGGTAGCTATATCTCTTAATCTTAAATTTTTCAATTTTGGAAACTTATTTTATTATGTATACGAGACAAAATTTAAAAAAATTGGCAATATGTTATCCAAATCCTAATTATCCAAAACTCACGGGATACGTAATAAGAAATGAACTTAAAGACGATGTTTTAGCGTCACAGTAGTTTTGGATAAGAAATTCTATTTTTCATTTGACCGGAATTCGATAACCCATTCATAATATTTCATAAATCACTATATATTTGACAAGAATATTACTTCCCTGTGTAGAAAAAAATGTATTTCATTTTGCTTCTGTCGTTATTGATTTACTTTCTAGTAACATTTTACTAACATTTATATTTTTATAAATCATTCAGAAATTGTTATTGTGAGCGTCGCGTTGTTTTCTTGTATTCTAGGTAGTATTTTTCCCTTTTTATTCGTACGCCATATCATTTATTGCTCGATCTGGGAATATTTTGTGTAATGGATAAATGGATTCCGCTCTGATTTTTCGTTTGGCGTATTTATAGTAGTAGAGAATTACCTTGGATTTGAATAATGGCGTTCCGTCAAATATATTATATGATATTTTATAATTTAAATAAGTTTTAGTTGGTATAGAGGCAATTAAACGTAACTCTTTTTTTTTTGTGGGTGGGCTGCGGTCGGCGCGCCTCCGCAACACTCCGTCCGGGGCGACAGAGGGGCTTAAGCACGCAACTCCCGCAACCCACCCGAAAACCACCTCGCCTTCATCGTTGGGCCGACCATCGGAGCAGGTTTACTTGTCGTCAGTGGCCGGCCCGACGGAATACCCCCTACGTGGGGTACCCTCCCATCGACCGACGTCCCCCCCTCGGGGAGGACGTCGGTCTTTCCTCACGCGGTCGGCCTCTCGGCGGGTGACGGACTAATCCCCGATCACGTCACCCGCGGCCTCGGCTAGGGCTGCATGAGGCGCAGGTAGTTACGCCTACGCCGCTCCATTCGCCGGCGGCGGATCTCCTCATCGAGGCTGCACTCCTCGCGCAGACAATCCGCCGCCTCCTTCTGCGAGATCACTGTCTCGCAGAAGGCTGGGACCGCGTCCCGATTCCCGACGCTGACGACCATCGCCCTAGCGATGGCCGGCAGCGTCAGGTCGGCACCGATGATTGCGACGAGTTCACGGCGCTGCGTGGCCCAAGCGGCGCAGGCCTCGAGCGTATGCTGCGCTGTGTCCTCGTCGCAATCGCAGTGGTGGCAGGACGGTGTACTATCCCTCCTTATGACCTTGTGCAGGTATTTGGCGAAGCTCCCATGCCCCGTCAACACCTGCACTAGTCGGAAGGAGAGCACCCCGTGCCGCCTTTCCAACCATTGTATCAGCACCGGCCGGAAGGCCTCCACGATTCGCACCCCGAACCGAGGCCTCTCCAGCCGGACTACCCAACGGGCAATGACGTCTAGGCGGGCGTCGACGCGCCAGGTGGTGAGCTCTCTCAAGGAAACAACACCGCCCTCCCCGCGTACATCTCCCCGGATACAACTCGGCGAGCATTTCCGCCTCTAGGTCCCACGGGGGAGTCCCGGCCAATAGGCACGCTGACTCCGTCACCACCGTGCGGTATCCGCAGATGGCCGACTGCCGTGACCCTCTGTGGTCGCCACAGAAGGGCCCTAAGTCGGATGGTCAAGGACCCCGCCCACACCGGTGCGCCGTACAGGGCCATCGACCGGATGACCCCCGCGTACAGCCGTCGGCACGTAGCGCTCAGTCCGCCCACGTTCGGCATAAGCCACGATAGGGCGGACGCCGCGCCGACGAGCCGTGGAGCGAGCCTGCGGAAATGCTCCCGGAACCGCCATTGCCCGTCGAGCACTAGGCCCAAGTATCCCATATGGGCCCGGATGCTGATGTCAACCGAGTGGATGGTGATCGAATTAAACGTAACTCTGCGATATGAAAAGAAAAGGGCAGCAATTATAAGCGTTACTATTCGAGAGAACATTTAAACTTCCTTTGAAGTACCAAGCGGCTAATGAATCTATGTTATACTAATATTATAAAGAGGAAAGATTTGTTTGTTTGTATTGAATAGGCTCCGAAACTACTGGACCAATTTAAAAAATTCTGTCACCAATGGAAAGCTATAATATCAGGGCGTATCATAGGCTATATTTTTTTATTTTTTGGCATTTAGAATGGTAGCATAGGCTATATTTTTTATTTTTGTCATTTAGAATGGTAGACTATATTTACATTGAAGAAAATAGTTTCCAGGAAAGCCTACTAGTAAGTCCAATTGGAAAAACCACTTATTTACCTAAGCGACGGAGTTATGTGCGAATAAACATAAAAAAAGGAAAAATATAAACATCAGAATTGAGAACCTGCTCCTTTTTTAGAAGTCGGTTAAAAATATGCAATTCCATTGAACTTATTTGTGTCGTAATTACCTCACGAACATATCTATTAGTGACTTTTAACATGTTTTAATATATGAAGGCGTTCTAGTTTGAGCAGCATTTTGGTTTAATATCGTTTTCCATGGAGCAACTGCCATCGGATCTCTGCTACTCAAAGACATTTATTTATTTATTTTAGAATTACCAACGAAAAATACACAAACATACATAGTAAAAAAAAATTGCATAGATCATGTTTTGTGCTCTTTCAGTTACAGGTAACCACAACTAATTAAATGTTACTTAAACTTTTTAAAACAAAATATCAGACATTACACATTTCATTTTCTAGAGTGGTAGGACTACACTGTCGACAGTTATCTGTCTACAGCCGCGAGCCGGTCCGTCCGGGGCAGTACCACACTCTCGCAGAAAATTGACGTCTGAGTAGTGGCGATTTGTTACTGCGCTTCTTTCGGTGAGCGAGAGAACCGGAAGCTCAACTTTCTAAGGGTGTTTGCGTGTGGAGGGTTTTGGTGGTTCCCTTGGTATCACCGAACCTCAATGCACGCATTCACACTGCCTTGACTTTCTTCGCGGTAGGCAGCGGCCTTGTAAAGGTCCATGAGCGGCAGCAACACTTACCATCAGGTGTACTGTTTGCTCGTTTGCCACCGGTTGCAATAAAAAAAAAGAAACAATTTCTGGAATTAGAACAGATGTCAGGATATTGGAGCGTGCTGATCTATACTATATTGCCTCACACTAGCTTTTGCTTGATTTCGTTTACGTAAAAGTCATGTATGATAGATGTTAACACAGATAGCAGTATATATAGTTCATGATGTTCAAGGTACTACTGGCCTATCGTGTGGCTGGATGATGTGGTTAAGCTAGAACAGCGAGTCCTAACTGCCGCATCACTCATCCCTCTTAGCGAGCTTGGCCCCGGTTCTGCAAGACAATCTTGGTCTTTTAAACTTGAGGGTGGTGGTAACGAAAGTTATTTGAAGGGATGACAGGCTTGCAGTTGCTTTAAATAAAAAGAATGCCTTGCTGCTGCTGCTGCTTTCATACAAACTTTCGCACCCCTTTTCACTACCTTAGTGTATGAACTTCCAAAAATCTTTTCTTAGTGTTCGCCTACAGTGCAAAAAGAACCATCATACAAATTTTAAAGGTCTTAGCCCTTGTGATTTCGACTGTATGTAGATACGTCAGTCAGTCAGCTTCTTCTTTTATATATATATAGATATGTATCAGGCGTAGGTAATAGCACCTGCGCTGCCTGAGCCGCCAGCGGCGGACCGTGTCGTCGTGGAGGCGTTCCTCACGCGCACGATCCGCCGCCTCCTTCTGCGAGATAACTGCCTCGCAGAAGGCGGCGTGCGCGTCCCAGTTCCTGATGCTACCGACCATCGCTCGTTAGGCTCGTTAGGTCGGCACCGATGATTGCGATGAGTTCACGGCGGTGCTCGGCCCACGCGGCAAGATCGACCAGCTGCCACGTCGTCGTCCTGTCGACGTCCACCCGTTTTGGGATTGTAATTGTTGACTTGATAGCAATATAAGGTTTGACAATATTCGTTACCGCCACCGCACATCAAAAACATATGAATGTAGATGCATAGAAAATTTACCGTACAATGTTTTGACTGCACAGACGGCGCAATGGTTAACATATCGACCTTCCATGTCAGTGTTACGACTTCAATTCCCAAGCAGAACAAAAACTTAGCACATTTACCAAATTATTGTTCTGAGTCTGTCTGTAATTTGTGTCCGTTAATTATTATATATTCGCAGTATAAAGTGTATTGCGTAAGTGCAAGGTGCTATCCTAAAAACAATTCACAATTTAATAGATACCTACATAACACAGAAAAAGTTAACGCACGCCATGGAGCTGAATTAAAGACCTCAGTGTAACAGTCTATAAAGGTAATTGAACTGTCGATTGGAAATAGAACGTTGTTACAGCATTTGAATTACATGTTTATAAACTATAAAATATTTCACTGTAACCCAAACTAAAACTACATTACTAAGTGCCAAATTATATAATAACTATACGTACTGTAAACAATATAGTTTAGGATGTACATTACAACAGGTACTTTATTTGGTGCCTTGTATATTACTATATACTTAGCAAAAGCGGAAAGGACGTGATAAAGGTTTGACAACCTTTTTTGTTCCTTTACGTTATAACTAGGTAAAAAAAGTTTTTAATAAAAATCCAATCTCCCTTGTCTAAAAAGTGATTATCTAAAGTGGATGGAACGAAAAACGAAATAACCGTTAGTCTGATTGAAATTTATTTACTCTGAAATAATATTGCCGATTGTTTTAATGAAGACGTTTGATTCTATTATACAAAAAAAATATATATTTGTCATTTGAATGGAAACCCAAATTGTCCATTATATTTATTTCGCATAAAAACATCACATTTTCGAATATTCTATATTTTTAATTAGTGAAATTGGGACAAGATTACACTGTTAAAAAATACGACTATTGATTCTTGAGCTCATCGGTCCCTATTGGATACGAGTGCCGCATTGAAAAGATAATTGATAAGCTTAGTATAAATTTTAATGTCTAAAAAGGCGGTACACTAGAGCATTTCTAGCAAGAAAAATGTGATCCAGTGGCTCAAGGAAGCGGGCCTTGAAGTGGCCTTCCATAGATAGTACACAGTCATTGTTACTATATAGGCCACACAAAATTCTTGTCACCAAAGCCCCGATCGTCGTTAACTTCATTCTTAACAGCCGCTAGACCCAGATTGAAGATTTTTTTATTTTTTTTTTTATGCTTGGGCTATGGTAAGCGCACGCGCGGTCCAGTCTGTCCGGGGCGATGAAAGGACGGCACGCGGGCCCATAACCCACCCGTACCCAAGTCACCTCGTTGTTGGGCCGACCACCGGAGCAGATGTGACTTGTCGTCAGTGGTCGGCCTGACGGAATACCCTTTCGAGTAACCTCACCTCTCGACGTCCTGGGACGTCAGTCGCCGTTGCGCGGTTAGCCTCCCTGCGGGTGACGGACAATTCCCCGGTCCGATCACCCGCGGCCTCGGCTAGGGCGGCATTAGGCGCAGATACTCGCGCCTGCGCCGCCCGAGTCGCCGGCAGCGGAACGTGTCGCCGAATAGGAGCTCTACTCGCACACGATCCGCCGCCTCCTTCCGTGAGATTACGGCCTCACAGAAGGCGGCGACCGCGTCCCAGTTCCTGACGCTGACGAGCCCTGGCGATGGTCGGCAGCGCCAGGTCGGCACTGATAATCCAACCCAGATTGAAGATGAGGAATTTTTTTGAGTCTAATCTGGCCACATCCCGTCCAACCATTCAATGTGAAGAAATGGCTTCTTGAACTCGTTACTATACAAGTACTATTCTTCAAGGTTAGTGTAATCATATACATAATTATGTCCGCTGTCGTTTTATGTATAGATACTTACCTATGTAAATGAAAATGAATCACCAAAATGTATGTACGCGCATAACTTTCGATCGACTGCACCAAATTGAATATATTTTTTTGTTGTATTTCTTATTTTCAGGACAAATTTTGTGTAGAAGAAAAAGAAAAGAAAAAAGATCTCTTATTGATTTATGAAAAAAAAAATGCGACCCGTGAGGCATCAAAATAACGGTCAGTGTACGCGTAATGCAAGTCGAGTTCACAGTTTAGCAGCAGAGGCAAACACAATGAAAATTTCTCTTCAACTTTAATGGGGGGGGACTTTAACGCCAATTTTATAGCGTGGGGGTGCCACTGGGTCTCTGTTTACCGAAAAATGGCTCGGTGCATTCGGATAGAAGGCTTCCGGACCCTGCGGCAGCCCAGCAGGGGTCACATGGCAGACGGAGCTCCCGTGTTTCCACGTTGGGCTTTGAGCTGGCTGGAGACATATTGGCGGAGGCAGCCATCTTTCACACATGGCTGTCCTCACCGCCCCAAGCATGTGTGGTTGACGCTGAGGCTGGTCGCATTCGCGATGTGGCCATGCACCACGTGCGATATCCGCCTCCAAAGACGACAGTCCCCTGGTGAACCCGAGAGTTGACAGATCTCTGGAGTGCATGCCTACGTGTACTTGGGGGTCATATACCCGCAAACGGCGCCGTCATCGCGACGCTGAAAGAAAGGGTCAGCTGTACCTACGAGGCTTATCGTAGTGCGTGGTCTGCCTTCTGTTTGGCTAGCCGTACATCAAACCAAAGACGACAGATGGCAGAAGATGCTGGTGAGTCTTGAACGTGACTCTTGGGGTCGCCCCTATCGTACGCTAAGTAAACTCCATGCAATGATTTAATAATAATAATAAATAAATAATAAATCTTTATTGACGTAAAAAGAACATTTACATTGATTGGAGTCCCTAACACCTGCACTAGTAAGGACTGTTGCAGGTGTTAGTGTTTTCCCTTTTATACATATGACCTTAATAACATCAATTTCGGTTTAAAAAATGAGTACAAAATCCAAACAATATAAAAATAGAAAAATATAATAAAAAGAAAATAGTAAGTTTGTATGTTTATGTATGTGTTAGGTGTATGTGGACATGGATGTGGGCGCGTGCATTTGGTTCTGTGTGTGTGAACGTGCATGCGCGCGCGCGCGTGAAAAGCGTGTGCGTGTATGTGTGTGTGTGTGTGTGTGTGTGTGTACATATGTAATTGCGATTCCACGGTACTTTTAGGAGATTTTCTACAGCGTCAAAGGTTATTGATTTTAGCCAAGTAGTTATAACCAATTTAAATTTGTGGGTACTTAATTTACGTATTTTATGTACTTTGTTACATTTGTTGTAAATATGGGGAGCTAAAAAATTATAATGCCTTCGTGCAAATGTGGATTTAACGCGAGGCACTGGGCATCGTTCCACACGTTTATGTGATGAACAAATGTAAGGAACAGTTTTTTTGTGGTATCTGTGCAACATTTCATATACAAACATTTTTCTCACTGATAGAACGCCTGACATGTTATACACAGAAAATGTAGGGTGTACACGCTCAATTCCCAACATATGTGTTTTTGCTGCACCTCCCCATGCACAAATGCAGTATCTAATTATGCATTCGCATAGTGCTCGATACGTTTGCAGAAGAAGTATACCATTGGCAACTAACTGTACGTAGGTTTTTGAAAATGTATACAAGCTTTTGGACTCTCGCAATTGTAGACGTTATGTGCATTTTCCAGGTAAGTGTATCATCTAAGAGTACACCCAAATACTTGACATAATCCAGACAAAGAGATGCACATATACAGTTCTCTCGAGTTGTGATTCTATTACACGGAAACGTGTGAATTTTAAAACTATGTGTTGCAATAGGTTTGCCTACAACCGATTTACTGAAGCAAACATACTTTGTTTTACCTGTGTTTATCGATATTTGATTGAGACAACATTTTCTGAAATTTAGAAATTATTTACGATAAAAATTATGGCGGTACGAAGTTTGCCAGCTCAGCTGGTATACAATAAAGTGATATGAAATAAATGACAATTTCAACACATATGTACATTTTGAAAATTTAACATTTTTAAATATATAACTATACATTTTATATAATACAATTATATAACTTACTCATGCGCTATGCAGGCAACGGACTATTCTCCAATTTAGTGACCCGCCGCCTTGGCTGGGGTCGCATCTCCTTCCTCGCGCCTTGTACTTTGTAACTTTGCCCTGTACTTGGTAAAGCAATCGACCTGCATCAGTTGAAAAAGGTCATCGTGCCGCCGACCAAAGCCCTCCATCAGCATCGGCCAAAAGGCCTCGATGGTCCAGACACTATACTGAGGCTTGTCCAGCCGGATCATTCAACGAACAATGAGTGAGAGGGACAAGCTTACTCAGCGTCACGCTATAGAGGCAACCGCAGGGGTTAAGTTCGAGATGTCCAATATCTCCTGCCGACTGACTTCTTATGAGGGTTATACCTGACATTTCTCTTTTAGATTAAAACTATTATGGAACAGATATAATTATCATTGTCCAAAGGGCGAGCGCTGAGTTAACGAAGGTCAGAAACGGGACAACGGACAAACAGGCTTGTGCATTTCATATTCGAAGTTTTAACTAAACTTGAACTTGGAAATGCATATCTCCATTTTTCAACCAATTGTACCAGTATCAGTGGCTCTAGTTGCATGTCCAAATTATTTATATATGTCATCTCTTCCCTCTTTAACCTCTTCTTTTTCTAATTATTAATGATGGCGCATTTTTGTTCAAGATTTACCAAGAGATCGACGCACGACACCGCTTTGAATTAGTGATTCTAACTGAGAACTAGTCACTTAATCCATCAAGGGATATCAGTTTAATAAAACACCTTGTGTTAGGTCATGGGACCGCACGCCTCTCTTTCTTCACCTGGGATAGATTGGGCAGGGTGTGTCCAGACCAAAAACTATCCAAAAAAGTCTTCGTTTAGTTTAATTCTTTATGAAAAATCGTATTCGCTTCTACACTTCAGCCCATACACGTCTCACTGTTGAGCTCAGGCCTCTTCTATTATGGAAAGGAATTTGACCTACTATACCACACTAGTCAGATGCCTCGGCATAAGGTTTCATATCTTTTTTTCTTTTTTTCTTTAGTTTTCTTGCATCGATCGAGGGGATGTTGAATTGTATTCTTACTCCGTCACCACACGGAAATAAAAAAATCGTATATTAAATGCTATTTAATAAAAATTCGAAACTCCAGATTAAGTATGTGATGAGGTAATCAGCCTTTGCATTCTCGCCATTTCAAACACTTTTGAATATACATGGTCACGACAGAACTTTATTCTCGTGTAATACAACATCAGAAATCAATAAGTGAATTCAATTTAAAAAATTAATTTATATTAAATAACTTATTTTCTATATATACTTATTAAAACACATGTTACATAAATGCATTAGGAACACAAATACTTTTTTAACAACTCTGCTAAGTCTTTGTAGTAATATAAGGAAATGCTGTGTAAATAATTTTCAGCAATATTTTGTACACCTAAAACTCTGATCTTAAAGTAAATATATTATACTTATTTCAACAGCTCCAGTGATGAAAGATGAAATAAACCTCTGTCTAAGTTAGTAAAGTAATAATACAGTTCCGTTTATGTAAATCACTGAGCACCTGACTGCTAATATCCGGAGAATAAATAATGTTCCGGCGGTTGCCATAAATCCTTTTCTCTTCTCTCCTCCAAACATAATATCGTAACTCGCGAACATTCGGTTTGAGAAACAAAGATATTTGTAAATTATTAATTCAACGTCTTATCTATTCTATATTGCTTTCAGTCCGATTACCGTTTACCCTTTATTTTATATTAGATATTATTTTTTTTCATATATAACATCTAGCACTGCATAATAAATCCTTCCATCGTGAGGGATATTACAAACATACATTTATATAATTATCCGTATAATATTTAATTTGCAAATTATTTAAATGTGATTTCGATAGAATGAGGCGATGGAGAAGGCAGGTAAAAAGGGTTTACACTATCCCAGTCCGTCACTGGAGCTTGCGGTGACGCAGGCGCGAGTAATTATGCATGATGTCGACCTTTTCTTTGGACTGGCTACGGTCTGGACACAGACTATCCTTTCCATCCGGGGCTACGCAAGGGTATGCCTTGCATAGTCCAGTCAGAACGACGTATAAACCTTAATGTCCGTAAAGTATTATATTAGTTAATGTAATAATTATGTATTATATCAATAATGTATTATATTCTTCTTAGGTGGGTACAGGCTTCAATTTATAAAGATTTTTTTTTGTAATTTGGCTATAATTTTACGATAAGTATTATAGTGGTATGACCACACTGTTGACAGCTGTATGTCTACAGCCGCGGGCCGCTCCATCCGGAGTAGTACCACGGGGTAGTACCCTCGCAGAGAGTCGACGTCTGAGTAGTAGCAATTAGTTACTGCGCTTCGTTCGGTGAGCGACAGAGTCGGAAGCCCAAGTTTCTGAGTGTGTTTGCATGAGGTGGGTTTTGGTAATGCCTTTGGTATCACCGAGCCTCATTGCATGCATTCACACTCCCTTCACTTTCTTCGCGACAGGCAGCGGCCTTGCAAAAGTCCATGAGCGGCAGCAACACTTATCATCGAGTGTACTATCTGCTCGCTGGCCACCGTTTGCAATAAAAAAAAGTTGCAAATCTCCTCTATGGAAGCTATCTTGGCGTACGCTGCTTAAATTGTTTTAGTTACACAAATTAATGTATCATAGGATTGTTTATCTTAAATAGTTCTAAATAAGAGTACAAAACAACATATACCTCTTATGTGGAAGCCTTTATATCTTAAATTATAAGTCATAAATATATTTAAATTAGATATAATTTTACAGTATTTAGCTAACTTTTATCAATATTAATTTTACACTTTTTATATTGAATGTAGGTGAACTTTGTTTTTACACTAAGTAATGGAACGAATAGTTAAAAAACACAATAGAAAATTGAGTTAAGGGAAGCACCTTTAAGCTCCTACTATATGTAAGTCAATGGCGCGTAAATCAGGGGAGAAGAGGCGGTCTAGGCAATGACATGCCTTGACCAAGTATCTGCAGGCTGGGGAAGGATGGAAGCTACCTTTTTATAAAAAAGAAACACACGAGTGAAGCCACTGGCCAATAATATTAGTAGACTATATTATTATTTCTTATATTAGGATACTGCGGTATTTCCATGTGGTAACAAGATTACCCTCGATATCGTAAAAGACGACTAGGGGTTATTTATAAGCAGGTAACGTCCGTGCAAGGTTAATTCGAATTCGGGGAGCAGCTTAGTCTCGTTGAGCGAGAAGGCCGTCTGGTAAGGTCAATACTCGAAAGGATATCCCGCTGGGCTGGCCACAAACCAGTCCAGTGTGGTAAAAAAAAATAGTATACGTATCCATCTAACTAGTGTGGTATACTCAGAGCGTAGGTCAATTTCCCTTTCATTGTAGATGAGTTGAATATCTAATACAGAAACGTGCTATATAGATTAAAGAAGAGTAATCTGTTGAAGACAATTATCTAGTCTGATTAGTTCCTAAAAAAAGAAGTATAATTAAATATAAATAGATAAATATTTGCAAAAACTGGTAATACAAGAAAATTCAAATATATACTTGGATAATAAAATATAAAAGGTTAAGCAATACAATATTTCAGAAGCTGTTACAAATAAATTCAATCCAAATGGGATATGCGAAAAATTGTCAGGATAACGTAAAAAGTGAACCCGTATAAATTGAATGAAATATATGCCAGTTCCATAATAAATTTCTTGATATTTATGGTTTATCGAAACCATATGGTGCCAATAAGATCCTTTACCTTTAACAAAAATATAATCCACTGCATATTAGATATCTGCGTGACGTCCATTTACTTATCTTCACAAAAATACTATAATTACTAAGTTTTGCAGACGATATAGCGATTGTAGTTGTTGTTGTAATTTATCAGGAGAACACTGTGTTCCACTCTTTTAGTGCTTTCTTAGTCGATTTTAATTTCAACGGCAAAATAAGTAAAGTGATCCGGTACATTTTAAAATCATTACCACTTCTAAAATCCAAAACGCTCACGAACCTTCATTTTTGAGATTTTATAATATGATTAATAATATAAACAGATCACGGCGGTATTCATTTTTTCACCCAATTATTTCTTTTCTAGCTTCATCTGGTATAAATCGCAACAAATAAATCTGCAGTTCCTATTTTATATATAAAACGATATAATCAAATTATAAAATAAGATTTCTAATTCGGAAATTTCTTATCAAAACCTCTAGTTTACAATCGACTGAAGAATGATCGATAGATAGCATATTCACCTAAGTACTGCTTTACTACCTTTTCAATCAATCAATCAATCATTTATTTGCAATTTTGCTTTGATTAAGATTATTAAACTTAGCGGCTTGCATAATTAGAATAAAAAGAATATTTTTAAGAGTATAAGCCCCATCATGAAAGGTTCTTTTTAACGTTTAAATAAATCCCTTAATTGTATACTTGCAAATTACAACATCACAATACAAAGATTTATACCGTAGTGGAGTTTGTTGTTTTTTACAAAATAAAAAATCTGTTTCTCTTAATTACATGGTTACCCTTATTTGTTCAGGTTGTCGAAATACAATGCTAAAATAAGATTAGCGAAAATGTTGAAATGAAATTTTCGTGATTACTCAAATGTACCTTTGCATTTATTTTTTTTAAAGTATACCTACTTACATTATCTTGAGAAAACACCTACATAGTTTTAAATTCTATTTAAAAATCATTTATTATAAATGTTATCCCTGCGGAAACACTAAAGTATTGTCCAATTTTATGTTTTCAAATATAATGCAAAATACTATGGTTCGATCAGATCCCAGAAGTTACTCGATCTTGGGTTAACTGCTAGAGCAGTTACTACACATTCTCTTCAACCACTTTGGAAGAATCCCTTTCTTTCAAAGCAGTTGAAACCACTCTACGTAATAAAGCGGAATCTTTCAGATACCATGAACCACACAATAAGTTACAAACAACAGACGAAATAAAAAATTAAACCACAAAGCTTCTTTGATCTTAAATTGTAATTTCTAAATTAAAACTTTATACATTTACTAGGCATGCCTTTTAAGTTCTGTCGTTTCCATATTTCGCGGCAGTTTTGAATTTGGAACTGTTCTATATTCTAATGTGTTTAAATTTTGAATCTCTAAACAGTTGAAAATATTAGGATTAATTCTACTGTTTAGTCACAGCGTCGATTGGAATCTGTCAGGTTACGTACAAAAATGAATCTTTCTAAGGAAAATGTTCGTGCAATAATCGACTAAAGTTGTTCGTTCTCGAAGCACTTCAAAGAAGATGGTGGCCGCGTTCATTGGAAAAAGCGGCTATGTTGCGACTATTGCACTTGAAGATGGTAGAACGGTTAACGCAGAGTGGTAACGTATACCACAGTTTGTTTACCATAAGTCATCGCCAAACTTCGAAAATCTAACTCAAAGCGACGCATTATCCTCCACCACGACAACGCAAGCTCACACAGCGCTCGTCAAACGATTGAGTATTTGAAGCAGGAAAAAGTAGAAATTCTTGACCATCCTCCATACAGTCCTGACCTAAGTCCTAACGATTTCTTTACATTTCCTAAAATTAAGAAAAGTCTTCGTGGTCAAAGGTTCCAGTCGAAGAAACAGTCACCGCTTTCAAGTCAGCCATTTTGAACACCCCCACTTTAGAGTGGAATAAATGTTATAATAACTGGTATGAGCGAATGGAAAAGTGTATTAAGCTACGTGGTGAATACTTTGAAAAACAATAAAAAGTATTATAAGGTTCTAGTTGTGTTTTTTTCTTCAAACGACAAAACTTAAAAGGCATGTAGATTCAAGATTCGTCACCACTGATGATGTCGTAGACGTGATTTAATTTTGATTCTCCTCGGTTGAACCTTTGCAGAGTTTTCTTCTACTAGCAACCCGCCCTCGCTTCGCTTCGGTTTCAATCGCCTTACCCGCGAAGTTCTCGTGCCCGTCGGAATACCGGGATAAAATATAACCTATGTTACTCCCTCATATTATAGCTTTCCATTGGTCAAAGAATTTTTGAAATCGGTTCGATGATTTAAGCGTGAAAGCGTTACAAACAAACAAAAAAACTTTACTATATAACTATCGACACAGATATAGAGACATTGACATAACTACTGATATAGTGTTAGCGTTAACACGTCATTTGACCACTTGTCACAGGGCTCACATAAATTTTCTCCCCATCCAAACCTGCTTATAGAAGTTTTAACTTTAAAAATAAAATTTGTAAGTTTTTCTAATGCTTTCTAATTTTAGTAATAACTACATACAGCTACGGACTTTCCTCTTACTATTGTGTAATTTCTTAGCTAAATATCCAACTATTTTCTTGACCGAGAATTTGAATCACAGGCTATTGATGCTAGACTTATGCGGCAGTATGAAGATTGAAAATAAACTGCTATATTATTTTTATTGCTTAGACAAATATGCTTTGAGCAATAATAAAGAAGCTAGCAAAGGAGTAAAGCTTCAAATCTACCAAAATAAAATGATTGGTGTTTACAAGAATATTACAGTGTTCTACACATACGAATGAAATAAAAACATTTTTAACGGATTCCTTTTAATTTGGTTTTTACTTTTTACTATCCCGACGCGACGCTTCGAATTCTTTTCAGAATTCGTCGCAATGGGCGGACTAATGTGTTCGACGTTCCATAAGTCTTCTTTAATATGGAGATTCTTTATCTACCCACAACAATATTAGTTATTAATTTTGATACACATTTTAATACAATATTAATTACAATTATAAAAACGCATGGTTCTATTTAAAAAAGTGTATGTGTACTTACGCACAGTACGCACATAAGGAGATATACTTTATTGGCGTGACAAACTAAAAATTTTCCAAAAATTTTATCCTGCGCGTTATCCTACGTTTGTACATAAAACGACATTAATAATAGAAAAAAAAGATATTTAATACATTAAAAGTTTTATTATAACGTATTATCTAATTTATGACAGTGTGCGCCATCGTAAAAAAATGTTGACTAGCTAAATTCTGAGTGTCAGTCTTTCGTGACGGGGTGCGCGCGCATTGTAAATATTTACTGTCATATTTTTTCCCAACGCCCCAAAAGAAGTACAGCACCAAAAACGATATTCTTTTATATTTGTTACAATTATTCTTTGCATAATGTAATCAATACTGTACCAGTTTAATGGCTATTGAAGTGCTTACAGCAGATCTCAAAGTTCTGAGCTTAACTACAATATTACTTCAATTTCATTGATACAGTAGAATCCGGATATAGCGACCTTTAAGGGACCGGCGATACTATGTCGTACTAGCCAGATGACGTACAAAACAGTAGGATTATTTCTTAAGTACATAAGTACCTAACCTACGAATACATAATTATGTACACGCCAAACTCCTTCGCGAGGGTTACATTTGATTCACCGCCTTCTAATCGGTGTAATATTGCACATTTTCTTCAATTGTAAAACACTTTCGCTTCACAGACCTCATTTTGTCGAGCTTTAAGAACTTTTCATAACATGTGACAAACACTAACTGTGTGTGTGTGTGTAAATTTACGCGCACCAATAAGGAAAGGTGAAGCTCGCGGGGCGGGATGAAGTTGGGCCGCCGAAGTATTGGTGCGTAGATTGTATAAACAAAACATTGCGCGTCGTTTTAACCGAACGTATTAATCACAAAAATGGTCGCTATAAGCAATTTGTCGTTTAAACCGGAGTCGCACTAAACGGTTATATTTTCTCAGTACCTAACTATGAAACCTAACTTGAGTAAACATTATCGTCGTTAAAAACGGTTAGTCGTTATAAGCGAAGTCGTTATATATGAATTCTACTGTATAAAGGAAAAAAGATTAAGCTATGTTAGATATTAGCGACTCCACAATGAAACATGCAACAACGAGAAGAATAAAATACAATACCAGTCGTCATCTCAGTTCGTAAACGTTCCAGCCCATCCTGACTCTCCGCGGGTGCCGGAATAAATCCCCGGTCTGGTCACCTGCAGCCTCTGCTAGGGCGGCATCAGGCGCAGCTAGGGTGGCATTAGGTGAAGATAGGGCGGCATCAGGCGCATTATTATACTCCTTGGCCGTCTTTTACGACATCCACGGGCAAGATAGGGAGTGATACATTGTATTCTTACTCCGTCACCGCACGGAATACACGGAATACAATACCACTAGTTTTATATTTATTAATTGTTTTCTCTTTAAAACTAAATAAAACCTCCTTGTTTTTTGTGTACATTTACTTAATGGGATTCACGCTGAAAGTAAGTAGTTATTACAGCCACTTATTATATTACCAAGAAAAATAACCAGTAACTTGGCCGTATAAAAAAATCTTCGCAAACTTTGTTTCATTTAATACAAGAATTTTTTGTCCCTTATCACTGACAAGAATATTTTATTCTTCTCATAATAACAAGTTCGAAATTGCGTGTAATTGTTTTTTCATATCCTTTCTTAAGTATTATGCTCTTGTTTTATTGTATTACTAGCTGACCCGGCGAACTTCGTACCACCATAATTTTTTTCGTAAATATATTTTCAAAATTGCCGAAAATATAGTCTCTGGAAGAACCATTACACCTTTGTCCGGAAAGATTCGATCGTCTCGGTGGCGGCAGTATTAATGATGATTCAAAGAGAATACAAATTAGTGATTATTGATTTCTGACAAAATTATAATTATCAAATTTTCAACCATACTTAACTATAGACAAAATTACGTTTAGCTGTCATTTGCGTTTTGTTATTTCATATCAAATGCGTTTTTGTTATACTACGTTTCTTTGACATTTTATCGAATGGGAAACGGGAACGCGATCGAACGGGATATAAAGTATCCTATGTCCGTCTCCTGGTTCTAAGCTACCTCCCCGCCAATTTTCCGCAAAATCTGTAGAGCCATTCTTGAGTTATAAATAGTGTAACTAACACGACTTTCTTTTATATATATAGATAAGATATGATAATTATTATGCGGCGAAAAAATATTTATGTAGTCAGTAATATGGATAAATAAATACATAATCATCAGTATTTCGGCTTATATACGTCCCACTGCTGGGCTCGAGCCTCCTCCACAATGGGAGGTAAATTAACCTACTATACTGCACAGATGGCGTAGTGGTTAAGATAGCGACCTACAGCGCCAGTGTCAGGGGTTCGAATCCCACGCGGGACAACACTTTGTGCGATCCACAATTTGTTGTTCTGAGTTTGGATGTAATTTGTGTCCGTTAATTATATGTTTGTAAAGTCCCCCGCAATACAAGGATTATTTCCTTAGTGCAGGGTGTTGTCTTAAATAAATAAATAAATAATGCACTGGTCAGACGTGTTGGTATAGGGTTTTCTTTCGAGTTTGCCTCCTCTTGCATAGATGTTAAATGCTTATTACATCTCTTAGTCGTCTTTAACGACATTCATGGCCAAGATAGTAAGTGGTGAATTGTATTCTTATTCCGTCACCACACGAACGAAATAAATACATAGATGATGATAAATATATCTTTTGCAATAAGAAATGTATAGATTTAAATTTTGAAGATATGTTTTAGTAAATAAATTACTCTAAAATACAATATACTATCCAAAATACTTACCGTGTGGTGACGGAGTAAGAATACAAATCATCACCCCCCTCTCTTACCCATGGGTATCGTAAAAGACGACTAAGGGATATAATATGCATATAACATGCAACTGAAGTGAAACTCGAAATAAAACCCTATACCAACCTGTCTTGTGAGGGTACCCGAAAGGGTATTCCGTCGGGCCGACCACTGACGACAAGTCACATCTGCTCCGGTGGTCGACCCAACAACGAGGTGACGTGGGTACGGGTAGGTTATGGGCCCGCGCGCCGTCCTTTCATCGCCCCGGACGGACTGGACCGCGCGTGCGCTTACCATAGCCCAACCATAAAAAAAAAAATACCAACCTGTCTCACCAGCATGGTGTCAATTTCCCTCCTATTGTGGAGAAGGCTCGAGTCCAACAGTGGAACGTATATAAGCTGAAATGATGATGAATGATGAAAATACAATAATTAAATGAACTAAAGTGATATTAAAAATAAAAGTGTGTGCGTACTTATGTACGTACGTAAGAAATTATACTTATTTTTCGTAACAAGATAAATATATTTCAAAAAATTTTATTCTACGCGTTATCCTACTAGAAAAAACGACACTAATAATGGAAAAAAGGTATTTAATACATTGAAAGTTTTATTATAACGCATTATCTAGTTGACATTTGTAACGGTGTGCGCGCACGTCTTAAAAAAAATTGTCTAGCTTCAGGGTGTCGGTTTTTCGTGACAGTTTGCGCGCGCGAATCTTAAAAATTTACTCTTGTCGTTTTTAGGGTCCTGTACCCAATGGGTAAAAACGGTACCCTATTACTAAGACTTCGCTGTCTGTCCGTCCGTCTATCTGTCACCAGGCTACTACAGGCTACCTCAAGAACCGCGATAGCTAGACAGTTGAATATTTTACAAATTATGTATTTCTTTTGCCGCTAAAACAACAAATGTTAAGACCAAAATAAAATAAATATTTAAGGCGACCCCATACAACCGACGCGTTCTTTTTGACTCTTTTTATATAAATATAATGGTACGGAACCCTTCGTACGCGACTGCGACTCGCACTTAGCCGATTTTTTACGTGCGAAACTAACGTGCGAAAAGAAATATAACTTCAAAAATAGTAAAAATATTATTATAAAATCATATTAAAAATGTTGCTTCAATATTTAAACTTACATATATTATAATGATATAAGTTTAAATATTGAAATAATATTTTTATAATTAAATTAATCTAAAATATAATAGTTAAATAAACTCTAGTAATATTAAACGTAGTAAAAAGTGGCAGTATCTTTTATATCTTTATATATAAATTTTGTGTGTACGTGTTTATGACACTGAACGCCTCCTCAACGGCTGGACGGATGTTGATGAAATTTTTGTGCGTCTTCAAGGGGATTCAAGAATGGTTTAGATTCACAATTGGTCCCGGTAGGTGGCGCTTATATAAACAGAACAATGTCCGTTGGGTCAGCTAGTAATCTTTATATATTTCTTGTGTACGTGTGTATGGCACTGAATTCCTCCTAAACGGCTGGACCGATTTTGAGAATGTTTTAGATTCACAATTGAAGCTGTTAGATAGCGTTGCTGTCGATTTCAAGGAGAATTCCTTCTACAATTTTTTTTGATTAAAACAGAACAACGTCTGTTGGGTCAGCTAGTCTATGCTAATAAATAAAATTGGAGTGTTTGTTTGTAATGCCAAAATAATAGGCCTTTTTCATGCTCACATGGTTATTTGCACTATACATATGCCTAAAAATCACTTTATATTTTTTTTGTCTGTCTGTCTGTCTGTTTGTTCAGGGTAATCTTCAAAACGGCTGGACCGATTTAAAAAATTCTTTCACCAATGGAAAGTTATAATATCAGGGAGTAAACTAGGCTATATTTTATCCCGGTATTGCCACGGGAACGGGAACTACGGGGATAAAGCGACAGAAATCGAAGAGAAGCGAGGGCGGATTGCTGGTGTTACATAAAAAGTGTTATGATTTTTGATATTTAGGCGAGTATTACGTATTATAAATATTTTTTTTCAATTTTTGCGGATTTAATTTTTAGTATTTCATTTTTTGTTTTTGATTGAGTCTGTCCATGGTTATAAACGCTAATAAATGATCAATCAAACATAAACGCGATAATAAATGTAAAAATAATATTATGTATAATAAAAAGTATATTGTTGTTTCAAAATTTAATCTAAATACAACAATTAAATAACATTTATTACTATCAAATGTATATTCCAATATTAATATCTAGTACAAAAATACAAAATTCATTTACCTAGTTTGAAACTAGTGAAACTCTAACATTAAATTTTAAACAGCTTGTTCATTGAAATGTAAATTGAATTTATACTGTCATGTGCAGAACCTATACTTATTCATGAAATACGGTAAATAAGTATTTATAAATGTTTATTAAATAAGTATGACCTACGTGTAGTGATGGAGTAAGAATATAATTCACCACCACTTGACCATGGGTGTCGTAAAAGACGACTAAGGGATTATAAAATGCATACAATATCTATGCAAGTGAAACAAAATTCGAAATGAAACCCTGTACTAACCCGTCTGACCAGCGTGGTATAGTAAATCCATTATTCTCTCAATATGGAGAAAACTCGAGCCCAGCAGTGAGCTTTGATGATGATGATGAAGATGAAGACTAGACATCCTTAGAAATAAAAAAAGAGATTTCAATATTAACAATATTCACTTTACTGATATGATAAATATTATAGAATACTAGCTGACCCAACAGACGTTGTTCTGTTCAAATAAGCGCCACCTACCGGGTCCAATTGTGAATCTAAACCATTCTCGAATCACCTTGAACATGCACAAAAAATTTCATCAACATCGGTCCAGCCGTTTAGGAGGAGTTCAGTGACATACATACATACGTACACAATAAATTTAAATATAAAGATATGAACGCAGCGATACTGTGATGTTTTTATTCCTAATAGCATTTTCTTTTAATGTTTTTGCTATTATAGCATTCCTCGTAATAATATTTCTCTTAATGAGTGCTCCTATCGACTGTATTCTTCATCGTTAATAAAACTAATGGTACAATGTTCTATTTTCT
This sequence comes from Lymantria dispar, assembly GCA_032191425.1. Taxonomy (NCBI): domain Eukaryota; kingdom Metazoa; phylum Arthropoda; class Insecta; order Lepidoptera; family Erebidae; genus Lymantria; species Lymantria dispar. The sequence goes on along the minus strand of CM063449.1, from coordinate 12,613,607 downwards.
AATATAACAGTTCTTTATCTTTAATAAACGATTTAAAATTACATAGTACCATAAGATCCTACGGTATCTACACAAGAATGTTAGGACAAGGTATAATGAACCAAATTGAATGAAATCAAAATATTATATACTAGCAACCCGCCCTCGCTTCGCTTCGGTTATAGTTTATAGTCGTTTTACCCGCGTAGTTCCCGTTTCCGTGGGAATACCGGGATAAAATATAGCCTAGTTTACGCCCTGATATTATAGCTTTCCATTGGTGAATTTTTGAAATCGGTCCAGCCGTTTTGAAGATTACCCGGAATAAACAGACAGACAGACAGACAAAAATTTTTTAATTGCTATTTTAGGCATAGGTGTCGTGCAAATAACCGTGTGAGCATGAAAAAAGCCTATTATTTTGACATTACAAACAGACACTTCAATTTTATTAATTGGTATAGATTGTTAGACATTTTGTTGTGAATAATAAGTCGGATTTTTTGTCGTCTATATAAGTTGTTGCATATCATTTTTAGGAAATAATTATTAAGGTATCTTAACTTAGTAAGGTATTATTTGTTACTTTTCGTGTGGGAACAGAGTAAGAATACAATTCACTTCTCCCTTTTACCCATGGATCTCTTAAGAGACGACCAAGGAATATTATATGCATACAAGTAACATATACACAAAAAAAGAAAAATTTGAAATGAAACTTTTTACCATCATATTTGACCTGCTTGTAATATTAGGTACTAGCAACCCGCCCTCGCTTCGCTTCGGTTTCAGTTGCCTTACCTACGTAGTTCTCGTTCCCATTGCAATACCGAAATAAAATATAGCCTATATTACTCCCTGATATTATAGCTTTTAGCTGATCAAAGAATTTTTAAAATCAGTTCGGTGGTTTAAGCGTGAAAGCTTAACAAACAAACAAACTTACTTTCGCATTTATAATATTAGTAAGAATTTCCCTCATATTACAGTGGAAGTTCAAGCCCAGCAGGACGTGTTTAAGCTGATATAATGATGATTGATTGTTTATTACATAATAATTTCTTTATAAATAGATTTACTCCTATTTTAGAAGAGTACCTACAAGACAGTGATACGCAGAAGCTTATTTAGGTTCTGACATAATTCTCATATCAGTGTCAGATTTATTTTCTACATGCTGGCCAATCTATATTATTTCTAATCTGAACTAATTTTATCAGAAAATGTAATATTTATAAACACATTCATTCATCGTATTACTCTACTGGTCGTTTTATATATTTACTATGCCAATTAACTTTTATACTACTTCCTTATATACTACTATATCCGTGTGGTGACGGAGTAAGAATACAATTCACCACCCCCTATCTTACCCGTGGGTGATCGTACGAGACGACTAAGGGATATAAAACGCATATAACATCTATGCGAGAGAAGGAAAACTCGAAATAAAACCCTATACCAACACGTCTGACCAGCGTGGTATAGTAGGTCAATTACCCTTCCATTATAGAGGAGGCCCGAGCCCAACAGTGGGACGTATATGGGCTGAGATGATGATGATGATGATGATGACTACTTCCTTCACTCCATATCCTTTTTAAAAACAGTTAAGGCAGCAGTCTTAGTTCCTGACGATGTTGAGGATCGTCCTAGCGATCCCCACCGGCACCAATGATTGCGATGAGATTACGGCACTGCTTTGCCTAGGTTGCATAGACCTAGAGCAAGTGCTGCGCCATGACCTCGTGGCAATCGCAGTAGTGGCAGAACAGCGTACTCTCTCTTCTCAAGATATTGTGTAGGTACTTGCCGAAGCAACTATGCCCCATCAAGAGATGCACAAAATATTATCCTTTTTTATGGTCGGCGCACTCCTTGCACCACTCCGTTCGGGGCAACAGAGGAGCGTAAGCACGCACACCCGTAACCCACCTGTAACACGTCGCCTTCGTCGTTGGGCCGACCACCGGAGCAGAGTGACTTGACGTCAGTGGTCGGCCCGACGGAATACCCCCTGAGGAGTACCCTCTCGTCGACCGACGTCCCCCCCCTCGGGGAGGACGTTAGTCTTTTCTCACGCGATCGGTTTCTCGGCGGGTGATGGGCTAATTCTCCAGTCCAGTCACCCGCGGCTTCGGCTAGGGCACAAAGTATTACCCTGCGCGAGATTCGAACCTACGAAAATTATACGTTACGTCTATATCTTACAATCTAGTCATTTTATTTGCAGTAAACTTTACAAACATAGAGATAATGAAGACAAATTACATCCCGACTCATATGGATGATTGTGTTTTCTAATTACTTATTGCGTATATGCGGCATTTATTGAAGAAACACCCCGAAACATCCTTTGGGAATATATGTACTATTATATTGAACATTTTGCAAATCAAGCCTAGAGTAGTATACATAGTGATATACCTTGTATCGACTTGAGACAATTTTCATGCGTTCAGGGGTTTCTGCCATACATACTTTTTTTAAGCTTGCAATCAATCTTCAGTCTCACATATAGAGGACTTAAACTTTGTTATATCCGTGGTGCTGTACTGCTGCTCGTAACTGCAAATTCTCTTATTTAGTAATGTATGAGTCAATTTTGCTTCATTTATTTATTTATTTACTAGCAATCCGCCCTCGCTTCGCTTCGGTTATAGGTTATAGTCGTTTTACCCGCGTAGTTCCCGTTCCCGTGAGAATACCGGGATAAAATATAGCCTAGTTTACGCCCTGATATTATAGCTTTCCATTGGTGAAAGAATTTTTGAAATCGGTCCAGCCGTTTTGAAGATTACCCGGAACAAACAGACAGACAGACAGACAGACCGACAGACAGACAGACAAAAATTTTTTAATTGCTATTTTAAGCATAGGTGTCGTGCAAATAACCGTGTGAGCATGAAAAAAGCCTATTATTTTGACATTACAAACAGACACTCCAATTTTATTTATTGGTATAGATTTATTTATTCATCATTCAATTATTTTTTATTGCTAACAGCGTACCATGCGCAATAAAAAGTAATAATACAAAACAAGAAGAGTTAAAAAAAAAAGAATAAAAGTTATCACAAAAATATTAGTAAGTTATAACATAAAGAAAATTATTTTACTATACATATATGTGTAATGATTAATAATATTTGGATTTGGACTTTGGATTAGCATAGCATAGCATAACATAGCATTTGGCCCACTTTGCATGGAAGTAGAATTTGCCAAACCCTCCTGTTTTTTGTTTTATAATTAAATCTGTGGCCTTTCGCAAGAACATTAAAAGAGTTTCTTGATACTGCCTGCCTTAAACCTCGTTGTTATTTATGGAGATCATTAGGGATCCTAATTTACAGGAGTTACAGTCATGGGAATATGTGATAGGATTAGATACATTAAAAATACTGCGGTTATTTTCGTTAAATTAATTAAAATTAAAGGACGTTAGTTTAATCCCGTTTGAGAAATATTTATTATGTACCTATGCCTATTTCATTTTAAGTATGACAATAACTAATATATATATATATATATTATAAAGGTATACCTTTAGTCTACAATTAGTCTTAGTCCTGTAAGAGTTTATCATATTTCTAATGATGCAAAAGTAATTGCAATATTGCCGCCAATAGGCTTTAATAGGTCACTAATTATTGCGTTCTATCCGACTTCATCTCCGGTTCCAATGTATAGTCATTTTTAGTATCACCAAATTGTTCCAACTGAATCAAGGAGAGCATAATAGGCCCGCCTCCTGTTCTGCAATCACAAAGTAATAGCAAATTATGGGTTATTTATTTCTTATATTCAGGAATAATGAGTAATTTGTAACTATGTTTAAAAATCGATGATTTAAGCGAGAATATAACACATTTTGTAAGATTGCATCTAACAAAGACATTTATTTATCTCGAATATATAGCAGCCGTTAAAATGGTCCATTAAATTTTCATTAGTAGTAAAACTCCTAAATTCTAACGATCAGAAATCCGGCTACTATATCAGCCTCGGGATAAACTTGCTACTATGGTTCCGTCGGTGAACACGGCACTGCGGAACTGTGATAGCAGTAGGGATGACGTATGACCGCGTTAGCGTGGCTTTCAATATCTAGTTATTATCTACCTAGGAGTAATATAATTTCTCTATAATCATTTAAATTCATCCTGCTTAGTTATTTAAATTTTATTTCTTAAACACTTGGTGACGGAATAAGAATAGAATGATTTTTCTTCGTTTGATTATCATAGAAATCGGTTAAAGAATATAAGCATTATAATATTACTGTACGAGAGTAGAAAATTAAATTTTATGGTGAGCATAACATAGACTAATTGCCTACATCTTGAGAAGGGCCGTGGCCAACAGTAGGACGTTACATACGCTGAGTCGAAAAACAAGTTAAATAAATTAATATACAAAGCAGTGAATTTCATCATCATCATCATCACAGCTCTTATACGTCCCACAGCTGGGCTCGAGCCTCCTCCACAATAGGAGGGATATTGATCTATTTTACTTCACTGGTCAGAGACGTGTTGGTATAAGGTTTTATTTCAAGTTTTGCCTTCCTTGCATAGATTTTGTATGCATATTATAATCCCTTATTCGTCTTTATTTACGACATCCACGGGCAAAAAAGCGGTATTTCGAGTTTTCCATCTCTTACATAGATGGTATATGTATATTATAATCTCTTAGTCGTCTTTTACGACATCCACGAACAAGATAGGGAGTGGTGAATTATATTCACACTCCGTTACCATACAAAAAAAAAACATAGTTATATAAGTAATTAAATACGGTAAATTATGCGAAGAATATTTTGGATAGATAAATACAGATACCAAGAGGTGCACAGAATTCTAAGTATTTTAGAATAACATTTCTAATTAATGTGTAGCTCGCCAATCACAATATAGCAATCGATTAATTCATGGTAGCTCATGTACAATTGACTGTTAAGCTAAAGCCACACATTGGCAGAGAAATTGGCATACCACAATCACGCTAGTGACATAGGTTGAATAAGGATTTTGTTCTGACTTTTTCTTTTCTTGCATAGATGTTAAATAGATGTTAAATGCAAATTATATTGATATTTACGGCACCCATGGATGAGATACAACCCATGAATTGCATAAAAAGAGAAAGATATACGTACAAAGAATAAAACAACACGGAGAACAGCTTTGTAAAAGAAAACACAAGCTCAAAAATTACAGAGAAAAACATGTTTTCATTCATTTTCCAAACATCCATGCACAACATTCAACGTTTATATATCTTAAAACTTTTACGTTTCCTATATATTTCTAAATTAAAAATATCTGGAAGCTATCCAAGCAAAAAAGAAGCGGCCGTTCCAGCAGATTGTAATCTAATATTTTTGCCAAGAGCTCTTGATACGATGCGGGGTGGCCAACATTTATGTGAAATTAATTCAGCGACTATTACTAATCTTACCTGCGCAAGCGACGATAAATTTAGATGTAATAAATTCCAACTGATTTATGCTCGATGTGCCACATAACCCCATTTATATATTATGCATGAACCATCTAACTACTGTAATGCTTTAGTTTGGGGACAAATTTTATTGAACGCGTAAATTTTGTTTTATTATATTTGAATAGATTTAAGATGTTACAAAAGATATTTGGTATTACAAATAATGTTAAAATAAATTTATTATATAGGGATTAAATATACATATAAGCAAGAGAAGTTAAAGTTGAAGGGTTTCCTTCAAGTTTAACTTCTCTTGTTATGCTAACACGTCTGACCAGCGTGGTCTAGTAGGTCAATGTTCCTTCTATTGTGGCAAAGACTTGAGCCCAATAGTGGGACATAAGGTCCTAAATTTCTTCGTATAATAAACTCATTTGCAAAAAAAACGGGCGGTTTTGATTTTCATTCATATTTAAAAAGATACAATACCAAAAAGGTTTCAATCGTTTGTACACGTTACTGGCCGGTTTTAAAAATGCTGTGGTATTTAAAAAAGTACGTTCTAAATTCAATTTTTCATTTGATGTTCATTTTTACAGAAAACCCCTTTTTATCCTACATTTTTGGCGCGAAGTTCCAGAAGTTAACATCGACTTTCATAACTTTTATTCAATTTTTATCGATTAATTTCATATCCTTGACTGTCAAAGCTTTATTTAATGCTGTTTGGCTGTATCAAAAATGGTAGATAAAGTGGTAAAAGCTACCAAAATTATCGCGCTGCTTGAAGAGGGTTGCAGCCAATGTTTCGTGGCTAGGAGGCTAAATGTTAGTCGCTCGACAGTCCAAAGGACCTGGCAGCGATATCAGGAGACTGGTTCCGTCGAGAGAAGGCCTGGTTCTGGAAGAAAACCATGTACCCAACCACGGGATGATCGTTTTCTTGTGAGTCGCGCATTGAGAAATCGCAAATCTTCGTATGTGGATCTTAAGAACAACCTCCAAGAAGTAAGAAATGTGCATATTAGTCTATGGACGGTCAGGAGGAGGCTTCTCGCTGCCAATATACGCAGTCACCGCCCGGCCCGCGGCCCCAAATTACTCCGTGAGCACAGAGTTCACAGGCTTAGGTTCGCTAGAAATTGTGAATCATGGACTCAAGACGATTGGAATAGGGTTTTGTTCTCTGATGAAGCCAGGATATCTCTGTTCGGTGAAGATCGACGTCGGCGAGTGCTAAGAAGACAAGGAGAACGCTTTGCAGAGGCATGTTTCGAAGAAATCACACCTTATGGTGGGGGCTCTGTTATGTTTTGGGCAGGAATAAATTCAATGGATCGTACAGAGTTAGTCTTCATTGAAAACGGCTCACTGACTGGGCATCGATACATAACGGAAGTTCTAATTTCTCATGCACAACCCGCATTGGCCGCTCTAGGTGAAGACTCGATTTTTATGGACGACAATGCTCGCGCCCACCGATCCCGCGATGTTAATGCGTATGTGCAAGAGGTCGGCATTCGTCGTTTGGATTGGCCAGCTCGAAGTCCCGACCTCAATCCCATAGAGCATGTCTGGGACGTTCTGAAACGGCGTGTGAGATCAGTACACCCGGCTCCGCAGACCATCAGAGAGCTGAAGAATGTGATTACTGCGGAGTGGGAACGTATTCCGCAAGCAAGTATCCGGGATATACTCGCTAGCATGCCCAGACGAATTCAAGCTGTGATTTTAGCTAGAGGGGGTCACACTCGATACTAAACATTTATCTGCTTTTACTTTATTAAAGAAAAACAAACAAAAAAACTTTTTTATTTTTACTTCATGAGCATATGCACTACTAGCGAATATACACTACTAGCGAGGTTTAGCATTATTTCCCATAAATTGTATCTAAATTTTATGAAATACTGATGAAAACGATTATTTTCTTATTAATTTAGCAAATTGTGTGGATAAAACTACCTATAATTATCAAACAAAGAAATATTAACATTTGAAATGGTTCATTGCTTAGGTGCCCGTTTTTTTTGCAAATGAGTTTATATATTTAGGTATAAAAGCAGAAAAAATGTTTCAATATCGGTTATAGACTTTGAAATCATCCAACCGATGTGCCCTAAACCGTTTTTATTAGAAAGGCAACACTAAAATAATAATATGATCTGGTAAATTGATATTTAGTTTTTTTTTTTAATTTGTACCCAATCAATTTCTATAGGGTAAATTAGTTCAATATAAAAGTGCTTTCTAATCCTATTGTATCACGTTGTCTTGTGTTTTACATTAGGTAATTAGGTACTACTCTGATAAATTTTATAAATGCCAGTTTTTGTTGATATTTATTATTAAATATAGCTGAAAAATCACGAAGAGAATAGGCAACGGCGTGCTGTTGAGAAATATATAACTTAATTAAGATGGCTAAACCTTCTGCCAAGGCAAGCTATTACGGCACCTTGGGAGGGTACATCTCCAACAGTCAGCTTTGATAAGCTAATAGAAGGATTCTAAATTAAAAAATAGGTTACATTTTACATGATGTGGTAATTACTGCAACATATTTAAATTTATACTATATCTACTTTACCTACCCTTTATGTGACCATGAGTTAGAAATACAATACACCACCCATTACTTTCTCATGTCAGTCATAAAATCAGGTTTCATAGTCATCAGAAGAATGAGCAGCAACACTGTTCAGAGTAACTTATAATACCAACTGTGATGTCTAAAGCCGCAGATCTATATTCAATAAACGCTCGTTGGGTTAGCGAGTGGATGCCATCAAGGTCAAAGAATCGATACTAGTGGTCAGTCCAATAACGATGGGGGGAAATACGGTTATGAGGCCGCACGCGCCCTTCCGTCGCCTCGAACGCATTGGGTGGGTCCATAGCCTGTCAAAAAAAAGGCTGACGGGTGGATGAATATCTAATGACTGAGAAAATTTGTCCGAGTAAGCATAAATTATAAAAATGTTAAAACCATGAAAACTTTTCAAATGGAAATAAAAATAAAACAATTTAATTGTAATAAAATACGTAAAAGTGGAATATTTTTCCGTAAAAATATCAAGTTTTCCTGAATTAAATTTATTTAAGTGTATGTTGCAAAAAATGCTATAAGAATAACAAAACGACAAGAAATACGTCTTTTCCTTCCAGTAAAACTTCGGATTTTGAGCAACAAAAGAATCTTTCACAATGTAAGTAACGGTAAAAGTTTATAATTACAAATAAAGTTATCTTGAGCTGTTGAAAGGCTTCTCTAATATAGTATCCTAAAATTGTTTATTTTCCCGCCCTTCATGGGTGTTTTCTTTGGACACTTTTCTCTTATTCATGAGCGATTCAAAAATGAAAACAATACAGATTTTATGGGACGTACCTACTCGATCATTCTAATACTATTTTTTTAACCATGGTCTGCTTAAAAAAATAGTTAAATAGTTAAAATAATTCTGTCTGTCCCGTCCGCGGTGACGAAAGGTCAAAGCGCGACCCCATAACCCGCAGTATTCCCTCCCCTTCACCATTGAGCCGACCACCGATCCCAAATCCTTGACATTCCTGGCCAGCCCGGCGGATAGCCTTTCGAATATCCTCCTTCCCCATTCTAGTACTAAACATTTCATCATCGTCATTCATTTCAGCTCATATATCTCCCACTGTTGGGCTCGAGCCTCCTCCACAATAGGAAGGAAATTAACCTTACTACATGCTGATCAGACAAGTTGGTTACATTTCGAGTTTTCCTTCTCTTGCATAAATGTTATATGCGTATTATATCCCTTAGTCGTTTTTTACGACCTTGACGGGCAAGATAGGGAATGATGATTTTTATTCTGACTCCGTTACCACAGCTAGGTTTAGCACTATAGGTATATATCCAATTCTTGACTATAAAGTCTCCAATTCTAATACTGGTTCAGCCGTAAGTGCTTGAAGTTTGATATTGAAACACTTGTACGATCATAGATTCGTACTTTGTTTTTTTGAATTTTTATTTTTAAAAAACATGTAGGCTGATATTCTGGTTACACCTGTCGAATCCGTCTGGGGTGACGGAAATGGCATGTCACCCAATAGCCTGCCCAATAGTTATGTATGAACACAAAGTATTGTATATCCTTACTAATATCATAAGTACAAAAGTAAGTTTGTTTGTTTGTTACGTTTTCGTGCTTAAATTACCGAACCGATTCCAAAAATTCTTTCACCAATGGAAAGCTATAATATCAGGGAGTAACATAAGCTATATTATATCCTATTATTCCCACGGGAACGAGAATTACGCGGGTAAGGCGCCTGAAACTGAAGCGAGGGCGGGTTGCTAGTTATCATATAAATTGAAAACATAGGATTCGTATCATCATAAAGGTTCGCCGTGTGTTGACGAAGTAACAACCACCATTTTCTATTTTGACCATAGATATCGCAAACAACTAAGGTATATAATATCCATATAAAACTAAGTAGTAATTAGATTTCCCTCCTGTTATGGAGGAGTCTCGAGCCCAGCAGCGCAATGTACATGAGTTAGCATTATAATTAGCAGCATTACAAATAGCTAAGTTGCAAAACGTTGCATTAGGCGTCGGGTAATACTTTACATGGTAATGATTTAAATATATACTACATACTAAAGTATATCAAATAATAATCATGCATCTATATCTACTCGTGATCAAAGATAAAATCTAAAAAGGTTACATAAACATTTACAATTTATTTTGCTGTTACTTTGACAAATATTTATTTTATTAATATTTAACTCTAAAATGACTTCGGCGAAATAAACATATACCCTTTTACAAATGGGAGTCATATAAAGGAAAAGTATTTTTTGATGACGTAAATAGTACTTATTGAAGTTCAATGTAAGTTTCTCTTTTATAAGGTTCTACTTCAGAAATATTCAGTTTTATTGTTGGCAAATAACTAGCAGTATTTGAGACGTATTTTTTCATATATATTATTGTCCCTAAAACATCACAAACGTAATCATCATCGTCATTTTCATTCAGCCCTTTGCCGTCCACTGCTAAACGTGGGCCTCTCTTATGTTTCGCCACAAAGTACGTTCCTTTGCCGAATGCATCCAACGACGCCCAGCAAATCTCACCGGGTCGCCGATCCGGGTGGGCATTCTAAACTGCGTTGTCCGATGCGCGGCCGCCAATCGAAAACCTTTATTACCTCGTGGTTGTCGGTTTATCGAGTGATATAGCCCGCCCATTGCCACTTCAGGGTGCTCATTTTTGGTGCTACGTCGGTTACACCCGTTTTTCTGCGAATTTTCGTATTCTGGATTCTATCTCGCAGAAAAATCTGGAGCATAGCCCGCTCCATTGCACGCTAGGCGAGTTTGAACTTGGCTGTAAGGCCTGTAAGCCTACATTTAGGGACTACGTTTCCGTGTCATAAGCCTTCGCTGGTAACACACACTGCTCGTAGACTAACTATTAAATATAATGAAACATGTAAAGGGCTTGAAAAAATTTTAGTTAAGAAATATTGTGGTAATAATAACACTTCGATCACAATAACGAATCCAACTCGGCTGGGCAGCGTTCGGGAAACTTAAGAGGATCTTCTCGTCCAATATTCCGCAGTGTCTGAAAACATAGGTTTATAACTAGTGTGTGTTACCAACAATGACTTACGACACAGAAACGTGGTCTCTAAATGTCAGCCTCATAAAAAAGCTCAAAGTCGCTCAGCGTGCTATGGAGAGGGCTATGCTCGGTATTTCTCTACGTGATAAAATCCGAAACACGAAAATCCGTAGAAAAACGGGTGTAACCGACATAACCCACAGAGTTGGCACGTTGCTCGCACGCTCGTCGAACCGACAACCGTTGGGGAAGAAAGGTTCTTGAGTGGCGACCAAGAATCGGACGGCGCAGCGTAGGGCGACCCCCCACTAGGTGGACTGACGACATTCTCGAAGTCGCAAGGAGCCGTTGGATACAAGTGGCGCGATTCCGTTCCGAGTGGCATTCTCGTGGCGAGGCCTATGTCCAGCAGTGGACGTCTGTAAGCTGATGGATGGATGAAATAACACTTTATTTAGATACTAGCTCACCCCGAATCTTTTGCGACACATAAGAAAGAGGAGAGAGAGAGGGTTAGAGAGAGTAGGTTGTAAGCATAACGCGCCGCGTATGCAGCGGAAGCTCACCTTCTACCATCTCAACTTCTGCATCACATAAGAACGTTTTAGGCATAACACACTCCGCAATGGAAGTTCACCAAATAAATAAACTTTTAATGTATTATTCTTTTAATGTAAAACATCTATACGCGAGGGTGAACCTGATAAACGCCACGAAACCATAATCCGTTTTAGAATTTTGTACAACGCCATGTAGTAAGCTCAAAATAAATTATTAACCTAAACACATATCTACCTATAGTGTATAGGTATACCAATGAAAATGAATGTTTATTGAATAAAAATTATTTTTGGAAAAAAACGTAATATTTTATTAATACTTTATGCACATTAGTTTCTGTCGTAATCTGTTCTTTATGCATATATACTTGTACAAAATAATTTCGATGTTTCACATCTGCCAGGCGTCCTTAGCGATGGCTCCCTTTTTTCTTTCTCTTTTTTTCGCAATATTACTTACTAATGCTCCGCTCCTATTAGATGCAGTGTGATTTTATATAACCTTCATCGATAAACAGGCTATCTAACACTAAAAGAATTTTTCAAGCAGTTGTTCTTGAAATTAGTGAGAGCGTTCTACCAAATAAATTCTTCAGCTTTATAATATTAGTTTAGATGCAAGCTACGTTTTAAACTCCTTTGTAAAACCATCGAAATAAGTATACGGAATTAGTAGTACGTACCAGTATAGTAAGTACCAGATAGAAAATACTGGAATAGAATCATAATTGTTATTGCCGTAAAAAAAACAGTTGTAAGTACAAAGTTCAGTACTGTGGTACGGTAGACGAATGAATTCATTTCCTACTACAACAGAAATTTAAAAGTTAATGTGAACAGAAATTAATAGCCAAATGTGGGTATATACCCACTCATCACACCTCATTATCTCTTTAATAAATAGTTACCCTATAAAAAGCAACAATTATTATCTTAAAATATTTATTTCATCAAGTAAACTTTAAAAGCTATCTATTTACAAAAGTTCATAAAATAATTTGCTAAAAATAAATAACCCTCTATTAATATAATTCACGCTATTCTATTTTTACTATATAGATTTTGATCCAATATTTTACGCTTAGAAAGCCTTTGAAACATTGATTAATATTAATGATTTCCTTTGGGAACTAATTTGAGTGGATAATGGATCTTTTGTATATTATGAAAAAGTAATTTGTTGGGCCGACCGACCTACCAATTAGAATACAAAAAGCATGTGCCAGTTATTCGATTAATCATCACATTCAGGAATAAGGTGGTATTGAGATATCGCGTGATTCACCTCTATTTACATCCAATATTAATGTTCTTACTAAAAACGAACTGTTTTCGTTATGTTAGCAATTATTTCCTAAAATTAGTTTGTGTTAATTACTAATAACGTCCTGGTAAGTATTTAGAGTATCAAACGAGAGTTCGGTAAACTTTTATGTAGGCAAAACGGCAGTTTGTAATAGGTTTTGTAATTGTAACGTCTAGCTTGCTTTCATTTTGGATAAATTTATACGAGTGCTGATTATTACGCTATTGCTTGTATTAGCAGTTAACATAATATATAGTAAATTTACTTCTGCTGCCGTAGTGTGTAAAATTAAAGATCAATTAATTATCAGCTGTAACACTTCGTTTTCATTATCTCTCGATTTTAAAAAGTACATAACCAATCTTTTACTTAAACCGCACCATTTCAATTTTAAATGTGTTTTGCTTATTAGTAGTAGTTATATTATTTTAAAAGCGAAATTTGTGTAATTTTTTTTTATTGTTATTGGTGGCAAACAGCCCATCCGATAGTAAGTGATATTGCCGCTCATGGACCTTTGCTAGGCCGCTGCCTACCGTAAAGAAAGTGTAGGGAATGTGAAAGCGGGCAATGAAGTGCGGTGGACTAAAACTCACCACACGCAAACACCCTCAGCAAGTTGGATCTCCGGCTCTTTTGCTTACCCAATGAAGTGCACTGACAAATTGTTACAACTCAGAAGTTAATTTTCTGCGAAAGTGTGTACCCCGGATGGATCGACCCGTAGCTGTAACAAAAGACTGAACGGTGTGGTCCTACCCCATATTAATCTATTTACAGCATTCGTACTTTACGTGGTGTCGTAATAGACCAAAGAAATATGTATATTTACTCGATTCCTGGAACCGGTTGCGCATTTTTTTGCACATTTTAGGCATTATCATTGTTTTTGATATATGTAAGTTGCAAAGAAACTTCAATAAACATGAAAAATAATAAATATATACATAATTAAATTAAATTAATCACAATTGAATTAATTTTAATCCCTATAAAAAAATGCTTGTTATGGATATAAAGTCGTTTCATCGTTCGGACGACTCCATACTGGATCGACTGACGATTTTTTAAAATTCGCAGGAAGTTATTGGATGCAGGTGGCACACCACTATTGTCAAGTATCTTGCTGGAAGGCCTATATCCAAGAATGGACGTATACGGGCTGATATATGTGCAAGTTGTGTGTGTGATTTGCCTTTTTATTTTATAAAAAGTCTATTACGTGTAAAAGCAACTAAAAATAAAAACTTAATCATGTCTAAAATCTTTGTACAAAAAATTTAATTCAACAAATTGCAAATTTATTTTCTAACCGTAGAAAACCTTTTAGAAATTAAAATAAAGAGGTTCTTATAGACCGAATAACTTAAATTAATTTAAAGTAGAAACTAAATCGACATACGTTAGTAAATCAAACTGAATCCATTTTCAGTGGCAGAGGATAAACTCGGATTCTGAGACCGTTCTATTAGACTTCAAACGACTTAGCTTGAAATAGAAACATTTTTGGTAGTTTTATTGATGTAAGATATATTTATATATTTATTTCAATATCAAATATTTACTATTCAAATTAAATCCCCGACATCACAAGGAAAAAGCGGTCCCTACTTTTGACCAGAACCATCAATTTCTATGTATATTTTTATATTTTTACGTTTGGAATTTGAATTTTTAGCACATACTGCTAGATGCTAAAATTCGGATTTGCTGCGTCAAAATTAAGTGAAATTAATGGGTCAAGTCAAAACTATTTCATTAATCTAATCCCACAGAAGTCCCATTCCTGGACTCCCGCTTGTTTCGCAATAGGAGGAAAATTGACCTACAAAGGTGTTGATGTAGGATTTTAATTCGAGTATTCCTTGTCTTACATGGATGTTGTTATATTACTACTTGTACGACGACGTCTTGTACCCATGGTCAAGACAAGGGGTGATGAATTGTATTCTTACTCCATCACCACACGGACTAATAAAATCATTACTATTTTTTGTGTGTCGGTGTTATCATTTTGTGTTGAAAAATCACATAAAATAAAAAACGAACCAAGTGTAAATCGGACTAAAAAATCCGTTTTCCTCCCAATTACAGCTTATGAGATACACTCTGTTGATATATGGCTTAATAAAAAACACAGAGTTAGTTATTACTAAGCCATTGGTCTTATAAGCACAAATTGAGTTTTAAATAGAAGGAATAATTATAATATAAATTTATGAGGTTTTAAAGGATAAGAAAGAGAGAATATGGAAGGACAGAAAACCCTTTTTCTTCTTTACAGCTTTATTTTATCCCATCTCAGAGTTGGGCATTAATCTCATCCCTTTTTTTGGGTGGGCTAAAGGGCAGAATGCGGCCATAACCCGCTGTATTCCCTCCCCTTCGCTACTGAGCGGACCACTGATACCAAGTTCCTTGTCGACCGTGGTCAGTCCGGCGGTAAAATCTCTCCATAAAGGGAACTTGAATTATTATACTAGCTAGATGGATTATCTAAAATTCTGATTTCGTTCGCGATAGTTTTTACACGATTTTCGAATATTTTAATAGATAAAAATCCAGAAGTTAAAGCAATGTGTTCCTTCAATGATTCTAATATCTCTTGCTATTGCTTTTGGAAATATTTTCTATACATAAGTTTTGTCCCTTTACCGTTATATATATTTGGCAACTCAATATAGCTATATTTATAATTTAAACTTAAATGAAATATAAAGCAAGAAACATTTACAGATTTAAGTTATTTCTCAGCTTTTAAGTTATAAGTGGTCAAGAATCCACAGAGCGCAGAAACTGCCAACAATTAAACCTTGGGGCACTTCTTTGGAAGTGATTTAAGTTAGAAGCATCCTCAAGAAAGCCGGTATATTGCTTGGTCTCAAGATCTCTGCGTTAATAAAGGAATTCCGTTTTTATTATATCGGAGTGCTCGCTGTCACATCCATCTTGCCTTTTAAAGGTCATGAAAAAACAAAAAGGTAAATCGACAAAAGATTCCTATAAATAGATACGCCACTTTTTTGTAAATGTTCCTTTTAGTTGATTTTCGTTTTCAATTTCGCCTGTCGTTTTCGTTCGTTTACTATTTCGGGGGTTTAAAGAAATTGAATTCCTTATATTTGTACACTTTTTTTTTTTTTTTTTGTGGGTGGGCTGCGGTCGGCGCGCCTCCGCACCACTCCGTCCGGGGCAACAGAGGGGCTTAAGC
This sequence comes from Lymantria dispar, assembly GCA_032191425.1. Classification (NCBI taxonomy): domain Eukaryota; kingdom Metazoa; phylum Arthropoda; class Insecta; order Lepidoptera; family Erebidae; genus Lymantria; species Lymantria dispar. The sequence continues at coordinate 12,597,476 of CM063449.1, read as the reverse complement.
ACGCAACTCCCGCAACCCACCCGAAAACCACCTCGCCTTCGTCATTGGGCCGACCACCGGAGCAGGTTTACTTGTCGTCAGTGGTCGGCCCGACGGAATACTTGGGGTACCCTCCCATCGACCGACGTCCCCCCCTCGGGGAGGACGTCGGTCTTTCCTCACGCGGTCGGCCTCTCGGCGGGTGACGGACTAATCCCCGGTCACGTCACCCGCGGCCTCGGCTAAGGCGGCATGAGGCGCAGGTAGTTGCGCCTGCGCCGCCCCAGTCGGCAGCGGCGGATCTCCTCATCGAGGCTGCGCTCCACGCGCAGACGATCCGCTGCCTCCTTCTGCGAGATCACTATCTCGCAGAAGGCTGCGACCGCGTCCCAATTCCCGATGCTGTCGACCATCGCCCTAGCGATGGCCGCGATGGCCGGCAGTGTTAGGTCGGCACCGATGATTGCGACGAGTTCACGGCGCTGCACTGCCCAAGCCGCGCAGGCCTCGAGCGTGTGGCGCGCCGTGTCCTCGTCGCAATCGCAGTGGTGGCAGGACGGTGTACTCTCCCTCCTTACGACCCTGTGCAGGTATTTGGCGAAGCTCCCGTGCCCCGTCAACACCTGCACTAGTCGGAAGGAGAGCACCCCGTGCCGCCTTTCCAACCACCGTATCAGCACCGGCTGGAAGGCCTCCACGGTTCGCACCCCGAACCGAGGCCTCTCCAGCCGGACTGCCCAACGGGCAATGACGTCTCGGCGGGCGTCGACGCGCCAGGCGGTGAGCTCCCTTAACGAGATCTCACCGCCCTCCGCTCGCACCCCCGTCACCCGCCGATACAATCCGGCGAGAATCTCAGCCTCCAGGTCCCACGGGGGAGTCCCGGCCAATAGGCACGCTGCCTCCGTCGCTACCGTGCGGTATCCGCGGATGGCCCTGACCGCCATGACCCTCTGTGGTCGCCACAGAAGGGCCCTAAGTCGGACGGTCAAGGACCCCGCCAACACCGGTGCGCCGTACAGGGCCATCGACCGGATGACCCCCGTGTACAGCCGTCGGCACGTAGCGCTCGGTCCGCCCACGTTCGGCATTAGCCACGATAGGGCGGACGCCGCGCCGACGAGCCGCGGAGTGAGCCTGCGGAAATGCTCCCGGAACCACCATTGCCCGTCGAGCACCAGGCCCAAGTACCTCATATGGGCCCGGATGCTGATGTCAACCGATCGGACGGTGATCGAGACGCCGATGGGAGGGCTCATAAGGCGCCCATGGAACAAGAGGGCCTTCGTCTAGTCCAGGGCGACCCTCAACCCCAGCGCCTTGATCCGCCCGACGACCTCTTCGGTGCCATAGGTCGCCAGGCTTACCGCCTCTTCTAGCGTCCCACCGCGGGCTGTGACGAGCGTGTCGTCGGCGTAACAAATCACGCCCAGCCGGGGCGGAAGGCTCCCCCGCAACGCCCAGTCGTAGCCGATGTTCCACAGGGTGGGTCCGAGGACCGACCCCTGTGGGACACCGCACGTCATGGGCGTTCGCACAACGTCCCCTGCTCGGTTGGTACAGAGGACGCTGCGCCCCACCAAATAGTCTGCCACTAGCTGCCTCAGGTAAGCTGGCACTCCGTGATACCGGAGCGCCTCCCTGATGCAGCTGAATGGCAGACTATTGAATGCGTTGGCGATGGCTAGGGACACCGCCAACAGCACTCCCCCACCGGTGACGGCCTCAGTCATATTTGTACACTTAAACATTGAGCGAATAAAATGCTTATGTCTAGTAGCCCAACACACTTCCACGGCGGAGGACGGTGCTATTAGAAACTGCTTGCTGAGAATCCATCAACACGTTTTGGTATGGATTAAAATTCCAGATGTGGCTAGCTCAATTGACAGTGAGGAAACATACGTCAGGTTATGGAGCTAAACTTCGCTCTGCCGTTGCAACGGACAGCGTGAGCGGGATGTGATTAGACAGTGGTCTATCATTCTAAAAAATGGCAGTGAAATTGTACTCTAGAAGAAGCACTGTGGCAGGAAAATGCTAACAACAAACCCTACCAAAAGTTTTATGAGAAAATCATACGGATTACTCACGCATAATATAAATTTCTGTATTCAACTATGTAGCTAGCGTCTGTAAATAGCTATGACTAACTGAGCTCAGTTATCTTTGTATTTAAATCTAGATATGCAAGAGACTGGTAGATGAATTTCTTGTCAGTCAAAGAGAGGGGCTCGATTTACAAACAACTTTTTCAAATGTAAGAATAACACAGAATTTTTTTTTTGAAAATTATAATAAAGTAATTTAAATTCATTATTATAATTGGAACGTTATTTTACCACGCTGTTCAAACGGGTTTTATTTCGATTTTTCCTTCTCTCGTAGTGATATTATCTGCTTGTGTCCCTTAGTCGTCTTTTACGATCACGTATGAGTAAGAAAGGAGCTAGTGAATTGTATTCTTACTCTGTCACCACACGGAAAACGAAAGAAATAATTAAACGTAATTGAAGTTCAAGCTAAAGAAAACGAGTAGCCTGTTTAGAAATTGCGGAAAAGTGACTTACTTTAAATATGCAAAGATAATTAATACTTGAAGTATTATGTAATACTTGAAGTATTATATAGTAGTAGTACATATATAGTATAAATAGTAATTATTGAAAAATATGTAAAAAAGAAATATTTTACGATTGAATAATAAACTTGATAGTTTTCTTAATATGGATATTAAATGTAAAGCTATGAATGAAGAGAAATTATAATAAATCTAATATGACCTGACGGTCATATGACGGCCAAGATGGTGAATTGTATTTTTCTGTGCCATCCTCATGTGGGTATTAAATGAAAGAGCTCAAAAAGCGAAAAATATTGAAGCTTGTGACATTGTACTAAATCCAATATGGACGCCACTCTGGGATAGTGGGTAAACTACATTTTTCTATTCAACTTCTTTTACATTGGTATCAAATGAAACAACTAGAAAAGTAGAAAACGTCAAAATTAGTGACGTTATTAATATGGCGTCAACCAATGACCCTTTTCATTTTCTTTACAACTAATGTGATTATAACTAATATAATATGATATTACAACTAATATGTAATCATCAAATGAAAGATCTTGAAACATAGAAAATGATACATATGTACCGAACACTAAAAGTACTCCCAAATGTTACGAAGATAACGTAAAATTAATATGAGATTTTATAACAAGTTTTTTTTTAAATGGACTAATATAATAAATGTAATCGATTGCCAAAACAAAAGCGTGTTATATTTGATAACGGCAGAAAGAGTGTAAAACGCTTTTATTTTCATAATAGATTATTTTTATCTTTAATCATCGAAATTTATGGAAAAGAGGATATATTGCGTCGACTCCAAGTAATTGGAATAAGAGCAAGATGATTGAAGATCAGGATCTTCTTAGTTAATTTTTTTTTTAAATAAAACCTGTTTCAATTTTTATTTTAATTACATTTTATTAACACTTGAACTGAGCATATGCAATATATAACTCAACTTTAAATAAATTGTATTTATTTCTACATTATCTTATGTATAAACAACCTCTATAAATAAATTATTTAGTAGGGAGAATGAATTTCAGTTACAATTTCTAGGTACATTTCAATTTCAAAAGATTTCCAACGATAATTTCTCACTCATCATCTTGGCCCATATAAGTCCTACTGCTGAGCTCGTGCCTACTCTATAATAGAAGGAAAATTGATCCACTATATTGGTCAGACGTGATTTTATGTCGAGTTTTCCTCTTGACATTACCTACATAGCATATCCCTTAGTCGTCCTTTACGACAACTACGGGTAAGAGAGAGAGTGTTAAACTGTATTCTTACTCCATCACCACACGAAAACCTCTCTATAAAAGTATTGTCATTTTTTTTAAATCATTTCATTAAAGTAATGAAATGACTCACAAGTAGGTGTTTAGCAACATGTTTCCGTTTCTATATTAATCTCGTGCTCATTAGTACGAGCTTTAATATTCACTATCTACCCCGGAACGGTGTCAATAGGAATACAGAACGTAGCGCAATACTAACGTTTTAATCACATAAAACATCGTGTCAATATACAATCTTAATCTTTATATATATATATTTCTTATGTACGCGTGTGTATGTCACTGAACTCTTCCTAAACGGCTGGACCGATGTTGATGAAACTTTTTGTGTGTGTTAAAGGGGATTCGAGAATGGTTTAGATTCACAATGGGACTCGGTAGGTGGAGCTGCTTTTATTTTATTTGAGCAGAACAACATCTGTTGGGTCAGCTAGTCTTATATCTTTAAACGAGCAATTCTTGTATATATATATTCAGGATGTCGGCAACGGCTCTAACGATTTTGATGAAATTTCGCATACTAGAGATTTCGGGGCCAAAAAATCGATCTAGCTAGGTTTTATTTATAGAAAATGTTATTTTGTCGGTGTTTTTAGCTAATCAATACAATGACATATAATGTTATTGACATTCTCTGAATAGGAATTCGAATTTCGCTGTCGATGTCAAGAGTGACAATAGCTCAGTTGGGAAGTTGACCAGTTTTTTTGTTTTGTTTTGGCATTCAAACAGCGGGGGATCGAATCTCGGTGTTCTTATTATTCTCTTTTTGTAATTTTTAATATTTTTCATTATTTCATCATTTTTATTTTTTATTCATATATAATATCTAAATACGTTCGGTAAAAATACAATAAAAATATACCGGCAACCAGATATTGTTATATAAACGAGCACCAATATATCGTATATGTCGGCGTTGCGCCAGGAATTTGATCGTCCATAGTAAAATACTGAATAAGTAATCACTGTATTTATTAGGAGTTATTACCGGAGAAGTGAGTGAAGTAAATCTGTGTTCTATTCTAATCTTACAATGTTTTATAACCTCGGCTTTACAATGAAACGGTCTAGTCTTAGTAACTACAACTACTTTTTATAATAAACAAATAAAACTACTATAAAATAATTATCGAAATATAGCTAAATAATAATGATATATATTCTAATGCATTTAACATATCGCTTCGATTATAGGTTATAGTCGTTTTACCCGCGTAGTTCCCGTTCCCGTGGAAATACCGGGATAAAATATAGCCTAGTTTACGCCCTGATATTATAGCTTTCCATTGGTGAAAGAATTTTTGAAATCGGTCCAGCCGTTTTGAAGATTACCCGGAACAAACAGACAGACAAAAATTTTTTAATTGCTAATTTAGGCATAGGTGTCGTGCAAATAACCGTGTGAGCATGAAAAAAGCCTATTATTTTGATAATACAAACAGACACTCCAATTTTATTTATTGGTATACATAACATGATGAATGTTATGACGTATATGAGCTGAGATGATGGTATATCATCATCTCAGCTCATATACGTCTCATTGCTAGGTACTAGCCTCCTCCATAATAGGAGGGAAATTACTACCTACTACACTAGTCAGGTGTTGGTATTTTTTTTTTTTTTTTTGGGTGGGCTATGGTAAGCGCACGCGCGGTCCAGTCCGTCCGGGGCGATGAAAGTCAGGTGTTGGTATAGGGTTTAATTTCCATTTTTCTTAATCTTGCATAGAGGTTTGCGGAGTAAATGCCTTATTTGACTTTTACCGTAAATAAATATACACTTTTACCGTGTATTCCGTCACCACACAGAAGACATATAATGACATTAATAAATTTTAATTGTTGCTTAATGAACATTATTACCGTTATAAAAAGGGTCAAAGTCGCTCAACGTACTATGGAGAAGGTTATGCTCGGTATTTCTGTATGTGATAGAATCTGGCATACGGAAATCCGTAGAGAAATGGGTGGAACCAACATAGCCCGCAGAATTAGCACGTTAAAATGGCAATAGGCAGACCACATCGCTCGTCGAATCGATAACCGTTGGGGAAGAAAAACTCTCGAGTTGTTACCATGAATTAGACAGCGCCATGTAGGACAACCACCTAGTAGATGGATTGACGACATCTTGAAAGTTGTAGGGAAGTGTTGGATACAAGTGGCGTAAGACTGTTCCAAGTGCTATTCTCATGGGGTCCACTGAAGTGTACTTCTACAGGCTATTACGCATATTTTATTCCGTTCTCGTAAACCAATGCTCTATTTGAATCGCACAGAGATTAGGATGGAAATTGCGAAGTGTGATTGTATCACAAACTGCTGTTCTGAATCTGGGCATTTCGTGGGTACAGACTGTTTTTATATTAAAACAATCTATGGGGCCGTTCATAAAATACGTTCGCCTACAAGGGGGGGGGGGGGGGTGTTTGCTGAGTGTGACAAAGAGGGACGGGGGGGTCTACGGCAACGTGATGTTCGCCGTTCATTAAAAGATTTTAAATAATTTTTTCAATAAATACTTTTTTCTTTTGTTCGTAATAAAAGATTTTTATTAATTTATTCAAATTTTATTATAAAACCTAAATAAATATTTCTAATTCTCAAAATTTGTGTATTGTAACCTACATTGAAACTTATTATATTCAGGGGGAGGGGTCTTAGTTTTTGTGACGAAATATTTAAATGGGGGTCACAGAAAGTGTGACACAGCGTGACAATAGGGGGGGAAGGGGTGAAAAAAGTTGATTATAGCGTGACGTATTTTATGTACGGCCCCTATGTCGTTTTCACAAATTGATATATTTTTAGCCCATTATAAATACACAATAAGAAAATTTGTCTACCTCCCCGTTATGGATCCAAGCTAACCAGGGATCTACAAATACGAGCTCACACAAAATATTCATCAAAATTTGATCTAACACGTATATATCACTTGCCTCATCATTCATCATTATTGAGCCTATTGCCGTCCACTACTGACCGCAGGCTTCCCTCATGTTTTGCCACAAAATGCAATTCTGTGCCTCTAACGACGCCCAGCAACGATCACCAGGTCGAGTATCACTTATCTACACACCTTTAAAAATATATTTCTTGTGTACGTGTGTATACACATACACAAGAAATATATATATGCAAAATATTTCAAAATTCTTAATTGTTATTATTTTACGATCGCCAATAGGCCGCATATTTTTTGCTACATACACACACACACACTATGTGGCTTGACCAGTGATAGGGTAATAGAGTGATAATTGTTCAGATGTGTCTGAAGATAGTCCTTAGTCAATTTGATTTCGGTTAAATTCTTTTTATAACACGCAACGCAGTGCAAAATGTTCTCCATAAAAAATATGTCTGCAGTGGTTCAATTTTTTGAATTGTTAATAATATGTTGGTAACACGACCTTTAAAATAAATAAATGCAAAAATATGAACCGATGACCGTTATTTTGGAGATATTCAGTAAACAAGTTACACAATGTCTCCATTTTGACATGATATTCAAATATAATAATATTTAGTAATGTAATGCTAAAACCTATTTTTCAAGATAGCCTTCGACTGTCTTTACTTTTCTAAATAACTCATAAAAATAATTTCAAAGCTAAGTTTTGATTACATTCATTTTATTTTATATACAAAAAATAGATATTTCTTATCTGAGAATAAAAATAGTAGTCATTTTATTTTATAAAAAGAAAATAGTAATAAACAAAACAGCCATTTGTGTAATTACTCTTAATACAAATAACACGAGTATTCGGCTCTCGTAATTTTATTAGAAGCGTAAAATAAATTCAAAGACTATTCAGAGTTATACTTAAAATAAAAATGACCCGCATTTTACGATCTCTTCATGATTTCCCTTTATTACATCACAGTAGAGATTGCGTATTTCAGCCCTCGTGGACTTATTAAAATATTTATGAAGAGCGCTTTCCTCATCTTTTGTTTGCTCTTATGTCTTTGGGGAATCTCTGGTTGTATAGTTTAACCTTAAGTATAATTTTTTCATTTATTAATTCTCATTATCTACTTCATAATATCTTGAGAACAAAATATACTTTTGCCTTTATTTATATAATCATCATCTCGACTCATATTCGTCCCACTGTTAACCTCGACCCTCCTCCACAATGGTAGGGAAATTGATCTATTATATCCCGATAGTCAGACGCGATAGGGTTTTATTTCGAGTTTTCTCCCTCTTGTATAAATGTTATCTGCATATCATATCCCTTAGTCGTCTCTTACGACACCGACAGATAAAAGAAGGGGTGATAAATCGTATTCTTACTCTGTCACCACGGTAAATATAATGCCAGCAAAAACAAAACTTGTAAAAAAATCAAGCCTCGCAACTCAGTTCTTCTACCATAAAAAGTTGTGAGATCCATGTAATACCAAGTCGGTTAATTTATTCAGTCCCTACTTAAGGAACCTTCTGTCTTAAGTTATTACGTAATTAGCTAACCTAACAACTTATAATGACCATATCAATATTAAAGATCTTATATGTTTTCGCGTAAAAGTCTACTACAACCACCGTGAGGTCGGTTTAAGACTTTCGAGATATTCTCGTAAAAGTTCTCCACTTCGTCGTCGGACTATGCGGAAGTCGGTGCGTGACCTCTATGACCTTCAACGAATACTTCTTGGTAATTCTAGTACACTATCCTTGTTGACACACTCTCGATCCTTTCCACGTTGTATACGAGAGACTTACGATCTATAAACCCTATACCACCTTGAGGCGGTTGAAGTTTCTGATAATCATACTATGCCTCGTCAGATTTTACCCAATACCTCTTCCAGCTCGATGATCTCCTCATCGGTATAGTCACGTTTGGCATGTAGGTTGGTGATCGCACCGAGATGTCATACATTTCCCCGGCAAGAGCTGCTACCCACTCTCCTAGTGAATCCTTAGCCGGTTCTCATGACTCTCGCAGGCAAGTAAGAGGTGGCGACAGTTATATTCTTACCCCGTTATGTTATTATGCATATACAGGTACACTACAAATGTAATTTTGTAATCCTATACCTTTACATGGGATCATAAAATTATTTATGCAGTTAGTGTATCTAGGAAACTGGATCGAAATTGTTTTGTTTAGTAGCCGGATAGCTGCTAGAGATTCTTCGCAGCCTGTGCTCCACCACTTTCGGGCCCGCCACCAAAATGAGCCCGCAAGTTAGCAGAGCTGTCATGACTATGGCGAAGACAAATCTTCGCCATATGAGGAATAATATCGTAATCGCCATGTTTGGCAGGCGGGTTAGTATCGCAGTGAGATATCATACATTTCCTCGGCAAGAGCCGCTGCCCACTCTCTTGTTGAATCTTTTTCTTTTTTAAGTGACAATGCCTTGCCCTAAGGAAATAATCCTTGTATTGCGGGGGAGTTTACAAACATATAATTAACCGACACAAATTACATTCAGACTTAGAACAACAATTTGTGGATCGTACAAGGTGTTGTCCTGCATAGGATTCGAACTCGCGACACTAGTACGATACGTCGGTATCTTAACCAATACGTCATCTGCGTAGGCTTTAGTCGGTTCTTACGAATTTGAAGCTTCTATGTCTGCTAGAAGTGCCTCAATAAAATTGACGATCGGTTAGTCAGTCAGTGAGTGACAAAATTACGAAACTTTGACTAGTTATAATTCCTAAACTATTGGTTCAAATGAAATGAAATATAACGTGTATACAATGCCTGCAGGGTTACTAAAAAATCAAGATTCTACTTTTATTCACAACGATGTTATACGGCGTTGAAAATGGCCTGAATTGCTTCGAGAAAAGGATTTTACGCCAGTCTTGCGTTTTTTCTCGACTTGGCAGGGCCATTGTCGTGCCCCTAGATTAAAAATAATGATGTTTAAAAGTATTAAATATATTTGAATACACAAATATAAATTGATGCTAACACTATCTGTTAAGCTTATAATATACTCGTACAAGAATCTATAAAGTGGAATACTTTCAACTCGAAAGTGATTTAAGTTAGAGAAATTCTTTAGGAAACTTAAACACCTTACGCTCCAAAGATCTTTTCCTTTGTTTAATGAAGGCAATCAAAGAATTGTTATTATTATACTACAGTTCTCTCTGTTAAGTTAGTACAAATATTTTCCCTTTTTAATCATCTTCTCACCAGATGTGCGCCACTACGCTATTGGGCATGACCTAGCCACTATTTGGAGGTCCAAACAAGGGAAATTAGCAAACAGTACCTAGCATGCTAGCTGGACAGATTAGTAGGTGTTATAAGTTTCCCAGGAGGTAGTTTCTACCTACTCTCGCGGTGGTATAAGGGTATCAACCCTTAGCCTAATATTACGACTCCCACGGGCAAGCTAAGGTTGACGACAATTGTATTCCTTCCCGTCGCCCCACGGGGATAACAGGTATAGTACATCCAAAGTACTCCATTATTTTTGAGCGTATATTTTATTCGTTATTGGGCTCAATGATATTTTAACACGTTGGCTGCCGCGCAAGCCAAGTCGAGTGCCAGTCACCAGTGACCCCCACGGCAGCCAACGTGTTAATAAAAAAAATTGCATATAATATAACAATAAAATGGAACTTAAGTGAACTAAGAAGCGAAGTGAGACGTGGTCGAAATGCTATCGTTTTAATAAAATAACAACGCCTTGTTAAATTAAATGAAGAATTAATTTATAGTTAGTGTCAATATACAATCATCAATTTAATTTGTAATTTAAACATACCGAGCTAACGTATTGACAGGAACTTGATTAGAAATACGTTCGGTTAACCGCGCTCTTATTGGAGCTGACCACAGAATTTGGCGTTGAACTCAGTCAGTTACGAGTCTGCAAATAGTTATCTGCTTGAATGGGTTCAGCAATCTATGAAAATGACTAAATTACAAAATTATCGTGGGTTTCTGATATAAAAAAAAAATATGTTAGTGCCCAGCGTGGTGATAGGGTAAAAATAAAATTCACCACCTCCTTTCTTGCCCATGAGTGTCGTAAAAGACGACTAAGGGATTATATGATAATATGGAGATAAGATATACAAGAGAAGGAAAACTCGACATAAAACCCTCTACCAAGACGTCTGACAAGCGTCGTATAGTAAGTCAATTTCCCTCTTATTGTGGAGGAAGCTCAAGCGTGGGACGTCGTCATCATCTTTTCAGCACATATACGTGGGAGAGAGAGAAATTGACCTACTATACCACGCTGGTCACACGTGGATAGGATTTCATTTCGATTTTTTTCCCTTGCATAGATATCATTTGCATATTTAAGTCCTTAGTCGTCTCGTCTTTTACGATACGCACAGGCAAGAGAGGAGGTAATGAATTCTATTTTTATTCTCTCACCACAAGGCTGTGTTTATCTCTATAAGTAGGCCATTGGTACCCGGTTCTTGTCATCGATGGCGCATTCGGCTGGTTAGCCATTCAAGTACAATCTCGAGTCGCTGCGGCAACTGACACTGCTAGGACGTCGACCTCATGCGGTAACACCGAACCCTAACCCTTTTCTTTAATAAAATTTGCCAGTTTCTTTTTTTATGGGTGGGCTATGGTAAGTGCGCACGTGATTCATTACGTCCGGGGCGACGAAAGGACAGCGCGCGGGTCGTTAACCCAGCCGTACCCACGTCGCCTCGTTGTTGGGCCGCCCACCGGAGCAGAGTGACTTGTCGTCAGTAGTCGGCCCGACGAAATACCCTTTCGGGTACCCTTACCTCTCGACGACGACCCGAGACAGGGAGTCTCCGGACGTCGGTCGCCGTCGCGTGGTCAGCCTCTCTGCGGGACTAAAAAAAATAATATTTGCCTAAAGAGTAACCTTAAAACATTTATTACTTGTCCGTGAATGTGTCGCGAATATTCCTCCCACTATTTTACATTTTAGGAGTAGCCAAAAACAGAGATAATAAACATTTTTGTAATTTTTGTAATTCATAATAATGCTTTTATTATGGAGTGGTCTAGGAGCCATCTCCTATGCCGAGTATTCTGAATTTGACAGTTCTTTGTGCAATCCGTAAGCGATTGTTCTGAATCTGTGTGTTATTTGCATCTCTTAATTGTATATTTGTCAAGTCCTTCATGACACGTGCATTTCATATGTTCTGGCAAGAGTTTTCTAAAAAAAAAATCGACAAAATACATCCTTACTAATATTATAAATGTGAAAGTAAGTCTTTTTGTTTGTTACGCTTTCACGCTTAAACCACCGATTCGATTTCAAAAATTCTTTCACCATTGGAAAGCTATACTATCAGGGAGTAACATCCTTACTAATATTATAAATGCAAAAGTAAGTTTGTTTGTTCGTTACGCTTTCACGCTTAAACCACTGAACCGATTTCAAAAATTCTTTAACCAATGGAAAGCTATATCAGCGAGTAACTTAGGCTATATTTTATCCCGGTATTCCTACGGGAACGGGTACTACGCGGGTAAGGCGATTTAAACCGAAGCGAAGCGAGGGCGGGTTGCTAGTAGACTATATTTTAAGTAGTAGTAAGGTGACTAAAACCGAAGCGAAGCGAGGGCGCGTTGCTAGTAATAGATAAACACCGCCGTGTGGTGATGGAATAAGAATACAATTCATCACCTACTCTCTTACCTACGGGCATCGTAAAATACAAGATGACTAAGGACTTAAATATGCATATGGCATATATGTAAGGGAAAATCGAAATGAAAGCCTATGCCAACCCGTCTGACCAGCGTGATGTAGTTGATCAATTTCTCTCCTATTTTGGAGGAGTCTCAAGTCTTTTTTTTTATGAGTGGGCTATGGTGAGCGCGCACGCGTTCCATTCCGTTCGGGGCGACGAAAGAACGGCGCGCGGGCCCATGACCCACCCGTACTCACGTCGCCTTCGTCGTTGGGCCGACTACCGGAGCAGGGTGACTTGTCGTCAGTGGTCGGCCCGACAGAATACCCTTTCGGGTCCCCTCACTTCTCGACGTCCCTGTCCCGGGACGTCGGTCGCCATCGCGTGGTCAGCCTCTCGGCGGGTGACGGACTAATTCCCCGGTCACGTCACCCGCGGCCTCGGCTAGAGAGGAGGCTCAAGCCTAGCAGTGAGTCGAATATAAACTAAGATAATAATGATAAATTCTTTTGTGAACATTCCGAATAAGTCTATTAACAACCACGAAATTAGAAACTCGAATAAATGTTAACATTAAATAAAATTATACAAACAGAATTCAAAAGTAATAGAAATAAAGATAAAAGATAATTTTGTTTTAAAATCTGAATACCTGTTTTCCTTATCGATAATCAAACAAAAGAAAGAAGGTTCGAGAGATAAAAAAAATTGTGAGAAAATAAATATCTTTCAAATACGTAATTTATTAAATCGTTTAACATTTTTGTGCCTTCCGAAACCCTTATTTTATATATTGCAATTCTTTTTAGATTATTTTTTGAGTTAAGCATTTTAGTAATAAATAAAAACCTAAAAATAATAATAATCATCATCATCATAGCTGATATACATCTGTAGGACGGCGTGTGGAGATTAGCCACCCTACAATTGTGTTGTAGTCGGCGCAGGTAGATGTGAGAAGAAGGCGAAGAAGAATGAAGAGAGTTATTTCTAAGACTGACGATTTATTTACATTTCACAAATTATGTACAATAAATTGATAATAGAACTAGTGACGACCGTACAAGTGTACGAGCTGATATCGTATGTCGACTGAATGAATAGACATTTTTTTTTTTTTTTTTTTTTTTGTGTGTGTACAGCTGTTGGCCGCAGATGGCCTTGACAGCTTGACGCGGACTATGGGTGAGCGCTGAGGGCTCTCAACCCGGAGAGAAAAGTATGCTAAGCGATATCGCCCAAGGGCTCCCCCTGTGGGGAACGGACCTCGGCTTGGGGCGTCGCTGGAGGCAAAGTGGGCGTGCCCACGTTTTTAGTAGTGACTTTTGCGCGGCGCGGTTTCGCACCTCGACGGCGAGGGCGGAACCGCGGATATTTATTTGTTAAGGCCTCGCGGGCCGTGTGGGCTCTTTGTTGAGCGAGTGTGATAATGTCGTCCTCTTCGTCGAGGACGTGACGAGGACGTCGGATGGAGAATGAATAGACAGCAAAAGGCGGTGTATATATACTAGCATTCAGTCTGCGTGTGGTCCGAATGTGCACGTGTTCCAACAGGTGCGCATTCGATGATATCACCGCAGGTGCGAATGCAGGTGTCAGGTGTGTCGCACATCTGTCAGCTGTGCACGCCAGCTGCCTCGCACCTGCGTCTTCTTGTATGGGCCAATCTTCATTAGCGAAGCGGATTGCTTCGAATTGTTGGGTTGCGGTCCAAGTTATCTTAGTGGCGGATAGTCGCCACAGTACTCCCCCCTGAAGACCGTGGCTACGGGCGATGAGTCTAGTAGGCGTACTTTTCTTCCACTGGAAGTCCATTTGATGTCATCTGAGACTGGTTGGACCGGAACCTAAGCTTCTCTAGCCATATATGATGGTTTGAGCCTTATGGGGGTCGGTGTATAGTGACTCCAAGCACCTCTCAGGCGATCTTGTCAGACGAAGACGTGCGATGCGTAAAATGGCGATGTAGTGTGCCAAGACGTTGGACAAGGAGACAGCTTCGTCATGTACGCGCTAAGACGTGTCGCGTACCGGGTGACGTCAGCAGTCGAGTAGTCATCTTGTTCTGGCGAAACGAGACCGGCGTAACAGGACCATCGTAGTAGGACCGGCGTAGTAGTTCCGGCGTAGTCGTACCGGCGTAGTCGTACCGGCGTAGTCGTACCGGCGTAGTCGTACCAGCGTAGTCGTACCGGCGTAGTCGTACCGGCGTAGCCGTACCGGCGTAGTAGTACCGGCGTAGTCGTACCGGCGTAGTCGTACCGGCGTAGTCGTACCGGCGTAGTCGTACCGGTGTAGTAGTACCGGCGTAGTCGTACCGGCGTAGTAGAACCGGCCTAGTCGTGGTCTGGTTAGTTCGGCGATCTGTTGTGCCGCCATGTCGCTGTAAGGTGATGATTGTGCTGCAGGGGTGCTGGCTGGTCGTAGTATTGATGGTGCTATCTCGTATTCTTGTAGGACAGTTCGCCCAGCTTGCTCATGTCAAGGACCATCTCAGTAGTTATAGGTCTTGATATTTGCGCGGACAATAATACAGGTTCTTCGCCATAGAAGAGGTACACTCGCGCTAACTCGCAATACTTCATCATTGCTTCTCACATTCGATGTCTTCGGTTGCGTGTTCAGACGTCGGGGTCACCAGATGTAGGACGGCGTGTGGAGATTAGCCACCCTACAATTGTGTTGTAGTCGGCGCAGGTAGATGTGAGAAGAAGGCGAAGAAGAATGAAGAGAGTTATTTCTAAGACTGACGATTTATTTACATTTCACAAATTATGTACAATAAATTGATAATAGAACTAGTGACGACCGTACAAATATGCGAGCTGATATCGTATGTCGACTGAATGAATAGACAGCAAAAGGCGGTGTATATATACTAGCATTCAGTCTGCGTGTGGTCCGAATGTGCACGTGTTCCAACAGGTGCGCATTCGATGATATCACCGCAGGTGCGAATGCAGGTGTCAGCTGCCTCGCACCTGCGTCTTCTTGTATGGGCCAATCTTCATTAGCGAAGCGGATTGCTTCGAATTGTTGGGTTGCGGTCCAAGTTATCTTAGTGGCGGATAGTCGCCACACGTCCCACTTCTGGGCTCGAGCCTCCTCGACAATGGAGGGAACGAACCTGACCTTATTATAACATGCTGGTCAGACAGGTTGATAAAGAGTGTTGTTTCGAGTATTGCTTCTGTTGCATAGAAGTTATATGCTTATTATTTTATCCCTTAGTCATCTTTTACTACACCCACGGGCAAAATAGGGAGTGGTGAATTGAATTCTTATTCCGTTATCACACGGCCAAAATAAAATAAAATAATAATAATGATATAATTCACTATGCCCTACAATCTATGAGTATCGCTAAAGATGATTTTTAGCGGCGGATCGCTTGCGCGAGGAGCGCAGCCTCGATGAGGAGATCCGCCGCCGGCGACTGGGGCGGCGTAGGCGCAACTATCTGCGCCTCATGCCGCCCTAGCCGAGGCTGCGGGTGACGTGACCGGGGATTAGTCCGTCACCCGCCAAGAGGCCGACCGCGTGAGAAAAGTCCGACGTCCTCCCCGAGGGGGGGACGTCGGTCGATGGGAGGGTACCCCAATTAGGGGTATTTCGTCGGGCCGCCCACTGACGACAAGTTAACGCTGCTCCAGTGGTCGGCCCAACGACGAAGGCGACGTGGTTTTTGGGTGGGTCACGGGAGTTGCGTGCTTAAGCCCCTCTGTCGCCCCGGATGGAGTGGTGCGGAGGCGCGCCGACCGCGACCCACCCACAAAAAAAAAAAAAAAAAAGATGATTTTTAGGGGATATAAAATGCATACAGACTAAGGGATTTGAAGCAGGAGAAGAAAATTTTGGTGATAATTCCTTTGAGACTTACCCGTGTGGAATAGTAAGTCAATATCCTTTTCCTTATGGAGAAACCTCCAATCTGATAATGTGACGTACATATATGGGTTGAGACAAAGAAAAAGAAAAAAAACAGTTTACAACCAAATATGTATATTCTTAGAGAATTTACAGTTTAATAGGATTATCTAAAATACTGAGATTCAACATTTGAAGTACAAGACTATTTATAAAAACTTATACTGGCAGTGAAAAATGATTACCATACGTGAGATTTGAACCCACATCATTCCACCAGTTAGTAACGATAACGTAAACGATAGCGTTAACACCCATGCGTGTCTAGTGAGACCCGAATGAGTGTTAACGATAGATGGCGTGTGTAATCTATCGCTTCTCGTAAAGTGCTCAGTGTCTGAAAACACAGGTCTGAAACCCAGTGTGTGTTACCAGTGATGACTTACGGCGCAGAAACGTGGTCTCTACATGTAGGCTTCCCAACCAAGCTCAAAATCGCTCAGCGTGCTATGGAGCAAGCTATACTCGGGATTTGTTTGCAAGATAGAATCCGAAATACGGATATCCACAGAAAAACGGGTGTAACCGAAATGGCACTAAGAATTAGCACACTGGAATGGCAATGGGCACGCCACATCGCTCGACGAACCGACAACCGCTGTGGAAGAAAGAGTAACAACCACGCATCAGTATACACAGTGTAGGACAAACTAGGTGGACCGACGACCTGGTGAAAGTTACTTGGCGTTATTGGGTGCAGGTGGCACAGAATCACACTTCATGGCAAAGCATGAGGGAGGCCTACGTTCAGCAGAGAATGGCAATAGGCTGAATGATAATGAATTGTTATAGAATTACTATCGTTACAGACGCTCGACGAAATATTTTAAATCAAATATCTCTTTACCTGAAATACATTAGTATTCAGTGTTCGGTGCATTGCTTATTTTAAGCAAATAATGTTGCTATATATTGCCATTATTCAGTGATACAGATTGGTTAGCAATTGCAACTGTTGTTGTATTAGAGCTTGTTGTATAGAATACATAAGAGGCTTAGAATGTAGTAGTTGATGCGATTGTTCAATATCCGTAGTTAGATACCGTACTAATAGGTAAATAGGGTTAGGGTTTTCCGTGTGGTGACGGAGTAAGAATACAATTCATCACCCCTCTGTTCGTGGGTGTTGTAAAAGACTAATATTCCTATAGTTATTGCAAATGATATCTATGCTAGAAAAGAAAAAGTTCAAATAAAGCGCTCATCAACCCTTCCCACCACCGTGGTTAAGTAACTTAGTTTCCCTCTCTTTATGGAGGAGTTTCGATCCCAGTAGTGCTATGAGTTGTGCTGATGAATAGGGTTAGGGATTACAAAAAAGGGATACTCTAGGAAGACTCACGAAGTTTTCTATCTAGTAATAATACTGAAAATATTTTTTAAGAGAATTATCTTTTAATGCATGGATTATTAATATAAGCTTATTTAGTTTAGTCGACAAATAATTTATATTCATTAAGCAAAGAACGATATAGTTGACGTTCTCTACTGCTTTTAAAAAAAAAACAACACGTAACGTAAATGTGCAGTAATTTTATTTATTACTAGCTTTTGCCTGCGACTTCGTTCGCGTAGAAATCATGTGTGGTAGAGGCAATCACAGATAACTGTGTAGTGCGTTCAGGGTTGTGCAGGCTCACTATTGCTCTGGATGTTTTAATGCCCATCTGGTATATCAGGGAGGCGCTGTTATCAGGGGGTGCTTCTATACCTAAGGCGGCTGACTCCAGACTAATTGAAGCGGTGCAGTGGCCTCTACGTGAAGCACGCAGAAGACTTTGTGCTAACACCTATGTTGTACTGCTTCCAGCTGAGCTCGTACTTGCGGGTGATTGTATGGTACATTAACTGTGGCTGGACCATCTACGGGCTAAGCTTAATTTAAATAAGCGATACGTTTGGCCACATTCGGTATCGAGGTGCTGATTCCATGAGTCACGATGCTGCCTAGAGTAGCTCTATATGAAACGAATGATTTGCTGTTTCATAGACCTTGCAGCTATACAGCCGTCGGCACAGCAATCACCGTTAATTCGGTTGCACTCATCGAGGACCAGATAAAATATTTGGGTTTAGTACTCGACGGTATTTAAGGAGTATTTTTATTTAATTACTCCCCGACTCGTTAGCGCGGTGTTAAATATTGACGTCTGTACGAGAGATTGGTTCGATCAATAGCTCTGTACGGTACACCTGTGTGAGCGAGTTCTGAACACTTCTCTTAAAATTTTCTTCTAGCACTCGCAGAAAACCATGGTGTCTAGAGCTACACGTGGAGACCGCGCCATGTCGACCGAGTTAGCGTGTGCTTTAGCCAGTATACTCCCGTAGAACTTAAAGGTAATACATGTAGCCCTCGCACAATTATGGTTTCAGCTTCCTAGCTGACACAGATCTCATAAGTATGTCTGCTGTGTCCTACACAGCAGACATACTTATGAGATCTGTGTAGAGCAGCGCCGTGAATTCATCGCAAGCATTGCTGCCGAAGCTGCCGACCGTCACTTAGATCATAGTCGACAAGACAGGAACTGGTATGAGGTCGCCCTTTTCTGCTTGGTAGTTCCTCCTCGCGTAAGAACTCGGCGGAACGAGACAGGAAGAAAATCTTCCAAGCTGATTCATTCCACCGCTGTGGCGTCGAGTGGTGGCTAACCCGAGTGCTTGCGCTTTATTATGTTTACGTGATAGAATCATACTTTTGACAATCGTCCTCCTAATGTCGTAAGCCGGTCTATCCGAAGCGAGGGAGCCGGCAACCCAACTTTCTGAGGGTGTTTGCCTGTGGTGGGTTTTAGTGATGCCTTTAGTATAATCAAATCTCATTGCACGCATTCACACTCCCTTCATTTTCTTAACGGTAGGCAGCGACCTGGCAAAAAGCCATGAGTAGTATCACTTACCATTAGGTGTGCTGTTTGCTCGTTTGCCAACAACAGCAATTAAAAAACCAACCTAGTCAAAGACACGGATGGCTGTAACGGGGATTAGTCCTCCACCCGTAGCGAGACTGAACGTGCGAGGTCGATACCACGACAACATTGTTTGCTGCTTGAAGTCAAAAAAAGGGTGTTCGAGTGACCCTGCACGACCTTCTTTTCTATTCATTCTACAAACTATGAATTTTGTGCTACACCCTTCACTAAGAAACTGCACAAACAAATAAGTGAGGGACACAAATTACACACAGTCTCAGAGCAATAATTTGTCGATCACACAAAAGATTGTCCGGCGTTGGAATTGAACTCGTGACACAGGAATGGTACGTTGGTATCTTAACCACTATGTTATCAGTGCAGTTAATTAATCATTGGCGTTACATGAATCTGTTACTTGTATATTAGAGTGAAAAATATCAAAGCAGAATTCATTCCCTTACACACTTAGAAAAGAATATATCGTCTGAGGTTGATTTTCAGAATAATTTTCTTTTATAATGAGTCATTTTGTATCGATTTTTATTGAAGTAAGTTGTGCTCTAGGCTGTGTAAGTTTCTATAGTTTTTTAACTATCCCACGGGAGCTCTTTAATTTGACGTGATTAAAAGTATCACGGCAAATTACAGAGTATAGTATATTAAAAGTATATATAGTATTAAAAGTATATAAAGTGTTGACCGGAGATGTAAGGACCACAATGCAAAATTTCATTTAAATCGGTCGAATAGCTTTGAAACCCGTTTAATTAGCCCGTACAAACAGACAAACAGACAGAGAAATAAAAAAAAAATATTAAGCACCCTTAATATTTTTTTTATCTAAACACATTTTTTTTTTTTGGGGTGGGTTGCGGTCGGCGCGCTCCTCGCACCACTCCGTCCGGGGCGACAGAGGGGCGTAAGCGTAAGTTATCTACACACATGGAAGAATAAAAATATTCTATTCGATAATCGCAGCGTAATTTTTTTTTTAATATTAGAATCCACGTCTTCCTGCTTTCGGGTTGCCCATATGTGAACTACGTACGTCCCGCTTCCCTACTTTAAATTCTGAGTACGGTATCGCCATTAATAATTATTAGGCACTAATAAGATAAATACAAAATTTCATTGAAATAAAAATACGAAAAAATTTAAACCTACTAAATTTGCACCCCTCTTTTACCTCCTTGTGGATTGAATTCACAAAAAGGGATATCGGCAATAATCATTATTGCGAACTTATAACCGAAATACAACATTTCATTGAAATATCTTTAAAAATCAGAGAACTTTCATACTAACTTTGGACTTCCCTTTTAATCCCTTAAGAGATGATTTTCGAAAAAATATTTTATACCTATTTCATGATTTTCAATGAAGAACCTTCGTACTAAATTTCATTTAAATAACTTCAAAAACGGCAAAGTTTCATACTAATTTTGTACTTCCGTTTGACCCCCTTGGGGTGGGGGGTGAATTTTCCAAAATCCTTTCTTAGTGCTCCCCTACGTTATAAAGGGAACCCCTGTGCAAAATTTGAAGTTTCTAACTCTTATAGTTTAGGCCCTGCGTTGATATGTCAGTCAAGCTGACTGACATATCAACGCAGGGCCTAGGCCAGGTCCTTTTATATACATACATAGATTTTTACTCGTTTCGGTGACAGATGTAGGAAATGAAAGAGGCCTGATGGTGATGACATGAGATTCACACCAATATAAAAATTTTAAAAAGGCAATGAAGTTAATAGTGTTAAATAGAAGAAGATAAACCATTAGCAAGAACCATGTAAGTTTGGCATACTTATAACAACTTTTAAATATAATATTATTTTCCCTTTATTTTTTTTTGGGTGGGTGGGTTACTGTCGGCGCACTCCTCGCCTCCATCCGGGGTGACTTAGGGGCGTAAGCACGCACACCCGTAACCTACCCATACAGCATGTCGTCTTCGTCGTTGGACTGACCACCGGTGCAGAGTGCCTTGACTTCAGTGGTCGACCCGACGGAATACCTCGAGGGAGTACCCTTTCCCGTCGACGTCCCCTACTGGGACGCCGATCGCGGGTGCGAGGCTAACTTCTCCGCGGGTGCCGGACTAAATCTCCGGTCTGGTCACCTGCAGCCTCTGCTAGGGTGGCATCTGGCGAAATTATTTTCCCTTAGGCACAACTAAAAGAAGAATAGAGCATTTTCTAAGGTCTCCTTCACTCGTCGACTTACTGAAGTCATTTCTCCCCTCCCCCCTTAAAGATCTAACATAGTAAAATTTCCTGATAAAAATAATCCTTATAAATTGCACTACATAAATTCCCTTCCGGCAAAATGCACCGCATTTTTCAAATATATTATCAAGATAGATCGCTATAGAAGCACAAGAGCTTTTCGCCTAAACTTCTATAGGAATATCTGATCGTACTTATAGTACTGACAAATTGCTTATTGATTATTCAAAAGCATCCGTTTTTAGTCGATAATATCGCTGTATATTTAACGTTATTAGAGTAATGTGACTATTAAAATTCAATGTTATTTACGAACAGTATTGATTCATTGTTTTAGTTATTTTCTATGATGGAATAAAAATATAACGTATGATGTTCTTTTTCGCGGTTTTCGTATGAAACTAGTAAGACATATAAACAGGTAACAGTATTGTTAGAGAATGCAATTAAAAAAAGATAGCTCGTCACTGTATAATAGGCTAAGACACCTATATTTTTTCAGGACAACGCCCTGCACGAAGGAAAGAATCCTTGAATTGCGAGTGACCTTACAATCAAACAATTAATGATATTAATTAGGTATATCAAAACTCAATATAAGTATTTATAGATCATACAAAGTATTATCCTACGTAGAAATCAAACTTACTCACTGAGCAGGATGGGTCTCAACCACTACCGTCTATAACGCTAACAGTGGGGTACATATGTACTGCAATGAAATGTAGAGGTTCTAAATCCTAGGTCTTAAATCCTATTCAGGTATCAGATACCATCCGTCATCAATCCATGAATTCATCAACGTCTACTGTCAGAGCCAGAGCTTTTATGGGGAAGTAATGCCATAACACCACGCTTTATAGACGCATTGACGGCCGCAATTCTTGTTTTGAGTTGACCAGAACACCACATATAACTCGCTTAGATAACCAAATACGAAAAAGAATGTTCTTATTATTTTTTATTTTTTTTGGGTGAGTTACGGTCAGTGCACCCGCCTCCCGGCTCTGTCTCGGGTGAGATACGGGCGGCGCGCGGTCCTGTACCCCACCCGATAGCACGTCGCTTTCGTCGTTGGGCCGACCACTGGCGCGAAATTCCTTGTCTTCTGTGGTCGCCCCGACGGAATACCACGAGAGATACCCTCTCCCAATGACTTGCCCTTCCTGACACGCCGGCTACCATCGCGTGGTCAGGTGACAGACTAAAATCCCCGTTCTAGTGTAACATTGAGATACCAAATTCAAAAATTAAAACTAATATCACCTAAGAAAATAATTACCTCGGGACGGTACGGTTGATAGTGGTAGGACCACACTGTTAACAGTTGTCTGTCTTCAGCCGCGAGCTGTTCCGTCCAGGGTATTACCACACTTTCGTACAAAATCGACGTCCGTGTAGTAGTAGCAATTTGTTACTGCGATTCGTTCGGTGAGCGAGAGAGCCGGAAGCCCAACTTTCTGAGGGTATTTGCGTGTGGTAGGTTTTAATGATAGTTTTAGTGCCTTTAGTAACATCGAACCTCATTGCACTCATTCACGCTCTCTTCACTTTCTTCGCAGTAGGCAGCGACCTTACAAAGGTCCATGAGCGGCGTAATACTTAACATCAGGTGTACTGTTTGCTTGTTTAACATCGATTGCAATAAAAAAAAACCTGAAAAAGTATCCCGCTGGACTGGCCACGGACATCATAGAACCAGTGGTCGGCCCAGTTGCGCAGGGGAGGGAATATAGTGGGTCGTAACCCATAAGGCCATGCGCCGTTCTTACTTTACCTTGGATGAAACAGTCGAAGTGCACCTATGCCATAGCCCGCCAAAAAAAATTAATTACCATCAATCGGATAAAATATTATCGAGCACAAGCTTTTAGATAAAGAGAATTACTACTATCTTAGAAAGAACTACCTTAGAAAGAAGAAAAGAACGAATTATGAAAAAACATTATCAAAACGGTTCATATACGTCCCACTGCAGCGCTTGAGCCTCCTTCAAAGTCGGAAGGAAATTAAACTTCTATATGCCACATTGGTCAGATGGGTTGATAAAGGGTTTTATTTAAATTTTTCCTCATCATGCATAGATATTACATGCATATTACATCCTTTAGTTGTTTTTAGGGTTTCGTACCCAAAGGCTAAAAACGGGACCCTATTACTAAGACTTCGCTGCCTGCCTGTCTATCTGTCCGTCCGTCTGTCTGTCACCAAGGTCAAGAACCGATAGCGAAACAGTTGAAATTTTTACAAATTATGTATGTTGTTGTCGGTATAACAACGTATACTAAAAACAAAATAAAATAAATATTTAAGGGGGTGGCTCATATATAACAAACCCAATTTTTTGTAGATAACTAGCTGACCCGACAGACGTTCTGTTCAAATAAAATAAAAGGAATTGTTCTTGAAATCGATCGCAGCGCCACCTACCGGGTCCAATTGTGAAATCTAGCCATTTATGAGGAGTTCAGTGACATACTAATAAACATAGAATACTATAATACATATAGAATACTATAATACATATAGAATACTATAATACATAGAAGTGTGTGTGTGTGTGTGTGTGTGTGTGTAGATTCTCAAATCACAAACATACATTTCAAATAGATAAAAATCAAATAGCTACCTATTTTCATTTCATGAAATTTTTTCATGGAATTTAGTATGAATAAATCTTAAGCAAATGAACTTTCCAAGTTCACAAAGATTCATATTCATAAAATTTCATTCAAATCCATTCAGCCGTTTAGTTGCAGTATAGATAAATAACCTAGACATCGATGGCAGCGCCATCTGTCGGGCTGATTTATGAATCTAAATCATCCAGGCCCCCACTTGAATACACTCAGAAAAAAATCATTTAAATCCATCCAGTCGTTTAATTGCAGTATAGATAAATAACCTAGATACCGACTGCAGCGCCATCTGCCGGACTGATTTGTGAATCTAAATCATCCAGGCTCCCACTTGAAAACATTCACAAAAATTCATTCAAATCCATCCAGCCGTTCTAAACCATCCTCGAATCCCCTTGAATACACACAAAAAATTTCGTCAACATCGGTCCAGCCGTTTAGGAGGAGTGACATACACACGTACGCTAGAAATTTATATATAAGATGGTACAGAACCCTACGTGTGCGACTCTGACTCGCACTTAGACAGTTTTTATTTACGATACCCACGGGGAAGAGGGTAAATTATATTTTTACTAAGTCACCACAAGGTAAATTTCATAAATATGCAATCGCATATATTAGCACACAAGATACAGCGAAATAAGACAAAATATGCTAGCTTGCTTAAAAAATAACTCACTTGAATTATAAAGAAATTATCGCAAACATAAACTTCTACCCGATATACTCCGTTGCTGCATTGATGCTATCGAACTTCGTAATGGAATGAAATAACTTTAAATTTTCTATAACTATGTACGTAAAAGAAAGCAGACTACTAGCTGTGCCAGCTTATAAAACCGTGTCGATTGCTAACGTCACAGTACCTCGCACGGTTGGTACGAGTATATTCAACCGACTTCTGGATCCACAGCCTAAATTTATTTTCTGGTGAATGAAGGAATATTACGTCAATATCTATTATTACGCGACTATCTTTATATATAAATTTCTTGTGTGCTTACTGAATGTATGTCACTGAACTCCTTCTAAACGGCAGGACCTAAATTGATGAATTTTTTTGTGTGTATTCAAGGGGATCCGAAATGAAATGAAATTAAAGTGAAATGAAATGAAATTATTTATTGTGATGAGCAGAATTTACATGAGAGTATGAACTACATAGTACGTATATTTTACAGCTCGTCACAAAATGAGTCCTACTCAGCATACTGCAGGTTAAAAACCTGCAACTGATCTTCCGTGGACTCATTATGTTGGCGTCACGAAATAGAGCGAATTAAACAAAGAGAATACAAAAAAAAATATATAAAATAAAACAAAACAAAATTTAGAATAAAACATAATTACACCACGCCCAAGGTTATATCTACACACACAAACTTAAAATGCAAATAATAAAATAAAAATAAACTAGATCCATAGATACTTGTCCTTTGTACAATTAAATTATAGACAAACCTACTCTGTGGCAGCTGGAATGACATTGCACGGTGATGTACAGTCTGTACAGATGACATTTAGAATAGAACAACGTGGCGCAATTTATGTTTACATTAATCGGTTTAACATAATAAATATAGTTTAACATTTTGTTGCCGTCCAGATAATATAATTATCATGATGAGTAAATGTAACTATAGGATATTTAATTAAAATTATAATAATGACAAATAAGATAATATTAGCATTTATTGCTGAAGCCCAAAATAAGATGGTAAGTAAAGTTTGAATTAATAATAGTAAATAAATATATTAGATCCAATTTTGACATAATATAAAGATAATTCTGATATATAAAGATAATAAAATATATATATAAGTAGATAATAGAACTTAGATGGCACTAGTATCGTGTCTCAAAGCCTCTTCCGATTTTTGGTGCTCGAAAATGAATTTTTTAATTGTTATTTTAAAGCAATGTTCATTTCGCAGATTTCTATAATGGGTGGAGGGATGTTGTTCCAACATTTTGTCGCTGCATAACGGAAACTGCCTCTGAAAGCGGCCGATCTACGGAACTGCATGGAAAATGGTTTAGTTTCACAATTGGACCCGGTAGATGGCGCTGCTGTTGTTTTCAATGAGAATTCCTTTTATTTTATTTGAACAGAACAACGTCTGTTGGGTCAGCTAGTATATATATAAATATTCTGTTCGTGTGTTTGTAATTGAACACCTTCTAAATGGCTGGACCGCTTTTGATGACTTTTGTACCTGATCTAATGGATATGAGAATGGTTTAGGTTAATAATTGCACCAATTTTAATTTCAAAGAGAATACTCCTAAAAATAGTAAAAGGAATACCTTTTACTATTTTTTAGATTTGAACAGAACAACCTCTGTTGGGTCAGCTTGTAATATATAATACTATATGTTTATATTATGAATATATTATAATAGGCTGAATAAATTATAAAAATTAAAAAATTTCCTTGCGATGATGGAATAGGAATACAAATCACCAAACACCTAACCTGTCCTTGGGCGTCGTAGAAGATGACTAAGGAAATATGCATATAACATCTATGCATGGAAAGGAAAACTGGAAACAATTCTATACTAACATATCCTACACTATATATTCTTACACCATCACCCCTTGAAGGGAACATAAAAGAGAAATCAGATACAAGAAAACTGCCACTAAATGCTGTACTACATCTATTGTGCCGATATAAAACCAAAATATAAAAGAAAGTTACAAAACTGATCATTTATCACACATAGAAAAATTACGTTCGATTGTCATAGAGCATGACTGGGTAGATGGGTGGACGTGTCATTGTGATTGATGAAAGTTATCGTCCAGTGAAGATAGTCCGATTTGATTGCTAATCAATCACAAATGCAATATCTTGTTATTCTAGTCGTTGATATATAACGTTCGAATGAAATATTAATCCAAGCTTCCGTATTAAGCCAAGTTTCCGTGTGGTGACGGAGTAAGAATACAATTCACCACCCCCTATCTTACCCGTGGGTGATCGTACGAGACGACTAATGGATATCAAACGCATATAACATCTATGCGAGAGAAGGAAAACTCGAAATAAAACCCTATACCAACACGTCTGACCAGCGTGGTATAGTAGGTCAATTACCCTTCCATTATGGAGGAGGCCCGAGCCCAGCAGTGGGACATATAGGGGCTGAGATGATGATGATTAATCCAAGCCGTAGGAAAGATTTAAAACAACAAATGTTTCATGAAAAATATGTGAGAACAATCTCAGCTTTTTTTTTTCTTTCTCTCCGTCAACAAAGATTAATGTCTTTGTTTACACGATAGATTTGGAGCTATGCTGAAATTGTCAGGATAATTTATGAAATAGAACATTTTAACTCTGCTGATTAATTACTTTATCGGATCTTGCTGAAAATTTAGGAATTAACTTTCTTTATAGTTTCACGTCGTTGCGCCTGAGCGGATTAGACTCGATAACTCGAAAACAACCACATTTGCGACGTAACTTTCAGTTCTATGTTGTAATTTACGACCTTATTATTACCGTAAATAGTTCCAAATTCATTCTGCTCCATGATAAATTGCTGTAGATTATTCTTAACAATAATCGATTGGATTTTCCGTGTGGCAACGGAGAGTACGAATACAATTCAACGCACCATTACTTGACCGTGAGTCTCGTAAAAAAAATCGGTTGTCTGTAAAGTCGGTTTACTGACGATAGTTGAACGTGACAACGTCATAAGAAAATACTGATGGAATGGTTTCATTTTTCAAAAGAAAATTTTAATTTTATTTGTTTGATAGATATTTTGTATGGTTGATCCATAAATGGAACGCCTCAGAGCGAGGTAACGCCGCATACGTCATGTTTTTTTGTGTGTGCAGCCGGCTCCATCGAATTATAAGACGTTGTCACGTCACAAAAAAAACAACTAAAGGATTTTTTCAGATAATACCGATGCAAGAAAAGGAAAACTCCTAATAAAGGAAAAATCCTAAACAAACCCATCTGACCAGCATGGTATAGTAGGTCAATTTCTCTCCTACTGTGGAGGAGGCTCGACCCCAGAAGTGGGACGTAATTAGCAGCTGTGATAATGATGATCTCATAGGAGTCACAAAGGGGTTGAGTTTACAAAGCGATTGTTATTTGATTTTCAATGTAATATCAATATCGAAAGACAAAGAATCAAACATTTTGAAATATCTAATGATCCGAGTTCAAGTTTAGACAGCTAAAAATGAACATTATATTCCTTTTTAGCTGTTTAACCTTGAACTCGGAGTCACGAATCTGGCACATTTGGCCACCGGTGCACTGGCGTCGCAGGCGCGGGTACCTATGCCTAATGTAGCTCTAGCTAGGGACCCAATTAAATGGACTAACGATAATTCGCCATCCACGGACAAATCGACCGCATGATCGCAACGCTCCTACACTACTGTTGCTTATTACTGAAGCGTCGCCAGACTACGGTATCTGAAAGATTAACTCATGAGGCTAGCCACTAATGTCAAGGAATCGATACCAGTGGTCAATTGAATAGTGATGGGGAGGAAATATTTTATTTTGAGACCGTGCCTCGCCCTTTATTACCTCAGGCGGATAGGGTGAAGTATGTCTGGACCGTAGCATAATACGTATAAAACTCCGTTAGATATGTGCATGCCGCGGCCGTGAGGATGCATCTCTGTGTGATATTTTATTAAATGCCTACTCAGCTATGAGATTATATATTTTAAAATGTATGCAACTAGAAGACCCTCACAAATATTTTGCACTATTTGCAGAGGATTTATAACGTATATAACTATATGTTTAACAAGCCTTTTTTTGGGTGGGCTACCCCGTGGCCCACCGTATTTCCCCTCCATCGCCATTAGACCGATCACAAGTGTCGTCCACGGACAGCCGACGGGATACTCTTTGGGGTACCTTTCCTTTCGAACGCCCCTCCCAGGACGTAGATCGCCCTCGCGCAGTTAGCCTCTCAGCGAGTCACGGACTAAAGCCTGATCCAGTCAACCGCGCCCTAGGGTGGCATCAGGCGCATGTTTAATAACCCTAACAACCCTACGTTATGCTCTCCGATAGAGTACTTAAATGTTTATATTCGCGAAAATTAGCTGTCATGAGATGGCGTGTTCAAATCTAAGGTGATTTTTGTTTAAAAACATTATTTTTTAGATATTTATGTATTTTTCGTCATTAGACTCGGTGGAGATACTCGTAGTATATAGTTATTTTTAATTGTCAACCAGACTTAAAGTTATAGATCATCCTGTACGAATACTTTAAATTTAGATCGGCAATGAAATCGGTACATAACATGTCTACATTCCTATCGCTATAGAAATCTCTTGTTCTCTCTACACTGAACGGCGTTTCAATTCCAATGTCAATACTATGGATTTCCCAGTTGCGTACTTGGTCGAGAGCTTAGTAGACAAATTGTTATTCTCAAATGTATAGACAATACTGAAAATACGCTTTTATAACTTTTATATATGTTATAAAAGAAGATGCAAGTAATTACTTTTTACGGATTTAGAGCATTTGTATTTGAATCTTACCTTCCTGAAGCTTCGAAGACTTGTCACACTTTCATGGTCACGGGAGGTTTCTTGTAAGGTAAACGGCAAGATAATGCTTGCATAAAAATTAGTTATCATTACTATTTTTACCGCGGGAATTTGATAGTATAGTAATAAAAAGAAAAACAAAGGTTTATAACCACTGTATGTTACCAGCGAAGACGTATGGCACCGCTCAAAGTCGCTCAACGTGCTATGGAGAGGGCTATGCTCGATATTTCTCTATGTGATAAATGCCGGAACACGGAAATCCGTAGAAGAACGGGTTTAACCGACATAGCCCGCAGAATTAGCACGTTGAAATGGCAATGGGCAGGTCACATCAGTCATCGAACCGACAACCGTTGGGGAAGAAAGGTTCTTGAGTGGCGATCACGAATCGGGCGACGCAGCGTAGAACGACCTCCCACTAGGTGAACTGACATTGTCTGTTCACCACTGATATTCTCAAAGTCGTTGGATTCAAGTGGCACAGGTCCGTTCCGAGTGGCATTCTCGCGGGGAGGCCTATATCCAGTGGACGTATTTAGACTGATGGATGACTATTTTTGACAAATGGTAATTATTGCGTGCTTTACTATTCTATTCCATTTTGGTTTATAGGTGTACTATATGAATGCGTCAGACAATACCAAAGTCTGAAATATTAATAGCCGTTATAAAGGAGAAATCAATTAGGTACTACATAGAAAGTCCAACTCATTATTTGATTTGTTGAACCCACTAACGAAAGTCACATTTTACGTTTAAACTTTTGCTACATTTATACTATATTTCTTTTTCCTATTTTTAAATGGACTATGAAGCTGTAGCCTCCGTGTGGTGACGGAGTAAGAATACAATTCGCCACTCCCTTCTTGCCTGTAGATATCGTAAAAGACGACTAAGGGATATAATAAGCATAGAACATCTGTGTAATCAAAACAAAACCTTCTTCCAACACATTTGACCAGGGTGGTATAGCAGATCATTTTCCTTCCATTGCAGAAGAAGCTCGAGCTCAAAAGCAGGAAGCAGTCATAACTTGATTTTTTTTAGATGTTACACAATACATTTTTTACTTATATATTATATAATTATTTACGCCCACATGTTACCTGTGGGTATCGTAAAAGTCGACTACGGGATATACACAAATGACATCTACACAGGTGAAGGAAAGCTCGAAATAAAACTCTACACCAACCCGTCTAATCAGCATGGTGTAGAAGATCAATTTTCCTTCCATTGTGGTGGAGGCTGGAATCCAGCAGTGGGAAGTGGAAGGAGCATTATAAAATAGTGGGAAGGAGCATTATAATATAAAATATTTATTTGTATTTTGATGGAAATTTTTGATATGTAGGTATTATTTGAAAAGCTTTCACGAGAGCTTTTTAAAAATAATTCACACAAGAAAAGCAACTAGATGTCTTCATTCTTAGACGATAACCAAGCGCCTTAGGCTGTAATATAATGTAAATTTTTACAACGGCTTCTTGAAAGCGATAGCAATTTTCGAGTCGGTTAGAGGTGTCTAGACTATTGATATTTCACAGAGCTAGGAGAAAGACTAATAGATATGGCAACTACCTAACCCATTGAAAAATTTTAAGTATAAATGCCGAAGGATTTAGGAGTAAGTTACCAAAGAAAATATGAATGGACTGTGTGAAACATGTTGTAGATGATATACACCATAGGCATTGGACTATATGACACATATTGCATCAATCTTAAGAAACTTAGAATAATAACGTATAAAAGGTAAGACCGCGCACAAAAAATGAAGCATTTCAATTGGAGCCTAATGGAGCTTACGCCGGACCGTTCCGTAGTGTACAAGGTCACTGTATTTCATGTACGTACACAATTTTTAAAAAATAAATAGGTAATTATGACGGTTTATGCGTTCAAATGGTGTCACAACACATTTGAAAAACATAAAAAGTTTATTAACATTACTTTTAAAAGTATTTCGATGATTTATGTTAATAAAAACAAAATTTGATTGCATAATTTATATAGTGGTGTGCGTGTGTACGTGTGTAATCGCCTACGCGCATGTAGAATTTTTGGCTTCATATTTTTGATCGCTTAAGTACCGACACTACCCTTCTATACGTTATTATTCTAAGCTTAAGAAATGATAAAAGCAGGATGATTATGATACATATTTTAATTGATAATATATACAAATAAATAAAATTGAAGTGTCTGTTTGTAATTTCAAAATACTGGGCTTTATTCATGCTCACGCGGTCACTTGAGCAACGCCTATGTCTTAATAGAGTTTAAAAAAATGTTGTCTATCTGTCTGTTTGTTTAAGGTAATCTTCAAAACGGCAGGGCCGATTTTGAAAACCTTTTACTGCCAAGTAGTCTATAAGCAGTTTTTTAGGCTATATTTTGGCCGATATTCCCACGGTAAAGAAAACTATGCGGGTTAGGCGACTAAAATCGAAGCGAAGCAAGATCGGGTTGCTAGTGAATAATAAAACCAATCAGTTAAAACTACATACTCTAACTAAGGATAGGAATATTGTATGTGAATATATTCATGTTTGACGTCAACACTGTGATCGCGGTCGACGATAGTTTGCACTCGATGCATATTAATGTATCGCAACAATACTGTTGCTACAATGTACATAACTGAATAGGACTGGCATCGTTTCTATGATATTAAGTATATCAACTTACCTGATTAAAATATCACTGTGAGTGAATATATTTTCCGTGTGATGACGGAGTAATGGATGTCGTAAAAGATGACTAAGGGATATAATAATAACATAACAACTGTGCAGGAGAAAGAAAACTCTAAATAAAACCCATGTCTGATCAGTATGGTGAAGTAGGTCAAATTCCTTCACATTGTGGAGGAGGCCCGAGCCCAATAAATAGGACGCATATAGACTGCGATGATGATGATGTATATATTTTTGTAATATATCTTATCAATCGTGTATTGTGATAGCTCATATATGTAAATTTCACTGCTAGGCTCGAACCTCCTTCCACAATAGGAGGAAAAATAGCCTACTAAACTATTGTAAATAAAACTACTTTACGGATTTTATCGCGTTTGTATTTTATTTTTGATTGCCCGACGTTTCGAACACTTTACAGCATTCATGGTCACGGGTGGACTAAGATATCTGACGTCCAACAAGTGATCGTTATTGCAGATATTTATAATTATCACCCGCTATAGAAATTAGTTATTAAATTTTGTTTCTAGTTTCTAATAAAAATATCCATATAGCATCGGGCCATCACTAGAAAATAAATATTTCTTAAGAAAACTTACATCCACAAAAAAATATTTTTAACAAGGATCAAAATAATACGAGTATCGTATATACAAGTTTGTGAAGCTAAAAGTGCTCACAACTGTTAGTTTTCTTCGTGTTTTGCTTTAGTGGTATTAAAACTGATTTTCTTACTTTCTATTCTACTTCTTTTTTTTCTTATAATTAGGATAACTTCCTCCCCTCGTACATTTGGCTACGGGCTATAAAACCTATTAAAAGTTAGGTTATAAACACTATGAAGAAAAATTTTTTCAACCTTATAAAAATAAAAGGGTGTTAGGCCAAATATGGTTTCATAAAAAGTGGTGTTAATACATTCCTATTCTCTTCACATCATCACTATCATCACAGCTCGTATATGTTCCACGGTTGGCTCCATAATGGGAGTTATGTTCCACTGTTGGCTCCATAATGGGAGTTATGTTCCACTGTTGGCTCCATAATGGGAGTTATGTTCCACTGTTGGCTTCATAATGGAAGTTATGTTCCACTGTTGGCTCCATAATGGGAGTTATGTTCCACTGTTGGCTCCATAATGTGAGTTATGTTCCACTGTTGGCTCCATAATGGGAGTTATGTTCCACTGTTGGCTCCATAACGGGCTGTTCGAATCGTCGGGGATCCCAATCTTACGGACAGATTGGAGTCGCTGGAGCAGCGGAGAGACTTTGGATGACTCTGTGTACTCTACCGACTCTTTCACGGGGAGTGCTCCGAGGAACTGTTTGACTTGGTACCACCGTCACCATTCTACCAACGTACCACTCGATATCGTAGCAGGGTTCATCCATTTCACCTGGAAACATTATGGTCTTCAACTGTACGTTTCCAGCGATCATTTCTCCCACGTACGTGCAAACTCTGGAATGAACTACCTGCTGCTGTGTTTCCCGAGCGCTATGACATGTCCTTCTTTAAACGAAGTTTAAGAAGAGTATTTCCTTCACGGTAGGCGGCGGCCTTGCTGTGCCCCTGGTATTGCAAAGGTCCATGTGCAGCAGTTTCACTTACCATCAGGTGTGCTGCTTGCTCGTTTCCCACCGTTGGCAATAAAAAAAAAAAAAAAAAGTTATGTTCCACTGTTGGCTCCATAATGGGAGTTATGTTCCACTGTTGGCTCCATAATGGGAGTTATGTTCCACTGTTGGCTCCATAATGGGAGTTATGTTCCACTGTTGACTCTATAATGGCATAATAGGAGGAAAATTTACTAACCCT
Organism: Lymantria dispar; assembly: GCA_032191425.1. Taxonomy (NCBI): domain Eukaryota; kingdom Metazoa; phylum Arthropoda; class Insecta; order Lepidoptera; family Erebidae; genus Lymantria; species Lymantria dispar. The sequence continues at coordinate 12,563,183 of CM063449.1, read as the reverse complement.
GGTCAAACGGGTTAGTACAGGGTTTTATTTCAAGTCATCCTTTGTTAACATAGACGTTGCATATTACAATCTCTTATTCATCTTTTATGACATCCAGGAGCAAAGAAAAAGGGTTAGAATTGTATTTTTACTACGGAGTAACTGCTGACGGCAGCACACGAACAATTATTATCGGTTTAGAGTGTTGTCTCATCACTTCAGCTCATATACGTCCCACTGTTGGGCTCAAGACTCCTCCACAATAGGAGGGAAATTGACCTTACTATACCATGCTGGTCAAACAGGTATGTAGGTATAAAGTTTTATTTCGCCTTTTCCTTTTCTTGCACAGAGGTTACATACATATTATATCCCTTAATCGTCTTTTACGACACCAACGGGCAAGAGAGGGAGTGGTGAATTGTATGTATTCTTACTCCGTCACCACACGGTTACAGTCTAGATTTTTTATATTTTCACATAAGCTCTATATCCAATAATGAATATTATTCAACCGATGGGTTTGATACATGGTTCATCAATATGAGGAGGAGATTATTACAGACATGAAACTTAACCTTCAAGTTTGTTTGACAAAGATATCGTATTTGTTTCTACTCGTAGATAGCGCAAAAGACCAAGAGAAATAATTTGCATTTAACTTATTTGAAAGAAATGGTAAACTCGACATAAAACTCTATGCCAATACATTTGATAATGAAAAAACCGGCTAAGTACGAGTCGGAGTTGCGCAGGTAGGGTTCCGTATTAATATCTATAAAAATCGCGTTTTTTGTATGGGAACCCTCTCATATATTTGTTTTTAGTATTTGTTGTTATAGAGGCAACAGAAATACATAATTTGTAAAAATTTCAACTGTCTAGCTATCGCAGTTCTTGAGTTGCAGTCTGGTGACAGACAGACGGATGGACAGACAGCAAAGTCTTAGCAATAGGGTCCCGCTTTTACCCTTTCGGTACGGAACCCTAAAAATGATTCGATTAGACTAGGCTCATAGTGGATACTTTTTAATTAACGTAGAAGATATTCTAATATCATATTAAGAACTAGCAACCCGCCCTCGCTTCGTTTCGGTTATAGGTTATAGTCATTTTACCCGCGTAGTTCCAGTTCCCGTGGGAATACCGGGATAAAATATAGCCTAGTCTACGCCCTGATATTATAGCTTTCCATTGGTGAAAGAATTTTTGAAATCGGTCCAGCCGTTTTGAAGATTACCCGGAACAAACAGACAGACAGACAGACAAAAATTTTTTAATTGCTATTTTAGGCGTAGGTGTCGTGCAAATAACCGTGTGAGCATCAAAAAAGCCTACTATTTTGACATTACAAAAAGACACTCCAATTTTATTTATTGGTATAGATAACCAATTAGATTTAACAATTACTACAATATTATAAATGAAATGGCTTTCGTTCTTCAAAATTGAGGAAACCATGTGTCTACAAGTTATCTTGACGTCGAGACTTCTGTCGGAAATAAGGGACGTAATGGTGTTGGCTTGTTAACACTAGCGAGGATAGGTATGTTTTACTTATTCTGAGTTTATCATGAAGTCTGTTTGATATTAGTTGTTGAATAATATATATTACGACTCACTACATTTTTCATCTTTGTAAATCTTAATATCTCTTTCTTTATATGTATATTTCTTGTATACGTGTATGTCACTGAGCTCCTAAAGGGCTCGATCGATGATGATGAATTTTTTTGTGTATGTTCAAGGGGATTCGAGAATGGTTTAAATTCACAATTGGACTCGCTATTGTCGATTACAAGGAGAATTCCTTTTATTTGAACAGAACAATGTCTGTTGGGTAAGCTAGTCATCATCATCATCATTATCTTTCTCTTATCCCAATTACTTGGGGTCGACGCAATATGTCATCTGTTTTGACATATTGCAAAAAGTTTCGGCAATGTTTTTTATGACCGGCCGCCTGCCTGACGTCAACCCTCCTTGGGAATGTAATCGTTGACCCAAATGGTACCAGATGGAGTTGGTTCGGGTCAATCTAGGGCTCTTAGTCGTCTTTTACGACACCCACGAGCAAAGCAAGGGTTGGTAGTATTCGAAGCCGCTACCACACAGCACTGGGTAACTGGGTACTGTTGGGTAAGCTAGTATCCTACTAATATTATAAACGCGAAAGTTTGTGAGGATGTGAAGATGTTTGTTGCTCTTTCACGCAAATATTACTGAATGCATTTTGATGAAACTTCACAATAATATAGCTTACATATCAGAATAACACATAGGCTATAATTTAGCCCGATATTCTCACGGAAAGAGCAGCTGCGGGTGAAACCGCAGAGCGCTGCTAGTATATATATAAATCTTCTATTCGTGTGTTTATAATAGAACTCCTTCTAAAAGGCTGGAATATTTGGACCCGTGAGGTGGCGCTGCGATTGAAATCAAAGACAATTACTTTTTTTTAAATTTGTACAGAACAGCGTATCTTGGGGCTAAATTAGTCTGGAATTACATACATTACTTTTCGTACAACGTGGAATAAACTTGGATGACAAAATCTACCGTAAGGTAAGAAAACTCAAGTCTAAGATAATAGCTCGTATATGTATATACACCCATACCTCGCCCAAACAGTCTGAGGTTGCGGCAATGCGGCGTATAGCCCCATAACCTTCCGTATTACATTCCCATCGTCATTTAAACTGACCACCACTACCAAGGCCTTGTCTTAGGTACCGGTATACTTCAGACTAGCTCTTAAAAATAGAGCTAATAGCGACAACTTTGCAGTACGGCTCCTTTATCGCAACTATCTTAGTCGCTTTCAAATAATGTATAATGCACTTACGAAATTTAATTGCACTCGACCTAATTATATACTATTTTAAAGACGTATCGTCTCGTTTACTCCAATTTCATATTACTTGGTAACCTGCTAATGTTTGTGCTCTACAATGGAAAGAAAATTAGTCTACTGTATGTCTCTGGTCAAATGTGATATATGATTTCGTTTTTAACTTTTTAGTTCTTGTAGTGGTATTTTTGGCTTTTGCCTCTTGGTCGTATTTATAAACAACGGCAACGCCCATATGAAGAAAATGTTAATACATCATTATTTGTAAGTAAAACTATTTTACGGCTTTTTATATATTTTTAGAGTTTGTATTTGATTACCCGAACTTTCAAACACCGGGGTGGTCACATGGTCACGAGTTAGTCATGAATGCTGTAAATAAAATGTTCGAAACGTCCGCCTTTGACCATGAACGCTGTTAATTATTTGAAACGTCGGGCAGTCAAAAATTAAATATAAACGCGATTATAACCGAAAAATACTTTTATTTACAATATGCAATACTCGCGTAAACATCAGGATTATTCTCTACGTTACGAATTAAAAGCTTAAGACCACTGTTGCTCTTAGAAAAAAAATGACCAAACTATATGTCTCCTATATTATATATTAGTACTATTTTGACAAAGAAATAACCAACAACAACACTGAAAGTTATTTGAAAACTACCAGACTACCAGTAGCATACAATTAATACAAGATATATATAACTAAGTGAATACGGTTACGAAATATCAAATATTAAACATGTATGCGATCATAAGTTTCTTAACAGAGCTGACTATGTGGTAGGCAGCAATGTTTGTTTAAGATTTCAAAAAGCCCTTCCATCAGACATAGAAAAAATTATAAGCATCTTAAGCGGTGATAAATCACAGGGGGTGGATACAATTAGAATAAAGGATATCAAACTAATTAATAATAGGATTAGTCCCATAATTGCTTACTTTATTAATTTGTGTATGGAAAAGGGGTTATACCCAGAAAAACTTAAGACAGCGCTTATAAGGCCTATATTTAAGCAAGGGTCACATGGTGACTATTCTAATTATAGGCCAATGGCTATTTTATCAGTAATAAATAAAATAGTAGAAAAATATATTGTGAATAAAATAAGTGTTTTCTTTGAAAAACAGCATTTTAAGATCACTTGGACATCAGTCCAACATGGCTTCCGAAGGGGTTTAAGTACGGCGACGGTGCTGGAGCGTTTCACTAATGACATCAATGAGGGTCTAGATCAGCGGAAGCAGGTGGTGGTAGTGTACATTGATTTCCGAAAAGCATTTGACACATTGGAAAATGACCAGTTGCTTCAGGCCATGGAAGAGTGCGGAATCACGGGGCCACTTAACAGGTGGCTCCGGGCATATCTCACAAACAGAACGCTACAGACCGTCATTGATGGAGTTAGTGGAGAGCCTGCGCGCGTAAGTTGTGGCGTACCGACTGGCTCCGTGTTCGGCCCCGTTGGTTACATATTGCATGTAAACAGCATGTATAACGTTGTTAGGAACTGTCGCATTTATATGTACGCCGACGACACTTGTCTAGTTTATGCAGATAGGAACCTCGATGTAATAGAAAGTAAAATATAGCCAGATATCTGAAATATAATAAAATGGGCACATGACAATGGAATCATTGTAATTTAAGTAAAACAAAATGTATGCATATATGTTCTCGCTATCTGCAAAATGTGTGTGCTCAAGCATTGAGGTGGTGGACTATTATAGATACCTAGGCCTATGACTAGACTCCAAATTTTCATGGAAGATACATAATATTATGACAATAGTTGATAAATTAAGAGCTGTACTTGTGAAATTCCACCACCTTAGTTTTATTTTAGATAGGGCGACGTTGTATACCGTATATTATGCGCTTGTAGATTCAATACTTTCTTATGGACTGACTAGCTATGGTCGTACATTTAAAACTTACTTAGATAAAGTAAAATCACTACAAATAAGGTTTCTTAAGTTATTAGTAGACAAAAAGACAAAAAACCGATATAAAAATAATTATGAACAACTTTTTATGGCATGTTAAATACTACCAGTCCATGAGAAGGTGTTGTTATTGATAGCAATTGAGCAGTACGCGAGCGATGAGTTTAAAGTGCATAAAAAACGTCTACGGAGAAAAGGTACCAACATGTTAGAACTACCCACCTGTAATAATTATTATGGTGAAAGAAAGAGACAATATTTAGTATCAAAAATATTTAATAACTTACCTCCATCGTTGTCGAATAGTTCCAATACTAAAAGAGTAGTTAAAAACAAGATAAATACATTTTTATTGCAAACATTTAGTGGTAATATTAAAATGTAATTGCAAGTGGTGGTCAGCCACGAGTTTGTGATGGAATTTATAGTTTTTTATAATACAATTTATAGAGTTTGTTGTGTTGCATTAAATTTCAATTTATGAAGGTTATATATAGCCTCTGATTCTCAAATCAAGGAAAAAAATATCTATAAGACTTTCTGCTTATTAAATGGATCACAGTGCAAATAAATATGGTATGTACCTTGTGCATGTTTTGTATATGATTAATAGTAAGTTGTTGTTATTCACAAGTAATCGGATGAAATGTCAGTGTATGTTATTATAATTATAGTTTATTTAATTTTAGTAATAATAATATCATAATATAGTAATTTCATAATATTGTGAAAAATTGTGCTAAAACCCAGGGAGCTTCATCTACCAACAAACTGTAATACAGTTTGGCAAAAGTAACCAATTAATTGTAAATATTATTTATAATATTGTAAATAATATTTTTCCTTTAATAAATTTATTTCTGTTCTATTCTATTATATTAATATATCATAATGTCTGTCTTCCTTAGCAAGGGAATGATAACAACTTGTCTTCAACTTTTTTCTTATTTTAAGTACACTTATCAAGTACACTACTCGGGTAAAGTTTTTGGACAAAGCATTTCTACTTTTGTTATACGAGTATAGTCAAATATCGGTATTTTAACAAAGAGCTATGGGCTCGCTTATCCCTACTTAGGCCGACGAGATATGGGCTAGCTTGCCACCCTCTCCGTCACCCCGGACGCATCGGATAGTATATCATGCCTTGTAGCTTACTGCAAAAAAATGAATACAAACTACTACTACTGTACTAAACTGTTATAAATAATTAGGTACTAACTAAAACGGTAATCATCTTATCGATCTAAGACATTGACACATAAAGGAATAAAATCGTGGGCCTTATCGTAGTCTCAACAAATAGAATTCAAATATGAGCGATTGATTGTTGACGTAAAATTTAACACGCCCCATAAACTGTAGTCTGCACTAAGGAATTAATCCTTGTATTATGGGAGACTTAAGAAGAATATAATTAATGAACGCAAATTATACTCAAACTCAGAACAACAATTTGTAGATCGCAAAGTATTTTCTTGCGTGAAATCGAACCCGTGACAATTGGCACTACAGAATTTGTACATCGCAAAGTTTTTACTTGCGTGAAATTGAAAATTGGCACTATAGGTATCTTAACTATAAAATTACACTATGTGTGCAGCCATATTGTATCGAAATCAAAATTTTCGTAACAAAATATGGTTACATAACATTTTACACTTCCGTGAATAAAAGCACGAGACTAAGCTACCAATGGAAATAAAATTAAACTAAGATTTACCATTATTTACATCTGCTGTAAAAACCGGTGTGTAATCATATCAAATAACGCTCATTCTAACCGAATTTGCAATCGATATCACGGTTGGTATTCCGTTTGAATTTTCACAATGTACACTGAAAAGGAATCGTGAATTTCGTATTATGCAAATCCGTATGCGGCAGCATTAAGTTCCTTGCAGTTAAGGAAATATGGGTGCAAAAAGCGAGACATGTCAAGTATGTTTCGAGTACTATCTATGTTACTGCAACTAACGTATTTTCTGTTGTATATTTATTACAGCTCATATACGTCCCGCTGCTGCGCTCGTGCCTCCTCTGCAAAGATAAGGCAATTAGCTACTATACCACGTTGGTCAGACGGGTTAGTATAGGGTCTTATTTTGAATTTTTCTTCTCTTGCATAGATGTTATATGTATATTATATACCTTAGGCGTCTTTTACAATACTCACGGCCAAGATAGGAGGTAGTGAGTTAGGTTCTTACTCCGTCTCCATGAAAAAGAAATTGTGATATAAATCTACATACTTATTTAGTGCATTCAATGTAATTACGAAGGAGCTCCTTTCTTATCCGTGTGTATATAAACGACGAGTAAGGACAATAATATGCAAATAACGTCTATACACGGAAAATTATAACTAAAAGCCCACAATAATCTGTCTTAACAGCGTAGTATAGATCAGCATCCCTCCCACTATAGAAGCGGTTATATACGAGCTTAGATGATGATGATTTTTTGCACGTAGATTTACACATAGATATGTAATTATACGCAGACGCATATTGTATACGTCCCACTATTAAGCAAAGTTGCAAAATTAGCTTATACAAAAATGTCTGAACACTGAAATGAACTGAACAGTGAAGTTGTAGATCACTTTAATTTCCGAAAATCTAATTTTCCTTAAAAGATATACAAACTGTTAAAGAAGGTCTGAAGACAGTGGTTCCTAATGGGTACGGGTAATATAAAGAGTGTTTCGATAAGAGTGTACCATTTTGCTTAAAAACAAAAGCCTGTGCGATTTGAGCAAGTTGTGATATTTATAATTCATATTTATATGCATAAAGAAAACACGTTCTTATTATGTATGGAATAAAATATTTGGCAAATGATCCCCATGGCTCTGATGACAGGCCTCTGATCAAAAAGATTAATTCTTTTTATGAAGTTTTCGAAGATTTTTTTACAATCATATATATGGCTGTGTCATTGATTTGGATCTTGGCCTTGAGCTCAGGATTTGTTTTTGGTGTATTGGCTTAACCCGAGATTTCACAAAATCTCAAAGTGTTTCTTTATGTTACATCGCGTAATCTCGGTGGCCAGTTGACATTATTTTGTAAAACGATTTAACCTGATTAAATTGTTGTTTCAATAAATCGATTTTTCATGGATGGTGTGGCAGGTGGCACCATCCTGCTGAAACCATATGTCTGATAGATGTAGATCCAATTGAGTTCACAAGAACTCTGTTATCATATTTCTGTAGCGAATGATGATCACAGTTAATGCAACTTTGACCTAATTTTTAAAATATAAGTTCATTGAATTGAAATGGATTACTGGATTTCCAAAGCCTCAAATTTGACAATTTTGTTTGAGCACAAAGCTATTCAAATGAAAATGCGTTTCATTGATGAAGATGACTTTTACGAGAAATCGGCGCTTCCTTTCCTCTATTAACCAATGAACGAATTGCCGGAGCTTTGCATTCCATGCTGGGGCTTCTGAATAAGATGAACCTTGTGTGTATGAAGGCAGATTTTTAGTTAAAATTTGCTGCGTGGTGCCAAGTGAAATTTGAAATTGTTGAGCATAATACCGAATTTATTTTTTCGGGTTTTCAGTTTTACAATGCAACAATAAGTCGACACTTATCTTTAAATTTTCCATTTCTGCATATACTGACGCAACAAAATCACTGCCCATAAATTAGACACCAAACAACTTATGTTAATATTTGCCCATGTTTTTACTCCGTTCGTTACACCAAACCAGATTGCTTGAGTTTTTGCTTTTACAAAACTTCATGTTTCGATACGAGCGAGTAGCGCCAACTAATACTATGCAAAAGTTGCTTGACATGCAAACACTTCGTAAATAAATTACCGATATATAAACGTCCCCATTCCATAAATCCTTGTCTTAGCTGAGACGAATTATTACAAACATAGTCACAGTACACAAGTAACTCTTCAACACTAATTAGTTTATAAGAAATGCTTAAATACATTAACCTAATCTTTTCATATCCATTGTTTGTTAACATTACTTGTATTTATTTAACTTTATTAACGCGAAACTTTTATTACATCGCCTCAAACTTTTTCATCCATCTATTGCATGTCGCGTGACGGTCGGCTGCGGAGTAGGGGTAAAGTGAAAGGCACTCGACAGAGCAGCCGAAGCCAAAATGGGCGCGCCTATGGTTCGTATCAACTGACCGTGTAGTGTAAGACTATTACTCATTTGTGCCAGTGCTCCACGCTATTTGTTTGTTTTTATCAGCGTTTAATGTAAATGTTGTTATTTTTTGTAATGCTAAAACAAGTTTCACTTTTACCGTGGTTTCATAAAACCACACAATCAATTATTTTTTATTTATAGTTTTAGTTATATTTCTGATTTGTAAGTGAAAAATCACACGGGATACTTGTAAACAACTACCTAATTAGCTTCTTAGGAATAACTCAGCACTGCGCCAAGATAAAACTATAACGGTAGGTTTTCAGTGGCAAAATCTTTGTTGAAATCAATATTAATAGCACTAAATGTAAGTAAATTCAACTAAGTAATGTATTGTGATTAAAATCGATGCGTACGTGCAGCACAGATACGAGATTTGCAATTCACAATGCGTTCTGCTGGCAAATAGCCGACCGTTTGACGACTGGTGTTTGTAATCGAAGGCTTAACATGTTGTCTGGTAAAGCGATTAGTGTTGACGATAGTTGTCGATACAGTTGGCGCAGGGGAACTATACGAAAATTGTACCGAACGCTTTAGTTAGATTCAAAGCAATTTGTAGCCAGTTTTATATATAATAAATACTAAAATGTTCGACAAAATCGATTCCCTCTTTTATGTAATTTTTCTAAAATCTACAGCCTTCTTCGAGGATAAATGTTTGAATAGGTATATGATATTTTTAAGTATTCACAAGTGACAATACAACAACCGTGGCCAGTAAGTTATATAAGGTAAACTTGTCTCTCGTTGCCAAGGCAGCTCATGATTACTATCATCATATATAATATCATCATATATATCATCTTCTTCCTGCCCTTCCTTCTACCTCTAATATCTGTGGATACAAAATACAGTACGTCGACGTACAATCATTAAACATTCTAGACACAGACATAAAATTATATAGTGATAGCCTTCGTTCCTCGTATCAAAATTCGTATGTGGTGACGGAATGAGAATACATTTCACCAATCTTGCCCGTGGATGTCGTAAAAGATGACTGAGGGATATAATACGCATTTGACAACTATGTAAGAGAAGAAAAACAAGAAGTAAAATCCTATACCAAGCGGTCTGACCAGCATGGTATAGTACGGTCAATTTCCCTCCTATGGTGGAGGAGACCAACAATGGGTCGTATATAAGCTAAAATGATGAATGATATATAGAATGCATTCATGGAATTGACGATGAATAATCATTTAAAATTATTTTTATACCACGACTATAATACAATTTCACAGAAAGAGTTATGTTTTTCTCCGTATCCATACAAAATTTCATAATATCTTGTTGAGAAATTATTTTATGATATTATGCTTCTTAGGAAAACGTAATTATACATAAATGAAGGAGGGTTTCTTTTTTTGGTTCAAATCATTAATACTAAAGACACTGATACAATTACCATTATCTCAACAAAGTAATTCTAATATGGATCATCATTTTTATTTAACCACTTCTCTCGGTGAATTCAGTTCAGGCCTTAAATAAGAAAGTGGAAAATGATTACAGTCATTCTGATTTAGTTTTTGCTTTATTCGTTTTGGTACCAAGATATTGACCGCGATTCTAATTTTATCTCAGCCCATATACGTCCCACAGCAGGGCACTGATTAGATATGTTGGCATAGGGTTTCATTCCGTGTTTTTCTTCTTTTGGATCGAAATTTTCTACATATCCCTTAGTCGTCTTCTACTACACCCCCGGACAAGAGAGGGGGTGGTGAATTGTAAGCTTATTTCGTCATCTAATGAAAACTATTACTTAACACAATGGGCGGGAAGTTGATCTATTACATTTCAAGACCAGCTGCCCGCTCCGCCCGGGGCGACAGAGGGGCGGCGCGCGGCCCGGGAACCCACCCGATAGCACGTCGCCTTCGTCGTTGGGCCGACTACCGGTGCAGAGTTCCTTGATTTCAGTGGTCGGCCCGACGGAATACCCCGAGGGAGTACCCTCTCCCATCGACGTCCCCTTCCCGGGACGTCGGTCCCGTCGCGAGGTCAGCCTCTCCGCCGGTGATGGACTAAATTCCTGGTCCAGTCACCCGCAAGACGAGTTATCATGAGGTTCTATTTTGAACTCTCCTCCTCACACTCAGTTCCCATAGAGAAATTTTATTGACTTGCATCTATTAAGTTCCAATTCTGCCAAATGTATGGCGAAAATCTAGACGATAAGTTCAGCTGACGTGCATAGCTGCCATTTCTTATTATGGATATTCGATCAATTCAAGCTTTTTATTTATTTGGCCATATCTGCCAGCTAAATGTAGGACAAAAGAAAGTATTCTCAAAGGAAACGAAGCTTTTTGCTTTTAGTTCACCCCTTTCTTTGCATTCAACTGATATTGACACATTCATGATTTATAATACCGCTTTCGATAAATGAAGGATGAGAAATGATTTTACGAAGATAATATTTTACCGCCAACAAATATAATTTCTTATCATCATCTCATGAATGTCCCACTACTGGACCGTGAATCTCCTCCACAATAGTAGCAAAATATAAATACATCACATTGATCAGAACGGTTGATATAGGGTTTTATTTTAAGCTTTCCTCGTCTTGTATAGATGTTATTTCCATATCATATTTTCCTAAATTGATATTTACAATACACATGAGCAAGATAGGAGGGTTAATTGTATTCTTACTCCGTTAACACGTGGAAAATATAATGTTTGATGTGGAAAAATCATATATTCATAGAACGTCGATTTTCATAGTTAGACTTAGTATACTCACGTCCCATTATTATTATTAGTGTAGTAGCTGCCATGGCCTGACCACGTATTAGTTTTCTACGTTAAAAAAAAATATCGTCACTATTAATAAGATATTGAAATATCTGTTCTGTATTTCAATGTGTTTTAAATTCAAGTCTATTAAATTTTAAAGTAAGTAGTTAGTGTTGTCTAAGTACTAATTTAAAATTCCGTCAGGCCGACCTCTGACGACAAGTCATCCAGCTCCGGTGGTCGGCCCAACAACGAAGGCGACGTGGGTACGGGTGGGTTGTGAAGGCTGGCGCCGTCCTTTCGTCGCCCCGAACGGAATGGACTGCGTGTGCGTTCCATAGCCCACTCCTAAAAAAAAGTACTAATTTCAAATACGTATAAAAATATTAATAAATACGCTTTTGATAAACTCTCAAAGTCTTCGTTATAGCAATCAATGAAAAGATTTCTTTTTCTATTCACATATATATAATACAGCAAAGTATGTTAGGAAAAATCTTTTACCTTTATGAGATCTATCGAAAGCCACAAGTGAACGCATTAGGGACAGTTGACGTTGACAGAAAATCTCAGAAATAAAAACAAGATTTTTCACCTCGGAGAATAAGAAATTTACCATTTCTACCCGACTACAATTGAGTTAGTTTAGGATAGTCAGCTTTAATTTTGATGAAAATGTAAGGTGACTTTACGCAAAATCTACTTAGTTTTTTATTGCCTGCGAGAGCTAACGAACAAGCATAAAACAGCAAGCTCAACAAGAAAATTTGCGTCAAAGTATTCATAATAGACTCAGAGCCCGTGAACCCCAGACCTGCGTTATTTTATAAAAGCTGAAAGTTTAACCGCGCATGTTTCCAATTCAGGTAAGAAAAATGGAACGTAATGAAATTTATTTGTTCCGGGTAATCTTTAAAATGGCTGGATTGATTTTGATATTTTACTACCTTGTCTTTATAAAGAGTAACGTAGTTAAGCGAGGACGGATCGCTTATATAGCATAAATGACCTCATTTATAATGATTTCTCATATTTACGCGAGTATTACACATCTACACTAATATTATAAAGAGGAAAGATTTGTTTGTTTATTAGTATTGATATCTGCATATTAATTCTCGTCGTTTACGACACAGGCGAATCAGTGAATTGTATTGTTAATCTGTCACCAACCGAATTTTTTTTTGGGATTTAGAAATTAATATTCTTATTGTGTTATAGCCTTAGAGGATACAATGGTGCTAAATAAAAGTTCCAAATAAGTTTAAATCTAGTATATTACAAAATTATGTGTTACAAGTTGCGAGTTCTGTGGGTAAGTGAATCAAGTGAATATTTCTGTTCCATTAAACTGAATAACGCCTAGTGTATTACACATAGCATATCATTACATAATAGCTTAGAGAACTAAATAAATGTAGCCAGGCTCCGTTTCTAGCTGAAACATATTATGGGTGTTATTTGTGTCCATTTATGGTATCTTTGTACAGTCCCCCACAGTCAAGTCCCCGTGTGGAATGCTGTTCTGAAAAAAAAATAAAAAGTATCACATATAGGCATACACTCAATGATGATCAGTTACATCGAAGACGAAATGAATCTAATTGTCTTTGGTAACATCTTAAGATATATTGATATCTTTCGGAGAATATAAATTAACTGCATTGATGATGTAATGGTCTATTCAGCGACCTTCCGTGCTAAATGTCGTGGGTTCGTCGTGTGTTTCATATACAAGACAATTTTTGTGCCAGATAATTTTAGAGTGAAATTTATCTACCATACTTACCTATAAGGACTATCTTAGGACACAGAATACATTATTCATTTAAAAATATTACAATAATAAAATTTATTTAAATATTTGTAGCTTAAACCAATTAATCCATTAGCAGGTGACTAATAATCGTTATTTGGGTCACTGGTTCATTTCAAATAAGAAAAACATCGTTGGTAATATTTTTATTAATAGCAAAAAAACTATTTAGCTACAATGCTGTAGATTGCTTTGTGAAATGGTCAAAGCGTTTACAATTAAAAACATATATTTATTAACCACACGAAACTTATTTATTTAAATACTACACAAACCTTGTTAGTTTTTTTTAACAATACAGTACCTACAATTACACTACTAGCAAATCCTCGCAATTTTACCCCTCGTAGTTCTCGGTGCCTTACGAATTCGGGAATAAAATATAGCCTATGTTATTTGCTGATAATGTAGATATCCATTAGAGGAACAGTGTTCAAAATGGCTATAAATTCGGCGGTTTCACCCGCCAAGTTCTTTTTTATTGCAAATGGTGGCAAATGAGCAAACAGTACATCTGATGGTAAGTGTTGTTGCATCTCATGAAACTTTGCTAGGCCGCTGCCTACCGTCAACAAAGTGAAGGGAGTGTGAATGCGACAATGACGCTCGGCGAACAAATGGAGGCAAACGAGCAAACAGTACATCTGATGATAAGTGTTGCTGCTGCTCATGAAACTTTGCTAGGCCTCTGCCTACCGTGAAGAAAGTGAAGGGAGTGTGAATGCGGACAATGACGCTCGGCGAACAAACGGAGGCAAACGAGCAAACAGTACATCTGATGGTAAGTGTTGCTGCCGCTCATGGATCTTTGCTAGGACGCTGCCTACCGTAAAGAAAGTGAATAGAGTGTGAATACAATGAGGCTCGGTGAAACCAAAAGGCATCACCAAAACATATCACCCTCAGAAAGTTGGCTTCCGGCTCTCTCGCTTACCGAATGAAGCGCAGTAACAAATTACTACGCCTTAAACGTTGATTATCTATAACCGGCCCGCGGCTGTCAGACAACTGTCAAGAGCGTGATCTTACCTCTAAAGAGTTCCCGTTCCCATAGGAATACGTTAACTAAATCTAGCTTATATTACTAGCTGATAATGTAGCTTTTCATTTGTAAAATATAAAAGCGGAACAATTCACATTCGCATTTACAATATGAGTTACAATATCTATGATATACTAAAATAGCAAGCCGCCCTCGCTTCGCTTCGGTTTCAGTCGCCTTACCCGCGTAGTTGACGTGGGAATACCGTGATAAAGCCTATGTTATAGCCCTGATATTATAGCTTAATGGAAAGATTTTTGAAAGAATTTTTGAAATCGGTTCAGTGGTTTAAGCGTGAAAGCGTAATAAATAAACAAACAAACAAACTTACTTTCGCATTTATAATATTAGTACGGATACATACATAAGTGTTGAATGATTGTTTAGAATTTAGATAATAAACCAACTTAATTCATCATAATCATTATCACAGATCACTTACGTCGCACTGTTAAGCTCCAGCCTTCTCCACAATGGGAGGGAAATAGGGTTTTATTTCGAGTTTTAATTCTTTTGTATAGATATTACATGTATACTAGCTGACCCAACAGATGTTGTTCTGTTCAAATAAAATAAGACGAATTCTCCTTGAAATTAACAGCAACGCCACCTACCGGATCCAATTGTGAATCTAAACCATTCTCGAACCCCCTTGAATACACACAAAAAAATTCATCAACATCGGTCCGGCCGTTTAGGAGGCGTTTTAAATGTTACGACATTCACGAGTAAGGAAGGGGGTAGTGAATTGTATCCGTAATCCGTCACCACACAGTCTTTTTTAGTTAATCATTAAAATCTCGTACTTATTCTTAGATCTTATTGACGTCCATTGGAACTTTTTCCGAGAAGTAACAATACCATATTCGTTACGCTTGGCAGGTGACTTTAAATATGTTTGTTTTATAATACATATGGCAAAGAAATTCTAAGACCACATTACCACTTTAAATTAAACGATATTGGGTCAATCACTAGCCTGTTCGAAATTTAAAAAAAATCACAAGGAAATGGTAAGTGCGACCGTTCAATCCCTGTTTATATATTTTTCGTTAGGTTCTTTTTTTATAGACGACACCCTGTACTAAGGAAATAATCCTTGTATTGCGGGAGACCACCTGGACTCAATCGCATAGAGTATTTTCATGTGTGGAAATCGAACCTTTAATACTGGCAGTATAGGTCAGTAAGACTACACCAATTGTGCAGTCATATGTGTTGATGTTTTCTTAATCGTTTTTTATAACAACTACTGGAAAAAAGATATCTTAATGCATTGTATTCTTAGCTTGCCACTATACGAATTCATTTATTTATAAGGACTTCTGATGTTTACGCCAGTATTATGCACTGTAAATAAAACTACAGATTTTATCGCATTTGTATTTGATTTTTAATTATCCACTTGTGACCATGAACGCTGCAAAGTGTTCGAAACGTCGGGCAATCAAAAATCAAATACAAACGCGATAAAATCCGTAAAGTAGTTTTATTTATTTACTAGCAATCCGCCCTCGCTTCGCTTCGGTTATAGGTTATACTCGTTTTACCCGCGTAGTTCCCGTTCCCGTGGGAATACCTGGATAAAATATAGCCTAGTTTACGCCCTGATATTATAGCTTTCCACTGGTGAAAGAATTTTTTAAATCGGTCCAGCTGTTTTGAAGATTACCCGGAACAAACAGACAGACAGACAGACAGACAAAAATTTTTTAATTGCTATTTTAGGCATAGGTGTCGTGCAAAAAACCGTGTGAGCATAAAAAAAGCCATTTTTATTCAGCATTATTCCAGCATTATTTTGACATTATAAACAGACACTCCAATTTTATTTATTGGTATAGATTTGTTCTGTGTGAAGTAAGAATATAATATATCCCATCCCTATCTTGCTCGTGGACGTCGTAAAAGACAACTAAGGGATATAATATGCACTTAACATCTGTACAAGAGAAGTAAAACTTAAAAAGGGAAACCTATACCAACACGTCTGACCAGCATATAAATCAATATAGGAGATCAATTTCCTCCTATTGTAGAGGAAGCTAGAACCCAACAGTGGGACGTATATGAGCTATGATGATGATGATGATTCTTGGCTAGCCACCACACGATTTAAAAAACAAACCTAGCTATATAACTAAGACTTAAATCACTTATTAGAGCTCAGAGTCTTTTTAGTCTTGAAATAATGATAAACTTAAAATATTGCCAGTGTAAGAGACATAACTTTACTAGATAAAACGGTAGCAAGGCAACTTAATAAAGGCTTGTCGTTATAAAATGGAGGGCTATAAAGTCGGAACATTTATTTCATAATATCCACTCGGCACTTAACTTTCAATAAACGAGCGTTCTATATAATTGATCGGTCACATGTAGTGGTTTACGGATTTGCTATCTGGCATATAGCAATGAGTTTATCACTCGCGTGGTGACGGAGTTAGAATACAATTCACCGCCCCCTCCCTTGCTCGTGGGTGTCGTAAAAGACGACTAAGAATAAAGTACTATGCATATAATATCTATGCCAGAGAAGTAAATCTCGAAACAAAACCCTATACCAATACTTCTGACCAGCGTAGAATAGTAGGTCAATTCCCTCCCATAGTGAAGGAGCCTCGAGCTCAACAGTGGGATGTGTATGGACTGAGGTGATGATGATGATGATGATTTGTAGTCGTTGAGATATCCGTGAGGGTATGTAATTTTTTCAGTGCTCAAGTCTTAACAGTTTTCTTCTATTGCAGGTGTAGCCGAGGGGATTTTCTTAAGGTGTACTGGGAAGTCCAAGGCCCTGGTCCTCCCGAAGCTGTAAATGAAAGATCAGCATGGGCACGAGAGCTCTGTGGCAGTAGAGCAGATGCCCCTCCTGCACTATACTCACCAGGGCCATCGCTTGTGCTGGAGTTTCATAGCGGCATGAAACATAATAATGCTACCGGATTTATGGGAACATACAGCTTTATTGATAGACGTGAGTTTTTAATTTTTTATTTTCTGGTATTATATTATAACACAGGCCTTTTTCATCTTGTTGCATTGTATTGGCCTTCTTTAAATGAGGAAATATTTAGTCTAACTAGTGGTCACCGTGTGGTCGAAATTCGGCCAAAATCCATTTTAATTAATTTTTCTGCTACACAATTTTCTTGTAATTTTATTTATGTATAATTGTAAATTGAGCAAGCTGTATTTCACTAATCTTAATATATATAAATTACGTGTCACGTTGTTTGTCCGCGATGGACTCCTAAACTACTTAAGAGCGTTTTCGGTAATCGGCACTTCTCGCATTTTTGGATTTTTGCTACGGTCCGATATCGACGCACACTAATGCACTACACACACGCGAGTTCATAGAATGACCAGTCTTGAGCCTTGGCGCTTATAATAATCAATCTCTAATATATTCTTCGGAGAAGTAGATTTTCAAAAATCAACATGATGTAAATTTTAAAATTTTTGATTAAAAACCAAATCTCATAACAGTAAAACGGTTAAAATTGTATTTTTAATATGCAAAGTACAGGAAATAGTAAAATATAGGCACAGAGTATAACTTACAAGGAGACCCTCAGACGTGTGGGTCGGGGATTTCCATGATTTTTGGTGGGGTGGTAGAGGGGGCACGAGGGTATCACAACTACCAAATATTAGGGTCAACTGGGCCCTCGTTAAAAAGATTTTAAGGGTCAAAGTTGGATGGGTAATTTATGTACTAGAAAATTCAAAGTCGAATCGCCAACAAGCGGTAATCTCGTGGTAGCGTACTCGCCGGCGGGAACTCTAGTCTCGGGTTCGAGACTCGACAACTTATTTTTTTAAATTATCACATTATTGTGTAATAATTTAAAAAAAATAAAAGAACCCCAATCGACGTCCCTATCCCGGGACGTCGGTCGCCGTCACACGGTCAGGCTCTCTGCGGGTGACACACTAAAGTCCCCGGTCCGGTCACCCGCGGACTCGCCTAGGGCGGCGTGAGGCGCGGATACTCGTATCTGCGCCGCCCGAGTCGCCGGTGGCGGAACGTGTGACCAAAGATTGATCACACACGAGCCGGCTTCTCCTTTCGTGAGATGACATCCTCACAGAAGGCGGTGACCGCGTTCCAGTTCCTGACGCTGCTGAGCATCTCCCTAGTGATGGTCGGCAGGGTCCGGTCGGCACCGGTGATTGCAACGAGTTCACGGCGCTGCTCTGCCCACGAGGCACACACCTCGAGCCTGTGCTGCGCCGTGCTCACGTCGCAATAGCAGTGGTGACAGGATGGTGTGCTCTCCCTCCTAACGAGCTTGCGCAGGTACTTGGCTATCGTGACCCATCAATACCTGCACCAGTCGGAAGGAATGTACCCCGTGCTGCCGACCCAACCACCCCATCAGCACCAGCTGAAAGGACTCGACGGTCCTGATACCGTATTGAGGTTTCTCCAGTCCGATTGCCCAACGAGCAATGGCGTCTCGGCGGGCGTCGACCCGCCAGGCGGCAATCACCCTGATTGAGGCTATATGTGGCTCGCGTCTCTGATACTCGCAGGTAAAGCTCGGCGAGTACCTCCGCCTGCAGGTCCCACCGGAGAGTTCCGGCCAAGAGGCACGCTGCCTCCGTGGCTGCCGTGCAGTAGTCGAGTATGGCCCTAGTCGCCATGGCCATGGATGTCTAACAAGTCCAGTCAGAGATTTAAATCTACCCACTACAGAAATTAGTTATTAAATTTTGATCCACATTTTGCTACATATTTATTGCTAGTACAAGAAGAAAATGATTCTCTATGAAAAAATTATATTGTGTATGGTTAGTAATTATTAAACATTAAATTTGAGTTAGCTGATAATCTTCAGAAGATGAGGCTGCATAAATGTTCCGTTCGGATTTTTGATGTGAAATATCTATAGGCGGGGTGAACCTGATCGTCGCGTGGCATTAAAAGCGGCGTTAACGCCACGCTTTGCGGTAACGACTTCAAAATAATTTTGATGTTTCACGTCTACCAGGCGTCCTGAGTGACGGCTCACTTCTCTTTTCGTTTACTCTTTTGAAACTATAAGTACCTTACAGTTTTGTCGTGTGTTCTCAAAGTCCGACTTTACACCACCTGCATACGGCCTATCATGACCTATGCCAGCGTGGTGTTCGCGCACGTAAAGCCACACAGGATCCACAGGTTACAGACACTACAAAATCGTTTCATGCGCCGAGCTACGGGAGCACCGTGGTTCATACGAAACGTCGATCTCCACATCGACCTCGAACTGCCGACCATCAAGCAGTTTATGAAACGGTGCTCTCAGAGCTACTTTGACTCTGCCATGACACACCCCAACCAACTAGTGGTTGGGGCGGCTACCTATAGACCCTCCAAAATCTCATCCATCCGACGTCCTGGACGAAGAGGACGACAATATCACACTCGCTCAACAAAGAGCCTACACGGCCCGCGAGGCCTTAACAAATAAATATCCGCGGTTCCGCCCTCGCCGTCAAGGTGCGAAACCGCGCCGCGCAAAAGTCACGACTAAAAACGTGGGCACGCCCACTTTGCCTGCAGCGACGCCCCAAGCCGAGGTCCGTTCCCCACAGGGGGAGCCCTTGGGCTATGTCGCTTAGCATACTTTTCTCCGGGTTGAGAGCCCTCAGCGCTCACCCATAGTCCGCGTCAAGCTGTCAAGGCCATCTGCGGCCAACAGCTGTACACACAAAAAAAAAAAAATCGTGTGTTCTCTTTTTCCTTGCCTTGTAACCGATTTTGTTCCCAAGATACAATCTGCTTTTTCGACCCATCACCTAAAACGTAAAAAGATTCAATATTATTCTTTACTAGCAACCCGCCCTCGCTTCGCTTCGGTTATAGGTTATAGTAGTTTTACCCGCGTAGTTCCCGTTCCCGTGGGAATACCGGGATAAAATATAGCCTAGTTTACGCCCTGATATTATAGCTTTCCATTGGTGAAAGAATTTTTGAAATCGGTCCAGCCGTTTTGAAGATCACCCGGAACAAACAGACAGACAGACAGACAAAAATTTTTTAATTGCTATTTTAGGCATAGGTGTCATGCAAATAACCGTGTGAGCATGAAAAAAGCCTATTATTTTGACATTACAAACCGTTACTCCAATTTTATTTATTGGTATAGATAGAGATCGCATGAAAGTAATTAAAAGAATTAGGTAGTAATAAATACTTACGAATCAAAACCGATTAGTCGCAGTATACGCTCAAGTTCGTATTGTCGTCTTTTACGCTGTGAGCGGAGAGCTCGAGCGACGTGACCCTGCTCCGGTGAGCGCCAAGGCACGACTGGCTTACGAACAATTATGCCGTTCAATTTATAGTAATATTTAAAATTTAATTACGAGGGTGACTATTCGTATTTCAATTTGGTTTTTTTTTTACTGCTTCTACAATAGTCGAACAAATAGTGGATATTTTTTTAAATATTCCAAGGTTAGTATTATTCACAAAATTAAATGTTTTACAGGAGCCAATTTCGTCAAATTAATCTTAAGGAAATATTTTTTTTTTAGTTTTAAAAGGAAGAAATCTTGAATTTCATTTTATACATACCCAAGAACAGTAATTTTCCTAACATCTACAATTTTTTTCGAGCTGCCACGACTTATCGTTTATTCGTACCTGAACTTCAAAACTCAGCGTTTTCGTAAAATCTCATTAACTTAAGTTCAAAATACCCTTGCCTTTTAATAAAATAGTTACAATATTGAGTTATAATTCTGTACAAGCACAATATAAAGATGTGTTTAATGTAGTGGTTATATAAATTTTTAGTAAGCTATTATGATGAACGAGTAACCAGTCCTCAAAAAACCACATTTTTGGGTTTACGGCCGCTTATTACCGATAACGCTCTTAACCGATTTTAATCAAATTTGCACACCGTGTGCAGTTTGATCCAACTTGAAAGATAGGATAGCTTACATCTTAATTTATAGTCGCAATATTATTTTAATGCAAATTATTTGTCTATTATGTGTTTGACATTCACAATTACCTGTTAACTCCAAACGATTTTAACAGATTGCGATATATGTTGACTGGATTGAGTAATTACTTAATAGATGGCGCTGCTATGTCAAACCTACAAACGTGTCATATTAACTACAATTCAATAGCATAATCACCACGTGTTGTTGAGGCTAAAGTATAAGTTAAATTTATTTTAAATGTCATGGAGGTCGTCATATTTTTTTACAAATGGCATCTATGTAAAAAAGCATGGTGGTCTCCGTGACTGATGTTCTCCTACAGTTCCACTTAAATAGTTTAATAAAATGTAATATAACAAAAACATTAGCCACAGCAACGCGTGGCCGGGTCTGCTAGTAACTAATATATAAAGTACTAAGTACAAATGCCTATTAGACATTGTCATCCTAATTATGATTATTAAAAGCTTTTATTTATTGTAAATAAAACTGCTTTTACGGATTATATCGCGTTTGTATTTGATTTATGATTGCCCGACGTTTCGAACACTTTGCAGCATTCATGGTCACGGGCGGACTAAGGTGTCTCACGTCCAACAAGTAATCGTTATTACAGACATTTACAATTATCTACCCGATACAGAAAACAGTTATAAATTTTTTAAATTGTTACCCACATTTTAGTACAAATTTATTGCCAGTGTAAGAAGAAAATGAATCTATATGAAAAAATTATATTGTTTATGGTTAGTAATTATTAATTATTAAATTTGTAGCAATTATTATTATAATTTGTTGATTTAAAACTAACAAAACTAATATACTACCACCAGATCGGAACGCGGCCACACTGAGAAAGATCCGGCAAGAAAACTCAGGGGACATGATGCTAAATTAATATTGATTTTTAATTTTAGATGCGGCTTACTAAAAGATTTTTGATTTATAAAATTATCTTTAACCATTATTATTGTGGGTCAAATCTATACAATAAGTGCTCACAGTATCATGCAGTCTTGTGGTGGTCTCTTTGGATTTATTTTTAATTATGTTTATAACAGGATCCCAGCTTGATGGTAATACCCAGCCATCCTCTCTATTGAAATTTTTGTGTTTTTTGATTTCAATAGCCTCGCGTACCATTCTAGGCAGGTATCGGTTTTCCTTTGCGAGGACTTGAGGTTTATCAAACCTAATGTTATGGCGGGAGCGGTCCTGACTATGTTCACAGACTGCAGACTTAGTGTGACGGCGGTGCTTCACATCAGCTATGTGTTCTTTGACCCGAGTTCTTATGGATCTCTTTGTTTGCCCAATATAAGAGAGACCACAGTCACAGTCAAATTTATAAGCTCCTGCATCTTGTAGAGGGACCTGGCACTTGACAGGTGGTAAGAACTGACTTATCCTTTTGAGTGGCTTAAAATAAGTTTTTATGGAAGCCCGTTTCAGGATATAGCCAATCTTGTCAGTGACTCCTTTCACATAAGGTAGTACTGCAGGGAGGCGCTCAGATTTTATTTAACTTACAATGTATGTATGTATATTTGTTAGCGTGGAATCTTTGAACTCAATTTTGAAGTAGATATCTTCAACCGATTGAGCTGAAATTTTGTATACAGGTTTAGTTTGGATGACAATGCACGATATGGTATGTGACATCATCCTAAATCTAATATGACCGACCACCGAAAATGGCGGAATAGATATTTTTAATGCATTTCTACAATATGGGTATCAAATGAAAGGGCTTATTGAGAGTAACTTGAAAAATAATGTGACGTCATTCTAAATCCAATATGGCGGACTATCTAAGATGGCGGAGTAGTTATTTTTAATGCACTTCTAAAATATGGGTATCAAATGAAAGGGCTTGTTGAGAGTAACTCGAAAATTAATGGGACGTTATTCTAAATCCGATATGGCGGATCATCCAAGATAGAGGAATAGTTATTTTTAATGCACTTCTGCAATATGGGTATCAAATAGTAGGGCTGATTGCGAGTAAATTGAAAAGAGAGCTCCAAGCTGAAACAAGTTTCGCCTGGCGCGTCGACGCCCGCCGAGACGTCATCGCCCGTTGGGCAGTCCGGCTGGAGAGGCCTCGGTTCGGGGTGCGAACCGTGGAGGCCTTCCGGCCGGTGCTGATGCAGTGGTTGGAGAGGCGGCACGGGGTGCTCTCCTTCCGACTGGTGCAGGTTTTGACGGGGCATGGGTGCTTCGCCAAATACCTGCACAAGGTCGTTAGGAGGGAGAGTACACCGTCCTGCCACCACTGCGATTGCGACGAGGACACGGCACGCCATACGCTCGAGGCCTGCGGGGCTTGGGTAGTGCAGCGCTGTAAACTCGTCGCAATTATCGGTACGGACCTGACGCTGCCGGCTATCGCTAGGGCGATGGTCGACAGCGTCAGGAATTGGAACGCGGTCGCAGCCTTCTGCGAGACAGTGATCTCGCGGAAGGAGGCGGCGGATCGCCTGCGTGAGGAGCGCAGCCTCGATGAGGAGATCCGCCGCCGGCGACTGGGGCGGCGCAGGTGCAACTATCTGCGCCTCATGCCGCCCTAGCCGAGGCCGCGGGTGACGTGACCGGGGATTAGTCCGTCACCCGCCGAGAGGCCGACCGCGTGAGGAAAGACCGACGTCCTCCCCGAGGGGGGGACGTCGGTCGATGGGAGGGTACCCCAACAGGGGGTATTCCGTCGGGTCGACCACTGACGACAAGTTAACGCTGCTCCAGTGGTCGGCCCAACGACGAAGGCGACGTGGTTTTTGGGTGGGTCGCGGGAGTTGCGTGCTTAAGCCCCTCTGTCGCCCCGGACGGAGTGGTGCGGAGGCGCGCCGACCGCGACCCACCCACAAAAAAAAAAAAAAAAAAAGCTGAAATAAGTTTGACTTGTGTAATTTGTCTCCTTATTGAAGAGCTGGACTGTTCGAAATTAACTGGCAAACGACCTTGCAACAATGATGCGTTGAATGAGATGAACAGACTGAGAAACCTAACTAGCGATAACTAAAAAATAAATTAAAAGGAAAAAAAACTTTTTAATAAAAGCTTATATTTAAACGCTCTAAAAAGAAGAAAATAATGATTCCTGAAAAATTTTACCTATCAACTTATAACCTCATTATATACAATTTATATGATAATAAAAGCTTGTCGCGCGATTTATAAATAAACTAGTACCAACTTAATTATGTAAATTGATCTGCTAAGTTTATTATATTTTCAATTTCAATTTAATTAAATACGGATAGGTAATTAAACCTCGCGACAAGCTTTTATTATCATAAAAATTGTATATAATGAGGTTATAAGTTGATAGGTAAAATTTTTAAGGAATAATTATTTTCTTCTTTTAAAAGCGTTTAAATAAAAGCTTTTTTAAAAAGTATTTTTTCCTTTTAATTTATTTGACATTCGGTTTATTCAGAGATTTTAACCATAAAAAAAAGTGTATAAGCGCGCGCATGTGTACGTGTGTGTGTAGCGATAGCGTTGTAGTGTGCGTAATGCCTTTTTTAATGAATTTAATATTTTTCTAATCCATTATTATATGAAATTTCAGTTTTATGCACTTCTCCTCATTATATACTTCAACTGTGCCAAATTTCATACTTGTCCATCCACGTAATTTTTGTAAAAAGGGGTACAAAGTTTTTGCTTCACGTATTAGTATATAAATACTTTAACCAGCGGATTAATGAACCGATTCATGTATATTACACGCGAAACTTGAACTATTATGTATGATAACCAAATTATCAGCAACATTCTCGCTCTTATGAAAACGTTTTCTTGTACACCAAAAGTAATCAACAATGAAACTCCAGTCATATAAACGTTAAGGTGCCATCTGATCAGGAAAATATGTAAATATTTTCTGATAAATGGCGTGGTAAAATATCTTCCACCATTGCAAGAGAAATATGTTTAGGTGTATCGAGTCATGATCTGACCTCGCCCCACCTACTGTTGAAGATGACGGGGGGCAATGTGTGGCTCCATAATATGCCGTATTTCCCATTTCCGTTTATTACCAGACTATTGGTAGCGATGCCTTAACATGGCAAACCGCCCAGCAGTTTTATAGAGCTTTCATTTTAATTTTAGCTTGTAATTAATTCAATTTATAATCACATTTAAAGTCAGGTTCTATCTTTGTTAAGCACAAATATTATTAAATAATATAAAGATACATTTTGAGTATCTCATTTTGAATGATTGTATATGATTCCAATTAACGTTTATTAAATTTTGAACTTATTCGCGAGACAAACGTTTTATTAATTTATATACATTCGCCGATATTGTTGTTTTATTAAACTTTGATTTCGAAGCCAGCATTTATAAATTACATATTGAAAGACTACGCTTCCCTTGGCTTCTAAAAATATACTTATAAAACTTCGATTATAGTATCCGGTAATAAATATTGCACATCGATCCTTGGAAAGAAACAATCGAGTAATTCGGCTTCGTAGAGCGTTGTCTCTATCTCAAACAACCTGTTGTCAGTCGTTGTACAAGTGCAAGAGTATGTAGTCCAGTGAAATTATTTCTCGGACGACCGGACCGAGGATTTAGTCCGGCAGCCGCGGAGAGGTTAGCCACGGCGATCGGCGTCCCAAGGGGACGTTGATGGAAGAGGGTCCTCCCTCGGGGTATTCCGTCGGGTCGACCACTGAAGTCAAGGAACTATGCATCGGTAGTCGGCCCAACGACGAAGGCGACGTGCTACATGGGTGGGTTACAGGGACGCGCGCCGCCCCTCAGTCGCTCCGAATGGAGCCGGGCGGCGGGTGCGCTGACCGTAGCCATTCCTAAAAAGAAAAAAAATTAACATATTTTCACAGAGTTGTTAAAATTGCATATAAAAGCTTGTAAAATTAGTGTATTTCTTTTTAAATAAATAGGTCCAAAATATTTTATATATCCCCAAATCTAAATATATAAAAGAAAGTCGTGTTAGTTACACTATTTATAACTCAAGAACAGCTGTACAGATTTGGCTGAATATTGGTGGGGAGATAGCTTAGAACCAGGAGACGGACATAGGATACTTTTTATCCGTTCTTCTTTCTTCTTCTTCTTAATGACAATAAGCTACTTTTTAACCCGTTCGGTCGCGTTCCCGTGTGACGTTACATAAAATGTCAAATAGGTTGTTTTTTTGTGTTTCTGTTTGTCGATTCGTACAGGCAAAGGGATCAAAGCCCGTACAGCCAAGTCTGATACAATTTGATTCATATTATTTAACATTTCTTTATATAGAATAGCTTATTATAGTCATTGTCCATCAGTAAGTCAAGTCATTATCATTAATTAGGCGCTGAAAACCTAATTAAATGTCTTCTCTAGAAAAATCGGTAGAATATGAGAATACACGTAAACCACTCTTATATCACATTCACTCACTTCAGCACCTTAACTGTATTATATTACATAAAATATCAGCAAAATTATTCAATATAGCACTATAAAATACTAAAAATATGAATATAATACAAAGAAATCAATAAGCAATAAGTAATTTGTGTTCTCTTTGAATCATCATTAACAATACCGCGACCAAGACGATCGAATCTCCCCCGACAAAGCCGCGATGGTTCTTCCATTAGAGACTATATTTTCGAAAATGTAGAAAATATATTTACGAAAATAATTATGGCGGTACCAAGTACGCCGGGTCAGCTAGTAGATAATATCTCACTGTTAGTGCTTCGAGCGAAGTCACATAGTTATTGTGAGAGTGACAATCTCTACGAATGCTAATTTTTTCGGTTGTCTCTTTCCAAAGGTTGATATGCATTTCTTATCGTCGGATATTGGTGGATTTTAAAGTCCAAAAGATAGTTATTTATCCATTAACTTATAAATCTCGATTATTAGCCACTGGTTTACCCAAGTGGGAATAATGCCATAATGGCCAGGCTTCGTTAGCGGTTTAGCGAGCGCAGTCGGTAATGTAACCTTTCCATGAGAATGCTGATGGCCAATAAAGTAATGTTGGATTAAGAATAAAATGTATTATATTGCTATTACCTACTTTACTGTAGGAGAGTAAAAACCAGATCAGGTACCAAAAAATGGGAAACTTATAGAACTATATATGATCATCTGACAAGCGGGGCGCTTACGCCATTATCCCCTTTTGTTGATAGATAAATAACCATATATTTAATTTTTTTACCATCTTCACACTCGCAAACCAACATACCAACAACCACAATATTATAAAATACATAATAAGATTTATGAGTCAGTATATTTAAAAAGATACTCTGTACTAAAAAACGTATCTTTGTATTTTTTTTTTTTGAGGGTGAGCTGCGGTCGGCGCACCTCCGCACCACTCCGTTCGGGGCGACAGAGGGGCTTAAGCACGCAACTCCCGCAACCCACCTGAAAACCACCTCGCCTTCGTCGTTGGGCCGACCACCGGAGCAGGTTTACTTGTCGTCAGTGGTCGGCCCGACGGAATACCCCCTACGTGGGGTACCCTCCCATCGACCGACGTCCCCTCCTCGGGGAGGACGTGGGTCTTTCCTCACGCGGTCGGCCTCTCGGCGGGTGACGCACTAATCCCCGGTCACGTCACACGCGGCCTCGGCTAGGGTGGCATGAGGCGCAGATAGTTGCACCTACACCGCCCCAGTCGCCGGCGGCGGATCTCCTTATCTAGGCTGCGCTCCACGCGCAGACGATCCGCCGCCTCCTTCTGCGAGATCACTGTCTCGCAGAAGGCTGCGACCGCGTCCCAATTCCCGACGCTGTCGACCATCGCCCTAGCGATGGCCGGCAGCGTCAGGTCGGCACCGATGATTGCGACGAGTTCACGGCCACGAGCCACGGCGGCACTCTTGGCCGCCGCTCTCCGCTTCTGGCCGCGTGCCTTCCTGCTCCGCTCAGCCACCTGCCAGCCCTTTTCAAGCCTGGCAGCAGCGCTGAGCGCAGCAGGAGCGTTCGTGGGTGCGCTGGCCGGCGCCTGCGGTGCAGCCGCTGGCGCCGGCCGCGGCCCGGCCTTGGCGGGAGCCGGCACCTTGCCGGCCTTCTTGGCCCCCTTGGGCCCAGCCGCGGTCGCTGCGTAGCTCACCACGCGGCCACCCGAACAGGGCAGCGGGGTGGGAGCTGACGCTTGCGGCCGCCTCGCTCCGTCCGCGGCGAGCGGCAGTCGGAGGGGCGGCTCAGGCGGGAGCCTGGCCGCTACGGCGGCGATACGCGCATCCATCATCACCTCTACTTGGGCTAAGATGACGCGTACCACTGACTCCGACACGCCGTGCACCTCGTCGGGCGACGGCTCCTCCCCCTTCCGCGGTCTCCCGCGACCACGAGGCGGCGGAGGGACCACGGCGAGGGGAGGACGTATCTTTGTATTGCGGGGGACTTTAATTAAATATTAATTAAATAAAAAAAAAAAAATACAAACGGACTCAGAACGACACGCAGTCAAAAGAATTAAACAAAATATAGACTGCAACTGAATGACCTTTCCTTATTAGGGTTTCGTATCCAAAGGGTAAAAACGGGACCCTATTACTAAGACTTCGCTGTCCGTCCGTCTGTCTGTCACCAGGCTCAATCTCAAGAACCGCGATAGCTAGACAGTTGAAATTTTTACAAATTATATATTTCTGTTGCCGCTATAACGACAAATACTAAAAACAAAATAAAATAAATATTTAAGGGCCCCTCCATACAACAAACGTGATTTTATGCCCTTTTTATAGATAATGGTACGGAACCCTTCGTGCGCGACTCTGACTCGCACTCGTTTTATTTAATACTAGCAACCCGCCCTCGCTTCGCTTCGGTTATAGGTTATAGTCGTTTTACCCGCGTAGTTCCCATTCCTGTGGGAATACCGGGATAAAATATAGCCTAGTTTACGCCCTGATATTATAGCTTTCCATTGGTGAAAGAGTTTTTGAAATCGGTCCAGCCGTTTTGAAGATTACCCGGAACAAACAGACAGACAGACAGACAAAAATTTTTTAATTGCTATTTTAGGCATAGGTGTCGTGCAAATAACTGTGTGAGCATGAAAAAAGCCTATTATTTTGACATTACAAACAGACACTCCAATTTTATTTATTGGTATAGATGGTGACTTGCAAACCAGAGTTAATAAAATAGATACTTTACCAATTACTACCCCACACATACTCAACGAGTAGAGTGCATATTAATGCAAACCACTTCACGTTTTAACAAACTAAATTAACGGTCTATGTTGGTCAAAGGTGAGAAGTTTGTTTTTTAATCTAATGTTTATACAAAGTGTATGAATAATTTAACACGGGTTTTTGTTTATGGATGCCATAATTTGCTACCATTACATCCCAAGGGTGGTTTAATAGCTTTCAAAGGAGAAATAAAAATTTAAATATCCTGTTCCTTTATATTTTGATTCAGAAGTTAAATATATATACGACAATAGAAATGGTGGGACTTATAGCCTTATTGGATTTGGAGCCGGCATTACCGTGCATAAAATACAATTGACCAATTTAACACCTTTTGTATAATATATCATAGAAATGAAAATTATCTTTCGGTTTATTTACAACTAGTTTCTGCCCGTGACTTCGTCCAAATAGTTACTTTGAGCTAACGCTAACTTTAACCTGCGACTTTGTTTACGTAGAAGTTGAAAATATTTTTAAATAATACGATTCTGTTACACACATTTTTTGCGAAACTTTAACGCTTTATGCAGCGCACGCAGCGGAAGCTTTGAAAAGGCAAAAAAAATTGAAACATTCTTCTTTGCTACTCCGCTCCTATTAGTCTTAGAGTAATAATATATAGCCTTCCTCGATAAATAAGTTATCAAACCCTGAAGGAATTTTTCAAATCGGACCAGTAGTTTCTGTGATTAGCGCGTTCAAACAAACAAACTCTTTAACTTTATATATTAGTATAAATAATTTGCATAACATATTATATAATTTTGCTAATTCTATTTTCATACCATTCATTTGACAGACTATGGTCTTGTCTTGATCAAATCATCTAAAACAATAGGCGCATTGGGGTGTAGCCCCATAAGCTGCCTATTGTACCTCCCTGGCTCCATTCTGCCAACCACCGCTACTAAGACTCTTCAGTAGTTTTGCCAACAGGTTACCTTTTTGGGTACTATCCCTTATCGACACCTTCACTGTCAATTTCTACGGGTGGCGGACTAATCCCTCGTATAGTTGATAACTGGCAAAGACAATATCTTACTACTTAACTCTAAAATTTACATACTAAAATAGCAGGATTACCTCGCAATGCCTTATCTACGAAAAACTTCTAACCAAATAGCCAAGAAGATGTCATTCAGTAGCGAAAAGGTGTTGTCATCATCCTACATATATTTCACTGCTGGGCTCGGACCTCCTTCACAACGGGAGGGAAATTTACCGACTATACCACACTAGTCAGATGTATAGGCATAGGGTTTTGTTTCAATTTTCCTTCTCTTGCAAAGAACACCTATGCATATCTCTTAGTCGTCTTTTACGACACCTATGGGTAAGAGAGGGATAATGAATTGTATTCTTATTCCTTCACTACATAGAAAGGATGCATGCAACCAAATTGTATGTACATATTTTGTTTTGTTTTGATTTTTAATTTTGTGTTATTAATTTTTGATTTCCCTTTCTTTTTTATTTTTTAACTAGCAATCCTCCCTCGCTTCGCTTCGGTTATAGGTTATAGTCGTTTTACCCGCGTAGTTCCCGTTCCCGTGGGAATACCGGGATAAAATATAGTCTAGTTTACGCCCTGATATTATAGCTTTCCATTGGTGAAAGAATTTTTGAAATCGGTCCAGCCGTTTTGAAGATTACCCGGAATAAACAGACAGACAGACAGACAGACAAAAATTTTTTAATTGCTATTTTAGGCATAGGTGTCGTGCAAATAACCATGTGAGCATGAAAAAGCCTATTATTTGGACATTACAAACAGACACTCCAATTTTATTTATTGGTATAGATTTAAGTATCTTTTTTTTATTATATGGTTTTATTGTTATCCTATTTAGCTGAGGAGCG
Source organism: Lymantria dispar (assembly GCA_032191425.1). Lineage (NCBI taxonomy): Eukaryota > Metazoa > Arthropoda > Insecta > Lepidoptera > Erebidae > Lymantria > Lymantria dispar. The sequence goes on along the minus strand of CM063449.1, from coordinate 12,531,586 downwards.
ATCTTTTTAATCGTATGCGGGTGAGAGCCCAGCTCTAAGTTATACAAATATGTGCGAGGAAGAAATAAACTGTTTTTCTTTCTTTCTTTCTATATCACCTCCATCAATTTTTCTATTGAATTAACAAGCACCTGGAGAGAGCAGGCGGTTGACTGTTATATGGCCTAATTTCTAATGACCATAACTTTAATTTTTATTTTAACCTACAAGATTAAAACCAAAATTTTGAATTCGCACCATTATGTGAATGGTCCACAGATTGACTGCAACCATAAACAATCAACATCACATTTTCTGAGAGCGTGATCTCTAGTCAAACGAATGTGATCTTACGTTAGACAGTGTCTAACTGACGTGATGACATGACATTAACAATTTATATTCTTAACATTTCACCACACCGAAGCCACTTATTTACAACGAACGTGGTAATTCATCATCATCATCGCAGCCCATATACGACCCACTGTTGGGCTCGGGCCTCATCCACAATGGAAGGGAATTTCACCTACTATACGATGCTGGTCGGACATGTTGGTATAGGGTTTAATTTCGAGTTTTCCTTCTCTTGCACAGATCTTATGTGCATATTATTTCCCTTAGTCGTCTTTTACGACATCCACGGACAATAGATAGGGAATGGTGAATTGTTTTCTTACTCCGTCACCACACCGTAAGTAATTACCACGAAGTAATTCACAAGCGAATCCTGCCGCAACAAAAATTTGTGTTGATAAAAATGAGTCAGAATCCATTCTCTCAGAAAGATTTTGCGACATCTCTGCAAGGTCATGTGGTGGTGACATAATTTATTCTTAGTCCGTTATTTCATTGACTTTATTAAATTCTTTGCTTATTTTAGTATTCAGTAAAATTATTTAATAACATTTCTCTAACTTATTCTTCCACTTCTAAATTACGTGCCGGCTTTTATTATTCCTATAACCTTCTGTGTAAACTTTGAAAGCACTGAACTGAAAAGTCCTTCACACTTGAAAGCACGTATTTAAGAAGTATCGGTCTATAAAATAACAGCTTTTATCTCACAGCTAAAACGCTGTTAACTGTTCATCTAGATTGTATAATTTCATTTTCAATTATCTTTGAAAATTTAATACAAAGCATAATTCTAACAGGCAGTAGATATATATATATATTAACATATGTAAGAATAAAGATTGTTAACTTTAATAAAATTTTAAAAATATTTTATATATATATGCGTGTTCTCAATTTCAGACAGAAGATCCCTTAAGTAGGGATTGAACATATTAACCAACTAGCAACCCGCCCTCGCTTCACTTCGGTTATAGGTTATAGTCGTTTTACCCGCGTAGTTCCTGTTCCCGTGGGAATACCGGGATAAAATATAGCCTAGTTTACGCCCTGATATTATAGTTTTCCGTGGTGAAAGAATTTTTGAAATCAGTACAGCCGTTTTGAAGATTACCCGGAACAAACAGACAGACAAAAATTTTTAATTGCTATTTTAGGCATAGGTGTCGTGCAAATAACCGTGTGAGCATGAAATAAGCCTATTATTTTGACATTACAAACAGACACTCCAATTTTATTTATTGGTATAGATTTAAGTATCTTTTTTTTATTATATGGTTTTATTGTTATCCTATTTAGCTGAGGAGCGATCTTTTTAATCGTATGCGGGTGAGAGCCCAGCTCTAAGTTATACAAATATGTGCGAGGAAGAAATAAACTGTTTTTCTTTCTTTCTTTCTATATCACCTCCATCAATTTTTCTATTGAATTAACAAGCACCTGGAGAGAGCAGGCGGTTGACTGTTATATGGCCTAATTTCTAATGACCATAACTTTAATTTTTATTTTAACCTACAAGATTAAAACCAAAATTTTGAATTCGCACCATTATGTGAATGGTCCACAGATTGACTGCAACCATAAACAATCAACATCACATTTTCTGAGAGCGTGATCTCTAGTCAAACGAATGTGATCTTACGTTAGACAGTGTCTAACTGACGTGATGACATGACATTAACAATTTATATTCTTAACATTTCACCACACCGAAGCCACTTATTTACAACGAACGTGGTAATTCATCATCATCATCGCAGCCCATATACGACCCACTGTTGGGCTCGGGCCTCATCCACAATGGAAGGGAATTTCACCTACTATACGATGCTGGTCGGACATGTTGGTATAGGGTTTAATTTCGAGTTTTCCTTCTCTTGCACAGATCTTATGTGCATATTATTTCCCTTAGTCGTCTTTTACGACATCCACGGACAATAGATAGGGAATGGTGAATTGTTTTCTTACTCCGTCACCACACCGTAAGTAATTACCACGAAGTAATTCACAAGCGAATCCTGCCGCAACAAAAATTTGTGTTGATAAAAATGAGTCAGAATCCATTCTCTCAGAAAGATTTTGCGACATCTCTGCAAGGTCATGTGGTGGTGACATAATTTATTCTTAGTCCGTTATTTCATTGACTTTATTAAATTCTTTGCTTATTTTAGTATTCAGTAAAATTATTTAATAACATTTCTCTAACTTATTCTTCCACTTCTAAATTACGTGCCGGCTTTTATTATTCCTATAACCTTCTGTGTAAACTTTGAAAGCACTGAACTGAAAAGTCCTTCACACTTGAAAGCACGTATTTAAGAAGTATCGGTCTATAAAATAACAGCTTTTATCTCACAGCTAAAACGCTGTTAACTGTTCATCTAGATTGTATAATTTCATTTTCAATTATCTTTGAAAATTTAATACAAAGCATAATTCTAACAGGCAGTAGATATATATATATATTAACATATGTAAGAATAAAGATTGTTAACTTTAATAAAATTTTAAAAATATTTTATATATATATGCGTGTTCTCAATTTCAGACAGAAGATCCCTTAAGTAGGGATTGAACATATTAACCAACTAGCAACCCGCCCTCGCTTCACTTCGGTTATAGGTTATAGTCGTTTTACCCGCGTAGTTCCTGTTCCCGTGGGAATACCGGGATAAAATATAGCCTAGTTTACGCCCTGATATTATAGTTTTCCGTGGTGAAAGAATTTTTGAAATCAGTACAGCCGTTTTGAAGATTACCCGGAACAAACAGACAGACAAAAATTTTTAATTGCTATTTTAGGCATAGGTGTCGTGCAAATAACCGTGTGAGCATGAAATAAGCCTATTATTTTGACATTACAAACAGACACTCCAATTTTATTTATTGGTATAGATTTAAGTATCTTTTTTTTATTATATGGTTTTATTGTTATCCTATTTAGCTGAGGAGCGATCTTTTTAATCGTATGCGGGTGAGAGCCCAGCTCTAAGTTATACAAATATGTGCGAGGAAGAAATAAACTGTTTTTCTTTCTTTCTTTCTATATCACCTCCATCAATTTTTCTATTGAATTAACAAGCACCTGGAGAGAGCAGGCGGTTGACTGTTATATGGCCTAATTTCTAATGACCATAACTTTAATTTTTATTTTAACCTACAAGATTAAAACCAAAATTTTGAATTCGCACCATTATGTGAATGGTCCACAGATTGACTGCAACCATAAACAATCAACATCACATTTTCTGAGAGCGTGATCTCTAGTCAAACGAATGTGATCTTACGTTAGACAGTGTCTAACTGACGTGATGACATGACATTAACAATTTATATTCTTAACATTTCACCACACCGAAGCCACTTATTTACAACGAACGTGGTAATTCATCATCATCATCGCAGCCCATATACGACCCACTGTTGGGCTCGGGCCTCATCCACAATGGAAGGGAATTTCACCTACTATACGATGCTGGTCGGACATGTTGGTATAGGGTTTAATTTCGAGTTTTCCTTCTCTTGCACAGATCTTATGTGCATATTATTTCCCTTAGTCGTCTTTTACGACATCCACGGACAATAGATAGGGAATGGTGAATTGTTTTCTTACTCCGTCACCACACCGTAAGTAATTACCACGAAGTAATTCACAAGCGAATCCTGCCGCAACAAAAATTTGTGTTGATAAAAATGAGTCAGAATCCATTCTCTCAGAAAGATTTTGCGACATCTCTGCAAGGTCATGTGGTGGTGACATAATTTATTCTTAGTCCGTTATTTCATTGACTTTATTAAATTCTTTGCTTATTTTAGTATTCAGTAAAATTATTTAATAACATTTCTCTAACTTATTCTTCCACTTCTAAATTACGTGCCGGCTTTTATTATTCCTATAACCTTCTGTGTAAACTTTGAAAGCACTGAACTGAAAAGTCCTTCACACTTGAAAGCACGTATTTAAGAAGTATCGGTCTATAAAATAACAGCTTTTATCTCACAGCTAAAACGCTGTTAACTGTTCATCTAGATTGTATAATTTCATTTTCAATTATCTTTGAAAATTTAATACAAAGCATAATTCTAACAGGCAGTAGATATATATATATTAACATATGTAAGAATAAAGATTGTTAACTTTAATAAAATTTTAAAAATATTTTATATATATATGCGTGTTCTCAATTTCAGACAGAAGATCCCTTAAGTAGGGATTGAACATATTAACCAACTAGCAACCCGCCCTCGCTTCACTTCGGTTATAGGTTATAGTCGTTTTACCCGCGTAGTTCCTGTTCCCGTGGGAATACCGGGATAAAATATAGCCTAGTTTACGTCCTGATATTATAGTTTTCCATTGGTGAAAGAATTTTTGAAATCAGTACAGCCGTTTTGAAGATTACCCGGAACAAACAGACAGACAAAAATTTTTAATTGCTATTTTAGGCATAGGTGTCGTGCAAATAACCGTGTGAGCATGAAATAAGCCTATTATTTTGACATTACAAACAGACACTCCAATTTTATTTATTGGTATAGAAGTAAACAAGATAGAATAGCACTAGTGCAATATGATACATTTCTTGAAAATATGAAAAAGTTAAAAGGAGATCCAAAAGGGCGATAGAAAAACTTTTTAGTCTGTTATAAAAACATTGTAAATTATGTATAAGTTGATTATTTTATAATTGATTATCTATACCAATAAATAAAATTGGAGTTTCTGTTTGTAATGTCAAAATAATAGACCTTTTTCATACTTACGTGGTTATTTACACAATACATATGCCTAAAAATCATTTCATATTTTTTTGTCTGTCTGTTTGTTCCGGTTAATCTTCAAAACGGCTGGACCGATTTAAAAAAATTCTTTCACCAATGGATAGCTATAATATCAGGGCATAAACTAGGCTATATTTTATCCCGGCATTCCCACGGGAACGGGCACTACGGCGATAAGGCGACAGAAACCGAAGCGAAGCAAGGGCGGGTTGCTAGTCTATACCAATAAATAAAATTGGAGTGTCTGTTTGTAATGTCAAAATAATAGGCTTTTTTCATGCTCACACGGTTATTTGAACGACACCTATGCCTAAAATAGCAATTAAAAATTTTTGTCTGTCTGTCTGTTTGTGCCGGGTAATCTTCAAAACGGCTGGACCGATTTCAAAAATTCTTTCACCAATGGAAAGCTATAATATCAGGACGTAAACTAGGCTATATTTTATCCCGGTATTCCCACGGAAACGGGAACTACGCGGGTAAAACGACTATAACCTATAACCGAAGCGAAGCGAGGGCGGGTTGCTAGTTTTATAATAAAATCATACCTACCATAATGTTATGTAAAGTTGGGGCAAATACTGATAGCGAAATATTCTAGAAAATAAATATACAATTACCTTTTGAAATAAAACATTTCATGTTGTTATTAAAATTTGATTTCTAAATCTAATAAAATGATCATGTTTAAAAAAAACTACTTTTATGGATTTTATCACGTTTGTATTTGATTTTAACTTTACACTTTTCAACACTTATCTATACCAATAAATAAAGTTCGAGTGTCTGTTTGTAATGTCAAACTAATATGCTTTTTTCATGCTCACACGGTTATTTGCACGACACCTATGCCTAAAATAGCAATTAAAATTTTTTTGTCTGTCTGTTTGTGTCGGGTAATCTTCAAAACGGCGGGACCGATTTCAAACATTCTTTCACCAATGGAAAGCTATAATATCAGGGCGTAAACTAGGCTATATTTTATCCCGGTATTCCCACGGGAACGGGAACTACGCGGGTAATACGAGTAAATCCGAAGCAAAGCGAGGGCGGGTTGCTAGTGGTAACATAAAGAGTAGTCACGTGACCAGCATGGCCACGCTTTAAAGTGAACTCTGATACGAAACTCCCTAAAATAGTTTTATTTCAAACTAGCAACCCACCCTCGTTTCGCTTCCGTTTTTGTCGCCTTATCCCCGTAGTTCCCGTTCCCGTGGGAATACTGGGATAAAATATAGGCAGGTTTACTCCCTGATATTATAGCTATCAATGGGTGAAAGAATTTTTTAAATCGGTCCAGCCGTTTTGAAGATTACCCGGAACAAACAGACAGACAGACAAAAAAAATATAAAGTGATTTTTATGCATATACGTATAGTGCAAATAACCCTGTGAGCATGAAAAATGCCTATTATTTTGACAATACAAACAGACACTGCAATTTTATTTATTGGTATAGATACGTAATACTCGCGTAAACATAAAAAATATTATGTTTATTATGTATCACAAGTCACCTAACTAATAATAGAAATAATATTAGAAGTAATAAATAGAAATAATAATAAGTCCGTGTGGTGACGGAGTAAGAACACAATTTACCACCCCCTCTCTTGCCCGTGGGGATAGTAAAAGCCGAGTAATGGACATATTGTGTATCTAACAACTATACAAGAGAAGGAAAACTCGAAATAAAACCCTTTACCAACCGTCCTGACGAGGGTGGTATAGTAGGTCAATTTCCCTCCCAATATGGAGGAAGCTCGAATCGAGAGATGTAATCTATACCAATAAATAAAATTGGAGTGTCTGTTTGTAATGTCAAAATAATAGGCTTTTTTCATGCTCACACGGTTATTTGCACGACACCTATGCCTAAAATAGCAATTAAAAAAAATTTTGTCTGTCTGTCTATCTGTCTGTCTGTCTGTTTGTTCCGGGTAATCTTCAAAACGGCTGGACTGATTTCAAAAATTCTTTCACCAATGGAAAGCTATAATATCAGGGCGTAAACTAGGCAATATTTTATCCCGGTATTCCCACGGGAACGGGAACTACGCGGATAAAACGACTATAACCTATAACCGAAGCGCGAGGGCGGATTACTAGTTTAAAATAACATTAAGATTATATTACAATTAAAAATTTCTTCAAGTATCACAATTAAGTTAGCAATAACGAGCGAAATTCCAATATATGATAAATCTAACCCCTTACATTTCGAATGTCTTCATCATCATCATCACTCTGCTCTTATCACATTTACTTAAGAATCTACGCAATATGTCCTCTTCTCCCACAAACCCTATCAGAAGTCTTCTCTGCATTCACTCCCTTTCTCTCCACAATATACTTCACTCAATTCAGCCCTTTGTCTTTAGATCCTTACCTCTAAAACCTTCAACATATTATCAACATTTGTCTCATAATATTATTTTCATCCCGTCATATTGTGGTATTATCATTTGATTTCTAAATAACGCGTTAAAAGTTAATGAAAATATACGTTGATAATAAACACAATCTCACCACAAAATCTTGCACTGGCTTTCGAAGCTGCCAGTCATTACTTAAGACGTCTCGTTATTTCTGGTTTCCTTTATCTTAACGGAGCTCAATGTACCCGTATCCGTATATCCTTCAGTATTTTTGTTGGCTCTCGTTTCCTATTGTACAGCTAAAGCAAGCTTCTTTGCTCTAATTTAATGTTATTATGTGAACTAAAGATTGTGTTATTTTTTAAATCAATATTCAATTCAATTATTATTATTAAATAATTTGTAAATAAAACTACTTTACGGATTTTATCGCGTTTGTATTTGACTTTTAATTGCCCGACGTTTCAACTACTTTGCAGCGTTCATGGTCACAGGCGGACTAAAATGTTATCGTTATTACAGAAATTTATAATTCCCCTGATACAAAAAATGTATTACTAAATATGAAAAAAAAAAATATTGTTTATGGTTAGTAGTTGTAGTTGGTATTTCATATAGAATCATTTTCTTCTTATACTGGCAATAAATTTATATAAAATTGTGGGTCAATATTTAATAACTAATTTTCTGTATCGGGTAGACAATTATAAATTTCTGTAATAACTATGACTTATTGGACGTGAGACATCATAGTGGTCTCTTGACCATGAACGCTGCAAAGTGTTCGAAACGTCGTAATAAACTTTTTAATTCAGCATTATGTATGATATAGGAAAGCGTTGTACTGCTTACAGCTATACATTTTATAAAATTGGTTACAAAGTCAAAGTAATAATAAAAATATTTCTACTGTAGCTGTTCGAAAAATACCTTCTTGCTTTAAAATGAGGTAAGAATATACGCCATATGTTGATAGATAAATGGAAATTTTGTTTTTCTATACAAATACGTTAAAGGAAAAATGGAAGTTTGTTTTCTATACATTATTAAAAACACAAACTTATATGGGGAATAGAGTAGGTACATCAGAGATATAAAAGGGTATCTTTGACGGAAAATATGCTGTTTTTGGGTTACTAGTGATATTACAAAGAAAGATTTTAATATGAATTTTCTATTATTTACCTAAAAGGAGTTGGTATATAATATTTATAGCGTGTTATTAATTTTTTGTATTAAAATGTATTCACCCATCAAAAGTGTTCCATTTCCATATTATGCAAAGACCCTTTATTTTTGGAGAAACCCATTTATCCTCGTGCCTTCTCTAATAGTCGCATTATCAAATGGAGTGGTAAAGACATCTTTTCAAACTATTTTTACTCTACACTTAATAGAGAGCAAGCTTAAAAACTTCAAGTTCGAAACTCCGCGGTTGCTGCTGAGAATTTCACGCAAATCATCATCATCATCTCAGCCCACATACGTCCCACTGTTGGGCTCGGGCCTCCTTCATAATGGAAGGGTAATTGACCTACTATACCACGCTAGTCAGACGTGTTGGTATAGGGTTTTATTTCGAGATTTCCTTCTCTCGCATAGATGTTATATGCGTTTTATGTCCCTTAGTCGTCTCGTATGATCACCCACGGATAAGATAGGGGGTGGCGAATTGTATTCTTACTCCGTCACCACACGGAAGTTACGAAAATATCGTCTAAAAATTTCAACGATTGTCGATTTTCTGAGCGATTTGACCCTCCGATTGCCACTTGAGCATATTTACCCTAGAACTATGTCCATTACATTCCATCTTCGTTCACATTTATTTTGTATCATATTACCCGTACTACTATAAACTAATTTCAATTTTTATGAGATGAAATATAAGCGTACATCAATCCAATAAAATGCATATATAATTCCTTACACATATATCTCCACAATTACATCTTCAAAAATACACAATAACATAATCGTAATATGTACGGTTATGTTACTAAGTGTGAATATACACCGTATGATGACAAAGTAAGAATACAATTCACCACTCCCTATCTTGCCCGTGGATGTCGTAAAAAACCACTAAGGGATATAATACGCATATAACACCTATGCAAAAGAAGATAAACTCGACATAAAACCCTATACGAACCTGTCTGACTAGCATGGTATAGTAAGGTCAATCTCCCATCTATTATGGAGGAGGCTCTTACCCAACAGTGGGACGTATATGAACTGAAATGATGAACATATACTTGCGATTGCCGACTATTACACTACTTCCTTGTATTTGCTTACCACGACCTATACATGATCACCGAATGCCCTCTACTCCTTTGAGACGTATTTATACCCATTTTCACTATTAAACCTCTCAAGCGTGACAATCTACAACTACAAATATTGCTAGAGCATACTCTGGGTCTCTTGGGTTCCGTATGGTGAAGGAGTAAGAATACAATTCACCACTCCTTATCTTGCCCGCGCGTGTCGTAAAAGACGACTAAGGGATACAACAGACATATAACATCTATGTAAGAGAAGGAAAACTCGAAACAGAATCCTATATCAACCTGTCTGACCGTAAGCTGAAAGTAATACTCGCGTAAACATCAGAAGAAAATAAAAACTCGAAATAACACCCACCAACCTATCTAACCAACATGGTATAGTAATGTCAATCTCCCACCTATTATGGAGGAGGCTCGAGCCCAACAGTGGGACGTATATGAGCTGAAATGATGATACTCTGAGTTGGCATCTTTCGATGAGAGATAGAATAATTATTTTTTATTATGCTATCACAGTTATAAATAAAATTAAATATTAAAGCTGCTAACTGAACTTCAATCATGTTTCCAAGTTCAACGATTGCTTAAAGCGAACCGGCGAGTCGTTTAATCGTATAATACAATTAGTCAGACACTAACGAAGGTATCTTGATAGTTACTGCAGACGCCTTGGAAATTTCTGCTTAGTAGTTTAATGAAAAGATTTAGTCATAGAAAATAGTAAACCTTGTTGTCAATACGTTTATTCTTCTCAAACACCAATAACTAATAATATTGTAAGTGTCGAAATTGGCAATGTGTTTAAAGATAAAAAAATAAATAGCTTCTAGATTGTTTTTTTATGTTTTTTTTTGGGTGGGTTGCGGTCGCCGCACTCCTCGCACCACTCCGTCCGGGGTGACAGAGGGGCGTAAGCACGCACACACGCAACCCACCCGAACACCACGTCGCGTTCGTCGTTGGATCGACCACCAGAGCAGGGTGACTTGACGTCAGTGGTCGGCCCGACGGAATACCCCCTGAGGAGTACCTTTCCATCGACGGACGTCCCCCCCCTCGGGGAGGACATCGGTCTTTCCTCACGTGGTCGGCCTCTCGGCGGGTGACGGACTAATTCCCCGGTCACGTCACCCGCGGCCTTAGCTAGGGCGGCATGAGGCGCAGGTAGTCGCGCCTACGCCGCCCCAGTCGCCGGCAGCGAGTCGCTTCGTCGAGGCTGCACTCCTCGCGCGCGCGCGACCCACCGCCTCCTTCCGCGAGACTACTGCCTCGCAGAAAGCTGCGACCGCGTCCCAGTTCCTGAAATAGCTTCTAGCTTAGCATTCACGTAACATCATTCAGGGGATCAATTTAGATGCTGGACGGTATCGACCGTGACCCCTGGGGACGCCCCTATCGCGCGGTGCTGAATAGGCTACGCGCGCGGGGCCCTCCTCTCACCGAGACTCTCCAGCCCGGCCTTCTCACCCGGGTCATCGAGGACCTGTTCCCGCGGCGGGCGGAACACACGCCCCCGGTCATGGCTCCGCCAGACACTGACCGGGAGGCCGACGACGACAGTGTTCCGCCCATCACGGAACCGGAGATGGGGGTGGCGGTGACGCGCATGCGCGCAAAGTCTACCGCCCCCGGGCCCGACGGTGTTCCTAACCGTGTGCTGGCCCTGGTCCTCGAACACCTGGGACCCCGCCTCAGGGAGCTGTTCGACGCGTGTTTAGCGTCCGGACGGTTCCCTGGGTGCTGGAAGGAGGGAAGGCTAATGCTCCTGCCGAAGCCGGGACGGTCTCCGGAGTCGCCGTCGGCCTACAGGCCTATCGTGCTGCTCGATGACACGGGCAAGCTACTGGAGAGGGTGGTAGCTGCCCGCATCGAGTGGCACCTCGTCGGCACGGGGCCCGATCTGTCGGACGCCCAGTTTGGGTTTAGGAGGGGTCGTTCGACGATCGCGGCTCTGTTGCGCCTGAGGGCCGTGGCGACTGGGGCCGTCACCGGCGGGGGAGTGCTGTTGGTGGTATCCCTAGACATCGCCAACGCATTCAATAGTCTGCCATTTAGCTGCATCAAGGAGGCGCTCCGGTATCACGGGGTGCCAGTTTACCTGAGGCGGCTAGTGGCAGACTATTTGGAGGGGCGCAGCGTCCTCTGCACCGACCGAGCAGGGGACGTCGTGCGAACGCCCATGACGTGTGGTGTCCCGTAGGGGTCGGTCCTCGGACCCACCCTGTGGAACATCGGCTACGACTGGGCATTGAGGGGGAGCCTCCCGCCCGGGCTGGGCGTGATTTGTTACGCCGACGACACGCTCGTCACAGCCCGCGGTGGGACGCTAGAAGAGGCGGCAAGCCTGGCGACCTCGGGTACCGAGGAGGTCGTCAGGCGGATCGAGGCGCTGGGGTTGAGGGTCGCCCTGGACAAGACGGAGGCCCTCTTGTTCCATGGTCGCACTATAAGCCCTCCCATCGGCGTCTCGATCACCGTCCACTCGGTCGACATCAGCATCCGGGCCCATATGAGGTACTTGGGCCTGGTGCTCGACGGGCGATGGTGGTTCCGGGAGTATTTCCGCAGGCTCGCTCCACGGCTCGTCGGCGCGGCGTCCGCCCTATCGTGGCTTATGCCGAACGTGGGCGGACCGAGCGCTGCGTGCCGACGGCTGTACGCGGGGGTCATCCAGTCGATGGCCCTGTACGGCGCACCGGTGTGGGCGGGGTCCATGACCGCCCGACTTAGGGCCCTTCTGTGGCGACCACAGAGGGTCACGGTGGTCAGGGCCATCCGCGGATACCGCACGGTGGCGACGTAGGCAGCGTGCCTATTGGCCGGGACTCCCCCGTGGGACCTGGAGGCGGAGATGCTCGCCGGACTATATCGGCGGGTGACGGGGGTGCGAGCGGAAGGCGGTGTGGTCTCGTTAAGGGATCTCACCGCCTGGCGCGTCGACGCCCGCCGAGACGTCATCGCCCGTTGGGCAGTCCGGCTGGAGAGGCCTCGGTTCGGGGTGCGAACCGTGGAGGCCTTCCGGCCGGTGCTGATGCAGTGGTTGGAGAGGCGGCACGGGGTGCTCTCCTTCCGACTGGTGCAGGTTTTAACGGGGCATGGGTGCTTCGCCAAATACCTGCACAAGGTCGTTAGGAGGGAGAGTACACCGTCCTGCCACCACTGCGATTGCGACGAGGACACGGCGCGCCATACGCTCGAGGCCTGCAGGGCTTGGGCAGTGCAGCGCTGTGAACTCGTCGCAATCATCAAAACGGACCTGACGCTGCCGGCTATCGCTAGGGCGATGGTCGACAGCGTCGGGAATTGGGACGCGGTCGCAGCCTTCTGCGAGACAGTGATCTCGCGGAAGGAGGCGGCGGATCGCCTGCGTGAGGAGCGCAGCCTCGATGAGGAGATCCGCCGCCGGCGACTGGGGCGGCACAGGCGCAACTATCTGCGCCTCATGCCGCCCTAGCCGATGCCGTGGGTGACATGACCGGGGATTAGACCGTCACCCGCCGAGAGGCCGACCGCGTGAGGAAAGACCGACGTCCTCCCCGAGGGGGGGACGTCGGTCGATGGGAGGGTACCCCAATAGGGGGTATTCCGTCGGGCCGACCACTGACGACAAGTTAACGCTGCTCCAGTGGTCGGCCCAACGACGAAGGCGACGTGGTTTTCGGGTGGGTCGCGGGAGTTGCGTGCTTAAGCCCCTCTGTCGCCCCGGACGGAGTGGTGCGGAGACGCGCCGACCGCGACCCACCCACAAAAAAAAAAAAAAAAAAGGGATCAATTTATGCTATGTGCCACATAAAGTTTAGCGAATGAATACGAAAGTGGTAAACTATTAAAATTAAATAACTATGGAGATATTGGGCCCACATTTCCATACAGTTTTTATATCGTGGGGTTTTTATATCCGTATTTTTCGAATGCTTCACAACGTTCATGATTACAAGAAAACCTCTTGTGGGTCCAAGGGTCCTTTCTAATGTCCAATTATTACTAATAAAAAAAAACCTACAATTCAATGTAGGATTAAAATTTTCCCTTACTTGTATATAGAATTTTAACAAACATTTTGATACAGTTTTGTCCATACATTTGAAAGGATACTAGTATCTTGAATAAGTTTATAAAACGAGTATTTCAGCGCAAATACGTGAACACTACGCTTAGTCTCGTATTGCTATCCATCTATATGATAATACAACAATCACAAGAAACTATTTGTATGATAATTTTATAGCATTACAAACAATATTCATTTGAATCAAACTACTTATGATAATAAAAATAATGTCTTTATTGGCTCAAAAAAAAAAATAACTTTATTAACAATCTTGTATAGATTGTATTTCTATTTGTATTTCTTCTACTACTATAAAAGCTACATTAGGTAATAGTTATAACTAGATTTACACAAAAAAAAAACGCTGGTTACACGGATTGGTTTAGGCATATCATACCCCTTAATGTCCCTTTATAAGACACTAGCTGCCCCAACGGACGTTGTTCTGTTCAAATCTGAAAGAATAAGAGGCATTCTTCTTGACATCGACTGTAGCGCCACCTACCGGGTCCAATTATCTAAACCATTCTCGAATAAATTGCAACATACACAAAAATATCATTAAAATCTGTCAAGCGTTTAGAAGGAGCTTACAAACACACGAACAAAAGAATTATATATATACCAGGAGACCCAATAGAGGTTATTCTGTTCATGTCAGAAAGAATAAAGGAAATTCTTCTTGAAATCTACCGTAGCGCTACCTACCGGGTCCAATAATCTAAACCATTCTCGAATAAATTGCAACACACACACACAAAAAAATTCATTAAAATCGCTCCAGCCATTTAAAAGGAGCTGAATTACAAACACACGAACAGAAAATTTATATATATAAAGATATGAGATCCAGGAGCAATATAGCAGATAGTGAATTGTATTCTTACTCTTTCACCATACAGAAATGATACACACTACTTTTGTCAGTTTTATTTTATACGCTTAATCAGAAATATTTTTTTTTTAATTTAATAGATTACGTCGGCTTCCGTGTGGTGACGGAGTAAGAATACAATTCACCACTCCCTATCTTGCCCGTGGATATCGTAAAAGACGACTATGGGATAATATGCATATAACATCTGTGCAAGAGAAGGAAAACTTAAATAAAACCCTTTATCAACATGTCTAAACAGCATGGTATAGTAGGTCAATTGCCCTCCTATTGTGGAGGAGGCCCGAACCCAACTGTGGTGATGATGATATCGGCACAAGACAATCGTCATCACCTCTTACTTTCGAGTGGACTTATAAATTTGTTCAAGGATGGGCAGGAGAAGAGACAACACTCACCTGGAAAACTTATAAGACTAACTGCGATGTTAGAGACGCCAACTGCCAACCATGGTGATTATAGTATTTCCCATCGGGGAGGGTTATGTACAATAACAGACATTATTAGGCTGATGAATAAATGGATATAATAACGTCTTCATCACAAATGCCGCAATTAAATACAGTATTCCTCTATAATGGCAATGAAAAGTCTTAACAAAACTATTTTAGAATATTTTACAAAATTGTGATAGCAACCCCTCATTTATCTAAACACCTGTGCCTTTGTATTTGTTCTAATAAGCTCTCATAACTTATCACTGTACGCTTGAGACTTATTTCTTCGAGCTAGAAATTACGCGACAGTCTTTTGAACCATAACGACGTTGTACTAGCTAAACCAATTTAGTATTCTATTACTATAGCAATATGGTATATAATTGTATTTATTCAAGCATAGGACACTCTCCAGTTAACTTAGACAAATGTTTGTTGAGAAGTTGCTACACCTGTGGCGGTGTTATATGTCACTGTCAAGATATCTGTGAGCTATGCTGACAATGATCGAAGGTATCATGGATTTGATCCGATCTGTTTTCAGCTGGAAATCTATGAGTAATGTTGGTTTAGGGAAGTTCTGTCAGACCATTATCTATTGGCACATTTTCTGGAAAGGTTGATATCCTCTCTCCATCTATGGGAGAGTAGCAATACATTTCTCTATTTACTGCGGATATTATAGAAGGCCTGTTCCTAAAATTAAGAAAAATATCTGGTTGACCAAGCTTTTCTCGGTATATTTTTGTTGTATTTTTGTCGAAATTATTTAGATATATATTAATAAAAAATAAAAAAATAAATAATGAAAAAAAATATATCAAAAATTACAAAAAAAAGAGAATAATAATAACACCGAGATTCGATCCGACGCTGTTTGAAAGCCAAAACAAAACAAAAAGAAAACTGGACAATTTCCCAACTGAGCTATTATAACTCTTGACGTTGACTGTGAAATTTTAATTCATTTTCTTTTAAAATTTAATGTCATTGTATTGATTTGCTAAAAACATCAACAAAACAACATTTTCTATAAATAAAACCTAGCTAGATCGATTTTTTGGCCCCGAAACCTCTAGTATGTCAAGTTTCATCAAAATCGTTGGAGCCGTTTCCGAGATCCAGAATATGTATATATATATATATATATATATATATATATATATATATATATATACAAGAATTGCTCGTTTAAAGATATAAGATATTAATTTCTTATTTATCATCATCGTTTCAAACCATATACGTCCCATTGTTCGGCTCGAGCCCCTTCCATAATGGAAAAATAGACCTACTACACCACGCTCACAGAAAAATTATTAATATTTCTGAGACCACGCTAGTCAGACAGATTGGTAGAGGGTTTTATTTAAAGTTTTCCTTCTCTTGTTATAGGCATATTATATCCCTTACAGGCATGTTATATCTCTTAGTCGTCTTTTACAACACCCACAGGGAAGAGAGGGGTGAATTGATATAATTTCTTTTTATTATAAAGTTTCCATATCTATATACAGGGTGTATCAGGTTATGGGGCAACTGTTCGAGTATGTTGTAGTTTAACGGTCATAGATCGTAATTAGAATGTACATTACACAAATAACAATATAACATAAAAGTTATAGTGATTTCAAAAAAATGTGTCTTAGAGTCTACGCCTTAAATGTTACGTATTATGTAGGCATGTACAGACAAAATACATGTAGGCATGTAAAGCTTCGCCAGTATAATTTCATTCATTCATACCTAGAATTGCGCAAACGTTTCAATGACATCGTAGGTTGTACCTACGATCGCGCGAGCGGTCAACGGCCATAGGCCGATCAGCTGTTTTAAAGCGAAGTTTGTTTTGCTTATTTGAATGTAATCATTGATTTATTCAATTTCTAATGAACATTTAACAAAATATGAGTATGTTGCGTATTAAGTATCATGGACTTTATACATTTCAATCAGTTTTACACGAAAAAACGATGACAAAATTGAAAACTTTACATGTCTCTAATTCCTTAACAAATCGATTTTTTTCGTTCAAATTTTTTTCATATGTTCCTACCACCATTGCCGAGCTCCCTTTTGACCAGTTGCCCCATAACCTGATACAACCTGTATATATAGGAGAGGCGAGTTTTGCGAACGATATATTGACTCATCACCATATCTCTTCAACCATAAGGCGTACAGACTTGAAATTTGGCAAAAATATTCCTTTCATCGAGTAGAGGTCAGCTAAGAACGGATTTTACGAAATTCCACCTGCAAGGGGTGATGCGGGGGCGTTATCAATAATACACATATAAAGGAACAGGGTGAGCCGAAGCTACTGAAGCTAGAAAAATGAAATTTAGACAGTAGTTTCATTTTGTGACGTAGGCACTCTATAACAAAGATTTCTTTTTAATTCTACCCCTAAGGGGGTGAAACGCAAGGGCAAAGTTTGTATGGAAAGAAAAAAATCTTTAGCAACTGTCTTTAAAATTAAGCACAAATACTCTTTAATTAAAATAAATAAACACGTGTTTCAGCGTTTGTCCTTTTTCATCCTCTAAGGGTGTAAAATAGGTAGAAAGATGTCAGTTTACTGACTTATCACAGAGCCGAAACTACTGAAGCCAGAAACATGAAATTTTGACATTAGTTTCTTTGCGTGACGTAGAAACCTACTAAGAAAGGGTTTTTGAAATTCAACCCCTAGGGGGTAAACCGCAGTCACCAAGTTTGTATAAGGAGAAAAAAAATCCACATCGATTTTCTTCAAATTCTCCAAAAATACTCTTTAGTAAAAATAAATAAACACGTGTTTCAGCATTTTTTAATTTTCACACTCTAAGGGTGTAATCTACACTAATATTATAAAGAGGAAACGTTCCTTCCGAATAAACTCAGAAACTTCAAAACGGATTTCAATAATTTTTTCACCATTAGAATGTTACAGTATCCCCGAGTAACATAGGCTATATTTTATCCCAGTATACCCACGGGAACGAGAACTACGCAAGTAAGGCGACTGAAACCGAAGCGAAGCGAGGGCGGGTGCTAGTATTAATTATAAAGATATGCGCTATTCTGTGCAACATTAACATAAGGAGGAAGTGGTGTAATTCTGCAAAAATCCTTTTCTGGGAAGCTTTAAGGAGCTTAAATAAGAACAGGTCAGATTTTTGTAAGGACAGCTTATCGACAGCTGAGCTCCATGCATATTAAAACTACCTGAGAAAGTCCACAACTACGAAGAGACTGAATATTCTATTAGTTTGTGTTCAAGAATTGCGACGAAGTAAAAATTGTAGATTTATACTTGCACGACTTGTAGGTGCCTGATAATTTATAACCGGTCTTTGAAATATTCAGTAAGAAACTCAGCGGGATTATCTATTTTTTATTTATTTACTAATTTCATATAAATAAAATTACATACAATAACATGTCTATTAATAACTCCAGGGTTTCGAAAAATGATATAATTCATAAATATATTGAAAACGATTATGGCTAGATCGGATCCCGCAAGTGGCCCCCGATCACGAGTTAACCACTGCACTGGAGCAGCCATCACTCCCATCAACCATAATGGATAAAAGTGATAAACATGACAATAAACATGACGCTGTGACAAATAAGTATCCAGCAATATCATCAACTACATTCAGCCTCTTACCGTCCACTGCTGAACGTAGGTCTCCTTCACGTTTCTTCACAAAGTACGATCCTGTACCGCCTGAATTCAACGACGCCCAACAACTTTCACCATGTCGTCGATGTCGGTCGTCGTCTAGCAGTTTCAATTAATATATAAGTCATTATCATCATCTCAGCCCATATACGTCCCACTGTTGGGCTCGGGCCTCCTCCATAATAGAAGGGTAATTGACCTACTATACCACGCTGGTCAGATGTGTTGGTATAGGGTTTTATTTTGAGTTTTCCTTCTCTCGCATAGATGTTATATGCGTTTTATATCCCTTAGTCGTCTCGTACGATCACGCACGGGTAAGATTAAGAAGGGGGTGGTGAATTGTATTCTTACTCCGTCACCACACGGATAATATATAAGTAATTCGGGCAAAATATAGCAGCAATGACCACTCAACGCTGCTATAATGTGTTGTAGTATATTTTGTATTGCTTATATTAGTATTGTAATATAAAGGAGTAAACGGATGACGCAACATAAGGGAGGCCTACGTCCAGCAGTGGACGGCAATAGGCTGAAATGATGATGATGATGATGAAAACGGATGACACTTCCATGTTGGAACAGAGTAGAGGTACCATTCACCAGACCTTTTCTTGCCCGTGGGTGTCGTAAAAGTCGACTAAGGGATTATAATATACAGATAACATCTATACAAGAGAAGAAAAACTCGAAATAAAATCCTATGCCAACCCGCCTGACCGTGGTATAATAGGTCAATTGCCTCCCCTTTATGGAGGATAATATTGTTACTAACGTTAACGTGGGACATCTTACACTGCGTCTTGCAATTCGTGGTTGCCACTCGAGAAGTTTTCATCCCCAACGGTTGTCAATTTACGTGTGGACTGCCCATTCCACTGCCACTACCATTTCAACGTGCTAATTCTTCGGGCTTTGTCAGTTCTTCTGTGAATTTCCGTAATCCAGATTTTATCACGTAGGAAAATACCGAACATAGCACTCTCCACAGCAGGCTGAGCTACTTTGAGCCTTTTTATGTGGCGGACATTTAAACACCACGTTTCTTAAGGCTTAGGCATACAATATTCATATAACATCTATGCAAGAGATGGAAAGCTCAAATTGAAACTCTAAGATACCCCGCACACATACAATTGCAAGTTGGACGACTATCGTACAACTAAATTGCGTGCTCTTACAATTTAGTTGGCCAACTTTATTTAATTGGTTACACGCCGCAGACTTAACCTATTTAGTCGGTGCCAGTATTGCCAGCGCGGTGCATGTGCGTGAAAATGCGAGGAAAAAACCTTTTAATTGCTCTATTAATAAAAAGAAGAGAGAACAAACAAAAGAAAACATTTTGGGTGCATCCCATATTAAGTAACAGATTACAATATGGGAAGCATCATACATTGCATTTTGAACTCGGATATTACCCTGATAAATTGTTTCAAGTCTTTTTTGTACAACGCTGGCCTTTTTTGAACTTCCTCTATGAGCTGTTCTACTTTTTCGTTTGCAACAAGTGATCAGGAAACAGACATCGTACCCGTCGATGAAGATGCGAACGTGGGGAAATCACGCGCACGCGTGTTGTCACCTTGCATTTTGCCGTACAACTGTCCAACTAAGTTGGATAGTGTGGGAACTTGCATAGGATAACCGTGCTAATAAGCAGTTGGCCGATAGTTGGACAACTTTTTAATCGGAAGGGAATCGTGATTCTGATACAATCGGTGTCCAATTAATTAGTTGGACGATTTATTTGGAGCATAAGTAACTACGCCTAATACACCTACTAGCAATTTAGTCGGCCAACTTACAATTGTATGTCTGCGGCCGCTCTAAACCAATCTGTCTGAACAGAGTATTATAGTAAATACATTTCTCTCCTATTGTGGAGGAAGCACGAGGTCAGAAGTAGGATATACAGAGTGTTAGGTTATGGAGCAAGTGTTCGGGTATGTTGTAGTTTAACGGTCATAGATAACGGTAGATAGAGTGTATGTTACACAAAAAACAAAATAACATAAAAGTTATAGTGATTTCAAAAATGTGTGTCTAAGAGTCTATGTCTTAAATATTATGTATTATGTAGACATGTATAGACAGGATACATGTAGGCATGTAAAGCTTCAACAGTATAAATAGGTATGATTTGCGCAAACGCTTCAATGGTAGCGTAGGTACAAAGGCGCCTCGTCAACCGTCATCAGCTGATCAGCTGATTTAAAGCTATGTTTGTCTTGCTTGTGCAAACGTAATCATTGATTTAATTATCACTGACTTTTTACATTTCAATAGGTTCTACACGAAAAAGCGATGACAAAATTGAAAACTTTACATGTCTCTAATTCATTAACGAATCGATATATTCCTTCAAATTTTTTTCATGGGTTCCTACCATCGTTGCCTTACTCACGTTTAACCAGTTGCCCCATAACCTGATACAACTTGTGTATGAGTCGCGATAATGATGATGAATTAAATACACACATTTTATTTATGTATCTCGTTAGCCAATCAGAATTAACAGACTATTTATCGAATAAAATCCTCATATAAATATTAGACCATGCAATATAAAAGTAATAAATTTATTGTTTTTTTTAAGTTTCTCTTAAGGAAATCTCCTTTCTATAAGTGACAAAATCCCAGATTAAAGGCAAAATCTTTGTCTAGAATCGCCCACTTTACAGATATACATATAACAGATTATAATAAATAGTTACAGGTTATTATAAATAAATACCTTGTACGGGCAGCAGTTTTCTCCTAGGAAAATTATAACACCAATTGCAATCCACCAACTTGTCTGACAAGGCGACTAAAGATTACAATATGCAAATAACATCTTTGCAAGAAAAGGAAAACTCGAAGTAAAACCCTATGCTAACCCACTCGACCGGCGTGGTGTAGTAGGTCAATTTCCCTCCCATAGAAGATGAGGCTTGAGCCCAGCAATGAAACGTATATGAGCTATAAGGAGAAAGAGGAATTATTTGCCCCCTTCATGGAGAATGATATGATTAAGAATGATATATATATATATATAATGACATGATAAAATTAAGAACAGTGTAATCAGGGAACGTTGTGGTATGAATGTTGATGTAGTGACAAGGATTGAGAAAGGTATGTTAAGTTGGTTTGGACATGTAGAGAGAATGAATGAAAGGAGATTAACAAGAAGAATTTATAAGGCGAATCGGAGCGGAAGTATTGGAAGGGGAAGACCAAGGCGGACGTTTCACGATCAAATCGGGGACGTCCTTAAGAAAGGCTAGGTTAGAAGTACCCTAAACCGAAGAATATGCATGAAGAGATTAATTGATGTAGAGGAAGCGAAAGTAGTATGTCAAGATCGTAGCAAGTGGAGGGAAGTGGTCTCTGCCTACCCCTATGGGAAAAAGGCGTGAATATATGTATGTATGTTCATGGAGAACTAGATATAATATATTTAATAGGCCGATGAACATATAGCTGGATGAGGAATGTTCGGTGCTTGCCTAGCCTCTGCCTTGTGAACTTTCTCCGTGAACTTTAATCGTTTCATCTTATCTCTGCTCATATATGTCCCAATGGTGGGAACAAGCCTCCTTCATAATGGAAGTGGAATTTGTCTACTTTACCAAGCTGACCAGGCGTGTTTTTTTAGGGTTTCATTTGGAATTTGTTTGCATAGATTTCATCTGCATAGATACATAAATATATAAATAAGATAAAAGTAAAAACCAAAACCCAACTACGATAAAAAACGGATTATCGGATAAATACGGATAAAGTCACGAGTAAATGCTAATCTTTATATATAAATTTCTTCTGTACGTGTGTGTCACTGAACTCCTCCTAAACGGCTAGACCGATGTTAATGAAATTTTTTGTTTGTCTTTGAGAGGATTTGAGAACGGTTTACATTCACAATTGGACCCGGTAGGTAACGCTCCTGAGAATTCCTTTTATTTTATTTGAACAGAACAACGTCTGTTGAGATAACTAGACTTAATATATATAAATTAGGTGTCACGTTGTTTGTCCGCGATGGACTCCTAAACTACTTAACCGATTTTAATCAAATTTGCACACCGTGTCCAGTTTGATCCGACTTGAAAGATAGGATAGCTTACATCTTAATTTATAGTCGCAATATTATTTTATTGTAAATTATTTGTATTACCTATATTAACCTATCCCTCTATCCTCGTTTGGAGTTAACATATTACTATGTTAACTCCAAACGATTTTAACAGATGGCGTAATCTGTTGACTGGATTGAGTAATTAATAAATAGATGGCGCTGCTATGTCAAACCTACAAACGTGTCATATACGATTTTAACTTGCTTTTTTACATAGATATCATTTGTAAAATAATATGACGACCTCCATGACAGATGTTCTCCTACAGTTCGACTTAGTTTAATAAAATGTAATATAACAAAAACATTAGCCATAGCAAAGCGTGGCCGAGTCTGCTAGTAATATATATATATATTGGAAATGTACAAGTTACTTGCACTTTCCAATGATACGAAACAGGACATATGTCTGAAATTTATTTTTTAGAGAGGGCCATATTAGATTCAGTGACACATCATATAGCCGATAACCAACGGATGATCAAGACACTTCTAACGATACCTCATTTGTCCGGTTCTAATATGTAGTTCAGGAGCTATGAGGGAACAGATGAACATACAAATGTACATACCTACATAGTCTATCAAAATCATAACCCTCCGCAGTCGGATAATTACATGTATCGTAAAAATTTCTCAGTCGATGTTCAAGATACCCACGTGCAAGAAATAATGAACTGTATTTTTATATCGTCACTACAGAACACTATAAAAACAATAGAATAAATAATAGAAAATAGTTCAAAATTGTCATCGGTCCTTAATAAGTATACCAAATTCGAGTTAATCCGACGTTTTGATGGGGTTCAAAATCATTTTCAAAGATTCCGTTACATACTAACATACGTCTGAAGCTAATAAAAGCATATTAAATACAAGTACTATTGCCTAACTTTATCAACAATTTACTAAATTATCTGTTGACCTGACCTTTGAACTAACATCACAATCACAAAACACTATCGTAGCGATTGCCGTTACAAAATATTACAAATACTTTTCTGTTAATTTTATTTGTATACTTTGGTGCCATATATCATCATTTCAGCTCCTATACGTCCCACTGTTGGGCTCGAGCCTCTTCCACAACAGGAGGGCAATTGATCTTACTATACCATACTGGTCAAACAGGTTGGTATAGGGTTTTATTTCGAGTTTTTCTTCTCTTGCGTAGGTCTTATATGCGTATTATTGCCCTTTTTCGACATCCACGGGCAAGATAGGAGGTGGCGAGTTGTATTCTTAATCTGTCACCACATAGAAAGTTAGTGCCATATATTAACACTATGTCAATGCCGTATATCATATACTATCGGTTATACGTATGCCTACACAATTACATCTTTAAAATACACACTTAGTAACATAACCTTAATAAGCACTTGTAATATTCAACTGTTATAAGTACTTCCTCCTTGCTTCTGTTGACTCTTCCATGTGTGACCACCGAATGTCCTCAACTCCTTCATGACTTTATAACCGTTGTTAGCTAGTAAACCACTCAAGCGTGACGATATGCAGATACCAATGTTGTCAAAGCATACTTTGTGCTGTCACCTTTCGATTGGCGATAACACATATATACATAATTCGTTCACATATTTCTCTTACCATTGCTTATCAATTAGAGACAAATATCTGGTTGACCGAGCTTTGCTCGGTATATTTTTGTTGTATTTTTGCCGAACTTATTTAGATACATATTAATAAAAAATAAAAATAAAATGAATAATGAAAAAAATATCAAAAAATGCAAAAAGAGAATAATAATAACACCCAAATTCGATCCCAAGCTGTTTGAATACCAAAACAAAACAAAAAGAAAACTGGACAACTTCCCAACTGAGCTATTATAACTCTTGACGTTGACGGCGAAATTTGAATTCATATGCAATTAAAACATTGACAAAACAACATTATATATATATATATATATATATATATATATATATATATATATATATATATATCATCATTTCAGCCTATTGCCGTCCACTGCTGGACGTAGGCCTCCCTCATATTGCGCCACAATGTGCGGTCCTGTGCCACCTGCATCCAACGACGCCCAGCAACTTTCACTAGGTTGTCGGTCCACCTAGTGGGGGGGCGTCCTACACTGCGTCGTCCGATGCGTGGTCGCCACTTGAGAACCTTTCTTCCCCAGCGGTTGTCGGTTCGTCGAGCGATGTGGCCTGCCCATTGCCACTTCAGCGTGCTAATTCTTCGTGCTATGTCGGTTACACCCGTTCTTCTGCGGATTTCTGTATTCCGGATTCTATCTCGCAGAGAAATCCCGAGCATAGCCCGTTCCATAGCACGCTGAGCGACTTTGAGCCTTGATATGAGGCCTACATTTAGGGACCACGTTGCCGTGCCGTAAGTCATCACTGGTAACACACACTGGTCGTAGACCTGTGTTTTCAGACACTGAGGTATGTTGGACGAGAAGATCCTCTTAAGTTTCCCGAACGCTGCCCAACCGAGTTGGATTCGTCGGCTGATCTCTTTCTCGAAATTGGATCTACCTAACTGGACTTTTTGTCCTAGGTAAACATAGTGATTGACAACTTCGAGAATCGCATTGCCAACTAGGACCGGTACAGGAATGACATGGGTATTTGACATGACTTTCGTCTTGTACATGTTCGTTCGTAGACCCACTAGTTGGGATACCCTGCTGAGATCATTGAGCATAGTGCCAAGGTCCTCCATGGATTCTGCCATAACGATGATATCGTCTGCGAATCGAAGGTGAGTGATGTATTCGCCGTTAATGTTGATGCCGAGTCCAGTCCAGTCTAAGAGCTTGAAGACATCTTCCAGTGCAGTGGTGAACAGTTTCGGAGAGATGACATCTCCCTGTCTCACGCCTTTCTGCAACTGGATCGGTTTCGTACTCTTATCCCGGATACGGACTGACATTGTGGCGTTCCTAAACAAACACTTCAGCACTTCGATATAGCGATGGTCGATTTGGCACCGCTGAAGGGACTGCAGCACCGCCCAAGTTTCGACTGAATCAAAGGCTTTCTCATAGTCCACAAACGCTAAGCACAGGGGCCGATTATACTCCTCGGTCTTTTGTATTATCTGCCGAAGCGTGAGGATATGGTCTATGGTGCTATAGCCTTTTCGGAAGCCGGCTTGATCGGGCGGCTGGAAGTCATCGAGCTTGCGCGTGAGTCGATTGGTAATGACCCTCGAAAACAACTTATAAACATGGCTCAGGAGTGAGATGGGTCTATATATATATATATTACAAGAATTGCTCGTTTAAAGATATAAGATAAAACGTGTTTGTATTTGATTTTTTAACCCCCGATGTTAAAAGATGTGTGTTATAAGTTTGACGTTGTTGTTTGTGTGCGTGCGTCAAATTTAAAATAATTTTTATCTAATAGAAATAGCTTTTTCCCAATGTATAGATTTTTCATAAAATACACATTCTTCAACTTCATAATATAATACTATAACGAGGTATATATTTTTACTTATTTTATTTTTTAAACTTCTCAGAATTTTTATTCAAGGAACTAATGAAGCTTACCTCGGTTGGTTAGAAATTTCAAAGTGCCGTAAAATATTATTTAACGTGGTTACCTAGACATTAAACCAACAAGCTCTTATATTAAAAATACAAGCTTAAATTTTTATATGAAGAAATAGGAAACAGTTTTTTAAATTCATTGCCGCGGTACTTCTAAGTTTAAAATCATTTTGTTCCTCAGATTATTTACTGGATTTTTTGTGGTAGGCTATGGTCTATACCCACCTGGCCCAATCTTTCCGAGGCGACGAATCAACGGCGTGGCCCATAACCTACCGTATTCTCTCCCCGTCGACATTAAGCCGCCCATTGGTACCGATTCATTGACAGCCGTGGCCGGCCCGGGTTACCCTTTCAGGTACCGTCCCCTTCGACGTCCCGACAATAATACAGTGTTACCGGAGCGTCGCCTTCACACAGTAATATTTACTTGATTATCTGTTATGTCCACTTAGCAACATTTCCATTCAAAATTTCACGGTCATGTTAGGCATTTTCGAGCCATATTTCTTATGACATTGGAATCAAATAACATCTTTTTATATACGTTAGAACTCCACAAGACGAGCCGTTTATTTTAATGCGCTAAGCTCAGGTAATACTCGTACCAGAAGTATGATCACAAAAAAACCCTTATTACAACCAATCATGTTTATATACAATGGTTATAGACCATAAAACATCATTGATATAGCTGGAATAACTAAGTTCATATTTTTCATTCAAATATTCAGTTCAATCGTCGTAGTCATAGCAACTGTTGAGATAAGATAAATAATTATAATTAATGTAATATGAATATTACATTGATAATATTAGATTGACGTGGGTACTCAAAGAAAATAACAAAATTAAATATATTAATCATTCACAAACTAAGCTATTGGTACAGTTTATTTTTTTGCACACGGTGGCAAACGAGCAAAGAGTACACCTGATGTTAAGTGAAGCTGCCGCTTATGGACCTTTGCTAGGCCGTTGCCTAAAGTGAAGAAAGTGAAGAGAGTGAGGTTGGGTGATACTAAAGGCATCACCAAAACCCACCACACGAGAACCCCCTCATTAACTCGTGTTAACTCGCGATCGAGTGACGCTTGTGGGATCTGGTCCAGCCATAATTGTTTGAATTATATTACATATCTTGTGGTTCGGAGGGCATCACACTGGAGCTAATTCTTACAAAACGTGTTATACACACTTTTATATCTTGTAAGAAGAAAAAAAGGTAATAAAAAAAAGAAAAATGAATTAAAAATAATAGACAAGTCCGCTGAGTTTCTTGCCGAATCTTCTCAGAAGCGGTTGCGTTCCGATCCGGTGGTAGTTTATTTTTTTGGATAATTTATTTTAATTTTGTAATCTTGACAATATGTAAGTGGGGTTTATCCATAATAAATGATTTGAATTAGAATATTAGGCTTCCGGCTCTCTCGCTCAGCAAATAAACTCAGGACAGAACGTGGTTGGCTTTGCAGTTCCTCTCAAGAAAATCTTTATTTCTGTTTTTTTATTAATCGCATTAAAGAATAAATAAACATTATATAGTGGGAGTTTTTACAAACATACCAATAACGGCAGCAAATTACATCCGGACTGAACAATCTTTTTTGGAACGTACAACGAATTGTTCAGAGTGGAAATAGAACCCGCGGCACTCGAAACGAGGGGTCGGTACTTAGACCACTTCACCATTTATGCAGTCAACCTAAATAGTAAGCACGCTATGCTTATCGAACTATGTCCAGTAAATGGCAATAAGCCTCTACTGTTATTAACACTGTCACCATCCTTTACTTTACCGTAGGATTTATAAAGACCTATTGAAACGGGACTAAAGGATCAGGCAGCAGCGCTCTCCTGAGCACGCCATAGTACACACGACGTTCATAGGCTGATAACTATGTCGATGGATGATAATTGCTTTACCATTCCCTCGTGTACTTTATTCATGAATTTTTTTATTATAAAAAAAGAAATTACCAAAAATAAATATATTGTGATTTCTGAGGTTTACGCAAGTATTACACGTCCTTTCCTTACTAATATTTTAAACGCGAAAGTTTGTAAAGATGTGAAGATGTTTGTTGCTCTTTCTCGCAAAAATTACTGAACGGATTTTGATGAAACTTCATAATAATATAGCTTATATATCAGAATAACACACAGGCAATATAATTATCATAACAATATATTTATCCCGATATTCCCACGAGATGAGGATCTGCGTGATACCGCAGGGCGCTGCTAGTTTTAAATAAAAATACTTTACGGCGATCACGTCATGGTCATGAACGCTGCAATGTGTTTTAAACGTCGGGCAATCTAAAATCAAATACAAACGCGATAAAATCTGTAAAGTTATTTTATTTAAAAATAAATATACCATCAAAAACAAGACTTGTAAAAAAAGCCAAGCCTCGCAACTGAGTTCTTCTACCATAAAAATTTGTGAGATCCATGTTATACCAAGTCGGTTAACTCATTCAGTCCCTGCTTAAGGGACCTTTCTTCTTAAGTTATTACGTAAATAACTAATCTAACAACTTCTTATAGTGACTATATCAATATTAAAGATCTTTTATACTTTAAATAAACAGAATGACTTGGCAATCGCATGAAAACACACCTCACAAGTAATACATATTATATTAAATTGTACTAAATATAGTGCCAAGTCAGTCTTTTTATTTAAAACATAAAAGATCTTTAATATTGATATAGTCACTATAAGAAGTTGTTAGATTAGTTATTTACGTAATAACTTAAGAAGAAAGGTCCCTTAAGCTGGGACTGAATGAGTTAACCGACTTGGTATAACATGGATCTCACAAATTTTTATGGTAGAAGAACTCAGTTGCGAGGCTTGGCTTTTTTTTACAAGTCTTGTTTTTGATGGTATCTCATTTCTTTTTGTAGATAGACCTACTTATTTGCTTTTCCGGTACCTTCTACTTCTTGAATACCAACAAAAGATTTTCTTAGAGCACACTCTATGAAAAATTAGACATCTCTCCTTTCCGCTTGAGTCAATTCTACCTAAACTAAGCGGAGAGATGTGGAAATAAAGAACTTTGATTAGTTTTTCGAAACACATCTCCTCTAGTCTCCTCTCCGCTTTGATGGCATTCTAGCCTAATGATGACATTCTTTCTTTCAGATAAATTTGAGGCAATTTAGTTTGCTTAATACTTTGGGAGATTTTGGTACAATTTCATAAGACACGTCCCACTCTTACTATTTCATTAAGTTTATTGACCATTTTACAAGTTACTTTGAACACAATTATATCTAGGTATCTGTCTATACCTATTATGCCAATCATCATTCAGCCTATCGCCGTCCATTGTAGAACATAGACCCCCCTCATGCTTCACCATAAAGCGTGGTACTGTGCACTGCACTTGCACCTGCATGCAATGACGCTCAAGGATAACAGAGTTGCCATGACTAGAACTCATTTTTCTTCGCCTTATGAAGAATAATGACGTAGTCGCCACGTTTGGTAGGCGGGTATGTTTCGCAGTGAGATATCATACATTTCCCCGGTGAGAGCTGCTGTCCACTCTCCTTCCTGTTGAATCGTTTTTTTAAATGACAACGCCTTGCACTAAGGGACTAATAATCCTCATATTGTGGGGGACTTTACAAACATATAATTCAACATTGCATCATCATCGCAGCCCTCATATGTTCCACTGTTGGACTCAGGCCTCCTCCACAATGGGAGGAAATTTAACCCACTATACCATGCTGGTCAGACATGTTGATATAGAGTTTCATTTCGAGTTTTCCTTCTCTTGCACAGATGGTATGTGCACATTATATCCCATAGTCGTCTTATACGATATCCACCGGCAAGATAGAGAGTGGTGAATTGTATTCTTACTTCGTCACCATACGGAAAGAACATATAATTAACCCACACAAATTACATTCAGACTCAGAACAATAATTTGTAGATCGTACAAGGTGTTGTCTTGCATGGGATTCGAACCCGCGACACTAGCACGGTACGTTGGTATCTTAACCACTATGTCATCTGCGCAGTCTTTAGCCGGTTGTTACGATTCACATAGAGAAGCAATGATGGCGACAAATGTATTCTTATTTTTCACAAAGTTACATTTCATTAACTGCAAATGTAACTTTGTAATCCTATATATTTATATGAGTTTACAAAATTATTTATGCAGTTAGTGTATCTCGGCAACTGGATGAAAATTATAATGTTTAATAATTTTTCCTTCATTTATACACTAAACCCTGATTGCATTCTAAATTTGAAGCTTCTATATCTGCTAGAAATGCCACTTTAATATTGATGATCGGTCAGTCAGTCAGTGAGTGACAAAATTACGAAACTTTGATTAGTTATAATTCTTAAACTATTAGTTCAAATTGAATGAAATTTGAAATACATAATGTGTATACAATGCCTGCTAGGTTACTAAAAATTCAGGTTTCTAGTTTTATTAACAACGAAGTTATAGGGGGTCGAAAATGGCCTGAATGGCTTCGAGAAAAGTATGTTACGGCAGTTTTGCGTTTTGCCCGACTTTTTTTTTGCTCGACTTGGCGGGGGCACTGCCGTGCCCACAGATATTGCTTAACTTAATTAATAATTTACTAAAGTATGTGTTGACGTAACCTATAAATTGACTTCACGATCATAAAGCCCCCGCTACACGTCGGCAGATGCGTCCGCAGACGTCGTCAGATGCATCTGCGGATGGATCTCTGTGCGCCGTCCACACGTCTGTAGGTCGATCAGTCTGTATTGACTCTTGACGGACGCAACACGTACGCACGCAAAATGGATATTAAGACCGTAGCTGTTGCAGCTATTTATTTATTTAGGACCTTTAAGTACTATTTAAGTGTCCATCGCAGTAGTTATTAAAAAAAATGGAGAAGAGGAACTTGGTGGACGCTGTAATCAGCATACATAGAAACCGAATAATGTGGAAAAAAATCATTCAATCATCAATCATAATGTATTTTTTGCCTTCCGTGTGGTGACGGAGTAAGAACAAAATTCACCACCATCCCCCACACATTCATTCTTACCCGTGGGTAATCGTACGAGACGACTAAGGGATATAAAACGCATATAACATCTATGCGAGAGAAGGAAA
The DNA here is from genome assembly GCA_032191425.1 of Lymantria dispar. NCBI lineage: Eukaryota > Metazoa > Arthropoda > Insecta > Lepidoptera > Erebidae > Lymantria > Lymantria dispar. Next base: position 12,499,932 of record CM063449.1, on the reverse strand, counting down.
ACTTGAAATAAAACCCTATACCAACCTATACCGACACGTCTGACCAGCGTGGTATAGTCGGTCAAATACCCTTCCATTATGGAGGAGGCCCGAGCCCAACAGTGGGACGTATATGGGCCGAGATGATGAAGATGTTGATTTATTGCAATTTTTTTTAACACATCCTCCTGGACGCCATTTTTTTCGCAGGAATAGCGTGGATAACTAGCTTTTAGAACTATATGTATGCAGAGCCATCCCGAAAATTTGATAATTTTGTTCGAATTTCTGCTTGATACAGTTCCAGGAATTTGAATGTTTTGTCAGTGCTCGTGTTAGCCATTTTAACAAGCAAGTAAAAAAGAAAGAACGAAAAAATACTGCAGAAATCACGCGTGCATTCTCATCCGCTTCCCGATGAACACTGATGCGTCGTCAGACGTGTGGACGCAACACTCAGCGCTGGCTTTGAAACCCTTTGAAACGTGCTACAAAAGCTGACAACTAACGGATGTGTGCCGGATGCATCTGCGGACGTCAAATACCTACCACAGACGAGCAAATCACCCCCTCTACACGTCCGCGGACGCGTCCGCCGATGACATCTGCGGACGCATCTGCCGACGTGTAGTGGGGGCTTAAGACATTATCACACGGCCGATATAAATTATTGAAATTACTCTTCTGTGTCAATTTTAATTCGATGTTTTAATTTCATATAGGTATATAGTTGGTTCATTTTGTTTTGCTTACTACTAATGATATACTTATCAATGAAACACCATCAATTTATAAACAAATGCCGTAATAATATTTAAAACTAGCAATCCGCCCTCGCTTCGCTTCGGTTATAGGTTATAGTCGTTTTACCCGCGTAGTTCCCGTTCCCGTAAGAATACCGGAATAAAATATAGCCTAGTTTACGTCCTCATATTATAGCTTTCCATTGGTGAAAGAATTTTTGAAATCGGTCCAGCCGTTTTGAAGATTACCCGGAACAAGCAGACAGACAGACAGACAAAAATTTTTTAATTGCTATTTTAGGCATAGGTGTCGTGCAAATAACCGTGTGAGCATGAAAAAAGCCTATTATTTTGACATTACAAATAGACACTCCAATTTTATAATCTCTCTCCAATTTTATAATCTTTCTCCAATAAATAATTGGTATAGATTTAACCATACTAAATTGAACAATTTATCTATCGCTATATCATCATCATCATCATCATCATCATCGCAGTCCACATACGTCCCACTGTTGGGCTCGGGCCTCCTACACAATGGGATGGTATTTGACCTACTATACCATGCTGCTGGTCAGACATGTTGGTATAGGATTTCATTTCGAGTTTTCCTTCTCTTGCACAGATTTTATGTGCATATTATATCCCTTAGTTGTCTTGTACGTCATCCACAGGCACGATAGGGAGTGGTGAATTGTATTCTTACTTCGTCACCACACGGAAATATCTCTATATATTACGTATGAAAGATATTTTTTTTTGTTTCTATAAAATTTCTACTATAATATTACATAACCATTAACGATTAATTATTGACCGTTCTAATGGTACTTACACCTAAATAAATACGTCAAAATGGATGTTTTCATGTCATTTGGTGTTCATTTTTTCACTGCTACTTTTGTTGGTAATATTAAGATAAAAATAAATTCATCATCATTCATCTATTTCTTGCCTAATACGCAATTTTGTTAGTCCCTGCACTTCAAACAGATTTTTATAATTTTTTAATGTTATGTACGCTTCGTCATGCTCTTGAATACGCCAAACGTGTGCCCTCGGTCTAGTCGATCTACGAACCACTACTAATTTTTTAATTTACATATTCTGTCACATGCTCATTATGTTATCTATCTTTTGTTTGTAACAAATTAACTTTAATTAACCAAAAGGTATTGTCACAATTGAAAATCTTATTAAAGCTTATTAAAAATATGAATAACTCACAAAAAGAGACCGTAAATTCTAATGATGAAGACGACGCTACGTAGAATTGAGTCAAAGTGAAGACGCAATGTAAAAGTTAAACTATGTTGAATATCTTATAATTGCTAAAGCAACAAATTCTTTTTGTACAACCAAAATGTGTACCAATTATTTTAACGTTTCTGAATGACGACGTAATTAGTTTTGTAACAACTTCCTATGAATGTAAAATTCAATACCTACATACATATTAGAAATCAGAACATACATACCCGATATGTTCAGGCTTCAGACGCGTTTTTAGGACCCAACCTTGTCTGTATATATACGTGGTCGCCACTCAAGAACCATTCTCCACCAGCGGTTGTCGGTTCATTGAGCGATGTGACCTGCCCACTGGAACTTTAACGTGCTAATTCTTCATGCTATATCGGTGGCCATATTTCAAGTTATATCTCGCAGAGAAATCCCAAGCATCATCGTGCCGCGACTAGGGGCCATTTCTATTCTGCTTGTCATATGAGGGAATAATGCCCTTGGTAAGCGGGTTAGCGATCGCAGTGAGATGTTACACATTTCCCAGAAGAAAGCTGCAGCCTACTCTCGTGGTGAGCCCTTAGGTGACTCTTACGACTCCCGCAGATAATTATATTCTTATCCCACCACCACACAGGCTATTTATAAGCATAATCTATATTAATATTCTGAATGCGAAAATAAGTAAATTTAGTCTTTGATTTTTTTGATCTTATGACTGCCACAAAAAAAAGCACTGATGCTACATTGTATTTGTACTTAGCCATTTTTCTCTCTGTAATACTTTCTATATTGCTTTTAAATGGTCTATCAAATATTATACAATTTGGTTGTCATGTTATATAGTTTTAAGCGTTCTTTGTCTTGTTTATTTACGTTTCTCTCTTACCTACATACGTTTCTTACTCGTCTTATACTAAATTGTAAGTAGAGGTCATAGCAATTGTTTTATAAATAAAAAATACATATTGTTTTATTTATTTATAAAAACTATTTAATTGAAAATCGATAAAAAATCCTCATAATTTATGAAGTAAAATTTATTACTGATATTATATTAAAGAAAACATAATAAATGATACGTTTATTAATTACGCAGTCTTTTTTTCTTTATTCTGGATATTATCAACTACCTGAAAAACACAATAAAAATTAAAATTAATGCCATATTCTATAAAGTTATATAATATATAGGCTATAATTAATCAAAATAGTGAATTAGCTACTACTTTAGTTGTTCCAATCATATAACAAACTATAGATATTGAAGAAATACTAAAATCCCGGTAAAAATATATGAAACAAGGCAGCCAACTTCAATATAATGATAATTATGACGTGGTTGTCGAATTCACCGAAAAGACTTGAGATATAGATTATCCTGAAATTTATTTATTACAAAACGTAGAATATTCTGAGATAAATTAAAAACAAAATTTCTTATTTTTCTTGCTATTACAAATACGACTTATTAAATTCTAATTTTGAAATCTTTATATATGTATTTCTTGTGTACGTGTGTATGTCACTGAACTCCTCCTAAACGGCTGGACCGATGTCGATGAAATTTTGTTTGTGTGTCCAAGAGGATTCGAGAATGGTTTAGATTAGCTATTGGACTCGGTAGATAGCGCTACTGCCTATTTCAAGGAGAATTGCTTTTATTTTAAATTTGAAAAGACCAACGTCTGTTAGGTCAGCTAGTTATTAATATTTATAAAACAAATAATTTATGATTTATTGATCTCAACATTTGTCTTGACTAGTTTTTAGATACTAGTTATTTCATATTTAGCTAATTAACTTGTTTTCTATATGTTACTGTTTTTATACTGTATGATAATAATTATATTAATATTTTATTTGCAGATAAAATCTAGTTAAGTCAAATATTGAAATTCAATAGATGCTAAGTTACTTTATATAAATAATTTGATAATTCTAATTTAAAAAGTCATATTGACTGTTATTTTTCTTCTACTGTTAAAGTGTTTGATATCAGCAAATCTAAAAGAATCGATTGTATGAAAAATTTTACAACTTAATAAGTTTGTTGTTTTTGGATATTTTTCTTAGTATACACTTTCTTAGTATACACCTCTAATGTGTCTAGAAGCAGAATTTTCATTAAAACATTTGTTGCTTCAATGAAAATTTAACATTTTTTTTAAACATCCCGTATTTCTAAACGCATGAAACTATCAACAAACATCAACAAAACCACTACATAGAATTGAATGCAGTTTTCACTGAAGTGTACCTAAAAATATGACATCATCTGATTAAAATAACAATAAATTCTAAAATAATAAATATCTAAATAATCATCCCAAAGAAAGCAGCGGGGATAAGTAGTTTCAATATTATTTAATGCTATCCTTGCGCCTGACATCGTGGGGAGCAATTTTTTATTGGTGTAAAACTTCAGAATAAAAATAATTCTTCATACATGTCACTGCAGGTTGGTTTGTTAATAGATTACTATTATCATACCAAATTACAGATAATTCCAAATATTTTGCATGATTCGGAAATAAATTATCCATCAGACAGATTAGAAATGGAATAATCATCGGCAGTCCATGAATCTAACTTCTCCAAACATTTTGCGGCAGGCAACCGGCAATGAAACTAGTTTCAAATCTTTTACAATATATGTGATGTAAGATGTAAGTACATTTTACCGGCTTGAGAGCCCGCAGCGCTCGCGTAATAGAGTATAGTTGCAACAGCTACAGCCATGTATATATTACGTCAATTTCTAGCAACTGGGATAAGAGCAGAATGATGGTAATTGAGATTTTCAATAATATAATACTTACAGATTTGGCATCATCAACAAATTTGTTAAAATTTTCCTTAAGCTTGTCAGGATTAAAAACATCTTTTACTTTATCATTTATATTATCAAAGAATTCTCCAAGTCCCTTCTGGATCTCACCTAGAGATGGGGCATTTTTTGTTTCGGCGGGAGCATCGCGTTTCACGAATGCGTGAACCTGTAATATGATACAAAATTAATATTTCCTCATAGTAAATTTACCAACCCGTCTGGGTGGTCCTTCCTATAATTGAGAAGACTCATATCCAACACTGGGGGTACTGGTGGTCCATCCACATGTGGGGTAGGAAGTCAAAGAAGAATAATATTGCTTTGTTTCATTATCATAAGTGTACCAATTTCAGTCACGATGTTTTAAGTTTAAATTCTAATTGAAGCAATACGATACTGAAGAAATAATGAAAATCTGTACATCAAGTTCAAAGTTTGGACCAACGATTGATTAAAACAAGTAGCCATGTTCTTTATTACGTAATATCCGTTTTCACTTACAACGCACTAAATTTAGATAATATTAAAGACAATTTAAACATTAATATTATATGCTTAATGACAATATATCGTATAGATTGCCTTAAGTGCCATCTAAAATTTAAGTGGCATTAGTGAAAATGTGTATAAATTTTTACATCTATAAGTCCGTTATAAGTTCGAAACCATCCCACTGATGTGCCCCAAACTGTTTTAAACTACTCCGAAAATGTTTTCCACTAAAATTAAGGTTGGACTTGGTAGTGCTGCCATCGATTTCAACGATTTTTTCATATTTTCTATTAATACAGAACTATGTCTAATTGATTGAATTAGGGGATACATAGCGGCAATCCGTTTTTATTTTAAAATGGAAGGAAGGAAGGGAGACCCACCACTTTCCCACGGTAATCGATATACTGCACACCAAAATAGAAGGAATATGAGATTAAGGTGGATAAATGCGCATTTGAAGCTGAACCGTCATGAGAATGCCTCGTTCAGAGGCGTATCACGTGTCGAATGAATATTCGAAGTTTTGCGGCAAATTTCAAGTTGATGTTCTGGAAGGTGCTCATCACGTGAGAGTAAGATTTCCTTATTTCCTAGTCCACCTTAATCCTATCCCGTATTCCTTTTATTGTGGTGTGCAGTATATTGATTACCCTGGGCAAGTTATGGGTCTCCATTCCTTCTATTTTAAAATAGAACTATGTCTGTTAGGTCAGCTAGTCATATGTATTTATCCATAGACACAATCTTTCCACACGATGTCAAGCACTATGACGTAAAACAAAACAATATGATTGGACTTTTGACATTTAATAAACTGTCTTATAACTTATAAAAAGGGACTTTTGACGCGAATGTCAAAATGTCATGTAGCGCTTTTATATTCTTTTCATTATTTTAGTGTTTTAAAGTGTTATATTCAATAATTTTGCTGATATTTTATGTAATATAATGCAGATAAAATTCTGAAATGTAGTGAAAATGATATAATAGTGAATTACGTGCATTTTGACATTCTGCCCAAATTTCCTGAGACGCATGACTTGGATATTAGCACTAAGTCATGCTAACGACTGACTGAAAGACTAAGACTAAAGACGTGAATAATAATCAATATACTCGACACTGGCACCAATAGCTCATATTATTGAAGCTCATTGCCATTAACTAAGAAGAAGAAGAAGAACTTATAAAAAGTCAGGTGAAACTGTCTTTATTAAGACCAAAGTCTAAAAGCGCCCAAAATTATTTCTATAAAATTTTGGGCATATGTTTACTTTACCTCAATAATTAGGATTATTTAAAATCTAACAAAAACACAAGCGGTTTTAAGTCAGGGTGTTAGTATTATTATTACAAAAAAAATAATGGATAGTACTCACACTAAGTAGACAGATAACCAGAATCACAAAGAAAATTTCGTAATAATAACTTAAAAATGTTACGTGACACTATGTTTACTAAGGTTAAACTCGGCAAACCCCAAAATAATTGCAATTAATTTTTGTGAAAAATATAACATTGAAAGATTATTATTTAAAACCTAAGAAAAAACCAAGCGATTTAAAGGCATATGAAGTAAGACTATTAGAAAATAAATAAAAATAATTATTAGAAAATAATAATAGTACTCACGCTAATTAGGCAGATAGCCAGAATCATGAAGAAGAGTTTGTTCATTTTGAATCGATTACTAGAACGACCTCGCTACCCAACAACAGACTTGATACTGAAGCTTCAAAGCACAATATCTCTTATATCTTGATAGCCAGACCCGATGTAATGATGTCGCTTATCTCAATGACCCTACAACACTAACTACATCTATACCAATAAATAAAATTGGAGTGTCTGTTTGTAATGTCAAAATAATAGGCTTTTTTCATGCTCACACGGTTATTTGCACGACACCTATGCCTAAAATAGCAATTAAAAAATTTTTGTCTGTCTGTCTGTTTGTTCCGGGTAATCTTCAAAACGGCTGAACCGATTTAAAAACTTCTTTCACCAATGGAAAGCTATAATATCAGGGCGTAAACTAGGCTATATTTTATCCCGGTATTCTCACGGGAACGGGAACTATGCGGGTAGAACGATTATAACCTATAACCGAAGCGAAGCGAGGGCGGATTGCTAGTAATGAATATATTAGTTTGTTTTATCCACTAATTATTAACCGCAAAAATTTCAAAAAGATATCGATGTTTTTAATTTACTTTTCAAAAATCGTTCGCGCTATTTTAAATAACTTTTCTTGTTAAATTTATTATTTGCCACAATGATATTATTTAGCCATATTATTTTAAAACTGCCACATGATTTAACATAAATTATTAAATTATTTGTTTGTAATATTATTTATCATGTTTTCAAGAAATCTATACCGATAAATAAAATTGGAGTGTCTGTTTGTAATGACAAAATAATAGGCTTTTTTCATGCTCACACGGTTATTTGCACGACACCTATGCCTAAAATAGCAATTAAAAAATTTTTGTCTGTCTGTCTGTTTGTTCCGGATAATCTTCAAAACGGCTGGACCGATTTCAAAAATTCTTTCACCAATGGAAAGCTATAATATCAGTGCGTAAACTAGGCTATATTTTATCCCGGTATTCCCACGGGAACGGGAACTACGCCGGTAAAACTACTATAACCTATAACCGAAGCGAAGCGAGGGCGGGTTGCTAGTATTCAATAAATTTCTATCGATTGGATTATCGATACACAAATAGGATTTACTTTATGTTTCGAGAGCGCTTCAGTCCCCTACTAGGGACGAGTATTCACAGTAGGAGGATAATAGACCTACTAATCAGCAAGTCTGACGAGTTGGTATAATTTGACTTGAGATTTTTTATATAGTCATCCCTTTCTTTTTTTTTGCGGGCTATGGTCAACACACACGCCGTCGTTTCCATCCGGGACGAAGCAAGGGCGGGGCGCGGTTCCATAACCCAACGTATTCCCTGCTCTTCGCCATTATGCTGACCACTGGTACCTAGTTCCTTAACGTGCGTGGCCTACCCGGTGGCAAACCCTTTCAGGTACTGCTGACCCCCGCGTCGTTTGCCCTCACGTAGTAAGTCTCTCTGCAGATGACGGACTATTCCCCGGTCCAATCACTGGTGGCCTCGGCTAGGGTGCCTTCGGGCGCAAGTACTCGTGCCTGCGCCGCCCATGTCGCTGGCAGCGTATGATCCACCACCTCCTTCCATGAGATGACTACCTCAGAGAAGGCGGTGACGGGTCGGCAACGTCAGGTCGGCACCGAATATTGTGATGAGTTCACGGCGCTAGGCATAGTCGACCCTAGCTTTCTTTTACAACACCCACCAATCAGAAAAGGGGTAGTGAATTATATTCTTACACTGTCACCATACGTATGAATAATGTTAAATTTTGTTAACGAAATCTATTACACAAATTGTGGTCACTAACCCGACAAGCAAGGTCATTATGACTTTTTTCTTTAGAATGCCTTTGTGTAACAGTGGACTTCGATAAACTGTTGGTTAAATAAATTCATTAAAATTTTATTTATAAAATTTATTCAAAAGTTAAAATTATTTGGTTCATCCTTACCGCTTTAATTTTTAATTTCAATTCCTTTTTTAAAAGCTATGTACATCCTAGTCATAGTTATAAGGTCTCTCCATAATGGGTTTGATATAACTCGACTATATCACGTTGTCCAAATAATTTGGGATTTTTTTTATTTTTTTTTTATGGGTGGGCTATGGTAAGCACTTGCGCGGTCCAGTCCGTCTGGGGCGATGAAAGGACGGCGCGCGGACCCATAACCCACCCGTACCCACGTCACCTCGTTGTTGGGCCGACCACCGGAGCAGATGTGACTTGTCGTCAGTGGTCGGCCTGACGGCAAACCCTTTCGGGTAACCTCACCTCTCGACGTCCTGGGACGTCGGTCGCCATCGCGCGGTTAGCCTCCCTGCGGGTGATGGACAATTCCCCGGTCCGATCACCCGCGGCCTCAGCTAGGGCGGCATTAGGCGCAGATACTCGCGCCTGCGCCACCCGAGTCGCCGGCGGCGGCACGTGTCGCTGAATAGGAGCTCTACTCACACACGATACACCGCCTCCTTCCGTGAGATTACGGCCTCACAGAAGGCGGCGACCGCGTCCCAGTTCCTGACGCTGACGAGCATCTCCCTGGCGATGGTCGGCAGCGCCAGGTCGGCACCGATAATCGCGACGAGTTCACGGCGCTCTCCCTCCCATGCAGCACACTCCTCGAGCGTGTGCTGCGCCGTGTCCTCGTTGCAACTGCAGTGGTGGCAGGACGGTGTTCTCCCCTCCTGACAATATTGTGCAGGTACTTTCCAAAACACCCGTGCCCCGTTAGCACCTGCACCAGTCGGAAGGAAAGCACCTCGTGCGTCCACTCCAACCACTCCATCAGCACCGGCCGGAGGGCCTCGACGGTCCTGACACCGTACCGAGGACTCTCCAGTCGGACTGCCCAACGGGCAATGACTTCTCAGCGGGCGTCGACCAGCCAGGCGGTGATCTCTTTGATGGAGACCATACCGCCACGATAAATGTCGGCGAGCATCTCCGCCTCCAGGTCCCACGGGGGATTTCCGGCCAGGAGGCACGCTGCCTCCGTCGCCACCGTGCGGTAACCCCGTATGGCCCTGATCGCCATGACCCTCTGTGGTCGCCACAAGAGGGCCCTAAGACGGACGGTCAGGGACCCCGCCCACACCTGTGCGCTTTACAGGGCCATGGACCGGATCACCCCCGCGTATAGCTGTCGGCACGTAGCACTGGGTCCGCCCACATTCGGCATCAACCACGAAAGGGCGGACGCCGCGCTGACAAGCCGGGGAACAAGTCGATGGAGATGCTCCCGGAACCAAAAATGCCCGTCGAGCACCAGGCCCAAGTACTTCATATGGGCCTGGATGCTGATGGTGACCGACTTTACGGTGATCGAAGCGTCGGCGGGAGGCCCGGCGGTACGGAGGCCATGGAACAAAAGAGCCTCCAACTTTTCCAGGGCTACCCTCAACCCCAGCGCTTCGATCCGCCCGACAATCTCCTCGGTGCCGAGAGTTGCCAGGCGTGCCGCCTCCCCTAGCGTCCAACCCCGGGCTGTGACGAGTGTATCGTCAGCGTAGCAAATTACGCCCAGCCCGGGTGGGAGGCTTCCTCTCAACGCCCAGTCGTAGCCGATGTTCCACAGGGTCGGACCCAGAACCGACCCCTGCGGGACACCGCACGTCATGGGCATTCGCACAACGTCCCCTACTCAAATAATTTGGGATAGGGTTTTGTTTATTATGTCTTTCTTAAGTACAACCAGGGAGTTTTATTTTTAAATTCACATAGTACATGAAGAACATAATGTTCATTAGTATTTCCTAAGTAGGATATCGAACAAAGCCGACTCACTGCTTATTCGATTCTCTTTAATGCGTGTGTTCCGGACTAGACAATGAAATGATTGAAGAACAATCCTTTTCAATTAAGCCATTGTGCGTATTTCGCCTACCCTTTATTATGCACAATTGTATAAAGTGCACTTTTTAGTTTATCCAGAGATTTTTTTTCAATATCATAAATGTTCTAAGTTTTGAAATTCAAAAGAATAACAACGTTCTAAAACACACGGCAATTACTTTAATTTTCATACACATTTTTGGAATAACTTCTGGTTTGCTGGGATATTCTTGGATATTATGATCTCCAATGGAACTATCCACTCCATGGGAATACTATCTAGTTCTGAGAGTTAAGATATTACCACTTATGCTTTAAATGAAGCAACTATAGAAGCGGGGGCATCGCATATTGTGACTTCCTTTCTGAAAGGTCTAATTTCAGTGGACATAGGCCTGAAGGTATATCAATGGAACAAGTAAGTATGACTGCACAGATGATTGAATGGTACTGACCTGTCGCCCTGAGTTTCATGTGTTCAATACCCACATTGTTTGTGAAAACTGGAAATGTTTGTACTGTTTATCAAACGATCATTATCATCACGATCATATCAGCTCATATAAGTTCCACTATTGGGCTTAGGTCTACTCCATAGTGGGAGACAAACTGACAATACAACTATAGACATATAGACATATGGTTTTATCTCGACTGTCTCCTCTTAGATGTTAACTGAATATATATTACTTAGTAGTCCATTACATACCTATGAGCAAGATAGAAGATGGTGAATTGTCTGTGCTTATGATGGAAAGTATAATTTCTTATTGTGGAAATTTTGTCTTTAATAAAGAAAATATCTCTCATACTTCAATGCTAGTGTGATTTTTTTCTTGTTATTCAAAACAAAGAAGTAGATATGACCACTATGATACGGTTATTAGTCATTACTCTATATACTTTTAAATGTATGTGTGTTAAGTAACGAAAACATTATTATTACTAAGCACATTAAGATAAGAATACTTTATATTGACGATAACAGAAAGATGAAAGTCCTCTTTTTCTAACAAAACAATCTAATAACTATTTATTAATATGGTATTTGAATCATTACACGTTTTATATAATGTAATTCTAAATAGTATTCTTTAAAAAAATATTCATTTCAGGTCATTGCGGTTAAGCTAAACAATATATCATATACGAATTTATGAGGTACATTTAAAGAAAAGAAATCATCTCGTGTTCAGAGAAATTAATGTGTTATTACCATTTCATTGACTTGCTTTTTGTTATTAATTTCTCAATGAGCTAGATAGATACTTGAAACTTAGATCATTACCCAAGAGTGGATGACAATGTATGAAAATATGAAAAAATCTCATATATTTTTTTAATAATTACACTGGTCAACAAAAAGTAATCTTTATTTGCCGTGGTTCATTCTTTTTTCCACAATTTAGCACAACATTAGTTACAATAGCTCTACAAAATAAAATGGGACACACGTTTTCTTAGAAAACTTAAATTAGAAAATAATCAAAACAAATGAGTTTTATTTAAAAAAGTTATTTTAATATTTTCATTAATCTGATATTGATAACCAACAAAAATCTGCCAGCATTCTCGGCGATCATTTTCCCTGATATCTTTTTTCCATCGCCACGGTATCTTGAAGGAATGTCACCTCCTGCTCGTCACTAACAGCTCCTAGATTTTCAGGGAAAAGTCTAGATGGGAATCAAGAAAATGATTCATCAATGATATACTGCGCCCAAAGAATTTAGAATGCTCTAGTAGTTTAAAAAGCATCTCAATGTTTGCTGATTTTGTATTTCCTAATAAAATATTTAGCCATTTCAACAAATGAAAGCTATTCATTTTTCCTTCTATTTTAACTAGCTTCTGCTCGTGACTTCGTCCGCTTGGTATAGATTGGGTCAACGCTAACTTTAACCTAAGACTTTGTTTACGTAGAAGGTGAAAATATTTGGGACGTGTATGAGCTGCAATAAAAACGAATCTCCAAAACCCAAAATTTAATTTAGCCCCATTATAAACTGACCAGGCTTACTCTTATAGAATATATTTTTTGCCCAAACTAAAAGTTCAATCCAAAATCAGTACTATTATATGTTTGTAAAGTCCCCCGCAATACAAGGATTATTTTCCACAACTCGTCGGCGCGGCGTCCGCCCTATCGTGGCTTATGCCGAACGTGGGCGGACCGAGCGCTGCGTGCCGACGGCTGTACGCGGGGGTCATCTGGTCGATAGCCCTGTACGGCGCACCGGTGTTGGCGGGGTCCATGACCGTTCGACTTAGGGCCCTTCTGTGGCGACCACAGAGGGTCATGGCGGTCAGGGCCATCCGCGGATACCGCACGGTGGCGACAGAGGCAGCGTGCTTATTGGCCGGGACTCCCCCGTGGGACCTGGAGGCGGAGATGCTCGCCGGACTATATCGGCGGGTGACGGGGGTGCGACCGGAGGGCGGTGTGGTCTCGTTAAGGAATCTCACCGCCTGGCGCGTCGACGCCCGCCGAGACGTCATTGCCCGTTGGGCAGTCCGGCTGGAGAGGCCTCGGTTCGGGGTGCGAACCGTGGAGGCCTTCCGGCCGGTGCTGATGCAGTGGTTGGAGAGGCGGCGCGGGGTGCTCTCCTTCCGACTGGTGCGCGTTTTGACGGGGCATGGGTTATTCGCCAAATACCTGCACAAGGTCGTTGGGAGGGAGAGTACACCGTCCTGCCACCACTGCGATTGCGACGAGGACACGGCGCGCCATACGCTCGAGGCCTGCGGGGCTTGGGCAGTGCAGCGCTGTGAACTCGTCGCAATCATCGGTACGGACCTGACGCTGCCGACTATCGCTAGGGCGATGGTCGACAGCGTCGGGAATTGGGACGCGGTCGCAGCCTTCTGCGAGACGGTGATCTCGCGGAAGGAGGCGGCGGATCGCCTGCGCGAGGAGCGCAGCCTCGATGAGGAGATTCGCCGCCGGCGACTGGGGCGGCGTAGGCGCAACTATCTGCGCCTCATGCCGCCCTAGCCGAGGCCGCGGGTGACGTGACCGGGGATTGGTCCGTCACCCGCCGAGAGGCCGACCGCGTGAGGAAAGACCGACGTCCTCCCCGAGGGGGGGACGTCGGTCGATGAGAGGGTACCCTAATAGGGGGTATTCCGTCGGGCCGACCACTGACGACAAGTTAACGCTGCTCCAGTGGTCGGTCCAACGACGAAGGCGACGTGGTTTTTGGGTGGGTCGCGGGAGTTGCGTGCTTAAGCCCCTCTGTCGCCCCGGACGGAATGGTGCGGAGGCGCGCCGACCGCGACCCACCCACAAAAAAAAAATACAAGGATTATTTCCTTAGTGCCAGGTGTTGTCTTCAAAAAAAAAGTAATTGTGTTCTCTATTTCTATGATTACATTCTATAAAAATGAATACAGAAGTTGATTTTTTTTTTACTAATATTATAAACGCGAAAGTTTGTGAGTATGAGAGGATGTGAAGAAGTGAAGTTGTGAAGATGTTTGTTGCTCTTTCACGCAAAAACTACTGAATGGCTTTTGATGAAACTTCACAATAATATAGTTTACATATCAGAATAACACATAGGCTATAATTTATCCCTATATTCCCACGGGAAGAGGAACTGCGGGTGAAACCGCTGCTAGTATCTTATATGTAGCACCTTACTCAGTGATTTCATAATGCAATTTCACACTTAAGCTATCAATCAGATTGCTATTGGCTCTTATTCCGATTTTTATTTTCCTTTATCATCGTCACCATCTCAGCACATATACATTCCACTGGTGGGCTCCTCCACAGTAGAAAGGAAATTTACCTATTATACCATGCAGGTCAGACGAGTTGCTATAGAGTTTTATTACGATTTTACCACCGTTTCTTTAATAAATGATTATATACATACTATAACCCTAATTTGTCTTTTACGACAATCGTGAACACAATCTTTATCATCATTTCGGCTCATATACGTCCCACTATTGGGCTTGAATCTCCTCCATAACAGGAGGGAAATTGACTTTCCTATACCATGCTGTTCAGACAGGTTGGTATAGGGTTTTGTTTTCGCCTGATGCCGCCCTAGCAGTGGCTGCGGGTGACCGGACAGGGAATTTAGTCCGGACACCCGCGGAGAGGTTAGCCTCGCGATGGCGTTCGGCGTCCCAGTAGTGGACGTTGACGGGTGAGGATTACTCCCTAGGGGTATTCCGTCAAGTCGACCACTGAAGTCAAGGAACTCTGCACCGGTGGTCGACCCAACGACGAAGGCGACGTGCTATACGGGTGGGTTACGGGTGCTTACGCCCCGCTCTGTCGCCCCGGATGAAGTCGGGCGAGGAGAGTGCCGACCGTAGCCCACCCCCAAAAAAAATAGGATTTTGTTTCGAGTTTGCCATCTCTTGCATAGATGTCATATGCGTAATATATCCCTTAGTCGTCTTTTATAACACCAACAGGTATGAGAGGGAGTGGTGAATTGTATTCTTACTCCGTCGCAACACAGAACCACGCGAACGCGAACACAATAAGGGGTGTTAAATTGTATTCACATTCAATAGAATGCCACACGTATACAATAATCCATCCAGTCATTCATTAGCCCGTAGATATCCACATCTAAATATAGGCAAACCCATGAGGGTGCTACTTAGAACGGTCATATGCCAATTGCAATCCAACGACTATTGTTTTCATTATCTGCTTTAATCTCTTCATCGAATCTTACGATATTTAAAGGAAAGAGATAGCTGTTCTAATCTAATTTGGTCATCACACGGCAAATATTAAAAATATATATATAAAAAAAAATAACCTAAAATAAATTAAAAACAAAACAATATAAGTAATTCATCAGTTCCATTCTTCCAACATTATTAATAATTAAATACGTTTGACCTTCAACGGCAGCTTGGTTACTCATATATTCCGTATTACCCTTTTATAAACAGGAGCCTTTATTTACACAGGACGAAACATTTATTACATATATAAGTACCTATAGATTGAGTCCGTAGTTGTTCTTGCCGGGGTTTTTAATGTTTGCGTGGGCCCGCATTCCGGGTTATATGATGTTTGTGATGGTACTGAAATTCTTTTTTAGTAATGTTTTTGTTGCCATAATTGTGCCCACTCGATAATACGTGAAAATTTATAAAACATACTTATTCATTTTCGATTCTTTAAATAAATTAATGCAGCAACATCTAAGTGGAGAGATTTAATAGACTATAATACGATTTAAATATTCTTATTATAGGATAGGATCGATTTTTCGCCATCCTGTGACGTCATAGCTGTCAATTTGAATCAGTTGGGTAGGGTCAGCAAAACAAGATATTTTTAAAAATAAATTTTATAGCAATCATGAGCGAATAATTTTAATTAGAATTGTGCTCTGTACTTTCTATATCGATATTCTTAAATATATCAATATCGGAGTTTGATATATTTCGGTATATCATTTTTTTTCCATAACCACTCTTTTTACTTCGTTCCTTGCGGGGTTTCGTGATAGGCCGGCGGTAGTGATAACTTATCATCAATTCCATGCCAGTGTCTTTCCTAAAACACTAAAATTTGCGGGATTCCCGTGATGAGCTTTTTTTAGCCTACGTCACTTAGTATAAATAATGTACAGTAGATTAAGTTTGCGGAGATTTTGTAGAATAAATAATATTGACCCTCGATATTTCCTTTTTAGTATAGAACTATCGATATATCGTCCAAAAAAGTATATGTATCATATCTTATTTTCATCATATCATATTTTTAAATACTAATATCGATATTTTGTTGACATCCCTAATTCATTTAGATGGTTTTTCATATTCGAGTACTCATACTCAGTACAAAAAAAAAGCATTATTGGTACGCAAATAAGATTTCATTGCAAGCCGTACTTTTCAAGTGACATTTTACAGATAGAGGTCATTGACGATCCTATTCTTATTTGAATCGGATTATACCATGAAGAGGTATCCGATTAATACAAACCGAGCTTTAACTATTCTAAGTTAAAGGAACTTGTAAAACTCATTGCGATTGCCAATCCGTACACCAACGTTGTGAAAGCCTATGTCCAACAGTGAATGTCGATAGACTAGTGAATAAATAAATAGAGTAACTTCATTCATTCATTCATTTTAGCTCATGTCTCTCAATGTTCGGCTCGAGGAGTTGGGCTTGTGGAGGAGGCTCCACAATGGGAAAGAAATTGACCTACTACTATAAACGCGGTCAGACGTGTTGGTATTTTTTTTTTATGGGTGGGTTATGGTAAGCGCACGCGCGGTCCAGTCCGTCCGGGGCGATAAATGGACGGCGCGCGGGTCCATAACCCACCCGTACCCACGTCACCTCGTTGTTGGACCGTTCACCGGAGCAGATGTGACTTGTCGTCAGTGGTCGGCCTGACGGAATACCCTTTCGGGTAACCTCACCTCTCGACGTCCTGGGACGTCGGTCGCCGTCGCGCGGTCAGCCTCTCTGCAGGTAACGGACAATTCCCCGGTCCGATCACCCGCGGCCTCGGCTAGGGCGGCATTAGGCGCAGACGTGTTGATATAGGATTTTATTTCGAGTTTTCCTTCTCTCTCTCTCTCTCTCTCTCTCTCTTATATACATATTTCAGGTGCGCCCAAATATCAGCTAGTCCCACTTGACTCCCTGCAAAGGTGTGCTGTTCGAATCGTCGGGATCCCAATCTTACGAACGGATTAGAGCCGCTGGAGCGGCGGAGAGACTTTCGGCTACTCTATGTACTCTACCGACTCTTTCACGGGGAGTGCTCCGAGGAACTCTTTGACTTGGTACCGCCGTCACCATTCTTCCAACGTACCACTCGACATCGCAGCAGGGCTGATCCATTTCACCTGGAAACGTTATGGGCTTCAACTGTACGTTTCCAGCGATCATTTCTCCCACGTACGTGCAAGCCCTGGAATGAACTACCTGCTGCTGTGTTTCCCGAGCGCTATGACATGTCCTTCTTTAAACGAGGTTTAAGAAGAGTATTTCCTTCACGGTAGGCAGCGGCCTTGCTGTGCCCCTGGTATTGCAAAGGTCCATGTGCAGCAGTTTCACTTACCATCAGGTGTGCTGCTTGCTCGTTTGCCACCTTTGGCAATAAAAAGAAAAAAAAATGCATCCATATCACATGCATTAATGTTATATCCCTTTATATATGTTATATGTCCCTTATATCCCTTATATATCCCGTTTTATATCTCTTATTCGTCTTTAGCAAACACCTACAAGCAAGAGAGTTGGTGAATTGTGAAAGTGTATTGTAAAAAGTGAATTGTATTCCTACTCCGTCACCACACGTAGAATGATGAAATTACTCAGAAATTAATCATTAATAAAAACTTGTTTCATCATCACTGCCCATTTGGAATAGCCCTCCACTACGGGAGGGAAAATTGACCTACTATTCCATGCTGGTCAAACGGGTTGGCATAGGGTTTTGTTTCAAGTTTTTCTTCTCTTGCATAAATGTTATATGCATGTTATATCCGTTATACACCTTTTACGATACCTATAGGCAACAGAGGGTTTGGTGAATCGTATTCTAACTCCGTCACCACACGGGAAAAACTTGTTTACGAGTGAAAAATTTATACCACAGCAGGGACTCGAACTCACCCTTCCATCCATCCCCCAGCCTACAGACGTCCACTGCTGGACATAGGCCTCCCCACGAGAATGCCACTCAGAACGGTCCTGCGCCGCACCTAGTGGGGGGTCGTCCTACGCTGCGCCGTCCGACTCACGGTCGCCACTCAAGAACCTTTCTTCCCCAATGGTTGTCGGTTCGACGAGCGATGTGGCCTGGCCATTGCCATTTTAACGTGCTCAACGACTCGAACCCACGCCGCTCCAATCCTCTTATGCATTGGACCAATGTGGATTGTCGTATGACAATCAAATTGCCACTTGTAACTGTCGTCTTTATGAAAAACATGCGTCATCTCCCAGAAAACTTTCATGCTTAAATCATAAATATCACAATGATTCTCTTAAATATGAAAATACTTTTATAACTTATTATCGGCAAAATTAATATTAAAATTTACAATTCTTTATGAAACTTTTATTTTTTAATATTATTATTTTCTTTACTTTCAAGTGTTGGTATTCTTCATTTTACAGCATGCTCCATTAAGTGTTCTTGTGACTATTTTATAACAATCATTTAAAGATTTTCTAAAGAATTGGGTGTACTTGAACCTGTTAAATCATTGAACTGAAAAAAAAATTGATGAGAGATAAACAATAAAAAAATAAAATATGTATATATTAAACTAGGCAGGGTGTGTTGTAAAGATACGATAGAAATTAAACTTTTGTTTTACGGGCGTATATTTTTTTTACTCCACAATGACTTTTAAATAGCAGAGGTGGTTTTTATCATTAATTTCATAAAATTACTGAAGCGAGAAAAACATATCTTATTTATCAAAATCTATCTTATTTAAAAACATATATCTCATCTACAAATGTAATAGTTCAAAAAAACTAAAAAAATACGCTTCAATCGCTAATCCTGATTATCGTAGTAAGTATAACGGGTCAAACTGTTTAAAATATTGAATTATCATCGGTCCTTTATAAGTATGCCAAATTTCGAGTTAGTCCGACGTTTTGAAGAGGGTCAAAATCATGTTCAAAGATTCCGTTACTTACTAACATAGATACGTCTGGAGCTAATAAAAAGCGTATTAATATCGAAATATCCACTGAAAACCATTAAATAAGTATATCATCTGATATTTGAGAAAAATGGTATGAATTTTTACACTTTTCTTCAATTTGCAGATTTTGTCTCTCTACGGTTTTTTTTTTTATTATATACAATTATGGAAATTTTACTTCATGTAAATTTAGAAATAAAAACCATCCTCTGCCAGCCCTTCTACTTCCTATTTACTAGTCACTACTCTTCTGCATAAAGGAAGAAAAATTGACCCAGACAAAGGAATTCGAAGCAAGGGAATTAATGTGAGGTTTGTTTCAGATTTTGTTTCTCTTGAAAAGATGTTATCTATTTAAATTCTTATTTTTCTACGACATCATAGTGAACCGTATTCTAAGTTCATTACCATATGGAAAAAGTTATTTCATCACAAGCAATAATATATTTTATCGAACAAAATAGGAAGTAATAATTAATGATAACTTGACAGTACAACATAAACATAATGCACTAATAGCAAAGTTCAAGACGATAAGCAATCTAACGTTTATTTTATTTATCACATGTTGGGAAAGAGGGCAAATGTTTTGCTTTATTTTTCTTCCAATGAGTCATATTTACAAAGGTGTTCTAAAACTTAAAAACATTTTTATATTCATCATCATCTCAGTTTGTTTACATCCCACAGCTGAGTTTGAGCGTCCTCCACATTCGAAGGGGAATTAACCTACTGTACAATATTGGTCCGACGGATTATTATAGAGCTTTATTTCCAGTTTTTTTTCTCTTACAGTGTGTTGTTATGTATTTGTGTCCCTTAGTCGTCTTTTACGTTTACCCATGGGTAAGAAATGGGGAGTAGAGATGCAAATATCGAAACCAAAAACATCGATGTTTGAGAACAAATATGATGTACAAAAAACATCGATGTATCTATATCGAAACATCGATGTTTAGGAGGAATTCAGTGACATACACACGTACACAAGAAATTTATATATAAAGATATTTCAAAGCAGCATTTAACATAGTCTGTTTAACATAAGCTCACATATAGGCCCCGTTAAGCTCTTCCGTATCTGTGGTGCCGTACTGCTGCGCTATCGTAGCTGTACACCTTTTTACTTATTGGCTGACTAGTCATTTTGTTTTTCCTGTCTCCCGCTTTGCCTAGGAGGGAAGTGGAATCTCTCTTTCCAACTCCTCCTCTATAATCTTTTCTGATTAAATTTGTTGCGGGTCCCAAGACAATTAAAATCATATCCCGGGACTGCCTGAGGGTCAAACCTCGGTGTCATTTATAGAGACCATTGTGGATCCTGGCTTACAGGAGTTACAATGGTGGGAATGTGTGTTGGGATTAGTCCCAAAAAAAAAGTCTGTTTAATATAATGTGTAGACTCAAATTAATAGTATCACACTTTAAATCATCATCATCTTGTTCTTATCCCTATTACTTGGGGTCGACGCAATATGTCATCTTCTACCATACGGTCCTATCAGATGTCATCTCTGCAGTAACTCCCAGGCTATCCATGTCTCTCAATATCTCAACATTCGCATGTCAGCTATATGCACTTTAAATATGTAAAGAAAAATAAAATTAAGTAATAACATTAATTACTTTTCTCCTACGCACATTCAGACTATGGTAGAACTCAAAACTCCCTGCTGCTGGGTTTCCCGAGAGCTGAGAGGTTTACCCGTGATATTTATTACATCGTTTCTTTAGACTTTATATAGTTTCTGTAAATCTTACCGCTTTAGAAAACCTATTCAGCTGGTCACCAATAACAAGGAATAAAGGCTGCAGTTGCTTCTCAATGTTGACGTCTTTAACAGCCTTTGCCAAGTTCTGGTCGATGCATTTTTTCAATGATGTCGCAGTTTCTGCCAATGTGTTTATTGGATTCGGTGGTGGTGATTCGACATCCCTCTTAACGAAAGCTTTGCTCTGTGGAATTTGGTATTCTTATGATTATATATTTTATATATTTTCCTACCAGTTGCCGTAGTTTCACCCGCGTAGTGGTTGTTATCGCTGTATTCGCCGCCACCCGCGTACCATGTAACTCGTGCCATGTAGCTTGCTACATGGTAGGGCGGTGTGAGGTTTTATTTTCGTTACGGCATTTCTTGATTCGGTCCCCGCGCCAAGCCCGCGATAAAAGCTATGCAATAGCTTAAAACTCATCGCAATCCCGCAAGGAAAGTATGTGGTAGTTTATAGATCTTTAAAAAAACATCGACGTTTCGATACATCGATGTTTTTAGGGCGATGTTTCTTGTACATTGATGTGTCGATACATGACGATGTTCGATGTTCTTGGGTTCAATATTTTCATCCTTATATATGTCCCACTACTAGACTCGTGCCTCTGCCACAATGGGAGAGAGATCAATCTGCTATACCACGCTGGTCGAGCGTGTTGATATAGAGTATTATTTCGATTTTTCTTCACTTTCATCGATGTTATCTACATATTATAATCCCTTTACCATCTTTCACGATACCTACGTGCAAAAAATGGAGTGGAGAATAGTATTTTTACTCCGTCATCACACGGAAAGTATTATTGCAAAAAAAATACACACATACAAGTACGTAGACGCTTCTGTAGAAATTATCGACATCTCAGCCTATATCATCATCGCAGGCCACATCCGTCCCACTGTTGGGCTCGGGCCTCCTCCATAATGGGGGGGAATTTGGTCTACTATACCATCCTGGTCAGATATGTTGTTATAGGGTTTCATTTCGAGTTTTCCTTCTTTTGCGCAGATGTTATGTGCCTATTATATTCCTTAGTCGTCTTTTAAGACCTCCACCGGTTAGAAAGGAAGTGGGGAATTGCACTGCGCCAACACAATAACAAACAAAATAAAAACTCAATAAAATGCATCGCTCATGTAAAATCTGATAAGTGTTAATTATTTGTGTATCGTATACGTGTATCGTTAAATGGAATTTGTCTCCGTTGACTGTTCAAATTAGCATACACAAACTAATATTATTATCTATACCAATAAACAAAATTGGAGTGTTTGTTTGTAATGTCAAAATAATAGGCTTTTTTCATGCTCACACGGTTATTTGCACGACACCTATGCCTAAAATACGGATTAAAAAATTTTTGTCTGTCTGTCTGTTTGTTCCGGGTAATCTTCAAAACGGCTCGACCGATTTCAAAAATTCTTTCACCAATGGAAAGCTATAATATCAGGGAGTAAACTAGGCTATATTTTATCCCGGTATTCCCACGGGAACGAGAACTACGCGGGTTAAACGACTAAAACCGAAGCGAAGCGAGGGCGGGTTGCTAGTTACACTATAAATTTTAAGGCGTGTAACGAAAAACCATACGTATTCGTTTTATTTCTTCTTGTTATATCATCTATACTAATAAATAAATTTGGAGTGTCTGTTTGTAATGTCAAAATCCTCCTGTTTTCTTTTCTAATTAAATTTGTTGCGGGTCCCAAGACAATTAAAAGCGATTCCCGGGACTTCCTGAGGGTCAAACCTCAGTGTCTTATACGGAGACCATTGTGGATCCTGGCTTACAGGAGTTACAGTGGTGGGAATGTGTGGTGGGATTAGTCCCAATAAAAATAAAAAAAAATGTCAAAATAATAGGCTTTTTTCATGCTCACACGGTTATTTGCACTATACACATGCCCAAAAATCTCTGTTTGTTCCGGGTAATCTTCAAAATGGCTAGACCGATTTAAAAAATTCTTTCACCAATGGAAAGCTATAATATCAGGGAGTAACATAGGCTATATTTTATCCCGGTATTCCCACGGGAACGGGAACTACGCGCGTAAGGCGTCTGAAATCGAAGCGAAGCGAGGGCGGGTTGTTAGTTAACAATCCTTACTAATATTATAAATGCGAAAGTAAGTTTGTTTGTTTATTAAGGTATTACGCTTAAACCCCCGAACCGATTTCAAAAATTCTTTTCTTTATTCTTTTCTTATTCTTTTCTTTCTATTCTCCATCGGAAAGCTATAATGTCTGGGAGTAACATAGGCTATATTTTATTCCGGTATTCCCACGGGAACGAGAACTACTCGGGTATGGCGACTGAAACCGAAGCGAAGCAAGTGGGTTGCTAGTTAACAATAAATTATAAAGAAGGAAGGAATACACACCGTCATCTATAATAATTTCCCCTTGAACATGGTATATAAAACCAATTTTTAATAACCTACATAATATTGCATATATAAGAAGCAATAATTATTGCTAAAAGTTCTATACTAATATTATTAGGGGGAAAGATTTGTTTGTTTGTTTGTATTGAATAGGCTCCGAAACTAGTGGACCGATTTCAAAAATTCTTTCACCAATGGAAAGCTATAATATCAGGGCATAGGCTATATTTCATACAGGTATTCCGACGGGATTGGGAACTACGCGGATAAGGCGACTGAAACCGAAACAAAGTGAGGGCAGGTTGCTGGTCTCAAATAAAAAAAAAGTACAACCAATGCAAATATATATAACTAGCTGACCCAAAGAACGTTGTTCTGGTCCGGTCACCCGCAGCAACGCCATTTTATTTGCATAAAGTAGATAGTACTAGTATAGAAAGAGTGAGATTAAAAATAAAAAGTGACTTGTGTGATTACGATGCCGTCTTCTTATGCAATGTTAGAATCCCCTAATATGCATTTGATCTATGGAGAGTACAGAAGCAATGATCACACTGCAAGTAGATTATATCGTGATCGATATCCGAATACTGAATGCTATCCAGACCATCGAGTGTTCATTCATGTTCCTCGAGCATATTCGGAGGGACATTTACCTAGTGCCCAATAAAATACAATAGGCGTCACTCTCTGTCTCTCTTTCACAGGGGCAATAAGATTTTTTATATGAGGTGTAATAAAATAGAACAAAAAAATATACCCATCTCATTTTTCATGAACTTCGTTGTCTGTCACAAAAACATTTTTTTTTTCTAAAAGTTACGATAACCTCTAGAAGGTATTATACCATTTAGGAATAATGAATAATGTGACCAACTTTTGAAATTACTTGCCACTATGGTTACGGTTATATTTTTTTACAGGATGGTGTGTTAAAGTCAAATGATTAAAGTTTTCTTCGAAAAAATTAAGGAACAGCCATAACAAATGTATATTTTTTTATGTCATTGTAACATGACTAGTTTTAATTGCACTTGTGGTCGATAGTGCAGTTATCTGAGCTTCCAACAAGAAATATCCGATGATTTTTTATTTTTTCATTTTTTTTTTTTTTTTTATATAAAGATTGGCATTGGTTGATTTTTTTTTAGTTGAAAGTCTGCGCTAAGAAAATAATCCATGTATTGCGGGGGAATTTACAAATATATAATTTAATGGACACAAATTAGATCCAGACTCAGAACAAAAATTTCTGGATTGCACTAAGAATTGTGCTACATGGGAATCAAACCCACGATACTACCCTGCCGACCACAACATATGGTAGGTCGGTATGTTAACCACTGCGTCATCTGTGCAGTCATAATATAACATAACTACGCAATTGAGGAACGGGTAAATTTATGAAAATAAATTCCGTAATTCCGTTTTAAAATCTCTGTTAAGCAAAATATATGGATAGACTTTTTTTACCATATGAATTATCAAAGCAATTTCTATTTGATATTTTTTCTTTTAGTTATTAATTTATATTCAGTTCGTTTAAAGTATAAATCATATAGCTGCATTATCCAAGTTCATTATAATTTTCGTTACATAAAAATATAACATACTAATAAATTGATCGTGGCAAGATGATGGAGCTGCTGTTGTTGGTGACTGTCGTTTATAGAACATATTTTATGCCAACAAAAACAACTTATAAAAAAACCAGGCCTCGCAACTGAATTCTTCTACCATAAAAAGTTGTGAGACCCATGTAATACTAAATCGGTTAATTTATTCAGTTCCTACTTAAGGGACCTTCTGTCTTAAGTTATTACCTAATTAGCTAATTACAATTTAGCCTAACAATTTCTTATAGTGACCAATACCATATCAATATTAAAGATCTTTTATGTTTTAAATAAACAGATTGACTTCGCCATTGGATGGCTAACTTTCTGGCAGTCTAGTTAAAGTTCGAAGTTGGTACGTACTCTGGTTACATCGTATATATAGTTATACCAGTAGTTTTATGACCGACCACCTGCCTGATATCAACCCTATACAAGAGACGGAAAACACAAAAGACATCCTATGCCAACACGTCTGACCAAAACGCGGTACAGTAAGTCATTTTCCCTCCCGCAATGGAGTAGGCTCGAGACCGACAGTGGGATGGGTATGGGCTGAGATGCTGATGATAACGATAACGACGATGATAGTGATAATAATGAATAGATTTTCACTATTATAATTACATTAAAAAAAGCGAACCGTCACTTGAGACGCCTGGCAGATGTGAAACATCGAAATTATTTTGTATAAGTATCCTTACTAATAATGTTTGTTTGTTTATTTGTTTGTTTGTTACGCTTTCACGCCTAAACCACCGAACTGATTTTAAAAATTCTTTCACCAATGGAAAACTATAAGCTCAGAGAGTAACATAGGCTATATTTTATCCCGGTATTCCCACGGGAATGGGAACTACGGGGATAAGGGACTGAAACCGAAGCGAAGCAAGGGCGGGTTGCTAGTATATCCATAAAAGAACAGATTACGACAGGAACTAATATGGCATAAAGAATTAATAAAATATTACATTTTTTTTTTGCAGAAAATGATTTTATTGAAAAAAATAATATCTATTTTCATTAGCATACACTATAGGTATGTGTTTAGGTTAATAATTTATTTTGAGCTCAATAGATGACGTTTTACAAAATTCTAAAACAGGTTATGGTTTCGTTATACAAATGTACATATCCAAGCGTGGCGTTAACGCCACGCCAATGATCAGGTTCACTCGCCTATAAATGTTTCACATCAAAACTTTGAATGTTCTAATTAACTTTACCTATGCCTACTAAACAAAAGATTTTTTCAAAAAATTTCATCCAAAAATGTTTTACCAGTCTCATTATAAAATTATTTAGTTCTATAAGGAGTTAAGTAAAACATATTATTATTCAAACTTGTAGCTAGCAATACTCTCAAGTTGAGTAATTGAGATCGAATTTATATTGCATATTTTGTTAACAGTACTGCCGCAAATTTTAATTTACTTACTTCAACAAGCAGGAGTATACTTGACAACACAATAACGTATTTTAATAACATTTTTATGAGAAACACAACCTATGGATAGATACAATTTCTCACTGGTCTACTACTAATAGCACTTGCTTATATACACTTGTTGACAAAAGTACAATCCTGAACAATTTAAAATTAAAACAACAGATTTATCAATATTTTCTTTGCTAAGTCTGAAACTATCTACATATATTATGTAATGGGCTAAATACTGTCCTTCCTTGCTAAGTATCGTAATCTTGATCTTCACAGAAGTCAAGTTTTGATGCGATCCATAAACCATTGTTTTAGTTTGGATTTTTAAGTTTTTCTTAATTGTTTGTTTGTGAAATCTTACGTAATACAATGATTTATTCTTTAGAGCGCAGTGTTATATTAAAAAGAATCAAGCCATTAACTACAATATTTTTTTTATTTTTTTATAGTCTCGCCACTTTTTTTTTTTGGGGTGGGCTGCGGTCGGCGCGCCTCCGCACCACTCCGTCCGGGGCGACAGAGGGGCTTAAGCACCAACTCCCGCAACCCACCCGAACACCACGTCGCCTTCGTCGTTGGGCCGACCACTGGAGCAGGGTTACTTGTCATCAGTGGCCGGCCCGACGGAATACCCCCTACCCGGGGTATCCTCCCATCGACCGACGTCCCCCCCTCGGGGTGGACGTCGGTCTTTCCTCACGCGGTCGGCCTCTCGGCGGGTGACGGACTAATCCCCGGTCACGTCACCCGCGGCCTCGGCTAGGGCGGCATTGCACGCAGGTACTCCCGCCTGCGCCGCCCCAGTCGCCGGCGGCGGATCGCATCATCGAGGCTGTGCTCCTCGCGCTCGCGACCCGCCGCCTCCTTCTGCGAGATAACTGCCTCGCAGAAGGCTGCGACCGCGTCCCAATAGTTTCACCACTACAGATTTTTGGAGAATAATAAAATTAAAATAGAGATTTTGCTATTATCAGTATTAATTAATGTCGGTTATTTGTATACGAGGCCTCCACTAACGGTTGCAAGTTAATATCATAGATTTACCCTATGGGAGTTGATCTTCAAATTTGTAATAAAATCTTCGCAGATAAATTAGATTTAAATATTACAGGCCGACCTATACATGTTTACAAAAAAAAACCTATCAAATATGCCGTACTTGAACTATATTTAATAGTTAAATCCGGCGAGAAAACATTAAATAAGTAATATTACGACTCAAAACAAGAACTTTAGCAAGGAAAAATTATTCCAACTTCTTGTATTTCTTTATCGTCGTAATTTAAACATTTAAGCATAACAATATATTATATTAAATAGATTCCCAATGCAAAATGTTCAAAATCACAAAATGGTTTCAAGGAAAAAATTTTATTAAAGTTTTATACCATACATTTATGCATCAGCTTATAAACACTCCCTATTGGATAAAGGCCTTCTAAAGGATAATACCGTGAAAGCTTATTGGAGTAGTTTGCAGATTATATTAAACCTAATTTGCCCAGAAATGTACTACTGCTTATTGTCCTGGTAATCCCTCAACTGAGCTTTACGAATTCCACGCAAGTAACTGTACTTACTTGCAATGAAACATAACATTCAACCTGTTAACTCACAAAGAGAAGCCTTCTTAAAGAATACCAAAGTAAAGCGTTAAAAATACCTAATTATATGTGAAAGTACGTCAAATAACATTTTTTTGATATAAGTGCAGGTTGAGGATATATGAGGTACTACGCCTTTATATTGCCATGGATTTTAGTCAACATGACGATGGAAATATAAAGATAACTAATGGGAATCCGTTTTAACAGTACTTGGTCATTTTTAGCTGCGGGCTTATTGCTAGCCATCTTATAAGCCTTGCTAGCAAATATTATAATGATGTAAAATTACTATCAGTAAAAAACATTTGATTTTCATTTTTTTTTTTTACTAAAAAATACAACTTTTGTCATAGACGATACCACTAAATGAAGTTGTAGATTTATTAAATTATTTCCTGAACCATCGCACCTCGCGAATAGCACATTTGAACAAACAATGACAATGCTATTTACGCTTTACTGACTTCAATTGAGAATATCTCGTAATGTATGTATCTATTTATTTATATCATTCATCGTCATCATCATCGTCACAGCTCATATAATTTCCACTGCTGGGCTCTAGCTTCCTCCGTACAGGAGGATGATAAACCTACAACACCGCGCTGGTCGGAGGGGTAGGTACAGATTTATTTCAAATTTTCACAACCACCATCAAGAGGTGAATTGTATTCTTACTATGTCGCCATGAAGGAAATTATATACGGTTATAGTATTTATACTCTGAGTAAAGATTAATAGATTAAAGTTAACCTCCAAGTCATAATCTTGAAACAAAACGCTTTATCTGGTATCGTATCAGATTTAATAAATCGCAATAATTATTAAGGTTTAAATGCCCTCTATATTGTGTATAGTTTTCCGTGTGGTGACGGAGTAAGAATACAAGTCACCACTCCCTATCTTGCCCGTAGATATCGTAAAAGACGACTTTTTATTTAAGTAGTATATTATCCGCGTGTCCATTAGGACATTAGGTCCATTAGGCGTATTAACGCCAATTTCTGCGAGTCCCTACAACTCGAGACATAATTTTATTCATTTTTTAATTATTAATATGATTCATCATCTCGTTTAGTACCCCAGCCTGCCCTCAGCCTAGTCAGTTTACGAAGTCCACCAAGTGCCCAGTCATCCTCATCATTTCAGCCTCACCCCGTCCACTGGTGAACGTAGGCCTCCCTCATGTTACGCCACAGAGCGCAGTCCTGTGGCGCCTACATCCAACGATGCCCAGCATCTTTCACCAGGTCGTCGGTGTACCTAGTCGGGGGGTGTCCTACACTGTGTCGTCTACTATATGTGGTCGCCACTCGAGAACCTTTCTTACCCAGCGGTTGTCGGTTCGTCGAGCGATGTGGCCTGCCCAGTCCACGAGTACTCATTTTTTTAATTTAAGTGTTCTATCACGTGCTCTGTATAAATTGTCTATCATATCATCTTCTTAATATATATAAATTACGTGTGACCTTGTTTGTCCGCGATGGACTCCTAAGCTACTTAACCGATTTTAATCTTTGCACACCGTGTGCAGTTTGATCCAACTTGAAAGATAGGATAGCTTAAATCTTAATTTATAGTCGCAATATTATTTTATTGCAAATTATTTGTCCATTATTTGACATTCACAATTATCTGTTAACTCCAAACGATTTTAACAGATGGCGATATCTGTTAACTGGATTGAGTAAGTAATTAACAGATGGCGCTGCTATGTCAAACCTACAAACGTATGACACGTTTTATAAGCTACAATTCAATAGCATAAATAGTTTACTAAAATGTAATATAACAAAAACCTTAGTCACAGCAACGCGTGACCGGGTCTGCTAGTATAATGTACGAGTACGAGTCGTATGTGTTACAAAATGATTAAAATTAAGCGAAAGGCATTGTTACTTCAAAAAATATCAAATAAAATACGATCAATTGAAAATCTTAGTCCTTTTTGGTACTAATGAGTCCATTCATTTCTATCACTGTAACTTCTGTAAGCTAGTCTTCACAATTGTCTCCTTATAGGACACCGACGTTTGACCGTCAGAAAGTAGCGGGCAACGCTTTTAGTTGCCTTTAGACCCGAAACAAATTTAATTAGAAAAGAACAATAGGAGGAGTTAGAAAGCTTCCACTTTCCTCTTATGCAAAGCGGGCAACATGAAGCAAACTTGGCGAATAATCCAGTAGATTAGAGTATGTACAATTACTTGAAGCGTAGCAATACAGCACAGTGCTTTTAAAAGAGCTTTAGGATTGATTGCAATAGCAGAGAAAGCAAAAACGCCTAAACACACGGTTTTTTTTTTCGAGTTGCTAGTTTTTGCGAGTCCGTATAGTAGGTATATTCTTCCAGAAGTGACTTGCAGGCTGTATTATATAAAGTCCGGCTCGTGTTGAGTTGTTTGTTGAAAATTGCAGTTAAACTTCGAGCATTGACAAAATGGTGAAGCTACTAGTTTAAAATAGAATAATTTGCTAAATTCCCACGGCCAATGAGGAATTGAGCTACATAGTGAAAGAAAGAAAGAAAACATATGTCTAAATATAAAAAAAATGTAAAAGGAATTCTTCTTGAAATCGATCGCAGCGTCACCTACCGGGTCCAATTGTAAATCTAAACCATTCTTGAATCCTCTTGAACACATACAAAAAAATTATCAACATCGATCCAGCCGTTTAGGAGGAGTTCAGTGACATACACACGTACACAAAAAATATACATATATATATACTAGCTGACCCAACAGACGTCGTTCTGTTCAAATAAAATAAAAGGAAATCTCATTGAAATCGACAGCAGTAACAGGGACTGACCGACTGCAGCGCCATCTGCTGAGCTGATTTGTGAATCTAAATCATCCAGGCCCCTACTTGAATGCATTCACAAAAATTCATACAAATCCATCCAGCCGTTTAGTTGCAGTATAGATAAAAAACCTAGATACCTAGTCTTTAAGATTTCTTAAATTTTCTGATTTTCTGCGCAACTTTCCAATTTTTTTTTCCGTAAAAGCCTTTCTTAAAGTCGTAGAAAAAATAAAAACAAAGATGGACGAAATCGGTAAAGTCGTTCTCAAGTTATGTTATTGTCCTGCCCGAACAGCGCCACCTACCGGGTCCAATTGTGAATGTAAACCATCCTCGAATCCCCTTGAAAACACAAAAAAAATTTCGTCAACATCGGTACAGCCGTTTAGGAGGAGTTCACGTTCACGTGACATACACGTACGCTAGAAATTTATATATAAGATAAAAATAATGCATATTGTATTATTTATCCTTACTAATATTATAAATGCGAAACTTGTTTGTTTATTTCTTTGTATGTTACGCTTTCACGTTTAAACTAACAAACTGATTTCA
This sequence comes from Lymantria dispar, assembly GCA_032191425.1. Classification (NCBI taxonomy): domain Eukaryota; kingdom Metazoa; phylum Arthropoda; class Insecta; order Lepidoptera; family Erebidae; genus Lymantria; species Lymantria dispar. Next base: position 12,468,317 of record CM063449.1, on the reverse strand, counting down.
AAAATTCTGTCACCAATGGAAAGCTATAATATCAGTGAGTAACATAAGCTATATTTTATCCCAGCAGTCTTACAGGAACGGGCACTACGCGGGTAAGACGACCGAAACCGAAGCGAAGCAAGTAGACTAAGAACCTGTGAAGCCCATAAAAAAAACAGTTTTTTCAGAATGTTTTGGTTCTGAGGGAAAATATTTCATCATTAGTCTTGTGAATGATTTGTAACATTCCCTGTGATAGCCACTCTCTGCATATCCACGTGGAAAAATGATATCATTATATTTAAGATCATGTTTTTTTTCGCAATTTTAAAATTAAATTACATTTTTCAATGTCTCGTCAGAAAATATTATTATTTTTCCACTACTTTTTTGCAAATAACACAATTTAATTAAACTATACACCTATAGGTACAGTGTCACAAAATCGCGCACGTTAGGTTAGCCTACACAGTGACGTAGGGCGCACGGTGACTGACCTCTAGCCCATATGATATTAAGTTTTGTATATATTGCGCTTTTTCTCATCTGAGTAAAGTGACGTATTTTTCATGAAATTACCGTTACATTGAAGTGTCCTAATACGATGGAGTGTGAAAAAAAATAAAAACCTTCGTAACAAAAAAAAAATTGTCCAAATCGATTTTTTTTAGGCTTTTGCGTTAGAAGGCGGATTGCTAATTTATAATATTTCATTTAACATCATTAAAAACAACATCATCATTTATGAAGTAAAATTTATTACATATATTATAATAAAGGAAACATAATAAATGATACATTTATAAATTACGCAGGATTTTTTTCTTTATTCTGGATGTTGTCAACTGCCTGAAATACATAATAAAAAAATATAATTGGAGTAATGCTTTATTTAAAATACAATATACTTATGTAATGTACGGTATAATTTAAAAATCTATAGTGAATTAGCTACCTACTACTTTAGCCGTTCTAATTTCATAATAATGAAGAAACTCTGATGTCCCGGTAAAAAGCTACATGCATAAAAAGGCAGCCAAGTTTAATATTATAATAATTATGATTTGGTTGTCGACTTCACCGACGATTTGCTTGAGATAGAAATGGGTGCCAAATCCTCAAGACTATCCTGATTTTTTTATTTTAAAATATATAATATTCTAGGGTAAGTTTGAAACACAATAACTTATTTTTCTTCTACTTGAAAAGTGTCTGCTATTCATAGATACCACTTTTTAAATTGTAATTGTGAAATTATTTGCTTAAAGCAAATAACTTATGATTTATTGAAATAAATTAACTTATGATTATTTGAAACTCAACGTTTGCCTTGCCTATTTTTCAGATACTAGTTGCTTTATATTTGGCTAATTAACTTATATTCTTTATGTTACATGCAAGCTATAATTTTTATAATGTACGTACATTATTATTTTCTTATCCTCTATAATTTTTCTGCTGTTCAATAGATCATAAATTATTTGTTTTGTATTCTTAATTTGATAGATACAATTTAAAAAGTTATATTTATAAATAGCAAACACTTTTATATAATATTATTTCTTTTCTTTATTTTCTTCTAAAAGAAATATCTACAGAACTTGGCACAGATTTTTATCTATTTTTTTTTGTCAGTAAAGTCGACAACCACGCCATAATTATCATAATATCGAATTTGGTCTTTTTACATTTATGTTTTTAACGAGATATTATTACTTTTGTAAGTAAATTTATTACGTTTATTAGTGTTTATGATAAAATAATACTTTAGATCATACATGTGACTGCAGGGTGAGCTACTATGATATCAAGTTACAGAAAATTTCCAATACTTTTTAAATGATACAGAAACGATTTATCAATCAGACAAATAAAGAATTGGAATGAACCAATGTTCGTCAGTGATTCTTACGCTCGGCCACCGTCAATAAAATTATTTTCAAAACTTTTTGCAATACATACGATGAAAAAGGTGTACATTTTGCGTCAACTTCTAGTAGAGCAGAATGATCTTTGAGATTGCCAAAAAAAAATATATAATACTTACAGCATTGGCAGCATCGACAAATTTGTTAAAATTTTGCTTAACATTATCAGCATTAAAAACATCCTTTACTTTATCATTAAAACTATCAAAGAATCCTCCCAATTCCTTCTGGATGTCATCTAGAGATGGAGAATTGTTGGTTTCGGCGAAAGCATCGCGTTTCACGAATGCGTGGACCTATAATATAAAATTAAATTAATATTTTATCATAATAAATTTGAGTGATATAAGTATATTTCCATATTATAAGAGAAGACTCATAGACAACTGGCTAGAGAGCCAAGGAAGAAGAATATTTCTTTGTACCATTATCATAAGCATTGATTATCAGTCCCCATGTTTTAAGTTTAAATCCTAAATCGGATAATGATGATGCTCAAGTTCATATGTTTTGTTTTTTCAAGTATAAAACTTACGCACATATATACGTGTATATGTATCCATCATAGAATTTGAAACCATCTAACCGAAGTGCCCCAAACCGTTTTAAACCACACTAAAAAGTTGTAAACAACTGAGAGAGTGCATTGCCATTGATTTGAGCTTTAATTTTATTTTTTCATTTATACTATACAGAACTAAGTCTGTTAGGCCGGCTAGTCCCATGTATTCATTCATTTGTACAAACTTCCCGCGATGTCTACGCCTACGACTCCAAATAAAAAAATATGTTTGAACTTTTGCTTAATAACAACCCGTCTAATAAAAATAGAAAAATAGAAAACAGACGCACGTGTAGACAGAAACCGTCCAACCGAAGTACCCCAAACCGTTTTAAACCACACCAAAAAGGTTTTAAACCACTAACATTGTGCGTCAGCTAGTTCTATGTTTTCATCCACCTACACAACCTTCTACATGATATCTTCTATTTTTTTTACTTTGACGTGGTGGACCACGTCAAAGTAAAAAAAATATGATTGGAGTTTTGACACTTAATAACCTATCTCATAACTTAAAAATGTCACGTGACACTGTGTTTTTGGAGATTTAATTCGAAAAATGACCAAAATAATGTCAATTAAATTTTGTGAATGTGTAAGGTTGAAAGATAGAAAGAGAGAAATAAAAACTCACAAAAACAGAAGTGGTTTAAAGGCATATATTACTAGAACTATTACGGGTAAATAATGGATAGTACTCACGCTAATTAGGCAGATAGCCAGAATCACAAAGAAGAGTTTGTTCATTTTGAATTGAGAGGACCACACTACCCAACAACAGACTTGATACTAAAGCTTCAACGCACAATATCTCTTATATCTTGATAGCTAGACCTGATATTTATGATGTTGTTTATCTCAATGACCCTACAGCACTAACTACATATATAATTATTACATTAGTTTGTCTTATCCACTAACAATTAAACGCTAAAATTTCAAAAATATATCGATGCCATTATTATTCTACTTCTATTTGAATCATCATCATCACAGCTCATATACGTCCCGCTGTTGAGCTCGAGCCTCTTCACGATAAGAAAAAAATTGACCTACTACCCCACGCTGGTCAGACGTGTTGGTACAGAGCTTTATTTCGCGTTTTCCTTCTCTTGCCTAAGTGTCATATACATGCTATATCCCTTAGTCGTCTTTTACGACATCCACGGCAAGAAAGAGGGTGGTGAATTGTATTCTTATTCCGTCACCACACGGATTATTTATATTTAAACTAGCAACCTGCCCTCACTTCGCTTCGGTTTCAGTCACCTTACCCGCGTAGTTCGCGAGGTGACTAAGTTTTGCCTCGCCAGCTGACCACCTGCCGGGGTCACACTCACCGGGCATATTCTGCGTCGACAAATCGCGGAGCAAGTCGACAGATATGCTCTCATAACCACCAGACCCAAGTACTTCATATAGGCCCAGACGCTGATGTTAACCGAATCGATGTTGGTCGAAGCGCCGGTCGAAGGGCTACCGTCATTCCTGCACCTCTACCTGCCTGACAATCTCCTCGGTGCCGAAACATCCCAGGCGTGCCGCGATCTCTAGCGTCCCACAAGGATTGTGACGAGTGTATCATTAGCGTAACAAATTACGACCAGCGTGAGTAAGAGGCGCCTTCTCACCGCCCAATCATAACCGATGTTCCACAGGACGGACCCCACAACCAACTCCTGTGGGCATGGGCGTCCACATAATACGCTCTACTCATTTAGTGTTGAGGACGCAGCCCTATAATATCTAATGGCTAGTGCCAGAGGGGTACATGATTTAATTTCGAGAAGGAAAATCCTTCTGTTGCAGTGATGTTATCTGCAGATCATATCCCTCATTCGTCTTTTAGTCGTAAACCCACCATAAAGAGAAAGGGTGGTGAATTATACTCTTACTGCGTCATCATAAGGAAAATTATATGTTTATATTATTTGCACTTTGAGTAAAAATAATAAAGTTGACCTCATATCTTCAAACCGAACACTTTTATCTAGTATCATGTCACATTTATTTATCGCTATATAAACTTTAAATTTTCCCTATGTTTTTACTTATTCTCCTTATATTGTGCAGTTAGACAGCTAAAATATATAACTACGTAAACTTTTCGACAAAATAATAATACGATTTTCCCACCCTTTCTTTTCTCGTGGATATTGTAAAACATGATTAATACATCATCATCATTTCGGCTCATATACGTGAGACTTATGACTCGAGTTTCCTGCACAATAGGAGGCAAATTGACCTACTATATCTCACTGATCAGACATGTTGCTATAGTGTTTTAATTTGAGTTATTCTTCTCTTGCAAAGATGTTATAAGCAAATTCAATCTCTGAGTCGCCTTTTACGATACTCAAGGGCTAGTGAAGGGGTGGTAAATTGTATTCTTACTCCGTCACCACACGGAAATATGAACCATACCGAATACGATTAATACAAGAAACTAACACCACTAAAATATAAAAAACAATGAAACTAAGATATCATTAAACTCAGTTGACCTAATGCTTTCTGATGTTCATGCGAGTATTTTTAAACTATTTTTGAAATAAAATATAACTCAAGGATTTTATCACGCTTTTATATATATTTTTTTCTATATTTGATATCTGTTATAAAGTATTCGAAAGTTTTCTTATCAAACTTAGCAAGTTATCTTATCTTTTTCGTCATCATGAATACGTTAAAAATTCGAGTAATTATGGAATATGAGTATCGTCGTGGCAGCAACGCAGCACAAGCGGCACGCAACATCAACGACGTTTACGGAGCTAACACTACAAACCAACGCACCGCCTGTTATTGGTTTGCTCGCTTTCGATCTGGAAATTTCGACCTGAAAAATGAACCTCGCGGTCGTCCGAAGACTTAGGTCGACAATGACGAATTAAAGGCGATTGTGGAAGCCGATGATACACAATCTACGACTGAATTAGCAGCAGCTTTCGACGTTAGCGTCAAAACAATATTGGTCCATTTGCGTCAAATTGGCAAGGTAAGAAAGCTTGACAAATGGGTGCCCCACGAACTCAATGATCGCCAGCGCGAAGTACGTGTCGAGACATGCCTTGCATTGCTCAACATACACAAATGAAGGAATTTTGAAACACATTGTTACTTGTGATGAAAAATGGATTCTGTTTGATAACCGCAAGCGCTCAGCAAGTTGGTTGGATCCTGGTTCAGCACCTAAACAATGCCCTAAACGAAAACTTACCCCTAGAAAAGTAATGGTCACTGTTTGGTGGTCTAGCGCCGGTGTGATTCATCATAGCTTCTTATCAAACGGGGTGAGCATTACTGCAGATGTGTACTGTGAAGAACTGAACACAATGATGGAGAAGCTGGCACATCTCCAACCAGCATTGGTCAATCGCTCGTCTCCGCTGCTCCTGCACGATAATACACGACCTCATACTGCACAGCAGACGGTCTCCAAGTTGCAAGAACTGGGGTTGGAAGCTCTCCGTCATCCGCCATACTCACCAGACCTTGCGCCTACAGACTACTTCTTTTTCCAGATTTTGGATAACTTTTTGGCGGGAAAGAAATTCAATACCCGAGAGGCAGTACAAAATGCCTTTGAAGAATTTGTTGCCTCCCGTCCAGCTGATTTCTTTAAGAAGGGCATCAATAAACTGCCGATGCGTTGGCAAAGATGCATTGATTGCATGGGTGATTACTTCGATTAATACAAATAAAAATACATGAAAAAAATCGTTTAATTTTTTTCATACATAACGGCAATTTCATAGGTAAAGACCTAATATAATAAAACTAAAAAAGGTCAAATAGGTATTTTACAGCTATAATTCATTACTGAATTAATATCACCAAAATTGGTTCATAGAATTGATTGATTCGAAGAATTTTTCACTAAACTTAATTAAATTTTCTGGCAATCGAAGTTGTTCCTAAGAATATCTATACCAATAAATAAAATTGGAGTGTCTGTTTGTAATGTCAAAATAATAGGCTTTTTTCATGCTCACACGGTTATTTGCACGACACCTATGCCTAAGATAGCAATTAAAAAATTTTTAACTGTCTGTCTGTCTGTCTGTTTGTTCCGGGTAATCTTCAAAACGGCTGGACCGATTTCAAAAATTCTTTCGCCAATGCAAAGCTATAATATCAGGGCGTAAACTAGGCTATATTTTATCCCGGTATTCCCACGGGAACGGGCACTACACGGGTAAAACGACTATAACCTACAACCGAAGCGTAGCGAGGGCGGGTTGCTAGTTTATTATAATTATAGAGAAAGATTAAATAATTATATAAGTGATAATTATGAAACGTTTTTCACTGGCTATATATTTTATCTCATCATTAAACGATATTTAGAACTATTCATGTGTTGACGGAGTAAAAATACATTAATTAAGTATAATCTCTTCTGCTTTCCCATGTGTATTATAATCAATTAATTGATGTAAGTAGTATCATCACTGGAACAGAACAATAACTCAAAATATAAACCTATACTAAACCGTCTGGATTGTGTGCTCTAATTTTTCTCTAATTCTAATTTTTCTCAACGAAAGTAGGGTCCTTTTTTTCTTTACCGTCGGTGCACTCCTCGCTCCGCTCCATCCGGGGCGACAGAGGGGCGTAACCCACCCGTGACACGTCGCCTTTGTCGTTGGGCCGACCACCGGAGCAGGGTGACTTGTCGTATCGAAAGCAGGCTCCTGTCCAACAATGAGACATATAGACTAGGATAAAATATATATGTTTTGGACTATATTTTCTAAAAACTTTAATCTAATTAATTAGAATTAAATAAAATCATCGCTAATACACTGTACATGCCCAATTCTGTATCGAATAATCATTTATCAAATGAAGCTACCATTAATTTTAATTATTCTATGGTTCGAAAGATAGGGGACGTAATATTGCAAGGCTAGAATCATTTTAAACAATAAATAATATCGTTTTGGAAATCTGACTAAAACAAAATTGTAATTTACTAGCCTATTGCTATTTGACGGAGGCGGCGTGCCTATTGGCCGGGACTCCCCCGTGGGACCTGGAGGCGGAAATGCTCGCCGACTTGTATCGGCGGGTGTCGGGGGTGCGCCGGGGGGGTGGTGTTGTTTCCTTGAAGGAGCTCACCGCCTGGCGCGTCGACGCCCGCCGGGACGTCATCGCCCGTTGGGCAGACCGGCTGGAGAGGCCTCGATACGGTGTTTGGACCGTGGAGGCCTTCCGGCCGGTGCTGATGCAGTGGTTAGAAAGGCGGCACGGGGTGCTCTCCTTCCGACTCGTGCAGGTCTTGACGGGGCATGGATGCTTCGGCAAGTACCTGTACAGGGTCGCTAGGAGGGAGAGAACTCCGTCCTGCCACCACTGCGATTGCGACGAGGACACGGCGCAGCACACGCTCGAGGTCTGTGCCGCTTGGGCAGAGCCGCGTCGTGAACTCGTCGCAATCATCGGTGCAGACCTGAAGCTGCCGACCATCACTAGGGAGATGCTCGGCAGCATCAGGAATTGGGACGCGGTCGCAGCCTTCTGCGAGGCAGTTATCTCGCAGAAGGAGGCGGCGGGTCGCGAGCGCGAGGAGCACAGCCTCGATGATGCGACCCGCCGTCGGCGACTGGGGCGGCGCAGGCGGGAGTACCTGCGTGCAATGCCGCCCTAGCCGAGGCCGCGGGTGACGTGACCGGGGATTAGTCCGTCACCCGCCGAGAGGCCGACCGCGTGAGGAAAGACCGACGTCCTCCCCGAGGGGGGGACGTCGGTCGATGGGAGGGTACCCCGGGTAGAGGGTATTTCGTCGGGCTGACCACTGATGACAAGTAACCCTGCTCCAGTGGTCGACCCAGCGACGAGGGCGACGTGGTGTTCGGGTGGGTTGCGGGAGTTGCGGGCTTGAGCCCCTCTGTCGCCCCGGACGGAGTGGTGCGTAGGCGCGCCGACCGCAGCCCACACAAAAAAAAAAAAAGCCTATTGCTATTTGTGATATATTTAAATCTTTTAACCAACTTCAAAAAAGGAGATGGTTCTCAATTCGACTGTATTTTTTTATGTTTATTACATCTGAACTTTCGACTTAATAACCCGATTTTGACGATTCCTTTCTATTTGAAAGCCTGTGTACTCCCATGATCCAGTTTTGATAATGGCATTCATGATAAAATGGTTGAAGTCGGTTTTTTTTTTGTTTAGAATTATTATTTACACATTTCCATCCTTAAATTATGCAATAGGTACTTACCATGTTTTAGTCACGTCAAACATTATTTATGAAATACTTATTATTTTATTTATACAAATAGAATATTAACTAGTAAATCTATACCAATAAATAAAATTGGAGTGTCTGTTTGTAATGTCAAAATTATAGATCTTTTTCATGCTCACATGGTTATTTGCACTATACATATGCTAGACCGATTTCAAAAATTCTTTCACCAATGGAAAGCTATAATATCAGGGAGTAAACTAGGCTATATTATATCCCGGTATTCCCACGGGAACGGGCACTACGGGGATAAGGCGACAGAAACCGAAGCGAAGCGAGGGTGGGTTGCTAGTTCATTATAAATACAGTTTTATTCGACACAAAATAAGTCAAAAATGTATGTCACCAAGTTAACTTTAAACAACTGAGTACTTTTATAGATAACCTACTACCACTAACTGCTACCGGTTTTGGAATATATATTCATTAAAATATATAAAAAATTTTGAAACTCATTTCTGTACTAATATCTGGTTGACCGAACTTCGCTCGGAATATTTTTTTGAATTTATTTAGATATATATTAATAAAAAATAAAAAATAAATAATGAAAATTATATAAATAATTACAAAAAGAGAATAATAATAACACCGAGATTCGAACCGACGCTGTTTGAATGCCACATAACCCAAAATTAAAACCGGCCGTCTCCCCAACTGAGCTATCGTAACTCATGACATTGACAACGAAATTTGAATTCATATTCTTTTAAAATTTAATGTCATTATATTGTTTTACTAAAAACACGGACAAAACAATATTTTCTATAAATAAAACCTAGCTAGATCGATTTTTTGGACCCGAAATCTCTAGTATGCCAAGTTTCAATAAATTGTTGGAGCCGTTTCCGAGATCCTAAATATATATATTATAGGTATATATATATATATATATATATATATATATATATATATATATATATATATATATACAAGAATTGCTCGTTTAAAGATATAAGATTAATACTTTTTATCAGAAATAAATAGAAATTCTGAAAGACTTATTAAAGAAATAATCCTTGTATTGCGGGCAACTTTACAAACATATAATCCACAAATTACACCCAGACTCAGAAGCATTATTAATCGCACAAAGTATAGTCTTGTATGGTAATCAAACCCAAAACAGTGGCATGGTAGGTCGGTATCTTAACCGTGCGTGTAGTTAATTCCTTTATATTATTAGCTAGATACCTATAGAAATAGCAATCAAATTAAGTAAATTAAAATATTAAAAGTAGATTATGTTTAGAATAGATGCAAAGTAATCAAATTGAAACAACATTATTTTTACTTAAAAAATATCATTGCCAATTATTTTATAACTAATTTATAGTGTCTTCGCATTATATTCAGCTTCAACGTCATCTCCAATGTTTTCATCTTAGCTGCTAATTGCTTTTGTATTCGCATTTGATTCTGTTGCAAATAAAAGCGTGTCAGAATCTTCTTCACTTTCATTAGATACATTTGCGTTAGATACACTAAAAGTTTCAGTTACAGGTTTTTCTACTGCGGGTAGAAGAACTAATGTTATATATCTATCCAATTCTTCATCTAAGTTACCAATTATCATCCTTATTTAGCAATTTATCTTCATTACTCAGCTCCTGTTCTCAAATCAAAAGGAACTGAAAATAATAAAAATTGTCTTCAGTGCATTTCATATTCATAAACGAATGAATATTCATATATTTGCGATCAAAACATAATCAAACGTTTAGTCTATATGTTCTTCGTCATGTCATATAAAAAAGGCTGTTCTGAAATAGGAGGGAAATTAGCGTATTGTATCACAACTCAGGACGTTAAAGTAGAGAATTACTAAGTTTAAGAAGCTATCAAGATTAGCTACACATCTTATTTAATATAATTATTATTTTCATGAAAGAAAGTTTGGCTCGGTATAATGTATGAATACTTACCATAGCCAACATTAAATCAAAAATAATCGTAAGCAAGACTCGCTCGATTATACAATATTGCCCATATATCCTATAAACTAAACAACAAAGGTACAAAAGCCAAGAGAATCTAGGAATGGAATTTGCTATACAAATTCAAATGAAGGGACTTTAACGGAACCTGCAGTAAATTCCAAGCGTTTTATTGCCAAGGCAGTAGTTGACATTTATAAGCTTTTGGTACCAAACGTGTGTTTAATTATTTCCGTGCCGTATATACTATCCTTGATAATAATCTGTATTTCACTATGAGATATTTACTTCGGAGGTACGTGTTTATATATAATTATGAAATGAAACTACAACCATAAATTAGCTGTGTTGACAGACATATTTATGAGATCTTTGATTTAATAACGTACCAGATATTGATATTAGAAAGTTGAAAGAAGATAAAGTATGAAATATTTTTTGACTATCCGATAAAGAAATGGTAATACGCAGTATTGTAAAAGAAAATTATGAGAAATAATATGAGTATAATATCATACGAAGAAAAGAAGTAAAACTCGATAAGGAACTATCTGAACAGAGTGATAAGATCATTTTCCTATCCATCGTGACCAGCAAGATATTGATTGATAAATATAATAAAATATTTTTTGCAAAAACGCAATGCAGAGTAAACGAAAAGATCGTGAATGTAGACAATGTAGATATTTTTTTAATTTTTGTTGATTTCGCAAAAACCATTTGTCCGATTTCGATAAAATTTTCATGGGACCATTTGGGAAGATTTCCAAAAAAAAACGAATCAGTACACGCCGGGCCCTGATGATGAGCATCGGATATGCTCGAAACCCGGGTTGACGTAATCGAGCTCAATATGTGAGCCGTTGCCGTTATAGATATTATAAAAAAAGAATTTTTCAAATCGGTTGATAAGCGACAGAGTTATGCGCGAACGAACAAAAAAATACTAAATCCGAATTGAGAACGTCCTCCTTTTTTAGAAGTCGGTTAAAATACAACAAAGTCATCATTATGATAAATAAATTGATATTTTCTTTATGTACTTCAGTATGCCATAATTGCTTTGTACAAATCTCATATGCATACATTGAATGTAAATATTTGCAATGAATTAACAAACCTTCAATTTGTAGTCAAATAATCAACGTTAAACGGATGTATCACGTCATTTATACTTACTGCATGATAGTGTTAAAAATTATATAAGTTGTGAGCAAAATTTTCCTGACTCTATGTGTTTAATGTTATATATTTTGATCAAGGAAATAAGATTCTCATTAAAAATAGGAAATATTTTATAGTACTGTAATCTTTGCGCCTGATGCCGCCCTAGCCGAGGCCGCGGGTGACCGCCACCCGCAGAGAGGCTAACTGCGCACCGGCAACCTACGTCCCGGGAAAAGGAGGTCGAAAGAAGAGGGTACCCCCTTAGGGTATTCCGTCGAGCCGACCACTGAGGACAAGAAACTCGGCACCGATGGTCGGCTCCATGACGAAGGTGACGTGCTAAGGGTGAGTTATGGCCGCGTGCCACCCCTCTGTTGCCCTGGACGGAGCCGAGCGGTAGGTGCCCTGACCATAGTCCACCCCAAGAAAAAAATGGCACTATATCTTTATGAAGTAACCCTATTTATTTATTTTGTTTGTTAGACGTTGTGTCGGTTATATCCAATCTAAATCATCCGAGGCACCAGAAGATTTGCCTGGAACCCCGTGATTTTTTGTATTACCCATTTTTTTCTTTTTGGGTTGGACTACAGTCGGCGCCCTCCTCGTCGGCTCCGTCCGGGGTGACAGAGGGACGTAAGCACACACACCCGTAACCCACCCGCGCGACACGTCACCTTCTTCATTGGGCCGACCACCGGAGCAGGTGACTTGATATCAGTGGTCGGCCCGACGGAATACCCCCGGAGGAGTACCCTCTTCTCGACCGACGTCCCCCCATTCGGGGAGGACGTCGGTCTTTCCTCACGCGGTCGGCCTCTCGGCGGGTGACGGGCTAATTGATCTAGTCACCCGCAGTCTCGGCTAGGGCGCCATGATGCGCTTTGTATTATTACCCTTATCCGCCATATTAGAGCGGTCCACTGGAAATGATTTCTTCCTTGGCTCATCAACGATTAATACCCTGTAATTAAGAAATAAAGAATAAAACGGTACAAATGTACCCGACATACAAGTTGCATAGATAAATATATAGGTAATTAATACTTGTGGTTCTATTTTAGAATCAAACAAAGAAATTTTATACACGGAAACCGTACCCGCGACACCTAATATAAAAGGACGATAATTATACTATGTAGTTTTGTCCTGAAATATTGATAAGCACCAGAATATTTTTAAGTTGAGTATTGATAATATGTTTTATACATTTTAATATATCTATACCAATAAATAAAATTGGAGTGTCTGTTTGTAATGTCAAAATAATAGGCTTTTTTCGTGCTCATACGGTTATTTACACGACACTTATGCCTAAAATAGCAATTAAAAAATTTTTGTCTGTCTGTCTGCCTGTTTGTTCCGGGTAATCTTCTAATCTTCAATGGAAAGCTATAATATCAGGGCGTAAACTAGGCTATATTTTATCCCGGTATTCCTACGGGAACGGGAACTACGCGGGTAAAACGACTACAACCGAAGCGAAGCGAGGGCGGGTTGCTAGTCTTTATATATAATTATTTTTGTGTACGTGTGTAAGTCACTGAACTCCTCCTATACGGCTCGACCGATGTTGATGAAATTTTTTTTTGCATGCACAAGGGGATTCGAGAATGGTTTGGATTCACAATTGGACCCGGTAGGTGGCGCTTATTTGAACAGAACAACGTCTGTTGGGTCAGCTAGTATGATTATATTTAACCAAAGTTAGTGCAATATATTCTTTTCTTGTTGTAAAATATACATGAGCGTACGTAAAAATACAATATTTAATCATTTTTGACTTCGTAATTATTGAACACCCGATCGGCATTGTTATGCGTTGGAAAAAATTTGCTTTATAGAATCTATTCTTAAGTCGCACCTAGCACATGTATAGAACTGCGACCAGATCTATTTAACAGTATATAGATCATCATCAACGCACATACGTCAGTGTTGAGCTCGAACCTCCTCCACAATTGGAGGGAAATAGACATACCATACCACGCTTTTTTTTCTGGGGTGGGCTGCGGTCTCCGCACTCCTCGCACCCCTCCGTCCGGGGCGACAGAGGGGCGTAAGCACGCAAAGCTGCAACCCACCCGAACACCACGTCGCCTTCGTCATTGGGCCGACGACCGGAGCAGGGTTACTTGGGTATTCCGTCGGGCCGACCACTGATGACACATCAGTGGTCGGCCCGACGGAATACCCCCTAGTGGGGTACCCTCCCATCAACCGACGACTGAGGAAAGACCGACGACGTACTCGCGCAGGCGTTCCGCAATTTTCACCCTCTAAGGGTGTAAATAGGCATAAAGAAGTTGGTTGTCTGACTCATCAACGCCGAGCTAAAACAACTGAAGCTAGAAATATGCAATTTTGACCGTAATTTTATTTTGTGACATATGGGTCCACTAAGAAAGGATTTTTGGACTTCAACTCCTATGGGGAGAATCGCAGCAGCAAATTTTGTATGAGGAGAAAAAAGCCTTCATCGATCTTTTTTAAATTTTGCTTAAATAGGTATTCTTCAGAAAAAATGAATAAAAAGCATTTGTCGATTTTTACCTTCTAAGGGTGTAAATCTACATTTAATATTATAAAGAGGAAATGTATTTTCGTATTTTTGTTACGAATAAACTCAAAAACTACTGGACGGATTTCGATAATTATTTCACCATTAGAATACTACATTATCCCTGACTAACACAGGCTATATTTTATCCGGGATAAAATATAGCCTGTGTTAGTCAGGGATAATGTAGTATTCCCACGGAAACGAGAACTACGCGGGTAAGACCACTGAAACGGAAGCGAAGCGAGGGCGGGTTGCTAGTAAAACTAAGAGTGGTAGGACCACACTACCGACAGTTATCTATCTACAGCCGCGGGCCGGTCCGTCCGGGGTAGTACCACACTCTCGCAGAAAATCGACGTCTGAGTAGTAGCAATTTGTTACTGCGCTTCGTTCGGTGAGCGAGAGAGCTGGAAGCCCAACTTTTTGAGGGTGTTTGTGTGTGGAGGGTTTTGGTGGTGCCTTTGGTATCACCGAGCCTCAATGCACGCATTCACACTCCCTTCACTTTCTTCACGGTAGGCAGCGATCCTGTAAAGGTCCATGAGTGGCAGCAACACTTACCATCAGGTGTACTGTTTGCTCGTTTGCCACCGTTTGCTATAAAAAAAAAAAAAAAAACTATAGTAATCGAGATTGGTCAATCTTACCCTTATCGTGGTCAAAAGCCCAATAGTCGGACATGTATGAGCTGAAATGAGTAATGATAGATTTTTTTATACATAATTACAATACTAGATAAATATGTTTTTAAAACTTTTAAGTTCTTTAATTTTCAAATTCTTGTGAATATATATAAAACAATACATACCTCTTGATGCCAATAAATAGTTCAACTCAGTAAACAAAATAGTAAATTGGTTCGAATTCCAATTCTCTTAGTGCGTTGAAAATAGAAGATAAGCATACACATATACGTACTTATATAACATACAAACTTAGGAGCATACATAATTATAACATAGATAAGGTTAATAGATTATAGAAAGCAATTTAGTAAAATCTAATATCTAATAATCCTTTATTACTACTGACTTTAAAAAGGTCCTTAATTTAATTGTATATATGTTTTTTTGGACATTCAACCGTAATTGTTTGTTTGTGATCCAATTTAGACGTTATTTTTTTATTGGAAAGAAATAGTGACCTCAAGGGTATTTTAATTTCATTGGTACTGGAATTTGGTCCTTAAAGATATGATTGGAATGCTTCAGAATCAAATAATACTTATTTGAGAAATAAATGTACATGGATTTTATCCGATTAAATAACGTAGTCGATATTAGAACATTTTTTCTTGAAAGGATTTTTGAAATGAAAATGTCTATAGGCAGGCCGAAATGGCTAATAAACTCATCGTCCTCAAGATCCTAGAAATCCTCATCGATATGGTTACGTGACGGATAAACGCTAACATTATATCTATGCCGATCGACATGAATACTAGATAAATGTAAAAAGTATAAACTTACTAATTTTAAGATCAAACATTTAATTATAATATTCAAAAATAACAACTGCTTGTTCGTAGTTCAAGTTTTCACTTCTGTCGGTGGTCCTCATGACTGCTATTAGCTATTTTTCTTATTTTATCGTCTAGGTATCATAATAGTTTTGGGATTAATTATTATCACTGTGATATTATTTTTAAAACCTATGATTTTTCATAAGTTTAAAAACTCTCATTTTATTTTTAGTAAGCACGAAATATTGATTCTCTATGTCCAAGCAATAACATAAGCGAAATTGCAATCAGAATACTCACAACGTAGAACGCTGTAGCAATAATTATAATACTAAAAAACGACATTTTGCCTAGCAAATCTAAAATTAATACACGAATCCAAGTGACTCCTTTAAATACCTTTAGGTACCTTTTCTTTGTTATAGTTGGAATAGATTCGTCACGTCTAAAGACGATAAAACTTATCTCATAATGCGCGGTAACACTGTTATTTAAATCTTAATATGTATAACAATTCCTATTAATAAATAAAATAACGTTTAAAACGTTTCATTTAAAAATTATTTGTTGGGACTTCGTTCAGCGAAACAAGCATCCAGCCATCGATTACGAACCGAATATGGCAAAGAATGCATTATATACTCGTACAATCGTTTGCTGATTTTTGAATGTATTATGAAGGAAATTTTAGAATTACAGCTGCTTAACGACATTGAGACCTATTATGAGCGACTAAGTTTAGTATTAAAAATAACACACGCACAGATAGCGACATCTATCTAGTCACTTCAAAATCTCAGCCACGAATATAAAGAGCAAACTGAACCTGTAATAAATGAACAATTCAAATTATTACATTGTCATTGGTCCTTGATAAGTGTGCAAAGCTTCAAATTAAGTCTAGGCTCAGAAGGGAGTGAAAATCACATTCAAAAATTTCATTATATAAAAATCAAGTTAAAATAAAAATAAAAAATAGTGTTAAAAAAGCAGACTTTTTGTTTATATACGCAATATATATTAATTTTAATTCAGTAAAACCATTAATTTTGACTAAGACCATATAATCTGACGACAACGGCTTCAACGATTTTCATGAAATCTAGCATACTAGAGGTTTCGGGGCCAAAAAATCAATCTAGCTAGGTTTTATTTACAGAAAATGTTGTTTTGTCGGTGTTTTGAGCTAATCAATACAATGATATAAAATGTCAACAGAATACGAATTTAAATTTTGCCGTCGCCGTCAAGAATGACAATAGCTCAGTTGGGAAATTGTTCAGTCGTATTCAAACAGCGTGAGATCGAATATCAGTGTTATTATTATTCTGTTTTATAATTTTTGATATGTTTTTCAATATTTCATCATTCTTAGTTTTATATTAATGTATATCTAAATATGTTCGTCAAAAATTCTATTTACTTACAACAAAAAAAAATAAAACCGAGCAAAGCTAGGTCAGATATTATTAGTAAAATCGCTTAACATAACAGATTTTGAGAAATTTTCTTAGGTTATAGTGACAGCATTACTCCTAACATCTTATTTGATTTCGTGACATACGCCCCGAGACAAGGCTTAGAGCTTGTATACTTATGTGTAGTGATGTGACTTGATTCTATATAGCATTAATACAATTGCTTACGTTTCAAAATATCTGATGACAAGACATTAGACCAGCTTGTTTCGATTATAAATGTGAGTTTTAATTCTCTCGAATACGTGTTGTAATGTCTTTCTTACCGGCAAGAAAGGGGTTGAGGAATTGTATTTTAACCGACTTCAAAAAATGAGTTCTCAATTCGAATATACATATATTATACATTTTTTTTATGGTTGTAACCTCAAAAATTTCGACAGTGTAAACCGATTTTGATAATACTTTTTTATTTGAAAACTGGTGCTTCAAAATAAATTAACTTATTTTTTCAAATAATAAGAAAATTTGTCGCGGCAATACAAATTTTCTCTTTTATAGATCCGTTAAAGTATGATTATATCACAATAATGTAACCTAAGCATGCGATTAGCATACAGTGTTTATCTTTATAATTATAAAGGTACATGGGTAAAAACGTGACTGTATGTTTCCTTAGCACCAGTCTGCGATACTGCGCACGAGCGATAACGATAGGCATATTGTTATTCCATTATTACATTATCTATCACTATAAATTATTTTACTCTATGCATCTTGTGTATTGTTTGTTTTAATATATCCGCAGTCAAAGGTTACATACGATAACGTTCATTAAAATTATGTGGACGACTCTATGAATACTTGTATGTTTGTATAATAGATTTTAATTATTGTATAATAGACTAGCAGTGCCCGCGACTTCGTCCGCGTGGAATAGTGACTTTGGAGGGTATAGTGACTTTCAGGATTTATTTATTTATTTTAAAACTTCTGTAACCAAACGTTGAGAACGTTCAGCACTTGTTTCCCGTTGTCGATTAGACGAAGTTCGAGTCGTTTGTGAAGCCAAACGTTGTGTTCGTTCAACGTGTGTGTCTTGTTTATCTAGCGTGGTTTCGTTCAGCGATTTCTCGTTGAGTAGCCAACCTCTGTCTATTTTCATCCTCTGTCTCATTGCTGCGCATAAGTCGCAGTCGTTTTGCAGTGGCAGACTGTCGAGAAAGTTGAGGTCTCTTTCTAGGCATTTCGCAGAGGATACCGCTCTCTCGTCCCTCATAACCGCCGACCACAACATACATGCGCGCGCAATCTATATCTATACCAATAAATAAAATTGGAGTGTCTGTTTGTAATGTCAAAATAATAGGCTTTTTTCATGCTCACACGGTTATTTGCACGACACCTATGCCTAAAATAGCAATTAAAAAAATTTTGTCTGTCTGTCTGTCTGTTTGTTCCGGGTAATCTTCAAAACGGCTGGACCGATTTCAAAAATTATTTCACCAATGGAAAGCTATAATATCAGGGCGTAAACTAGGCTATATTTTATCCCGGTATTCCCACGGGAACGGGAACTACGCGGGTAAAACGACTATAACCTATAACCGAAGCGAAGCGAGGGCGGATTGCTAGTACATATATAAGAATCAATTGCTTTTCGTTAGTCTTGCTAAAAACGGCTAGACCGATTTGGCTAATTTTGGTCTTGAATTATTTGTGGAAGTCCAGGGAAGGTTTAAACGGTGAGAAAATATGAAAATTTTGCGAATAAATTACTAAAAAAATAAATTACAAAAACAATCAATTTGCCCAAACAAATTGTTCTTACCTGTCAAACATTTGATGTTCGTCCCGTCAGTTCGTTATTTTTGGCATAATTACATGTAGATCTAGATTTAAAAAAAGGTTTTGGAATCGATAAGAAAAGGCGGTATATTAAATAGGTAGAATACAGTTCAACAAACGGGGGTGTCGTAAAAGACGACTAAGGGATATAATATGCATATAATATCTATGCAAGAGAAGAAAAACTCGAAAAATACTCTATATTAACACGTCTGACCAGCGTGGTAGTAGGTCGATTTCCCTTCCATAGTGTAGGAGGTGCGAGCCCAACAGTTGGACATGTATGGGCTGAGAAGATGATGATGATTTATCAGGCTCCCACAAATAGTGTAAAGTTGCGGACTAAGGAAATATGACACTTTCGGTAAATTCATACATAAATTGGATTATCAATAATTCGATTATATTGATACGTTTGAGGCAGAGTCCGGAGACCGCCTCAGCTTCAGCAGGAGCACCAGTCCCCCCTTCATTCAACATCCAGAGAACTGGCCAAACGCTATTCAAGCGTTGTACAGTCAAGGTACCAGGTGCTCAAAGACCAGCGTCAGCATCCATCAAGAGATGCTGGAGAGTGTCAAACGCGACCTCTGGGGTCGTCCTTATTGTGCGGCACTAAGTAGAGATTTCACTTCTTCTTCAGATCAATCAGTAGGAAATTCTGGACAGTCTTGAATGTGACTCCTGAGGTCGCCTCTATAGCGCAGCGTTGTGTAAGCTACGCCCTGCTCCCCTCACCGAAATTTTCCACACCGACCTAACCATCACGGTTGTCGAGAACCTTTTCCCTCCGTGGAAAGCCCCCCCAATCATTGCTTTGCTGGACAGTAACCGGAAACCGCCCCGCCACGAACACGGAGATGGGGCGGCAGTGGCGCATATACGCGTTAAATCTAGCACTCTCCGGCCAGACGGTTAACCCTAATGGGTGCTGGCACTGGTCCTTGAGCACCTGGTACCACATCTCACAGGTCTGTACAACGCTTGAATAGCGTTTGGCTAATTCCCTGAATGTTGGAAGGAGGAGAGGCTGGTGCTCCCGCCGAAGGTAGGACGCTCTCCGACCTCGGCCACAAACATGTCGATATAATGGATTATTGATAATCTAACTGGATGGAATTTACGGAAAGTGTTATATTTCCTTAATCCGCAACTTTACGCCATTTGTAGGAGGCTAATAATTCATCATCATAGTCTCAACCCATGCACGTCCAACTGTTGGGCTCGCACCTCCTCTACTATGGAAGGGAAATCGACCTAATATACCACGCTGGTCAGACGTGTCAATATAGGGTTTTGTTTCAAGTTTTCTTTCTCTTGCATAGATATTATATGCATATTATATCCCTTAGTCGTCTTTTACGACACTCTCGGGTGGTGAATTATTTTCTAGCTATTTAATATACCGCCTTTTCTTATCGATTCCAAAACGTTTTTTAATCTAGATCTACATGTAATTATGCCAAAAATGCTGAACCGACGGGACGAACATCACGTCCTACTGTTGGGCTCGGGCTTCCTCCACTATGGGAGGGAAACCGACCTACTATACCACGCTGGTCAGACGTGTTGGTATAGGGTTTTGTTCCGAGTTTTCCTTCTCTTGCATAGATATTATATGCATACTATATCACTTAGTCGCCTTTTACGACACACACGGTTGGTGAATTGTATTCTTACTTAGTCACTGCACGGATAACACTGAAACGAAACTGATAAAAAAAAAACTAAAACAAAATAATTACGAAGAAAAGGCGATACGAAGTTCGCCGGGTCAGTTAGTACTTAATAATTATATGGCTACTACAGTAATACTTACATTTTTAATATCACGATATCTTTTGAATGAAATGTCCGAATTTAATCATTCAAAAAGTTCTAGAAAGGTATTGAATCCGTCTTATATATTAAGTAATTTATTTTGATAAGGATTAATACCAAGATACAAAATAAAGAGTTTTTAAAGCGAAGGCATATTATTTAAAAAAATAAAGAAAAACACTTACTGTGAGATAACTACAATAGTTAGACCTATGGTGTTGTGATATTTTTTGTAGACAATTATATGTTCTACAAAGTTGTAGTACATTGTTTTGTTCTATAATCAATAGTTTTTGCAGCACACGCGATGTAAGGATTTTTTTGGTTTATTTTTTTACACCTTGGGTTACATTATTGGACTTTTAGTACGGATCCCTAATCTTTTTTTTTAAATATAATATAGCCTATAGCCTTCCTCGATAAATGGGCTATCCAATGCTGAAAGAATTTTTCAAATCGAACCAGCGGTTCCTGAGATTAGCGCGTTCAAACAAACAAACAAACTCTTCAGCTTTATAATATTAGTATAGATTTTATTTATAATATATTAAAAAAAATCAATGGATTGTTTTCATAAGTTGACTATGTTGATTAATGAAAATAAAATAGCAATTATAGTATCTTGCAGAAGATGATTAATATAAAATATATGATGATCTCTGCTTGCTGTGTGGTAGCGGCTTCGAATACTATCAACCCTTGCTTTGCTCGTGGGTGTCGTAAAAGACGACTAAGAGCCCTAGATTGACCCGGATCAACTCCATCTGGTACCATTTGGGTCAACGTTTACATTCCCAAGGAGGGTTGACGTCAGGCAGGCGGCCGGTCATAAAAGTCATTGCCGAAATTTTGCAATATGTCAAAACAGATGACATATTGCGTCGACCCCAAGTAATTGGGATAAGAGCAAGATGATGATGATAGGATGATCTCTGTGACAGTTGTCCCTAGTGCTGTTACGCTTACGATAAATGCCGTAATTTTTTATCGATTAAACTCTTTATTTTTATAATAGTGATTTTCTATTATAATTAAAATACAATCAATGAAAATCTTTTTGAGTTTATTTCAAACAAAACTGTTTTTGACTGTTTTAATTATTCAAAAGGTCAAGACAATCAAGGTCTAGGTCACTATTATCGTCATCACTGGAGCGTTCCTGCTAGAACATTTATCATTTTTTACCAAAACAGGGACAGTCGTTAGATCAATTACGACTGTTTTATTAATAAATATATCTAGTTTATTGACAATAATGCGTACATAATATTATCAATTACTCTGAGACAAAAAGTGTTTTTTTTTAATGTTTCATTAATTCAATTTATGTAATTATAATGTAACTGTTTTAATTATAAAAAATATGTTAAAAATTTAAAAAGGTACTGTATTGGGTTTATTTCTTTTATGAATAATTTAATAAAGATCGGTTATCGAATTACGTATATTGACTGTCCCATCTTTTTTTTATTTTTGGTTCAGTATGACCTTGTACGTGCGTAAGCGTCATTTATGTATAAAATGTTTACTAGGTATTTTAGTACTTACGAGGTACATTTTAGGCATGAATATTAATATTTTTATATTTATAATATATTGCAATTCAGTTGCAATAAAACTGGCACGAAAAGAATGAAAATATATTTGATACAAAATGAACTTGTAAACATGTCGCTCGTTCAAACTTACTTCATTGGTTTCGTTGACATCTGTCACAGAGATCAGGCTATATTTTATGGACTATAAGGTCTTTTTTTAGTGAACTACTAATAAATATTTATAAAAGTACATACCGATCTGTGGCTACTCCCAACAAATAGTGTTTTGCGAGGGAGGAATATACCATGTCATCTCACGACTTATTTGTATTACACTTAAACCGAAATTTCACTTAAGTCAACTACGATAAGCAATCCAAGCGTAACAACTTATAGACAGAATAACAGTGTTTATTACTTTTACAGTGTGTTAGTTTAATTCATAAATATAAAATAATTTAATATGTAAAAAGCTTATTCGAAGTGGAGACCACATTGGCTGCAATACAGTCCTTTAAACGTTAAGACCAGTTGTCAATAGAAGCACGCACTCTTTCCATGGCAAAATTCTTCATTGCCAACCGTATGGATTGTTTAGGAACTCCAAATTATCATGGCGTTTAGTGCAAGCTGTACTCTATAAAACTGACCATAAATCATAATCTCTTATAGGCTGCAAGTCCTAGGTCACCTTTTAAAATACGCGACATGGTTCTAGGTGCTATCTTCATCCCCTGCTTTCGGACAGGATTTCTTTGAATTCTTTCTCTTACTGCTTTGACTACATTTTTCGTACGAATACTACGTGGACGTCCAGATCTTTTTCTGTCACAAAAGCGAAGAGGTCTCATTGTACCTATTATTAGCTCGGTACACAAATATTTTACTAATACCAAGCGTATGGAGAGTGTTAAAAATTGTATTTGGCTTCATATCTACTTTATGTAATGTAATCACAGCGATTCGGTTCTCTTTATCACCCCTCTCTACTTTAATATCGCAAAATATTGTACAATTTATTGGCGCCAAAATGAGAAAACACAATGAACAATCTATAAACGTGACAGATTCCATATTCAAATGTAATATTTTGTTTATTTTTAATTGTAACAGCATTTATGGCCAGACTGAGTATCTATACCAATAAATAAAATTGGAGTGTCTGTTTGTAATGTCAAAATAATAGGCTTTTTTCATGCTCACACGGTTATTTGCACGACACCTATGCCTAAAATAGCAAATAAAAAATTTTTAACTGTCTGTCTGTCTGTCTGTTTGTTCCGGGTAATCTTCAAAACGGCTGGACCGATTTCAAAAATTCTTTCACCTATGGAAAGCTATAATATCAGGGCGTAAACTAGGCTATATTTTATCTCGGTATTCCAACGGGAACGGGAACTACACGGGTAAAACGACTATAACCTATAGGTTATAACCGAAGCGAAGCGAGGACGGGTTGCTAGTATATATATATATATATATATATATATATATATATATATATATATATATATATATATATATATATATATATATATCATCATCATCTTGCTCTTATCCCAATTACTTGGGGTCGACGCAATATGTCATCTGTTTTTACATATTGCAAAAAGTTTCGGCAATGACTTTTATGACCGGCCGCCTGCCTGACGTCAACCCTTCTTGGGAATGTAATCGTTGACCCAAATGGTACCAGGTGTAGTTGGTCCGGGTCAATCTAGGGCTCTTAGTCGTCTTTTACGACACCCACGAGCAAAGCAAGGGTTGGTAGTATTCGAAGCCGCTACCACACAGCACAGTATATACATATATATATAGATATATATATATATATATTTCGAGGCGAGGGGATGTCTCGTATCTGTATTCTACAATTAGTGTTAACAATGTTCTATTATAACCAGTAATTACACGGATGCCGGGGGATAAACCACAAGTTAAGGAAACGCGGTGATTTCGACGCATCATGGCAACGACTACAACCGTTCACCCTCGAGTCTCATCCCCATCGGAATATTCATGGGACTGCTTTAAAACAAACTCTCATAATAACATTCCAAATGTAAACGGTCATGTCAAGTGGTCATAAATTATTGCCAATCGCTGTATCGACTCCACCAAAGTGTAGCACTTTTCGTTTCCATAATCAAGTATTTCTTAAGTGTTACGAATGACGCTGCGACATATACATATATATATATATATATACTACCTGACCCAACAGACGTTGTTCTGTTCTAGTAAAATAAAAAAAATTCTTCTTTAAATCGATAGAAGCATTACCTACCGGATCCAATTATTGATCTAAACCATTTTCGAATCCCCTTGAACACACACAAAAAATTTTATCAACATCAGTCCAGCCGTTTAGGAGCAGTTCAGTGACACACACGTACACAAGAAATATCATAATAATATTTCAGTACCATTTTCTAAATTATTGTAAATTTAACATGCTATGCAGTTAAGAGCACGTACATTTATCTATCAAAGACAAACACTGAACACAAGTTCTGTAGTGTGAGGTAATGAGACACGAACACCTGAGCTCAAGACACTTGGACTTGTTTGCGCCAATGCACTTATTACAACAATAGTGAACACTTACAATGTACTTTATAAAGGCAATTATTATTCATTACGTTCCATACTTAATGTATTTTTAACCGACTTCAAAAAAGGAGGAGGTTTCTTAATTCGACCGTACATATGCTTTTTTTATGTTTGTTCGCAGATAACTTCATCGTTTACGAACCGATTTTGATTATTCTTTTTTTGTTGGAAAGGTTCCATGAAAATTTTATCGATATCAGGCAAGCAATTTTTGAAAAATCAACAAAAATCCAAAAAATCTATATTGTCTACATTATTGAAGGCAGTTTCTTTTTTTGCAAAAAAATAATTACAGATTTAATATACTTTAGATCAATAACTTTCCGTGTAGTGACGGAGTAAGAATACAATTCACTACTTCCTCTCTTGCCCCTGGATATCGTAAAAGACGACTAAGGGACATATCCCATATCATAATATGCAGAAAACGTTTATACAAGAGAAGACGAGCTCTACATTAAACCCTATACCAATACGTCTGACCAGAGCGATAGGTCACGTTCCCTCTCCCTGCGGAAGAGGCCCGAGCTAAATGGTCTTACGTAGGTTGAGATGAGATGAAATACATATTATAATATTATGTAAAAATATTTAAAAATACAAAAAGCATGTTATTATAAATATAGAGCGCAGGCGTTTGGCGGTTGGGGTGCCAAAAAAGGAAATTCCTTACAATACGACCCGTGTTCAGAAAGTACATCTTCTGCATCAGACACCAAAACAAACTACCTATCGCAAGCCTTTTAAGGTAATGATGGACGCTTATGGGCTATTAGATTGTTGGTCAAAATAATTATTGGTACAAAGATTGCCATGTCCACATTCCACATGTCAACAATCTAATAAGTGTTGATATTTTGTTTGTCTTTATCAGCCTTCACAGGATTGCCATCATGAGGGATAATGACAACGGCAGCCATTCTACGGTGCTCTAGTAAATGAACCACCACAATGTCTGGCTTATTGAATACAATTAGCCTGTCAATGATGAGCAGATTTATTTGTTCCCATTATATTTTTGTGTCAACAGAATTACGCTTTAAGTTAATTGATTATATTATGCGATAAATAGGGGCAATCCATTATTATTTTAAAACGAGATGAATGTTATAATAATTCCTTCCATTTTAAAATGACCGAGTGACTGCACATATGGCGTAGTGGTTAAGATACCGATCGTGCTAGTGTCGGGGTTCGAATCCTACGCAGGGCAACACTTTGTACTATCCACAAATTGTTTTGTGAGTTTGAATGTAATTGGTGTCCGTTAATTATTATATGTTTGTGTTGCGCGGAACACAAGGATTATTCTGCTAGTGCAGAATGTTGCCTTTAAAAAGTTGCTCTTAATAAAATACATATCCATATACCTAATACTTAAGGGGTATGATTAATATTTCTCTTACGTATATTTTTTTTTAAACTTAAATTTACATATTTTCTAGATGATTGAATTTGGGTGAGGTAAAAATATTCATCTTTTAACTACTTTCAAAATATTATCTACATTTAATAATTTAGAAGAGATTTATGTAGATTGATTTAACAAAATTAAAATTCTATTTTAGGTTTTAGTGTATAAATTAATAAATCTATTGAAAATATGCTTTTAGTTATAAAAATATTTAATTCTAAGTAAATTATGGTTAAAAGAAATCATATCTATATATGATTGCAAAAATTATCTATCATCATCATCATGATATATATATGACTACAAAAATTACTTATCTATACAAATAAACAAAATTGATGTCTTGTAAATAAAACTATTTTACGGATTTTATCGCGTTTGTATTTGATTTTTGATTGCTTGAGCGAAGTTTCGAGCACTTTACAGCATTCATCGTCACGGGCGAACTGTGACAGCCAGTCGAAACGTTTCAAACATCGAGCAATCAAAAATCAAAAACAAACGCGATAAAATCCGTAAAATAGTTTTATTTACAATGTGTAATACTCGCGTAAATATCAGAAATCATTATTGATGTGTCTGTTTGTAATGTGAAAACAAGATTTTCATGCTCACATGGTTATATACACGATACCACCGATACTAAATATGACTTTAAATATTTTTCGGCTCTCTGTCTGTCTATTCCGGGTAATCTTAAAAACGGTTGGATCTATTTTCATAATATTTTACTACCAGATAGTTGTATAAATAGTAAACGGGAACGAGCACTGCGCGGAAAAAACCGCATTTATTTGCTAGTATTAAAATAAAGCGTCTGGAAGTTCGGCTAGTTCGTTGTTCCACCAGTCACACCTTCTAGTGCTTGGAAGAGATATGCGGCCCAGGGCTGTGTCAGCACAGTGTATCAGAGACTGTGACATTATCTCAGCACTTTTTCCGCGTTTAATTCTATGCGAGTGCCCACAAGGCAAATAATTAATTGAAGAATTCCTAGTTTACTTTTATATCTAAAATTGTCAACTTTGACTGGGAGGATCCTGTATCAGTCTCGGTTTAAATTCATTCATGATCGGGCGCTAATCACTACACGATGCATCTGAGAGGACGCGCTACCTATCCAAGCGGACGTCAGCGCTTGATAGCGTGACGTCAATAGAAGATTCACCCAAAGGGCTGCAAAATGTTGGTGGTGCATCAGGTGTATTGTGAATGGACAGGTTTATCTCGGCGATGAAATCTTCTATCGCACACTGACGAACAGTATCGGTGTTAGATACACCTCTTGCTATACATACCATAGAATAGATGACGCATTACGTCAAGACTTCGATTTTAAAAAAGCAACTCACCACAGACTTTGGGAATGCATTCTCTGGCGTAACGAGTGGGACCTCGTGTTAGACAGTTTGCAAGTCACGTCTAGGGTAGTATACTATACGGATCTTGTAGCAACTCGAGAAAATTTCCTTGCGTTCAGGCGTTTTGCCATATCTATTATTACAACCAATCCTAACGCTCACATATAGGTCCCTTAAGCTCTGTTGAATCCGTGGTGCTATACTGCTGCGTTCCATATAGTTGTACATACCTTATTTACTAGCTTATAGCCTACTTTGCTTCATGTCTCCCACTTTGCATAGGAGGGAAGTGGAATCTTTACAATCCCCTTGCTTTTTCTTTTCTAATTAAATTTGTTGCGGGTTCCAAGACAATTAAAAGCGTTCCTGCGACTTCCTCAGTGTTAAACCTTGGTGTCTTATACGGAGATCATTGTGGATCCTGGCTTACAGGAGTTACAGTGGTAGTAATGTGTAGTGGGATTAGTCCCAAAAGTGTTAAAATAAAAGTTGAAGTGTCTGTGTTTGTTGTGCCGTATTGGTTATTAAATTTCCTAGTGGTAGGACCACAATGTCGGCAGTTATCTGTCTACAGCCGCGGGCCGGTCCGTCCGGGGTAGTACCACGCTCTCGCAGAAAATCGACGTCTGAGTAGTAGCAATTTGTTACTGCACTTCGTTCGGTGAGCGAGAAAGCCGGAAGCCCAACTTTCTGAGGGTGTTTGCGTGTGGAGGGTTATGGTAGTGCCTTTGGTATCACCGAGCCTCAATGCAGGCATTCATACTCCCTTCACTTTCTTCGCGGTAGGCAGCGGCCTTGTAAAGGGCCATGAGCGGCAGCAACACTTACCATCAGGTGTACTGTGTACTCGTTTGCCACTGCTTGCAATAAAAAAAAATGTCGTTGGCAAAAGAAAGATTTACCGTAAATAGTACTCGTTCAAATACGGAGTTTTATTTTATATAATACTGTAATATACATAATATTGGGTTATACAATAAAATTAGTATGGCAAAAAGCAGCGCAAGGCCCCAATTACGTTGATTAATTATAGCCCCTGCTTGAACAAAAAAAAATAAAAAATGTAAAGAAAATACAAGAGAAAGAGTTTTCAAAAACAAAATCTTGTAACTACTAATTTTCATCCCAGTCGAATATTGTGATACATTTCTGCTATAAATAAAGTTAACTAAATAAGCCTATAGTCTATAGTTAGCTATAATCTTTAAAATAGAGCCTTTCAAATAATATTGAGCTACGGAATATCAATTTCAACAGGATATGCACGATTGATCACTATCTCCTTATGTATATAACCTAACCTATGTATGCTAACCTCCCTATCTGAATATTCAATTTTCTTGAAAGAAAACTGACGATAATTTTATGTCTCATACCACTTGAACTAACTTTCATGTTAGCTGCTTCGATGCTTTTCAATTTTGAAAATGTATATTTACTATCCGTGATCGCGTTTACGTTAGTTTAGACAAGAAATATCTTTTGGATAGTTTATTTATAAATAACTATAATGATTTCTGATTTTACGCGCATGTAATAAAAAACTATTTTTATGATTTCCATAGAAATATAGGTTAGGTATATGCTCAACTCGTCACGATTTGGGAAAAACTAGACTAGAGTTGAAAATAAAACTATTTTTCTATCGTATTTTTATTTCATTTTTGATCTCCACCCGTGACCATTAACGCTGAAAAGTATTTGAAACGTCGAGAAATCAAAAATACAAAATACAAACGCGATAAAATCCGTAATAATAGTTTTATTTCAAACTAGAGTCCAGTTTCTCCCCAAGTGGTGATGAGTTGATGATATATATATAATATGTAACCACATTGCCGTGGAAACTGTAAAAATCGGCTAGGGATCGCTAAAAGAATGGGCAGCAGCACTTTTCGGGCAAACTTGTAGCACCAACTGCGATAGCACAATCTGCATATACATATTCAGAACACAACCGCGGTCTTATTTCTTTATCTATAGGATTATTTATTCAAGAATGTGTTATATGTCCGACCCTATTTCAAAACTGTAAGGAAATTGACCTACTATAATAAGCTGGTAATGTGGGTTGATTTTATTTCTAGTTCTCTTTCTTTTGTATATCTACATCTCACATTATTATTTATCTTCAAAGACACCCACAGGCAGGAGATGGTGAATTGTATTCTTATTTCGTCACCATATGGAAAAAATAAGGAGACATTTTATAGTATTTTTTTTAATTTAAAGACAGGGAGCGGCTCTATGAAATAAAGCCTTACTGCGGTGGGGTACTTTATAAACATACAAATATGGACACAACTTATACCCAAACTCAGAACAATAATTTGTGGATCGAACCAGGGCCTTTATTTTTATGGAGGGAGTGGGTTACGGTCGGCGCACTCCTCGCTCCACTCTGACTACCAACTACCTATTAAAACTAATAACTGTCTATATAAAGAGTAATTCACGCTATGTTTCCTCTCAAGGAGCCCCTATAAAAATTTGCCGGGAATCGAACCCGAGGCCTCATGGACTGCAGTCACGTATCGGACTATTTTAGATGATATTGAAAATTTAAAATGCGAAGGCAAGGCGACTGAAACCGAAGTTCGCGAAGGCGAATAGTATAGTATATAATATGTATATAATAGTAATAGTATAGTATTATTCATAAAAATATATACCATCAAAAACAAATCTTGTAAAAAAGCCAAGCCTCGCAACTGAGTTCTTCTACCATAAAAAGTTGTGAGATCCACATTATACCAAGTCGGTTAACTTATTCAGTCCCTGGTTAAGGGACCTTTCTTCTTAAGTTATTACGTAAATAGCTAACCTAACAACTTCTTATAGTGACTATATCAATATTAAAGATCTTTTATGTCTTAAATAAACAGAATGACTTGGCAATGGGGGACTTTACAAACGTATAATTCATCATCGCATCATCATCGCATCCCTCATACGTCCCACTGTTGGGCTCGGACCTCCTTCACAATGGGAGGGAATTTGACCCACTATACCATGCTGGTCAGACATGTTGATATAGGGTTTCATTTCGAGTTTTCCTTCTCTTACACAGATGGTACGTACATATTATATCCCGTAGTCATCTTATACGCCATCCACGGGCAAGATAGAGAGTGGTGAATTGTATACTCACTTTGTCACCATACGGAAAGAAC
Source organism: Lymantria dispar (assembly GCA_032191425.1). Classification (NCBI taxonomy): domain Eukaryota; kingdom Metazoa; phylum Arthropoda; class Insecta; order Lepidoptera; family Erebidae; genus Lymantria; species Lymantria dispar. The sequence continues at coordinate 12,437,274 of CM063449.1, read as the reverse complement.
ATATAATTAACCGACACAAATTACATTCAGACTCTGAATAACAATTTGTGGATCGTACAAGGTGTTGTCTTGCATGGGATTTGAACCCGCGACACTGGCACGGTACGTTGGTATCTTAACCACTATATCATCTGCGCAGTCTTTAGCAGGTTTTTACGATTCCCATAGGGAAGCAATGATGGCGACAAATGTATTCTTATTTTTTACAAAGTTACATTTCATTAACTGCAAATGTAACTTTGTAATCCTATATATTTATATGAGCTTACAAAATTATTTATGCAGTTAGTGAATCTCGGCAACTGGACGAAAATTACAATGTTTCATAATTTTGCCTTCATTAATACACTAAACACTAATTGTATTCTAAATTTGAAGCTTCTATGTCTGCTAGAAGTGCCTCTTTAATATTGATGATCGGTCAGTCAGTCGGTGAGTGACAAAATTACGAAATTTTGACTAGTTATAATTCTTAAACTATTGGTTCAAATTGAATGAAATTTGAAATACACAATGTGTATACAATGCCTGCTGGGTTACTAAACTTCTAGTTTTATTCACAACGATGTTATAGGGTGTCGAAAATGGCCTGAATTGCTTCGAGAAAAGTATGTTAATGTTAACGGCAGTGTTGCGTTTTGCCCGACTTTTTTTTTGCTCGACTTGCAGATCTAATATCATAGTAAAAAGATTATCTTGTTTCTAAAACACTTTTATTTAATCACAACACCTAATACACTTTAAAGGTAAATGTCGTAACCAGTCGTCCTAAATAAATAGAGTGGCGGACTGAAATATTAAGAGGGTTTAATTTAATAAACTGTACGTGTGCTATCAGTGTTGACGTTACTAGAAACGTTCGTTTAACCCTGGTGTTTGACGATTTTGCACTTTATAAGGGCATGAAGGGAATAAAATATTACGAATTTTGTTGGTTTTACTTTTATTTGGTATTATAAATTTGTAATAGCGGATTAACACGTTGAACGCCGAGGGGGTCAAAATTTATATATATAAAAGAAAGTCGTGTTAGTTACACTATTTATAACTCAAGAACAGCTATACCGATTTGGCAGAAAATTGGTGAGGAAGTAGCTTACAACCAGGAGACGGACATAGAATACTTTATATTCCGTTTCTTTTTTTAATGGTGTTTACAAGATTTCGCCAATAACTCTATTATCCCGTTCGATCGCGTTCCCGTGTGACGTGACATAAATTGTCCAACAAAAAACAAGTCACTATGAAATGTAGTATAAAAAAACGCATTTGATATGTAATAACAAAATGCAAATGACAGCTAAACGAAATTTTGTCTATAGTTAAATATGGTTGAAAATTTGATAATTATAATTTTGTCAGAAATCAATAATGAGTTATTTGTATTCTCTTTGAATCATCATTAACAATGCCGCGACCAAAACTATCGAATCTTTCCCGACAAAGCTGTAATGGTTCTTCCATTAGAGACTATATTTTAGAAAATTTAGAAAATACATTTACGAAAAAAAATTATGGCGTTACGAAGTTCGCCGGGTCAGCTAGTACTATATAAATGTCGCCCAACATGTATCCCCCATGGCGTTTACCGTGCTAAGAATATAATGGTCACCACCCATTCCTTGTGGGTTATCATTCTGCTCCTATCCCAATTATTTAGAGTTTACGGTTGCACTCTTCGCCCAGCGCACATATTGCCAAAATTATTAGCAATATTTTAATGAATAGCCACCTACCTGATTTCAAACGTTCTTACAATGAAATTTTGACCAGAAGGCATTAGATAGAAATTGCCTAGGCCGATGTAAATCTTTTACTCGTCTTTTACGACACCTACTAGCAATGTAAGGGTCGGTAGTATTCGTAGTCGCAATTCCATTCTCATGAGTATGATAAAAATATGGTACTTTATAAAAACTTATCCTGCGACCGAAAAATGATTGTCATGGTTATTGGAAAACCGTTCAGTCTTACTAATTAGATGAGGCGTACGTATGACAGCCAAATTATGACTTGAATTTTCGTCCTAATGAGAACCATTCCACACGCCATCTATCGCAAACGTATGTTCGTCATCGTAATATGATGATGATGATAAACCAAGCTCATAGAGCTATGGAACGAACTATACTCGGGATTTTTCTGCGAGATAGAAGCCGAAATACGGAAATCCGCAGAAGAACGAGTGTCACCGACATAGCACGAATAATTAGCATGCTGAAGTGGCAATGGGCAGGCCACATCGCTCGACGAACCGACAACCGCTGGGGAAGAAAGGTTCTCTAGTGACGTGTGGCGACCACGTATCAGACGATGCAGTGTAAGACGCCCCTGCACTAGGTGGATTTGGTGAAAGTTGCTGGGCGTCATTGGATGCAGGCGGCACAAGACCGCACTTTGTGACGTAACATGAGGGAGCCTTACGTCCAGCAGTGGACGGCAATAGGGTGTAATGGTGATGATGAATGATGAAAACACGTTTTCATAGATAACCTCGCATCCTTTTTTTTTAATAAATATTTATGATATTTACACCAATATTACACATGTGAAATAAAACTATTTATGTGTTTTTTCTTCTCAGATTTCTAATTACTCATAATCACGGTAGAACTTCCTAATAACGCTGAAAAGTGTTAGAAACGTCAGCAAACTACAAACATTCTTATAATAACAATAAAACCGCATATATCAGCATTTACAAAGACTACTTAAATTTCGTATAGCATTTAAAATTTTACGGCAATTTCATTTAGCTCTCAAATTTGATGGCAACTTCAACTGCTACTAGATATATTGAAAAAGTAATGAAAATCTCTACAGTTCTACTCACAGCTGTAGCCGTTATTGAAAAACTATTTTTATATTGTACCAGTTTCTACAAACTTCATAATTTATCTTGAGAACTGTATTTTTTCATTGTACTTAGTATTCTGATATAATACTTAAATTCTGACACCGCGATGTATTTTAAATTTCACTTTATACATTTTTATCTAGATAATCATCATCATCATCTCGGCTCATATAACTCCCACTACTGAGCTTGACCTTCCTCCAAAGTAGAAGGAAATTGACCTTACTATAACATGCTGCTCGGACAGCTTGATATAAGGTTTTATTTAAAGTTTTCCTTCTCTTGCATAGATGTTGTATACCTAATACCTTAACCTAAAGGACTAGGGTAAAGGTAATCTAAAAGACTAAGGTATTAAACCTTAGTCTTTTACGATAACTACAGACAAGAAAGGGAGTGGTGAATTGTATTCTTATTGTCACTACAAGAAAAATTTTGGTAATATTACACATATATTATTATTTTCTTACTCCGTCACCCACCTCCTATTTTAACCGTGGGTGTCGTAAAAGTCTTTCCGTGCGGTGACGGAGTAAGAATATCATTCACCACTCCTTATCTTGCCCGTGGATATCGTAAAAAAGGACTATGGGATATAAAATGCACATAACATCCGTGCAAAAGATGGAAAACTCGAAATGAAACCCTATACCAACATGTCTGACCAGCATGGTATAGTAGGTCAAATTGCCTCCCATTTTGGAGGAGGTCCGAGCCCAACAGTGGTACGTATATGGGCTACGATGATGATGATATCGTAAAAAACGATTAAGGGATATAATATGCATATAATATCTATGCAAGAGAAATAATACTTGAAATAAAACCCTATATCAACACGTTCAGGAAACTTAAGAGGATCTTCTCGTCCAACATACCTCAGTGTCTGAAAACACAGGTCTTTGACCAGTGTGTGTTACCAGTGATGACTTACGGCACGGAAACGTGGTCCCTAAATGTAGGCCTCATATCAAGGCTCAAAGTCGCTCAGCGTGTTATGGAGCGGGCTATGCTCGGGATTTCTCTACGAGATAGAATCCAGAATACGGAAATCCGCAGAAGAACGGGTGTAACCGACATAGCACGAAGAATTAGCATGCTGAAGTGGCAATGGGCAGGCCACATCGCTCGACGAACCGACAACCGCTGGGGAAGAAAGGTTCTCGAGTGGCGACCACGTATCGGACGACGCAGTGTAGGACGCCCCCCCACTAGGTGGACCGATGACCTAGTGAAAGTAGCTGGGCGTCGTTGGATGCAGGCGGCACAAGACCGCTCATTGTGGCGCAACATGAGGGAGGCCTACGTCCAGCAGTGGACGGCGATAGGCTGAAATGATGATGATGATGATGATGATGATCAACCCGTTTCACCAGCGTGGTATAGTAGGTTAATTTCTCTCCTATTGTATATAAACTACGATTTTGAAAGTAGTCATTGAAATAAGCCCTGACGGTAAGCAGCAATGTAAATTTCGAAATTTGGTCATATATTATATTATACAGGCACACGCCTAGTTTCATTTAGTGGTATTTAATTATGTCTGTGATCGCCTACGGTCAAAACCTTCCTACCGTGCAAACATTCCTTTTATGACAAATGCTTAGTAGTTTATTGCATACTAGCAATCCGCCCTCGCTTCGCTTCGGTTATAGGTTATAGTCGTTTTACCCGCGTAGTTCCCGTTCCCGTGGGCATACCGGGATAAAATATAGCCTAGTTTACGCCCTGATATTATAGCTTTCCATTGGTGAAAGAATTTTGGAAATCGGTCCAGCCGTTTTGAAGATTACCCGGAACAAACAGACAGACAGACAAAAAATTTTAATTGCTATTTTAGGCATAGGTGTCGTGCAAATAACCGCGTGAGCATGAAAAAAGCCTATTATTTGGACATTACAAACAGACACTCCAATTTTATTTATTGGTATAGATATTGTCTGTTTCTATATAGACTCGTATTTACAATTCATTACAAATCTTGATTTGTATATATTTTAATGTTAAATAAAAATTTAATCATTTCTAATTGCATGGATCACGTAGTGATCAATTACCGGTTTTCGACACTGTCTTGGATTTGATCCACAGAACAGTTTTTTAGGTGCACCACAAGTTATTGTTTTGGAAATGGTTGTTGTTTGTGTCCTTTAGTTATAAGCTTTTGGGATCCCCGCGCCAAAATATGTGTTTTCTAATTTTTTTTATGTGGTAGGACCACACTGTCGACAGTCTTCTATCTATAGTCGCGGACCGGTCCGTCCGGGGTATTACGACACTCTGGCAGAAAATCGACATGTGAGTTAGCAATTTGTTACTGCACTTCTTTCGATCAACGAGTCAACCGGAAACCCAAATTCCTAAGGGTGTTTGGTGTTGCATTTAGTATCATAAAACCTTATTGCACTCATTCACACTGTTTTCACTTTCTTCACTATAGGCAGCAGCTTAATAAAGCTGCATAGCAGCAGTATTACTTAGTATCAGGTGTGATACTTTGCTCGTTTGACACTAACAGTAATAAAAATAAACAAAATTGTTTGTAGAATAAAATGTAACAAAGTCGTATAATTTTCATCATCTATTTGTCGCTACGTATTACAGATCGACTTAGCCTCCAAAAGATACGCCTAATCCATTACTTACAGAAAAATGGCCAAGCTGAAAAATTACGAAGTCATAATCCTACTTATCAGCATTAACCAGTTGACTACCTTCACAAAACTACTTTTATAAAGATATCTGATATTTGCAATACTTTTATAAAGTAAAATACAAAAAAAAATTAATAAATAACTCAAAAATATTTAAAATTAAATAAAAACGCACATTATCAATCGCTCATATATGTCTTATTCCGGGGCTCGTGGCTCACCATAGTATGAAGGAAATTGATCTAATAAGTAAGGTGGAATAATATGTAATATTAGTTCTCAAAAAATGTCATCAATTTCAAGGTGACTCTTAAAGTACCATACCATGCTCGTCGGACGTGTTGGATTTTATTTTGAGTTTATCCTTCTTTTGCATTCATGTTACTTATATATTTTATTTTCTAGTCATCTTTGCCTAACTCTCTTTAGACAAAATAATGATAGCCAATTATATTCGTACTCCATCACCTTGTAGAAAGATACAATATAAATTATGACATCTATACCAATAAATAAAATTGGAGTGTCTGTTTGTAATGTCAAAATAATAGGCTTTTTTCATGCTCACACGGTTATTTGCACGACACCTATGCCTTTTTTTTTTTTTTTTTGGGTGGGCCATGGTAAGCGCACGGGCGGTCCCGTCCGCCCGGGGCGACGAAAGGACGGCGCGCGGGCCCACAACCCACCCGTACCCGTCACCTCGTTGTTTGTTGGGCCGACCACCAGAGCAGATGTGACTTGTCATCAGTGGTCGGCCCGACGGAATACCCTTTCGGGTAACCTCACGTCTCGACGTACTGGGACGTCGGTCGCCATCGCACGGTCAGCCTCTCTGCGGATGACGGACAATTCCCCGGTCCGATCACCCGCGGCCTCGGCTAGGGCGGCATGAGGCGCAGATACTCGCGCCTGCGCCGCCCCAGTCGCCGGCGGCGGAACGTGTCGCCGAATAGGAGCTCTACTCGCACACGATCCGCCGCCTCCTTCCGTGAGATTACGGCCTCACAGAAGGCGGCGACCGCGTCCCAGTTCCTAATGCTGTCGAGCATCTCCCTGGCGATGGTCGGCAGCGCCAGGTCGGCACCGATAATCGCGACGAGTTCACGGCGCTCCCCCTCCCACGCAGCACACTCCTCAAGCGTGTGCTGCGCCGTGTCCTCGTCGCAACTGCAGTGGTGGCAGGACGGTGTGCTCTCCCTCCTGACAATCTTGTGCAGGTACTTCCCAAAACACCCGTGCCCCGTCAGCACCTGCACCAGTCGGAAAGAAAGCACCCCGTGCGTCCGCTCCAACCACTCCATCAGCACCGGCCGGAAGGCCTCGACGGTCCTGACACCGTACCGAGGACTCTCCAGCCGGACTGCCCAACGGGCAATGACTCCTCGGCGGGCGTCGACCCGCCAGGCGGTGATCTCCTGCAAGGAGACCATACCGCCGCGGGCGCGCGTCTCCGACACCCGCCGATAAATGTCGGCGAGCATCTCCGCCTCCAGGTCCCACGGGGGAGTTCCGGCCAGGAGGCACGCTGCCTCCGTCGCCACCGTGCGGTAACCCCGTATGGCCCTGATCGCCATGACCCTCTGTGGTCGCCACAGGAGGGCCCTAAGACGGACGGTCAGGGACCCCGCCCACACCGGTGCGCCATACAGGGCCATCGACCGGATCACCCCCGTGTACAGCTGTCGGCACGTAGCACTGGGTCCACCCACATTCGGCATCAGCCGCGAAAGGGCGGACGCCGCGCCGACAATCCGGGGAACAAGTCGATGGAGATGCTCCCGGAACCAAAAATGCCCGTCGAGCACCAGGCCCAAGTACTTCATGTGGGCCTGGATGCTGATGGTGACCGACTTCACGGTAATCGAAGCGCCGGCGGGAGGCCCGGCGGTACGGAGGCCATGGAACAAAAGGGCCTCCGTCTTTTCCAGGGCTACCCTCAACCCCAGCGCTTCGATCCGCCCGACAATATCCTCGGTGCCGAGAGTTGCCAGGCGTGCCGCCTCTTCTAGCGTCCCACCCCGGACTGTGACGAGTGTATCGTCGGCGTAGCAAATTACGCCCAGCCCGGGTGGGAGACTTCCTCTCAACGCCCAGTCGTAGCCGATGTCCCACAGGGTCGGACCCAGAACCGACCCCTGTGGGACACCGCACGTCATGGGCGTTCGCACAACGTCCCCTACTCGGTCAACGTAGAGGACGCTGCGTCCCTCCAAGTAGTCTGCCACCAGCCGCCTGAGGTACACGGGCACCCCGTGATACCTCAGCCCCTCCCTGATGCAGCTGAATGGCAGACTGTTGAAGGCGTTGGCGATGTCCAGGGACACCGCCAACAGGACTCCTCCGCCGGTGACGGCCTCCGCTACCACGGCCTTCAAGCGCAGCAGGGCCGCGATCGTCGAACGCCCTCTCCGAAAACCAAACTGGGCGTCCGACAGATCGGGCCCGACCCCGACGAGGTGCCGCTCGATGCGGGCAGCCAACACCCTCTCTAGCAGCTTGCCCGCATCATCGAGCAGCACGATGGGCCTGTAGGCCGAGGCCGACTCGGGAGACCGTCCCGGCTTCGGCAGGAGAACCAGCCTCCCCTCTTTCCAGCACCCAGGGAACTGCCCGGACGTCAAACAGTCCCCTGAGGCGTGGTCCCAGGTGCTCGAGGACCAGGGCCAGCACACGGTTCGGAATACCGTCGGGCCCGGGGGCGGTGGATTTGACTCGCATACGCACCGCCGCCGCTCCCATTTCCGGCTCCGTGATGGGTGGAGCACTTTCATCGTCGTCGGCCTCCCGGTCGCTGTCCGGCGAAGCCATGACCGGGGGCGTGTGCTCCGCCCGCCGTGGAAAGAGGTCCTCGACAACTCTGGTGAGGAGACTGGGCTGGAGAGTCTCGGTGAGGGGGGGGCCCCGCCCGCGGAGCTTGTTCAGCGCCGCGAGGTAGGGGCGACCCCAGGGGTCACGCTCGAGACTGTCCAACATCTCCCGCCGACTAACGTCCTTGGCGGTACGGACGGCCAGCCTGAAGGCAGACCGCGCACTGCGGTAAGCCTCATACAGCTGGCCCTCCCGCTCAGCGTCGCGGTGACGCGCTCGGCTGCGGGTGTAGGCCCTCCGGGCACGTATGCACGCGGCCCGAAGGTCCGCCAATTCTCGGGACCACCAGGGGACCGCACTCCTCGGGGGCAGACGCCGCACACGGGGCATGGCCGCATCGCAGATCTGCGTTAGCGCACAGCGGATGCGGCCAGCCTCGGCATCCACCCCGTCCGCCTGGGGCGGTGAGGACAGCCACGACTGAACGATGGCTGCCTCCGCCAACAGGTCCCGATCCAATCGACCCACAGCCCACCGCGGAAACGCGGGAGCTCCGTCCGCCGTGTGACCCCTGCTGGGCTGCAGGAGGGTCCGGGAGACCTCTATCCGGATGTATCGATGGTCGGATAAGGTCTCAACCTCCTCCTGGACGCACCAGCTCCTCACACATGCTGCGACATTAGGGCTAGCGAACGACTATCGACTATCACTATCGACCCGCCCTGCTGCCGCACGCACGTTTGCACCGAGCCCCTGTTCAGCAAACAGAGGCCCAGTGCCGCCGCCCACTCTTCGACCGCCCGCCCACGGTCATTCGTCCTGGGGGACCCCCACGCCGTGGACTTTGCGTTGTAGTCCCCCAGAACGAAGATTTGGCGCGGTGCCAGTCGCCGTATCGAGGCCCCCAGGATAGTGAGGAAGGCCCCGAAATCCGTCGTGCTCCTGTTGGGGGAGAAGTAAACACCAAATAGCGTAACCTCTCCCCATTCCGCCGCGACATACCCATCGCCCCTGTCCTTAAGCAACAAAGGCGGGGAATGCCACGACGTGGAGGCGACGATTGCCACAGAGCCGTCACTGCTGCCCAGCCAATTTGGCCGGTCAGGCACCACGTACGGCTCCGCGGCTACGGCTGCACCGATCAACCACTCCGCCATGGCTTGCAGGAAAACGTCCTGTGCCTCGGCGGCGTGGTTGAGGTTGGCCTGCAGGAGGTGGAACGATTCGGTCGCCATTAGTGGGCCGTATCCATCACCTCCTCCACGCTGGCGGGCGATCGGGTCGCACTAGGGGCGGGAGCGGCCGGGGTCGTCGGACCGCTCCGCCCCTTTGGGGCCGAAGCCGGGGGTCTGCACTCCCTGCCCCCCATGCGGTGCTTGGCGGGCCTATTGCCCACCGCACACGCGGGGCAGTGGGGAGTGGCGGCGCAGGATGCCGCCTTGTGCCCGGGTTGACCGCAGCGGAAGCAGAGATCGCTGCAGTCAAAGCAATTGGTGCATGTCGGCCGAGTGTGTCCGACCGCCATGCACTTGTAGCACCTCGCAGGCCGGGACTCCAGCACGGTCAGCCGCGCCGAGCTCCAGCCCACGAGGAGCCTGCCTGAGTCGGCCAATTGCTTGGGCGACTCCACCGGGCACTGCACCCAGGCAGCACCGACGCCGCCCGGACCAGGGCGGATAGCGCCAATTCGGACGGTGTCCACGGGACACCCGGTTTTCGAGACGATGGCCTCCCGGATGTCATCCACCGTCACGGAGTCGTCCAGACCCGCGACGCGTAGTTCTGCGCACTTTACGGGTCTGGCGATTTTGACGCCACCCTCCTCTGCGAACAGACCCCTCAACTTGGCCGCCATGCTATCAGCCGTCTTGGCGCCCTCGGCCCCAGGGAACTCTAGAATCCGTGCCCCTGTCCGGGCCTTGCGGGTTCTGGCTTCGACGCCTCCTAAATCGGAGACGTCAAGCTCCCGCCGGGCGCGACGTAAGACGGCCTCATAGCTGAGGCCGTTTTCGGCCGCCTCAGGCAGCACGGTGATCACCACCGCGGCTGACTTTGGCGGCCGGAGCCTCCTGCGCGACCTCTTATTTGCGGCTCCTGCTTTGGGAGCGGAGGCTTTGGTGGCACTTTTGGCCTCCGCTCTCCTCTTCTGGCCGCGACTTTTTCGGCTTCGCTCGGCTGTCTGCCAACCTTCTTCAGGTGCAGCGGAGGGGCTGGGCACAGCAGTCACGGCCGCGGCTGCGTTGGCTGCTACCGGCGGTGCATTTGCCGGCAGCGGCTGAGGTCCGGCCTGAGCAGGAGCCGGTGCCACTTTCTTCCTCGCGGCGGGCCCTTTGGACTTCGGTCCAGCAACGGCCGCAGCGTAGCTCCCTACGCGCCCGCCCTGGCAGGGTAGCGCATCAGGGGCTGACACCGCGGCCTTGGGCCTGTCCGCAGCAAGCGGCGGCCGAAGACGGGGCTCCGGAGGCAGTCTTGACTCCAGAGCCGCCATACGCGCGTCGAGCATTCTGCCCACAACATCCACTATGGCGCGCATGGTCTGATCCGGCACGCCGTTCACTGCGGGCAGCGGGACCGCTTCGGCCGGCTGGGCCCTCTGGGGACTCGCCGCAGCGCGAGTTGGCGCAACGGGGACAGCGGGGGCGGCGGCAGGGCCGGCGCTTGTCGGCGGCGCAGTCCTCGCCAGTTGTGCGACCTGGCGCCGCAAGTCGGCCATTTGCTTGGCCAACTCGCGGTTCGCCTTCTGCACCGCCGACAGCTCTTTGTGTAAGGCCTTGTTTTTCTCCTGCAGGCCTGAAACCTCACCAGAAAGGCGGGCATTTTCGGCCTGCAGGGTGGCCACATTGGCAGCTGGGGGATCGCCACCCACAGCGGGCTCAGCAGCCGCCGTGTCGGTGGGAGGGATGTCTGCCAACACCCTCATCATTCTTTCGGCAGCCGCCTCATTTGCCCGTTTATGGGCCTCAGTCCCCCGCGCCGTGCCGATCGGCGATGGAGTCGCCGACCTTGCCGCTACTACCGCGCCGCCTCGCCCGCCCCGCCCCCTGCGAGAGGTCGGGACTTTGGGAGGAGGCATGATGGTGCTACTCCCCTCGGAGGATCCCGAGCTGCCACCCTCGTTCAGGGGGCGCTTCCGCACCTGCGAGAGGAGGACCTCCTCCCTGACCGCTAGGGCCGCCGTCAAGGCCGACGCTGGGGACTGACTGGCGATCTCTGCAGCTGATGTGCTGCCGCCCTCAGTGTCCGACGGCTCTGCGGCAGTGCTGCCGCCTTCGTCAGCAGTCGGAGCGGCTGCAGCGGCCTCCCTAGCCAGCCGCTCCTGCCTGGCCAACTCGCGCCTCTTGACACTCGTGGCCTTCCACGTCCCCATATTCTTCCGCTTTTTCCTCTTCTTGGGGGCCTCGAGTGTCGCTGGCCCCTTGCCTGATCTTGTGGCCTCAAGTGCCGAACCAGCAGCCGAGCTGCAGTCGGACGAGGCCACTCCTTCCTCTGTGCCAGTATTTCTGTAGCTTGACAAGGCTTTTAGGTGGGAACCAATCGAATTCCGGTTCTCCGTGGTGGTGTTTTTGGGCGTCTCACCCCTCCTATCTTCATCTGTGTTAACTGAACATGAATCCATCAAGTTCCCACGAGCATGGGAGAAATAACGGTCAACCCGGGCAGAGATCCCGATACCCGGGCAAGCGTACATTTGTATCCCAACACAGGGGGTCCGCAGGTACCCTGGCTGGGGGCGCGCTAACGACTGAACAACCCATCAGCCATGCATCCTCTCGCCGCGCGCCAGAACTTAGGATTCTGGGTGATTATTTTATAGAGGTTTTCTTCCTCGCGGTCCAGGCGGTTAAGCCAAGACCCTCGCTCCTGAATCTAGGCCTCAAGACAAATGTCCCGAAGCAAGAATCAGGTCTACGATTTGTCGCGGTTGGCAAATGCCTGCCCAGTCCTCAAACGAATGAGTGACTGGGCCCGTCGAATTTTCGCGTCCAATACCCTCTACAATTAGAGGGCATGGAGCGAATTTGGGGCATCCCACAAACTGGGCCCCTCCTCGGGCCAGATATTTGCCACGAGCGACAATTCCAGAGAGCAGTCCAAGGAATTGTCGCTCGTGCCCAGGGTACACCACGCGGAGGTTTCTGGCGTAGCACCCCTCGACACCTATGCCTAAAATACAGATTAAAAAATTTTTGTCTGTCTGTCTGTCTGTTTGTTCCGGGTAATCTTCAAAACGGCTGAACCGATTTCAAAAATTCTTTCACCAATGGAATATCAGGCTATAATATCAGGGCGTAAATTAGGCTATATTTTATCCCGGTATTCCTACGGGAACTACGCGATTAAAACGACTAAAACCGAAGTGAAGCGAGGGCGGGTTGCTAGTATTCAAATAAAATCTCAAGATAATTAAAACTCGAAAAAAAGCTCTATAGCAACACATCTATCTAGCGTGGTATAATAGTAGATCCAATCCTCTCCTATGGTGGGTAAGGCTCAAAGCCAAGTAGTGGGACGTTGATATAATGAGATGATTAATATCTAAGTCTTAAAAATGTCGAAAACCAAAGAAAATTTGGAATATGTATGAAACATTATATGGATAATAAGGGAGCGAAACAGCGAAGATATCTAATAAGAGTATAAGGAGGGAAAAGATACACCTATTACTTAAAGCAATATGTATCCTATTCCTCTACGTGAAATGATGATAGTTCTATATATACCCACTACTTTTCTACAGGAGTCTAAAAAATTTGTTTAAGGGGCCATCAGTAGAATAGATAGCAGTAGTCTCCTGGAAAACTTATAAAATCAAGTACAATCCCTAACCCATTTGTCAGGAGAGATGATTTTTACTTTAGCCTCACTTAAGGAGGCTTAAATTCTACAGTGGACCTAATATTATCGATAGATTTGATAAACAATGTAGCTAAATCTATACAAATAAATAAAATTGAAGTGCCTTATAATTCCTAAAATTTACGTGATTATTACACATTGCAAATCAAACTATTTTTACGGATTTTATCGCGTTTGGATTTAATTTTCATTTTGGTCCACACACGACCTTGGACGCCGTAAAGTGTTCGAAACGTCGGGCAATCAAAAGTCAAATACAAACGCAATAAAATCTACAACTATGTTTAAAAACTAAGTCCAACACTTTTGTCCGTCTCGCTGTTTGTTTCGGATAATCTCCCAAAAGCTTAGACCGACTTTGATAATATTTTACCACCAGGAAGCTGTTTATAGAAGGAGTATTTCTTAATATTTCCGAAGGTACGTAAACTACGCGGATGGAACCGCTGAAATTTGTTAGTACTATAATAAAATAATTGTAAATGTAAATTATAAGTAAAAATATTTCATTTCATGAATTGTATTAAATTTCTGATCCTACTGCCGTGATGCAATAAATTTCTATTATTCAAATAAAGGTTGATTTATATTCCCCTGTCCAATTGGCATATGCAATATGTTTAGTATTAATTCAATCAAGAAAACTTATATTATTGTATACCCATTGACTGTATAATAAGTCAAATGTTCAGATAGGCAAGCATGATGTGGTCTATATATGTATAGTGGGTGGGCTAATTAACGAACTGCACTCTTAAATTTAAAGGTATATAAAATGTTATAAAACACTAATCTTTATATAATATAAATCATCAGTTTGTGTTTTTAATTGAAAGCCTTCTAAACGGCTATATTTTGATGTTTTTTTTTTATGACTGTTCTGATGGATATAAGAATGGTTTAGATTAATAATAATTGAAACCGTTAGGTGGCGGTATGATCGATTGCAAGTAGAATTCTTATTACTATTATTTTAGATTTGAACAGAACAACGTCTGTTAGTTCAGCTATTAATCTTTTAAAAAAATAGCATCGCGGGATTGTAATATTTATTCATTCAACATCATCATTTCACCTCTTATACGTGCCACTGCTGGGCTCAAATTACTAAATGACGACTACAAAATGTCACAGATGTCATTTAAGATAACTGGTATCTTAAAGAAAGAACCGAACTATAAGAGGAGCTAAATTTTGAAAAATACAGGGCTGTATTATTGAGAAATTTAATTAATTTTGAAAAAAAATTTTTTATTAAAAATAAACAATTGGGACATAAAAACCATTATGAACTTGCTTATATTTTCTTATAAGCATTTTGTTTAAGTAAATATTTTTTTCTATGCAGCCATCCAGCCAACCAAATATCATCGACTCTTTAATAAAGCCTTCTCCAAGGGGTGTAATAGCATAATCGCGAACTTTGGCGGGCGGTATGGCGATTGCTGTTCGAACTATAAGTTTAGCAGGAAATTGTTCATGCCAATTCTCTCACTGATCGCTCAGCCGCTTTATTACACTCGTGGGAAGTGACCATAATGGTGATGCATTGTATTCATAAACCGTAAACTTACGGTAAATTTCTACATCCAACTATGTGTTCATAACCAGTAAACATACAAGTAAATTTATAACCAAATTAATTACATCAAATCGTAATGTTTTTAGTTAAAATATCTGCGAAACTTTTCAACGAATCATGCTTTGTAGTATTTACAACTTTGTACACTCTCAATAAATAACATTTCATGTAGTTTCATCCATTATTTGTTCTAAAGAAAATCGCACAAAGCAATGCACCTAGAGCACTTGATCCTTGCCCGACGAAGAGCGCTCTTTCTAACATCCCTACATGAACGATGTCAAATACTACATAATACTCAACTATCACTCTTTGAAATTGTGCAACAAAGAGTGTTATTTTAAAAGCTTTTGTCGTTCAAACACTACAACTAAATATATAGCTATTATATTACATATCAAAGATTTGAACTATGGTTAATGGTATTGTAGTTTCTTTTTTATATTTACTTTAGCTTTTAAATACCCTGCGCTAAGGACTCTAGATAATTATTTATGAAGAGCACAAAGAAATGTTGAACAAGAGAAGAAAAACTTGACACCCAATGCTTACGTCTGATCAGCGTGCACAAGGTCAATTTACAGCAGCTACCCAGCAGTGGGACTTATATGGGCTGAGATGAAGATGTGTAGGAGGCTCAAGCATAGCCTCTGCTTCTCTACACCTCTCTAAAGGCAGATATATGAATAGAGATGATGATTAATTAAAGTAGTGGTAGGACCACACTGTTGACAATTCTATATCTATCTATATCTATCTACAACGGCGGGCCAGTCTATCCGGGGTACTATCATACTCTCGCGAAATCGACGTCTGAGTAGTAGCAATTTGTGACTGCCCTTCGTTCGGTGAGCGAGAGAGCTGGAAGTCCAACTTTCTGAGGGTGTTTGCGTACGGTGAGTTTTAGTGATACCTTTAGTATCATCGAACCTCATTGAAGGCATTCGCACTCGCTTCACTTTCTTCGCGGTAGGCAGCGGCCTTGCAAATGTCCATGAGCGATAGCTACACTTACCATCAGGTGTACTGTCTGCTCGTTGCAAAATAAAAACAATATCTAGTTTATTATGTGCAAATAGATCATATAAGTTTAACAACAAATAGATTTTTATAAAAATGTGTGTTATACTTAAGTATCGAAAATGGACATATGGACATACGTGTTTTGAAATAGAACGCGATAAATTTAACTGTGTGATGGCGGCTACGAATACTACCAACTTTTTTATTGCTCGTAGGTGTCGTGAAAGAAGCCTAAGAGCATTACATCTACTTGAACCAACTCCACCTGATCAATAATTACAGCACCCTGGTAATAATTACTGGCAATATTTACTACAGCCTGGTCATTAATTACATTCCCAACGAGGATTGATATCAGGCTGACAGCTATTCATTAAAATAATTTTAATGGAAATAGTTCGCGCCATTTCTGAGATCTGGATATATAGAAATAAACAAAAATTGCTATTTTAAAGATATTATAACTAGGCTAGGTAATAACTGCTTAATTAAATAAACGTTATAAGTGTTTTATATAAGAACAGTTAAGATATTTATTCTTATCTTTATCCTCAATAATTTCGTGGAACAACCAAACACTATCCGTCTACATCAGTCATTTGTCAAAGTCAGAAAATCCGCGCCTACAAAAATCCTTAGATATCTAAATATCTGTTCGATACTATTGTTTTCCCTGGACGCTTTTATTTTTAGAGAATATACATCTGCAGTATACATACGGATCTGATTTGATATTTTCTTTTTAGTTATATTTGTGTGCCCAAGACTTGATATTAAAAGTAGACCTAATAAGTATTTTACGCGTAATTAGCATTTTCGTAAAGAAATTATTAAAGTAAAATTTTATTATGCAGACTTTTAAATTTTAATTTACAACCTTTTTGTTTGACGAAAAGTGGTGGAATAAATACTGTGGCGGGTAATATGAGAGCAGTTTCTCGCTTGCCTTCCGAGTATCAGAGAAAAGTAAAACATTCTCTATTCGCGCTTTCATATATTTTTGTAAATAAATTAATGAGAAACATTCTGTTTAGAAGTGTTGAAATTATTATTCAAAAGCGATTGAAATCAAAATATTTTCTTGTGACACAAAAGCTTCTACTGTGTGTTATTACGATACACCCCGTCTTTTTCTAGGAACAGACTAAACACACTGTCTATTTTTTTCATGTTAGTACCTACCGTTCAATTATTCATAATATATAAACGAACAGGTTTATATATTTACTCTCTTTCTCTCTGATTAAACCACAGGCAAAAGAATATAAAATATTAATGTTTAGCCGACTTCGACATAATTTAGCATTCCTCCACATACAACTTCTGAATACAAATTTTGAACGAATTTTCATGCACAGGTTTGTTCTTTAGCGAATTATAATTCATCTCTTTGTTCCGAAAGGTAATAAATAAAGGAAGAGTACACATCCGATTTCAATATTCGATGAGGCGTGGTTGTAAGTGAATAAGCTACTCCGTGACATGCCTAATGTATGACATGTTACATACCTTAATAGAAGATTCGATCTCTCTATTCTGTCACCGTCTATTGCTGCCTACATTGAAGTCAGTGGTGTCCCTAAGTATGAGTAATATTATAATCGCTTTCCAGGACAGCGTTT
This sequence comes from Lymantria dispar, assembly GCA_032191425.1. Classification (NCBI taxonomy): domain Eukaryota; kingdom Metazoa; phylum Arthropoda; class Insecta; order Lepidoptera; family Erebidae; genus Lymantria; species Lymantria dispar. Next base: position 12,419,868 of record CM063449.1, on the reverse strand, counting down.
CTACCCTTGGTCCTCAGGACCCCACGAGAGATAATTTCTGTCACATTGTATCCACATCCCGCCACCTCGCTGGTATAGAAGATTGAAGTTTATATTCACATAAAATAATTTACTTAAAAAAAAAATATTGTCTAATCTAATCTCATTCCATTACCCTCGACGCGTTCTCCGATGATAAGCCTCTCCACAAGAATACCACTCAGAATACCTGCATCCAACTACTCTCTGCGACTTTTAAGATATCATCAGCCCACCTAGGGGGGATCTTCTTATATTTCCTCATCAGATTGAGGATTGCCATTCCAGAACATTTCTTTCCTAACGGATATCGATTCGACTTGAACTGCCCATTGCCACTTCAACGTGCATATTCTTCGGGTTATGTTTTCTACGGATTTTTCAGAATTTTATCGCGTATAGAAATTTTTCCAGAGCATGCTGAAAGAGTTTTGTGTCTTGTTATTAGACAACATTTATAGAGTACATTTACTATAAATAATCGCTGGTAACACACACCACTTATTAACCTTTGTTTTCTGACACCGAACGATGACAACGGCGAATAGAAAAGAACCTCTTAAGTATTCCAAATTCGTCCGACCACCCATCACAGTACAGCAGCCATTAGGGAAATTGATTTACTATAGCTCTACTAATTGGACACGAATCAGACGACGCCGCGTAAAACTACCCCCTACTAGGTGGATTGACGACATCTTGAATACAAGGGACACAGAACCGTTCGGAACGGCATTATCGTGGGGAAGCCTATGTCCAACAGTGGACGTCCACGGGCTTATGGATGGATAGTTACTTATATATCAATACCTAAACTAATTTATTTTGCTACAAATATTCTATACCTAACTGGTCCGACGGGTTGCTATAGGGTTTTGTTTTGAATTGCCTTTCTCTTGTAGTAATGACATTTGATTAACTAAGTCGGCTTTTATGATTACCCATAGGAAAAAAAGATGACCCTATTATATTCGTACTACGTCACCACACAGAGGAAAAAATTATACTACGGTAAAATAAGGATGAGTGAAAGGCAAGTGAATAAAATTAAAACCGTACTCGGAAACAAGGTTTGAGTAAATTTTTAACATTTCATCTGCCTTTTTGTTAATCCTTACTACTTAAATATTCATTCTGCCGGCTTAAACTTTTAGTTAAAACCACATTCAATATATTGAAATGTTGGTTTCGTGAGAGAAAACAAAAAGGTAAATAATACAAATTCATGCTGCTGTGACGCCTGATGGGAATCAAAGAGGAGCGTACCATATTGAACTAGGGATACTTCTGATTTTTCTCTAATATAAAATGTTCTTTAAATTTAAGACTCAACCAAGTATAACGAAGCTCAAAGTCACGCTTCGGAGCGGGGTATATTCGGTATTACTCTATGTGATAAAATCAGAATAAATACGGAAATCAGTAGAATAACGGGAGTAACCGGCATAGCCCGAAAAATAAGTACGTTGAAATCGTAACGAGCAAGCCACATCGGTCGTCAAACTAACGACTGTTAGGGAAGAAAGGTTCTCGAGTGGCGACCACGACAAAATTTGTGTGTAAACCAAAGTTTTGTTCATCACATAATGATAAAGTAAGAACGTAGTATTTTTCAACGCTCTGTTACATGGCTGTTCTAAAAGATAATTAAGAAAATTAAGGCGATTTTTTTTGAGGTGGGCTACGGTTACGTCACGGATGGAGCCGGGCCCTCGCTCGGACTCAGACAGAGGGGCATCGCTGGCGACAAAGGGGCGTAAGGACACACACCCGTAACCCACCCATGTAGCACCTCGCCTTCGTCGTTGGGCCGACCACCGGTGTAGAGTTCCTTGACGTCAGTGGTTGACCCGACGGAATACCCGAAGGGAGTACCGTCTTCCGTCCGGGACGCCGATCGCCGAGATATAATATGCAAATTACATCTGTACAAGAGAAGGGAAACACAAAAGAAAACCCTATACCAACATGTCTGACCAATATAGAGTAGGTCAATTTCCCTCGTATTTTTTTTATGGGTGGGCTATGGTAAGCGCACGCGCGGTCCATTCCGTCCGGGGCGATGAAAGAACGGCGCGCGAGCCCATAACCCACCCGTACCCACGTCACCTCGTTGTTGGGCCGACCACCGGAGCAGGGAGACTTGTCGTCAGTGGTCGGCCCGACGGAATACCCTTTCGGGTACCCTCACCTCTCGACGTCCTGGGACGTTGGTCGCCGTCGCGCGGCCAGCCTCTCTGCGGGTGACGGACTAAATTCCCCGGTCCGATCACCCGCGCCCTCGGCTAGGGCCGCCAATTTCCCTCGTATTGAGGAAGAAACTCGAGCCTAGCAGTGGGACGTGTATGAGATGAATCCTACCGAAATTCTTGTAAGCACAGGGCTACACATTTTATTTACAACTATTGGTTTATTGCTATATTCCAAATGTAAACAAAAAGGTTCTCTTTAATTTTACATTTCAAAATAATTCAAAATACATACATTTTACAATTGATTTGTGTAAAGAGCTTTAGATGTTTCTAAATAGCGACAACGGAAAATTGAATGGGCAGATTATTTGAAAGAAAAAGGGATGACAATTTATAACGTTATTATAGCAATAAATATGAGATTTCCAATTCATCCTTTATATATTTTATTAACGCTTCTCCCTTTTTATATTAGGCACTGGACTTAAATTATATTGAGCACTAGGCTTAAATTTGTATAATATATAAGCCTGTGAAATTCGGTATCCTCATAATTCAATATTACATTTAGTATTTATAGATAAAAAGATTACTATGCAATATACAAAGATAATACTGTGAAAATGTGATATAATAATCATTCTAAGGAATCTATTTATTCTTAATAATGATCACAGTGTCGGCTTTGCGAGACTCTTGAAAGATTTACGCTCACTTGATGATGAACAGACGTCCTTGCCACTTCTTACATTATTTTACATTTTATTTGACTTTTACAAGCTCATGTAGTATTGTACAATTTTGTCGTTTTGTTTAATTTTATAATGGTTTCTGATGTTTACGCGGGTATCAAGCATTATTAATAAAACTATTTTACTTATTTAACCGCGTTTGTGTTTAATTTTTGATCGCCTGCCGTTTCGAACACTGCAGCATTTATGGTCATCATGGTGTGTCACGTCTAATAAGTCATCGTTATTATGATGTAATAATAGTAATAACAATGACTTGTTAGACATGAAGCACCTTAATCCTCCCGTAACTAGAAACGCTAGAAAGTGTTCACAATCAAGTCTATAAACCAAGTTCAATTGTTAACCTAAGCTATTTTTGAATCCACCTAATCACACGCAAAAATGTTATTTGATTCAGTCCAGCAATTTTTATATATTGATAAAATATACCACTTAAAATATATATTTTTTTTATTTTATTTATTTATAGGAAAACCAACAGCTACCAAAACATCTTAGTAACTAAATTCTAGTAACATAAAGCCAATTACAGGTTCTCACGAGTAGAGATACACTAGTAAAACAAATTTGTGAATATTACAACACTAAGTATGCTAAATTAAATACATACATCAATTAGTTTGATTGAAAAAACGCTTACTACTATATACCCATATTATAGGTATATATTATTTTAGGTATATTAAAAAAGTTCCATACATTGCTATTCTGGTTTAGTAATAATCCACTACTACCTGCTAAGTGAAACTATTAATTATGCCGAATGGTCCAGCTACTCCTTTTTCATCAAATTCAAATTGTTTATTACGTCTAAACCCTATATTAGTTTACATAATTATATAATAAATCCTATGTTAGTATAAGTTTAATATCATCATCTAAAAGAATACATGTCTCGATGAACTGAAAAATGATACGACATTTACCTCTGGAACAAGACTAATAATTCAAGACTTATTAAGATCTCTTACGTTACGTTCCTCCGCGTACCTTTTCAGTCAAAATAATTTTACAATATTACTGGTATTAGAAGTGTAATTACGTATTAATGTTGATATTAAAATATGTCAGTCTTCGTCGTTAGCAGAACGAGTTTAGTGCTAATCGACTACAATTTTTAGGTCAGATTGACTATTCATAGTTCTCCCTACCGAAATTAGAAGAGATTTTCAGAATATACAACATTTTCTGTATGGTGATCGAGTAAGAATATTATTCACCACCTTCTCTCTTGCCCACGGGTGTCGCGGGTTAACACGTATATAATAATTGCAAGGGAAGGAAAACTCTAATTAAAACCCTATATCAATCTGTCTGATCAGCGTGGTATGGTAGGTCAATTTCATTTCTATTCAGGAGGAGGCTCGAGCCCAGCAGTGGGACGTATATGAGCTGAAATGGATGATGACAACATTTAGTTTTTCAAAAATATACCCTCATATTTTAAGTTGGACCTCCAAATTACCTCTACTCATACAAGTCTAGGAATTTTTAAAGATCGCCTCTAACTAATCTTAACATTCGTGAATACAGCAAAGTTTTCAAATGTAAAGATAAAAATGACAACGGTGAATGAGAAAAGCTATAACTAAGGATGAGTGGATTTGAAGAGATTTCGGAGTTATGACTAAGCATATAGGGCATAGTGTTTTAATTTACATCATCAACTTCACCTATGAATCGCACAAATTTCATCCGACCCACAAAATTTAACCCGGAAGTTGGCATTTACTATGTAGTTGGATGGCAGTACCATATATCTCCGTAATTATATCAATACTAGCAACCCGCCCTCGCTTCGCTTCGGTTTCAGTCACTTTACTCCCGTAGTTCCCGTTCCCGTGCGAATAGGTACCTGGATAAAATATAGCCTATGTTACTCTTTGATATTATAGCTTTCCATTGGTGTAAGAATTTTTGAAATCGGTTTGGTGGTTTAAGCGTGAAAGCGTAACAAACAAATAAACCTACTTTCACATTTATAATATTAGTAAGGATAAAGCCAGGTTCAGAATTTTAGCGTATCATCATCATCATCTTGCTCTTATCCCAATTACTTGGGGTCGACGCAATATGTCATCTTTTTTGACATATTGCAAAAAGTTTCGGCAATGACTTTTATGACCGGCCGCCTGCCTGACGTCAACCCTCCTTGGGAATGTAATCGTTGACCCAAATGGTACCAGATGGAGTTGGTCCGGGTCAATCTAGGGCTCTTAGTCATCTTTTACGACACCCACGAGCAAAGCAAGGGTTGGTAGTATTCAAAGCCGCTACCACACAGCACAAAATTTTAGCGTATACTAATGATAACTCATGTAAAATTTAATGCAATTTCTTTTTTCGTAGGTATATTTGACACAGATGGCGTTCGGTTACCTGGGACCGAGTGTGATTATCAGTTCAGCCGGTCCAGCAACCGGCCAACACATGGCAGGCTCTACAGTCCTCGCTATCCATCTATCTATCCCAACAATGTGCGTTGTTCTTACCATTTTCATGCCAGGTAAGTTTTTTGACTAGCTAATGAACTTAACATAAATATATAATGTATTTAATTTAAGATAACAAAAATGGAGGATATTCCTTAAGCCACAATTTTTTCACATTAAACTGAATGGCAATTGAATTTACTTTTAAGGCATAAACCGCGTTCGTATTTGATTTTTACTTTCCTGATGGTACAAACATTTTTTAGCCTTCAGCATCACGGGATTTCTGAGACAATGAATATCGTAACAATACTTTTTCTTTTGCAAACGGTGGCCAACGAGCAAACACTACACCTGATGCTAAGTGTTGCTGCCGCTCATGGACCTTTTCAAGACCGCTACTGTAAATAAAATGAAGGGAGTGTGAATGCGTGCAATTAGGTTCGGCGACACTAAAGGCATCATTAAAACCCACCACACGCAAACACTCTCTGAAAGTCGGGCTTCCAGCTCTCTCGCTCACCGAACGAAGCACAGTAACAAATTGCTACTACTAGGACTTCGAAAAGTAATAATTGTAATGATTAATTTGAAAGTATTGTATCGTTTTCGTGTGGTGAAGGAATAAGAATAGAATTCACCACCCCCTCTCTTGCCTGTGGGTATCATAAGAGGCGACTAAGGGATTAACTATATATATATAATATCTACGCAAGAGAAGGCGAACTCGAAACAAAACCCTATACCAACACGTGTGACCCATTATCTGCACAGATGGCGTAGTGGTTAAGATAGCGACCTACAGCGCCAGTGTCGGGGGTTCGAATCCCACGCAGGACAACACTTTGTGCGATCCACAAATTGTTGTTCTGAGTCTGGATGTAATTTGTGTCCGTTAATTATATGTTTGTAAAGTCCCCCGCAATACAAGGATTATTTCCTTAGTGCAGGGTGTTGTCTTAAATTAATTAAAAAAAATATCGCATAGTAGGCCAATTTTCCTCCTATTATGGAAAAGGCTCGATCCCAATTATAGGACGTATATGAGGCGAGATGTTGATTGATTGATCTCTTGTGTGTCTTTTTATAGCACAGTTTAACCATAAAGGTCTTCGTTATTAATGCTCATATGCTTATCATTTCACCAAAAATAATAGAGTTAGTACTAGATATCTATATTATATATATCAACGTCGTCCCTTAGTCGTCTTTTATGATATCCACGGGCAAGATAGAGAGTGGTGAATTGTATTCTTACTCCTTCACCGTGCGGCACTAAATGATACTATGCAATTAAAATATGTATATAGACAATTAAAATATGTATACAGACAATTAAAATATGTATACAGACAATTAAAATATGTATACAGACAAAATATGTATACAGCATCTCGTGGCGGCCCGTGCTCAATAAGTGGTTTTGCCTGAAAGCCAGCGCTGTAACACTTCTGTGTGCCACAGCTTATGCTGAGGTGGAAACTTTTTGGAGTACTACAGTATTGTTATGGTTTCTTTTTTCTTTAATATTATTGTTATTTGTAGTATTTTTAATTTTGTAGATGTTTTATGTAATAATAACACTATTAGTTAATATATATTTTTAATAAATTGACCCTACACTATCTACCAGAAAAATAAAATACGGCACTGAGAAAATTATTACAAGTAATATGTAAATTCAGTGTTGAAATATCGTCTGGCTACAAAGGGACACGATAAAATGATAGCAATCTGTTGTTATATTATTTTTTATTCGAAAAATCATACTATAATTGGCTTAAATAATATTATAAAATATTACTTAAATGTACAATAAACCTAATGTAAAATTTTGTGCTAGTTTCAAATAGAATTAATTGTTTAAAAAAGGTAATGTTTTGGAGGGACAGGCCTGAAAACGCCCTTGTATATTTTTATGAAAATGCCCATAATCTGTTAGAAAATAATACTGTAGAGCCCAAATAAATAATTTTCTTTCTTTCAATATGATATAGTAACTTAATTTGTGGTCGATCAAAAAGAACGTCCGTGCACATTGTTGGAACAAATAGCAGCTAGAAAAAATAAAGCGGTAGGCATATTTACTAAGAGTTTAGAAAAACCCCGCCCTAAATTGTTAAGTTTAAAGATTATATATTACATAATATTGTCGGCCCAAACAGAAAAGTATTCCATTTACCTTACTTAACTTCCATAACTTAACTGGATTATGTTGCAAAAACATTTTGTGTGTAAAATCATAATTTTACGGCAAATTATATGGGGGCAGGTATTTTTAGGTAAATTCACCTTTAGGTCTTTACTTGGAATTATAATATTACTAGTAACCCGCCCTCGCTTTGCTTCGGTTCTAGTCGCCTCACCCACGTAGTTTCCATTCCCGTGGGAATATCTGGATAAAATATAGCCTATCCTGATATTACCTATAGCTTACCAATGGTAAAAGAATTTTTGAAGTCGGTTTGGTGGTTTAAGCGTAAAAGCGTAACAAACAAACAAACTTACTTTCGCATTTATAATATTAGTAAGGATTATTTTCAATTTAATGACGAAGTGATATTACAATTCTCCACCCTCTTTCCCGCCCATAGATGTCAAACGTCGCCGACGTCAAATGAATACAACATGTACATAACATTCATGCAAGAACAGGAACCTCTTCAAAGTCGTAGTTTAGTAGTCTAAAAGATAGAAACAGATGACTCGCTTTATAAGATAAAAAATTTGAAATAATATCATATATTAATACAACTAACCAGTTGGCATAGACCATTTACTGTTAGATTGTGACGGAGTTGCGTTTTTTTTGCCGTCGGTCTAGACGTGTAGACTAGGACCTATAAAAAAAATATTAAGCATGAGATCTTAGAAGTAATAACGACAGTAACAACGATTTACTATCAAGCAGGCATAGGCCTGCTTGATAGTAAATAGAATATGCAGTGGGCTTTGCAGTCCCTATCAATAACTGTTCACTGATGATAGCTAAGATATATTTAATAACTTAATAATGGGAAGATAATGGTGTGTCAAAATGCAAGACTTTTTGGAAATCTAGATGAGACTGTTACTAGGCTACCTGGCTTGCAATAAATAGGATCTAGTCAAACAAATCTGTTCCACGGGAAACACGTATTTTCCAGGATAAAAAAATTCCATTTGCAATTCAGATTATGATCTGAATTGCACATGAAATTTTTATAGATTATAATCTACACTTGGTGGAGCCGTTCTGAGGGGATTGAGTTACAAACATCTATTCATGTAACCTGTTGCATTTATAATAGTTGTGAGATTTATATATGAAAACTAGTTAACTAGCAGTTTGCTTATAATTCTTCCTCCCATCCATATAAATTATGATATTACCAGAATGATGACATGATTATGCTTGCAAGTTTGTGCCTGGTATCTGGTAAAGTAAAGTACTAAACCAAAGTCATTTCTCTTTTCAGGCCAAAAGAACGAGTGAAAATAGTATTTGAAGAAGTATCTCTTCAAAAAGGCGATGTTAGGTGTGTATTTCTCTCATTGTTTTTGTATAAAAAATATTGTTTATGCTTAGTCTATGTAGCTACTGGTTCAGTTTTTCAGTTCCATCGGATAGAAATATCCGTGTAGTATTGAAATATATCTGGGAATATCTTAAAAATAATTGTGAGCGGCCGAATAATAATATTGTAAGTAACGAAAGACTGGACCCCAGACTGTCCATGTCATGCCTCACGCAAGTCCATCCATCTTTTCCTCGGTCTTCCTTTACCCCTAGAGCCTTTACATTCATACCCAACACTTTTCTCACAACATTACGTTCATCCCGCCTCATCACATGTCCATACCATGTTAGTCGTTCGCTCCTTAACTTTGCCGTCACTGGCGCAACTTTCAAACTTCCTGTTCATTTCTTACTTTATTCATTCTTGTCACACCACACACCCATCTCAATATTCGCATCTCCGCTACATGCAGTCGTCTCTCGTCCGTCGCTCTTGTCCCCCAACATGCTGATCCGTACAGTACAGCAGGTCTTATTAGGGTTTTGTATATTTTGCCCTTTAATTTGAGGGGTACTCTGGGGTCGCATGTTGTACCCGCCGCATGCCTGCCATGCATGCCGCCACTTTCCGTAAAGTTTTCCGTATATTGATGAAATAAAAATATAATTCACCACCTGCCCGTGGGTATCGTGTAAGACGACTAAGGGATTTAAACAAGGGAGGGATACAAACACAGAAGATAAAACCTATCTGACCAGCGTGTTACACAAAGTAGGCCAAAAAACAGAGGCTCCTATTTGAACTGAGATGATGAAGATATTGAAGTAACTGAATACTCAAAAGAAAAATAATTTATAATAATTATTATATGGTGATACGGTGATGGTGATGGTGAAGAAAAGGCTAAGGTGATATAATATCACCTTTCATCTTTCCCTAATCAGATGACATCTTTTCAAAAGATTAGGCTAGCACGATAAAGTCTACCAAACCGCGTGCTGGCCCTGGTCCTCGACCATCTGGGTCCCCACCTCAGGGAATTGTTCGACGCGTGTTTAGCGTCTGGGCGGTTCCCTGGGTGTTGGAAGGAGGGGAGGCTGGTTCTCCTGCTGAAGCCGGGACGGTCTCCGAGGTCGCCTTCGGCCTATAGGCCTATCGTGCTGCTCGATGACATGGGCAAGCTACTGGAGAGGGTGGTAGCTGCCCGCATCGAGCGGCACCTTGTCGGCACGGGGCCCGATCTGTCCGACGCCCAGTTTGGATTTAGGAGGGGTCGTTCGACGATCGCGGCTCTGTTGCGCCTGAGGGCCGTGGCGACTGAGGCCGTCACCGACGGGGGAGTGCTGTTGGTGGTGACCCTAGACATCGCCAACGCATTCAATAGTCTGCCATTCAGCTGCGTCAGGGAGGCGCTCCGATACCACGGAGTGCCAGCTTACCTGAGGCGGCTGGTGGCAGACTATTTGGAGGGGCGCAGTGTCCTCTACGGCAACCGAATAGGGGACGTTGTGCGAAGGCCCATGACGTGCGGTGTTCCACAGGTGTCGGTCCTCGGACCCACCCTGTGGAACATCGGCTACGACTGGGCGTTGCGGGGGAGCCTCCCGCCCGGGCTGGGCGTGATTTGTTACGCCGACGACACGCTCGTCACAGCCCGCGATGGGACGCTACAAGAGGCGGTAAGCCTGGCGACTCTAAGCACCGAAGAGATCGTCAGGTGGATCGAGGCGCTGGGGTTGAGGGTGGCCCTGGACAAGACGGAGGCCCTCTTGTTCCATGGGCCCCGTATGGACCCTCCCATCGGCGTCTCGATCACCGTCCATTCGGTTGGAATCAACATCCAGGCCCATATGAAGTATTTGGGCCTGGTGCTCGACGGGCGATGGTGGTTTCGGGTTTCGGGGTGGCGTCCACAGAAGGTCATGGCGGTCAGGATCATCCGCGGGTACCGCACGGTGCTGATGGAGGCGGCGTGCCTATTAGCCGGGACTTCCCCGTGGGACCTGGAGGCGAAAATGCTCACCGACCTGTATCGGCGGGCGTCGGGCGTGTGAGGGGAGGGCGGTGTTGTTTCCTTAAGGGAGCTCACCGCATGGCGCGTCGACGCCCGCCGAGACGTCATCGCCCATTGGGCAGACCGGCTGGAGAGACCTCGATACGGTGTCTGGACCGTGGAGGCCTTCCGCCCGGTGCTGATGCAGTGGTTGGAACGACGGCACGGGGTGCTCTCCTTCCGACTGGTACAGGTCTTGACGGGGCATGGATGCTTCGGTAAGTACCTGTACACGGTCGCTAGGAGGGAGAGAACACCGTCCTACCAGCACTGCGATTGCGACGAGAACACGGCGCAGCACACGCTCGAGGTCTGTGCCGCTTGGGCAGAGCAGCGTCGTGAGCTCGTCGCAATCATCGGTGCTGACCTGACGTTGCCGACCGTCGCTAGGGAGATGCTCGGCAGCATCGGACACTGGGACGCGGTCGCAGCCTTCTGCGAGGCAGTGATCTCGCAGAAGGAGGCGGCATGTCGCGAACGCGAAGAGCACAGCCTCGACGAAGCGACCCGCCGCTAGCAACTGGGGCGGCACAGGCGCGCCTACCTTCGTGCCATGCCGCCCTAGCGAAGCCGCAGGTGACGTGACCGGGGATTAGTCCGTCACCCGCCGAGAGGCCGACCGCGTTAGGAAAGACCGACGTCCTCCCCGAGGGGGGGACGTCGGTCGATGGGAGGGTACCCCAAGTAGGGGGTATTCCGTCGGCCCGACCACTGATAACAAGTAACCCTGCTCCGGTGGTCGGTCCGGGGTGGGTTAGGGTGTTGCGTGCGTACGCCCCTCTGTCGCCCCGGACGGAGTGGTGCGATGATCGCGCCGACCGCAGCCCACCCCAAAAAAAAAAGCACGATAAAGTCTAGCGAGTTTTTCCCTAATACAAGTAAGTGTCGTATGCAATAGCGAAACTTATATTTGCATTAAAAAAAAAGGAAGTCTACGGTCATATTTTCACTTTACACTAAATCTAAATACTCACAACGTGTTTGTAATATCATGTTCGAATCTACTTATACCATACTACTTTAACCTCTAATTAGGGATTTTATTTAACTTGAAAACTACTTCCTTGCCTATTCCTAAGTATTTACTTTTAATGAGTCACCCGCCAAAAATCATAACCGTGAAAGTTTTTGAGGTTGGATTTTTGAACTTGAATTGTGTTAATGATCAACTAATAATCAAGCGGTTATCATTAACCATTAACACGGCTGTCGATACGTCTCTCACCATCTTTGATAAAAAGTATGGCATCGAAAATAATATATCAAAACCTACTCTATTTAATGTTCATAGTATAGATACTAATAGAATTAAAGTGTATATAAAACATTGACGCAGCATAAACCAGCTCTCGAAAAAGCGTAATCCTGAAGCTAAAGATCTATCTATAAAAATAAAATGACACGTAAAATAATACCATAAAATCACCATCAATACGGAAGACTAAGCCATAAAACTTTAGAGGTATGTGTCATAATCGAATCTTTGATGGAAAATATTGAATTTGATGACAAACGTGAAACGTAGGAAGTAGTGTCACCTTGTGATTGAAGCTTTGTGAGACTTTATGGGACAAACTAATACAGTGTAATATCAAAAAGTATATCCTGCAGTTTACTTTTTTACTCTGCTGTGGCGGCTAAAGGATACAAAGTTTTACATTGACTAAGGCCTACTTCATCTGATGCCGTCTAGTCAACAATTACATTCCAAAAAGGATTAACATCAGCAAGCAGCCCTTCATAAAAGTATTGCGAAAACTTTTGCAATGTAGAATACTTTGCCACCATCTCTCTCTCAAATTGTGTCGACAACAAGTAATTGGGATAAGAAACGTATGATGGTAATGACTGTTATTTCATATATTAGTTATTATTTGTTAAAGAATTACATACTTCGGTGATATACACATGTTTTTTATTGCCATTTTATCTATACTAATATTATAAAATTTGTATATATGTATGTTTGTAACGAATTAGCTCAAAAAGTACTAAACCGATTTCAAAAATTCTTTCACCAATGGGAAGCTAAATTATCAGGAGGTAACATAGGTTATATTTAATCCCGTTATTCCCACGGGAACGGAAACTATGCGGGTAAGGCGATCGAAACCGAAGCGAAACGAGGGCGAATTGCTAGTTTGAACACATAAATCTACAATAGTTAATTACTGTCCAAACAAATAGATAAACTATATAATACATAACTCAGAAAGTTATTAAACAAACCTTTTTTGTATTAATATTTTTTAATAAAAAACACTTACTATTGAGTTAACATAAAATAGAAAATTAAAAATATTTATGATTGTTTGATTAGCCGCATACCAATGGTAAATGATATTCAAAATAAGCGCGGAACCAGGATTGTGTTTCTCGGATTAACTCTTATTCAAATATTCGTCTTAGGGGTGAAAACGTGTTTTGTTTGAAGAAGCTAATATATTTTCACAGACGCGAACGTTATTATTTTCTTATACATATACATAAGTGTTAATAAGACGCGTTCTCTTCAGGATGGAGTTTCTGAAAATAGATAATCGATTCAACATATTGAGGTTAGAACAATGTAGTAAAAAATTATGTCTATATTATTACTAACAAGCTGAAATTTCTTTTTCTTATTACTTTTCTTCGTCGCAGTTTGAACTAACCTGATAAAAATGATATATTGGCTATCCCATGAAAAAATTAACACATATTTTAAGGCGCTACAACAGGTAATCAGATATCGACAATATGCCAGAAATATCCATACCTACCTAATTTCGTTCACTGACAGTTAAATAACGAAGTAATTAAGTAATTATTAACCAATTGTGTGATAGAATATCTCCTGTGAGATCAGGAAGTTACCAAAATTTATTAAGAAACTGTACCCTAAGTTGGAAAATTACAGTCATCAAATTCAAGTAGTAATCTCTTTTTAGTATTTGCTCTTATAATAAGCCTAGCGTTGCGTAATTCGAATCATTTAATTCGAATAACTCGAATAAGACTATTGACTCGTTCATTCGAATCGCCGTTGACCGATACCGAATCAATTCGCTAATTCGTGTCATACTCATAGGCAGGTAGGCACTCGTAGCGCGGGCGGCCGCGGCGGCGCGGCGCGGCGCGGCGATCAGTCGACTAGGTTTGATAGAACATTCGTTGATTCGTTTTCTATTCGTGGATTCGTTTTCTGTCCCTCGCGCGGTTTAATGTTTTCTTGCTTTTGTTGATTGCTCGTTTACGTAATTAGAAAAAATAGTTATTAATTATGAGTATACCTGAGACGTATAAAACCGTATTTATTTTTTTTAAAGTTGTTTTATCGGGTAATTACTAATTGGACTTTATTTAAAAATAAAGTACTTTTTTTGTATATGATTTTATTATTATTTTTTGTTATTTAGTATGCTGATTTTAATCATAATAATAACAGAGTATTGTCATTACCTACGTGTTTAAAAGTCAATATACCTATAAGTCCCCTTTCCGTAACCAAATACCGAGCACACTGCTGTAACTCAAAATTTCGACTCATTCGTAATGCAAACCGATCCGCAAAAAAAACTCGCTCGAATAATAATGTAAACGAATTATAACTCGCCAACTCGGCTTCACAGGCGGATGACTTGACATACGAGTACGAATTTGACTATAATGCTGACGTGACGAATGTGACGATTCGAATCAATTGGAATTGCGATTCGAATCAATAGTAATTTTAATTCGATTGATCCGAATTGAAAAAAAAAAGCAATTCGTCTCATCGCTAAATAAGCCTAACATTTCAATGCCTTAATTAATAAAAGCTATTTAAAAATTCAGCTGTCTGAGGAAGTAATTTTATTTTTGGATTACCATCCAACAAATAGACGCTTATGCCTGTTAAGTTTGTGGGTGTTCTGGTTGTGTTGGGTAGGATCGCGGAGTTTAGTCCGTAACCCACAGAGAGGCTGACATGCCGGGCAAGAGACGTCGAAAAGAGAGGGTACCCCCTCAGGTTCACGTCCTACTATTGTGCTCAAGCATCTTCTACAAGAGTAATTATAATTATAACATAATGACGAAGAAACGGACGTCAAAGAAATAGCTTGCCGTTAAAATCCATCAATAATTTGTATTAATCATGGTAACCCTAGTCTATGGGCACTAAAAATTTTACAGTAAACCTCATGTATGAGCAATGTTGGTTAATGGACAAAAGAGTAAATTATGCAAGGCTGACCACTGGACGATTTGAGTTTTGGTTTTTGGCTCGTAAATTTGTTTTTATTTTTAGAGAAAATTTAAATAAAATTCACCTTCTATTTTTAAATCTCTAATTTTAATGATTATTTATATTGTGTGGGTAACGGAGTATAAATAGAATGGCGGGGGTGGATAGAGGGACGTACTCTTGCCCGTGCATGTTGTAAAGATTGACTATCTATACCAATAAATAAAATTGGAGTGTCTGTTTGTAATGTCAAAATAATAGGCTTTTTTCATGCTCACACGGTTATTTGCACGACACCTATGCCTAAAATAGCAATTAAAACATTTTTGTCTGTCTGTCTGTCTGTCTGTTTGTTCCGGGTAATCTTCAAAACGGCTGGACCGATTTCAAAAATTCTTTCACCAATGGAAAGCTATAATATCAGGGCGTAAACTAGGCTATATTTTATCCCGGTATTCCCATGGAAACAGGAACTACGCGGGTAAAACGACTATAACCTATAACCGAAGCGAAGCGGGGGCGGGTTGCTAGTATTATTATAATATGTATATAACATATTATAATATCTATAACGGCAAAAACACTCACGTGCTGAGATCGATTACGTCGACCCGGGTTTCGAGCATATCCGATGCTCATCATCAGGGCGAGTGCGCAGCGGCGTCTGCGAGGCCCCGGCGTGCGTGTATATAGCATCATATCGAAGGGTGAAAGGCTATTTAGTTTAAGCCACATCTAGGGTGATATTGAGTTATATACATATTCGGAATCAGCGAATTTTCTCCGTCGAATGATACCGAATTCATTAAAATCAGAGCACTTTCTTTTTTTCATACGCTGAATCCTTTTACACTTTCCATACGCTGAAAAACGAGGGCTTAAGGCGATTTGTATTAAGCAACATTTATCTTTGTAACTAAAGGTACGTTTTATTTAGTATTAGTATCAAGAATTCGATGTTTTTAATTGAATTTAATTAATTTTACCCCATTCAAATAGCTCAAGAAGTTTTTTGTTATGATTTTTTTCTAAAATTTTAAACTTTAAATGGCTCTCCTGTAAAGTTACAAAAATGTCGCTTAAACCAAATAGCCTTTCACCCCTCGATATGGAAAATATTCAAAAGAAGGAAAACTGGATATAAAAACCTATACCAACACGTCTGATTAATATGGTTATAGTTCATCCATTTTTCTCCCATTTTGGAAAAGCTTCGAGCCCGGTATTTGACGTATATGAGCTGAAGTGATGATAACGATGATGAATGATTTTTTGGTATTGTATGGTGACGGAGTAATAATACAATGTATCACCACCCCTCAGTTTTCTGTTTATCATCATCTCAGCCAATACTCGTCCCACTATTCAAATTCAAATTCAAATCATTTATTATGTATAAACCCCGCGGGGGCACTTACATATTGTCATATTTTTTTACATTTTTCTTAAAGTTATAATTACCGCCGTATCGGAACGCGACCGCACTGAGAAGATCCGGCAAGAAACTCAGCGGGATTATCTATTTTTTATTTATTTTTCTAATTTCTTTTAAATAAAATTACATCTTACAACATGCTTATTAATAGTTCCAGTGTAATGCCATTCGAAATATTATATAATATAGTACACAAATATAATAATAATCACAAATGTAATGAGAAAACTATAGCTGGACCAGATCCCGCAAGCGGCACCCGATCACGAGTTAATTACTAGAGCAGCCATCACTCCCCTCAACCATAATGGAGGGAAGGGAGCGACCCGCTCCTCATAGCTACCGCTATTGGGCTCGGGCCTCCTCCATAATGGAACGGAAACTGACCCACTATACTACGCTGGTCAGACGTGTTGATATAGGGTTTTGTTTCGAGTTTTCCTGTCTTGCATAGATATTATATACATGTTATATCCCGTATTCATCTTAAACTCTGTCCTTCACCACTTTCCTGTTGAAGTCATAAAACAGCTGGAAATCACGAAGCGAATTTAAGGTGAGATATGGATTTACCTACGCCTGATGCCGCTCTAGCAGAGGCTGCGGGTGACCGGCTCGCAGAAAATTCCGTCACCCGCAGAGAGGCTGACCGCGTAAGGTCAACGCCCCGGAAGAGCCGAGAATGAAGGGTACCCGAAACGGTATCCCGCCGGGCTGGCCACGGACGTCAAGGATTCAGTACCAGTGGTCAACCCAATGACGAAGGGAAGGAAATACGGTAAATTATAGGGTCGCAAGCCACTCTCTCGTCACCCCGAACGGGGCGGACGACGTGCGGCCTGACCATAGTCTAGCAAAAAAGAATGGGTAAGATATGATATGAATAACGTAAAAAAACAATTAAAAATCCTATTATCACCATTGCCGAATTCTATGCGAACACAGTCGCAGACTAGGCATAATCATCATCATTTCAGCTCATATACGTCCCACTGTTGGGTTCAAGCCGCCTCCACAATAGGAGGGAAATTGACCTTACTATACCATGCTGGTAGACAGGTTGGTATAGGGTTTTATTTCGAGTTTTCCTTCATTTGCATAGATGTTATTATGCATATTATATCTCTTAATCGTCTTTTACGACACTCACGGTGGTGGCGGACACAGAGAGGGGGTGGTGACTTGTATTGTAACTCCGTAAGTAAGTCTAGTAAATTTATATAATTCACCAATTATTCCTCACAGCCTTCTGAACCATTATGAATACCTAAAGCGATAGCGACATAGTCGATATAATTAAATTATACTTATAACAGGGGTCCAGCGCTCAGGTTAATGAATTACGCTCATAAACTATACTTGTTAAATTAACTGAATATATGCACCTTTTTAATGTTCAACTGACAGATATTTTGCATAATGTTACGGTCAAGTGATTTTTGTAAGTGAATTCACCAATAATATTTACTTTCTGTGTGACAATTATTTTTCATGTTTACACGAGTATTACGCATACAAATTAGAAAAGTAAAAATTAAATGAAAACGCGATAAATTCCGTAAAAATAGTTTTAATTGTATCTATTCTAGTCTATATATGTTAAGTATGGCTAAAAAATTTATCTATATATAACACTAGCAACCCACCCCCGCATCGCTTCGGTTTCAGTCGCCTTACCCACGTAGTTCCTGTTCTCGTGGGAATACTGGCTTAAAATATAACCTATGTTACTCCCTGATATTATAGCTTTCCATTGGTGAAAGAAGTTTTGAAATCGGTTCGGTGGTTTAAACGTGAAGGCGTAACAAACAAATAAACTTACTTTCGCATTTATAACATTAGTAAAGCTAATAATTCAGCCTTTCGCCATCCACATTTAGAAGTAAGCCTCCTCATAGAACGCCCCAAGGCGTGGTCCTCCCATGTCAGTAGTCAATCGTATTAAAATATACGTCATTATCATCTCAACTCATAAACACTGCTGGGCCTCCTCCATGATAGGAGCAAAAATGACTATAACCGCAATGAATCCCATGAGTTGGCATAGGGTTTTATTTCGAGTTTTTTTAGCAGATTGTATTTAGCGTATTTTACTATTACTCACGGGTAAGAAAGGGAGTAATGAACTGTATTCTTACTCAGTTACTGACGGATAGATATATTGCGATAAATTATACTCACCAAATTTACTACATCCATATGTACGTCATACCTTATTCCCGATATATTAACCACAGCCTGAATCCAATAAATTATTTGCGGTCACAGAGTGGTTAGGTAACATTATAAAACGTACCGGTTAATTTGTGGGCGGTAGGTCTATTTACTGAAAACATAATTTCAATTTAAAGCAAACACTATAATTAAATATTAGTCATGTTCGATTCGGGGCAATTTGTTAGCTTAAAATATCAATTTATTATCAAAATGTATACAATTACTGTGGCCATAAAATTATAACAATTAAAATACATATTTTTAAGGAATAATGTACATAAGATTTTTAAAAATAATTCCCCCCAATAAATTTTTTCTTAATCTGATTTCTGATGTTTACAAACAAAACTTTTTATAAATATCATATATTTTACGGGTTTTATCGCGTTTGTATTTGATTTTTTATTGCCCGATCTTTAGAACCATTATCAGCGTCTATGTTCATGAGAGGACTAAGGTGTCTTACGTCCTCAACAACAAGCAAAGTCAGACAATCATTATTACAAATATTTATATCTACCGCTAGTGAATCAGTTATTAAATATTTTGTCCCACATTTTGATACAATTTTATTGCCAGTGCAAATATTAATATTAATCTGGTTAACGGATATAATTTCACCCAGACTCTTCCAGATATTTATGGTATTATTATGCTATTATCCTTCGTGAGAATTTAACCTACGAAACATAATACAAAAACCAATGTAGACCTGCATTTATACCAAATTACTCAATATTATTAATAAAAATTGCCGTGTCGTAACGGAACGGAATACAATTCATCACTCATATGGGTGTCGTAAAAGATAAAGATCGTCGTCTTAAAAAAGAAGTAAAATTCTGTGCTAACCCGTTTGACCAGCATGGTATAGTAATTCAATATCCCTCCGATTGTGGACGTGGTTCGTTCCCAACAATATTCTTCGTCTACCGTAAACGAATCCTTAGTTAATTTTCTAACGTATGACCTGTTAAGTTCTGACAACTTAATATCAAGCAAGGCTATTAATGCCTATTATTCACCTTATTTGCGTTATTACCGTTGCTGATGTTACGTATACAAAGACTCAATGGCTACATTGTTAGTCAGTATAGTTAGTATAGTTAAAAGTTTCAAGATAGATTTTTTAAATAATTTGATAAGGATTTTAATTAAGATTATTATATTACAGCTGTCTTCGACGAGCAGATATCATCAAGGTATTTGACGGCAGAGACGTCAACTCCCCCACGATATCCATGCTTTGCAACGAACTAACAGGTACGTATATGTTATGGAAAATATCCACACCACAAGAGCTATTTTTAAAATATTTATCCTCTCTCCTCTCCGTGACCATCCGTAGTAGGTATTCGCCGAGACCCACTCCTCTTCCTTTAGTTTTTACATATTAAACCATTAATATAGTTTTACTAGCTGAGTCAACAGACGTTATTCTATTCAAATAAAATAAAAAGAATTCTCCTTGAAATAAAAAAAATAAAGTTTATAATTAACTAATGAAAAATAGGCGTTGATCGTAGAAGGGTGACAATTTAAGGTTGTATGTATTTTTGAATGATATATCATAAAAAAATAAAAACAAAAAATTCTGTCTAAAAGATTAAAAAGAAATTTAGGAGGATGAAAAATAGATGTTAACCGATTCGCAGATCTACCCGATATGCACCGGATACCTGAAATTTCATGAGAATCGGTCGAGCAATTTCGGAGGAGTTTAATTATAAACACCGTGATACGAGAATTTTATATATTAGAAATCACTTTTTGTTATTAGGAAGTTCAACGTGATGATAAATGAATTTAACTCGACTACGTGAGGCAGGCCTAATACCCCCCTCCGCCGTTGTGACCAAGCGTGGTGTTTTTAAAGACTCCACCGTAAACAAGTCATATAATTTGGGTACGTTTCCTTAACTAACTGCTAGGGCCGGTCAACCAAGGAAGGTATAATATGCACATAACATCTGTGCAAAAGAAGGAAATCTCGAAATAAAACCTATACCAACCTATCTGACCAGCATGGTTATAGTAAGGTCAATTTCCCTCTTGCACTGCACAGATGGCGTAGTAGTTAAGATAGCGACCTACAGCGCCAGTGTCAGGGGTTCGAATCCCACGCGGGACAACACTTTGTGCGATCCACAAATTGTTGTTCTGAGTCTGGATGTACTTTGTGTCCGTTAATTATATGTTTGTAAAGTCCCCCGCAATACAAGGATTATTTCCTAAGTGCAGGGTGTTGTCTTAAATAAATAAATAAATATTGTGGAGGAGGCTCGAGCCCAACAGTGGGACGAATAAGAGCTGAAATGATGATGATGATTGACAAGCGATACGATCACCTGATATTAGCCGCAAATATTAAATATTTAATTACGTTTCGTCATTAGATGGGCAATTATTAAATAAAGCCTTCAAATGACAGAGACATCTCTGTAATAACGTTGACTTGTTGAACGTGAGACATCTTAGTCCGCCCGTGACCATGAACGCTGTAAAGTGTTCGAAACATCGAACAATCAAAAATCAAATACAAACACGATAACATCCATAAAAATAGTGATGTTAGTTTCTTAAATTTCTGAACCGTTTTCGGAAAAATATTGATACCTATTATGACTCTGCTAGATTTCTATTATTGCTCCTTTACCATACGGAATAAATAATTTAGATTCGAGTCTGATATAGTTCCGTTTACTGTGTAGGTACCTTACGATGACGCATACCTTTCTGAATGAATAATGCCACGTCAAAGTAGGAATGACTTTCGTCGGTAGGGTTGCCACAATTTATTTATAAGCAACCTTTTTAAGAAAAGTAAATATTGACAATGTTACTGGCTACAAAGTCACAGTAAAGTTGTTCGTTGCTATCAAATACAAGACATTTTGTTTGGACAATTGTGATTGAAGATCAATATTGACAAGGGTAAGAGGAAATTGCTAACAAAACCTGATTTTCTAAAGGTTTATACAAAAAATGAAATAACTATTCCCATATTACATTGAGTAGCCTTCAGTAATATCATTGTGTTTACCAAAAATATCATATTATTTTCTTAAATTTACTTTTTATCTAGTTCAAGTTAACAGATAAGGATTAACTGTATATATTGGCATCATAATGTGGTTTAGTCACTTAACGTGCAACAGAGAGGTCTATGCTGAATATTTCGCTACGTGATAAAATCTTAAATACCAAAATCCTTAGACGAACGGGTGTAGCCGAGAAAACGAAGATAATTCCGTTGGGATGGCAATAGTCAACCCACATCGCTCGTCGAACCCCGTTGCGGAAGAAAGGTTCTCGAGGAGCGACCACGAATCGGACGTCGCCGCGTAGGACGACCCTTAATTAGATGAACTGACGATATCTTGAAAGTTGCAGGGAACCGTTGTATGCGAATATCACAGGACTGCTCCGAGTGGCATTCTCATGAGGAGGCCTATGTCCAACTGTAGACGTCTACGGACTGATGAATGCATAGATGAACTAAGGACCAGATAATGTATGTTACTACATATTTATTTCTTACGAGAGACAACTGAAGGGTCTGAGCTACAAGTGAAGATAAAAAATAAAATACCACGCGAAAACATCTGGCCGGCGTAGTATAGGATTCTATTACCCCCATTTCTTGGGGCGATTCCTTCGATGGTAGGCGGAATAAAACTCGTGGACTGTATATTAATATATTTTGAAGAAATTATTAAAAACTGACAATGGTTGTGGCAAATGCGGCGAGTATTTTAATATCATCATCTGATGATGATCTTGCTCTTATCCCAATTACTTGGGGTCGACGCAATATGTCATCTTCTTCCATATCCAGGTCCTATCGGACATCTCTGCAGTCACTCCCAAACTATCCTTGTCATGCCTCACGCAGTCCATCCATCTTTTCCTTGGTCTTCCTTTACTCCTAAAGTCTTCAACATTCATACTCAAAACTTTTCTCACAACATTACTTTCTTCCCGCCTAATCACATACCATGTTAGCCGTTCTCTCCTTGACGTTTCCGTTGCTGGCGCAACTTTCAAATTTCCTCTAATGTGTTCATTTCTTACTTTATCCATTCTTGTCACACCACACGTCCATCTCAACATTCGCATCTCCGTTACATGCAGTCGTCTCTCAATCGTCGCTTTTTTCACCCAACATGCTGATCCATACAGAACAGCGAGTCTTATTAGGGTTTTGTATATTATGCCCTTTAATATATACCAATAAATAAAATTGGAGTGTCTGTTTGTAATGTCAAAATAATAGACGTTTTTCATGCTCACATGGTTATTTGCACTATACATATGCCTAAAATACACTTTATATTTTTTTTGTCTGTCTGTTTGTTCCGGATAATCTTCAAAACGGCTGGACCGATTTCAAAAATTCTTTCACGAATGGAAAGCTATAATATAAGGGAGTAACCTAGGTTATATTTCAGTCCGGTATTCCCACGGGAACGGGAACTACGCAGGAAAGACTGAAACCAAAGCTAAACGAGGGCGGGTTGCTAGTTTTTATATAACGAACTGATAAATAATTACATGAAATAAGCTACAAATTTGCAATAAATGCATACGTCAATCACTGCCCACATAGATACAGACACACACATATGCACATACATACACACATACATACACACATGCACACACGCAAACAAGCACTCAACACTCTCGCACACACAAAAATGAAAAAGCGAACTCATCATATAAAATCACATCCTTCGTAATTCAATTCATTAATGTTATTTATATTATTATCATTCTTATTGTTAACTAGCAATCCGCCCTCGCTTCGCTTCGGTTATAGGTTATAGATTATAGGTTATAGGTTATTAGGTTATAGACTATAAAGTCGTTTTACCCGCGTAGTTCCCGTTCTAGTGGGAATACCGGGATAAAATATAGCCTAGTTTACGCCCTGATATTATAGCTTTCCATTGGTGAAAGAATTTTTGAAATCGGTCTAGCCGTTTTAAAGATTACCCGGAACAAACAGACAGACAGACAGACAAAAATTTTTAATTGCTATTTTAGGCATAGGTGTCGTGCAAATAACCGTGTGAGCATGAAAAAAGTCTATTATTTTGACATTACAAACAGACACTCTAATTTTATTTATTGGTATAGATTATTTTATTTATTTTCTTTTTTTTTCTCTTTTCGTTATTTTTTCTTTCTTATACATTTGAGGAAGGGTGTAGTGTGGTGTATTACCGGGAGTAGAGTCAAAATGATAAACACGACTTGTTAAAATGACATCCGTATAATTACTGTTCTGTCTATCTACTACATAAGTATACTTAATACTAGTTACTACTACGGTACTAATATAACATACATGCACACCACCACAAGGGGTTTGCTGAAAATCAGTCCTGCATAATTTCTATGTAGCACAACGCTGAGCATTCACCTATTGTCAAAATTAACTATAAAAAATATGTTTTGTATTGTTATTATGTGACAATAAATACTATTCTATTCTAAATTTAGATTAGTTATACTTTTTTTGTGGTATTTCATGGTCTGGACATACTCCGCCCAATCTATATGGACGCCGTGTGGCCACATAACCTACCGTATCTGCACCCCATTACTATTGGGCCGACGAGTAGTACCTGTTCCTTGAGAACCCTTAACATTGATAGTGATAGGACCGCACTGTTGACAATTGCCTGAGGCTGTTTACGTGGGTGTTTATTGCGACTTTGGTGATATCTTTGGTATCACGGAACCTCATTGCACGCATTCATACTCCCTTCAATTTCTTTACTATAGGCAGCGGCCTAGCAAAGGCTCATGAGCGGCAGCATCACTTACCATTAGGTGTACTATTTCCTCCCTTTTTTTAGGGGTGGGCCATGATCAGCGCACCCGCCGCTCGGCTCCGTCCGGGGTGACGGTGAGGCGGCGCGCAGCCCCATGACCCACCCGTAGCCACGTCGCCTTCGTCTTTGGGCCGACTACCGGAACAGGATGACTTGTCGTCAGTGGTCGGCCCGACAGAATACCCCGGTCGCGGGATACCCTCTTCTCTCGACGTTCCCCTCACTCGGGAACGTCGGTCGCCGTCGCGCGGTCACACTCTATGCGGGTGACAGACTAAATCCCCGGTCCAATCACCCGCACTGTTTGCGCCCTAGCCATCGTTTGCAATAAAAATGAAAAAAAAATATCTGTAGCACAAATTTAGATTATACTGTAGCAACAATGCCTTTTGATAGCCTTAAAAAGAACCCACATATACACTTTGATTGCGCAGCATTGAGCTTGATAATTCAACTCTTTAAATCAACTTTTAAGGCTTTTATATATTCACACAATGTCTTTCAACTCTGTGTCGTTTTATATCAGAAATCAAGGCCACTTCAAAGTCGGAACGATTTCATTGACTTTTACAAGCACTTTTCCCATGAACAATAATGGTACTTTAATTTTACAATAATTGTACTTAAAAGACGAATTTCAAAATTATCATTTAATCATAAGAAGACCTAATTAGGAAAGTTTTAGAAAATTATTATTTTTCCAAGATATACATCTTGATTCTTCCGTGTGGTGACGGAATAAGAATACAATTCACCGCCCCCTTTTCTGTCCGTAGGTATCGTAAAAGACGACTAAGGGATTAGTCACAATATGCGGATAACATCTATGCAAAAGAAGAATAACTCGAAATGAAACCCTATGCCAACCCGCCTGGGTGGCGCGTATGCGAGTTAAATCCACCACCCCCGGGCCCGATGGTATTCCGAACCGTGTGCTGGCCCTGGTCCTCGAGCACCTGGGACCACGCCTCAGGGGACTGTTCGACGCTTGTTTGACGTCCGGGTAGTTCCCTGGGTGCTGGAAAGAGGAGAGGCTGGTTCTCCTGCCGAAGCCGGGACGGTCTCCCGAGTCGGCCTCAGCCTACAGGCCCATCGTGCTGCTCGATGATGCGGGCAAGCTGCTGGAGAGGGTGTTGGCTGCCCGCATCGAGCGGCACCTAGTCGGGGTCGGGCCCGATTTGTCGGACGCCCAGTTTGGTTTTCGGAGAGGGCGTTCGACGATCGCGGCCCTGCTGCGCCTGAAGGCCGTGGTAGCAGAGGCCGTCACCGGTGGAGGAATCCTGTTGGCGGTGTCCCTGGACATCGCCAACGCCTTCAACAGTCTGCCATTCAGCTGCATCAGGGAGGGGCTGAGGTATCACGGGGTGCCCTTGTACCTCAGGCGGCTGGTGGCAGACTACTTGGAGGGGCGCAGCGTCCTCTACGTTGACCGAGTAGGGGACGTTGTGCGAACGCCCATGACGTGCGGTGTCCCACAGGGGTCGGTTTTGGGTCCGATCCTGTGGAACATCGGCTACGACTGGGCGTTGAGAGGAAGCCTCCCACCCGGGCTGGGCGTAATTTGCTACGCCAACGATACACTCGTCACAGCCCGGGGTGGGACGCTAGAGGAGGCGGCACGCCTGGCAACTCTCGGCACCGAGGAGATTGTCAGGCGGATCGAAGCGCTGGGGTTGAGGGTAGCCCTGGAAAAGACGGAGGCCCTTTTGTTCCATGGCCTCCGTACTGCCGGGCCTCCCGCCGGCGCTTCGATCACCGTGAAGTCGGTCACCATCAGCATCCAGGCCCACATGAGGTACTTGGGCCTGGTGCTCGACGGGCATTTTTGGTTCCGGGAGCATCTCCATCGACTTGTTCCCCGGCTTGTTGGCGCAGCGTCCGCCCTTTCGCGGCTGATGCCGAATGTGGGCGGACCCAGCGCTACACGCCGACAGCTGTACGTGGGGGTGATCCGGTCGATGGCTCTATATGGCGCACCGGTGTGGGCGGGGTCCCTGACCGTCTGGCTGAGGGCCCTCTTGAGGCGACCACAGAGGGTCATGGCGGTCAGGGCCATACGCGGTTACCGCACGGTGTCGACGGAGGCAGCGTGCCTCCTGGCCGGAACTCCCCCTTGGGACCTGGAGGCGGAGATGCTCGCCGACATTTATCGGCGGGTGTCGGAGACGCGCGCCCGCTGCGGTATGGTCTCCCTGCAGGAGATCACCGCCTGGCGGGTCGACGCCCGCCGAGGCGTCATTGTCCGTTGGGCAGTCCGGCTGGAGAGTCCTCGGTATGGTGTCAGGACCGTCGAGGCCTTCCAGCCGGTGCTGATGGAGTGGTTGGAGCGGACGCACGGGGTGCTTTCCTTCCGACTGGTGCAGGTGCTTACGGGGCACGGGTGTTTTGGGAAGTACCTGCACAAGATTGTCAGGAGGGAGAGCACACCGTCCTGCCACCATTGCAGTTGTGACGAGGACACGGCGCAGCACACGCTCGAGGAGTGTGCTGCATGGGAGGGGGAGCGTCGTGAACTCGTCGCGATTATCGGTGCCGACCTGGCGCTGCCGATAATCGCCAGGGAGATGCTCGACAGCGTCAGGAACTGGGACGCGGTCGCCGCCTTCTGTGAGGCCGTAATCTCACGGAAGGAGGCGGCGGATCGTGTGCGAGTAGAGCTCCTATTCGGCGACACGTTCCGCCGCCGGCGACTCGGGCGGCGCAGGCGCGAGTATCTGCGCCTAATGCCGCCCTAGCCTAGGCCGCGGGTAATCGGACCGGGGAATTGTCCGTCACCCGCAGAGAAGCTGACCGCACGACGGTGACCGACGTCCCAGTACGTCGAGAGGTGAGAGGTTACCCGAAAGGGTATTCCGTCGGGCCGACCACTGATGACAAGTCACATCTGCTGCGGTGGTCGGCCCAACAGCGAGGTGACGTAGGTACGGGTGGGTTATGGGCCCGCACGCCGTCCTTTCATCGCCCCAGACGGACTGGACCGCGCGTGCGCTTACCATAGCCCACCAATAAAAAAAAAAAAAAAAATGCCAACCCGCCTGACCAACGTGATATAGTGGGTCAATTTCCCTTCCATTGTGGAGGAGGCTCGAGCCCAGCAATGGGACGTATATGAGCCGTAAGGAGGAGAAGAAAGAATAAATCTTGATGAGACTTATCCCAATGTTCAAGAATGTCATTTGAAGTTGATAGAATTGTTTAAAAGTATTGTGTGTTCTTCAAAACTGCTGACTTGGTATTCAATACAAGCATAAAAATTCTTTTTCCGTATGATGACGGAGTAAGAATACAATTCACCGACCTCTCTCTCGCCCGTAAGTGTCATAAAACACAACTAAGTGATTAAATATATTTCAAATATCTATGCAAGAGAAGCAGAACTCGAAATCCTATAGCAACACATCGAAACAGCGTGGTATAGTAGGTTAATTTCCCTCCTATTGTGCATGAGGCTCGAACCCAGCAATGGGCCGTATATGAGCTGTAGGGATAATGAGGAAACTTTTAATCAAAACCTATTTCAATTACAAAGCCAACCAAAAACACTGCGAGTCTAAATTAAAATTCTACGTATATGCACAAGACATAACTTAGATGCGTGTATTTAGCAAAGAAAAAATTATTGGATACTAATTACTTATTCAATTCTGTATTTTTGAAATTGAAGAAATTTTCATCCACAAAATAAGCCTCAATTGCCAAACATAAAAGTAAGGAAGATAATTATTTGAATTTTTAATAATATTCAATATCATCTTATAAAATAACGCGCAGAGACAGCTCTTTCACATAATTAAATCCTATCTCAAACCGATATTACACAAATATACCTTCATATCAGCAAAGACCCAAAACCTCACCTGTTAATTATTGCTGATTCACATAGATGTATGAGAAATCAATATTATAACCGTCCCTTATATGTTGGGTCTCTAATCCGGTCTTATTCCCTTTCATTAAGCTTTTTCCTGGACAAAATTTACCCAACCGAAAGTCAGTAACAATGGAGATCATTCAACTTATTTAGTACCTACACCCATCTTTTCAATACGATTCTGCCTCAAAACCCTTGAGTGACAATGGAACAAGCTTGAAGTTATTCAGAGCATGTTACGTACAGCTGTTTCCGCCCAACAAACAAGGGATATATATAAAGGAGCCTGACGTGTATGCGAGAATTTTGTCTTTCAAATTTCGATGCCTTAACGTCTTTTGATGCTAAATCCGAATTTTCATGAAACCTCATGACTCGTCTCATATTACGAGTTTCGAGGATAAAAGGCGTCCTTTTGTTGAATTTTTGTCGGAATCTCGCTTTGGAATGTTACTTTTATTTTTACCGCCTCGAAGAAATTGTGCTGGAAATAAATAAACGGTGTAAAGGATTTTCCGGGTAATATATTTTGACGGCCTATTCTTATCTATCACAAATCTATAGTTGCCAACCAATACCTACAAAATCTTATCATATTATTTTCAATGACATATAACTTAAGGGAAAGAATGAAAATAACATCAACGATTATTTATATTAATGGCCTTTAAGTGGACCCGGTGGTCTAGCGCACGAAAATGACACCTATTTTCACGATTTTTTTTTGCTATTGAAAATAAAAAACGATGTTCTAACTTTTTGAGCTTATTACTACGTTTATTAATCATACAAAAATTTTTTTTTTTAATTTTATAAACAATATTTATTATTATAAAAATGCCGCTAAAGATGACCCTCTCGAAAAATCGGATCCGGACCGCGTAGGTGATTTCGAGACTTCTACTCATCTGAAACAAAAAATGCAAAGACATTCTTAATCAGAAAGAGTGCAGTTATGGTCGGAACTAGAACAAATCGAAAAAATTGAAAATTGACAAAATGGCGGGCGTTGAAAAAAAAGTTCGTAAAATCGTGTTTTTTTTTCACTAGTTTTTTAGTGTAAACAATAGGAAATTATTTAAATAAAATTATGATTCTAGTTCCGACGATAGCCATACATGTTGTGAACAACATATCCAAATTTCAAGTCATTCGGTTAAATAGTTTTTTATTTTCACCCCCGCCGTGCCGAAAAAAGTCGTTTCGAGATAAATGAGTTTAAAGAATATTATAAATGTGATCAATGACGGATTACAATTCAATATTTTTTTTGTGTGTAAAACTAAGTCAGTGTTAAGTTTAGTGGTCCTCTTATCTCTTCAATAGGATACGAATATGTAGGTATATGTAGGTTTTATAACCAAGCCCAAATGCTCTTAGCGTGCTAGAGAACACGCTATGCTCGGAATTTCTCTGCAAGATAGGCTCCATAATATTAAAATCCGTAGAAGAATTGCTCGATGAACCGTTAAACGCTGGGAAAGAAAGGTTCTCAAATGGCAACTACGCATCAAAAGACGCAGTATAAGACGAACACCAGTTGGAACGATGACCTGGTGAAGGTTGCTAGGAATAGTTGGATGCGGCTAGCACAAGATTACTTTTTATGGCGAAATTTGAAGGAGACTTACGTCCAGCAGTCGACAGCAAAGGGCTGAATGATGATAATGAATGATGGATCAAGAGCGATGAACGTAATACCTTATGGTACACACAACACCACACCACAGCTCATACATATCCCACTGCTGGGCTCGAGCCTCTTCTATAATAGAAGAGTAAATGATCTATGTATTATTACACACTAGTCAAACGGTATTGGGTTTTATTTCGAGTTTTCTTTGTCTTGAACATAATTTAGTCGTCCTTTACGACAGCCACGGGCAAGAGAAGGGGATCTGAATTGTATTCTTACTCTGCCACCACACAGAAAGCACCTTGTGGTAACCTAATAATAATAAAATTATCACTACATCTTCCTCTCCTGAGTATGACGTTGGATTTTACAAACATAGGATTAAAGGATAGAAATAAACAACCAAACTCACCACAATCATTTTTATATCACCCAAAGAACTTCTTGCTTTGATAAATAATAGATCCCATGAAAAACTTTACTTAAAAATGTTTTGTTTTCAGGACACGAAGTCCTATCAACTGGTCCAGCTCTACTTATTCAATTCACAGCCAATTCTGCCACACCGGGCCAGGGCTTTGCAGCATCATTTCTCTTTCAACCTCCGCCGGATTCTACTGCTGCTGGTATTTATATTTACAGTTGATTTAGAAATCATATGGGATCATAATCAATATACTATTATATAGATATATATATTTACAGTCTTTTTTGTAAGGATGTTTCTAGTTTATATACCTGCAAATAATTCAATCACCTATACACGTTCCAGTGCTGGACTCGAATCTCCTAATGATTAGACGTGTTGGCATAGGGTTTTATTTCAAGTTTTCCTACTCTTTGTTGCCACAACTCATATGTCTTACTGCTGAACTCGAGAGCCTTCTCCACTATGGGCCTACTATACCACGATGATCAGACGTGTTAGCATTTTTTTTTTTTTGTGGGTGGGCTATGGTAAGCGCATGCGCGGTCCAGTCCGTCCGGGGCGAGGAAAGGACGGCGCGCGGGCCCATAACCCACCCGTACCCACGTCATCTTGTTGTTGGGCCGACCACCAGAGCAGATGTGACTTGTCGTCAGTGGTCGGCCCAACGGAATACCCTTTCAGGTACCCTCACCTCTCAACATCCTGGGAAGTCGGTCGCCGTCGCGCGGTTAGCCACACTGCGGGTGACGGACAATTCCCCGGTCCGATCACCCGCGGCCTCGGCTAGGGCGGCATTAGGCGCAGATACTCGCGCCTGCGCCGCCCGAGTCGCCGGCGGCGGAACGTGTCGCCGAATAGGAGCTCTACTCGCACACGATCCGCCGCCTCCTTCCGTGAGATAACGGCCTCACAGAAGGCGGCGACCGCGTCCCAGTTCCTGATGCTGACGAGCATCTCCCTGGCGATGGTCGGCAGCGCCAGGGAGATGCGTCGACATCTTGCGGTAACCGCGTATGGCCGTGACCGCCATGACCCTCTGTGGTCGCCTCAAGAGGGCCCTCAGCCGGACGGTCAGGGACCCTGCCCACACCGGTGCGCCGTACAGAGCCATCGACCGGATCACCCCCGCGTACAGCTGTCGGCACGTAGCGCTGACGTGTTAGCATAGCGTTTTATTTCGAGTTTTACTTCTCTTACATAGATGTTATAATTGCATGTTATATTCCTTAATCCTATTTTACAACACCCACAGACAAAATAGGGGGTGGTGAATTAAATTCTTAATCCGTCATCACACGGACAAATAATTAACGTATGCAAATTCTAAACAGACTCAGAACAACAATTTATGGATCGCACAAAGAATTTTCCGGCACCGAACCGAACCCGCGCCCCTAGACATGGCAGACCAGTTTCTTGATCACTTTGCCAACATTGCATTTTTACTTATTTTCAAAAAGTTAGCAGTGACGGAATAAGTAATAGAAGGATTCATCAATGTCACGAAAACAATACTAATAGTCAGTCCAAATGGCACTGTTTAGGTAATACTTGACTACACAGTGCCTTAATTTTTAAGATGCCAATCTACCGTGCCAGGTATTGTAGATTCGAAATCCACGTAGTACAATACATATTTAATATGATCCACAAATTGTTGTCCTAAGTCTGATTACAATTTATGTTTATTATGTTTGTAAAATCCCCCGGAATACAAGAATAGAATACTATTGGTTTTGGGACTCCACGCTGCCCTTCATCGCCGCGGACGATGCGGCCAGAATTTGTTTAGACTGTAACTTAATAAAAATATATTTAAAAGGTAAACAGGCTGGTTACTAAAGTCAATTTTCACGTCGAACTAAGCCTCTTACCGCCCTTCTGGGGCCCAGATCTCTAAATATGGTGTCGCCAAGCAAAAGGCGTAACCGAAATTTGACTATGGCTACACACCTGTGCTTAACCCTTTAGGAATGTATGTTGAATAACATACAAAATTAATCAGGCATTCAAGTTACATGTCATAAATGTTAATAGCCCCTTGTTGTTACCTAAAATTAAGATATCGTAGGTGAAAATTTACTTTAGTACTCAAAGTACTGAAAATTCTAATAGTCTACAGGCATAGACTACTTATGCAGTCCGTGCCTATAGGCATGAAATGGAATTATGGCTACCTTGTTGTAATAACCATCGCATCCAGTTAAATTGGGAATACGGCTCACATTAATAATATGTTGGCGGAAGGCCAGGTCACCTGAGGTGTTTGTATATTTGGATAGCATGATTTTTTAATTCCTGCCTACAATATTTACATTTAAATCGTACCACGATTCTTTTACTCTGCTTAGAACATTAATATTTTATTCTAAGAGAAAATAAAATACATTAAACTTATAATACTAGACTTTTTTAATTTGGTGGTGTATTACCTGCAACTTGCAGGTGTATATTTGCGCCATCTAGCGGATTATTGTAATACTAAAACGACTGCAGTGCCTAGAATATTCATAGAGCATTTCGAGGTACCTTTTTATACGAAATGTTACATTGTACACATAGATGGCGCAATTTTTAATTTTTCATCACTACTAATTTATTTCAGATTCGGATCGACTACTCAAACTAAGTTTCGGAAAAGCTTTCGAGTCTCTCGGGCCAGAAGTTAGCGCTACAAGTAAGTGAAAAATATTTGCCATTATTTATCCTCCAGATATTTAATACAATAGGTGCCTGCAAAGAAGAATCTACTGCTGCTTACACAATCGGCAATTTTAAAATGTGAACAATAAGTACATTACTTTCAGATTCTTTTACAAAAATATTTTGGTCTTCTATATCACTGCCATACAAAAGACTTATGTTTTAACAGTTTTACGGGATTTTAATCATTAGGTATTAGAGTTTATTAAAAATGGACGTACATACATAGCTTCCGTGTGGTGACGGAGTATGAATACTATTTACCACCCCATCTCTTACTCGTGGATGTCGTAAAAGGTGGCTAAGGGATATGCATAAAATATGCAAGAGAAGGAAAACTCGAAATAAAACCTTGTACCATCTCTTCTGACGAGCTTAGTCTAGGTCAGTTTTACTACTATCGAGGAGGCGGCTCGAACCCAGCTGTGGGGTATATGACCAGAAATCAATAAATGAAATGAACCGACCAAATCGT
Source organism: Lymantria dispar (assembly GCA_032191425.1). Taxonomy (NCBI): domain Eukaryota; kingdom Metazoa; phylum Arthropoda; class Insecta; order Lepidoptera; family Erebidae; genus Lymantria; species Lymantria dispar. The sequence continues at coordinate 12,386,101 of CM063449.1, read as the reverse complement.
ACATAATTTTGTAGGTTATATTTTTTTTAATATACATTATTACGTACTCCTTCCAGAGATTTTGTTCTATAATTTATTTACTCCTTATCTTGCCCGTGGATGTCGTAAAAGGCGACTAAGGGATATAATATGCATATAACATATATGCAAGAGAATGAAAACTCCATACAAAACCCTATTCCAACACGTCTGACGAGCGTGAAATAGTAGGTCATTTTCCCTTCCATTTGCGGAGAAGGTTTGAGCCCAACAGTGGGACTTATATAGGCTGAAATGATGATTGATGATGATCGTCGTTTCAGTTTACATGGGTCCCACTGCCGTGCTCAAACTTCCTCCTAAATAAAAGGGAATTTGATCGACTATAACATACTGGTCAGACGTATTAATATATAGTATAGAATCCCGCTATACAACGACCTTCACCGAGATGTTTATTTGATGAAACTTATTTTTTATTTAATTTAATATGTCAATAAATATATTGCATATGGGTTGCCTGATAAATTTTAGTCCAGAGTGTGATTAGTTATTTTTTTTTTCATACATTGCACCGGTTTGATTATTAGACGAATCGAAAGTATTAAGCCCATAGAATATGTAATGCCTTCATAAAAAGAGTAAACTTGATCTATTACACCACTGTGGTCAAACGGGTCAATATGCGATTTTATTTCAAGTTTGTCTTCCTTTTTATAGATAGCGTGTATTATTATAATATATAGATTTTAATTTATAATATACTGGTCGACCCGGCGAACTTTGTACCCCCATAATTTTTTAAATTTCCGAAAATATAGTCTATCTATGGCTGTCATTTGCGTTTTGTTATTACATGATAGATGCGTTTTTGTTATACCGCGTTTTATAGTGACTTGTATTCTCTTTGACGTTTTATGTAAAGTCCCACGGGAACCTGGTCGAACGGGATAAAAAGTATCCTACGTCCGTCTCCTGGTTCTAAGCTACCTCCCCGCCAATTTTCAGGTAAATCGGTACAGCCGTTCTTGAGTTATAAATAGTGTAACTAACACGACTTTCTTTTATACATATATACACGGTGACTTTTTATCGTCTTACAAAAAAAAACCATAAAAGTATCCGTTATAAAAAAATAATAAAATAAAGTTAATATTTTGTAACAGCCTGTTTAACACGTTTACATTTTATACAAAAGTAATCATGCAGCATTTCGTTAGCCAATCATAGGTACGAAGTCCACGTGGACGGCTTTTACAAAGCGTAATTCCCTACGCTAGATACCTAACAGGTATCCTTTGCGATGCCCGATTGGCGCCGCGGTCAAGCGATCGTAGTACCTACATACTACATCAGCTGTGTTGAATACCTACCTATGCGCTCGATACATGTCGTTTCCTTATTATTTTAATTAGTAATTATTTATAATAACTTTTATTAAAAAATATTCTAGTAAATATTGTTTTTAACCTTTTAATTGTACGAATGAATAGTAGATACTCGATACTTTAATTGATCTGCTTTAGTAAGACGACATAAATGTCACCGTGTATAGATATAGAATTATAACCTTTCGTCGTCTTTTACGAGACTTATGGTTTACGGCTAGAAAAAGGGTGGTGAACTGTATTCTTACTCTGTCACCACTCGCAAATTATTTAGCTCTTTATATATAAATTTCTTGTAAACGGCTGGACCGATATTGACGAAATTTTTTGTGTGTGTTCAAGGGGATTCGAGAATGGTTTAGATTCACAATTGGACCCGGTAGGTGGCGCTGAAATCCTTTTATTTTATTTGAACAGAACAACGTCTGTTGGGTCAGTTACATATAAATTTCTTGTGTACGTGTGTATGTCACAGAACTCCTCCTAAACGGTTAGACCGATGTTGATGAAAATTTTTGTGTGAGTTCAAGGGGATTCGAGAATAGTTTAGATCTACAATTGGATCCGGTAGGTGGCGCTGTTATCGATTTCAAGAAGAATTCCTTTTATTTTATTTGAATGGAACAACGTCTGTTGGGTCAGCTAGTAATATTATAAAATTGTATTATTTATAATATATCTAGTAAACTTAAAATAAAATCGTAACATATTTCAGTCGGGTTTATAACGAAATAATATTTACGGTATAAAAGCCTAACTTTTCGATTTACTTTCAAATAATTCACTTGTTCGTTTATGAGTGCACATAGTTACTGAGCATAGTTATTAAGTCACAAATAACCGCGCCTAAATAAATATTAAGTGTTATTAAATTTTAATTAAAACTTACTTATTTTTTTTTAAGGCAGGCTAGCAGGTCTAGACGTTTCGTTTTGTCCGGGATATCGAAAAGGCGGGATCGTAGCCCCGTAAACCATTCTATTCCCTACCGAGTCCCTGACATCCCTAGCCAGCATGGCGGCTTATCCTTTTGGGTACCATCCTTCCCTGTTACCCCCAGGGCATTACCCTAACACAGTAATAACTAGAGAATGCGTAAGTTAATGTCATTTAATGGTGATGGGTCACGTTGATGAGTTCCCTACCACCATACACTTTACATACACTCACCGAAAATGAATCGTTTCGTAGTAACAATCAACTGCTTATATGTTCGACGAGCGAGAAAGCAGAAGGTCGGGATCTCCCACTATTCCTCCTCCCTTCCTAGTCTCGTTCTAAACCCCCTAATCCTGCTCATTTATGGTAATCAAGGACTTAATGGTGTTCCCGATATTAAAGCATATGAGCGCTACTAACCACTTTCTGGTCCAGGCGACACCGAATACTATCTACACTAACATTATCGATAGCAGTCGTAAAGACCAACTTCGTGCTCTACCGACCTCTGTCAATCTTCTAGAGCGCTCTCAATCGCTAAAGACTGCACAAATGGCGTAGTGGTTAAGATACCGACCTACAGTGCCAGTGTCGAGGGTTCAAATTCCCCGCAGGACAACACTTTGTGCGATCCACAAATTGTTGTTCTGAGTCTGAATGTAAATTCAGTCTCTTAGTTACGAGTATATGTTTGTCAAGTCCCCAGCAATACAATCGATCATAATACTTATATATATGTAGCCCTATTCGCCTTATTCTTTTCTCAATCCACAGGTATTAAAATATAAAGACAAAATAGGGCTAGCTTATAAAATTATCACAAAGCAAGATATCTTCCACATATTTCTTCAGCATCATTTATTTTCGTACTCAGTAGGATTTCTTTTTCATAAAATAAAATACCATAAAACTACTAAATCATCATCATCGCCTCATAAACGTCCCACTGCTTGGTGCGAGCCTCCTCCACACTAGGAGGGAAATCGACCTACCTTTACGTGCTGGTCAGACGGGTGGGTGGGTGGATTAGGAGTGGTAGGACCACACTGTCGACAGTTATCTGTCTACAGCCGCGGGCCGGTCCGTCCGGGGCAATACCACACTCTCGCAGAAAATCGACGTCTGAGTAGTAGCGATTTGTTACTGCGCTTCGTTCGGTGAGCGAGAGATCCGGAAGCCCAACTTTCTGAGGGTGTTTGCGTGTGTTTGCGTGTGGAGGGTTTTGGTGGTGCCCGTGGTATCACCGAGCCTCAATGCACGCATTCACACTCCCTTCACTTTCTTCGCGGTAAAGGTCCATGAGCGGCAGCAACACTTACCATCAGGTGTACTGTTTGCTCGTTTGCCACCGTTTGCAATAAAAAAAAAATAGTGTCTTCGAGTTTCCTTCTCATGAATAGATGATATTTGTAGATTACATCCCTTAGTCGTCTTTCACGATACCTACAAGCAAGATAAGGTATAGTGAATTGTATTCTTACTCCGTCATCACATGAACTAACTATTAAATAATAGGATTTAAATATGACGTAGACAATTATTTTTCCTTGCGGTGACGGAGTAAGAATACGTATGACCATTCCCTTTCTTACTAGTGAATGACGATAAAGTCTATGCAAAAGTATAGAAACTTGAAATAAAGTCCTACATCAACTCGTCTGACCGGCGTAATATAGTAGGTCAATTGTCCTCTTATTACAGAGGAGGCTTGAGCCCGGCAGTGGGACGTACATGAGCCGAAATGGGGTATTATACACTCCACATCGCAATAGGGTTCAGACGTACCACCTAGAAACGATATCACCCTCGACTGTACGTTTCCAGCATTTCTCCCATACACATGTGTTCTGGAATGAACTGCGGTGTTTTCCTAGCATTGTTATAATGTACCGACGTCCCGGAAAGGGATGTCAAGAAGAGAGGGTATCCCCTCAGGGTATTCCGTCAGGCCGACCACTGAGGACAAGGAACTCGGTACCGGTGGTCGGCTAAACGACGTAGGTGACGTGCTACAGGTGGGTTATGGGGCAGTGCGGCGCCCCTCTGTCGCCCTGGACGGTGCTGGGCGGCGGGTGCGCTGACCATAGCAAAACCCATAAAAAAACATTGTTTTAATGTCATGTCCTTCTTTAAATCAGGTTGATGAAGAGCATTTAACTGCACAGATTGCTTAGTGGTTGAGATACCCACCTACTGTGCCAGCGTCAGTTCGAATCCCACGTAGGACAACACTTTGTGCGATCTACAAATTGTCGTTCTGAGTCCAGACATAATTTCGGTTTTTTAAAAAAATTCAAATATAATAAAAAATAACGATTTCTGATATTTACGCGAGTATTACACATTTTAAATCTATGTATATAAAAGAAAGTTGTGTTAGTTACACTATTTATAACTCAAGAACGGCTGAACAGATTTAGCTGAAAATTGGTGGGGAGGGAGCTTAGAACCAGGAGACGGACATAGGATATTTTTTATCCCGTTCGATTGCGTTCCCGTGTGACGTGACATAAAACGTCAAAGAGGGATACAAGTCACTATGAAACGTGATATAACAAATACGCATTTGATATGTAATAACAAAACGTAAATGACAGCTACACGTAACTTTGTCTATGATTTAAATTATCAAAAAAAAATTAATTTACAAATTTTCAACTATACTTAATAGTTGAAAATTTGATAATTAAAATTTTGTCAGAAATCAATAATCAGTAATTTGTATTCTCTTTGAATCATCATTAACAATGCCGCGACCAAGACGATCGAATCTTTCCCGACTAAGCTGTAATGGTTCTCCTATTAGAGAATTTATCTTAGAAAATTTAGAAAACATATTTACGAAAAAAAATATGGCGGCACGAAGTTTGCCGGGTCAGCTAGTCAAATATAATAATACTATTAGTCCGCCCGTGACCATGGACACGGCAAAGTGTTCGAAACGTTGGGCAATCAAAAATCAAATACAAACGTGATAAAATCCGTAAACTAGTTTTATTTAAAATATAATAAAAAAATCACTGTAGGCGATTTAGCTAACATTGTATTGCTGAGATCTCTGAGTTGGCAGTCACTACTTAAGTAGACTGTCATTAAAAATTCATTTCAAAAGCATTATGCCCTTGCCTGTGACGTGCATTTTCTAATAGACAAAATCTATAAGAAAGCCTTGTATGAATAATAAGAATCTTATAGTCCCAATTGCATCCAAAGGTACATTGGAAAGTTTATTGCATTGCAAGAAATATATATAGTATAAATAATCAACTAGCTGCATTCGAAGTGCCTCACTACCGAAATGGCGGCAAAGGTATCGTGCGACAATAAAATGGATGAATTATTAAACGCAATACTTTTTGACTTTTAAATTCAACATTGGATTTGGATAACATGAATTGAAATTTGTCTGGTATTTTTAAAATGCACCGTAATTTAAAAATATCGCTGTTCAAATCGTAAATGATACGAGTACGACCATTATTTTTCTTTTCCATATGATGATTGAATAAGAATATAATTTGTCACTATCCTTTACTGTGGCTTCGTGTATCGAAGGATAAGGAAAATAGTTCATTGAAATGTTACAATTTAAGGACCCAAAATTGCATTTTTAGTGGACGCTATTTTATTTTTCGGACATGTGTGGGGAGGGGGGGTCAATAGAAGCTTAACCCCAAGTTTGTGGGGGTGCCGCCCTTGTCCTCCGACAGCCATCTTGGAAAAGGGGGTGCAAACACCTTTTTCGCCATATCTCGGCCATTGAAAATATGATTATGTTAAGGATTACCTCATCGGTAAGATGTCTGTGTAATAGGCCTACTCGGGATACCACGTAAAAAAAACACGCCTACAGACTCATTTATTGATGGATGTAACCAAAATATTTTAAGAATGTATTTACCATAAAAAAAGATCATAAAACTAAGTTAAACACACACAAGCTCATGTAACATTTCAATGGACTAAAAAGAACACAAATCAGTCATGAGGATTGCCGACAGAAGTGAAAATTTAAAACTATTAACAAACAGTTGTTATTTATAACCTACTTCAAAAAGGAGGATGTTCTCAATTCGATTGCTATTTATTTGGATATTTAAATTATTGTTTTGATCTTAAATTTAAATATGTAAATTAAAACTTTTTACATTTAACTGGCTTTGACATCTATCGGCATCTATGACATTGACATAGCTACAAATATAGTGTTATTCCATAGAGTAATAATATATATTGGCAATGTTATTCGCTTAGTTTTATTTACGACATTCACGAATAATGTAAGGATTGGTGGAATTCTTAACCATCACTACCATTAATTTAATAAAACTAATAATAATCACAAATCGATCACATCACATTTCTTTGTGGTGACGGAGTAAGAATACAATTTACCACTCCCGTATCTTGCCTGTGGATATCGTAAAAAAACGACTAAGAGATATAATCATCATCATCATTTATCATTTCAACTCATAATACGTCCCACTGTTGGGCTTGAGCCTCCTCCACAATAGGAGGGAAACTGACCTACTATACCAGGCTGGTCAGACAGGTTGCATTGCATTATTAATCCCTTAGTCGTTTTTTAAGAGATATAATATGCATATAACATCTATGCAAGAAAAGGAAAACACAAAATAAAACATTATACCAACCTGTCTGACCAGCATGGTATAGTAAGGTCCAATTGCCCTCCTATTATGGAGGAGGCTCGAGCCCAACAATGAGACTTATATGATGATGAAATAATGATGATTATAATGATCACATCATATCGGTAAACCAACTAGGATATTCCTAATTCAACAAAACATATTAAACTACATGACTATATCAGACTGTTGTTTCTTTATAACATACAAAAGTACACACATTTTGTACATAAAAAAGAACATCTGGTCCGTCCGTTTACAACCCGCAGCCTCTATTGTTATTTAGTATATTTTATGAAACCTCAGTATAGTCACACATATGTCAAGGTAAGCTTTGCATTTTATTTATCAAATACAACAATAGTATTGCCAAATAATCTCAATAACCTAGAAAAACCTGTCTATACCAATCGTAAGAATAAATCTAGACCTAGATTCATACATATTTTTCCACGAAATTGAATCCATAATACACAGTAGTCATAATAAGGCTTGTCTTTCTCCAGATACAGCACATTGCTATTGAAGATCGTATAAATGTTGACGTATTGCATATGAAAAGACTAGTCGACTGAGCATAATATTTAACACTATTTAAGAAAAATGATACCCCACTTGAGATGCTTCGTTGATGAATAGTAACTACTGTTCATCTCTATGAGCGGTAGTTACTATTCATCGCAAACATTATCGCTTTCTTGATAAACAGACTGACTGAATATTATTTCCCCAGAATCCATGTCGAAGTGCGGTTAGGGCGTTCAAAGAAACAAACTTTAAAAGAGACCTTTTCTTTAAACGCTTATATAATATTTCTGCCAACAAGATTTGCCACAGATTCAAACAATAAAGATTTATTTTTTAAATATGTTCGTTAACCCTTGAGAAATAAAACTAATCACTTAGCGACGGTTTCATCAAATTAGAAAGGTACACAAGGCCGTATATTACGGGACTTTTCTATGGATACTTCATTGAGAGTTGAAACATAATGTGTCAAATTAATATTCGATGTTTATATGAAACAAGCCCAGATGATTAATGCTATTAATTATATAAAGATAAAAAAAAATGTTTTAGAATTTCTACTCTCTATTTCCTTAGATGAATAGAACAAGAATAGAACAATTTATTTGTCCTTCTAATTTGAATTGTGAATTATCAAGCAAAATGGTGGGATTCCCTTTAATCTTCTATTTCGATGTTATAATGGATTTTCACCATCCATTTCTATCACTAATCTTTCAGTAAAATCATAAATTAAATTTAAGCTCATAAATTCAAACGATTAAATAATATACATCTTTATATGCCTTATTCTATCTGTATGATAATAAAACGAAAGCTTAAGTTGTTATTACTAGTAAAGAAATTACGAGGGCAAAAAATCAAATATATATTTCAGTCCGGCAATTTCCAACAGGTGCCAACGTTTTCTCGTAACGATGTGCTTAAGTGTACGTTATACTTTTTCAAGGTTATATTATTTATTTCAACTTAGTATCAGTTAGAATGTAGCATCTTCGAATGTTTAATTAAGGACTGACTCTGTATTTTCTTTGATGAAAAACTTGTGAAGTTATCATCATCATCTCAGCCCACATGAGTCCCATTGTTAGGCTCAGCCCTCCTCCATAATGGGAAGGAAATTGACCAATTTAGGAGTGGTAGGACTACACTGTCGACAGTTATCTGTCTACAGCCGCGGGCCGGTCCGTCCGGGCAGTACCATGCTCTCGCAGAAAATCGACGTCTGAGTAGTAGCAATTTGTTACTGAGCTTCGTTCGGTGAGCGAGAGAGCCGGAAGCCCAACTTTCTGAGGGTGATTGCGTGTGGAGGGTTTTGGTGGTGCCCTTGGTATCACCGAGCCTCCATGCACGCATTCACACTCCCTTCGCTTTCTTCGCGGTAGGCAACGGCCTTGTAAAGGTCCATGAGCGGCAGCAACACTTACCATCAGGTGTACTGTTTGCTCGTTTGCCACCGTTTACAATAAAAAAAAAACTATACCACGCTGGTCAGACGTGTTAGCATAGAGTTTCATATCGTATTTTCCTTCTCTTGCATAGATATTATCTGCATATTATATCCCTTAATCATCTTTTACGACATCCACGGGTAAAAAAGGAGATGGTGAACTATATTCGTACTTCATCACCACACGAATATTTATGTTTACACATAATAATAACATAATTCTCAGTTCATATTTAGGTCAGTTTTAGGTACAAGATTCCTCCACAATAATAAGAAAATTAGCCTGAACAAGACTTTGTATAAAGCTGTCCTTGCTTTATACAATTGTAATATAAACACTCGTACAATAGCAATTGTTTGCTTAAATAACACAAAAGTATTCGTAACGTACGTACAGTACAGTTGGCTACAATAAACTGAGAGCGTTTGTTCATTTATTCAGCGATGAAAAGCAGTATGCCTATATTTTCCCTACAAGAAACAGTTTTCACGTTAATTTTTTCGAATATCTAACTATACAAGCTATATATTTTAATAGGTATTAATTATCATATCATCATCTCAGCCCATATACGTCCCACTGTTGGGCTCGGGCCGCCTCCATAATAGAAGGGTAATTGACTTACTATACCACGCTGGTCAGACGTGTTGGTATAGGGTTTTATTTCGAGTTTTCCTTCTCTCGCATAGATGTTATATGCGTTTTATATCCCTTAGTCGTCTCGTACGATCACCCACGGGTAAGTTAGGGGGTGGTGAATTGTATTCTTACTCCGTCACCACACGGAATTAATTATAACGAGAAAATATAAGTTCGTCATATTTCTAGGCGTAAAAAATTATCCCATTCTGCACTTGTTGGGGGCAAAATCTGCCTATCGGTCAGAATCAATTCAAGCGAATGGGCTATCAAGTTTAACGTATTAAAATATTGGATTTGAGTATATTTGTGTATGCATGGCATGGGTGTGTGCGTATGTGCGGTTTGTGTGTGTTAAACGCGAAAATTGTTTAATATGTATGTACGATTGTTACCATTTCACGCTCTAACGGCTTTATAAATTTGGATTATTTATAATATTTGGCTTGGGGACCGACAGCCTAAATTAATATATAGGGCTATTTAGCCCAATATTGTATTCCCTTGGGATAATTGAACTATACTATTTTTATTCCATTCGGATAAAACTCCATTTTGGACATTTCATGAAAGCGGAGCCAAAAACAGAATCTAGTGAAAAATATGGGTCTGAATAACTAACACTATTAACAATATCTAACACTAGAAGAAAAAAAACAGTAATAACGATGATTTGTTTGACGTGAACCGCCTTAGTCCTCCTACGACGTAACATGACGCTGAAGCGTTCGAAACGTTAGGCAAGTAAAAATCAAATACAAACGCAAAAAAAAACCCGCAAAAAATATTTTATTTCATGTGTGATACTCGTTTAAACATCAGAAATCATTGAGTTCGTCAAGTAAACGGTATATATTTTCAGATTAATATTCATATTTATGTCTTGATTTATTCTCGAATATCTCAAAAAGTTAAATTATTATGTGTTAGATGTTAGGCATAGTTACGTTATCGCGACCACATGCTAGTAGATATCTCACGATTAATATCCGTTTTATGTTTACCGGAAATACCTTATTATATTTTAGCAATCATATTTCTAATAGTGAAGTTTTAAAAAACGAAAGATATTATAAATATTCTTTATTTATTAAATAAATTATAATAACTGATTCACATCATAAGCAATTTCATTTGACGGTTATTCGATTACTTTTGATCGTGAAAGCGAACCGATGAATACTAGCATGTCAGTCGCGAGAGCATTCAACTACCCGCAACGAAGAAGGAAAAACGTCTAACGATTGTAAAAGTGTAATTAAAACAAGTATATGAATATAAGTGATCTACAAAGACTGCGTCTTATTTTTCTACACCTGCAATTATTGTTAATATCAGAAGTGACAAGAATCCAAAAGGAACGTAGTTATTAGAAAATGGGTAGCGATAACGATAGTGAACACAATGAGCGACTCTCCCGAAGTTATACCAAGCGATCCGGCCGTCGTAAACGTCGTCGTCGACAGAGCTCTAGCTCCGAGGGTGAAACCTCTGCGTCAGAAAGGAATTGCAAGTCTAGGACCCGAAATCGGAGTGAATCGTCAAAAGAAGCGTGGTTATCAGCGAACTTCCAACTCGGATAATGGTAATTCCAAAGAGGCAGAAGATCGGTCTCCTACAAGGCGACGGCGTTGGCGACGAGAAGATTGCACTCAAGAGTCACTACACACGGAACAACTCGTAATACAGGAGATAGAGACACCACGAGTTCCTGGAGAAATAAATACGCAGCCACGGCATAGTACAGAGCTACAGCCCGAGTTGCAGACGACGAATGCTGATTCATCGCAACGAACAGCGGTGAACCAAATGGACTCTACAAGTAAACCTAGTTTATTACTTAGTGTTGATGATATATCACAAATAATTCAGAGTTTTACACGATCGCACTCTCAAGTCACGTATGACAAACATGTTAATATTATACCCACGTTTGAACCATCGCAAAAAAATCAACGAATTGAGGGATGGATAGCCAAGGTTAATGAATGCGCAAAAATTTATGACTGGTCCGATGAACAAACTACTCATTACGCTTTGCCTAAATTAGGTGGTCATGCTAGGAAATGGTATGAAGGACTTCAAACTATACTTCTTACATGGCCTGAGTGGCAGGAGAGACTTAGTAAAGCATTCCCCTCAGAAAGCAATTACGGGGCTTTATTGTCGGAAATGTTAGATAGGAGAATGAAATTAGGCGAAACAATAGACGAATACTATTACGACAAAATGGTATTACTTAACGCTTGTAGTATAGACGGGAAGAAGGCGGTTGACTGCCTGGTGTATGGTATAGATGATAGGACAATTAGAGCAAGTGCGTCATCAGCCAGGTGTCATGATCCAGAAGATTTATTAAAATTCCTTAAAGATTTGTGTAGGGAGACGAATAGTTCTCGTTTTGTTAAACGATCGATCCTTGCAAACGCTCCCAGTGGTTCCGCTCTAAATGACAAATGTTTTAAATGTAACAAATCAGGTCATCGAGCAGCGCAATGCCGTAGTAGAATGACGAATGATATTTTCTGCTTCAATTGCAAGGAAGCAGGCCATATCTCGGTTAAGTGTCCAAAACCATTAATTCGATGTGATAATTGTAAACGGTTTGGACATAATATCAGCGATTGCTACAGACTTAAAAATGATAATCGTTCAAGCAACAACTCCCAATCCGATAAGAAAACCATGATCACCCAAACATCTAAAGCTGACTCTAAATATTTTAAGATGGCTACTATAAATAATAGGATAAATATACAAAGTTATGTGGACTTCGGAAGCGAATGCACGTTGATACGACAAGACGTTGTTGAGAGATATTCTTTGCCTATAATAGAAAATGATATCCCAAATATACGTGGACTAAATAGCGTGACGATTCCTGTAGGTAAAACAAAAATTAATTTAGGTATCGGTGAAGTAATAGCGGAAATTGATGCTTATATTGTTGAGTCATCTTTGCTTAGTCAACCCTTGTTAGTTGGACAAGATTTTACTGAAAGAGAAGATATAATTGTCATTAAAACACACGACAGATTAGACATTCTAAAAAGACCTTTTACTTATGACTTACCACATGTACCCATTGATCATCAAAACAGCTGTAAGATTGTATTAAGAATAAAAGTCCACACCGTTGTAAATGGATTCCAATATGTCGATTGCGTGAATGAACAATAAGGCCAACTGTGATGTCTTTATAGAGGATAGCGTTAGAAAATTAGAGAATACAAATTATTGTGTTATAGGTGGTATCTATAGAGTTGGTCAGGGTAAATGTCGAGTCGCCGTATGTAACTTTTCTGAAAATCCCATCTTTTTTAGAAAAGATAGTGTACTATCGCGGAGTAGGGTAACCATCGCATCAAATCTGCCCGATGATGACGTTGAATTGTCATGTCGTCAGGTTAGCAAAGGTTTTCTGACACCGTTCACTATAGATGACATCAATATTAATCCTAATCTAAAACCACAGCAGCAACAGACTGTTTTAGAATTAATAAATATGTATAGAAATTGCTTTGCACGGACAATGTCCGAGCTAGGTTGCACAAATGTAACAGAAATGAATATTGAACTAGACGATACTACTCCTGTAGTATATAGGCCTTACCGTTTAAGTCATACTGAAAGAGAAAGGGTACGCGAGATGGTTAAGGATCTCTTGGACAACGACATTGCAGAAGAATCGATTTCTTCTTATGCAAGTCCTATTGTTCTTGTTAAAAAGAAAATGGGAGGATATCGTTTATGTGTTGATTTTAGGGCATTAAATCGCAAAACTAAAAAAGACCATTTTCCAATGCCAAGAATAGATGACCAGTTAGATATGCTGAATGGCAATAAATATTACACATCTCTAGATTTAGCTAGCGGCTACTACAGATCCCTATAAGAGACGACTGTAAACATCTCACAGCATTTATTACTCCCGATGGTTTATACCAATTTAAGAAAATGCCATTTGGTTTAGTTAATTCTCCGGCAGTATTTCAACGTGCAATTAACCAAGTCCTCGGTAACTCTAGGTTTAATTCCGCTCTGGCTTATATGGATGATATTCTCATACCAGGACGAGATTTTAAAGAGGAATGCGAAAGACTAGAGAAAACGTTTAAGTTACTTCATAAAGCTAACTTAACTTTGAATGTACAAAAATGTAATTTCTTTCAAGAAGAACTAGAATATCTCGGTTATGAAATAGGCGAGCATGGAATCAGACCTGGTAAAGAGAAGACTAAAGCTGTTGATAGTTTTCCAACACCACGTAACGTGCGCGAAGTCGGGCAGTTCATTGGTCTGGCTAGCTATTTTAGGAAATTTATTCGAAATTTTGCGAGCATAGCTAGACCCCTCACGGATTTAACAAGAAAAGATAAAGAGTGGTGTTGGAAAAGTGATCAGCAGGATGCATTTTTAAAGTTAAAGGTAGCTCTAGTAGAAAGACCAGTTTTAGGTATTTATGACCCTAAATATGTTACACACTTACACACAGACGCTAGTAAATACGGGTTCGGTGGTATTCTCCTACAGAAGAAAGATGATAATGATCGGATGAAACCTATAGCTTATTTTAGTAGAAAAACGTGAATAGACGAACAGAAATACCATGCTTATGAACTAGAAACATTAGCCGTGATAGCCTCGTTACAGCGATTTAGAGTGTATTTGTTAGGAGTTCATTTCACGTTAGTGACTGATTGTGCAGCGTTGAGAGCAACATTTAGTAAACGCGACTTAATTCCGCGAGTAGCACGTTGGTGGATAGCGATGCAAGAATTCGACTTCAATATACAATACAAACCGGGACATACTATGTTACATGTTGACGCCTTAAGCAGAAACTCTCAGCTTTGTGAATCGGACACGAGCCGTGAAACTAACCCGACAGTTTTAAAGATAACTCAAGAAGATTGGTTACTTACTTTACAATTGCAAGATACAGAATTACAACGAATTAGAAAAATTTTAGAAGATAACGAGTACTCTGATATAAAGAAAAACTATGTACTTAAAGGTAATAAGTTATTTAGAAAAGATGGGGAGCAACTCAAATGGGTTGTACCCAAAGTAGCTAGATTCCAATTATGTAAATTAAATCATGATGATATTGGACATTTCGGGGTAGAGAAGACGATTGATAAAGTTAGTAAATATTTTTGGTTTCTAAAAATGAAACGTTTTATTAAAAAATATGTAGACTCTTGTATAGAGTGTGCGTATAGTAAAGAATCATCTGGACCGAAAGAGGGGCTGCTGCATCCGATTCATAAAGTTGATAAACCTTTTGACACTGTTCATATCGATCATTTAGGACCTTTCGTCAGAAACACTAATGGTCACTCTTACTTACTCATTTTAGTCGATGGGTTCACTAAATTTTGTATATTGACTCCACTACGAAATCTTAAATCTTCACTCACAATTCGTTCTTTAGAAAATACTTTTTGCACATTTGGATATCCTAGGAGATTAATATCTGATCAAGGTTCATCCTTTACGTCCCATGAGTTCAAGCGTTTTTGTAACGAATCTCATATTCAACACATTCTTAATGCTGTTGCATCACCTCGGGCTAACGGTCAGGTGGAGAGGTATAATAGAACAGTACTAGATGCTCTCACTGCTTATGCTGACAAATTTGGTGAAAAGCATTGGGATCGAGCCGTAGGAAAGGTACAATGGGGATTAAATAACACCCTTAATAAAGGAGTTGGTAAGACACCTTCAGAAGTACTTTTTGCCATCCCTATGATCAGTAAGGGAGATAATATATTTAGCGGTATTTTAAGCGAAACTAGGCAGATAGGTAATATAAACGAAATAAGAAAAAAAAGTTAGTGAGCACATAGATAATGATCAGGCAGCACAGAAGAATAGATATGACACAAAGAAAATTAAAGCTAGGTTGTACAAGGTAGGCGAGTTAGTGAAAATCTTAAAACCAATGTCAAACAACGACGGCAAAAGTAAGAAATTACTTCCGAAATTTACAGGCCCATTTCGAGTTTCCAAAGTTTTAGGTAATGATAGATATGAAGTATCAAGTATACCGGGTGCAAAAATAACACAAAAGAATTATTGTAATATATGGGCAGCTGACCGCATCAAGCCTTGGATATCAATCCCTTGTAGTGACGATGGAAATGAGGATAGCACTAGCAGTAGTAGTGAAGCTGAATGACTCTGTTCTTACTGATTTAAGTACATATTATAATTCATTACATTATAAATAAGTAATTTTGATCCTTTAAACTTATAATACATAATAGAGAGATGATCTGTGGACTTTTTGTTCGTATGTTGATCTATTAGTGAAACTAATTAAAAGCTTTATTATGATTATTAGATTTATTGTTAATTAATAGATTACTTTACTATAGAATATTATAAGAGATATGTTTTCTTTTCAAACTAGAGATATTTATATAATAATAAGTTAATTGTATTAAGTAGATATGGCTGGTAAGGTACTCGATTTTGATATCCAATCGATATTTTGCTAGCCAACCGAAAATTTGGATTGGAAATATTGTATAACCGTGTTGATAGATCCATGGGTATTTTCAGTCCAAATAGTACTCTTATGTGCATCGAAGCTATCGAGACAACGTCGAAGAATTTGATTTTGAGAGAGAGAGAGAGAGAGAGAGAGAGATTGACAGGAGACAGCAGTGAAATTGGAAATATTGTATAACCATGTTGATAGATCCATGGGTATTTCTAATAAACTGGTCTGCGTGCTTTAGAATACTTGATCGATGGGTTAACCAATATTTTGAGGCTATAAAATTGAAAATATTGGGTAACCATGTTGATAGGTCCATGGGTATTTTCAATAAGGTGGTCTGGGTGCTTTAAGATATTGTATTGATGTGTTAGTCAGTATTCTACGGCTGTAAAATTGAAAATATTGTATAACCGTGTTGATAGATCCATGGGTATTTTCAATTATTAAATTGGTCAATTCAGAAGCAGTATTTGGTAAGTGAGAGAATAGTCGAGATTGAGCAGTGTTACGAAACTTGAAGATATTAGTGACCATGTTGATAGATCCATGGGTATCTTCAAATATGGGTGTGACCCATATTGCCATTTATGCCGAGAAATAATACAACTGTATCCATGAGTGTTTATTAATAATGATTGTTGATGTAATTCTAGTTGCTAGTAGTTAAGAAGCTAGATAATTCTTAGATAATTAAGTTTGAGGACAAACTTATTGTCAGGAAAGGCTGAATGTTAGATGTTAGGCATAGTTACGTTATCGCGACCACATGCTAGTAGATATCTCACGATTAATATCCGTTTTATGTTTACCGGAAATACCTTATTATATTTTAGCAATCATATTTCTAATAGTGAAGTTTTAAAAAACGAAAGATATTATAAATATTCTTTATTTATTAAATAAATTATAATAACTGATTCACATCATAAGCAATTTCATTTGACGGTTATTCGATTACTTTTGATCGTGAAAGCGAACCGATGAATACTAGCATGTCAGTCGCGAGAGCATTCAACTACCCGCAACGAAGAAGGAAAAACGTCTAACGATTGTAAAAGTGTAATTAAAACAAGTATATGAATATAAGTGATCTACAAAGACTGCGTCTTATTTTTCTACACCTGCAATTATTGTTAATATATGTTTTATATTCAAGGCATTTTTATGTTTAATAATAATTCAATTCCTCTTGTGGCAATGAGATAAGAATATTATCTTTTCTTGCCATGAGAGTCATAAAATTCAGATAAAGGCCCACCAGGAGAGAGGTAGCAGCTCCTTGGAAATGTATAACATCTCACAGCAATCGTCAACCCACCGCAAGCGTTGCGATGGATAAGGTCGTAACTTTATACATCACAAGATTGACAAGCAAGATCTATTTCCAGCAGTGGACGGCAAAAGACTAAATCGTAATGAATAATAAATCAGGTCGGCCCATTCACCTCTGGGTCACTGTTGCGCTCGGGCCTCCACCACTATGGGAGGGAAATTGACCTAATATACTGGTCAGACGTGTTGGTATAGGGTTTTGTTTCAAGTTTTTCTTCTCTTACATAGATATTATATATATTACATATTATATCCCTTTGTCGTCTTTTACGACACCCACGGGTAAGAAAGGGGGTGGCGAACTGTATTCTTACTTCGTCACCATACGGATAATATAATAATAAAGGAATAATAAATAAATCAATTAATTTCGAGAAAGAGGTCAGCCGACGATTCCAACTCGGTTGGGCAGCGTTCGGGAAACTTAAGAGGATCTTCTCGTCCAACATACCTCAGTGTCTGAAAACACAAGTCTACGACCAGTGTGTGTTATCAGTGATGACGTACGGCACGGAAACGTGGTCCCTAAATGTAAGCCTCATAACAATGCTAAGCGTGCTATGGAGCGGGCTATGCTCGGAATTTCTCTGCGAGATAGAATCCGGAATACGGAAATCCGTAGAAGAACGGGTGTAACCGACATAGCACGAAGAATTAGCACGCTGAAGTGGCAATGGGCAGGCCACATCGCTCAACGAACCGACAACCGCTGGGAAAGAAAGGTTCTCGAGTGGCGACCACGTATCGGACGACGCAGTGTAGGACAACTAGGTGGACCGATGACCTAGTAAAAGTTGCTGGGCGTCGTTGGATGCAGGCGGCACAGAACCACACATTGTGGCGTAACATGAGGTAGGCCTACGTCCAGCAGTAAACGGCAACAGGCTGAAATGATGATGAAATGATGAAATAATTCAATTAAATTAAATTTTGTTTACGATTCCATATGATTATGACGAACTATAATTTGACAAACTTTTTAATTCAACTTTAGACATCTGAAAAGCCAAACAAATTCCAATTAGGCGCTTCCAAAGTAATGTCGAAGTTAGCTCTTAATATTGTTATTAAGTCTGGTTATTAGATTTCAGTCAAAATAATCTCGGTATTTTATATATCTACATTTTATTTGATTTCTGATGTTTACGCGATCACTTATAAATAAAATTGTGACTGCACAGATGGCGTAGTGGTTAAGGTACCGACCTGCCGTGCCAGTGTCATTGGTGTAAATCCCACGCAGAATAACACCTTGTTTGATACACAAATTGTTGTTTTGAATCTGAATGTAATTTGTATCCGTTAATTATAAGACTGTAAAGTACCCCGCAATTCAAGCATTATTTTCTCAGTGCAGGGTGAAAAATACCCTATAAATATGTTCAAAAATATATATATTTTATGGATTTTATCGCGCAATAACGATACATGGGTCGACGTGAGATATTTTAATGGACGCCCGTGACCATGAACCCTGAAAAGCGTTTAAAATGTCGGGCAATTAAAAATGAAATACCTTTTATTTATTTATTAAGTTCTCAACATTGCTCGTGGGTGTCGTAAAAGACGACTAAGGGTTTTACATAGACTTAGGCCCTCTCCATCTTATGCCGTCTGTTTACCGATTTCCAAGACGGGTGGACTTCAGGCAGGCAGCCGTTCATAAAATCATTGCCAATAAAATTATAATATGTACGATGGTGCGGGCACCTAATATAATAATGTAAGTAATAGGAATATAACGATGATTATGATAGATTTCACAGAATATACATCATCATCATTCATCATCATCATTTCAGCCTATTGCCGTCCACTGCTGGACGTAGGCCTACCTCATGTTGCGCCACAATGTGCGGTCCTGTGCCGCCTGCATCCAACGACGCCCAGCAACTTTCACTAGGTCGTCGGTTCACCTAGTGGGGGGGCGTCCTACACTGCGTCGTCCGATGCGTGGTCGCCACTCGAGAACCTTTCTTCCCCAGCGGTTGTCGGTTCGTCGAGCGATGTGGCCTGCCCATTGCCACTTCAGCGTGCTAATTCTTCGTGCTATGTCGGTTACACCCGTTCTTCTGCGGATTTCCGTATTCCGGATTCTATCTTGCAGAGAAATCCTGAGCATAGCCCGTTCCATAGCACGCTGAGCGACTTTGAGTCTTGATATGAGGCCTACATTTAGGGACCACGTTTCCGTGCCGTAAGTATAAGAATATACATATACTTTCCATTTTTATTGTTATATATCAAACGATCTCATAACCTGAAAACCGTTCACTCTCTGAATTTTGAGGGATCCTTGACTACTGTATACATTTAAATAACCTAATGAGTGAAAGTTTTCGAAATACTATCCCCTGAGCGACATCCTAATGCACTGAGAACGATACACCTTTACGACAGAACTTCTGCTGGAAGAGAATAAACTGCAATCCTTTTGCCTACTCCGTTTTTTGGGCTTTTTTTTGGGGTGGATGGCGGTCTGTGCACTTCTCGCACCACTCCGTCTGGGGCGATAGAGGGGCGTAAGCACAACCGCAACCCACCCGAACACCACGTCGCCTTCGTCGTTGGACCGACCACCGGAGCAGGGTTACGTGCCATCTGTGGTCGGCCCGACGGAATATCCCCTAGTGGGGTACCCTCCCATTGACTGATGTCCCTCCCTCGGGGAGGACGTCGGTAGAAGGCCCGTTTTTTGAGCTAGCTATGAACCGACCTTACTTCACTTTGTCTGTATAATTGGTGTTCGTTAATCGTATGTTTGTTGAGCTGTGTCTACGCTAGGCGAACTGAGCATGAGCCAAGCACGAGCCGAACATAATTCGTTTAGTATGGACCGACTTACACGGTTCGAACGAGCGCGCTGTGAGCATCTCATTCGTACTCAACTGTGCTCCGCCAAATGTCGGTTTTTTGACGAATACAAAGGAATTTGCTTCGCGCTCGCAGTGCGCTCGTGGACGTGTTTAGTGATACACGTCGGTAGCTCGAACCGAGCATCGTGGAAACGTGGACAGAAGATGCCTCCTTGCAATTAAATGAATCATACCAAAATAAATCTCACTTTACATAGATTTGTAGATCCCCATCGTCTTGGCCTTTTTCTTTTTTTGCTGACAACCACCATAATAATCGCTGCAATAGCAACGGCTGTTGCAATGTTAATATCGTCCACATTAGCCAAGAGCCACGAGTACACTGCGGCAAACTACGTTCGAGGACGCTTATCGTTGAAGGTTCGTTGTAGGTCCTCACTTGACGCCGAAAACGACGGAGCCGAGGACAGCTCCGCTCGTCCTTAGCTCATGCTGGACTCGCCTAGCGTAGACGCAGCTTAAAGTCCACCGTTATACAAGAAACATTTATCATTTAGTTCGCTATGATATCTTTGAAGAAAAACCTGTTACCAATGTACTTATACATATGTATCGTCATCATCATCTTAGCTTTTTTACGTTCTATTTCTAAGCTTGACTCTCCTCCACAGTAGAAGGAAGACAGTCAGACGGTTTGGTTTATACCAGGTTTTATATCGAGTTTTACTTACTTTAGCATAGATCTTATCTGCATAGTATAACCCAAGTAAGCGGGGTGCATTGTATTCTTACTCCGTCATCACATAGAAAGTATAGTAAGTACATATGTATATCCTAACTAGTGATATAAATGCAAATGTGTGTCTGTGGATGGATTTAACGCCTAAACCACTGAACCGATTTTGAAAACTCTTTCACCCATTATCAGTGAGTAACATAGGTTATATTTTATTCCCATAATTTAATGGAAACCAGTGGGGTTACAGTAGGTCAATTACCCTCCTATTGTGGAGGAGGGCCAAGTCCAACAATGAAACGTATATGAGTTGAAATTAATTAATGAAATGATTGAACTATTTAATGATTAATACATTAAACCATATTAATAATCAAACCCCATGTAGTTTATTTAAATTATGTTGATGTTTCAGTAAGCAATTATGCATAGCGATTAATGGAATACTCTCATCGCCTCGATGTTTGAGTTGTACTGTTTAATATTCATAAGAGAGATTGTGTATAATTCATTGCGGTCTTCACATTGCTACAATTCTATCCAAATAACAGGAGCATCAATGTTCTTTCAATTATTACTGTCAATATGCAGCTTTCCAGCCCATATAAAGCCCGTCATTCGCCTATTAACTCAATGGAAGGAGGAGAAAAAGGCTATTTTTTTACTGCAGTACTCACGTGGAGCTACTCTCTTCCTAACCTTCAATGTGATTGAGGAGTCATCATCATCATTTCAGCCTATTAATGTCCCACTGTTGGGCTCAGGCCACCTCCATAAAGAGAGGAGAATTGACCTACGATTCCACACTGGTCAGACGTGTTGGAATAGAGTTTTGTTTCGAGTTGTCCTTCTCTTGCACAAATGTTATATGCTTTTTATATCCCTTAGTTGTCTTTCACGACATCCACGGACAAGATAGGGGTGAATTGTATTCTTACTCCGTTGCCACACGGCAGATTGGTTTGATGATTCTCACTCTAAATGTCTCTAATTGCGGTAACTACGTGAAGCTACGCTTTTTTTCTTCCCTCTAGTGTGGTTGAGAAGAGTAATTATTATTAGTTTTGGAAAAGGAATAACCTAATTCTAAGAGTTGCTGCCGACTACTGCAGATAAAACTAATTTGCGCCACTTTCCTCAACAAACTAAGAATCAAAAGAAATATTCATAGGCAATCTACTAATATTACACACACTGGTATTTGATGATCAGCCGAAATAGCCCTGACAAAAAAGTCTATAGTCTATACTACATTTAATTTTGTATTTATAATTGATGAAAATTTATATACATAATACTCTGAGCATTATAAAAATATACAAAATTGTATAGAAATATATTTATCTATGAACAGGACGGTCCGCTTGTTATATTACTACAAAGGCAACTCTGATTTTGACATTGCACCCATAATAAACTCGACTCACAATAATATTTCACAAACGATATTTCTAGAAATCACTAACACGATATTTCTACAAATCAGAAACCTTTTAACTTTATATTTTTTGAATTTATTTATCAATTAAATATGTATAATCATGATGTGTCCAGAAATGTATCAAAAAAAACCTTAGCGTTTTAAAACTATTAAGTAACATTATCGAGAACCATACGGTATATCTTCTGATAAGTGAATAAGAATTTAATCACACTTTCCTGTGAGTATCATAAAAACCGACTAAGTCATCACCAGGGCAATTAAAAGCACCAATCTACTGTAAAACTTCAACTGTAGGTAATCGGCAATCCGCCTGCAAAACTTGACGATTTCGGTCTTAATTACCCATTTGCCAGAACCACGTCCATTAGCGGCTTGCGGTTGTAACGAAACATTAGGAAACTAGAAATGCTGTTTATTGAAAAAAATGTAATAATAAATCATAATATAGGAACGCGCCTTACTATTCTTATCATCAAGAAGTTTGTATAGACATTATAGAATCATTTTTACTCCAAATACTTTTAATCATCAGACATATTTACGTAAATACTTATAATACTTTTAATTTAATCCGATGTACAGTAGAAAATTGATTATCCAATCCTCATTTATACGGATTCGCGATTATCCGGACTACCAACCGCGACCTGTGCCTACCTGTACCTACAAATCGAATTTTTACAAGCATGAACGTGTCTAAAACGGCATGTCCCACCTGCGCCTCGCGGGACAGCTGCCCCACGCATTTCGTTATTGTTTTAGTTAGTAATTGTTACTCCGCTCTGATGTGCATCAGATATGGTATGCATATAACATTTTTGGAAGAGAAAGCAATTTAGAAACAAAACCCTATGCCAACCCGTCTGACCAACCGGTATAGTAGGTCCATTTCTCTCCCATAGTCCCAACAGTGGGACGTGTATGAGCTGCTGCGGCTGAGATGATGATGATGATATGAGATGAATTTAACTAAACACATAAATGCTACAAATATTCATTACAAGATATCAACAAATTAAATTAAAATCTAAATTAAAAGTTTACCCAAACTTTCTTATGAGAAACGATAGCTCAGTTGGGAAGTCGTCCAGTTTTTTGTTGTCTGCTCCGGTGGTCGGCCCAACGACGAAGGCAACGTGCACGTGGGTGGGTTGCGGGTGTGCGTGCTCACGCCCCTCTGTCGCCCCGGACGGAGTGGTGCGAGGAGCGCGCCGACCGCAAAAAAAAAAGAACCCAAACTTTCTCTTACATATTTTTTTAAATTTCCTCACGAACCTAAGCCTCGAATAGATTTAGACGTTCGAAAGTATAATTAAATTAAATTTTCCGTAACAAGGAAGACGATTACATCTAAGAATAATATAGCGGTTTTAATCGCTCCCTGATTATAAAAACTTTGTGGTCTTCAAAATCTATTACTTTTATTCAATATAACTTTCCAGGCATTTAACTTTTAATTATTTTGATTATGCTGAGTAAAGAGTTGACTGTAAAATAAAAGGTTCATTCTATTGCTTTTAATACTTTAAAAACATTATCACTTGTACATCGTTATCATCATCGCAGCTTCTATAACTTAATAACATCAATTGCTGGGCTCAAGTCTCCTATAAAATAAGAGAGAAATGGACCTACTATACCAAGCTTGGCTAGATGTATTACTTTAGGATTTTCTTATATATCCCTTATCCAGCCTTTACGAAATCACAGGTAAATAGTGAGGTGATCTTACTCCATATTCTTACTCCGTCATAACATTGATCGAATTTAATTCGTAACTATAAGGTTGGACGATTACCGCATTTAGTCATTGATTTTAATTTCTTTAACATATTTGACGGCAAATCGATGGGTGGGTAAAACCCCAACTTACAATTTCTCCAAAAAAAAAAACACAGTGATATCTCCGAAAACTTAAGCGTTAAACGTTATATCCTCGCACACGATTATAGTACCAATATTTGTGATTTATTCACACACTGCATATAAGGAGTTCTCTTGCACTTTTTATTTTTAATCTCGACAAATCTAAATTTAAGTTAAGTTTTACCTAACAAATGTATCAGCAAAATATTAGTTAGTAGAAGACATTCTAAGTGGGAAAGTATCATTTTAAATAGTAAGTTTCTATGTCCATAAAAGTCGATTTTCTATCTGGAATGCGATGGGAAATTCCAAATCAAATATAAGCATGATGTAGCCCAAAAAAATAGTTTTATTTCAAAAGTGTAATACGCTGGTACTAAGATCTATTTTTTTTTTATTTTAGGTTAATCAACAATAAAATTGCACATATAAAATTTTAAAATATAAATTGACTATAAATTTGAGTTCTTCAGTCTATAAATTAGTAAATGATTAATACCACATTCAATGTTTGCGGTTTTATATTACAAGCAGGAAGTGAAATAATATAATGTTTAATACATTAAATGTTGTTTCGTTTAAATAAATAATTTGATTATTAATTAATCCCCGACGAAAAAAGGGGGGTGTTAAAAGTTTGACGTCGATGTTTCTGTTTGTGTGTGCGTCTGTCCCTGACATCGTAGCTATCAAACGAATGGATCGATTTCGATGCGGTTTTTACGGTGCCGTACCCAAAGGGTAAAAACGGCACCCTATTACTAAGAGTTCGCTGTCTGTCCGTCCGTCTGCCTGACCGTCTGTCTGTCACCAGGCTGTATCTCAAGAACCGCGATAGCTATAGAGTTGAAATTTTCACAAATTATGTACTTGTGTTGTCGCTATAACAGCAAATCATCATCATTTCAGCCTATCGCCGTCCACTGCTGGATGTAGGCCTCCCTCATGTTAAGCCACAACTCTCACCAGGTCATCGGTCCACTCTTAACGTCCTATACTGCGTCGTCCGATACGTGGTCGCCACTCGAGAACCTTACTTCCCCAGCGGTTCTCGGTTCGTTGAGTGATGTGGCCTGCCCATAACAACAAATACTAAAAATAAAATAAAATTAATATTTCAGAGGGTCTCCCATACAAAAATTCAATTTCTTGCCTATTTTTATAGATAATATGGAACCTTTCATGCCCGACTCCAACTCGCACTTACCCAGTGCCAGTACAGTCGTTAAATGATAATTAACTGATAATTCCTGTTAAAGATAACGTAATATTTTTTAAAATTATATTTTTTAATAACTACCGACCCAAACTTTTAGTCTGGATCAAAATTTATACAAAATTTTCAATTTTATTTATTGAACTGTGTAGTGGCAACTACGTATATTACCAACCATTCCATAGCCCGTGGGTATCGTAAAAAACGACTAAGAGTTTTTCATCGATCTGGGCCAACATCATCAGATCAACAATTACATTCCTAAGGAGTTGTGACGTCAGACAAGCGGTCGATCATATAACTAACTACCAACCCGCCCTCGCTTCGCTTCGGTTATAGGTTATAGTCGTTTTACCCGCGTAGTGCCCGTTCCCGTAGGAATACCGTGATAAAATATAGCCTAGTTTACGCCCTGATATTATAGCTTTCCATTGGTGAAAGAATTTTTGAAATCGGTCCAGCCGTTTTGAAGATTACCCGGAACAAACAGACAGACAAAAATTTTAATCTGTATTTCAGGCATAGGTGTCGTGCAAATAACCGTGTGAACATGAAAAAAGCCTGTTATTTTGACATTACAAACAGACACTCCAATTTCATTTATTGGTATAGATGCCAATTACTTTTGCAATATGTACTATGAGAGACGAGTATATATTTAGTAATTGGGATAAGAGCAGGGTAACGATGATGATGAATATGATTAAATGAAACATGACATATAGAATTTTAACATCTATACTAATATATAAAGCGGTAGAGTTTGTTTGAACGCGCTAATCTCATGAACTACTTGGTCCGATTTGAAAATTCTTTTAGTGTTAAGCCATTTATCAAGGAAGGCTATAAGCTATATATCATCACACTAAGATCTAAGCGGAGCAACAGTGAAAAATGGTTCAGAATCGGGTTTTTTTCATTTTGAGCCCTTCTGCTGTGTGCACTACATAAACGGTTAGGTGTCGCAAAAATCATATGTGACAGAATCGTATTATTTAAAAATATTTGCAACTTTTACGTAAACAAAATCGCGGCTTAAAGTTAGCATTAGCACAAAGTAACTGTTCCGCGGGCATAAGGTATTATATAAAAGTAAAATTGCAAATTTTGAGCAGACTTTGATACGAACAAAAAGAAAACTAACAATTAATCATCCCGACGTTACGAGGAGGAATGAACAGAATTAGTTAAAACAAATCTCTAGAAAAAAAATAAAACCAGTCTGTAGAAAGCCCCTATATATATAATTTTATAATAATATATCATTTATGAACACTATTCATTTATTAATTAAAAATAATGGCAATGGCAAACGAGTAATCAGCACACTTAATGGTAAGTACTTAATACCGCCGCTCATGGACCTTTGTTAAGTCGCTGTCCACTGTAAAGAAAGTCAAGAGAGAGTGAATACGTGTGTTAGATTATTGGCATAAATATATTAAAACAAAGTAAAGTTAAATATGTGTATGTCTCATTTTTAAGTACAATTATATAGATTTTAAAATGAAAGACATCTTTATCAATTATTTTTAATTGTATATTTCTATCATGTCTTATTTCTCATTACGGAAATTCTTTTAAATGTGTAAAAAGGGCGTACAATAATAAATACTATATTTGTAATCATAACTAACAGAAATCACAGTTTAAAAACCCTTTAGATTAATTTTCGTCAAAACATGTGGCGCCCCGATGGTGTATAAAAAGGCTTGCGGCCGAATGATCGTGACAGATCCATCCAACGTTCTCGTCACGTCCTCGACGAAGAGGACGACAACATCACACTCCCTCAACGTAGAGCCTACACGGCCCGCGGGGCCTTAACACATAAATATCCGCGATTCCGCCCTCGTCGAGGTGCGAAACCGCGCCGCGCAAAAGTCACGAATCAAAACGTGGGCACGCCCACTTTGCCTCCAGCGACGCCCCAAGCCGAGTCCGTTCCCCACAGGGGGAGCTCTTGGGCGATGTCGTTTAGCATACTTTCTACTTCAGCGCTCACCCATAGTCCGCGTCAAGCTGTCAAGGCCATCTGCGGCCAACAGCTATACACAAAAAAAAATGTACGTGAGAGTGTTTCCCCAACCAGCGAGCCGTGCGGCGCTATCCCTAGCCGAGGCCGCGGGTGATGTGACCGGGGAGTTAAGTCCGTCACCCGCCGAGAGTCCAACCGCGTGAGGAAAGACCGACGTCCTCCCCGAGGGGAGGACGTCGGTCGATGAGAGGGTACCCCAAGTAGGGGGTATTCTGTCGGGCCGACCACTGATGACAAGTAACCCTGTTCCGGTGGTCGGCCCAACGACGAAAGCGACGTGGTGTTCGGGTGAGTTGCGGGTGTGCGTGCTTACGCCTCTCTGTCGCCCCGGACGGAGTGGTGCAAGGAGCGTGCCGACCGCAGCCCACGGCAAAAAAAATAAAAAAAACGCCATGCGGAGCTATTGATTTGTACCCAAAAAAGTAAGTTTTCTTTTTTATTGCAAGCGGTGGCAAACGAGCAAACAGTATACTTGATGGTAAGTATCGCTGCCGCTCATGGATCTTTACAAAGCTGCTGCCTACCGCGAAAAAAGTGAAGGAAGTGTGAATGCGTGCATTGAGGCTCGGTAATACCAAAGGCACCACCAAAACCCTCCACACGCGAACACCCTCAGAAAGTTGGGCTTCCGGCTCTCTCGCTCACCGAACGAAGCGCAGTAACAAATTGCTACTATTCAGACGTCGATTTTCAGCGAGAGCGTGGTACTACCCCGGACGGACCGGCCCGCAGCTGTAGACAGATACCTGTCGACAGTGTGGTCCTACCACTATTTGTTTTACAGTGTATTTTATTTATAGCGTACTGATAACTTGTTCCTGTATTATTCTTTGAAATGGTTCTATAACTATTAACGTAAAACAAATATTATATATACTTGATTTGAATACAAATTGAGTATGTTCTTATAAGTTGATCTTTAAAAACAGAATTAGGTAGTTGTGTATATGTGTGTACATATACCAATATAATAAAGGAATTATGTAATGGTATTAATATATAACCGTTTTAAATAGAAATGAATATTGCTTTATTTATTCCTATAAAAGTTATCTCTATCTTCTAAATATTTTCAAACATCTGGTTAGACCAAGCCTTTAAAATGAGTTGCTTCTCGGCTAGCGAAGAGCTAACATCTAAGCTCTAAAGTATGATGTTATTCTGATACTATGCTGTATTTTATGTAGTTATTATCTTGTGGAAATAGTATTGCTTATTACCTGGTTATCTATTACAAGATGTATTGCATCACACTGGAGCTAATACCATATATGTTGTACGAAGCATAAAATTATGTATATTTAAAAGATTGAAGAAAAATGACTGCCCGCTGAGTTTCTTGCCGGATCTTCTCAATTTGGGGCCACGTTCCGATCCGGTGGTAGATCATTGTATTGTGTTCAAGCGTTGTGTAATTTGCAATATGTAAGTGCTCTTAAGGGGCCTATGCAAAATAAATGATTTGATTTGATTGTTCCTAAAGGTGTTTGTTTATTTACCGGGTCATCCATTTAAAGAAATAGTGTTAATAGAGATATATACACAGATTCATGTACGTGGATACATACACATAGATACATATATGTAAATCCATATATATAGCTAAATTAATTATATACTAATAATTTAATACGTGCAATGAATGACACTGAAGCAATCACCAAAACTCACCACACACAGACACTCTCAGAAAGTTGGGTTTCCGGCTCTCTCGCTCACCGAACGAAGCACAGTAACAAATTGCTACTACTCAGATGGCGATTTTCTGCAAGAGTGTGGTACACCTCGGATGGTCCGACCCACGGCTGCAGACAGACGATTGTCGACAATGTTGTCCTACCGCATAATTCATTGCGATGTAGTCAAGTTATTATTTTATTTTCAACTTTTATTTTATAATTTTATCGTGTTAGTATTTGATTTTTGATTGTTCGACGTTTTGAACACATTTCAACTTTCATGGACACGGGCAGACCATGTCCGCAAATCAAAAATCAAATACAAACGCCATAAAAACCGTAAAAATAGTTTTATTTAAAATGTGTAATACTCGCGTAAACAGCAGAAATTATTAAAGTAAATATAATCAAACAAAATAATAGCATAAAATGTAAGGAAAATATTCAAACGCCTATTAGTCTATTAAAAAAGTTAGTCTATTAAAGAATTTAAAAATTATTAACATACGTATGACACAAAAAAGCTATGGTTACTTGGAAACGTTAATCTCTTAAAAGTTATGAATAAAGCTACATATGTATTTAATACTTAACAGAATTTGATTAGAAAATATAATTTAATCATTGTCAAGTCACTTAAACTTGTTGTTGAGTTCATTTTCTAAGTACTTGAAAAACTTAACTGAATCAGCAAGAAACACATTCCATAATTATGATAAACTTGTTTTTCATGAACTTTCCAAATTGAAATTACTTTCAAAGGAGAGTCGAAGTTACTAATTAAGTAATTTAAAAGCTTTGTAAATTTAACTTTGTTCTACAGATCCTTATTTAACTTCTGCTACTTAAAGATCCGAACTAATCGGCTAGTTGACATAGCATAATATTGTTAGCTTTACCGGTACTCGCCACCAATTACAGAATTCGATACGTGATACCTCTCCCATTGCGAAATAATCCTACCTGCAAAAATCTAACATAACCTCATATTATTGCATTCCCAGTTCTACCTAATATAATGTAGGTATTATCAGAATATTCGCTTAATATTAATGAATGCTCCTGTTTTGCCTGGTTTAGAAGGCGTAACCGGTAATGCACGATCGATAGTCATACGACTTGTGTGTCTGGATTAATGAGGATGAACATATTGTTATAATCTTAAAAATATTGTACATAACTAAAGTCAATAATAACACCGAGATTCGAACCGACGCTGTTTGAATGCCAAAAAAACCAAAATTAGAACCGGTCAACTACTGAGCTACCGTAACTCATGACGTTGATAACGAAATTTGAATTCATATTCTTTTAAAATTTAATGTCATGTATTATTTTGCTAAAAACATGGACAAAATAATATTTTCTATAAATAAAACCTAGCTAGATCTAGCTTTTTGGACTCTTTCGGGTCCAAAAAGTCGTCTAGTATGCCAAGGTTCAACAAAATCGTTGGAGCCGTTTCCGAGATCCTGAATATATATGTAGGTATATATACAAGAATAGCTCGTTTAAAGATATAAGATATATATGTGTATATATATATATATATATACACAAGAATTGCTCGTTTAAAGATGTAAGAGTAATTTATTGGAAAGATTAATTATTATGTACCTAATACTAATTCGTGAACAGTGCTATTAATTGGAAGGCGAATCTTACAGGAAAATTATAATAAATAGCTAACCCATTCGGTATAAATTTTTGAATTAGAAACTATCAAAGGATCTAAAAGCAATGACTCCTACTACTATCTATTTACTTAAATATATACATTTTCGTCCAAGTCTATCCAACTATTTCAAAAGGGTCAAATATATGTATAAAGATAAAAACTTATGTGTTGTGTACGTTCTTGCGTTTATATTTATCAGCTATAACTATGCTATAACTATGCAACAGTTGTCGCCAAAAACAAGGAATTTGTTCTAGGTTCCAGGTTTAGTAATGATACGATTGGTAATAGGACCTTATGCTGGCCTTGAAAAATTTTGAATAAATTTCGATTTACACCAAGAATGAAACACAGAGGCTTTGCTAAAAGGCATAAACTATAAACAACTATTACATTATAAACTGAGTAACTATATAAATATCACATAGCAATGAATAAACATACCACAGTTGAGAAAACAAGACTCCAATTCAGCATTTTCGTTTAGGTTAATAAAATAAGGAATAGTAAATAAATACGAGAAAACTATAAATCAATCAAAATAACTTGATTGTCATCTTGACTTATGGCCCATGAAACTTTCTCAAGAAATATTACCGTCCAAGGATCGAAAGAGAATATTTATTGAATAATATGTATTTCTCCTAAAGCTGATCTCCCGTTGGTTTAACATGGTTTTACTAATCTTGATTCCCTTTTCCTTTGATGTTTTCAATCTTAATATTCTATTTAAAAAACGATAAAATATTATTATCACAAATTCTCAAGATATGCGCTGAGGATAAGTCGATGGATGACTCGCATAAACATTTTTCCTTAATGGAGCTATTTTTTTCAAAGACAAGGCCTCGCTGTAAGGCATTCCTTCCTGTCGGAGGGATCTCCATAAACATCCAATTAACGGACACAAATTACATTATCCGACAGTAAATATTGCACCTCGATCTTTGTAAAGAAGCAATCGGTCAATTTCGACTCCTTAGAGTCATGTCTCTGTCACACCCTAGCTCTGTGACGTTTGTTAATCGTTTTACAAATGCGCGAGAATGCAACTAAAGCGCGTTAAATTATAAAAACTGATTATTCAATAGATATCTATTGAATAATCTTCTTCATCTGATATGAAAAAAAAAATTGTTTTAAGATTCTGTTAGTGCTTCGTTCGACATCACAACAGTAACGTGCGAGGTAGTGTGCGACAGGGTGAATACTTCAAAAAACCGAAATTAATCGAATCTCATTCCAGGGTACATGTATGTATGTATACATGTACAATGCTTATCGTTGGATACTGTACACTCGGACTGAGAACAATTCTTGATGAATGGAACAAGTAATTATTATATTTGGGAAATGACTAAACTTAGCAGCAGAAGTCGGTACATAGACCGCTTCACCATCTGTGCAATTGATATTATTTAATATTATTGATCAGGAGCGGCTTTAACGATGTTATAAGTCTCAAGGGGAATGGTTGACTTTATGCCTAGGTTAAACATACATTTTCCTATTTAATTTCTTTGTGACGTTTTTTTTTGTATGAATATAATAAAAAACTAGTAAAAAACGATAACTTATATACATATAGTCTGAGTCTGGATGTAATTTGTGTCCGTTAATTATGTTTGTAAAATCCCCCGCAATACAAGGATTATTTCCTTAGTGCAGGGTGTTGTCTAAAAATATATATATATATATATATATATATAAGGGTGTCCCAGAAAAATTAAAGTTTTATTTTTACAATGCATACCCTCTAATTTTGTTTGAATGATGTCAAAACACTTATAAATAAAATTTCACGTAAATTGAATCACGGCAACCCGTGCCGACTTGCATCGAAACTTCTCAGAACTTGCATAGTACGGCGCGCACGCATTACGTGTTTTGTGGTTGTTATATCGTGTTTGTTTTTATAAGTGAATGCATTGTTTTCATTGTGTCAACATGTCTGTGGAGTTACGAAGTTCTAATAAGGAAATATTTTTGGTCGGGATATAAAACATCAAATTACAGGTTCTAAACTGCCCTCTAATGGACAAGTGCTGGCGGTTTTATTTTACAATATTCGCAAAGTCAATTTAAGTGTCAATGAAAGTGCAAATCTTACTATTCGTGAGTGCATTATTTATTGGGAAAAGGCACGTATACCGACTAAATCTTTACCTGTGTTAAGAAACTTGTAGCCTTATACCAAGATTGGAGAAAATTGCAAAAACATGCAAACAAAACTCAAGATGTGTTTGAGCAGCGTGGACAAGAGTTTGTTACAAATATAAAAAATTTGTATGATATTGCACATGCCGATGCGCTTCAATTAATAAAGATAGATGAGGATAAGATTTTCTTACAAAAGCAGAGAGAGCCAGGACGACCCGGTCACTTAGCTGGAGTGGACAAAAAATTGACAGAAAAGGAGGAAAAGGCGATTCTTAGAAACATCCAGGAGCAAAAGCGGCTGACCACTTATTTGGCATCCATTACACCCTCTACGACTTCTCATGAGCCATTACAAGAAACTTCATCTTCTGATTCTGAAGTAACGGACTTACAAGAAGATTTGTCCATTCCAATTGAGAGGAAACAGCCCGATACTATTAAAACTTTTATGAAGAAAAATTTCGTTACTCCGAAACTGGTGGCGGCATTAGACAGGTGTCAATTAAGTGTGAGAGATTCTGTCTTTATTATTGAAGCAACTATTGAAGCACTTGGCCACAACACTGACGAATTTCCTACAAGCAAGTTCTCCATCCAAAGAATTCGTACAGAAAAACGAAAACAGCGCGCAGAAGCTATAAAACTTAATTTTCAAAACGATTTACCAGATACTGTAACCCAGTGGACAACTGGGATGGAAAACTGTTGCCAGCTTTAGATGTACGAAAAAGTAAAGAGGAACGTCTACCAATCGTTATTTCATATGATAGTAAAGAACAACTTATTGCTGTGCCAAAATTAGAAAACTCAGCGGGAAGCGAACAGGCACAAGCAGTTTGGAATGCTATTGTTGACTGGAATCTTGAAGATAGAGCACAGATCCTCTGTTGTCATACTACTGCTTCTAACACAGGCCGAATTAATGGGGCATATGTGCTTTTCGACCGCACCGCATGGGGGGCAGGGGGTGCAGACCCCCGGCTTCGGCCCCAAAGGGGCGGAGCGGCCCGACGACCCCGGCCGCTCCCGCCCCTAGCGCGACCCGATCGCCCGCCAGCGTGGAGGAGGTAATGGATACGGCCCACTAATGGCGGCCGAATCTTACCACCTCCTGCAGGCCAACCTCAACCACGCCGCCGAGGCACAGGACGTTTTCCTGCAAGCCATGGCGGAGTGGTTGATCGGTGCAGCCGTAGCCGCGGAGCCGTACGTGGTGCCTGACCGGCCCAATTGGCTGGGCAGCAGTGACGGCTCTGTGGCAATCGTCGCCTCCACGTCGTGGCATTCCCCGCCTTTGTTGCTCAAGGACAGGGGCGATGGGTATGTTGCGGCGGAATGGGGAGAGGTTACGCTATTTGGTGTCTACTTCTCCCCTAACAGGAGCGCGACGGATTTCGGGGCCTTCCTCACCACCCTGGGGGCCTCGATACGGCGACTGGCACCGCGCCAAGTCTTCGTTCTGGGGGACTACAACGCCAAGTCCACGGCGTGGGGGTCCCCCAGGACGAATGACCGCGGGCGGGCGGTCGAAGAGTGGGCGGCGGCACTGGGCCTCTGTTTGCTGAACAGGGGCTCGGTGCAAACGTGCGTGCGACAGCAGGGCGGGTCGATAGTGGACTTGTCGTTTGCTAGCCCTAATGTCGCAGCACGTGTGAGGAGCTGGTGCGTTCAGGAGGCGGTTGAGACCCTATCTGACCACCGATACATCCGGATAGAGGTCTCCCGGACCCTCCTGCAGCCCAGCAGGGGTCACACGGCGGACGGAGCTCCCGCGTTTCCGCGGTGGGCTGTGGGTCGATTGGATCGGGACCTGTTGGCGGAGGCAGCCATCGTTCAGTCGTGGCTGTCCTCACCGCCCCAGGTGGACTGGGTTGATGCCGAGGCTGGCCGCATCCGCTGTGCGTTAACGCAGATCTGCGATGCGGCCATGCCCCGTGTGCGGCGTCTGCCCCCAAAGAGTGCGGTCCCCTGGCGGTCCCGAGAATTGGCAGACCTTCGGGCCGCGTGCATACGTGCCCGGAGGGCCTACACCCGCAGCCGAGCGCGTCACCGCGACGCTGAGCGGGAGGGCCAGCTGTACGAGGCTTACCGCAGTGCGCGGTCTGCCTTCAGGCCGGCCGTCCGTATCGCCAAGGACGTTAGTCGGCGGGAGATGCTGGACAGTCTTGAGCGTGACCCCTGGGGTCACCCCTATCTATCGCTATCGCGGCGCTGAGCAAGCTCCGCGGGCGGGGCCCCCCCCCTCACCGAGACTCTCCAGCCCAGCCTCCTCACCAGAGTTGTCGAGGACCTCTTTCCACGGCGGGCGGAACACACGCCCCCGGTCATGGCTTCGCCGGACAGCGACCGGGAGGCCGAAGATGAAAGTGCTCCGCCCATCACGGAGACGGAAATGGGGGCGGCAGTGGCGCGTATGTGAGTGAAGTCCACCGCCCCGGGGCCCGACGGTATTCCGAACCGTGTGCTGGCCCTGGTCCTCGAGCACCTGGGACCACGCCTCAGGGGACTGTTCGACGCCTGTTTGACATCCGGGCAGTTCCCTGGATGCTGGAAAGAGGGGAGGCTGGTTCTCCTGCCGAAGCCGGGACGGTCTCCCGAGTCGGCCTCGGCCTACAGGCCCATCGTGCTGCTCGATGATGCGGGCAAGCTACTGGAGAGGGTGTTGGCTGCCCGCATCGAGCGGCACCTCGTCGGGGTCGGGCCCGATCTGTCGGACGCCCAGTTTGGTTTTCGTAGAGGGCGTTCGACGATCGCGGCCCTGCTTCGCCTGAAGGCCGTGGTAGCGGAGGCCGTCACCGGCGGAGGAGTCCTGTTGGCGGTGTCCCTGGACATCGCCAACGCCTTCAACAGTCTGCCATTCAGCTGCATCAGGGAGGGGCTGAGATATCACGGGGTGCCCGTGTACCTCAGGTGGCTGGTGGCAGATTACTTGGAGGGGCGCAGCGTCCTCTACGTTGACCGAGTAGGGGACGTTGTGCGAACGCCCATGACATGCGGTGTCCCACAGGGGTCGGTTCTGGGTCCGACCCTGTGGAACATCGGCTACGACTGGGCGTTGAGAGGAAGCCTCCCACCCGAGCTGGGCGTAATTTGCTACGCCGACGATACACTCGTCACAGCCCGGGGTGGGACGCTAGAGCAGGCGGCACGCCTGGCAACTCTGGACACCGAGGAGATTGTCAGGCGGATCGAAGCGCTGGGGTTGAGGGTAGCCCTGGAAAAGACGGAGGCCCTTTTGTTCCATGGCCTCCGTACCGCCGGGCCTCCCGCCGGCGCTTCGATCACCGTGAAGTCGGTCACCATCAGCATCCAGGCCCACATGAAGTACTTGGGCCTGGTGCTCGACGGGCATTTTTGGTTCCGGGAGCATCTCCATCGACTTGTTCCCCGGCTTGTCGGTGCGGCGTCCGCCCTTTCGCGGCTGATGCCGAATGTGGGCGGACCCAGCGCTACGTGCCGACAGCTGTACGTGGGGGTGATCCGGTCGATGGCCCTGTACGGCGCACCGGTGTGAGCGGGGTCCCTGACCGTCCGTCTTAGGGCCCTCCTGTGGCGACCACAGAGGGTCATGGCGATCAGGGCCATACGGGGTTACCGCACGGTGGCGACGGAGGCAGCGTGCCTCCTGGCCGGAACTCCCCCGTGGGACCTGGAGGCGGAGATGCTCGCCGAAATTTATCGGCGGGTGTCGGGGACGCGCGCCCGCGGCGGCATGGTCTCCATCAAAGAGATCACCGCCTGGCGGGTCGACGCCCGCCGAGAAGTCATTGCCCGTTGGGCAGTCCGGCTGGAGAGTCCTCGGTACGGTGTCAGGACCGTCGAGGCCTTCCGGCCGGTGCTGATGGAGTGGTTGGAGCGGACGCACGGGGTGCTTTCCTTCCGACTGGTGCAGGTGCTGACGGGGCACGGTTGCTCCGGGAAGTACCTGCACAAGATTGTCAGGAGGGAGAGCACACCGTCCTGCCACCACTGCAGTTGCGACGAGGACACGGCGCAGCACACGCTCGAGGAGTGTGCTGCATGGGAGGGAGATCGCCGTGAACTCGTCGCAATTATCGGTGCCGACCTGGCGCTGCCGACCATCGCCAGGGAGATGCTCGTCAGCGTCAGGAACTGGGACGCGGTCGCCGCCTTCTGTGAGGCCGTAATCTCACGGAAGGAGGCGGCAGATCGTGTGCGAGTAGAGCTTCTATTCGGCGACACGTTCCGCCGCCGGCGACTCGGGCGGCGCAGGCGCGAGTATCTGCGCCTAATGCCGCCCTAGCCGAGGCCGCGGGTGATTGGACCGGGGAATTGTCCGTCACCCGCAGAGAGGCTGACCGCGCGACGGCGACCGACGTCCCAGGACGTCGAGAGGTGAGGTTACCCGAAAGGGTATTCCGTTGGGCCGACCACTGACGACAAGTCACATCTGCTCCGGTGGTCGGCCCAACAATGAGGTGACGTTGGGTACGGGTGGGTTGTGGGCCCGCGCGCCGTCCTTTTATCGCCCCGGACGGACTGGAACGCGCGTGCGCTTACCGTAGCCCACCCATAAAAAAAAAAAAAAAAAAAAAAAAATGTGCTTTTCGAACAGAAATTGAACAGAGAAATGTTAATTTTTGCTTGCAGCCATCACATCTACGAACTGATACTAAAAGCTGTGTTCGAGGCCAAAATCAGCCAAGTCATTACAAGTCCCAATATACCTTTATTTAAATTGGAAAAATATCAATGTAGAAAAGATACATAGCCGCAGAGAAATACTATTACGCCTGAACGATTCCAAAATTGATGAACTTTTGGAGTATTACAGAACAGAATTGATCAAAGAAATCGTAAGAGATGACTATCGAGAGTTAATAGAACTCTGCATAATATTTCTTGGCGGCGCTACAGTTAATTAATTTAAAATTCGACCTCCAGGCGCCATGCACCTAGCAAGATGGATTTATTCATTAAAAATATCGTTATTTAGCTCTCAATTCAAAATGTCAAATAAGGACAAAACAGCTCTATTAGACGTCTGCCTGTTTATCGCGACATGCTATGTCAAGCCTTGGCTGTAATGCACTTTAGCGGTAAAAGCGCCCTACCAGGACCTGTGCTTTTTGAAGGCTGTGAAGGCTTACGAAATGGTCGACAAAACTATATCAAAAGCGGCTATAGATAAGTTTTGCCAGCATTTGTGGTATTTAGCAGATGAAGTGTCTATCTTGTCTCTATTTGACGATGATATTAACCAAGAAAGTAAGGTGAAAATAGTTGCTAATATGGCCAAAGAAAATCCATCGATCCACAATAAACGCTACATTCCATCGAGGGAAGAACTTAGCGGGTCTCTTTTTGAAAAAAACATCGATGACTTTGTCTCCATAAACAGCAGATCTTTTTTCAGGCGACTCAAAATCGATGACAGTTTTCTCATGGAGTGTCCTACTTCGTGGCCTGTTAATGCTTCATTTCAACACGCTAAAATGAAAGTGCAGTTACTGAAAGCAGTTAATGATACGGCTGAAAGAGCTGTTAAGTTGATGCAAGACTTTCATGGCTTAATCACAGTGGACGAAGAACAAAAACAATATTTATTACGTTGCGTACAAGAACACAGAAAGGTATATCCTGACTGTAACAAACAAACATTAAAAAGAAAATTTAATGAATAATATCCTTTAAATAATGAATATGCGTAATAAATAATAAATATAATACATAATCAAAGTACCATTGTTTTATTTATAAAATAAATATAAAGTTGAAATATTCCCCTATAGTTTCCATACAAACTTTTATATTCATAGTTTGACATCAAGTCGGCACGGGTTATCGCCGTTTAGAAGGAGTTCAATTACAAACACACGAACAAAACATTTATATATATATATAAAAATAGAAAAGTTTATATAGTCGAAAAAAACTTTACATTAGAAAAGCATATATAAACGATAAGTTTTCTTATATTTTCTAATTTTCTGCGCATCTTTCTTATTTTGTTTTTTCATAAAGGTCTATTTTTGAAATATTAGAAAACTTAAAAAAAAAGATGGAAGAAATCGGTAAAGTCGTTCTCAAGTTATGTTATTGTACTGCCCGAACAGCGCCACCTACCGGGTCCAATTGTGATGAATCTAAACCATCCTCAAATCCCCTTGAACACACATAGTAAATTTCGTCAACATCGGTCCAGCCGTTTAGAAGGAGTTCAGTGACATACACACGTACGCTAGAAATTTATATATAAGACTAGCAGACCCGGCCACGCGTTGCTGTGGCTAATGTTTTTATTATATTACATTTTATTAAACTATTTAAGTGGAACTGTAGACGAACATCAGCAGCGTCATCTATTTATTCTAGTAATTAATTAATTACTCAATCCAGTCAACACATATCGTCATCTGTTAAAATCGTTTGGAGTTAACAGATAATTGTGAATGTCAAATAATGGACAAATAATTTGCAATAAAATAATATTGCTACTATAAATTAAGATGTAAGCTATCCTATCTTACAAGTTGGATCAAACTGCACACGGTGTGCAAATTTGATTAAAATCGGTTAAGTGGTTTAGGAGTACATCGCGGACAAACAACGTGACACGTAATTTATATTATATATATATATATATTTGAAATGTACAAGTAACGCACTTTCCAACGATACGAAACAGGACAGATGTCTGAAATTTATTTTTTAGAGAGCGCCATATTAGATTTAGTGACACATAGCCGATAACCAACGGATGATCAAGACGCTTCTAACGATACCTCATTTGTCCGGTTCTAATATGTAGTTGAGGAGCTATGAGGGAACAGATGAACATACATATGTACATACCTTACATAGCTACATAGTCTATCAAAATCATAACCCTCCATAGTCGGGTAATAATATGTATCGTATAAATTTCTCAGTCGATGTTCAAGATACCCACGTGCAAGAAATAATGAACTGTATTTTTATATCGTCATTACAGGCAACTATAAAAACAATAGAATAAAATACAAGTACTATTGCCCAACTTTATCAACAATTTACTAAATTATCTGTTGACCTGACCTTTGAACTGACATCACAATCACAAAACACTATCATAGCGATTGCTGTTACAAAACATAACAATTACTTTTCTATGTTAATTTTATTTGTATACTTTGGTGCCATATATCATCATTTCAGCTCATATACGTCCCACTGTTGGGCTCGAGCCTCTTCCACAACAGGAGGGCAATTGATCTTACTATACCATACTGGTCAGACAGGTTGGTATAGGGTTTTATTTCGAGTTTTTCTTCTCTTGCATACATAGGTCTTATACGCGTATTATTTTCCTTTTTCGACATCCACGGGCAAGATAGGGAGTAGTGAGTTGTATTCTTAATCCGTCACCATATAGAAAGTTAGTGCCATATATTAACACTATGTCAATGCCGTATATCACGCGTGGCCGGGTCTGCTAGTTCTATTATATTTCTAAAAAGATATAAGATATACTAGCAGACCCGGCCATGCGTTGCTGTGGCTAATGTTTTTGTTATATTACATTTTATTAAACTATTTAAGTGGAACTGAAAGAGAACATCTGTCATGGAGCTCGTTTTTTTTTACAAATGGCATCTATGTAAAGAAGCAAGTTAAAATCGTATCTGACACGTTTGTAGGTTTAACATAGCAGCGCCATCTATTACTCAATCATACATACATACCATAATTACTCAGTCCAGTCAATAGATATCGCCATCTGTTAAAATCGTTTGGTAACTCCAAAACAGATAATTGTGAATGTCAAATACCTAATAGGTATATATAGGTAATACAAATAATTTGCAATAAAATAATATTGCGACTATAAGTTAAGATGTAAGCTATTATATATATATATTATACAAATTATATATATATATAATACAAATTACTTAAATTACTTAAATCCAGTCAACAGATATCAATATTGAGTTAACAGATAATTGTGACTGTCAATTAATTATAAACAAATATATTGTAATAAAATAAAATTGCGACTATAAATTAAGATGTAAGTTATCCTACGAGTATGTTTCAAGTTGGAACAAACTGCACACGGTGTGCAAATTTGATTAAAATCGGTTAAGTAGTTTAGGAGTCCATCGCGGACAAACAACGTGACACGTAATTTATATATATTAAGATAAAATAATATTGCGACTATAAATTAAGATGTAAGCTATCCTATCTTTCAAGTTGGATCAAACTGCACACGGTGTGCAAATGTGATTAAAATTGGTTAAGTAGTTTAGGAGTCCATGGCGGACAAACAACGTGACACGTAATTTATATATATATATATATATATATATATATATATATATTAAGATAAGATATATATAATATAAGAGAAGGATTGAGAGTTGCGCCAGTACTTTCTCCGGGTTAAGAGCCATCAGCGCTCACCCATAGTCCGCGTCAAGCTGTCAAGGCCTTCTGCGGTCAACAGCTGTACACACAACAAAAAAAAAAATAAGTTGCGCCAGTACCGGTGAAATTAAAGACTAAACGTGGACGTGCTTTGACGTTAAGGGGAGAGTTTTGAGTATGAACATTGAAGGCTTTATGCGTAAGGTAAAACCAAAGAAAAAGTGAACAGATTGCGTAAAGCATGACATAAATTGACAAGGAAGAATCACAGAGATGACATCTGATGTGGTTGTATAGCAGGAGAGGGGTCGACCCCACGTGATTGAAATAAGAGCAGGATGACAATCGTGTTTGATTTCTTCTTATTTTCGCCATAGTTTATTAAGTCCAATGACCTAGGCGAGACAACTAGTTGTGTTTTGCAGACAATGAGTTTCGTTTCGAGTCAATCTTATCTATCAATGATATTATTTACTTAAATCACTTTTTAGACGACGTTGTAAGTAAGTAGTACAAATAAGTTGTTGCCATGAAAATAAAATATTGCGAACATAACAACCCTAACCTTGTGTAAACGGGCGAACCGCAACAAACTTCTCATGCACACACACACTTTGTTTATGAGCACGTGCCTGGTTTGTTTGAAAGTAAATAACTTTAACTTCAAAGTAGAAGTAGGCATGTTTGTGCCGTTTATTTACAGCCACTGAATTTAAATGCTTAATATTATGAATAAGACTATTCGTGCGGTCTAGGGTTGGCACCAATCATAGAAATGCATAGATGATGTGTGATAAGGTTATAGTTATTTTTTCTTACTGTGCTTTAATTTCCATGCTCTTAATATTTTTAACTAGGGTTATCCATAGTAAAAAAAAAAATTGAATTTAAACTTTTCAATTTTACTTATTTATTGTTTAATCATTGTTATTGTCGCCATGTGTTTGAGTCATATTATGCATTTCGATAATAGCGAAACGTGATATCTGCTACCTTTTCTTTAATTTACTATGTAATTTGTCTGTTCGCTCGCTCTTTCTTTAATTATGCAATTTCAGTTTTAAAAATTTTCAAATGTTTGATTCATAAAGATTATAGATTGCTCAATCTCTAAATCTATTTTATGTGTTTGAATTTCGAATATAAATGTTTTGAGATTTTATTTCACTCATGTCCATCACCATTATTAGTGTGAGGACGGAGTAGGAATACAATTGACCACACCCTATATTGTCCGTGGATGTCGTAGAAGACGACTAAGGGATATAATAAGAATATAACGTATGTGCAAGAGAAGGAATACTCGAAATCAAACCCTATTCCAACACGTCTGACTAGCGTATGGTAGGTCAATGCCCCTCGCGTTATGGAGGAGGCCTAAGAGCAACAGTGCGACATATATAGGCGGAGATGATTATGATGATCCATCACCAATTTGAAGATCATTGAAGTT
Source organism: Lymantria dispar (assembly GCA_032191425.1). Lineage (NCBI taxonomy): Eukaryota > Metazoa > Arthropoda > Insecta > Lepidoptera > Erebidae > Lymantria > Lymantria dispar. The sequence continues at coordinate 12,343,220 of CM063449.1, read as the reverse complement.
GGTGCAGCACATATTCGAGCGATATTATTGTCTTGTTCTCTTTTCAAAGTAGCAAAGGTATCCTGAAATTCCTGCCATCATAAATCAACTGCATTCTGAGGAGATTTTTCAGATTTAGAACGTTTATTTCTGCTTATAACGTGATCAATCATTGGCATTGCCATATTTATACCTTTTTAGATTGACTTTGACTTAAATGCCGTTGTTTTTGAGCTTTGGGTGGAGTACGTAGAGAGCTTGCCATATTCAATTGAATTAGTAATAAACGACTATTCCTAACACGAAATATGCATTATTTAAATGTTTAAATTTTTATAATTATCTGCTTTGGTGTACAATCAAGAAATTTTAAGTCTTTTAAGGTTTGACCATGAACTACACACAAAAGCTTAAAGATGTGATTTTTATTACTATTTTCATATAGATAAAAACACTAGATTAAAAATCCATAGCTACAATTATTTAGTACAAGCGATTAGAAGTACTTTTCACGAAACTGAAATATATAAACATAATTTACCCCGGTAGGTATGGGCAAAGAATTAAAACATAATCAGTCTTGGCCCTTTAATTTCGCATGAGAATAGTAAAAAATCATAATGATTTCTAATGTTCACGCGAGTATTACACATTGTAAATAAAACTACTTTACGGATTAGTTACGGTAAGTGTTCAAAACGTCAGGCAGTCAAAAATCAAATACAAACGCGATAAAGATCCGTAAAGCAAAATATAACCTCAGAATGGACGGAAAATATAGGAATGTACAGCAGCGCTCTTCTGATCAAATCACAACACTAAATGCAACCACAATATCATCTGTCAAGAATGGCAAATCGTGGGGTAGCCTACACTACATCCAAGTAAAACGACATCGCTAGATTAGATCCTATCTCCACCGTTTATGTATCCCATGTAACTTTTTATTAACACTGCATCATCAAAGAAAAGAAAAAAGATATACCCAACTCATCCTGAACCTTATTATCTTTTATAGAAATAGAATGCAACACGTTATCGGTAATATTTACTTGAATCACGATACTACCGCAACAGTACAGCCAATAAACTATTTGCTCTTTGAATACTTAATATCCGAGCTGCTAAAGAACTTTCTTAAAGAGAAGCCTTATGGGATAGTAAAGTTCAGATAGTATCTCGCATGAACCGATCTGCATTAATGCTATTTATCTATCCATCTATCAACACTGCAGATATCTAGGTCATACTGACGCAAGCAAAGTTAAATAATTGAAAACGCTATCGAAGCTCAATGCTACGGCATCATTTAGATTTAATTGTCGAAGTGCCCACACTTCAACAGTTAAATGTCAAAAGGTGAACTTTCCAATATAAAAGCATTGAATCAGCAAACTGGTAATATTATTAAAGTTAAATAATATAATGATTTGAACACAATATAAGTTGTTAACTAAGAGCCAACTTAATTAAGAGTTAAGTAAGAGATGCTCATTATTCGACTCAACGATTTTCTGATTATAACATTCTGGATTGAAGTTACGTACGAAATGAGCGAGTCTTTCAGAAACCAATTATAATTATACAAGAATACTATATAGGTCTTTTATAGAGGCCTATTTCAAACAGTAGACGGTAATTATAAATGAAACTATTTAAATGATGATACATAAGATTTTATTGCGTTTGTATTTGATTTTTGATTCCCCGACGTTTCGAACACTTTACGGCGTTCATGATCACGGAATCCGTAACACGGACGGTCTATGAACGTAAAAATAGTTTAATTTATAATACTCGCGTAAACATCAGGAAACCTAAGTAATTAAGTAGCTGGTAATGTAATTAAGTAGCTAACTGATAGGGTTTGACGAATATTATGATTCAGAAGGTGGAATATTTTTTATTTTTAGAAATCTACAATATCTACGTCGTAATTTTCTCTGCTGTTTGTTATCTTTTTCTCTACTGTATTATATCTAAATGAAGGAGTTTAGCTCGGTGTTTCCCTTTTCCACAAAAGTATTTTATTGGAATATATATTTAGATATTATGGAATTACGGAGTTTCGGAGTGTGTTTAGATACAAATTGCATCAACATCGTCATCTCAACCCATATACTTTCTACTGTTCTACTGGCTCTTCTTCTACTACGAGAGAAGGAAAACTTGAAATGAAACCTTATACTAACACATCTAACCATCGTATATACGTAGTTAGTCAATTTCGCTGTTATTGTAGAGGAGGTTCGAGCCCAGCAGTGGGACGTACACGAGCTGAAATTATTGATGATGAATGATGATTTAAATAAATAAATAATTGCTGAAATAAGGACAAAACATTAAAAATTTTAATTAATTATTAAGAAAAGGGAAAGCCGTGGTTGTCTGGATTATGCGACTGCTCGATTTCCCGACCGAGCTATATTTATTCTTGAGAGCAGTGGCTAAATTACCTTCATATTCTAATTTTTTTTTTCCTGCTGTATTTTTTTTTTCTTTTTAATCTTTATTTATTTAGGGACTTTTATTACATAGTAATATGTTAGTCCCATCGTACCTTATACAGTATTTTATTCTAGGATGTTACAGGTTCATGCAGTCTTTGGTATATTAACATTTTATATAAATCTACTGCTACATTTGATGTTGGATCTGATAAAATGTTGACAAACATTCCAACATCGTATAAATTCAAGTCGTACTTCAGTAATAAGGGCTCTCTCCAATTTCGAATTTTTTCACAATCCATAAGTAAGTGTTGGACATCATCAAGTGTACCACATAGATCACAATTTGGTGATTCCACTTTCTTCATGAGGTGTCCAAACTTCCTGGTTGGGTAGTGCCCTGATCGTAATCTATGTGCCATAACAATAAAAGTTCTGCTTAGGTTGCTATTACAGGACCAAGGTACGCGAGCAAGCTGATTTTGTATAGTTTTGTACCAGATTCCTTTTTCTTTACTTCTTTCATCAAAATATTCTTTAAATTTATCGTAACATATTTGTTATATTTGGTTAAGATATTCGAGATAGAATAGTTTAATATTGTTTATAATCCCATCAGAGGATGCTAATTTAGCTAACTTATCAGCCTGCTCGTTACCCCAAAGACCAATATGAGATGAAACCCATTGCAACCTCAGAGTCTTACCATGGTTTTGTAGTTCTCCTGCTGTATTTAATCTACAAGTTATATGTTATACTACAATATATTGAGTTAGGTAAAATTAATAGCTTAGGCAAGCTCTTCTAAAATTTAGTTAACAAGGTATTGGAAATTGATGAAAGTAAAACCAAGCTAAGCTTTACCTATCTTTGGATTTATGAAGTAATAATGAATAATTGTTCATCAACTCATTAATCAATCAAGAGCCATTGTTAGACATAGGTATACTCGAGGGATAATGCTACAAGGTTTACACTGTATAATAGGAAAGGCGATCGGAATTGGGGTTGTAAGTTTCCTAAGAGAGTCCTGATGCCCATTTTCAAGAAAATCAGAGTAATCTCAATTCCCAAGAATATGATTTTTCAAACTGATTTGCAGCTTATACGGTAAGGCTCGACCAAGATCTCGATCTCGGTCTCGGTCTCGGCATTCTCGGCCACAAATCCAACCGAGAAATTTGTCTCGGTTCTCGGCTAATTATAGCCGAGATTCTCGGTCATGACCGAGATTGTAACTTTGTTTGGATCGGCATTCAAATTTTACTGCGCGTGGCCATGCGCCGCAGCGCGAAGTCGATTGGTGTAAGTGCGTGAGAGAGCTGAATTATGAATCAGATTCTCATGAGACCACATGGGCATCTTCAACTAACTCGTCAATCATGGCTACAACAAATCAATTCAACTTATGGACAGCTCATGATTTGATAGAGTTGAAAGACGAGCCAATGACCAATGACGAATACAGTTCAAGCTCTGAGATCGAAATAGCGCTAGAAAGCTTCCTTAGAGAGCCAAGACTGCAAAGAAATGCTTATAATTTTGAGTATTGGTTTTCGTCACCTTATAAGGTGCGTAAGCCTGCAGCAAATAAGTTTTTATCTGCGCTGCTACTAGCGTAGCAAGTGAACAACTGTTTAGCGAAGCTGAACAATCGTATGACGAGAGGCGACACTCTTTGAAGGGCGAAAATGCCGAAAAATTGCTTTTTTTAATGTTATAATATGATGTTATTTAGCTTTGATTATTAAAACAGTTAATTTTGTTAAACAATTAGTAGTGTATTAAAAAGTTAACAGGTTCTAAAATTTTTTTTTCACGCTTTGTCTATTCTCGGTTTCGGCTATCGGTCTCGGCCGAGATATTATTTTATTCTCGGTCTCGGTTTCGGTCTCGGCCGAGAACGAAAAACCCATCTCGGTCGAGCCTTATTATACGGCAAAGTGAGGTGATGAGATATTGCATTATCAGATTGCCTGGGGGTGGGATGATAGAGGAAGCGGCACGCCTGGCAACTCTTGGCACCGAGGAAATTGTCAGGCGGATCGAAGCGCTGGGGCTGAAGGTGGTGCTGGATGAGATAGAGGCCCTATTGTTGTATGGGGTACGCATCAGTCCACCCACCGGCGCCTCAATCACCATCAAATAAGTTCCGATAGTATCCGGGGCCATATGAAGTACTTGCGTTTGGTGCTCGACGAGCATTGGAGGTTCCGGGAGCATTGCGCAGCGTCTGCCCTCTCCTGGCTCATGCTGAATGTGAATGGACCCAGTGTTACGTACTGATGGCTGTACCCAGGGGTAGTCCGGTCAATGGCCCTGAGCGACCATCTGTCTGACATCACTCTTGTGGCGTCCACAGAGGGCCGTGGTGGTCAGGGCCCTACGTAAATACCATGGGGTGGCACAGGTGGTAGTGTGCTTGTTGGCTGGAACTCTCCCATCGGACCTGGTCGGCGAACTCTACTGCGTGAGGATGACGCTTCGGTGAGGGAGAGTACCCGAAAGGGTATTCCAACGGGCTGGCCATGGAAATCAAGGATTCGGTAGCAGTGGTCGGTCTAATGGCAAAGAGGATGGAATACGTCTGGTTATGGGGTCGCGCATTCGTCACCCTGGACTGGACGCACGGCACGCATCCGCACCATAGCTTGCCAAAAAAAAATCGGTTTATCACGACATCAATGAAAATACTCAAATTCATATTCACATTTATAAATGTGAATTTGTTTGTTTGTTACGCTTTCACGACGAAACTACTGAGGCGATTTAGAAAAATCTTATACTAATGGAAAGCTACATTCTCCACAAGTAACATTGCCAAATTTAATCTCTTAGTCATATATATCACATTTAATTGTAGCAAACATATTTAATTGCTTATTCATTTGCTAGTAGAGAAGAAATGTGTGTACAAATAATTAAGGGATATATTATATAGACTAAATTTAGAAAGGAAGTTATTTAATGTAAACAACGGTATGTGAAAATAAGAAAACATACTGGTTTGAACAAATATTTGTTTTGTTTGATGTGAATATTACAGGACGTAAATTGAGTTTCATAGAATATCAAATCAGGTGTTACATGTTTTCTATCATCGGTGACGTACTATGTTTACTCTTTGAGGCTCTTGAAAATTGGTTTATCTGTGTACATAAAACCTACACAAACTCCTCTTGACAAAATATACGTTTTTGAAGTAATACTTCTTTTAGCGCGTTAGGGAAGAATAATGAGAGTAAATTACAATGCACGCGCACACCGTCATAAATGTAAATAAAACTACAACATTCGTGGACAATTCGCCCGTTACCATGAATGCTGTAAATATTCTAAACGTCGGGCTATTATAAATCAAATACAAACGCGATATAAATCCGTAAAAGTAGTTTTATTTACAACTAGCAATCCGCCCTCGCTTCGCTTCGGTTTCAGTCGTCTTTCCTGCGTAGTTCCCGTTTCCTTGGGAACACCGGAACAAAATATAGCCTATGTTACTCTCTGATATTATAGCTTTCCATTGGTGAAAGAATTTTTGAAATCGGTTTAGTGGTTTAAGCGTGAAAGCGTAACAAGCAAACAAACTAACAACATCCTTACTTTCGCATTTATAATATTAGTAAGGATAAGGATGTGTAGTGCTCGCGTAAACATCAGAAATCATTACAGTCACAAATGTCAACTAGATAGTGTGTTATAATAAAACTTTCAATGTATTAAATACCTTTTTTTCTATTATTAGTGTCGTTTTCTCTACAAACGTAGGATAATGTGGAGAATAAATTATTTGGAAAAAAATTATCTTGTTACGCCAAACAAGTGTAATTTCTTACGCCCATACACAATTTTTTTGTTGAATTATAGATTAACGAAGGTTTCCATGACGATAATCTGTATATTGTAAGTACGTACATAAGGATGTATGTAATAGTAAGGACTATTATTGTAAATGCAAAAGTAAGTTTGTTTGTTTGTTACGCTTTCACGCTTAAACTACCGAAACGATTTCAAAAATTTTCCACCAATGCAAAGCTATAATATTAGGGAGTAACATAGGCTATATTTAATCCCATTATTCCCACGGGAACTACGCGAAGTGAGGGCGGGTTGTTAATCTATATATAAAAAAGAAAGTCGTGTTAGTTACACTATTTATAACTCAAGAACAGCTATACCGATTTGGCAGAAAATTGGTGGGGAAGTAGCTTACAACCAGGAGACGGACATAGGATACTTTTTATCCCGTTTTTTTTTTTATAATGATGTTTACAAGATTTTGCTAATAACTCTTTTATCCCGTTCGATCGCGTTCCCGTGTGACGTGGCTTAAAATGTCAAAGAGAATACATGTCACTATGAAACGTAGTATAAAAAAACGCATTTGGTATTTAATAACAAAATGCAAATGACAGCTAAGAGTAATTTTGTCTATAGTTAATTTGAAATTTAATTTAATTGTTTATGGTTGAAAATTTGATAATTATAATTTTGTCAGAAATCAATAATGAGTAATTTGTATTCTCTTTGGATTGTCATTAGCAATGTCGCGACCAAGACGATCGAATCTTTCCCGACAAAGCTGTAATAGTTCTTCCATTAGGGACTATATTTTCGGAAATTTGGAAGTATATTTACCAAAAAATTTATGGCGGTACGAAGTTCGCCGGGTCAGCTAGTGATATATAATTTTTAAGTACAAATAAAATTCGCCTTTAATCATCGTCTCATGTCATATATGACATACCGCTTCATAATAGGAGAATTATTGACCTACTAATTCACGCTGGTCAGACGGGTGAATATACGTTTTTATTTCGATTTTTGCTTCTTTTCCATAGACGTTATATGCATATTATATCCCTCCGTCATCTTTTTAGACATCCACAGGCACGATAGGAAGTAGTGAATTGTATTCATTGTATTCTTACTCCGTCACCACATAGAAAGTTGCAGTAATAAATTGGTTATATATGTATATCTATAGTAGGTTATATACATTAGTATATTATCGATGCTTGATACCACTGATTTCTAGCTTCGTTTAATTATTCATAAGATGGATTGTTTGCGTAACATTCATCACAGAATTTGCGTGATAAGCATATCTTAGATAAACCAATATTAGAGTGTATGATTTAAGAGGTTTTCACTAGTAGCTTATTTTATATAAGAGTTGTGTGTTGTTGTGTTAGTGTTCATTTGCATTATTGATATATATGTTTGTACTATAAAACATGGAAATAAAACGCGCCCAAATGCAAACAAATGTGAAATCACGAACTGTTGATTAGGGATGCAAATATCGAAACCAAAAACATCGATGTGTCGATACATTAATGTTTGATAACTAGGGATGCAAATTTCGAAACTAAAGAAATGTTTTTTAGAAATCTACGCGATGAGCTTTTTTTTAGCTGAATCAAGCATATTTTTTACATGAAACACCAACATTTCTCTCTCTCTTTGCTCGGCTTTGCTAAAAGTACCATACATTTTAAATCATGCAGGCAAAACATCGTATAAAATAATATCGATATATTGATGTTTTGCGATAGTGAACATCGATGGCAAAAATCGATGTTTTTTATTGAGACATCGATGTATCAAAAACATCGATGTATCGTAAACATCGATGTATCGTTTGCATCCCTACTGTTGATACCTAATATTATCTTAAGTCGATATTTCAATCTACGTCAAAGAAGAAAAACAGAGCAAATTGGAAAAGATTTAACTAAAAGGATAACTAATTTTTCTGCACCTTTAGTTGAATAAAAAGCCTATTGTAACGGTCACATTTAGTCTCGTACGGCATTTGAAAATCCTTTACTTCAGATAGTAGAATGCTAATTAATGAATTACAACAGTCTTATAATATAAACGAAAAAGTTAATACGTAAATAAGATGGTAACTTTTTTTCTTCTATAACTTAATAATTAATAAGAGAGAACTAAGAAACGTAAACAGATAATATGCCCAAAGAGAAGTAAAACTTGAAATATAAACCTGAAACCAAAGGCCATCGTAGTATCCTCGATAAATTTGCTGCCATTTGGAAGACCTATCCGTAAGATATGCAGATGTGCCGTCATAAAAATAAGAAAGAGGAAGATGTTTTGCTTACCAGGTCATGTAACACAACGTTCATTTTACTCGGGTTTCTTCTCTACAAGGGGAGAAAAATCAGCTATATTGCGTTGTTTAGACGAGTTATGTAGAGTTTAATGACAAGTTTTCCTTCTCTTGCATCGATATTATATGTATATATATCCCATCGCTATCTTTTACGACACTCACAAGAAGGAAAACTTGGGAAATGTATGCCTACTTCGTCACCACACGAAAATGAATTGCATTTCGTCGTGAAAAAATTCTCAACAGTAACATCTACTCTAAAATAGATTGGGGATCTGGTCCAGACATAATCGTTTTAATTATATTACGTATTTTGTGGTTCAAAGGGCATCACACTGGAGCTAGTTCTTACAAAATACGTTGTACACAATTTTATATCTAGTGAGAAGAAAAAATATAATTAAAAATAATAGACAAGCTTGTTGAGACTCTTGCCGGCTCTTCTCAGTAGCGATCGCGTTCCGATTCGGTGGTAGTTTATTTTTTTGGATAAATTAATTTAATTTTGTAAACTTGACAATATGTAAGTGCTCTCTTGGGGATTATGCATAACAAATGCTTTGAATTTGAATTTTGAACAACTGACGTCAAACCCTTGTATCATTAGGTTTAAAAACCTTTTCATGTTAAAGCAAAGACTTTGCATCTAGACTCAAAAACAAGAAAGTGATTATAATATGCCAATTTTGATTGGACATGGTAATTTATTCAATACTTTCTTAGTTAAGCAGACACATAAACTTTCATTTAAACTAATAGTCTCATGTTCAAAGTTCTAAAGTAAATTTATATGAAATATCCTTACTTGAAGATATATTACAAACATGGCTCGAGTCCAAGCGGCTTCGTATTTGTAGGTTCTAATATTGGTAGCAAGATATATGTTAGACACCTAATTGGTGAACAGCTTTACCAGTGTAGTAATATTTACAATACCAACTTGAACTGCAATATCATATAATACTAAAGATAACACGTAATTCTGTCGTCGGTCAACTTATATAAATGAAATGATATTTTTTTCTGTTATGTAAAGTCAATATATGATTCATTATACGCTAAATTTTTTGATTTCTATTCAATATATATTTTTCTTTCATAGTACATACTACAAAAGTTATTGGCAATAGTTTTAGGACCGGCCGCATGCCTGAAACTTCTTCTTCTTATATTTGTTGACCACACAGCATCAGATTAGGGATGCAAACATCGAAACCAAAAACATCGATGTATCGATTCATCGATGTTTCAGAACAAACATCGATGTAAAAAAGAACATCGGCCTAAAAATATCGATGTAGCGAAACATCGATGTTTTTTTCACAGTCGTGCAAAAACTTTAATTTTAAATTGCAAGCTATATTTATTATCTGTAACAATATTATCATTGAATTGGTGAGTCTTTAGAACAAAGGAGATGTAGAGTTGAGAAAATAAAGTTATATTTAACATATATTTCTCTATTCAGTAAAGTTATTACAAGCTTAACTGCAGCAAGTTACCTATTTAGAAACAGAGTATAAAAGTAACAGTATTTACAAAAACGTAAATACGTAAGTCATTTACTCTGGTAAATAAACTGTCACGCAAGTTTTGCTTGAATGACCATGCATTTCAAACATATGTCAAGCAAAACAACGATGTTAAAATATCGTAGAAAATAACATCGATACATCCATGTTTAGCAATAATGAACATCGATGGCAAACATCGATGTTTTTTTACTGAAACATCGATTTATCGTTTGCCCCCTAAAGCTCTTAGTCGCCATTTATAACACTCGCGAGCGCATTTGTATGCCAATATTTGTAGCCGCCAATTATAGCAACCTGGTACAGGTAGCAACCTTTTGAGAGGCTTTTTTTTTTTGGGGTGGGCTGCGGTCGGCGCACTCCTCGCACCACTCCGTCCGGGAACCTGATAGGCTAGTCCATCAGCTTTGTAATTTCGTTGGCTAGTAAAGAGTATAATTTAGAAAGTTCCATCATCATCATTTCGACGTCCACAGTTGGATATATATGTAGATCTCAATGAAGGTGGTTGTCAGAATCGCTATACTTGGTAGATGCGTTGTCTACTAAAATTAGTGTTATAAATTTTCCAGGAGAATTTTGCTGCCTCTGTTGTCCTAGTTATTCCTAGTTATCCTCGACCGGGTTTTACGACTCCCATAGGAAGGTTGCAGAATGGTGATACAATTTATTCTTAACTCGTCAACCAGGAAAATTATTTAAATGAAAATATATTAATATTACTAATAGTTGCGACGGACATTGCGATATATTCACGTTTAAATCTTCATTTTTTCACCACGATTTTACTACAATTTTATCATAACGCTATTTACCGGGTCCAATTGCAAAACTATCCAGACTTATAAAAAAAAAACCTTAAAAATCTGTCTGACGATTTCGGTAAGTCTCGGACAAATACAGGTGTAGATTATTCTATTTGGTGATGAGGTGGAAATACAAATCACCATTTCCTTTTCTACCCGTGGGCGACGTTCAACAGTGAAACATAATATTTTCACTGTGTTCATATATTATATGAGCTGAGATAATATGTACAGAAATTATATGTATAACGATCTAACAGTATTTCTACCTTACTTGATATCATCATCATCATCATCATGATGAAAGAAATTATATGTATAACGATCTAACAGTATTTCTACCTTACTTGATATAAAATAGCATAATTTCAATGAATAACAAGGTATCAACTTGCTTCTTCCAACTGAAATAAAATAAAGACTACACTGATGTCGCATCGATTAAGATACCGATCTATCGTACCGAGTGCCGTGGGCTCAATGGCCATGTAGGGACAATGCTTTACAAAAATCACACACTAATATTACAAAGGCGAAATTTTGTGAATTTGTTTATATATTTTGTTTGTATGTCTGTTACCTCGCTTAAACGGTTCAACGGCTCAAAATTGGTTTAATTTTGATGAAATTGGGCATGGAGGTATCATCAGATACCTCCAAGGTATCAATCTTTGATCGACACACAGGACACTTATACCAGTAATGTGTTCCTTTATAATAAACGTTCAACTTTGGGAGTTACTTCTTACGAGGGCAAAACCGCAAGCAGAAGCTAGTATGACATACATATAACATAAATGATTCAAAATTGGTTGAAGCTCGCAAGGCTGTCATTTATGTATATAATTGTGACATTGATTCTTGGAGCCTTCTATCTTCATGTACATTTCATTCTCATAGAGAGAGACACACAACAATAATTTCAAATATAAGAACTTTAACATTAATATTAATTCAACATACAAGAAAAGCCGTCAACAGAGGCTTCCTTTAAAATGCCTGTTTATAATTTTAATAAAAAGGTAGTATTATAAAATGTTATTGTTCGTGTGGTCACGGAGTAGAATACAATTCACCACTCCCTGTCTTGCCCGTGAATGTCGTAAAAGACGACTATGGGATATAATATGCATATAAGAACTATATAAAAACTTGAAATAAAACCCTTTACCAACATGTTTGACCTGTATGATATAATAGATCAATTTCTCTCCGATTGGAGAACAGGTTCGAGCCCAACGGTGGGACATGTACGAGCTGAGAGACCGATGACGACGATTATAATATAGTCAAAGTCTTGAAGAGTTGTAGCAATTTATTTATTTTATCATCATCATCATCGCAGACCACTTACGTCCCACTGTTGGGTTCGGGCCTCCTCCACAATATTCGGAGGGATTTTAACTTACTATAACGTGCTGGTTAAACATGTTGGTTAGACTGCGTCAAAAAAAGTGTTTATTTTTTTTTTGATTAAACGTATGTAAAAAGTTTCTTCAGTATAAAAAAAAAATTCTCCTAAATTTTGAGCTCAATTTCTCAACCGCAACGAAGTTACAGGTTGCTGAATAAAAGGCAAAAAATCAATTAATGATTTAAGAATCGAAAACAATTTATTATATTAATTTATCAATAAATTAACTCAAAATACTTAATTATCCAACAAAATTAATATATTAATTTTCGGTTGAGTTTAAAAAAAAACCCGGAAAGCAATTTGTAGAGAATTAAATTTCATATAAGATAGTGAGAAGCAAAAATTTTTAACAATTTTATGCATGTAGATATTTTAAAACAAAAAAAAATTTTTCCTATGTATTTTAAACGGGAAAGGATAGGATAGGGGGTCCCCCTATGCGCCAGCTCAAATTTTGAGATATTGAGCTCAAAATTTAGGAGATTTTTTTTTTTATACTGAAGAAACTTTTTACATACGTTTAATCAAAAAAAAAAAAAAAACTTTTTTTGACGCAGTCTAATGTTGGTATAGGGTTTCATTTCGAGTTTTTTTTTCTCTTGCACAGACCCTATGTGCATATTACATCACTTAGTCGTCTTTTACGATATCCACAGGCAAAATAGGGAATGGTGAATTGTATTCTTAATCCGTCACCATACGGAAAATTTATTTAAACTATTTAAATTATAAACTATTTTAAATTACATTACCAACTTATTTTCAATTAATCAAAGGCTCATCATCATCTTAGTCCAAAAGTCCCACTATTGAGCTCGTACCTCCTCTTCAAATGGAGGAAAACTAACCTACTAATTCCACACTGGTCAGACCTGTTGGAATAGGGTTTTATATCCTGTTTTCCTTGCCTTGCACCCACGAGCAAGGGAATGAATAAATATATTCCAAAACCACACAGAAGCTCAAAAACCTCCTAAAATAAACCTTTTTTATTCATTTTGGGGCAGAAAATTTATATTATTATTAAATTCTATAACCACGCAATGAGAATTATGTATGGAATACCAGGTTCTGTAAAGATAATTTGAAAAATTTAAAAATAATCCAACCATTCATCAACCCCTGTCAACTGTTGGATATAAGCGTTCCTAGAAAGGGGGATAATGCCATAATCTTCACGTTTTAGGTTGCTGATTACAGTTAATTTAATGAATTTCCAGTAGAACTTTGCTAGTCTTTCTCTAGATAATCCATCAACTAATTTTACCTAGTGCTACTAGAATGTTAGGGGTAGAGAGTGGGGGTCATCCGATCGATGGCCCTGTACGGCGCACCGGTGTGGGCGAGGTCCCTGACCGCCCGACTCATGCCTACTCTGTAGCGACCACAGAGAGCCATGGCGATCAGGGCCATTCGCGGGTACCGCACGGTGGCGACGGAGGCGGCGTGCCTGTTAGCCGGGACTCCCCCGTGGGACCTGGAGACGGCAATGCTCACCGTGGAGGCCTTCCGGCCGGTGCTGATGCAGTGGCTAAAACGGCGGCACGGGGTGCTTTCCTTCCGACTGGTGCAGGTCTTGACGGGGCATGGATACTTCGACAAGTACCTGTACACGGTCGCTAGGAAGGAGAGCACACCGTCCTGCCACCACTGCAATTGCGACGAGGACACGGCGCAGCATACGCTCGAGGGTTGTGCCGCCTGGGCAGTGCAGCGTCGTGAACTCGTCCCAGTCATCGGTGCCGACCTGACGCTGCCGACCATTGCTAGGGCGATGCTCGACAGCGTCAGGAACTGGGACGCAGTCGCAGCCTTCTACGAGGCAGTAATCTCGCAGAAGGAGGCCGCGGATCGCGCGCGCGAGGAGCGCAGCCTCGACGAAGCGACCTGCCGCCGGCGACTGGGGCGGCGCAAGCGCAACTACCTACGCGTCATGCCGCCCTAGCTGAGGCCGCGGGTGACGTGACTGGAGAATTAGTCCGTCACTCGCCGAGAGGCCGACCGCGTGAGGAAAGACCGACGTCCTCCCCGAGGGAGGGGACGTCGATCGATGAGAGGGTACCCCAAATAGGGGGTATTCCGTCGGGCCGACCACTGATGACAAGTAACCCTGCTCCGGTGCTCGGCCAGACGACGAAGGCGACGTGGTGTTCGGGTGGGTTGCGGTTGTGCGTGCTTACGCCCCTCTGTCGCCCTGGACGGAGTGGTATGAGGAGTGCGCCGACCGCAGCCCACCCCAAAAAAAAAAAAGGGGGGTAGAGAGTATTTGTATTCTTAACCATCACACGGGCCGAAATTATAACCAATAGGAAATATGTGTGGCTTTGAAATCATCCTTAAGTTCTCAGTTCATATACGTCTCACGCTGATCAAACAGGTTGGTATAGAGTATTATTTCAAGTTTGCCTTCCCTTGCATGGATGTTATTTGCGTAATAAAACTCCTAATCGCCTTTTACAATATGCACGGGAGAGAAAGGCGGTGTAAATTGAATTTTTACTTAGTTATTAGAATTCTTATTTAGACTTAGATAATTTTGATTTTTAAAATATAATTTTTGATTGAAGATGGGAGGTCATGCATCACATCACAGCCCAAATGAGTCTCACTTTTAAGTCGAAGCCTCTCCCACAATAGGATGGAAATTGACGTACTATAACCATGTTTGTCAAACGTATTGGTAGGGTTTTATTCGGGGGTTCGAATCCCACGCAGGACAACACTTTGTGCGATCCACAAATTGTTGTTCTGAGTCTGGATGTAATTTGTGTCCGTTAATTATATGTGTATGTATTTCTCGCGGAAACGCAATGAGTTTCAAAAATTAAAAAACTGTACGAATGGGCGGCGATGTGGTTCGCGACACGTCACGTCTCGTTTCCGTCGGGGGCGAAAAGTGGCCCACAGAGAACCGCTTTGCTACGCTGAATATGTCAAAGATCGTAGCAGGTGGAGGGCAGTGGACTCTGCCTACCCCTATGGGAAAAAGGCGTGAATATATAAAAAAAAAAAAAAAAAAAAAAAAATTATTCCGAGTTTTCTTTCTCTATAGCATAGCTTCTCTATAGGATCCCTTAATCGGCTTTTACGACATCCACAGGCAAGATAACATGAAAGGTTAATTGTATTCTTACTCTATCACCACACGGAAATACAAAATTTACACTTGCAATATTATAACGGACATTATAAAGTAAAATTGCTCGACTTTAAGATAGAACAACAACGTTTTGAATTTTGCTTGGTTCCATCGTGGAATAAAAATGCGGTAAACGAAAATCTAATGAATCGTGCGACGAGCCTCTCTGTGGGACTTGAATGGCCAATATATTCGTTTATGGATAAGTATCGAGTGGGTGTAGCATGATTCTTATGTACATGTACTATTATTATTGCGTTGAAATTGTAAATAAATTCTCACTTTTACACTTTCTTCAGCTTAAGGGTAAGTATAAATTCAATAATACTAATTCGGAGTTTGTCTTTAAGTGTCGGCTTAAAAATATAAATAAATCACTAGCCCAAACTCTGTAAGAGGCAGCTATGGTCCATAATCATCTTCTGATAATACCATCTTATATGCATCAGCTTATATGCTTCTCACTACTGAGCTCATGCCAACAACAAGGGTAATTGACCTAGTGTACCTCGTACCCACCCTGGTTAAATGAGTTGGTTTAGGATTTTATTTCGTGTTTTCCTTCTCTTGCATAGATGTTATATGCGTAACATTTCCGAGTCTTTTTCTACACTCAAGGCCAAGGGAAAGGTGACTCGTTTTTTCACTTCTTCACCACACGGAAAACAAGCTTTATGAGATTTGTGATCATTTTTCGAAATATGTGGGAGTCTCAGTGATGCGAAAATAAAAAAAGGTTCTATATGGTTATTTTATTAAATCTTTTCAAAGTACACCCCACCAGTCTCTATACAAAGTTTTATGTATCTGAACCAGTTTTCGAAACACTGTTTCTAGTCCGCTAAAGACATCTCATTTATAGTCTGTTTGAACGTTGACAGCGTATCTTCCGGCGACGAAAATTGTATCCCTTTAAGCTGATTATTCTTTACGGGAATAAAAAAATCACATGGAGCTAGGTCAGAGCTGTAAGGAGAGTGACTAAGGAGTTTGATCGGCGTGCTGTCCAGGAAGTCCCTCGTTTTTAACACGGTGTGCGTGGGTGCGTTGTCGTGGTAGTTCGTGGTAGTTGTTGGTAGTAGTAGTTCGCAGGGCCCTGTGTTTTGACGCTTGTTGCTCATAACAGAAAAATCTTCTGGCAAATATTTGGTAGTATACCATTCGGCGTTGATGCATCTTTGTTTGTATAAAGGAATGGTCACCAAGGCGCCAATCAATTTGAAAAAGACTTCTATCAATATCTTCCTCCCGCTTCTAGATTGCTTCACTTTGGTAGGCGTTGATTTGTTCTGAAACACCCAAACTGGCGCTTCGTTTCTAGATCGTATTAATGAATCCAAGACTCATCACCTGTAATAATTCTTGACGCCAAGATGAACTTGCTTCAAATTCGTTTACCATATCAAGGCTCTATTCCACCCGGGCCTGCTTCTGAGCATCGGTAAGGTTGTGCAGCATCCATCGTGAAACTATCCTCCTATATAGAGGGAAATTTTGAAATTGGAATGTATCTATTTTTATTTGACCCGGTGTACTTCGTACCGCCTTTTTTCCTAATTATTTTATTTTAGTGTTTATCAGTTTGGTTTTAGTATTATCCGTGCGGTGACGGAGTAAGAATACAATTCACCAGCCGTGTGTGTCGTAAATGACGACTAAGGGATATAATATGCATATAATATCTATGCAAGATAAGGAAAACTCGGCGCAAAACCCTATACCAACACATCTCACCAGCGTGGTATAGGAGATCGATTTCCCTCCCATAGTGGAGGAGGCCCAATCCCAACAGTGGGACATGCATGGGTTGAGACGATGAAGATGATTTATCAGCCTCCTACAAATGGCGTAAAGTTGCCGAAGCTGGGACGGTCTTGGGACTCGGCCTCAAACGTATCAATATAATGGAATTATTGATAATCCAACTGAATTGAATTTACGGAAAATGTCATATTTCCTTAGTCCGCAACTTTCCACTATTTGTGTGGGTGACGGAGTAAGGATACAATTCACCACCCGTGTGTGTCGTAAAAGACGACTAAGTGATATAGTATGCATATAATATCCTTGCAAGAAAGGGAAAACTCGGAACAAAACCCTATACCAACACGAGGCCCGAGCCCAACAGTGGGACATGTATGGGTTGAGATTATGATGATGATTTATCAGCCTTCCACAAATGGCGTAACGTTGCGGATTAAGGAAATATAACACTTACCGTAAATTAAAAATTATAATTTTAACATAAATTGTAACTGGCCAGTCTCACTTACATAAAAACTTTTTTTTGCAATACTTGCCGTGTGGCCTAGTATATACGACCGTAAAGAAGAGCCGGGCATCTGGGCGTCTAGAAAAACATAAGAAAACATTTTTGTACAAATTGAAACGGAGACTTTTAGTTCTCACTTCACACTCATTTTGTTAAGAATAAAGCTATGCAATATGCTGCATACAAGAGCCTCAGTATAATAAAATTTTAATCTAACTCTCAAAAGCTGTTCGATTGATATTCAGTGGAAACACTGAATTTTAATCCAACGGCGTTTAAGAGTTAAACACGTTTCTAATTTAAACAAGTTATTTCTTCAAATATCTTCTTCTTTGGTCTTACTCTACCCTGCCTAGTTGTATTTACTAGCAATTTGGTTCGAACATTTTTCAGCTAAGTGAAATTAGCCTACACTACGCCGGCCAGATAAGTTAGCACAAGGTTTTTTCGAGTTTTCTTTTCTTGTAGTGATGTTATTCGCTCAATTCCCTTAATAAATTTATACGATACCCGCTCTAACAGGTAATCATTGTGATCTTACTTCATTACTACACAGATAGCTTTAAGTACTTTAATAGGTAATTTTTCTCTTAAGACTTCTTCATAATCTACAGCTTTGAGCTATAGCTAAAGGCTATAGATAAATAATATCACTGCAAGAGAAGGAAAAGTCTAAATAAGTCTATATGGTATACCATTTAGGCTTTATGATATAGTTTGCTAATACGAAAGAAATTTTCACTAATAACTGAATATATAATTGATCAAAATTGTATTAAAAACTACTAGTATTAAATTTGACATTTTCAAACTACGTTTTATCAGCTAACCAACTTTAGTATACCACTTAAATGCGATTAGAGTCCTAGTTATTTATTTTAGTGCTATAACAGAATATTACAATTTAAACCACTAAACTTTAGTCACGCACTTTGTCACATAACTTATAGTCTTAACTAATATAGACGAGACTATTATTGTATACCAAGCACAGTTGCAAACTGCTTGCTTCTAAGCTACTTCAAAACCTTTTTCCTCGACGGTCGTCGAATCATCGAGCGATATAGCCACTTCAGCGTACTAATCCTTCAACCTATGTCGGTTACAATCGTTTTCTCTCCGTATACTGGTTTTTGTTATAATCTTTATAGCGTCTTTGAGTTTCTTTATGTAACCAACGTTTAAGGACAACGTTTCTGTACCGTAACTCGCACTAGTCTTAAATATTTTCTTCCTACGTTACACTTGAATAAATTTTCAACTGCTCTATAGTTATTTCTATCCGATTTTAACACTGTATTCCAAATTTTGCCGGAATAGTTGATATTTATAGGCATTGCTCAACTCGTCTAGGTTACCGTATCTATATAGTCCAAAACGTTTCTTTATACGAAGAATCTGACGACTATTTAACGAATTATTTCTACCAATAAATTATGCGACTTTGTAATTGTAACATGGTTTATGTAGCCGTTTAAAAAAAGTTATTTATTCAATGTTTATTCGTAGATAAGAAACTATATTAATAGACATTAATAAATAAAAATTTTGTAGCGATTTTATATTTTAAAATTGTCTACATTACTTTGCAAATTCGAACATCTATAATGACTTAGCAAGTAATATAATACATTTTTACCTTAAAAGCTGACGGGTGAGCAATGAAAAATACTGGCTTTACAACACAATAATGGCTTAATGTTTTTGATTTCTATTACATTTATTTAGACTGTAAAATCCTATAAGTGGGATAAAAAATTTATATTTTTTGTCAAGAAAACATCAGTATTCTATCTATCCAAAGGCTCTCTATTGTACCATTCGACCGTATATATACTTAAATTAAATTACACTCTATAAATTCGAAATCTTGGGATTCTAAATATTGATTTTTTCCGTAAGCACCTGCTATTTGACCACTACGATAAATAATAAATTTGTAACGATATTCTAGGATTAGGGCCGATATTCGGGATATATTTCGCGAGACTGCTTTTGTACAATATTGGTTATACCTACCTAAAGTATGACCGATATTGTTTAGAATAAAATCGTGTTTTGTTAAATCTCTGTCTACGCAGAAGACATAATTGAGCATCAATAAAAATATTATGTACTTATTAAGAATCTTTAACCTCGTCGCTACCCATATACGTTCAATAGCTAGGCTCGAGCCTCCTCATAATGGAAGGTAATTAACAATACATGACTGGTCACATGTTTTAGTATTTTATTTATTGCAGGCATCGGTCTGCACACACCCCTCTTAATTTGTCCGGGGCAATGGAAAGGCGGCGTATGGTCCCATAATCAACCGTATCCCCTCCCATCACTATTGAGCTGACCATTGATTCCTTGACCTCGGTGGAAACAGTTTTATATAGGGATTTATTTCGAACTATTCTTCTCTTGCAGTCATTTTATTTACGTATCATATTCCTTAGTTATCTTTTACAATAATCATTATGAATCATCATCATCATCTTCGCAGCTCCCATACGTCCTACTGTTGCACTCGGCCCTCTTCCACAATGGGCGGGAAATTCACCTACTATACGATGCTAGCAAGACACGTTGGTGATAGAAAAAAAAAGGGTTTCATTTCAAGCTTCCTCCTCTTGCACACATGTTGTGTGCATATTATATCTCATAGTCATCTTTTACGACACCCACGGGCAAAATAAGGAGTGGATATAGTGGATCCTTCCTATCCTGCTAATATTATAAACGCGAAAGTTTGTGAGTATGTGAAAATGTGAAGATGTTTGTTGCTCTTTCACGCATAAACTATCGAGTTGATTTTGATGAAACTTCACAGTAATATAGCTTACATATCAAAATAACACATAGGCTATAATTTATCCCGATATTTCCACGGGAAGAGGAACTGCGGGTGAAACCGTAGGGCGCTGCTAGTTATGAATATTAACGGTAAAAGCAAGTCACTATAAACCGTTTAGTAAACACTACATGAACCAGACATATTACAAAAACAACCCTTGCTTAAACCAATTTCTTAGTACTCCAACTGTAGGTAAAAACTGGTACTTAAGCGAGTTGAGTTCACAGGTAATATATCAAAACTGCTCATCGATTTTATCTCTAGTTGACCTGGGCGGAGAGCACAAGCACTTGTATAAATTGCTTAAAGTGGTTGTTGATTTTACGAATGAAATATCGTCATCATCATTTCAGCTTATATACGTGCCACTATTTGGTCCGAGCCTCCACAACAACCACCGGGAAATTAACCTACTATACCACGCTGGTCAGATGTGTTAGTATAGGGTTTCATTTCAAGTTTTCATTCTCTTGCATGGACGTTCTAAGCATATTTATTCCCTTCACCCATGGGCAAAAATAAAATATATCTATACTTATCGATATTCATTGTTGGAACGTAGGCGGCTCTGAGATGCTCTATAACGAAGCCATGGAATATTCGCCACGCTAGGCAAACATCCCGGCAATTACAGTTGGTGTTATAAATTACCCAGGATAATGCTGCATGCTTGCTGCATATTCGTCTGGTGATCACTTAAAGTAAGCAAACGTTAGTGACACATTGTATTAATCACTTCATTGCTTAACCGAGATAAAACTGATTATAATTTAAAAATATTACAATCTCATTGATATAAATATATAGAGCCTATATTAAGATATTTTTTTATAAATTTTTAACATTGATAAGACGATAATGAGTGTACATCCCGCGTAAACTTAACAAAATGCCTGCACTAATGTTTTTAAAAATAAAAAATACACAGAAAGCTAAGTCTGTACTGCGCAGTGGTCCATTTCTCCCGTTCTAGTTAGAAGGAACTTGCTCAGTCGGCGCTCACGTGTCGAGAGCTCTCGACCTTTGCCGAAGCAGTAGTCGACATTGTGTTCTCTAGCCCTTTCTTTCGCGCATACATCAACATACTAAAACCCGCGTAAATACAAATATAATGTGATATGTGAAGTTTTAGTTTTTAAAATATTTGACTCGATAAAAATGCAAGAGTTTTCTGTTTAGTTTAAAAATTGCAAATAGAGGAGAAATGATTAAGAAAACTTATCAATGCCTGTTTTTAAGCTTCGTCTCTATATCCTTCTGCTGTCAAATTACGGAAACTATAGCGAAGAGTGCAAGTAGATACATAGGTAAGTGTTTTTATATAATTTTAAATGTTTTTTGAAACTCTAAATGTATTGATACGGCTCAGTTTTAAAGTATGACATAAATCGCGTGACTTTAATAATTAATTGTAAGTCTTTTTACACTTAGGTCTCCCAAGTGTAAGTTATTTATTTATGCATGTTCCGTGTGAAGGCTAAACCTTGAATTGTGCACTTAACGCCTGGATTGAACTATTTAGCCCTCGGAGATTTATTTTATTCTGTGTTTTATTGTCGTGTGTGAAGTGTTAGGTGAAAATGCTATAAAATGTCTACGATAAATCCTTGAATGTGGTGTCTATTAAATTATTTATTACAGTAAAAAACATTGAAAAGATAGATTGTGTATTTGTTTTTCAGAGCGTTACGTATTATTAATAGCTATTTGCTCAAGCTATTCGTAATTCTAAAATGACTGAAATATAATGATTTCTGATGTTCAAACGAATATTACACGTTGTAAATAAAACTATTTTATCGCGTTTTGAACACTTTACAGCGTGACTACGAACCCTGTAAAGTGTTCGAAACGTCGGGCAATCAAAAATCAAATACAAACGCGATAAAATCCCTAAAATAGTTTTATTCACAAAGACTGAATTACTGGTTACAAAAAAACATTTATTTTCTTTGGCATCAACATTCTTTGAATATTAGTTCAACTTAAAAAAAATATCACTTAAGTCAACCCATTATAAGTGCATTACTTTAAGATGTCATATGTTGATGGCATTATATAATATGAATACCAATATATAAGTAACTTATGCCCCTATGTACATAAATATATTAATAGCTAAATAACTCATATTTTGCATAACATTGTAGATTAAAATTTATATTCATATTTTAAAACTAGCAACCTGCCCTCGCTTCGCTTCGGTTTTAGTCATTTTACCCGCGTAGTTCCCGTTCCCGTGAGAATACCGGGATAAAATATAGCTTAGTCTACACACTGATATTATAGCTTTCCATTGGTGAAAATTTTTGAAATCGGTCCAGCCGTTTTGAAGATTACCCGGAACAAACAGACAGACAAAAAATATTTAATCTGTATTTTAGGCATAGGTGTCGTGCAAATAACCGTGTGAGCATGAAAAAAGTCTATTATTTTGACATTACAAACAGACACTCCAATTTTATTTATTGGTATAGATTAATAAAAAACTAAAGAAGATGAAATAATGAAACAATATCAAAAATTTAGAAACAGAATAATAATAATACCAAGATTCGATCTCACGCTGTTTGAATGCGACTAGACAACTTCCCAACTGAGCTATTGTCACTTTTGATGGCGACGGCTAAATTTACATTCGTATTCTATTGACATGTTATGTCATTGTATTGATTAGCTAAAAACACCGACAAAACAACATTTTCTATAAATAAAACCTGGATTGATTTTTTGGCCCCGAAACCTCTAGTATGCTAAATTTCATGAAATTCGTTGGAGACATTTCCAAGATTCAGATTATATACATATATATAAACACAAGAATTGCTCGTTTAAATATACAAGATAGGATAGATATCTTACTCTTATTACGGAAGATCTTCTTTCGTTCTTAAAGTTTATCATCATCCTACTCTTATTCCAATTATTTGGGGTGGACTCTATGTCTAGCTTTCTTCTATCGTTCATATTACAAAAGTTTAGCCAAAATTTTTATACCCGGCTGCCAGCCTGACCTCAACCTTCTTTAGAAATAGAATATAACCCAGGTTGATGGGTGGACAGACGTCCACCCGCAGCTTAGGGGATTAGTTAGTAGTAGCTTAAGGGATTAGTCCACCATCCGCAGAGAGACTGCCCGCGCAATGGCGCGCTTCAACAATAGTGTTTTGTTGTTGGGGCATCGAAAGAGATGGTACCCGAAAAGTTAATCCGCCGGTTCGGTCACGTACGTTAAGGCATCTGTACCAGTGAGCGCCCCAAAGACGATGAGGAGGGAATGGAGTAGGTTATGGGATCGCACACCGCCCATATGTCACTCCAAACAGATTGGACAGGGTGTGTCCTGACCATAGCCTAACAAAAAAAATAAACAAGAAAAGTAAAAAAAAAGGGTTGGTAGCATTCGTAGCCGCTACCACGCAGCAGAATCTCTTATTTTTAAACAAGCAATATATTTCTATATTTATATATTTCTATACATATATATTTCTATATTTTCAGAATCTCTGCAACGGCGCCAATAATTTTCATGAAATTTAGTAGACTAGAGATTTTCTGCTTCAAAAACCGATCTAACTAGGTTTTATTTATAGAAAATGTGGTCAGAAAATCAATAAAATGTCATTAGAATAGGAATCTAAATTTAGCCGTCACTGTCAAGAGTAACAGTGGTTTGTTGGTAAGTTGTCCAGTCGCATTCAAACAACGTGAGATCGAATCTTAGTGTTATTATTATTCTGTTCTTCTTTAATTTTTGATATTTTTTTCATTATTTCATCATGTTTATTTTTATCTAAATATGTTCGTCACGAATACAATTCACAAAAAGAAGATTATACCGAGCAAAGCTCGGTCAACCAGTTACTTTTCAATATTAAAGTTAATGAAAGCTGAAAACTTCTCTAAAAAAGAACTAAAAGATGTAAGAATTCAATGTCGCCGAGACTTCGAAAGCATTCAACAGTGTGATGATGAGATTTATGTCAAAATATCCTGACATTTGGATTAATCCGAAAATCTAATGTCGTTTTCAATTACGATTGCGGAGAGTGAACGACACTCGCTCCGCAGTGGAAAAAATATTCTAGCGTATCAGGTTAATCTAAAAAAACGAAAATATAGTTGAGATTAATAAGACCTACGAAAAAGATTTATGTATATTGTATACCTTTTTGTTTTTTTTTTTCTATGCAGATTATGATTTATTTCCGTGGTTACGAAAGGGCGGCATGGGGTCTCATAAACAAAAGTATCCCCTCTCTATCACCATTGCACTGACTACTCCTACCGATTCCTTAAAATCGGCGGCGAGTTACATTTTCAGTTCCCGTTGACTCGCTGGCAACCTCACGCGGTCGGCCTTCTTGCAGGTGGCGGCTTTCTCCCCGATCAGTCCACCAGCTACCTTATTTATTGTAGGAAAAGATGTTTCTAATACATTCGTGCTGTTATATACCCTCGTCTTTAGTACTTGCTAACTTTAAATTATGATTAGACTGTTAATTAATATTGCATCGTACTTATGCGAGTAGATATAGCTAGCAATATTATCTCTCTAGAGAATAAGTGGTACTTCCTGACGACGGAGGCTAAGGAATAATTTATAACGCTTAATGAATCGTGCATGATGTACGTGATGTATGATCCAATATTTGACTTTTGCGATTCGCAGAAAATAATAAGCAAACAATGCATTTAATCTTTTTTAAGCGTTACACGAACAGCATTTGAAAAACTTACCTAATATTCACGTTCGTCAGATAGTTTGGCATAATATTTTCTTATTGTTGTCCGTGTAGTGACGGAATAAGAATTCAATTCACTACCTCGTATCTTAGCCGTGGATGTTGTAAAAGACGACTAAGGGATGTAATAAGCATATAATATCTAAGCAAGAGAATGAAAACTCGGCACAAAACTTTATACCAACCTGTGTGACCAGCATTGTAAAGTAAGGTCAAGGAGCCGAGGTGAAGATAGTTTGGCATAATATTATTTGTTGTTCTTTAAGAGCGAAAGTGTAACGAATACACATATACACCCGATTTCGCATTTATAATATTAGTTAAGTTAGGATATATCAATAAATTATTATTGAATTGAGTTCTGTGGTGACGGAGTAAGAATATAATTCACCACCCCCTGTCTTACTTGTGTGTATTGTAAAACAAAACTAAGGGCTTAAATATGCAAATAACATTCAAGAGAAGGAAAACTCGAAATAAAAGCCTATATCAACCCCTCTGACCAGCGTGGTCTTGTAGGTCAATTACCCTCTAGTTGTAGAGGAGACTCAAGTCCAACAGTGGGACATATATGTATGATCTAAAATGGTGATGATGATAATAGGCAGGTTTGGATGGAGAGTCAAGAGTTAGTTTTTGGGTAGCAGGTATAGTATAATCGCATGCCGTCGGATTCATTAGGGACATTCCAACAAAAGGGACAGTGCGAATCCCATAACCTACCGTACACAATACCTTTCATATTCCACGTGGGTGGGCCACTAGTACCTGTCCTTGTCATCAGACCCGTCTACCCTATCGGGTACCTTCTCCAGTGAATGCCCATGCGACTTTCGCCGTCGTGTCGGGGCGTCGAGCTCATCCGATGCAGGTTACACGCGCCTTTGCCGCCCAACATGGCAACGGCAGATCGTGTCTCCTTAGACAAATTAACGCTAACACTATATCTATAGCTATGTCAATGTTACTATATCTGTGCTGATAAATGTCAAAATCAGATAAATACAAAATCAAGCCATTAATTTGAATACCCAAAAATAACAACTGTTTGTCCATAGTTTTAAGTTTTCACTTCTGTCGGCAGTTCTCAATACTGCTTTATGTCGTTTTTTCTGATTATCGTGATATAGAGTGATTTAAGTATATCTTGCGACAAGTATGAGTTGCTGGTTTTTAAAAATGTTAAATGATAAATATAGAGTAGAGAGAGAGAGAGAGACAAAGAGTGAAAGGGAGTTAGCGCGAAACATCACTCGTCGGGCGAGGATGGATATGACATTTTTGGTCACTATAAATAGAATTAGGCACTAAAGTATAAACGCTCTGATTTTGATGCATTAATACATTTATTTTTTTATTAGGGCCTATGTCCTTTCCGTGTGGTGAAGGAGTAAAAATTCACAACCCTCTCTCTTGCCCGTGAGTGTCGTGAAAGACGACTAAGGGATATCTTGTGCATATAACATATTTGCAAGAGAAGGTAAACTCGAAATAAAACCCTATACCAACCCGCTTGACCAGCGTGGTATAGTAGCTCAATTTCCCTCCCAATATGGAAGAGGCTCGAGTCCAGTAATGGGGCGTATATGAGCTGTTATGATGATGATGATGATATCCTAACAAGACGCTGACATTTTATCAGAGTCACATAGGCAACAATATGTCTGATTGTATTAGGCTGTACTTTCTAGAAAAACTGATTTTGTTCAACCGTTTAGCTATCAAGTTCTACGTCAAAAATTTGTTGTTCTAACTCTTAACGATGTTCAATAGCAATCTGTGCAATGTTTGTTCTGCAGGAACGAATTGTCGCATAACCTTTGAACATAGCTCTAGAATATTGATTGCTATTACGAGACTGAAAACATTTTATACTTTGAAATATAGAAATTTATCTTAAAATCTTACTTTGGATTTTCTAAAAAGAATAATTTTTCGAATATACTATATATTTATTTCGCTATTCTATATGGACACACAACTAGCAAAGTATAACTTAATATCTGAATTACTTGTATAATTAGCATTTTTAGGTAAGCCAGTAAGCAAGAATGTTATATCAGGGAATGCTAGACAGTCGTCACTTAAAAGAGCGTATCTCTAATTTTTCGAAGTTTTTCTTTTATAACGACTATAAATTGAAATATATCCTATCTTAATATTATGAGTATGAATAAGAACTTGTTTTTTCTTATATTATTATACCTACATCACTGGAACTATTTTAAAACTTCTTTTACCAATAATAAACTATATTATCAGCGAGTAGAATAGGTTTTATTTTATCAAGCTATATCCACAGGAATAAGAAATACGCGCGTAAAATCACGAGCATGTGACCGATTTTGAAAATTCTCTCACCAATGGAACGCCATATTATCAGTGAGTAACATAGTTTATATTATATCCTCGTATTCCTACGGGAATAGCAATTATGTGGGTAAACCGTGGGAGTAGTTTTATATACGTGTTAGAAGATTACATATATATTAGCTGGAGGATAAGGTAATCGACGCAACCCTAATTCATCTAACATTAATAAGAATAAGAGGATAATCTACACAAGAATTTTGAATTTGCAACATAAGTTAGCGCAGCAACGAGATAGGCCATCAGCGTCTCATTATAAGAGTTCCGGTAGTTAACCAAAGGCGGAGTACAGCGAGTTCGGTGGGAAACTTACCCTTTCTGCGATAGATGTTACTTGGATCTGTTCGTACTTGTCAGTAAATCTTAAATAATATTGTAAGTTGTTTAATTCTCGTTAGTTATGTATCTTAAATATTTAACCAATCGTAATGAAATCTTAAAAAGAAAGTACAACAAAATCTTTAAAAAAATAACATATTATTTGTAAGGAATATGTTACATTTACTTTTAGGATGCCGTACCCAAAGGGTAAAAACGGGACCCTATTACTAAGACTTCGCTTTCTATCCATCTGCCTATCTGTCCGTCTGTTTGTCACCAGACTGTATCTCAAAAACCGCAATAGCTAGACGGCTTGAGATTTTTACAAAATATGAATTTCTGTTGCCGCTATAACAACAAATGCTAAAACAAAATAAAATAAATATGAAGAGTCCATACAACAAACACGACTCCGACTCGCACTTAGCCGGTTTTATAACACGTTTTTTGCATTTTATATTAGCTAAATGCATTATCTATGGTTCTTCTATCTATGATTCCGTGTCTGTGTAGTAATGGAGAATACAATTCACCATCCCGCACAGGTGGATGTCGTAAATAACGCCTATGCAGAAAACATGTATACAAGAGAAGAAAAACTCGACATAAAACTCCACGCCAATACGTTTGACCAGCGCGGTATAGCATGTTCATTTCATTCCCATTGTGGAAGAGGCCCGAAATCAACAATGGGACTTTTGTGGTTTGAGAGAGATCGAAACTTGTGTTCTAACAGAAAAATTGAAAAGCGAACGCCTGGCGTGGTATGGACACGCAAAAAGATGGCATAAAATGTTTGTTCCATCACAAAGATTTCGTTGTAATATACGTAAGAAGCTTATACATATATTATTTAAGAGCCATTGCCAGTGGTGTGTTACTTGGCTTTTTCGCAGCATTGTTGCACTCCAGTCAAGGAATCGGTTCCAGAGGCCCGCAGAATTGCGGCATCTCCACACGGAAGTGGATAACGAGGTTATGGTACCGCACACCGCCCTCCTGTCGCCTCGAATTCTTTTTGAGGAATTTAGCTACAAAATTGGTACAAGAGAGGTAGGACCACACTGTCGACAGTTATCTGTCTACAACCGCGGGCCGGTCCGTCCGGGGTAGTACCACACTCTCACAGAAAATCGACGTCTGCGTAGTAGCAATTTGTTACTGCGCTTCGTTCGGTTTCTGAGGGTGTTTGTGTGTGGAGGGTTTTGGTGGTGCCCTTAGTATCACCGAGCCTCAATGCACGCATTCACACTCCCTTCTCTTTCTTCGCGGTAGGCAGCGACCCTATAAAGGTCCATGAGCGGCAGCAACACTTACCACAGGTGTACTGTTTGCTCGTTTGCCACCGTTTGCAATAAAAAAAACAAAAAAGAAATAGTTTTGCTTTTTAAATAAATTATTCAGTCCGGTAAATATTAAACCTTAATGAAACAAGCTTTTAGGAATATTTTAAAACTTGTACGTTATCAAAATTAATAAAATATAATTAAGTATGAACTCCTTATGCCAGCACGTCTGACCATCATAGTATAGCAGTTGACCTACTTCGCTCTTATAAAGGAGAAGATTCGAGTCCGACAGTGGGACATGTATGGGCTGAGATCAATGATTTAGGAAGAATATACGCGTAAAAACGCCATAACAAGTCTTAAAACGGATATAACAACGCCATCTCTATATTTTTTTTTTCACTCTAATAACTATGAAACAACCATTTAAAATAATTCAATGATATTTTATAAACATGGTAGCTTCTGCCCGCAGGTTTGCGTGAAATTTAACTTACCCAAAGTTGAATTATTATCCCAAAGGAAAATATTACCGCTGTAAAAATTATTCGATGTGTTATCATCATCGCAGCCCACATACGTCCCACTGTTGGGCTTGGGCTTCCTCCATAATGGGAGGGATTTTGACCTACTATGCCATGTTAGTCAGACATGTTGGTATAGGGTTTCATTTCAAGTTTTCCTTCACTTGCACAGATGTTATGTGCATATTATATCCCTTAGTCGTCTTTTACGACATCCACGGGCAAGATCCACGTCACCACACGGTCGATGTGTTAATATTTTTTTTTTATTGCCGATGGTGGCAAACGTGCAGTCCTGATGGTAAGTGATAATGTCGCGCATGGACCTTTACAATACGGGCACAGCCAGGCCGTTGCCTACCGTGAAGTAAATGCTCTTCTTAAACCTCGTTTAAAGAAGGACATGTCATAGCATCACATAATATAGAAAATACTCTATCGATATGCTAATTTTAGTTCAATTTGATCAATGAATTACGTATGATTGAGTAATAAACATCTAAACAACTTCACAAACTTTTCCATTTGTAATATTACTTTTACCCACGTTCTTCATATTCTCGTGAAAATACGCTTATAAATATAGCCTTTCTTAGTCGCTGATAATGTAAGGTACATAACACACATTTACAAATAGGTGAAATAATTTTAAAATTAATCAAATCCCTGTAGTTTCACCCGCCCAGGTCCCGTTCCCGTTGATACCGGGATAAATTATAGCATATGTTAATCGCTAATAACGTAGATTTCCATTCATAAAAAAAATATTATCAATCAACATCCAATGGTTTTACTCGTGTAGCTCACTTTGGGACTCCTTACTAATATTGTAAACTAGCAACCCGCCCTCGCTGCGCTTCGGTTTCAGTCCTCTTTCCTGAATAGTTCCCGTTCCCGTGGGAATACCGGGATAAAATATAGCCTAGTGTACGCCCTGATATTATAGCTTTCCATTGGTGAATGAATTTTTGAAACCAGTCCAGCCGTTTTGAAGATTACCCGGCACAAAGAGACAGACAAAAAAAATATAAAGCATATTTTAGGCATATGTATAGTGCAAATAACCGTGTGAGCATAAAAAAGCCTATTATTTTGATATTACAAACAGACACTCCAATTTCATTTATTGGTATAGATGTGAAAGTAAGTTTGTTTGTTTGTTACGCTTTCTCGCTTAAACCACTGAACCGATATCAAAAATTCTTTCATCAGTGGAAAGCTATAATATCGGGGAGTAACATACGTAGGCTATATTTTATCCCGCTATTCCCACGGGAACGGGAACTACACGGGTAAGGCAACTGAAACCGAAGCGAAGCGAGGGCGGGTTGCTAGTACTAGCATAAAAATAAGCCACATATGTAACTTGCTGAAAATATAGCCTTTCATTAGTGAGGTATTTTTTAAAATTGCACAACATCCCGTGGTGTCATTCTATAGTTCTCCTTCCCATGAAAATACCGGGATAAAAATAGGCTATATACTTATGTTACTCGCTGATAATGTAGCTCTTCATTGTGAAATAATTTTTAAAATCATACAACATCACACAATGGCCTATGTTACACGCTGATAATATATCTTTTCATTAATGAAAGAACTAGTGAACAATCAAACAAATAAACAAACAAACTTACTTTCGCCTTTACAATAGGTATCAGCTAGGATAGAATTAGCTTTCCTTAAGTAATTTTAGCAATAAATAAAATTGGAGTGTCTGTTTGTAATGTCAAAATAATAGGCTTTTTTCATGCTCACACGGTTATTTGCACGACACCTATTGTACAGGCGTAGTCTGGGCTAGTGGACTAACGCCGTGTTTGACAGAAGAACCTAAGGTTATAGTTTGAAGTACCTAAAGCCCTTAAGTTCTTAGCCTATCTGATGGGATACCTGCACCGCGCTACCTAAGGTGACAGGTAGATGTGAGATGGATGTTGGGTTGAGGATTGGTAATTCTCACTGCCAGTCAAGCAGGCTCACAAGACTGATCAGAACTGACGGCTAAGGGTGTCTTGGCCACAGTGAGATGGAGGTTTGGGTGGAGGATTGGTAACTCTCACTGCCACTCAAGCAGGCTCACAAGACTGATCAGAACTGACGGCTAAGGGTGTCTTGGCCACAGTGAGAGGGATGTAACTGAGAGATGAATAAATTCAAATCTGATTTATTTTACAAAATGTACACCTTATATACTACTTATTGCTAATACACACATATACTATTTTGTGTTAGTGTGGCGTAAGTGTGAAGTGTAACGCAGTGTCTTTAATCATGTCAGTGCGAATTTTGCACATTTGTATGTTGACATGCTTTACTTGTATGTTGACATGCTCTACTTTTGAATTTGCTGCGTTGCATGTTCAATGTGCATTGAACACCTATGCCTAAAATAGCAATTAAAAAATTTTTGTCTGTCTGTCTGTCTGTCTGTTTGTTCCGGGTAATCTTCAAAACGGCTGGACCGATTTCAAAAATTCTTTCACCAATGGAAAGCTATAATATCAGGGCGTAAACTAGGCTATATTTTATCCCGGTATTCCCACGGGAACAGGAACTACGCGGGTAAAACGACTATAACCTATAACCGAAGCGAAGCAAGGGCGGATTGCTAGTGTTTAAATAATTTGCTATCTTCAAAGTTTAAATTATTACAATCAATTGCTTCGTATCGGTAACTTCTAGAATTTAGTAGCATTTTGTTGAATGTATATTTTAGTGTCTGGAGTGTCTAGTGATGGATTTAGCGGTATTCGTTTGGATAGCCTCCAACTCACGTAGAGGGGGATAGAATTGCTTGACTGGGATAAAATTGGCAGAAACGAACAATGCTTGGCTGATTAACTTTATTTGAAATAATTTGATGCACAAGTTTCAACGTAACTGACAATCTCGATTGGTATAAATTCTTTGGCGTAACCCTGAATCATCTACTACGTAATACAGCTAACGGTATTTCAAATATATGTCTGATTAAAATGAATAAAAATTTCTCTATGTGGTGACTATTTAATCTTGTCGTAATTCCTTATAAGGGCAAAATGATTAAAATAAACTAAACGACCCTCAGGAAAATGGGCAGCAGCAATCGCTTAAGAAATTTCCAGAAATTCGTCTGCCAAGAAGAGCAATCATTATCGCCACCTTGAGGATTACCATATCTACCAATAGATAAGTTGATAAATGGATGGGTGACAAATTTAAGTAGCTGGCAATTGACTCACATTTAGAACCCATTACGTCGACAGCGTGTTCGAGGGTATCCAATACAGATCATTAGAATAAGTGCAGTGCAGTCTAAACGACAGTCAATTACCAGATGCTTAACTTTCTAATATGCTTCAAACTTACGAGAACTTTAATACTTGAATATTACCAAATGCAAGAGTTGGACATTATGTATGCACGTGGCTATTGAAGTCCCCGACTTCCATGCAGTAGTATTGAAGTTTAATACTTATACCACTTGGCGGTTGAGCTTTACTGTTACAACTTTAAGTCGTAATGATCATAAATTTCTTCATGAAATTTCTAACAGAACGTTATAGAGATTATAAACTGTAGTTACGTGTGATTTTGACAAGTTTACCTGCAAGATAAGCTGGTCATTAGCTAAAATCCTCTACAAATGTGAGTCACAGTCTCAATTTGGATCAAACAACGTTCAGTTACAATGAGCAGTCTTCAGTTACAAATAAGAGCTGAGATCTGACTGATATTCAATTTCCATAACAGGGCCATTGACGATTGCTGTAAGAATATATAACATTTAATAATTGGACGAATCTGTTTTCTATACCAATAAATAAAATTGGAGTGTCTGTTTGTAATGTCAAAATAATAGGCTTTTTCCATGCTTACACGGTTATTTGCACGACACCTATGCCTAAAATAGCAATTAAAAAATTTTTGTCTGTCTGTCTGTCTGTCTGTCTGTTTGTTCCGGGTAATCTTCAAAACGGCTGGACCGATTTCAAAAATTCTTTCACCAATGGAAAGCTATAATATCAGGGCGTAAACTAGGCTATATTTTATCCCGGTATTCCCACGGGAACGGGAACTACGCGGGTAAAACGACTATAACCTATAACCGAAGCGAAGCGAGGGCGGATTGCTAGTTATCAATATTATTAACTGAGGTATTGTAATATTCACCAGCGGTAGCTTAGCGTTATTGAATACTATCTTAAGCCTTATAATTCGTCGGGTTGACCACTGAAGTTAAGGAATTCTGCACCGGTGGTCGGCCCAACGAAGAAGACGACCTGCTTTATGGGTGGGTTACGGGGTCGCGCGCCGCCCCTCTGTCACCCCGGACGGAGCCGGGCAGCGGGTGCGCTAGCCGTAACCCACCCCAAAAAATGTCTTATAATTAATAATTATTTTATTTTCATTAACCATTCGTAATATAGGTAATTAAGTAAACATATATTTTAACATATACTGGAGAGTTTCAGTTTCAGATTCCGTGCTGATGTGGAATAATCTGTATTTTTACCCGAATACCTTGATTGAAAAAAATGCGTAAAGATTAGATAAAATGGCTGAATAAACTCGTGATAGATTATTTTCTTTGTATTATATAAATTTAATTTCTCCATAACTATTTTGTTCACGTTCCTATAATCAACATTTAGGCAAATTTCAAAATCTGAAATATTGCCTCCACACAAACTGCACTGTATAACTGGGTTGCACATTGTATTACCACTAGTGGCGATTCAAGCCGTACAAGAATGTACATATGTATGTATATGCCTGCACCTGCAGTGCGCAACCCCGAGAAATTTATTTACATTGAATTTCATTCATATCAACTGTTAAACGTATGAGCAATTTTTGAAACTGACATTTTGCATGGCTTTATTGTCTTGTTATATGTATATTTCTGATTCATATTACATAGAAAATGTGTAATATACAGTATAACCAAATACAATCATTGAAAGTCTCTTCATCTTTTCAATTCTTATACGTCAAATTAAATTAGCTTACTCAAAGATATAATACAGAATTGACAGATTCGATAGCGTGACTTGATGGATATTTCCTTTTCTCTGAGCTGTGTGGAGATAGAATATAATTCTACAACATCTTATCCTGCTTGTGGATGTCGTCAAAGACGACTTAGGGATATAATATGCATATAACAAGCAAGAGAAAGAATCCTCACAATAAAACCCATCTGATTAGTGCAGTTATCTCAGCTCACATACGCCCCACTGCTGAGCTCGAGCCTCCATGATGGGAGGGGAAATAGACCTACTATACCACTCTGATTGGATTGGTATAGGTTATATTCCAAGTTTTCCTTTTCTTGTATAGATGTTATGTGCATATTATATCCCTTATTCGTTTTACCGACACCAAAGGGGGTATTGAATTGCATTCTTGTTCCGTCACCACACGGACTACTCTGGTATATTTTTATAATGATTATTTCCCTTTTACAGTTGAGGGATATTTTTTTCATGTGGTGATGGAATAAGAATACAATTCACCATTCCCTCCCTTACCCGTAGATATCGTAAAAATCGACTAAAGGATTAAATATGCATGTAACATCTATGCTAGAGGAGGAAAAACTCGAAATAAAACCCTATTCTAACACGTCCGAGCAGCGTGGTATGCTAAGTCAATTTCTCTCTTATTGTGGAGGAGGCTCGATCCCAACAGTGGGACATATATGAGCTGTAAAAATCACGATAATATATTGTCTTTTGGATTCGTCATCATGAATTCATCATTCATCACACACAAAAATGTCTGTTATAAAATTTAAAACTTTTGTAGATACACCTAGCAACTTTACGACAATTGAAAATCTCTGTAATAAAACTAACATTTTTACCTTTTAATAAACTTAGAAGAGCTTTTTATTAGTTGTTATAGTAGTAAATGAAGCAAATAGTGCCCACACCTACACTATGTATGCCCCTTAGGACATTCCTTCAGTGAATTGTAGACCGTAGAGTTATTTATTCATTACATTTTAACTTTTGTAATTTCATTTTGTATCTTTTGTCTCTGAACATTTTGAAAATATTTTATTTATGTTTTATATGCATTAAAGTGTTGTGTGGTAGTGGCTTCGAATACTACCAACCCTTGCTTTGCTTGTGGGTGTCGTAAAAGACGACTAAGAGCCCTAGATTGACCCGGACCAGCTCCATCTGGTACCATTTGGGTCAACGATTACATTCCCAAGGAGGGTTGACGTCAGGCAGGCGGCCGGTCATAAAAATCATTGCCGAAACTTTTTGCAATATGTCAAAACAGATGACATATTGCGTCGACCCCAAGTAATTGGGATAAGAGCAAGATGATGATGATGATGATGCATTAAAGTGTGGTGACGAAATTAGAGTACTATTTGCCACTTATGGGATGGTGACTTGTATTCCTACTCCGTGTGTATATATTCTTGCCCGTAGGTGTCGTAAAAGACGACTAAGGGATATAATATGCACATAACATCTATGTAAAAGATGGATAATTCGAAATAAAATCTTATGCCAACACGTCTCAATAGCGTTAATTTCACTCCCATTGTGGCCCGAGCCCAGTAGTGGGATATTTATGGGATATGGATGATGTTATAAAGGTGAAACTATTTTCTTGGCTATCAGCTATTCCTGAAGCATGCGCTACACGGTGTCAAACAGTGGTTTGAAACAGAAGTTTGAGACAGTGTAGATAGATGTTTTATGCCAAATTTAGTATGACCTTTAAACGCCCTTGGTAGCGAGGCTTGTGTTTCAAACCCCTGGCCAAGCATTGGTTTTTATCTTGTTTAAAACCGTCTAGCCGCTTGCTTAAAACCAAGCGAACGACAGTCACGCTGTAGAGGTCAGCGCAGACGCATGCGACGACGTTCTGTGCACAAAATGGCGCGTGGGCAGACAGAACGCAATCGCGATGTTATTACTCAACTTCTCGAGTTATACAAAAAGTTTGGGACTTAAATTGTGAAGGGTATAAAAATAAAACACAATGAAGAAATGCGTGGGATATTTTAATTTTTTCCTTCAATTGCACACAAAAGTGCAAGACTTACTCCCACTTTTTATTGTTTTGATAGGTAAGGCGCCATGACGCCCTTGTAGTGAATATAAGGTACGCAAGCGTAAAGACGTCCTATCCGCGCCACGTTCTATATACACTGTTTAGTTTCAAACTAGCTTTAAACCATGTAACCAGCAAAGCGCTATTCTGCTTTTTCTGTTTCAAACCACTGTTTGAAACCGTGTAGCGCGTGCTTTAAGTTATAATTAGATCTATTATAACCTCCTACGTTTAGCTTGTATTCCGTGAGTGTAGTAAAAGACAATTAAGGGATTAATATGCAGATAATATCTATGCAAGAGAAGGCAAACTTGAAAGAAAACCCTATACTAACATGTCTGACCGGCGTGGTATAGTAGGTCAATTTTTTTCCTACTGTGGAGGAAACTCGAGCCCAACAGTGAGACGTATATGAGCTGAAATGATGAAATGATGATGTAACCAGTTATGATCTCAATACTTCAAAGCAGTAAATATTTTAATTTTTTCGAGTTTTTTTTTTTCTTGCGTTTAATTCTTTCAAGTTTGAGTATAATTAAAAATATATATATCCAAAAACACCACTAGTAACTATTGATAGTATCGTAAAATTAAGTTTTTTCATGCAATGGCGGGTTTCTATTACGTGCATGGCTCTCTTTTACAAAAAAATGTAAGTTATAAATAATCAGTTTCCCAGCTTGGCTCTTTCTGAAGTAATGACGCATTTTGCATTTTATTTTGTGGATTTTGACTGAGACTGAGTTTCCACGCTCGGCTATGTATCGCCCGTTCGAGTAAACGAAATTTCAGTGAGTTCACATTCCAGTTAAGCCCTTTCGGTAATAAAAGCGTACATGCATCGACTGCTGGGGGTCGTTCTATGTCCCCATACCAACCTGTCTGACCAGTGAGATACAGTAGATCCATTGCCCTCCTAGTGCAGAGGAGGCTCGGGCCTAGCCAAGGAGACGTATGTATATGAGCGGCGGTGAATGTGATATATTTTCTTTTTTTTTTTCAAGAATACGTCCTGCTCTTGGGCACAATCCTTAATAGAAGGTAAATAAACTTATTTCAACATGCTGGCCAAATGTCTTAAATAATATTTTCTTTCGATATTTATCTACAAGCATGGCCATTATGACGGCAGCCCTTCTTGGGAAGCTTGTATTTAACATAGGGCATCGATGATCTGATAAATGAATTGATAAAAGATAATCATCATTATCTTGCTCTTATTTTAATTACTTGAGTTCGATGCAATATGTACTTCAATCGCAATATTAAAAGAAAATGGCAATAATTTTATGACTGCCTTACGTGAATCTTCTTGGGCAATGTAATTGTTGACTATATGGCATCAGATGGAGTTGTCACATGTCAATTTAAAGCTCTTAATCGGCTTTTACGACACCCACGAGCAATATAAGTGTTGATAGTATTCATAACTGCCACCATTTAATAGAGATTTTTTTTTTTTTTTTTTTTTTTTTTTTTTTTTGTGGGTGGGCCGCGGTCGGCGCGCCTCCGCACCACTCCGTCCGGGGCGACAGAGGGGCTTAAGCACGCAACTCCCGCGACCCACCCGAAAACCACGTCGCCTTCGTCGTTGGGCCGACCACTGGAGCAGCGTTAACTTGTCGTCAGTGGTCGGCCCGACGGAATACCCCCTATTGGGGTACCCTCCCATCGACCGACGTCCCGCCCTCGAGGAGGACGTCGGTCTTTCCTCACGCGGTCGGCCTCTCGGCGGGTGACGGACTAATCCCCGGTCACGTCACCCGCGGCCTCGGCTAGGGCGGCATGAGGCGCAGATAGTTGCGCCTGCGCCGCCCCAGTCGCCGGCGGCGGATCTCCTCATCGAGGCTGCGCTCCACGCGCAGACGATCCGCCGCCTCCTTCTGCGAGATCACTGTCTCGCAGAAGGCTGCGACCGCGTCCCAGTTCCTGACGCTGTCGACCATCGCCCTAGCGATGGCCGGCAGCGTCAGGTCGGCACCGATGATTGCGACGAGTTCACGGCGCTGCACTGCCCAGGCCGCGCAGGCCTCGAGCGTGTGGCGCGCCGTGTCCTCGTCGCAATCGCAGTGGTGGCAGGACGGTGTACTCTCCCTCCTTACGACCCTGTGCAGGTATTTGGCGAAGCTCCCGTGCCCCGTCAACACCTGCACTAGTCGGAAGGAGAGCACCCCGTGCCGCCTCTCCAACCACTGCATCAGCACTGGCCGGAAGGCCTCCACGGTTCGCACCCCGAACCGAGGCCTCTCCAGCCGGACTGCCCAACGGGCAATGACGTCTCGGCGGGCGTCGACGCGCCAGGCGGTGAGATCCCTTAACGAGATCACACCGCCCTCCCCGCGCACCCCCGACACCCGCCGATACAACTCGGCGAGCATTTCCGCCTCCAGGTCCCACGGGGGAGTCCCGGCCAATAGGCACGCTGCCTCCGTCGCAACCGTGCGGTATCCGCGGATGGCCCTGACCGCCATGACCCTCTGTGGTCGCCACAGAAGGGCCCTAAGTCGGACGGTCAAGGACCCCGCCCACACCGGTGCGCCGTACAGGGCCATCGACCGGATGACCCCCGTATACAGCCGTCGGCACGTAGCGCTCGGTCCGCCCACGTTCGGCATTAGCCACGATAGGGCGGACGCCGCGCCGACGAGCCGCGGAGCGAGCCTGCGG
The DNA here is from genome assembly GCA_032191425.1 of Lymantria dispar. Lineage (NCBI taxonomy): Eukaryota > Metazoa > Arthropoda > Insecta > Lepidoptera > Erebidae > Lymantria > Lymantria dispar. The sequence goes on along the minus strand of CM063449.1, from coordinate 12,303,663 downwards.
AAATGCTCCCGGAACCACCATTGCCCGTCGAGCACCAGGCCCAAGTACCTCATATGGGCCCGGATGCTGATGTCAACCGATCGGACGGTGATCGAGACGCCGATGGGAGGGCTCATAAGGCGCCCATGGAACAAGAGGGCCTCCGTCTTGTCCAGGGCGACCCTCAACCCCAGCGCCTCGATCCGCCTGACGACCTCTTCGGTGCCATAGGTCGCCAGGCTTACCGCCTCTTCTAGCGTCCCACCGCGGGCTGTGACGAGCGTGTCGTCGGCGTAACAAATCACGCCCAGCCCGGGCGGGAGGCTCCCCCGCAACGCCCAGTCGTAGCCGATGTTCCACAGGGTGGGTCCGAGGACCGACCCCTGTGGGACACCGCACGTCATGGGCGTTCGCACAACGTCCCCTGCTCGGTTGGTACAGAGGACGCTGCGCCCCACCAAATAGTCTGCCACTAGCCGCCTCAGGTAAGCTGGCACTCCGTGATACCGGAGCGCCTCCCTGATGCAGCTGAATGGCAGACTATTGAATGCGTTGGCGATGTCTAGGGACACCGCCAACAGCACTCCCCCACCGGTGACGGCCTCAGTCGCCACGGCCCTCAGGCGCAACAGAGCCGCGATCGTCGAACGACCCCTCCTAAACCCAAACTGGGCGTCCGACAGATCGGGCCCCGTGCCGACGAGGTGCCGCTCGATGCGGGCAGCTACCACCCTCTCCAGTAGCTTGCCCGTGTCATCGAGCAGCACGATAGGCCTGTAGGCCGAAGGCGACCCCGGAGACCGTCCCGGCTTCGGCAGGAGCACCAGCCTTCCCTCCTTCCAGCACCCAGGGAACCGTCCGGACGCTAAACACGCGTCGAACAGCTCCCTGAGGCGGGGACCCAGGTGGTCGAGGACCAGGCCCAACACGCGGTTTGGAACACCGTCGGGCCCGGGGGCGGTGGACTTTGCGCACATGCGCGCCACCGCCACTCCCATCTCGGGTTCCGTGATGGGCGGAACACTGTCGTCGTCGGCCTCCCGGTCAGTGTCTGGCGGAGCCATGACCGGGGGCGTGTGTTCCGCCCGCCGCGGGAACAGGTCCTCGACGACCCGGGTGAGAAGGCTGGGCTGGAGAGTCTCGGTGAGGGGAAGGCCCCGCGCGCGGAGCTTATTCAGCACCACGCGATAGGGGCGTCCCCAGGGGTCACGATCGAGACCGTCCAGCATCTCCTGCCGACTGACGTCCTTGGCGGAGCGGACGGCCAGCCTGAAGGCCGACCGCGCATTGCGGTAGCCCTCATACAGCAAGGCCTCCCGCTCCGCGTCGCGTTGCCGCCGTCGGCTGCGGGTGTAGGCCCTCCGGGCGCGAATGCACGCGGCCCGGAGATCCGCCAGCTCCCGGGACCACCAGTGGACCGCCCTCCTCGGGGGCGGACGCCGTACCCGGGGCATGGCCGCATCGCAGATCTGCGTCAACGCACTGCGGATGCGGCCAGCCTCGGCGTCCACCCCGTCCGACTGGTTGGCAGAGGACAGCCACGAGTAAACGATGGCTGTCTCCGCCAGCTGGTCCCGGTCTAAGCGACCCACAGCCCATCGCGGGAACGCAGGACGTCCATCCGCCCCGTGACCCCTGCTGGGCGTCGGGATTACCGGGGAGACCTCCATCCGGATATACCGGTGGTCCGACAAGGTCTCCACCTCCTCCACGACGCGCCAGCTCCCCACGCGTGCGGCGACCTCGGGGCTAGCGAACGAAAGGTCCACTATCGACCCGCCCCGTTGTCGCACGCACGTATGCACCGAGCCCCTGTTCAGCAAACAGAGGCCCAGTGCCGCCGCCCACTCCTCGATCGCCCGTCCTCGGTCGTTCGTCCGGGGAGACCCCCACGCCACGGACTTGGCGTTGAAGTCCCCCAAGACGAAGACCTGGCGCGATGCCATTCGCCGTAACGAGGCCTCCATGATGGTGAGGGAGGCCTCGAAATCGGTCACACTCCAGTTAGGGGAGAGATAGACTCCGAGGAGCGTAATCTACCCCCAGTCCGCCGCGACGTATCCGACGCCCCTGTCCCTAAGGGTCAGAGGCGACGAAGGCCACGACGTGGAGGCGACGATTGCCACGGTGCCATCGGTGCTACCCAACCAGTTAGGCCGGTCGGGCACCACGTACGGCTCCGCGGCTACGGCTACTCCTATCAACCACTCCGCCATGGCTTGCAGGAACACGTCCTGCGCACCGGCGGTGTGGTTGAGGTTGGCCTGGAGGAGACGAATAGATACGGGGTCCATTAACGGTCCGTATCCATCGTCACCTCCTCCGCGCTGACGGGCGATCGGGCCGCGCTCGGAGCGGGGACTGGCCCGGTCGATGGGCCGTCCCGCCCCTTCGGGGCCGATGCCGGGGGTCTGCAGTCCCCAGAGCCCATGCGGTGTTTGGCAGGCCTATTGCCTGCCGCACACGCGGGGCAGTGGGGCACCGCAGAGCACGATGCCGCCTGGTGTCCGGTCTGACCGCAACGGAAACATAGCCCGCTGCAGTCAAAGCAGTTTTTGCATGTCGGTCGGGTATGCCCGACCGCCATGCATTTGTAACACCTCGCGGGCCGGGGCTCTAGCACGGTTACCCGCGCCGAGCTCCAGCCCACGAGGAGCCTGCCTGAGTCGGCCAATTGCTTGACCGACTCCACCGGACACTGCACCCAGGCAGCACCGACGCCGCCCGGACCAGTGCGGATGGTGCCAATCCGGACGGTGTCCGAGGCACATCCGGTACGCGCCATAATGGCCTCCCGGACGTCCTCCACCGTCACGGAATCGTCCAAGCCCGTCAGGCGCATCTCTGCGCACTTGACAGGCCTGGCGATTCGGACACCATCCTCCGGCCCGAACAGCCCCCTCAACATCGTGGCCAAACTATCGGCCGTCTTCGCGCCCTCGGCCCCAGGGAACTCGAGTATTCGAGCCCCTGTCCGGGCCTTGCGGGTCCTCGCCTCGACGCCCCCGATACCGGAGACGTCCAGCTCCCGCCGGGCGCGTTTTAGGACGGCCTCATAGTTGAGGCCCCTCTCAGCCGCCTCAGGCAGCACGGTGATGACCACCGCGGCCGTCTTCGGCGACTTGAGGCCCCTGCGCGACCTTTTCCTCCCCTTTCTGCCGGCTCCCGCCTGGGGAGCGGCGGCCACGGCGGCACTCTTGGCCGCCGCTCTCCGCTTCTGGCCGCGTGCCTTCCTGCTCCGCTCAGCCACCTGCCAGCCCTGTTCGAGCCTGGCAGCAGCGCTGAGCGCAGCAGGAGCGGTCGCGGGTGCGCTGGCCGGCGCCTGCGGTGCAGCCGCTGGCGCCGGCCGCGGCCCGGCCTTGGCGGGAGCCGGCACCTTGCCGGCCTTCTTGGCCCCCTTGGGCCCGGCCGCGGCCGCAGCGTAGCTCACCACGCGGCCACCCTGACAGGGCAGCGGGGTGGGAGCTGACGCTTGCGGCCGCCTCGCCATTTAATAGAGATTGATGGAAATTAATAATATACATTATTAAATCACGGGATGAACAATTATCGTCATCAACAGTTGACGTAACTAATTGATATTAATATATAATTAACTTAATTAAGCTGTAATAGAGATATATCTTAGTGAATTTGTACCATATTTATCTCATCTTATAATGACTTCCTGTATAGTGACAGATACTACAACAGAGCCAGGCGGGTTTCGACAGTATCCTGTGATATACAAAGCACAAGTTCGTTCTTATGTAAAGTGCTATTCACATTTTTGGGCAAGCGCGCCTAATTGTAAATTAGACTCATTTAACTCCCTACAAAGACGTGCTGTTCAAAAAGTCGGTGGTCGGTGAAAAGTCGGCTGAAGTCACTGGAGGGACAGAGAGACTTTAGATCACTCCGTCTATCCTAACCGCTCTTTTATGGGGTGGGCTCTGAAAAACTGTTTGACTTTGTACCATCGTTATCGTTTTACCAACGTGCCACTCGACACTGTAGCAGAGTTAATCCATTTCACCTAGAAGTTCTGATTTTCAACCGTAAGTTTCCAAAGATCAAGCTCCCACGTACGTACAAATCTGGAATGAACGTCCTCCTGCTGTGATCCCGAGCAAAATGATATGTACTTCTTTAAAGGAGATTTAAAAAGAGCACTGTAGATACAGACAACCACACGATGTAAGTCTTCAAACAAAACAAAACGAATAAATAAGTAGTTACATATATCTTTAATATGTATATTTAAATCCTCGCAAGCAAAGCTGCTGGCATAACTAAAAGGCTATAATGTGAATTAATAATTAATAATTTTTACAAAGAAGCGAGCGTTTCCAGTCTAACCTTTTCATTTCGTAAAATCATAAGTTGATATCTTTTAATAACTTTGAGTCGGAGATCACAGCTTTGATTTACGGTATGTAATAAATAACTAGCAATTCTTAGAATAACAACATTCATTTGGCCAACTCGTATAATCAAAGTGATTAAACTGTTATACTATGTAATAATATCCCTTCTTTAAAGAAGCTACCTTTCAAACAGTGGGACGTATACCTAATTACCGCACCTGCTCCATAATGAGAGAAAAATTTACCTACTATACCACGCTGGTCAGATGGATTGGCCTTGAGTTTTATTTGGTGTTTTCTTTCTCTTGTATAGATGTTATATTTTATTGGGACACATATAGGTTGAGAATAATAAAAAGAAGAATACTATATAGTACAGTCATTTGGTTGAAAAATAGAGGTTACCTGGCAAGTTTGCCGCGAGTTTTTAAAATTGGCAATTTTATAGATTTTGACGTGCTCTTTCCGAATTTAAACTTTGCCACCTCGTATCTTTGCCGCTATTGGAAATATTGCCGTATATTGGAAAAATGGCGCCTAAAAGCAGTTTTTTATAATAACTCCTTTCTCACGCATTTTGCAGGAAAATATGTTTATATAAAATAATTGTAGAGAAAATTTCCTACAATTTATGTCTTAACCTTTTTTTCCTAAAATCAATAGTTTCGGCATACAAGCGCCATAAAGAGTAGTCCAAAACACGTTTCGGCAGAAATTCTCATTTCCACCATGAGATAGAGAAGGTGGCGCGTTTTTCGCGTTCTATTCTTCGTCGTTCTATTCTTACTATGTCACCATATAAAAATAACGCGTAATATTTAATTTAAACTTCTCATATTTGTGAATTGTAAAATATAAAAATTTTACTCAGATTAAGTATTGTAGTGAAGATTGAAAACCCGGCTGACTGTGATCTATCTCCGCAGGTATAAAGGAGTGCGTTCTTCCCTTCTATGTGAGGCCCCTTCCCTCTCTTCAAAGAAACATCTGGCCCTAGCGGAGCTAAATAGAAAAATTCAGTCTGAGTCATCAATACATGTTTATCATTTCACAGTGTAGTTTGCATTTATAGAGGCATGGCTTCTAATGAATTAAACTGTTTTATTTGTGGTGATATATTGCAAGATAGTGAGGTTATTGAAGTGAAGGAAAAAGAATTGGAAACAGAAGAAACTTCCGTCTTTGATATTTCGATCAATACTGAAGACGATGAAAGCACAACTAACACCTGGTCCGTCAACAACAATGAAGCGACGGCAATTAAACTAAATTTCAAAATAGTGAGTCAAATGTGTATTACCTACCTAACCTACTGGGGATACCACGATAAAAAAACGCGCTGCCTTCTCTACCTCATGGTGGAAATGAGAATTTCTGCCGAAACGTGTGTTGCACTACACTTTACGGCGCTCGTACACCGAAACTATTGATTTTAGGGAAAAAAAAGGCTAAGACATAAATTGTAGGAAATTTCCTCTACAATTATTTTCTATAAATATGTTTTCCTGTAAAATGCGTCGGAAAAGAGTTATTATCAAAAAACTGTTTTTATGCGCCATTTTTCCAATATGGCAGCGCGAGCAGCAAAGATACGAGGTGGCGTACGAAGCCACGAAGGTGGATACGAAGTTCAAATTCGGAAAGAGTACGTCAAAATCTATAAAATTGCCTATTTACAAAGCTCTTGGCAAACTTGCCAGGTAAATTTTCGTATTTATAATATTAGCAAGGATCTGTGCCTAAAAACCACTTAAAAAAGTGTCTGTCTGTTTGTTCAGGGCAATCTTCCAAACGGCTGGACCCATTTTAATAATATTTCACTATTTTTCTCCCAAGAAACCCTCATAAAATTTCATCCAACTCGAAGCTTCATGTACTACAGTCGTATCGTAATATTTTTTAAGATAGTAGAGATTTAAAATGCGGGTACAAAATCGAAGCGAAGTGAAGGCGGATTGGCAGTTTGCAGTAAAACCAATATTATATTTGAATTTACACCGTACTTAAGCAATTTCGCATTCGTGACGTCAATACCTCACTGTTGCACTCTGTGTCACGACCTCAAAATCAGTGCCGTTGCCCTAATTGATTGAGTTGCCACAGCTCCCTCGCGTCTTTGTTTGAAAATTTTAACTTTTTGCATCGCATTTACTAGTAATGAATGAAGGTAAATGTCTTATAACAGGGTATTTTGTTCAAACAAATTGTGTCAATTAATTTTTATCATCATCATCATTTCAGCTCATACGTCCCAATGTTGGACTCGCCCTCCTCCACAATAGGAGGGAAATTGACCTTACTATACCATGCTAGTCAGACGGGTTGGCATTGGGCTTTATTTCGAGATTTCCCCTTGCTTACATAGATGTTATATGCGTATTGTGTCCCTTAGTTGTCTTTTACGACATCCACGAGCAAGATAGGTAATGGTTAATTGTATTCTTACTCCGTCAGCACACGGAATATGTATTAATATATAACTATGTTGTTTTTTTAATCTTCACTTTCTTTGACATCGTTTGTAAGTAGATACTATAAGAAATCGTTAGACCGTAAAATATTTTTATTATACATTTGAAACTATTTCATGGAGTTTGTATTTGATAACCTTTCAATGGTTTTTATCTTATCACCAGGGTCATCAGCAGCCCATTCACTTCGATGATACTTTGCCTTTGGTGAGATTTAGATTCAGGCGCCGTTCTCCGCTTCTTTTTTGTCTATTTATTAATCTCATATTTAATTCGATTTCTAATTTTAATTCGATACGCCCCGAAAGATATTAAGCGTAAGGTTGATAGTAATACTTTGAATTCTTAAAAGCGAGTGATAATTTATATGCAAGTAAGATTTTAGGAGAATAGTATGTCTTTATGCGCATGGTTCAGTCGCGCACAAACATCTAAAGCGACCGAAAGTATGAAAAGAAGTATTACCACTTAGCGCCTATGAAGCGAATTATTACAAATTAAGTCTTCACAATGACATGACAGAAGAGTATAAAGGCCCTATACGGTGGGTCTCACTTCGAGTAAAGGCTAATTCGTCAGACAGACCAAAAGTGATGTGTACCTTGCATTCAAGTTCAGATATAGACATCAAACTCGCTAAATATTAATATTTCTCGGAATTAACACTCCTTGTAGTCCTTAGCATTAATTAAATCATCATCATTATCGCAGCCCACATACGTCCCACTGTTGGCTCGGGCCTCCTCCACAATGGGAATTTGATGAGTGAATTTGACCTACTATACCATGCTGGTCAGACATGTTGGTATAGGGTTTCGAGTGTTCCTTCTCTTGCACAGATGTTATGTGCATATTATATCCCTTAGTCGTCTTTTACGACATCCACGGAAGAGATAGGGAATGGTGAATTGTATTCTTACTCCGTCACCACACGGAACACATACACTTCTTCAAATTAGTTATACATCAAGAAATATTTTATATATCTAACGGTATTAATACTTCAGAACTATACAGCAGCAGATGGCAAGCCACTATTTCATGCTGTTATTACACGGTTGGTAAAATGTCTATTGTTTATTAGGGTCAGGATTCCCGCAAACCGATTTGCCTGATTAATATCGGCATTTCTCGTAGAGGTATTTGCAACCATAGAAATGAAATTCTAGGTATTATAGTCAGATATTTATTACTCGCTCTTTAACATTGTCAACTATAGGTATGGAAACCAATAATTAGACCTACACGGAGATCTCGGCTTTCTGCCTCAATTTTTTCGTCGTAGTTATGTTGGTACTGTAGTAAATTTTCACTTATATTAAGAAGGTGAAGATAAACATCGCCAAATTCACACGGGGCAGTAGTGAAAACTTCAGTAACGTAACTACGAAAGAATAAGATGAATACAGTATCAGAAAAGGTATAATTAAAAGGGTTATTTGTTATTTTGCTACCAAGTATAAAAGTTATTTTACTTTTCATTAATATACTAGCAAGTACCCACGGTTTCACTCGCGTAGTTCCCGTCGTAATAGGATTATAAAATACTGACGTTAACGCTGACCCAATAAACGTTGTTCTGTTCAAATAAAATGAAAGGAATTCTCGTAGAAATCGACAGCAGCTACCTACCGGGACCTACCGGGTCCAATTGTGAATCTAAACCATTCTTGAACCTCCTTGAACACACACAAATAATTTCATCAACATCGGTCCAACCGTTTAGGAGGAGTTCAATGGTATACAGACATGCACAAGAAATATATAAGTATATAAAGAAGATGTAACTCGCTAGGTAGCTTTCTACTAGTAAAAGAAGTTATAAATTTGGCTTTGTGATTCTCCAGTTTCATTAATGTACTGCCCATTTCCGTGGGAATACCGAGATAAAATTTATCCTATGTTATTCGCTAATAATGCTACTTGAATTTTTTAAATCGATTTAGTGATTTATGAGTGAAAGTATAACAAACATGAAACAAACTCCAATCGCAATTATAATATTAATGTAAGTTTTAAGTTTTTAATTTCGCCAATGACAATTTACATCAGATCTTCGTAATCTCTCACATACTAAAAACCCTGTAGCTATAAATAAATGTTTCATTTTACTGTCGCTTTTTCATTTCATCGATTTTCGTATCACAACAATCTTGAAGCTCATCTGTGATAGATATCTATGATAGCTTACAAAGGCTGTCATTATTCTGAAATATTAAAATATTTGATTTTATATAATAGTTCATATAATATTTTTCTAGAATATTATTATATCTTTTTGTAATTATGAGGGTCAGAAGCAGATCTGTGATCTTTGACAGATGATATCCTAACTAACATTATAAATTTGATTGTACGAGAGAGTTATTGTAAGTTAAGAGAAGGAAAACTCGAAATAAAACCCTATATCAATCCATCATACCAGCGTGGTATAGTAGGTCAATTTCCCTCCCATTGTGGAGGAGACTCGAGGCCAACAGTAAGAGGTATGTAAGCTGTGATGGTGTAATTTTGTTTGTTTGTTACACGTTCATACTTGACCGCCACTGAACTGATTTTATAACGGATATCACCGAGTGATATCCGGATATCGGACATACGCTGGATTCTATCTCCGTATTCGTACGGAATGAGGAACTACATAAATGAAACCGCGACAATTTGCTAGTTGCTAATAAAACTAAAAAATAGAGTTCAATACGATTGGGAATAATACAAGCTAAGTGAATGAATAAACTTAGATAAGTATTATGTGAGTTTTTTGTAACGTGTTCGCCTATATCCTATTTTCCTTTGAACCCTAACAAAGGGGATTTGAAAACGCGATCCCAGCTGTCATTCGTAACAAGCCTGCTTTTAACGTTCACTCAATTGTTCTCCAGGTACGTTATGTTTATCTTATCATTGTAAATACTGAGTGAATATTGTTTTACACATATTACGATACATTTTGTAGAAGACAATTTATTGATTTAAACAAACGCTTGTAGTATTTTATTCATATGACAACTTTATACATAAAGTTTGTTTACTGGCTGTTATGAAATAACTGTGTTGTGTTAGATTTTTTTTTTATGGGTGGGCTATGGTAAGCGCACGCGCGGTCCTGTCCGTCCGGGGCGATGAAAGGACGGCGCGTGGGCCCATAACCCACCCGTACCCACGTTACCTCGTTGTTGGGCCGACCACCGGAGCAGATGTGACTTGTCATCAGTGGTCGGCCCGACGGAATACCCTTTCGGGTAACCTCTCACCTCTCGACGTACTGGGACGTTGGTCGCCATCGCGCGGTCAGCCTCTCTGCGGGTGACGGACAATTCCCCGGTCCGATCACCCGCGACCTCGGCTAGGGCGGCATTAGGCGCAGATATTCGCGCCTGCGCCGCCCGAGTCGCCGGCGGCGGAACATGTCGCCGAATAGGAGATCTACTCGCATACGATCCGCCGCCTCCTTCCGTGAGATAACGGCCTCACAGAAGGCGGCGACCGCGTCCCAGTTCCTGACGCTGACGAGCATCTCCTTGGCGATGGTAGGCAGCGCCAGGTCAGCACCGATAATTGCGACGAGTTCACGGCGATCCCCCTCCCATGCAGCACACTCCTCGAGCGTGTGCTGCGCCGTGTCCTCGTCGCAACTGCAGTGGTGGCAGGATGGTGTGCTCTCCCTCCTGACAATCTTGTGCAGGTACTTCCCGAAGCAACCGTGCCCCGTCAGCACCTGCACCAGTCGGAAGGAAAGCACCCCGTGCGTCCGCTCCAACCACTCCATCAGCACCGGCCGGAGAGCCTCGATGGTCCTGACACCATACCGAGGACTCTCCAGCCGGACTGCCCAACGGGCAATGACTTCTCGGCGGGCGACGACCCGCCAGGCGGTGATCTCTTTGATGCAGGCCATGCCGCCGCGGGCGCGCGTCTCCGACACCCGCCGATAAATGTCGGCGAGCATCTCCGCCTCCAGATCCAGATTTAGAAACCTTTTTGATGTGAAACATCTATAGGCGAGGGTGAACCTGATCGATGGCGTGGCGTTAACGCCACACTCGGATACATTTACATTGTACATTATACTTGGTTCATTTGTGTAACGAAACCATAACCTGTTTTAGAATTTTGTACAACGTCATCTATTGAGCTCAAAATAAATTATTAACCTAATCACATATCTATAGTGTATACTAATTATAATAAATGTTTATTGTATACAAATCATCATTTTCTGGAAAAAGAAATCGTAACATTTTATTAATACTTTGTGCCATAATAGTTCCTGTCGTAATATGTTCTTTATGCATACATACTTGTACAAAATAATTTCGATGTTTCACAGGCGTCCTAAGCGATGACTCCCTTTTTTTTTGGTTGCCTATGTTCAATACATATGCCGTCCGCTCCGGTCAGAGTGACGAAAAGGCGGTGCGCGGCCCCATAACTCACCATAATCCCTCACCTTTGCCACTGGGCCCGCCATCGGTATAAAGTTCCTTATCGTTCCTGGCGAACCCGAAGATTTACAGATCTTACCCGTAAATGTCGTAAGAGATATTAAATCTAAAACGGCAAAATACTCAACGTAATGGGATCAATTACATCGACCCGGATTTCGGACATATCCGATGTTGATCATCTCACTTACCCCGAGTATACAGCAGCGTCTGCGAGGCCCTTACGTGCACTCAGACCCTCGACGTACCTAATCATAATTAATCTCAGTACGTGGCTATTTTGCCATTATAGATTTAATATGTATCAATGTCACGATAATTTCAATACTAAAAAAAGGGTACGAGATTTTTAATATTTTTTAAACAAATGCAATTATTATAAAATAAACATTACTTGAAATATAACAGCATAGGTATTTGACCTTCGTGAGATCCATCCATACAAAAAAAAGCTTATTATAATATCTATAACTATAGCGTCTGCGAGGCTCCGCCATTGCACGCCGGGGCCTCGCAGACGCCGCTGTGCCCTGATGATGAGCATCGGATATGCTCGAAATCCGGGTCGATGTAATCGATCTCAGTACGTGAGTGTTTTGCCGTTATAGATATTATAATACGTATCAATCTCACGATAATTTCAATACCAAAAAAAGCTTGCCCGTGGGTGTAATAAAAGATAACTAAGGGATATAATATAGAGGTAAAGGCTAGGAAAACTAGAAATAAAACTATATAACACACCGTCTGACCAGCTTGGCATGTTAGTATAATTTTCCTTCTATTGAAGAGGGCGTGGGATTACACGTCTAATTTACTAATTAGTACCAATAATTTTATCTATGATTGAAGATTTGGCATATAACAAACAACAAAGCCGTTCGTCTGCGCTCGAACCCGTCCTACTGCTGGGCTTGAGCCTCCCCCCTATTAGGAAGAAAATGGACCTAATATACCATGCTGGACAGACATGTTGGTATAGGGTCTCATTTCCAGGTTTCTTTCTCTTGCACAGATGTTAACTGCATGTTATATCCCTTAGTCTTCTTTTACGCAAAAGGGTTTTATATCAAGTTTTCCTTTTCTTGCATATATGTTCTATGCATATTATAATCCCTTATTCATCTTTTACGAGACCCACAGGTTTTAGAGGGAGTAGTGAATTGTATTCTTACTCCGACACCACTCGAAAAAGAATTCAAATTCAAATTCAAATACTTTATTATGCATAAACCCCGCGGGGGCACTTACATATGGTCACTTTTTTACATTTTTACCTTACACTACTACCGGATCGGAACGCGACCGCACTGAGAAGATCCGGCAAGAAACTCAGTGGGCTTGTCTTCTTTTTTATTCATTTACTATTTGTTTTTTTTAATAAGATAATATACAACAACATGTCTATTAATAGCTCCAGTGTGATGCCTTTCGAATCATCATACAATACAGTTATTAAATATAACGAAAAAGTACCATGGCTGGACCAGATCCCGCAAGCGGCACCCGATCACGAGTTAACCACTAGAGCAGCCATCACTCCCCTCAACCACAATGGAGGGAAGGGAGTGACCCGCTCCTCGTAGCTACCGCAAGCAGACCCTTCAGTGAGCATGACCAATACCATGGGCCACAAACATAAAACACAGATTAAACAACAAATTCGTTTGGCAAAACACGCTACGCTTTACAATTATATTAACAGCAACAGAATAAACATGTATGTAACACCTTTTGAAATAATGAGAAAATGCCTGAATGAGGAGCTGCTCATAACCAGTCTGTATTATCATCAAGATAATCCGAGATTTTATAATAACCTTTTCTACAAAATCTACTCTTGATTGCTTTTTTAAACTTTTTAACTGGCATATCTCGAATATTAATAGGTAATTTGTTGTAGAAGCGTATACATTGCCCCATGAAGGATCTGTTAACTCGTTGAAGACGAGTACTGTGTACAACTAATTTATCCTTATTCCGAGTATTTACATGATGAATGTCACTATATTTTTCAAAGTTACCGATATTTTTCTTTACATAAAATACATTTTCGTATATATATTGAGATATAACAGTCAGAATATTTATCTCTTTAAATTTCTCTCTTAGTGACACTCTTGGGCCTAAATTATATATCGCGCGGACCGCCCTTTTTTGTAGAATAAAAATTCTATTCAATTCCGCGGAGCAGCCCCAAAGTAATATGCCGTATGACATGAGACTATGAAAGTATGCGAAATAAACTATTCTGGCTGTTTCAACATCGGTTAATGCGCGAATTTTTTTTACCGCATAAGCCGCTGAGCTGAGCCTATTTGACAGTTTCTCAATATGAGGCCCCCATTGGAGTCTATTATCTATAGTGATGCCTAAAAAGGTGGTTGATTCCACAAGGTCCAGAGCCACCCCATTCATTTGAACATTGGTTTCCACTTGTCTCACATTGGGAGTAGTAAATTTAATACATTTAGTTTTTGTCTCATTTAGAACTAAATTATTAGAATGAAACCAATGAACAACGTTAGACAGTGCATTGTTCACATCGTCATAGTTGAGCATTTGTCGCTTAATCTTAAACAGTAAAGAGGTATCATCTGCGAACAACACAATGTTTTGATTGTCCCCTACATAATAGGGTAAGTCATTGATATATACAAGGAACAGAAATGGCCCCAGTATTGACCCTTGCGGAACGCCCATTTTGATAACAGAACCAGATGATCGTGCACCGTTAACATCGACTCTCTGAATTCTGTTGCTTAGGTAGGAAATTATAAGTTCCAGAGCGTTTTTCCTGATCCCATAGTGGTGTAATTTCTTGATGAGAGTTTCATGGTTTACGCAATCAAATGCCTTAGATAAATCGCAAAAGATGCCCAAAGCCTCGTGCGATTCCTCCCAGGCTGAAAAAATGTTTTTTAATAATTCTACACCCGCATCAATAGTAGAGCAATTCTTAGTAAAACCAAATTGATTTTTATGAAAAATACCATGGTTGTTAAAATAACTCAACATCTGAACAAGTATAATTTTCTCAAATACTTTACTAAGTGTAGGTAGTATGGATATCGGTCGAAAATTATTAACATCTGACATACTACCCGATTTAAACAAAGGAATTACTCTACTCATTTTCATGAGCTCAGGAAACACACCTCGAGCAACACAACCATTAAACACAGAAGTCAAGTGGGGGGCAATAATATTAATTATATAATTAACTGTCTTTACTGATAAACCCCACAGATCAACTGTTTTTTTAATATTAAGGGATTTAAAAGAGCGTAAAATATCTTTCACAGTGACATCTGAAAATTCAAAGGTTATGTCGCATTTTACAATACATTGCTTAAGGAGCGATTCAGCTATAATAGGAGATGACACTAATGATTTTGTAATCAGTACAGGCACATTTGTGAAATGGGTTTCAAATTCAGCCGCCACTTCTTTATCTACTTTCACATTCTTATCACCTATCTTTAAACTAAAGTCTTTCTTGCGTGCAGTATTCCTACCAGTTTCACTATTTATCACATTCCAAGTCATTTTAATTATATCACCTGATTTTTCAATTTTATTTCTCAGATAAATAGATTTTGCACAGGAACAGGCACGTTTAAATATTTTGGAATAGTTCTTTACATATTCCAAAAATACTGGATAATGGTTATAAGATTTTTCATGATAAAGATCATATAACCTTTTTCTGCTTTTGTAAATACCAGGAGTAGCCCATTCACTAAAACCAGCAGGAACCCCAAAAGTCAATATTTTGGGTTTGAATATTTTATTAAATTCAGTATTGATTATGTGAGATAGAGATGTATATAACTCATCTGGGTTGTCATGAATAGGCAACAGCGGCACTCTCATACTCAGGTTGTCTCTAAAGTTTTCTAAACGGCTGACATTCATAGGAATAAAGGTAACACTTTCTCGTTGAATCCTATTAGTTCGAGGCAGTACAACAAGTTGTCCACAGTGATCCGAATCCAGTGCGTTTAAGATGTATTTACTAATTGGCTTAGCATTTATAAAGACATTATCTATACAAGTTGCACTCCCAGCAGTTATCCTAGTAGGTTCCAAGAAAGCATTATACAAATTATAAGATTTCATCAAAGTTATAAATTTTTGTGTAATATTATTTTTTTCCAATAAGTTTATATTAAAATCACCACAGATCACAAGAGTTTTATTACTAGCAGAGATTTTGAACACAATATCCTCCAACTGTCTCTCAAAATCATCATATGGTGAACATGGAGGTTTGTATACGCACACAACTATGAACTGCTCAGACTCAATACAGGCAATTTCAATAACACGTTCAATAGAGAGCCTCACAATATCATTTCTTTCCTTAAATTTCATCATTTTGTTTAAAATTATTAACGAGCCACCTCGTATCATGCTGACTCTATTGAACGAGCTAACAACCTGGTGATTAGGAAAATTGAACAATAATTGATTATCTTTGAGCCAGTGTTCAGTAACGCAGAGGATAGATAGAAGACGTTCATTCTACAGATATTTTCATAAGGTTCCTAATCTTATAGGTTTCGGGTCCAAAAAATCGATCTAGCTAGGTTTTATTTATAGAAAATGTTGTTTTGTCCGTGTTTTTAGCAAAACAAACAATGACATTAAATTTTAAAAGAAAATGAATTCAAATTTCGTTGTGAACGTCATGAGTTACGATAGCTCAGATGGGAAGTTGACAGGTTCTAATTTTGATTTTGTTGACATTCAAACAGCGTCGGTTCGAATCTCGGTGTTATTATTATTCTCTTTTTGTAATTTTTATATATTTTTCATTATTTATTTTTTATTAATATATATCTAAATAAATTCGATAAAAATATTCCGAGCGAAGCTCGGTCAACCAGATATTTAGATATAATTGGCCAACAAACTATCCAGACTATTCATTCCGATCTGTTTATTGTCGTTTATCTAGACTAATTGGATAAGTCAATCGTTGCTAGAGTACAGTACGGTGGTAAAGCAATTAGTTACGTTTGTAGAACAGTTAATCTTCTTGGACGTCGCTTGTTAAACGCACTAACAGGTGCGTTAATTTAGTGTTTACTTATAACTTTATTGTATCTTACAAACTCAATTTTGACAAGGTTTTTTTCAAATCTTTATTGCAGCGCTTTTTTAATACAGTACACTATTTATACTTTTTAACCCCCGACGAAAGAAGACGGGTGTTATAAGTTTGACGTAGATGTCTGTCTGTTTGTGGCATCGTAGCTCTCAAACAGATGAACCGATTTCAAATGCGGTTTTTTCATTTGAAAGCCAGTTTCCTTGCGGTTTTTAGCTATTTTTGGTTAATGTAAAAAAATAAATTAATAATTATGGGCAGTGTAAGAGTATCAGCTCTTTGCCAAAATGAAGTAATGGCGTATGATTACTCGATTAAATACTTCACGCATTCTAGTATAATCGTTGAATGACAATTGATAGTTCCTGTTGAAGAAAAATTTTAGTATGTGCTATGTTCAAAATTTTCAAATTTACTTATTTAATACATTAAAGGTTTTTAACGTATAGCGCTCAATCTAGAAAAAAAATTAATTATTTCTATGGGTCTTTATTGAGCTGTAATTATTTTGCGATACCGACTTATACCAATAGGTACATATAATAACAATTCTTTATGCGATCCATTTTCTTTAAACCAATACTTCCTTCTCTTGCAATCATATCTGCTAATGTCTTTTAGATGTCTTATGTAATTGCCACAAGAAAGTAAAAGATGGTGATAAATTGCATTCTTACTTCGGCACCCTGTGAAACATTTGATATTAGGAGAACAAATAAATATAATTATAAAAATAAAGAAAAGTTATCAGTTCCCTTTAATACCAAGTCGTTAGTACTCAACTTCAGTCTGATCATTGAAATACATTGACTTAGATATTTTAGTTTATCTCAGATTGCCTATATGTCGATGAAATAAGAATAAAGGACTCTTTAATCCGGACCCGTAGGCATCGTAAAAGATGACAAATGTAAGCAGATAACATCGCTACAAAAGAAAGAAATCTCTTAATAAAAATATAAAAGAATCCATCTTCCATTTTTAAGGAAGACTTATTCCCAAGAGTGATACGTATATGAGTTGAAAATCATCATCAACATCATCTCGGCTCATACACGTCCCACTGCTGGGATCGAACCTCTTTAGATGGAAAATGACCAACTAGATCACTAGTGTAGTGTTTTATTTCGAACTTTTATTCTCTTGCATTCATGTTATCTGCATATTATAATATCATTTTTTTTATGGGTGGGCTATGTAAGCACACGCGCGGTCAATTCCGTTCGGGGCGACGAAAGGACGGCGCGCGGGCCCATAACCCACCCGTACCCATGTCTCCTCGTTGTTGGGCCGACCACCGGAGCAGGGTGAATTGTTGTCAGTGATCGGCCCGACGGAATACCCTTTCGGGTACCCTCACCTCTCGACGTCCCTGTCCCGGGACGTCGATTGCCGTCGCGCGGTCAGCCTCTCTGCGGGTGACGAACTAAATTCCCCGGTCCAGTCACCCGCGGCCTTGGCTACGGAATATTATAATACCATAGTAGTCTTTTTAGGACTGTACAAAATATTGTCCAGTGTTGGAATCGAACTCGTAGCACTTGCTAGGATGACTTGAATCTTAACGATCTGTGAATTAAGACAGCAAGGACGATAAGTTTTTCGGATGATACAAAACCTTTCAGAAATATGTAAATATGTTTATACCTTTACCAAACTTTTCAGGTCAGACTAAAAAAATAAATACACTTTGTTTATACTTATATACCGAGAATGAGACCTCCATAAAACACACAATAACATATCGATCGAATAAATCCACTATTTCTCTTGACCCGTGAAAAATGCCTTTCGATATACGACCCATGAAACTTGTAATATACAGATTTGATAAATCGATGATCATATATTCTATTTTAAGTCCGAATCGAACTAACGTCTGGTGAATTTCCATAAATAAAGATCGGTAACGAAAGGTGATAGGCAGACTATTCCAGTTTACTGAATTCAATGTTACTGTTATAACTACAAATTCTTCTATTCTCTTTTACATAAAATTGTATTTCAAAGGCAACCAACATTATTTAGATACCATACCAATTACATTTTAAGAATATTTCAGAATGCAAGCTATATAACTGAAATTCACTGATATTATCAGTTGACATTGACACTAGTGGTTCATCCGCATGGCGGCAGAATACTGTAAAGCAAGGTATTGAGCGCTTTCCGCGATCCCTTCCCTCACCACAAGTAATTTGGGCGGAGTGTGATCGGATTATAACCTATCCCAAAAATAAACCTTAAATGTTTGTTCGATTTTCATACAAAAAAAACCTTATAAAATTGTTCTATTTCTGCATATAGTTATCTGTTTGATGACTGCAAAAATCTCGCAAATGTCGTAAAAGACGACTATTCTAGGTCTGTAGACAAATATGTGAATTTATGATCACGGGCGGACTGTTAGGTAATTGTAAATATTTAAATTCATGGTCACAAGGATGGAGAAGGCCTTTACCCAAACAGGGGTCCAAATCTCATAAATACTAACATACTAACCTTAATTATAAGTAAGCATGCTCATAAATAATATAATAAACAAATAATTTACTAACGATGCACAAATAGATGCATATCGAAAGAGATTTGGAATAAATGGCTTTATTATTTTTATAATTATCTTCATTTAATATGCTTACTACTAATAACATTTTTAAATATTAAATAAAAAATAATAAATATTTAAAAATATAAAAAGCGTTTAACCCACCGGCGGCGAATACGGGGACCAAGACGACGGTGGTTAAGGCTCCAAAGAGAGGCACTTTCTCACGACGCGAGTCGTGTCCAACAACACTGCCTTCTACATCAGACCTCCAATCCAACCACCTAACGTGAGTCTCTTAAGGTGTTGGTCGAGACTCTTGGCTATTAGACCGTTGGTCGAACCGACTATCGGTACAATGATTCCCGTGTCCACATCCCACATGTCGACAATCTCGTGAACTAAGTCTTGATATTTTATCTGTTTACCTTTCTCAGCCTTCACGAGATGCCCGTCATAAGGGATAATGGTATCTACAATCATTGCACAGCGCTTTAACCGATCTATCACCACGATATCAGGCTATACTAAATTCATGATCACGGACAGACTGCTGAAAAGTGTTCGGCACTGCAGGCAATCAAATAATATAAATGCAAACGTGATAAAATCCATAAAAATATTTTCTTTTTATAATGTGTATGTAATACTCGCATAAATATCAGAAATCATCATTATTGAAATATAAAAAACTTATGTGCAAGGAAAACGCATATATATAATAATAACGCGAAAATTCAAGACCATAGTTAAATATGGGATAGTATCGATTATAATATCGGGCCCCTTTTGATCTGTGTTCTGGTCATTTATGTAGTTGATGACTTGTTAATTAATCACACGTATTGTGTTGCTGGAGATAACTGATTATATGTATGGTTCATGTACAATAAGTATACGCTAAGGCATAATTATTGTTTATTTTAGTGACAAGAAGACCCTTTCGACCGAAAGTATCTTATCATTTCAAACTTATGAACAGAAAAAGAAATTTACACAGGTAGGTTTTCATCATTCATCATCATCATTTCAGCCTATTGCCGTCCACCGCTGGACGTAGGCCTCCCTCATATTGCGCCACAATGTGCGGTCCTGTGCCGCCTGCATCCAACGACGCCCAGCAACTTTCACTAGGTCGTCGGTCCACCTAGTGGGGGGGCGTCCTACACTGCGTCGTCCAATGCGTGGTCGCCACTCGAGAACCTTTCTTCCCCAGCGGTTGTCGGTTCGTCGAGCGATGTGGCCTGCCCGTTGCCACTTCAGCGTGCTAATTCTTCGTGCTATGTCGGTTACACCCGTTCTTCTGCGGATTTCTGTATTCCGGATTCTATCTCGCAGAGAAATCCCGAGCATAGCCCGTTCCATAGCACGCTGAGCGACTTTGAGCCTTGATATGAGGCCTACATTTAGGGACCACGTTTCCGTGCCGTAAGTCATCACTGGTAACACACACTGGTCGTAGACCTGTGTTTTCAGACACTGAGGTATGTTGGACGAGAAGATCCTCTTAAGTTTCCCGAACGCTGCCCAACCGAGTTGGATTCATCGGCTGATCTCTTTCTCGAAATTGGATCTACCTAACTGGACTGTTTGTCCTAGGTAAACATAGTGATTGACAACTTCGAGAATCGCATTGCCAACTAGGACCGGTACAGGAATGACATGGGTATTTGACATGACTTTCGTCTTGTCCATGTTCATTCGTAGACCCACTAGTTGGGATACCCTGCTGAGATCATTGAGCATAGTGCCAAGGTCCTCCATGGATTCTGCCATAACGACGATATCGTCTGCGAATCGAAGGTGAGTGATGTATTCACCGTTAATGTTGATGCCGAGTCCAGTCCAGTCTAAGAGCTTGAAGACATCTTCCAGTGCAGTGGTGAACAGTTTCGGAGAGATGACATCTCCCTGTCTCACGCCTTTCTGCAACTGGATCGGTTTCGTACTCTTATCCCGGATACGGACTGACATTGTGGCGTTCCTATACAAACACTTCAGCACTTCGATATAGCGATGGTCGATTTGGCACCGCTGAAGGGACTGCAGCACCGCCCAAGTTTCGACTGAATCAAAGGCTTTCTCATAGTCCACAAACGCTAAGCACAGGGGCCGATTATACTCCTCGGTCTTTTGTATAATCTGCCGAAGCGTGAGGATATGGTCTATGGTGCTATAACCTTTTCGGAAGCCGGCTTGTTCGGGCGGCTGGAAGTCATCGAGCTTGCGCGTGAGTCGATTGGTAATGACCCTCGAAAACAACTTATAAACATGGCTCAGGAGTGAGATGGGTCTGTAGTTCTTTAAAAGAGCTTTGTCACCCTTCTTGAAGAACAGCACCACCACACTCCTGGTCCACGACTCTGAAACGTCGCCCCCGAGGATAACGGAATTAAATAGCTTCTGAAGGGCTATTAATACCGGCTTGCCGCCCGCCTTCAAAAGCTCTGCCGTAATTCCGTCATCTCCCGGTGCCTTACCGTTACGTAGTTGTTTGAGAGCCATTCTGATCTCGTACAAGCTGATGTCCGGGATTTCTTCGGTATAGTGCCGAGTTAGCTTGGATCTGGGATCTTGGACCAAGCCGACAACAGGATTTCGGGATGATTTGTATAACTGTCCATAGAACCTTTCGACCTCTCCCAAGATCTCACTTTGGGATGAAATGACAGTGCCGTCATCGGTCTTCAGCTTAGTCATTTGGCTTTTCCCAATAGACAGATCTTGTGCGAACACTTTCGAGCCATGATTCCGCTCTATCGCTTCTTTAATACGGAACGTATTAAATCGGCGAATATCGCGACGCACAGACCTGGAGATCTGTCTATTTAGCTGCCTATGTTTGGACCAATCGGCTGCAGACTGCACCGTCATCTCTTTTCTCCGCTCCATGAGCTCGAGAGTCTGGTCAGAAAGTTTTTTAGGTCTATTAACGCGGTGAGCCTTGAAAAATTTCGACCCAACCGCGTGGACAGTTTCCACGAACCTGTTGTTCATATCGTTCGGAGATTCGCACTCGTCCAGACATTGGAAGCGATTATGTAGTTCGAGTTGAAAGTTTTCGAGGTTCTGGTATTGGACAGATGTAGGTCGGAGTGTAGACTTCATCAAGCGTGACCGCTCGACTTTTGTATGGATATTCAATGTGCCTCGTACCATCCGGTGATCGCTCCCAGTTTTAATTCTGCTGATCACTGAGACATCATTGAATATCTGTCGTTTGTCTGACAAGATGAAGTCTATCTCGTTTTTTGTTGAACCATCGGGGCTAATCCAGGTCCATTTTCTTTGTGGCTGCTTCCTGAAGAAAAAATTCATCATAAAGAGGCTTTCCTTCTCCAGAAAATCAGCCAGTTTCTGGCTCCTCTGGTTTCTCTGTCCATATCCATGTTTCCCCACTCTCAACTCATCATCACTCCCTTTGCCTAGTTTCGCGTTAAAGTCTCCCATAACCACCGTGAAGTGGGTTTTGGACGCGTGTATGGCGTTCGAGATGTCCTCGTAAAATGCCTCCACCTCGTCGTCGGAGTATGTCGAGGTTGGTGCGTATACCTGTATAACCTTCAGCGAATACCTCTTGGTAATTCTGAGTATAAGGTACGCTACCCTTGTCGACACACTCTCGATCCTCTCCACGTTGTCTATGAGAGACTTACGAACGATTAACCCTATACCACCTTGGGACGGGTGATCGCCCTCCCGGTAGAAGAGCAAGTTTCCAGACTGGAGGATTATCGTGCCCTCGCCCTCTCTTCGCACTTCTGATAATCCTACAATGTCCCAGCGGATTTTGCTCAATTCCTCTTCCAGCTCGATGACCCTCTCGTCAGTCCTGAGTGTCCGAATGTTGTGTGTTACCAGGGCCAAGGGTCGTTTTTTTTGGTAGCCGGATCGCTGCCGGAGATTCCTCGCACCCCCCGCTCCACCACTATTGGGCCCGCCACCAAAATGAGCCCGTAGGGTACCGGAGCCGCCGTGACTGGGGGCCATTTTTTTGTTGTACGCCATTTTTAAAAAGGGGATATTGCCGTAATCGCCACGCTTGGCAGGCGGGTTGGCGATCGCAGTATGGATGTTTTACGTTTCCCAGGAGAGAGCTGCTGCCCACTCTCCTGGTGAACCCTCAGCCGATTTTTACGACTCCCACGGGCAAGTAAGGGGTGGCGACACATGTATTCTCAAACCGTCGCCACACGGCCAGGTAGGTTTTAAACCCTTCTATTAGATATCCAAAAAGTTATCTCGTGATCGAGTTTATGGAAACTAATTTTAATAGTTAAAGAAATAAATTTTGCATTATATTGAAAAATTATTTTATATCACGATTCGAAGGAAATCACACTGAAGCTAACACTAACTAAACATGTTTTATACAATCTTATTTAAAACTAGCAATCCGCCCTCGCTTCGGTTATAGGTTATAGGTTATAGTCGTTTTACCCGCGTAGTTCCCGTTCCCGTGGGAATACCGGGATAAAATATAGCCTAGTTTACGCCCTGATATTATAGCTTTCCATTGGTGAAAGAATTTTTGAAATCGGTCCAGCCGTTTTGAAGATTACCCGGAAGAAACAGACAGACAGACAGACAGACAAAAATTTTTTAATTGCTATGTTAGGCATAGGTGTCGTGCAAATAACCGTGTGAGCATGAAAAAAGCCTATTATTTTGACATTACAAACAGACACTCCAATTTTATTTATTGGTATAGATACAAAATAAAAATAATAAAACAAAACCGCTGATATTCTTGCCAGATTTTCTTAGTGGTGGCATTCTGATCCGGTAACTTATTGAGATAATTTAATAATATAAAATGTTAAAACTGACAATATCTAATTGCATCCGTGAGGTGAAGACTAAATAAATGATATTAAATTTGAAACGTTTATAAATAAAGCTTCAATCATCATCATCATTTCAGCTCATATAGGTCTCACTGTTGCGCTTGAGCCTTTATATACTTTTATATAACTTTAAGGAGTATTAATTTATGGGTATCATCTCTCAATTCATAATGTTATTGGTATTTCCACTGCTGGGCTCGAGTTTGTGGAATATGTGGAGAAATTGAACTGCAATACGACGGTGGTCAGACGTGTTGGTATATGGTTTCATTTCAAGTTTACCTTCTCTTGCATAGGTCTTATACGCATATTTAATCTCATAGTCGTCTTTTACGACACCCTTCTTTTACGACTACGAATTGTATTGTTACTCTGTCATCACGCGAAAAGAGCAATGCTTTAGAACCATACAACAGATTTTATTAGCTAGGGTTAAATAATTGTATTTCTTATACAAACTTTAATGTATAATGAGAAATACTGTACCTATTGTTTATATAACATTTCTCAGCACTGATTCTTTACTTCTTTTTAAGTTTTATTTCAGTTATTAATTTCTTTATGTATTTCGAATATTGTAATTTTAATATCTTTAAATGCTGTATGAAGAGATTCATTGTGATTTATTTTTATTACTATTATTTATTATTTTTCCTTGTATTGACGGAGTAAGAATACAATTAATCACCCTCTTTCTTGCCCGTGGGTTTCTTGAAAGACGTATTGCACGCATTCACACTTCTTTCACTTTACTCACGGTAGCCAGCACCCTAGCAAAGGTCCATGAGCGACAGTATCAATTACCTACCATCAGATGTTCTTGATCGTTTGTTACAAACAACAAGAAAAAAAGATAGATTAAATTAAGATATTAAAAAAATATATAGATACAAAAATAATCTCAGTCTAGCAACTACTTATAGTAACATCAAAAGCGCAAATTATATTACATATTTTTAAGATGAAAAGATTCTCTTTCAAAGGGTATGCGATGCATACTGTATGTTTCTAAGCGTCGCGTTTATGGAGTTATCAGCTTATATTCAGTTACTGGAATGAATCCTACTCGTATTTTAACAGTTGACAGATACAATCCTACATATGTCATATCATACGTAACATATCTTTAAATATCTTTAAACGAGCAATTCTTGTATATATATATATATATATATATATATTTTCAGGATCTCGGAAACGGCACCAACGATTTTGATGAAACTTGACATAGTAGAGGTTTTGAGGCCAAAAAATCGATCTAGCTAAGTTTTATTTATAGAAAATGTTGTTTTGTCAGTGTTTTTAGCAAAACAATATAATGACATTAAATTTTAAAAGAATATGAATTAAAATTTTGCCGTCAACGTCATGAGTTACAATAGCTCAGTTGGTAAGTAGTGCAGTTTACTTTTAGTATTGTTTTGGCATTCAAACGGCGTCGGATCGAATCTCGGTGTTATTATTATTCTCTTTTTATATTTTTTTCATTATTTAATTTTTATTTTTTATTAATATATATCTAAATAAATTTGACAAAAATACAACAAAAATATTCCGAGCGAAGCTCGGTCAACCAGATATTGCAATTTATACTACGTTAGAAATAAGGTAAACTAGCAACGCCCTGCGGTTTCACCTGCAGTTCCTCTTTTCGTGGGCATATCGGGATAAATTATAGTTATTCTGATATGTAAGCTATATTATTAGTCTTATGTCTTACGGTATATTACTGTGGGGATGCTCCGCGGACTTTAATAGAATCTGTGTTCTCCAAAAAAGGGCTGTCCGTGCAATTTATAATCTAGGCCCAAGAATCTCACTTCGGGAGAAATTCAAAGAAATAAATATTCTAACTGCTGTATCACAATATATATACGAAAATATATTATATGTCAAAAAAAATATCGCTAACTTTAAGAGATATTGTGACATTCATGAAATGAATACTCGTAATATGGACAGATTAGTTGTACACACTACTCGTCTCCAAAAAGTTAACAAATCATTCATGGGGCAATGTATACGCTTTTACAATAGATTACCTAAAGATATCCGAGACCTGCCTATGAAAAAGTTTAAAAAAGCCATCAAGAATAGACTTTGTAAAAAAGCTTATTATAAAATCTCGGATTATGTAGATGATAATACAGATTGGTTGTGAGCAGCTCCTCATTCAGCAATTTCCTTGTTATTTTAAATATACTGTTTGTAAATGTACTTTTAACTTTTATTGTAAAGTGTAGCGTGTTTTGCCTAACGAATTTTTGTATTTTCAGCGTTTGTAACATATTGTGGTGTTGGTCATGCTCACATAAGGATCTACTTGCGGTAGCTGCGTGGAGCGGGTCTCTCCCTTCCCTCCATAGTGGTTGAGGGGAGTGATGGCTGCTCTAGTAGTTAACTCGTGATCGGGTGCCGCTTGTGGGATCTGGTCCAGCCATAATCGTTTAAATTATATTAAGTGTCTTGCGGTTCGAAGGGCATCACACTGGAGCTTGTTCTTACAAAACATGTACACAATTGTATAACTAGTAAGAAGAAAAAAAAAATTAAAAATAATGACAAGCCCGCTGAGTTTCTTGCCGGATCTTCTCAGTAGCGGTCGCGTTCCGATCCGGTGGTAGTATATTTTTTTTGGAAATTGTAAACCTGACAATATGTAAGTGCCCTCTCAGGGTTTATGCATAATAAAATAATTTGAATTTGAATTTGAATTATTGTGAAGTTTCATCAAAATCCATTTAGTAGTTTTTGCGTGAAAGAGCAACAAACATTTTCACACCCTCACATACTCACAAACTTTCGCGTTTATAATATTAGTAGGAAGGCTGTAGTTAGTATTTAGCAACTTATTTAAATAATTAGTCTATTATTTCATCATCGTCATCATTTTAACTCATAATTGTCTCACAGTTGGGCTTAAGCTTCACAATGTTGATATAGGGTTTCATTTCAAATTTTCCTTATCTTGCATGGCTGTTATATGCACTTTTAATAGTGTCGACGATACCGATGGACAAGAGAGGGCGTGGTAAGAATACCACGCCCTCTCTTGTCCATACCCATGCTATACTCATTTAAGACTGTCTATTTAAATCCGTTTTTCGCTATCAAACCATTCAATGTGACGATCTCCAGCTACGAATATTGCCAGAGCATACTTTGAGTACCTTTGAGACCTTTCGATCAATGCTAACATATGCATATTTAATCCCTTCTACAATAAATTTATATCAAAATGTGGGTCAAAATTTAATAACTAATTCTGTAATGGGTAGATATAAATCTCTATAATAATGAAGACTTATTGAACGTGACTCTAAGCAGTTGGACTAACGCCTCAATGAAAACCTGAGTGGCCCGTAAAATTCGGACATCCCAAGACCGGACCTCTCCTCACGGAATTCTGAGGAAAATCCTATCCTTCTCTAATAATGGGCGTCAATAGATAAACAAAATGTACTCATAGTATTTTATAAAGTTTTGAACTTAGTTTTGTGTCCCATTCGCCCATTGCCTATATTTTTACATTTATTTCTTGATTCTATAAAATAAAATATTCTCTAAGATAGAGATAAATGTGTCGAGAACTGCGATACCTGTAAGACATAAAACGAAGTAGAAACATTTTTCAGCTCAGATTGTATTACTCAAGCTTAGAGATGCGGAGAAATTTAACGTAAATGAACCTGAAACTGCCTCGATCATAAGGAAAAATAGTAGCGAGAAATAAGGAAGGAATTCAGTTATAAAATTAAACTATGACGTTTGTAGAATTATACTGCGTATATCAAAAAATGTTTTGAGTTTTTGAAGTCCAAATATTTTGATATTATGATGATTTATCTAATTTTACCGACCGAATTTAGCTTTTTTTTTAGAATCAGTTTTTTTTTGGAAAATGACATGATCATCATAGTGAATTAATGGGTGACCGGACCGGGGATTTATTCCGTCACCCGCGGAGAGGCTGATCTCGTGACGGCGACCGACGTTCCGGGAAGAGGACATCGATAGGAGAGGGTACTTTCTCGGGGTATTCCGTCGGGCCGACGGAAGGAGCCACCGTCAAGGAGCTTTGCACCGGTGGTTGGTCCAAAGACGAAGGCGACATGCTATTGGTTGGGTTACGGGGCCGCGCCGCCCCTCTGTCGCCCCGGACGGAGCCGGGTGGTGGGTTCGCTGACCGTAGCCCACCTAAAAAAAAGCTTATAGTTTCTATGATTATGCTGAATTTATGAAAGATCATATCAAAAAGAACTAATGTACTTTTTATCGTATTCGTGGGTATCATAAAAGACGACCAAGGAAGCAATGCACCTAACATTTGCAGTTGACGGTAAATTTGAAATAAAACCCTATACTAACGCATATGACATGCATAAACGCACCAACATCCTCAGCTTAGAAAACACATGATAATTTTAATGTTATTGCACTTCCTTAATCTCTTTCTTTCTTATTTCATCTTTCCCTTTCAAGAACAAAAACTTTCAAAACAATATTTGCAATTATAATGTGACTTTTGAACGGCATCATTCTGTAACAAAAATAATAATATTATTTACGAATTCGTCGAGAAGTATAGCTTCTTAAGGGTACTTGTCAAAAACAAGTTGTAGTAAAAACGATCCTGTTCTTTGAAGCGTATTTTGTGCTTTATTAATGATGATAGCGAAGTATACCTTTAGTACGAATTGTTTTTTGTCATGAAAAAAGTCAAATTAAAATGCGAGATTAATCCACAGTAGAGTAACGGTTGGAATGAATGAAAAATGGACCTAATAAAATTACGTTATCATGAGGTTTTTAAACGGGTTTTATTTAATATAATTGTTAATGTAAACTATTATAATTATAAGTAACCAAACTTTCCGTGTGGTGACGGAGTAAGAATACAATTCACCACTTCCTATCTTGTCCGCGGATGTCGTAAAAGACGACTATAGGATATAATATGCACACAACGTCTGTGCAAGAGACGGAAAACTCAAAATCAAACCCTATACCAACATATCTGACCAGCATGATATAGTAGGTCAAATTCTCTCCCATTGTGGAGGTGGCCCGAGCCCAACAGTGGGACGTTTGTGGGCTGCGATGATGATGATGAATTATATCGATTATTCGCTAATATCATCATCATTATAGCTAATATACCTACGTCCTACTGCTGCTCCTCCACTATAGGAGTTAAATTGATCTAATAAACTACGGCAGTCAGACGTGTTGGCGTAAAGTTTTGTACACAGTTTTCTTTTTCTTGCATAGATAGTATGAAATACCTTAGTCGTCTTTTACTAATCTAATTTTGTGAATAGGCAAACGAAGTGGAAAATGTCATTCTTACCCCACCACCTCGGACTAACTTTTTTCAGCGGACTATGGTCAGCACGCACGCTGTCCCTTCCGTCCGGAGTAACGAAAGAACGGCGCGCAGCCCCCATAACTTACTTCGTTCCCTGCTCTTCGCCAATGGGCCGACCACTGATACTCCAATACCCTACGGAAAAACTAGTTAGACACGATGAAATTACTTGAAATAAAACCTTAAATATTAGTCGCTAGGTCTGAAAAGAAACATTATCCTACTAATATCAAAAATGCGAATGTTTATGTAGGTATTTGTTACTCTTTCACATAAAAAGTAGGAAACCTATTTTAATAAAACTTTACAGTAATATATCTTATAATTCGGAAGAAAAAAACATATATACATACATATAAGTTATAAGGGTTTTATAGGCTACAATTTATAAAGATTTTATATAATTTGACCATGTTATAATAAGTCTCAAGTATGTCGATAAAAAGCCTACCCTATAAGAACTGGGAAACTGAAGCCTTGGAAATGGCATAGACCATTACATAAACAAACCACGTGACTGAAATAGTGGCGGAAGCTAAATAATACTAATATAATAATATGTATAAAGCTGAAGAGTTTGTTCGTTTGAACGAGCTAATCTTAGGAACTACTGGTCCGATTTGAAAATTTCTTTTACAATTAGTGTTAGATAGCCCATTTATCGAGGAAGGCTATATATTATAACGCTAAGACCAACAGGAGCGGAGCAATAATAATGCATGTTTCTAGATATTTTTTTTTCCTTTTAAACGTAAACCGTTAAATTTTCCCAAAAA
This sequence comes from Lymantria dispar, assembly GCA_032191425.1. NCBI lineage: Eukaryota > Metazoa > Arthropoda > Insecta > Lepidoptera > Erebidae > Lymantria > Lymantria dispar. The sequence goes on along the minus strand of CM063449.1, from coordinate 12,273,767 downwards.
TCATGAGTGACAGAATCTAACTATTTGCACCTTTTACGTAAACAAAGTCTTAGGTTAAAGTTAGCGTTAGCCCAAAGTATCTATACCACGCGGACGAAGTAGCGAGCAGAAGCTAGTTTTAATATAAAACTTTCAGCAACATCACTGTTAACACTAACAATTGTATTTAAAAAAATAAATATTTATAGAGACGCCTACTCTTATCATCGTTCGCAAATTGCGTTAGCAAAGAAAATGTTTTATTATTCTACTTGGTAACGTAATGCGTATCATTAGTCGCTTTCTTCAGCCCTTTGTATGGCTTCAGATAACATAATTTAGTTCAATTTAGAATTTGTATTTATTTAAAGCTATATAGCACCATCTGTTATGTTGCAATTAATTAATTTGTGTATTGATGCGAATACATATTATAATTATTGCATTAGATTTGGTGAATTAATATCACTCGTGATAATTGGTTTTAATTTAATAATAATTAAATCCAATTATTGTTCATCATTCTTCATTTCAGCTCATATACGTTCCACTGTTGGGTTCGAGCCTCCTCCACAACAGGAGGGAAATTGACCTTACTATATCATGCTGGTCAGACAGGTTGGTATAGGGTTTTATTTCGAGTTTTCTTTCTCCTGCATAGATGTTATATGCGTATGATATACTTTAATCGTCTTTTACGACATCCACGGGCAAGAAAGAGAGTGGTCGTTAGTATTCTTACTCCGTCACCGCACGGATAATAATAAATAATAATTATATCCAAACCAATTATCAGAAGTGATATTCTTTTGCGGGTGACCGAACCAGGGATTTAGTCCGGCACCCGCGGAGAGGTTAGCCTCGCGACGGCGATCGGCGTCCCGGTAGAGGACGTCGACGGGAGAGGGTACTACCTCGGGGTATTCCGTCGGATCGACCACAAAAAGTCAAGGAACTCTGCACCGGTGGTCGGCCCAACGACGAAGGCAACCTGCTATACGGGTGGGTTACAGGTGTGCGTGCGTGCTTACGCCCCTCTGTCGGCGCGGACGGAGCCGCGCGAGGAGTACGCCGACCGTAACACACCCTCCAAAAAAAAAAAGAAGTGATATTATTTAAGATAGTATTAAATTTTTATATTTACAATTCAACACTCCCTATCTTGGCCGTGAATGTTGTAAGACCACTAAGGGATATAATACGCATTTAACATCTCAAGAGGATGAAAACTCGCGATAAAACCCTACACTAACCTGTCTAATCATCGTGGTATGGTAAGGTCAATTTCCCTCTTATTGTGAAGAAAGCTCGAGCCCAGCATTAGGGCGTATATGAGCCGCGACAAAAGGAGAAATGTTAAATTTTAATAAATTTGGAAATATTATCATATTTACTTACAATTATGTATATCGTTTCTGATTCCCCATTATTAAAGGACTTATTCCTTATCTTTAAACAAAACTACGAAATTAGGATAAAAGATTATTTGATTCATACAGAGATAATATTACCCACTTCTTCTTTTTGGATCAGTCTGGAAGCTTAGAACCTTATTTAATAAGAGCAATTAACCTACAACAGTACGTTGACTAAACATTTTGGCATGGGCTTTCTCTGTATTGGAATAGGTTTCTATATGGAGTTTTCCTTCTCTTGCATCAATGTTACCTGCATATATCCCTTACTCGTCTTTTACGACACCCACGGGCAAGGGAGAGGGTGGTTAATCGTATTTCTACTTCGTAACCACACGGATAATAGATAACTCAATACATGCAAACTTAGAAACTTTAACTAATTCAATATTAAAAATTGCATATTTGCCTTTTACAGTACCAAAAATTTGGTTGGACTCTGAAACACAAATGGTTTATTGCTTTTCAGCTCGAACTTTATGCGGAGGGATACTTATATATCCTCGTTATGCGTAAATTTCTTTTCCAAAGCAATCTTAAAGAAAAACAAAAATGAGGATTTTGTAATAAACATTTTATACTATCTGTAGTACGAATGTTACAAATTAGTGCGAATCCATGACTCAGAAGTGACCAAAAATATTGATTCTTTAGTTCAAATAATTTCTTTTTTATTACCGACTTCACAAAAGGAAGAGATTCTCATTTCGATAATATTTATTTTATATGGATGTTCGGTCATAACTTCTTCGTTTATAAACTTATTTAGATGATTCTTTTTTTATGTTGGAGATACTACAAGAGTGATTCTGTTTTAATTTTATTGGCATTTTACGCTAGTATTCGAAGTTATATCGAGAAACTCTTTAATAAAAGTATAGTGAAAGAGATATTAGGAGATTTACGAGATCAATAAATAATTAAAATGGTTTGTTATTAAATCAAATCAATAAAAATAAACATTTAGTTTATCATTTAAAACTTTCATAATCTTTGCTGTTAAAAAAATTTGTGCACCAAAAGAGTATTAATGATAAAATACCATAGAATAATACGATATTTTTGTTGGTATGTTGGTGTAATCTTGCGTGTATGTGACAATGAGAAAAGACAAAAATTATTACCATTATATCAAACCCCGGACATCTAGCCCGGACTTATGCCGAGATGACGACAGGTGATTGGACTTTGAACTAAAATGCAAAAAGCGATTATACTATACCTCTGCCTACTGCATCGGGACAAGTTAGTATTTTTTATGGCTGTGGCAAAAGAGCAAACAGCACACCTGATGGTAAGTGATACTACAGCTCGGTTCTAACGAGGTTCGGTGATACCTCAGTTCGGTCCCACCTAAAGGTGTGACCACAACACCATACGCAAACACTCTCAGAAAGTTAGGCTGCCGGCTTTCTCGCTCATTTAACGAAGTGCGATAACGCGAGAGTATGAGTATGTAACCCGGACGAACCAGCCCGCGGCTGTAGGCTATCGACCGTGTGGTCCTACCACATATAGCTTAATAGTAAACTAATCGGAGAAAACCACCTGGATTCATAATACCCAAGTTTTCTAAGTATATTTCTTGTATCCTCACCATCACAAAGTGAATCTCGATAAATTTCTAAATGCCATTTCAAGTTTGAAAATGAGTAGAACCAAACAAATTTAAATAAGCATAGAATTAAATTGGCGTTGTTAAACCGCCCAATAGACAGAGCTCGGGCAAGTTAAACTCTATAAAGCTATACAATAAAGGGTTGATGGCCCATTCGGCATGACTACACAGAGCTATTTCATCACATTTATTTTATTACAACTCAGTCAGCAATGAATTTAAAAAATGAGTCGGTTGCCAGTAGACTTGTTACACCATAAAACCAATGGAGATTCTCGGATAAACTTTGTGATTTACAAATTTTCTCGACAATTTTGCTGACGTGAAATACGTACTTCAGTTGATCAAACAAATGTATTTTCAGGAATAAAATCTCTAAATCTTTTATATTTTTACCGACTAAAAAAAGAGAAGGTCCTCAATTCAATTGTAAATATTTTGAAGCACGTCTGTGCATAACTTATTTGTCTAGAAACTAATTTAAATGATTCATTTTTTTCAGAGACATCAGAGGGCTATCCCTCTGATAACTGAAGGTAATACCATGGTGATGAGACTGAGGATGAAGATTAGGCACTCGCATAGTGAGGCTGGTCGTGTGGATACCCGAAAAGTAATAACCCCCGGTCAGACCACCAAACTTAAGGCAGTGGTTTCGGCAAAAAGGTTGGTCCCATTCAGTGTCGGATCCGCGTGGAGTAGTGCGATTAATGGTCTGAATCACACAATCACATTGGTGGGGAGGACGCGATAGCCGCAGCGCGCGCGAGAGGAACGCCTCCACTACGATGCAGTCCGCCGCCGGCGACTGGGGCGGCGCAGGTGCGAGTACCTGCGTCTGATGCCACCCCAGCTGAGGCCGCGGGTAACTGGACCGAGGATTTAGTCCGTCACCCGCCGAGAGACTAACCGCGCGACGGTCTCCTCTCCTCACAACGTCCCCCCTTGGGGACGTCGTCGTCGAGAGGGCACCCCGCGGGGGTATTCCACCGAACCGACCACTAATGACAAGGAACTCTACACCGGTGGTCGGCCCAATGACGAAGGCGACGTGCTACGGGTGGGTCACCCCCTCAAAAAAAGGCTTTTTGAATGCGACTGGACAACTTCCTAACTAAGCTATTCTCACTCTTGACGGCGACGATTAAATTTACATTCCTATTCTAATGATATTTTATTGATTAGCACCGAAAGACCAACAAAGCTACATTATCTATAAATAAAACCCAGCTAGATCTATTTTTTGCCCCCGAAACTTCTTGTATACATTTCGTGAAAATCGTTGGTGCCGTTTTCGAGGTTCCTTAAATATAGAAATATATATATATATATATATATATAGAAAAGTAGCCGACCCGGCCAACTTCGTACTGCCATAATTTTTTTCATAAATATATTTTCTAAATTTCCCAAAAATATATTCTGTCTATAGCTATCATTTGCGTTTTGTTATTACATGATAGATGCGTTTTTGTTATACCACGTTTTATAGTGACTTGTATTCTATTTGACGTTTTATGTTAAGTCCCACGGGAACTCGGTCGAACGGGATAAAAGTATCCTATGTCCGTCTCCTGGTTCTAAGCTACCTCCCTGCCAATTTTCAGGTAAATCGGTACAGCCATTCCTGAGTTATAAATAGTGTAACTAACACAACTTTCTTTTATATATATAGATCACAAGAGTTGCTCGTTTAAAGATACAAGATAAGAAATAATTGCATCACGCATAAGATATGAAACGAAAATAAAGATATTAGAATATTAGAAAAGAGTACTAGAAATCAAACTCGAAATAAAACCTATTTTTTTTTGGGGCTTGGTTGCGGTCGGCGCGCTCCTCGCACCACTCCGTCCGGGGCGACAGAGGGGCGTAAGCACGCACACCCGCAACCCACCCACGTGCACGTCGCCTTCGTCGTTGGGCCGACCACCGGAGCAGGGTTACTTGTCATCAGTGGTCGGCCCGACGGAATACCCCCTATTTGGGGTACCCTCCCATCGACCGACGTCCCCCCCTCGGGGAGGACATCGGTCTTTCCTCACGTGGTCGGCCTCTCGGCGGGTGACGGACTAATCCCCGGTCACGTCACCCGCGGCCTCAGCTAGGGCGGCATGAGGCGCAAGTACTCGCGCCTACGCTGCCCCAGTCGCCGGCGCGGCGGCGGGTCGCCTCATCGAGGCTGCGCTCCTCGTGCAGGCGATCTGCCGCCTCAATTAAACCCTATACCTGTCTGATCAGTGTGGTATAATTAGTCAATCTCCTTTCTATTATAGAATTTATAGAGGAGACTCGTGCCCAAGAGTAAGACATTATGAGCTAAGATGAAACTACCACCGCATCGAAGCACGACCGCTACAGAAATGTATGTAAGAACTGCTTTTAAGAAATATGAAGTAAGGCAATTTCATTGGGCGGAGTTTGGTCATCACGCACGCCGTTTAATCTATCGACGTGTGGCGCGCGAGCCCATAACCCACCATAATCCCTCCCCTTCGCCATTGGGCCGGCCATTAGTACCGAATCCTTGACGTTCGTTGCTAGCCCACCATTATGCAATGCATACAATTATAAAGTTTTTGAAACGTTATCAAACAGTGGATTTTGCTTCACCAGAGCAAATAGCGAGAGGTTTTTAATTATGAACCGTCTTAATACGGGCAAAAAACTCATTGTACTGGCTGCTAATCTAGCATCTTTTTGACTGCCGTTGCCCGAAGCCAAAGCATTGTTTGCCTTCATATTGTCTTAGAGTTATTAAACTTTACAACTTCCAAATGGAAAGGATCAAAGGCTTCTTTATTTTTGGCGCTAGTGCGCGGACAATCTTGCATTGTAATTTTCAATTCCTATTAGCGCGGAATAAATATTAGCTATTTTTCTATCTATATGGTGAAAGTTTAAGAATATAATGTATCGTAAAACTTCACTCTGCAGTATGTGTCCTAAAAACCAGCGAAGGGATCTCTAGGCGAAAGAACAGCAGCACAGAGAGAGAGTTTAAACCTTCTTTGGTAACTTGCCTGGTGCTTTTATTGGTAATCCGGTACTAAACTATTTTATACAATAACATTTTTCGAAATCGCTGTTGTAAAATCTGAGATTAGTACATTCAAATTAACATAATCTCCAGTTTTCTGACTCTTCAGTAATTAAAATTACTGGATAATTAAAATATAGTCATAGTAGATTGTCCATTCATTATAGTAGAATAATGTCTTCTGTTTCTGTGTAGTGATGGAATAAGAATTTTCCTTGTGGTGACGGAGTAAGAATCTAATTCATCATTCCTTCTCTTGCCCGTGGGTATTTTAAAAGACGACTAAGGGATATAATATGTAGATACCATCGATGCAACAAAAGGAAAACTCTGAACGAAACACTATGCCAACACGTCTGACAGCGTGATATATGAGCAACCCACTCATTTACCACGCTGTCAGTCAGAGTGTGATGATTTGTATTCTTATGCCATCATCACAAGGAACACTCCGTCACCACACGAATCAAATCCTAATCATAAATCAGAGGGGAAATCAGAAGGGAGGGACCATAGATATGACGTCTGAGAAGATTCTATGTAAACAGAGAACATATTGCGTTGACTTGTAAGTAATTGTGATAAGAACAGGTTGAATGAAAATTAAATTTGAACAAAATAATCACAGTTTCACTTATGATTATTTAAATTACTAAAACATTGAAGGTAAGACTTTTCTTAGCAGTAGGTATCAATACAGTATGGTTACGATATAGGTCGGGTTTATAGATTGCAATAACGAAAGGTGACATATTGCTAGCTCGTTCCTTTTGAATACGAAATATATTTCTTCTAAATACAACATGAGCATGAAGTCAAGGAATAAGATTTAACGCAGACAAAATATCTACATTTTAGCAACCAAATGATATTTTTCTTTTATGTAGGTTTTGCGGATTCAATATTTTAATTTCTAAGCAAAATATAATAATAATATGAAAAATGATTATTTCTCAGCATTTATCAGATCTCCAGTCTTGAAACTTGAATGTAACAGATATTCCTATCAATTATTTATAGTCTTCAAATAAAATTTGTTGCGTATTTCTCTTCTAATATTATATAGTAGATTTTTTCTACTAATTTATTCGTTCTTATAGAAATGACACGTTTCTACGGGATATAGGGTGACTCATTCTGGCATAATAGAATAATAGAATATAATATAATAGAATAGAATATAATAGAATATGGAAGAAACGTATAGCTAATAAAATAGAAAAACTTAGAAAAGAGTTAGGACAGTTCATAGAAGTTAAAAGAGGAATAACAACACGCAGAATAATAAATATAAAGAACAAATTATACGAAAAATACAATATTAAAAATGAAAACGACCACAATAACACAGCCGAAACCATCAAACAAAAAATAAAAGCATTAGCCGCTAGAATAAAACGATATGAAGAAATGAGCGGCAGGAAAGAACACAATCAGTTATTTGCCGAAAATGAACATAAATTATATAGAAGCTTAGGAAACAATAATAACACAGATATCAAACTACCGACTAAGGAAGGAATAGAAGAATTTTGGACGTCAATACTATCAAAACCTACAAAGTACAACACACAAGCTAATTGGATAAAAGAAGTAGAAGAATCAACTAATACAATAGATACAACAAACATAGAAGAAATTACAATAGAACAAGTAAAAACTGCCGTAAGGAAGCTACTGAACTGGAAGACCCCGGGTGTAGACAAAATACAAAATTATTACCTAAAATACCTCACTAGCACACACAAATATCTATCTCTGTTATTCACCAAAATAATCACAGGACAAGAAACACTCGAAGAATGGTTTACCACTGGCCAGGTTATATTGATACCAAAAAATAGCAACACAAAAGAACCAAAAAATTGGAGACCAATAGCATGTTTACCTAGTATATACAAATTATTAACGTCAGTTTTAGCAGATATACTGTACAGCCACTGCGATTCAAATAATATAATGGCAATAGAACAAAGAGGATGCTGACGCGGAGCTAGAGGGTGCAAAGATCATTTGATGGTAAATAAGGCAATACTGGAGGACGCACATCAAGCCCAAAAGAATCTGAGTATAGCGTGGATTGACTATCAAAAAGCTTTTGATACCGTTTCCCATGAATGGCTACTCAAAGTACTTGATATCTATAAATGTCCACCTGTGATCAAAAGCTTTCTGAAGTGGTCAATGCCAGCATGGAAGGTGATAATGACAGCTCGGGGCTCTCATGAGTCGATAACTACTGAACCGATTTATATTAAGCGCGGCATCTTCCAAGGCGACTCCCTCTCACCATTACTGTTTTGTTTAGCAATAAATCCTATTTCTTTTATACTTAATAAATACGAATTAAAAGGATACAAACTGAAGGATAGTTTCTGGATAAATCATTTAGTTTATATGGATGACCTCAAAATTTACGCAAATAATAAAAGTAATCTTAAAGTTTTGTTAGATAGTATAGAGATATTTACTAGCGACATAGGGATGCGATTTGGATTGGATAAATGTAACGTAATTCACATTAGGGCAGGTCACAGAAGTACTGTAACTGGGGAAGGACATATTCTATTAAGCCAGGAGAAATTTAAGGAACTTGAAGTAGGAAATAGTTACAAATATTTGGGAATACACGAATCAGGAAAAATAGAACACAGCAAAATTAGAGAGCAAATAACTAAAGAATACATTAAAAGAGTTAAAAAACTAATACAAACACACCTCAACGCCCGCAATATTATAAAAGGAATAAACACATATGCAATACCAGTATTACTCTACTCATTTGGAATTATAAACTACAAAATCACCGATTTAAAGAAAATAGATACGAAAACCAGAAAACTACTAGCAATTAAAAAAGCACACCAACAGAAAGCAGAAGTCGAAAGACTATACCTGCCGATAGCACAAGGCGGAAGGGGCTTGATAAACATAGAATGTATGTACAAAACACAAATAGTTAAATATAAACAATATTTGAAGACGGAATTCGATGATATGATCAAGGCAATAGTACAACATGACATTAATAGGGATAAATATTCAATTATAAAGGAAGCACGAGAAATAGAACAAGAATTACACTTACCACAAGACAATTTACATACAGACACAGAGATAAAACAGGCAATAGTTAAAACACAAAACACATCATGGCGAGCTAAGCAGTTGCACGGACAATTTCCTAAAAAAGTATTAGATCAGGCCAACATAAACACAGAACTCTCTTTCAAATGGATCAATAAACAACACATATCACCGGGAATAGTTTCTGCAGTATTTGCAATACAAGATCAGGCAGTGATGACATTACAACACCAGCGGGACATACTAAGAACAGCAGTGGATGGAAAGTGCAGACTTTGTCGCGTAAAAGACGAAACAGCCCAACATATCATCTCCGGGTGCGAAAAATTGGCAGGCACTTATTATGTCAAAAGGCATAATAATCTTGTACAATACGTCTACTGGTGTCTCGCAAAAAAGCACAAAATAGAAGTTTCACCCTTATGGTGGAAAGAAACCATGATTCAGCCCCAAGTAAAAGAAAACGACACAACCAAAATCATGTGGGAAACACCTGTACAGACTGACATTACCGTGACACACAATAGACCAGACTTAATTTACATTGATAAAATAAATAATAAAACATTTTTAATTGATATATCGGTACCGTCAGACTACAACATCGGAGCTAAAGAGATAGAAAAATTAAGTAAATATCACCTTTTGAAAACAGAAATCAGTCGTCTGTGGAACACACAAACGGCTGTTATCCCAATAGTCGTAGGAGCAACAGGAGTAGTAGCAAAAAGCATAAATACATATTTAGAAAAATTAAACACCACAATAGATATAACCATACTTCAAAAACAGGCAGCCATACACTCAACAACTATAATTAGTAAAGTCTTAGGAGATACAGTGTTTGTAAATAACGCAAACACACAAGAAGAACCCGCACAGAATGAACAACAAACACTAAACACCCAACATTCAGAAAATACGCAGTTAACAACAAACACCCAGGATACAAACACAACACCTGACATACCAGAAACAGTTAGTGGAGAAAGAGGCAGAAGAGGCAATCAGACAGCTCACACACAGAACACAGCAAATACACAAATTACGCATACAACACAAGAAGAAAGCCACACACACAGAACAGACACGCAACAAACAACGCATTCAAACACACGACAGGGCAGGACAAGAGGAAGAGGCCGCAGAGCCACACCAACAACACGCACACAACACACAAGAAATAGAGTGGGGATATAGATATCTCTTTTCCCGTAGGCAACGGGACGGGGTATTTATAAAAATCCGACAACAGTCGAGTGAAAATTTCAACTAATAGAATAGAATAGCATTTATTGTCACATAATAACTAATAATTAAAATACATGTTTTTAATTTATTTTGACAATAGGGCAATGCTCAGCATTGTGCTGCATAGAAATTATGCAGGCCTGGTTTTCAGAAAACCCCTTTCCTCAAATATATAAGAAAGAAAAATAACAAAAAAAAAGAAAAAAGAAAGAAAAAAGAAAAAGGAATAAAATAACTTACAATAAGAATGATAACAATATAAATAACATTAATGAATTGAATTATGAAGGATGTGCTTCTGTATGATGAGTTCGCTTTTTCATTTTCATAATCTACATAGCTTCTTATTATGCGGAAAAATTATACAGCTAATTACGTAAATTAAACAGAATAGTTAACGTAGTAATCCAAGTAGCGACCTCCCATACTAACTGTCATGGGTTCGATCCACGCAACGCAATCATCTTAGGTTATCTTTAAAATAAAATAGGATTACCTACGTGAATGCAGAAGCGAAACTTTGGACACAACTAATAAAGATATTAATATAACTTCATATTATAAAAAAATGAGAACGTAGGTTTTGTTTGTTACAATTTCGTGCCTAAACCACTAAACCGATTTTAAAAATTCTCGCTTTAATGAAAAGCTACACTACCAGCGTATGACATGGGCTATATTATATACTTGTATACCTACGGGAACCACGCGAGTGAAACTACGGGAATTTGCTAGATTTTATATATTTGATTCTTCTATACATGTGTACTGAACTCCTTCTAAATAACTGGATCGATTCTTAAACGATGGATGAAATGTTGTATCCATATTCGAGCAGGTCCCTTGATTGTTTAAAAATACGATTGAAGTGGCATAAGAACCCAGTAGATGACGTCCTGATTGTATTTGCTTGTAAAAAACATAGATTTGCTGAACATGTCTATCTCATCATCATTATCATCATCTCAGCCTATATATGTTCCACTGTTTGGCTTAGGCCTTCTCTAGAACGGGAGGGTTATGGACCCACGCTGGTCTGACGTGTTGGAATAGGGTTTTGTTTCGAGTTTTCCTTCTCTTGCACAGAGGTAATGTGCTTATTATATCCCTTAGTCGTATTTTACGACATCCACAGGCAAGATAGGGAGTGGTGAATTGTATTCTTACTACGTCACCACACAGAAAAAACATGTATAATATATACATGTTTTTTCTGTGTTTTTTCTGTTTTATCTATGTTTTTCTGTTAACATAATCATCATTTTGAAGTGAAATCTTCTTTTGGCGCACCGCAAGTGAGGCTAATCCGTCATGCTCTGAGGTGAAACTCGATCTGGAGAACTCGAGAACGCCGAATGTACGAGCGAAAAGCATCGCACATGTATTTCGTTTATTTTAATAATTTATAAGAGTACAAAGGCTGTCGAGTGTGCTATTACTATTAAATATTACAATAACACTCATCAAAATTCATATTTTTAACAAATAACCTTCAAAACATTTTATGTAAATTACGCATCAACCTTTCAGAGTATATGTAAAACACCTAATATGAATGTTACATAAGACTCGCAATTTCTGCCGATGTTTCGAGTAAGTTTAAATGTGGAGACATTTTAGCTAGAAAGCCATACAAATAAATAATGAACAAAATATACAGTAAAAGCTAGTTAATTCCTTTTATACATAGCGTTCACATAAGCATATACTGTTGAAGCCGAGCTCATCGTGTTTAAAGTACTAGACTGAATAGTAGTAATTTATTTAATTACCACTATATGGCAAAGAACTGTAGAAACAGGGTATAAATGCATGATGAGTTTTTACCGGATCTAATTAATAAGATTTTGATATTAATTCTTAACAATCACGTGAAAAGATTACCATATAACCTCATCTTTATCTCAGATCCATATATGTCCCACTGTTGAGATCAGGCCTCTTCCATTATAAGAGGGTAAATCGACCTACAAAATAAAACCCTATGCCAACACGTTCGAGCAGCCTAGTATAGTAATTAATTATAGTGGTTAATTTCATTCCTATAATGCAGGAGATTCGAGCCCAAAAGTGGGCGTCTCTGGGCTAATATAATGATGATTATCCGTTAATATACAACGAATCCCCTTTCAATCGTCTCAAAGACCATTACCATTAATTATTGAAACAATTTGAAATAAGAAAATAATTATAGCTACATAATTTCACATCCACTTCACATAGCAACCTTCAAAGCATTTATATAATAATTTCACTAAGTCAACAACGTGAAATAATAATTACTAGTTGCTGCCCAAAATTCGCAAAATGTTACCTGTAATTAAATCATAGTACTTGATGTTAAGGTCATGGAACATTCTCACGCAGGTAACGTCAACTTTACCTGTAATTTAACCTGTATATAAAGTGTACTTAAATACAAACATATATTATTATATGATGCTATAAACATGATGACAAAGTCCCAAAATTTTAGTGCTTTAGACGCCTGTCTATATATCTTTAGAAGTTATATATTCTATTCATGTTCATCGACCTGTAAATCTCGACTGTTGGACATTCTATGTAATTGGGAGAATCTCATAATTACCACATAGGGCAGGTGGGCTGACGATTTCATATGAATGCCACAAACACAGGCCTCCCCATGAGAATACCACTCGAAACGGTCCTGTAACCACTTGGATCCAATGGCTCCCTGAAATTTTCAAGATATTGTCAATCCACCTAGAGATAAGTCGTTCCTCGTTACATTGTCCGATTCATGATCACTATTCGAAAACCTTTCTCAACGGTCGTCGGTTCATGAGTGATGCGGCATGCCCATAGCGATTTCAACGTGCTAATTCTTTGGGTTATGTCCCTTACAGTTGTTTTATTGCAGTGGTCTTTAAAACTCAGAACCCCGTAAAAGTCATAAAATCCACTGAAGAATTACCAAGAGAATGGGCAGCAACATTCGCCTGAAAAACTTTTAATACTAACTACGATGAGTGCGCTCCAATAAATACTTACTTCTCGTTTTCTTTGATAATTAATGAGTCATATGAAAGTAAAGAAAGATATATTATTTTGAAATGCAATAACATCATTCGTCTCGGTGCATCTATGTACGTCTCACTACTGGGTTCAAGCCTCCTCCAAATTAGGTGGGAAATTTACCTACTGCACGCTGATCAGACATGTTTGTGTAGGGTTTTATTTCGAGTTTTATTTATCTTATAAATATTAACCTAATATAAACAAGAAAATATTTTTTGCAAAAAAAACCGACTCCAATGTACATACATTTTTAGATTTTTGTTGATTTTTCAAAAACCGCTTGTCCGTTTTCGATAAAATTTACATGGACCATTTTTCAAATTGGTTGGCAAGCGACAGAGCTATGTGCGAACAAACGTAAAAAAAATATACAAACATCTGAATTGAGAACCTCCTCCTATTTTAGAAGTCGGTTAAAAATGAAAACCTTCGGGCTAAATAGAGTTGAATGATTAGGTGGTGGTTAATTATACTATCATCAACATAGGAAAAAATTGACCTCAATATACCAAAGGAGTATAATATGGTATATTGAGGTCAATTTCTCTCCTATGGTGGAGAAGCCTAGAGCCCAGCAGTGGGACGTATACAAGCCGAAATGAGGATAAATAGATTAACTTAACAAAATATGTATTCGTTTTGTACTTATGAGATCGCTTACATATTGCAGATATTCAAAACCGCATACACCTAATTTTCCTCACAAATTGTCACAGCTTCCCCGACGCTGAAGTAAAAGTTGTGCCAAAATTGAGTTTTCTACTCGTTTGTGCCGATTGTAGAGGCAACGTGAATGTGGCCACGAAATTACGTTTGTTGAAATGAAACGAGCGCCTATCAAGATGTTAAAGAACTTATTTTCTGAGCTCAGTTCGTAATCATTTTTTAAAACGGCTATCAATTTAGTAATGATAATTATTACCTTTCTTGTCCGTGGATTTTGTAAGACAACTAAGGGATAATAATATACGGATAACATCTATGTAAAAGAAGGACAACTTTAAATAAAACCCTGTACCAACTCGCCTGACCTGCGTGGTATAGTACTTTAATTCCTCTTTTATTAAAGAGGACTCAAGCCGAGCAGTGAGACGTACGTTACGGTCTTCAATTCTAGGTTTCCAGCGATCATTTCTCCCACGTACATGCAAGCTGTAAAATGAACCACCTACTGCTGTGTTTTCCGAGCGCTATGACATGTTCTTCTTTAAACGAGGTTTAATAAGAATATTTGCTTCACGGTAGGCAACGGCCTGGCTGTGCCTCTGGTATTGCAAAGGTCCATGTGCGGCAATATTACAGATCATATATCGTCGTATATCACAGATCAAATACGTCCCACTGTTGGGCTCAAGCCCCCTCCACAATGACTTACCACGATGTTTAGACGTGTTGGTATAGGGTTTATGGGTTACTGGGTTAACATAAACGGGTCATTGCTTTAAGTAAATAAATATTGCACTAAACTGTAAGTACCATTTGGACTTCAAGCAAAATGCTATTTTGTGTGTAATTCAGATGTAAATAGCTCGGACCAAGATATAACCTTAACACACGATAAGGCTAGTTGAACTCAAGTCACGTATTTATCACGCACTCATGTCTAATGGAAAATGTTTTAAGGTTATTAATGTGTGGATAGTGAAGCAACTCACTTTAATGGCATAATTAACTATAAACATGCAGACACATTAATAATGACTGAGAATACGCGTCGGAAACCGCTCCTAGTGCCACCTGTTCTAATATATTAATAGTTTGTTAACTTCACACAGGTTATGGAGACGAGTTACATGAGGTTTTGTTCATAATAAAGTTTTTTTTTGGTGGGGTGGGTTACGGTCGACGCACTCCTCGCTCTACTTCGTCCGGGGCGACAAAGGGGCGTAAGCAACGCACACCCGTAACCCACCCGTATAGCACGTCGCCTTCGTCGTTGGACAGACCACCAGTGCACAGTTCCTTGACTTCAGTGGTAAGAATAGGGCATTACCGCGTGATGATGGTTTAAGAATACAATATATTACTACATTTCTCATTGCTATTGCACTTTCTAGTAGGAGTCTCAATAATCGGCATCGAAAGCTTCAAAACAGTGGACAATATTGTTCTTTTAAGATACTCCTAACTCCAACTACAATCGACTATCCGCCGGTTATGTATCGTCATGGATCATATACGTTCCACTGCTGACCTAAAGCCTCTTTCAATATGAGCTGGAAATTGACCTACTAAATAACGCTAGTCAGGCGGATTGGCATAGGGTTTTATTTTGAGTTTTTCTTCTTTGACATAGATGTTAAGTGCATATTGTAATCTAATAGACGTCTTTTACGTAAGCCACGAACATGGAAAGGGGTGGTCAATTATATTTTTACTCCGTCACTACACGGAATGTGTGATGGCTATACGGGACGATTATGAAATTATCCTTCACAGGGAAGAATATGTCCAATAGTGGGCGTTCAATTCCTAGGAATGAAAGGCTTCGTTTCGGCTCATATACATCCCACTGCTGGGCTCGATTCTCCTCCATAATAGGAGGGAAATTGACCTTACTATACCATGCTGGTCAGACAGGCTGGTATAGGGTTTTGTTTCGAGTTTTCCATCTCTTGCATAGATGTCATATGCGTAATATATCCCTTAGTCGTCTCTTACGACACCCACGGGTAAGAGAGGGGGTAGTGAATTGTATTCTTACTCCGTCACCACACGGAGAAAAATGAAAGGCTTATTCAAGACTTATTCCGTATGGTGACGCAGTAAGAACCCAATTCACCACTCTTTTCCTTACCCATAGTTCTCAAAAACTACAGCTAAGGGATTATAATATGCAAATATCAGAATAAAAATGGAATTGGATTGAAAATAAATAACACAGCTGTGTGTAGCAGCTCCTATGAGCCCATAGGATGAAATAAGAAAAGATACTGCACTAACTCTAAGAAATGGAATGAGAAGAATTATGACAGCATTGAAGACTAAGAGAAGCCATGAAAATATTATTATTCACTATACGACGACATCAAATCTTCGAAAATATTTTCATTATTCTAGAATTCAATTAAATACAAATATATAAAATCCTTAAATATTATTTTATTTCAAACTAGCAACCCGCCCTCGCTTCGCTTCGGTTATAGTCGTTTTACCCGCGTAGTTTCCGTTCCTGCGGGAATACAGGGATAAAATATAGCCTAGTTTACGCCCTGATATTATAGCTTTCCATTGGTGAAAGAATTTTTGAAATCGGTTCAGCCGTTTTGAAGATTACCCGGAACAAACAGACAGACAGACAGACAGACAAAAATTTTTTAATCGCTATTTTAAGCGTAGGTGTCGTGCAAATAACCGTGTGAGCATGAAAAAAGCCTATTATTTTGACATTACAAACAGACACTCCAATTTTATTTATTGGTAAGATATAGATGTATAATAATCGTGTAAACATCAGAAATCAGTCTGTTAATTTGTCCGCGGATCAAATAAAAACCACTGCGCCTAATTTTATGAAATTTGGTATGATAATTGTTTCTACTATAAAACAACACACATCTTTTATCATCATAAAATAATGCACCAAAAAGACGCGGATAGAGTGGCGCGCTCCTAGTTAAAGGTACCCGAAAGGCTAATCCATCGACGGGCGAGGCGAACAGGCCATTGATGATAAGGGCGAGTACCGGGTGTTCGACTCTATGGTGTATTGTATGTACTATGTGTATGGCACGTTATGGAGTCGCACGCCGTTCCCTTCCTCGCCCCGGATAGATGGAATTGGGTGTAATCATACCATAACATGCTCCAAAAAAAAAAAAAAAAGGGGGGTACGCTTTAAAATAATAGATTCCTCTATTTCTCATTATTCTATACATTATTCGTTCTTATACGTACCTCTATTAACCACGCACCTTCTGCAGCCTCTATTGGCAAAATTAGCGTACTAAACCGCGCTGGCCACGTTGGTTGCCATAGTATTTTATTGCGAGCGTTCCTTCTCTAACAGTAATATCAAAGTAATAAATTAACCATATATGTCAAAACAACAACATATTTTATTCCTACCACATGGAAGTCTCAAGCATACTAATGTATTATAAGCCATAATTATTTAATATAATATTATTGGACTTACTCTGAAGTTTATATAAGTTTTGGCTAAACGCTCTTGGTTATAGTACTAAGTTGTGGCTCGTAAAACATTCTATTATTGTAGACGTCACACCACAAACACAATAAATTTTACATGAACAATGTAATCTAGAATTCCCACTGCGTGCCTCCTAAATTGACATAGAATGATATTTACTTTAGCGTCGAAACTCGAAAGTCACCCTTTTACTTTCAATAGTTCGAAAGCAACTAATGCGTAAATATTATTTCCGGTTGTTAGAAAATCAAACAAACTGTATAAACATACACAACAATACATAATCCTCTCCAATGTTGTAATTGCGAATGTGAATTTATTAGTTTGTTTGTTATGCTTTCACGTCTAAACTACTAAATCGATTTTAAAAATACATTCACCAATACAAAGCAACGTTATCGGCAAGCAACATAAGCTAAATTTTATCCCCGTATTTCCACGGGGATAGGAACTGCGGGGTGAAACCACAGGCATTTGCTAATAATATATAAACACAACTTACATTATACCGTTAGAACTACTTCTTTTCGCCAGAAGAGAATGTGAATGAATGTCCTCCAGAAGAGAATGCTTTTTAAGCGGACATTCTCTGCAGTTTTCGAGTGTACACTCAAAAACTTTTTTTTAAATAATATAAATCCCACAGTGCCACCCATGTAACAACTATAAAACTCTATCATATTAGTGTATTATTTATTTGCTGTTTATTCAATTTTGCTTCATGTGCTGTGTGGTAGTGGCTACGAATACTACCAACCCTTGCTTTGCTCGTGGGTGTCGTAAAAGACGACTAAGAGCCCTAGATTGACCCGGACCAACTCCATCTGGTACCATTTGGGTCAACGATTACATTCCCAAGGAGGGTTGACGTCAGGCAGGCGGCCGGTCATAAAAGTCATTGCCGAAACTTTTTGCAATATGTCAAAATAGATGACATATTGCGTCGACCCCAAGTAATTGGGATAAGAGCAAGATGATGATTCAATTTTGCTTCATGTCTCCTACTTGACATTTGAGAGAAGTAGACTGGAGAGATGTGGTGGTATATCGAACTGTATTTATATTTAACTTAAAATTCGTAAAGACTTGAGAGTTTCCATGTGATTAAAACCCATATCTGCGTAATATATAGTATATATATCGCATAAAAACGCAATATACCTCACAAGTAATACATATTATATTAAAATTAGATTGTTTAGTGCCATTGCCAAGTCAATCTGTTTATTCAAAACATAAAAGTTCTCTAATATTGCTATGGTCACTATAAGAAATTGCTAGGTTCGCTAAATACGTAATAATTTAAGACAAAAGGTTCCTGATGTAGTGACTGAATTAATTAACCGACTTGGTATTACATGGATCTCACACCTTTTTATGGTAGAAGAATTCAATTTCGAGGCTTGATTTTTCACAAGTTTTGTTTTTGATAGTATAATATATCTTCCTGCGACCACCATATATTAGCACAGGATGTCTCTCGTCTAACAAGGGAGAAAAAGCAAAATATATCTTTTGCCATTCGTTTTTTGGCCTAGGCATGTCTGATATAAATCCTCCGTGAAAACGCAATCTTTAAACTCACGGCATTAGGTGAAGTTGGCCAACTTTTAAAGCAAATAATAAATTTAATTATTAATTACTTTTGTAAATCAAATCACTCAAAATCTATCAACTTAAAACTAAATGACAACGAGTTGACGATGTCGTTCACTATTAGATAAAATATATCTTTGCTAATTTCTATATATTCTATAACTATCCGTGTGGAGTACAATATACTACAGAAAGGGGTCTCTTGCCCGTGACCACTAAAGGATTACAATATGCAAATAGCATTTATGAAAAAGTAGGTAAATTCGAAACAAAATCCTATGCCAACCCGCTTATCCAGCTACTATAGATCGTTTTCCCACCCATTGTGGAAGAGACTCGAGCCCAGCAGTGGAACGTGTATGACATGTAATGATAATTATGAAATTCTATATGGTGACAGAGTGCCTTTAGAATTCACCACTTTCTTGGCCATAGGTGTCGCAATAGACGATTTAGTGATATAATATGCTAATACATCTATGCAAGAACAGGAAAACTCGAACTAAAACTTTATATGGAGCGGATCACTCCCTTCCCTCCATTATGGTTGAGGGGAGTGATGGCTGCTCTAGTGGTTAACTTGTGATCGGGTGCCGCTTGCGGGATCTGGTCCAGCCATAGTCTCATCATTATATTTGTGATTATCATTAAATTTGTGAATTGTATTATATAATATTTCGAATGGTATCACACTATTAATAAGCATTAAGAAACTATTAATAAGCATGTTGTAAGATGTAATTTTATTCAAGTGAAATTAGAAAAATTAATAAAAAAAAATAGACATGCCCGCTGAGTTTCTTGCCGGATCTTCTCAGTGCGGTCGCGTTCCGATCCGGCGCTAATTTTAAGAAAAAATGTAACAAAAAAAGGACAATATGTAAGTGCCCCCGCGGGGTTTATACATAATAAATGATTTGAATTATCAAATTGTATGAGAGTGGTACAGATTTTTTTTTAAACAACTCCCTAAGGACTAAGGAAATCCGTCGGGCCGACCACTGACGACAAGTCACTCGGCTCCAGTGGTCGGCCCAACGACGAAGGCGACATGGGTACGGGTGGGTTATGGTCCCGCGCGCCGTCCTTTCGTCGCCTCGGACGGATTGCACCGCGTGTGAGCTTACCATAGCTCACCCACAAAAAACAAAGGACTAAGGAAATAATTCTTGTATTGCGGGGGCGTTTACAAACATATAATTAACGAACACAAATTACATTAAATCAATATCCTTCAAATTATGAAATAGATTTCAGCAGTAATAGAGCTGTAATGCTGATATTTGGTAATGCTATCAAACATTTAAAGTAACATATCAAAACGCTGATCATGAATTTTTTGATAATCATCAGTTTGTTGGAAGAAAAGCTATAACAGCGAACCAAAAACTGACATGCAGTAAGCTTGCTTGTTAAGCTTTAAATGAGGTTAATTCTTAATTAAGTATAACTAACTAGGTCTGCGTTTCAATGTGGTGTACTAAGTGAAGCAAATAATTAACCTACTTATTGCCTTTCGAATTATTTTAAGGGGAATTACTATTGCATATCTCTACCATTGCAAATGCATGTCTAATCCCTGCTCATATGCGTTACATCCTATCTATATATCATATTATGACTAGGTCATCTTTTACGATGCTTTTTTTTTGGGGTGGTCTGCGGTCGGCGCGCTCCACGCACCACTCCGTCCGGGACGACAGAGGGGCGTATAGCACGCAATACCCGCAACCCACCCGAACACCACGTTGCCTTCGTCGTTGGGCCGACCACCGGAGCAGGGTTACTTGTCATCAGTGGTCGGACCGACGGAATACCTCCTACTTGGGGTACCCTCCCTTCGACCGACGTCCCCCCCCCCCCCTCGGGGAAGACGTCGGTCTTTCCTCACGCGGTCGGCCTCTCGGCGGGTGACGAACTAATCCCCGGTCACGTCACACGCGATCTTTTACGATACTTGCGGAAAAAAGAGAGACCACCCTCTCTTTTTCCCGCAAGCAAGCAAGCATATTGCGTTTTTAGTAAAACTTCGCTGTCTGTCCGTCCGTCTGTCTGTCACCAGACCGTATCTCAAGAACCGACAGTTAAAATTTTTACAAATCATCTATTTCTGTTGCCGTTATAACAACAAATACTAAAAATAAAATAAATATTTAAGGGGGGCTCTCATACAACAAACGCGATTTTTTTGCCCTTATTATAGATAATGGTACGGAACCCTTCGTGCGCGACTCCGACTCGAACTTACCCGGTTTTTATTCCATTACCACACGGTATAATAACGGGTTACAAGTCACACTTATGCTTCAGCACAGTTTCACAAAGTATGGCTTCCTACCAGCGTAAACCACTGCTAATAAGGCCATAAATAATCTCGACATTTGGTGGTGCAAAATATCTTTTGCTGCTGTTCATTTCTCAGTTCACTTATCCGGTTAATAACTCCAACAGAAAAACTAAAGGTGGTAACATATTGTTTTTTAACAGAAATCACCACACAAATCTTGTAAAATAAATTATAAATTCGCTTATATATAAATTCTAATTTAATTAAACTTTTCAAAAGTGTTTATATTAAATTAACCTTTACTTATTCTCCTTTTGACTTAAAAGGTAAGATCTTAGAGTTTTAAATAATATTTTGTTTGCATAACTTCAAATTAACTTTTGCTAAGAAAATAATAGTTGGCAAATGAAAAGCAAACATAGCCATTTAATTGAGCAAGACTATTCGATTCCACCTGGTTAGCCTGTAATAACATTTACACGAAAGTCAAAATATTATGACTGATGCTAAATAATCATTTTACTAGGCCGGTTTTAGTCGAATACTTTATTAACACTTCTGACTCGCATTGTTTCATCACCTCGGCTCATATATTTCCCACTACTGGGCTCGAGCCTGCTCCATATTAAGAGGGATATTGACCCACTATACCACGCTAGTCAGACGGGTTGGTATAGGGTTTTATTTCGATTTTTCATTCTCTTACATTGATGTTACATGCATATTATATCCCTCAGTCGCCCTAAATGACACCAACGGGCAAGATAAAGAGTGGTAAATAGTATTCTTATTCCATAATACACAAACAAATTGTTCGTTTAGTTTGATTTAATGATGATGATTAAAAAAAATTATGGGCGAAAACCAGTTCAGCTTCTGTATCACCTTAACATTTGCAATACTAATAAAGATTGTTATACAAATACGTATGTAGGCTATGAAATAATATTACTGTATCTATCCAGTTGCTGCCAGTTTTATGCCTACAGCTACACACAAATTTGCCAAAGTAGTACCACACTGGCAAAAAAGATTGGTGCCTAATTAGTAGAAATTTACTACTGCACTTCTTTCGGTAAGCGAGAGACCGAAAATTCAAACAGCCTCCGCCTAAGTTCCCATCCTCATTTCGTTCCGTTCCAGCAGTAGTTACTACTTAACATTTAGGTAATTATAACCTCAAATAGTTCTATTCTATTATAGGATTTTTTCCTTCTAACATTAATATTAATTAAGGTATTATTCAAAGTCATCTTTCATTTCAGTTTCGACCTAACTCTGTTTCTGGGTCCATTTATCACCATATTCTTCTAGCACCAAGCCAAATGAGTCTTATATCTTATACTTGAAGATCAACAGAAAATCTCCATTATGTTTAAATAGTACCCAACTTTCTAAATCAATAATTATGAATTATTTTTGATCAAATATAAGTGAATATATCGAAGAACCAATTTTTGACCACCATTATCCTTCTTATTGCGAAATATATAGCCTGGCTACTTCTATTCCCAAAGATATTTCATTTATCTTAGTTACTAAAGTGCTAAGATAGATACCCTTTGGCGCAAGGATAGCTTTCAAACTTTGTTTATACATTTATTAGGATTATTTGCTTCATTTTATAAATAAAAATACTTAAAGATTCTATATATTTTATACTCAAATCTTTTCACGTATTAAAACTATTATATAAAGAGATAAATATAAATCTATCGTCATCTCTCTATGCTTATAGGATGCATTATTATCATCATCACAGGTTATATACGTCCTACTGCTAGGCATGAGGCCTCTTCCACAAGCCAGAACAAGATATACAGCGATCTTCCTCCCTAATAGAAAGGAAATTGACCTACTGTACCACGCTAGTCACGGATAGGTGTATAGTTTTATTTCGAGCTCTCATTCTTTTGCACAGATCTTATATACATATTATATTTCTTAATCATCTTTTATGACATCCACAGGTACGAAAGGAAGTGGTAAATTATATCATACTCCGTCATCATACAAAAAGAATAACCATATACTAGTGTCCTACAAATACTCTAATACGGTTACTATATGAAATTCCATTCGAAAACTTGTTTCTATATCAATTGTTTTTTAATGATTGGACATTTCTCTCCTCATGTGGTTTAGTATTGTGATTCTGCTAACGAATACCTCGACAAAATTCGATGCTATTTAGGTAGGATTAAGGTTAATGATTTTAACCAGACCTGAACTAACTCCATCTGATATTATCTGATCCACAATTACATTCCCAAGATGGGAAGGACAAGAGCAGGATGATAATGATAAAGGTCAACAAGATATCTCTGCACCAATAAAGTCTCGGCTTTCATAAATCTTATAGTGCCTTTCTTTCCGAAACAGGGATGATACTATGCAGCTCCGATGATGCTATGTTGCCGTATGGTGACGGAAAAAGAATACAATTCACAAATGAAGCTACTCACGAAAAATTTGCTTGTTAGTAATCAAATGCAAAAATGTACCGTGGATCCCGGCCTATAACTAACATAGCTTTGCAGAAAAGATTCATCATCGCTATTTAAGCAGAGTGAAAGTGATTTAAAATTAATTTTCTATTTCAATAAAATTAGCACAGTCATCATGCTAAAGAACTTTACGATTTTAAATAGTTTACGGACGTTCACCTTCCAACATTATACTATCAAGTTAAAAAGGTAAAATCCTATCTCACAGCTTATCTAATTAAAGATCCCTCTAATCCTGTATACGGTACATAAGTAAACAACTTCAAAGTAAAAAAGTAGTTCAACTCTCGATATTACTTGTCAACTAGCTAGAGAGAGCGATGGTGCGAGTAATCCAATTTGAAAGTTGCGCTCAACCAACCGCACCCCGTCATAATTAACTAGTAACCGGGGACAATGGCCATGAATAAATAAACCTCAGGACAGTGGAAACAACTGGTCAACGTTACATATTATATACACTAGTTGTTCTCGCAGTTTCGCATTCAACCAATTTAAATTATATAAACCATTTTTATACATAATTAATAATATTAATTTTATTATTCAAATACTATACTTATTTTCATAATTAAAATTACTCCTATTTAGTTTATAGGTAGACATATTAAGCTTATTCCGTGTGGTGAATGAGTAAGAATACAATGCAAAACCCCCTGTCTTCCCCACTAGTGTCGTAAATGACGACTGAGGGATAATACGAGTACATGAGCATAAAATAACAAGAGCAGAGAGTAAGAGAAGGCAAAATCTAAATAAAACCCTTTACCAACCCATATGATCAGCCTTTCGTAGTAAGTCGATTTCTCTCCTACTGTGGAGGAGGCTCGAGCCCAACAGTACAATGTATATGAGCCAATACAACCTTCTTGTTGTTTTTACTTGACAAGTAAATTCCTCTCCACAATGAGAGGGAGATTGGGTATATTATCTAGATGGGTTGGTGTAAGGTTTACCTAGTTTGTCATTTCTTGTAGCGGAGTTATCTGCTTCAATCTTTTCGATGTTCTATTCTGATGCCCGCAGGAAAGGAAGAGATGACAGAAGATGACCTATTATGTTACCCTAAGTGACATGACCAAGGGAGACTTAAACACAGTGATCCTATTTCTATATGACAGATGGCAACTCGGAGAACTATATCATCTATGTAGTCAAAATCTTATAAGATAATACTTACATAATAACTTCCATCCATCTAGCCATCCATCAACCCATAGACGTCCACGTTTTCTATAGTCTCTTTTGAATAATCTTCTGTTATATATATTTCAGTGGTCCTATTTCTATATGATAGATGGCAACTCGGAGAACTACACCATCTATGTAGTCAAAATCTTATAAGATAATACGTACATAATAACTTCCATCCATCTAGCCATCCATCAGTCCATAGACGTCCACTGTTAAACATAGGCTTCTCCACGAAAATAGCACTCGGAACGGTCCTGTGCCATTTGCATCCAACGGTTTCCTGCAATTTTCAAGATGTCCATCACCATGTGAGGCCATTTCGTAGGGAGTCGTCCTACGCTGCGTCATCGTCCGATTCGTGATCGCCACTCGAGAACCTTTCTTCCCCAACGATAGCCTGCCCATTGCCATTTCAACGTAATAACTTATTACTAGATAATTATTTTTTTTGAAATGTTGCGCTAAGACTATAATAAGTCTAGTCCCATCTTTATACTTAGTTCCATAAGAAACAACTTCATTAACGTGTAGTAAACTCTACAAAAAATCCTATAATAAAACCTCCGCTTGTAGATTCGGACGCAAAAGAATGATTTACCTATACACTCTGAAAACAAGAAAGAAAAGAAGAGATAAATGCTTTATAATTTTTCATAATATATTAAGTTTTATTTCTATTAAAAGGAACCAATTTTATCTCGCGTATCAAGCCATAAATCATTCTCAATAAGCCCGTTATATCTCCCAAAAGAGAAATACAATTACTTTAGTGTTGTGTACTAGTGTTTGTGTAATGCTGCTACAAAGGTAGGTAATACTTATACGGCACTGTGCACAATGAAACTCTCTCGCGAATTTGTAGGGTTATCTTGACAAGGTCACATTCGCATCAACTTCACTCATCGTTAGCTTTGCATGTGAGAACGTGTCTAGGTCAGCTGAGGCAAGGAGTTCATAATTTGTTAGTTCATGTATCTTATATATGATATCTTAATTTACATAATAATTTTTTATGTTTATACGAATATTACACATTGTAAATAAAACTACGGCTTTTATCGCGTTTGTATTTGATTATTGTTTGTCCGACGTTTGGAACACTGCAGCGTTGAGCGGGCTAAGAT
The DNA here is from genome assembly GCA_032191425.1 of Lymantria dispar. Taxonomy (NCBI): domain Eukaryota; kingdom Metazoa; phylum Arthropoda; class Insecta; order Lepidoptera; family Erebidae; genus Lymantria; species Lymantria dispar. Next base: position 12,247,474 of record CM063449.1, on the reverse strand, counting down.
TAGTATACATATATCTTAATATATATAAATCTCCCGTCACGATGATTGTCCGCGATGGACTCCTAAACTACGTAACCGATTTTAATCAAATTTGCACACCGTATGCAGTTTGCTCCAACTTGAAACATAGGATAACTTACATCTTAATTTATAGTCGCAATTTTATTTTATTACAAATTATTTGTTTATAATTAATTGACAGTCACAATTATCTGTTAACTCAATATTGATATCTGTTGACTGGATTTAAGTAATTTAAGTAATTTGTGTGTGCTCAATGAGATTCGAGAATGGTTTAGATTCACAATTGGACCCGGTAGGTGGCGCTTTATTTGAACAGAACAACGTCTGTTGGGTCAGCTAGTATGTATATAAAATCAAATACAAACGCAATATAATCCGTAAAGTAGTTTTATTTATAATCTTAATAGACGTTAGTTACCTAATCCGATAATTAAAAATAATATTGCAAAGTATCAATTGAATAATGTAAAGGCTCGGCCATTATCAAGTGATAATTAAATTGCGTGTAGTGACGGAGTAAGAATACAATTCATCACTCCTCGCCCGTCCGTGGATGTCATAAAAGGCGACTAAATTATATATTGTACATATAACAACTATGTAAGAGAAGGAAAACTTGAAATAAAACCTTATGCCAACACATCTGACCAGCGCGGTATAGTAGGTCAAATTCGCTCCCAAAATGGAGGTGGCCCGAGCCCGAAAGCGGGACGTATATGGGCTGAGATGATAATGATGATACTACCACTGCTCGACTCGAGTCCTCCACAGTGAAAGAGAAAATGACCTGTACCACGCTGGTCAGACTGTTTGGAATATTTCGAGTGTTCCTTCTTTTGCAGTGATGCTATTTAATTGCGTCCTGGATTACCACGTGGAGAATTCTAAGTATATTTAAATGAATATATATAATACTAGCAACCCGCCCTCGCTTCGCTTCGGTTTTAGTCGTTTTACCCGCGTAGTTCCCGTTCCCGTGGGAATACCGGGATAAAATATAGCGCCCTGATATTATAGCTTTCCATTGGTGAATTTTTGAAGCCGTTTTGAAGATTACCCGGAACAAACAGACAGACAGACAGACAAAAATTTTTAATCGCTATTTTAGGCATAGGTGTCGTGCCAATAACCGTGTGAGCATGAAAGAAGTCTATTATTTTGACATTACAAACAGACACTCCAATTTTATTTATTGGTATAGATTAGTGTGATTTTATGAGAGTTAGTGAAGTGATGGAAGTATGTCAGGTTCGTGATTTGGTCACGGACGACAAGGAACTCGGTACCGGTGGTCGGCTCAATGGCGTAGGAAAGGATGGGTTATAGGCTCGCGCGCCGCCCTTTCGTCACCCCGGACGGAGCGGACGGCGTGTGTGCTGACCATAGCCCATCCCAAAAAAAGGTTCGTGACTTGTGGCAATCCGTAGTCTCTGTGAAGCTATAAATACATGTATGTATCTATATATAAATACGTGAAGCGAAAACTTTGTACCCCTTTTTACGAAAATTACTTGGACGGATATGTATAAAATTTGGCACGGTTGAAGTATATAATGAGGAGAAGTGCATAAAACTACAATTTTACACAATAATGGATTAGAAATACATTAAATTCATTAAAAAAGGCATTACGCACACTACAAAGCAATCGCTACACACACACACGCACGTTTGTGTGAGTGTGTTACGTAGCAACGCTTGTAGACTTTTGTTTACGGTTAAAATCTCTGGTCGAACTGAATGTCAATCGATCATAATTATGATGACAATGTCTAAAGATTTGTGCTTATATATTAGTTATTAGTGAAATACAGCTTGCTCAATTTACAATTATACATATAAAATTAAAGAAAATTGTGTAGCAGAAAAATTAATTAAAATTGATTATGGCCGAATTTCGACCACACGCCGACCACTAGTTTAATTAGTTTCTCATATAATAAATCCGTAAACTGAAAAAATCATTAAAATACCTTTAAACACTTAAATACTATTTTGCTCCGTTGGCAATCTATCCAAATACTGAATTAATTAAACGACGAAAACATATCATCTGAGGTCGTGAAGTTGTTAAAGTTTATAGACATTCGCATTATGTCCAGAGTGCCTTTACGGGACTTGAGTCATTTGTGATGCTGGGTCTCCATTTTTTATCATAGACGATAACATTTTCACTACATAAAAATATTCTCAACCATTTAATAGAGTAATGTATATAAGTCGTAACATTTTTAATATAATTTTGGCGCTGCTAAAAGACGGTATAATTTAGACTTAGTGCCGAATACTTTGATAGTAAGATGACCCAATTTAGATAAAAACAGGAACGAAAAAGTTCATTACGATCCCTTATATTTACATTAAGGACGAACATTCTTGATAAAATATTTTTTCTTACGATGCAAAAGCAATAATTCCGTCTATGAAAGAAATAAGTCGATATATAATATCAAACGGAATAGTGTATAATTAGAAAATAAAGACTAGACACATGGTGTCTAAGTCGCCTTTCATATGCAGTCTCTTGTTCGATTCCCGTACAAGATAATCCTTTTTGCGATTCATAAATAACTGCCCTGATCTTAATTGTACTTTTTGTCTCTTATTTATGTTATAAATGTCTACAATTCCTAAGAGTAGAATATTTTAAGAAATATTCATCATCATCATCATCTCAGCCCACATATGTCCCACTGTTGGGCTCAGACCTCCTCCATAATGGGAGGGGAATTGACTTATTATACCACGCTGGTCAGACGTGTTGGAATAGGGTTTTGTTTCGAGTTGCCCTTCTCTGGCATAGATGTTATATACTTATTATATACTTCTTTAGTCGTCTTTAACGACATCCACGGGCAAGATAGGGAGTGGTGAATTGTATTCTTACTCCGTCACCACACGGCAAAATATTACTTCGTTAATAACATTATCGAAACGAATCTTTTGCCGTTCTTGATATTATTGTGTATTATTTATGTATTTTTAAATTGTTATTGAACCTGCACTAAAGAAATGTTATTGTATTGCGGGGTCCTTTACAAACATTTAATTAACAGACATAAATTATATCCAGAATAACAATTTGTGGTTCACACAAAGCATAGGATTCGAACCCACGATACTGGCCGAGTAGATTAATATTTAATTACCAACAATTTATACTGTAAAAAAAAACATAAAAAGTTATGTATATAGTACCAGGTTTCGAATATAATTTTATTAAAAATACCGCCTCTTAAGTGCTTTGAACGTCGTACTTGAAATTGATGTCAACTTAACAGGATTCAGAATGACAGTGATAGATTTTAGGATTCACAGGTGCCAAACTAACACATGACTCGATAAGTCGAAACATTTAGTTTTTAATAAACTATCTCTGTTATCCGATCAGTTACTAAACGTTTTACATTTTGTTTTTACTTTTAATATTACAAATATTTTGAAAGATAGATCGAAACGTTATATATTAATTATAAATCAAGATTGTAAAATAAAACTATATACTATTATCATCAGCCCAACCCACAAAAGTCCCACTGTCGGGTCTCCTACATATTATCTAATCATCATCTCGGCAAATATACGTCCCCCTGCTGGGCTCGAGCCTTCTCCATAATAGAAAGAAAATTGACCTTACTATACCATGCTGGTCAGACAGGTTGGTATAGGATTTTGTATCGAGTTTTCCTTGTCTTGCATAGATGTCATATGCGTATTGATATCATATCCAGATATCCCGTAGTCATCTTTTACGACATACATAGGCAGGGAGTGGTGAATTGTATGCTTATGCCGTCCCCACACGGACAATTGAATTCTTATTCCGTCACCACATGAATAATGGGAAGGAAATTGACCTACTATACTGAGCTGGTAAAACGTCTTGATATAGGTATTCATGTCAAGTTTTCCGTCTCTTGTTATTATCTCACCACACCGATGTTTTGTTTTTACTTTCTTTTGATATTTTAAATAATTAGAAAGACTAGTGGTCGCCGCGTGGTCGAAATTCGGCCATAATTCATTTTAATTAATTTTTCTGCTATATAATATTCTTTTAATTTTATTTATGTATAATTGTAAATTAAGAGATTTTAACCGTAAACAAAAGTGTATAAGCGTTGCTACGCAATATACTCACATAAACGTGTCTGTGGGTGTGTGTAGCGATTGCGTTGTAGTGTGCGTAATGCCTTTTTTAAGGAATTTAATGCATTTCTAATCCATTATTATATGAAATTTCAGTTTTATGCACTTTTCCTCATTATATACTTCAATTGTGCCAAATTTCATACTTTCATCCATGTAATATTCGTAAAAAGGGGTACAAAGTTTTTACTTCACGTATTAATATATAGATAACGGCCAAAGGATAATATATCCTACTAATATTATAAGCGCGGAGGTTTGTATGTGAAGATGTGAAGATGTTTGTTGCTCTTTCACGCAAAAACTACTGAATAGATTTTGATGAAACTTCACAATAATATAGCTTACGTATCAGAATAACACATAGACTATAATTTATCTCGATATTCCCACGGGAAGAGGAACTGCGTGTGAGACCGCAGGGCGCTTCTAATTAATAATAAAGATAGAAACTATATTATTTAGTAGTAGGACGACACTGTTGACAGTTATCTGTCTACAGCCGCGGGCCAGTCCGTCCGGGGTAGTACCACACTCTCGCAGACAATCGACGTCCGATTAATAGCAATTTGTTACTGCACTTCGTTCAGCGAGCGAGAGAGCCGGAAGCCCAACTTTGTGAGGGTGTTTGCGTGTGGTGGATTTTAGTGATACCTTTAGTATCACCGAATCTCAATGCACGCATTCACACTCCCTTTACTTTCTTCGCGGTAGGCAGCGGCCTTGTAAAGGTCCATGAGCAACACTTACCATCAGGTGTACTGTTTGCTCGTTTGCCATCGTTTGCAATAAAAAATGTCTATTCGTACCTCTTTCGAGGATTTTATGCTTTCTGTAATTTCAGACCAGTCAATTAAAAGCTTTTTTTATTCACCAACCCCTCTCTTGCCACACCCACGGGGGTGTCGTAAGACACGACTAAGCGATTAAATATGCATATAACTTCTATGCAAAAGAAGGAATCTCGAAATGAACCCTATACCAACACGTCTTCGGGCTGACCACTGACGACAAGTCTCCCTGCTCCGGTGGTCGGCCCAACGACGAAAGCGACGTTCCCACGCGCCGTCCTTTCGTCGCCCCGGACGGAATGGACCGCGTGTGCGCTTACCATTAACCACCCATAAAAAAATACCAACACGTCTGACTAGTGTGGTATAGTAGGTCAATTTCCCTCCTATTGCGGAGGAGGCTCGAGCCCAACAGTGGGACATTTATAAGCTAAAATGATGATGATGATGATGAAAGAATTGCAAACTGTCGTTAACCAATTTAGTGTTGAAGAATATATATTTTGTTGAATAGTATATACAATATCGTGTCAAAAGCACATTAACAGAGTTTTGTAGTCGCCTTACAATACGACACATTATAGTCCCTGGTTTAATTTACAATCTACATGCCAACGACTGTTGAACGGAAACAGTTGCCTTGAACTTCTTTCAAAAATAAAATTTTTAACATGATATAAATTATTATATGATTGAACGGTTGCGAATTAAAAATAAAAGTTATTACTATAGTAGTTATATTTGAAGGCTGCTCTAGTGGTTAACTCGTAATGGGGTGCCGCTTGCGGGATCTGATACAGGCATAATCTATTGAATTACATTTGTGAATTATTTTATATCATAGTTCAAAGGACATCAAACTGGAGCTATTAATAGGCATGTTGTATGTAATTTTATTTAAAAGAAAATAAATAAAAAAAAGACAAACCTGCTGAATTTCTTACCGGATGTTCTCAGTGCGGTTGCTTTCCGATCCGTTACTAATTTAAGGTAAAATGTAATAAATGACAATATACACTCATTTGCAAAAAAAACGGGCACCTAAGCAATGAACCATTTCAAATGTTAATATTTCTTTGTTTGATAATTATAGGTAGTTTTATCCACACAATTTGCTAAATTAATAAGAAAATAATCGTTTTCATCAGTATTTCATAAAATTTAGATACAATTTATGGGAAATAATGCTAAACCTCGCTAGTAGTGTATATTCGCTAGTAGTGCATATGCTCATGAAGTAAAAATAAAAAAGTTTTTTTGTTTGTTTTTCTTTAATAAAGTAAAAGCAGATAAATGTTTAGTATCGAGTGTGACCCCCTCTAGCTAAAATCACAGCTTGAATTCGTCTAGGCATGCTAGCGAGTATATCCCGGATACTTGCTTGCGGAATACGTTCCCACTCCGCAGTAATCACATTCTTCAGCTCTCTGATGGTCTGCGGAGCCGGGTGTACTGATCTCACACGCCGTTTCAGAACGTCCCAGACATGCTCTATGGGATTGAGGTCGGGACTTCGAGCTGGCCAATCCAAACGACGAATGCCGACCTCTTGCACATACGCATTAACATCGCGGGATCGGTGGGCGCGAGCATTGTCGTCCATAAAAATCGAGTCTTCACCTAGAGCGGCCAATGCGGGTTGTGCATGAGAAATTAGAACTTCCGTTATGTATCGATGCCCAGTCAGTGAGCCGTTTTCAATGAAGACTGACTCTGTACGATCCATTGAATTTATTCCTGCCCAAAACATAACAGAGCCCCCACCATAAGGTGTGATTTCTTCGAAACATGCCTCTGCAAAGCGTTCTCCTTGTCTTCTTAGCACTCGCCGACGTCGATCTTCACCGAACAGAGATATCCTGGCTTCATCAGAGAACAAAACCCTATTCCAATCGTCTTGAGTCCATGATTCACAATTTCTAGCGAACCTAAGCCTGTGAACTCTGTGCTCACGGAGTAATTTGGGGCCGCGGGCCGGGCGGTGACTGCGTATATTGGCAGCGAGAAGCCTCCTCCTGACCGTCCATAGACTAATATGCACATTTCTTATTTCTTGGAGGTTGTTCTTAAGATCCACATACGAAGATTTGCGATTTCTCAATGCGCGACTCACAAGAAAACGATCATCCCGTGGTTGGGTACATGGTTTTCTTCCAGAACCAGGCCTTCTCTCGACGGAACCAGTCTCCTGATATCGCTGCCAGGTCCTTTGGACTGTCGAGCGACTAACATTTAGCCTCCTAGCTACGAAACATTGGCTGCAACCCTCTTCAAGCAGCGCGATAATTTTGGTAGCTTTTACCACTTTATCTACCATTTTTGATACAGCCAAATAGCATTAAATAAAGCTTTGACAGTCAAGGATATGAAATTAATCGATAAAAATTGAATAAAAGTTATGAAAGTCGATGTTAACTTCTGGAACTTCGCGCCAAAAATGTAGGATAAAAAGGGGTTTTCTGTAAAAATGAACATCAAATGAAAAATTGAATTTAGAACGTACTTTTTTAAATACCACAGCATTTTTAAAACCGGCCAGTAACGTGTACAAACGATTGAAACCTTTTTGGTATTGTATCTTTTTAAATATGAATGAAAATCAAAACCGCCCGTTTTTTTTGCAAATGAGTTTATATGTGCCCCGGCGGCATTAATGCTTAATAAATCATTTGAATTTGAATTACTTTGTATAACTGCTTTACTATATACATATAGCTTTGTATATAATTTTTGTGTACGTGTACCTATATGTCACTGAACTCTTAAACGGCTGGACCCATATTGATGAAATTTTTGTGCATGTTCAAGGGGATTCGAATATGGTTTAGGTTCTTAATTGGACCCGGTAGGTGTCGCTGCTATCGGTTTCAAGGAGAATTTCCTTTTATTTTATATGAACAGAACAACGTCTGTTCGGGTCAGTTAGTATACATACAACTTTAAAAATAAACTTCGTTTCAGCTCATATATGTCCCACTGTTGGGCTCGAGCCTCCTCCACAATAGGAGGGAAATTCACCTACCTATACCATGCTGGTCAGACAGGTTGGTATAGGGTTTTATTTCAAGTTTTCCTTCTCTTGCATAGATGTTATATGCGTACTAGGTATATTCCTTAGTCGTCTTTTACGACATCCACGGTCAAGATAGAGAGTGGTGATTTGTATTCTTACTCCGTCACCACACGGAAAAAACTACACTTATCCTTACATTAAAATGTCGACTAGTATAGACAGAGTAACAAATATTATATACTGGCCATATACTAGCTAATATACTGGCTGAACCAACAAACCCTATTTGTATAAAAAATAAATAAAATCCCTTGAAATTTATAGCAACGCCGCATACCGGGTCCTAATTCATTTTCTTAGGTCTAAAACTATTTTTACCGGTTTGGGACACATCAGTTATGATCTATAACCGACATAAATAAACATTTTTTGTGTTTTATACATATACTTAGACTACATACATAGCAGATAAAAAATATATTTAAATTGTGCACTACCTAATCCTAACTAATATTATAAATGAGAATGTAAGTTTGCTTGCACGCCTACTCCACTAAACTGGGTTTTAAACATTCTTGCACCTATAATTGCATAGGTGATGACATGGAATTCTACATTATCAGCGAATAGCATACACTCTCCAGTGTTGCCAACAACTCGGAACCTAATGTCGCCATTTTTTTCACCTTAAGTAGCCTAATTTGAGTCGAGGTAGCCTAATATAGTCCAATCGCCAAAACTTCTCAAGGCAAGACGGTAATTCAGTGCATACTTTGAATGCACATAAGCTGAAATAGTGGCATACGCACTAGCTGCAAATTGGATATATCTGCTTGTAAAAGAGTGAAAAGAGGGTTATGTTTGCCACAAAGGTTACTAGCTTCATCAGTTGCTATTGCGATCAGATTTTTAATGTTTAAACCTATATCCTGCAAAAAGCTTTTAAACCTTGTATACAAGGCGTGCGTTATTGCTTCGGATATTTCTTGAAAGCCTAAAAAAATCAACAACAAATTTGCCAATTTTGAATTATAGTATCAAAATTAAATATGATATGCCATATACGTCTGACGTTAGCATACCCACAATATTGACCCATTTGCACCAAATCAGTAAAATATAAAAACTCAAAATTGGGTGCCTCATGATTTGACTAATCTGCAGAAAGCAGCGTGCGTTGAGGCTTGCCTTATCCTGTCAAACCGGTATAGAAATGAAGGGATTTTGGACCGAATTGTGACGTGTGATGAAAAGTGGATTCATTATGATAATCGCAAGCGAACAATGCAATGGCTGACCCCAGGTCAAACGCCACATCAATGCCCTAAAGCAAAACTTACCCATAGAAAGGTGATGGTAACCGTTTGGTGGTCACTTCATGGTGTAATTCATTACAGCTTTCTCAGATCTGGTCAAGCAATAAACGCAGATGTCTACTGTGTAGAACTCCGAAAAATGATGGCGAAACTCGCAGTCAAACAGCCTCCACTTGTCAAGCGATCATCACCATTATTGCTCCGTGATAAATCAAGATCTCATACTGCTCAAGAAACTGTTTTAACACTACAAGACCTGCAGTTTGAAACCATACGTCATCCACCGTAGCTAGACCTCGCCCCAACCAACTACCATTTTGCCGCGATTTGGACAATTTTTTGCACGGCAAAAAATTTTCTTCACAGGAAGCAGTACAGAATACCTTCACACAGTTTGTAGAGTCTAGGACCCCAGAGTTCTATCGCAAAGGTTTAAATGATCTTCTAATTAGATGGAAGAAATGTATAGATAACGAGGGTAAATACGTTTTCTGAACAAAAAAAAAATGGTTTTATCATAAAATCTGTTTTATGAACAAAAAAAATGGTTTTATCAGTACGAAACGGCAATTTCATACTTTAACCCCTAATATTATAGAATAACTGATTATCCACTTCTTCTAACAATTCTTTAAAGGTAGCTGATTCTGCAATATTCTCTATAATTGCAGAAAATTTTAATCTGTGTAATTGTACGTTTGTAAGAGACTTTCCTACATGTTTTCAAAACTTTTGACACATGATCGATGCTGCGAGTAGAGCTATGAGCAATGATATAAGAAGAAATGTTTATGTCCATTATTTTTTCTCTTCATGAATCTTTAACTAAGGAGCTGCCAAATGTTTTAGGTATCGGACTATTATTCCCCGAAAACTATCAAAATGTGACCAATTTGTCTTTTTAGTTATTAATCGCAGTCTTTATAGTTTGCGTGAGTATTATTTTTTAAATGATTATGATTATTTGTGTTGTGATTCATTCGTTCACTTTATTCAAAGACTATGTCGAGCAAGTAGCCTAAAAGGCAGTCGCCTTTCATAAATTTTAGTCGCCAATTTTTTTCCTGAGTAACTTAAATGGCAACAAATCGCCTACGTTGGCAACTCTTACACTCTCTACTATTAGACTCACTTGATGACACTTTCGCGGACCAGCATCAAACATTATTCAACCTTACCAATAAATCCCCGACACCACTTACAATCACCAGTACACCAAACGTACAATAATTGAATGTCTACAACTGCGGCGTACTGATCCCTAACTTGACCGTCGCGGCTCCGATCCTATTTTATAGGTCGTAAGCCGCGATAAAAATATTCGAACACCGCCACTTAAAAATATAAAAATACAAAAGTACCTTATAATTAATATCAAGATGATAGAATTATGTCCAACATTTTAGAGATCGTAACACTACTTACTCAAATCTCTCTTACTCGATTTTGCTTTATAAAATAAGTAATTCTGTAGCAGGTAGATTAAGAATACAATTCACCACTCCCTCTTTTGTCCGTGGGTATCATAAGAGACGACTAAGGGATATACATAATTTGCATATAATATCTATACAATACAAGAAAATCTCGAAATAAAACCCTTTACCAACCCGTCTGACCAGCGTGGTATAGTAGATCAATTTCGCTCCCATAGAAGAGGAGGCCCAAGCCCAACAGTGGGACATATATGGGCTGAAATGACGAAAATATAAATCTCTGCAATAACGATGACTTGTTGGACGTGAGACTCCTTAGTCCGCCGCGACCATGAACGCTGCAAAGTATTCGAAATGTGAGGAAATCAAAGATCAAATACAAACGCTATAAAATACGTAAAATATTTTGGTATTTATGAAGTGTAATACCAGCGTAAAAATCAGAAGTCAGTAAATAAGTATGTTCTACGGGCACTTGAAACTCATGACATATGGTTTCGAATGTTTAAAGTACTATTTTATACTACTAGCAACCCGCCCTCGCATCGGTTCGGTTTCTGTCGCCTTATCCCCGTAGTTCCCGTTCCTGTGGGAATACCGGGATAAAATATAGCCTGGTTTACTCCCTGGTATTATAGCTTTCCATTGGTGAAAGAATTTTTTAAATCGGTTCAGCCGTTTTGAAGATTACCCGGAACAAACAGACAGACAGACAGACACAAATTTTTTAATCTGTATTTTAGGCATAGGTGTCGTGCAAATAACCGTATGAGCATGAAAAAAGCCTATTATTTTGACATTACAAATACACTCCAATTTTATTTATTGGTATAGATATAGATTACTGCTAGTATGAGATCAATCAAATTACACCGTTTTTTTCTTCAAAAATATAAAGTGATTTTTAGGCATATACATATATAGTGCAAATAACAGTGTGAGCATGAAAAAGGCCTATTATTTTGACATTACAAACAGACACTCCAATTGTATTCATTGGTATATAGATACCTACTATATATTTTCGTGTGGTAGCGGAGTAAGAATATAATTTACCACCCCATTTCTTGGTTGTCATAAAAATGGCTAAAGGTTGCATGATCATATACACGATAAGACAGGATTTTTTTTTTGTGCGTGGGCTGCGGTCGTCGCGCCTCCGCACCACTCCGTCCGGGGCGACAGAGGGGCTTAAGCACGCAACTCCCGCAACCCACCCGAAAACCACGTCACCTTCGTCGTTGGGCCGACCACCGGAGCAGCGTTACTTGACATCAGTAGTCGGCCCGACGGAATACCCCCTATTGGGGTACCCTCCCATCGACCGACGTCCCCCCCTCGGGGAGGACGTCGGTCTTTCCTCACGTGGTCGGCCTCTCGGCGGGTGACGGACTAATCCCCGGTCACGTCACCCGCAGCCTCGGCTAGGGCGGCATGAGGCGCAGGTAGTTGCGCCTACGCCGCCCCAGTCGCCGGCAGCAGATCTCCTCATCGAGGGTGCGCTCCTCGCGCAGGCGATCCGCCGCCTCCTTCCGCGAGATCACTGTCTCGCAGAAGGCTGCGACCGCGTCCCAATTCCCGACGCTGTCGACCATCGCCCTAGCGATAGCTGGCAGCGTCAGGTCTGTACCGATGATTGCGACGAGTTCACAGCGCTGCACTGCCCAAGCCGCGCAGGCCTCGAGCGTATGGCGCACCGTGTCCTCGTCGCAATCGCAGTGGTGGCAGGACGGTGTACTCTCCCTCCTAACGACCCTGTGCAGGTATTTGGCGAAGCATCCATGCCCCGTCAAAACCTGCACCAGTTGGAAGGAGAGCACCCCGTGCCGCCTTTCCAACCACTGCATCAGCACCGGCCGGAAGGCCTCCACGGTTCGCACCCCGAACCGAGGCCTCTCCAGCCGGACTGCCCAACGGGCAATGATGTCTCGGCGGGCATCGACGCGCCAGGCGGTGAGATCCCTTAACAAGACCACACCGCCCTCCGCTCGCACCCCCGTCACCCGCCGATATAGTCCGGCGAGCATCTCCGCCTCCAGGTCCCACGGGGCAGTCCCGGCCAATAGGCACGTTGCCTCCGTCGCCACTGTGTGGTATCCGCGGATGGCCCTGACCGCCGTGACCCTCTGTGGTCGCCACAGAAGGGCCCTAAGTCGGACGGTCATGGACCCCACCCACACCAGTGCTCCGTACAGGGCCATCGACCGGATGACCCCCGCGTACAGCCGTCGGCACGCAGCGCTCGGTCCGCCCACGTTCAGCATAAGCCACGATAGAGCGGACGCCGCGCCGAAGAGCCGTGGAGCGAGCCTGCGGAAATGCTCCCGGAACCACCATCGCCCGTCGAGCACCAGGCCCAAGTACCTCATATGGGCCCGGATGCTGATGTCAACCGAGTGGACGGTGATCGAGACGCCGATGGGAGGGCTCATATGGCGCCCATGGAACAAGAGGGCCTCCGTCTTGTCCAGGGCGACCCTCAACCCCAGCGCTTCGATCCGCCTCACGACCTCCTCGGTACCAGAGGTCGCCAGGCTTACCGCCTCTTCTAGCGTCCCACCGCGGGCTGTGACGAGCGTGTCGTCGGTGTAACAAATCACGCCCAGCCCGGGCGGGAGGCTCCCCCTCAACGCCCAGTCGTAGGCGATGTTCCACAGGGTGGATCCGAGGACCGACCCCTGTGGGACACGATAAGACGGGATGAAGGTAATGTTTTGTAGAAAATTTTAAGTATGAATTTCGAAGCTTTTCCGGGGTAAGAAAAGCTCGAAAAACTGCCTGAAGCGTGACTTGGATAGACTGAATTAATATACAGATGACTTCTGATAGAGTTGTGTGGAAAAATAAAACATTGTGTCGAAAGAACAGGATGGTCATGAGAACAATTATTTACAGACAGTAAAAGATCAAATTTATTCTTATTTCATCACCATAAGAATAAAAGTTTTCTTTACATAAAAATATGTTCTTTCTATCACACGTAATCCATAAGAAAATTACGACGCAATATTTTAAGATATAGTTGGGCAATTTAAAATAATGTTTGTTCACTATGTATATTGCGTATGCAGACGTGAACGGGATTCTCTTATAAATATTTGATACAGTTGAGCCGAGATATTTGCGTTTGCATAGCACTAGCAACCCGAAGTAATAACGTTGAAATTTCAGAATCCACCTTGGCTAATAGAATTTTCATTTCAGTAGCAAATCGTCGGGACCGCTAGGTATAAACGCTAGACAACGGGCTTGGGGAAACAATGTCCGAAAGGCTCGCCGATAAGATTGCGATCTCACTTGTTTTACGCTTCACATAATAATATGAGCAGGGTGAACTATTTCAATGAACATGTTAGCCGTGATAAGATCGTATTTTAGTTATTGTTTTTAAATATATATTCATCTCTCATTTAGCTTATCGCCGTCAACTACTGGATGTAGGCCACAAAGTGCGGCTTTGTGCAGTCTGCATCCAAAGTACCATGTGCGCCTGTATCACTTACCATTAGGTGTGCTACTGGCTCGTTTGTCACCGTTGGCAATAAAAAAAATCTATTTATAAATAGTAATATAGAGGATAGTAATATCAATCATATTAATGTTAGTTGATGAAACATAACGTAGATAATTAATAAAATCAGTGGTTACTGTATCATGCAAGCAAATGTGGGGTCTTAATCAATATTTAATTATGTCAGCAAGTTGAGCAAACAAGCAAGAAAGGGATCCCAAGCGGTTAATAATAAATTCTAAACATGTGCGTTACTGCGGCAATCGTTACAAGCTGTTGTATACGAAAATTGAGAGGTTACGGCTGAATAAACACTGATCGAATAGGCTGTACGTGGTCATTGCTGTGTTCTATCGAAGATTTAAAAAGAAAAAAGACTGACCAAATATAAGCTTACTACTCAGCAAAAATTTTTAGTAGATTGTTAAGTCAATTTAAAACGAAGTACTTTCTAAATATTAGCAGAATAATTTGTAATAAAGAATCACGTTCATTTAATAAGTCGGATTTCCAGAGGTCAGATGTTATCTGTATTTATAGAAGTACGTAATATTGGCTAGTAAAAAAGGATTTGGTAAGCTAATGGAATCAACATTGTTTATTTCTTAGATATTTAATTTTAAAGCCAATTTAGCTAATCGGTAAAAGGTTTCCATAGAATCAGAAATTAAGAACAAGTTATAACTATTTCGTAAAGTGCCTAGAATACACTATGACCACAACTTTTTCTTGCCCATGATAGTGTAAAAATCGACTGAGGGATCGCGAGAAGAATGCAACAGTACTCTGGAATCAGATATTAACCTGCCTCCTAAAAGTGACAGTGATCGAATTAGTCTCTTGAGACCTCTATCCACACTTCAAAAATTCTCACACCTTACTTGCGCGTGGACGACATAAAACTCTGATAATTCTGAGCAACGTATAACACTGCTATGAATCACCTATACATATGAGTAGAGTTATCTACCAAATTACGCTGGCCATGCGATTGAGAATAGAATTTTATTTTGACTTCTCTTGCAGTGAAGTTATACACACATCTTTTCATCATCTCGCATGATAGCCTTGAAATGGAATACAGCGATAACATATACTATGTGTAGTCTATATTTATACCAGTCGGGATCGGTTCATGTAACTGATTAAAAAAGCTATGGTCACGGGCGAACTAGTTCGCTCTTGATCATGAACGCTGAAAATTGTTCGAAACATCGGGTAATCAAAAATCTAATACAAACGCGATAAAATCATCAGAAGTCTGATTAAAAAAAGTGTACGTGTACTTATGTACGCACGTAAGAAGTTGTACTTCTTTGGCGTAAAAAGATAAAAATCTTTCTAAAAATGTTTAGTTCAATAATTCATAATTTCCCTAACTCGTCAAAATAAGTATAATTTCAAAAAAATTGAAGCCGTGTCTTTATATCATTATTATTATCAACAGCACCAAGAATATACAACGTTTGTGAATTATGCTGGTTTCATTAATTCATTATAAACACTCGTTCATAATAAATTAATGAAACAACGCGACGCATAAAACACTCATAAAAAATTCGTACTTTAAAATAACTTTAGGTACGGAAGGAAAATCCACTTTCCGTTATCATTGCAAAATATCATTTTCGAGAGATCTGAACGCTCATTAAACTTACAGCAAAATGTGAATTATTTTGTATGTTTTACGAATAATATTCAAAATATGCAAACATTCTCAATTCATTTGAAAGAGGAAAGCTCCACGCGGGTATAAATAATTAATTTATTTTGCACACACAAAGAGTAGTACTTGAGGGTTAGGAGTCAGCCTGTTGAAAATTTAAAACGAAACAGACGATCCGCAGTCTAAAGGCGTTTTTGGGTGTTATAAGCCACGTTTACAGTGTTTAACCTTGCTTGTGATATCGTAATATGGTCGTCATCTCATTGAATACATATTTGAACTCTACTCTAGTGTTTACTTGAAGCCTTATATTACATAACTAGGACTGAAGCGACTATTTTTTCAGTACGAACCTTCTTGAGAATGGACGGAAATTGTCCTATATAAGACTGAAAACAGAGGTTGTTATAGCATTCCGAGTTCATTATTCCTTCTAGTGATGATATCTGCTTATTTATTTGTCACTTTTGCTTATTAAAAATAAGAAAGTGGTGACACATTATATTTTTAGTTTGTTATCACATAAATAATAAATAAAATTGGCCGAAACGGAGATAAGAAATTACTTTTGATCGTTGGTCGTTTTCCTTGCGTGATATGTCGATCACAATCAACTAACTCTGCCATTCTGCAACATCAGAGATTCTTTGGTAATTCAATTTGAATAAAGTTATTTCCTTAATCTTTATTCCGAAAGGAAAACTTTTTTTCTGTGTATTGAAAAGGGTATTAGGTTGTAAAAATCGTAGCTTATATCGGTCATATCGAGGTTACGATAGGTCCAATATATGCTTTAATTATGTTCGACTATTCAATTATTGTAATGATAGACTAAAATCTATTGATGTTTATTATGAATGTTATTTTCACTGTGATGACGGTGTAAGAATACTATTCACCACTCCCTATCTTGCCCGTGGGTGTCGTAAAAGACGACTAAGAGATATATCACGCGTATATTATCTATGCAAGAAAAGGCAAACTCGAAATAAAATCCTATACCAATCCGTCGGACCAGCGTGGTATAGTAGGTCAATTTTACTCTTGTTCAGGAAAAGGCTCAGGCCCAGCAGTGGGATGTATATGAGCTGAAATGATGAATAAATGTAACCAATGCACATTGAGTTATCGATACCAATAAATAAAATTGGAGTGTCTGTTTGTAATGTTAAAATAATACGCTTTTTTCATGCTTACACGGTTATTTGCATGTTATGCCTAAAATACACTTTATTTTTTTTTTGTTTGTCTGTCTGTCTGTTTGTTCCGGGTAATCTTCAAAACGGCTGGACCGATTTCAAAAATTCTTTCATCAATGGAAAGCTATAATATCAGGGAGTAACCTAAGCTATATTTTATCCCGGTATTCCCACGGGAACGGGAACTACGCAGGAAAGACGACTGAAACCGAAGCAAAGCGAGTGCGGGTTGCTAGTTTTATATAAAATCGCTACAGACATTTTGTAAAAAAAAAAAACCCAATCCAGGCATTTTTAAACTCTAACATAAAAAGAAGCGCGTTATAAGTTTGATGTGTTTGACTATCTGTGGAATCGTAGCTCGTAAACGAATGTACTGTTTATGATGTAATTTTATTTTTGTTTGAAAGCTAACGTTATCCAGACGATTCTTAGCTACGATTTCTACACACCTGTAGAAATTCCAAGGACATCAGCTCTTTTTATTAGTTGCCGTATGGATCTTAGACGCTTTATGGGTATTCACTTAATTTTAAACGTATGCAACCCAACATTTGAAACACGCATGTAGGATTCCACCACTGACGGCTGACCTTTGATGATCAAACTCGAAGTTAAGAGATGAAATACCAGACTTCTTACTAGTAAAGAACCATCAAGTATGGGCTCATTTGATTCCTATATATTCTTCATTTCTCATGATAACGAATTTTTTTGCTTGCATTGTAGATATTATTTATTTTGTTCGTGTCGGGTGTTACTAAATGCTTTAAATTTTAATTATTATTAATTTTAACTATAATTATTAGTTTTCTGTGTGGTGATGGAGTAAGAATACAATTCACCACCCCCTCTCTTCCCCGTCGGTGTCATAAAAATCGACTAAGGGATATGATATGCATATAACATATGCAAGAGAAGGAAAATTCGAAACAAAACCCATTTTCAAAACGTCTGAACAGCGTCGTATAGTAGATCAATTTCCCTCCTATAGTGAAGGAGGTTCAAGCCCAACAGTGGAACGTATATAGGCCGAGATGTTGATGATAATTATTAGATCTCTACGTTTTGGGATCGATTGAAATACACGATTAATTGATTACATTTATGTAATCAAAAAACGAAATAGACTTCATCTTGTCAGACAAACGACAGATATTCAATGATGTCTCAGTGATCAGCAGGATTAAAACTGGGAGCGATCACCGGATGGTACGAGCCACATTGAATATCCATACAAAAGTCGAGCGGTCACGTTTGATGAAGTCTACGCTCCGACCTACATCTGTCCAATACCAGAACCTCGAAAGCTTTCAACTCGAACTACACAATCGCTTGCAATGTCTGGACGAGTGCGAATCTCCGAACGATATGAACAACAGGTTGGTGGAAACTGTCCACGCGGTTGGGTCGAAATTTTTCAAGGCTCACCGCGTCAATAGACCTAAAAAACTTTCTGACCAGACTCTCGAGCTCATGGAGCGGAGAAAAGAGATGACGGTGCAGTCTTCAGCCGATTGGTCCAAACATAGGCAGCCAAATAGGCAGATCTCCAGGTCTGTGCGTCGCGATATTCGCCGATTTAATACGCTCCGTATTAAAGAAGCGATAGAGCGGAATCGTGGCTCAAAAGTGTTCGCACAAGATCTGTCTATTGGGCAAAGCCAAATGACTAAGCTGAAGACCGACGATGGCACTGTCATTTCATCCCAAAGTGAGATCTTGGGAGAGATCGAAAGGTTCTATGGACAGTTATACAAATCATCCCGAAATCCTGTTGTCGGCTTGGTCCAAGCTCCAAGATCCAAGCTAACTCGGCACTATACCGAAGAAATCCCGGACATCAGCTTGTACGAGATCAGAATGGCTCTCAAACAACTACGTAACGGTAAGGCACCGGGAGATGACGGAATTACGGCAGAGCTTCTGAAGGCGGGCGGCAAGCCAGTCTTAATAGCTCTTCAGAAGCTATTTAATTCCGTTATCCTCGGGGGCGACGTTCCAGAGTCGTGGACCAGGAGTGTGGTGGTGCTGTTCTTCAAGAAGGGTGACAAAGCTCTTCTAAAGAACTACAGACCCATCTCACTCCTGAGCCATGTTTATAAGTTGTTCTCGAGGGTCATTACCAATCGACTCTCGCGCAAGCTCGATGACTTTCAGCCGCCCGAACAAGCCGGCTTCTTAAAAGGCTATAGCACCATAGACCATATCCTCACGCTTCAGCAGATTATACAAAAGACCGAGGAGTATAATCGGCCTCTGTGCTTAGCGTTTGTGGACTATGAGAAAGCCTTTGATTCAGTCGAAACTTGGGCGATGCTGCAGTCCCTTCAGCGGTGCCAAATCGACTATCGCTATATCGAAGTGCTGAAGTGTTTGTATAGGAACGCCACAATGTCAGTCCGTATCCAGGATAGGAGTACAAAACCGATCCAGTTGCAGAAAGGCGTGAGACAGGGAGATGTCATCTCTCCGAAACTGTTCACCACTGCACTGGAAGATGTCTTCAAGCTCTTAGACTGGACTAGACTCGGCTTCAACATTAACGGCGAATACATCACTCACCTTCGATTTGCGGACGATATAGTCGTTATGGCAGAATCAATGGAGGACCTTGGTACAATGCTCAATGATCTCAGCAGAGTATCCCAACTAGTGGGTTTACGAATGAACATGGACAAGACGAAAGTCATGTCAAATGCCCATGTCATTCCTGTACCGGTCCTAGTTGGCAATGCGATTCTCGAAGTTGTCGATCACTATGTTTACCTCGGACAAATAGTCCAGTTAGGTAGATCCAATTTCGAGAAAGAGATCAGCCGACGAATCGAACTCGGTTGGGCAGCGTTCGGGACACTTAAGAGGATCTTCTCGTCCAACATACCTCAGTGTCTGAAAACACAGGTCTACGACCAGTGATGTGTATTATCAGTGATGACTTACGGCACGGAAACGTGGTCCCTAAATGTAGGCCTTATATCAAGGCTCAAAGTCGCTCAGCGTGCTATGGAGCGGGCTATGCTCGGGATTTCTCTGCGAGATAGAATCCGGAATACGGAAATCCGCAGAAGAACGGGTGTAACCGACATAGCACGAAGCATTAGCATGCTGAAGTGGCAATGGGCAGGCCACATCGCTCGACGAACCGACAACCGCTGGGGAAGAAAGGTTCTCGAGTGGCGACCACGTATCGGACGACGCAGTGTAGGACACCCCCCACTAGGTGGACCGATGACCTAGTGAAAGTTGCTGGGCGTCGTTGGATGCAGGCGGCACAGGACCGCACATTGTGGCGCAACATGAGGGAGGCCTACGTCCAGCAGTGGACGGCTGTAGGCTGAAATGATGATGATGATGATGAATCAAATTTAGCAAAATAAATTCATTGCATAAAAATAATTCAATTGAATCATGAATGTTATTATTAATTTATATCTTTATATATATATATACATATATATATATATATATATATATATATATATATATATATATATATATATATATATATATATATATATATATATATGTGTGTGTGTGTGTGTGTGTGTGTGTGTGTGTGTGTGTGTGTGTGTGTGTGTGTGTGTGTGTGTGTCTTATGTACATGTGTATGTGACTGAACTCCTCCTAAACGCCTGGATCGATGTTGACGAAATTTTTTGTGTGTGTTCAAGGGGATTTGAGAATGGTTTAGATTCACAATTGGACCCAGTAGGTGGTGCTGCGATCGATTTCAAGGAGAATTCCTTCTATTTTATTTGAACAGAACAACGTCTGTTTGGTCAGTTAGTACATATATACATATATTATACGACTAGCAAATTCCTAAATAGCATTCTGCTAGTAAAATACCAATATCAGTCTAGTTGTTTTAAGGATTAACCGGAACAAAGGAACAGACCAAAAATAATAATCTGATGGCATAGGAATCGTGTAAATAACCATGTGAGCATGAAAAAATACCTTATATTTTGACATTACAAACGGACATTTCAATTTTATTTATTTTTATTTGACAGCCTGTTGATCGCGGGTCTTCTTCACGATGAGAAGGATAATAGCCTACTATCGTACTTTGATAGATTGGATTTTATATTTATGATTGTAGAGATATGTTTAGAGTTTTCCATACTTTACGTCTTATCTGTTTATGAAATGGTGGTGAATTGTATTATTTCTTTATTACCACTTGATTTATTAACTGTAACGGTTTTTTTTTTTAAATATTACTGCTCAGTTTATTCTTATTCTCAACTAGCGGCCCGCCCTCGCTTCGATTCGATTTCAGTCGCTTTGCCCTCGTATTTTACATCTATAATATCTCCTAAGTTATTCAAAGCGGTTCAAGTTTGAGTCCCGGGCGTAATTTTATATAGAGTTCTTCTGAGAGGAACAATAACCTAAGTTATAACTTATATAGACCTTATAGTAAAATATTATCAAAAACGATTCTGGCGTTTTGAAAATTACCCGAAATAAACAGACAAACATACTGATAGACAGAAAGAGAAAAATGTTTAAAGTTTCTTTTAAGCATAGGTATCATGCAAATGACTGTATGAGCATAAAAAAGCCTATTATTTTGACGTTACAAACAGACACTCCAATTTTATTTATTGGTATAGATATAGATAACTTCACTACTTCCTTATTTGTATGGATATTTCTGTGTTGTGACGGAGTAAGAATAGGTACAATTCGCCACCCCCATCTTGCCCATGGGTGTCGTAAAAGACAACTTAAGAGATGTAATAATATATGTATCCAGCATATCTGCAAGAGAAGCAAAACAGGAATAGAACCCTATACCAATCCTTCTGACCAGCGTGGTATAATAGATCAATTTCCCCCCACTGTGGAGGAGGCTTAAGCCCAGCAGTGAAACATGTATTTTGTTTATTTCGAGTTATTCTCTTCCACAGATGTTATCTATACCAATAAATAAAATTGGAGTGTCTGTAATGTCAAAATAATAGGCTTTTTTCATGCTCACACGGTTATTTGCACGACACCTATGCCTAAAATACAGATTAAAAAATTTTTGTCTGTCTGTCTGTTTGTTCCGGGTAATCTTCAAAACGGCTGGACCGATTTCAAAAATTCTTTCACTAATGGAAAGCTATAATATCAGGGCGTAAACTAGGCTATATTTTATCCCGATATTCCCACGGGAACGGGAACTATGCGGGTAAAACGACTAAAACCGAAGCGAAGCGAGGGCGGGTTGCTAGTTTGCATAATATATTTGCTTAGTCGTCCTTTACGACACCCATGGGCAAGAAGGTGGTAAATTGCATTCTTACTACGTCACCACGTAGTAGAATATATACGTGTAGTCTACTTCCTTTGAGCGAAACGTGAAAATGAAGCTTTACCTATTAGACTTTATGTTTCATTAGTTTTCCAGCGGGGAGCTGTTTGTTCACATTATAGTTGAATTTTTGATTACATACCCACATGTTTGAGTTCGCTAAATTGGCTAAGTTGGAACACCACAAGCAAGATTCACCAACAAAAATAATTCACTAGAACTACCCTCTCGAAGGAAAAGCTTACCTACTAGTTTTTCTGTGTCGTTCAATGAATACAATTGATTTTTATAGCTATAAGTTGTTCGGTAAATCTAGTAGTATCAGATCTTATTAGATAAAACACTGGACTGTTTTTCATTAAAGACAAATGGATCTAATATAAATGTTGAATAATATACCTTACTAGCTTCTGCCCGCGACTTCGTCCGCGTAGAATAGTTACATTGGGCTAACGCTAACTTTAACCCGCAACTTTGTGTACATAAAAGGTGAAAATATTTTTAAATAATACAATTTTGTCATACCTACGTGATTTTTGCAAAGCTATAACCGTTTACTCAGCGGACGAAGCAGAAGCTCTCAATTGAAAAAAAGATTTTAAAACATTCATCATCATCATCATCATCTTGCTCTTATCCCAATTACTTGGGGTCGACGCAATATGTCATCTGTTTTGACATATTGCAAAAAGTTTCGGCAATGACTTTTATGACCGGCCGCCTGCCTGACGTCAACCCTCCTTGGGAATGTAATCGTTGACCCAAATGGTACCAGATGGAGTTGGTCCGGGTCAATCTAGGGCTCTTAGTCGTCTTTTACGACACCCACGAGCAAAGCAAGGGTTGGTAGTATTCGAAGCCGCTACCACACAGCACATCTGCTTAGTCGTCTTTTACGACACCCACGGGCAAGATAGGGTGTGATGAATAGTATTCTTACATCGTCACCGCACTGAAAATAACATTTATAATAAACAACAATAGATTTTAGTCTATCATTACATTAATTCAATAGTCAAACATAATTAAAGCATATAAGTGAAAATGAGATGATGGAGTGAAAATGATCTACTACCACGCTGGGTAGATGGATGTTATGTCGATTTTTTCATCTTTTGCATGGATATTATATGTATATATTATTCTTTAGTTGTCTTTTACGACACCCACATAATAATGGGTGCTGAATAGTTTTTCGATAATGTTTGTACTATCATCCGTCTGGTGACGGAGTAAGAATACAATTCGCCAACTGTTTCTTGTCTGTGGGTAACGTAAAAGACGATTAAGCGATATAATATGCATATAACATCTATTTAAAAGAAGAAACACTTGAAATGAAACCCTTTTCCAATACGTCGGATCAGCATGGTATAGTAAATCGATTCCTCTCCTATAGTGGAAGAGGCTCTAGTCCGGCAGTGAGACGTATACTAGCTATGATGATGATGATTATGATTTTATTTCTCCGGAACAAAACACATTTAAGTGATACATTGCCACAAAGATGCTCTTAATTAAATGAAACATACATATTACCAATTAAATATCTACAATCTACATATTTTGCATGAGTGGAACAGATTTATAATTGAGCTCACGTTGTAATGCATATATTAGTTAATTATTCATATACAGTAAAACACGTTTAAGACGATTTCGCAGGGACCCGACCAAAAACGCGTCTTAGGCGGGTAAGCGTATTATGCGAGAAAGGGAAAACACGTGCCATTATTATTTATTATATTCTATTATTATTTTGAATACCTACATATTGAATTTAACATTTAAAAATTACCTAAATAAAATGATATTTATTTTCTTTATTTAATATACTTACTGCTAAATACATTTTTAAATATTAAAAAATATTTAAAAATATTAAAAAAATGTTGTTTATTATTATTACGTTACTTAAAGTAATCACTTATTTTAGTTTGACAAAAAGATTTTGAAGCATTAGCAATTACAAGATTTTCAACGTAATTTAATTTTCGCAGAGCGTCTTCGCTTGATTCAAAGAAGTTACATACATAGCGTCTTAAAACCTTAACTGCTGATAATGCCTGGGCGTGTGACAAAATTGGAGTTGGCTCAGCTTCTTCTTGGTCATTATCACTTAGGGTCGCTCGACAATCGTCACATCGTCAGTCGCTGGCCGCTGCCGCAAATGTATTTGAGTGGCACGTGTTGGTGTGTTGTTGTTGTGTTGTTGTATTAAACGGGATGACGATCGCATTAAGCGTTAAGAAATGTATGAAAACATGTCTCAAGTTGCTGGGACTGACGCCAAATGGCATATTATGCGGGAAATCGTATTAAACGTGATCGTATTAAACGGGTTCTACTGTAAATGAATACTTAGTTAACTAAGTAATCTAACAGACGCTCATCAATATCAACACAATAAATTTACGTTCCACTGCTGTGCTCGAGGTTACATCACAATAGGATTGAAATTAACCTACAATACC
The DNA here is from genome assembly GCA_032191425.1 of Lymantria dispar. Classification (NCBI taxonomy): domain Eukaryota; kingdom Metazoa; phylum Arthropoda; class Insecta; order Lepidoptera; family Erebidae; genus Lymantria; species Lymantria dispar. Next base: position 12,222,584 of record CM063449.1, on the reverse strand, counting down.
ACGATGTTTAGACTTGTTGGTAAGCCCTTAGTCGTCTTTTACGACACTCGCGAGCAAGATAGAAGATGGTAAATTATATTCTGACTCCGTCACCACACGGAATCTTACAGACGCTGTCTTCTTCTATAATATAAAAATGAATCGCTGAACAACTGAACCTAAAAGGTATAAAAACACCACTTTTCTTTAATCCCACACAAAAGATTCGTAATAATACTAAAGTCAATTTGAACTTTAATACCATACCATAACGTTTAAGTATTAGTGGAGAAATTCTGGGCAGACAAAACAACAAAATACAAAGTTTAATCATTTTTATTTTTTGACATAATGTAATTGTTGACTTTTTAACTTTCTTTTTTCTTTTTTTATCTTTTTATCTTCCTAACAGACCCGGCATCCCGAATAGCAGAATAAGTATTAAAAAAACTAAAAAAATAAATAATCGACTGTTAGGCGGTACGAAGTTCGCCGGGTCAGCTAGTTATGTATAAAAACAAATATCATCATCACCATCTTGTCCCACTGTTGCGCTCAGGCCTGCTCCATAATGGGAGAGGAATTGACCTAGTATTCCACGCTAGTCAGACTTGTTGGAATGGGGTTTTGTTTCGAGTTTTCCTTCTCTTGCATAGATGTTATATGCTTATTCTAACCCTTAGTCATCCTTTACGACACATCCACAGGCAAGATAGGGAGTGGTGAATTATATTCTTGCTTTTCGTTACCACACTGAAAAAGAAATATAGAAATCGTTTAAAGTTTTGCGGCGCCACCTAGAGTTCAACTTTTAATCTTAACCATCCTTAAATCAAATGGATTTAAGGATGGTTAAGATTAAAAGTAGAACATATAAAATTCATCAAAATTGATAGAGCCATTTAGCCGCATATGCAAATAAATAATTACATTGATTTTGGTTCGAATTACATTGGTCAGTTTTTAATTATATCTCTTTCTCTACGGCTCCTTTTTTTCACAAACTCAGAAGCGGATACAAAGCTTTGTCACAATCACCATATGAGTAATTTTTTTTTTCATTTTCTGGTCGTTATTTTCATTAAAGTGTCACAAATAGTGTAACAAAATTACATTAATTGACCTATATCGTCATCTAGCCTGCACAATTCCACCTGCCAAAATCCCAAAATAGAAACCCAATAATCAGTGCTCGCAGTATTATATTGAAACAATTAGCAAAATTAAATTAATGGATCATTTTTAATTCTAATCCATTCTAAAAATGTTTTATAACTAAAACTATTTTTTAGATTTATTAGCGTTTGTTTGATTTTTGATTAATCGACGTTTAGAACACTTTACAGTATTTATGGTTACGTGGTTATGTGAACATGGACGCTGTAAAGTGCGATTAAATCCATAAAAATAGTTTTGAAGTGAAACTTCTAATGCGACTTCCAACAAGGTTGCGTTAAACGTTTAACACTACGGGAATTGAAAGCGACAGAGCGAGAATGAATGTGTGGTACTCGAACGCATGCGCAGTGTACCTGTTACAGGCCAGCGCGAGCGTTAACAATGAGTAGCGTCCAATATTTTTTATCATTTTTTATTTTGTTATCTTTTTTTTTTATATTGACAAAAAATACGTAGCATCAAAAAAGTTTCACTTCTGACATATTTTGTACGCACGCTTTTTTTATTTATAATGTGTAATACTCGCGTAAACATCAGACGTCAAAAATGTTTTAGTATCTAAATAAAGTTGTCATTCTACCTTCCGCTAACTTACGTGATTTATTGAGCATTGAGATCGCAATTGGGCAAAGGCTTTCCCATATAGAAGGTTAAATCGCCCGCTTGGCAATCGGGAAAACGATCGTATCGTCGTTATGAGTTTCCCAGAAATGCATTATCCTTATGATTTGTTAACCGTTTTTACGACTCCATGAAAAAAGAATTAAGGTCGACACATTGTATTCTTAACCCGTTACCACACTGTGCAACTCCTCTTATAAGTAACCAATAAATTCATATTCTTATAAACCCAAATATACTCTTGAACTTAACCTATTCTACTCCCGGCGACTCAGACGGCGCTGGCACGAATACCTGCGTCTGATACCGCCCTAGCTGAGGCCACGGCTGACCGGACCGGAGCCTTTAGTATGTCACCCGCAGAGAGGCTAACCGCGCGACGACGACCGACGTCCCGGGACAAGGACGTCGAGAGGTGAGGGTACCCGAAAGGATATTCCATCGGGCTAACCACTGAAGATAAGGAACTGGGTGGTCGGCCCAACGACGAAGACAACGTGGGTACGGGTGGGTTATGGGCCCGCGCGCCGTCCTTTCCTCGCCCCGGACGGAATTGACGGCGTACACGCTTACCATAGCCCACCCAAAAAAAAAAAATGTCAAACATCTTGAGCTTTTCTTTTCCTAGATCGATGTTATCGCCATATCGTATGCCTTGGACGTATTTTATGACAACCACGGACAAGAAAGGGTGTGGCGAAATATATTTTTTACTCCGTCACCATACAGAAATAATCATAATTGACAGATATTATCTATAAAATTTGCTTTAAAATATTAAACCATTTCTGCTTCTATTTTCAACGTAACCCATATTGCAAAGCTATAAAACGTTAACGACTTTTGATGCCAGCTAACTAGCCACTTCAGTAATAGCCTGTTCTCCGATGTCGATTGGCAAAACGACCGATTGTCTGATTATATATTTATAGGAACGAATATGAACACGAAAGTGCTGGTGTGCAATTAATGATTCAGTATTTATAGTGTCAAATAGCTAGTGGAATTGGCATACGTTAAGTTTATTCTTTCAACTTATATTTATATTAATTTCTAAAATAAACTTATTTAATAAAATGGGTTATGATAACTTTTTATTTTGTCAATTTGTAAAAACAGATAAGGAATGAAATAGAAGATTTGGTAGCAGCATTCTACATCATCTCAACCCATATACGTCATGCTGTTGGGCTCGGTCCTCTTCTACTATGGGAGGGCAATTGATCTACTATACCACCCTGGTCAGACGTATTGGCATAAGGTTTTGTTTCCAATTTTCCTTTTCTTGCAAAGATTTTATCTGGATATTACATCCCTTAGTCGCGTTTATAAAACACAAACGCAAACACCCTCTGAAAGTGGGGCTTCCAGCTTTCTTAATATTTTGTAACCTATATTTTATCAGCTCATATATGTCCTACTGATGGAATCCGACCACCTCAACAGACGGGAAATTGATTTATAATATGACAGTCAAATGTATTGACATTAGTACTTTATGTCAGATTTTCTTTCCCTTGCTTCGATGTTAACTGCATATCATATCCCTTGGATGTCCAATACGACACACGAGCAAGAAATTTTGTGGTGAATCGTATTCATACTTCATCACAACACGCTTATTATTACGAATATAACATTGTTAAAATCATGAATAATTAAAATAATATGTGGCCCAATAGAGCGTACCCTGTACAAAAGAACATTTTATATTTGTCATACGTGATACACCAGTAAAGGAGACTGCGCCTGATTGTGACATTTGTACTGTTAATTATTTTCTTATTTTTTTTTTTAGGTTGTTTATTTAACTTGATTATAGGTTTGTTTGATTAAATAACTATTTTACATTCTTATGTAAAATTTTTCTTATACAAATGGTGTGATGGTGGTGGTCATATTATATCCTCTTTTACGACACTCGCAGGCAACAAATGGCCACTGATGTCAAGTAACCCTGCTCCGGTGGTCGGCCCAACGACGAAGGTGACGTGATTTTCGGGTGGGTTGCTGGAGTTGCGTGCTCTGTCGCCGCGGACGGAGTGGTGCGGAGGCGCGCCGACCGCAGCCCACCCACAAAAAAAGGCAAGAAATGGCGTGCTGAACTGTATTTTTACTCCGTCACCACACGGAGATATATTATAATAATTACCCATTTTATTTACTAAATAAATTTTTAAAAGAATACCAAAGTACTCAGTCATTTTTTTAAGTTGTCTGACCAATCACTTTCGTAATTGAAACATATATAATAATGTGCAGTATTTCCCGTAACACATTTCTCTACTTGTTAGCGCCATATGAGATAATCCAAAGACTTTGCCAAATAATCCAAATTTTTCTTTGGTTTTGTCGTCCTTCAAAAGAACTGCTGCTCGTTTATAAATATGTTTACATATTTTGCCACTTTCAGTCGTTCATTTTCTACGTCATTATCCTACAAAAAAAAACATAAGTTAAAATGATCGGCAACAAGCCCACCCCGAGTCAATGTAACTTTTAGCCCCAACTCCGAAACTGACGCTTTTAGTTAATATGTTAAAAAAGTAAATAAACTGTATAAAAGTAGATTAATCGTAAAACTAAAATTAGGGCTTAAATATCACAAAAATGATACTTTTGCTTTTATAGAACATTTTATACAACACAACAATATTATGTAAATTGAAAAACTTCACATACCTGCGATTTTAACGGTAGCTCGTACGAACTCCGCTCACAAAAACACTAGCACCACTGGCAGTCGCGGCGTGCTAGTCGGTGGTGACGGGAATATTTGGCTCTTGCCTACGTCAATATAGCGTTCTCTGTTTGGCTACCTTTGCTACTATAACTACGTACCCCTGTCACAACCAGCCCCTATCTCCCCTAAGACAAAATGTCTCGTATTTCACAATTACTGTTACATATGAAACTACAATAGGCACCTTTCTCATGACGACATATCTATTCTATTGAGTATAAAGATGTTTGGCTATCTGGATATACGTTACAATATATATTCTGAAGTTATAGATTGTATATATTTGCTTGTTTGGACGCCCTAAACTCAGTAAATGCCTCGAAATGGGAAGAACGGAACTTAGTTTGATTCAAGCCCACAAAGATAAAAATTAGAGCAAATATTCATTGCAAAGAATGTTTATGTAAGTGTAGGTATGAAAACATTGACATGTTTTTTACTCGTAAATGTGTTTTATGAAGATCACTTATTTTAGGCTTACTTGGCTTAGCTGTGCCTTTGGTATTGCTAAGGTTCTTGAATATTAAGAGCTTCTCAAGTGTATGCTGCTTTTCACTACTCCTAAGGTAATCTCTTGCCACCAAAGTCAAGGAATCAGTACCGGCGGTCCGCTCAATGGGGAGATGATATTGCAAGTTACGGTCGCCCGGGGTGGATCGGACGGAATGTGTAGAGACCATAGGCTGCCATAAAAACAAATACTCTTAGTCGTCTTTTATGACACCCACGGATAAGAGGGGTCTGGTGGATGGTATTTCTTATTAGAATACCATCATTCCGTGGAGCGTATTCAAATATTGTGGCAAAAAATTTATGTATTTATAAGTGTATTAAAGTCTGCCTGCAGCTTCGCTCGCGTAATTATAATTCTCACAATATGCAATTTTAGCACTAAATAATGAAACGGTAATGAAACCGCTGGGCAATCATATAGATCACCACCGGCGTCATCTAGTGAGAAAACGATAACTGAAATTATTATAATATTGCCAAATTAAAATAACATTAAAATTGAACTATTATCCCAAAGAAACACTTTATTGAGATTATGGTGCGTATTATTAGGGCTCTACCATTTATTGATAAAGTTCATAACTAAAGTTTTTTAAAATAACATTAAAATTGAACTATTATCCCACGGAAACGCATTACGAGGATAAAAAGTATCCTACATGCTATCCAGGCAATGGAGTATTTGTGTACCAATCATCATATAAATCTATTCAACAGTTTACATGTGATTAAGTAACAAACATACAAACATCTTCACAAACTTACACATTTATAATAGTAAGGTATTAGATATACACAAAATTCTTCTAATAAAAATACATAATAGTCGAAAACTTTGAGCCTCGCAATGGGAAGTGAATCTGAAAGCATGATTATATTGAAATATTCCTTTTTCATCCTCTTATATTTCCAACTTTGAGGCAAAATTAAATTTTGCGTTATTCTATACGATCCTACAAGGGTCATAATTTCAGTTTTAATTCAATTTAAACCAACACCGGCATTAAAATATTCTTCTGCCATTGCCCAACATTTTGTTCCGACGTAATTTCACTTAAAACTCGAGTTATTTTAGTATCTATTGTGTTTTCTACGTAAAGCTAACTTTCAAACGAATAAACATTACATTGAAAGCCTAAGTACACTCTTAAATAGAACCTGGATCTTTTAATTAGCCTACAAGGCAATTAATCGTCGCTCTTCGTACAATTGAAACTTCGCTGTTCAGCAACTTTGATGGCGACTTTTTTTTTAATACTTAGGATCCTTCAAATAAAATTCAGTCCTGGATCAGCAAGAATAAAGGAATACAGGAGATACGTTTCAAAGCTTGTAGATATTATTGGCCGTTTTGTACTATTTATTCCTGATTTTAAACAGCTGGACCGATTTTGAAGATTTTTTGTATATTTTAAGGTGGACTCGATCATCATTATCTCAACTCATATGTCCTACTACTAGCATAGAGCCTCCTCCACAACAGAAGGAAAATTTACCTACTATACCACGCTGGTCGTTTGACCACGGGTTGATACAGGCCTTTTTTCTAGTTTTTCTTCTCTTGCTGGGTATGGATACTAAAAAAAATATACTCAAAACGTAACTTCATTTTCTTTACATGAAAATGTATCGATAATATAAAAAACTATAATCTAGAAATAATATCTAATGTAGTAAACATTGTATTTTCTAAATAGGATTTCGCATTGATAACAGCAAAGTTATGATTTAATGTAGTTTCAAATATCATTTTAATTCTCACTTTGTATCGTTCAAATTTGCTACGATAATATCATTACGTGCTTTCAATATTAATTGTAAATCGTGAAATGAATTATACTCCTTGATAAATATTATAGGCATATTCAATTACTAGATATAAGAGAAATTCAATACACGACGGCTATAACACTACATCAATTAATCGATGAGTACGTATATAAGTATATGCTTAGATATTGCTACGAAAATTTGTATGCGTTACACAATCTCTGTATATTTTTTAAATTATGTATTTAGCTAACAGCTAGTAACAGCTTACCCTGGCTATGAGTGAGCGCTGAGGGCTCTCAATCCAGAAGAAGCTTTAAGCTACATCGCCCAGTGCCTGTGGGGAACAAACCTCGACTTACGGGGTCGTTGACGATGTGGGCGTGGCGGAAACGGTACCACGAATATTTATTTCTTATTGCCTTGCGGGCCGTGTATGCTTTTAGCGGAGCTTGCGTAATGTAATCGTCAGTTTCCAGGGGCGTAGCTAACGCCGTATCTGCCGTATCAATTATACGGGGCCCCCGAGCCACGAGGGCCCCGACATGCGCAAGCAAAAATTAATAAAAAAAAAATTATTATGTCAGAAATGACAAAACTAAAAAAAAGTAATTATAAATGATTTAATAAATCAGTTTGCCGAAAAAAAGGCAAGGAGAGTGTATATTTAATTTGAATTGTTTGTATTTTTTTTTAAATTGACAGATAGATAATTATGATATGATGAATAAATATGTATTTGTATCAATTTTATGCAAACTTTTTTTTTTCTTTTGTGAGAAATCTTTACCCTTCATAAGGGCCCCCAAATAATTTTTTATACGGGGCCCCGCCAAGGCACGCTACGCCACTATCAGTTTCGTTCAATAAATGTCGAGATTAGATCGCGTCAATATTTGAAGTCAACAAGTTAACTATCATTATCATCTTAACCCATATATATACCTACTAGTATGCACTGTTGGGCTCGGGCCTCCTCCACTGAAGGAGGCAAATTGACCTCCTATACCACGCTGACCAGATGTGCTGGTATAGGGTTTTGTTTCGAGCTTTCCTTCCCTTGCATAGAAGTTATCTAGTTATCTACGACACCTACGGACAAGAAATGATTGCCAAGTCAATCTATTTATTTAAAACATAAAAGATTTTTAATATTGATATAGTCACTATAAGAAGTTGTGAGGTTTGCTATTTACTTAATAACTTAAGAAGAAAGGTCCCTTAAGCAGGGACTGAATGAGTTAACCGACTTGGTATAACATGGATCTCACAACTTTTTATGGTAGAAGAACTCAGTTGCGAGGCTTGGCTTTTTTTTTACAAGTTTTGTTTTTAATGGTATCTCATTTCTTTTTGTAGATAGACCTACTTATTTTCCTTTCCGGTATCTTCTACTTCTTGAATACCAACAACGGATTTTCTTAGAGCCCACTCTCTGAAAAATGAGACATCTCTCCTTTCCGTTTGAAACACTTCTACCTAAACTAAGCGGAGAGATGTGGAAATAAAGAAATTTGATTGGTTTTTTGAAACACATCTACTCTAGTCTCCTCTCCGCTTTGATGGCAATCGAGCCTAATGATGGCGTTCTTTCATTCAGGTAAATTTCAGGCAATTTAGTTTGCTCAATACTTTGGAAGATTTTGGTACAATTTCATAAGACATGTCCCCCACTCTCGCTTTTTCATTAAGTTGATTGACCATTTTACAAGTTATCATTGAACATAATTATATCTAGATAGCTTTCCACACCTATTATGCCAATCATCATTCAGCCTATCGCCGTCCACTGTAGAACATAGACCCTCCCCTCATGCTTCACCATAAAGTGCGGTATTGTGGCACCTGCATCCAACGACGCTCAAGGGTAACAGAGTTGTCATGACTAGAGCTCATTTTTCTACGCCATATGAGGAATAATGACGTAGTCGCCACGTTTGGTAGGCGGGTTGGTTTCGCAGTGAGATATCATACATTTCGCCGGGGAGAGCTGCTGCCCACTCCCCTTCCTGTTGAATCTTTTTTTTTAAATGACAACGCCTTGCACTAAGGGAATAATAATCCTTATATTGTGTAGGGCCTTACAAACACATAATTCATCATCGCATCATCGTCGTAACCTTCATATGTCCCACTGTTGGGCTCGAGCCTCCTCCACAATGGGAGAGAATTTGACCCACTATACCATACTAATCAGACATGTTGATATAGGGTTTCATTTCGAGTTTTCCTTCTCTTGCACAGATGGTATGTGCATATTATATCCCATAGTCGTCTTATACGACATCCACGGGCAAGATGGGGCAACGAGAGTGGTGAATTGTATTCTTACTTCGTCACCATACGGAAAGAACATGCAATTAACCGACACAAATTACATTTAGACTCAGAACAACAATTTGTGGACCGTACAAGTTTTGTCTTGCATGGAATTCGAACCCGCGACACTAGCACGGTACGTTGGTATCTTAACCACTACGCCATCTGCGCAGTCTTTAGCCGGTTTTTACGATTGTCATAGGGAAGCAATGATGGCAACAAATATAATCTTATTTTTTACAAAGTTACATTTCATTAACTGCAAATGTAACCTTGTAATCCTATATATTTATAAGAGTTTACAAAATTATTTATGCAGTTAGTGTATCTCTGAAACTGGATGAAAATTACAATGTTTCATAATTTTTCCTTCATTTATACACTAAACACTAATTGTTTTCTAAATTTGAAGCTTCTATGTGTGCTAGAAGTGCCACATTAATATTGATGATCGGTCAGTCAGTCAGTGAGTGACAAAATTACGTAATTTTGACTAGTTATAATTCTTAAACTATTGATTCAAATTGAATGAAATTTGAAATACACAATGTGCATACAATGCCTGCTAGGTTACTAAAAATTCAGGCTTCTAGTTTAATTAACAACGAAGTTATAGGGGGTCGAAAATGGCCTGAATGGCTTCGAGAAAAGTATGTTACGGCAGTGTTGCGTTTTGCCCGACTTTTTATTTGCTCGACTTGGCGGGGGCACTACCGTGCCCCCAGATTGCAAAATAAGGGAAACTCGGAATTAAAGTAAATGTCAACTCGTTCGGCTAGCCAGGTAATATAAATTATCTCTACTTTTATGGAAACGTCTTTTAACTGTGTGGCATATGGCAGTTGAAAAAAAATAAAACACCGATTTTAATAAACTCATTTTTATCTCTTACAATAGCTAATATTGATTTTACACCTGCGAATAATGTTAGGGTAATATTCATATCAGGGGTGTTCGGACCGGGGATTAAATCGCCACCCGCAGAAGGTCAACCGCGCGAGGCCGGCCTCTCGGTGCTCTGTTGCCGGGACGTCGTACTCAAAATCGGGACATGATTTGCGAGATCAACCTGGAAATTTTGAATAAAACCATTTTAGGGATTTTATCGCGTTTACAGCGCGGACTCATTGTAAAGTGTTCGAGGCGTCGGGCAATCAAAAATCAAATACAAAAGCGATAAAATCCGTAAATTAATTTTATTTACAGTATGTAATACTCGCGTAAACTTTAGAAATCATTGTTAATCTGGAAAGTCCAAAATTTAATGCTGAAATTCATCATCATCACCATCATTTCAGCTCATATATGTCCCACTACTGGGCTCGAGCCTCCTCCGTAATAGGAGGACTTGTGACCTATACCACGCAGACGGATTGGTATAGGGTTTTATTTCAAGTTTTCATTCTCTTGCATAGACGTTATATGTATTTTATATCTTCTATCCGTATGGTGACGGAGTAAGAATACAATTCACCACTCCCTATCTTACCTGTGGATGTCGTAAAAGACAACTGAGGAAGACGACACCTGTTTGACCAGCATGGTATAGTAAGGTCAATTTCCCTCCTATTGTGGAGGAGGCTCGAGCCCAACAGTGGGACGTTTATGAGCTGAAATGATGATGATGATGATAACCCTTAGTCGTCTTTTACGACATCCACGTATAAGAATTTCCATGGTGAATTGTATTCTTACTCCGTCACCTCACGGAAATTGCTGGTATTTACGAGGTGTGATCAAAAAGTAAGGTGACATTGTATTTTTAAGAAAAAATATTTATTTATTTATCAATATTTATGTTGTCCCCTTCAAAGTAATCCCCCTCAGATACAATACACTTATGCCAACGGTTTTTTCAATCCTCAAAGCACTTCTCATAAGCACTTTTTGGTATAGCTTGGGCTCTTCCAGCGATGCAGTCTTTATCTCTTCAATCGTTGCAAATCTCCGTCCTTTCATAGGTCTCTTTAGTTTTGGGAACAAGAAAAAGTCACATGGGGCCAAATCCGGTGAATATGGTGGCTGAGGCATGATTGTGGTGTTGTTTTTGGCCAAAAAATCTCTCACAAGCAAAGATGAGTGAGCAGGGGCATTATCGTGATGCAAAAGCCATGAATTGTTTTTCCACAATTCTGGACGTTTTCTTCGTATTGCTTCTCGCAAACGGCGCATAACTTCAAGATAATTGTTGTTGTTGTTTATTGACCGTACGACCATATGGTAAGAACTCCTGATGCACCACGCCATGGTAATCGAAGAAAACAGTGAGCAAAACTTTGACATTTGATCGAACTTGGCGTGCTTTTTTCGGTCTTGGCTCATCTGGGCTCTTTCATTGGGACGATTGGACTTTCGTTTCGATATCATAACCATATACCCATGATTCGTCACCAGTTATGACCCTTTTGAGTAAATCTGGGTCGTCGTTGACGTCATTCAACAGTTCTTGAGCGATGCTCATGCGACGGTTCTTTTGGTCAAAATTTAGCAATTTCGGCACAAACTTCGCTGACACACGTCTCATGCCCAAAACGTTAGAAAAAATTTCATGGCACGAGCCAAGCGATATACCAACATCCTCAGCAACTTCTCTGATAGTGATTCGACGATTTTCCAAAACAATTTTCTTCACTGCTTGAACGTTTTCATCAGTTGTTGACGTGCTTGGGCGTCCAGAGCGAGGCTCGTCATTGGCATCTTCCCGGCCATCTTGGAAGAGTTTGTACCACTTGTAAACATTTTTTTTACTCAGAACAGTTTCACCGTATGCCACTGTCAACATTTCAAATGTTTCGGAGCACTTTATTTTATTTTTTACAAATAATTTGATGCAAATCCTTTAATCCATATTTTTCGATAGCAAGAAATCGCCGAGCACGCAAAACACTTATAACCTTTAAGCCTCTCACAACCAAAGAAAAAATGCTATACACTTGAAACTTGATACAGATGTTCGGAAAGAGTGTACCAACATAACAAAACAAAAAAATCGATAATCGAAAGTACGTTGTACGTTGAAATTTGAAAAGTCACCTTACTTTTTGAACACACCTGGTATTTTAATTTTTGAAATCTACACGTCTAACCAGCGTGGAATAGTAGATCAATTCCCCTCCCATTATGGAGGAGGCCCGAGCACAGCAGTGGGACATATATAGGCTGAGATGAAGATGGTGATGATGACACTTTTTTCTGTCCCCATGCGTTTTAATGTGGTACAACTCTATTGGCGCTTCCTTTACCGTCGTATTCATCGAAACCGATTAAGGAAGCACTAAGAGAGTGTCCAGCGGCGCTCTCCTCCGAAACTCACAACTGAACTCTTGGATAAATGGACGAATGAATGAATAGATTTTCGCCTACCGAAATTATTATAGAAAAAAGCATGTGTACTTGAATATAATTCGCTTTTAGAAGAGCATTTAATTATGTTTTATGCGAAACACAACAAAAAAAAAGTATATCTAAATATTTGGATGTCAGGTTATTCAGATGGTTAGGTATCCCACGTTCGTTCCGTTAGAAATCTCGGCTGAAACAAAGGCTTCGTAACTGAAGCACCCTTACTATAAAAATCTCCTAATATCTTCCGTTATTTTGCCTCATACTGCCAGCCCATTAGTTTGTTAATTAAATAGATATGCAATTAATTTAGAATCATCATCATCTCAGCCCATATACGTCCCACTGTTGAGCTCGAACCTCCTCCATAATAGGAGGGCAATTTGACCTATCACGGTAGTCAGACAGGCTGATATAGTGTTTTCTTTCAAGTTTTTCTTCTTTTGCATAGACGTTATAAGCATATTTAATCCAGTGGTCGTCTTTTACAATCCCCACAGACAATATAGGAGGTGGTGAATTCATGAATTGTATTAAAACCATAAAGTGACAATGAAAACGAATAAAATAATCTCTACATCTGGTGATAATTAATTTGATCATTATTAACAATTAATTGAAGAAAACACATTAAGTTAATAGCTAGAGATTGAATCACACCGCAGGCTAATAGTATTGTGTGAAATGGGACGGTAAACGATATAAATTGATAGTTATCCAGTTGTTCGGATGAAACCACTCGACGACCAATATAGTGGAATTGATTCTTGCGATTATATTTTATGTACAAATGGTTTGGAAAAATAACATGCATAAGCGAACTAGGAATTTTGGCAGTGCGATGGTGAATATAAATTTTCACTACCCCATTATTTACGCTGCGTACCATTCAAGACGTATAACTGAGATAAGGAAAACATGAAACAATCGTTCTAGTGGTATATCTCGTTGAGTTTCCAATTCTGCCTGCTTCTAACAGATAATTCGAAAAATTTACAAGTTTTTTATATCTACATATTTCAATAGATATTATGAGATATAAAAAAGGAAGTTTTGCCGGTTTGATATGAATGGCTAAAAACCTTTGAATAATATTTCATCATAAACGATAAACTATAATTAAATATGTACTACTTTTTACAAGAATAAAATTAAAAAAGTCCGAATTGAGAAAATATATAGGTACCTAAGTATCTAAGTTATTTTTCAAATTCTCATAATTCGTTTCTACTAGCTTCTAATTTGAAATCTTAACATATTAAGCCATTTGTACGATCTAAATCTTTCGCGAAATATAGGCATCCACTGCTTCTAATCCTAAGTGAATTGGACATTCCATTAACATATTTGTATGTCTTAGAAAAATTTGTTCTTCATCATCATAAACTCAACCTACATAATTCCTACTGCCGGGCTCGGCCTTCCACAATGGGAGGGAAAATGATCTACTGTACTGCACTATATGCACATTTAATAAAACGTACCTATAAGTACTAGCTCTACAGGCTGTCATAGGGTTTTATGTCGAATTTGCCCTATGTCGCGGGCACACCCGACTCCAAATGTCACTAAAATAAGGCTGTGTGTAGCCACCTTTTTTTTAATGGATGGGATGTAAGCGCACACCCCGCCCATTCCGTCCGGGGCGACGAAAGGACGACGCGCGGGCCCATAACCCAACCATAGCCACGTCGTCGTTAGGCCGACCATCAGTACCGTGTTCCTTGTCCTCAGTGGTCGACCCCACGAAATACCTTTTCGGGTACCTCACCTCTCGACGTACCTGTCCCGGGACGTCGGTCGCCGTCGCGCGGTCAGCCTCTCTGCGGGTGACGGACTAAAGTCTCCGGCCAGATCACCCGCGGCCTCGGCTAGGGCGGCATCAGTCGCAGGTACTCGCACCTGCGCCGCCCGAGTCGCCGAGGGCAGAACGTGTCACCGAAGACGAGTTCCTATTGCGCACGATCCGCCGCCTCCTTCCGTGAGATGACGGCCTCACAGAAGACGACGACCGCGGCGTGTGTAGCCCCCTACCTTACCTTTACCCCCACATCTCCATCCGGGCTGACCACCGGCGCGTAGCCTTTAAACTTGATCTTATATGAGAGTTATGAAACGTAACCAGTTATTTAAATATAGATATAAGTAATAAATAACGAGCTCTAGATGTACCTTTCAATTAAGGTAGGTATAAATTTTGACAATGTTAGGACACACCTTTAGTTTTACAATTGAAAATGACTGCCATCTATTGACAATATTTCAAACTACGATATGGACATGTTATATATATATATATCACTATCAGTGCCAATTTATATATCTTATCAATAGATGGCGTTTATCTCAAAATTGTTAATACTATCTTTTTACACCTCGTAATATAGACACGAACCCAGTGTTGGCATTAATCGATTAATATATCAGATTACTTAATTTGATTAATTTTAATCTAATTAAAGTTATTCGTGATTAAATTAATCTAGATTAAAATAATAATCGTAATCGCGATTAGTAAAATTAATCAATAATTGTTAATCGTTATTTTGATTAAATGAAGTTATTAAAAAATGCAAAAAATTACTTATTCTGTGTACATATTTTCAACTAAAGTAGAAGCTATAAGGCGCAGTATTTTTTTTTTACTGTGCCATTTCGTTGTGAGATTATATTATATTTTCGTTATATTTAGTTGTTAATTTCCCCTCAAACTTAAAGAAGTGATAATTATCATGCACATTAACATGCACTGACTTAGCGTAAAAAATCAGGTGATGATACAAGCCTTTTTTTCTGTAACCATACGAAAAGGGTTCTAAATGATAGCCACTTTTAGTTGATTTTATAAAATCATTTATTTCTCTTATAAAATCAAACATGGAATTTCACTGGAAATAATAATTCATACATAGTTGCAATATTGCTGTTAATATAAATATTATATATTATGTTAAACAATATTTGCAAAACGCCGTATACAAAACAATAGGTACCATTCAAGTGTCACAGGTTCAATTCCCACGCAGAACAACACTATGTGCTCTGCACAAATCATTCCAATTTTGGGTGCAATTTATAGGCATTAATTCATCTTATCATCATCTCAGCCTATATAAGTCCCACTGTTGGGCTCAGGTCTACTTCACAATGGGAGGGAAATTAATCTACTAATTCCATGCTGGTGAGACGCGTTGGAATAGGATTTTATATGGTTTTCCTTCCCTTGCATAGATGTTACCTGCATATTATTATCCCTCAGTCGTCTTTAATGACACCCACGGGTAAGAGAGGGGGGTTTTCTCTTGTATTCTTACTCCGTAACCACATACATATTACAGTGCATTAATTGTATTTCTGTAAAGTCCCCTACTATACCAAGACTATTTCCTTAGTACAAGAATGTAATAACTTCATTTCATTGTAAATGTACAATAATGACTATTCAGGGCTTAACATTAACAAAAAATTTTGTTGTATCACACAACTTAACATCATTTATAGATTTCATTAACCAA
The DNA here is from genome assembly GCA_032191425.1 of Lymantria dispar. Taxonomy (NCBI): domain Eukaryota; kingdom Metazoa; phylum Arthropoda; class Insecta; order Lepidoptera; family Erebidae; genus Lymantria; species Lymantria dispar. Next base: position 12,206,603 of record CM063449.1, on the reverse strand, counting down.
TCTTGGTGAACATGTTTTACACGGTTGGTCAATTTCATTTTCAAATTCTTCATCTCATCATATTCTATTCTGCGTTTATTATGTAGAAGATAGTCTACATCTAAATCACGAATAGACTTGATAACAGTACCACCATAAGCTATCCAATGCCTTTCGAAATGCTTCCGTTCATCTTCAGGAAAACTTATGAAATCTGGATAAAATCCTAGTTTTGTATCTTTAAATATATCTGGTAATGGATTTTCTGGTAAAAATTCAACTTCCTTGCTGTCTATCTCATCTGTGCTCATGTTAATTTCTTCGTTCTTATCAATATCTGATATAGTTTTATTAGACGAATCTGAAGTATCCATGTCCTTAGATTTTTCCTGTTTCTTTTTAACAACATAATTGTCTATAGTACCAGTTTTTGGACTGATCTTTACTTTGACAGGGCTCCGTTTAGAGGGACTAGCTTTGACCTTCTTAACAGGTGGTTCATCATCAGCAGTGTCTGCTAATTTATTTAGGAGGGACACATCAGTTTTCTCTTTAGAAGTTTTATATAAATGTTTCAGTTCATCTAAATTGGTAGCTGTTTTCCAATCTTTATCATTTCTTATTCTCGTTACTCTTGGAAATCTTACTGATATTCCATCGGCTGTGTGTAGATTTGCTTTTGTTAATTCAGTCCCTGAAATAATTATAAATTTCATTAGCAGAAATAGAAAAATATTATCTTTCTGATATTTATCTTACACATATGGTGATGAAGTCCGAATACAATTAACAACCACTCTTCTCGCCTTTGGATGTCATAAAAACTATGTTACATATTGAGCAGATAACAACAATTCAAAAAGTAACTCGAAATATAATCATATACCAAACTCCTTTGAGCAACAACAGGTATAGTAGGTCCATTTTACTCTTACTGCTGAGAAGGTTAATGCCTTTATGAGTTCAAATGTCATAATTTCATCATGAATTGTCTTTTATTGACTAAAATTTAACATTTATTATTTTGAGGCTGACACGTAAAATGTGAAGCTATTGCAATCTACCGTCGAACCATTCATATCTAAGTCAACCTATGACATCATGTTCTTGGCCTGCAGGCAGCACAATATATAGTAATATTGATATAACTATGTTCTCTACTATAACTACATTACGCATACCATGCCTGTGACAATGCTTTAGGTTTTTTTATAAAGAAAGAAATTCTTGAGTATCCAATTCAAAAGCTTGTATGTTCATACTAATCATTTCAGCTTATATTCGTCCCATTGTTGGGCTTGAGCCTGCTCCATAATAGGGAAATTGACCCACTATACCATGCTGGTCAAACATGTTGTTTTAGGTTTTTATTTGGAGTTTTCCTTCTCCTACATAGATGTTACATGCATATTTTAGCCTTCAGTTGTCTTTTACGACACCCACAGGCAGGATAAGGAGTGGTGAACTATATTCTTACTATGTCACCACACGGAAAATGTTCATACTACCAAACCAATAAATTAAAACAATAACTCTATTTTTAAAAATAAAAGCAGGAATAATTAACTGCTACTTAAAGATACCAACCAGTAATTTCCCAAACTGGCTGTTTTTCAGGATCAGCAGCGATGAAATCGGGCACCATTCCTTTATTACAGTCTAACCATGATGGGATTCTATTGTTGTCTTGTGATATCTTTATCATTAATGGTGTTAATTCTTTTTGTAGTTTTTCCAATGTGTTATCGTCATGGCCCGTGTGAACTTTAGTTACTGTTACCCATTTTTTTCTATGAGTATCAAAACAACCCATTAAGAATACTGACATCATGCCACCTTTCTTACCAGTGCCTGTAATGGAAAATTGAGGACTTAGTACAAAATATGCATATATAGTCCAATTTATAATATCTCCATACAAAACTGTCTCCTTAGTTCTGAAATAAGTGTTAAATTAATTTTTTAAGAGATTTAAATTCTGGATTTTTTTTTTTTTGGGTGGGCTGTGGTCGGCGCGCTCCTCGCACCACTCCGTCCGGGGCGACAAAGGGGCGTAAGCACGCACACCCGCAACCCACCCGAAAACCACGTCGTCTTCGTCGTTGGGCCGACCAAAATTCTGGAATGACCAAAACAGGCTATGAGAATTTTCTATCTATAAAATATAAATTAAAAAGCAACAAGGGCAGGATTGAAGGTCGTAAATTCACTGATCATGTTTTACCCCGCAAGGTTACATTTTTATCAATTTTATCATTTTAAATTAATCCAATAAGCTACAATTAGATTGGAATCTGATAGTTACTGATAAGCTCCAGCAAGAAATGCAGCTGGTTTCTCTATTACTTTTCTAGTGACTTATTTTACATAAAATTACAAACACCATAAGTTTTAGCTCTAGTGTGATGCCCTTTAAAGCATGATATAATTGTGAAATAAAATACAAAAGATTATAGCCGGACCAGATCTGATAAGCAGCAACCGATCACAGGTTAATTACTACCTTGTAAACTGACACTATGGTCAATAGACAGGAATAGACTATCCAAGCCTCATTTCTAAATCGGCAACTTAGCTTGATGAAATGTTAAACCTTTGGGAATAGATGTGTAAGCTTACAATAATAACATATAGAAGGTAAGTCCGCGCACAAAAAATGAAGCATTTAAATTGGAGCTTAATGGAGCTTACGTCGGACTGTTCCGTAGCGTAAAAGGTCACTGTACTGCATGTATGTACGCAACTCTTAAAAAATAAATAAGTAAATATGACGGTTTGTGCATGCAGCAGTGGTATCACAACACATTTGAAAAACATAAAAAGTGTATTAATATTACTTTTAAAAATATTTCGATGATTTATGTTAATAAAAACAAAATTTGATTTTATCATTTATATAGTGGTGTGCACATGTGTAATATGCGCATGTAGTATTTTGGCTTCATGTTTTTGACCGCTTAAGTACCGGCACTATCCTTCTATACGTTACTATTCTAAGGATGTAAGATTATAAACAAAAACTAGTTGGTAAAATCTTTTAAATAATACTCAACTGCAAAGTGCTTTTATGGGGGTATTTTATAAAAAAAACAATTATAAGGAATTTATATAAATACTTATACAATATATTAACCCACCAAGATTAGATAAGGTGAAGTTCAAATTACTTTTGATAAACATCCATGTGTCTCTGTTTAAATAGAAAACTAGAAAACCAATGTGTCATTTTGCAGATTCTTTTATTATATCTTTTACTTTTATGTTTAAAAACATTAATACAATGTTTTTAATTGAACTTACCAAACCAAGCCCCTAAAACTACAAGATCAGCAGTATCAGCCATTGCACCACCAAACAAATAGTCTTTCTTAACTTTCAGCCAATGTCTTTTACCTGGTTCATAAGTGGATTCCAAGTCTTTTAACACTAAGCCTTCTAATCCAAGTTGCAATACCTGTAATTTTTTTAAGGGATATATGAAAAAGTAGAGCACCTTCTAAAAATTTATAGCATATAATATTTAGTCTATATGTAATATATAAATGTGGCTTATGTATTAGCAGAGGACACTGGCTCCTGATGTTTATAATTAGTATAGGAGCCAGAGATTCCCATATAAAGTCAGGTTATTATTATGGTAACTGGCCCCGGCAAAATCATGGGTATCATTTTTAGGGACACTGAATTTATCCTTTTAATTAAATAAGGAGTGTTGCATTATAAGGTGTTGCATAGGGAAAGTACCATGCTTCCTTACTAGGGCAATTAAATGAGAAAACTCACAAAAGATGTCCACTGTTTGAACAGCAACACACACATACGCCAGTCATGTTACCCTAGCTGCCATAGTACGTCGCGGTTATCAACTACGGTATCTGGCCAACTCCATCGGATGCCGTCTGGTCAAACATTACCCGACCAAGGAGTGTTGACAGAAGACATTTAATAGAAGAGATAGATATTGCATCAACTCTTATGTAATTAGGATACGAGGAGGAAGATGGTGGCAATGTTAATAAACTGATTCTAATCATAAGTATAATTATTATAGACATACCTCAGCAATCATTTTTGCTAAATCTGATGGTTTCTCAATTAATTTCTGTTCCGAAAACATAACATGATTTATTACTTCAACCATATTATCAAGCAATATTTTTCTCCTCTTTCTTATGGGTAAATCTAGTAAAACCTCTCCATTATAATACAAACAATCAAACACAAATAAACAGACCTGCGCATCTTTAAACTCGGACCGTTTATGTATACCCAAAGTACCAAAGGGCAATGGTTTGCCTGTATTTACATCAACCATTAATACTTCAGCATCTAATATTAAGTCTGTGCCTTTAGGAAATGCTTGTGGTAGATAATCTTTGAAATGACTAACTTTGTGTGACATCACAGGTTTTAAAGCTCTCGAAAAATATTTGAACTCATTACCTTTCTTATGAACTTGTACTCTTTCACCGTCATATTTAATCTCGGAGAACATACCATTGGGACATTTTTTCATAGCCATTTCTACAGATTTGCAAGCCTCGGCCAACATGGGTAATATGGGAGTCATAATAGATAATTTAGCTTGGACTCCTTTCTGTATAGCATCTTTATGTTTTACTGAACTACTCTCAGCTAATATTCTATCTAAAACCATATCCAGGTCCCGAGATGTTTGAAATACACTGTATGCATCTGGATGGACTCCTTCTAAAATATGTTTTGGACCAGCATTGATCCTGAGGTCATGATTTATCAATCTGATAAGCATTTTCAAGTCATTTGGAGTACATTTTCTAACAATTTTCTTAAAATGATATATTTGTTCTTCTTCTTTGGTAAGTTTAGATAACTCTTCTAAGAATTGATCAATTTCCTGTATAGTTAATTTACTTTCTGTAGTTGGATTGAAAAACTTTGATTTCAAGAAGAAATGATGAACTGTTTCTGCTACATCTCCCTGTTCCAAATGGGTTAGCATTTCATCGTGATCTGTGCTAAATATTTTTGAAAACAATTTCACCAATTGTTTACTTTTTAAATTATAAACGCGTTTTGTTACCTGTGGTAGAAGCAACTTGCACCACAATGTTAAATCTCCTTTGAATGAGGTCTCATCTGTGCCTTTCCTAAAAAAATTATTAACAACAGCAGTTTTTTCCGTGTAAGCATCTACTCTAGAAATATTTTTACACAATTTAAAAAATGTAGAAAATTTATTGTCATCAGTATCTATTTCTTTACTGTCAGTAGAATCTTTACTTGTATTATTTTTGTTATTTGTGATAGGCTTTGGTAATGAAACATTTTTTATATTCTTTGCAGTATATTTACCACTGTTTTTATCTGCATACAATTTTTCCATTTCATTAAGTTTTTTTATAATTAATTCTTGATCTTCTTTGCTAATATTCTCCCAGTTACCAATATCATCAATAGATTCCACACGTTTAGTAGCAGGTCGTTGCTTTAATAAGGCGTCCATAAAGCAATCAACATGATACCATGACTTCATATATTGACCATCTGCATATGGACTTGCAACCATTTTAGCTAAACGTAATTCCCCACTTGCACAATTTGATTTACATCCTTTACACGAAGCACGTCCACTTTTAGCTCTATCCACAAAAAACGGTGTCGACTCCATCATGATTCAGATTCCACTTCAATCACAAACCAAAATGCATAAATAGCAACAGCATGTACACAAAAAATTACACGTATTTCAATCACTATCTATGTATGACGTAGATCTAATAAATATAAATACCATCATTTAGGACTCGATCAATTATCATCATTATTATGGGTCCGTTCTATCCTCATCGTAATATGAATAGGACAGAGACCGAATAAAATGAACAAAATAATCCAAGAATATCACGTGATAGGATAAAATCAAAACCATAAATATTACACATATAATTATTACACAAAATTACAAATTGGTTATAGATTAGATTCGCGTTTTTACAATATTTGACATATTGTATGGACATGTACCTACTTAAATCATTTTGAATTTGTCAAAATGGAATTGACATGCGCAAAAACATTAACGACACTAGTGATGTCAATTTTTGTATACGTATGAAATAAAACTAAAACTAAGAATCGTCCGTTAACATCGTAATATTACAATATAATTTAAAATCTAGTTACGTATCATTTTCCTCACAATAAAACCAGACCTATAATATATACACGAAACTAGACTACACGAAACAGACTAAGACTGCTCGGCACTATTGACGGTTCATATAATCATATTACGCATGCGCAAATACCACAGATGAATATATTAGTACTACGTAATATATTAGTACTGCGCAAATACATACACGTCAAGCTATGTACATGCCAAGCTCCGAGAAAAAATGTTTGAATAGCTGTATACGTCAAAATATCGAATCCTTTACATACGCTTTTGTTTGGCTTAAAGGTCTTAGTAACTAAACCATAAACTTTATGAAAGAACAGTCGAGCCGCATCGCCTTCAAGTAAATACAGATTAAATGTTTTATTCGTTAGGTATAGGAAACAATAGGAATGCGTATTTATAAATATATAATATTTTTGTAATAGAAAAATAAGCACTAAATTATGTTTTAAAATCGAATACTCCTATAGGTTTTTTTACTACATAGTACATTTCCGGATTATCTACTACAGGTACCTACTTGGCGCCTACTTAGTTTAATAGTTAGTATTATAAATCTTTTATCGATGAAGGCGAACTAAATCATAATTATCATAATATTGAATTTTGATTCCCATTACACATATATTTTTGGTGGTATAAAATTTTAACGACTATGATGCACCTTGAAATCTATGTTTTAATGTCATAAAATCTGTACTTTTCGTATTTATAAGTTAAATTATAGATATCATAACAATATTTTATATTACATTGATGTAATAATTTAATTTTCACCACCTTATCATTTCTTTATCAGTGTTGTACAAATCAGTTGGGCACTCCATGATCATCTGCAATATACCTGGTAAATTTCGACGGCAGTCTGCGACTGTTGTCATCCGTTTAGTCCGTATTCCAATACGGACGGAGTAAGAATATATTTCACCACCACTTTCGTCCGTGGTTGCAGTAAAAGATGACGTAAAGCCTAAAATTAAACCCGTCTGACCAGCGTGATATTGTAGTTCAACTGCCCTCCATTGTGGAGAAAGCTCGGGTCCAACAATGGATATATAAATCTAACAGTGTAAAAAAATATGACTCAATCTTATGTTGGTGATCAGCCGCACAACCTTGTAAGCAAATGGGTCTCGGAACGATTTATCAAACGACACATGAATTTTTCAAATCTATGAAATACTACTATTTATTAAATAAATATCTGTATTTGTATTCATTTTTTCCATATGGTGACGGAGTAAGAATACAAAGAGCATCAATATACATTCCCCACCCCTGATCTTAGCCATGGGTATTGTAAAATATGCCACGTTGTCAATCTCTTGCCCAGTGGTTAACCGCTGGGCATACCAACCATACTAACTCGTCTGATCAGCGTGGTGCAGTAGGTCCATTCACATCCATCCTCCCATTATAGAGGTGGCTGTAGCCCACAGTATGTTATGCCTGTACTAGGTTCATTTAAATGTGATTCGAGAGAACGTGTTTCGGTAAAATTTCTTTTTTTTATTTCCAGCATCATCATGTCATCAAGAATTCAACAGCGATGGCACGAAGCATGGCACTCTGACTTCACCACACTACCCCTCGCCGTACCCTCCGAACACTCATTGCCATTACGAATTCTTCGGCAGAGGCAAAGAGCGAGTTAGATTAATTTTTCAAGACTTCTACTTATACAAATCTCCTGATGGAGCTACAGAGTACGTTTAACACATTTTTTAAATATATTATTAATTAGGAATGTCTTGGAGCTTCACAATCCTAACCGGAATTATGGGCTATCCAAAATTAAAATATTTATAAAATTTTCGGACAAGGTCATATTATCCTAATCTGTCGAAAAAACCGAAATATTATAATTTAATACCGGTAACCGTATCTGTTACTGTGTCTAAAACTATACTAGTTTTAGACACAGTAACAGATACGGTACGTTATTCTAATAGCAAAACGAAACTTCATATTAACAACATCCCTATAATTAACAATAAAAACTAATATTATACATACATGCATATGTTAGTTTGTTACGCATTCTCGCCTAAGCCACTAAACCGATTCTAAACATTCTTTTAGTAATGGAACGCTACATTATTAGAAAGTACCAAAGGGTAGATTTTATCCCCGTATTACCATGGCCACTACGCGGATGAAACTGCTATTCTTTCTTTAAAATGACTTGGTTACATGAATTCCAATTTTTGACTGCAGGATGGCGTAGGTTAACATTTCGTGTAATGACGGAGTGAGGCTACAATTCACCACCCGCTTACTTACCCTTGGGTGTCGTAAAAGGCGACTATGGGATTATTGCATATAATATCTATGCCAGAGAAGTGAAACTCGAAATGTAACCATAAACATATACCTTATAAGTATCAGTTTGACCAGTTCGGTATAGTAGGTAAATTTTTCTCTTATTCTATATCTCGTTTTGGAGCGATGTTAACTGCTTGCTTTGATTGGTTGTACTGGAAATGTACTGCATTAGCTTTTGGCTTTTGCTGTGAGTTTTACGATTACCGCGTACCTCTTTATGGACGCAATGGTTGATTTCCCATTCATCACAAAATGTAATTGACATGTCGATGTAGTGTTCTTAATAATAGTGAAGAAAAAACTAATAGTGTCCGACCGAAATTTCGGTTTCGGCCCAGTTTCGACCAAAAACGGCTGTCGGCTTAGTTTCGGTTTCGGCTAATATTCGAGCCGAAACTACGTCCGAAAACGAAACTGAATTCGTGAGTTTTCGCGCTGCGCTAGGACATGTTTGGTGCACAAGAAAGACGACATGTCATTTTACCGTGCTCATAGTCATCTCACAATTTTAGTTCTTTTCTTTGTGTCTGCGAGTCGCGAATTTCGCAGTTTGAGATGATCACTTCAAAATATATTTTATTTAACTATTTATGTGATATATTTTATTTAACTATTTATGTGATGTAGCTCATAAATAAACGAGAACATTTTTTGTTTTTGCATTTTTTTAGAAACAAGTCAAACACAGGAGTGGCTCATCACTCACCTAGGTTTATCAGAAATTGAAATTATTTTGTTCCTATATTTATGTAAGATTTATTTTATGTTTATATTAGTAAAGAGTAAAACCTGACTGCTTAGGATAGACTATTTATTTTTTTTCCCATAAACGGACACTAAAATCTAATTGTTTTGATCTTATATTTACAGTTGCACTAACGTGGATTCGCTGCAAGCGTTCATCAACGTAGATGGGCGATTAGAAAAGGTAGCAACCCATTGCGGCATTGATCTTCCTAAGCCTATCATGTCAAATGGACCGAAACTAATGCTGGAATTCCGTGGTACACAATCTTCTAGATATTCCAGAGGATTCAAAATATCATATTCGTTTGTAGAAAGTCAGTATCTAGTTACTTATTTAATTAGTATAATTTAGTTTTGAGATACACGATTGTCCCAATTTTCAAAGTGGTAACGGAGTAAGAATATAATTTAGCACCCTCTTGCGCGTGGGTGTCGTAAAAGAGAACTAAGTGATTAAATACGCATATAATACCTACGAAACACGTTGGGCTTTTTACGCACAGATAAGAACATACAACACAAAAAGCCTGTCTTATAAAATTAACGATTTATTCTTGGTGCGTAAATTTAAAAGCTATTTAACATTAGTTCTCCTTCTATTCATAGTTGTACGGAAGTGTGTGCTCGTGCACACACTTCCGTACAAGCATACAAGATAAGCAATAGATGGCGTTATTAATAAATTTTGCTGTAAGGCGCATTCACATACACAAAAAGTTTATCTACTTATTTATGATAGATAATGTGAATTTCAGTAGTATTAAATATGTTACAAATTCATATGCAAAAAAAATAATTTTGAAATGAGCTAAGAGTAGATTAGCGAATGATGATGAATAGATGAATTTATTGAACAATTTTGAATAAGTTACTCTTTTTATTTAACAATTTTGAATAGGTTACACTACTTATTGAACAATTTTACATAGTTTACCATATTTATGAACAATTTTGAATTAGTTACCCCATTCAAAATTGTTGAATCTTATATCTTTAAACGAGCAATCCTTGTATATATATATATAATATATATATATATATATATATATATATATATATATATATATATATATATATATATATATATATATATATATATATATATACCTATATATATATATTCAGGATCACGGATACGGCTCCAAGGCTCCAACGATTTTGTTGAAACTTGGCATACTAGAGGTCTCGGGTCCAAAAAATCGATCTAGCTAGGTTTTATTTATAGAAAATGTTGTTTTGTCCGTGTTTTCAGTAAAACAATATAATGACATTAAATTTTAAAAGAATATGAATTCAAATTTCGTTGTCAACGTCATGAGTTACGATAGTAGTGATACCAATAAATAAAATTGGAGTGCCTGTTTGTAATGTCAAAATAATAGGCTTTTTTCATGCTCACACGGTTATTTGCACGACACCTATGCCTAAAATAGCAATTAAAAATTTTTTGTCTGTCTGTTTGTTCCGGATAATCTTCAAAACGGCTGGACCGATTTCAAAAATTCTTACACCAATGGAAATCTATAATATCAGGGCATAAACTAAGCTATATTTTATCCCGGTATTCCCACGGGAACGAGAACTACGCGGGTAAAACCACTATAACCTATAACCGAAGCGAAGTGAGGGCCGGGTTGCTAGTTGTTCAATAAATTCAGAACAGCTTATTTGCCTGTACGGAGCTACCGCTGATACACCAATATCTGCTATTTAGGAGGCGACTAGGGCCCAACAGTGTCACTTACATATACGAGATGGAATGATGATTGTTCCAAAAGTAATATATACCTACCTATACGGAGTTCTTACCACCGACTACTAATCTGCTCATCACAATATCATATCAATAGTAAATACTTCAAGAACTAAACAAAAAATAAGAGTGCGTGTACAAAGTACGCATATCAGAAGTGAAACTCCTTTATCCTTTATCTCATTCTCTCGCCGGCTGAATCCTTTACATTTACGTGTTTGTGTCTCTATGGACTCGTTTTTTCGTTTCATCGAGTTTGAAATCACAACGATTCTAAAGAAGTTTCTCTTCAATAATCGTAACACTTCTCATTACAGACTTTGGAATAAATACAGGGAGACAACTGAAAGAGTTCCCGTGCGCATTCGTGTACAATAGTAGTGAAGCACGTAATGGAACATTTGCGTCTCCGAACTCGCCAGGACCCTATCCTAGAGACACAGAGTGCACTTATTTCTTCCATGGCGGCGAGACTGAGAAGGTGCATTTGCACTTCACAAATTTTGACATAGAAGGTGTCTCACCGTAAGTATCCATTTGCTTTTTATTGAATGTCTGGTCTGTGCAAATTTGTTTAATTTTCTTTGGTATGAGGTAAACTATGTAATATTAAATTCAGATAGTTTCTTTTAACACTATCTTTCATGTCGGTAAAATATTGATGACGTTATTGACGTGATAACGACTTATAAATCGATGAAAGCTGACTGTATACACGAAAAAGCATGATTCATTGGCACGTTCCGCCTGAGTCAATTGAAAAAGGCTCGGGCTCGGTTCCCTTGCGGGGCGGGGTGCTGATCGGCTTAGTCTCGTTTAGCGAGATGGTCGCCTAGAGGGACGACGTCTACCGTGACTTCATTCTCCGTTGGGTAGTCCGGTTAGAGAAGTCTCGGTACGGTGTTCGGACCATTGAGGCTTTCCGGCCGGCTGATGGAGTGATTGGGTCGGCAGCACGGAGTGCTTTCCTTCCGATTGGTGCAGGTATTGACAGGACATGCTAGCTTCGCCAAGTACTTGCATACGGTCGTAAGGAAGGAGAGCACAACGTCCTGCCACCATTGCGATTGCGACGAGGACACGGCATAGTACAAGCTTAAAGTATGTGCCGCGTGGACAGAGCCTTGAACTCGTCACAAACATCGATGCCGACCTAAAACTACCGGCCATCGCTAGGGCTATGCTCAACGGTGTCAGAAACTGGGACGCGGTCGCCACCTTCCGTGTAGTAATTATTTCATTGAAAGAGGGGGTGGATCGAACTCTTCTATGACATGATCCGCCGCCGGCTATTTGGGCGGCACAAGCGTCCTGGAACTTACGAGCGTGATGTGGCGCGTAATTCAAACAAACAAAATGACAGCATCTCAACAAACGACTAATGTAACGGACTAAAGTTAACGGAAATTCAATTTAACGGCAGTTAAGAAGAGCGTTAACATTTTTGAAGTTAACTTAAAAGTTAATCCGTTAAGCAGATTGTTAACTTCGTTAATTAACGATTAACGGATTAACGAGTTAATGCCCGCTTTTGGATAGAGAGGCACCATCGGCCTCAACCTCAGTCTCTAGTTTAAGTAAAAAATATTTGAATTAACGAGTGAATTAACATTTATTTAATGTTAATTATATGTTAATTTTTCATCTATGTTTTCTTATGGTGTTATCATGTAAAATTATTATCCGTAAACCGACTCTAAAGACAAGCATTTTTTTTTAAATTAGTTAGATGCTATTCGTAGAAATCCCTATCTAACAGTAGGTACATATAACAACCATTAAAATAACAGTCTAATTTTAGGTTGAATATGATAAGTTTCTTAATATTATCCCAGAAAAATCCACAGAAAACCTCCTTTTGTCGAGCATACGCGTACATACGTACCCTAATTAACCTTCCAGCTTAACGGTTGAGTTGGCGATTGCAATTGGTATTATGAGGTGCCTAAAATTCTTTTACTATCAATTCTTCCAGTAATCTCTTAGCAATTTTTTACCACTGCTATGGGAGTTTAAAGACACAGTATATTTGCCGCTGTCACCACAACGCCAATCTATTGAATCTATATTTAATAAATTAACAAATGTATTACTTTTCATTACAGGTGTGAAGCGGTATCGGCGAGTGATTATGTCGAATTTTCTAACTATATGACTGAAGATAGTAGGTTTGGTAGACATTGTGGACAATGGAAAGAGTTCCACGTTGAGTCTGAAAGGAATTTCTTTAAAGTTACATTTAGGTCGAATGATCGTTTAGATGGTACTGGTTTCAAGGCAATGTATCAGTTTTTAGAAGTCTCAGACGAATATCGAGCACCACCGGTGCAGGATAAGGCTTCAAACTCTTTGTGTAAGTATTCGTATTGCTACAATTTTTCAAGTAAAACTTCCTTAACCGCGACTTAGGAGCAAATCAGATCTTATTTTATCATCATCAATCATCACAGCTCGTATATGTCCCACTGCTGAGCTCGAGCCTTCTCCAACATAGATGTTACATACGTAGATGCTTTCTCTTATATAGATGTTATATGCATATTGTAATGCCTTAGTCATCTTTAACGACACCCACGAGTAATGAAGGGGGTGGTTTTTTTACTTCGCTACCACACGGAAGTAAATATTATTACCAACCAAAAGCTAAAAGTTTAAGAAGTTTTACTTCAACCGCGAGTAAACATTACACGCATTCATTTTTCTATAAAAAAATTAACACGTGAAACGTCTGTTATTATTGATTAAAAATACTCACATATACATAAAATAGTAATAAAATATTCGATATGACTAAATATAATGATGCCGTTACTTAATATCACAGTAACAATAAACACCAGTTATCAATATTCACGCACTAGTTATACAAACATTGTTTCGCAATACTGAAGGAGGGTTGTGTGGTAGCGGCTACTAATACTGCAAACCCTTGCAATGTTCATGGGTACTTTCAAAGACGACTATAACATAGCCAAGGACCAGTCCAATCTGATGCTATCTGGTCAACAATTATATTCTCAAGGAGGGTTGACGTCATTCAGGCGGATGGTCATAAAATTATTGCCAATAACTTTTGCAATATCTACTATGAAAGAAATTGATTCCATCCATCCATCTGTCAGTCTACAGACGTTCACTGCTGGACATAGGCCTCCCCACGAGAATGCCACTCGGAACGGTCCTGCACCACTTCCCTGCGACTTTGAGAATTTCGCCCTTTCTTGGCTCATGCCGATTGTGGGCGGACCCAGCACTACGCGCTGACGGCTATACGCAGGGGTTATCCGGTCGATGGCCCTGTACGGCGCACCGGTGTGGACGGGGTCCCTGACCGTCCGTCTCAGGGCTCTCCTGTGGCGTCCACAGAGAGCCATGGCAGTCAGGGCCATACGCGGCTACCGCACGGTGGCGACGGAGGCAGCGTGCCTCCTGGCCGGTACACCCCCGTGGGACCTAGAGGCGGAGATGCTCGCCGGAATTCACCGTCGGAGACGCGCGCCCGCGGCGGCATGGTGTCATTGAAGGATATTGCCGCCTGGCAGGTCGACGCCCGCGGATGTGTCATTGCCCCTTGGGCAGTCCGGCTGGAGAGGCCTCGGTACGGTATCTGGACCGTCGAGGCCTTCCGGCTGGTGCTGATGGAGTGGTTGGAGCGGAGGCATGGGGTGCTTACCTTCCGACTAGTGCAGGTCTTGACGGGGCACGGCTGCTTCGGCAAATACCTGCACAAGATTATCAGGAGGGAGAGCACACCGCCCTGCCACCACTGCGATTGCGATGAGGACACGGCGCAGCACACACTCGAAGTGTGTGCCGCGTGGGCTGAGCAGCGCCGTGATCTCTTCGCAATCATCGGTGCCGATCTGACGTTGCCGACCATCGCTAGGGAGATGCTCGGCAACATCAGGAACTAGGACGCGATCGCCGCCTTCTGCGAGACAGTCGTCTCACGGAAGGAGGCGGCGAGCGCGTACGGGAGGAACGCCTCCACGACGACGGAATCCACCGCCGGCGACTCGGGCGGCGCAGGCGCGAGTATCTGCGCCTAATGCCGCCTTAGCCGAGGCCGCGGGTGACTGGACCGGGGATTTAGTCCGTCACCCATAGAGAGGCTGACTGTGCGACGGCGACCGACGTCCCCGAGGGGGAACGTTGAGAAGAGAGGGTACCCCGCGACTGGGGGATTCCGTCGGGCCGACCACTAAAGACAAGTCACCCTGCACCAGTGGTCGGCCCAACGACAAAGGCGATGTGCCACGGGTGGATCATGGGGCCGCGCGCCACCACTCTGTCGCCCTGGACGGAGCCGGGCGGCGGATGAGCTGACCATGGCCCAACTAAAAAAAAATAAAAAAATAAAAAGGGGGTGCTAAGAAATTGATTCGACCCCAAGTGGATAAGAGCAGCGTGATGATGAGATGAATAATGAGGGAGGGCTTTGTATTCTAGCCTTTTTTACAAAACTACTCGTATTCATGTGACCGAATATTCTTCTGGTTATGGCCTAGAAATATTTCAAAATATTATTTACCAGCAACCCGCCCTCGCTTCGCTTCGGTTTCAGTCGTTTTACCTGTCTTCCTATTCCCGTGGGAATACCGGCATAATATTAAAATTAAATATAGTCTATGTTACTCCCTGATATTATAGCCTTCTATTGGTGAAAGAATTTTTGAAATCGGTTCCGTGGTTTAAGCGTTAAAGCGTAACAAACAAGCAAACAAATAAACAAACTTACTTTCGCATTATAATATTAGTAAGGATGTTGAAAATAACTATTGTCTATTTGTCTCAAGAGATGGCGCATGTTGTTTATTTGTCTCGAAAAATGGCGCAATAATGAAATATTTGTTGTAACTAAATGAACCGATTACGATCTTATATATAGTCAAAATACAATAGTCTTGTATGACGGTATTAGTTCACTCTCATCTCCTGATCTCCACAACCATAATTAACTTAAAAAACATTATAAATGTACCTTGATTCAGAGTGATAGGTATTTGGTTTTTCAGCTCATGTTATTTGGGAATGCGATCTCTGGTGCAATGAGAAAAACCTTTTAACTTAAACAGGATATGTCTGTATATATAAGTATTTAACGAGTTTTCATGAACTGCTGCAAAGTGAAAGCAGTGATTTGAGAAAATTTCCATGCGTTTCTGCCTGTTTCCCATACCGTCTATTAGAATTAATCGTAAGCGTGTATGTGACATCACTGACCTTAGTTAGGCTTATTAAGCTCAGTGATGTCCATAGTGCTGTATTGATTCGATCATAGTACCTAACCTTATATCTTTTTTATTAACTGACGTTTGTTTAACATTGAAAGTGAAATCATTCCAACTCTCCTATATATTTTCTGATTAATTTGTTGAGTTTTAAAGCAATTGTAAGGCTTGCCGAAAGTGCCCAAACTGCTCAACTATGGATGTACAAATTTGAGTATTATTGATGGAAATCGTTGACGGTTTCGATTTATAAGAGTTGATGCAAATAAATGTGTACTGCTAAGCCCACTGATGTGAAACTTTTGTATTACAAGGAAACATTTTAATTGTTCATCAATAACTTTTGAATAGCATTGTACTTAGAATAATAACGTATAGAAGGTAAGTTCACGCACAAAAAGTGAGGCATTTCAATTGGAGCCTAATGGAGCTTACACCGGAACCATTCCGTAATGTACAAGTCATTGTACTGCACGAACGTACGCAACTCTTAAAAAATAAATAGGTAATTATGACGGTTTGTGCATTCAAATGGTGTCCCAACACATTTGAAAAATGTAAAAAGATTATTAACATTACTTTGAAAGGCAATTCGACGATTTATGTTAATAAAAACAAAATTTGATTTCATAATTTGTATAGTGGTGTGCGTGGTGTGTAATCGTCTGCGCGCCATTAGTATTTTTAGATTCAAATTTTGAAAGTTCGAAGTATTGACACTATCCTTCTATACGTTATTATTCTAAGAGCATTGTATTTATGATTTGTTTATTTATATAAACTAGTGGTCGCCGTGTGGTCAAAATTCGGCCATAATTCATTTAAATTATTTTTTCTACTACACAATTTTCTTTTAATTTTATTAATGTATATAAATGTATTAATGTATGTAAATTTTATAAATTTATTAATGTATGTAAATTGAGCAAGCTGTATTTTACTAATAACTAATATATAAGCACAAATCTTTAGTAGACATTGTCATCATAATTATGATTGTTTGACATTCAGTTCGACCAGAGATTTTAATCGTAAACAAAAGTCTATAAGCGTTGCTACGCAACACACTCACACAGACGCGTGTGTGTGTGTGTGTGTAGCGATTGCGTAGTGTGCGTAATGCCTTTTTTAATTAATTTAATGTATTTCTAATCCATTATTATATAAAATTTCAGTTTTATGCACTTCTCCTCAATATATACTTGCTACTCAATATATGTATACAATATATGTATACAATGTATACTTCAACTGTGCCAAATTTCATACTTTTCCATCCACGTAATTTTCGTAAAAAGGGGTACAAAGTTTTTGCTTCACGTATTTATATATAGATTATGGAAGCGAGATAAGCGTAAGCCTCACTCTTCTTAAGTTCAGGAGCAAAAAAGCTTAATCAACTGTCAAGTCACGTACTTAACACGTTTTCGTCTTTTTAGAACTTACTTTTGAAGTGAAAAATGTTCATTTTCGCCTCACAAGAAAGGTTACGGATCGGAATTTCAAAGTTTCACTTTCAAAAAAGATGGCCTGTAACAAACAAGTTAGTGTGTTTTAAGGCCTATTTAGACGGAAATATATTCTCGCACATTTCTGTTTGAGAAATCGTACGCTATTATCACAAGCAATAATCGGCATAATGCTGTCGTATCAAAATGTTTAAATACAGGAAAAAAACTAAAATCTCACCTTAATTTCTACGAAGAACTAAACTCTCATTTTATACGAAATTTGGTTCACTTAGCGCTAGGCGATAATTTCCTACATCTGTTTACACAGTAACAAGAAAAATTATAGTAACAAGATTCTTGCTTACGAGAATCTCAAAGGCTTATTACATTACACGAGATTCAGGGCCCTGTGGCAAGGGTGGGCGTGGCCCCTAACTAGGGAGCCGCTTATTACACTAGCCGGTCCACAGGGCCCTAATTCAGTTGTGGAGTTTCATATAAATAGTAGTACTCTGTGCGTCGTACGACGTTGACGTTTTTATCGTAGCCTTTATATAAGAATGTTAATATGTAATGTCCAAAAAAAACTAGTTTTTAATTTTCGTATCTTTATTTTTGTAATATTTATGTTCTTTCTGCCATAAGTAAGTACGGATTTATTATAATTTTTTATGACTTGGATAAAAGTCTCTTTTTGTTAACTGCACGACATTGGTGATAATGGAAGAGAAGTGGACCTACTATACCACGTTGGTCAGACGTATTGGTATAGGGTTTTATTTCGAGATTTCCTTTTCTGGTATAACTGTTATGTGCAATAAATAATAATCGTCTTTTACGACACCAACAGGCAAGAAAGAGGGTGGTTATTAGTATTCTTACTCCGTCACAACACGGAGAACTAACTCACGCACTCGAAACATCCGTTCACTTCGCTTGTCTAGCGTAGCGACGACTGAAGCGCACTAACTCCCTGAACCAGTGTTGCCAAGTTTATTTTTTAGAAGATCGTACCACGGACTAAAAAAGATAGTATTTTGCCAAGAATTCAAAAAATATACGCAATGCAATTTCATTAAAATTACCGCAAATCAATAAAAAATAGGGATGCAATATCGCTCATAAAAACATCGATGTTAGGATATACGATATATCGATGTTTATGAACGATGTTCATCGAAAACCATACATCGGTGTTACAACTAAGAAATAAAATCCTCTGGACAAATTTTGATGAGCTTTGTTTTTAGGAAATTTGTCGGGACCTAGGTACATTGTACCCCTTAAACATCGTTCTTCAACAACGATGTATTGTCGATGGTTATGAACAAAAATTTTGATGAGTTTTTTTTTTAGGAAGTTTGATTTTTAACAACAGCAAGATGACATCATCGATGTTACGACGAAGAAATAAAATCTTTCGGGCAAATTTTGATGAGCTTTATTTTTAGGAAGTTTGTCTGATACAGTTAAAAGTTATCCTGGTTTTATTTCTACAACATTAAATAAATCTAAATTATTTACTAATAATAACACATAAGATTCCCGATTTCGATTACTCGATCGTACATCGTACAAGAACCAAAAAGGTCGTATAAATACGATTTAAATCGTATGGTTGGCAACACTGCCCTGAACGCTATTACACTGCCCGGTGGCAAGGGAGTCAGGGAGCTAGGGCGACAGGGTCGCTCCGGTCGCCCTGATTAGGGACCCTAACTCACTTACTGTTATTACACTACCCTGAATCAGGGCCCTGACGCCCTGAATATCGTGTAGTGTAATACGCCTTTAAACAAGATCTCGTATCATAATTTTTCGAGTTCATAAGAGTATCGTACAAATTGGTTCGAACCGTTTTGAGTCCGAGATTTAATCATTCAAGTTTAATTATTGCTAAGGTTATGTTCTCAAAAATGACGCAAAAATTGCTCGGCCCAATGTGTTAGATGTTCCAGTTTCTTGTCGCTCCATCCATTTCTTAACCCAACATCTTTTTTTTCCGTTTCCTTTTAATTCTTGTCTTGACTTGTTAAGCTTTTTAATATATTCTTTCAATAATCGTATCTTCGAAACTATAAACTATCCATCGTCTGGATGTACCGTCTAAATGGACCTTTACAGTTATGTTTGTTTTGCGTCCTGTCTTATGGACAAGAAGGTGTGTGTGAATTAATAAAGAATATATTTTAGAATTCTAGTCCGTGTGGTGACGGAGTAAGAATACAATTCAATACCCCCTATCTTACCCGTGGGTGATCGTACGAGACGACTAAGGGATATAAAACGCATATAACATCTATGCGAGAGAAGGAAAACTCGAAATAAAACCCTATACCAACACGTCTGACCAGCGTGGTATAGTAGGTCAATTACCCTTCCATTATGGAGGAGGCCCGAGCCCAACAGTGGGACGTATATGGGCTGAGATGATGAGATGATGATATTTTAGAACACATTTAATTTAGTAATATTTTTGTTTCAGGTATATTCGAAAATTTTCTAATGCTGTTCATCCTCGCAATAGGTCAAATGCATTATAAATTATATCATTAAATAAAGTGATATTAGATTAAATACCTACTATAGTCTAATCCTGTATATTTTGTATAATATTATGTGCCATACACTTGTAATTTCGTAGATATGCAATATTTTCTATAAAATTGCCTTTTTAAGTTTTCTTCTAATACTTATGAAATAAGGCGATACCATGCAAAACACAATAAAGATTTATTCATAAAGGCACGTCGTAATAATGAAATAAATGATTTGAAAATATTTGTTTTTTTATTTTTATTACCCATGCGGATTGAGTGCTGTGTGGCAGCAGTTACAAACACTACCAACCCTTACATTGCTCGTGGATGTCGTATAAGACGACGAAGAGCCTTACATAGTCCAGGACCAATCTGATGCCTTCTGGTCAAACATTACATTTCCAAGGATGGTTAACGTCAGGCAGGTGGCAGCGGCGGCGTAACTGGAGCGGTGGAGATACTTAGGGTCACCGTGTATTCTACCGACTTTTTAATGAGGAGTGCGCTGAGGAACTGTTTGACTTGGTACCACCGTCACCGTTTTACCAACGTACGGTTTGACGCCGTAGCGAGGCTCATCCAATTTGCTTGGAAACGTTATGGTCTTCAACTATCCGTTTCAAGCGATCATTTCTCCCAAATACATACGTGCATTCGCTGGAATCAACTACCTGTTCCTGTGTTTCTGTGCTATGGCACGTCCTTGTTTAGACAAGGTTTAAGAAGAGCATTTTCTTGACGGTAGGCCTATTCTGTGCCCATGCTATTGCAAAGGCCCATGTGCGGTCGGTGATATCATTTACTATCAGGTGTTCTGCTTGCTCGTTTGCCATCGGCAATAAAGAAAAGTCAGACGGTCATAAGATTATTGCTATTATCTTTGCAATATGATGTAATATGAAAGAAAAGTACATATTTAGTCGACCCAAAGTAATAGGGATAAGGGCAAGGTGATGATGACCCATAATGACTGAGAATACAATGTGTTATGATGTAAGAGCATACCTCTTTTAATCCTCGCATACCTCAATATCATAAATATTCAATGACAATTGCCAACATGTCTGGCCAGTGTGAGATAATAGGCCAATTTACCTCTAATTATAGAAGAATATTATGCGTAACGTAACAATACGAAATGAATGAGCTGAAGTGATTAAAATATATATCCCATATCAATAATAAGACCTTAGCACACCAATAAACTGATATTTAAGGTTGACGACAAGTCACCCTGCTCCGGTGGTCGGCCCAACGACGAAGGCAACGGTACGGGTGGGTTATGGACCCGCGCGCCGTCCTTTCGTCGCCCCGGACGGAATGGACCGCGTGAGCGCTTACCATAGCCCACCCATAAAAAAATAGGTTGAGAGACAATTCTATTTTTCAAAGTTCGTATCATATCTTTATATACCTACACATAATATATTAATCTTCTCTTCGTGTGTAATTGAACTCCTAAACGGCTGGGCCGATTTTGATGGTTTGTTTTTTGTGGCCGTTCCAATGAGTATGAGAATGATTTAGATTAATAATTGGAACCGATAGGTGGCGCTGTGATCGATTTCAAGGAGCATTCCTTTTACTATTTTTTTAGATTTGAACAGAACAAAGCCTGTTGGGTCAGCTAGTTTTATATATTAAGTAACAAATTAATTCATTTTTATCGAATATGAAAAGACCTGGGGGCAATAGGCGTGACGACAGTATAAAAGAATCGATGCATTAATGATTTTAGGGGAAAATACATATCAAAAAAATTTAATACGCTAGTTTAGATTTATCTAAATAATTGAGATTATTAAGATTTTCAATAAATTAAATCATTAAAATACTGCATTTGGCCATTTTGACTGAAACACCAATCACAGTGTATTACGTCACGTTAAGGTAAACTACTCTGTTTGTTGTTCTCAGTACTACTGATTACGCATTTGGATTGATTTTTTATTTGTTTACGTGTGATTTACCGACTCCACTCGATTATTACAATGGAACCAAGCTTTGTTAAAGCAAACAGCTCGCTACAAATAAAGAATTTTGCTCGCCTGAGTTTAGAAACGTAAAAACTTCTTTGTAAGTAAATTTTTGTTTATCTTTACTACCATGTTTCTAGTAACCTAATCTCTAGTACCAACTTAGATATAATCTAACTCGTTTTGAACTGATGTGAGTTTATTTTATTTTCATAGCTTATTTTTACATTAAACTTGTCATTGTTTATTCTTGAGGTTAGCTCCCTCACAGCTTTGCGAGTTTTAACCACTTAACTCTTATTATTTTCTTGTTAGGAACATGTACAAATACTTTGTTGGGGGTTTTTATTGATGTATTTTTGCATTGAGGTACTGCACACCACTTATAAACTTTGGAATTCATTTTTATCACAAGAATTAATTTAATGTTTTGCTTACTTTCTTCGCTACACATAGACACAAGGACGTGTTTACCTTAACGTGACGTAACAGCCGACGCCATGACACCGGCGAGCTGTTTTAAAAAATATTTAAAAAATTTAAAAAATATTGGAAAAATTGTTTTAAACTTCTTTTAACATAAATTTATTACTGAAATATAGGTTTTTTCGTAAATAGTAAGTGTGTGCCCACATTACGGAAAAGGATTTCAAAATCTTTCGTCACGCCTATTCTTACTCATAGAAATAGATCATGACGAAATTGAGAATAGAATCGAATTCAGACGTTTTACAATCGTAAATCGAAATATACGGAACCTCATGATTAGTAATGGCTAGGGTTATATGGGACGAAGGAGAACAGATAATGATGGATGGGAACGGATGGGATGAGTGGGGATGGATAGGATAAGTGTGGATCGATATGAAGCTTGGGGATAGGATGAATGGGGATGGATGGTGAAGACTAATAAGTTTTTACCCGAGATAAAATAATACTTTTAACATATACCTAATCTTGTCAAGTTGAATTAGAGATTACATATCGCATGGTCGCAATCAGTCAAGACGTAAGAGCAGTATTTCGAGAGTCTAAGGAGTGTATAACACGTTATTTGTAGCAGGGGCACGAAAAAAGTATTGATATTTTTAGGTATCGAGTACTTTTCTTTCGATACCGATATTTTTGTAATCGATACTTTGGATTCGATACTTTTACTCAATGAGTATTTTATAGCAGGTATCGTATCGAATAAAATATAGAAATTATCCATGTTAAACTTAACCTTACGACTCATGTTTATGGTAACGCCATCTAGTTCAAACGTAATGAACCTTCTAAAACGTGGCTCGAAATATTTTATTCCGTTCACAGACGGTCAAATTTCTAAAAAACAAGCACGACATAGATTCTAGGAAAAGTACTCAGCACTCGATACTGTAATGACTGTAGTGAGTACGATACTTTTTATCAATACTACTCATGAGTACAGTATTCGATACCGTGTCCCTAGTAGATTAGCAGAATTTGTTTTACGATTGTGAAAAGTGCCACTCTGCGGCCAAAGTACATGATTCATTTCGATCTTCGAGTCTTACAATAGAAATAGGAAATCAAATGGTAAACTATAGATAAAAAGAAATTATTTTGAAGAGAATGAAAGTTGTCCTGATATCCAAATTACCGATCCTATGAACAACGGATAGCTTAGCACGAATACTTTCATCAGAGTATTCATGTCGTTATTCAGACCAATTTCTGTAAGATTTTGAACAGCGCCTCTATTACATTACTCCAAATGGTCTCAATAACGTTACGAACACTTTGGCCCAAATATTTGTGCTGAGCCCACTGAACTTGTGCTACTGGTCTATCAGAAACCGAATCATAATATAATTAATAATAATAATAATGTTTATTACCAATAAAGTGTAGTGACTTTATGAATCTTTATGTAGTACATAAAGATTACATAAAAAGAGATTCCCAAACTAGGCAACGGGGCCTGTATCTTGGGATTCAGAGCACAAGTTGATTGTGTATAAGCCATTTTAACATTTCTCGTTTATTAACATTGGAGAAGGTATTTTACAGTAACATATAACTAGACATTTTCATATCAGCCACTGATGCTGACATACAGCTAGTGAAATAGGAACATAATATTATAAAAACGAAATGAATGGCAAAATTGAATGTTTGCTGTAATGTAATTCATGTGTACAGGTTCCTGTTACAAATGCTCCTATTCGCTATGAAGATGAACCAGGCCCATGCATGAAACTTCCCTTCACCCCTCCGTAGCAATTTTTGTGTACTAACTACTCTGCCATCTCTGGAACTGAACGCGAGTAGCTAAGACCGTAGTACATTGGCACCGATAGATAGAGCAATAATAAATTATTGAAATTATTGCCGATTCCTAAATAAATTACACATACAGAGGAAGTATACAAAAAAGCTAACGTTTTGACAGTGAGACAACTCTATATTACTGAGATTTTAAAAAGATATCACCGCAAAAGTGTACCGCTATTGCCAGCATCTGGTAAACAACGTTTGAGCATTGTCCCATACCGCGTGTAAACACGACATTTGCACAGAGACGTTTTGAAGTCTTGGCTCCAAGGATATATAATACAGTTTTGCACAAGTACAAAAGCCATAAGATTAAGTTAATGACAAATTTCAATTTTAAAATATTGCTAAAGACATGGATAAGGGAACTACGGTATGACGATATTGAGAGTATGATTATGAATAGGTGAAAAACACAAGTACAGACACATGCACACATGCAAACACATATTCACACACACAAACACACGCATACGCACGCACACATACACGCAAATTGGTTAGACTTGTTGCTATAGGGTTTCATTTCGAGTTTTCTTTCTCTCGAATAGATGTTATTTATATGCATAGTATAATCTCATAATTGATTTTTACGTCCAGAAAGGGGGAGGTGACTTTATTCTCACTCCCTCACCACACGGATAGCACATTCTGAATAAACGAGAAGTGTTGGTTACTTTGCTAGGTTACTTATATTTTTGATTTCATCCTTTTATCTTCTTCTTCGCTCCTATGCATGTGATCTCAGGCCTCGTCCACAAAGAGAGGAAAAGTAACCTATTATATCACGCTGGTTTAGACGAATTAAAATAGGATTATATTTAGTTTTTTCATTCTCTTGCATGGGGGTTCATCTGCATACCTATCACATTCCTTAGCAGTCTTTTATCCTTTAATCGTCTATTCATAGATTATGACGCAAGCAAAGAAGGAGTAATGAATTGCATTCTTACTCCAACGCCAAAAGGAGGATTTTGAACAAATATTTATGAAAATATGTCACAGCAACTATCATTAATATGTCACAGCTGAGCGCATTAAATGTTTCTTTTGTCGTAGTTCATAGCATAGATACATGGGTGTACCCAGGGTAGGGCAGGGGGGGGGCAGCTGCCCCCCCCCCCTGGATAATGTTGACGTCCCTACTAACTATGTATCTTATTAGTACTTTTATCGATAAAAATTAAAAAAAACGAATTTTGGCATTAGTTTGCAGTATTTTTACAACAAAAAATTACGCGGCGCGTTCGTTAGATACCTATAACAGAAACAGTGAAATCGTTTTGCTGAAAACCCTCGAAAGTTACTTTTAAAATAGCCATTGTATAAGTACCTAGTTAAAGAATTTATATTAAAACATATCTATTTTAAGTTTTTTTATTTTTTACTAGTTTTTGCCCGCGACTTCGTCCACGTAGAAATCATGTGTGCCAGAGGCAATCACAGATAACTGTGTAGTGTGTTCAGGGTTCTACAGGCTCACTGTTGCTCTTGATGATTTAATGGCAACCTGGTATATCAGAGAGGCGTTATTATCAGGGGGTGCTTCTATACCTTAGGCGGCTGACTCCAGACTAATTGAAGTGGCGCAGTGGCCCCTACGTGAAGCGCGCAGAAGACTTTGTGCTAACCCCTACGTTGTACTGCTCCCCGTTCCGTACTTGCGGGTGATTGTATGGTACATTAGCTGAGGCTGGTCCCTTTACGGGCTGGGCTTAATTTAAATAAGCGATATGTTTGTCCATACTCGTTATCAAGGTGGTGATTCGATAAGTCACGATGCCGCCTAGAGTAGCCCCATATAAAACGAATGATTTGCTGTTTCATAGACCCTGTTGCTATACACCTGTTGGCACAGCAATCATCGGTGAATTAGTTCCACTCGGTCGAGGACCAAATGAAATATTTGGGTTTAGTTATCGACGGGCAAAGGTAATTCAGGAACATTTTTATAAAATCACTAACCGCCTCGTTAACGCGGTGTTAAATGTTGTCGTCGGTACGGGAGACTGGTTAGATCAATGGCCCTGTACGGTACACCTGTGTGAGCGAGTTCTGACCACTTGGTACACTTGTCTTAAAATTTTCTTCTGGCACTCGCCATGGTGTTCAGAGCTACACACGGATACCGCGCCATGTCGACCGAGCTAACGTGCGCTTTAGCTAGAACACTCCCGTGGGACTTAAGGGTGGTAATACATGAAGCCCTCCCACAATTTTGATTCCAGCTAGGACACAGTAGACATACTTATGAGGTCTGAGTTGCCTGGTTAGAGCAGGGCTGTGAATTCATCGCAAGCATCACTGTCGAAGCTACCGACCATCACTTAGATCATAGTCGACAGGTCAGTACCTGGTATGAGGACGCCAACTTCTGCTTGGCAGTTATCTTGCGTAAGAACTTGGCGGAGCAGAGTCAGGAAAAAATCTTCCAAGCTGACTCGTTCCACCGCTATGGCGTCAAGTGGCGGCTAGCCCGAGTGCTTGCTTACGTGATAAAATCATACTTTCGACAATCGTCCATCTAATATCGCGTACCAGTCCATCTAAAGCGAGAGACCGGAAGTAGGCAGCAACCTGGCCAAAGGAGAATCAGTTACCATGAGATGTGCTGTTTGCTCATTTGCCAACAACATCAACTTTGCAAATAAAAAACCAACCTAGTCAAAGACACGGATGTCAGAAACGGGGATTAGTCCTCCACCCGTAGCGAGCCTGAATGCGCGAGGTCGATACAACGACAATATAGTTTGCTGCCTGGGATCAAAAGGGGGTGTTCGAGTGACCCTGGATGACCTTCTCTGTCTATTCATTCTACAAACTATGAATTTTGCGCTACACCCTTTCTCTAAGAAACTTTACAAACATATAAGTGACGGACACAAATTACACCCAGTCTCAGAGCAACAATTTGTCGATCACACAAAAAATTGTACGCCGTTGGACTGTTGAACCAGTGACACTGGCATGGTAGGTTGGCATCTTAACCATTATGTTATCAATGCAGTTAATTAATCATTGGCGTTGTATGAATTTATTACTTGTGTATTAAAGTGAAAAATATCAAAGCAGAATTCATTCCTATTTTTTTTGGGGGGTGTGTTTCGGTCGGCGCGCTCCTCACCCCACTCAGTCCAGGGTGACAGAGGGGCGTAACCGCCGACAGGACCGACGTCCTCCCTCGGGGAGGACGTCAGTCTTTCCTCACGCGGTCGATCTCTCGGCGGGTGACGGACTAATCCCCGGTCACGTCATCCGCGGACTCGGCTAGGGCGGCATGAAGCGCAGGTATTCGCCCTACGCCGCCCCAGTCGCAGGCGGCGGATCGCCTCATCGAGGCTGCGCTCCTCGCGCAGGCGAGCTGCCGCTTCCTTCCGCGAGGCTACTGCCTCGCAGAAGGCTGCGATCGCGTGCCAGTTCCTGACACCGCCGACCATCGCCCTGGCGACAGTCAGCAGCGTCAGGTCGACACCGATGATTGTGACGAGTTGACGGCGCTGCTCTTCCCAAGCATCACAGACCTCGAGCGTATGCTGCGCCGTGTCCTTGTCGCAATCGCAGTGGGGGCAGGACGGTGTACTCTCCCTCCTAATGACCTAGTTCAGGTATTTGGCAAAGCATTCATGCCCCGTCAACACCTGCACCAGTCGGAATCAGAGCACCTCGTGCCGCCGTTCCAACCACTGCATCAGCACCGGCCGGATGGCCTCCACGATTCGCACCCCGAGACCAGGTCTCTCCAGCCGGACTGCCCAAAGGGCAATGAGGTCTCGGCGGGTGTCGACGCGCTAGGCGGTGAGCTTCCTCAACGAGACTACACGGCCCTCCGCTCGCACCCCCGACACCCGCCGATACAAACCGGCGAGCATTTCCGCCTCCAGGTCCCACGGAGGAGTCCCGGCCTACAGGCACGCTGCCTCCGTCGCCACCGTGTGGTTTCCGCGTATGACCCTGACTGCCATGGCCCTCTGTGGTGACCACAGAAGAGCCCCGAGTCGAACGGTCAGGGACCGGTCAAAACCACCATTGTCCGTCGAGCACCAGGCCCAAATACCTTATATGGGCCCGGATGCTGATATCAACCGAATGAACGGTGATCGAGACGCCGATGGGAGGGCTCATGCGGTGCCCATGGAACAAGAGGGCCTCCGTCTTGTCCAGGGCGACCCTCAACCCCAACGTCTCAATCCGCCTGACGATCTCTTCGGTGCCTAGAGTCGCTAGGCTTGCCGCCTCTTCTAACGTCCCACCGCGGGCTGTGACGAGTGTGTCGTCGGCGTAACAAATCACGCCCAACCCGGGCGGGAGGCTCCCCCTTAACACCCAGTCGCAACCGTTGTTCCACAGGGTGGGTGCGAGGACCAACCCCTGTGGGACACCGCACGTCATGGGCGTTCGCACAACGTCCCCTGCGCGGTTGGTGCAAAGGACACTGCGGCCCTCCAAATAGTCTGCCATTAGCCGCTTCAGGGAAGCTGGCACCCCGTGATACCGGAGCGCCTCCCTGATGCAGCTGAATGGCAGACTATTGAATGCGTTGGCGATGTCCAGGGATACCACCAACAGCACTCCCCCGCCAGTGACGGCCTCAGTCGCCACGGCCTTCAGGCACAACAGAGCCGCGATTGTCGAACGACCCCTCCTAAACCCAAACTGGGCGTCCGACAGATAGGGCCCCGTGCCAACGAGGTGCCGTTCGGTGCGGGCAGCTAGCACCCTCTCCAGTAGCTTGCCCGCATCGTCGAGCAGCACTATGGGCCTGTAGGCCGAGGCCGACTGTGGAGACCGTCCCGGCTTCGGCAGAAGCACCAGCCTCCCCTCCTTCCAGCACCTAAGGAACCGTCCGGACGCCTAACACGCGTCGAACAGCCTCCTGAGGCGGGGACCCAGGTGGTCGAGGAGCAGGGCCAGCACACGGTTGGGAACACCGTCGGGCCCGGGGGCGGGGGATTTGCCGCGCATACGCGCCACCGCTACCTCCATCTCGGGTTCCCTGATGGGCGGAATACTGTCATCGTCTCCCGGTCAGTGTCTGGCGAAGCCATGACCGGGGGCGTGTGTTCCGCCCGCCGTGGGAGCAGGTCCTCGACGACTCGGGTGAGAAGGCCGGGCTGGAGAGTCTCAATTCGAGATGTCGTGGAGCTTACTCACCGCCGCACGATAGGGGTAACCCCAAGGGTCACGGTCGCCGGTGACTGGGGCGGCGCAAGCGCGACTACCTGCGCGCCATGCCGGCCTAGCCGAGGCCCCGGGTGAAGTGACCGGGGAGTTAGTCCGTCACCCGCCGAGAGGCCGATCGCGTGAGGAAAGACCGACGTCCTCCTCGAGGGGGGGACGTCGGTCGAT
The DNA here is from genome assembly GCA_032191425.1 of Lymantria dispar. Classification (NCBI taxonomy): domain Eukaryota; kingdom Metazoa; phylum Arthropoda; class Insecta; order Lepidoptera; family Erebidae; genus Lymantria; species Lymantria dispar. Next base: position 12,176,794 of record CM063449.1, on the reverse strand, counting down.
GGGAGGGTACCCCAAATAGGGGGTATTCCGACAGGCCGACCACTGATGACAAGTAACCCTGCTCCGGTGGTCGGCCCAACGAGGAAGGCGACGTGGTTAACACCTATTTCATGGTTTTCAATGAAGAACCTTCGTACTGAATTTCATTGGAATAAGTTCAAAAACGGCAAATTTTCATACTAATTTTGTACCCCTGTTTGACCCCCTTAAGAGATGAATTTTCCAAAATCCTTTCTTAGTGCTCCCCTACGTTATAAAGGGAACCCCTGTGCAAAATTTCAAGTTTCTAACTCTTATAGTTTAGGCCCTGCGTTGATATGTTAGTCAGCTTCTCCTTTTATATACATAAGCACCTAGCTTATATAAAATCTGATTTGCCCCCCCCCTGGCCCAGAACCTGGGTACGCCCATGCATAGATATGATAATGTACTATAAAAATAAGATAGATGTGCAGCTGAGGTTTTAAATTTGTAAACTGAGTTCCGGCTTTGAAAGATGGCGCTGTTTTCAATATTATAATGGCGAAACAAATCGTTACAAATCGCTCAATAGATGGCGCTGTTTTTTAAAGCTACCTCTAGCAGTATTTTAGTGATATATTTAGTGTGATATAAATTATTATTTATTTAAACGGAATAAATGAAAGATCGCTTGACCCTTTCCTAACACGTAACACTCATCATTTTCATTTTCCTACCCTCATCCCACGCTAAGTGAGGTCGGCACAACATGTTTTTACCTTCCATAGCCTCCTATCAGCCGTCATATGTGCACTCACTGCTTTCATACGCATATCTTCATTCACGCAGTCCATCCATCTCTTTTTGGGTCTCCCACGCTTTTTTCGTCCATCCACAATCATATTGACAACCCTCCTTGTCACATGCCTTTCATCGCTCCTCATCACATGTCCATACCATGACAATCTCGCGCTCCTAATCTTCTCTATCACTGGTGCCACTTTTAGACTTCCCCTAATATACTCATTTCTTACTTTATCTAACCTTGTAACCCCACACATCCATCTTAGCATTCGCATCTCTGTAGCATGCACTCTTCTCTCATCCGTCTTTTTCAATGCCCAACATTCAGATCCATACATAGCAACAGCTCTGATGACACTCTTGTATATTTTCCCCTTAAGTTTGAGAGGCAACCGGGTGTCACAAATTGTCCCCGAGACCTGCCGCCACTTCATCCATCCTGCATTCATTCTAATATTAATCTCTCGGTCAATGTTGCCATCGTCTTGGAGAAGCGAGCCTAGATACTTGAAATCGGAGCAAACCGGTAGGGATACCCCATCTAGGGCAATGTGAGAGAATTTGGAAGGGCCACCGAAGTTACAGAACATATGTTCAGTCTTGGTGCGGCTGATCTTAAGGCCTACTCTTTCCAACCTCTCACGCCATTGCCCCAGTCTGCTCTATACCTCAGCTGCCTCTTCCCCGACGAGGACAATGTCATCTGCAAATAGCATGCACTAACTACATAAATAACTACACTAACCTAACACGTAACACTATTAATAAAAAAAAAAACCGAAAACAAAAGGAATTACATACAATTAATACACATTATTCCAGTAACCATTATTTAAAAATATTTAAAGGATTTCCCATGGGAAATAAAACAGTTTTAATATGCAAAGAAACAACAATATTTATTCCCTTCTTGTACATATTAAAATAACATAGCTTGTTATCACTCTGGATTTGTAAACGTTAATATTTGCTATATAATATTTTAATACAATGTTGGTACTTGTACAAATAAATTTACAGTCCTACCACCATTTAACCTAATAGACTAAGAGCCTGTGGACCCCAGACCTTCGTCATTTTATTAAGGCTGTAAGTTTGTCAGCGCATGCTCCCAACACAGGTAAGAACGGTGGCCAATTATGAAGTTTGGGTCACGGTGGCTTTGGCAGATAAAAAGTGACTAAAATACCGACCTATTTTCGTCAATTTATTAAGCGTGATTTTTTGATATTACCTTTAGAACGTTATTAAAAATCACCTTATTTAATGCCAGACACTTAACATGGTGGCAACCCTTGCCAGACACCCTTAACCCTAGAAAGATAACCATACTGCATATTACGTAAAGGATAACCATACGCTTCAGAGGCGCACACTTTTCAAATGCGTGTTTTTATTCCAATTATTTATAGTTATTTACACTAATTTAAAAATATGAAAGGTTAGTGTGTGGTTTTTAAAAATAAAACATTTATTTTAATACATTTTATATTATAGTCATTTTTAACTTATAATTACGAAACCTCTATGAAAAATAACAAAAATTAGCAGTCTTCTGTTTATAGGAACAAATTATTATAAAATATCATAAATCAACATTTTTTTTCTTATTAACTAATAGAATAGAGTATTACCTCCAAAAAAACATTAAACTTTGGTATGATTGGCTTTAGAGGCAATCAAAGCAAACGTCTTTCTTGTGTTCGCCACAAATAGGTTTTTTACATTTCGCGCAGTTCATTTTTGAGATTCTCTTCTTTTTGGACGTGCAGTAGCTGCAATATTGCCTTTTTTTGACTGGAGGCTCCCCTTCGTCATCTGCAGAAGCTAGTGCAGGAGATCTTGGAAGAATATTATCAATTTTACTTCGCACAAAGCGTCTTGGCAAAGTAGAAGCTTCAAGTCTTTGGGTCATCCACTGTTGGGTCAATTGGGTACTGAGCTTTTTCATTGTATTGGTAGTAAACCAGCAGTAACGATTTCTACCTCTAATCACTCTTCCAGTAGGTACAATAATACGCTGATCACGTTCGGAACTTTCAGTAGGCTCATGTACCCAGGCTGTAGTAAATCTTCATTCAATACATCGTCTGCCTCTTCAATCGCTACGCTATCGATGTACTCATCTTCGACATCACTCTGAACATCATCTTCGTTATCTCGCTATCACTTTCTTGAGTATCACCATTCTCATCTTCTTGGTCCAATAATAGGCCTATTTCGTCTTCTGAAAGTGCCCTTCTACTTGTCATAGTCTACGCTAATAATGTTTGCTGTAAACAAAAATAAAACATGTATAAATAAATTTTTATATCCATAAATTAAAAGTACCAAACAACACTAACCCCCGTATTCTTAGTCGTAACCTCGAAATCGCCTCCACTCACACTCAGGTAAGGAAGCTTCGAGGATCGCCTCGAACTTTCCTCAACATCGGTATTCATAGTCGTAAACTTGAGGAAATTCTGAGTTTCCTCCAGTAAGGAAGAGTGGAGGTAATACGTCACGAATGACGACAGAATTTTGAGGAATTCGCTACGTTATGTTGGCATTCTAAAAATTTGTGGTAACATTTGGTTCCGTTTGCATAATCAAATTTAAAAATATATAAACAAAGAATCTCCATTTAGCGGTTTACTATTGTTAACAATAAATAACCATTATTTTATAATTAGGTAACACAGGGCTTTGCTTGGCGCGTCATTGCTATAAAACATTATTTTAATTGATACATTTACAAAATGGCTGCAAGTGGACGTCAGTGTTTTGATGAAAATAAAAAACCAAGAACTTCTTGTCTGGAAATACTGCAAATGTTAAATAAATACCGACTATGTTTACCGGTTATTGTGTAGGTAGGTACTCAATTAAAGGTTATCATTTTAGTTACTCCCTTGGAAGTTGCCAGTTGCGTAAAATCTTAATGTGACTAGCACCTGTATAATCGGCGGAATTGATAAATCTCTGAGATTTACCTTCAATATTTTGAAATAGTAGCGGTAATTAATAATGTGCTGCAATGGTTTTTGTAAATCAAAACCTTTTTACAAACTCACTTTCGTCGTATAACTACGTTGGATTATCTGCATCACGCAAATATCGTCCAGATAAATAACTGTATGGATTATCATATAGATATTCAATAAATTCCTCGAATTACATTACTGAAAAAATTACAAGATCGTATGCATATACATATAAAAACCTCCTTAAGGTACCTCAAGAGACACCTTACGTTTGACAGTTGTTTCCTCGACTCAACCTTACCTTATTGGAGGAAACCTTTAAACTTGAGGACAAAAATGACAACTGTGCATACGAAACATCCTCAATGAGGATGAGTCGAGTCGAGGAAGTTTTGAGGTAACGACTTAGAATACGGGGGTAAAAGTTACATAAAAGATAACCATACGCCTCGCGAGCGCATAAAAACTCATAACTTCAAAAATATAGTACTCACCGCTTAGAACCGGCCGTCCCGCGATAGGTCCAGGATCTTCAATCTTCATAGAAATTGAACGGCAACTAAAGAACTGACAACTGTACAAAGTTTGGTTGAACAAAAGTACTACAAAACTTGGAATTGGAACTTGGAATTTTAGGTAAGTAGAATACAAAAATGTCAGTCCGGACCTGCTCTTGATTGTATATTATATTATAAACTAGTAACCCGCCCTCGCTATCTTCGGCAATATTCACTTAAATTACATACTATAAAAAGCATATTGATCTATAATAAATGCACAATTTATTTAAGGTACTTAATTGGATAAGGATTAATGCTGTATTGTATAAAATCACTTAGTAAATAATCATTTTTTAGTAGAGGATAAAAAATGGTTATGGTGGGTTATCCCTAAGAGATAGACATATGCCATCGTGGACTTTTTTGTTGAACTTTTTAAGATGGATAATACTGTAGTACATTATTTTGGTCTATCTCGTAGGGTTCAGCCAACGTTTGCAATATAAGCGCAAAAAAACGTGCTTATTTACGACATCACATTAGAAACCTCTAAATTAATCAGCGTTTCTCTACTATATTATGCATGTATTATACATATAAACCTTCCTTAAGAATCATTCTATTTATTAAAAAAAACTGCATCAAAATCCGTTGCGTAGTTTTAAAGATCTAAGCATACATAGGGACAGACAGACGGCGGATAGCGACTTTGTTTTATACTATGTAATGTAATGATAGAAAAACATAAAAATTGTGTTTCAACTACTCTTATTAATCTATTAAAAAGAATCAACAGCTAGTTTCCAAAAATTCAACGTTATTGTTATGCTGTAAATATTCAAGTTCAATAACAATTTCTCAACGTGGAACGTTTGTTGCAAAACATTTTGAAAATCGCGCTCTCTAGGTCATTCATCCGCCCCGTCGGATGTTACATTAAACTTTGGCGCTGCGGTCGCTCGAAATCGAGATCTCAGGCCAACAATCTACACCCTTAAGGCTTATAACTCTTTGATTTAGCAGCATTTTAATATGCTAGTTACGTAAAAATGTTTAAGATGGCGCTACGATAGAAAATAATACTCCAAAAATGATTGGGACTTTTTGAGTGAATTATAACAGGAAGATAGAGGTCTCCTTAAAACAGTAGTGTTATATTTGCGACGATGCACCGAATTTTTACTTTTTGGTAATTTTTTTCATCACTTCACTTCATTGAATAAACATGTTATCAACACAGTTGGTGCATTTGACGACATTTAAAATAGTACATTCATCTTATGAATTTTTAGGGATTATTTTTATTAGAGTTTTGCTGTTTTTTCTGCAGCAGTTATATAAATTAATGACATGAAAAACATTTATAATCGTTGCAACACTAAACAAAAATGTCTGTTTTGTAAAATTTTTATCGCCTCGTCGGTTTCTTGGTTTTCGCTTTAGAAGTATTAGTAGTATTATTAGTGCTTCTGCGATAGTGAATTCTGTTAACATATTATTCGACTAGACCGTTGAGTTGAATGTTTCTCCTCCGGGTAGTGATTTGTTTTCAGTTTTCTGTACGGAGATAGAGACTCGGCAGTTTAGTGTTAAAACATTGAGATAGGACTCCTAAGACATTATGTCGATGTCTAGAAAAAAATGTTGTGTGCCTGGATGTATGGAATCAGAAAGTAAGTTAAATCTAAATTTCATAGAATGACTGCTACACATAAGTATAATATAACCTCAAACATGATCAGTGAATTCCTACATTGTATTTTTGTTTGTTTTTTCATTTTATTTTCAAGTAATTGCTAGTTTTGTTAAAATGGACAAGTGATAATTTACGAATGACTTATATCTAAGCAACTTCGTCACGTTTTTACCTACAACTTCGACCGCGACAGCTTTCTTCAACAATGATTAGTTAAATCCATCATAAGTACAGTTAATCTTGTTGTAATCTGAATCTTCTCTCGGCACATACACTAATCTAGTTCTAATAAAAAGGCTAAAAAATTATGGGGGTCATAGGACTACTAGGTCATAGACATAGCAAGACATGCTAAAACTTTGTTTTACACACTTATTCAATAAATCTTATTATTAGCAGTTAATAGGTATACTATGTGTTTATAGTAATATGACTCATACTTATGTAATCCCAATGACCCATCATATCACTCTTGTATAATCTTGGTTGTAATAGGTGAAGGACCGACAGTTTTATTTTAAACTGAATAATATTTTCAGGTTCACACAAGACTGCATTTGTTCCCTAATCCAGCTAAAGATATAGAGCGCTTTAATAAGTGGGTTTACTCAATAAGAGGAGACATCATTGGATTGGACAATGAGGATATATATAAACATAGAAGTGGATGCCATGCGCATTTTGAAGAAAAATTTTGTTGCCGCTATAATAGATTGAGCAACATTGCAGTGCCAACATTAAATTTACCAGGTCAGTTATGGAATAATCCTTATGGTATAATCCTTATGGTTTTCCGTTGACTTCTGTAGATTATTATTTGCAAGAAGTTTTTTTTAAATCTTAAAACTGCTTTAAGTTGCTAAATTATACTTATTTGTTGCAGGATCTTTCTCCCTTCCAAGATTTACCTTTGGTGAAAGACGGCCGCTAAGGCAAATACAAAATTGCTCAATAGATACACCATCACCTACACCATCAACCTTAGCATCATTAGCTACACCATCAACCTCAGTATTTACAACAGGTATAACAATTTACATACTTCTATAATTTTGAGATATTTATCCCTTAAATACTATTGTTATATTCATAGTACACTATTACTATTGTGGGTCCGTGCGGACCCGCCTTTTTTGCTAACTCAAGTAGATCAAAATCTCTGTAATAACGATGACTTGTTGGACGTGAAATACCTTAGTCCTCCGTGACCATGAATGCTGCAAAGTATTCGAAACGTCGGGAAAGTAACAAAATATACAAACATTGTTTTCTTTTCTCAAGTTAAACAATTTCAATATTAAATAGTTCACGGGCTCTTTATTTTTCTTTAATTAATTTTTATTTATTTATTTTTTCTCTTTTGTTTTCTTTTCTCAAGTTATACAATTTCAATATTAATAGTTCAACTTAGATTAGTTTAAATTATCGCTTCTGTCGGGCGTCCTGAGAGGCACACGTTTTTTTTTTATAAGTAATAGGCTACTTTTTGGCAACTGTCCCTGACTTGCAAGTTTGTGAAGTCCCACGTGAATCTCGTGATACAGCAATGTTGGTAGTTCAGGCTAAAATAAAAATGTATCTAATTAAGTTGAATCATAAAAAAATATTAACTACTTGTTATCATTGTTATTTACCATGCTTATTAAATTTTCAGGTCTTCAGCAGGAGCCACTTACTATAACTAGCTGATAAATCACAAAATGATGCCAACTTAAAGGAAAATATTGGTAAATATGTTTATATATTTTATATTATAAGGCCAGTTTCCAGAGTGTGCCGCTGCGCATGCTCGAGTGGGCTTTCATAGCCACTTGAATTAATAGGGGTATTTTTTTGCTTGAAATGGATTCTGCTGATCAGTACCATACTATAAAATGTTGTGCAAGCCTATTAAGTGTACAAATGAAAGAAATATTTTTTTTAATGTTGTTTGGGTGGATTCCTGCAAACCATTTTTGGACCAGTTCCTGTTATCAGAATTGTCCGAAATTTGGTAAGCATAATTATGTAACCTCAATGACAATACAATATTCATCATTTGCCTGCCCTCGTCCCACGCTAAGTGGGGTCGGCACAACATGTTTTTACTTCAAAACCATGTTGTAAAAAAGATACGGCTATTCATTTTATGGCCGGCCGCCTGCCTGACGCCAACCCTCCTCGGGAATTCTCGTTTATGGGGAAAAGGATGGGACATGGTGGATGAATAAGGAAGAAAATGGGTTAAGGATACTACTGTCATGAGATGTAGGAAAGATGACAATACAATATTATGATACTATAAACCTGATCTGATGATGGAGTCAGGAGTTGTCCCATCGTTTTTAGATTTGTTGGATTGGTCTTGATGAAAAGTTTGGTCTTATATAATTGCCATCAAGGTAGATTTGACGATGGAGCTAGAAATTATGAGGGAATGTGTGTTATACCTAACCTAGACCCACTGTGTTTGAACTTGTTACATTAATCTTCATCATCTCAGCCCATATACGTCCCACTGCTAGGCTCGGGCCTCCTCCACAGTGAGAGGGAAATTGACCTACTATGCCACGCTAGTCAGACGGGTTGGCATAGGGTTTTGTATCGAGTTTTCCTTCTCTTGCTTGGATGTTATCTGCATATTATATCCCTTAATCGCCTTTTACGATACCCACGGGTAAGAGAGGGGGTGGTGAATTGTATTCTTACTCCGTCACCACATGGATATTTTCATTAATCTTAATGGGAGTTAATTAGTTTAGTCTCATAAAGAATAGAGAATTGAAAAAAAAAGAAAGAACTAAAAAGATTAAAATTATGCTAAAAAATATGTATAAAAACAAGCTTTTCTTTTTAGTACTTAAACAAGTTTGTTTTTAAAAATATTTTTTTATTACTTTAACAATCAAACCAACATCTGACCCGACAGATTGTCCTATTCTATAAAAATCACAGATTTAAATTTTTTTGGGTCTTTCTTTGGGTTTTAAGCACATTTTTTGCTTTTCTTAAACTGCTCCCGTATTGAGGCAAACAAAATAAAAAGAATATTGAAATCAGTCGAACCCTTATCAAGTTTTTACGAAATTAACGCAAGGCACATGATATATAAATTTTTCTTGAATATTAAACATACTCTCGTATGTCATTAAAGATATAAAAACAGATTCATATTGGGGGTGGTTTTATTGCTATGCCTATCTGTTCTTGGACTCCATCATACAAATGTTTTGATTCTCTTATTCTGTTTGAATGTAGTATCAGTTACAGCCATGATGCAATATGTTTCCTCATATTGTAAATTATTAAATGTTGATATTTTATAGTTTATATTATTTTTCAGAGTACCACTCAATTCTGCGTGCCACTTGTATTGCTAAGAATGTAAGAAAACAAGTCAGAGTAACACCTGAAGAACAGACATTGCGAAAAAAGCTTATTCAAACACGGATTAAAATAAGCAAATGTCGTAAGATGGTCGCAAAGCAATCTGCCAGTCTAAGGCCAGCCAAGAACATTGCAACTAATCCAGCACTTTTGGCGACTATTGAAAAATTCCCTAGCACTACAAAAATTTTAACGATGATGCAGTTTAGAGAAGTTACAAAAAAAAATAAAGGCTGACGATTTACTTTGCAGGAAAAAATCTTGGCCTTGTCCATTATAAAACGAACACCAAAAGGCTATAGGTTTCTAAGGAAACTGCTCATTTTACCAGCACCCCAAACTTTGGCTAAACTAATAAGTCAAGCTAACTTGAAACCGGGCATCAACAACAAAATTTTTATTCAATTGAAAAATATAACAGAAAATATGAAATTAGAAGAAAGGCTGTGCATTTTGCTGTTCGATGAAATGTTTCTAAAAGCAAACGTATTTTATAATGAAAAGAAAGACATGGCAATAGGATTTGTTGCAGATGGTCAAAAAACTAAGCCAGATTTTGCTGATCATGCGCAAGTTTTTATGATAAGGGGCTTTGTGAAAAATTATAAACAACCAGTAGCATACACTTTTTCTGCAGCTGCTACAAGTGGTCAGGAAATTGCTAAGCAAATAAAAGAAGTAGTTTCAGAGTTACAGGGGGCAGGCCTCATTGTTCTTGCTACAGTGTGTGACCAAGGTGCAAATAACAAGCAAGCCATTAAGCTACTGCTGCAAGAAACACATGGTACATATTTAAGAACAGGACAAGAGCCTAAGAATAACGTAATTCTAATAAATAATCATGAAGTCATTCCATTGTATGATCCTCCGCATTTATTAAAATGCATTCGCAATAACTTGCTTACAAAAAATCTACAATATGTAGGAGCAAATAATATAAAACAGACAGCTAAATAGCACCACCTTATCTTATTACATAAGGAAAATCCTGGTTATAAGGGAGTAAGATTAATTCCAAAACTAACAGATAACCATGTTCTACCTGAGAAAATATCAAGAAACAAAATGAAAGTGAAATTTGCCAGTCAAATATTTAGCAGGACTGGTGCAACAAACATGGGGTACCTTGCAGGTAATATACTATCTTATTACTCATGTCCTATAGGGAGTAGTCATAAATCTTCTTGTTCTATGCTTGCAAATTATTTTTTATTATAAATTTTCTATTTTTTGTATACACTAAATAAATACAGTCAAACCTGGATAAGTGAGAAAACTCTATAAGTGAGAGTAATAGCCAGGACCCGTCATTTTAAGCTCCCAAAACCTCTAATAGCGAGAAACAGAGACCTCTGTAAGAGAGAGTCGTTTTTCCCTCATGGACCTCCATAAGTGAGACTGCTACTTATCTATACCTCTATAAGCGACAGTCGAGCTTTATTTATTTATATTATTTAGGAGGAACTATAGCTACAATAAAAATATACACACATACAGGAACAATAACAAAACAAATTTAACATCTGCTATTTTATGACTCTTTCTTAACTTTCGTGGCAATTCCTACCATTGTTTTTTAATTGTTTTCTCGTCAATATTGTACCTATTCTATTACGTGGAACTAAATAACGTTGTTATTTTATCGCATTCTTTTCGAATGGACACGTGTGCCTGTGTACCGTCCTGCTTGTCGGACTTACTCAGTTTATAGTTAATCAATTGCGAAGGAAAGTTCTGTTCTGCATCATGTCAAAACGGAAAATTAAAGTACTGTCATTAAGTGATAAACTTAAAATAGTGAATGCATTTGAATCCGGAAAATCGCGAAATGAAATTCAAAGGGAGTTTAATTTACCAGAATCCACCTATTATAAAATTATAAAATCCAAAGACTCTATAAAGTCCGAGTGCTCTGATGGACATGGCAATATTAAGAGGACTAGAGTTTCTGAATTTACCAATATCGAAAAGTGCCTTTTGGAATGTATAAAACAAACTCTCGATAAGAACATTCCTATAGATGGACCTTTGTTGAAAGAAAAATCAAAAGAGTTTGCTACAAAACTGGGAATCCAGAACTTTTCTGCTAGCAACGGCTGGTTAGAGGGTTTTAAAAGGCGTCATGATATAGCTTTTAAAAAAGCGGCTGGGGAAAGTAAATCTGTGGACCAAGGTGTGTGCAACCACTGGACTGAAAATCTTTTAGAAGGGTATGGACCAGACGATATTTATAACGCGGATGAAACTGCTTTGTTTTTCAAGTGCCTTCCGGATAAAACATTTACGTTTAAAGGCGAAAAATGCCATGGAGGAAAACAAATCAAGGAACGCCTTACACTTCTCCAGTGTGTAAACATGGTGGTGGAGTGGCGTTTGTATTTGATTTTTGATTACCCGACGTTTCGAACACTTTACAGCGTTCATGATCACGGGTGGACTAAGATGTCTCACGTCCAACAAGTCATCGTTAAGCTGCAGAAAATTTTTTTAAAAAAATTTCGTTAAAAAAGTCATCGTTACTGCAGAAAATTTTCAAATACAAACGCGATAAAATCCGTAAAGTAGTTTTATTTAAAATGTATAATACTCGCGTATACATTCGTACTTGCTGTGACTTGTTATTGCTGCGTACCTCTATAAGAGAGAAACGCTACCCATGTACCTGCATTAGCGAGAAACTCGGGTTAGTGAGAAACCTCTATAAGCGAGAATGAGATTGTGCTCCCTTGAACTCTCGCTTATCCAGGTTTGACTGTATATAAATAATAGATAAATATATAAACCATAATGTCAATATTGCGTTAAATTCACTGGGATTTATATTATAAAAATGCTTAAAAGTTATGCAATTAATTTGATTTTATTTAAAAATTATTGCACTAGCCACACGCAAATGCACCCAAAAAAGTAAAAAAAGCGTAATTGTAAACAAAAGGGCAGCAAAATTCTTCGATATATTCGATTTTTTACAACCTTATATACAACAATCCATAATGTACTTATGACAAGGTATTGATAAATTGGCCGAGACAAAAATTTACTCATGCAACTAAAAAAAATATTGCAACTGCCTTTGCCCAATAAATTGCATGACGGCCTTATTCTAATATTACTTATGTGCGGAATTAAATGAAAATCAAATCCTTCAGACTGAATAAGCAGAATAAACAAACTCACTTTTACATTCTTCTTCTCAGGCCATATACGTCCCACTGTTGGGCTCGGGCCTCCTCCAAAGTGGGAGGGAAATTGACCTATTATACCACGGTGGTCAGACGTATTGGCATAGGGTTTTATGTCGAGTTTTCCTTCTCTTGCATAGATGTTATCTGCATATCATATCCCTCAGTCGCCTTTTACGACACCCACGGGTAAGAGAAGGGGTGGTGAATTGTATTCTTAGTCCGTCACCACACGGAAATTTCACACTTTCACATTATAATACTATTATTAATTATTTATAATATAATATTGCAACTACTTTTCTTTTTCAGATAAAGGTATCCTTCCTAAGGAATACAGAGAAACGGCAGATATCCTCTTATTCTTTGATAACCTTTTTGATTCGCAAAATGGAAGTTATAACAAAAGAAACGAAAAATTTGCGAAGCCACTTCTCGGACCTGTCACTCCAAAGTCTGTTCACCACAAGGAGTGGACAGAGGCAAAACTAAAATTGAAAGCAATGAAATTTGTCCACCCAATAACTGGAAAGGCAGAAAATGTACCTACATTAAATAACTGGGTATGGACACTTGATGGGACTGAAGTTTTATTAAAAAAACTCGAGCGTGAATTTAATACAACATCAGTGTGGATGCGGCACCTTAACCAAGACCCGATAGAAAACTTTTTTGGTGCCATTAGGAGTCATGGGTGTCGCAACACAAATCCCACACCTGAAAAATTTGAAGGTGCATTCACCACCTTACTTATTAATAACTTTCAATACCCCTGCTGGAGCTAATTGTGAGAAAGATTTTTGCCAAAATTTATATGCCCTCATTGTCACCGAGGACTGCAAAGCTACAACGACCTGCGAATTCGATTATATACCTGATATAACGATTTAGGATATAAATGCCAAAAGTGACCCCCGTATATTGGGAGCTTTACAATATGTCAGTGGATATTTTATAAAAAATGTTAAAAGAAACGTTTTTAAAAGCTGCAAAACATTTATTTGTGCAGAAAATGTTATCTCTACTGACAGCATTGAGTATATTAAATATAGAGAATATGCAGGTCGTCAGTGGCTTTGTGCAGTCCTACTGAAAATGTAATAAATTGCATATCAGCAGTTCAAGATATCACCTATACAATTATTAGAGAATGTTTCGAAAAAAATAATTTGAAAGGACTTATTAAAACATATTTAATAATGTTCATAGATTTAAATTTTTTGGATTGCAAGGAGCACAAAGAAGCCATAATTAATTATTTGTTAAATATGACCTCCAGGTTCTTTTTGTACAATTATTGTAAAGAGATAAATAAAATATTAAATGGAAAGATGGACTGCTATGACGATGAGGACAAATTTCAGGCAAAAGCGAAAAAGTATCAAAAAAATGTTGTAAAAGACCTATTAAGAAATAATAAAAAGTACCCAAAATTATGAAAATCATAGTTTGATTGGCCATCATAGTATGAATTATTGACCGTTAGCTTGGTGTCTCCTCGTTTAATGTTTCCACAGTGAGGAATATAATCCTATAAGCTTTGTGTGAGAAAAACACAAAAGTTAATTATCAATAATTCAGTTTTATCCTCAGTAAAATCGTATGTAGATACGAATAAGGGTATGGTTATATACATCATAGTTATGGTTATAGGTAGATAGCTATTAGTTCCGTAAAACGGATGCAGATGGCGTTCTACAATGTTGCCTATTTATGCTGGCGAGAGAGACCTCTATTTCCTCTATATACATAGTACTCTGTGGATAGATCTGACCGATGACTGAGTTGGCTGAGAAGGACAGGTTAATACACGCGCAGAATGAGAAGAGACAACAATATTATTGTGGTACAGGCGCCTCTGCGGCGTAGGTTATCTTTCTAGGGTTAACGTTCATGAAATTATATTTCGACTTACGTTATAGTATAAAAGTTGATTTTTATATATATACCCAAGTGGTAATGAGTAGATGATGTTGCCTCAGTAGCCAGACGTTTTTCATAGCTCCAAACCCTTGCCAGACAAAGATGTAGGGTAGCTGTAGGAGCGAGCGCGACAGTACATATATAAATGGGTGGGTGCGAGTGAGATGCGCTTATATTCTTTAGTATTTAGTACCCACATGCTTATAGCATCTAAAATAATATTATATGCTATCTTCAAGTAATATTAATTTAATATTCATTATTAATTATAATAATAATATTATTAGTACTATACTTACGTTATAATTAGGAGAAAAAATTAGGAGAATCTTTTTGTAAGAGCTTGCTAGGATTGCATGTGATCACAGGCTGTGACTATAACTATAATCCCGCATTTTTCCGAAAAGGAAAGTTAAAGCCTTTTAAAATATTAAAAAGATCAGAAGAATATTAAAAAGCTTTCATTAAACTAGGTAAGAATGAATTATTTGAAAATGATACACGACAATGCATTTTTGATATTATTCAACAGTTTATATGCGAAGTATATAATGTCGGTTCGATAATTGATGTTGATGCAGCACGACTTCAACTATTCATTAATACGTATCAGGTCACATATTAATGAAGCATTTAGTCGTAAAAAATTGCAAAATTTTGATGCTACTAGTCTGCCACCCTGTAAATCTGAACTGTTATAACAATTTCTGTGAGCCAACTATGTATTTAGCATTTGGAATAATGCAAACCTGAAAATTCCAACAATTTATCAACCCGAAAATAATGGATGGGTACTCGAAGACAATCAGTATTTCAAATGGTTCGAAGGTGATCAGTTACCAAATTTTGTCAGAGATTCATTAAAACCTGACTCAGGTATAAATATTACTTCTAACCATTATATATTTTTAATACTTTTAATCCCATTTTCTTCTAACATTTTTACAGAATTTCAATTCAACTTTCTAACATTTTTACAGAAACTGACGAAGAAGAAGACGTTCACGATATCGAATGGAATAACAGTGACGAAGAAAATTATAACATTGATGATAATGATAACGAATGAATAAATATTATCTATTATACACTATAATAATATGTAATATCATCAATCTGTTTTTTTATCTTTTATAATAACTTGTAGTGTCATTAATCCATCTTTATTTAAATGTTTGAGAAATATGTTATTTGGTTTTTTTGTTTTAACCAGTTAGGGGGCGTTCATAAAATACGTGAGATGTTTAAGGGGGGGAGGGGGTCGAGTCAAATCTCATCTAATCTTACGTTGGAGAGAGGGGTGGTCTCGGCAAATATCACGCAATTTTTTTTCTGATTGAAGCATAAAAAATTATACTAGGTATTTTGGTCCATTTAATCCAGATTGTACATGCTTAAGATTTAATCTTAAGCGTAATCGTAATACGATTAAGATCAGTCACTAATTCGTTCGAAAGAAAATAATTTCATTCATACTTCGACGTTATACGTACAATTGCGGACTTTAAAGAGCTTGACGGAAAGTCATTTGCTCCATTTCTAATACGCCACTGCCTACCGATTCAACCGCTGAATGCCTTCATCAGCACTCCTTATGATCTCTATTGCCCAAGTGTACGTGATGATTTAGAGAAAAGATGCTACAGTACATGCGGTATTTACTTTGCATCTAGCACAAGAGCTGCAGAGCACAGGCGAGCAGCCCACATTGCACCAGCTAAGCAAGCGCGTATGTTCCGCAAAGTGCGACCCTCACGGATTGTCACAAGACGAGCTAATGAGTTACTGTGCGCAAGCGCCAACGGCTTAGATTGGCTAGATCAGAACGAAGTTGAAGGAGCGGATGATTTTACTGAAAATCATATGGACATGTTGGTTCCAATAGTCTCTCTTGAGACCGCGCATGATTCTCCATGGACTGAATTAGAGTGGATATTCTTTTTTTAATCACAGTAGTTACGATTTAAGTATTCTATTGTTAAATTTTTATTACACTTATAATTAAACTCTCAGCTATATTGATTACTAGTCTTAACTAGTCATAAATAAAAACACGAAGCAATTTTTTTTTCTGTTTACAATAACAATCCAACGCGTTTACGTAAGAACCACATTTTGAAAAATCTCACGTGAGATTGGGGGATGGGGGAGGGGGTTGAATAAAATCTCACGACATCTCACCAGGGGGGGAGGGGGCCACAGAAAATTTAAAAAAACACCTCACGTAATTTATGGACGCCCCCTTATTGACAGAATAAATTAATATTTTAAACAATTTAAAATAGTTGTAACAAAGAATGTATTTTCTTAAGATATTTTTAAAATATACCTACATAGATTGTTAGTTATATAAATTTGCCAAAAAAGTTTATTTGCATAAGTCATTCTAATCACGAATCTCTTAACATATACAATGATTGTCTTTTTTTTTTGGTGGTGAGTTGCGGTCGGCGCGCTCCTCACACCACTCTGTCCGGCGACAGAGGGGCGTAAGCACACACACCAACCCACCCACGATGCACATTGCCTTCGTCGTTGGGCCGACCACCGGAGCAGGGTGACTTGACGTCAGTGGTCGGCCCGATGGAATATTTGGGGTACCCTCCCATCGACCGACGTCCCCCCCTCGGGGAGGACGTCGGTCTTTTTTCACGCGGTCGGCCTCTCGGCGGGTGACGAACTAATTCTCCGGTCACGTCACCCGCGGCCTCGGATGCTTGTCTGCCAAGGCGTTGGAACTATGAAAAGTATCTGGCTACTGAGGAAACATTATTTACTTATTGTCCAAGTATTATATAAAAAATCAGCCCATACATTATAACGTAAGTATAGTACTAATAATATTATTCTTATAATTAACTAGCAACCCGCCCTCGCTTCGCTTCGGTTAGAGGTTATAGTGGTTTTACCCGCGTAGTTCCCGTTCCCGTGGGAATACCGGGATAAAATATAGCCTAGTTTACGCCCTGATATTATAGCTTTCCATTGGTGAAAGAATTTTTGAAATCGGTCCAGCCGTTTTGAAGTTTACCCGGAACAAACAGACAGACAGACAGACAAAAATTTTTTAATTGCTATTTTAGGCATAGGTGTCGTGCAAATAACCGTGTGAGCATGAAAAAAGCCTATTATTTTGACATTACAAACAGACACTCCAATTTTATTTATTGGTATAGACTAGCAACCCGCCCTAGCTTCGCTTCGGTTATAGGTTATAGTCGTTTAACCCGCGTAGTTCCCGTTTCCGTGGGAATACCGAGATAAAATATAGCCTAGTTTACGGCCTGATATTATAGCTTTTCATTGGTGAAAGAATTTTTGAAATCGGTCCAGCCGTTTTGAAGATTACCCGGAACAAACAGACAGACAAAAATTTTTTAATCTGTATTTTAGGCATAAGTGTCGTGCAAATAACCGTGTGAGCATGAAAAAAGCCTATTATTTTGACATTACAAACAGACACTCCAATTTTATTAATTGGTATAGATAATGAATATTAAATTAATATTACTTGAAGATAGCATATAATATTATTTTAGATGCTATAAGCATGTACTAAATACTAAAGAATATAAGCGCATCTCACTCGCACCCACCCATTTATATATGTACTGTCGCGCTCGCTCCTACAGCTACCCTACATCTTTGTCTGGCAAGGGTTTGGAGCTATGAAAAACGTCTGGCTATTGAGGAAACATCATCTACTCATTACCACTTGGGTATATATATAAAAATCAACTTTTATACTATAACGTAAGTCGAAATATAATTTCATGAACGTTAAGGGTGTCTGGCAAGGGGCTGCCACCATGTTAAGTGACTGGCATTAAATAAGGTGATTTTTAATAACGTTCTGAAGGTAATATCAAACAATCACGCTTAATAAATTGACGAAAATAGGTCGGTATTTTAGTCACTTTTAGTACCTTTTATCTGCCAAAGCCACCGTGACCCAAACTTCATAATTGGCCATCGTTTATACCTGTGTTGGGAGCATGCGCTGACACACTTACAGCCTTAATAAAATGACGAAGGTCTAGGGTTCGCTGGCTCTTGTGTTATAATTATCTACCTTAAATTGCATTGATCTTAAAATTGATAATAATTTATTACAATGTGAAAAATGTGGTGAGTTCTTCTTCAATGCGTATTTATATACTTTTCACTACATTGATATCGGTGACTATTAAAAAAATCGAACTGTTTGTCAAAGAGCAGTAGAATATCCACTGTTGGTAACCACTCCTTCGGTAAAATGTTATGATTTTAAATTGAAAGAAACCATGACTATTAGTTACGAGCAAAATACAATTATTTTTTGCTGTCATATGGAGAACCATTAGGAGGTCGACTCCTTCAGTTAGGAGTACATTATATTCCTGATGAAATTTCATGAAATCTATGTGGGTTATTATCCATAATTGATAATTTGAACTTAAAATTTAATTAAATAACGTTGTAGTCTAAAATTTGTGTTTGCATTTACTGTAATATTAGACACAAATATAGGGAAGTATGTATTGATTAATTAATTAATTATTAATTTACTCAAAGTCGCTCAGCGTGCTATGCAGCAGGTTATGCTCGGGATTTCTCTGCGAGATAGAATTCGAAATACGGAAATCCGCAGAAGAACGGATGTTGTCGACATAGCACAAAGGATTAGCACGCTGAAGTGGCAATGGGCAGGCCACATCGCTCGACGAACCGACAACCGCTGAGGAAGAAAGGTTCTCGAGTGGCGACTACGTATCGGACGAAGTAGTGTAGGACGAACCCACTAGGTGGACCGACGACCTGGTGAAAGTTGCTGGGCATCGTTGGATACAAGCGACGAGCTAGAAGAGTAATTGAGCAAAATCCGCTGGGACATTGTAGGATTATCAGAAGTACGAAGAGAGGACGAGGGCACGATAATCCTCCGGTCTGGAGCTTACTCTTCTACCGGGAGGGCGATCACCCGTCCCAAGGTGGTATAGGATTTATCGTTCGCAAGTCTCTCGTAGACAACGTGGAGAGGATCGAGAGTGTGTCGACAAGGGTAGCGTATCTTATACTCAGACTTACCAAGAGGTATTCATTTAAGGTTATACATCGACTCGACATACTCCGATGATGAGGTGGAGGCATTTTACGAGGACATCTCGAAAGCCATAGACGCGTCCAAAGCACACTGCACAGTGGAGACTTTAACGCGAAACTAGGCAAAGGTTTAAAGGAAGATTTTCTGGAGAAGGAAAGACTCTTTATGATGGATTCCTTCTTCAGGAAGCAGACACAAATGGACCTGGATCAGCTCCGATGGTTCAACAAAAAATGAGATAGACTTCATCTTTTCAGACAAACGACAGATATTCAATGATGTCTCAGTGATCAGCAGGATTTAAACTGGGAGCGATCACCAGATGGTACGAGGCATATTCAATATCCATACAAAAGTCGAGCGGTCACGCGTGATGAAGTCTACACTCCGACCTACATTTTTCAAGGCTCACGGCGTTAATAGACCTAAAAAACTATCTGGCTAGACTATTGAGCTCATAGAACGGAGAAAAGAAATGACGGTGCAGTCTTCAGCCGATTGGTCCAAATATAGGCTGCTGAATAGGCAGATCTCCAGGTCTATGCATCGCGATATTTGAGGATTTAATACGCTCCATAATAAAGAAGCGATAGAGCGGAATCGTGGCTCGAAGGTGTTCGCACAAGATAAGCTGTAGACCGACGACGGCACTGACATTTCATCCCAAAGTGAGATCTTGGGAGAGGTCGGAATGTTCTATGGACATTTATATATATAAATCATCCCAAAATCCTGTTGTCGGCTTGGTCCAAGATCCCAGATCCAAGCTAACTCGGCACTATACTCTCATATTACATATACTCACTTCTGAGCCACGTTAATAAGTTGTTTTCGAGGGTCATTACAAATCGTTCGATGACTTCCAGCCGCCTGAACAAACCGGCTTCCGAAAAGGCTATAGCACCATAGACCATATCCTCACGCTTCGGCATTATACAAAAGACGAGGAGTGTAATCGGCCCCTGTGTTTAGCGTTTGTGGACTATGACTATAAAGAAATTCAGTCGAAACTTGAGCGGTGATGCAGTCCCTTCAGCGGTGCCAAATCGACCATCGTTATATCGAAGTGCTGAAGTGTTTGTATAGGAAACGCCACAATGTCAGTCCGTATCAGGATAAGAGTACGAAACCGATCCAGTTGCAGAAAGGCGTGAGACAGGGACATGTCATCTCTCCGAAACTGTTCACCACTGCACTGGAAGATGTATTCCAGCCCTTAGATTGGACTGAACTCGGCTTCAATATTAACGGCGAATACATCACTCACTTTCGATTTGCAGACGATATCGTCGTTATGGCAGAATTCATGGAGCACCTTGGCACCATGCTCAATGATCTCAGCAGGGTATCGCAACTAGTGGGTTTACGAATGAACATGGACAAGACGAAAGTCATGCCAAACACCCATGTTATTCCTGTACCGGTCCTAGTTGGCAATGCGATTCTCGAAGTTGTCGATCATTATGTTTACCTAGGACAAACAGTCCAGTTAGGTAGATTCAATTTCGAGAAAGAGATCAGCCGATGAATCCTACTCGGTTGGGCAGCATTCGATAAATTTAAGAGGATCTTCTCGTCCAACATACCTTAGTGTATGAAAACACAGGTCTACGACCAGTGTGTGTTACCAGTGATGACTTACGGCACGGAAATATGGTCCCTAAATGTAGGCCTCATAACAAGGCTCAAAGTCGCTCAGCGTGCTATGGAGCGGTCTATGCTCCGGGTTTCTCTGCGGGATAGAATCCAAAATACGGAAATCCGCAGAAGAACGGGTGTAACTATAGACATAGCACAAAGAATTAGCACGCTGAAGTGTCAGTGGGCAGGCCACATCGCTGGACGAACCGACAACCGCTGGGGAAGAAAGGTTCTCGAGTGGCGACCACGTATCGGACGACGCAGTGTAGGACGCCCCCTACTAGGTGGACTGACGACCTGGTGAAAGTTGCTGGGCGTCGCTGGATGCAGGCGGCACAGAACCGCACATTGTAGCGTAACATGAGGGAGGCCTACGTTCAGCGGTGGACAGTGATAGGCTGCAATGATGAAAATGATGAGATGGCAGTTGCACAATAAAGAAAATTTACTATGGTGAACTCAAAGAGTAAAGTTATATTAACCGAAAGGCGAATTCCTGATTTGCCAAAATTATTTATAAATATCTTAAAACAATAAATTCGTAGCATTAAATATCTACCAAAACAATAGTTGTATTTGGGCAAGTTATCGCGTAGGTATCGCATACACTGTAACTCTATACAGGCCGTATATTCTGCGCCTTTACAGGTGCGGCGGCGCCACTGTCGCTTCGTACGGCCACGGTAATATAATCATCCAGTAATGTATCTCGGCCGTAACCTTGAATTAAATGCCTAAACGTAAACATGTGATAGGGCTGCCCGCCTCCAGCATTTTAATTACATTTGCCTACTTTGTGTTTCCATTTAGTTTTGTATATACTTTTCTTATATAAACAAATAAAATACTTTGTGAATTGAATAGGAAGTGTTCAATAAGAATGCGTGTTGATTTTTGATTGGTAGTTTTAATTAAAAAAAAACATGTTTATGTTTAAATAACAAATCGGTCTAGAAATTTAAATTATCTAGTGACAGACAGACGGTCAAATTATTTTTTTCTAGTACTATTCATACACATAGTACAATAAACATATATTATTAATAATAAAATACCACGTCTTTACTTTGAATTATATAAACAAACAAAACAAATTATGAGTTTTAACACAAGCGTACCGTAACATGATTCATGAACCGCCTATAACTACCTATTTCACTCGTGTCAATCACTTTATTCACTTTATTTATTAATCCAGACAACTTTTTTTCGGGAGATAAAAGGAAATTAAAACGACACACATTATGTACCTACCTACTAGTAAGTAAAATTATTTTATAATCTTACCTTTCAGATTTTCCAGGTAATCTAAAAAAAGTTATCTCTGGATTCGTTATTGACGAATTCATGCAACCAAAAACAGCACAATATACCCTACTTGTCATATTAAATATGTGTATAATTATGTATTTTAGTGAAAAATTCGCGCAGTTATTGTTAAAAAAATAACACACCGTTCGTTCGTCACTGCAGCACAGTCGCGACTGTCTACATGCCGAGCGCATGCCGAGATCGAGGCGCTTAGGTATAGCTCGCGTTTCGTCCGTTTGTATGAAGTTCGATTACTGGTAGATTATATTACCGTGGTACGGCGATTCACACGCGCACCGCGCAACGTCACCCGTCTCTACCCCACTCCGTTTTCTATCAATCGGAGTTCGTTCGCGGTCGTGTGTAGTGCCGGTTAGCAAGTTATATTTCGTTAGTTCTCGAGTCCGCGAAACTTTATTTCGAAGTTTTTTGCTAAAGTGACAGTATAAGCAATTGATTTTTGCGAATAATACTGCATAGAAAACGCCATTTGTTGTGACTGAGGAAAGTGTTTGATCGAAGTGGTACTGTGAGTGTGATTGTGGTCACAGGTGTAGCATTCCTGGGGGGACGCCGACGCAGCCTCCGTGCCCGATATAGTAGGCAGGTGAATTGGTACACAATCCTATTTACCTGTAAGTGCAAATATTTATTTACTACAATTATATTGAGTTATTAATTCCAGTAAAAGTTCTGCTTACGTAGCAGAATACTGGTGGAACCTAATTCAATTTATGTAAAGGTCGACAAGTATTGGAAAGGGAAATAATTTTTAAAACGAGTAAATTGGTTTGTCAAGTGTACACAGTATCTACCTATTTTCACATGCAATAATAAAATCGAAATAATTTACCCACGTACATGTGCCTATAGTAATATGGTTTAGTTAGTTACCTGCTTTTATTAAATTCTGAAAATGTAGGTTAATAGATAAGCTAATTCTCGATAGTTTTTGAAAAGTAAGTTAGTAAGTAATAAGTAAAGGTGCATAAAAAGTTTATACATAATCCTCACTTATATTTTTATCGAAAAGGGTTAATATGTATTAATTATATTATAGGCACCTAATTACAAATGAAACAAACTACAAAAATCGTTTTATGAATTTACCGTTAGTAAATACAAAAGGCATCAGCGTCTCTGTATTAGTACATTTAGCTTCTTTTTAGTTATCTTGTCTAAAATGTTCTCTTGATTTTAAAATTCGCTAAAACTGCCTAATAGGCAATTCCTATGTGATTTTTATTCAAAAACTAGCAACCCGCCCTCGCTTCGCTTCGGTTTTAGTCGTTTTACCCGCGTAGTTCCCGTGGGAATACCGGGATAAATTATAGCCTAGTTTACGCCCTGATATTATAGCTTTCCATTGATGAAAGAATTTTTGAAATCGGTCCAGCCGTTTTGAAGATTACCCGGAACAAACAGACAGACAGACAGACAAAAATTTTTTAATTGCTATTTTAGGCATAGGTGTCGTGCAAATAACCGTGTGAGCATGAAAAAAAGCCTATTATTTTGACATTACAAACAGACACTCCAATTTTATTTATTGGTATTGATAGCATTAATCATTTTATTCAAATTATTTGCCGCTAGTGCTTGGTTATATCCCAATACCGCATGGCATTTTTTTTTTCGGTGGGTTGTGGTCGGTGCACTTCTCGCACCACTCCGTCCGGGGCGACAGAGGGGCGTAAGCACGCACACCCGCAACCCACCCGTGCAACACGTCGCCTTCGTCGTTGGGCCGACCACCGGAGCAGGGTGACTTGACGTCGGTGGTCGGCCCGACGGAATACCCGCCATTTGGGGTACCCTCCCGTCGACCGACGTCCCACCCTCGGGGAGGACGTCGGTCTTTCCTCACGCGGTCGGCCTCTCGGCGGGTGACAGACTAATTCCCCGGTCACGTCACCCGCAATACCGCATGGCATGGGCATGAATCGTACCAATCCTCACTCTTCATGGCTGTTGTAAATGCTGACTTGAAGCTGTACTGTCGATTCGCGCCATTTTCACCATTATGCCGTAGGTAGGTAATGTCAGACGGCTAGTCGTAAAACATTGTTAAGATCATACCTACAGCATCTGTTCTTCTTCCACCTGTGTTAGTTAGAAAAAATATGTTATAGCCGTACTAAATAAATCATATTGATGCTTCACTTATATTTCACTTGGTATAGGTTATAAGAAACTTTATAAATAGATAATGTTGCATAGTGAAGGACATTCTTATTTATCCATAGGATAAGCATATGCTAGAAATAAAACAGCGTGGTAAAGCGGGTCATTTTTCCTCCCACTGTGATGGAGGCTTCAGGGCAGCAGTGAGCCGTAAATGAGTGTGATGATGATAAAAATTATTACTTTGAATAATAATGTATTATTTTGTGATTCCAAGTTGTACTAACTCTACGTGGTATAGCTGTAAAGGTCTGTGCTTATTGTTCTATTATTGTGAAATACTAGGAATAACCACCTGTTGTTAAAGGTCAGGCTTAATGCTATTGATTTTGAAAATATCCTAAAAGGGCGAAATGTAGTTGTACTTCCATTGGATGAACAAGATTTCATTACGCCATCTCTTTCCGCGTGTATGTCATAAAAGACGATTAAGGGATATACGAAGAAAACACTGCACTGGGCATAAGAAAGTAAACTCAGAATTGAATCCTACACCAGCCTGTCTCATCGGCGACTGACGTCCCAGGACGTCGAGAGGTGAGGGTACCCGAAAGGGTATTCCGTCGGCCGGCCACTGACGACAAGTCACATCTGCTCCGGTGGTCGGCCCAACAACGAGGTGACGTGGGTACGGGTGGGTTATGGGCCCGCGCGCCGTCCTTTCATCGCCCCGGACCGACAGGACCGTGCGTGCGCTTACCATAACCCACGCATAAAAAAAAAAAAAAAAAAAGAACTTAGTACCTGGCACCCACCCGGGGTTATGGGCCCGCGCGCCGTCCTTTCATCGCCCTGGACGGACTGGACCGCGCGTGCGCTTACCGTAGCCCACCCATAAAAAAAAAAAAAAAAAAAACACCAGCCTGTCTCATCAGTGTGGTATACTTATGCCATAAGTCTTATGCCAATATTTCTTCTATTGGGAAGGAGGCTCGTGTTCTGGTCGTGGGATGTGTATGTAGTGCAGAACATCGAGCCTCTACACAATGAGAGGCAAATTGAGCAAGAATGCCGGGCTTGTCAGGCAGTTTGCTATAGGGTTTTATTTTGAGTTTTCTTTCTCTTGCAAAGATATTATCGGCATGCTATTATCTCTTAATCGACTTTGACGACACCCACGGGCTCAAAAGGGAGTGGTGAAATTTTATTTCTATACAATTAACTGTGTGAGGTTACGTATGTATATCATACCTATTAGACGTTAAGGCAGACCAGCTTTGAGTTTTGGGATACTTCTAAGTATCATGCAACATCCGTAGAAAGGAAAGGGTAATACCATAATTCGATCATTAAGCATACTGGTTATAACCATAAGATGTATCAGACGTTATACATCAGATCACAAGGGGTATTCAAAATATTACTTAAAAACAATACAACGGTTAGGTATATGTGATTTCTGCACAATATTCGAACGAATATGAGTTTTAGGATACACCTGTGACCTACACATGCTATTTAGTTTTTTTTTCTAGAAACCAGTGAGACGAGTATCTTAAAACGAGAATATTAAAGATTCATTATACCTAAGTAATATAGATATAATTAGTGTCAATACATATATAAAAAGATTGTTCGAACACCTGTTCTAAGTTTTCAAGTATAAATAATATTAATATTAAGCAGAGAATGAAGTGAAAGAAAGGAATGATTTCTGATGTATACACATTGTAAATGAAACTACTTTACAAATTTTATCGTCGGGCATTTAAAATCAAACAAAAACGCGATAAAATCCGTCCAGTTTTATTTACAATGAAAGAAAAGTATTTAAGGTTATGGGACTTTTAAAAGGACTAAGGTTTCGGTGATCCACTGCTATGTTTAGTTATTCATAATCTTTAAATATATTATCAAGACTAAATAACAGCGTATGCGATCGTCAACTCGCTTTCTAACCATGGCTATTATGCTAATATCTCTTTGCGTGTAAGGCCCAATGCCCAATTGCCCGTATGGACGAGCATAGACTTATAGGTGAATGGATTTTACAGAAAAACTTACCTATTACGTTGAGCTCTTTAATTGGTAAAAATACATTTCATGCTTTTTGGAGTTTCAGTATCGATAATAAGCTGCAAATTTTCGACGGTAGTCCTCGCTCCTTGGTGTCCATTTTGTTTTAGGCCAAAAACGTATGACAACAAAAACTGTTATAATCAAAATTTTAAACTTTCTATTTGAATTAACTACAATTAATATTTTACATTGAATTATAAAATTAAAGCAATTAATCTTTCATTTAGATTTATTTATTAAACCTTCAAAGCATTCTTTCAGCGGCTACACTGTACAGAATAGGAATACGATGAATCGGTTGCCTTTTCTTTCTTGTTACACACACAAGAAGAAAAGGGTAAGACGACTAAGGGACATAAACAGGTAACTTTTAAAGCGACTTTGTAGACAATTTGCAGACTATTATGGCGGCAGCTCGTTGCCAATAATGAATGGGCTAACATGAAAAATGAACAATAAGTCTATCATTTGGTTCCCGCTGACACCAATCAAGACTTGATGTCATAAATATTCAATACAAATGTAACCCAATAATAGTCAAATATTGAAGTACACTTTCGTAAGTAATTAGCATTATTTGTTTCTGTCCGCTAAATTGCTGGTATGAATAAATAAATGTCAAAACCTTATCTTGAAATCCACATTTATTGAGAGGTGTGATTTATGTATTACAAAATTAATAGAGAGATATATATAGTAGCCGAGTTCCGCTATCTTACACTTGTCGATTTTAGATTTATGGAAGAAATATGTAGTAGTAATATATTTAGAGTTTGTTCCGTGGTAAGTGCAAAAACACTGCAATAAATGAGCAAGGACAATAAAACTTTTTTTCACTGTGCTTGGCATCCACGCTATATTAAAATATGCATTGTAATACCCATGAAGATTGACATTTAGCTTAAAACGAGCTATTGCTTATTAATAATAGCACGCAAGTTTCTATTAAGTAAGTTATTACTTTGGCATTTTAATCATGTAATAGGAATCACAGGCGTATTTTCTATGTTAGTTTTATAGCAGCGGGAGGGTATTTATCGGCTTTTTATTGACTTCATCGGGTTGAGAGCTCTCAGCGCTCGCTCATCTGTTTGGGTAAAGTTGTCATAGCCATCTGCGGCTTACAACTATTGTCACACAAAACAATATTGACTTATAAATTCCGATTTTAGTTATTCATGAAAATCTGTTCTGTCAAAATCCTATTTCTTAGACTGAATAGGTCCTAGCAAATAGCCGTTTGTAGTTTTTTTTTCTATTCTCAGTTCTAGAACATTTTAACAATAAGATTATAAAAGAAATAATAAAAAAAAACCAATGAAGTCAAAATGTATTTATTCATCACAAGCATTTGTTTCCAGAAAACCTAACTTTTCTTATAAAATACTAGCAACCCGCGCTCGCTTCGCTTCGGTTATAGGTTATAGTCGTTTTACCCGCGTAGTTCCCGTGGGAATACCGGGATAAAATATAGCCTAGTTTACGCTCTGATATTATAGCTTTCCATTGGTGAAAGAATTTTTGAAATCGGTCCAGCCGTTTTGAAGATTACCCGGAACAAACAGACAGACAGACAAAAAATTTTTAATTCCTATTTTAGGCATAGGTGTCGTGCAAATAACCGTGTGAGCATGAAAAAAGCCTATTATTTTGACATTACAAACAGACACTCCAATTTTATTTATTGGTATAGATTATATAAAAGTAAATGCAAGATTTATGATGGTGCATCATTTTAACAATGCACCATAAATCGTAATGTTTACATAATGCGTAATGTATGAAATGCATTTACATCACGCATTTTCACTATTTTGAAGAAGTTTCTACCTATAGTCTGAAACAGTCATGATCACAAGAGTAACGTAATCTAATAATAATAGTCATCATAAACATCATGAGCTGAGCTCATAAATGGCCCACTGTTGGCTCGAGTCTCTTCCACAATAGGGGTGAAAGAGACAAACTACACCACGCTGATCAGACTAATTGATATACTTTTATTTCGAGTTTTCTCTTCTCTTGCATAGACGACGATTTAAACCCTATGTCGTCTTTTAGGATACCTGTGAGCAAAATAGGGGATATTGTATTCTTACTCCGTCACCACACGGTAAATAATAATAGCAATAATCATATATTTTTGTTACATTGTCTTAATAATAACAATATTGTAATAATAATTTCTCCGTGTTGTAACGGAGTAAGAATACAATTCACCACCCCCTATCTTGCCCGTAGGTCGTAAAAGTCTACTAAGGGATATAATACGCATATAACATCTATACAAGAGAAGAAAACTTCGAAATAAAACCCTATACCAGCATGCCTGACCAGTGTGGTATAGTAGGTCAATTGCCCTCCTATTGTGGAGGAGGCTCGAGCACAGTGGGACATATATGAGCGGTAATGATAATGATGAATAATATTGTTGTTATTATAATTATGAATTATATTCAAATTAAAATCATTTATTATGATTAAAGCCCGCGGAGGCACTTACATTTTCTTACATTTTAATTTAAATTACAACCGGATCGGAACGCGCTGAAAAGATCCGGCAAGAAACTCAGTGGGATTGCCTTCTTTGTATTTTTTTTAAATAAAATTACATACAACAACATGCCTATTTATAGCTCCAGTGCCTTTCGAACCATGATATGGTTACTAAATATTATGTAAAAGTACCATGGCTGGACCAGATCCCGCAAGCGGCACCCGATCACGAGTTAACCACTAGACTTAGAACTGATCTCATATATCACAACAAAAATTGACAACTGTTTCATCTATTATCATCGTCATTATAACGCCATTGTTTTGTCTTAGTAATAATGAATGATCTTTCCTATTGTCTATTGATATAATAATTTTTCCACGATTTTGTCATATTGCATTGCATTGTTAAGATCTTTGGCCACATTCAAATGTATTCTGAAAGATAAGCTTAATGTCAAGTATACTTACGAAATATAACTGTTAAGACTGCCTTGGCTATGTTAACATATCCAATTAGAATAATGCGTTAAGTGTTGTCTCAGCTGCTACTTGTTGAGATCTTAACGGTGTGGCTTACACATTCCATGAGATCAAGAGCAGTTGAAGCTTAGAATGCGTATATATTAAAAATTATTTTCGTAACTATCAAAACTATAAAAATGAATTCTGAATTCTTTATATGTAAAAGAATTTCAATCATAGTTTTTTTATTAGTGAAGCGTTTCACCACGGTCTTTGAAAATATGCAACGCCTTGAATATGTATTTTTATCATGGCATATTATTTTTTAAATTGTCGTTATTAATAGGAATGTGAGTTCCAAACAGATTTTAAAATTTTTCACTAACGGAAAGCGATATCAGCGAGTAACAAAGGCTACATTTTATACCCATATTTCCATGCGAATCGGAATATGCGAGAAACCGCGAGATTTTCCCGGTATTATTATATAATTTTGATGAAAAAATAGAGTCAGTCGTTATTATAAGTGGTTTACTTTTATTAAAAATCGCCTCCCTATAGGTTCCCAATTTAAATTTTTATCACTTTAAACAGCTTAAAATCCTTGTAAGAATGCAATAGCATCATACAAACATCACTAACCCTTTTTGCCTAAAGCTAGCCGGGAATATTAGGCCAATTTCTCTCCTCTCGTAGGAAGCTTTTGTTCGGCATTGAGATATATGGTCTGAAGAAGTTGACTTAAAAAGTAAAACGTTTATTATTTGTTTATGATTTCTCATCAAACAATCTTAATACACTCATTGTTTTTTTTTCGCGTTTCAGATTCCTTCTAATATATTATTTTTAAAAAATCTAATGACCATTCAATAAATCATTTAAATTTGCTAGGATAATATATATTGTAGGTATACATGATTCATGGATACGAAGTAGCTACAGCTAAAAAAATAAGGTGTGTAGATGTGTTTTTTTTTTCTTGTAAGAATGGAATAGTTATGAACAGGTAGTATTTTTAAATACACACCGCTCAGTCTGTCGCACTATCTATATACATTTAAATTTTGGCAAGTGTTATCCACGCTCTTACGATATTAACAATTTATAAACGTTTTATCAACGCAATTATCGTATAAATTGTACCGTTTGCGGTTTTAATTAAACAAATAGTTTGAGTTTAATTCTCATGAGAATTCCTCTACTGAATTGTAGGTAACAATTGTGCAAACAAGACATTCCACTCGCTTGATAAATATTTAAATCGAACTTGATACCTGTAATCGTACTTAACGGGTATCAATATGTAACTACGTTATATCCAGCTAGTCCCCAGTCTCTGCTATTTGCAAAATATTTGAACTATTTCGACGTTCCTGAAGTTCGTTAATTTGGGGTTGCTTCTTATTTTAACACCTTTAGGTGTGTGGTGGCGGCTACGAATACTGTCAAGCCTTAAATTGCTAGTGGGGGTCGTGAAAGACCTCCAAGAGATGGTGCTATGTGATTACCAATATATTTGCAGTGTTGATGCTAGGGAGGCGGTCGGTTATAAAACTGTTGCTAAAATTTTGCAATATATGATGGTAAGAGTCGATCCCATGTAATAGGGATAAGAACAAGATGATGATCATGGGGTTTTGGTATTTGTTATTAGTGTTTATAGGCCATGAAATGGCTACAGAACATAACCAGACAATATCAATATAAGAGAAGGAAATTTTTGAAGTAAAACCATATTTGTCTAATTTACCTACTATTCTGGAAGGTATCTTCAATAATGATGCGTTCAGTTTATATAGGAAAGATATAAAAACAAAATTGTAAATACAACATTTATGAATCTATGCATTTATAACAGGCCGATATTTCCTTTGAATGGTTCTATTATCACTATTATATTTAACAACATATCAGAAGTTATCAAACAGGGATACGCGTATTCTGGCGTTAGCTATAACGTATTATTACTCTACAGGCAAAGTTACTAGAAATTGCAGGCTCTTCACAATTGAAGCTATTAACTGACTACGCACTAACTAGTTACTTTCATTATAGTTTTTTTTTTCAATATCTTAACTAATATTACAAATGCGAATGTGAGATTCTTTGTTACGATTTTACGCCTAAATCATAATACCGATTTAAAAAAATTAACAGTTATATGATCAGTGAGTAACACTTGCTATATTTTATGCCCGTACCCCCACGAGCGCAAAGTAAACGCTATAAATCCGTAGAATTAGTTTTATTTAAAAATTATGATAATAATGTCAGTTTGTTTCTTCCTCCTAATATTATAAATGCGAAAGTTTGTGAGCATGTTTGTTGGTCTTTCACGCAAAATCTACTGAATGAATTTTGATGAAACTTCTCAATAATATTAGCTTACATATTAGTATAATACATAGGCTATAATTTATCCCGATATACTCACGGGAAGGGGAACTATGCGGGTAACACCGCAGGGCGCTGCTAGTTAAGCTACAATATTGACTAAAGTATTAATCAGTTACCTTCTTATTGTGTTATTCTTAGGCATATATTACAGATTAACAATCGCAAATTGCATTGTTGAAAATTTCTTAAAAGAAATCTTCAAAGTTGGAAAAAAATACTCCATAACAGTTTCTCAACCTGAGATGCAAACTTCGCAAGGTTATGATGGAATAGAAATAAGTAGGTACATTCCTGGCACTCATCATTGTTCATTTATTCATTTGATTCATCATAGCTCATATAGTTCCCACTGCGGGGCTCCAGCTTCATTCACAATAGGAGGGCAATTGACCTACTGTGCCAAGCTGGTCAAGAATACAATTCACCACTCACTATCTTACCCGTGGATACCGTAAAAGACTACTAAGGAATATAATATGCACATAACATCTGTGCAAGAGAAGGAAAACTCGAAATGAAACCCTATACCAACATGTCTGACCAGCATGGTATAGTATGTCAAATTCCCTCCCATTGTGGGACGTATGTGGGTTGTGATGATGATGATGACCAAGCTGGTCAGACGGATTGGTATAGGGTTTCATTACGAGATTTCCTTCTCTTGTAGTTGTTATATTCACAATATAGGCCCTAGTCACTTTATGAAGCCCATGGGCTAGAAAGGAAGGGATGTTCTCTTATTCTGTCACTACACGGAAAATAATCTTCATATTATATGTCTAGTATAATCTTCATAGTATAATTCTACCTTTCTATAGGTATATATTTAATACTCACTTTTATATTAACCATCGGCCTGATCAAGAAATCTGTTGCTTATTTTTTGTTCAAACAACTGTTTGCCAACTGACTTCGAAAATAACTCTGAAGCAAGTCAATTTTATGAACACCATAGCTAATGAATTTTTTGTGTGAACTTTGATTTTTGTAAATAATTGTTCGAGTACTTTATGTGGAGAAGTAAGATGCGTGACCAATGGATTTCTTATGGGTTCGGAAGTAAAATGAGTAAAAAATGGTCATTGTAGTTTGCGATTTTTAGAGTGCAACCTTGATTTGACAACTTTTTGTTGCTGTTTTCGGTACATAAATTTTGTCACGTTTCTCTAATATGTACCCCGTGGTTTATGTCTATATCTTTGCTTTTTGTAGACTTTTTTCAGCCGCACCCCGCCGATTCATTCGGGTCGATAGCCGAGCGTTGAGAGCCCATCTTAAGTCCCCTTTTCGCTCAATGGGCAGGCCTCCTATACTGTCGCCTTACCGCCGATAGCTAGATAAATCTAGTGTACGCTTATGGAGGGATATCGCGTGTAAATACACCTACCCTTTGCCAATTTTAGCCCCACACACATGGGTCAAGCTTACTGGCAATTATGCAGGCATAGTACCAGACGTTGTTTTTATTACCGCAAGCCGTAATGCCTTGTCTGACTCGGTATTCAAACTCTGGCCTTTTGGCATATTTACATATATGATCTAATAAGGCAATCTTCAAATGTATGCCAACAAAATTTTAGACAGACTGACTTCTTTTCAGTTCATATACGTTCCACACTGTACACTGTTGAGCATGAGCAATGGGAAGGAAATTGACCTATACTCAGTGCCAGATAACGTGGCAAAAGACGACCTTCACCTACCTTCACCACGATATCTTAAAATGCAAAAAAAAAATCGATCGCTATCATACAAATCTATCGCAATATTCTCTTGGTACAGGCTTATAAGGGAGCAAAATTACAAACAGCGCAACTCAAAATTTTACGAAATCTAGGCAAACTACCATAAGAAATTTATGTTTTTAATATCCTATAATCACGTATTTGATTGTTTTAAAATACCAAAATAACAACTGGTTTCGTCAATTTATAAATAATATCATTGACAAGAATGCCAAATTACTTTCAAATGTTTGAAAAACAAAAGGTTTTTAAGTAACATTAAAATTACAGTACCATCTGTTGCTGTGTGGTAGCGGCTTCGAATACTACCAACCCTTGCTTTGCTCGTGGGTGTCGTAAAAGACGACTAAGAGCCCTAGATTAACCCGGACCAACTCCATCTGGTACCATTTGGGTCAACGATTACATTCCCAAGGAGGGTTGACGTCAGGCAGGCCGGTCATAAAAGTCATTGCCGAAACTTTTTGCAATATGTCAAAACAGATGACATATTGCGTCGACCCCAAGTAATTGGGATAAGAGCAAGATGATGATGATGATGATAGATCCTATAATTAAATACGTAATTAGCTTCAAATAATTATGTAACCCCCAAAAAATGTCAAGTTTTAAGTTATGACACATTTCTTTCAACTCATTTTACCGTCAGGTGTAATAAATCTAAAGGATCGCACAAGTAGATGCAAAATTTTAGGTTATCCTATAATCTTTTCTTAACTGATTTTAGCATCAGGTGTATGAGGTCAGTGGCGTGGTGTGGCCCAATCGCCATTTTGTTTGACATTCCGTGTGGAGCACGTAAAAATATTGAAAAAAAAGTGAGGGGCCTCGATGACATTATAAACCGAAAGATCGATGCATTCATAATTCATGTATCAGACAGCAGTGATAGTAATAGTAGTGGAAGTGACAGTTCAGAAGTATAGATTTTTGTAGTCATAAATAAATTATTTTAGTATATTATTTTACCTCACCTTACGTATTTAACAAAAAGTTAGGCTTAAGATAGGTTAGCTATCAGTTTCATGCTAGGGCAGTGGTAAGGTAGGTAACGTGTATGTATGCTTTATTATTGCACGTGTAGATGTCTCATAATCACTTAATTAAAATTCTAAACAAATTACAACTAGACATAAATGTTTGTAACCTCTGTACTGTCTAGCCGACTAGTACCACGATATTTCAACGATAAGACGGTTTGTATGGAAAGCGATAGAATTAGCGATATATTACTTGGATTTGATGATATCGTGGTGAAGGTCGCCAAATGACCTCTTTTGCCATGCTATTTGGCAAACACTATACAATACTAGGTTATTGGAATTGTCTTGTGGGACGGTAGTGTTATGTTTTCTTCTAGTGATCCTTCTTGTAAACATTCCTTAATCGTTTTTAACACCCCGGTAAAGTAAGGTGTTGAATTGTATTCTTACTCCAAACCTATACGGATATGTTTATGTACATTTAAGACCTATTCTGGTTCAAATTAGAAATCAGTAGAAGACAACATCGTTAGCTATAAAAAACCTTGATTGAACCAGAAAATACTGTTAATATTGTAGCACTTATTGAGTATTAATATGGTACATATTCACATAATCGATAAAGTATGTACAGTGAGAAAGTAACTTGCATTACTATCTCACCGCTTTTAGTATACGATGTATAGTTTCACAATGATAATAAGATCACCCAAGAAGCTTCACTGACAGTTTAATTAAGACCTGTTCTTGTATTTTGATAGATTGCTCCAATCAATCGATATAAATACATTCATTGCTTCTTTGGGTTGTATCACACCTCTTCACGTCATTGTTCTGTCAAGTTAAGGCCAATACAGACTGTCGTTGCCGCCCTTGCACTATATTCGATGCTTCGCAATACTAAACACGTTTCGTGATAGATAACAATAGTGATTATAAATTCGTTACTAGCATTTAAAAAATTTGATACGCGTAGTAAGAATACGTATGTTCGATTGGAGATTGGAGTTTTTGAGTGTTGACCCTGGGCAAAAAGTGTTAATGAAATTAGAAATTGTTTCAGCTGAACCAGTGTTGTCCTCTCTCTTTACTGTGCTATAACTAGACAGGTAAATTTATTAACTAAATGTTACGCCTTGCTGTTTGCTGGTTAATAAACAAAATGCGATGTAGAATACCTCTGTGAAGCATATGAGGGAAGTATAAAATTTCTTTGCACTTGTAATTTCTTTAAATAGAAATGAAGCGTTAATTAAGAAGTCATTACTGACTACTACTGACAGAAGTGAAAACTTAAAACAATGAACAAGCAGTTGTTATTTTTGGATATTGAAATGAATGCTCCTAGATTAAAATTTGTAACATTTATCGGATTTTGATATGTATTTGCACAGATTTAGTGATATTGACATATTTGCTAATAGTGTTAGTGTTAACACGTCACGTGGATATGTATTTGCACAGATCTAGTGATATTGACATATTTGCTGATATAGTGTTAGTGTTAACACGTCACGTGGATATGTATTTGCACAGATCTAGTGATGTTGACATATTTGCAAATACAGTCTTCATCATCATCATCTCAGCCCATACACGTCCCACTGTTGGGCTCGGGTCTCCTCCATAATGGAAGGGTCATTGACCTACTATACCACGCTGGTCAGACGTGTTGGTATAGGGTTTTATTTCGAGTTTTCCTTCTCTCGCATAGATGTTATATGCGTTTTATATCCCTTAGTCGTCTCGTACGATCACCCACGGGTAAGATAGGGGGTGGTGAATTGTATTCTTACTCCGTCACCACACGGAAGTACAGTACAGTGCAAATACAGTGTTAGTGTTAAAACGTCATATGAACGTGGATGGACGTAAGAAGCGTGGGAGACCCAAAAAGAGATGGATGGGCTGTGTGTGAATGAGGATATGCGTATGAAGAGTGCAGATATGACGGCTGATAAGAGGTTATGGAAGATAAGTACATGTTGTCCCGACCCCACTTCGCGTGGGACGAGGGCAGGTAAATGATGTTAACACGACACGTGACCATTTCGATGGCGACTTGCATAAATTTACTCCACTTTTAAACCTACTTATGGAAGTGTTAACCTAAAAAAATGGAGTGAAAGTACGTTAAAGGAACTTAAGGATAAAAATTTTACTTAATATTCTTAAAATGCTTTAGGCGTTGACATTGGTATCTATTATGTACATTTTTAATTGTCAATATAGATATTTTTACTTCAAATACTCCAGTGTAACATTTTTGTCTTCAGAGTGATGTATATTTTATGGTAGGTACTTCTACAGAGGACTAAAAGCAAAGGTCAATATCAATTTACTAACTAGAAGTAGAGTATTTTAATTTTAAAACATAATCATACATAAGAAGTGAAAACAATCAAAATAGAACAATTTTTAGTATGATTGTCTTCAGTTTAGGTAATGGACTTGACTAGGTTTGAATATTTAAAATGTTAAGGGCTTAGTAAAAAGAATCATTGAAGTAGCATTTGTAATTTTAAATCATCGTTATCATCATCATCATCATCGCAGCCCACTTACGTCCCGCTGTTGGGCTCGGGCCTCCTTCACAATGGGAGTGAATTTGACCTACTATACCATACCGATCAGACATGTTGGCATAGAATTTAGATGTTCATCTCGGTTCATATTCCTGCGCTCACTGGCTCGAGCCTTCTCCACAATACGAGGGAGATTGACCTTTCATGCTGATCAAACAAGTTGCTATAGGATTTTGCTTCGAGGTTTTCTTCTCATGGATGTTTTATGCGTATTATATCCCGCAATCGTATTCTACGATATCCACGTCAAGATAGGTAGTGAGTACGCTTGACTATTTAGTCATGGGCGTTCTTCAAAATGTCAGAAAAAGTGACGTAGGTACTATCTTATATTAGTGAGACGGGTTATAACATGGTTTTCTGTCGACTTGCCTCACTTTTCTTTATAAAGCTTATGAAACTGTGAGTGGTTATGTATTAGTCCGACACAATACGGCAATTTTCGGTATGCCCGGTAGATGGTGAATTGTATTCTTACTTTGTCACTACACAAAAAGATCTTATATTAGGCACGTAGGTATGTCACACTAAAGTTAGGGGAACGTTATACCTATACCGGTTTCTCACTGTTTCTTAGGTATATAAAAATTAGATGACCCAAAAGATGCTGTTCTGTTCAGATTTAAAAAGTAAAAAGAATTCACCTTGAAATCGATCGTAGCGTCACCTAAAGGGTCTAATTATTAATCTAAACCATTTTCTAATCCACTTGAACATCCAAAAAAATCATCAAAATCGGTCCAGCCGTTTAGGAGGAGATCGGTCATAAACTCACGGACAAGAATTACCGAAAAAAAAAGTAGTTACTCTATTAATCAAGGCAGACTTAAATTACTGGTTCTATAAAAGATATGTATAGTTCATTAGTAGGATCGAATGCAAATTATACGCAATACTAACTTTTGTTCGCTCAAATACCTTTGCACTGACAATATATTATCTTCACGAAGCAAACGTCATGGTATGTTGCAATCACATTGTTTTATCTCAACTTGGAGTAATCTAACCTGTCGGGGAATGTCTGTCGGTAAGGCCAGTACGGGCCGTAAGGCCGCCTCTTGTGAAGGTAAGACCTCATTTATCTGATGTGACAGGTATGAGAATTGAGTATGGCTGTGTGCATATTTAGACATGCGAATCATGAAGATTAATGGGTGACAAATTGGGTAATTAGTTGTCGCGATGTTTCTTCTGTATATGTTTTGCTGTGTATTTCTTAAGCTGTATAAATATAAATTTGTTAAAGTTTATGTTGTGTGTAATCATGTAATGCTACTTAATTTGAATGATTAACACATTTAGTTTTTAAAGTGAAAATTTCTTTAGGCGCGCTGTAGACTTTATTTTGTAGGTTATTGAATGAGATTAAACCGTCATGCACGACTATGTAACGATTGTTGGAGTAAAGTCGGCCCTTGTCCATTAAGGGAGCATTTTTAGAGGGCGATATAAATGACCATCAGTCGGAGCATAAGTTACTAGAGTAATTTAAACACAATTATATATTTTAATTTGTTGGTTATTGAATGAGATTAATCGTTACGCTCGACCATGTAGCTTGTTCGAGTAAAGTCGGCTCTTGTCGACTAAGCCAGCAGTTTTAGAGTACGATATAAATGACGATCAGGAAGACCAAAATTTACCAGAGTAATTTATACACAATTATAATTATATATGCGGTAAATGAATTAATGAATAATATAGGAACAAAAAAAAAACGATTTGGTATTATTAACCTTGTATAGATGAAGTTTAGTTTTTATTCTTCTGTCGTGTGGTCTTAAGCGTACGCGGTATTTTTTTTAAAGCAGATGATTTACTAAGGAACTGAATCATTATAACTCGGGAATTCGTAATAAATATAGTATGTAACGGATACAAATTACATCCTGTCTGAATGTAATTTGATAACATGTTATGGACCAAATTTAGATTTGACTTGTTAGTATGATACCCATCCGTTTCACTAATATTCGATACACGATGTCCTCTTATTTACAATCATTTCACCATCTGTGCAATCACTGTCGATATATTTACAGTTTTACATCAAAATGAATATGTGCTGCTTACCGTGTAGTGATTGAATAAGAATATATCATTCTTACTTATCCATGGATCGAAAAACGAAACTTAGTAACGTAAACAGGTGACTTGACTGCAATAGAAGTAAATACCAATGAAACCCTATGCCGTGTTGTTTTTATCTTCGTCGTTAAGCTCTCTATATGTCGTCCTTAACTGCAAACAAAATTTTGATTAAAAGTATCAATCCATAGAAATCCATAAAAAACCCTTCAATATTAAAATATTCAATTCTAAAGACATTAGCATTTTTCTTCGCTATACGTATGCTATAATCTATCCATTAAGTGTTATCAATAGAGAATTAAGTGTAAGCCTGCATAAGCCTTTAACCAACAAGACACGACTTCTGATTTCATTTGTAAACTATAAATCTAATGCTCAGAGACTAAGGCGTGTGTTAACCCTTTACTAGGAGCGGCTTGCAAAGGCTGACGAGGTCGGGTAATGTTAATACCTCTACTTTCGCCATTATTTAGCTCGGAACATTTTCATCTGAATGGCAATTTAGTATATTAACTTCTGAAATACTAAATAGTATTGAATCTTTTGCAAGTAATTTAAGTTTGTAATAGCTATTAGCTCAAGTGGAAAACATCTTTGTTAAAAGTTTACAATTATGTGGAGTTATAGACTATAGCAGCTAAAGTTTAAGAAGACTCCATAGTAGAGTTCTGGAGTTTCAATTCATAATACTATCCTCTGAAATTTTGTGGTTAATTGGTTGTATCTATGTGCATTACATTATTAATTATCTCGATGACCTTAATTTGCTTTTTATACGAATAAACAAAAAGGGAAATATAAGACACGGGGAAACCAGCAATCAAACTCGGGCTGGTTGGATTCAGGACTATTCGTTTTCCAAATGATCTATTTTATTCTTAACGACGGTGGCTGAATGTGCCTTCATATTCTGATTACATTTTAATCATTGCTTAAAAACACGAATCCTAGCTAGCTCGATTTATCACTCCTGACACATGCATACTAAATTTAATGTCAATCGTTGGACCCAATATATAGAAATGTACAGAAATATTCGTTTAAAGGCCTATGATTATTCCTGGTTTCAGTTATACTTGGTTCTATTTTATGTGGTAATAATATAGAAATGTTGTTGGAAATTTCAGGCCCCGTATCTATAGTAAATAACTAGCAACCCGCCCTCGCTTGGCTTCGGTTTTAGGTTATAGTCGTTTTACCCGCGTAGTTCCCGTTTCCGTGGGAATACCGGGATAAAATATAGCCTAGTTTACGCCCTGATATTATAGCTTTCCATTGGTGAAAGAATTTTTGAAATCGGTCCTGCCGTTTTGAAGATTACCCGGAACAAACAGACAGACAGACAGACAAAATTTTTTAATTGCTATTTTAGGCATAGGTGTCGTGCAAATAACCGTGTGAGCATGAAAAAAGCCTATTATTTTGACATTACAAACAGACACTCCAATTTTATTTATTGGTATAGACTACCACAATAGCAACTTAAAATTCACGAATAGTCTGTTTCTTTATTACGAATGTCATCAGCGAATAAATGGACCCTTAGAATAATAACATATAGAAGGTAAGTCCACGCACAAAAAGTGAGGCATTTCAATTGGAGCCTAATGGAGCTTACGCCGGAACAGTCCCGTAATGTACAAGTCATTGCACTGCACGAACGTACGCAACTCTTAAAAAATAAATAGGTAATTATGACGGCTTGTGCATTCAAATGGTGCCACAACACATTTGAAAAACATAAAAAGGTTTTTAACATTACTTTTAAAAGTATTTCGACGATTTACGTTAATAAAAACAAAATTTGATTTCATAATTTGTATAGTGGTTTCCGTGTGTACGTGTGTAATCGTCTGCCCGCCATTAGTATTTTTAGATTCAAATTTTTAAGTTCGAAGTACTGACACTATCCTTCTATACGTTATTATTCTAAGAAATGGACCCTTAATTTTTTTTTTCTTTCATTAGCAAGACACCTGTACAATCATTTCAGCTCATATATGTACGTCCCACTGCTGAGCTCGAGCCTCCTCCGCAATAGGAGGGCAATTGACCTAGTACTTACTATATCACGCTGGTGAAACGTGTTGGCTTTATTTAGAGTTTCCCTTCTCTTGCATAGATGTTATTTGCCTATTTAGTTCCGTAATCGTCTTTTACCACATCCACGCGCAAAAGAGGGGGTGTTGAATTGTATTCTTATTCCGTCACCACACGGAAAACATGTACAGTACTTGAATTTGAGTTAGGATGGTGATTATTCTATTGTTTGAGTCGTTTAGGAAAGCCGCGGTATTTTAAATATGTAAGAAATTGTAATTTAATATTATTTGTGAAGAAAAATAAATCCTCTGTGGAAAGCTCTGTGAGATGTTTAAGAACTATCGTTTTGAGACAAACAAATCTTAATTGATGGCTTTTCTCTTCTAAGCTAACCGTATGTCAATCAACATCTCGGCGATTAATTAAGCGTGGAAGCCTGAAAAGATAAAAACTAAATGCCTTTTTCATTTTAATGAAAAACCTGTATTGTGCCTACAAATATTGATTGCTTGTATTCAAAAATTTGTTCCAGTACTTTCTGATTCTATACAACGGTTTATTGGATTGCAGGCCTTCCATAGAAACAATTTATAATTATATTTGTCTATTAACATATTATTTTTGTGTGGTGACGGAGTAAGAATAAAATTCACCACTCCCTATCTTACCCGTGGATGTCGTAAAAACTCCATCACCACACGGAAATGTCTTTCCATTGGCGATGAAGTAATAAGTAAAAAGTGAGCGGTGAGCGTAAAATAAAGTTATTGTTTTTTATGTGCTTCGAAGTCTATTTAATGTTCCTGGATTCAATTCAGATCCGTTTTAATCATCTGTCTAAATTGCCAACACGAAATATTGAACTAGAATGCTTTACGTAATCCACCTAATACAGAAACAATGGGTCGCTTGTTCGCCACCTGATAGATTATTTTGAACTTATAAGGTCACAATCAAATAGCAGACAACGTAGGTGGCAAGCCCTCGATAACGTTATGTCAACGTCTTATGAAATAATGTATGGACAAGTATAGTACAATTGCATTTCTAAACTTTCTCACAGTTTGCTGGCATAAGCTTTCGTATTTTAGCTAAACTGTTTCATTCGCTTATTAACAAATGTATTCTCAGCGGTCGTTTTTTGGGTTAAGTAATGTTGACTTACTATGTAAGTAGTTGGCCTGATTGTGTATGAATGATATGTATTTTTACACCATAAAATGTTGTTAAGAATGATTCATTTCACCTAAACTGTTATTTGTACTTAATAGTTCTTTCGTTTCATGTGATGATGGTATACGAATACAATTAACCACCTCCCTCTCTTTTCCGTGGGTGTCGTAAAATTAGCTCAAGTGATATGCAGATTACATCTATTCAACAGAAAGAAAATTCGATACAAAACCCTACGTCAATACCTTTCCCTCTTTGCCTCCCATTGTGGAGGCGACGAGTGATATTTCTGTGGGCTGAGTTGATGATGAAATTGTTGTGTTGTACAAACTATTAATTATAAATCTGCATTATTTCTATAACACTGGCATTTAGGGCATTTAGAAAAAATAAATTGTGAATTTGGTAAGAATATTCCAAAAATAGTTAGATTAGGAAGTACAAAGTGCCCCCTTTGTGTTTCCTATCTTTAAGAAAAAAGAGTATATTCTTGATTAATTCTAAAAAAATATGAGCGATAAT
This sequence comes from Lymantria dispar, assembly GCA_032191425.1. NCBI lineage: Eukaryota > Metazoa > Arthropoda > Insecta > Lepidoptera > Erebidae > Lymantria > Lymantria dispar. Next base: position 12,133,658 of record CM063449.1, on the reverse strand, counting down.
TTTCTGATAGGGGCAGAACGCAAGGCGGTTTTGTAATAGGCTGAAGGACAAACAACTCATCCTTCCAACAAGTTAGAATTAATTGTAAGTTTGCTTTTACAAATATTAAGTGGTTGGTGTCGCCGTTACGTATTAAGCGGTACCGGAACACTTAAAATACCGTTAAATATTCATCAACATGAATCAAAATGCGTAGTAAAAATGGCGTTATGTGTGTAAATAAATCTATTTGTACTTACTTTCTTCTGTTTGCATATTTCTCATATTAACGTATTCATGGTTATTTATTATGTCTAGAGGTGTGGCCGTAGTGTAGATTGGCGTATCCAATGAGCCGTACACACATCTCTAGCCTTATGGAAATATGCGTATACGAGCAGGTATTAGTATATTTTAAAGACTAGGATGGCAAGTGATCTAAGTAAATAGTGTCGAGTGTTGGCAATTCAATTCTCAAACAAAACAATTATGTCTCACCTCAGCTCGTATACATTTTTGGGCTCAAACTTGCTTCATAATAAGAGGTAAAATAATTTACTAAACCACGTTGGTAAAACGAGTTGTTATAGGATTTTATTCCGAGATTTCCTTGTCTTGTATAGATTTTATCTGCATACTGTATCCCTAAGTCGTCTCATACGATACCCACGCCCAAGAAAGGGGATGGTCAATTATATTCTTACTCCGTCACCACACGAATGGTTATGAATTATGTCTAGCGGTTATTAATATTCGACCACTGAAGTCAAGGAACTCTGGGCCGGTGCGAAGAGTGCGCCGACCGTAACTCGCCCCCAAAAAAAGCGGTTAATAATATCGATGTTATTTTTTTTTTTATTGCCAACGGTGGAAAACGAGCAAGCAGCACACCTGATGGTAAGTGAAACTGCTGCACATGGACCTTTGCAATACCAGGGGCACAGCCAGGCCGCTGCCTACCGTGAAGGAAATACTCTTATTTTGAATGCAATATTCCGTATTCCTTAAACAAGGTGTGATCCGTGCATTAAAGTATAAATCTTAGCATCGCGTTGGATTTTACAGATATACAATTTATGTCCAAATATTACACGCAGTTCAGAACAAACGTATGTTAATCAAACAATAATTTATCCTCTGTGGAAAACGAAGGTAGTACAGTATCGGTACAATTAACAATACGTCGAATTCATTGGATAATTAATGAGTAATTAATAGAATATGTTTAAATAACATGACGCAATTAGTTATTATTGATGTATTTATCTATAAATAAACAATGATTATATGATGATTTCAGAATATTGTTTTTCTGCTGACGCATATAAATATTATATATTGTTTTAATTATTTCTATAGTTTTATTTGCATATCATAATTAAAGGCGTATGAAAGAATGTGATGCGGGTCTGTAAGACAATTTTAATCATTCTAGTAGGGGGCACCCCCACTAGTACCCCTATAATTAATACTGTCTTAAATTAAGCATGTAAATATTCTATATTGTTTGATTACTTTTTATGTATCTAAGGCGTATTTAAGAATTGAATACAGGCAATTTAAGACAGTTTTAGTTAATATTCTAGTAGTGTTCGTTACTAGAATGATACCTAAAACTGTAAATTCCAGTTTATAGCGCGCATAATTACATACCAGATGTCATATATTTGACATTAAATATATCTACAGTTTAGAGGAAGTATGTATACGGTGTAGTATCCGGTGGGGTATAGTTTCGTACGCCGTCCTTTTGTCGCCCCAGACGTAATAGGTGGACTGTTGTCCAGACCATAGCCTACCACAAAAAAAAAGGTGAACTGATAACGAGAAATTGAAAGAAAATTTTATTTGATAAAAATAGACAGTCATCTTAATTAAAATATTTTCCAACAACGATTTTGTAATAATGTAACTCACACTTTCGCAAATAAAGTGCTGTGTCAAGTTGCAAATTTAAGTTATCTTAATGACAAAGCATTTGGTTTCTTTAGCATGTCCGAAAAGTACGTACAATGACTATTTAGCTCATTCTAATTGCAAGTAAAGTTTTTCTTAGCCTATTTCCCATGGATGCGAAAATACTTTCCTTTGCGTAATACCTTAATAATTAATGAGCTAAGCCATGGGATTAAGAGAAAAGGAATTTGTTTCATACATTTTTGTGTTAAGAAAAACCCACGTAATATTACATATCTAACTAGGTTGACTGCCTTCACAAAGCATTTTAAGTCTGATTTACAAAGAATAAAGTAGATAAGACCTATGTTCAGTAATGGGACGAATAATTGAAAATAATAAGCATATGGTTCTTGTTTTGAGTACAATTGAAGAATAAGAGTTGCGGTGGGGTAGCGTACCTATATAGTTTCTCAGCGAGTCAAACTTCTACTTCCATTAAGCTATTGATTGCTTAAACTGAGCGCGTTGATATCTTTTATCTCAAATTTGCTGGACGCATACAAAATCAAACCTAACATAATTAATTTCTTTGGGTATAAACTTGTTGGTTATTAGTTTCACACTTACTTATTTTTAGTAGATCATCGTAAAGATAATGTCATCAAGTCGACGTTTTAGGTTTTATCGCATTTGTTGGTAATGCTGTTTTTATAAATCTTTATATCATATTTCCTTTACATATTCTAAAGAAACAAAATATAGCGAGCTTTCTTTTTTAATATTTTGTTTTAATGAAACATTTTATAATATTGTTCATAAAATGAAATAATTCTATATTCCAGTGCCATCTGCAAAGTATGGCCCAACTTGATTCTGAATAGCCAATTAATTTAATTAAAAATGTATAATAGTTATTAAAATAAATACTAGTAATATATAACAATAAAAATCAGGTAAATTGATATAATTGTACATATAAAATTATAATAATATAATGAGTTAGAAAATAAAAAAAAATCCAACCTATTAATTTTTTTATTAAAAATATATTAGGTACTTTGTAAGTTATACAAAGTGATATAAACATTATATTTAAATGCCAATTTTGAAGTATCACTTAAGTATAAGCGCTATAGGTTCTCGGAATGCACTCGATAGTAGTTGACCTCAGCATATGCCGAGGACAGCTTGTGACGTCTAGACTTTTACTTATCACATTTTTACACGTGAATAATAAGTTATTTATTAGTAACACATACAATGTTGGCTATTATTAAATGAAATGTCTTATAGTTGTCACATAACATGATTGTGACAGATAATATTTTATAATTTTTTTTCTGTGTGGAAAAGAAGTGTAAAGAACTAGAATATTAGACTAGTCGTGTGGTGACGGAGTAAGAATACAATTCACCACTCACGTGCAATCTTGCCTGTGGATGTCGTTAAAGACGTCCAAGGTATACAATATGCACATAACATCTGTGAAAGAGAAGGAAAACTCGAAATGAAACCCTATACCAACATGTCTGACCAGCATGGTATAGTAGGTCAAATACCCTCCCATTGTGGAGGAGGCCCGAGCCCAACAGTGGGACGTATGTGGACTGCGATGATGATGGAAGGACTAGAAATACAATCCGGTACCATTACTTTCTTGCCCGTGGAGTTCGTACGTAACTATTAAGAAATGGAACAGTTCCAAATAAGAAACCCTATATTGACAAGTCTGGCGAGCATGGTTTAAATATTGAGTTTATTAGCCTCTTAATATAAAGTAAGCTTATATGGAATAATTGGACTTATGAGCTGAAGAAGAATCGGCTTTACACAAATATATCCCTATCTTTTTTGTATGCATCCCTATCTTTTTTGTTTGTATAATTATATTTGTTTGTTAGCCGTAAATAGCTTTGACAACCTCACCCGGACTGTTGGATGTGCGTTGAGGATTCTCAATCCGATCATCCAGTCATCAACCTATAGAGCATACGTTTCGATGAGGATAATGCTGTAATTGCCACGCTTGGTCGACTTTTATTCTCTGCTGTCCATTATCTTAATTTCCTCCTTTTGCCGGTTTTCAGGACTTCCATGCAAAGAAATGGCGACCAAAACATATTCTTAAATCATCATCATATAGAGAACGTGACATACGATTATGTTACCTTTTATTAAAGGAAATGTTAGTTGCTTATTATATTTGTCAAGTTAATTGATGGCGGCAGATAATTATTTTGTAATAAATCACTTTCAAATTTGCTGATTATATGCTAATGTGATGTTGGTTATCTTGTTGATTTGATTTAGCGATTAGTACTAAATTGGTTGCAGCCATAAGATATGATCCTTTTTCATGATCTTCAATTTTTTTAGCTTTTCTTCACTGCCCAATATACATATGGCCCATATTCTCAACTTTCTTCATAATTACAATTTAATAAGTTATCATAATTTAATGCAGAAATAAAAATAAATTCGATTTAGTTTAATTGTGAAAAAGTTTGATGCTGAAGAAAGAGTTAAAATTAGTAAGAATATGAGTTGTTATACCGGTGTGGTGATGAAGCAAGATTAATTGTCACCAACTCTTATCGTTAACTTATATGGGTTGCAATAATTATAATGATGTAAAGAATTGCAAGTTTCATACATTATTGCTGCTGTACGAATAAAATTAAGTTAAAATTTAAAGAATATCACGTCTTCGGAACATAGAAAATACGTGTTGAGAATTTTTACGAACCCGGCATGAATGAGTTCGATTCGCACGTGGCTGATTTCCTTTTGAAGTTATTCACATCTACATACGTAAAACGTTAAAACAATAGCTTATATTGATACTCAAATCTACTTAAAGAGTAAGTATTAATAATATTAGTCTCTTATCTTTCAAAATGTCATGTATTTATATATATTTGATTAATTCAACGCAGCTGTACATACGTGACTGTTTCGACCTTGTCCTTGTCACTTATGTAGACTGCAAGTGTTTTATACATAAGACAAGCGCAATGATTTCTTTATTATAAATAATGGAATAGTCTGCTCTATAGTTTCCTAATTAATTTTATAGGTCAGATGGTATAGGATGATAATTTGCGACTTGGTACGTCTAAAGTTATGGGTTCAATTTCCACGTACAACTTTTACGATGCATTCTTTTTTTTTACGATCACATTAACGATTCGAGTGATTGTTATTAATAATAATTCACGAATGTTAATTTTATATAATTGATTGAATTAGGAGATACATAGCCGTAATCTATTATTATTTTGAAATGGAAGGAAGGAAAGGAGACCCACCAGTTGCCTACAGTTAATCAATATACTGCACACTACAATGGAATGGAAGCAATACGGGATAGGATTAAAGTGCAATAGGAGATAAGGAAGTCTTCTTACTTCAACATGGTTAGCCCCCAGACTGTTAACTTTAAATTTGCCGCAGAACTGCGAATATTTATTCGACATGTGTTTCGCTCCTAGACGAGGCATCCTCAGGACCGTTGGGCTTCGAATGCGCGTAATTCTACGGATAGTTGTAAATTAGTAGTGGATATAATAGAAGTAGTGGAGGCTACTTACCACGGGGAAGTAAGAAGACTATTATAGAAGCGCTCTTAGGTGAAATGTAAGGACGTAAACGATTTCAATAAAATTGTAATAGAAAAGGTCTAGTTGGAAAGATAGGACAGTTTTAATGTAGATAAATCGAAAAATATGGTAAAAAATTATATTATTAGCGAATTATCCACCTCTTTTAAACTTAACGACCATTCGAAGCCAGGTAACGAATATATCTAAAAAAATTGTGCCGGCAACAAAAGGCATTAGCGGTATTATGTTTCTAATTTATGGGTAAAGATGTAATCTTGACCTTTTTCATTAATTAGAAATAAAATATCAGGCAAACGGAGAAACAAAACGCAAAGTCAATTCTTTTGTATTCCTTATCTATGGTCACGCAGCACTTTGTGCAATATTTTCTACTTAGTAGTTATCATAGACAATACACTATGGGCTAATTAATGGTAGGTTTTTACTGGCAAATAGTCTTGCTGTCTTAAGAACGCTTATTGGTTTAAAGTAATTAACGATTACGCGAGAGTATTTAAGGTTTCTTTGCTTTGGCCTTCCTGGCTGCTTTATTTGTTCTGATCTTTATTGATAATTACTAGCCCTGTCAAGTCTTAGAGTTATTAAAACTACATTTCTTTAGACGTATACATAGTTTTCTTTATATATTTCTACACATTCATGGCCGTATTGGCGTGTTATGTGTTAATATCCTTTCATAGACGGCGCAGATACAATGTATTACGTGGACAATAATGTACCATAAATATTCAAGCGTAGTCAATAGCATCTAAGAAGGTTATAAATGAACTCTTTTGATATGTTGGCGAGCTTTTGTTATAGTTTTATGTGGGAATGTACATCTCTTTGTGACATTTTTGTGACTTAATTAATACGTGCTTGACGGCAGTGTTCATATTCCAGTAAAATATTGTTTTTTACTTGTCCGAGGTTTTGTAAACTTGAGAGAACTTGGTCCTCTCGTGAACATGAACGCTGAACAGTCTTTACATCTGATAAAATCTGTAAAGATGGTTTTATTTCATTTCTACAATATTCGCATAAACATCAAAATTCATTATGTTCATGGATCACTATTATTCACTGTACGTATGTATTAGCTTACTGGTTAAAAAACGTACGCATTCAAAATCGTAAAATGTAGTGAATACTATAAAGTAACTAGTGTTTCCCTTTATAGCATATTTATTCTGGCCATCGCTAGGGCGATGGTCGACAGCGTCGGGAATTGGGACGCGGTCGCAGCCTTCTGCGAGACAGTGACCTCGCAGAAGGAGGCGGCGGATCGTCTGCGCGAGGAGCGCAGCCTCGATGAGGAGATCCGCCGCCGGCGAATGGGGCGGCGCAGGCGCAACTACCTGCGCCTCATGCCGCCCTAGCCGAGGCCGCGGGTGACGTGACTGGGGATTAGTCCGTCACCCGCCGACCGCGTGAGGAAAGACCGACGTCCTCCCCGAGGGGGGGAGGTCGGTCGATGGGAGGGTACCCCACGGAGGGGGTTTTCCCTCGGGCCGACCACTGACGACAAGTAAACCTGCTCCGGTGGTCGGCCCAACGACGAAGGCGAGGTGGTTTTCGGGTGGATTGCGGGAGTTGCGTGCTTAAGCTCCTCTGTCGCCCCGGACGGAGTGGTGCAGAGGCGCGCCGACCGCAGCCCACCCACAAAAAAAAAATAGCATATTTATTCAGTATTATGTATAATACCAAGCCCGGAGATAAGATATATTACAATATATAATATTGTAAAATTGACATAAATTTATCGTTGTGTAATGGATCTCTTACTTTTTTGCAAGTAGACCTATACGCTTATTAAATACGATGCACCTATGGGGAAGTGGTCTAACTAGCGACGTCTCATATAAGTATTGTTAATTCGAGCCCATACCGATAATTCTTTGTGTTATTGACAAATGATTGTTTTGAACCATTGATGAATTTATTCCTTAGCGTGGTTTGACTTTAAAAAAGATATGAATACGTCATACATATTCATCACTGAGTTATCCGTCTAATTAACGTTTAACCTATGTTTTTCTCCGTCTCTCAATATGACAAAAATCCTGTTTATCTTAAAACACGCCTTCAGAATTTCATTTGCTTTTAAAGAATACACTTGGAGCTTGATTTCCGAGTGTTACGGCCCATCGGTCTTTGTTTTGGGATGCCGATCTTTTTATCTTCAAAATGGCTTTATTACGAGCTGTAGAATAAGAGGAATCTTTCAATTAACACCGGACAAATGACTTTTGCGGTTCAATGGACAGCGACGATAATTCGCCGCGACGGACTTCACTTTAATTTACAGCTTTTCAAGGTGTTGTAGAAAATTTTTAATATTTTTATATATAATTATTTTCCGTGTAGTGTGAGAGCAAGAATACAATTCACTACAGTCTTTCTTGCCCATGGGTGTCGTAAAAGACGACTACGGCATAAAATATGTATATAATATCTACAAAAGAGAAGGAAAACTGGAAATAAAACCCTGTACCAAGCTGTCTGACCAGTATGGTGCAGTAGGTAAATTTTCACCTTTACTGTGGAGGAGTTTTGAGCTCAACAGTGGAGTTTTAAACTCGGAATAAATGATTATATATTTGAAGACAATACTATGTTATTGAAACTAGTGCTGTGTGGTAGCGGCTTCGAATACTACCAACCCTTGCTTTGCTCGTGGGTGTCGTGAAAGACGACTAAGAGCCTTAGATTGACCCGGACCAACTCCATTTGGTACCATTTGGGTCAACGATTACATTCCCAAGGAGGGTTGACGTCAGGCAGGCGGCCGGTCATAAAAGTCATTGCCGAAACTTTTTGCAATATGTCAAAACAGATGACATATTGTGTCGACCCCAAGTAATTGGGATAAGAGCAAGATGATGATGATGATGATGACTATGTTATTGAAATACATATTACTTTACTGTGTGCTATCTCAAATCTAAAAATATAATATACATGTATATCCACTACATTTCTTCGATCTTTCGACGTCCTTTACTGAACATAGGGGATACTAAACATGGGGAGGCCCCCATATATTGGGCTAATACTGTAATCGCCATGCGCCATGCCATGTGTTGACGTTCGCAGTTGCTGTTATGTGTTTTCCAGGAGAATGCTGCTCCTACAACTCTAGTGTTCCATAACCTGATATAAATATGATTATTTCTTTATATATGGGCGCTGAACTACATTGGACTTAAGTGCTATTAACATATCGGTTCAAGCATATTTTTATAAATTAATCATATATAAGTTTGGTAAATATTTTCCAAAAAGTAACACCGATTGTCTTTGACATGCCTTAATGATGTCTTAATTTCTAAAACTTCTCTTTTTTTGTTATTGAGCGAGACAATCGAATTTCCTTTGTTTTTGTCGCGCCCAACCGCAACAAAGTTCTATCCTGCGGTCCCTTTGAATGTGCCCACGCACCGTGTCGGGTATCCCCTCTCCTTTCACCTGCGCAACCACCGAATCCTTGGAATCGTGGTCGAGTATCTTTTTTTTTTGTTTAACGCGATACAAAACCAACACGCACCGAGGAATAGGACTCGATTTTTTATTTCCTTTGCTCAATAGAAACATTGTCTCGATCGGCAGTTATGTGATAAAAATAAAAAAGTTTCGATATTTTATATACGAGCAATAAGGCATGGTTATTCCCTTTCATGTTGCAATTGTGACTTGCGAATAGGTATAGACTGTGATGTAATATTTTATAGCAGAAACTTGAAGTATGAATGATAATAGTGTGTTATTATATTTCCAATTTGAAGTTGTTTTATTTTGTCCATGCTTATTTTATTATATCTCAGACTTTTTTTATGGGTGGGTTGCGGTCGGCGCGCTCCTCACACCACTCCGTCCGGGGCGACAGAGGGACGTAAGCACGCACACCCCCGATGCACGTCGCCTTCGTCGTTGGGCCGATCACCGGAGCAGGGTTATTTGTCACCAGGGGTCGGCCCGACGGAATACCCCCTATTTGGGATACTATATCTCAGACTTGACAAGAATGTCACAATGTCATGTAGCGCTTTAAATTTTATTCATTACTAGCAACCCGCCCTCGCTTCGCTTCGGTTATAGGTTATAGTCGTTTTACCCGCGTAGTACCCGTTCCCGTGGGAATACCGGGATAAAATATCCCGTAGCCTAGTTTACGCCCTGATATTATAGCTTTCCATTGGTGAAAGAATTTTTGAAATCGGTCCAGCCGTTTTGAAGATTACCCGGAACAAACAGACAGACAAACATTTTTAATTGCTATTTTAGGTATATGTGTCGTGCAAATAACCGTGTGAGCATGAAAAAAGCCTATTATTTTGACATTACAAACAGACACTCCAATTTTATTTATTGGTATAGATTTTAGTGTTTGACAGTGTCATACTGAATAATTTTGCTGATATTTTATGTAATATCATCATCATATTTTCTCCACACTAGGAGCGAAATTTATTTTTTGTTTTATTTGGAATTTGCCTTCTTTTGCATATATGTTATCTGTATATTATAATCCCTTAGTCATCTTATACGACGCCCATGAGCAAGGGAAGGGATGATAAATCGTATTATCTCTCCATCACCTCACGGAAAATATTAGTTAAATTCGGTATATGTACTTGATTTTTTAAAATAATTAAATTATTGACTCCGATTAAGTTTTGGGCAAATGTTTTGTAATACGAACAGTTAACATTTTTTGTAGAATATTTACCGGTGTACATTAACGGGGTTCAGTCAATGCAGGCGTTGGAGCGAATAATGGAATCGAGATAGCTGATTGCGCTTAACATCTTATCGACTTTTTGCTTTTAGTTTTATTTTTGCAAGAACAATTCAAAATCCTTTTGAAACTTCCGTCCGATCTTACAGATGTAAGGCAGGACGTTTTTGATTAATTAATGGCTTATCAAATATGCTTTGTATTCAATCATTAGTACTTTCTGATTAATTTATCAAACATATGAAGATTAACTTTATTGTTTTATGACATGACATGACTAAAACTAATGATCAATCTTTATAATTCTTATACAGATTAAGATTCGTCTGATACGAGTTAATCTGTTTTTTTTATTATCATAAATTCGTGACTTTAAACGTAGTAAATATGGTTTTAATCTGCGTAGTGACGAAGTAAGAATACAGATCACCACACCTTCTCTTATCCGTGGGAGTCGTAAAAGAAGACTGAAGGATATGAAGCATCCTCCACAATAGGAAGGTAACTAAATGACGTTTTTGATTAATTAATGGCTTATCAAATATGCTTTGTATTCAATCATTAGTACTTTCTGATTAATTTATCAAACATATGAAGATTAACTTTATTGTTTTATGACATGACATGACTAAAACTAATGATCAATCTTTATAATTCTTATACAGATTAAGATTCGTCTGATACGAGTTAATCTGTTTTTTTTATTATCATAAATTCGTGACTTTAAACGTAGTAAATATGGTTTTAATCTGCGTAGTGACGAAGTAAGAATACAGATCACCACACCTTCTCTTATCCGTGGGAGTCGTAAAAGAAGACTGAAGGATATGAAGCATCCTCCACAATAGGAAGGTAACTAAATGACCTACTACAACACGTCGGTAAGGCGGATTGGTATAGCTTTTTTTTCGATTTTTCCTTCTCTTGCATAGATATTATATGCATATTATATCGCTGAGTTGTTGTTTCACGACATCCGCGGGCAGGATATGGAATGGTGAATTGTGTTTTTATTGCGTCACCACATTTTTTTTTACTTTTATTTATAGTTTTTATTAATTAGCTTTACAAGTTTAGGCGCTACGTAGATTTAAATCTACGAGATGGTATTTAAAAGGTTCTAAGATTCTGACAGAAAATTTACTACAAAGAGCCTTTAAAAGTGTTTCATTAACTGTACAATTTATGGCGGCTACAAATTTGTCATTTAATGACTTCAACGTTGAAGCTTAAATCACTTCGAATTCTCTCACAAACTCAAATGACGTCATTTAAAATATTTTGCCGTCTGAACCAAGCCTTTATGAATGTATTGTTTTATACAACGTAGAAGTAATTGCTTAGATCCCTATCATTATTGCTTGGGTCGTTGAGATGGCTCCCGGCGAGCCTCGGTATCCCTGAGACATTTGGTTGTACAAAAAATTGGGTTTCGGTAATCGTGGGAAGGCCTGATGACTTTGTTATTTTCAACTGCAGGTATTGTTTAGAATAACTTTATCTGGACAGAGCATATACAGATGTTCAAATGATATTGTGTTTGATTCTTTATATTATTTACTTTACTATATTTAAACGTTCTACTTTTTCTTCTATTATATGTGTGCGAATTGCAGAATATTTTGCAAAGTTGCGATAGATCAATCAAAGCCTTGGCTTCAAACCCCACGTCACATAGTTGGCATCATATTGAGCCAACGTGATACGAATAATATTTCAGCATCTTCATTACTATGTGCCGCACCCTGAAGGATTACCAGAAGAATGGGAAACTTAGGATACTAATTGCGATTGCGATCCACCTTTCAAGCATAATTCTGGATAAATGCTCAGTGCCAAACAAGTTATCCTACCCACCATGGATGTGCATCATAATGATGTCAACAAGCTAATGACTGAAACGATAGATTATGAATAAGAATAATTCTCAATGGAGGCTCGAGCTCAATCAGTGCTATAATAGAAAAAAATATGATGACGAACCTAAAAATTAATTTCCTTTAATGTGTTTTGTACGTTGCCATATTTGCATAAGAGGTCTTAAAATCACAGATTACTAAAGAAAACCCCCTTCGACGGGTTTCTGAAACCAATATGTAACCCCTCCACTTGCCCTTGGCAGAGTTTTACAAAGTGATTAAAAGAGATTTGGATTCTGTATACGGTAATTCATGTTTCGGCCGTAGGCTATTTACCACCCACTTAGAATCGACGTTCGTCCAAATGATGCAAGTCTTGTTTCAGTATGATACTAGGTGAAAGCTAGTGTAATGCATTATACCTAGCGCCTAGGGCTGCATTGCCGCTTCTCATCACTTGAAACATTGTCAAGCGTTCACAGTTTGAGATAAACATCGATTTATTTCTATGGACCGGGTTTATATGTTCTTATGTATGTAGTAAAATATATTTTATGCGAACAGAATCAATAGAACAGATATTTCACGGGAAAAAGTCTGGGGCTTTAGATTCCTTTTTTGTTCCCGTATCATAAGAAATAATTGTAATCTAAAATATTGAATTGTGTTTTCGAGCTATTTGGGGCGGAAACCATTGGGTTATGTGGTCCGAATGCTCGTACTCCATTCAAAGAGATAAAACGCCCTATATTTTGCACAAAAGATCGACATGACCATTTAACGTGGTAATACTGTCATCCTTCTGGGTACCGGAGGTGTGCGCAGAAATTATAAGGGTAAGCAAAAAAACTTACCTAAATAAGCAGGTATATAAATATATTTAGTACCGACAGTTGATGGTCTGTCGATTACCACATAGCGTCTATTTTAGTACTTAACACGACCAATGACGATGATTTGGTGGTTATTTTTAACCATCGTGAACATAAGGGATAATAACAATTTATTTTTTGAAAATATGTTTATTTCTTTCAAATGGCCCTATTTATTTCTATAGGTATTGCGCTTGAATTTTGTATTTAAACTAGATTCGAAATGCAATAGATGTCTGATGATGATGAATTCATATGGGAAAAAATATTCATTTTCAAATGAGTTTACCGTTATTGAACGATTTTGAATAGGGTATGCAGATTTTATTTACCTATATGGAGCTATTGCACCTCCAAGCACGTTACCGGTGGGCAGTGGGTATTGCTTCCGCCCTCCTTTTATTTCCCATTATGTAAATATTTTAATTTATTATCCTACTGTTCCTTATATCTTACATTTATTTATCAATTAAGGAGGTATGTATGCTAATGTGTCGCAGTAACCCACCCTTTTCCTTTTTTACTTTTTGCCGGGGCTAACTTAAAAACCCAATAACAATTTCAGTTATTTATATTCCCCGATTTTATCCAATTATTAATTGCCAACAAAATTTATAATAGTATAGAGTAAAAAGCGATAAAATTCGTTTTATTTCATGTAACGTTCGCGCGAATAACAAGTTTATGTATTTTGATATTTTAACAAAACTCGTATTCAGTTCTTTGCACTTTTAGCTTAACCACCGTCACAGGTAACACGCAAACAGTCACTCGATACGCGCGTCATCCGGATGTGGGTTGTATTTAATACATCTGTAGAACCAGTTTGAGACAAGTAACTTTTTGTTTCGTACCGCTACCATTCTGTGCCATCGTGCCTGGTCATTAACTGTCTGTAATAGATCGTTTACACGTACTAAATGACGAAGTAGACAAGTACAATTTTACTAAATATTTATAAATATAACATCTGTGTGTATTTATACTTCTATATATGAAGATTTTTTTTTTTTTTTTTTTTATTATTGCCAACGGTGGCAAACGAGCAAACAGCACACCTGATGGTAAGTGAAACTGCTGCACATGGACCTTTGCAATACCAGGGGCACAGCCAGGCCGCTGCCTACCGTGAAGGAAATACTCTTCTTAAACCTCGTTTAAAGAAGGACATGTCATAGCGCTCGGGAAACACAGCAGCAGGTAGTTCATTCCAGATCTTGCACGTACGTGGGAGAAATGATCGCTGGAAACGTACAGTTTCCATGTGAAATGGATGAACCCTGCTGCGATGTCGAGTGGTACGTTGGTAGAATGGTGACGGTGGTACCAAGTCAAACAGTTCCTCGGAGCACTCCCCGTGAAAGAGTCGGTAAAGTACACAGAGTGACCCAAAGTCTCTCCGCTGCTCCAGCGACTCCAATCTGTCCGTAAGATTGGGATCCCCGACGATTCGAACAGCCCGTCTTTGCAGGGAGTCAAGTGGGTCTAGCTGATATTTGGGCGCACCTGCCCAGAGATGTGAGCAGTACTCCACATGAGGACGAACTTGTGCTTTGTATAGCACAAGACGCTGTCTCGGTGTGAAGTACCGCCTGGCTCTGTTCAGGACGCCCAACTTTTTGCTTGCCAATTTGGCTTTGTCCTCCAAATGACTCCCAAACTGGACTTTGCTCGATATTTTGACGCCGAGAATCCCAATACTCTCAGAAATTGGGAGAGTTACTCCTTGGAACTGAGGCGCCATGACAAACGGGTCCTTCTTTGCAGTGAACGCGCAAACTTGTGTCTTTGTGGGGTTGAACTGGACTAGGTTCCGTTCACCCCATTCCGAGGCCCGCCCCAGAGAGCGCTCGACTTCAGACACAAGTTGAACCCTTCTTTCCTGAGTACTCCGAGGGATATTCCGTTGCTCAGTGTACCGCTCATCACCCGTACTGTCATCCGCATAGCAACATAGTTGGACTGATTTGGATAAAACTTTTATGTGGGATAGTTAGCCACTAACTGCACATACTGCTACCAATAGTGGGTCGTATGAGCTTAAAAAGAAAAAAGAACTTAAAAGATTAGGATTCTTAAGGCCGCCGCTTAAGATTTAGGTAACACCTTGAACAATATAAATGACATGTAAAAATTAATGTTATGTCTCAAAAGGGGACCGCTTATGTCCCCTTTAGTATAAACGCAAAAAATATTAAGCGTCAGTTACAATACCTTAGGTTTCGCTTAAAATTTAGGGGTCGTTGGTGAAAACGAGTATTAGCCAATAAATAGTAACCATTTAGGTTATTGAAGTAGTAATTGTTACTGGTATTTTATAAATAATTTTATGAGAAGTGACTGTTGACGTCATCGAAAGTATAGTCACAATCTTTATACCCTTGGCAAAGCCGGTAGCTAAAGACTAAAATATGTTCTAAAGAGTTTGTAAGTGACTTTTGAGTGTGAGTTTGTAACTGATGTTTTAAGTTAAAATCTAGTGAATCACTTTGTAAGTATAAATGGACAAGCAGAGGACGTGATAGATGAATTTGACGGTTGTATAATATAACCTTGTAAATTCGGAGAACAAAGTTTGTGGTAAAAAAATCTATTAAGATATCTATTACCTTGAATGAATGATAAACATTATGAGACGTTTTGATGAGATCGAAGGAGATTTTTGTTTGTCATCTCAAAGATGATCTTTTTCATATAAAAAAGCTGCGGATAAGCAACATTCCTAAATGATAAGTAATGAAGTGGTTTTAGATGACACATTTTATTAGTTTCAACTATAATATTATTTTAAATTAATAAGTGTTTTCCCCTATGCCCGTAGGTATAACATGTTATTGCGTAATTGAAAATAGGACCAATTACCTTTTTGCATTCAGGGGTAATGTAGCCCTAGTATTAGCACCTATAACTAGAAAGCAAATTGTCAACAAATCGTGAGAAATTTGGAATAACTATTATGCATTGTTTGGCGTAACTACATGATGACCGCGTGTGTAAAATAGTTACAAGATATTTTTGAACGATTCGAGAATAATAAAAAATATTAATGTAATTAGTTTATTTTAAAATAATTGTGGCTAATTTTCATTTAAAATAGGAGACAATTTAGGTTTTTTTGGCCGGGCTATTGTCAACACGTACGCCGTCCATTCCCTTCAGAGTGAGGAAGGACGGCGCGTGGCCCCATAACTCACCTTATTCCGTCCCCTTCGCAATTGGACCGGCCACTGGTACCGAAAAAAATTTGTTGTCTGTCTGTCTGTCTGTCTGTTTGTTCCGGGTAGTCTTCAAAACGGCTGGACCGATTTCAAAAATTCTTTCACCAATGGAAAGCTATAATATCAGGGCGTAAACTAGGCTATATTTTATTCCGGTATTCCCACGGGAACGGGGACTACGCGGGTAAAACGACTATAACCTATAACCGAAGCGAAGCGAGGGCGGGTTGCTAATATTAAATATAATAATAACCAAAGTTAAAATAGATACCTTTAGACGTTTATTTAAGTTTGTTCAAGACATATATATGTGTAAGTAGTACGTACACACGTTACTATGTTTATTATGAGAACGATTATAGTAACAATATCACGCTAAATGCTATTTAGAGTACTGTTCACATGTTCTATATTCGCATTTCTCCCACGAACTTCCATTACATTGTACTACACGCGAACATCAATCTTCTAAACAATAACCTTCTTCTCATCGGCTAGGGTTACTATGCATAGTATACACTGTAAAACTAATATGTACTTTAAAGTTTCAAATACATATGCTTCAAAAGGTGAATAAGAGACCTAACCAGGTAAAGGCAGTAGCTAAGAAAGAAATGTGCAACTAAAGCTCTGTGGTGGCTCCGTTCGGGTAGGGTATATTGTTTTCTACTGAAGAAAATTTGTGCCTACCATTCTTATCTTTGTAAAGTTCTATTTATGACTTCCGTTAATAATAATGCCATAATTAAATGGTACTTTAGTTATTAATTGATAGTAGCAATAATTTTTAAGACTTCTTTTTGTTGCGATAGGTAGATTATAATATTGAAAAATGTACCTACATCGTTCTTTATTAAATAAGCTCGATCAAAGTGAAAATCGTTTACTCATCTCGAAGATCAGAAGTACTGTCTGTCACACAGGGTGAAACTTTTTAAATTTTTAAATAACTATTTAAAAAAGATCATGCGTTTAGGAATATTATACTACTATTTTGATACTATAAAGTTTACTATAAAATAAAATATACTATAAATTATGCTACTATTTTGATATTATAAAAACAGTTACTGCAAATTATTTATGAATACATTTTGCTTATAAAATGCTAGTATAGCTTTTTATATTCAGCATCGTTGTTTTTTATTTTATATTACAGGTAGCTTTAAAATCTTATAAGTAAACAACTTGTATGTGCTACAATCTGCTACAAGTAAAATTTAAATAAATTATTCACATTGGAAAATACACTATTATAAAAACTTTGGTGAATCATGGCGTCCAATATTAGTAAGCAGTTGTTATTGCGATAACGTTCCAAGATTTTGATAAAATTTATCTGAATGTTTTGTCATTAACGGTGAGAAATCACATGCGTCGGGATCGCTTTTTATTTTATAGCTTTTTACATTGGATGTGATTTAACTGTATAAAGTTAATGTTTTTAAAAGTAATAATATTAATCCCACTATGCAACCTGTGATTCCCATTCTATGACTTACCAGGTATATCGAGCTAAAACACTGGGATATGATTGAGCGGTTGACAGATGGCCTATCTGTTTCTTCATTTGTAGTGCTTTTATATTATTACTAACAGATATTTGCGCCTTCATCCGCGTAATTGCCATTCCCGTGGGAATATGCAGATAAAATATACTCTACGTTACTTGCTGATAATGTAATTCTCCAGTGATGAAAGAATTTTTGAAATGTATTCCTGGTTTAGGCGTGAAAGAGTGCAAACATTACAACTTATTTTCGCATTCAAAATTAGTTAGGATGTCACTTAATCGTGTCTTACGACAATCCCGGAAGGAAAAGGCGGTGTCATAACGAAGCAATACTATTTCAAATTACATCTATTTAAAAGTAACGCTTGGTTAACCGTATACGTAAAAGTTGCTTTGTGACAACCCTAAGTATGTTTGTCCGTTGCAAATTCGTTAAACCAAATTTGCACCAAGTATGAAACAGCGTTTAGAATCAGTGATGCGTGTATGACTTTCAACTTATGTTGTGAAAGCTCTCGTACCGTATCGATAATTAATGGATGTTTTGTTTGTATAAAGAGGATGTACTCTATTAGCACGCTATTGTTTTTTATTAATATAACATACACATTTTTAAATATTACTTAAATTCATGTTCTCATTGACGTGTGGTAAAGTCACAGGGTCGATATTCGTCCGTCTGCAGCCACGGGCCGGTCCATCCAGGGTAGTACCACACTCGTAGAAAATCGACATCTGAATACTAGCAGCTTGTTACTGCACTTCTATCGATGAGCGAGAGAGCCGTAAGCTCAACTATCTGAGGGTGTTTGCGTGTGGTGGGTTTTGGTGATGCCTTTAGTATCACTAAATCTCATTGCACGCATTCACACTCCCTTGACTTTCTTTACGGTAGGCAGCGGTCCAGCAAAGGTCTACGAGCGACAGTATCACTTAGCATATATATAAAATTATACTATTTCACCTTGAATTTTTCTAAAGTCGATTCAAAGGTCAATTCAAATCAATTCAAAACTGAAAAAATACACATACACGGTTTTGCATATGATGCAGGTGGATATACTGCAAGGATTTTGGCCTTTTGACCTTGAAAAACACGAACAACCTTGAATATTTAGTCGTTGAGGAAACAACGTTGTTGATTATATTCAAAATTACTACATATAAGCTCAAGTATTTAAGCATAATGATGTGATTGTTACTTAATATGTTTGTTATATGTCAATGGCATACATATTATGGAGGACTTGACGTTTATATCTATTAAGCAATTAAGTAATAAACTTTAATGAATAAACATTTAATAATATTAATACAATAGACTTTGATCACTTGCCTTCAAGTCAACCAGCATATTACCGAAAACATCTAAGATACGTATATATGTGTACGATAGGTTTTTTCATAGATTGTAATTAAATTACGCAAACGTCAGCTTGATTGACACCTGACAGTAACCTGCTGTCTGATGTCATTCCATAGAATTCTGACGAATATTTTAAATTCACTGTATTAAGATGGATATTATAAAAAACGTTGATGTTAATCTCATACAGATTTGCGTCTCAATGGAGTATGAATACAATATGTCAAGACTAATTCTTTACCTCGGGAGTGAAGTGAGATAATGAGACGAGTTAGATGTAAACAAATAACATTCCTACAGGAGAAGTAAAAGTCTAAAGGACAGCCAATGCTAAAATAGGACTACAGCCAGCGTAGCTTGAAACATATTAATCTTTAAATGATAGGCTAATTTCTCTATAGCTGTGAAGAAAATTCTTACTCGATATTGACGTATACGTGACATAAAGATGAAGAACCTAACAGGTACCAACGCATGTATTGCTCGTGAGTGTCGTAAAAGACGACATAGAGCTCTACTTCAACCTGGACCGTTCCATCTCAGGCTATCTGGTCAACAATTACATCCCAAAGAGAGATGACGTCAGGTTGGTCGGTCGGTCGGTCGGTCGGTCGGTCGTTAAACTATTGCCGATAGGTTTTGCAATATGTGCTATGGAAGAGAGGTACTTATTACGTTGAAGTTTGATTTCGAATTACTACGGGTTGAGAGCCCTCAGCGCTCACCCACCAGTCCGGGTAAAGTTGTCACAGCCATCTGAGGCTAACAACTAAGTCACACACAAAAAAAAAAAGATTTCGAATTCCACTATACATCTCATTCTATTCCAACTCTTCTTTAACTTTTCTAATAAAATTTGTCTTGTGGAAATAACACCATTACAAACAAATCTACTGTACATTGTGGACAATTCGATGTATCGTAAATTTTAAAAACTCCGAGACTTAAGGTGATAATCGCTTCATTTCACAAGACAAAAGCTGTTAAAAGAAGCGAAAACGTGAAGTAAAATGCACCGAATTGGCATATTAAACGGTAATAAGCTGCATTAACATAAGCCATGCATATGCTAACAAGGTATTTTGTAACAACATTTGAATAGATTGTCTTTGTTTAGTTCTCCCACGAATTGCGTGTAACGGAACTGCACTAAATGCTAAAGAGATGTCATGGTGTTATCCTCTCGATATTTGTTTCTTCGTGATTGCGGTATTAATTTTTAAATCGATGGCAGCAGTTAGCTAAAATGCTTTTACATGTATCAGCCAATCGTCATCCATTATTTGACATAGACCTCACGCGGAGGGACATAGTCATTATGCTTAAGTCGGGTTGGCCATCAACTGACGAGTTAAAGATACAAAGATTTTAGCATATCAAAAGCATCCTTTTTTTTGTTCACGCTGAGGAAATGCATTTACGCACTCTCCCCCCCGGTGACAGATGGAGGAGTGTGTGGGACTCACCAGCTACTGCTTGACCGGAATACCCACTAAAACTACAGCGGCCCCTTCCACGCTTTTACGGGGCGCCGGAGAGATCGTCTGATGACACTTAATCCCCGACACGCCAACGCATGGCCATATCAAAAGCATCCTGCTCTTACCCAATATATCAATATCTTGATTTAATATATACTCATACTCCTATTCCATCGTACTTATGTACATATCGGATAAATTACTGGCAATAGTTTTATGGCCGACCGCCTGCCTGACGTCAACCCTCCTTGAACTAAAATCAGATAGAGATGGCCGAGGTCGATGTAAAACTCTTACTCGTCTTTTAACGACACCTACGAGCAATAGACAAGCCCGCTGAGTTTCTTGCCGGATCTTCTCAGTAGCGGTCGCGGTCCGATCCGGTGGTAGTATATTTTTTTTTGCAAATTGTAAACCTGACAATATGTAAGTGCCCTCTCGGGGTTTGTGCATGATAAATAATTAGAATTTCAGGGTTGATAGTGTTCGTAGTCGCTTCCACACAGCAGACCTTATCTTACATAAGTACATACATAGATTCACGCTTCTTTCCCATAGGGGTAGGCAGAGACCACATGCCTTCACTTGCTACGATCTTCACATAACACTCGCCTCCTCCACATTCATTAATCTCTTCATGCGTGTTCTTCGGTTTAGGGTACTTTTAACCTGGCTTTTTTTAAGAACGTCCCCGATTTGATCATGGAACGTCCACCTTGGTCTTTCCCTTCTAACACTTCCGTTAACATTTGACCTATAAATTCTCCTTGTCAATCACCTTTTATTCATTCTCTCTACATGACCAAACCAACTTAACATACCTTTTTCAATCCTTGTCACTACATCTACTTTCATACCACAACGTTCCCTAATCACTTTCTTCTTAATTCTATCACTCAATTTCACATCAATCATGGTCCTTAGCGCTCTCATTTCCACAGCATTCATTCTATATACTTTCGTGTTTCTTCTGCTATACCCAGCTCTCACTGTATGTGAATGTATGGGACAATAGAGTTGGTACAAGCACGTCCCTATACACAGCTTTTCTTACTTATCTATGATAAATTATCGGCGATTACAAAGTGACATCATAATTCACCAAGTCTTGCTTTTCCACGGATGTCGTTAAAAACAAAATTGCTTGAACTTAGATGCCTTTCACATAAAAAATATTTCGAGCAACCACTCTTTTGATTAAATGATAGTCTTAAAAGCTTTTACTTTGTACTTGAAAAACAATAAAATTGAAATTAATAGCTAAATGCTGAGAAGACGTATTGTTGGTTTAAACTAGTAAAGATGCAATAAATTTAAAAAACTTTCTCAGATTATCATAACATTTATCAAAAAGAAATGTATAAATCGTTTCCTCGACCTTTTTGTTCGTAATCTTTTCACTTTTCTCAATTCAAGTGGCATTTACAATTGAGTAATATTTGTTGGTTGTTTATTTATTAGCCCGTTTAGTAGGCATGACGGCTATTTTATTTTTAATAATTTTACATTGTTTAGAATTTTAGATTGCTGGGCTGTGGTTGCTGTCTTAGGAAATCGGTATTTGTTGCGTAAAAAATCGTTTTATGGTTTCGGTTGGTGCTTAGATTTTGCACTAATTTTCAACTGTCAACAAACTCAATTCACAATTTGCAAAAGACTGACAAAACACTATTAACAGTTTTTTGACTTAGTTCGGTAAAACACACCCTAACCCGACCGGCGCCACTAAATTGGCAAACGAACCCATAACCTGTGGATTTACTACTTACAGCCAATTGAACGAGCTAGCGGGACTAATTCCTTGAATTTATTAGTCCTCCTGGCAGGGATTATATTAACTTCTATCTAACGCAATGCAATTTATACTAATATGATTATTGGAACTTATACCTATATAAACTAAACTTAAACCTATATCGATATGTGAAAAGAAAATCATGATATTAAACTAGCAAGCTTTACAAGTATTTCAATTTTAATAAGAGACAGGGACAGCTATACAATAAGATGACGTCAACTTCGCAACCTGTATACTAACTTGGTTCTGCCCTAAACAATCATAGTTTTGCGAGAAAGAGATGTAATAACTTCAAAAGCTTGATACATCTTTGATTTACGTATACATTTTGTTTATTGCTGTACATTTTGTTATATTTACGTGAATTATAATAAATAGGTCATAATTTTATATTTTGGTGGCAATCCCAACCCAATTTTTAATCAATCGGTTATCCTTTTCAACTAATTTATAAAAATATCGTGACGTACAAAAATTTCCGTAACAAAACACTCACAGCGCTTTACAACAACTACAATAGACATATTATTAAACATCATTTTATGTTCAATGTTCTGTACAATAATGACTAGTTCCCTTCAAAATTATTGTTTCAATCAATCGTTTCGTAAGGTCCCGATCACCGTGTCATTTTGTACATACACGTATTGATTACTCGTGTTTTGTATGGATATTAATAATTTCTTATAGCTTTGTGTAGTTTATTGACTTATTTGAATAGCGTGAAAGGTAAACCGATTAAATAGGATACGAGTATTTCGCCTTTCACATAATGGTTAACGAAGTTTAATTGCTCAAGCTGTCTGGCTTAGGTTCTGGTTTATCTGCTACTCATGTTAGAATAGTAAATTATTGACTTAAAATGTCAATGGGACGCATCTAATATATTGCCAACATTGTGCGTTTCGAAACTTTCTATTATAGAGCTTTCCCTGATAATGTTATCTTAAAACCAAATGCAGATCTATTATTATATATCTACCTGAGGAGTTAAAATAGTGTCGAGAGTTTTCTTGCCTCGACTAACTGTCATAAAGCTGTGAGGATAAAGTTTTGCCCAATGTCAGAAACTACCAGTTGAATTATCAAAAAAATGTTTTGCGTCAGATATCCTGTGTATTCAGACTGTATGCTGTGTGACGGATTAAGTCGGCCCCAAGTAATTGGGATAAGAGTGAGTGATGAGGGTCCGGGACAACATGGATGTTATTCTAACAAAACATAAAATAGAATATGTAAGTAATATAAGCGAAACTGCTGAGAATAGTTGCGTTACAAAACTATTAATACTATTTTACGATGTCCATGGCTATATAAAATCGCAATCCGTCACCACAAGTTAGTGTGTACATTTAACGGTCGCCATTGCAGTAATGAAATACAGATAAACACCAGTGTCCTTTTCAGAAAGTGAAGACCGGGTCATAGATTATACGATCATGATTTGATCAGACACTGGAACGCTGGGAATCGGTGCGGTCCAACTGGAGCCCACCAACATAAAAAAATAATTAACGAATGCAAATTAGATGTAGATTTTTAAATAGTTTAACTATTAATCTATTAAACAATACAGTAGAGTCATAAAAGTCAGTTCTGTCAATACAATATTAATAACGGCATCGTGATAATAATTTATTCTGACATTAATTAACCGAATAACAAAGAAATTTAATACAAGATTTGTATTCTATAGTTTAGCAACGAATGTTAATAATTGAGTCAATTTAATTTAAATTATATCTATCCATCACATCTGTCGATGTTCATGGTTGGACATAGGCTCTTAGAGAGCGCGATATTTCTATTCCATCGCTCAAAAGGCGGGCTGGAGATTGCAGTTGGTGTTACATGTTTCCTAGTGGAGCGCATTTCTCGAGCTGGCCACGGACGTTAAGGAACTCGACACCAGTTGTCGGCCTAACAGCGAAGGAGAGGGAATACGGTGGGTTATGGGGCCGCGCGCGGTTGGGTTCGGATCTCCTCCGCAATGGGACGGAAATTGACCTACTATACCGCGTTGGTCAGACGTGGTGGCATAGCGTTCTGTGCAGTTTTCCTGCTTTTACATAGATGTTATTCTATTATCTCTTAGTAATTTTTATGACACTTAAGGGAAAAGAGAGGCGGTGGTGAATTGTGTTATTACTCCGATACCACATGGAGATTACGGGTTACTCGGTTACAACCCCGTTTTTAACGCCACACTCGCGACAGAGAGAGGATTGCTGACTCTTCAAAGTCTGTCAATAATAAATTACTCTTGCAAGAGTTTCTCTTAAGAATACTTAAAAAAATAAGGTGTTGGATTGTGTCCTTGGCGAGCCCGGAACATTATAAACAAGCTGTTGATTATATCAACGGTTCGATTTCCGCAGTATGTGCACTGGAGCATTGAGGCGAAAATATGGATACAATTGAAATTTCTTTTTACATAACATCAGTTAAACGACCAAACAATTGGTATTTTATTACTCAAGTTTCATGCTCAATTTTGTTTGAAAGATTTTCCGTTGCGTCGTAGCAGAGGAAATCGATCATTTATTTAATTTAATACTAATATGTAGAACAATCTCATGGTTGTTGCCTAGCTATGCTTCTGTTATTGCTGATGTGCATGAGTAGCGGTTATCAATTGTGATAAGGTAAGCAGCTTACGGCGATCCGTCGCGTCCTTCCGCGAGACTACTGCCTCGCAGAAGGCTGCAACCGCGTCCCAATTCCTGACGCTGCCGACCATCGCCGTAGCGATAGTCGGCAGCGTCAGGTCGGCACCGATGATTGCGACGAGTTCACGGCGCTGCGCTGCCCAAGCGGCGCAGGCCTCGAGCGTATGCTGCACCGTGTCCTCATCGCAATCGCAGTGGTGGCAGGACGGTGTACTCTCCCTCCTAACGACCTTGTGCAGGTATTTAGCGAAGCACCCATGCCCCGTCAACACCTGCACTAGTCGGAAGGAGAGCACCCCGTGCCGCCTTGAATATTTTTGCGCTAAGTTATATTCAAACAATAGAGTGTATTTTAATCAATTAAAATAAAAAAACATTTCGTCACCATTGATCTAGGAAGATCGGTAAATGGTACTAAGTAATGCTACTGAATCCTACATTACTACAAGAAATATTATTGAAAGGAAATATGCTAATAAGTATCGCAATATTCACTACTGCTTTCAAAATATTCTAGCAAAGTAAATCAATCATTCAGCCAAAATATATTCTTCTGTATATCTTATTGTGGTTACGCCAACAATTTGATTTCCTCACGGCTGGTAAGTTTATCACTTCCGCCTGGTACCGCAAACAAGTAATAACAGCCTTATCTGAAACAAAAGACCCCGACTATATTGCCGTTTTGTACGTTTACCTCTTTTATATGATACCAGGAACGTTATATTTAAATGGTTCTATGTGTTACGATAACAATAACCATATTTATTTAAGGATTATAGTGTTGGTTATTTTTGAGATTTATTTTAGCCTTGGGTTAGGCGACAATTTTGTCTATCTGGACGTTAGTTTATAGAGGTATATATTGGTTATCAGCATCATTTCAGCTCATATATGTCTTACTTATTTTCCGTGTGGTGACGGAGTAAGAATACAAATCACCATTCCCTATCCTGCCCGTGGATGTCGTAAAAGACGACTAAGGGATATGATACGCACATAACATCTATGCAAGAGAAGGAAAACTCGAAATAAAACCCTATATCAACCTGTCTGACCAGCACGGTATAGTAAGGTCAATTTCCTTTCTACCGTGGAGGAGGCTCGAGCCCAACAGTGGGACGTATATGAGCTGAAATGATGATGGCTTACTACTGGACTCGAGCCTCCTCCATAATGGAAAGGAATTTGACCTATGATCGGTAGTCAGATGCGTCGGTATAGGGTTTTATTTCAAGTTTTTCTTTTCTTGCATAGATGCTATCAGCATATTCTAGTCCCTTAGTCGACTTTTAGGACATCCGTGGGCAAGAAATGGGATAGTGAACTGTATTCTTATTCCGTATCTACACGAAAAATTAATTAATACTTACCTTTTTATTTTTGTTTCAGGTTAGTACATGTAAACTAGTCATCTCTCATCTATATTAACGTACAGATTGGTAAGTAAATGTTCTGCTGTCTCTGTTCCATATAGTCGTCATCGCCCCATAATTTGCTGTGGAAGTCGTAAACACCAGTCCGTGCTACGGCATCGCTATAAATTAATGGATGGATGCATTAATTAAAAGAAATACTATATTAGAAATCTTTGTCTTAACTAATATTATAAATGGGAATGCGGGTTTGTTTATTTGATACGCTCACACTACTGAAAATCGAGCGACATAGGCTATATTTTATCTCCGTACTCGCACGAGAACAGGTGGGTGAAACTGCAGGAATTTTCTAGTTAAGTTAATACTTTAAAATTATATATGTAATTAATGGACACAAATTTCAACCATTGGGAATAAACATACATTTATGTATTGCATATAAATGTAACAGCGAGAATCGAACCTATGTTTCCCGACAGTGGAGTATAAAACTTAAGACTACTATTTCATCTGTGCAATCGAGTCTAGAAGTATGAAGACAGTGATGTACTCGTAAGTGTATCGCGTGACTTGTATCCGTTATAATCATTCTAAAAACCCGATTCCGTTCTTTAAAATACCCACGGTTTCTATAAAAAGTCATAACGCTATTACGATCTATTATGCAAGCAGAAACAAAGTAAGTCACATCATAGACAATGTCAAGTGTTTGTCGCTCGTGTTATTTGTAACAGTAACTTTTCTTTAGACAGTACTAGAACGTTTCTGTATATAAAATAAATGTCCCTGAGAGTCAGATTTTTTTCTCAAATGTTCCAAAAGGTGCAAGAGACAACAGTAAGATCAGCCGAATACCTATACCTTTAAATTCCTTGATTCCTGCCCTTTTCGGCAAAATAATCGTTTCTGCATACATACATGTATGCATACCAACAGATGTTTATTTAAAGAAGATATTTGCATCATAAACACTAAAATAATTATAATTTTTAACAAAAAAAAAACCGACATCAAACAGTAAACTGATAAAAAAACGTTAAAATTTTAAGAATTCCACCAATTTCCAAGGATTCCATCATCAGATCCTGATCTGTTGACTATGGGACCATCTGGGAAGTATACCCTATCAAACAAAAAAAGAATTTTGCAAATCGGTCCAGGCATCTTTGAGTAATCGGTGAACATACATAAAAAAAAAGTCCGACGAATTGAGAACCTCCTCCTTCTTTTGAAGTCGGTTAATTAATAAAAATGTAAACATTTCCGTGTCAAAGTATAAGTTTTTTTTGTAACGTTAAAATTATGACAGCTTATGAATAATTCTGAATAGTAATTTTAATATGCCGACATTTGAATCATTATTGTAATTGGCTCCACATAACTTATTTAAACGTGTACTGTTTTATATAAATACTGTTTTATAATCAATGTACGTCCTACATCCTTATGGATTAGTTATTTTATTAATTCATAGTATATATAGTAATTGCATATGAACACGAATTATCAATTATATGTTCTAACATAATTGTGTTATCTTAAAATGTGTAATTTGATGCAAGAGCCTCCGATTAATTTAAGCTCTAATCTACCTTTTTTTTAGAATTGAATAAATTGCTATTAGAACGATCCGAAATTCGAATATGGGTACTCATGACCGTGAATGAGATAATTATCAGTTATTATATTTATTTTTCTTCCGTGTGATGACGGAGTAAGAATACTATTCACCACTTCTTATTTTGCCCGTAGGTGTCGTAAAACCAAGGGATACAATATGCCTATAACATCCATTCAAGAGAAGGCAGACTCATAATAAAACCCTATACCAACCAGCATGGTAAATACATAGTATGTAAATTTTTCCCTTATTGCGGAGGAGGCTCGTGTCCAACAGTTCAATATATATGAGCTGAGATGATGACGATGATAACTATTATACAAGAGAAGGAACATTAAAAAAAACCGTATACCAATCCGTCTAAGCAACGTGATAAAGTAGGTCAATTTCCTTCCTATTGTGGAGAAGGCTCGAGCTGAGCAGTGAGTTGATATGAATAATATAGTAATGCCATTTAAAAATCAGTTACATAAATCACAGCTATCCTTATTTGAAACGTATATGTCATACGAATCAATTTGGTTTGCATCGCACATTTGTCTCCAACAACATAATCCCGTCACATCTGGCAGTCGACGCATGCACAGTTGGCATGCATGCCATGCACGCATCGGATACCATCGCGAGCATTGGTCCTTAGTGTTTACAAGTTTTATCTAAGATATTCTGTTATCGTTACTTTATGAAATGGAATCTATCCTTTTGAGGATTTTCTGATTTATTGTTGACGTTGAATCTTGTTTAATGTAATTTATATGTTGGATTCATCATGTTTGAATAAAGGTATTTTCAGTGGCGCTGCCATTTATCTGACTTCTGATATTAAACGTATATGATTTAGCCTTCTCTTGCATAAATGTTATATGCATATCTAATCTCTTAGTCTTCTTGTAAGACACCCACGGGTAAAAAAGGGAGATTGTATTCTTACTCTGTCACCACACGGTTGTACGGGTATTTCAGCAACTGTTATAATGATTTCAATCCAATTTTATACTCGAATAAAGTTTTGTCATCATCCATCATAATACTTTTATTGTTGCTTCGTCGGCGTTTTTGTTATATCTACTATTACAACCAATCCTAAAGCTCACATATAGGTCCTGTATAGCTATGTTAAATCCGTGGTGTTATACTGCTGCGCTTCATGTAGTTGTACATCCCCTTATTTACTGGCTTATTAGCCTACTTTGCTTTCATGTCTCCCGCTTTGCATAGGAGGGAAGTGGAATCTTTCCAAATCTTCCTGTTTTTCTTTTCTAATTAAATTTGTTGCGAGTTCCAAGACAATTAAAAGCATTGCCCAGGACTTCCTGACGGTCAAACCTCGGTGTTTTATACGGACACCATTGTGGATCCTGGCTTACGGGAGTTACGGTGGTGAGAATGTGTGGTGGGATTAGTCCCAAAAAAAGTATCTTTTTCAAAATACAAAAAGTCAGCAGTTAAATGAAAGATTAATTTTATTTGAAAAGCTACAAAGTATTGAAAAGAAAATATTTTTTTTTAATAATAATGTATAACTTTTACCTTATCTACTACATAACTCATTTAAACAAATGAGGAACTACAGGTAGGATTTGAACATCTGTCGTAATCTTAATCCCCATCGCGTCACTGCACAGATTGCAATATCCCCAATTGTTAAAAGTTTATTACAGGGCCAATCTATCATACGTTTAATATTGTGTGGGCTGAGCAGTGGATACATTAGCTAATATACTATTATATATAAAATACTACTTTAAAATCCAACGAGTGTTTGTTTTCGATTCACACTCTTGTTTTATTAAATTTTGCAATAATAAATCAAGCCATACGCATTTATATGTAAAATTAAATGTAATTCTAAGCGAATTCTATACGGATCGGGAATAACTAAGAATGCAGACTACTCGCATAAAACGACTAAGGCAATGAACGGGTTCTTTGACCCTGTGCAAAGCGATTTATTGAGTACCTGGTGGAAGGCTCCATATAATCGGACTTAGGTGAAACTTAAAACAACGCATATTCCATATGATAACGAGGTAAGAAAAACCTCTAACAATCTGTCTGAGCAGCGGAATTTAGAAAATAGTCAGAATCTTTATTCTCTTTAAAAAGTAGTGTT
The DNA here is from genome assembly GCA_032191425.1 of Lymantria dispar. Lineage (NCBI taxonomy): Eukaryota > Metazoa > Arthropoda > Insecta > Lepidoptera > Erebidae > Lymantria > Lymantria dispar. Next base: position 12,103,551 of record CM063449.1, on the reverse strand, counting down.
GGGTTACGTAAAGAGAATAAACACCTATTGCTACGATAACAGAGACACGAGTCATTATACAAACAAAACGAGAGTTTATCAAGTATTAACTACATTATTAAAACAAAATACCCACTACACTCTTTTTATTCTGGACAAGCCCTAGGCAGCTCACACGCCGTCCATTCTGTCCGGGGCGACCCAAGGGCGGCGACCGACTCCACGAGCCATCGTATTCCCTCCCCTTTGCCATTGAGACGACTATTAGTACGAAGTTCCCTGACTTCAGTGGCCAACCCAGTGCACATCTACAGATACCTCTGTCAACCCTTTCTAGTATATTGAAGTGGATCTATGAAAATTATGCATTAGATTTTCGCATAAAGTTCAATTATACAGTTCAAGTAAATCGTTATTTTGTAGTTGAACTTAATGGATATAGAAGTATAGAACAAACAAAATCGTGGCATATAAATCAGTTACCAATATCCTTGATCTCTAATATTGAACTAGTGACAACTCACGACTTGAAGCGCATCTGGTTAAATGCTTTATAGACGCATACACTTAGTAAAACAGAGGTTTAATGCTAATGGTGATTGTGATGATGATTTCATTTCGCTCATATGCTACTAATTTTGCATGATTTAATCAGATTTATTTATTTTTACAAAAGTAGCAATATTAAAAAATGTGAAGGTTTGTTACTTCACATAAAATAGCTCAATAGATTGGAATGAAATTTAACATGCAGGTATAATTACATATTTCTTTGTTTCTGGATTAGTACAGGTTACGTTTTATTCCAAAAAGATATACAATTCTCACGGGACGAGAGAAATCATGCGCCGCGAGCAAAAGCTTCATTTGACCGCGTCGAATTTGCAAGCAGATGTTTAGAAATATCGTTACGTTTACATTATTATCATCTTAAGTATGATTATTTATTTCATTATTATTATTATTATACTTGGATTTCCAGTCGAACTGGAATCTGTAGAATGTTCACTTCAATTAAACATTTTAAATATTTATTTAGTTCGACTCAAGGTTATGATCATAATAATATTTATTATGAAACCGGTCAAATATTACTATATTAGGTATACGAAAACTGCCGCATTCTTATTTAAAAATAATATCAAGGCCCTACAGCACGAGTATTTACCTCATATAAAATAATCATATTATGATTTATACTCGATTCTTTTATTTAATAATACATATATGAAAGGCATCCGAATTAGGATTCGAACTCAAGAGGAGAGAAAACGCTTACCATATGACTACATATACGAATAACAAGGCACGATCTAAATATTCAAGTTCATTCTTATTCTTTCCTAATGCATGTTCTATGTGATGACAGAGAATGGCTTGTTTGAAAAACAGTCTAGACAAAATCATATAGAAGTACAACGTCACGGTATCTGAGTGTTGTTCGGGTCACTGCCCCTGAACTCGTCTGCATTTCCTCTGTTTACTAGTTTAGTAGTGTACTAAACTCGTGTTTGGGCTTATTTGGGGCGTGAATTTGATAAACGTACACGGTTTAAGTGGGTGTATAACAAAAGCGAATCAATACCAAGAATATGCAAAGATTATTTCTCAAACTGCGAAGACCGGTTTCTAATATTGAACTGGTAGTTTAAAGACGTTACATATGACTAGATTTGTGATGGTCGATAGAATAACACGTTATCTTTCTGCCATTGTTTCAATTTCTATTCAGATGGTACAATACATCTTTTATTCTAATACTTCAAATAAGAACAAAACATAATATGCTACACATAGCCCTAAGTTTTATGTTCATTGGCAATCCGCCTTGGGAAAACTGATGGCAATAAATTGTCGCTACTTTACGCTAACATAACAACAAATTTCACATTATAAAGGGAATGATTTTATCAATATCATTTTATTAAATAGCGTCTGACACGTACACATGTACGAAATGACCCATCTTCTTGTAGTGAAACCTAAGCGCGCGCGCAACCTTTGACACTAAATTCAAGATGGCCGCTGAGCTGTCAAACCAAATGCTCTTACTTTCCATATCTGCTAACGAATCATACACACCATTTTGAAGCATATGGACATTCATTATGCTTTCAATTTGTAAATTTGGATGTGAAATCACTTTGAGAGAATTAACACTTAGCTTGCAACATAACTTATTGAAATGAGTTGACGAAAATGGATATGAAATGATGCAAAACGTTCAATAACGCAGTATTATACTATTATTATAGCAAGATAAGCATTTATAATTGGTAGATGATTTTGGATTTGTTGTGGATTATCTTATTTTGAGATATGGCGTATTAATTGAGATCGTAAACGTTAACTGGTGTTACAAAGTTTGTGGCGTATATTGAAATCGTTGCATTATTGATGTTGGCAATCCAGTCGATATGTTGTTAAATTGTAATCACAAGTTACGTGATTTTATTGTGATAACTGCTCGCGATATGATTCATTCATCACAGACATTAGACGACTTGGTTTCACCTAACGTAGCACTGTTATACAAGTTGAACTTTATGGTTTGCCATAAGCGTTTGTAATGTCTCATGAAATGATTGATCGCTTCTTTTTTGTGCCTTTTCGATTTATCTCAATCTTAGCCTTTTTATCAGGCTAAGTGTTATTATAAATCTTTGAATAGCTCGTAAACCTATTTATGTTGTATTTATAGGGTTTTAAGTCCTTATTTGTTAAAATTTACTGGGCAAATTAATGTTAATATTAATTTTAATTAAAATCTGGTAATAATTCCTGTAAACCTGCGCCTTTTTTAACCGACCTCAAAAAAGGCGAATCTCAATTTAACTCTATTTCTTTTATGTTTGTTACCTCAGCACTTTCGACTTGGTGATCCGATTATCAAATAATACTTTTTTATTTAAAATCTGGTGTTTCTCGCGTGGTCCCATTTCAATTTGGTCCATATGAAATGGTTTTTTTTTGTGAAAAGCCTTTATAAAGTCGCCTACCGGCACTAAGGCAATTTGTATTACTTATTGTTTTACCTTAAAAAGTTTTACTTTGCTTAATATTTTGACAGAAATCCAAAATTAAGTATAACTTTAGTCATGAATCTTTTTAGTTGCAAGTATTAATTACCTTTATCTTGATAGGAAACTAGACGTCTTTGTGTACGTATACCTATACTTATAATGCAAAGCACTTTAGCGATAAACCCAGTCTCATGCTATTGAAAAATATCGTTAAGTCCTAAATAAGATTTACTTTCTACTTCGTTTTGATATCGTAATGGCTGCACATTGTGATACTAAAACTGTTTATCTTTATTGACCTTCTAATTGGCATAAACGCTTTTAAATCTAATCGACATTTAAGATAATTTTCACTTGGTTCTAGCTTTATATTATTTTCCACACCAAAATGGTTTTGTGCTAGGTATTACTTATAGCTTTCAATCCCATACATGTTAAGATTTATCCATACAATTTAAATAATTTACGCGGTGTTTATTTGATTTTGTTACGATGCTGGCAGTGTTCACGAAGAATATTTGAAACAAATTGGAATAGTGTAAAATACTTAATAGTAGACAAATTTATTTTAAGTTTTTTTATCAGCTTATTGATGCCCATTATTAGACATAACTTATCTAAGTTGAAATGATGCCATCATTGGCACGATTCGGCAGACGATTTGGTTTAGTTGGAGTTCCTTTTCGAGAAGAGTGCTGCTCCACATTCTCCTCAACCTCACCTGATATTTTTTCACGGGAAAGGAAAGGGTAATGATATTATATTCTTAACCCATCAACACACAGTAGATTTTATATTATTGAAGATATATTTCAACAAGTTGTGTTGTATAGATTTTGATGTCTTAAGTTTATATTAGGAACTAGTAACCGAAGCGAAGTGAGGGCGGGCGCTTCGCTTCGGTTTCGGTCGCTTTACCCGCGTAGTTCCCTTGCCCGTGGGAATATCGGGTTAAAATATAGTCTATGTTACTCCCTGATATTATAGCTTTCCATTAGTGAAAGAATATTTGCGATCGGTTTGGTGGTTTAAGCGTGAAAGCGTAACAAACAAACAAAGAAATAAACAAACAAACTTACTTTCGCATTTATAATATTAGTAAGGATTATTTTACATCGAGCCTTATATTGTTTATGGAACTGAATAGTAGCTTGACAACTTATCCTACTGAATTTTAATCTTGAATAATACAGCATTCACGATTTAGGACGCGGTAAAATTTAACAGAATATCTAAAGACTGGCAATAACCATAAACAAATATGTAGTGTAGTCACAATACATATATTGTTTTTTAAAACTGATAAAGTAATCACAATAATTCTGAAATAAATGCTATAAATTTTAACAGTGACAGGTACAAATTCCTAAATACATACTTTAATTCTGTAAGCTGCGGATTTGAACAGTTTCACAATAAAATTGTATACATGTGAATTTGGATGACTAGTTCTATATAAATTTATATTATTTTTTAAAGATTCTACTTTTGAAATAAAACTAATTTTACGGATTTTGTCATGTTTGTTTTTTATTTTGAATTTCCTGACGTTTGGTGTACTTTACAGCGTTTATGGACTTAAATGTCGATTAATTAAACATGAAATACAAACGCGATAAAATCCGTAAAACTATTTTAAATGCGTAATACTCGCGTAAACATGCAGATGTCATGATGTTAACTGAAGCTGTTAAATCCTGTAGTAATTTGAATATTCCCTTCTTCTATTTGCCTATAGTCGTCCCCTATCTAACAGTTTTAGATAGGTCTGTCCATGAATTATCATTATAACCACAGCTCATATACGTCCCACTGTTGGCCTCGAGCCTCCCTCATAATGGAAGGGAAATGAACCTAATACATACTATGCTAGTCAAACGGGTTGCTATGGGCTTTATTTCGAGTTTTACTTTTGCATAGATGTTATATGTATATTATATTCCTTAGTCGTCTTTTATGACACCCACGGGTAGGAAGGGCATGGTATCTTTATTTTTTGAAGACAATAGGTACCCTGCTCTAAGGAAACAATTCTTGTGTTGCGAGGGACTGTACACAAATACATATAAGTAACGGACATAATTTACATCCAGACTCAAAACAACAATTTGTGGATCGCACAAAATGTTGTCCTTTTTTTTTTGGGGGTGGGTTACGGTCGGCGCACTCCTCGCTCCACTCCGTCCGGGGCGACAGAGGGGTGAAAGCACGTACACCCGTAACCCAACCGTGACACGTCGCCTTCGTCGTTGGGCCGACCACTGGAGCAGGTGACTTGACGTCAGTGGGCGGCCCGATGGAATACCTCTTGAGGAGTACCCACTCCTCGACCGATGTTCTCCCCTCGGGGAGGACGGTCGGCCTCTCGGCGGGTGACGGACTAACTCCTCGGTCCAGTCACCCGCAGCCTCGGCCAGATCGGCATCAGGCGCAGGTAATCGCCCCTGCGCCGCCCCAGTCGCCGGCGGCGGCTCGCGTCGTCAAGGAGACGTTCCTCGCGCACGCGCTCCGCCGCCTCCTTCCGCGAGACTACTGCCTCGCAGAAGGCTGCACAAAATGTTGTCCTGCATGGGATTCGAGCTCTTGACACTGGCACGTTAGTTCGGTATCTTAACCACTACGCCATCTGTGCACTGAATTTGAATTCTTACTTCGTCACCACACGGGAAACTATAATATACGAATTATAAATACAAGCTAATAAATTTAATACACGCTCATAAAGCTAAAGCGCTAAATTTAGCAAGTGTCAAAATATCAGTAATGAGCATTTTGTTATTATACCAGTACCAAAACAATGTTCGTAACGATAATCATATTCCTATTATGCAACGATTGATTCAGTTTCTATGTTTTGTTTTACTGTAATGAACTACCATAGTTATCTCGTTTGACACTCAGTGATTCGGATACAAGTAAATTGCTAGAATAATGTCGATTGTCTGTACTTAAATGAAGTATTATTAATATTGATTCAATTCGCTTAATCATACAGATAATGTACAGATTAAATTTAACAAACCTACATAAAATACGACAGCTGCTTAGCATGATATAAATAATGTTATGGTTTTGCTTCCATGTCCTAATGTCCTATAAATGTTGGTATTTAATCTACACTCTATAAAAATAATACAATTTAAAGTGTCTGTTTGTAATATCAAAATACTGAGCTTTTTTTCATGTTCATGCGGTTATTTGCATGACACCTATGCCTAAAAACCGGTTTAAAAATTTTTGTCTGTTTGTTTGTTTGAGGTAATCTTCAAAATGGTTGGACCGATTTTTTTTTGATAATATTTTACTACCAGATAGCTGTCTTTATAAGGAGTAACTTAGGCTAGATTTTATCCCGATATTTCTATGGGAACGGGAGCTGTGCGGGTAAGGCGACTGAAATCGTAACGAAGCGATGGCGGATTGGTAGTATTTTAATAAATTGTTAAATATATGGGATATTAAAATAAATAATTACTATACAAATTACTTATGTAATTATAAAGATAGAAAGTGGAGAGTGCTGCTAGCCATTCTCCTGGTGATCCCTTAAAAGGTTTTTACGGCTTATACAGCTAGTGTTGATACATTAGTCTTAACGTCACCACAATTTATTAATAAACTTTATTAGAACTTCATACACAAAAAAAAAAACTATTATATTTATTTCCAATTAACATCACATATCAAATAGGTGGTAAAACATTTTTTTTTTTTTGGAAGGGCTACGGTCAGCGCAACCGCCGTCCGGCTCCGTCCGGGGCGACGGAGGGGCGGCGCACGGCCCTATAGCCCACCGTAGCTTGTCGCCCTCGTCGTTGGTCCGACCACCGGTACGGATTTCCTTGTCCTCCGTGGTCGGCCCGCGACGTGGTAGAACATTTATGAGTTACGAATATATTCGTAAGGTCTTGAAATATTTATATTCAGAAATAAAGACATACGAAAGAATTGTGTAATATCTACATTGATATTTGTAGAATGATATTGGCCAGTCATAAAAACATTGCCAATAATTTTTGCAATATCTGCGATGGAAAAGACGTATGTGGATATTGCGTCGACTCCGAATAGGCAATTGGGATAAACGCAGGATGATATCACAAAATTTAGCCACCTCTTCATCATCATTTCAACTCCTATATGGGCTCGAGCCTTCATAATAGGAGGCAAAATAGACCCACTATACCACGCTGGTCAGACGTGTTGGAATAGGGTTTAATTTCAAGTTTTCCTTTTCTTGCGTAGATGTTATCTGAGTATTATAATCCCTTAGTCATCTTTTACGACACCCACGAGCCAGAAAGGAGGTGGAGAATTGTATTCTTACTCCGTCACCACGCGGAATTATTTATTATTATATCATTTATTGCGATAGTAAGATTATAAATTCATTTACAGTAAACTTTTTACATTGAATAAAAGTTTAATCACAAGTTGCTATAAATTTGCGGACATTATTGCAAGAATAAATTGAATGCTTGCTGATAACCATTAATGTCAGTTTATGTATAGTTAATTCTCTTATGAAATTCAACCTGGTTATATGACGTAAGTATAAAACGAAATAAAATCCTTGCATGTTACATAATTACCAAGTGTGACATTTTGAGAATGAATAATTTGAGGGAACAATGGCGGATTGCTACAAAAAAATTAAAATCAGTATTAATAAATAGTAGGAAATTCCTAACAGTGTAGTAGTCTATCTCGAGTCTTCATTAAATGTATTAAAGACTGAATTTTGAAAGTAAAATTCCCTATTTTCATTTATTAATTTTAGCTCATATAATAAGTTCCACGGTGTGGTTCTAGCCTCCTCCATAATAGGCGAGAAATTGACCTAATTTATACCACGCTGGTCAGAAGTGTTGGTACACGGTTTTATTACGAGTGTTCCTTCTCTTGCTTAATTGTTATATGCCTAATATATCCCTAGTCATCTTTTAGGACACCAAGTAGCAGTTGGGATAGTAAATTATATTCTTACTCTGTTAATACGCGGTAAAATATAAAAAAAGGTATTTTGATGATAAACAGCAGTTTATTGTGTGAACAAGAGAAAGGTGTCTAGTTTTTACCGTACTTTGTATTTCAAAACTTTTAATTCAATAATAAAGCATATTCAATAGTAAGTAAAAGTTAAGTTGCATTTAGGGAAGTGGTGTGGTTTATTTTTGCTTTTTGGGCGATATTTTTTATTATGTACCTTTACTAGTTTTTAAGTTGATACCAAAAATAACCCCATTTTTGGCACTCTTAATCCGAAATTTGAGGATGGTATGTATTCGAATCATTCCGTGTGGTGGCGGAGTAAGAATACAATTCACCACCTATCACCCTATCTTACCTGTGGGTGATCGTACGAGACGACTAAGGGATATAAAACGCATATAACATCTATGCAAGAGAAGGAAAACTCGAAATAAAACCCTATACCAACACGTCTGACCAGCGTGGTATAGTAGGTCAATTACCCTTCCGTTATGTAGGAGGCCCGAGCCCAACAGTGGGACGTATATGGGCTGAAATGATGATGATGATGTATTCGAAAGGCTGGGTGTGCAAAAACAAAACTTAACCATGATAAAATTCAGTTAGCACAGTTATATTTAAATACGTAGTTTGACAGTTTTAGAATTATTATATAGCATTCCAAATACAATATATGATGATCATCTAACTTAAATAAGAAAATTGTCAATGGGTTCTATATATCTATATATGCATTGAGAAACTGCCTTCTTGAGAAAATACAAAATTAGCAACTAAAACAAAAACGATTTGTATTTTGAATAAAAGTTCAAAATAGAAATTCAAACTAATAGTCGCTTAACTGCCTTGTTGTTTGTATAACAACGAGCACGAAGAACAAATAGTCGCTTAAGGCTAATAGCTTACGAGATTACAGAAATGTTTAAAATAATTTAAACTTTGGAACAGCGTCCGAAGTAAAAGTGATCCATATTACATAACAGTCGAAGCTTCCTTTCTGTAACTATAAATAAACCTTTCCAATATTATTATCTGTTGATAATTTTAGATTTAAAATTAAAATTCCCGAAAACTATGTAGGTCAGATATGAATAAATTGAAGTTTTTGTATTCTATTAGTTTTACAAGTAGATTCTTTAATTGCTAACATACTGGTATACTACTTAGCTGTCTATATATGCGACCATATTTTTTAAGTCAAAATGGGATGCTTGTGTTATATGACCATTATTTTTTTCTTTTAGAACGGGACCCTCGCAGATGGTCCTGTAGGAATAAGTAAAACTATTGACTTAAAACTTAAAAAAAGACACGTCACTCTCAGTTTGATAAATAATCATTAATGCCTTATTTGCAAAACACATCACATCATGTGCAAATTTTCTGAGATTTAAGGACAACCTGAAAACGGGACTGTCTTTCCAAATGGGACGTATTAAGAATTATGAATATATTCAGAACTTAAGTTGTTAAATTTCTCAATAGTCTACAGTTGCGTTTTCCATCTAACGTCCATTCAAAAGTAATAGTGGACTTCCGCCAAGTGTAGAATACCTCAATCAATTATCATGTCAACACTGTTATAAAATCTAGTTTGCTTATAATATAACTCACAATATTGAAGTAACTGTACCGCGGGTGGTCTCTGATAGATGCATTATCGGGCACATTAAGATTTTGGGTAAGCGGCATAATACTCTTCATGGATATAATAAAATTTTATATTGTGTAAGTTTCCGGTGTTCAAAAAAACGAAAAGACACGCAATTGAAACATTAGGTACGTAATAATGTCGACAGTATTTTGAATGTTCTCTTTAAGTTTTGCAACTACAGATGATTGGATAAATACTCATACAATTTATCTTGAAGGAATGTTGAGTTACTTTATACTTAAATATATGGTTCTATATCTGAGGCATCTATTGTTATATTTGATGAAATTTTCCCTTTAGAATAGAAGGTTATTGAATACTGAAGCTCTGTTAACTGAATACTGAGATCTAACTTAGGGAGATTTCCTCATTAATATTTCACGAAAAGTTTAAATGAGAAGGAACAGACATTAGGCCCAGTATGTAGTTTCATTGTAAATATTCAAATATGAACAATATTATCATGATAAATACATATTGAATGTAGTAGATATCCTCTGCGTTACTGAACACTGGCTCAAAGATAATCAATTATTGTTCAATTTTCCTAATCACCAGGTTGTTAGCTCGTTCAATAGAGTCAGTATGATACGAAGTGGCTCGTTAATAATTTTAAACAAAATGATGAAATTTAAGGAAAGAAATGATCTTGTGAGGCTCTCTATTGAACGTGTTATTGAAATTGCCTGTATTGAGTCTGAGCAGTTCATAGTTGTGTGCGTATACAAACCTCCATGTTCACCATATGATGATTTTGAGAGACAGTTGGAGGATATTGTGTTCAAAATCTCTGCCAGTAATAAAACTCTTGTGATCTGTGGTGATTTTAATATAAACTTATTGGAAAAAAATTATATTACACAAAAATTTATAACTTTGATGAAATCTTATAATTTGTATAATGCTTTCTTGGAACCTACTAGGATAACTGCTGGGAGTGCAACTTGTATAGATAATGTCTTTATAAATGCTAAGCCAATTAGTAAATACATCTTAAACACACTGGATTCAGATCACTGTGGACAACTTGTTGTACTGCCTCGAACTAATAGGATTCAACGAGAAAGTGTTACCTTTATTCCTATGAATGTCAGCCGTTTAGAAAACTTTAGAGACAACCTGAGTATGAGAGTGCCGCTGTTGCCTATTCATGACAACCCAGATGAGTTATCATCATCATCATCATCATTTCAGCCTATTGCCGTCCACTGCTGGACGTAGGCCTCCCTCATATTGCGCCACAATGTGCGGTCCTGTGCCGCCTGCATCCAACGACGCCCAGCAACTTTCACTAGGTCGTCGGTCCACCTAGTGGGGGGGCGTCCTACACTGCGTCGTCCGATGCGTGGTCGCCACTCGAGAACCTTTCTTCCCCAGCGGTTGTCGGTTCGTCGAGCGATGTGGCCTGCCCATTGCCACTTCAGCGTGCTAATTCTTCGTGCTATGTCGGTTACACCCGTTCTTCTGCGGATTTCTGTATTTGGGATTCTATCTCGCAGAGAAATCCCGAGCATAGCCCGTTCCATAGCACGCTGAGCGACTTTGAGCCTTGATATGAGGCCTACATTTAGGGACCACGTTTCCGTGCCGTAAGTCATCACTGGTAACACACACTGGTCGTAGACCTGTGTTTTCAGACACTGAGGTATGTATGTAGATGAGTTATATACATCTCTATCTCACATAATCAATACTGAATTTAATAAAATATTCAAACCCAAAATATTGACTTTTGGGGTTCCTGCTGGTTTTAGTGAATGGGCTACTCCTGGTATTTACAAAAGCAGAAAAAGGATATATGATCTTTATCATGAAAAATCTTGTAACCATTATCCAGTATTTTTGGAATATGTAAAGAACTATTCCAAAATATTTAAACGTGCCTGTTCCTGTGCAAAATCTATTTATCTGAGAAATAAAATTAAAAAATCAGGTGATATAATTAAAATGACTTGGAATGTGATAAATAGTGAAACTGGTAGGAATACTGCAAGAAAGACTTTAGTTTAAAGATAGGTGATAAGAATGTGAAAGTAGATAAAGAAGTGGCGACTGAATTTGAAACCCATTTCACAAATGTGCCTGTACTGATTACAAAATCATTAGTGTCATCTCCTATTATAGCTGAATCGCTCCTTAAGCAATGTATTGTAAAATGCGACACAACCTTTGAATTTTCAGATGTCACTGTGAAAGATATTTTACGCTCTTTTAAATCCCTTAATATTAAAAAAACAGTTGATCTGTGGGGTTTATCAGTAAAGACAGTTAATTATATAATTAATATTATTGCCCCCCACTTGACTTCTGTGTTTAATAGTTGTGTTGCTCGAGGTGTGTTTCCTGAGCTCATGAAAATGAGTAGAGTAATTCCTTTGTTTAAATCGGGTAGTATGTCAGATGTTAATAATTTTCGACCGATATACATACTACCTACACTTAGTAAAGTATATGAGAAAATTATACTTGTTCAGATGTTGAGTTATTTTAACAACCATGGTATTTTTCATAAAAATCAATTTGGTTTTACTAAGAATTGCTCTACTATTGATGCGAGTGTAGAATTATTAAAAAACATTTTCTCAGCCTGGGAGGAATCGCACGAGGCTTTGGGCATCTTTTGCGATTTATCTAAGGCATTTGATTGCGTAAACCACGAAACTCTCATCAAGAAATTACACCACTATGGGATCAGGAAAAACGCTCTGGAACTTATAATTTCCTACCTAAGCAACAGAATTCAGAGAGTCGATGTTAACGGTGCACGATCATCTGGTTCTGTTATCAAAATGGGCGTTCGGCAAGGGTCAATACTGGGGCCATTTCTGTTCCTTGTATATATCAATGACTTACCCTATTATGTAGGGGACAATCAAAACATTGTGTTGTTCGCAGATGATACCTCTTTACTGTTTAAGATTAAGCGACAAATGCTCAACTATGACGATGTGAACAATGCACTGTCTAACGTTGTTCATTGGTTTCATTCTAATAATTTAGTTTTAAATGAGACAAAAACTAAATGTATTAAATTTACTACTCCCAATGTGAGACAAGTGGAAACCAATGTTCAAATGAATGGGGTGGCTCTGGACCTTGTGGAATCAACCACCTTTTTAGGCATCACTATAGATAATAGACTCCAATGGGGGCCTCATATTGAGAAACTGTCAAATAGGCTCAGCTCAGCGGCTTATGCGGTAAAAAAAATCCGCGCGTTAACCGATGTTGAAACAGCCAGAATAGTTTATTTCGCATACTTTCATAGTCTCATGTCATACGGCATATTACTTTGGGGCTGCTCCGCGGAATTGAATAGAATTTTTATTCTACAAAAAAGGGCGGTCCGCGCGATATATAATTTAGGCCCAAGAGTGTCACTAAGAGAGAAATTTAAAGAGATAAATATTCTGACTGTTATATCTCAATATATATATACGAAAATGTATTTTATGTAAAGAAAAATATCGGTAATTTTGAAAAATATAGTGACATTCATCATGTAAATACTCGGAATAAGGATAAATTAGTTGTACACAGTACTCGTCTTCAACGAGTTAACAGATCCTTCATGGGGCAATGTATACGCTTCTACAACAAATTACCTATTAATATTCGAGATATGCCAGTTAATAAGTTTAAAAAAGCAATCAAGAGTAGATTTTGTAGAAAAGGTTATTATAAAATCTCGGATTATCTTGATGATAATACAGACTGGTTATGAGCAGCTCCTCATTCAGGCATTTTCTCATTATTTCAAAAGGTGTTACATACATGTTTATTCTGTTGCTGTTAATATAATTGTAAAGCGTAGCGTGTTTTGCCAAACGAATTTGTTATTTAATCTGTGTTTTATGTTTGTGGCCCATGGTATTGGTCATGCTCACTGAAGGTCTGCTTGCGGTAGCTACGAGGAGCGGGTCACTCCCTTCCCTCCATTGTGGTTGAGGGGAGTGATGGCTGCTCTAGTGGTTAACTCGTGATCGGGTGCCGCTTGCGGGATCTGGTCCAGCCATGGATGGTACTTTTTCGTTATATTTAATAACTGTATTGTATGATGGTTCGAAAGGCATCACACTGGAGCTATTAATAGACATGTTGTTGTATATTATCTTATTAAAAAAAAATAGTAAATGAATAAAAAAGAAGACAAGCCCACTGAGTTTCTTGCCGGATCTTCTCAGTGCGGTCGCGTTCCGATCCGGTAGTAGTGTAAGGTAAAATGTAAAAAAGTGACCATATGTAAGTGCCCCCGCGGGGTTTATGCATAATAAAGTATTTGAATCGAATGAAAACATTCTCTCGGATAAATTCTTCGAAAACTACTTATGAGTGATGACCGTCATTAATGATGCATCGCAGTACAATAGCCAACCCTAGTGTGTATACAAGAAGCGTGCGATTTACTGCAAGACAGGCCGCAGGCGACAGGGTTCCTAAGAAGATCTACAGATTACGCCCCTCTGTAATACACAATACATTTAGTTCAACTTGTACCTTTATTTACCTAATACAGCATGAGAACCGCGTTAAAGTTGAAATTTATAAACAGTAATTGGCAATTGTTTAGTTCATTCGAATTCAATTTCGTGATATTTATAGCATTTAAGTGACCGCGCAATGGTTCAAAAGTCATTCGGTTCGATAGCGATAAAATAGCTCATTATTTCCTAAATGTTTCCTGAACCTTAAAAACCGTGCTTTTGTTCAAGGGTATAAAAATGTTATTGAGCCATTATTCGCAAAGAAGATTTTAAGGTGTTTGAATGAACAAATTACGAATTTATGTTTTAATTATCTTAGTGCTTTAAATTACCCTCTTAGGATTAATGTGATTATTTAAATATGTTTATTATTTACAAAATAGTTAAAGTAGCTATTATTTCGAAGATTTATTGTTACACTTAGTATAAGTTCCTAAATTAATATTTCATCTCCCAAGTCCCATTACAAGCGTATGTGGTTCGATCACTTACACAATAAGAGAGAAATTAACTTAATATATCAAGCTGGTCAGACCCGTTGATTTAAGATATTTTTTCGAGTATTCTTTCTCTTGTTTAGATATAGTATGCTCATTATATCCCATAGTCGTCTTCTAAGACATCCACAAGCAAGATTGGGGATGCTAATTGTATTCTTACTCCGGAATAATTAATATTTATCAACCAAATAAAACTTAAAATTGGTTAAATTGGAGCGTATTAAAACAAATTCTGTTCAGACATTGCAGAAGTAATTCAATATGATTTCACTAATATTAATACGTTTTACGTATTAGTACTGAAATTACGTACGTTACGTATTATGATTAGTATTGTAAGGCTACAGCGTTTTTAGTTTATTTTTACATACAATCGAAGTCAACAAAGAAAAAGTTTGTCTAAGCTTTTAGAAAACAAGATACTCTTCCATCAACAAACAATTGATATCTTCAAAACAAATATAGTCGTCAACGATGATAGTGCGTGTTCTATTGTGTTTGCCGTTGCCTTCCCCGTACATGTTGTGAAAGTGGGCTGATAAATAGGTTACTATTACTTTAAGCTGTACGTCAACCACGTGTCTTTCAGGGCTGCGAGGCATTTCTTTTATTATTGGTTTAGTTACTCTTTATATTTTATGTGACTTTATCCACGAAGTTTAGCACACGCATATAGATTAACCATGTACCTTTTAAAGTTACCGACGACTGGTGAAAATTCTTGCGAGTCATTGGATGCGGGCGGCGCAGAATCGCAATTTATGGCGATCTATAACGAAGGTTTACGTCTAGCGGTGGACAGCAAAAGGTTGAACGATAAACTAACTCTTTTTTAATAACTCTAATATTGTAAAGCGTAGCGTGTTTTGCCTAACGAAATTTTGTATTTTCGTCGTTTGTAACATGTTTGTAACATATGGTCTTGGTCATGCTCACTGAAGGATCTACTTGCGGTAGCTGCGTGGAGCGGGTCTCTCCCTTCCCTCCATAGTGGTTGAGGGGAGTGATGGCTGCTCTAATAGTTAACTCGTGATCGGGTGCCGCTTGTGGGGTCTGGTCCAGCCATAATCATTTGAATTATATTAAGTATCTTGCAGTTCGAAGGGCATCACACTGGAGCTAGGTCTTACAAAACATGTACACAAATTTATATCTAGTAAGAAGAAAAAAAAATTAAAATAATAGACAAGCCCGCTGAGTTTCTTGCCGGATCTTCTCAGTAGCGGTTGCGTTTCGATCCGGTGGTAGTTTATTTTTATTGGATAATTTAATTTTATTTTGTAAAATTGACAATATGTGAGTGCCCTCTCGGGGTCTATGCATAATAAATGATTTGAATTTGAATAAACGTTAACTTTAGTATTAACGTTTGCATTTTATCTCCATCTAACGGTTTTAATTCTATCGAGACTACCTAAAATATTTTGTGTGTTTTAAAGGTTTAATTTTAGTTATCTTCAATGATTTTATATAGGAATTAATTAATGACCGTTTTTGAAAAGATCGACAAGATAACGTACAGGCTACTGATACGTTCTAACATTGTATTCGTTTTACAAAGGCAGGTGTTGGCTAATAAGTGTTCAAGGGCATGTTGGGAAAGTGTCATGTTTGTTCTACAATAGTTACTTACAAATAAATTATTTTTTTCAATGATTATTGTTTATCTAGTTCTTGAAATATAACCCACAATTCGACTGTCGAATATCTAGTTAACAGATTAACAAATGATATAAATTTAAACCCAATAAGATCAATACGAATAATAATTCTCCAGCGTCACGAGAGCAGAACTTCGCCCTGCCACCATCGTAAATGAAGCGATCACGTTAATAGGAGGCATTGTATCAAACTAATGAGTTTTATTTTGTGTTTATAGTACACGAACGCCTCTACAAACTGATCAACATCATATATCCGTTTTCGGGGCGACGTATGAGTTCATGATCTGCCGTATTAACTCTCAACAGTAATTCGGAGCAAAATCAACCGATACAAGATATCTCTTTGGCCCAAGAATTACTACATGAAATAACAAGTACATTACTGTAACACATGTTTCATTAATTTACATCAGTTCCTTATAGATATGTTTCTCATACGTGCCTTCCTTGTACAAGTCGGAACATTTCGCTCTCATGATATTTGACAGCACTATCCAATCTCCTGTCTTCATAGAACTTAACACTTTTCTATTTATATATTTCTCACGATACTATTAAATGTTATGCTTTTTATCATCAAACTAACTGTCTGGATAGAACATTTACGATACTATCAATCGAGATATAATATTTCACGGATTATTTTATGATGAGGTTTCGAATTTCTATTAACTGTAAAATGGGTGTGGGCTTTGAATCGTTTAAAAGTATAGAGAGTTAAGTAAAATATCGATTTAATCACTATATTACTATCTCTAACGCATGCCTGATGGTCTTATTGATTTAGCGTCATAAGCATAAAATTGCTGGTCGCGAGGTCCTAGGTTTGAATTTTAAGTTTTATAAAATTTGTTACCGATTTCAGAAAGGTCTTACTCGATAATAATCGAGTTCAATATTGAAAAAAAAAGTGAGCCGTCGCTCAGGACGCCTGACAGATGTGAAACATCGAAACTATTTTGTATGAGTAGAGACGACGAATCGAATATAAAGTATCGATACTGAACTCATGAATAGTATCGGACGATGAAAAGTCAGAATGCTTGGCCGACTGCTTGGAGCTTCAGTGTACGCCGAGTACACTACACCCCGACGCCGCGAATCACCGCTTTATCGACAATGAAGTGGAACGTCGTACCACTCTCTCGCGCTCGTTAGGAAACGACAGCCCCGATCAGCCAATCCCAGCAGTGACCACCGATGAGGTCGAATCGTTAGTCAGGGGTCTCAAAACCAGGAAAGCCCCAGGTTCGGACGGAATCTCAAATAAAGTCATAAAATTATTCCCTGCCCACCTGATAATCCTATTGTGCTACATCTTCAATGCAGCATTAAAAAATAACATCTTTCCCGCGCAATGGAAAGAGGCCGTGGTAATAGGAATCCACAAACCCGGCAAGCGCCGTACCGAACCTAGTAGTTACCGCCCGATTAGTCTACTAAAAGGTCTAGGTAAGATCTACGAACGAATAGTTCTTAGTAGACTACGTACTTTCGCCGAGGTTAACAACCTTATTCCCGACGTACAGTTTGGCTTCCGAGCTAAACACAGCTGCGTACAACAAGTTCACCGTCTGGTAGAATACACAAGTAGTCAGTTCACCATGAACAGATATACGGGTGTATTATTCCTAGACGTAGCGAAAGCATTCGACAAGGTTTGGCACGTGGGCCTAATCTACAAACTCTATCTCCTCAAGATCCCTCACTACTTAATTCTAATTATACATGACTACTTAAGTCATCGCAGCTTTCGCTACAGGGTGGAAGGGACGTTGTCGACCTCCCACCCTATCAAGGCCGGCGTCCCTCAGGGGTCAGTCCTCTCCCCATTTCTCTTCACGCTATACACTAGCGATATGCCCAAATCCAACCGGGTACATAAAGCGCTTTACGTTGACGACACCGCACTCTTCTGTGCTGGTAGATCCCCGACAACAGTAGCCAAGACTCTCCAAACAGCGGTTACCGCCCTAGCCAACTGGTTTAGGAAATGGAGATTAGAAATCAACCCCGAGAAGAGTCAGGCGGTCATGTTCACTAGACGAACTGCCCGCTCCTACTCTATCGATAGCATTCCCCCCCTTAAAATTTTCAACAAGCCGGTCACTTGGACCAGACAGGCCAAATACTTGGGAGTGACCCTTGACGATCGACTCAGCTTCGCCCCTCACATAAAGCAAGTCCGCGCGCGGGCAGCCTTTGTGATGGGCCGTCTCCACTGTCTACTCAACTCTAGGTCGCGTATGCCCCTGAGTAGCAAAGTCCGACTTTACACCACCTGCATACGGCCTATCATGACCTATGCCAGCGTGGTGTTCGCGCATGTTAAGCCACACAGGATCCACAGGCTACAGACATTACAAAATCGTTTCATGCGCCGAGCTACGGGAGCACCGTGGTTCATACGAAACGTCGATCTCCACATCGACCTCGAACTGCCGACCATCAAGCAGTTCATGAAACGGTGCTCTCAGAGCTACTTTGACTCTGCCATGACACACCCCAACCAACTAGTGGTTGGGGCGGCTTCCTATAGACCCTCCAAAATCTCCTCCATCCGACGTCCTCGTCTCGTCCTCGACGAAGAGGACGACATTATCACACTCGCTCAGCAAAGAGCCTACACGGCCCGCGAGGCCATAACAAACAAATATCCGCGTTTCCGCCCTCGCCGTCGAGGTACGAAAACACGCCGCGCAAAAGTCACAAATATAAACGTGGGCATGCCCACTTTGCCTCCAGCGACGCCCCAAGCCGAGGTCCGTTCCCCACAGGGGGAGCCCTTGGGCGATGTCGCTTAGCTTACTCTTCACCGGGTTGAGAGCCCTCAGCGCTCACCCATAGTCCGAGATAAGCTGTCAAGGCCATCTGCGGCCAACAGCTAAACACTCACACAAAAAAAAAAAAAAAAAATCGTGAATAGTATCGAAAGATAAGTAACGTACTGTTTAAAGTATCGAGTACTTTATTTACTTTATCTTTAGGTATCGAGTACTTTTCTTTCGATACCGATACTTTTGTATTCGATATTTTAGTCAATAAGTACTTTTTGGTAGGTATCGTATCGAATAAATTATCCCATTTTAAAATTTATAAACCAGAAATAGCGGCATCTATCGAGCAAACGACCAACTCTAAGCTATAATATATTTTATAAAGAACTCTCTAATCCTGTAATGATAATATGACAAGCTGTTTAAAGTGAGTCAAAATCCAATTCTTAAGGAGTTGGTGACAAATAAATACATACACAGCTGAAACTAATAAAAGCCTATAAAAATGAATGCTTTTATCCGTTCACAGACATTCTTTCCGCACAAAGAGTGTGATTTAGGAAACAGAAATGGCGGCATTTATCGAGCTAACGACCAACTCTCAGCTTCAATATATTTAATAAAGAAATTTTTAATCCTGTAATGATAATAAGACAAGCTATCTAAATAATTTTAACGTCATTGGTCCTCTTTAAATTTTCAACTTTTAAATGAAATTTGACTGTTTAAAGTGAGTCAAAATCCAATTCCTATGAAGTCGGTAATATACAAAGAAATAAATATATATACACCTGAAACTAATAAAAGCCTATAAAAAAACGGTTCTCCAGTTTTCGTAGCTGAAAGTAAACTAAATACCATACCTACCTGGTATATTTATATTACTAAGTTAGAGAATTTTATATTAATTTATAAAACAAGTATAGAGGTATATGCATAAAAGAACATTAGATTACGACAGGAACTAATACGATAAAACTAAGGCATAAAGTATTAATAAAATATCGCGATTTTTTTCCAAAAAATGATGATTTTTATTCAATAAACATTTATTTTCATTAATATACATTATAAGTAACAATTTACTTTGAGTTCACTAGATGGCGTTGTACAAAATTATAAATCGCACCATGGTTTCGTTACAAAAATGTAAGTATATACATCCAAATAATTATTTAATGTTTAATTCATTCCGCGTCGGAGACTCGTAGCGCACGGACGTGCGCCTCGCTGCTCTCCATTTCGCCGCGCTCACCCCGCACCCGCCCCCTGCGGTCGTGCGTTCTCGCTCCGTCTCGCTCGCTCTCGCAGCGAACCACGCGTCGCGTCAAGCCGCCATCTTGTTCAACGTCTGTGGCCGTTCAGTGGCCCGCTCCGGGTGGCCGTGTATACGGTTGTCTGTGGCAGTTTCGCTGTTTGGACGCAGGTGTTGCCGGATCCCAACTGCACGAGTCGACTTTTTCAAGACGTCGAGTGCAGATTTCTACCGTTGGTAGATAAAAAGTCAACCTATTTTGGCCCCCTCAGGGTAGAAAACCATATTGTTTGGTCCCCGGCGGAAACCTCACGGTGTCAACGAAGCCGGGTGAGGCAAGGCCCCGATTTGCCTGCCGAGCCCCTTCAGGGCAGAGCTAACAATCGGAAGGGGTTAGAGCATCCGGCCTTGGGGGATCTCCTAGTCGGACCTAATCTACGGCTTTTCAACATTTTTCTGCGAAGGCCTAACGGCCCGAGCAGCTAGGAACCTATCGCACATTAAGATTGGCGAAGGATCACAAGCTTAGGGCACACTAATTAAGTACTCATCCTCCCGACCTGCACCCGGTTGGGAGGGACACGCACCACACACAACCCAGGGTATCCCACCCAGGGCGCTAGGTTTTTTACATCCCTCTTAGCTATCGTTTTTTCCGTTAGCCCACGATGGCGGAAAAAACCATCACTATAGACGCCCTTCTGGCAATTCCAGAAATCAAAGCCTATATCGCTCAACATTTCGGAGCGATAACGATCCTTCCTCCGCAACCCAAACCCGCTCGATCCACCGCCCAGCCGCTCGAACCGGAACTACCGGCCGTCGGTACGGCGATGGAAACGGAGCCGGTCTTGTCCTCCTCAAACTCGTCTTCCTCCTCCTCCGAGTCGGAAGATTCGTCCAATGAGGGCTCATTCATTGAGGTCCGCTCTCGCAAACGGAGCAAAAGGACCAAAAACACCAAAGAGGCCCCCTCTAAGACCCCAAAAATCAAGCAGACTGACTCGGCAACAACATCTGCCGCAGCCCCGCTTGCAACGACCGCCACGGCCGCTCCGGCCCCCCCAGTCGTCTCACAGGCAGCCCTAACCGCTGCCCCACCACCTACGGACAGCAATACCGTCGCCCCACCGACGGTCAAAAAATCACTCGCTCCGCCGCCCCTATATATTAGGGACAAGGACAAGTGGCTAGCCATCTCCGCATGGCTAAACACTAACAGGATTTCGTATAAATCTGCGAAATCCACCCCCCAAGGTATACGAGTGGACCTTCACTCGTCAGCCGACCACCGATCTGTATCAAAAATGCTAGGGAATCAACAGATTCCCTACCATACGTACACCCTCCCTGAAGCCAAACTTCTGCGTGCTGTAATACGCAACGTACCGAGGGAAATAGAGACCAAAGAGATTCTAGAATCTCTTAAAACCCAGGATCTACCGGTTGTAGAAGTACACCGGATGATCCGGGGTAGGGGTCGTTATCCCCTCAACATGATACTCGTCTGCCTTACAAATAACGCAGAGGGTAAAGGCATTTTTAAAATTAAGACCATCTGCGGTCTATCTGGGGTCTCGGTTGAGCCCCCACACAAAAATGGCAACCTGGCACAATGCCACAAGTGCCAACTGTATGGACACTCGTCCAAAAACTGCTTTGCCCGTCCTAGGTGCGTTAAGTGCCTAGGTGACCATCACACCTCTCAGTGTGAACGGCCAAAGGACATCTCACTCTGCAAAGAGCCACCAGCGTGTGTTCTCTGTGGAGAATACGGACACCCGGCTAACTACCGCGGCTGCCCAAGAGCGCCGAGGAGGTTAGTCCGCCAGCCCAACACAAACGGCAAGGCCTTGTACTATAACAAGACCTTCGTCC
The DNA here is from genome assembly GCA_032191425.1 of Lymantria dispar. Taxonomy (NCBI): domain Eukaryota; kingdom Metazoa; phylum Arthropoda; class Insecta; order Lepidoptera; family Erebidae; genus Lymantria; species Lymantria dispar. The sequence goes on along the minus strand of CM063449.1, from coordinate 12,081,345 downwards.
CAGCCCCCTTACCAACCCACAATGCGTGGGCTCGCCCCCTGCTAAACAGCAAGGAGGCTTTCCCAACCCTGCCCAACAGGCAGCCCGCTGCCCCACCCGCAACATCTCAACTCAAACCACCAACAACCGGGCCAAACCAGCCCACTGGTGGTAATCCCAAGCCCCCTCAGGGCGCCCCTATTCCTATCGTCGTCGCTAAAAGCGCGCCCCCAAAAGCCCCCCAAGGACTAGATCCAGATCTAGCCCTGGTGGCCAACTTCGCGGCTCAAATCAATTTCGCGGAAATCCGCGAAATTGCAGCCGATCTTAGAAAGAACGAGGGAAACAACCTCGCCCTCCTTAATATAGCGATCAAATTCGCCCCCACGTTAGAGCGTCTAGGCTCACTCAAATTCAACTAAAATGGATAGGTACACTCCCGGCAGAGTTAAACCCAGACACCTCAAAATAGGGACATTCAATGCCAATAGCCTAACCCAACAGAAGGATGAAGTAGGCACATTCCTTCGGGAACACCAGCTCGACATCTTGCTAGTACAAGAGACGTTCCTTAAACCATTTAACAAGGACCCTAGAGTCGCCAACTATAATATAGTTCGCAACGATAGGACAACCTCACCAATGGGCGGAACGCTTATCTACTACAAAAGGTCGCTGCATTGCACACCTGTGGATCCGCCCCCTCTGATGTACATTGAAGCTTCAATTTGCAGGCTAGCCCTCTCAGGCCATCAGCCTATCACCCTTGTATCCGCATATCTCTCTCCCAATAGAGAACATTCGAAACAGTTGGTTGAAAAAGATCTAAAAGCCTTGCTAGAATTGGGAGGCGCCGTCATCATTGGCGGTGACCTTAACGCCAAGAACACCTCTTGGAGCTGTCAAAGTTCCAATAAGAGGGGCAAGACTTTAGAGCTATTCGCTGACAGACTGGGATTTGATGTCATAGCGCCCATAGAGCCGACACACTTCCCCTTTAACGTTTCGCACAGGCCGGACATACTCGATATCTTTCTTCTCAAAAACATAAACCTTCGTTTATGTTCAATAGAAGTTCAACACGAGTTAGACTCAGATCACCGCCCGGTGACTCTGGAATTAGCCTCCCGCACCCCCGGCCCCTCAGGCCACAATAACGAAAGGACCAAGATAGCGACTGACTGGGCACGGCTAGAGAAAAATCTCAAGTCAACCTCGTCGGTCCACCTTGATCAAATTCCCAAAGACATTACGTCTAAGGAAGATACCTCTCAGGCGATCGACTCGCTCACAAGTCACGTGCAGTCGATAATGGACGACTGCTCGCGGCCGGTACCAGATACGAGCGATCGTAAATGGCGCCTGCCAGACGACGTCCGTGACTTGTTGAGACGGAAAAACGCCGCGACACGCGCTTATGACCGCTACCCTACGGAGGACAACCGTACCCGCCTACGGTCACTCCAGGGGGAGGTTAAACAAGCAATTAAAAAATTGAGACAGAGCAAATGGGACGCCATGATCGAGGAGCTAGAACCCTCTCACACAGCCTTTTGGCAGCTTTCCCGCTCACTCAAAAAAGACATTGTGTCCACTCTCCCTCCTCTCACCAGACCCAACCAGCCTCCGGCATTCATGGACGATGAAAAGTCAGAATGCCTGGCCGACTGCTTAGAGCTTCAGTGTACGCCGAGTACACTACACCCCGACGCCGCGAATCACCGCTTCATCGCCGACGAAGTGGAACGTCGTAACACTCTCTCGCGCTCGTTAGGAAACGACAGCCCCGATCAGCCAATCCCAGCAGTGACCACCGATGAGGTCGAATCGTTAGTCAGGGGTCTCAAAACCAGGAAAGCCCCAGGTTCGGACGGAATCTCAAATAAAGTCATTAAACTATTCCCCGCCCACTTGATAATCCTGTTGTGCTGCATCTTCAATGCAGCACTAAATAATAACATCTTTCCCGCGCAATGGAAAGAGGCCGTGGTAATAGGAATCCACAAACCCGGCAAGCGCCGTACCGAACCTAGTAGTTACCGCCCGATTAGTCTACTAAGAGGTCTAGGTAAGATCTACGAACGAATAGTTCTCAGTAGACTACGTACATTCGCCGAGGCTAACAACCTCATTCCCGACGCACAGTTTGGCTTCCGAGCTAAACACAGCTGCGTACAACAAGTTCACCGTTTGGTAGAATACACAAGTAGTCAGTTCATCATGAACAGATATACGGGTGTATTATTCCTAGACGTAGCGAAAGCATTCGACAAGGTTTGGCATGAAGGCCTAATCTACAAACTCTATCTCCTCAAGATCCCTCACTACTTAATTCTCATTATACATGACTACTTAAGTCATCGCAGCTTTCGCTACAGGGTGGAAGGGACGTTGTCGACCTCCCACCCTATCAAGGCCGGCGTCCCTCAGGGGTCGGTCCTCTCCCCATTTCTCTTCACGCTATACACTAGCGATATGCCCAAATTCAACCGGGTACATAAAGCGCTTTACGCTGATGACACCGCACTCTTTTGTGCTGGTAGATCCCCGACAACAGTAGCCAGGACTCTCCAAACAGCGGTTACCGCCCTAGCCAATTGGTTTAGGAAATGGAGATTAGAAATCAACCCCGAGAAGAGTCAGGCGGTCATGTTCACTAGACGAACTGCCCGTTCCTACTCTATCGATAGCATTCCCCCCCTTAAAATTTTCAACAAGCCGGTCACTTGGACCAGGCAGGCCAAATACTTGGGTGTGACCCTTGACGATCGACTCAGCTTCGCCCCTCACATAAAGAAAGTCCGCGCACGGGCAGCCTTTGTGATGGGCCGTCTCCACTGTCTACTCAACTCTAGGTCGCGTATGCCCCTGAGTAGCAAAGTCCGACTTTACACCACCTGCATACGGCCTATCATGACCTATGCCAGCGTGGTGTTCGCGCATGTTAAGCCACACAGGATCCACAGGCTACAGACACTACAAAATCGTTTCATGCGCCGAGCTACGGGAGCACCGTGGTTCATACGAAACGTCGATCTCCACATCGACCTCGATCTGCCGACCATCAAGCAGTTTATGAAACGGTGCTCTCAGAGCTACTTTGACTCTGCCATGACACACCCCAACCAACTAGTGGTTGGGGCGGCTTCCTATAGACCCTCCAAAATCTCCTCCATCCGACGTCCTCGTCACGTCCTCGACGAAGAGGACGACATTATCACACTCGCTCAACAAAGAGCCTACACGGCCCGCGAGGCCTTAACAAATAAATATCCGCGGTTCCGCCCTCGCCGTCGAGGTGCGAAACCGCGCCGCGCAAAAGTCACTACTAAAAACGTGGGCACGCCCACTTTGCCTCCAGCGACGCCCCAAGCCGAGGTCCGTTCCCCACAGGGGGAGCCCTTGGGCGATGTCGCTTAGCATACTTTTCTCCGGGTTGAGAGCCCTCAGCGCTCACCCATAGTCCGCGTCAAGCTGTCAAGGCCATCTGCGGCCAACAGCTGTACACACACAATTAAAAAAAAAAAAAAAAAAAAAATTAATGTTTAATTAATAGGGGACCGCGAGATCACGGTCACCCTCGCCTATAGATGTTTCACATCAAAAATTCTAGAGAAGTCCAGAGCTGTACTCGAAGCCAAGAATATTAGCTCCCATTGCATTAAAGGATTAAGGTTTCAAGATGAAATATGGGTATAGATGTGCAACACCTGCATTATATGTGGAAATATGATAAATAGTCTGCGCTGACACTAATAGCAGTGATTAAAAATGCGCTCAGGAGACTTCTTCACTATTGCAGTCAAGAAATCAGTTCTGGTATCCCGCCCAACAAACGGAGAGAGGAACTAAAGCTGTTTAGAGAACCACAAGAGAAGGCAAACTCGAAATAAAACCACGTAATACCAACTTGTCAGACAAATGTGGTGTAGTAGATCAATATAACAATCTCATTGTGTAGGAAGCTCGAGCCTAACAGTAGGACGTATATAAGCTGAAAGAATGATGGAGAACCACACCGCCCTTCCCTCGCTCTGGACGATTTTTGTTCAGTGTAGCCAAGTCTGTCAGAATATAAATTAAAAAGAAAATATCTTCGTATTATTTAACATACAGAAACTTGCTATATTTTATTTTTTTTTTAATACATCGTCGTACAAGAAATCACTTCTACATATGTAATTGATAAATAAATACTAGAGTCCCCATTCATAGTAGTAACTTTCATTAAGGCTAATAAATGTCCACATCTTTTTATACTGCATGCTATTTTACAAGTATTTACTATAAATGCTTACGAGAAATAAATTTCTTTGCTGACCTGTTGGATTTATAATGTTGATTACCATACGTCGTTCTTACTCTACCAGATGATGGAAAACAAATGTAATATAATTTATTGCGAGAGCATTATTACCAAGAATTTGGCTATATGCACTTCTCTATTCCAGAATGGGAAAGAAATAGATCACGTTTTAGGTATTGGTACAGAATATTATTCTCTTTTTACTACGCCTAAACAGAAAATATAATTGAAATAGTTTGTATTTCAATTATACTCAATATTAGTATTATACTCAAAAATAATCGGTATTACTAAAATCAAAAGGAAAATGAATATACCTAAATATAAGACAATATAAATTATATGAATCAATATTAGTTCAGTAACGAACTGAATAATTTCCAATATAACCGCCAAACCAGTATAAGTAGACCAGTCATGGTTTGCATTCCCGTTAGAGAGTAAATCATGTTAATACCTTTCCTACGCGTTGTACGAGTCATAACCAGTAACTATATGTGCGTAATTATGTGCATAAACTAAACTCAGGACACGTTTATTTCCTCAAATATTGAAGATGTAACTATATTTACAGGTCACCATGGTTCTTAATGGCTCCGTGCAGATATATACTCATAACGTCATTGGTCGCGATGTTTACAAATATTTAAGTCAAATCAGTATGTCAGATTTGACGTAAATGTTCGAAGCTATCATGGCAAGTCGCGTTAAGAGTTTATTTGATCATGGCCTATGGTTGAGGTAATTGAAATGGCCCATAAATCATTCAGCTATATGACTGCTGTACTAAAGTATCTCACATAAATTTCTAGAAGGAATGTAACGGTGTTTCGTTCAGCATGTTTAAGGTATAGGTCCTAAATAGTCTAATAACCCTAATAATAGTACATTTAAAAGGCCAATAAAAGCGATCGGTGCAACATATTCAGGTTACTGAAAACCCAAACGCGATTGTTACAATATTTTTTTTTCAATCTCACTACGTTATCCCTGAGGAAGTAAGCAAAGGTGTAACATTCATGTTTTCTTTCCGTATAATAAATTGCGAGCCCCTTATTGAGTACAGTTCCAAACTTCCAAGTTTGTTATTGAATTTTTTATAGAAAACCCATTAACGTTACATATCAGGGCTTGAACCAGAGAGTGGCCAACGAAGTAATTTTGCAATTGAAATCGTTAACTATTTAACGTGGAACATTACACAACGCATTTATAGAAACCATTCATATGAAAAACGCCTCGTTTTGAAATAATATGTACGTACGATATCTATAATATATTTTATTGAAACTATTTGCAATCATTCACCGCATGAACGCCTACAAATTGCACGCTTATCAACAGCAATCGCATGCCAAATTCTATCCTCGAACATACAATAAATCATCCTAATCTTAACAAAATAAACACTACAACAATGTATGAGTTTGAGAACTTTTGTTTAAGCCCAGCAGGTGAACGTAACTGACGACACCGTTAAAACATGGCATTGTGTGAGCATAGCTCGCTCTGACGCTATAAATTATCCTTTTGCTCCTCTACGACGGTCCGTGTATTTGCGGTGGGTAGTTGAGTTATAGGCGATGAGCGATAAATTCTTGTAATGGACTACGTATAATTTGTAAGATTCTTACCAATGACACATTTGTCGTAGAGATTCTTATCGTATTTATTTATTTTAACTGCGGCTTTGAAATAGCTAAGAATAAGGTTAAGAAGTTGAAACCTTCCAACCAAGCTGAAGTTCTATAGTTTTATGGTACAAAGCATTCGGGTAGAGGCTTAGAATATTTTTTGACAGGCTAAGTCGTTTTACCCAGTTCAAACTATCCGAGTGGTGGAAGGACAGCATGCGGGTCCATAACCATATTGCGAGGTGGCGCCGTCGCAGGGTCTGCCTTGTCGGTACGACATCTTGAGAAGGCTTTTTTTATTTTTTTTTTGGGGTTGGTCTGCGGGCGGCGCGCCTCCGCACCACTCCGTCCGGGGCGACAGAGGGGCTTAAGCACGCAACACCCGCAACCCACCCGAACACCACGTCGCCTTCGTCGTTGGGCCAACCACTGGAGCAGGGTTACTTGTCATCAGTGGTCGGACCGACGGAATACCCCCTACCCGGGGCACCCTCCCATTGACCGACGTCCCCCCCTCGGGGAGGACGTCGGTCTTTCCTCACGCGGTCGGCCTCTCGGCGGGTGACGGACTAATCCCCGGTTACGTCATCCACGGCCGCGGCTAGGGCGGCATGGCACGCAGGTAATCCCGCCTGCGCCGCCCCAGTCGCCGGCGGCGGGTCGCATCATCGAGGCTGTGCTCCTCGCGCTCGCGACCCGATCTTGAGAGGGCTAAACCCTTAGCTACTCTGTAGGACATACCGTATTATTTGTCTGTCATTATGTACATTCAAGACTGTATAGGGTACGTTTGAAAGTCAATAACCCAATGTTTAACTATGGATTTCTATTTAAAATATACGTTTAAAAATGTTGTCATCAATAAATATTTACGGCTAAAGATGAGGCGTGAGAGTATTGCGCATCTAATGTATTATTGCGCAGTCTATAATACGAAACACAATAAATTACATATAACTAATCTTTTCATACAAATACGTAATTATATATTTTATGTACTTATTCGATTGTTGTCGCCTCCCACTTATGAATTGAGCTATAAATAATCTAAGTAACGCACGCCCATTCGCTGTCAAGCGGTACGCTAAGAGTTGTGCAGATATCGAAATCCCAACGGATTGATGGTATGTGCAGAGTTATTAATTACAATCCAATATTGACTACTATTGCCCCTGACTTCCTCTGTATTGAAGTATGTTTTGTTAACACAAACTAAAATAATTTCATAAATCATCGATATCTTCATTTGTATGATAGGGATATCGCTACCATGTTCTATTTAGAATCGGTAGAATATGTCTTCATCCTCTATTCGAAATAGAAGAAAAGCCGAATGTACTGAATGCCTTATGATTTGGAAAAAATCAGTATTGATTTCCTTTTTAAATTTTACCAAAATCACGAAGCTTATCAATAAACTTATAAATCTGTTTAACATTTTCCTCATTGTTATACATTAAGACATAAATATTCCTATTAATCTTCTAAACTGCTTATTCTTGGAACGGGTTCAGTCTGATTGGCTAATATTTAAGCTGGTGACCTTTTGATAATAAATCTACGCCCTATCTTTACCAGTACCGTTTAGTTGCTTTAAATGCAAATATATTTTAAATGATATCACTTGCTATGCACGCTTGTGAGTTATTGTTACTTAAAAGTTCACTTATTGGAGCGTTGAAATACTAGGAAATCGGTAAATTTGATCTGCCATTTTTAAATATATAGCTTTAAAAATAAATATGCAAGTTTATTTTGATTTTGTAATATGCTTAGATAATATTAAATGCTCTAGTATTCATACTTCGTTGATTTATGTTAACAGCATAAAAGTGCGATTACCGAGAACGAGGCTTCAAGTTAGAATTCTAGCATTTCCATATTTGTAATTGGGGATATATTTGGGTGGAATTAAATTTCGCGGATATGCGAATACTATCAAGCTTCGCATTGTTCGTGGGCGTCTTAAAAGACGATTAAAAGCCTTTCGTGACTTGGGCTAACTGTATGTCATGCTGTGTGGTTAACAATTACATTTCTAAGGAGGGTTGGCTTTAAACAGGCGGCCGGTCACAAAACTATTAGTAATAAAATTTGCAATATGTAGGTACTATAGAAAAGGAGTATATAAGGTGTCGACCCCCAAGGAATTAGGATAAGAGCAGGATGATGATGATGGATGTGTTTTGCTCTATTTAAAAGTAAGAAAAAAGGCGTTGAAGAAAGCAAGCAATGTCGTGATGAATCAAGTAATAATCAGTAAAATTGACAATTTTGAATAACCCCCAAAACAAACTAAAATAATAAAAAAAAGTATTACATTCTCTTCAACAGAAATTATATCAATTAATTGTCATTTAATTATTGTACTGGCACGCGTGAAGCACTTATTCGAGTAAACATACGTCATTACATCATTTTGGAAAAGAGCTGATAATTTCTGGGCCGATATTAACCAAAAATAGCTAAGAACCACCGACAGGAAACTGGCTTTGAAATGAAAAAAAAATCCGCATCGCAATCGGTCCATCCGATTGAGAGCTACGATGCCACAGACAGACAGACAGACACATACATGCAGATAGACAGACATCGACGCCAAACTTATAACACGCCTCTTTTTCGTCGGGGGTTAAAAACAGGGTTATAATACAATATACATACTCGTATTAACCCTGCAATAGTCATGTTGCCGTCGCGCGTCGTTCGCTCCTCAGCTATGACTAATTAAAAGTATTTTATCCTGAAAAAAAGGCTTTTCGCGTGCAGAGCAATGATAACGATATTATTTACACTTGAATTTATTTAAATATGCAATGCACCGACGCGTTCTTCCTTTCTCGAACGCACGACAAGGAAAAAAGATACCGCCTTTGTGATAATGTTTTTGTTATATTGAATACCAAACACACTTGAATTTGAAGAATTTTATTCAACATATTTTTGTGTAATGTTCAATGATAATTATTGTTACTTCTTCGATGATTTATATTAGGTATCACTAAAAAAATATATTTTAGGAATATTTATGAATCCAAATAGGTACTAATGATTTGAATGTATATATTGATAATCCAAATATAATCTTTCAACGATTGACATAAAGAAATGACTAAACCTAAATTCGTGACGCTAAGCTCAATCTGGGGGCACGGCAGTGCCCCCGCCAAGTCGAGCAAAAAAAAAGTCGGGGAAAACGCAACACTGCCGTAACATACTTTTCTGGAAGCCATTCAGGCCATTTTCGACCCCCTATAACTTCGTTGGTAATAAAACTAGAAACCTGAATTTTTAGTATCCTAGCAGGCATTGTATACACATAGTGTATTTAAAATTTTATTCAATTTGAACTAATAGTTAAAGAATTATAACTAGTCAAAATTTCATAATTTTGTCACTCATTGACTGACTGACCGATCATCAATATTAAAGAGGCACTTCTAGCAGACATAGAAGCTTCAAATTTAGAATACAATTAGTGTTTAGCGTATAAATGAAGGACAAATTATGAAACATTATAATTTTCATCCAGTTTCCGAAATACACTAACTGCATAAATAATTTTGTAAACTCATATAAATATATAGGGTTACAAAGTTACATTTGCAGTTAATGAAATACTTAATAAATAACTTTGTAAAAGATAAGAATACATTTGTCGCCATCATTACTTCTCTATTGGGAATCGTAACAACCGCCTAAAGACTGCGCAGATGACGTAGTGGTTAAGATACCAATGTACCGTGCTAGTGTCGCGGGTTCGAATCCCATGCAAGACAACACCTTGTACGATCCACAAATGGTTGTTCCGAGTCGGAATGTAATTTGTGTCGGTTAATTATATGTTCTTTCCGTATGGTGACGAAGTAAGAATACAATTCACCACTCTCATCTTGCCCGTGGATATCGTATAAGACGACTATGGGATATAATATGGACATACCATCTGTGCAAGAGAAAGAAAACTCGAAATGAAACCCTATATCAACATGTCTGGTATACCCTATACCAGCATGGTATAGTGGGTTAAATTCCCTCCCATTGTGGAGGAGGCCCGAGCCCAACAGTGGGACATATGAGGGCTGCGATGATGATGCGATGTTGAGTTATATGTTTGTAAAGTCCCCTACAATGTAAGGATTATTATTCCCTTAGTGCAAGGCGTTGTCATTTAAATAAAAGATTCAACAGGAAGGAGAATGGGCATCAGCTCTCGCCGGGGAAATGTATGATATCTCACTGCGAAACCAACCCGCCTACCAAACGTGCCGACTTCGTCATTATTCTCATATGGCGAAGAAAAATGAGCTCTAGTCATGGCACCTCTGTTACCCTTGAGCGTCGTTGGATGCAGGTGCCACAGTACTGCACTTTATGGTGAAGCATGAGGGGGTCTATGTTCTACAGTGGACGGCGATAGGCTGAATGATGATTGGCATAATAGGTGTAGACAGATAACTAGATATAATTATGTTCAAAGACAACTTGTAAAATGGTCAATCAACTTAATGAAAAAGCAAGAGTGGGACATGTCTTATGAAATTGTACCAAAATCTCCCAAAGTATTGAGCAAAGTAAATTGCCTGAAATTTATCTGAAAGAAAGAACGCCATCATTAGGCTCGATTGCCATCAAAGCGGAGAGGAGACTAGAGGAGATGTGTATCGAAAAACCAATCAAATTTCTTTATTTCCACATCTCTCTGCTTAGTTTAGGTAGAAGTGACTCAAACAGAAAGGAGAGATGTCTCATTTTTCAGAGAGTGGGCTCTAAGAAAATCCGTTGTTGGTATTCAAGAAGTAGAGGTACTGGAAAAGAAAATAAGTAGGTCTATCTACAAAACAAAATGAGATACCATCAAAAACAAAACTTGTAAATAAAAAGCCAAGCCTCGCAACTGAGTTCTTCTACCATAAAAAGTTGTGAGATCTATGTTATTCCAAGTCGGTTAATTCATTCAGTCCCTGCTTAAGGGACCTTTCTTCTTAAGTTATTACGTACATAGCTAAACTAACAACTTACATAACATAGATCTCACAACTTTTTATGGTAGAAGAACTCAGTTGCGAGGCTTGGCTTTTTTTTTACAAGTTTTGTTTTTGATGGTATTTGTTTTTTATTTGCCTACATTTACATATATGCGGTATCATAAAGTGTGTGCTATAAGGTCAATAGCTGTTTTATAATAAAAAACGTAAGATGTAATTCAGTTTGAAATAAGATTTGTTTAATAGCGAAGCTGACAAAATCCTAAAAGAAATATTCGTTGCATTTGAACTCAATATGGTCTTATATTTCTTTCGATAAAACAATATGTATCGATCTATATTATATCTGGAGTAATAGGAATAAACCTACTTTAATCCTATTATAACTGTATTTGAACCGAAGTAGCTGATAATATTCAGTGAGGCAGATTGTACTCGACCGCAATTCAAGTCAGCAATTGGGTATTGCGTTTGTTATTTATATATGATTGGCGATTTATAAATATACTGTATCAATGTATTGCACATAACTGCAACAGTAAATAATTGGACCATCATTTCATCATCATTGTTTTGGCTCAGATACATATCTGTATCAGATACATATTCACCGGCTATGTATCATCATCATCATCATCATAGATCATATAGGTCCCACTGCTGGGCTCGAGTCCCTTCCACAATAGGAGGGAAACTGACTTTGCTGGTCGGGCAGGTTGCTATAGGGTTTTGTATCGAGTTTTCCTTTTCTTGCATAGATGTTATATGCATATTATATATCTTAGTCGTCTTTTACGACATCCACGGGCAAGATATGGAATGGTGAATTGTATTCTTATTATGTCACCACACGGTTGGACCATGTTTGTATTTAATTATGTACATGCTCGAATTGGAAGAGAGGATAGTTTTGGACTAGATACAATATTAGCGATAGATATTGCAAGATAATCCGCGTATAGCTAAAATTCTATAAATAATCGATTAATTTGGTATGAGGTTAGAAACGCGTGAATAAATTCATATTCATTCGTGCGTTTGGATATAATAATCATGAATGTATATATTGAATTCATGAAGTCATGGTCACAAATGAAAGTTAAATGCAATTACCGAGTTTTTAATATTAGTTTCTTTTTAATTTCTTAGTTTTATAGCTTAAGTGAAAAGATTGCACAGATGGTGATGGTTGTATCTACCTACCATGCCACCAGTGTAGTCGGTTCGATTCCATCCAATGTTTGTGGGAGATTTAATTTGTACCTTTTAAATATATATTGGTAATAATATATATACCCGTGTGGTGGCGGAGTAAGAATACAATTCACCGCCCCCTCTCTTGTCCGTGGGTGTTGTAAAAGACGACTAAGGGATATAATATACCTATAATACCAAATCAAGAGAAGAAAAACTCGAAACGAAACCCTATGCCAACACGCCTGACTAGCGTGGTATAGTAAGCTAATTTTCCTCCTATAACGGAGGAGGCCCGAGTCTAACAGTGGGACGTGTATGAGCCGAGATAATAATGAGGAAATATATATTTGGGAAGTCCCTCGCCTTAGTGAAAAATTAAACAAGAAAATCCATTCGTAAGAAAATAATAACTGAAAGGTCTGTCAATATATTTTTCGCTAGTGAACAATAATTTCGTAATACATAAAGCTGCACAGCTTGTTTAGATTTACTTAGTAACCTAATTCCGCACTAACCATTATTGTAAAACATACAGATCAAAAGAATATCGTGATGCAACCCACTTTGTTCTTCATATTTTGCGTGTAAATCAGACACACTCCACTTTGAGAGCATTATGTTATGTTTGAATTATTGTAGAGCATTCTTGTTGGTCGTACGTCAAACTGATCGCGACAGTTACGTTCTTGAGGAATTGTTCGTGACCATACGTCGTCTTTTGTTGCGAATAGATGGTCCGCGTCGTGATGGATTAAGAATACAATTAACTACCCTCTTTATTTCTGCTGTGTCGCTAAAGGCTATTAAGAGATATAAGCATTAACTGCCAAAAAAAATTATGAACTAACAATCTAATCTAACCTGTCTAGGAAGCGTGATGTGGTGGACCAATTGCCCCCCATTGTACAGAAGGTACGTGTCCCGTGTAAGGTAAGGTATATGAGCTAAGGAAGGCGATATATTTCTATTATAATCACTGGTCTAAAAAAATATATTTTATGTATTTTCAAATGAATTTTGAAATGTTTAAATCGTTACTTCAATGAGCTTTATTCCATTTACATAAAGTTTAAACTCGTTGGTGTTCAATGACTAAAAGTTCAGCATCAATAATCACGTAGTTGTTACGTCGAACTTTGAACCTGACATGTTTGCCCCGTTATTACGTATTCTTGCTTACGAGTAATAAATAGATATGAACTGAATTTCAACTTGAACATAAGATATTTTTTTTCGAACTTTACAACGGTATTCTGGTTTAGAAGCTAAGTTTTGGGTGGTGTTTTTGACACACTGTAAAAAAAAAAACAACGAAGAATAAGTCTTTTATTGATACTTAAAAAATACTAAATATTATAACAACATCCTTCTTCTTCAAGGACTATTAATTGTTTTTCATTTCAGGTCGCTCCCAAGACTGGCATCCTGCACACCACACCAGGACACGCTATTTTATATCATGCCGCCACTTTGCCGGCCTGTAGATTTTTGTTGTTGTTTTTTTTAATATTATTTGTTTGTACTGTATAAAAATGGATGAGACAATATTTGTTGCATTTTTTACCGCATTCGAAAAACACCTTAAAAATGAGACTTCTAAACCAGAATACGGGTTGTAATATGCGTCCTATCTCCATATTTAGTTAGGTACATAAAACCATTATTCTTAAGGTAGTCAAATGAATTGTGACAGCAATGGCTTTTGATGATGAAATACGAGAGTTGCAGTTGCATAAAGCAAAAAGGCAATACAATTTCAATAAGCTAGTTACCATAAGCGTTCATTTATACCGTAATAGGAATAAACATTACATACATTAGTCATGGTGATATATGCCGCGTAAGAATCGTTTCGCTTTCAGAATCACGAGTTTTGCTCTCGAAACGACGGTTAAGGCGCATTATGTATGTAACACACTTCGCCGCTTGTGAACTAGACTGTAAATATGTAAACAAATGCATGCTTGTAAATTAAAAACAACAAACTATTTTGACTTTTCTGGTTGAAAGAACACTTGTCTATACTAATATATAAAGCTGAAGAGTTTGTTTGTTTGAATGCGCTAATCTCAGAAACTACTGGTCTGGTTTGAAAAATTCCTTCATTGTTACATAGCCCATTTATTGAGGAAGGCTATAGGCTATATATCATCATGCTAAGACCAACAGAAGCTGAGCACCAATAAGTAATATTTCAAAATCGGGTTTTTTTTTTCCTTTTGAGAGATTCCGCTGCGTAAACGGCAAAATTTTCGCAAAAACCATGTGTGACAGAATCGTATTATTAAAAAATATTTTCACCTTCTACGTAAACAAAATTAGGTTAAAGTTAGCGTTAGCCCAAAGTATCTCTACCATGCAGACGAAGTCGCGAGCAGAAGTTAGTATGAAATAAAAGTTATATTAATATCTATTTTCATTTATCAGTCTGTGTGGTAGAGGGTACGAATACTAGTAATACTATCAACCATTGCTTCTGAATGCGCTAATCTCAGAAACTACTGGTCTGGTTTGAAAAATTCCTTCATTGTTACATAGCCCATTTATTGAGGAAGGCTATAGGCTATATATCATCATGCTAAGACCAACAGAAGCTGAGCACCAATAAGTAATATTTCAAAATCGGGTTTTTTTTTTCCTTTTGAGAGATTCCGCTGCGTAAACGGCAAAATTTTCGCAAAAACCATGTGTGACAGAATCGTATTATTAAAAAATATTTTCACCTTCTACGTAAACAAAATTAGGTTAAAGTTAGCGTTAGCCCAAAGTATCTCTACCATGCAGACGAAGTCGCGAGCAGAAGTTAGTATGAAATAAAAGTTATATTAATATCTATTTTCATTTATCAGTCTGTGTGGTAGAGGGTACGAATACTAGTAATACTATCAACCATTGCTTCTGACCGTAAAAGCATTACATCGACCTGGGCGAACTTCATTTGATACCGTCTGGTCAACAATTACGTTTCTAAAGAGGGTTACCTCATAAAAATGGCCGTTCATAAAACTATGTATTGTCAATAACTTTTGCAATACGTGCTATGAAGGCGGAGTACATATTGCGTCGACCTCCAAGTAATTGGGATATGAGCAAGATGTAGATGAGGCATCCATTGCTTTAGCAAAGTAGTACCCAAATAGGGATAGAGTCATCAGTATGTAGATTTGGCGGCTCGCAGTTAGTGTTATAGGTTTTTCAGGAGACTGCTCCTCTGACTCTCCTTGTGATCCTTTAGAGGGTTTTTACGAGTTCCACAACTAAATGAGTATTAATTACACCACATTTTTAAAACGTCACCACATTTGATTAATCAATATTCATGTTAATATTCTAAAAAATAATTAATATATTCGTTTTCAAATTACATCACATTTCAGATAGGAGGTAGTACATTTATCGGTATTTTACGAATACATTCATATTCGTTAGGTCTTGAAACATTTATGCTCAGAAATAAAGACATTTGAAAGAATTGTGTAATGTACACATTGCTATTTATGGAATGACATTGATATAAAATAGTATAAAAGAACCAGTCGTATAGATTTCTAATCAATATGCTATGTCCATACATCTTGTTTGTACCTTTCATCTTATCAATAAAATAAATTACACGCAATGCTTGTAAAGACCGCAAAACTTTTTTATATGCGAGTTATAAAGGCGAGTTATAAAGGCTATAACCATACAATAATACATTATGATGCATTTAATCTGTTTGACATAGACCCGAGTCGTTGCTCACGAATTTGTAGACGAAAACTAACAATAAATTGTAATAAATTCAATATTCATTCAAGAAATAAAATTATATTCTAGAGCTTTACATGTAAAGTTGATATTGAAATGAAAGGGACATAATAGATGCGTCGTCGATATGCCCATGCGGTGTTCCGTTAGCTGCTCACCTGCCACGCGGTTCTCTAGTTATGCTAATAGTTAAACACGGCTCGCTCTCAGCACTGAGTATTGAGAGCCATAGAAATAAGTTCACTAGAATGTATAATAGCCGTATTTCCTTATACGTAAAATGCGTACCAACAAAATTTTTCTATTAAGACGGTTCTAACCGTCCTAATAGAAACTGTAGTGTTAAGCGAATATGTATATTCAAATGTAACTATCAAATAGATAAGAATTTCGCTTAGAAGTGTATAATATGTCCGTATTAAAATTTCAAATATGTATATAAAATTTAAATTTACTAATATAGTCTTAGTAATTTGGTTTTGGTATATTTCTTATCTAGTTTGAATGTTATATCTTTGTATGTAAATATTCTGTTATGTGAACGAGACTGGGTGAACGCGAAACTTTAAAGGAAATCGATTGCGCGGTACGTGTTTGAATCGAATTCTCGACACCGGGGTTAAGTATGCGCGGATCGAATAAGATGTTCCCTAGTTTCATTTACGGTTCCGGCGAGATCATTTTATCTGTATGTGATGTGCATACACGAATCGTGCATAGCAATTTAATAGTGCAATACGATTGATTTATCATTGCGTAAAATTTTAAGAGTAACTGTTAAAAGCATTCTAATACCTGATATTCTATGTGACTAGAGTATTG
This sequence comes from Lymantria dispar, assembly GCA_032191425.1. Lineage (NCBI taxonomy): Eukaryota > Metazoa > Arthropoda > Insecta > Lepidoptera > Erebidae > Lymantria > Lymantria dispar. Next base: position 12,064,669 of record CM063449.1, on the reverse strand, counting down.
CCAAGACTAAAAGAAATACTAACTCATTTTGTTAATAGACTATAATCATATACTAGGGCGATGCTCGGCTTTTTTGTGCGAGATAAAATGCGAATTACCGCAATCCGAAGAAGAACCTGAGTAAGCGACAGCAGGAAGAATTAGCACGCTGAATATCATCGTTTTTGACGACGCAGTGTAGGACGCCCAGCCAATGTAGACCGACAACTTGATGAAAGTTGCTGGGAGGCGTTGGATAGGAGTGGCACAGGATCGCACTTTATGGCGAAGCATGAGGGAGGTCTAAATCTAGCAGTGAACTTATTATCATTTGTTAATCATAATCATATAAGGCGCTTATGATGTATCACAGATTTTTTAAGGATTTCTGATGTTTACGCGAGTATTATTAACGCGAGTTTACGCGAGTTAGATTATTACGCGAGTTTATTTAAAAAAAAATTTTAAGGCTATTATACACTGAGGAATAAAATCGTGGCGTCACGAATAACATTCAAACTTAGAACAACCATTGGTGCAGCGCATAAACCGTCCTGGGTAGAGATCGAACCCGCGATACTAGGCATTAGAGGGTGTTACTTGCCTATGCCATCAGTACAGTCAAATTTATTGACCTTTCTATTAAATATTATTGTCGTATATTACTAATCCTTAACTAATTACTTATTGGATAGTAAGAGAAAAAATCATTTTTCTTCACAGACCCATTATTATTTATTGAGCGCGAGCTTCATTCACAGTTAAATAAGAATTAGTGTACTATAAGGATACAGATTTGTTTCAAGTTGTCATTCCTTTCTGTGATGTTATTTAATTACGCTCCTGGTCGTTTATTACAAAGTAGAAAAGATGACGTGCTATTATGTCACCCTATAGACGCATTTTAAAATAAAAGTTGACATTATTATAGCACTTATAAATCAGTCATTATAATCTTAATTTATAATCAGACATCTTAGCTAAATAATTAACTATTATTAACAATAATGTAATTTGTAGCCATTAACACAAAGCGCCAAACTCTTTTCTTAATGAACAGTTAAAATTCAACTGTTACGGTTCACGAAACGTGCCATTGTATGATCTACGGAAGCCATTGCCGCGAGCACAAGATGTCTTATTAGATCAACTCAAGTTACTTGTATTTTGTTGTTCATATCGAGTTCATCTCTCATCGAGTCGTGAAATCGATCATTAGTGTACCTACCATTCGATTTGTGTCGTAACTTCACACTGCGGTTTTCGTTGTAAGATTTCGCGCTAGTAAATTTATTGTTACAAATAGTACCGTTATTAATCATTACGTTTGTAGGTGTAATATGTTACAGCATTGTATTCTATAGAATATAATGGCTTCAGTTGAACTAGGTACTATCTTTATAGTACTTATTTTGTGCTATGAAGTTGCCAGTAGCAAAACTGAATTAGTAGCTAACATACATTATATATATTTTAATTTAAGCAGGAATATGATATGTAGATAATATCACTGTATGAGAAGGAATGCTAAATAAATTATATACCAACCCGTCTAACCAGTGTGGTATATTTTCATCTTGGCTCATAAACGTCCTACTGCTAGGCTCAAGTCTCCACCACAATTGGGGTAAATATACCTATCATATCACGCTGGTGAAGCGAGTTGCTATGGGCTTTTTTTGGGGTGGGTTACGGTCGGCCTACTCCTCGCACCACTTCGTCCGGGGCGACAGGGGCGTAAGCACGCACACCCGTGACACGTCGCCTTCGTCGTTGGGCCGACCACCGGAGCAGGGTGGCTTGACGTCATTGGTCAATAACCACTAGTATGGAAGAGTCTCAAGCCCAGCAGTGGAACGTATATGAACTGCAGTGATGATGATGAGGACATGAATAGTTCATGTCATATTACAATGAAGATCAATCAATAATTAATGCCAGGATTTATGACTGCACTGACTGGTTGATAGGTTGGCTAATTGAGAAATCTTAGAATGCCATATGTACTTATATATGGTGCAATTAAGGAGAGATATAAGCGAACCTTACATTTAATATACTATTAAACTGTCTTCATTTTACAAGGAATACGGAAGTCACGTCTATCGTTGTTCGCTTTGATAAAAATAGTATTTTTTTCACTTTCCATTCGATGCTTGTGTTAGTAATTCGATTAGCGGTGTATATTTCGTGAATTGGTATTTGTACCGTTTTACCCGTTAGCTCACGAGCGCTCAGAGCAAATTTTGACTCGTGCATGTATTTGGTGATGGGATAACTAGGTAATCCAGTGAGTTTAAAAAAATGTTGACCAATATGAACAGCTATTACGACAGGCGTGATTTTCGGACGTGATGATCTTCCTAGTGCGCCTTTTAAAACATGGTGGGCAAAAAAATACAGGTCGAATGAGAGTTGCACTCACTTACAAAATAATCGCTAAAAACACTTCTTTTATGGTTTTCAAACTTGTTTGTTTTTTACTTTGTTATTTTATTATTTGTTGTTATAACGGTAATATAAATTACTGTGTGAAAATATAGAATGCGATGGCTATACATGTGACGTAGTTGTTAAGATACCGTACTTAAAATGCCAGTGCATGACACTGGCAGGTACCTACCATTAGTGTACCTACCATTCGATTTGTGTCGTAACTTCACACTGCGGTTTTCGTTGTAAGATTTCGCGCTAGTAAATTTATTGTTACAAATAGTACCGTTATTAATCATTACGTTTGTAGGTGTAATATGTTACAGCATTGTATTCTATAGAATATAATGGCTTCAGTTGAACTAGGTACTATCTTTATAGTACTTATTTTGTGCTATGAAGTTGCCAGTAGCAAAACTGAATTAGTAGCTAACATACATTATATATATTTTAATTTAAGCAGGAATATGATATGTAGATAATATCACTGTATGAGAAGGAATGCTAAATATAGAATGCGATGGCTATACATGTGACGTAGTTGTTAAGATACCGTACTTAAAATGCCAGTGTCATGTGGTTGGAATTCTCATGTGGAATAATATTTTGTACGATTCACAAATTGTTAGTCTGGAATAAATTTTGCTGATATCATCAACTTCTTTGCCATGCGTGACGTGACGATTATGGTACTATCTACACTGGGAGGAGGTCCAAGGATGGATGGCTAGACACGAAGAGTTACTAAACTGGCAGTCTTTGTGTACGTGACCCTCAAAAGTTGCCTTTCAATGTTACCTCACAAAACTAAGAATCTCTGCATATGAAGTTATCTTTAGAGGTTTTTTCTGGTTCAGAGTCTATCTCAACTTCTTCGTCGTCATACTTTACAATACGGCGGGCAAAAAGTAGTTGGTGACACATTTCATTCTTCGTACATTTCCACACAGATAATTGCTTATTGGGTTTTTGCTCTCGTTTTAGCAAATATTACGGTAGTTGTGTATACTTGGAAATAGGCGTATATAGTTTTTATACGAAAACGGTAACCAGTTGTAGCTGATCACGGCAGACATTCTTGTGAATGGTATTCTAAGAAACTATTACTTTAGGTCGCTAAATAAGTCAATGTACGAGCTGTATTAGTTTATGCGCATACTATTTCTGTCAGTAATATGTCAAACGGATTTGTCATAGACATTTTCTATTTGGATTATTTATGTAGGGTTGCGTATACAATTTAATCATTTTATTGATGTTTGATGTGGGAAATTTAAATATCTACTACCTGCCTAGTCCGGCTTCTTGTCTATTTTCCATTTTTTCTTACCTGAATAAGCCTTTTTTCGGTTATGTCCGACTCCTGCTGCAGGAGACCGTGTACTTCATTTTCATGTCCTTCTTTAAACGATATTTAAGAAAAGCAATTTCTTCACGGTAGGCAACGCCCAAGCCTTGCTCCTAGTATTGCAAAGGTCCTTGTGCAACATTATCACTTAGCATTGGGTGTGCTGCTTGCACGTTTGCTGGCCATCGGTAATAAAAAAATAAACTTCCTAAAGTTCCGGTCAAAGCTTGGCAGTTATACTGATAAAAAAACTACGGTTCTTAATTTAGAGACTATCACTTGGCGGGTAAGGCAAGGCGGTAGGTACATTGTTTTCTTACTTAGATGATGCCTTGACTATAGCTTCTTCTCGGAGCTTTCTTTCTTATGGGTATGCTAAGTAAGCTATGCTTACTTAGCTTAACATAACATAAAATCCAAACCTAACTCAAAAAGATCCAAATAACCATATGCCAACTACTATGGGAAGCATGGTATAGTAGACTGTTTCCAGTAAATAAAAAAAAAGTATTGGGAATATCTTCATAAAATCTTTGACCTGATTATATGCCTAGTTGCACGATTGATTCATCACAAAAGTCTGATCGTTTATACTCGAGATTATAAACTCGCTAAGTGTATTGGGACCCCCTTCAGCAAGGTCCGACAGATAGTCGTCAATCATCCTGACTAGTTCGGGATGTCGTGTCGTGATTGCGACCCACCCAAGAGGCGTGTGCGCATAACTGTTGTAGCGGTCCGGTGCAAGCTTTGAATAAATTTATTCTCCCTAGGTAATGTTAATTATTGTTTAACTAAAGGCATACAGCGGTAACATTGTGGGTTGCTCAATGGTGTAACACGCAGTTGAATCCACGGGAAGCTTGTCTGATGATGTAAAGGTTATAGTTTTATAAATATAAAACAAATATAAAATTTTATAGCTATCGTTTGATTTAACGGCGAAGGTAAATATCACGAATAAAACTTACAAATGTTCACCATGTTGGATAAAATTAATGTTTGTGTAAACCTCTTTGATTTTAATGTCGACGGTTATGAATATTGAATAACTTGGCTCGAGTCTTCTTTAAGTATTTCAAGCCTGCCAATAAGCATCGAGCGTATTGCACATTAGTTGGTCGTCCGGTGTCTTACCCTTATTAGTACAACTCTGCGACAAATCAGTTCAATCGTAATTAAAATTTATTATTTCCTTAGTGCAGGGTGTTGTCTTAAATAAATAAATAAAAAAAAAAAAATCAGTCGGTCATATAGCACAACATATGTATTATAAGTTAAATAAATAGATGCGCGTACTTCTGGCTGATGTCGCCCTAGCTAAAGTCGCTGGCCGACCGCGTGACGGTGATACCTCGGCAACGCTGATGTTTGTTCCTAGGGCGTCAACGGATTACGAGAGACAGTATCCGAAAGAATAACCCGCCAGGCTCGCTACTAAGGTCAAGGAATCGTTATTACTAATACCGATGACTACTAGTCAGGCAATAGGGAGAGAATAAAGTACCTTATGAGGTCGCATGGCTTTCTATCGGCACTTCGGATAGACGGTTTAAACTCCTGCATAAAAATAAGATTAAATAGGTAGATACAAATTCTGTCCAATTACTTATCGTGTAGGTAGGCATTTACGAAATAAACCAAATAAATCACGATCGAATACACAATTTTCCCGTGGATTTATAAACACCGTGCATCTCCATCATCCGTGAACATCACTAACCTCGTTTCCATGTATTGAAATTAACACGCGTGGGTAGAAAAACAATTTGTTTATTGACTATTAATTGCACCCGCTATTTTATTAGTACAAGCAGCGTGGCGTTGGGAAACGTCAAATTCATAGCATTACATTTTTTTTTTATAAATTCGGTATACAAAAATTATAGGTTGTCAGCCCAATCTCAATTTGTTTCTGCTTAAATTGTTGATATTATAATATTGACATACTACATTGATGATTGATTTGTATATGATAATTAAGCGTCCCATCTAGTACATACATGTGCTAGCTGCCTGGTCGAGCTTTGTATGCTCATTAATTATAAAAAAGATATACATATGTGAACCACATTTCTCCTCTTAAGGCCTCGTCAATAGAAATCTTAGCGTTTAGCGATTATTGGATTGGATATTTAAAATCTATCTATGTCTTCATTAACACAAAATTCAATTCTATTTAATTTTTTTTTTCTGTATATACAACTCATTATTATTGTCAAAATCTTGTAGTATTTTTGCTGAATTACTTCGCAAATATTTTTATATTTGGTGAGGTGAGTGAGTTGAAATATTTTAACACCCCCTATCTTGCCCGTGGAGGTCTTAAATTGTTCTAGTAGAAGGTACATTATATACTTAAACATAGAGATATTACCTAAATAAGGAGAGATTACCTAAGTACCTCGAGGAGAGAGAGTACCGGAGAAGTAATGTGTCCAGGTATTTAATGTACCTCCTAGCGTCCTGTATTTAACTTATGCATTTCTTTATGATTAATGGTGTGTGGTGGTGGCTACGAATACTACCAACCCTTACACTGCTCGTGGGTGTCGTAGAAGATGACTAAGATCTTAACATAAACCTGGATTTTGTAATAGTTAGTATGAATAGTCTACTAAAGAATTACCATGGAGTGAAGGCGTTATGTAACAGTCCAGTATCTACAAGTCTTAAAAGACGAGCCCATATCCAATAGTGGAACGTATTAAAAGTTTGAGGGTCGATATTCTTGTATTTATCTTTCCCTCAACAGGCAGACAATTAACACTAGGCGTGGACCGGTCGAATGGCCTCGTTTTACCGTAAGAAACGCTTGACGGATTTGTTGCTAATAAATCCATTACTTTATGATTTCATATTATTAATGTTGTATAAACTGTAAGCTATTAGTTTGATGTCGTGTTAAATTTTATGTTATAAGTTTTGTAATTTCATTAAAATATGTAAACGAAGTGTTATAATACGAACATTTGTGAGTATGTATATAATTTGTCACTTTTTTAACACAGTAACAAGGTAATTAATTTGAGTAAGATTTGGAATGAAATTAACTCCTAATATATCTCATCTCAGGCTATATAGACACTTTTGAGCTCGGGCCTCTTCGCCTACGGAAAGGAAATTGAAGTACTGTACCGCGCTGGACAAACAGGTTGGCATAGAGGTTTTATTTCAAGTTTTTATTAGATACTATATGCACATCAGATCCATTAGTCGCCTTTTACAACACCTACGGGCAAAATTGTGGGCGAATTTTACATCGCGTGGTAATTTAAGAACTCACAAAACAGTTATTTATGAATCGCACAAATAGTTGCTTCGGACCGCCCCCAGAAAGATAGCGTTCCAGCTTCTCGCGCATCGAATTGCAGTAACAAATTGCTACTATTCAGACGTCGATTTTCTGTGTAGTGTGGTACAAACCTGGATGGACAAGCTCGCAGCTGTGGTCAGAAGACTGTCTTCAGTGTGATTCTATCATATATAAATTTAGGCATAAGAGCATTAGCCTATAATAATAATAATTTACCGAAATTCATCAATCATCATTACGAAGACCTTTTACGAAAACAGAGAAATGAAAATGAAAAATATTATTAACTCAATTGGCATTTATGAATATTTATTTCCATTGAAATGGCTTCCTGTGGTTACATGTCTAAGCTCTGTCTCATAATGACCATTTACACTTATAAATTTACGTAAATTGTAAAATAATTAAATTCTCGTGAGCAGTGTGCTTTAAAACTTGGAACGAACGTGAAATATATTTTTTATTGCTTACTGTTTATTTCTGAGATACAACACTTACTTATCGTGATGGCGGTGATTGTCCACAGGAAAATATTTATTAGTTAAGCAACGATGCACACGTACCGACTTTATATAATATTGTCTCTATTTTTATCATCACCATCATTATTCAGCCCATTGCCGTCTACTTCTGGACGTAGCCTCCCTCATGTTTCGCCACAAATTGCGATCCTGTGCGGCCTTCATTCAACGACGCCCGGCAACCTACACCAGGTCGTCGGTTCACCCAGTAGGGGAGTGTCTTACACTGCGTCGTCCGATACGTGGTCGCCAGTCGAGATCTTCACCAGCGGTTGTCGGTTCGTCGAGCGATGTGTCCTGCTCATTAACATTTCAGCGTGTTAATTCTTCGTGCTATGTCGGTTACTAATACGGTAGTCCGTAGAAAAATGGGTATAACCGACAATTAGTATCTAATGTCTATTTTTATGATCATGACTATAGCAAAGACGACTAAAGGATATAGGTAATAATGCAGATAAAATAGATGTAGGAGGAGGGCTCACAATAAAACCCTATGCCAACCCGTTTAAACTGCGTGGTAGAGTAGATCAATTTATCCGGTCGATGGCTCTGCACGGCGCACCGGTGTGGGCGGGGTCCCTGACCGTCCGGCTGAGGGCCCTCTTGAGGCGACCACAGAGGGTCATGGCGGTCAGGGCCATACGCGGTTACCGCACGGTGTCGACGGAGGCAGCGTGCCTCCTGGCCGGAACTCCCCCTTGGGACCTGGAGGCGGAGATGCTCGCCAAGATTTATCGGCGGGTGTCGGAGACGCGCACCCGCGGCGGCATGGTCTCCCTGCAGGAGATCACCGCCTGGCGGGTCGACGCCCGCCGAGGAGTCATTGCCCGTTGGGCAGTCCGGCTGGAGAATCCTCGGTACGGTGTCAGGACCGTCGAGGCCTTCCGGCCGGTGCTGATGGAGTGGTTGGAGCGGACGCACGGGGTGCTTTCCTTCCGACTGGTGCAGGTGCTTACAGGGCACGGGTGTTTTGGGAAGTACCTGCACAAGATTGTCAGGAGGGAGAGCACACCGTCCTGCCACCACTGCAGTTGCGACGAGGACACGGCGCAGCACACGCTCGAGGAGTGTGCTGCATGGGAGGGAGAGCGCCGTGAACTCGTCGCGATTATCGGTGCCGACCTGGCGCTGCCGACCATCGCCAGGGAGATGCTCGACAGCGTCAGGAACTGGGACGCGGTCGCCGCCTTCTGTGAGGCCGTAATCTCACGGAAGGAGGCGGCGGATCGTGTGCGAGTAGAGCTCCTATTCGGCGACACGTTCCGCCGCCGGCGACTCGGGCGGCGCAGGCGCGAGTATCTGCGCCTAATGCCGCCCTAGCCGAGGCCGCGGGTGATCGGACCGGGGAATTGTCCGTCACCCGCAGAGAGGCTGACCGCGCGATGGCGACCGACGTCCCAGTACGTCGAGAGGTGAGGTTACCCGAAAGGGTATTCCGTCGGGCCGACCACTGATGACAAGTCACATCTGCTCCGGTGGTCGGCCCAACAACGAGGTGACGTGGGTACGGGTGGGTTATGGGCCCGCGCGCCGTCCTTTCATCGCCCCGGAGGGACAGGACCGCGCGTGCGCTTACCATAGCCCACCCATTAAAAAAAAAAAAAAAAAAAGAGTAGATCAATTACAGTTTCCCTTCCCCCAATTTAGATGGGACGCATGTAAGCTGAGGAGATGATGACGATGATGTCTATGTTGTACGTGTATATTATTTATATTACAATAAGTATTAGTACGGTATAATTGCTATAAAATACGCCGTGTAACCGTTATCTGCCTTTTGAGAAGAGTTTTATGCGACTAGTATTAAATTACATTAGACCGACGGTTGAGAAATACTACTATCTCAATAAGGTTTAAAAACCTTCTAAGTAGCCTTAAAACTTTCAAGTTAATAAGTACCAAGTCACTGTAGGTTGGTAGACCTCAAAAATCGTTGACTGTTAGTAAATAACGCTTTAGATTCGAAGTCGAAATATATTATCTACGGCCATATCACTGAACCAACCAACCGATCACTACTTTTTAATTTGTATAATTAATGAATTTTAATTGCTAAGGGAAATGGTGATGTTAAAATATCGACGACTATTTAAAAATAACAGTTACAAGCATTTTACCATGATAATTATAGGTAATAAACAATAATTATTACTAATAAACTTAATAAACAACAGTTAAGTTTAGAACAATGAAGACATTGAACTTGTTTAGTTATCAAAAGACCACACGTGATTTTGAATCATTTGAACTAATATTAGTGATGATTTTTATCGTTAATTACTTGATATAGACACCAAAGAAAATGCAGATTTTTGGGTATATCATATATCATCATGTAACACCATGGATAATTAAAAAAAAAAACTGCTTTTTGAATATCGTGAAACTCCAAGGCTCGCCCGCATGTTTGTTTTTAACTGTACAATTACTAGTGGTTGGAGAATCCAGACGGGGTTTGGTGTAAAATTACCTTAATGTTTTTGGCTATGGGTATTCTTAAAAGCGTTAATTGCATTAGATAAATGAAAGTAAGTTTTAAAGTTAGTATAAATCAAGTTTTTCGTTGTCTTTAGTAAAACTACGTGTATTCTATATACAATTTTTTATTACAATTTAATTAGTAAATAAAATAATTCACCACTACTTTTGCTGCATTTAATTGCGAGTTGACATGGAATTTGAGGACGGTGTTGCAAAACTAACCACTTAAATACGAAACATGGTTCTGGTAACTGATTCAAAAGTTATAAAATCGACACACAACGACCTATTAATCTCTTGTACCTGAGCAAAAGGAGCTTAAATCACAAACCATCAATAAAAACACGATGGCAATGGTATTAATTGCATCACTGCTATTGCGGTTTGTAAATACTAACATAACTTTGAATCAGGAAGCTGATATATAAAATTAGCTAATTTGCCATACTGCGAACCTATCCCTGCCAAGGCCACACTCTAAATATTTAATATACATAATGACCCTGTTCTATTGTTTTATAAATAGTTATATAGTTCACATTGTTTCCATTATTACCATTAAAAAGTAAGTGCGAAACGGACAGCGCATTTAAGGGTTCTGTAGTGCAGATCCTTTTTTATTTTCAGGTATTATACTATTCATTAAAAAAAACTTTGAAAATGATTTCATCTATTATAACTATCCTATACTATTCCTTCATCCTCTATTTCTCCATCGTATATTTTTTTTTGCGATTTTATAAATGTAAATCTCACAATCTCATCTCTCTATTTCTTGTGGTGACGGAGTAAGAATAAGATTCTCCAACCCCTTTCTTACCCGTGGATGGCCTAGAAGACAATTAAGGAATTACAATACGCAGTTAATATCTATGCAAGAGAAGGAAAGCTCAAAATAAAAGTGTATGTCAACCCGCCGGAACAGCGCGGTGCAGGTCAATTTTCCCCTGGGGCGGCGCAAGCGCGAATACCTGCGCCTGATGCCGCCCTAGCCGAGGCCGCGGGTGACTGGACCGAGGTATTAATCCGTTACTCGCCGAGAGGCCAACCGCGCGAGGAAAGACCAACGTCCTCCCCGAGGGGGGGAGAGGACGTCGTTCGAGGAGAGGATACTCCTCAGGGGGTATTCCGTGTGTTCGGGTGGGTAGTGGGTGTTGCGTGCTATACGCCCCTCTGTCGCCCCAGACGGAGTGGTGCGTGGAGCGTGCTGACCGCAGCCCACCCCAAAAAAAAAGGGGATATTCCGTCGGGCCGACCACTGGCGACAGGTCGCACTGCTCCGGTGGTCAGCCCAACGACGAAGGCAACGTGTCACGGGTGGGTTTACGCACCTCTGTCGCCCCAGACGAAGCGGAGCGAGAAGTGCACCGACCGTAACCCACCCCAAAAAAAAAAGGTTAATTGCCCTCTATTTTGGAGGAAGATGGTGCCAACATTGAGATGTACATGAACCGTGAGTAAATCTCACAAATATTTATGGAATTAATATATCGTTTTCAAATATAGATTTTTATAATGGTATCATATATATTTATTTGTATCCTCATTATATCATGTCTTGCCTATCTTTTTTCTACGTTGTTTTATGACTACGGAACCCCATGAAATATGGCATAGTTTTCTGTTTACAAATAATATAGTAAGTAGTACAACAATGCTTTTATTTTAGTATGTAAATTGCTATATTGTATCGAGTTCGTTAGCCTTATTTGCTGAACTAACGTTGGATGATTCGTTGTAGAATATTCTTATAGAGCTAAGCAAAAGATTTGCATTTTAATCGTTCAATTTGATGAGTTCGAACGGTTTTTTTTTTGACAATTTAAACGGTTGTGGATTTATGTAAGCGTAGGTGTGGTTGAACTTCATAAAACATTTGGTAAAATTAAGCAATTGAATATTCAATAAAAGAATATTCAATTTAACTCGTATCGAATTAGTAATCAGTGTGAAGATTTTCATTCATACACATTGAAAATTAGGCAATTATCTCATTTATCATTGTCAGTCATCCAATACTATAATCTGAGCATTGTTATGCTCTCGGAATGAGCGATGTGACAGTACATCTCTTGTTGCTGTTACTTATATGTACCATATCATCGTACGAGCAATAATAGTATTAACGTAGATTAATCTCCGTGTGGTGACGGAGTAAGAATACAATTCACCACTCCCTATCTTAATTATCTTATCGTAGATGTCGTAAAAGATTACTAGGGGATATAATATGCATATACCGTGTAAGAGAAGGTAAACTGAAAATCAAACCCTTTACTAATTATGTCTGATCAGTGTGGTATAGTAGGTTAAGTTCTCTACCATTATGGAGGATTCCCGAGCCCAACAGTGGGACTTACGTGAGCTGAGATGACTCTTACATAGATGTTATATACATGTTTAATCCCTTAGTCGTCTTTTACGACGCCCAAGGGCAAGAGAGGGGGGCGGTGAATTCTATTCTTACTCCGTTACCACACGAAAAATATTACTCATTGCTCTCAGTCATCTATTTCGATATCCACAGGAATTGAACTGGACACGTTAGATGAGAATGCGTAAAAGGCTATCGTAAAAACAGTCTTATGAAATTATTTAATAGTATACGAATTTAAGATCGATTATAAATGCAAAATGATAAAATTTACTCTCTACATCTCCGTACTCGACGCGACGCGCTGAGCTCACGCTGTGCCATTGACCCACTACAGGTTTTTATGAGCATAACGGTCCGGCACACTTTATCTTTTATTGATAATAAACTTAACGATTTTGACTACACAGATGCTCATAGGCTTAACTAGTGACCCCTGGGACGGGTGATAGTTTTTCAATTCCCACAAAGAATCAATATTTGAATACTAGCTACACCGGCGGTTCAGTTCGCGTATTATGACGGATAATCCAGAAACTAATATACCTTTTTTTAAAAGAACTCTTCTCTTGTCGTTTATATACCTCTGATATCTATAAATAATTCATGACATTCAGTTAAACAGTTACGGCGTGAAACCATAACAAACATATCTATTTATAATTTTAGTTAAGTTTTAAGTTGTACCGTGATTCGCTAATACTATTTGATAGCATAGGAATTTTATCATTTTAATTAAGAATTCATCCGTCTGGTGACGGAACAGGAATACAATTCACCTCTCCCTGTCTTGCCAGTGGATATCGTAAAAGACGACTAAGAGATGAAATACCCATAATATCTATACTAGAGACGTAAAATCTATACCAATAAATAAAATTGGAGTGTCTGTTTGTAATGTCAAAATAATAGGCTTTTTTCATGCTCACACGGTTATTTGCACGACACCTATGCCTAAAATAGCAATTAAAAAATTTTTGTCTGTCTGTCTGTCTGTTTGTTCCGGGTAATCTTCAAAACGGCTGGACTGATTTCAAAAATTCTTTCACCAATGGAAAGCTTTAATATCAGGGCGTAAACTAGGCTATATTTTATCCCGGTATTCCCACGGGAACGGAAACTACGCGGGTAAAACGACTATAACCTATAACCGAAGCGAAGCGAGGGCGGATTGCTAGTTTGAAATAAAACTGTATACCTTTCTGCCCGACCTGCATGGTATTGTAAGATCAATTCGTCAATCGAGACCAGCACTGGGACGTTTATGAGCCGACGATGATGAATTAAGAATTCAATAAGATTTTTTCCTGCGGGTCTTGTAAGATATTATAACTATTTGTGTAATTGAGTGTATACTTGTCAAAGTATGAATTACATTTTATAGTTGTGCCTACTCTTTCTGCAATAAAAATGTGCGATTGTAAAATTATTACGTAGCACAGCAGATATCCATAAAATATGTTATTACAATATGCTATAAAGATGAACAGTTTTTCACAACCGATATTTCGCTTAAACCTTTATGTTGTAACAACGTCAATATAAACTTCGTTTGATGTTTTCTTTTTACACGCTCTATATTAATTACACTTAATGTAATTAATTAACAATGTAATTAATCTAATTGATGTAAAGGAAGTGTTATAACATTTTGTGTCCATAAATATGACCATTGGACTTCGGCTCACGTTGTGTACTATACCGGCTCTTTCATGGTGAGTGTTCCGAGGAACTGATTGACTTGAGTTTGTAGTGTTTATTTGTGGATTACAGTTTAATTGCGTGTAATATATTGCGTAAATAGGCAACTTTCGTATCAATTGTTGTACATTCAATTCCGGTAGGACAGTTCTTTGTGCTATCCACGAATTATCTTCAGTCTGAGATCAATAGACGTCTACGTAGAGGTCTAGGCTGCTAGCTCTACGCTGCACACTAATCAATATTGAATGGCCTTAAAAAAGAAAAAGTTAACTTACATATAATGTAAAAAAAAATTCGTATGAAAACCGACATACTTTGGTTCTTGTAAGTCGATGAAAATCACTGCTTCGAAGAGTATGTTAAGCCGTTGATTCTGGCTCATCATAATGAACATCAATGACAATTAATATAGGAATAGAAAATATCCTCACATCTATACCAATAAATAAAATTGGAGTGTCTGTTTGTAATGTCAAAATAATAGGCTTTTTTCATGCTCACACGGTTATTTGCATGACACCTATGCCTCAAATAGCAATTAAAAAATTTTTGTTTGTCTGTCTGTCTGTCTGTCTGTTTGTTCCGGGTAATCTTCAAAACGGCTGGACCGATTTCAAAAATTCTGTCACCAATGGAAAGCTATAATATCAGGGAGTAAACTAGGCTATATTTTATCTCGGTATTCCCACGGGAACGGGAACTACGCGGGTAAAACGACTATAACCTATAACCGAAGCGAAGCGAGGGCGGGTTGCTAGTCATATAATATAATCTTAAAATGATCCCTTTGGACTTAGTTTAGAACGGCGATCCCAATAATGTTGTGATAATTAAAGGTTTAAAGGGTACTCCTTTGTACCACATTTTTTTATGTAGGTATATATTTTTGCAATTTTAGGCGATTTATTTCATTAGATACACAGCAGCTGCTCTTTTATTCCCACACATTATAAACACAAGTATGGACTTTTAAAGAAAATATTCTATCGATAACGATCAAGCCATATAATATTTATAATCATGCTAATAAGCACCATATTGGTCTTATTACGCGTTGGTGTGACTGGGACAGTTCATCCGTACTCATTTCCAAATTAATAAATCAATAAGTTACCAACATATAATTGATAATTTATAATGTTGTGTGGTAATAAGTATGGAGATTTCAAGTTAGAAGCCATTATTGCCTGTATTAGAATTTTATTGGTAACTAGCATCCCGCCCTCGCTTCGCTTCGGTTATAGGTTATAGTCGTTTTACCCGCGTTGTTCCCGTTCCCGTGGGAATACCGGAATAAAATATAGCCTAGTTTACGCCCTGATATTATAGCTTTCCATTGGTGAAAGAATTTTTGAAATCGGTCCAGCCGATTTGAAGATTACCCGGAACAAACAAACAGACAGACAGACAAAATTTTTTTAATTGGTATTTTAAGCATAGGTGACGTGCAAATAACCGTGTGAGCATGAAAAAAGCCTATTATTTTGACATTACAAACAGACACTCCAATTTTATTTATTGGTATAGATAATGTTGGGCTAGTCTAGGCAACCAGCAAAAGCTGATTTAAAATAATATTCTAAACTGTTAATTAAAATAGATTTTTTTCTGATCTAACACAAAAGCTATAAAATACGTGGAGTTAGTTTAAAAATATAACTCAGAAAATTTGACACATTATTAATAATCTTTATTAAAAATGGGTGTCTCTGCCCTTTGAATTAGGTAATAGCTGTGTCTTAAGAGACAGTTCCTTCCCGAAATACATAAGCATAATCATAGAATTATTTGACAGTGACAGAATTACAAGGTTTTATTAATATGCTAAGGTTGTAAATTTAATATTAATAAAAGAGTTATAATCATATGAATTCTAAAGATTAATAAAAAAAAAATGTAACAAGTAAAGCATGGATGGTTATAAGCTGGGTTAAATTATGGTCACGGATCGTCCTATTCGTCCAGGGCAACGGAAGCACGGCGTGCGCCCGATAATCTGCTGTATTACTCCTTACCACTGATAGAGTAGCCACCGAGAACGATTCCTCTACTTTGGTGGACGACCCGGGCGAGTTACTGTATAGAGTACTAATTCCCGTTGACGTTCCGGCGAAAAAGCAATAGAGCGTCATTTGGTAATATTAAATGGATTATGAAGAAAATTTAATCCATCATTTATGAGCCGCGGTCTATTAGTGTGTTGTTGCTACCTTTATCATTTTCTATTCTTTCATTTCGGCGGACGTCTAATATTTAAAAAGCTTAGCCGAAAAAATCCTTTACACTTCTTTCATTTTTTATCAGTTAATACTAAAAAGTTAAAAATAAATTAAGTTATAGACATAATTGACAGCAGCAGAAAAAGAGAATGTAGCACGCTTTTATTTTAGCAGGTAATAGATAATTTTCAGTTTTTGTAACACAGTAAGAATATGCTGAACTTCGTTTTTAGATTTATTTTACTTCTTTTCGATTTAATCAATTATTCTACACTAGCAACCCACCCTCACTTCGCTTCGGTTATAGTCGTTTTACCCGCGTAGTTCCCGTTCCCGTGGGAATACCGGAATAAAATATAGCTTAGTTTACGCCCTGATATTATAGCTTTCCATTGGTGAAAGAATTTTTGAAATCGGTCCAGCCGTTTTGAAGATTACCCGGAACAAACAGACAAAAATTTTTTAATCGCTATTTTAGGCATAGGTGTCGTGCAAATAACCGTGTGAGCATAAAAAAAGCCTATTATTTTGACATTACAAACAAACACTCCAATTTTATTTATTGGTATAGATTCTGTAGAAAATAATTCAAAGTAGGCTTTGTAAACAGATCACAGTATAAATAAAATTTGGGACAATGAAGCTCTCTCGTCGCTACTATTATTTAAAAAGAATAATATAGAATAGTTAAAGAATAGTATGGTTGATTCAAGCAGGCGGACTTCATGAAAACATTGCCAATAACTTTTGCAATATGTACTACGAGAGAAGAGTAGGTACGTATTGAATCAACCCCTCGTAATTGGGATATGAGAAGGGTGATGATGATAAGTAAGAAATTATATTCCTACATCAGCCGGCTGATAGAGGATGGGGATATAGAGGAGGCTCGAGCTCATATATTAGTGGAGAACTACCAGTAGTGGCACGTGTCTGAGCTGGGATGATGATGATAATGAATAAAAAAATTAAATAAAAGGCTGGGCTAACTTACAAAATTATTGAGCTAAGAGCTTAAGAGCTATTATGCTATATTATTGTGTTGTAACGGAATGAGAATACAATGATTACAATGCATCACTCCCTGTCTTACCCGTGGATGTCGTAAAAGACGATTAAATGATATAATACGCATCTACGCAGAAAAAGGAAAGCTCAGAATAAAACCATATGCCAACACGTCTGACCAGGGTGGTATAGTAGGTCAATTTCTCTCCCATTGCGGAGTAGACTCGAGCCCAGCAATGAGACGTATATGAGCAGTGATGATGATGAATTATTATCATCAACGGCTTATTGACCTAAGAGCCTTACTCATCTCCTCATTAAAGTTCTTTCTTAACATTTAATGTGTAACCAATTTTAATAATAATCTCAATTATTTTTATAACACTATGAGGTAAGACAAATATTTTTGGACACGTTTTTAAAATTTCCAAGCGTGTTTCACGTTATGTTTGTTAACAGTTAAACTATTAATATTCC
The DNA here is from genome assembly GCA_032191425.1 of Lymantria dispar. Taxonomy (NCBI): domain Eukaryota; kingdom Metazoa; phylum Arthropoda; class Insecta; order Lepidoptera; family Erebidae; genus Lymantria; species Lymantria dispar. The sequence continues at coordinate 12,046,806 of CM063449.1, read as the reverse complement.
ATAATGTATCGCATTGCTTATTCAAATGCACCGCTTCGTCCCGTATTCATGAAGTTATGTTAGCTTACGTTAATGTTAGTTTATAGTTAGTTTATGTTAATGTTTTGCGGGTGACGTGACCGGGGATTAGTCCGTCACCCGCCGAGAGGCCGACCGCGTGAGGAAAGACCGACGTCCTCCCCGAGGGGGGAGCGTCGGTCGATGGGAGGGTACCCCACGTAGGGGGTATTCCGTCGGGCCGACCACTGACGACAAGTACTGCTCCGGTGGTCGGCCCAATGACGAAGGCGAGGTGGTTTTCGGGTGGGTTGCGGGAGTTGCGTGCTTAAGCCCCTCTGTCGACCCGGACGGAGTGGTGCGGAGGCGCGCCGACCGCAGCCCACCCACAAAAAAAAAATGTTAATGTTTTGTATTTAATTAACATTTATTGTTTCAACGTCACTTCTTGTTTATTACAAGTGTATGTTTCTTTATAGAATCGCATAACATTCCTTTGTTGAGAAACATTCATTTCTTGAGACTCTCTTTAGTGTGGGTTGTTAATTATGATATCTTTTATTATTGTCTTTTGGTTGCCGACGAGCAAGCAGCCTGGTTCTCTTTCATCGAAAATTGACCTACAATACCGCGCGGTTCAGAGGTGTTGGCATAGGGTTTTATATCGAATTTTTCTTGCCTTGCATAAATGTTAATTGCGTATTATATTCCATAGGCCTCATTTACGGAGACGCGGGGCATCGCGCGTCGCGTGTGGCGTGGCGTCTCGCGGCGCGTCGGACGTTTTTATTGTTTACGTAGCGGCGGCGCGTGAAGCGGCACGTATCATCGCACGCGAAAACACAAACTTATAGCAATATGCGATGTTGTTTATAGAGACGCGAGGCGGGAAGAGTAGCGATGCCCGCCGCTGCGCCCGCGCCGTTCTTAAACGTGTAGCGGAGCACGCGGCGAGCGTCGCTGCGGCGCACGCGGGGTTCTCAGTTAATTCGAACCAAACTTCTCATGTTCCGCTATTATAAACACTGGGCCACTCTTTATATTAAATAACTCACTTTTTAAAATACAATTTTCTTCTAAAAAGTCTATCATATCATACTCCGTTGCGACGGTAACTACGTCTGTGTTGCACGATTAGCAAATGAGACTGGCAGAAGGTTCCGCCACAGGCATCGCTTCATCGAGAATCGCCGCTGCGTGCGCCGCCGCGATAAACGCCGCGTGAGACGTGACGATGCCATCCGCGGGCTCGGCCGTAGAACACGCTCCATTTCAAGCAAACGCGTGTAAAATCGCTTCTCCGTAAACGCACTCTTAGTCGTCTTTTTCAACACCCACGGGCAAGAAAGGGGTGACGATTTGTACTTTTACACTGTCATCACGCGGCAAAGCAATCAACCTATCAAGTAGAAATTGGTATCGGTCTCACATAAAATCTCATAAAACACCAGGAGACGTACAACCAAGTCGCTACATACAGAAGCTCAGCTCTTGTTAAACCTTGTCTGAAGATGGACATGTCATAACGTTCAGAAAATAAGTTTGTTTTCGTTTGGCATTGCCTACATCCTAAGCGCTGTACCCATGGTACATATTCTTTTTGTATTCTTTGCTGTGATAAAATTAGATCGTAAATATCAGTTAAATGGTTCAAATTAATCCAAAATTGTTGTTTTATTTTATTTTTTCTTCGATTTTTCAACAGTTTCATAGGTATATTCATTCACGAATTATAAACGCTAGATCATATGCGTATAGAATACGAAAGTAGGTGCTAGTTATTAGACACGTTGTAATCTTTTCTAACCAAAATGTACCTAGGATAGATTGAGAATATAAACCAGGTCATTTAATTTTACTGTCGTCCTGCCTCAACCTCTTGAAGGAGATTAACAGGGAAAATAATTTTGAATTTACTAAATTAATTTAATGAATCTGGCTACACTGTCTGGTACACCTTTTTATTATTCTCATATGAAAAATAAACTCCCTAAATGTTTTCAGACTGTAGAGTTCATGGACAGGGTGGAACAGTCCTATTGTGATCAAGAACGTTGAGCACTGTTCGAAACGTCGAGAAAATTAAAATTACTAAAAATAAACACGATAAAGTCTGTAAAATTAGTTTTATCTCTAATGTATGTATGAGATATACATCATTACTAATATTATAAATGCGAAAGTAAGGATGTTTGTTTGTTTGTTACGCTTTCACGCTTAAATCACCGAACCGATTTAAAAAATTCTTTCACCAATGGAAAGCTATAAATAATATCAGGGAGTAACATAGGCTATATTTTATCCCGGTATTTCCACGGGAACGGGAACTACGCCGCGTGTAAGGCGACTGAAAGCGAAGCGAGGGCGGCTTACTAGTCTATACCAATAAATAAAATTGGAGTGTCTGTTTGTAATGTCAAAATAATAGGCTTTTTTCATGCTCACACGGTTATTTGCACGACACCTATGCCTAAAATAGCAATTAAAAAATTTTGTCTGTCTGTCTGTCTGTTTGTTCCGGGTAATCTTCAAAACGGCTGGACCGATTTCAAAAATTCTTTCACCAATGGAAAGCTATAATATCAGGGCGTAAACTAGGCTATATTTTATCCCGGTATTCCCACGGGAACGGGAACTACGTGGGTAAAACGACTATAACCTATAACCGAAGCGAAGCGAGGGCGGGTTGCTAGTCTATACCAATAAATAAAATTGGAGTGTCTGTTTGTAATGTCAAAATAATAGGCTTTTTTCATGCTCACACGGTTGTTTGCACGACACCTATGCCTAAAATAGCAATTAAAAAATTTTTGTCTGTCTGTCTGTTCCGGGTAATCTTCAAAACGGCTGGACCGATTTCAAAAATTCTTTCACCAATGGAAAGCTATAATATCAGGGCGTAAACTAGGCTATATTTTATCCCGGTATTCCCACGGGAACGGGAACTACGCGGGTAAAACGACTATAACCTATAACCGAAGCGAAGCGAGGGCGGATTGCTAGTAGGAAATAAAACTAATATTAACTCGTGTAAACAATAAGAATCGTTATATTATTCTCACTATACATATAACCATATTATTAAAATTAAACTGAGCACTTAATTTTCTAGTCGTCAATTATTTGTTGTTATCTCAGGATAACAGCAAATAAAATAATTAACTATTCGATCTTTATGTATACTTTATATTCCACTATATTGTTATAAATATAGAAAACTCGTAAAGTTATTTAAAATTCGTTTATGATGTCACCTCATCAATGGTTATTGTTTTCCTAAAACTGTTAAAGTTAAATATTAACGAAACACGCTTCTTAACGCAGTTACCGTTTTCTAAGTAATTCTCACTTTTGTCGCAATCTATACACAAAGTGTACCCTGAAAGCCAGTTGCGTAGTCGGGAAACCTGACCACGACAATTTCGTCACACTACCAAAACGTAATAATAACCACTCGATAATTTTTAAAATTGTACTGTATCGGAATACTGTAACGTCGATTTTACATTGCTACAGTTTCTTCTATACTTCGAACATGTATTGATTAGTTTGTATGTTAAATAGTATCTTATTGTAAAGTGGCAAAGATGAATTTGTAATGGAGTTGATTTGCGTTGATAAATAGAACTGTGAGAAGGAGACGCTCTAAAAACCGCGGATTTACTTACGCCACACAATAATGTATAGGAAAAACCTTGGTATGTAATAACAGTCCATTTTGTGAGATCGTTGCATGAAAAATAAACCTGTTGGAATGAACATTGTTATCGATTATAACGAAACGTGATACTGGAAAAAAAGTTAGATGTTTTTCTTTGAATTGTGTGTTGCTGGGTATTATTTGGTGTTAGGGTCTCTGCTATTTTGTATAGTCACACGATTGTATTATTAATGTGATGTGTTTGCTTTGTTATTATTTTTTTTTTGTAGCCAGAAAATGCAGTAAATTTCATAATAATAACACTGTAAATATTACAATAGCGTTCCAGAATTTTAATTTGGAATATTCGTGTTACAGACATATTAACAATATAGACCTTAAAAATGGCGTCGTGTCCGAGTGGTGTCGTCCCATGCATAATGTAGTAAATTCGCTTCCCAGTCAGGATATTTTTAAGTACCGGTGGTCGACCCAGTGGCGATGGAGGGAATACGGTGGGTTATGGGGCCGCATGCCGCTCCGGACCGATAGGCCGGGGTGTGGTCTGTAACCATAGTCTACCATTTCTATGTACTTTCTGATTCAGAATTGTTTCGAATCTGAGTGTAGCTTGTGTTCGTTCCACCGCGATACAGGGAATTAATCCTCAGTGCGAAATAGTTTAAAATGATTTTTTAACTTTTTTTGCCAATAATCATTTACGCATACTTGCATTTATTTACAAACTTGGGGGACTTTAGAAACATATAATAAATGGACCCAAATAACACCCCGACTCGACGGAATAAAATTTATGAGGCGAATGCATTTATGACACATGGCATAGGAGCGTGCTACTTAGCACTGTATTATCTATGCAGTCTATTTCGAGGTATTCTCGTTGACATAATATCATAAATGTGACTGCAGAACTTGAAGACCCGCTTGCGAATTTTGGCTTTGTTTAGAGGGATTATCGGATTATCCAATAAGAAATCCTTACGAAGAAAGTAGTTTGGTATTATGTCCGGTTTGAGAAAATTGTTTCATATTATTACTATAGTTATATTAGTTAAAGTCTTATGACGAAATATGGGCTTGCAACCTTTACGGGCCAAAGGATTTGGCACCATAAAAATGGTTGTCATACCTTGAAGATAAATAATACAAGCTATATAAAACAGCTTCAAATCGCTATTATGGGCACGCCTCTTTATGGCTCAGGTGTAGCGATAAGCGGAACGAACTGCGATGTAACTTTTTGACGATAATGAGTGGCGAAATCAACGAATCATTTACAAAAGTTTTTTTTTAATAATATATGAATATTACGTAATAAATTCATTTACGTGAGGGTGTTTACAGCCTGAAAAATGTAATATTTGTAGACCCAGATCCAAAAAAAAAATATTTGTGAATCGCACAAACAATTGTCCTGTATGGGAATCGAATCTACGACTCTGAAAAAGATGTTATTACTTTACTCCGCAGTTGTGTTGAATATGCGATGCCACGGTTACCCATTCTTTTATTTTTGTCTATGATGGCTAACGAACAAGCTGCCCACCTGATAATAAGTAACAATTGTTGTTCATAGCTTAGTAATACCACATACACAGGCATGTCGCTGCGTATTGTAGGGATTGGAAAGAATAGAATAAGGACAGGAAGGGAAGAGGTTTTAGAACTCTAGTCTATTATATAAAAATCCACAATAAATTGGATTGATCAATTCTCGATGAATCTTCGGAAACGGATGAATCTTCGGATCCAGCTTGTGCAAAGTTTAAATTAGAATTTTCATTACGATTTCGTGATGCATTCGTATAACGAAAATTGCTCTCCTAGTCTAGGAGGCTCAAATTGAAAACTGATAGCAGCATGGCATACCATATGGCGAGACAAGCACTCGACACTGCGTATCGCTCCGCAAAACGCCATTCTATGACTTTAGCCAGACCCTTACAGAATCACAATTGCAGTTTTAGAAATTGATTTATGTATAGCACTTTAAACAATGCTCAGTACAAAGTTTTTATTGTTGTGAGTTAAAACAAAACGCTTTGTTTCTGTTGAAGAAAAGGTAATTAAAACTTAAGTTCATGGGGTTATAATAAAATAAATATTATGGATGCAACGAAATGTCTAAAATGTGTTCATCATCATCATTACAGGTTATATACGTGCCACGATTAAACTTCCACAAAAACGATTAGCGACTGTGAAATTAGGCCCTTTGTAGAGGTCTTTGTTCTACAGACGACGACGATATTCTGCGTGATAGATGGATAGGTGGCAAACTTTTGCTATTCACCTGCGAGCATAATGAACTTTGTTTTATTTTTTTTTTTGTGTTTTACCGTTTGCACATGATTCTTGCAAACGGCAGTCGGGATCTTTATACCTACAGTTAGTAATCCGTACATTGTAAATATACCCACAACTAAACTCCGAACAAAACTTGCTCTTAATTCAACGTTATGCAGTACAGTTATGGAAACAACGAAGGCACGAACCACCCCGTCACGTCAACCATTCATCAACGCCAACTTAATTTCTTCCTGCTCCACTAGTTTTATTAACGTCGTGAACTGAAGAGAATTTGTTCTGTTATTTTTGAAATTAACATCTTTCTTCAGCCATAGTTATGTTCTTAGATATTATTTCCGTAATTAAACACTGGAGACAGAGAAGAATGTTTTATTACACTTAACTTAATTTTACGACCATCTTATTTTAGAATTATAGTGTTTATAACCTTCAATCCGCTTAATATAGTACAGCGTTAAATAGTGACAAGAGAGTATTACAAAATATTTTTCTTATCAAAATAACTTGTGTCTTCTGTATAATTAATACGAGGTTCTGCTAGAAGTAAATATTTGATGACACGTAAAAACTAGTCAATTTAATAAACACGCTGTCATTCGGTTAAAATTTTAAGGCATAATCCAACCCTGTTACCTTTACTAAACTACTCTTCGAACCGACATTCTATTTTAAATCCTAACTAAGCTAGTGATATTGCTATATATTCTGTATTTATAATAAAATTAATATTTTAGCTTATTAACGTTTAGTCGAAATGTCATGGCCACTTAATGTGGGAGCCAAAATACTTAAAACATTATAGGCTAAAATTTTTGCGTAACTATTTAAGATAGAGATCTTTATTCAAAGAGATAAAGCTATATCAGCTGACACTGGTGGTAGATATATCGCAACTGATATAAACAATTCGCATATTTTATGTTTATTTATAAAATTAAACTCTATTACGACCTATATAGGAAATAAAATAGCTTTATTAATACCAATTCTTTAAAAAAATGCACAGCGAACTTTCTTCTTAAAAAAACGTGCGTCGCAAAGGAAAGAGACATTCGCCCTCTACTTACATTTGTCATCTTTTTCTTGGAAATATTCGCAACGTGAGTGTTTTGTGATGTCAGTGATTACGTAAAATCTATTACCGTTGCGATAAGTCAGAATGAACAGAATTACTATTATCCAAGATGGGCTATGAAGATAGTATAAGAGGCCAAATATGGAATGATGACACGATTGATTTATATCATTATTATATCCATTGGTTGTGAGTTTATTACTGCTAGTACTGACCGACCCAAGTTCGCATGGTCATTAAATATAGAAAACATGGATAAGTAATATTATTAAGACCACTTGTCTCTCCTTAAGAGTATATACACGTAAACGTTCATTTTAATATGTCTATTGAGTTTTCCGTGTGGTGACAGAGTAAGAATATAATTTACCGCTGCATTTCGTGCCCGTGGGTGTCATAAAAGTCGATTAAGGGATATAAAATGCAAGAGTAGGTAAACTGGAAACAAAACTCTATCTCAACCCGTTTGACCAGCTTGGTGTAATAGGTAAATCTCTACTAAAGGATATATTGTACTTGTAACAACTATACAAGAGAAGGAAAACTCGAAATAAAATCCTTAACTAACATGTCTGACCAGCGTGGTATGTCAAATTCCCACACACTGTGGGGAAGTGTTGTGGAGGAGGCTTGAGCCCGGTAGTGGGACGTATGTATTATGAGCTGTGATGATTATCTTTGTTTATTGTAAAACAATCGCGCGGCGTGTTCATATTTTTTACGGACGGAAGTACTGTTTTCAAACGGAAGTCATATTTAGTGTCAATAAATTGATATCGTAGGAATATATATTCAGTTAATAAAATAAGCTTCACAATTTTATTACATCACAAATCAATTTACAAAAATGGTATATAAATTTTAAATATAAACTTACAGTATGAGCATAGAGAAGTGCGTTTACAATGGATTCCGTCACATATTGGGCTACGTGATAATGAAACCGTTGACCTATTAGCCAGACAAGCAACTGTAGACGGAATCCCATTAGGGGTGACTCCCTTATTCTCGGATTATGTAAAGCATATTAAAGAGCAGTGTAGAATACTTTGGCAGGCATATTTTGATAAACGTTCCACAGAAAAAGGCATATGGTACAAGACTATCCAACCAAATATACTCAAATACCCTTGGTTCGACAACAGTCAACTTAAACGTAATGCACTGGTGACAGCCCTCAGACTTCGTTCTGCACACATTCCATCGAATGTGTTTGCATTTTTAATGAAAAAGACAGAATCTCCAACATGCAATACCTGTGGAGTACTGGAAGATGTACAACACATTCTGATGGAGTGTGTGAGGAACGAAGGATATAGAAGGCACTATTTCAATGCAAACAAAATTTTTGATGTGGGCTATTGTAACAGCATACTGTCTCAACCAGTCTGACGAGGCTATTATTTTATATAAGTTGGCGGAATTAGGTCTGCAAAGACGTTAATTGCGTCAGTTGTAATGATGTTTTATGTATATTGTGTTGTTTTTTTTGTAGTCTTTTACAGGGCGATGTGGTCGCGCAGCGACAAAGCCTTCTAAATAAATAAAAAAAAATAATTAAATATCTTCCTATGCCTTTATACTAAGTTACACGCAGTCTTCACCTACATCTACACCTAATATTAGTAACATTTTATGGGTTAAATGGTAATCTTGAATATACCCTACCTAAATATTTCTAATACGTAAGTAGAAAAATTATGTATAGTTATTAGCATATAGTACCTATGTAATTTTTACGTGCTTTTTTTTTGTTAGTAGAAATAGACTGTCTATTTCCAAATATTTCTTTTTCCTCTCATCACGTATAACTATGCTGTGAGAAAAGTTTTGGTATGAATGTTGAAGGCTTTAGGTGTAAAGGGAGACTGAGGAAAAGGTGGAAGAACTGCGTGAGGCATGACATGGATAGTGACTGCAGAGATGACGTTTGATAGGATCGTATGGAAGATGACAGGCGTCGACCCCAATTAATTGGGATAAGAGCAAGATAATGATGACGTATAACTATGTGCCAGTCTCGGATAAGAGTGCCTTACTTAATAAAATGCATAATTGTCCTATCATACCATTCTAGAGAGATGGCTTGCAATGATTACGAATTTTACTTCTCTTACAGTGACGTCTTATCAACTCATATTATTCAGTTACGTACTACGATAACCGTAGGTAAGGCAGGGAAATTTTTTATTATATATCAACTGAGATATTGGCTATATGCAATTCATATTTTTTGCAATTCACTTTTTATAGTTTCATATCAAATGAGTGGCAAATAACATAAAGGATTACTATATATTAATTAATTTTTAATTAATTGTAACTGTTATATATCGATAAAATATTCGATTAATTACGATTCTCATAATGGGAATTAAATTAATTATGTAAAAACTAATCGACATAGATATTAAAAGTAGCTAGGTACCTTATGAATTTTATGTAATTGTTCTTTACAATACTTTTCAGCATCTATGTCTGTAGTTTTATAAGGATCAAGCTCAGAGTAAGGAAGAGATACTATCTCCATGGCAAACTGGAAAATATGATTAAATCCATAAAATATTTTAATTTCATACATGTATGTGATATAGCCGGCTCGATATAACCGGCTCGGTAGCCGGTCATGGATGTCAAAGAATCGGTACCAGTGAGCAGCCTAATGGCGATGGGGCGATGATATAATAGTTTATGGAGCCACAGGCCGCTCTTTCGTCGTCCCCCTGACGGAGTGGGCAGGGTGTATTCAAACCATAGCCTACCCTAGAAAAAAGTGTTTATATAATTAACGATATATTTGCTCATAGACTGTTCATATTGTTCGCAGATTCAATAATGGCGGAGCGATTATGAGGTCAATTGTCGAACTACTTTTAGGTGAGTCCAGAATGTAAATTGTATTACAATATTATGCAAACCAATATGGCATAAGCACATAATGAGTATATTGTGGCAGTTAATCGACTATCTGTATGAATAAATGCCCTCTCGGCAAAGTGAAGGGTGTGGCTCGACAAAGGAATTAGTCTACGACCCACGCGTCTTTCGGTGACAAAGTTATTAAATTTATTTTGACAAGACAGCACCGACCGCTGCCTGGGCAATTATTTTAGGTGTGCTCTACATTTCGTATAAGGACAGGCTAAAGATTTATCTACATTAATTAATATTATAGACTTTAAGAGTTTTTAATTGAATAAGTATAACTAATAAACATAGACCAGTATCAATCTAGACACAGTAATTTCATTTATTGAGAACTAAAAGTAGTTTTTATAAAAACGAACTACATAAAAGTTAAGTTTTTTAAGTTTTTTTTTGAATAATAAATATTATCTAAGGAAACCATACATGCGATTCATTAGCACTTATGTAATGTTCTCTGTGGCCCTAGCACGAATATTTGTGTCAAATTATTCGTAACGCTATCGAGACAAATTTGCGTAGTTTTAGAGCAGTGCCCTTGCCATCCGATAGAGGTGCTGCTCCAAATCCCATACAAATTAATCTCGATAACGATACGAATATTTTATAGTAAATTTGTGCTTAGTGTTGTTAAGCGTCGTAAAGTCTGCAATGTATAATTTATCTAAAGACTGCGCGGGGGACCTTATAATAGCTTGAAATGTGGAATAATTGTCAGCGTCACCTGAAACTGCACAATTTTGTACTCATTTAGAAGGCAATAAATACTCTACACAGCGTTGAATATTATAGAAAAAAAAAAACAATTCTCGTATTGTATTCGGCTGCAACAAACTAATACTTACTTTAACTCAAAGACACGTTATTATCTTTTTCATATCACCAGCAGGAAAAATATAGGTTATCTAAATTAACTTTGTTCGAATAACCTTTTCATATTAGAAATTGATCGTGTCGATATCTTGCAACAATTTACTCAAGACCAAGCCTTCAACAGAATTTAGTAATGGGATCCTATACAGCGTTTTAAACTTAAATGCTTACAATAGGTTGCTCACGTTTAATCACGAGTCATAATACCCGCTAAACTACTTACTAATCTTAACGACTTACATTTTATTGATACTGAGCTGGCAATTGTCTATCTTGAATAATAAATTTCTGTAATATCATATTTCTTGGCCCTGTCGCCGAACTTTTTAAGTTTGTGTTTTTTGTCGCTATATTTTTGCTGCTACACAGGCTTTTTAAACCCTGCTGCGTATAACTCAGTATTTATGTACATGTACATACAATGCTTGTTTTACGCACCGCTTTTATTGGCTAATACTCCAAATATTTTTGTTCTAATTCCTGATTAATTTAGTTCTTTGTTTATTTATTGTTGGTCTTAAAGATCATAGTATATTATTTGTAAGATCATCCAGCAATTTTTATCATCCTCTTTAGTCCTTCTATCATCATTGTTGTGGTATAGTATTAGGGAACTTAGATTTTTTTTTAATTAATGGCATGCCTTTCTTTTAAAACGGTAGTGTTCTCACGGCTATTTCTAGAGTATATTTATTTTATTGTAGTTGCTTGTAATAGGGTTGCAAACTTGTTGCCATTTGTTTGGCATAGTTTAAAATTTCGTCCTTGCTATTAAAATGTTTACTATTAGAGTTTAATACCTATAATGTGTATGGAATCGCATCAACGAGGCAGTGCAATACACATCTTAGGAATATGTAATCTGCGTAATAACGTAAATGATCGATTTCTGTTTAGTAATACAATATTTTGTGTATCTCTGAAAAGGTTCTAAAGATTTGAATCAATTTAAGTAGGTACTTTGGTTAACGCGGTTTTATTTAAACTGATATTAGGTATACGCCGTCTCGTAATCTTTGAAACATTTGCTTTTTTGTTGTTTGATGTTAGTATAGTGTTACTTAAAAATTCTACGAGATGGCGTTAAAACAACGCTGACTACCTAAAATTTTAACAAAACCTCCAGTGAAGCTCGCACGCCCAAGTAATAAAATAAAATACTCTAGGTAAATAAATAAGTCTGCAAATAGCCTGACTATACCAATAGCTCCTTTGTTTGTTAAACCGAAGTGTTCGTGCCTATTTTCTTTGGAGCACGTATTTTGTGAGGTGTTACAAATTCCGCCTGCGGCCGGCTAACAATACATCGTGTACGAACTTGTACTTTGTGTATGTTATAAATTGGTTACAGCGGTTGACTTACGTCCACACTCTACTGAATAGTTACTTTCTTGCAATAACATCTCTGTTAAGGAATAATGCAATAGTAAAAACTTAAAACAAATACTTGATCACCAAAAATAAATCCTAAACACACATTTAATTTTATATGGGTAGCTTTTTGAATTATTTGTAATATTCGCTCACCTTATATAAGTATTTGTTTGGAGCCCAGTTTAATGTCTGATTTTTTGCTGTATGTTTCTACTGAGAATTATCTCATGTAAACTTGAATATGCTATTAGAAAAAAAATACTTCAGAGAAAGTCGATGTGGTGAGGACTAAGAGTCAATAGATAAATCACTATTTACTTATTTAGCCCTGGGTATTTGAGTCTTAAGCAGGTACCGTCACTGTCTGACAAGGGAAAATAAACTCCTATTTTAACACGTTCCAATACCGTTTCATAGACATTTCCTGCTCATTTTGTAGGAGGTTCGTGTCCTCGGAGGAACTAATAAACAATTCATATTATTTAACAACATTATTATTTACTTATTACAAGTATTATTATATTTATTATCAGTAATATTAATGAAATAAATGTAAATTCACGTACATTACGTAATAACAAGACGTCAGGATTGCGGTATGTTCAAATAACGCTGAATTTGATATAATAATTAACAATAAAGCAATATGATTATAACGGTTAAATGAAGTCTCCATATTGATTATAAAGTGTTTAGTTTCATTTTCTTTGAAGTTCACGTGGGAATGAAGAAATTAACGCTAACTTGGCGTGTATTTGTTTGCATTGTTTAGGAATAAAATATTTCAATACCGGTTTTCAGAATTAAGTCGCCATAAATATGTTATGAATATCGTTATTTGCAATCTGTAAGTGTATAAACTTGCACCTGCTGTTGAATAATTACCATGGATACCTTGAGCAGTTTTATTTTAAATTTCAACATGTTGAACCTGATGGGAGATCTTAGGGTACAAAGACCTCACATGTTGTTTACACAATTAAGGTTTACAATACGAATTCATTAAGAATTACATTTTTGTATTCATGTAATAAAACATGCTCATCATAATAGCACTATGTGGGATTATATTAGGGTTACTTCTTTAAATGTTTGGCTTTTTTATTTATGCTTTAGAATAAAACAGAATCCAATCATACTTATGGTTTTGTTATGAATGAATATTTCTAGCATAAATTCCTTTGTGTCCGTTAATTATGTTTGTAAAGTCCCATTTTAAGCCTCTTTAAAAAATCTGATGGTCTGTGTTAATAAACTGATCTGTGTTAGCGAGTATGTATACTGGTAATTTTAGTACCTACTATAACAGTTCTTGTAGTCAATTAAGAGTTCTAGGCTGATTTAGGTCAATCTAATCTGGTACCATTTTGGTCAACGATTGTGTTCCCAAGGAGGGTTCATTACAAGGACGTATCATTAAATTACGTTAGGTTATTTAAAAAAAAAAAGAGTGTGTACAAAGTACGCATATCAGAAGTGAATCTCCTTTATCCTTTATTCTTCATCCTTTATTCTTTCTTTATCTTATCCTCTCGCCGGCTGATTCTTATTCATTTACGTATTTGTGTTTCTATGGACTCGCTTTTTTGTTGAATCGAGTTTGAAATCACAATGATTCTAAAGAAGTTTCCCTTCAAAAAGTTGCCAACCCTATGTCTATAGCAACACAAAATTCGATAAGGTTAGAGTTCATGCAATTATGTACGTACACGCATTCCTATGTGTGTTAATAAATATTCAGACTCGTTTAATCTATTGTTATCAATCACGTAACGGTCTTGAAACTATGCACATATAACCTCACGTTACTCTTGTTCTTTTCATGGAATTGTATTAAATGTATGCAACCTAAAAGCAACTTTAATATTTACTTACTATTACTATAAAAAATATATAATTAAAAAAAATAAAGCAGCTACGAGGACCGCCGACAGAAGTAAAAATTTACAACTACGAACAAACAGTTGTTGTTTATGGATATTCAAATTGTTTGTTTTTGAATAAAAATTTGCAAATCAACACTTATTCATCTATCTGATTTTACATCTATCGGCACAGATATAGTGACATGGGCATAACTAGCAGATATAATGTTAGCGTTAACACGTCACGTGATGACGTCGATGAAGTCGTAAATGAAATTTACGCCCCATTCAAGTCTACCTAAAAAGTTTTCATTTAAAAAATTCAGTACAAAATAGGAAATAAAAGAGAGGGTTATCAGGCATTAAAAAAATCTACACGTCACTGTTTACCGGTAATGCGTCCAGCTTTTACCACATTGATTAGCAATGCTAATCATTTCGGCAAAAGAAAGGTCTGCCTGAAGTATGAATCTCTTTGTGATCTCTTGCGGAAGCAACTGAATTTTTTAATTAGTAATATGATATTTAACGATACGACAATGTTGGTAGTCGGGTAAGTGATGCTATGAAGTAAGGATGTCTATTACATTGAGCCGACTCTTACGTCCTGCACGGGAAGGTAAAGAGGTGATACATTGATTTCGCTAGTAGGTTAATTTAACGATGTTTTCTGCTCTATAATTTAAGTACGAAACATAAAAAATTAAACCACTGCTATTTTATCGTTGCTATCGCCGTTTTGGTTGCCCAGTAACCACTTCTATCGCCACACATGGTTTAGTTAGTTAGTTTGACATTTAAATATCATCGTTATTACAAAATGTAATATAGTTTATACACGTAACATTCGTTACTTATAAATAATTGTTTCATCATCATCATCATCACAGCTCATATACGTCCCACTACTGGACTCGAGCCACCTCCGTATTGGGAGGACAATTGACCTACTATACCACGCTGGTCATGCGGCTTGGTATAGGGTTTCATTTCGAGTTTTCCTTTTCTTGCATAGTTGTTATATGCACAATATATCCTTTACTCGCCTTTTACGACACCCACGGGCAAGAGAGGAGGTGGTGAATTGTATTCTTACTCCGTCACCACACGGAAAAATTGTTTATTTAATGTTTATAAGACATTAACATTTTCATCATCATCATCATCACCACCACGCTGATCACACGGGTTGGTATATTTATTTCGAGTTTTCTTCGTCTGCATAGATGTTATATGTATAATATATAATTTAGCCGTCCTTTGCAACACCCTCAAGCAAAATAAAAGGTGGTGAATTCTATTCTTACTTCGTGACTACACAGAGGACATTAAACAGAAGTTGATACTTTAAAGGTTATATAAATTAGGAGAGGGTTACTCTCTCGAGGTATTCCGTCGGGTTGACCACTGAAGTCAAGGAACTCTGCACCGGTGGTCGGCCCAACGACGAAGGCGACGTGCTATACGGGTGTGCGTGCTTACGCCCCTCTGTCGCGCCGGATGGAGTCGGCCGAGGAGTGCGCCGACCGTTACAAAAAAAAAAAAAAGAAAAGGTTATATAAATTGCCCAACTATTGTAAGTCATTAATGAAAAAGTTACTTACCTAGTATTTAAAAATATAATATATTCAATTGCATGAGTCCTAGTCTAACTTGTTTTATTTGTTTAACATGTTACTAGCGTAATATGAGATCATTAGATTCTTCTTGAATTTCATTCCCATGATGCAACCTGATCGTGCGAGGTTAATTATAGCTAGATAATCTGGTGGTACAGTGTTTTTTGTTTGTTACTTACGTGTAGATAATCATGAAATATGTTATTTCCGTTGGTCTAATTCTACTATAAGCCTTAATAAATAAGATTTTTTATACCTTTAAAATGTATAGATCATTGAATATCAAATGGCATTAGACCACACGTACTTTAGCACGCTACTACAAAATCGCATTAAGTAAATCTTTGCCTGAAACACGGACTTTTCAAGCTAATAAGGTCCTTACAGAACCGGCACTCCTTACCGGATCTCTTATAAATGAAATATATGGTTTGGATTACTGCGCGTACCCGCATATATCTATACAAATAAATAAAATTGAACTATCTGTTTATAATTTCAAAGTAATACGTTTTCTTTATGCTAACACGCTTATTTGCATGATACCTATGCCTAAAAACCACTTTTAAAACTTTTTGTCTATCTGTTTGTTTGTTCCGGGTAATGTTTTAAACGTCTAGACCGATTTTATTAATATTTTACTACCAGGTCTATATAAGGAGTAACTTGGTTATTTTTCCACCCAAGAAATTTACATAAGATTGGCTGGTCCGGGAATCTAAACCGAGGCCTCATGAACTGTAGTAAAGCGAAAGCAGGTTGCTAGTAGTATATAAAATTAAAAAGTATTTGATAAGCTGCGAGCCAACTATATCGATTTGTAATTTTTATAATTATTTAGGCACCTACTTATGTACAAATTCCTTATCTTCTGTATCACGTATTTTAACAATATATTGGCACCAGTTTAGATTGTTTAAATTCAATCAAAATACACTCCAACACAAAATATTTGAATAAATTAATAACAATTATTCAAGCAGAATACTGTTTGGTAGTGGCTACGAATACTATCAACCCTTACCAATGTAAGGGTCAGTGTAGTAATTTGTTAGGTATCGTAAAAGACGACTAAGAACTTTACCTTGAACTGAGCCAACAATATCTGGTGCCGTCTGATCAACAATCATATTCTGAAGGCAGGCAGGTGGCCGGTCATAAAACCATTGCCAATAACTTGCGATATGTGTGATGGAAGAGGGATACATATTTCGTCTTCCCCGAGTAATAAGAGCAAGCTGATGATCTAAGTCTGTAATTTTAATATTCGTAGGCGGCAAATCTTGACTTTATGACGATGATAATAACTAAATTATGTACGACTATCGAAAAACGAGTCTTCATATTAAGTCATTACTTAAATATATATTCATTACATTCCTTTAAACTGCTTCACTCAATATTCTAGCATATTCATTATACCATTATGGTAACAAATTCACACTAATAATCACAACTCATGCGGACGTGTGCCAGCTAACAATATGTTTCCCTATGTTTCCTTCGCTATAACGGTACAAGGCTCGCGCTCTCGTTCTAAAGTGATAACGCTTTTCTGTAAGAAATAGTTGATTGCTTCAAGGAGCAAAGAAAATTTTTAATTGTAAAGATATTTAACGAGTAAATTTACAAGTGTGAATTTGTTAAGCACGTAACTAATGCTATTGATTGGTAGATGTAATTGAATTCCGAAGAATTGCACATTGAAATTGCAGGCTGCACAAAAGAACATAAAAAAAATCGCGGTAATAGACTTTTATCACGTATCGTGAATGTTTTAAAATATAATGTATTTTAATACTGTTTCTTCAGCTTTTCTTCTTTTAATTTGAATATTTTGCAATAGTGAAAAAGAAATCGTCTATTGTTTATTTTTTGCGTGCCTTTAATTTCAAAATCAATTGCGGCGACAGTAGTATCGATTTCTTTTATTACTAAGGTCAGCAATATAGACTAACCATAGTTAATAGAAAATTAGATGGAGGTTAATGTTAGGCGTAGACTGGCCCAACGGTCATATAGGAAAAGTAAATTAAATTCTAAGCGTTCCAGTGTCGAAATCAGGATAAAATTTGGTTAGGTTCTGAAAAAAATAATAATAATAGCATTGTTAAGAAAAACGCTTATTAAGCGATAAAAAATATAGAGTAATATGTACGTGATTTTTACAGTTTCGAAAAAATATACATCCCACTGCGGGTTTCCTCCACGCAGGTGAGAAAAAAGCCAATTGTCCTTTGTTGAGTAGACGGGTATAAGGTTTTCTTATAGAATTTCCTGTTCTTGTAACTGTATTTATTTACCTACATCCTTTAGAAATAATTTATGGCATTTTGCGTCTTTTTACTCCGTCACCGCACTGTTTAAATATTCCCAATATTAATACCAACCCGTCAGACCAGCGTGACATAGATAGTAGGTCAAAATCTCGAGGCGCGAGTCTAGCACATATGCTTAAGCCACCTCCATTGTGGAAGGCCGGTCAGACGTGCTAGCATAGGTTTTATTTCGAGTTATCATGTTTTTAGTCGTATTTTATGACATCTACGGCCAAGAGAAGTGTTGGTGAATTGTATTCTTCTCTATCACCACACGAAAACAAATATTTAATTAAGATTTTAAGTTATTTCATTTGAAAGATTAAACGTACAAAATAAATTTAGACCTCTCTATTGTTAACAGTAACATCAGTTTCTTAAACCGTTGTCATTAAATAAATGCCTTTATTATTCAAACACTTTATTGTCAGTATGCGGGCTTTATAGATTGGAAAATGTTTTGGAATTTATCAAATAGTTACCTATGATGTCGCATTGTTAAGCACCTACATACCTTTGCGATAAAGATGGTCATTGGCCTTTTGAAAATGTATCATTGTCACAATCACAATGTATCATTCAATATGTGGAGTGGTAGGACCACACTGTCGACAGTTATCTATCTACAGCCGCGGGCCGGTCCGTCCGGGGTAGTACCACGCTCTCGCAGAAAATCGACGTCTGAGTAGTAGCAATTTGTTACTGCGCTTCGTTCGGTGAGTGAGAGAGCCGGAAGCCCAACTTTCTGAGGGTGTTTGCGTGTGGAGGGTTTTGGTATCACCGAGCCTCAATGCACGCATTCACACTCCCTTCACTTTCTTCGCGGTAGGCAGCGGCCTTGTAAAGGTCTATGAGCGGCAGCATCACTTACCATCAGGTGTACTGTCTGCTCGTTTGCCACCGTTTGCAATAAAAAAAAAATGTATGTATATTTAATATTAACTTAGCCACCCCCCTTTTTTACCCTTGAGTATCGTAAAAGACGACTAAGAGTCTTCATATAACATCTCTGCAAAAGAAGGAAAACTTCAAATGAAACCCTGTAGCAATACACCTGATATGGTTTAGTAGATCGTAGATAGAAGGTGCTCGAGCCCAACAGTGGGACATGTATTAGCTGAAATGATGATGTTGATAATCTTGACGATGATGATGGATGAAAACTAACTTTTTCGTGGCGAAAACGTTGTAAATGTGCAATTATTATTTTTATTTTATAAACGGAAAATCACTACATTGAGTCATTAAATAATATTATATCCTTTGGAAATTTGGAGTGTGCGCAAGTCAAACTTTAGACTTACCATATCAATTAATATTACACACTGTTCAATTAAAGACATGTCCATCTTCAAACGAGATTTAAAAAGAGTATTCTCTCACGGTAGGTAGCGACTTGGCTATGCCCCGTCTATTGCTGAGGTCCACGGATGGTAGTTACTACTTATCATCAAATGGGTTGCTTGCTCATCTAACAAAACAATAAAAAATAGCCGTGATAATATAATTCCTATGTGGGAAAAAAGAAAATATAATTCGTTTACCCCGCAAACTGGGGTTCGCACTAGATTTCTCTGTAATAGCTTAAAAGTCTACTATGCTGCTTAGTATTGTATATAAGACTTAAGAGATTCCCATGTCTTTTGTCGATAGTAACAGCTGACCAGTTTCTACCGTTATTAGTATACTCTTCAACCGTTATTACTCGTGGCCACTAGCCTATAATTAAGAAAATTTAATGTAAATTGAAATCTAATGAAATTAACTGGATTAGTATGCTTTTAATTAATATTTCCATTATTTTATGATAGGTACCGTAACATATGTATGTATATTCGCAATACACAACCTGTCTGGCCATAAATATTTTTATATCTTAAAAACTTCTGATTTTTTATATTTTAATTCAAATTCGGAACGCATATATACTCGTATATTCGTTATACATAACTAGTCTGGCCATGTATATTTACCACTTAAAGACTTCTGATTTTATTTTTTTTATTCAAATTTTGAACATGTTTATTGTGTTAGAACCATTTTGCCGCCATTTTACATATATTTTTTTGAGGTTAATATTAAATCAGAATAATGGAATGAAAGGATGTTAAAGATGGCAGAATTGTGGCGATTGCCTTGCATAAAATGGAACCATCAATCACTTTCAAGACACTTCAAAAGCTAAGTATAAGTCGGATGTTCATATATAGTAAAATCGATAGATAAACCAATACATGCTCTGTCGAAGACCATAATAAATCGAGACAGCCGCATGCTGTTAGAATTAGAACTAAATCGTCACCAGAATGGGAATGTACATGAAAAAATATAAAAGCTTTTCAAAAATCAATATTAATATTATAGAGTGGGTGTAATTGCGTAAGGCCTGGACCATACTGTGCATAAAGTTTGCTTCTTCGATACTGATAATTGCATAATCAATAAGAGATTGGACATGTATTTAATAAACTTTCACTGCACTGCTCCATTTTGAGCTGAATTTGAACTGGTCTGAAGCAGTGTTTTAACGATATATATTTACGTATCGTAACTTGCCTCACGTATTGCATAATTCCTTTGAAGTAATCACTCATGTAATTGTTTTTCATGTTAACATATATAGAACGTTGTTATCGTAAATTGATGAGCTGTTATCGATTGGTTAACTAGGTACCTACTATCACTTATTTGATCAATTATAATTTCGTAATAGAATCTATAGTCTACATAATATATACGAGTAGATATCTAGTTGATATAATATCCTTTAAATATATGTACGAGTATGTCTGTCTTAATGTTGATGTGCTCTATAAGGCAAGGAAATTGACAGAAACAATTTACTTACTAAATCACACTTCCTAGAAAGATTCATCATTCAGCCAATCGCCGTCCACTGCTGGACGTAGGCTCTCGTGTTTCGCTGCAAAGAGCGGTCATGTGTCGCCTGCATCCAACGACGCCCAGCAACTTTCACCAGGTCATCGATCCACCATAGTAGGCGTCCTACACTGCGCCGTCCGATATGTGGTCGCCACTTGGGAACCTTTCTGGTTCCGGATGTCGATTCGTCGAGTAATGTGGCCTGCCCGATGCCACTTCAGCGTGCTAATTCTTCGTGCTATTTTTATAGCACACTGTTGAACGACTTTGAGCTTGTTTATGAGGCCCACATTTAGGGACTACGTTTTCGTGCTGTAGGTCATGACTGGTAACACTCACTGGTTGTAGAACAGTGTTTTCAGACACTAAGGTATGTAAAAAATAAATTTGTTACATTGTGTTCTTAATACGTTACCGGGCTAATTATTTATTATACAGATATACATAACGAAATAAATCTAAATAATATTAGATACTGTTTCGTCATTTTGAAATTCGTGGGTAATAAATATTTATAAACTGAAAAGAAATTATCATAACTTCTCATAATATGACGGTGCCTCTTCTCATTTCCGATTACACATCTATAAATTATGATTATCAAATCTCGCATGGAAGACTGGGTCAACGCGCTGGTAATCTCTATTGTGACCGCTTTCTGTCAGATGGGCTAGATGCGGCTGTACTGTAGCACGCTTGGAAAATATTGTTGGTGCCGTATAAATGACAAAGTAAAAACATTTGTAAAGGCAAACAATATTACTGCAGGTAAAATAAAACTCTTAGGAAGACGTAGGACTTACTTAATCGTTTTGGTTGCCATGGTTTTGTAGGTCAATCATTATAGCGATTGCATTTGTCGATAGTCTACTGCCTACAGTCGCGCGCCGATCCGTCCGGGATAGACCACACTCTCGTAAAAACATTACTTTTCTTATGTTATAAAAAAAATCGTAGCAAATCGACGTCTCAATAGTATATAACAATTTGTTACTGTGCTTCGTCCCTTCGAAAGCGTAGGAAGCCTAAACTTCTGAGGGTGTTTGCCTGTGGCGGGTTTTCGTGATGCCTTTAGTAACACTGAATCTCGTTGCACACATTCACTCCCTTCACTTTCTTTATCATCAGATGGGCTATTTGCTCGTTTGACACCAACAGCAATAAAAGGTTATATGAAAGCTCAAGTATAACAGAAGGATTACGCTTTAATAACTATAAAATAAAAGATTTAGCTTGTACATTTTTAAAAACAAGCTTAGATTTAGGGCATAGATTTATAACCATGTAATTCAACTTTTGCAAGTTGAGCGGGGAGGTAGGTTATTACAGATATTTATTTTCAGCGTTTATTGGAACACAGAACTAGTATCTTCAATCTTCGTAGGCTTGCTTCTGGTTATTGCAATCGTTCGATAGTACCGCCTGCAGGGAACGCAGTAATCCATATCTTTTAGCTGACTTTGTAACTCAAATGAATTGACAAGTAAATAGCATGATGTTCTTCTTGCATTTCTCGCTATAGAACTATATAATTAATTAATAGATTGCTATCTGTATTATGTTTAGTTTCACTTAAAGCGAATAATCGTATTAGCATTATTAAACTTATGGAATGCATTAGTTATTGTTCATTGTTAAGAGATTTATCCTATAGTGTACGTAAATCAATTTAGACAGACGACGTGTCTGTCAAAAGCTAAATAATTACTCTACCGCTAAAGGATAAAGTGTTAATTCATCATGCTCGAGTCATAGAAATATAAGTGATACTAACCTGGTTAATGAATCTCTCATTAATAATTTGAAGGTATTTCATTTTACCATCGAAATTATTGTCCCTTTGATATTAAAATTTGCATTACATTAATCAATTATAAAATATCATATGTTCGGCCGAGATCTTGAAGCAGTCCTAAGTACCTCTTGTCTAGTGTTGTGGGTTCCATCTTTACGTAAGTTGATTCTTTGTGCAATCTACAAATTATTATTTTGAATCTAGGTGTAATTTGAGTCTGTTGATAGCATATTTATTAATTCCTCCGTATCACGTAGATTTATTTGTTAGCGCATCGTTGTTTAAAAAAAATAATTTTGATAGACGGTCTTAGTCCAGCAGTTATGAGTAATAGAAACGTGGTGATTTAGTAAAACTACTACACATTTGGTCTGTTTAGAGGAGCAATGTTTCGGCGGCTTTTTTGATAATAACATAGAAATGTTTGAAATTATGTTGCTAATATTTTAAGTTACTTCGCTGTATTTATATGCTTTGTGCATATGGCTTTACAATATATATCTCTAGACGGTTCTCGTAATGATCCACTGTCAACCATCATCTTTTTAAAATTTATATTTCAAACATAAATAATAGTAATATGTCGCATTTCAAAACCGGCGTTTTAAAGATTGACGGGTCCACCCGTTTTTCGAATGTAGGTTCTTTAACTAATTGATGTCCGCAAACTGGTTAGACGGCTCTCCCAAATTTGGCACAACCTGTTCACGAGTTTTTAGAACAAACATAACCGCTACGTGGTTCCATCTTTGGCAAATGACACGTGTATTCATACGCTCTTGAATTATGTATAACTTTTTCGTCTTGAATTTAATTATGATGACAATATTAAGCGTGATCCGAATTTGTTTTGTTTACCGTTTAATGTGTAAAACACTTTATTTGGTGTGTTGTTTTGACGTGAAAGTTCTTTAAAATCGGGTAATACAATCTTAAACTGGTAAAAAATAGGGTATTACAATCTTAAACTAGTAAAAAATGTTGACTGTATTCATGGATTCATTCAGTTGATTTATTACTCATTACCTATTTGGTTGCAGATGAGTACAATATAGAAGATTCATAGTTGGTAGCGCGTAGCGCGCCAGCAAAAGTTTTATTCTAGGTATGTTAACTATAACGGCGTTATCGCCTGCGTTAATGTAGATTTTTGTTAAACAATTTTCTATTCCCCAAGAATATATTATTATTTGCACGAGGAAATGTATTCGTAAATTAGTAAATCTGTAAAAGATATATATGTCAAATTTGAATGTAATATGAATTTATTGTAATGTTTTTTGTGCAAAATAAATATTATTATTATTTTTATGTATCTCATTGTCACGGGTATCTTCCAAAGAAAGATACCCGGTCCTTTGGTAGGCTTACATGGGGATATGGATCCAACACGCAGAGGCCTTTGGAGAAATTTAATGTTAAAATGGGATGGGACATCTACCGATGACACTTCACGTTTGCACATAACACTCGTGGACTGCCAACGGTAGGTGTAAAACTATTGATGATATATAAAACCTGGTTATGAGGTTGCGAAGTTTGGTGGACTATTCTCCTTAAAACTATTGATTTTAACCTGTCGTCTGCCTTCAATCCCTTGTATAGTATTGAACGGTGGCAGACGGTGACTCGCCAACTCACTGAATGGGCCCCCCTAAACGGTCGCCACAGATACGCAGGTCATACGGGCAACAGGGGGGCAACATTGGTGCAAGTGGCTTGGGGTGTCGAGCGGTGTGGCGCCGGTTTCACCATTGCAAGTCTCCGATGAACGGAGACCCACAGTGGTTTCCCCGTAGTTATGCCCTTGAAAATGACACTTCCACCCGCGAGCTCTGGCGACCCCTCTCTAACCAGCCGTTTAAGGCAAGCCAGAGTTGAGAATCCTGCAGGCACTCTTCGGTTTCCACTCCAACCAGCCAGTAAAGGCGAGCTGGATACGAGGCCCTGGCCGAATCTCTGGGGCATTCAGGACCGCAGTGTCGGCACTCACATAAAGAACATCATGGCTATAGCACTACGAATTCTAACTAATGTAATAATTGAGTATGAGTTTTTTGTTTGTTTGTTACATTTACACAGCTCATTTCCGAAATACGGAAATCCGCAGAAGAACGGGTGTAACCGACATAGCACGAAGAATTAGCATGCTGAAGTGGCAATGGGCAGGCCACATCGCTCGATGAACCGACAACCGCTGGGGAAAAAAGGTTCTCGACGACGCAGTGTAGGACGCCCCCCACCAGGTTGACCGACGACCTGGTGGAAGATAGTGGGCGTCGTTGGATGCAGGCGGCACAGGACCGCACTTTGTGGCGTAACATGAGAGAGACCTACGTCCAGCAGTGGACGGCGATAGGCTGAAATGATGATGATGAATTTATATTTATTGTAATTTGTATAGATTCTAATGTCTATATCTATATATTGAGAATGCTATATCAATGAATATAAAGTAATATCCCCTTCGAAGATTTGACAAAGTAACTATCCATGTCGATGCGCTGCATAGATTACGGCAATCGCTGATACAGAGAGTATACCGACCCTAAATTCCGATCGTGGCGATTCTCGATAAGCGATACGTAAACGTTCTCGATTGTCTAGTACCGTTCTGTGGGACTATCGTTAAATTATCGCTCACGTTTCGCTACTGAGACAGCGCCCTACTATTACGGTATTGCTAGGAATTGCAATGACTTTAAAGGTAGTACTGTGACACGGGCGTGAATCTAGTGTATTGTGACGTCATAAACATAGAACTACGACTTTATTGCGCTCGTATCAAAAGCTTACGAGGTAATAGACAACACAGTACAATGGAGTATTTGAGTCACTTGCAGAACATGAGCTGCAATGAAACGTATCAACTTGGTGTAACTTGACGTATAAACTTTATAGTTCGTGTATTTAGTGTGATAAAGTTACTTAGCAAGTTAACAAATAAAAGTAATATGTTATTTATTACGACAACTTTAGTTGAAGCAGTTGTTAAAAACTATGTCATATATGTATACTAGACGAGTTACGGACTAAGAATATGACGAGATATCTATTCTTGCGTGGTGTTTTAAGAGACGATTCAGGGGTGAAGCAGATAACATACAACTCACAAACAGATAACAAGTGAAAGAAAACTCATGTGGAAACTCCACCGCAAACTATTTGACTAGCGAGCTGTACTGGACAAGTTTTTTTCTCTTATGATGCCGGATGAGGATAACCGTTTTCATCAGCGCCTCAAGTGGTATGTAAAATATTAATTTTCATCATTTGAACTAATAATTCATACATGTCACACTGCTTGATCCTTCTTCACAAAAGAAGGGAAATTGAACTACTATAGCGCGTTGGTCAAATGGTTTTGTTATAGGATTTCTTTCTAATTTGCCTTTCCTAGCTGTTCTATGCCTATTATGGAATGTACCTATACTATTATGGCATGTACCTATACTACGTGATTCATTTTTTACAATTTTCAACTCCCATCTTTATTCGTTGATTAGAAACGTTACACTCAATTTTTTGAACAAACGTAGTATTTTAGAAGACACCTTAAATACAGGCTATGTAGTATGTATACGTTCCCTTATATCGATTAGTCTTTTACGACACCCACGGGTAAAATAGAGAAGGAGTGATGAATTGTGTCAAACTCTGTCACCACATGGAAAAATATTTCTTTGATCTAAAAATAATATTAACATCAATGTTAGGTGTCTTTAATATTGTCTAAGGTGTTACTTAAAATTTAAGGGTCTTTGGTGAAAACCTTTAGATATTATTAAGTTTCTACGCCCGACAGTGGACAAAAAAATCTCTGTATATATTTACAATTATATTTCTAAGTAGTATACATTAGTAATTCAGATAGACCGATTTTATCTTTTCACTTTCATTAAGAATCTGCCGGTGGACGAATAAACTAAACAAAGTCACTGACAAACTTTCACATCATTCGATGGCTGTATAGTTAGTAGTTAGTCGGTATATTAGTTTCTATGTTAGCTTTCGATGCGTAGTGTACTGTAAAATAGTCATAGATAATTTAGTATAAAAATATGGAATATAAAATATGTAAAAATTGTTGTATATAATGAGTATATTAGGGAAAGTCTAAAAGTGGCACCAGTGATAGAGAAGATTAGGAGAGCGAAATTGTCTTGGTATGGACATGTGATGAGGAGGGATGAAAGGCATATGACAAGGAGGGTTGTCCATGTGATTGTGGGTGGATGTAAGGAGCGTGGGAGACCCAAGAAGAGATGGATGGATTGCGTGAATGAGGATATGCGTATGAAAGCAGTGACGAGGCTATGGAAGGTAAAAATATGTTGTGCCGCACTTAACGTGGGCTGAGGGCAAGCGAATGATGATATATTTAGTTGTCGTACGGTTGCCTGGTTTTAAGATATCTTGAAAGAATATTCTGTGTTGTTTTATGAGAAACTGTGGTACGACACAGTTATATTTATCAACGCATTCTATAGTAAAATGATTTGCATTTCATTAAAGTGAAAATTTATATAGACAAGTTTGGATGGAGGTAGATTCATGCAATTCGTTATCGACGTGGTTACGTGACATGTTAACGCTAACACTATATCTGCAGCTATTTTAATGTCACTATATCTGTGCCGATATATGTCAAAACCATATAAATGTAAAAAAAAAAATATTTACAAAAATTTAATAGGTATAACATCAAAACATTAATTTGAATATTCATAAACAACAATTTGTTAATAGTTTTGACTTCTGTCGGCATTTCTCATGACTCTGTGTTCTTTTTTAATTAGCACAATTAATTATTATAATTTAATTAATTTATTTATTCATTCTAAATTATTATTTCAAATCATATTGCTTAATCTGTATTGTACCAAATAAATAATGATTAGTTATATAAGAAATTAAATATATGGAACTAAAACCGTTTCTATGGATTTTATCACGTTCGTACGTGCTCAGCGTTAAATATTCGAAACGATAGTAAAAATCAAATATCATCATCATCATCATCGCAGCCCACACTGGTCCCACTGTTGAGCTCGGGCCTCCTCCATAATGGAAGGGAATTTGACCTACTATACCATGTGGGTCAGACATGTTGGTATATGGTTTCATTTCGAGTTTTCCTTCTTTTGCACAGATGTTATGTGCATATTATCTCCCATAGTCGTCTTGTACGACATCCACGGGCAAGATAGGGAGTGGTGAGTGTATTCTTACTCCGTCACCACACGGAAAATCAAATATAAACCCTAAAAACCCAAAAATAATTACATTAAATATGTACACATATATTAGGTATGTGAAAAAATATTTATATAAACATTAGAAATCAATGTTTTGTTAAAAGTAATGCTGCATAATTACCTACTATCGTTATTTGACACGATAAATTCATAAGCAATATGTTATTTTTACCATTTAAAAAATATTTCGTTAAAATCCAATAGGGAAAAAAACAAATACAATTTTATTTAAATCCATTTAAAAATATAATAATAAATGAAATATAAATATTTTATTTAGCAATATAGATGCCGCTAGCGCCTTTAAGACACGATACAATGCTTGTATTGAAACTTATCTAATTTAATGATATTTAATTACTGCACCAATTTGTTCGCCGAATAGCAATTTAAACAGTACTAATAACCTGACGCAGATACTTCAAGGATCAATTGGCCAATCAATAGAATTGTGCAATAAAACAAACTAGATGCCTCCTTTAGTTTGAATTTAATATACTTTCTAAATTATTCAAAACCAAATTACGCTGGACAATTACATTGATAGCGTCGGCGTAACAAAGTTATTGATTCTAGTTGATGTTTAAATTATGTAAAATACTGTTTGTGCCCGTGGCAGCGCCCTATCAAAACATATTAAATTATGAAGATTTTTTATAATGCATTTAAATTTATGAAATAAATGTACAATCATGATTAAAAAATATACACAAAGAAGTTAAGAGAAGTTGTTAAAGATTCTATCTCTTTCCTCCTCCCGGACGTATTGGGCGGGGTGTAACGAGATCATAGCTTGACAGAAAAGAAAGGGTAGAAGACTATTAGTATGAAAGTTGCAATTACTCGTCGAGTTGCTTAACAACATATTTTCTCTGATCTAAACAGATATCTCTTAGTTATGAATCAATAAATTAAGGGCCACGCCCCGGCAACGAAAGTTGCTGGGGCGTCGATTCGAGATGGTATATATCCCGTCAGACGGGACAAGAACCTGGTACCGGTGGCCCGCCCACATGGCGACAGAGGCACGGCAGGTTATTGCGTCGCACGCCGTTCTTTCCATTGTCCGGGCGACATTGAGCAGTATGTATCTGTACCATAGCATCTTTTTTTTGACCATGATCTGGACACACGGCATCCGATCCGTCCGGGGTGGCGAAAGGGCGGCCCCACAGCCCATATCCCCTTTATCATTGGACCGACCACTAGTATAGTTCCTTGACATTCCTAGCCAGCCCGGCGGGAACGGTACCATAGCATGTCACCAAAACAACTAGGCATTCATAAAAAAAACCTGAACCAGATTAGTAGTTTTAGCTTAAAAAATATAAAAGGAGAGATGAACAGACAGACACTGAGTTATATAATATTTATAATTGTATATTCATAAAGCACGTCTATTATATAAACGTTGTAACTCTTTAGGTGTTATTTCTCACTGAATAAATCTTCAGCACTAATGGGTTTCCCATGTTACGACGTCACCCCGTCCCTGTAACATGCGACCAATTACAAGAATAACAATGTTTGTATAAATTTAATATGTGGGTGTACACGCTAAAATTGGCCGGTTAATATAACGATACCTCACAATTCTATGTATGGCAATTTATTGTGTAGGTTTTATTACGACTGTTGGTACTTAATAATGTTAGATAACTCTTTAATTTGAAGAGGGGATATGGTAGGTTCTGGAGCCGCACGTCCCTCTTTCGTCGCCTTGGATGCATTGAGCGGACTGTGTCGTTAGTAGTTAGAATACACTATAGTTAAAATTCGAAATAGAAACCTTCGCCAACATTTCTGACCAACGTGGTATTGTAGGTCAAATTCCCTCACATAATGGAGAAAGTCCGAACCCAGCAGTATGTAATGAAGTAACATTTTTCTTACATTAAGAGATGTAAGCGAAAAAGGTTGTCTGATAAGACACCCTATATATTGTATTCTTAATTCGTTACCACATCTATCACGGCACGGTTCCATTGACACCTATCCTGGTGTCCGACTTGCATGATCACAATCTATGTATGAATGAAATAAAACTATTACCAGACATTTTATCGCGGATATGTTTCATTTTTCTACGTTTCAAACATTCCAGCGTTCATGGTTACTGGGGGTCTAACATCAGGAATGTTTATTTTATGCACATTTAACTTTTTTATTGAATTAACAGAAATTATTTTCGATAATGAGGACTATATTAGTAGTACAGTTAATTTCAATTACTATTTATGCCCGCGGCTAAAAATTGTCATATATTAATTTTCTATTCCTCGGACACAATTTTTTATAAGTAATGAAATAAGAATAAATTAAAAAAAAAACACTTTTCTTAATCCGATTGTCACCAAGTTAGGCTAATCTTAAATCTGCGTCAAAATCGTTCCATCCTTTTTGAAGTACATAGGGTAAACACATCGATACAAAATCCTATGTCGTCTTTTTTACCAGCGTGGTATTTTTAATTTTAAAGTATACCCATATCTAATATCGTAAAAAAAACCTTTAAAAATTAAAAGCTCCAACAATCACGAAGAATATTTTCGCTTTTAAATACTTTGTAATCCAAGCGATAAGTTATCATTATAAGGACGAGTTATGGTCTGTGATCTTATTACAGCTCGCTATGCGGGAGCGCATACACACCGTTGAGTGTTGTTTATGACTTTCAATAAGCACTTTTGTCCGGAGATTGGATACTTTAATAATTCTATAGAGTATACTAAGATGAGACGAAGTAATTACGTGAAGAATTTTAATGAAGTTAAGTATTATTTAACTTTCTATGTTATTTATATTCTCTTATAAAATGAATTTGCCAATGTTAATGTTATGGAGCGTATCTGTCCTATCCACAGTTGCTACAGAAATACAATCTTATGTCACTAGAGCGTAGACGCACATTGCTTGAGGCTAACGTACTATATGATATAGTCCATAGCAATTTTGACACAATTGAGCCCACGAGGCAACTCTGTTATGCTGTGCCTCGTACTGTGAACAAGCGTAGCGTTCGTGCAGGTACTCTGTTCGTAGTTAAGTCTTGTCGAACAAATTATGAGCGACGATGCCCTGTTCGCCGAATGATGGAGTCATATAATTGTAATTTTATTAATATAGATATATTTGCATGCACTAAATCTAAATATAGACATAGTATTACTAAACATTTATCATTTAATTAATTGTACCTACTGATTCTATAGCGATGTAATGGAGTGTTTCACTTGTTTGTACTGTTTAATTTAAATTTTTATTTAATTTATTATATTTAATAATAATGATAACTTTAATTAATAATAACTTAAATTCTCTGCTTTGGTTAATAGTCGTAATGTAATGTTATTTGTATCTCATGTACTTCTCTAGTGGCAATGTATGTTTAATTTAATTATATTTATATGTGGATAATATAGTTGGCTGCAATATTGTTTAAATAGCCCTAAGCCTGCATTTATTTGTATTATTTATATTGTAGCTGTTTATTGTCCCATAGCAAATAAAATATCAATATAGCTTTCCGTGTGGTAACGGAGTAAGAATAAAATTCATCATTCCTTATCTTGCTCGTGGATGTCATAGAAGACGACTAAGGGATATGATATGCATGAAGGTATCATTTATGAAAGATAAGGCAAAACTCGAAATAAGATTAGATTTCATCAGAAAATATCTTACCAGCATGGTATACTAAATAATTTTTCTCTGTTGCGAAGGAGGCTCGAGCTCAACAGCGGAATGTGTATGTGCTGAGTTCAATATAAACGTAAAGGTAGTTGCATAGACCAGGGGTGGTCAACTGGTCGATCGCGACTATTAGTCTGGTCGATCGTAGTAGGGCAAACAATATAAATACGTAAAAAAGACAGCGAATCGTAATCACCAACTGCGCGCACCAACACGCATCAATTCCAATTGTGAATATTTCAAGAAGTATGTAATTGAGAGATTGCGCAGGATTTCGTGAGTAAATAGTAGATCTTGGGTCTAATGAAGTCGGCCACCCCTGGCATAGACCATCTAGCTGAAGAAACTGTATATGCCCAGCGGAGATCGGAGTCGCACGGTGGGTAGTGTTACCTTATGATTTTAAGCCTGACTTAATTCCATCCAAATCTAGACACGTGTGTTGTCAATACTGTGATGTATGTGGCCTGTAGAATGAGAAGCAGAATTCCGGGTGTAATCGTTTAAACTCGGTAAACCATCTATAAGCAAACATTACAATTTTAACATAAATTGTTGCACTATTATATTCCTAAAGATATACAGTATGCGGATTGAATAAGAAATTCATAACTACATTTATCATGGACGTATCGACTAGTGCAGTACAAGTTTCTTATTACAAACAGTAATTGTCAACGTTAAGTAGCGAACTAACATTGTCTGACCTACTTCATAGAATGTACTTTTACATCTATATAATTGATCTATTGAAACTGCATTACAAAATTAACAATTCAATTGTGTCTCAATATACCAATACTCCAATTCCGATACTATTAAACACTTATTATATGTTCGATGTATGAATTTAAAAAAAATCGTTTCCTTTTTTTATTTTAAAAATGCTTGAACAGTAGTGATTAGAATCAATTGGTTACAATGCAGTTTCTATTCGCGACCCCGTGCCGTTCGTATCTTGAACTGAATTTTAATTAATTCATTTGAAGTATTACGTAAATTCAAAGTTCTTTTTACATTACATAGTTTTTTAACGATGTTTACATTTCTGATTTCATCACAGGCTTGACTAATCGTTAATATTTAGATTTTCATCCTTGTTTTCTTAATCCCCGTCGCAAAAAGAGGGGTGTTATAAATTTGACGTCAATGTTTGTCTGTCTGTGGCATCGTAGCTTTCGAACGGATGGACTTTTCGATGCGATTTTTACGTAAAACCAGTTTCCTTGCAATGGCTCTTAGCTACTCATATGTTTGGTAACAATCGATCCAGCAATTTGAAGTATATCAGCTTTTTTGCAAAATGTTCTGTAAGGGCATTTTCGGCACTAAATGGAATTTAAAGTTAGATTATTTATTATTAGTATTTTTCCATGAATGTGGTAGATATGTTCGTGTGTAGTCTGTCTCTTCGAGGCGACAGAAGGTCGACAAGTTTTGTCGAAGTAAGATCTTTCACCGCCTTTTGAATTGACTACCATTTGCCTTTGGTGTGTTGCCAGGCGTATTGCCATTCCATCACACTGCGAAATCATCTTTTATTTTTTTGCTTGGGTTAAATCTAAATTTTGTCGCTGTGAAATATATTGTCGCATCGAAATTCTTTTTGATCTAATTAGTTTTTAGGTATTATAAACTTTAACTATGTTTAGTTTGTTAATAAGGACTCCTTAATATAATAGATATCAGTCCGTATCCGGGATAAGAGTACGAAACCGATCCAGTTGCAGAAAGGCGTGAGACAGGGAGATGTCATCTCTCCGAAACTGTTCACCACTGTACTGGAAGATGTCTTCAAGCTCTTAGACTGGACTGGAATCGGCATCAACATTAACGGCGAATACATCACTCACCTTCGATTCGCAGACGATATCGTCGTTATGGCAGAATCCATGGAGGACCTTGGCACTATGCTCAATGATCTCAGCAGGGTATCCCAACTAGTGGGTTTACGAATGAACATGGACAATACGAAAGTCATGTCAAATACCCATGTCATTCCTGTACCGGTCCTAGTTGGCAATGCGATTCTCGAAGTTGTCAATCACTATGTTTACCTAGGACAAACAGTCCAGTTAGGTAGATCCAATTTCGAGAAAGAGATCAGCCGACGAATCCAACGCGGTTGGGCAGCGTTCGGGAAACTTAAGAGGATCTTCTCGTCCAACATACCTCAGTGTCTGAAAACACAGGTCTACGACCAGTGTGTGTTACCAGTGATGACTTACGGCACGGAAACGTGGTCCCTAAATGTAGGCCTCATATCAAGACTCAAAGTCGCTCAGCGTGCTATGGAACGGGCTATGCTCGGGATTTCTTTGCGAGATAGAATCCGGAATACGGAAATCCGCAGAAGAACGGGTGTAACCGACATAGCACGAAAAATTAGCACGCTGAAGTGGCAATGGGCAGGCCACATCGCTCGACGAACCGACAACCGCTGGGGAAGAAAGGTTCTCGAGTGGCGACCACGCATCGGACGACGCAGTGTAGGACGCAACTAGGTGGACCGACGACCTAGTGAAAGTTGCTGGGCGTCGTTGGATGCAGGCGGCACAGGACCGCACATTGTGGCGCAACATGAGGGAGGCCTACGTCCAGCAGTGGACGGCAATAGGCTGAAATGATGATGATGATGATGAATATAATGGAATGATTTTCATGACAGAATTTTCGTACAATACTCGTTTAACTAACCGTGCGGTGACGGCATAAGAGTACAATTCACCACTCCTTTTCTTGTCCTGGGATGTCGTAAAAGACGACTAAGGTATACTGTATATAGCATGGTTATAGTATGGTCAATTTCAATCCTATCGTGAAAGAGGCTTAAGCCCAACAGTGGGACGTTTATGAACTGAAATGATGATGATGACTCGTTTAACTAAATAACACAGTTCCCGCACCGTAAATAAATCTCAGAATCTCCACTATAACATCGATTGAACAATGATAGGAAATTTGGTTTGCCGTATAATTTTGCATATATACTATGACGAAAGGACCAGGTTCATTTAAGTATAATAGTATCGCATAAAACGAACGAGTTTGTCACGATAGACCCATCAATTCGTAAGTATGACTCGTAAAATTTGCGTTGGGCCAATATTAAGCCTATACGTTTCGTAATATCTATTATGTGATTTAGGTCAAGTTGATTTTAGGTGCAACGGCTATGTAATATAAAATCACAATATAACAACTATACGCTGATGGTTTTGATTTCTGGTCAGTATCCATTATATCTAATAAAAACGTCCCAAACTATCTATGAATTTAGGAGCTTAACATTTATATATAAGTAAATGCAATTCAAATTTTATAGCGTTTGTATTTTCTCGACTTTTCGAATAATTTTTAGCAGGAAAGCTAAGGAATATGTTTGCCCGTTTTGACACATTTTTCATTGATGCTACGCTACTACTGGTTGCAGTGTGATGTTATATAGCTTATAGTCTGCCGCGATAAATAGGCCATGTAACACTAAAAGAATTTATTAGATCGATCTAGTAGTCCCTGAGGTTATAGTGTTCAATCAAACAAACACTTCAGCTTTATAATGATAGTAGGTATACATCTATACCAATAAATAAAATTGGAGTGTCTGTTTGTAATGTCAAAATAATGGACTTTTTCATGCTCACACGGTTATTTGCACTATACATATGCCTATAATACACTTTATATTTTTTTGTCTGTCTGTTTGTTCCGGGTAATCTTCAAAACGGCTGGACCGATTTCAAAAACTCTTTAACCAATGGAAAGCTATAATATCAGGGAGTAACGTAGGCTATATTTTATCCCGGTATTCCCATGGGAACGGGAACTATGCAGGAAAGACGACTGAAACCTAAGCGAAGCGAGGGCGGGTTTCTAGTTTGTAATATACCCAAAAAATGTAAGATTGTTTTAAAAGAATCAAAACATCGAAGATAAAGCTGCGGATATATGATAATGAAAGAATCCAATTAGTATACTAGTACGACTGTATAGGTTAAGCGAAGTTACAACTAACACAATAAAAATATTTGTGTTTTTTAAAGCGCCAATTTACATTCACATCATTATCCTGCGAACACTTATCACCATAGTGTAAATACACATGAAATGCCTCCGTTGAAGTCATTCATGTCCCATAGTTAAATTCCGTTAGACAAACAGTCTAAGTTTAGTATATAGGCTATGCAAATATTTGTCCCGTGTGTCGAACTCACGACTTGTGGCTGAATTGAAAACAGGCGCCATTGGGTTCATTAAAAAAGCAAAGTGCCTTCGAAAACCGTTACTATCGGTACTACGAAGATTTCCAAGTATTTAAGAAAAGAGAAGCAATTACAGGTTCTATGTTTATAAGCTTAATAGATAAGAGATAATATAGTTTGGTTTAACAAGGAAGTCTATGATATGTCTATTGATCCTTATGGCTTTTTTACCGCGTATCTATAAACTACTGCCATTTGCTTTCCAATTCTAACACATCATATAAACTGGCTCATTTTCTTTAGTTTAATCGATTACTATGTGTATACATAAACAGTGATTGTTACTCTTGTAAGTACTACATTTATTCTGTCTATATCTTGATTCTGCTATGTCTTTACTTATCTATGCAATAATATTTTATAAAACTGATGGCGTTGGTACGCGTCAGTATTATTAATTTATTATAATACGATCAGCTTGAATTTATATAATTTGAACGCTTTATTTCATATTTTTTGATGTGACTACCCGTGATTTCACCACTATGGTTCTATATGAAAACCAGCGCTACACCGTCTCGGTGCAGCACATGCTGATATAGAACCTTTTTCGATCTCTTTATGTACTATGTGTTAATTAATCTTTTATATCTTCGCTTTTGGTTTTTTTTTAAAATATGTCTTTTAGTACAATTATCTTAAGTATAAGTTTTTATTTTTAAGTTATATGTTAGTATAGTTTTAAGAAATTTCTGTAGATTTTGTACCGTTTTTTATTAGTATGAGATCGAAATAAATAAGTTTTCTTTCTTTCTTTCTTTCTTCTTTCTTTTATTGAAATACAGTTTTATGTAGGCTCGTTTAGCCAGCCTAGTAAATTATCCGGAATATTGTGCATTTGTTTGTTACGTCTTAACCATTCAACCCATCATTATGAAATATTATCAGAAAGATAGAAAATGCTATCATCATCCAGATAAAAGTGTATTCTCGAAGATGAGATAATA
This sequence comes from Lymantria dispar, assembly GCA_032191425.1. Classification (NCBI taxonomy): domain Eukaryota; kingdom Metazoa; phylum Arthropoda; class Insecta; order Lepidoptera; family Erebidae; genus Lymantria; species Lymantria dispar. The sequence continues at coordinate 12,009,951 of CM063449.1, read as the reverse complement.
ACTTTTAAACGAGCTTCTTATATCTACGGCCATAGCTGGTTTATAATGATTACGTGATATCTATGTCCTTTAAAGTATTTATGAGATATCCAATTGGACAATTTACTACGAGCCTAAGTGCAGACACAGCTACAATGTTGGTATATTCCTATATCATTCCTATGTATAATGTAAGCATGCCACTGCTATCAAGTCTTGTTTTGCATATCTGACATGAATATCTCAGTCCGAGGTTAATCAAATATCTAATGAATCAATTGGAGCAAACGAACGTTTCTTCCAGTGCATTTGTTTTATATTGTATGCGTATGACTGCAAATTAAATCAAAGGAATGGATGTGTGATACTGATATCAGTAATTGATTCTTTGAGAATGCTTCAACAATTTTACTTATCATGTTTCTTGAAGACTTATAACTGTATATCTAACACATAAGTGCTAATTCAGTTGTTGAAAACGTTTGTTGTTGATATACGAGTACATATATAAATATGTAAACGTAGAAAAAAGTTATTTAACATCGAAAAGATATAAGTATTATACTACTTGATTTAGTATTTTTTTATATTTTACTCTGCATCCATACGGCGAGCTTATCAATTTCCACTATTGGATATAGGCATGTATAAGAAGGATAATGGTATTAACGTTAACATCACAGGAGGATTAACAATTGCAATTTATCTTATGAGTTTCTCAGGAGCACGTTGCTGCCTACTACCTTGGTTGGCCCCTAAGCCGGATTTTACGACCCATATTATATATTAAGGGGTAGCAATATATTGCATTCTGAACTGCAATAATTTGACGTATTAGTCTTGATATTGGGTTATATAACGGGAAAATTTACTGCTCCTAAAAAACCAGAATCAAATACTATTCCACGCTGGCAGATGGTTTGGCATTGAGTGTTCCTTCCCTTACAGTGGTGTTGGTGGTGGGATATTTACGACTATGTATATGGACTATTAAAAAAAACTATTACTTGTAAAAGAATACGCCGTATAAATAAAATAGCGTGTTTACAACAAATTAGTATAAAGCTTAACTAAACCAACAAGTTTCTATTCCATAATATTATATCAAAGTCTGTGCTTGCTAAATTATTGCTAAGTTTGAAATAGAACTACTTTTTCTTGTAATTCCTCGTCTCGAATAGCTTTTATAGCGAGCTAAACATCGCCTACGTAGTTAGTAATGTTGTCCTATAAATTGCACTTCGTTATGCTAAGTCGATAGGCAGGTGGTCCCTGTATTTTCCAGTTCGAGACACGGATGGATCTGCGTACTCGTGTTACGGATTATGTATTTTATTTTAAATAATATATTTTTTTGGAGTGGTAGGCCCATACTGTCGACAGTTATCTGTCTACAGCCGCGGGCCGGTCCGTCCGGGGTAGTACCACACTCTCGCAGAAAATCGACGTCCGAGTAGTAGCAATTTGTTACTGCGCTTCGTTCGGTGAGCGAGAGAGCCGGAAGCCCAACTTTCTGAGGGTGCTTGCGTGTGGTGGGTGTTGGTATCACCGAGCCCATTGGCATGCGTTCAAACTCCCTTCACTTTCTTCGCGGTAGGCAGCGGCCTTGTAAAGGTCCATGAGCGGCAGCAACATTTACCATCAGCTGTACTATTTGCTCGTTTGCCACCGTGTGCAATAAAAAAAAATAATTAAATATATTTTGAGTTAAATTTCGTATAGTGTGAAAATATGAATTAATGAATTAAGTAATCGCACATGGAAGGTTGAGAAATGGAGGGATGGGAATCGTCAGAACTTAACTTTGCAATCTTGCTTTTTTATTGTGGAGTATATAGCTGTTAGCCGCAGATGGCTGTCACAACTTGACGTGGATTATGGGTGAGCGCTAAGGGCTCTCAACTCGGGTTGCAATATTGCATATTTCTAATTTTGAAATAAAACTATGTACTTTATTAAAAGCTTTTATTTAATTTGCAATGTATGTTCGGGTGGAATCTTTGAACTCAATTTTGAAGTAGATATCTTCAACCGATTGAGCTGAAATTTTGTATACACGTTTAGTTTAGATGACAATGCACGATATGGTATGTGGCATCATTCTAAATCCAATATGGCGGTCCATACAAGATGGCGGAATAGATATTTTTAATACATTTTTACAATATGGGTATCATATGAAAGTGCTTGTTGAGAGTAACTCGTAAAATAATGTGACATCATTCTAATTCCAATATGGTGGACCATTCAAGATGGCGACGTAGATATTTTTAATGCATATCTACAATATGGGTATCAAATGAAAGGGCTTGTTGAGAGTAATTCGAAAAATAATGTGGCTTCATTCTAATTCCAATATGGCGGACCATTCAAGATGGCGACGTAGATATTTTTAATGCATATCTACAATATGGGTATCAAATGAAAGGGCTTGTTGAGAGTAATTCGAAAAATAATATGACATTTTTCTAAATCCAATATGGCGGATCATCCAAGATAGAGGAATAGTTATTTATAATGCACGCAATATGGGTATCAAATGAAATGAATATGGGTGATTGCGTGTGGAGGGTTTTGGTGGTGCCCTTGGTATCACCGAGCATCAATGCACGCATTCACACTCCCTTCGCTTTCTTCGCGGTAGGCAACGGCCTTGTAAAGGTCCATGAGCGGCAGCAACACTTACCATCAGGTGTACTGTTTGCTCGTTTGCCACCGTTTGCAATAAAAAAAAAAGACTCATTGCGAGTAAATTGATTGAAAGAGAGCTCCAAGCTGAAATAAGTTTGACTGGTGTAATCTGGAGATATGGGCGTCATCAGCATTGGTCTGTAACCTGTCTAGGAGAAGGACAACTCCAAAATCAAACTCGGGACTGTGTTTCGTCCCGCACAAGTAAGCTCCAAATTGAAATAAATTTGACTTGTGTAATTTGGTGATATGGGCGTCATCAGCGTTGGTCTGCAACCAGTATAGGAGAAGGACAACTCCAAAATCAAACTCGGGACTGTGTTTTGTCCCGCACGAGTAAGCTCCAAACTGAAATAAATTTGACTTGTTTAATTTGTTGATATGGGCGTCATCAGCGTTGGTCTGCAACCTGTCTAGGAGAAGGACAACTCAAAAAATCAAACTCGGAACTGTGTATTGTCAGCCGCAAGTAAGCTCCAAACTGAAATAAGTGGAGCATTCTCTTAAACACTCCAGTCAAGGTGTGGCCGTGCCGAGGACTTAGTGGCAATAGGGTGTAATATGATATCGTTAACGTACCACCTTAGGGCACCTGGGCGAACCCTGTTGTAAAAAAAAAGTGAGCCGTCGCTCAGGACGCCTGGCAGATGTGAAACATCGAAACAATTTTGTACGAGTAGAGACACGGTATCGAATATAAAGTATCGATACTGAACTCATGAGTAGTATCGAAAGATAAGTAACGTACTGATTAAAGTATCTAGTACTTTTACTTACTTTATCTTTAGGTATCGTTTACTTTTCTTTCAATACCAATACATTGCATTCGATACTTTTAGTCAATAAGTACTTTTTAGCAGGTATCGTATCGAATAAATTATCCATTTTAAAATTGACTTTACGGCTTATATTTATGGTAACGTTATTTAGTACAAACGTAATTAAACTTCCAAAATGTAGCTTGAAATACTTTCATCCGTTCACAGACATTTTTTTTGCACGATAGGTGCAATTTATAAACCAGAAATAGCGGCATCTATCGAGCTATGCAGCATCGAGCACGAGCACAAAGTGCGCGATTTAGGTAACATAAATAGCGGCATCTATCGAGCTAACGACCAACTCTCAGACCAATATATTGAATATTTAATAAAGAAACCTTTAATCCTGTAATGATAATAAGACAAGCTATTTAAATTATTTTGCAAAGTTTACAAATTTTAAATGAAATCTGACTGTTTTAAGTGAGTCAAAATCCAATTCCTAAGAAATCGGTGACATACAAGGAAATAAATATTTAAAAATACAGCTGAAACTAATAAACGCCTATAAAAACGGTTACCCATTTTTCGTAGCTGAAAGTAAACTAAATACCATACTAAATTTTTATTATGAAGTTATTATACATTAATTTATAAAACAAGTAAATATGCATAAAAGAACAGATTACGTCAGGAACTAGTATAACATAAAGTATTAATAAAACATTGCGATTTTTTCCAGAAAAAGATAATTTTTATTCAATAAACATTTATTTTCATTATAGGTAACAATTTACTTTGGGCTTCAATTTACTTTTACTTCACTAGATGGCGTTGTACAAAATTTTAAATCGCACCATGGTTTCGTTACAAATTTAGATATGTATATCCAGATATTTATTTTACAGTAAATTATAGTCCGCGTCAAGCTGTCAAGGCCATCTGCGGCCAACAGCTGTACACACACAAAAAAAAAAAAAAAAAAAAAAAAAAAAAAAAATTTACAGTAAATTAAGAGGGGACCGCAAGGCGTGGCGTTAATCGCCACGCGACAATCGCGGTCACCCTCGTCTATAGATGTTTCACATCAATAATATTATACCATCCGATATAAACAAGACAGGAGGGCTACCTTAGGAGCTAGAAATATTTACTGGGGTCAAGGTGATGTGCCGTTATAATGTAGATGTCTCCAAAGGTCTGGTGAATGGTGCAATTGGACATATTACAGAAATTATATGTCCCTGCTTCCGAAGAGCACAAATGTATGACACTGACATACTATCCGTCCGTATAGACTTTGACGGCGTTCACCTAATTCAGCCCAAATCTGTGCAATTTCCAACTAAATCTAGTCACGGAACCGCGGAACGAAGAATGCTGCCAATTGTATTATGTAGGGCTTGTACAGTAGTTTACAGTACACAAAATGCGAGGTAGCACTGTCAACTACGCCGTTATTTACTTAGGCTTGAAGTTCTTTGCTGCTGGTCAAGCATATGTGGCCTTAAGTAGGGTAAAAGTATTAGAAGGTTTCCTTATTGAAGAGCTGGACTATTCAAAATTAACTGGCAAACGGCCTTGCGACAATGATGCGTTGAATGAGATGACCAGACTGAGAAACCTAGCCAGCGACAACTAAAAAGTGAAAAATAAATTAAAAGCAAAAAATATTTTTTAAAAAAAGCTTTTATTTAATCGCCCTAAAAAGAAGAAAATAATTTTATCCTCAAAAATTTTAACGGTTTGTATATAAACTAGTACCAATTTAATTAACTACTGATAGGTAATTAAACCTCGCGACAAGCTTTTATTATCATATAAATTGTATATAATGAGGTTATAAGTTGATGTTAAAATTTTTGAGGATAAAATTATTTTCTTCTTTTTAGGGCGATTAAATAAAAGCTTTTTAAAAAATATTTTTTGCTTTTAATTTATTACTTTTCATGTTCACGGGGTCCTGTAGTGAGAGTGATGAAAAGTGTTTGATGGGAAATCAAAATTAAAAAACGCTATAAAATACGTAAATACGCGTGCATTTGTAATATGCGTGTTTAGTTTAGCCACGAAATTTATTTTTACATTTTGCCGAATGAGGAAATTTTTTTACAAAAATAAAAATTCTCCTTAGGCTTAGGCTGAAAATGAAATTTTATTGTCGGATTAATAATAAGTGATTATTCTTCTCTAGGGAAGGTCCCGTGAATCTAAAAAAGTCATTATTGTTAGTGTTATTTCCGTTTCAATGATTTCGTTTTACAACCTAGGTAACTGAATATTATTCTAATTCAATTTTGCAGAAAGCTAAGATATTACGTGATGTACTAATCTACAAGAATGCCACGAATTTTACGCCGCGGCAATTTCCTGTCACAACCACAGAACATTGTCGCTTAGGCAATACAGGCTAGTAATAAAAGTTTCCTTTATAATAGGTCGCATAAATCTTTCAATGAAATCGCAATGAATAGTTATGAAATGTACAAATAAAACTGAAGTTATAAATTCTAGGTAATACATAAATAGCATATTAAAGAGAAATACCGACATTTTTGATTCAAACTTTATATATATCGATCGTTGTTACCCAAGCAATCGGTATGTTTTATAGGCCTGTTTATCTCCTAACAGTGGTTAAGCCTGCATCGGTAAACGCACAATCGTCTCGCTAAGTATTACAGATAATTTATTACATTTCCGCGATTAACCTTAGTGTACACGAAGAAATATAGTTTTGTATTTAGAGATTTCTGGAGGACGAAGATGCGTTTGCTTTTACAAGGCAAAGAATGCACAAAATAAAGCACAGATCAAATGGAATTAAGTGAATAGAAAGAAGTGAAAATAAATCAAAGGGCGAATATAAAAAGTTAAAATCTATTTTATAATAAATTTTACTATATGTTCTTTAAATGGTGTTTATTGATTGATAAATTATTATATGCCTTATCGATGTAGGCCCATGTGTTAATTTGTTAACGAATATCAAGTGAGGTTCAAAAAAGATCGCGCCATGTAATGGGACGTACATAGCCACTTGAAAAGCGTGTCGTATCGCTTGGGAACAAATAATAATATAATTTATCATCTCTTCCTGTATACCATACCAGCAAGTAGCTGGTATCATGAAAAGCTAGTAAGGGACGGAAAAATCGGCCCCTACAGTATTATGTATTTAGACTATAGAAGAGCGTGTTGTCTCTTGGGGTTAGTAGTGACGTAATAATAATATCATTTACCATCTCTTCCTTACTTTCTGGTATCATGAAAGGCTACTAAGAGAGCAGATAACAACTTGGAAGTCAGGAGAACGAAACTCAATAAAACCCTGAAGCATTTTATGTGGCTAGCGTAGAATAGTATGTCCATTTACCTTTTATAGTAGTGGAGGCCCGTGTCCAATAATAGTAAAACATAAAGATTGCAGGTTAAAAACTATTATAGAAGTAAAACTCATTAAATGTTCTTTTTTGCAACATTGAATTAGTCTGCGGTGCACATTCTCAGAGTAGACGAGCTTAGCTTGAAGGAATAGTATAAGTAGCTATAATCTAAATCACGATGATCTATAAATGGCTGTATACATCTTTATTCCGAACGAATCGACCAGAATGCGTCGGTCAAGCCAGTGGAAGAGTTGATGCTTCAGCTGAATCATTGAATTATGCTATAACCCGTCCACATATCAATCTCATTAGCTGCGATCAATGGAAGATATAAAAAGTAATGTCAGTTATAATCTGTTTTATGGATGAGGATATCATTAATGATCGTAAAACCAACCACTTAGTATCATGAGGGCTGTATTTCTACTCTAATTGTTCCCATAGTTAGTTTTCGGTTGAAATATTTTTGATTTGTAGTTCTAATATGAATATGATATATGTACTAGCAAATGCCCGTGGTTTCACCTGCATAGTTCCTGTTCTCGTGGGAATATGAAGATACAATATAGCTCATGTTACTTGCTGATAATGTAGATTTCCATCGGTGAAAGAATTTTAAAAATGGCGAATTGCGTGCGGAATGACTTGTGTATTGTCCGATTCCTTGGGAATACCGAAATAAAATACTGTATGTCGCTGAAAATGTATTAATGCAAGTGTTTTTTAATCGTTTTAGTTGTTTAGGCGTGAAAGCGTAACAAACAAACGAAATTACTTTTGCATTTATAATAAATTTAATATAATTTCTATTATTTTTTGCATTTACGAATATTTGCGTTGTAAGTATTCGTATCGTTATCCCCTCTCTCGACATGTTAGATTTTTGATGCAATTTTCTCGGATTTATATTTGGTTGCGTTGATTGTCTCATTGGTCATAGTAATAATATGCATGCGATTACCGAAATCACGCTCTCATTTCCCTAGTTGAGCCAAGAGTGTTATTAGCATTTGACGTTAGATAATTCTTAGTAGTAGTGTAATCTACAGAAATTGCGCGTAAGATTGCAATATGCCCAACATTTATTTCGTGGTACTAAATTTACATGGCGAAATGGTGGTTTATGTGTTTCTCTTTAGTTATATGGAGTTAATTGTTAGGATACAAGTGTCGTAGTCGTGAGAGTAGTGTGGAGACGTTATTATTAATAAAATATATGATAATGATTCTTACTCCTAATCAGAATACTCAGCAGATCATTCTTGATGCAGTTAACGCTTAAAGTATTAACACAAATATTTCAATTATAGATACAATGTATTTGGTCGTCTGACAGCTTATAAATACAACGTGTAACCTTCTTCGTCTTACCCGTGGGTCTCGTAAAAGACGATCAGATGTTGGAAGTAGATAACATCATTGCAAAAGAAAGACATTCTATTCATTTAACTGTGTCGTTGGCGTGGCAAAAGCAGCCGTCCCTGGTCTAGGCTTACCCAAAAGGAATAATGTCGTAATCACCACGCATGGAAGTGCGTTTGGTCTTACAGCTGGTGGTATGTTTCTCTAGAGAGTGCTTTTGTATACTCTTGCAGATCTTTGACCCGGTTATCATGACTTTTTTTTTTAAGACAACGCCGTGCATTAATTCTTGTAGTGCGGGGAACTTTACAAACATAATTAACGGACACAAATTACATCCAGACCCAAAACAACAATATGTGGATCGCATAAAGTGTTGTCCCGCATGGGATTCGAACTCGGGACACTGGAACGGTAAGTCGGTATCTTAACCACTACGTCATCTGTGTAGTCGATTGGTACAGGAAAGTAAGTGATGCCCACCACATGGGGCGGCAGTCCATTATTGTGCATTAAAATTATAATAACACCTGTTTTTGTCATAAATATCACTTTCATTGAATATTCATCTCCAAGTCACTTCCCTTATTACATAATGATTTATAACTTCCTAGAAACTATATTTGTTTATCGCTGTTTATTGCCAACAGATTTAATACAATTTTATGATCGATCTACTGATTACTATAGATTCTTAATCAATGCATGTAACTTTCCGCAGTATGTCGTATTATAATCCATCCATCCATCAGTCCATTAGCGTCCACTGCTGGTCATAGAGAGTTACAAGCAAACAACATTATCCGTGTAGTGACAGAGTGAGAATACAATTCACTATCCCTTTCTTACCCGTGAGTATCGTAAAATATGACTTAAGGAATTTAAATAACATTTATGCAAAAGAAGGCAAATTCGAAATAAAAACCTATACCAACATGTCTGACCAACATGATATATAATAGGTCAATTATTCGACTATTGTGACGAAGGTTCAGTAGTGGGACGTATATAGGCTCAAATGAAAGAGTAACATCATAAAGTAGGGTTGTACCCTCATCTTTCGAAGTAACAGCGAAAGACTAAAACAAAATTTTCAAATGTTATTTTGATATTCATTCTGGTGAGGAATGAAGATTTTACTTTTGTTATCAGTCATCTCTATCCTCAGGATGTCGTAAGCCATTGACAATTAAAAGTCATAACGCAAAGAATATTACTGTAGGAGAAAGAAACTCGATCGTCTCTTCCAGTTAGTGTAGTTGTATAATGTTCAGTGAAGTAGAAAAAACATGCTAATACCATTTGTCTATTATTACGTGTGGTGACGACGGAATAAGAATAGAATTCACCACCCTCTCTCTCGACTGTGTGTGCCGTAAAAGATGATTAAGAGATATAAGATGCCTATAACATCTATGCATAAGAAGAAAAACTCGAAATAAAATCCAAGCCAACCAATTCGACCACCAATATAGCAGCAAATTTCTCTGCCATATTAGAGGAGCCCAAGAGACATATATGGGCTGAGATAATGATGAGATGATTACTACATCACATGAAATTTTACCCAACATCTTCTGTAATCAAGTTACCTAAAGTACTAAACTACTTTTTGTTATACTGCCACATTTCTAAAGATTTGAATAGATTAGACCTTAGCAGTGTTGCTAAAGAGTTTTTGGTTTTTGTGCGCTATTGTATTTCAGATGTAATTAGTGGTTTGAATGATTTTGTAGTTTGTGGTTAGCAATTCGGCTCTCTAATGATTCTTGTTCTATATAACTATGTATTACGATAGCTGTATTTTACCGTTTATTTGTATTGAGGTAGGTTATATTGCGATATCGAAACAATATAAATGGTGTTATGTAAATAAATTGATTTTATTTTTAAATTATATAGAAAGGAAAATATACTACTAAAAAGAATTCCGTAATTTATATTCCGTGTGGTGACGGAGTAAGAATACAATTCACCACCCCATTTCTTCCCCGTGGGTGTCATAAAATTCAACTAAGGAATAGTATTCAGAAAAATCTATGAAAGAGAAAAAAACTCAACATAAAATCCATCTGGGTTGGTAGCTGATTATCTGATCGGCATGGTAGGTCAATTTCACTTCTAATTTGGAAGAGCCTGAATCCTAGCACTGTGATATACTATATGAGCTGAGCTGCCGATGATTATAGGATATTAATCGGTCCTATAAAAATATTATTATTAGATATTTCTAAGTCGTGTGTTTTGTAAACATACAATTAATGGACATTACAAGCAGAAACAGACAAGCGCATGTGGAGCGCATAAAGAGTTGTTCTAAGTGGGAACTCAACGTTACTAAGTACATAAGGTCGGTATTTAGTGGTCTGTTCTTTGCATGCAGATTTACTGCAGCCTGTAAATAGTTTTGCCGTTTTACATTTTAATCAAATAGTAGAAACAGGAATTTGGTTGCTTATGTTTATGAATTACAGAAATCAATTTAGATCGATCCTAAAAAGGCGAACAGAACGCAATTTTGACGTAAGAACACTACAATAAAACGCATTGAACACAGCAGGGGCCGTTTCAAATCGATAGTAGAGTCTTTCACAATAGCAAAATGTACCATTACTTAAGATCAGAGGATCTATATTGTGAGTTAGGTATTAGCTGTTAAACAGTTTTAATGACTGTCCATTTATAAAATTTCGAGTCAATCTAAGATTATATTGAAGACTAGCAACCCGCTCTCGCTTCGCTTCGGTTATAGGTTATAGTCGTTTTACCCGCGTAGTGCCCGTTCCTGTGGGAATACCGGGATAAAATATAGCCTAGTTTACGCCCTGATATTATAGCTTTCCATTGGTGAAAGAATGAAATCGGTCCAGCCGTTTTGAAGATTACCCGGAGCAAACAGACAGACAGACAACATTTTTTTAATTGTTATTTTAGGCATAGGTGTCGTGCAAATAACCGTGTGAGCATGAAAAAAGCCTATTATTTTGACATTACAAACAGACACTCCAATTTTATTTATTGGTATAGACTACCATTGGTGTGTAGCCGCTAAGAATACTATCAACTGTTACATTGCTCGTGGGATAAGACTAGGCTGATGTTAATGAATTGGCTTCAATATTATTGTTTCTTTACAATTTGAGCTAAAGTGAAAGTTTCAGAATATTATGTCACCATACTTTTTCCGTGTGGTGAGGGAGTAAGAATACAATTCACCACTCCCTATCTTGCCCGTGGATGTCGTAAAAGACGACTAAGGGATATGTAAGCACATAACATCTGTGCAAGAGAAGGAAAACTCGAAATGCAACCCATGTCTGACCAGCATGGTATAGTAGGTCAAATTCCCATCCATTGTAGAGGAGGTCCGAGTCCAACAGTGGGAGGTATGTGGGCTGCGATGATGATGATGATACTATTCCCTCGCGGATATAAGTCGACTAAAGACTGTTCTTTTGCTTGATTTTATCTCGCCTTTGTTCATTTATATGTACTAGATACTGTATAGAATGCTTGCATCAGTTTGTATCATCATTCTTCATCATCATTTAGCCTTTCGCCGTCCTCTATTGTACGCAGACTTCTACCAGTGAATGGTAGGGTAGTGACTTAATTGATATGCTTGGTAATTGAATTAGCGATTGCAGTGAGGTTTTATACGTTTTCAAAGTAAGAACTACAGAGACAATTATATTTTTATCCTCTAGCTACACAGGCAAGTCAAGTTATGTAGTGAATGCTATGAAAATCAAGACCATTTGTAAATACTTTCATATAAATTGCACTTAAAATTTTCGTTTATCAATTTAATAATAACTAGTTATGAAAACAAATAAGATGTTTCACCTTGATATGCCATTTCAGGTAGTATATAATAATAGTAAGTATCAATATACGATCCAGATACTCCGACCTTGCTTTCAGATGTTGGCAATTAAATTCTCTTAATACTTTTATGTTAAAGAACACCATTAACTTTTTTGCATTTGCTGTTAAAGTGTAATTTATATCTTTTATCTACAAATAGCACCTAAATAATCTCAATAAATAGCTCTCTAATAGCTCCCAAATAGTCTCACGACTTGTCGTCTCAGCTCGTACACGTGCCACGGCTGGGCTTAAGTCTCTTCCTCAATAGGAGGGAAATTGATTTATATTTTTTCCTCGTGGGAAAATGCAATTTTTACGCATGCCACACCTTTAATAGATGGGGTATGCCGGGCTCAACGTTGATTTATTATCAGCGCCACTACCAGCTAAAAACCACACGCTGTTCCTGTCCCTCGGCTACGACGAAGTTATGGGACCGTTTTCACGTGCACCACAACTCCGCCGGAAGGGAAATTGACTTACTGTAGCATGCTGGTTAGACATTTTGGTATTTTTTTTTATGGGTGGGCTATGGTAAGCGCACGCGTGGTCCATTCCGTCCGGGGCGATGAAAGGACGGCGCGCGGGCCCATAACCCACCCGTACCCACGTCACCTCGTCGTTGGGCCGACCACCGGAGCAGGGTGACTTGTCGTCAGTGGTAGACATTTTGGTATAGTGTTTTATTTCGAGTTTTCTTTCTCTCGCACAGATGTTATATGCATATTATATCCCTTAGTCGTCTTTTATGAGATCCACTCGCAATATAGGCAGTGGTGAATTATGTTCCGTCATCACACGGAAAAGCTTGTCTCATTATTCGTTAATCCAATAGTGCTTATACTTAGCAGACAGTGTTGAAGCTCTATTCGAAACCCAGGCAACAAGTACGTATTTAAGACAGTTGTGAATATATTCCATAGAAGGCATTTGTATAATACCAAATTGTTTTGTGAAGTCTGTGTATATAACACCGCTGTTTGGCTTTAAATGGGCAAATATCTAAGATAAATTTGCATATAAAATATGAGTATACTGGATATATTTGCATAATACAAATTTATATTTGCATAATACAAATTTATTTTACTAAATTCTCTGTATATCTTGCAAGATCTAGCTTAATCTTGAAAACAACTACAATAACTCTTACTAATTATACAAAATACAAAAAAAATGGGGTAATGAAAGGAACCATTTCTATTGTGTATTAATTTGAATTTGTTTTTTTTTTCTGTGTGTATAGTTATAGTGTAGTAATATGACACCGAAATAGCGGTAGTTGGAAAAAAAAAATGCATGTGGTGTTCAACCCCCATTATAAGCACATCAATCTGAATTACTTTCAATCTAATTACTTCTATTGTTTAATTCAATCCATTACTCCCAAGATATCAGAAATCTTTTTTTTTATTTGGGAATCTTAACAATATATACATAAATATATTGTTACAAACGTAAAGGTAAGTTTTTTGTTGATATATTTTCGCTTCGTAGCTAGTCAACCTTATAATTTTGTACACATAGCAGGCCTAAAAAAAAGTCTGTAGCTTACTATTCATCCACGGACAAAGTATTGCTCCCGAAACATAGACAATTCATTGGCAAAATCTATATCACTGAATGCGCGAACATACATAGCTTATAAATGCAAAAGCATGCATAGCGCCGGGATGAATATTAATGCGAAATTTTTAGTAGATATATTATTGCGTAGGGAGGAAATACAGATAAAAAAAGCAGTAAGTTAAAACCTATATGTAGAAAGAGATGGAATGTAGAAAGAAGATTATGGGTTACGTTAAAAATTATATTTGTAAGGCGGATTCACAGATGTTTATACTGATAATGGATGTAATCTGTGTTCCCTAATTATATGCTTGTAAACTCCTCTGCGATATAGTATCTACTCGTATTCCTTAGTGGTGTTTGCGTCAGTGAGGGAATAGCTTTAAAGTGAACATTTAGCGTGCTATAGATTACTTTTAAGACTAACTATCAGGTTAGTAAGTCCGTGTGGTGACGGAGTAAGAATACAATTCACCACCCCCTATCTTACCCGTGGGTGATCGTACGAGACGACTAAGGGATATAAAACGCATATAACATCTATGCGAGAGAAGGAAAACTCGAAATAAAACCCTATACCAACACGTCTGACCAGCGTGGTATAGTAGGTCAATTACCCTTCCATTATGGAGGAGGCCCGATCCCAACAGTGGGACGTATATGGGCTGAGATGATGATGATGATCAGGTTAGTCTTAAAAGTAATTTTGTGAGTTTTAAGTGCAAGAGAGGACCCAAGAAAAAAGAAAAGGAAACGGATTGTATGTAGCGTGACATGAATAGAAAGAGAGTGATCGCAGTTCGATCGAAAAATCGATTACATGGTTCCTCACCACAGATCTTTGTATGTCTTATACCTTCAGATTAGCCCCTACTGACTCATCGAAATGGGCCAATCTGTATATACGGCAATAATAAAAGTTACAATACGATAGAATCCCATAAATCGCAATAGCACTTAACTTCAACTCCCCTTATGCTTAGAAGCGTCACAGTATTTCGTTTTTACGATTTCAGCAAGATTTATGAATTATGAACCATAATTTCACAGCCCTTTGTTAATACAGACATTACTTTGCAATCATATTTGAAGGCTGTCGTTAAAGAATTTCACACTTTTATTAAACGATCTATTAATTATTAATATAATTGTTCTTTTGGGGACTATATCAACACAGATCGTACACGTTCCATTGCTGGGCTTAAGTCTCCTCCACAAAGGGAAAATTAGATATACTCTACTAACGCTGGTCAAACGGGTCGATACCCTATGTATTATGATATATTTTTCTGCATATTATAGTCCGTCTTTTATGAAACTCACAGGGAAGAAAGGGGATGATGAAAAATATTCTTTCACCGTCAACATATGGAAGGACAGTTAACTCATTCTTATCTTAATATGTAATAGGTATTATAATGGGTTGCAACTGTGTTTGTTTGGTAATGATTTACGCGGCAAAGGTTTAAGCAATGTCAATTTTGTCAAAGGTATTTTTAGCCCCTCTAACTTTTCAGTATATCTAAATAACAAACGAAATTGTAACCAAAATACGAATTGTCGAATTTCACTATCAAGTAATTGTTACAAATCGAAATTATCCGGTCGAATTTGTCCGCGAATGTGATTTGGTGCGGCGCGTGACTTTCGCAATCGTTGACATTATCGTGTCGTGTCTGGCCAAAAGTTAAACGTCTGGGACTGACCTCATGAGTTCGGTTTAATAGTTAGATAGCTTTTTTATGTGGAAAACGAGTTAAGTTGCCCAATATTTAGAAAGAGTCTCGTGAGTAATGACGGTATAGATGTCGGAGTGTTCGTTCCCGTGCTGAGTGTGGGCTTGATACTATGTGTGGCAGTTCACTGTGCGATCAATAAGTCTGGGAATAATTTGGTCCCACATTGGCCCAGTATTCTAGATTTAAGAAAAACCTCATGAAAAGTTACGACATAAAATTTTGTGTGAACGCGTAAGTAAATAAGTTAAAGCCACTTTGCGATCTCTTTTATTTTCAGTAATACTTAATAAATGGATGACTGAACGTACATGTAAATATAGGGGAGGATACCCAACAAGTATGTAGTAATCAAATAAGATATTGTTCCGTGTAAGTAGTAATTAATAGATCGTAACTATAAACGCCAGATTCACAGTATTTTTATTGAACCAGTCATGGTGTGGCCACAATCTGCCCTCTACCTGTTGAACTAGCCACCGACACCTTTTCCCTTATGAAAATGACTGTATACTAATTGTATCTTTCATATTGTAAATAAAACTCATCATTTCAGCCTATTGCCGTCCACTGCTGGACGTAGGCCTCCCTCATATTGCGCCACAATGTGCGGTCCTGTGCCGCCTGCATCCAACGACGCCCAGCAACTTTCACTAGGTCGTCGGTCCACCTAGTGGGGGGGCGTCCTACACTGCGTCATCCAATGCGTGGTCGCCACTCGAGAACCTTTCTTCCCCAGCGGTTGTCGGTTCGTCGAGCGATGTGGCCTGCCCATTGCCACTTCAGCGTGCTAATTCTTCGTGCTATGTCGGTTACACCCGTTCTTCTGCGGATTTCTGTATTCCGGATTCTATCTCGCAGAGAAATCCCGAGCATAGCCCGTTCCATAGCACGCTGAGCGACTTTGAGCCTTGATATGAGGCCTACATTTAGGGACCACGTTTCCGTGCCGTAAGTCATCACTGGTAACACACACTGGTCGTAGACCTGTGTTTTCAGACACTGAGGTATGTTGGACGAGAAGATCCTCTTAAGTTTCCCTTAAGTCTCTTAAGTTTTGTAAATAAAACTACTTTGCAGATTTTATCGCGTTTGTATTTGAATTTTGATTGTACAATGTTTCGAACACTTTACAGCATTACAAACGCCGTAAAATCAGTAAAGTAGCTTTATTTACAATGTGTAATACGCGCGTTACTATCAGAAATCATTATGTATCTTTCATATTTCTTGTTATTATTGAAATGTACTTCTCGCATTGCGTATCGACTGGTTATTTCGAATAATAGTTGGCACGTCCTAATATAATCTAAGTGAACGCTGTCATTATATTAATATAATATTTCTAACTGTTGTAAACGTCACACCCCGATATGGAAGGGACCAGTCATTGTCCATTACTTACGATTTCATTCGAAGAAAGATTTTAATCTCGGTCCATTATCGTCTGTAGTTGGACGAGGAAGGCTATCTGATCTGTGTTAGCTATATTTGGATATTAAAATCGAAATTAATTACATAGACAAAAGTTTTAAGGAGTTTACATGTAATGAGATTTATACTTCCCAGGAGACCTCTCACCACATGCCTTATTTTATGATATGGCCAGGTAAAGACACAGAAATCATTTGAACAGCTTTTCTTATGGGCGGGGTATGGTCAGCGTAGGTCACACGCCGTCCATTCCGACCGGAGTGACAAAAGGACGGTGCGCCTTCCCATAACTCGCCGTATTCGTACCCCTTCGCCACGGTAATATAATCTACCAGTAATCCAACTTCATACAAACGGACGAAACGCGAGCTATACCTAAGCGCCTCGATCTCGGCATGCGCTCGGCATGTAGACAGTCGCGACTGTGCTGCAGTGACGAACGAACGGTGTGTTGTTTTTTTAACAATAACTGCGCGAATTTTTCACTAAAATACATAATTATACACATATTTAATATGACAAGTAGGGTATATTGTGCTGTTTTTGGTTGCATGAATTCGTCAATAACGAATCCAGAGATAACTTTTTTTAGATTACCTGGAAACTGAAAGGTAAGATTATAAAATAATTTTACTTACTAGTAGGTAGGTACATAATGTGTGTCGTTTTAATTTCCTTTTATCTCCCGAAAAAAAGTTGTCTGGATTAATAAATAAAGTGATTAAAGTGATTGACACGAGTGAAATAGGTAGTTATAGGCGGTTCATGAATTACGGTACGCTTGTGTTAAAACTCATAATGTGTTTTGTTTTGTTAGTTTATATAATTCAAAGTAAAGACGTGGTATTTTATTATTAATAATATATGTTTATTGTACTATGTGTATGAATAGTACTAGAAAAAAATAATTTGACCGTCTGCCTGTCACTAGATAATTTAAATTTATAGACCGATTTGTTATTTAAACATAAACATGTTTTTTTTTAATTAAAACTACCAATCAAAAATCAACACTCATTCTTATTGAACACTTCCTATTCAATTCACAAAGTATTTTATTTGTTTATATGAGAAAAGTATATACAAAACTAAATGGAAACACAAAGTAGGCAAATGTAATTAAAATGCTGGAGGCGGGCAGCCCTATCACATGTTTACGTTTAGGCATTTAATTCAAGGTTACGGCCGAGATACATTACTGGATGATTATATTACCGTGCCTTCGCCATTGAGCCGACCACTGGTACCGAATTATTTGAACAGACTTAAGAATAAATATAAAATAAAAACACAGAATTTTCTATTAGCATGTATATGATATGATCCAATGCCGCTTCCTTAAGAAATTGGCTTGCTCGCGGTCCAGACATGTAGATTTGTTTGGAATTTGCCTTCTGTAAGCAGTAGTTACGATTTTTATGTCAATCTATGTTCCGGTCACTTCCCGCTGCGTCTATATCAACAGAGGGGCGGGGTATGGCTTCATAATATACCAATACCGTTTGAGCAGTCCACCGGAATAGATGCCTTGACCTCGATGGCCACCCGGCGGGGGCCGAAAGGCACCTGATGCTGTCCGCCTAAATTCTTAATCGTAAAAATTGTTTTATTTATAATTTGTAATAACTCGCGTAAACATCAGAAATCATTCAGTACGTCATGTGAAAACCATTATTTCCTTTAAGCCCTTCGTAGGGAAGAAAGCAGTAAGGATATAAATATTATTAATCGTACAATTTCCTCTAGAATACAGACATTCAATTTCTTGTATATTGCCTTTATTAAAATAATACTCGTCAACATTTTCTCGTTAATAGATTTTATGTTTTTACAAGGTTACCTTGTAGAAGATCATGCCATTAACATTGCCATGCTTCGTATATAATTCGCTTACGGCTTCTTCCAATTTCCCGCCCCTTATATGGTGGACGCAATTATTTCGCGAGCCAATTCCAATTTATTTCCCAGTAAGTAGTGTTTACTTCTTGCTATTCAACTAAGAAAGCTGATGAAGGTTGATCTTTTACTGGATTGTTAATTACTTTTGTTTGACAAATATATTTATGCATTTAAGGATTAAGGTAGGTAAAGGGCTAGTAAAACCTTATCCACCCGTCTGACCAGCGAGGTAAAGGAGGTCAATTTCCTGCCCGATGCGGAAGACGCTCGAGCTCAACAGTGGGACCGATGTGAGCTGTGACGATGATATATTAGCTAAATTATACTCAAAGCAGATTCGCATGGTTTGTTTATGATAGCGCAAATTTGCCTCACTTGCAAAATGCTCAAACTATCATGCCACTTAGGAATCGCTCCTCTATTGCTAAGTCAAAGATTAAATCGAAAGACAGTCATCGTGAATTGACATTGAAGAGAAAGCAATTATCGTGCTTTCTAAAGACGATATCCTAAATCAATGTCGACCTTTACAATAGAAACCCGTCTCGCAACTGAAGTCACAGAATTAATTTTAAGATGAGTATTCACTAAGTGACAATTATTATATACTAGCAACCCACCCTCACATCGCTTCGGGTTCATTCGCCTTACCCGCGTAGTTCCATTTCCCGTGGGAATACCGAGATAAAATATAGCCTAAGTCACTCCTTACATAGACAGCTACCTGGTAGCAAAATATTATCAAAATCCGTCTAGCCGTTTTGAGAATTACACAAAACAAACGGACGGACAAAAAAATTTTAAACCGGTTTTTAGGCATAGGTATAGTAACCTTATTAGGTTATTTGCACGATACCTATGCATAATGCCCATGAAAAAAGCCCATTATTTTAACATTACAAACAGACATTTCAATTTTATTTATTTGTATAGACTCTATAGTGTAGATGTATAGATGAACTACTGCACGGCACTTGCGATGCAATATTTTCAATTATCAGTGTAAGTAAAATGAACTCTTAGAGAACAGCGTAACCTTTTTAAGATAGCTTAGTACACAACTAAAAGCAATTATCGGTTTTGTGCAATATTTAATTGTTTATTTGGTCACGCCATTGACAGAATCTCAAATAATGGATTCGTTACATATTATTAATTCGAATTATTCAGGGTAAATTGTCACTACTGGAATTTATAGCTCTTGGATATTTTTCATTTGGTGACGGAGTAAGAATACAATTTATTAACCCCTTTTACTCCGTGTTTGTCGTAAAAGACGAGTAAGGGATTGTAATATGCAGATAACATGATAACATTTATATAAAAGAACTGAGAACTGAACGTCTGACCGGCGTGGTGTAGTAAGTCAATTCCCACACATTGTGGAGGAGGCTTGAGCCCAGCACTGGGACGTATAAGAGCTGTGATGATGATAATGATAATTGGCACATAAACAAATATGAATGTCTTCAATCCTGAATAATATATAAAACAAAATTGAAAACTGTCAGTCTTAGGATAACATATCACAAGTAAAACCTTCATAGTTTCACAATAAACATTATTTTTCGTTTGTAAGGAATATTTATAGTCTGTATTTTTTTTAGAAGATATATTTATCAACGTATTAATATGTTAATTAAATTTCTATTTATGACGCTGACATGAAAAAGATTAATTGAATAATGTAAAATATATTATAAAATTTAATTAATTGCACATTGTACTGCCGAATTTATTTATAACTTGTCGCTTTAGGTAGACAATGCCTGAACTGTGACTCCATTTATACACACACATGCATCTATAGGTATATTTGTATTTGCATTCAACGTGTGCAATGATCACGCTATTTCAATGCCTTTTATCGTGCCTAAAGAAGTTTTAGCTTCAAAAGATGTTCTGATGATTATTATTTGAACAATTAATTTGTCGCAAACAGATTCAATCGTATGTATTCAGCCTTACAATACGTATGTACTGCTACAATTACGTATAGAAGTGCAATAAGCACAGCTCCTCTCGTGACGACGTTGTTCCGATAACGGCATCATCGAGACCTTGACTGGTTGAAGTTTGAACTTACATAAACCTGTAGCGCATTAGCCATGCTATTGGCCTGTAGACTTTTAATTGTTTGAAATTGCTGTTTTTGTGATGGTCATACCAATTATTATGTTATCAACAGTTTATATAACTTGTATAGATATTCACAGCTACATACTGAGCAGTTTTTACTTTAATGCTTTTATTATTTTTTAAGCCCTCATATTTGCGGTAATCGACGAAAAATGGATGGATTGCATGTAGCATGATATAGATAGACTGTGGGAGTAACCAAAGAGATGATCATCTCTTCCCTGAGGGAGAGTAAGTATTACGTCGATTTCAAGTAACTGGGATAATCTAGGATACTGATGATTGTTATCATAAGAACTACTACTATTTTAATTTTACTGGACTCGGCTGAACAGTCTAATTTTTTTATTGTACTTACCTTCATTTACTGTAAACCTACGACAATTAACAATTTATTATTTAATTGCCTTGACAAATCATTATGGATCAGAATGTAACACGTTGGATTTTGTAATATTTTGGTTTGTCCTTAAAGTTATTGTCAGTGTGTATACGTTGGGTTTAAATAGTTATTATTGGTTATATCACATTAATTTATATAAAACAAACTTTCTTCTTGGTTCAGTGTCATAAATATGCGTGTGCATTCATGAGTCCCTGGTGTTGAATCCTGAGTCGAAGAAAAGAAAAAAGAAAGCATAACATTTCCCTTAGTAGTCTATTACGCCACCTACTTATAATAGAGGAGTGATGCGTTTTATTCTTACTCCTTGACCACACAGAAAGTATATCAATATCATAACTTTACTGTAATTGCCTTGCTAAGAGCCATGCTGCGGTGCTTTACTATACCTACACTACACCTAATGATTAAAATTACAATAATCTCCTTCATTTCCTTATGTTTGACCGTGTCTAGCCGATTCATCTTTAAACATTGCATGTAACACAAAACCTATGATTATGCAAAGTACCTTTTATTACTGTTATCTTATATTACCGTCATGAGCTTGAAACCACTCTTCATAAAGTCTATACTTCAATAAAGTACTGTATACATGTATAATTTGATTATATAACTTATTATCGACTGAAAATCATAACAGTATGCATGTAGTGATGTACAGTATCTTATTCTGCTCACATAACATCATCGCCATCTTGTATGAGATCATCATCATCATCACCAGCTTTTTGGGGTGTCGTACACTGCGGCGTCCGATATGTGGTCGCCATTTGAAAACCTTTCCCTAGCCCAGTGGTTGTCGACTCGTGGAACGATGTGACCTGCTCATTGCCACTTTAGCACACTAATTCTCCGTACTATGTCGGTTACACCCGTTCTTCTGCGGATTATCGTATTTTGGATTCTATCTGGCAAAGAAATCATGAGAAGTATAGGTTGAAAAATACTTTCTACTTTTAAAGTATTAATAACTAAACAAAACATGTACACATGTTATAAATATGATATGTGTAAAAAGAGAGTGGGCATTTCAAATTTATTTTGTCGTATTTTTTTTTTTGTACGACACCTCACTATGCGGACTTACGCGATTCCAACTGGACACTGTTACAAGCTTTTTAACGATGTAAGACGTGGAGGCGACATGGCTGGTAAATTAAATGAATCGACAGTTACAAGAAAAACTTCGAACGTGTTAAGGTTTCTGCCCTTATACACATAGAAATTATTCATAGAGGTCTTGTTAAGAGAAAATTATGAACATTGTTTTATTATTATACCCGCCGCACTTTATTAATTTTAACGAGCTGAGTTGTGTCTAAGATAGATATTTATTTAGAACATTATGTAACGCCTAAGTATCCAAGTTGTTACTCATAGAAGATTACAGAAATATCATTTTATATTTATTTTAGTAAAATTTAAATATACTTATTTTTTTCGTTTTTAATTTTAATTCTTTATTTTTATTTAATTTAATTTATTTCTAGATGCCATGTTAATTTAGTAACATAAGCACACTAATGCTGATCTCAAGGCTGAAACCCTATTGTGTTTTTGCATGATGCGGTTCTCTGAGGTATCATTGAGTCTCCAATAGATTAAAAATTCTAGAATGCATTCAATAGGTTTCAATCTGTACACGATCTAATATTCGACTAATCGGCTAATTATTACTGTACTAATTAGGCCGAAATTATTCTATTGTATAACGTTAGTCAAGTTGGCATAAGGCTTTTATTACATGTGTTTTCATTCCCTTATAGTCAAGATTACTGGGTATAATCCCTTAACCGATATTTAATTTCATTGGCTCAACGTTTATACAGTTTTTAGATACTCTTTTGAACATTTTCTAAAAAAATAAGTCCCTGTGTGGTACTCACTTATATTCCCTTCACAATACGAAGCGGCTCTTTAAGGTTCTCAATATTTATTCATTTGCTTTATTTTATTTATTTTTACGTTTTGTTGTAACTAAAATGGCCGTGTGTCTCAGTATTGTCCGTGCTTGTTAAAAAACTGCGAGCCTTGTAAGACCAACTAAAGGACAAGAGAATGGCTCGATAAAATTCCATTTGAAGGGATTGTCAATTGGACACATACGGCGTTCAGTATGTTGACGTTATTTTTTTTATGTTTCGTTTATCGAAGTATGATTTGTCGGTGTTTTATTAAAGGAGTCTGACAATTCAACATTTTTCTTCCACTTAACTCCGTTTTTAAGACGGTACTCAGAGTGTTCGCTCGTCATTAAAGCTTTGCGTCGCATGTAAGGGCGAACGAAGGCTTTATTGAAAAATAGAGAGAAGAGTATTTAAGAGAACATCATCATTTCTGCTTATATACGCCCTCACTGCTCGATCATGCCAATCATCACCTTTATTTTCAGTTTTTCTTCTGTTGCAGTTTTGTTATCTGTGTCTTACAACACGGACGGAACCTATATCATATTATTCTATTATCAGGCAAAATATCTGTTACAGATAATAAATAATACTATAAAGATATTATAGTGAAAACTAAAAACATCCATTTTGAAATAGACGACTTCGTGTATCAAACTGTATTTAGTGAAACGAACTGTAGATAGAACATTTTGCGGGCACGGGCGTAGTTTTACTATCGACGTACTAAATTGAATCGTGTCTGAGCAATCCCGCCGTAAGTGTTTATCGTAAAAGCGTCGACACATCGACCCGCCTTGCTGTGATATTAAAAACGTTTTGTTCTTTCCGTTCTAGAGGTTTCAACTACGTTGATTCCAATTTCAATCTAAGAAACGCCTTTCTTCGAAGTGTTTCATAATTTCATCATCATCATCATTTCGGCTCATATATGTCCCACTGCTGGGCTCGAGATTCCTCCATATCAGGAGGGTAATTGACTTTACTATACCATTCTGGTCAGACAGGTTGGTATATTTATTTATTTAATCTTCATGCACAAAAATAAAAGTACATAGGCGGACTTAATGCCATAGGCATTTTCTTCCAGTCAACCTTAGGGTGATGGTGAAATAATATACCTACTATATTGCAAGTATTGAAACCTGTTTTAAGAACTATTTATGTTAATAGGGTTTTAGGTAGGGTTTTGTTTCGAGTTTTCCTTCTCTTGCATAAATGTCATACGGGTAATATATCCCTCAGTCGTCTTTTACGATACTCACGGGTAAGACAGGGGGTGGTAAATTGTGTTCTTACCTCATCATCACACGAAAGTATTTACAGACTGGTAATATTTAATACATATTTGTCACTCAGTGTGGTGACGGAGTAAAAGTACTATTCATAAACCCCTTGCCCGTGGGTCTCATGAAGGCCGATTAAGGAATATTATACGCACATAATATCAATGCACGAGAAAAAACACTCGAATTAACCCATATACCAACCCGTCTGACCAGCGGGTTATAGTAGGTCAATTTCAGTTCTATCCAGGGGTAGGCTCGAGTCCAGCAGTGAGACATATATGAGCGGAAACGAAAAGAAATTAATTTGTCATCAAGTCAGATATATCATTTGTCATACAATAATGTAAGGAGGTCCATCAGTGGCAGATACGTCTGATATGACTGATAGGTCGTCTTTAGTTCTACCTAATAAGGTTGATTTACTGACTGGACCTTTTTTTTGTGTGTGTATAGCTGTTAGACGCAGATGGCTTTCACAGCTTAGCTCGGACTATGGGTGAGCGCTGAGGGCATTCAACCCGGTAAACGGATGAGACTTACTTTATTTATTGATTTTTTTTTTTTTTGGTGTACAGCTGTTGGCCGCAGATGGCCTTGACAGCTTGATGCGGACTATGGGTGAGCGCTGAGGGCTCTCAACCCGGAGAAAAGTATGCTAAGCGACATCGCCCAAGGGCTCCCCCTGTGGGGAACGGACCTCGGCTTGGGGCGTCGCTGAAGGCAAAGTGGGCGTGCCCACGTTTTTAGTCGTGACTTTTGCGCGGCGCGGTTTCGCACCTCGACGGCGAGGACGGAACCGCGGATATTTATTTGTTAAGGCCTCGCGGGCCGTGTAGGCTCTTTGTTGAGCGAGTGTGATATTGTCGTCCTCTTCGTCGAGGACGTGACGAGGACGTCGGATGGAACTGACTGGACCCAGATTCAAACTTATATATATCCCCAATAACTTTATTTATCTGTGACGTCATGATCGGTAAACGCCTTCTTGTACCATTCAACCAATGAGGCCACAGAATTTCTATTTACACATTACGATAACCATTCCCTTTCTATACGATCTTAAACCAAATATTTTGTATCTGTTATATAGTAAGTCATAAGTTATCGAACACCGTTATCCACTTCTGAATTCATTTGACTTGTATGAAGTATTAAATCTCTTTACTCAGCTTATAGCCGTGACGGTCACCGCATTTAAATCTTAATCGCAATCATTTTTATTTTGTGTTGGTTCACCATTCGAATATGAATGCTTCGTACTCCATTGTGAAATGAAGAATACAATACTACATGGCTACCATCAATGAATTGGATATATATAAATAAAGTAAAATAGATATTGTGTTACAATAATTTTATTCGTGCGGGATAAAATGAAATTTTATTTATTTAAGAAATCATCAGGCTTACGTCCAGCAGCGGATGGCGATAGGCTGAATGACGAAGATTACTTGAGTTGATTTTGTTTTTTTCTTTTTTTTTGTGTGACTATAGCTGTTAGCCGCAGATTGCTTTGGCAACTTAACCGGACTATGGGTGAGCGCTGAGGGCTCTCAACCCGGTAATTACTTGCATGGTTAATTATACTACTATAAGTACTATACCTACATATAATGAAAATGTTTACGGAGGTTGGTATCCGAATTTAGTCTGCGGGCCGGCCAATAAAATCAAGGAACTAGTACAGGTAGCCCGCTCAAGTGACAGTCAGGAATCAGCAGATTACAGGGCGACATACCGCTTTTCTCTAGCCTGGCATGATCCGGATAGTGCGTCAAAAAAGTAACTTATATTTTAGAAACACTTCCTACGAATTAGACATCCTTCACAAAATAACGACAATATTTAACTGATCTATTATTCTAAACAACAAACCGGTCCGGTGTCTACATCTTCCTATCTTTTGTCCATGTTAATTGACTTTCGAAACGTTCTTGCAACAGGTATCTGCGACAAGTTTCTGGAACTTACGTTACTAGTAGTCTAATGGAAATTATTCTACCAGTTTTTTATTACTCTGCAGCTCATGTTTTTAAGTAAACCATGACTAAGAAACAACCTAACATGTGGCATATTATTGAAGATTTGTTCACAGTATTTGTAATTTCTACACATGGTCATCGAATCAAAAAGGAGAATGGGTGTAAGCCAGCTTAAAATGAGTTATTATTTCTTCTTCAACTTCTAATGGGCTGGCGTCTTTCATAAAGGAAGGGAAATTGATTTCCTCTCTACGCACTCGAGTTAAACAAGTGAAGAAGTGGAAACAAGTGGAAAGAGTTTTCTTTCTAATTTGGCTTTTATTCAGTTTACAAATTTTAGTTGCTTTTTATTTAAGCCGAAAGGGAATGAATTGTATTTCTGTCACCATACGAGAAACAACATATTTTTTGTGTTTTAAAATAATAGTTTAACGTACACGAAACGGTAGAAAAATTGTATGCAAATTTTTATACGGACGTATTTTCATACTTATATTGAGAGTTAAATAAATATTAAAATATTTGAAATAAAAATATTATATCTATTATAAACAGAAACTTGAGAGTTTGTATAGCATCGGGCTGCTTTTGCTTTGTAATCCTGTTTAACAGGATGGAAAGGCTTTATCGTAAATGTCATCCACGCATCAACTAGGCAAGAGAAAAATAAAATCTGTCAGTCTGTGAAAATTCTATGTGCTTACTTATTAAGCCTCAATAGATTCAATTTATTAATAAACGGACAGAACGGATGGTCAGTGAAAGCAACCTTATTAAGGTTCCGTTAGCATCTGTTGGATACGAAACCCTAAAAATATCGTATGTATAAAAATATGCCATTCTTTGTTCGCTTTTTGCTCTTTATTTTCTTTATCACAGCTGATCTCGGTGCTTATTATTTTTGTATCCAACAAGTACGTCAAAACAGCCGTAATCTTTATCTGAATCCTAATAAATATTGTCCGAAACACATTCCATTCTGCAATATAGTTGTACATTAGTACAAATGAAAATTGCGTTAGCGTGGATCTTTATCGTCCTAATAGAATGAAATCATATAACCGCTTACTTTTTGAATAAAGACATTAATCTCTCAAAGTTATTATTTATACCGAATTGTCATAGATTAGCCTGAGATTTCGATAAGTTTATTGAATATATTGTTACTTACTATTCGTGTGGCATAAAATAATCTTGTTTGCGATTAGAATGTCCGTTATAGTTCACGCTTATTTGCAAATACATAAAATACTAACGTTTATCCTCGATTTCGTCCACGTTGAAATCATGTGCGACGTCCTCGTTAAATATGATTTCATTATTTATACCGGTAAGGAGTTGATTTTCAACATATTATGTTGTTTTATTATTTTTATTTATGCCCCTTTTTTCAGACTGCCGATATAAGGCGTAAGAACGTAAGAATGATAAATGATTGAATATGTAAACTATTTGAATAGGAACTGTCCATAAATTTATTAATTTAATTTTTTTAAACGGAATTTCAATTATTTTAGGAAGTAAAAGTATTTTTTTATATTACTCCCTATAACATTGCTTAGCCTATAGCATTGAAAGGGCCGGAAAATCGGTAAAAACTTTATAGAGATGGGTTTTTAAAACATGACTTTTCATTATTATATGTAGGTGCCATAGTTGCCATATAATATGTATTCACAAAAAATCTATCATTACACATAGACCCTTCAATTTTATTAATATGTGTAGGCAAATAAATAATTTAAAATAATTAACTGTGATGTTTACGCGAGTATTACACTTTGTAAATGTAACTATTTTACGGATGTATTCGCGTTTGCATTTGATTTTTGATTGTCCGACGTTTCGAACATTTTACAGCAATCTTGTTGTAATTTAAAATTGTCATGATCTTAAAAAGCTTTCTCATCACAAATAAGATTTATTTGTGTCGCACGGATAGTAATAATGTATTTAAGAAGTTCTTATTTTGAATGCCTTTAGACTTTCGCTATGATGAGAGTTAATGATTCTCCCACCAGCTCGCACATACTGAAATTAAAGAACTCCGTGTTTTTTTTTCTATTTGCCCTTTTTTATTTTACATCCATTATTAAGTATACTAAGTACTTATAAATCGATTTCGTATACAGTTACATCGATTACGAAACATCGATTCAATTGTTGCGACTTTAACACGGGTGGTCCTATTTTCTGTAAGTGGGTAACTAGGTGTGTATTTAGCGTAGTGAAATGCTATTATTTTGTATTTGATGGCACGTAAAAGCAATTTTCTTAAAAATAATTGAAACAAATTCAAAAGAAGATACCATAATTGAAAATTGAAATTGTTATCTTTATTTTTTGTGATAGTAAATTGAGCTTTAAGTGGCTACTACTTGCTAGCTTTGCTAGCTTTTTCTCACGTATATTTCATTGTAAATCCATACATTTCTTATATATGAAAGAACTGTTAAATCATGCGAGTTAAAAGTTATAGTCACTCGATAAGGAAAAAGCCCGTAACGATACACCTTACAATTCAACTGTTTCCTGTCGATAAGTTCACGATCTATCAACTGGTTTGATTCCTGGTCGAGCCAGTTATAGCAACTATGTACTGACGAGAGCAAACACGGAAATTATTTATCAAAATGATCAAAGACGTCGTTAAATAATTATCAGTGATCAATGAAATGTTATAAAATCGTATAATTGGTAATAATTGCATTCTAGGCGCTGGCACTGAGCTTTAGAATTCAATTTGAAGTTCACATAATAAAAATGTATTCTCCACTTCATTAAACTAACTGATTTCAATTTACATAAAAGTACAGTTTAACTCGCAATGTCTTCATTCCTTAAATAATAATCTCGCAGTTATTTTCTTTTATTACATAAGTTTTAGTTAGAAACTGATTTTTAATAGACAAAGTTATTTTACTAAATATCATTTTTTGTATTTTAAAAAATTAACATACTTTTGATTGTATTTGTGAATATTTTCAACTGCGTATTAGAAAATAAAGGTCTTTAACCCTATATTTTATTGCATACATATTTTACATATATTGTTTATTAAGCAAAGTATGTGCATATGACTTATAAATTTTTATTAGATTCTTTATACTGATTCTAGATCATTAGATCATACAAGGTACCTACATCTTTTCATCCGTATGTAAGTGATAGTATAAGCATATCTAAGTGATTATTACTCTGATCTTATTACATACTTTTTTTTTTTTTTTGGGTGGGTCGCGGTCGGCGCGCCTCCGCACCACTCCGTCCGGGGCGACAGAGGGGCTTAAGCACGCAACTCCCGCAACCCACCCGAAAACCACCTCGCCTTCGTCATTGGGCCGACCACCGGAGCAGGTTTACTTGTCGTCAGTGGTCGGCCCGACGGAATACCCCCTACGCGGGGTACCCTCCCGTCGACCGACGTCCCCCCCTCGGGAAGGACGTCGGTCTTTCCTCACGTCTTATTACATACTTGGGGTCGACTTAATATGTACTCTTCTTTCATGGGACATATTGCAAAAATTTTGACGTTAATAACCCTACCGTCTGTCTGAGGCCAACCATTGAACAACATTAAATTGAGTTGGCTCGTCTTTTACGAAACCCACTGGCAATGTGGATGTACTTACGTAGTATCCGTGGCTGCCACCGTACGACAATGTAAGCATATCTAAATATTTAAATACAATTTAATCTAAAATCCTAGTATGATGATTGATTAAGAATATAATGTATAAATAAGAGGTAACTTATTTTACTACAAGAGTCATAAAAACTGGCTGAGGGATCTCCAGACGAAGGGGAGCATGTCTCTGCTGATAAACATACGACAAACTACGATCGCCAAATTGGTTGCCAAACGGTCTCTAAGAATCTACACATAAATAATCTTAACGTCTTCTGCGTTTACTATTCAAAGATAAATTTTAAAACAATTTAGCCATATTCGAATTAACTTCCTGACGCAAGTGTCGGACTACCAAACTTATTGTCCAACAAAGTGAGTCACTGGAGACCGGTTCCCACACCCACCGTACGCCTACGCACTGCACCGTAACGTTGACATCACTTATGCAAGGGTTGTTATATTTTATTATTGTCATTTTATCACTTTCGACTTGTTTGTTTGCGCCAATAAGTCGTTAATTAGACGGGCTTTTGTTTTTCATCATCCCGTTTTATACGTTTCCAATATAGGGCTTCAGGTTTCTTAAAAATGAGAACCTATCTATTCGTACTACGTCACAATGATCAGACGGATTGGTGTAGGGAAAGATTGTGATCATCATCATCATCACAGCTTATTAACGTTTCACTGCTGGGCTCGAGCTTACTACACAATATTTTTTTTTTCTTTTTTTATTGCAACCAGTGGCAAACGAGCAAACAGTACACCTGATGGTAAGTGTTGCTGCCGCTCATGGACCTTTACAAGGCCGCTGCCTACCGCCAAGAAAGTGAAGGGAGTGTGAATGCGTGCATTGAGGCTCGGTGATACCAAAGGCACTACCATAACCTTCCACACGCAAATACCCTCAGAAAGTTGGGCTTCCGGCTCTCTCGCTCACCGAACGAAGCGCAGTAACAAATTGCTACTACTCAGACGTCGATTTTCTGCGAGAGCGTGGTACTACCCCGGACGGACCGGCCCGCGGCTGTAGATAGATAACTGTCGACAGTGTGGTCCTACCACTAGGTAAGTAAATAATAATAGGAATGAAATTAGCCTACTATGCCACGCTGGTCAGATGTGTTGGTATAGGGTTTTATTTCGTGTTTTTCATCACTTGCATAGATGTTATATGCATATTATGTCCCTAAGTCGTTTACTGCGTAATTTAGATCACTATACTGTCCTTATCGTAATTATTTCATTTTGGCTCATATACGTCCCACTACTAGGCTCAAGCCTCCGCCATCATAGAAGGGAAATTGACCTTACTATGCCATGCTGGTGTTGATGATTTACAATCTATTTAAATAATCTAGCATTAAAATATTGACGCGAATGCGTTGGTTAATCGAATTACCGTGCAATCAGTTCAACGAAACGAATAAACATCACTTATCTAAACAAATATTTAATTGGCATTACTAATTGCTGACTGGGTGCTATTGTTCCGCTGGCGATTCTTTCTCACAATTGCCATTGTGGTTGAACAATGTTGGGAGCTGACCCAAGGATCATGATGCAATTCTTGCTATTGAACACTAAAAGCTTGCAATCTGTAGGGGAAATGACGATTCTTGGAACGTTGACATTTAGAGTAGGTACCAGATTGACAATTTTGTATTTAATTTTTCATGGAAGGGTTCAACAAAGGTAACATTTCGATATAATGAAGTATATTTTTTTTGTTCTCAACACGTGATGAGCCAGTTCTTAAGCGCTCATTAATTTTAATCATAAAGCTCAATTTTCAATATACCTTTTAATATACTTCGAAAATCTTGTAAATTTCAACAACATTTTTTGTCTGACATGAGAACCAAAATCTCTATAACATACGTCATATTACTGGCCAGTGTTTGCAGTTTAAATCCAATAAAACTTGTGATCTACAAGTATTTGTATTAATTTATTTAGCAATTTTTTTAACATATTTTTTTTATTTTTCAGGTGAAACGGGCAGAATAATTTAAGTAATGCGAACACATCGGCGACATAATTTTTGCGTAAGTATTGATACACTCTTATCTCTATAATCACCATAAAACTGCATATTAGCTATGTTGATTAACAAATTATAATTACAGATCTTATGTCAAGTCTTATGTTAATAGCTAAGCGGTACCGTAAATGTCTACGATAAATTTCAAAAATATTGCTATACAAAAATATGGGAACGTAACAATATTTTTTTTTGTTTCCAAATGTGTTATGTATTTTTTTTTGTTTCACAGTAGTACGAAATATTATTTATACATATATTGAAAACATTTGTATGGTAATGAAATAAAATATTGATTGAAAATTCACTACTATAATTTCTAATTATATCTTATTTTTAAGAATCTTTTTCCTACACTAAGGAAATAGTTCTTGCCTTGCGGCAAACACTGATTTACTTTTAACGTTAATTATTAATTCACTTTAATTATCGCACACAAATTCCATACAGGCACGTAGCAACCATTTTTGGATAGCACAAAGTAGTCTTGCGTGGGAATTGAACACAACACTGGCGCGTAGGTATCTTACCCTCTTCGCCATCTGTGCAGTGTAATTTAATTTATAAGCAGACTATACCACTGCAAGAGAAGATAAATTTGGAATAAACCTTTCTACCAACCCATCTTACTATTGTGGTTAGCTAATTGACTAACTTCTCTGTTTGTTATGAACAGACTCTGTGCGTCCTGTGTGGATTGAAGAATATTGTGATTTTAACATTTCAATAGCAGGAATCGAATAGTCTAGATTAAATTTATATCCAGGCATATTTATATCATCTCTCAGCTTTCACACACCTTTCGCTACTGGGCTCGAGCGGCCTCCACAGTAAGAGAGAAATTCGCCTATACAATTTTACTTCAAGTTTGCCTTCTATATATGTAGGGTAAAACCGGGATAGATGCCCCACTTTTTGAAAAAGCTTCCTAATTTTAAAAATATTAATTTTATATGAATAATTTCTATGCATGTAGATAGCTTTATCATTTGTTTTGAAATGTTGTTTTTTCTGACCTATCAATTATGGATTTTTCAAAATGTAGCTTTTTGTGGGCCCCTTTTTTTTTGAGGATAGATGCCTACTGGTATGGATAGTTGCCCCATCATGGAAATAATGAGGAGGATAGATGCCTGCAGTGCGGGATACATGCCCTTCATGTGTAAAACAGCAATTATCTCTAAGAAATATGGTTTTAATTACGAAAAATGTAATGCACTTTTCTTAAATCTTTTAATTGTTAGCATTATAAAATAATACTAACATGACACAAATGACCATAATGAAATTTCATTTCGTTTCGTCGTAACCATAATTAAAATTCGTTTATTCCCACGCTTTTTTATCCATTTCATCAAAAGCTGACTGTAGTTGTTCTGTAGTCCAAGAACATACTCGAGCTCGCACTCCTTTTTTTGTGGGCTATGGTAAGCACACACGCCGTCCGTTCTGTCCGGGGTGACGAAAGGACGGCGCGCGGGCCCATAATCCACCCGTAGCCACGCCATTAGGCCGACCACCAGTGCCGAGTGCCTTGTCCTCAGTGGTCGGCTCGACGGAATACTCTTTCGGGTACCCTCACCTCTCGATGTCCTTGACCCGGGACATCGACCGCCGTCGCGCGGTCAGCCTCTCTGCGGATGACGGCTTAAAATACCCGGTCCGGTCACCCCCGACCTCGGTTAGGGCGGCATCAGGCGCAGGTATTCACGCCTGCGCTGCCCGAGTCGCCGGCGTCGCGCCGCTTCGTCGTGAAGGCGTTCCTCCCGCGCGCGCCCTGCCGCTTCCTTCCGCGAGATAACGGCCTCACAGAAGGTGGCGACCGTGTCAGCTCGCACTCCTTCCTTTCTTTTGTATTTTCGTGGCATAGTTCTACTACAAGTTCTACTACAATCAGTGAAAAGTTCAATTATCATCATCATCATCATCGCTATACTATCGCAGTCCACTGCTGGACATAGGCCTCCCTCATGTTATGCAACAAGGTGCGCTCCAGTGCCGCCTGCATCCAACAACGTCCAGCAACTTTCTCCAGGTCGTCGGGCCACCTAGTGGCGGGGCGTCCTACACTACGTCGTCCGCTACGTGGTCGCCATTCGAGAACCTTTCTTCCCTTCACTTCAGCGTGCTAATTTTTCGTGCTATGTCGGTTACATCCGTTCTTTTGCAGATTTCCGTATTCCGGATTCTATCTCGCAGAGAAATCCCGAGCATAGCCCGCTCCATAGCACGCTGAGCGACTTTGAGCCTTGTTATGAGGCCTACATTTAGGGACCACGTTTCCGTGCTGTAAGTCATCACTGGTAACACACACTGGTCGTAGACCTGTGTTTTCACACACTGAGGTATGTTGGTCGAGAAGATCCTCTTAAGTTTCCCGAACGCTGCCTAACCGAGTTGGATTCATCGGTTGATTTCTTTCTCGAAATTGGATCTACCTAACAGGACTGTTTGTCCTAGGTAAACATAATAATCGACAACTTTGAGAATCGCATTGCCAACTAGGACCGGTACAGGAATGACATGGGCATTTGACATGACTTTCGTCTTGTCCAGTTCAATTATACATATACGAAAATACATAAAAGATATATCAGGACACTAAAATATTAAATACACCTATGGGTATATATGGTGTATGGAGGGATAGATGCCCCTAAAGGCATCTATATCTCGAAAAATCAGGGCAACTATCCTTTTTGATAGGGATCGATGTCTAAGTATTTTTTTAATAAATCCATACTAATATTATAAATGCGAACGTAAGGATGTTTGTTTTTTTGTTTGTAACGCTTTCACGCTTAAACCAACGAACCGATTTCAAAAATTCTTTCACCAATGAAAAGCTATAATATCAGGGAGTAACATAGGCTATATTTTATCCCGGTATTCCCACAGGAACTACGCCGCGTGTAAAGCGACTGACCCCAAAGCGAAGCGAGAGCGGGTTGCTAGTTAAAAATAAAACAGCATCTATTTACATCTAGATACACACTTAATGAATCAGTATATTGACGTAATAAAAATATATTAGAATTTATTACTACTTATAATGCTATACAACGATAAAATACTACCCTTCAAAGTTTTGACGTGTTTGTGAGAAAACTACACACACGTGCAAAATATGGCCTCAATGATGACATCCCGTGGAAAAATAATGTGTTGGGGCACTATGGCTTCTACTTATACCATTAATTCTTAGTTGCGAGTTTCGGAAGGTAGGTTTTTGAAAATGAGGTGTCTATCCCGCTGCGGCATCTATCTCGGTTTTACCCTAGGTCTTATCTGCATATTATATACTTTAGTCGTCTTTTATAACACCAACGAGCAAGGTATGGTATATTGTATTCTTTTTCATCACCCAATGGTGATATTTTTTTTATATTCAATTCTTTTTCGTTAGCGATTAGTCTGCAATTATGTCTTTTGCTTTATATAAGTAATAATTTCATACTTAGCGTTTTCAATTTGCCACACTTAATTTAAAGCCATCAAAAGAAGTCGTTATCGCTTGAGTTACGTTGTTAGCAAAAAGATAAACTTATAAATTATTGCAACTGAACTTCATAGAAAACCCAAACTTCTGAACTGTTTTTTTTTCTGTTACAATATCGTTGAACGACTCAATTAGTCAGTGTTAGTAGCCTCGATATTAGAATGCTCGTGGTTGGTGGTTATCTCAAAGTTTTAATCTAATAAAATATTTACGATTGCCGGAGGCGAACACCGATTTTGATAAATCGATAGTTTCGCCTCCACTCCTCTTTCTGTCCTAATATAGTAGTTGACCAATTGTAGGTGGCCAATGGTAGACTTTCTACCACTTGTGATTAACTTAATAATGCGAAGTTTGTTATTAAATTTATAGAAACATTTTGTATTAGCATAATATCTATTCTATTTTTGTACTTTATACATTTAATAATCATTTATTATATGAACAGAAAGCCTATAAGAGAGAAAACTGTAATATTGCCAGCACAGATGACATTGTAGTGAGAGGCGACTGCGACAATGTCGTGAGTTCGATTCACAAGCAATATAATATAATTCTTTGTGAATTTGTATTGATGATAACAATTTTTTTGCGGTATGATAAATTATTATTTTGAGCTCCGTGAGCTTACAAAAATACAATTAACGAATTAAAGTAAATACTTTAATTCGTTAATTGTATTTTTGTAAGTTTTATAAATGCGTAAGTAAGTTTGTTCGTTTGATACTCTTTTACGACTAAAACGCTAAACTTATTTTGAAAATTTTCGTATGCTAGCTTAACTACATTTTTAGAGAAATATATAATACATAATAGTATATATACTATCCCGGTTATAAATTTGCTGGTAATAAAATTTCTAATCAAAATAAATATATAGCAACTTGTTCATTTGTTTCAGTTTTATTACCTTCTAGTAAAGTAAATATTCTTTAATATATTCACCTGCAAACATTTAAGTAAGTAAGAAATTTTACGACAAATTCCTTTTGGATTGAGTTTTATTTCTTCAAAATTCAAGATTATGACCGTGAAATTTGACTAAATCAGAACTATAAAAATTGTAGCTTACAATTAAGTCGTTAACTTACGACTTTGATTTAGACTTTTATGTCTCGATTTTTATGGATGCTATCTTTTAGTGGAGTTCCCTTAAACATTGCCTTACATGTTGCTATAAATAAAATTTATCTTTAGGTATACTTAAGAGTTTCCTCTACATAATAATTTATGATTCTTAATTAAAATAAGTAGTTCAAGTCTTGAAGGAGTATCAATAATCCCGCGGTTTTCACTTGAAAATACGTTCGTAAAGTCTATGTTCGCATCTTTGAGAAAAACATGTTTATTGTAAGATCCTTCACACCGTAGTTTAATATCGAGGCCGCGGGTGACGTGACCGGGGATTAGTCCGTCACCCGCCGAGAGGCCGACCGCGTGAGGAAAGACCGACGTCCCCCCCGAGGGGGGGGACGTCGGTCGATGGGAGGGTACCCCAATAGGGGGTATTCCGTCGGGCCGACCACTGACGACAAGTTAACGCTGCTCCAGTGGTCGGCCCAACGACGAAGGCGACGTGGGCTTCGGGTGGGTCGCGGGAGTTGCGTGCTCAAGCCCCTCTGTCGCCCCGGACGGAGTGGTGCGGAGGCGCGCCGACCGCGGCCCACCCACAAAAAAAAAAAAAAAAAAAAAAAACCGTAGTTTAATATAATTTGTCTTTAATATGTGTAAGTAAATTGTTAAAAACATGGAATATTTCTTACCCAATTAATTATTTAACGTTTTACCACTAAAGTTTAAAGTATGCACTGCCAAACCGTGGGATATTCAAGAGCGATGACTGTCTAAGACACGGTTGTCACATTTTTTTACAACAGGTGATTTCATTTTTACAGTGTTCCCCTTCACCATAAGCAATCTACCCCTAACAATTTACGACATAATACATTAAATTTCTAAAAAGTCAGAAGTATAAAGTTCGAACCCAAGATCTATGCTTGATATCATATCTTACTGCGTTATTTCGGTTTAGGAGTCCTCAGTGCTCACCCAACAGTCCGGTTAAAGTTGTCATGTCAGCTATCCGCGGCTAGCATCTATAGTCATACAACAAAAAAAAAACTACGTTATCGTATCTATATTGTCCATGTATTTAATTTTCTTAATTATTTTATAAGCTGTATTAGTCGATATTTACGTTGAAATATGACGATGATTAAAATAGGTTTATGGTCTATAAATATCTTTGTCTAAACTCGTTAAATAACTTGTATAGTGTAGGCGACTCCTGTTTACACTAGTAATTGATGGAACCAATAATGGTTAATTAATTAATGATTTGGCATAATTTTTTGATATTTACGAGTTATTAAATTTCGGATTACTAAGAGAATCGTCTCATCATTATAATAATCTAAGTCTCTATACGTGTCACTGCTGGGCTTGAGTCTCCTCCACAATGGGAGGGAAATGGTTTACCGCCCAGCTGGTCACGGACGTTAACTAACTCGGTACCAGTGGCCGTCCCATTGGCGTAGGGAAGGAAACACGGTGGGTTATGGTGCCGCGCGCCGATCTTTCGCACCCTGGACGGAACAGACAGCGAGCTGACCTGAGCCCACCCAAACAATAAAGGGTACTACAGAACTAAAATAGAAATAAAGGGACTACTTTAGAGCATGCGGATGAGGAAGCAGATGGGTGGAGGACTATTTTATATGTTTATACCTCGATAACCATTACGTTACATCAAAACAGTAACTACGTTTTGCTCCATAGTAATCAGTAGTTGTAAAACTGTGTGTTTAATCGAACAGCTAATAATAAGGTTGTTGCAAAAGCTTTATAGGTGTTTTGCATTGGAATTTTTGTATTAATTAATTTGAAGTTTATTTCGAAGCGATGTTCCATAGCATACAGGAATAAATTTATCAACTGTTCGTTTTAGAACTTGTGTATATTTTCTGTCAGGGCTTTCCTTTGGTATTATGTATTACTCTGGTAAGTTGCGTTCTATAGTTTTTTGTAAGAAATTTTGACATGCGCTAACGATCGGTTTTTGTCATAATTTTCATACTT
This sequence comes from Lymantria dispar, assembly GCA_032191425.1. NCBI lineage: Eukaryota > Metazoa > Arthropoda > Insecta > Lepidoptera > Erebidae > Lymantria > Lymantria dispar. The sequence continues at coordinate 11,971,286 of CM063449.1, read as the reverse complement.
TCTAGTTCAGCATCTAAATGTTATAGTTAGTCCGTAATCGGCTATATATTTATAATTTATATATGTATAAATATATTGTTTCTATAATATTTATATAAATTATATGCAAGAAAAAGAAAGTGTTAAAAATCACCAAGTACCATATTTTGGCCAATTGTTATATTTTATAGTCCTTTTTTGGTAAACAGGCTATCTAATACTCGAGTATTTTCAAATATAATTAGGCAGTTGCTAAGATTAACATGTTCAAATAAACAAATTATTGAGGCTTATAACAGCAATATTGATATGTAAATCATCTGAACCTGTTTGTGAGGTGACGAAGTAAGAATACAAAACGCCACCACCTCTCTTGCCCGTGGGTGTCGTAAAAGACGACTAAGGGATAATGTATGCATGTAACAACTATGCAAGAGAAGGAAATCTCGAAATAAAACCCTATGCTAACACGTCTGACCAGCATGTATTGTGGACGAGGCTCGAACCCAACAGTGGGACGTATATGAGTTGAAATGAAGAAATCATTTGAAATCGTAGTAATGATCTTTTATTTATATATCTTATTCATATAAGACATTTGTCTCTGTCGTAATAATTCTTGTATAATTCAATAGTTCACCTGTTTAAATTTATTCAATTTAGAGAAACCTGTCGATATCATATCAATGGTAATATTCTATACAAGTTAACTGGAGCAATTTGCTTACCTAACAATTTTATGCCAATATTTAATGTAATTCAACTTCAAGCGAATATCCAATCAGATTCGTTGGATCAACGCCCACCTTAAAATATTCAAAATCTCCTTTATCGTTTATTACTTAGTGGCATTTTAATTATAAGTATAATTTACAAAGTAAACTATTTATTCTCCATTTAAATACTTAAAGCCAATTTGCGACGTTAAAATGTTTATCATAATACTCGGGTAGCACTTACCCGGTTATGATAACTAAATGATAATTAAAGGAATTTATTCAAGCCATTTTTCCGTTTGGTGACAGAATAGCAATATAATTAACCACCCCTTGTGGGTATCGTAAAAGGTGAGAAGGGCAAAATAAAAAAAAACCTATACTAACAACTCTGACCAGCGTGGGTCAATTGCCCTCCTTTTGTATAGGAGGGTCGAGTGGGACGTATATGAGCTGATTATTTAGGTCATAGTATTGTAGTAGCCTAATTTCTTTATTATCCGTGTAGTGACGGAGTAAGAATACACCCGTGGATGTCGTAAAATATAACATCTATGCAAGAGAAGGAAAATTCGAAATTAAACCCTATATGAACCTGTCTGAACAGCACGGTACAGTAGGTCAATTAGTAAGGTTAATTTCCCTCCTGTGGAGGCCATTAGTGGGACGAATATAACCCGTGATGATGATGATTGTAGTAGCCTATTTCCTTTATCTTGCGGACGGCCGTGCTCCATAGAGGGGTATGGAGAGGAAGATTATCCCAAATAATATTTACTTCTGGGAATCGAACCGGTTTTTTGCGGTTGATTGTCGCATGCTTAAAACATTAGGCCAACGACATTGAATGTTACTCTTTAACGCAATCATATAATTTGCTTTATTACATAATTAGCCTTGCATTCAGTAACTTTTGGGAACAAGTCTTAGAAATATTCTATTTTGAATTGTTCTGTGTAGGCTTCGAGTTTACAATACATGTTCTCATGTTACGCCACCGTATGCAGTATATAATTCCTTATTGCAATTTATAATTATAGCTTATCGTATATCACATCCGTTATAGCAAGTTGCCTCTAACTGTGCCCTGTAATCCCGGACTGCCTTAAGCTTTTAAATAATTATGCTTGTTAGTTTAGATATTTATAAAGACTTGCGCTCCCTGATTCTCAAGTAATAAGTAATGTAGTGACGGAGGTACTGCCCATGTTTTGACAAAGTAAGAATACAATTCACCACTCCCTGTTTTGCCCGTGGATGTCGTAAAAGACGACTAAGAGGTATCATACGCATATAATATCTATACAAGAGAAGGCAAACTCGAAACAAAACCCTATTCCAACCCGTCTGATCAGCATGGTATATCAGCATAGTAAGGTCAATTTCACTCCTATTGTGGAGGGAGCTCGAGCCCAGCAGTGGGACATATATGAGCCAAGATGAGATGATGGAGTAGTGTAAATGACCTTGCGATCAATCTATAAATGAGTGACCTCTTAATAGTTCTACAATCGTGTTGTTTCAAATGTTAAAAGTGCGTCAAATTAATTGTTAGATATCCTGCATTAATAATACGAACTACTAAATAGATTCACAAAATATCTTCTCTCTAAAATTCAATGCCAACATCATTCATAACATAAGTTATTCGTCTCGTCTCAGCTCATACATGTCCTACTGCTAAGCACGAGCCTCCTCCCAAATATAAGAAAATTGACCTACTATACCAGTGCTGGTCAGACATGTTGATATAGGATATTATTTCAAGTTTTTCTTCTCTTGCATATATCTTATACACATATTATATCCCTAAGTCGTCTTTTACTACATCCATGGGCAAGATAGGGAGTGGTGAATTGTATTCTTACTCTGTCACCACAAGGAAATAACTAATAATAACGTTAGCGATTAATTATAGCTATTTATACATCTTTGTTAGATGGCCAACAAATTATTTACATTGAATTTAATTATTATTTTTAATTAATAGCCACACCTTGTATTTATATCTAATTAGTTGTATAATTAATTCAAATTGTGCAGAACTATTAAACAGATTGTAAATGGTTCATCATAACAACTGTTGATAATGATTGCCTGACTTTTCGAACACTTTTTAGTGTTTATGGTCATGGGTTGACTAAGATGGCTCACGCCCAACAAATCATCGTTATTACAGAGATTTATATCTCCTCTTTCCTTATTAGTTATTAAATTTTGACCCACATTTTTATAGAAATTTTTGCCAGTACCAAATCAAATACAAACGATAAAATCCATACACAATAATTTTATTATGGATTTTATCACGTTGTTGATAAACCTATTAAACTAAATACATAAATCAAATCAGAGTGTGTGTGCTTAACTATTGTCTTTTAAACTAGCTTCTAAACCAGCAAAAACCCAACGATGAAAGGTGAAGATTAATTATACATGAGCAGATTTTGAAATTCATTATTTTCACCCCAGTAACTATTTACGATAAATCTTTGTAAAACGCATGAGAACAAGGAAGTGTAGAACCGCATTGCGGTATACCTCGGCGTAAAATATAAGAATAGGTAACTTAGAATGTATTATGTGTTTGTCGTTTCTGATTCGTGCGTAAAGGAAATAGTTTAAAGTAGACGACTGTGTAACCTGTACTATTTTAAGGTATACATATGCATACAATCAAATAACTGTCTTGAGAGATTTCTTGCACATATGACGTTGGGAGTCTTTGGATGCGGCCGTAACAGGCACGCGCTTTGTGGCGCTTTAAGGATGAGATGTACGCCCTGCAGAGTACGGTAGAAGACTGATTGATGATGATGATACAGGCATGTAGAGTTGTGGAATATGCTCATTTAATTCGAAATCTAGTTATTTTAATTCCTAAAGACCAATAGATGTAATGTTTTATTCAACTGACGGTTATCACCCTTAGTCATCTTTTACGACATCCACGGGCAAGATGATGGATGGATGGAAGGGGGTGGTGAATTGTATTCTTACTTCGTCACCACACGAAATATTAATGTATACGAAGTATAAATTCTTCGAATTTGCTATTTTTCTCGAGAACCAAACTATAAAAAACTAGCTCAAGACCGGGGTAGCTTCTCACATTAATTTTAGGTCGAGAGTTATAATTTATAATTCAGAATTTTATGGCAAACCATACAATCTGTTTGTTCTGGACCTCGTTAGATTTTACCCTCAGTATCCGATCCCCATCTAAAACAACTTGCCTACACTTTTCTCAAATGTGTCATATCTCTTAAAATTAATATTTTTTTATTATTAAAATAATAACTGTAGCAACGCAGAATAATAGCAGATGTTAATAAACTTAAATTGCGTTCATATTATTTTATAGTTATAAACAAAGGAAGCACAAGCACGCACCTGTCTTCCGCAGGCGGTGCGTCTGAGCAACGGGCGGCTGTCTGTATTGTAACAAAGTTGAGCGAAAAATCGACCAGTCGGATCATAAAACTCGTTTAAAAGCAATAAACTTTTAATAATTAGGTGATATAGTTTTTTTAAGTGAGCGCTACAAATCATACTTCTTAATTGCGGTTGTTTTTATTTATTTTTACTTACGTAATTTTAAGAATTGATTTAGTATTTTGTTTAAATGTCAGTTTTGTGTAATACTGCGACAACATAAATTTTTTTATGTGCATTTTAATTTTATAGGCATATATTTCATGAACATTTTATGATTACTTATTTTACAATTACTTTTCGTTATATAATTTTATTCCGTGTGGTGACGGAGTAAGAATACAATTCACTACTTCCTATCTTGTCCGTGGATATCGTAAGAGACGACTAAGGGATATAATGTGCAATAACATCTGTGCAAGACACGGAAAACTCGAAATGAAACCCTATACCAACATATCTGACCAGAGTAGGTCAATTTCCCTCCCACTGTGGAGGAGGCCCGAGCTCAAAAGTGTGACGTATGTGAGCTGCGATGATGATGATGATATAATTTTAATCTTGTCATTATTAAGAACTTTTATATCAGTCATGCTGAAAGTCAAATTATGGAATAATTACAATGAATTAAATATCAAACTTGACATTTTATGAATTATTGTGAAGTTTTATTGAAAATACCATCGGCGAAATAAATAAGCAACTACGACCATCAGTTAAAATAACCGTATTTTAGAAGAGATTGGTTTGTAAGTGCATATTACATTTAATACCATAGTACTTACACCGCTCGCACTCAATGCGCTACACGGCCTTTATGTTTCGTCACAGCACCAATCCACATTCCTCGATCTAGCGTCGACTTGTCTCTAACCGACAAACATGTTGATTTATATCCAATGTTATTCTAGTTTTAGTAACGTCCAATTAAATTTAGACGAATCTGTACAAAAGATTTAAAATGGGCTTTGATTGTAAATAAAACGGTAGTCTGGAAGACATTAAAAAAATCTAAATCCCATTCACTTTATCACATTTTTATTAGGTGCGCACTGACTTGACTACGTTGACAGGTTTAATATAAACGTAGATTAATGAAAACGTAAACAGAAGTTACGATGTGAATTAAGTAATTCGACTCGGCAACCGAGTAAGAAATCTTGATTTATATATAAATTTTCATAAGCTTTTTTATTAGGTAAACTGCCCAAGTATGCTTACGTATCGATAAAATTACATACAGATAAAGTGTTTCTGCTATTACTGTTGGTCTGCAAAGCATTTTTTTTTTTACTGCAAACGGTGGCAGACGTTGTTGCCGCTCATGGACGTTTGTTAGGCCGCTGCCTACCGTGAAGAAAGGAAAGGGAGTGTGAATGCGTGTAATGAGGTTCAGTGACACTAAAGGCATTAACAAAACCCACCACACGCAAACACCCTCAGAAAGTTGGGCTTCCGGCTCTCTAGCTATATCACTTATTCTTTGATCAATATATTTAGCACATATTGAGATCGTTGCATATTGTCATCATCATCATCACAGTTCATATACGTGCCACTGTTGCACTCTAGCCTCCTCTGCAATGGGAGGGAAATTGACCTACTATACTACGTTGGTCGAACGTGTTGATATAGGGTTCTATTTCGAGTTTTCCTTCTCTTGCACAGATGTTATATGCATATTATATCCCTGAGTCGTCTTATACGACATCCATGGGCAAGATAGGTAGTGGTGAATTGTATTCTTACTCCGTCACCACACGGAAAGAACACATTTGCACAATGTATTCTGTCGTATTTTTAGCAATATTTCACGTCGAATGTTTTCGACTAAAATACAGTACACTCTTATCTCTTATTCAATATGCAAAAATCTAACCTCAATACCTCAATAAAAAAGAAAATTCGTATTGTAGTATACTACACAGTACACACTTAAATAGGTAACCCAGGCAATGTTTTACTGTACGTTTAATTAAAATGATTATTTAAATATTATCAGCTGCTCGGAATGGGTTTACGTTCTGCAAATGATTGTACAGACAGGCATCGTACATATTCGCCGTCTGGAATTCTTTCAGGCAGACATTTTCTCATTCAAGTAAATCTATTCACTCAATAAAATTATAACAGAAACACATACTTCGAAGTAATAAAAATTAAAACTATTTTATAATCTAGACCATAAACGTAGTTTTAGATCCCAGAAACAATGTATTGCTCCGTTCGATTCCAAGGAATTACATTTTTATTTTTATTTGTACAGAACAGCGTCTGTTTGGTCATCTAGTAGGTATAAAATATCTAAATAAAGTTTTAAATAAGATAGCAGTTGGTCAATAGCATAGGAGGGATTATAAATGTAAATCTTAACAAAAAAGATATCACGATTATCTATTATAGACATGCAAAAAATACACCAACAATAATAGTTGGGGTCATTTTTTGCATACAAGTCGGCACGCTCTGTTTCTGTTGATTTCTTACGAATGAAAGTGAAAATTTACGTGTTACATGTTTAGGGTTGCCTGTTCAATCATTAGTTTTATTATAAAATGTTTCTATTAAAATTTCTTTATGTGATGATGGAGTAAAAGTACATTTTATCATTGCCAAAATTCTTTACCGGGGGTGTCATAAAAGACTATAAAAAAAGCTCCAAACTCCAAAAAAATAATCCATGTTACCAGCTTATTTATTTAGAATATTGCACCTATAATTGTGGAGTAGTCTATTACTATAGTAATTCATAAAGGCTGAATAATAAGGAAATTTAATGTCTTATGACTATACTATGTAATTTTCGGTAAGTATGTTTCAGAGGTCTCAGTGCAGTGTTTTCAAAAAGTACTCGGAATAAAATTTGTAAGCACAGTTGTAGTTGCCGCTTGGGCGGAGCAGCGTCGTGAACTCGTCGCAATCATCGGTGCCGACCTGACGCTGCCGACCATCGCTAGGGAGATGCTCGGCAGCATCAGGAACTGGGACGCGGTCGCAGCCTTCTGCGAGGCAGTGATCTCGCAGAAGGAGGCCGCGGGTCGCGCGCGCGCGGAGCACAGCCTCGACGAAGCGATCCGCCGCCGGCGACTGAAGTGGCGCAGGCGCGACTACCTGCCTGCCATGCCGCCCTAGCCGAGGCCGCGGGTGACGTGACAGGGGAATTAGTCTGTCACCCGCCGAGAGGCTGACCGCGTGAGGAAAGACCGACGTCCTTCCCGAGGGGGGGACGTCGGTCGATGGGAGGGTACCCCAAATAGGGGGTATTCCGGCGGGCTGACCACTGATGACAAGTAACCCTGCTCCGGTGGTCGGCCCAACGACGAAGGCGACGTGGTGTTCGGGTGGGTGACAGAGGGGCGTAAGCACACACACCCGTAGGTGTGCGTGCTTACGCCCCTCTGTCACCCCGGACGGAGTGGTGCGAGGAGCGCGCCGACCGCAGCCCACCCCAAAAAAAAAAAAGTTGCAGTTCGTAGACGGTCGTAGTAGTTTAAGTAGCCGAGTAAATACCTCTCTTACGATAGGTTTAATTTCCACACAGAATAATATTTCCCTTTTTTTTAAGTTTATGTTGAAGGAACTTTCAAACTTATTTTTAGTCTCTTAAGACGCAAAAACCTAAATGTGTTGTTAAAAAAATTTGTTTGTTTACGACACTTTTTCGTGAAACGAATACTTAAGTCTTAAATTGAGATTAACTACAACAGTATATGAAAGTAAACATTTGAACAGTTTTAAATAACCAAACGATAGTATAGGCATATAAATTTATGTATTAAAATAAAGTCGTATAAACTAAACGATTTAACCTTTTGAAAACGTCTCTATTGTTTTTTTTTGTGTTGAAATACATATATGAGATATCTGTTATTACATTATCATTATAATCTATCGATCTTTTTGTGTGGGCGAAGATGAATAAATAAATATTATTAAATCACTGTTTTGTTTGAAAAATAACATAATTCGAAATTACCATAAAATGGTTGGAACAAAAGTAAACGTTTTTTAGATAACATGGCTGATGAACGTAGTTTAGTAAATTTGTAGAGGAGGCTCGAACTTAGCAGTGGGACGTATAAGGGCCAAGATGATAATGATGATAATTGCAAAGTAGTTTATTGTTATATAAATCGTAATAAATGGTAAAATTGTGCTGTGTGGTAGCGGCTTCGAATACTACCAACCCTTGCTTTGCTCGTGGGTGTCGTAAAAGACGACTAAGAGCCCTAGATTGACCCGGACCAACTCCATCTGGTACCATTTGGGTCAACGATTACATTCCCAAGGAGGGTTGACGTCAGGCAGGCGGCCGGTCATAAAAGTCATTGCCGAAACTTTTTGCAATATGTCAAAACAGATGACATATTGCGTCGACCCCAAGTAATTGGGATAAGAGCAAGATGATGATGATGAATAAATGGTAAAATTGTTCCTATACATGTCCGCTACTGATTTTGAAACCATCTCACCGATGTGCCCCAAACGGGTTTCAATAGAAAGACAATAATAATGCACAGGTGCGATTGCATAAGTCGTGTAGTGGTTAAGATAGTTATCTATTGTATCAGTGTTATGGGTTCGAATCCCACGCAGGACTTTGTGACACATTGTTGTTCTGAGTCTGGATGTGGTTTGTGTCCGTTAAATTATATGTTGATAAAGTCTCCCGTAATACAAGGATTATTTTCTTGGAACAGTGTTGTCTTTTCAAAAAAAAAATACCAATATGCTTTTAGATCACTAAAATAAGACCTTGCAACCCATAAGGTGGCGTTGCATCTGTTGAACATCGTCTGTTGGCTCGGCTAGATGAATATAAATGAGTAAATATTTCTTGAACAAAAGAAGAAAGATCGTGATTACACAATTAAATATTTGTTACAACACCTATAGAAAGCCGTCAATTTATTTAGAGCTCTTAAATAATTACTGTTACGCCTACTGGGTGTCGCTCAAAACCAGTTATGGTTGACATTATAGCCCTTATACAATAAGCAGCCAGACCTCACGGTCAAATGGCAGCGGTTCAGCTCTTCAACGATTAATATAAATAAGAGCATTACTGTCCTATGATTAGTGACCACATTCTGCCTGGTACAGTTAATCCTGAAACGTTTGCAACGTGTGTAACTACTACATATACCAATATGTATATTTGTAGAACTAATAACTTTATTCATCATAACGTATTAAAGTTTAAAAAAAATCACCTTGCCCTAATGACTTAGCCTTTGTATTGCGTGAATTTTACAAACATGCATTTAATTGACATAAATTACACCCAGACAAAGAACAACGGTTTTTGCAGTGCCCAAAATACTGTCTTTGAACCGAACCCAGGACACTTACAATGGTAGATTCCTATCTTATCTATTACGACATCTGAGTACCTACTCAAATAACTTGAATGATTTCTAATGTTTATGCGAGTATTTCCGTGTGGTAACGGAGTAAGAAACAATTCACCGCCCCCTTGCTTGCCCGTAGGTGTCGTAAAACCGACTAAGGGATTATAATATGCAGGTAACATCTATGCAAGAAAAGGGAAGCTCGAAATAAAACCCTATACCAACCCGTCTGACCAGCGTGGTACACTGGGTCAATTTCCCTTCTATTGTAGAGGAGGCTCGAGTCCAGTAGCGGGGTATATATGAGCTGTCATGGTGATGATGATAACGACGCGAGTATTACACATCTATGCTAATATATAAAGCGCAACAGTTTGTTTGTTTGAACGCGCTAATCTCATGAACTACTGGTCCGATTTGAAAAATTCTCTCAGTGTTCCAGCGCATTTATCGAGGAAGGCTATATATCATCACGCTAAGACCAATAGCAGCGGAGCAACAATGAAAAATGTTTCAGAATATTTTTTTTTCCGTTTGAGAGCTTCCGCTGCGTGCACTACATAAACGGTTAGGTTTCGCAAAAATCATGTATGACAGTGACAGAATTGTATAATTTAAAAATATTTTCACCTTCTACGTAGACAAAATCGCGGGTTAAAGTTAACCCAAAGTAACTGTTGCACGCGGACGAAGTCGCGAACATAAACTAGTTATAAATAAAATTATTTTTACATATTTCATCGCGTTTGTATTTGATTAATGTAGTTATTTTAAATAACTTTTTAGTATATTTTGTTTTGATGTTTATGAGAAACATGGAAATAATGTTACTCTTAGCCATTTTCATTTCACATCTAGCCAGTGTGGATAATATAATAATCGGCACGTTGGTATTATATGCCAGAAGAATGCTGCTGCTTATTGTATTTATTATTAATTATTTATTTTACCCGGTATTTGCTCAGATGGTTTCCAAGACTCCTATAGATGATTGATCGGTGGTTACACATTGTATAGTTAATCCGCCACCACTTGGTAATTTTTAGCTATTTAATGTGTTAATTTTGGTAGTGTTTTATCGCATTTTAAATTTCTTTCGGCAATCAAAAGATTCTTTTGAAATATCCAAATAGAAGCTGGGAACAACATTTTTGTGGTCCAACAATCGTGGTACAAAGTAGCGACGCGAAAATCGGAACATTTTTTACGAAACTTCGGTGTCACACTTCGTTGCTCGAAATTGAAAAATATGTAAGTCCCTTTTAATTTTACTTCAATATACAAAACAAATGTTAAGTGAAAGGTGCTATTCGGCAAACTGCCCTTATTTAGGCTACTCTTAAACCGCTGTTTCTTAAATTGAACCTTCTGCTTTTTCTTGGTTTGTGTAAAGCAGTGACAACTAATAGGCTAATCACATATAGAATATGAACATATAATGGTAACGGAGTAAGAATACAATTCACCACCCCTTCTTTTGCCCGTGGGTGTTGTAAAAGGTGACTAAGGGATATCTTGTGCATATGTTTGAGTCCCAATGTTGGGCTGGGGTCTCCTTCACGATGGAAGAGAAATTGACCTATTATACCGTGCTGGTCAGACTTGTAGGTTTTATGTCGAGTTTTCCTTCGTTTGCATAGATTTCTGCTTATCTTATACTTTAGTCGTCTTTTGCGACCTCCACGGGCAAGGTATGGAGTGGTGAATTGTATTCTTACTCCGTCAACTCACGGAATAAATGTGTTGGCATCGTTTCGCGTAGTATACGCTACTCTATTAAAATAACATCGGTTTCAGTTACGGATATAAAATAATTTTAGATTATCCGACAGTACCTAATATCGAAGTTTCAGTTACGGATATTGAACTTTTAGGAGATTGTAAAAGGGAAATGCTAATTGTGGTGACTATCGCATTATTTTCCTTTACGCTTACGTTTGCGTAAGCTGTCAATTCGGATGGTTGGCAGGAAAGCGGTCGTAATATAATGTCATATCGATATCGATTATTTGAAAAAGAAAAATTTAAATATTCGGAAACCGTATTTCGGGTTCGAAAATATTCTCATTTTAAATATTCGATAGTTTCAGTTACGGAGCTCCATAAATTTCCTAGTTATTAGTAGTTAACATTCCATCTATGTTATGATCCATACATCCACATAATTTCGCAACTAAACTCACGTTTGTTACGTAATGAATTCTAAGTTATAGGAAATAATTATTCTTAAACGTAGGTTTATTGCATACCATGTCGTACTCGTAGTACGATATCGGTGTTGTTCCACGAGGTCGCACGATGCTTTCTCGTATCGGCCAAAGTATAAACTAGACCAACAATTTGATTGAACGTGATATAATCTATAAAAATAGTTTTCTTCGATAAGTAATAACATACGTATCCATTGACTTTCGTATTCATAATATTATATAATGTTATTTTTTTTCAATAAGTTCATTATTATTCGGTAAGGCCCATGTTTTTTTAAAAACCTCGCGCTAAGGATTTGATATTTGTCTTTTTTTGGCAGGCTAAGGTGTGGACATACACCGTCTATTACATCTGGGGCGAGGCCCTGTCGGTGGTAAAGTTATTACGCCAACCACTGGTACCGATCATTGACGTCCGTGGTCAGCCAGACAGGTTATACTTTCGGTTAACATCCCTGTCGATGACTCGGCAGCATCAAAAATATTTGTCTTGGGTATCGATTATTATGTTCAAAACAACGGTTTGTGTGTTGACATATTGATTTCTTAATTGGATATCGATCTGTGGAATTCTTGTATGCTGATAGTTTAAAAATACAATGTGTTAACGTCTAGTCTCGGCTCAAATACGTCCCACTGCTGGGCTCGAGTCTCCTCCTCAATAGGAGGGAAATTGACCTACTATACCTTGCTGGTCAGATATGTTGGTATTTTTTTTTTATGGGCGGGCTATGGTAAGCGCCCGCGCGGTCCAGTTCGTCCGGGGCGATGAAAGGACGGTATAGGGTTTTATTTCGACTTTTTAAAGAAAAGTCGAAATAAAACCCTATTATATTCCCTAAAACCCTATTATATAACCCTACTATATTATATTCCTTAGTCATCTGTTATGACATCCACCGGCAAGATAGGAAACGGTGAATTGTATTTTTACTTAGTCACCACACGGATGTGTCAACAACACCCATATTTTTCTGTGGGAGTAGTAAAATCCGACTGTGGTATCATCAGGAGAAAGTGCAGCAGCATATTCCTCTGAGTAATTTCAACACCAACTATGATAGCCAACCGTGGTGATTAAGAATTATTATCCTCTTTTGAGAATGACGATATCAAATAGTGGATGTGGATAGACGGATGGACGTATGGTAATCGACCCTTCGATATTCTCTATGAGTGGTTATGCAACGATTTAACCACTGCGCTTATTGTACAACTAAATATGAATAATTGATAATTTATGATCACGCTTAACCATGGGTTAGATAGTTTAACGTGTGACGTAAAACATGTTTTTATAATTGCTTTGTAAGAGGAAGTGAAGACCTGCCTTTCAGACAAGTTTGACTAACATTCGAATGTGTCATCGGAGATTTTGGGTCATCGATTTTAAGCCTCTAATATTTCCAAGATTATAAACACTGGAAATTAATGAGTTCTGATTTTCATGTATAACAAGTCTTTTTTTATTTTATAACACAATCTAAATAAAACATATTCTAGTGCTATATTTTTTCTATGGAATAATTTACCAAAAAAAAATATTTTTTGATTTTAGCTTTATATACGTACGATTATTGTGTACGAAGTTCCTTTATTTTTTTTTTTTGTGTGTATTTAGCCGTTGGCCGCAGATGGCCTTGACAGCTTGACGCGGACTATGGGTGAGCGCTGAGGGCTCTCAACCCGGAGAAAAGTATGCTAAGCGACATCGCGCAAGGGCTCCCCCTGTGGGGAACGGACCTCGGCTTGGGACGTCGCTGGAGGCAAAGTGGGCGTGCCCACGTTTTTAGTCGTGACTTTTGCGCGGCGTGGTTTCGCACCTCGACGGCGAAGACGGAACCGCGGATATTTATTTGTTAAGGCCTCGCGGGCCGTGTAGGCTCTTTGTTGAGCGAGTGTGATATTGTCGTCCTCTTCGTCGAGGAGGTGACGAGGACGTCGGATGGAAGCGAAGTTCCTCTGCATCATAGAGTTATATATAGTACATATATATCGATGCTCTGCATTTAAGAAGGGAAACCGGCCTACATTCCACGCTGGACGGATGACGGAGTATATTTCAAATTTCACTTCATAGCCGTAATATTATACATCGTTCACACCTATCCCTAAATCATCCTCTGCACGTTGTATTATTTTACTCCTAATTATACCAATAATAAAAAAAAAATCATATAGTAAATTACATTTTTGGTAACTATTGTCATCGAATATTGATTGCCTATTTGATTTTAATATCTATGGCATCTTAAAATAAATGAGCAAGGCATGAACAAAAAGTTTGACTACTATTACCGGACCTTAATTATTAAAAGTAAATGCGCTACTGCTCACCCCTGCGGTAAGAAAGGCGTTCAACATCACAAAACAAACAGTAGGCCAGCGATAGGTACTCCACGTACACTGTATGTGTTAATAGTATTGGCGCAAGACTATATCGAGGTCAGATATATTAGCACTTGTTATCGGAGAACACGCCCACCCAACTTCCTATAGAAAGCTTGAACAAATACACGATGATACGTCTGCATCATACGTACTGAATAAATGATTCGTCTAAGCGGCATTTACAGATTGATGATATACTAGTGCTTCATGACCACTTATTTTTTATATTGGATTTATTGTCTGCGTCTAGGATTGCCAGGCCCCCCGAGAGGGGCGTTGGGGAGGGACGGTACCTGAAAGGGTATCCTGCCGGGTTGGGCACGGATTTCAAGGGCCTCGATACGAGTAGTGAGCCTAATCGTGAAGGGGAGGTAGTGCAGTGGATTATGCCGCTGCGCGCCGCCCTTGCCAGATCTCCAAACCCAATAGCATGACAGACCGGGCAGTGTGGCCTTATATTTGGTTAAAAAGGGCGGAGACCCTACATTATTGAGGATTTTGTGTCTCAGTATTAATGGATACACCATAAAAATTGTATGTAAAAATGGCCCATTTTGATTATTATCATAAACCTTGTTGAATTCTAATGAAATATAACAAACATTGTAAAAGGATAACAAAAGCTGGATAAGCCGACACTGTTTATTTTGGCCGGACTGGCAATCAAAATGTTTTATTATATAGATACGTCTGACTAATCTCGTCTAGTTTTATTTTTCACATTGTTTATTAGTGACGGAGTAAAAATACAATTCACCATCCAGTTTCTTGCCCGTGGGTCGTATAAAACGACTATGCGAATATTGCAACATCTAGAAAATCTTGAAATAAAACCCGAAAGCAACCCGTCATGAATAGCGTGGTATAGTAGGTCGGTTTCCCTCCCATTGTGGAGGAAGTTTAAACCCAGTAGTGGGACGTATATGCTGTAATTATGACGACTATGATTATTAGAGTGATACACTAATTTATGATATCGTTATCGTATCATATCGTTTCATTTACATGACGGCAATATGCTTTGTATTTCACTCCTGACCATCGAACGCACAATGACGTTATAAATAATTAAAAAAATATATCTAGTACGCTCTGCCAATGTTACATTCGAACAAGAATAATTTTAAAACAGGTTAACTAATAAGTCCCTGGCCGTAAGGCGTAAAATCTCTCAACTGCAGTCATTAATTCTCGAGACATTATTGCAGCTATTTCGAACAAGAACATGCTTCTTGTTGACACTGATTGGAGTTTCCTTCGCACTTTAAGTTAAAAGAGTATCCCATTGCAAAAGTGAATTGAAATATTATATGTGGACAGATATTAGGTTTAGTATCTAAGTATTATGTGGGACGAGTATTTTTTTTTTCTAAGGAAATAAGCCGTGTATTGCAGGGGCTTTCACAAACATATAATTAACATACACAAATTTAAACCACAAATAGTATTGTTTTGGGCGTGGGCGTGGGCATCGAATCTAGGATCATCATTATTATTTCAGACCATATACGCCCCACTATTGAGCTCGGGTCACCTCCATTATGGGAGGAAAATTGACCCACTAGGCCACGCTGGTCAGACGTATTGGCATTTTTTTTTTGTGGGTGGGCTATGGTAAGCGCACACGCGGTCCATTTCGTCCGGAGCGACGAAAGGACGGCGCGCGGGCCCATAACCCATCCGTACCCACGTCGCTCTCGTCGATGGGCGGACCACCGGAGCAGGGTGACTTGTCGTCAGTGGTCGGCCCGACGGAATACCCTTTCGGGTACCTTCACCTCTTGAAGGACACACAGACGTATTGCCATAGGGTTTTGATTCGAGTTTTCCTTCTCTTGCATAAATGTTATATGCCTATTATATCCCTTAGTCGTCTTTTACGATACCCACGGGCAGGAAATGGGGTGATGAATTGTACTTTTACTCCGTCACACAAAAAATCATGCCACCACTTAATAGGCTAAAGAATTCTTCGTGAAGTATATATGCTAGTTCCTCTATTATTTCGCATTGCAATGCTGGCTCAAAGTCGGCCAGCCACAGTGGGCATCGTTCAGTGCAGCGTGGATGTGCATGTCTCCGTATATTCCCTCACGGTTTAACGAGTGGCCACTGGAACGAAGTTTTGAGTTCGTTGGTCCTCCCCATGGGTTAAAGTCAGGTACCTCCTCCAATAACAGAGTGCTAGGAACTTGATCCCACCCGGTCTTCCTCACTGGATGATTGATTAGTTTACTAATAGTTATAATTAATCTTAACCATGATATCTCCTGTTGATCTAAGTGATCCAGCCACCTCTAAGCAGTGATTTAGACGTTAATTTGATAGAGGCGTATATCCCAACAATCGAAATTCCATTGTAGTGTTTATTCAACAATTTAAACAAACAATTAAAAGAAAATAATTAACAATTTCATTCAACAGGATTTTATTATAGATAGTGATCTACCTACCAAGTGTCTGTCAATTTTGTGTCTGTTTATTGGGCGCGATTACATTTGGCGCTGTTATTACGTAAATATACCTTTCATACTTGACATACAGAAAGTAATTAAACCTAAATATATTAAAAGTAGATATGTCCGCGGCTTGCGTTAATGTAGATTTGGCAATCAATGTTCTACCTCTTGGCAATAGAAGTTTTTCGAGATGAAACCTTAAAGGCTTTTCTTTATCCTTGTTAACTGATATGCGAAATTTTAAAACGACCAGTTGAGTAGTTAAGCTAACAAACTTATAAAGAAACGTAATTTTGTTAATAGAACAGGCTACTGAATTCTGTTTCATCATTATCATCACCACAGCTTATTTATTTTCCATTGGTGGGCTCGAGCCTCATCCATAATAGAAGAGAAATTGACCTACGCTAGTCCGGCAGATTGGCTTATTTCGAGTTTTCCTTCTGTATAGTTGTTACAAGCAAAATATAAAAGAGATATCAGATATTGTATGTTAAATATGCTATGTTATTTTTAATTTAAATTGCTAATAAGTACTTAAAATAACTACCGCTTAGCAATAAAATAAATAATATATAAAAAATAAATAATAAATATATTAAATATTAGGATTATTTTACAAATATACTATTATCACATATTGTACACCTAAAATGAAATCAACCATTTGTGTAAAATGTATGTGCGACATACATTTTTCATGACTGAAAAATTTTCGCATTTCGCTTCATGATACTCGGCTTGGGAGCTTGCTAGTTAAATCACAAAGTCATCTATATAGTCATTTACCTATTGTCAAAATATCGAGCAAAGTCCAGTTTGGGAGTCATTTGGAGGACAAAGCCAAATTGGCAAGCAAAAAGTTGGGTGTCCTGAACAGAGCCACGTACGTGCAAGCTCTGGAATGAACTACCTGCTGCTGTGTTTCCCGAGCGCTATGACATGTCCTTCTTTAAACGAGGTTTAAGAAGAGTATTTCCTTCACGGTAGGCAGCGGCCTAGCTGTGCCCCTGGTATTGCAAAGGTCCATGTGCAGCAGTTTCACTTACCATCAGGTGTGCTGCTTGCTCGTTTGCCACCGTCGGCAATAAAAAAAAATATTGGCTGGCGTCAGGCGGGCGGTTGGTCGTAAACTTCCAATTTACTTATTGCGTATATGGGTGGTACATTGATGCCATTTAACAAAGTGAAAGTACAGCCATATTTCGCCATAGGCAATATTGAAAATTAATTAAAAAATGACATTTTATTTGTTATATTTTACCCGTGTATATACCGCCTTCCTTTCTTACTTTTTTATTATTTTCTTATTATGCTGGTGGAATTCGTACCTATGACTACATTAGTAGTCATTCTTTTAGTCGAATTGAAGGATATTAATGGGTAAATTTGTTAGGAAAAACATTACGTTAATGATTCGCCTAGTCTGGTAATGCCTTAAATCTAGCACTAAGATATAGGTATATGCATTATGGAGAAATGCTTGCTTAATCGACGAGATCCTACTTTATTCGAACGAGCATTACTGAACCGAGTGTGACGACACCGTCTCATTCAATACCCATAAAATAAAGTGCATAGCGCGCCTAAAGAAATTTAAACATCAATAATGAATAAAAAATACAAATAAGTTGTTGACACGAGTAGATAGCCTTATAATAAAAGGCAAAAGCAAAAAAAAATATGTTAATTTATACATAGCTTATTATTTTCGCCATTGGCAAATACTCATCCTCATTGTGTTCATGCCAAATCATGCTCATCTCATATACACACATGAACATTTAAATTACACAACTTATGATTGCTTGCTAATTTCGATTGTACCGTTATAGAACTATAGATAATTATGTGCTAATAGTCTTATTTATTACAAGTTGTGTTTTGAACTTCGGTCACACGGACTTAGCACCTATATTGCTATTAATTTAACGGAGACTAATACTTTCTACTTGATTTTATATGATGAAGAGGTCAAGTTGTATATGTCTGGTTCTGGCCATAGGTGGAAATATCAATGGATTATGTTTAGTTTGTCGCTATTTACTCTTTGCATTTCTACTTTCTATATAGAATATATTTCTGTTCAATGTAGAAAGCTTTCTTGTTAGAGAAATATCTACATAAATATAGGCTGTGGGAAGCATGATAATTATAAGCAGAAAGATAAACACCTAAATATTAAAAATTTGTGAACATAACAAACTCGACCACAATTCTCGTGTAATAATTGGGGTAAAGTTTACTTGCGGTTAGCTTATTTTGAGTAGTTTTCTTCTTGAGAATTATTTCTTGAATTCATTATTTCTTGAAACTGGACGCTTAATCTGCGCTGCACGTATTCCTATAAATTGGTGGTTACTGAAAAGTCTAACATGTCGTCTGACTATGATCAATAGTAGATTTCTCTCGTGGTGGCGCCATAAAAATAAATCCTGGAATAGACGTATGTCCAATATGTAGACGTATATGAATTGAAGATGAAGGAAAATATTAATATAAATATACGAGAAAAATGGTAGGATTTGTCCTCTCTGCACACGTGGAAACGGTAACTCTGACATTGATTAAAACTGAACAGTGTGCTTTGTAGTGAAATGTAAAAGACTGATAAATCTAAATATAGATAGCTATCGACGTTGATTGTTGAACATAGGCCTTCCTACAAAAGAGGAAAAATGCAATAACGTCATGGATAAAATTTTATAAGTTTCTACTCAGAGCACCGCTATTCATTTTCTTGCCCTTAGGCCGTGTTTACGACTAACAAAAGAAAATAAGTGTTGGTTTAAACCGGCACCACACGGGGTAAAGACCAGACAATATTCTACATTATTTTTAAATTTTATTTAATTGAAACCAATTACAACAAAACAATCAAAATTTATTCATCTATATATATATAAAATGCTTTGTCCTGAGTGAAGTGACAACGCACAGCCTAAACCGCTAATCGTAGAGTCTTGAAATTTCGCGGGTGTGTTCTTTGTGGGACGTAGGCATCCGATAAGAAGGGATTTTTAAAAATTATACCTGTAAGGGGATCAAAAAGCGGGGCAAAGTTTGTATGAGGCAATGTGATTCCTTGGTCCAATCTATTTCAAATTTTGCATGAACATTCTTTAACAAAATTAATGAAAGACGTGTTTTGTATTTTATTGAAATTAATTTCCTAACAGGGTTAAAAAGGGCTAGAAAGTTATTTTGGTGATTTGCTTCAAAGTTGATAACAATACTCTTTAGTGTTTTTGATTTAAATCTGGGGGCACGGCAGTGCCCCGCCAAGTCGAGCAAATAAAAAGTCGGGCAAAACTCAATACTGCCGTAACATACTTTTCTCGAAGCCATTCAGGCCATTTTCGACCCCCTATAACTTCGTTGTTAATAAAGCTAGAAAGCTGAATTTTTAGTAACCTAGCAGGAATTGTATACACATTGTGTATTTCAAATTTCATTTAATTTGAATCAATAGTTTAAGAATTATAACTAGTCAAAATTTCGTAATTTTGTCACTCACTGACTGACTGACCGATCATCAATATTAAAGTGGCACTTCTAGCAGACATAGAAGCTTCAAATTTAGAATACAATTAGTGTTTAGTGTATAAATGAAGGAAAAATTATGAAACATTATAATTTTCATCCAGTTTTCGAGATACACTAACTGTATAAATAATTTTGTAAACTTATATAAATATATAGGATTACAAAGTTACATTTGCAGTTAATGAAATGTAACTTTGTAAAAAATAAGAATACATTTGTCGCCATCATTGCTTCTCTATGGGAATCGTAACAACCGGCTAAAGACTACGCAGATGACGTAGTGGTTATGATACCAACGTACCGTGCTAGTGTCGCGGGTTCGAATTCCATGCAAGACAACACCTTGTATGGTCCACAAGTTGTTGTTCTGAGTCTGAATGTAATTTGTGTCGGTTCTTTCCGTATGGTGACGAAGTAAGAATACAATTCACCACTCTTTATCTTGTCCGTGGATATTGTATAAGACGACTATGGGTTATAATATGCACATACCATCTGTGCAAGAGAAGGAAAACTCGAAATGAAACTCTATATCAACATGTATGACCGGCATGGTATAGTGGGTTCGATTCCCTCCCATTGTGAAGGAGACCCGAGCCCAATAATGGGATATATGAGGGCTGCAATGATGATGCGATGTTGAATTATATGTTTGTAAATTCTCCCATAATATAAGGATTATTATTACCTTACTGCAAGGCGTTGGTCATTTAAAAAAAAAGATTCAACAGGAAGGAGAGTGGGCAGCAGCTCTCGCCGGGAAATGTATGATATCTCACTGCGAAACCAACTCGCCTACCAAACGTGGTGACTACGTCATTATTCCTCATAAGGCGAAGAAAAATGAGCTCTATTCATGGCAACTCTGTTACCCTTGAGCGTCGTTGGATGCAGGTGCCACAATACCGCACTTTATGGTGAAGCATGAGGGGGGGTCTATGTTCTACAGTGGACGGCGATAGGCTGAATGATGATTGGCATAATAGGTGTAAACAAATACCTAGATATAATTATGTTCAAAGATAACTTGTAAAATGGTCAATGAACTTAATGAAAAAGCAAGAGTGGGACGTGTCTTATGAAATTGTACCAAAATCTCCCAAAGTATTAAGCAAACTAAATTGCCTCAAATTTATCTGAAAGAAAGAACGCCATCATTAGGCTCGATTGGCATCAAAGCGGAGAGGAGACTAAAGGAGATGTGTTTCGAAAAACCAATCAAATTTCTTTATTTCCACATCTCTCCGCTTAGTTTAGGTAGAATTGACTCAAGCGGAAAGGAGAGATGTCTCATTTTTCAGAGTGTGCTCTAAGAAAATCCTTTGTTGGTATTCAAGAAGTAGAAGGTACCGGAAAGGCAAATAAGTAGGTCTATCTACAAAAAGAAATGAGATACCATCAAAAACAAGACTTGTAAAAAGAAGCCAAGCCTCGCAACTGAGTTCTTCTACCATAAAAACTTGTGAGATCCATGTTATTCCAAGTCGGTTAACTCATTGAATCACTGCTTAAGGGACCTTTCTACTTAAGTTATTACGTAAATAGCTAACCTAACAACTTCTTATAGTGACTATATCAATATTAAAGATCTTTTATGTTTTAAATATATAGATTGACTTGGCAATCGCACTATGTTTAGTACAATTTAATATAATATGTATTACTTGTGAGGTGTGTTTTCATGCGATTGCCAAGTCATTCTGTTTATTTAAAACATAAAAGGTCTTTAATATCGATATAGTCACTATAAGAAGTTGTTAGGTTAGCTATTTACGTAATAACTTAAGTAGAAAGGTCCCTTAAGCAGTGATTCAATGAGTTAACCGACTTGGAATAACATGGATCTCACAAGTTTTTATGGTAGAAGAACGCAGTTGCGAGGCTTGGCTTCTTTTTACAAGTCTTGTTTTTGATGGTATAACATTTTATTTTGACACATGTTTGAAAATTCGATTCGATTTTATTCAAAAAACCTATGGCTGAGTGCGAGTCGGAGTCGCACTCGAAGGGTTCCGTACCATTATCTATAAAAACAGTAAAAAAAAATGTTTCTTGAATGGGAACTGCTCTTAAATACTATTATTATTGTTTTATTTTTTAATTATTTATTTCTAAAGTGAATATAAAACTAAATATTCTGAGAATATTTCAAGCGCCTACAGAAATACATCATCTGTAAAAATTTCAACTGTTTAAATATCATGGTTCATGAGATACAGCCTGGTCACAGTCAGACGCACAGATGGACGGACAGCGAAGTCTTAGTTATAAGGTCCCGTTTTACCCTCTGGGTACGGAACCCTAAAACGGCTGAACTCATATAAAAGCTTGGTATAATATGAATACTCTATAATATCGGAACGTCTAGAAATATATATCAGTATGGTATTTGAAGGTTTCTAAGCTTTAGAGAGGTCATGCACTTTCAGAACATGCGTAGAACACCCGAACGGGACGTAGCGTTCCAAATTTGAAATGGTAAGAACTAGAACATTTTAGTCATTAGTATACGAATCATTTCATATTCAAAAACATGTAAAATGCAAATATAAATGTTACGGTATTCGCGCGTAGTACTTAATGTCATGACTTTCTATGATTGCCAGAAAAAAGTTCTAAGTCGAGTGGTCTCGAAAGCACTATCGCCCGTCGATTTCTAGGCCCAAATGTTTTATCTGGGCCTCGATCATGAGTGGAATCGAATTAACGGTGATTGATGTGCTGACGGATGGACAGTTACAGGGTCCATGAAACAGTAAATCATTTGTTTTATATTGGACCACTCTAAGCGGCAGCACGTTTCATCGAATCACCATTACGAGTCTGACCAAACGTATCGCCTATTATCAGAGAGACCAATCTTAAATCACAGGTCACAACATAATCACCCGCAAGTACGGCTTCAGCTGGGCTTCGTACGACATAGGTATTAGCACAAAGTCCTCAGTGGGCTTCACGCAGAGGCCCCTGCGCCAAACAGTTTGACACCAGCTGCCTTAGGTATCGAAGCACCCCCTGATAACAGAGCGCCTCTCTGGTGTACCAGAACGACAAACTATTAAATGCGTTGAAGAGATCCAAACACACCACCAACAGCACTTCCCGGCAGTGACCGCCTTCGTAACCACGGGCTGCAGGCAAAGAAAAGCTGCGATCGTCTGACAGAAACCTAACTGGGTATTGGGCAGACCGCTAAGGTGCTGGGTAATGCGAGAAGTCAGTATCTTTTTCTGTTCACTAGCTTGCCTACATCATCCAGCAACACGATGGGGCTATAGACGGGCCTGAACGCACTACACAGTTATCTGTGATTGCCTCTGCTACACATGATTTCTACGCGGACAAAGTCGCGGGCAAAAGATACGTTGTAAATAAAACTACTATACAGATTTTGTCGTGTTTGTATTTGATTTTTTATTGCCTGACGTTTCGAACATTTTACAGCGTTCATCGTTACGTGAAACGCGATAAAATCCGTATAGTAGTTTTATTTTGCAGCTTTCTGCGAGACAGTGATCTCGTGGAAGGAGGCGTCGGATCGCCTCCGCGAGGAGCGCAGCCTCGATGAGGAGATCCGCTGCCGGCGACTGGGACGGCGTAGGCGCAACTACCTGCGCCTCATGCCGCCCTAGCCGAGGCCGCGGGTGACGTGACCGGGGATTAGTCCGTCACCCGCCGAGAGGCCGGCCACGTGAGGAAAGACCGACGTCTTCCCCGATGGGGGGACGGCGGTCGATGGGAGAGTACCCCAATAGGGGGTATTCCGACGGGCCGGCCACTGATGTCAAATAACCCTGCTCCGGTGGTCGGCCCAACGACGAAGGCGACGTGGTTTTCGGGTGGGTTGCGGGTGTTGCGTGCTTACGCCCCTCTGTCGCCCCGGACGGAGTGGTGCGAGGAGCGCACCGACTGCAGCCCACCCCCCAAAAAAAAAAAAAACAGTAGTTTTATTTACAATGTGTAATACTCGCGTAAACATGCTCAAAGCCATTATCAAAATTTATTGTTTGGTACTTATAAAACTTATCCCAAAGTATTGCGTCATTCTCTTCGATTGTTTTGGTCTTTAACGTGTTAAGTTGCCTAATCTTGGTGTTTAAATGGCTGTAATTTAAGTTATAATAGCGACATGATTATTTCTTATGTTCGGGGCACTGAATAATATTATTATATTATTGGCAGCGATTTGTTGAGTAACTATTGGTCATCTATAGTTCTGTGCTAGATTTTTTGAAATACTCTTTTTATTTCTGAGAAATACATTTATGTTGTTTGATGCGGAAACAAAACCCCCACGTAATGATCGTCAATTATTCAGAGTCGCTCAGCTCGCCTATCTCAAAGAATGAATTATTTTGTTATTATAAATATTTTGGTTTTTTTCGAAAGTCGTATTTTTTATATTCCTGCATTCCATAAAACTTTGGTTTCTTATAAAATAAATTTTCCATCTTAAAAAGGGTTCATTGTATAGAAATGGCCATCATCACCACAGATCCTATTAGTCCCACTGTTGGTATTGAGTATCCTCCATAATAGGAGAGAAAGTTTAGTTACTATACCACGCAGGGTTTTATTTTGAGTTTTCTTTCTTTTGCATTTAATATTTGAAACACCGAATGAAAAAGAAATTATTCTAACTTTATTCAACACCTGGTCAGATATGATTTCTATAAATGCACAGCATAATATGTTATACATATATTATAAAAGTGTATAGCAATATTTCTTTGCTCAGCCAGCCTGTGTAAGAAACTGGTTCGGGCAAATTATACATGTCGCTTTGTATCCGGTGCTTCTTCGCAATAATTTATATTTTATAGCAGCTGCTTTCTAAAACCTACGTTTGGCTTAGACGTTTACTTATATTAACTATGGCATTATAACATTAGAGGTTTCAGATAAAGGAAAACCCAAATCTTTATATATATATATATATATATATATATTACTTGTGTACGTGTACTGACTTGTGTACTGTCACTGAACTCCTCCTAAACGGCTGGACCGATGCTGTTGAAATTTTTTGTGCGTGTTCAAGGGGATTCGAGAATGGTTTAGGTTCACAATTGGACCCTGTAGGTGGCGCTGTTGTCTATTTCAAGGAGAATTCCTTTTATTTTATTGGAACAGAACAAAATCTGTTGGGTCAGCTAGTAAGAGACAAGTCTCGATTTAAATTGCTATATTAACTACAGTATGAGATCAAAAATGATGGTACAAATATTTGTACAAGATAATAACATATTTTATGTTGATCCTACTTAATCCGTTTGAGAAAATGGGGTTGGGAAGTTAAAATTTAAACTACACTATTAAGAATTCAAAGAATGCAAAAATCAATATTAAATTTAATTGATATTTTCATTAATCATTATCATTTCAGCTACACGTCTCACTGCTGGGCTCATACCTCCTCCAAAATAGGGAAATTGACCTACTATACCACGCTGATCACATGTGTAGGTATAGGGTTTAATTTCAAGTTTTCTTTCTCTTGCGTAAATGTATGCATATTTGATCCCTTCATCATTCATCATCATTTCAGCTCATATACGTCTCACTATTGGGCTCGAGCCTCCTCCACTATAGGAGGGAAACTGACCTTACAATTCCATGCCAGTCAGACAGGTTGGTATAGGGTTTTATTCCGAATTTTCCTTCTCTTGCATAGATGTTATATGCGTATTATGTATTATATCCCTAAGTCGTCTTTTACAACATCCGCAGGCAAGATAGGGAGCGGTGAATTGTATTCATACTCCGTCACCACACGGATTTGATCCCTTATTCGTCTTTTAAGACACCCATGGGCAAAGAGGGGATGGTAAATTGTATTCTTACTCAGTCTCCACACGGTATACTAAAATGTAATCAACTAGATCATACACAAGAATAGCTATTAAATATTCGATAGTAAATCAAAACTGTTTATTGGCAATTTAAAACGTCAAGTACTGGATAATGTATAGCAAAAAAGCTTTCCTGGTAGTTTGCCTCAGGCTACTGTCATGCTACTATTTCTGCAAAAAAAAAAAACAAACTAGTCTCACTACCGTTGTATCTTTGAGATCACCTTTTACTGGAGGTATTTTTATGGTTTTGCTTGTAGTAACCGCGGTAGATCTTTTGTCTAGTGTGAGTCTGGTAACACCGAATCTTAAAGACGTACGTGTGAAGATCTCTGCGTGCGATGCGTACTGAGAATATATTTGTTCAAATAACGTGATCTTATTTAAAGTAGAAATGTTTGCTTAAATCTTAAAATTATTCTTGCTTTTAGGACCAGGTTTATGTTCGTTATGGATCAAGTAACGATCTTTCATGGTATATCGTAGTTTCTATCCCAACGCAAAGCAATTCCTTGGTCAGTTTTGTCTAATCTGATTCCCTTCAAATATCACAAACATTATAAATTAATCAATTTTTAACACTTTAACGTTCATTATCACGGGCGGACTGGCGATGCCTCATGTCCAACAAGTTGTTATTATTATAGAGATTCATATGTACTACAGAATTAGTTATTAAATTTTGACCCACGATAAAATCTGTATAAATAGTTCTATTTATAATGTATTCGAGTAAACATCAGAAATCATTATATGACAAACAGATTTTGTTTGTTGACTTTTGTGTATATAAAAATACTGGCAACCCGCCCTCGCTTCGCTTCGGTTTCAGTCGCTTTGCCCGTGTAGTTCTCGTTCCCGTGGGAATACCGGGATAAAATAGAGTCTATGTTACTCCCTGGTATTATAGCTTTCCATTGGTGAAAGAATTTTTGAAATCGGTTCAGTGGTTTAAACGTGAAAGCGTAACAAACAAACAAACAAATAAATAAACAAACAAACAAACTTACTTTCGCATTTATAATATTAGTAAGGATTTGACTAATGACTAGCATGCCTAGATGATAGAAGCTAACAATCCTAGAGACTGTTTGGGCGTTAACCATAGCTCCACCTATGGTCTTGTACGTCATCGAAGTAGGTATATCGTTCTACAATAACACCGCCCACGAAAAATAAACCTGTTAAAATCGGAAGATAAAACATTCCATAAAATCATACTATAAATACCTTAAAAGTATTATCAGAAATATTAATAAAATACACTGCTACTGTTAATTTCGTTTTTATATGTTACATTATCGTTTTAGGTTCTTTCGTAATACTTTTCTACTGTTGCATAAGTGCTTTTAAACTCAGCCTCTCTACTGCAGCCTGTCAATGTTTATCAAAGAACCCGTTGAAATATGTTTTAAAATCAATTATGTACATATTAATTAAGCCTTCATTAACACGTTTTTACTAATTTATAATTGGTTTGCTAATAATGTGTTTTTATTGATTGAACTAATCGTCTACATTTTTTGTAAAATTAATTCTAATTCGTATTTTTTATTTGATAGTTAAAATTAAATATTGTGTATGATATGGTCAATAATTGGGCAGATGTAGCGGGAAAATCGTCATTTAGATGTGTTTGTAGATAAATATCGTGGAAGTATTTATTTTTACGTGTTTGCGGGAAGTGCTTTGGAACCTGACAATTATTTATACTAAAGAAATGGCATGTCCCCAATATGTAGATGTACCTATGTGTACTCAAAGGCGCACTCTTAGAACCTACATTTTACGGCAACTAAAAATCATAATCATCTTCTCAGGTTATATACGTATATAAGGGACGACCCAGTGCTGGGCTTGAGCTTCCCCCACAATGGGAGGGAAAGAGACCTACTCTATACCTCGTTGGTCAAATGTGTTGCTATAGGCTTTTATGTCAAGTTTTCTTTCTTTTGCATATATATTATCTGCATATGTGTCTTTAACGACACCCACGGGTATTAGAGAGTGTCATAAACTGTATTCTTATATCCGTCATCACACGGGAAACGAAAATCGTAAAAGCAAAAAGAAATGCAAACAAAAACATAAACTATACACATTCTAGGCAACTTGATTAACTACTACTGTGAGTAGCCTAAATCGATCTCCTATGCTGAGAATTCGGTTTCCGCACATTATAATTTTTTTTTTTATAATTAAATTATATAAAATATATAATTAAATTAAAATATAATTATTTTTTTATAATCAATTAATGACATTTACCTTGAAAAAATAAATTTAATAACTAACAACTGTATACACAGATTCAGATTATTATCTGTACCTATTTATAAGAATTCACAAGACTTCCTTAATGGCATATCTTTACATTTTAAGAACAGTATTCCATGATTCCGTTTTGCTCTTTTCTCTAACGAATCGGTTTTGTGCTAAGGAATGCTCCTTTAGCAAACCAATGATCGTTAGAAATAAATGTTCTGGCATTCGAATAGAATTTGATCGGATCAAACGTAATTGATGAGTGTTGTACTGTTATTGTTATCCATTAAATTGAACATTAGTTTCTGGCTCTAATAAACCATTATCAAGTTAATAAATCAGCATCCATTTACACGTGTTATAGCACGATATCAAGTCTATATCTATATTTCTATTATAAAGCTCGAGAGTTTGTTTGTTTGAACATGTCAATCGGATTTTACTAGTTTGATTTGAAACCTTTTTTGCCAGCACATTTTATGCACAGAATTTCTTCCGTAATGGGAGAGACGGTAATCATGCTATTCAGATGGTATGGTACACGTTAGTATAAGGTTTCCGAGTATATTTCTCTCACAGTGAAATTTTCTGCTTACATCATTAAATCATCTTTTATGGCACTCATGGAGAAAGAAGGGATAGTGATTTGTATTCTTACCTCATCACAGGGTAATAATTTATTGTGATAAAATGCTGTTAATTTGTCTCTTTGTGATAAAATATTAAGATCAGAATTCAGCACCCCTTCCTTTCTCATGGGTGTCAAAATAACTTCACTGCAAGTGCAAATAACTTGAAATAAAATGCTATGCCAACATATTTACCGGGCATGGACGTCAAGGGACCCTACCAGTGGTGGCCCAATGGCAAAGGGGAGGGAATATGGTGGTTTATGAGGTCGCTTGCGTCTCCTCCGTTACCCTGGACGGAATGGACGGCGTGTGTCCAGATCATAGCCCACCCAAAGAAAATGCCAGCACGTCTGAGCAATGCTGTGTAGTGGGGCAATGGAGGAGATCTGTGACCAACAGTGGGACAAAAAGGGGAAGTGTTATGAAAGTGGCGACACATTGTTTCAAATGGTCATCATACGTGTATTATCAGATTTACTGAATTAAAATTCATTAAAGTACCATCGTTACGACCCTACTATCTCCGGATACAAGTTATACCAAGACTTTAAATTTTCCAGTTAAGGTAATAATCCATTATCATTTTAACTTGCAACTAGATATTAACGTGCCATTGCGGACTGGCAATGAATTTGTAATTAACCCTTTTATTCGTCCGTTATAGAAGGTGAGGCTAGCATTTTCTAGTCTTCAGGATTAGTGTTATTACTAAGATAGAAACGGGAATCGCTCTTGGATATTTCTTGATAATCTTGTAATGAATACATACAAACTGCATCTTCAACTTCGTTTTATGAAATGATACATTTTAATCGAAACGTATCAATTGTTTCAATATTCCATCTATGCATCAAGCTGTCATCATCACAAACTCAGCTCATATACGTCTCACTGCTGGGCTTGAACTTTCTTCACAATAGGAGGGAAATGGACCACGCTCGTCATACGGCTGAAGAAGCCTATGATTTTATTTCGAGCTGCCCGTTTTTTGTATAGATGTTATATGGATATTAAATCCCATACTGGTTTTAGTCTGTATGGCGATGAAGTAAGAATACCATTCGCCACTCCCTCCATTGCCCATGGGTGTCGTAAAAGACGACTCAGGGATAAAATATGCATATAACATCTATGCAAGGGAAAGAAAACTTCAAATAAAACCCTATGCCAACACGTCTGACCGGTGTGGTATAGAATGTAAATTTTTATCCAATTGTGGAGGAGGCTCGAGCTCAACAGTGGGATGTGTATGAGCTGAAATAATGATGAAAAATGATAGTTGTTTTTTTATTATAACCGCAGGGAATTTTGGATATAGTCCTTTTCTAAGGAGTTATATCGTGGCACGAAGATGGGTTGACGGTCGCGTAGTTAAACCTTATCATCATAATGATTGATAAATCTATTTCGATATTTAATGGGCCTTTAATAGTAATGTTATAATAAATCATCCTTTTACTTTCTCTTACTTAAGCCTCTTAGTTTACTTGTTCCACGTAAAAGCACTTATAAGTAGCTTATCTAACTTGTGACCGCATATCATAATTTGTTTGATATTTTATAGGGATACGATTTTTATTAAGTTATTATTTAAAACTAGCAATCCGCCCTCGCTTCGCTTCGGTTATAGGTTATAGTCGATTTACCCGCGTAGTTCCCGTGGGAATACCGGGATAAAATATAGCCTAGTTTACGCCCTGATATTATAGCTTTCCATTGGTGAAAGAATTTTTGAAATCGGTCCAGCCGTTTTGAATATTACCCGGAGCAAACAGACAGACAGACAGACAGACAAAAATTTGAGTGTGAGCATGAAAAAAGCCTATTATTTTAACATTACAAACAGACACTCCAATTTTATTTATTGGTATAGATAGAACTATATTCAATCGCAATAAAGTATTTTTTACTTTATGCATTGAGTTGTTTATAGGGAATTTAATTTCTACAGAGTAAGGGTTGGCCTATATCAATGGTGTTGAATCACCAGTTTTACGTGTAGTGACGGAGTAAAAATACAACTCAGAGTAAGGTACCTTACTCTTGAATGTCATGAAAGACGATTGAAGTATTATAATATGCAGATAACACCTATAAAAGTGAAGAAATATTCATTTACGTCCCAATGCCGGGCTCGAGCCTTCTCTACAATAGGAGTGAAATTAACTACTACGCTAGCTAGATAGACGTGCTATACATAGGTTTTCATTTGAAGTTCTCTATCTCTTCCATAGATGTTATATGCATATTTATATACGAGCACTATGATGATTATATGCATTATGTAATCAGTTAAAAGGTAACCCATAGGATATCCCACTGTTGGGGTCGAGTCTCCTCCATAATAGGAGGGCAATTGACCTACTACACCACGTCGATCAGACGTGTTGATATAGGGTTTTAATTTGACTTTTCCTTCTCTTTGCAAAGATGTTATATGGAGATTATATACCTTAGTCGTCTTATACGACACTTACGGGCTAGAAAGGTGGCGGTGAATTGTATTCTTACTCCGTCACGGAAAATAGTGTCCTATTTTCCGTTCCGGAGTAAGAATACAATTCCTATTAGGAAAGATAATAGGCTATATAGGGGATTAATATATCTGTGTATATTTGTTATTAAAATCAAATAAAGTTGACAATAAAATTCAGCAATATATTAAGGATTTCAATGGCGATGTCACAGTGATAGCATCTAGATCGAATCGTGAGTCGCGTGGTGAAGATGCGATCTTCGAGCGACCGTTTTAATGAGGCTGATTCAACTGTGGGAGTGGCGAAGATATACGCTTTTATTATTCATGCGATGTCATTTGATAATCTTTTCCTTAGTTCGTAAATCTTGAAAGCGCCGTGTTCTGTTTGAAAATTCTAAGCTGCATTAATTTAAACTAGATTGTAATATATTCTTTTGCAGAATTTTAATTTGAAACATATTCTGGTTTTAATTGTAATGTCTAATGGCTAATATCATCAATTATTATAACTCACATATGTCTCACTGCTGGGCTCGGGGCCTCTTTCACGGTGGGAGGGCAATTGACCTATGCGAGACTGCTCAGACGGCTGGGTACCTACTTTTATTTTATACAAAAATAAAGTATTTTTTATTCATAGTTGTCATCACCTTGCTCTTGTCACAATTACTTGGGGTCGACTCATAATGACTCATTATGTACTTTTATTTCATTGCAAAGTTATTGACGTCAACCCTCCTTGGGAATGTAATTGTTGACCAGACGGCGTTGATGGAGTCAGTCCTGTTAGTCCTATTTAAAGCTATCCTATTTTAGAGGTCGGTATTATTTTGTGGGTATACACTATGAATAAATAATATGAATAAATAATTCATAGTGTTGGCATTAATTTTTATTTTTATTGTTAAAGTTTATTACGTTTTTGATATCCTTTATACAGAAGTTTGAATATTTAGTTACCAGTGAAACTAATATTTCGGATTATATCGCGATTTATATACTGTTGACATTTCCCGTTTCATGAAATGAATCTTACAGTATAATTAGCATAAGAATCGTAACGCATAATCAAACGAATTCATTTTCTTCTTGGGTGGTCTTTAAGTACTAATAATAATAGTCTTACTGCGTTCACCGGGTTTTCTATTCTAGCTTCGATCAGATTTCTATCTTTCCTGGCTGTCTAATATAATATTCATTAATTATAATTTCTCTATCAAAGGGTTAGATATCTCGGCAAACTAATATTCATTTTTACTTACATAATTTGTTCCATCGACGTCGAGCTTCGCAATATATAAAAGCTACCTCGTTATGCAAATTATTTGCATCTTATTATCATTTATTTTAATATCTTATTATTCAAATAATA
The DNA here is from genome assembly GCA_032191425.1 of Lymantria dispar. Taxonomy (NCBI): domain Eukaryota; kingdom Metazoa; phylum Arthropoda; class Insecta; order Lepidoptera; family Erebidae; genus Lymantria; species Lymantria dispar. Next base: position 11,938,599 of record CM063449.1, on the reverse strand, counting down.
ACTACATATGCATGATGTTGCATCGAAATTTGTTACATATATAAAAAGCAAAATGTAACATTAAAATTTGAATGAATAAGTTAAATATTAATTTGTATAACTCGTGTAATTCTTAATTAAGTGTGATTTGAAAAATGTAACATAAAAACACAACGCTAAGTTTAGTTGTATCTTTTACATATATCTGCTCTAGTTTATATGTCTGTATACATTATTTCTCAAAAGTGTTTTAATGACTATGAAATAAATAATAAAATACTGCGACAATTTTAATGTTAGATATGCAATATTAAAGATTATTTTGTACTTTAACGACGAAAAATAAGTAGATATTTTAAAGTTATGTTGTGTCATACCAAAATCAATCGATTCTCTCAAGTGTTTAATTTTTCCGTCGGGCCGACCACTGAAGACAAGGAACTCTGCACCGGTGGTCGGCTCAACGACGAAGGCGACATGCCACGGGTGGGTCATGGGACCGCGCGCCGGCCCGCTGTCGCCCCGGACGGAGCCGAGCGGCGGGTGCGCTGACCATGGCCCATCCTTAAAAAAAGTGTATTTTTTTAAGAATATATCGTTGCTATGTTACAGTTATATACTTATAAATTTATATAATTATCCGCCATAAATACTATATCTGGTTGACCGAGCTTCGCTCGGTATAATTTTTTTTTCGTAAATTGTATTTTTGACGAACTTATTTAGATAATATATTAATAAAAATTATAAAATAATGAAAAAATATTGAAAATTACAAAAAGAGAATCATAGGAACACTGAGGTTCGATCTCACGCTGTTTGAATGCGACTGGACAACTTCTCAACTGAGCTATTGTCACTCTTGACAGCGATGGCGACATTCGAATTCCTATTCAGAGAATGTCAATGACATTTTATGTCATTGTATTGATTAGCTAAAAACACCGACAAAACAACATTTTCTATAAATAAAACCTAGTAAACTACTAGAGGTTTCGGAGCCAAAAATTGATCTAGATCAATTTTTTGGCTCCGAAACCTCTAGTATGCCAAATTTCATCAAAAACGTTGAAGCCGTTTCCGAGATTCTGAATATATATAATAATTGCTCGTTTAAAGATATAAGATTATGGTGCACGTAATATAAGTATTCGCTTGCATCTTCCAATTCTTTGTTATTTATATTATAAAAAAGATATTGTGAATTACATTTTTCTTTATCTTATCTCTCATGCCGTACATAATTATGCGTTAATATTGTTTATGGTTATAAATCCGAATAAGTGCACCACCCACACTATGCGAACAGGAAGGACGTCGATCATAAAACTTAGTAAAAACTCCATGCAACATAACTTCTCTTTCACCTATGTAAGCAAAACAATACAGTTGGGATAAGGGCAATAGTATGATGAAATTTATTTATTGTATCCAAAGGAACATACAGTTTTATTACTTACAGAAATGGTTTAAGATTTTAGAAATGTAAGATGGTTTAATCCTAACCCTATGCCACCACGTTTGACCAGCGCGGTATAGTGGGTCAATTTCCCTTCCATTGTGGAGGAGGCCCGAGCCCAACAGTGGGACTTGTATGGGCTTAGATGGTGATGAGATCGTTTAAGATTGAAGTTCTCCTTCAATCTTAAACCATGTCATGCATAGAGAAATATTGGACACCGTAAGGAGGTTGTCAATACCATAAATACCCAGTAAAAGAGTTGGACACCACACCGAAAGTTTTTAGACTGGAGTCTATTTAATGTATCATTCCATTAGATTTCTATATATCACTTAAAGCACTTTCTAAACATTTGCAAAATCTATACAAGGTAAAATGAAATACTCTCAAATTGAATACGAGCAATAGTAATTATTATAAACTATAATTTTAAAATTAGCTTCGGAACTCAAGTGCATCTTTATTAGCGGTCATGATGTTTCACGATCCATCAAAATGTCTTCATTTTAAAAAAATAATTCACATAAATATTAAATTGCGTTATACATTTATGTATTCAATATATTATTTCTGTCGTGTTTGGTCATTCCATATTGATATGTTTTTTATCAAATGATGAAATTAAGTGGTTTTTAAATGTAATGTAAAAAGATTTATATATTGAATTCATATTACACACATTTTATGAAATGGCATTAGCGTGGAGTTGCAGTTATTCGGGGTTCGAAAATAATTTTCGGACATGTTAAGGAGTAAAGTTAAGTAAATATTAGGTATTTGCGCCAATTCTTTTGCAATTTTTAATAAAAATATAGTACAAAGCTCGGAACTGATGATGGCTTGTAGAGGATAATAAGCACATTCTTCACTGCGGAGACTGACAAATGTAAATTGAAAACTCAAGCATGAGACAGTCGCACTAATTTATTTAAATATACAAAAATATAGCATAGACTGTTATCCAGTACAATATCTAGTCGATTTTATTGCCCATGGGTGTCGTAAAAGACGACTAAGAGATTTAATTTACGATTAAGGGAACTTTTATATAAAAGAAAGAAAACTCAAAATGGAGAAAATCTGTCTGACCATTATATAGGTACGCCACAAGTAGGTCAATTGTCCTCTTATTGTGCAGAAGGATTATGTCCAGTAGTGGGACGCACATAAGCTGAGATGATAATGATGAATATTATTATGCTGACGCGAAACTGTCAATTTACGCTAGTCACGACCGCGAGTATTAAGTTGCTGACCTTTTGAACTTTAGAATGAAGATGTTACGTAAACTTATGCAAATCGGAATGAGGATGCACCACAGTTTATGTAAACACTTTCACGTTGCTTACATTTAATAAATATTTTACTTGAAATGAAATATTTATCAATAATAAGACATATACCTTCCTAATAAATATAGATCTGGCTTGTGTTAGTCTAATAATCATCAGTTCATACACGTCCCAGTGTTGGTCTCGAGCCCTTCCACAATTGGAGGGAAATTAGCCCATTCTACCACGCTGATCAAACGTGTTGGTATAAGATTACATTTTAAGTTTACCTTCTCTAGCATCGTTGTCATATGCATATTTAATCCCTTAGTCCTCTATTACGACACTCACGGGTTAGAAAGGGGGGTGGAGAACTGTATTCTTACTTCGTCACCACAAGGGAAAGTGTGATAACGGTTTCAAAATACAACGTGTCACCAAGCCTTACCTTCCCGTGGGAGTCGCAAAAATCGGCTCAGTAGAGCTGACAGTTGCACTCTTCTCTGGTAAATGTATTGATTATGGCAATATAGCATAATATTTTTTTTTGTCATTGAGCATCCTAAGATTACAAAATAAATATTGTATTCAATTGTTAAGAACCACATCAAAAAAAGTTAAAAAAATGTCCTCAGTAACAGATGAATAAAATAATGTAAATTTCGAACTCGAATTGTGTTTACGAGAAGAATGTTAATTCTAAGTACATGTTACTCACGAAAATTAGAGTAACGCGTTATGAAAATGGAATCATCGTAATAAAATTATGTAAAGCGTTTAACTAAGCTTTGGAATTATCTAAATCGCTCGTTATGAAAGTCTCAACTGGCTTAACGTGAATAAACATTACCATTTATTATATTGTTATGGCAGAAATAAACAATCAACTAAAAATAATCTCTTAAGAAAGGGTCTTAGAAGATACGCACCCTCTGTGTATTGAGGAAAACGTAATAGATATTGAATTACTATAAAATATAATCTTTATGACATAATGAACAAACATGTTATGTTTCTAGTTTAATCTAAGTCGTTCAATAACAATTTCTCGGCAAGGCAACTGTTATTCGATATCAGCAAACCTAAAACATTACGGCATGTTAAAATAAATCTTAATAATTTTATAAATATGAAAGTATGTGAAGATGTTCTTATATTTGTTACTCAAAAACACGTAAACAGTTGAACAGATTAGGATAAAAATTTGCACATATGTAGACCATATTCTGGATCAACACAGGATATTTTGATGTGAAACGTAAACTAGATTTTTGGAATCAATTTTCTTTTCGGTAACAGTATTTTTTTCCTGGATGATACAACAATCTATATGTATATGTGCATGCGAAATTTCACGAGCTTCAGATGTATAATTAAGGCGTGCAACGGTAACAAACAAACTTACATTCTCATTTACACGCGTAATTATTAATCAGGTTAATAGGCGAGGATAACATTAGCATTGTCTTTAAATAGCTTCTTTATTGCTTAAACGTGTTCGAATTCTTTGTCTTTTGTAAAGAGATATTATCAATTCGTAGATTGGCGATAGGATTCAACATGTTAACTAACCAGTCCCGCTGTCAGACTAGTATTTATTAGCAAGTGATTCTTATGCGTGGGCAACAGGCAACTGTTAAGTCATCCTTACTATTATTAGTATATACTAATACTAGTAAGGATGACTTAACAGTTGACTTAACAGTTATAGACTTAACAGTTATATATATTAGTGCGAAATTAAGTTTGTTTGTTTGTTACGATTTCACGCTTAAACCACTGAACTTATTTCAAAAAATTTTCTCCAATGGAAAGCTTTAATATCGATACCGATATTCCGATATTTATTATACCGATATAATACCGATATTCCCACGGGAACGGCAACTACGCGGGTAAGGCGACTGAAACCGAAGCGAAGCGAGGGCGGGTTGCTAATTTTTATCAAATTAAAAGCAAGTTTATGAACAAATGCCAAGGTTATGAAAAGACTAGCCATTTACAAGTCATATTATAGTGTAAGTATTAGAATACATGTTGGCTTCAGCTTACAGTCGCTCAGCATGCTGTAAAGAGGGCTATGTTCAGTATTTCTGTACGTTATAAAATCCGAAATACGGAGATTTGTAGATTTGTGGTATAACCGATATAACCTGAAGAATTAGAACGTTGAAATGGCCGTGAGCCGATCACATCGCTCGTCGAACTATCAACCGATGTAAAAGAAAGGTTCTCGAGTGACGGAAGATGCATCGTAGGACGATCCTTACAAGGTGGACCGACGACATCTTGAAAGACACAGAGACAGAGATGCAAGTGGCACAGGTTCATTCTGGATGGCACTCGCATCATTACCCCTCGAGAAATAGTTATACGCAGAATATACACATGTTATACACGGAGAATAGATTGTGTTTGTCTTTATTGCTTTAAAACCCCCGACGAACAAACAGCTCGCCTAAAAGGTAACTGTCACTCACAGCAACTTCACTGCCCACCGGAAAGACACTTTGATCTTCTGACTTTCTTGCAGAACAGTGGCAAATTGCTGCTACTCGGTTCACTCCTAAAGTCTAGCACTATCCCATGCGGGTAGCTCCATTAATGTCTATAGACAGAAAACTCAGTAAACCGCGACATTATTAGATTTTATTTCATAATTTTGTAACTATAAAATTTTACGGTTAGTTAAAAAAAATCGAATTTACTTTTATTGTATTATTGTTATTGAATGCAATAGCATAAGATATTTAACAGAATAATGTTAATAAGTTTTTATGGAGAAACATTCAATTCTTGGTACTAAAACGTTGATGAAATCGCACGGGAGTTTGCTAATAAAAGGGAACTGGAATCATGTCAATACTGTAGCAATCTAATAACGACCTTATTCCCACGAATTACAGTATTAGTTTCCGTGTAATCGTAAGAGCATGTTCTACACCTGTCTTGAGGATCAAGAAACTTTAATCTAGCTCATTACTGTTTAGTTCCAAAATGGCTTATGTTCGTTTAAAAGCCAAGTTACTTGTAGCGTTTTAATATAATTAGATTTTTGCTAAGATAATAGTAAATGCCACGTTACACGACACCAGTTTCTACATTCGACATTAATATCAAGTCTTTATTTTACTTTTAACTTTTTTAATCTTACACGTGTTTTACTTTTTATGCGTCCGATTTACTTGATACCTATAAAGATATCAAATAAATGTTTCATAAAGCAGTACCTACTTGTTTATTTTTTACGATACCAATTATTTTATTACAGTCGTTTCGGAACTTGAATTTGTTTTGGTTTTTAATATTTTAATGGCGCTAGCTGGATTATTAACAAAACTAATAGGTAATAAAAATATCTTTGACTCGTCGTGAAAGTAGTGTAGTAGGCAATATAGTACCTATTCAAGTAATTCCTAGTGGTAACTATTAAAAAGCTTAATTCAAGCTTGTGAATGCCGAGAGTGGGTATAGTAAATTCAGTAACTACATTCTTTCTAACCATCATCATCACGGCTAAGATACAACCCACTGTTGGTTTCGGGACTTCTCAATGGGAGGAAAATTGACTTACAAAACTACGTAAGACAACTAAGGGGTATACTAAGCATACCCATTTAGCATTTATGCAAGAGAAGGAGAACTCAAATCGAAACCCTAAAACCGACCTGTCTATGCCTGTCGGTAAATTGCGTAAACAAATTATCTATTCAAAAAGTCTGATCCGTAATAATATACAAATTTCCTTGTCCATATTAACAACATAACAAAACATGTAGCTAATTGCAGTAAGACAATTGATTTTTAAAGGCGTTAGTTTTCGGACTATAGTCCATAAAATATAGCATGATCTCTGTGACAGTTGTTCCTAGTGCTGTCACCCTTACGATGAAGTCCGTAGTTTTTTATCGATAAAACTCTTTAGTTTTATAATTGTGATTTTATATTATAATTGAAATACAATCAATGAAAATCCTTGTGAATTTATTGCAAATAAAAACTGTTTTTGACTGTTTTAATTATTCGAAAGGAGTACACTCAAGGTCAACGTCACTATTATCGTCATCACTAGAGCGTTCCTGCTAGAACATTTATAATTTTTTGGCAAAATAGGGACAGCCGTTAGAACAATCGATCAATCATGACTGTTTTATGAATAAAAATGTTTACTTTATTGACAATAATGCGTAAATAACATTATCATTTACTCTGAGTCAAAAGTAGTTTTTTAATGTTTAATTAATTCAATTTTTGTATTTTATAATGTAACTGTCTGTTGTAATTGTAAAAATTATTTTGAAAGTTTTATGTAGATACTGTATTGGGTTTATGTCTTTTATGAATAATTTAATAAAGATCCGTTATCGATTACGTATATCGACAGTCCCATCTCTTTTTTATTTTTAGTCCAGTATGACCTTGTACATGCATAAGCGTCATTTTTCTATAAAATGTTTACTAGGTATTTCAATACGTACGAGGTACATTTTAGGCATGAAAATTAATATTTTTATATTTATAATATATTTCACTTCAGTTGTAATAAAACTGGCATGAAAATAATGAAAATATATGTGATACAAAATAATATCGTAAACATGTCGCTCGATCAAACGTATTTTGTCGGTTTCGTTGACATCTGTCACAGAGATCAAGCTATATTTTATGGACTATAGTTACCGGAGTTGGATGAGAAGAAATAATACCCACATAGACAAGATGTTGTGCGATATTGTAGATCTAACGGTTTCATTACGTAATCGATTTTTATCCTACTTAAGTTTGTAAACCGGTTGTATCGAACTGAGAAGTCCAACTTTAACAATTACATTTGCATACAAAAAAAAACCAAGTTTTTTGTACAATTGACCGGAGCTATTTTTTAGGGTTCTGTATCCAAAGGGTAAAAATGGGACCCTATTACTGAGACTTCGCTGTCCGTCCGTCCATCCGTTCGTCCATCTGTCACCAGGCTGTATCTCAAGAACTAAGGTGATAGCTAGACAGTTGAAATTTTCACAGATGATGTATTTCTATTGCCGCTATAACAACAAATACTAAAAATAAAATAAATATTTAAGGGGGGGTTCCCATACAACAAACTTGATTTTTTGCTCAATATCGATAATGGCAATAGGGAGGCACTTGTTTATCTAGTCAATGGTACGGAACCCTTCGTGCGTGAGTCCGACTCGCACTTGGCCAATTTTTTATGTTTTCGACGCTCTGAAACCAATACCTATCTTATCATTTCAACTCATATAGGTCTCTACTGAGCTCGAATCTCTTCTACAATAGAAGGGAAATTGACCTGTTATACCCCTATTGACCTATTATTTCGAGTTCTCCATCTCTTGCGTAGATGTTATCATATTATCATATCTCTTAGGCGTCTTTTTAGATACCCATAGGTAAGAGTTATGAAATGTACTCCTACTCTTACTATACTGAAAAATAAGTGTAACTTGAAAAAAAAAAGGTATAAAATCAGCATACAATAACATAACATTCCATCGCGTAGCTACTACATATTAAATAATGACTATGACAGACTAAAAAGAATCTACATAGGTAATTTAAACTATGTAATCAATCTTTCATCTGGTTGTCAAAATATTTATAATGATAGAATTTAGCCGTTGTTTGTCCCAGTTAGACAGCGATTTTTTTATTCTTTATAAACAATTTTTATTTGGTGATTAATCATTCCAGCCTCTCCCATAACATTACTTTTTATTACTTGAACTGTTGACCTCGTATTAAGTCGTTAGTTCTTTTATTTAATAACTTTCGATTGAAACATAATACATACAAATGAAAATGCTAAATAGTAATTTAAGATATTAATATATTACTCTATAAACAAAAAACATTGGCTACAGCTGTAACAGATAAAATACATTGTTTAGTCAAGTTGACTTATTGAAGAAGATTTTATTAATAAAACTATTATTAAATACATATGGCTCTAGTTGCTTTCTGTATCTTAGTAAACTTAATAAACTATTCATTGGACATCTGATGTTTACGCTAGTATTACACATTGTAAATAAAACTATTTTTACACATTTTATCGCGTTTATATTTGAATTTTTATTGCTCGACATTTCGAACACCTTACAGCATTTATGGTTACGCGCAGACTAAGATGCTTCACATCCAACAAGTCCTCGTTATTACAGATCTACCCGCTACAGATTAAAAAAAATAATCAAAAATCAAATAAAAACGCGATAAAATCCGTTAGAATAGCTTTATTTATTTAAAAAAAATGCCTATCTGAAATTTCAGATTAAAGATATAATTAAATGATCTGAAATTGATACAAACCTGCTACTGTGTTATTGCTACGGCTCGTTCACGACCTTGCCGCTGTGAGCGGCAGCTAAGCGCGGAGCGGCGCACAGTGGGAAAACCGCGTATGTTCCGTCTCAAAACTCCGTATCTCAATTGTTTCAAAACTAAATGAGCAGTAATTTTGCACACATATACTTGAATTTTTAAAGTTTAAATGAAACAACTTTGATTTTAAAAAATCTGTTTATGAATTAATTAAAAAACTTTTACCAGCGTGCGCCGCTCGGCACGCCGCGCCGCTCGCCGCTAAGACAAAAGTCGTGGCCAGGCCGTATAAGGGTGCTAAGTGCTATAAGAATATTAGCTTCTTTATAAAATCCTTTTAGATAAGGTATTAAAGGAGATTAAAAAGGAGAACATGTTAATTAATAAGAAAGGTAAGTTAACGTTAAAATGTGCCTGGAATATTTATGATTATATAATAATTACGCAATCTTGAGTGAAACCTGATCAGTAGAATAATAATTAAAAATATATTCGTCCACGTAGTGACGGAGTAAGAATACAATTCACCACTTCAATCTAGGGATGTGAAAAAATAATCGATTTTTATAATAATCGATTATTAATCGATTATTTTTTGTAATGTTGTATGCTTATTAGTCGTCTTTTACGACATCCACGGCCAGGACAGGGAGTGGTGAATTGTTATTTATGTTCCGTCACCACACGGATAAAAAATACCTACCAAGACTAACACTATAATTAATAAATTCAACTCAATCAATAAGTAGCAATATCCATTTCGAACCGGTATGTCGCACAGGAAGATTTTTATGGCTGATAAAGTAATAATCTATTATATTTTTCATGGCGTTTACTGGCAATAACGGTCCTCGGAAGTGAAGTATGAGTTTTGCCGAGAAGATTGCACTGGAATACGATTCACGTAATTTGATTGACATAATAACGTTCGAAGTCTTCTGCCAAGTATATTGCAGATCAAAATGTGTACAGTTTACAATCTATTCCTTTGCTACGGAAGTATCATTGAAAATTGGTGACCCATTTCCTTTATCACACGTATGAAATACATAAAATTAGAAAAATACACCCAATAATCTTTCTTTACAATGATGCCGTAAAAATGTGGCTCAATACATTAATCTGACACGATTAAAGGATGCCATAGAGGATAATAGGATTACTACAAACGTAGATATGGCATGTTCGTCATTGATAGTAATACCGTTAACGAATTATACAACGATATAAGATCTGTGATCGGAGCTAACTGTAATCTGTAGTAAAATGACGTAATTCTATTGAAAAAATAAAACGTTCAATTTTCTCCACTATTGAGAATACTAATTTGAAATTATTAGGTTAATACTAATTTATTGATAAATTTAGAGTTTAGATTGGTTCGTAACTAGAGTAAGTAAGTAAGGTGATTAAGAATACAATAATAGAAAAAAATCTTTTATTCTTCTAGCTTTTATTAGTTCCAATAGTTTTCGAAGTAGTTTCCCAATCGCTTAAGTAGTTTCGGCATCATTTAATCGCTTCATGAGAGCTACCTGATATACGTAAACTAAAGGGATAAAGATTATAAAATATGTATTTTAATCACCCATGGACGACATGTGTTTATGATGGCAGCAACATAGGGCTTAAAGAAATTATAATTAAAATGCCGCATAAGAAATTATAATTGAAAAGCCGCATGACTTCCAAGGACTTGTCAAAATTTATGTGGCGTTGGGAGGTCTTAGGCATTCCCATTCGAATCCAAATACAAACCGTTACAAATTAATATACGTGCATTTTGCAGTGTAATTAAATTATTTGATATGTTAATAGTCATAATTATATTAATATATTTAGTTATATATGTGAAAAGTTCGTAGAGCGGTAATATTTTGCCGACGGTTGTACGCGGGGATCATCTGGTCGATGGCCCTGTACGGCGCACCGGTGTGGGCGGGGTCCTTGACCGTCCGACTTAGGGCCCTTCTGTGGCGACCACAGAGGGTCACGGCGGTCAGGGCCATCCGCGGATACCGCACGGTGGCGACGGAGGCAGCGTGCCTATTGGCCGGGGCTCCCCCGTGGGACCTGGAGGCGGAGATGCTCGCCGGACTATATCGGCGGGTGACGGGGGTGCGAGCGGAGGGTGGTGTGGTCTCGCTAAGGGATCTCACCGCCTGGCGCGTCGACGTCCGCCGAGACGTCATTGCCTGTTGGGCAGTCCGGCTGGAGAGGCCTCGGTCCGGGTTGCGAACCGTGGAGGCCTTCCGGCCGGTGCTGATGCAGTGGTTGGAAAGGTGGCACGGGGTGCTCTCCTTCCGACTAGTGCAGCTGTTGACGGGGCATGGGTGCTTCGCCAAATACCTGCACAAGGTCGTAAGGAGGGAGAGTACACCATCCTGCCACCACTGCGATTGCGACGAGGACACGGCGACGCATACGCTCGAGGCCTGCGCGGCATGGGCAGTGCAGCGCTATGAACTCGTCGCAATCATCGGTATAGACCTGACGCTGCCGGCTATCGCTAGGGCGATGGTCGACAGCGTCGGGAATTGGGACGCGGTCGTAGCCTTCTGCGAGACAGTGATCTCGCGAAAGGAGGCGGCGGATCGCCTGCGTGAGGAGCGCAGCCTCGATGAGGAGATCCGCCACCGGCGACTGGGGCAGCGTAGGCGGAACTACCTACGCCTCATGCTACCTTTTTTTTTTTTTTTTTTTTTTTTTCTTTCTCGCTGTGGAAATGCATTTACGCACTATCCCCCGCCGGTTACAGACAGGGGAGTGTGTGTGGGACTCGCCGGCCACAGAAGTGACCGAAATACCCACTAAACCACAGCGGCCCCTTCCGCGCTTTTACGAGGTGCCGGAGAGATCGTCTGATGACATTCTATCCCCGACACCCCAACGCTTGGCCGTCTGGCCACGCCCTGTCATCATTCAGGGCGGTGGGAAGAGGAGCGCATAACGGCGTCTCCTCCTCCCTGGTCGCCGCCGGCGGAGCGAGTCTGCGGACGTAAGTGCCTCGCGTGCCCGCTCCGCGGTCTCCTTCCTTGTAATGACAGCCTCACAGAAGGAGGCCATCGACGACCAACAGCTGTCGCTGCCGAGCATCTTCGAGATGATGGTCGACAACGACAGGTCCGCTGTTCCCATGTCCGTTGACAGGACGTGGCGCTGAGGCCCCCAGGCGGGGCATACTTCTAGTGTGTGGCGCGCATCGTCGATTAGCGCGCCACACTCATGGCATCCTGGGGCCTCTTCTCTTCCAATTTTGTGCAGGTACTTACCGAAGACCCCATGTCCGGTAAGCACCTGCACTGATGTCAAGTAACCCTGCTCCGGTGGTCGGCCCAACGACGAAGGCGACGTGGTTTTTGGGTGGGTCGCGGGAGTTGCGTGCTTAAGCCCCTCTGTCGCCCCGGACGGAGTGGTGCGGAGGCGCGCCGACCGCAGCCCACCCACAAAAAAAAAAGAGCGGTAATATTTTAATGTTTATATGTATGTACTATGTTTAATTTTTAATATAGTTCTTGCTTAACATAAAATTAAAAGACGCTGGTATATTGTATTCAAACCTAATACATACTACTTTTCAGTTAGGAAGGAAAGGGATAGGAGACAATTAATTTATACATGCACAGTACATGTACCTATAAATCGCTATAATGCAACTTCGTCATGGTAATTTGTCCACCTGTCTACCTATATTATCGTTATTATAATTTTGGCGAATTTGCAGATATTTTTAAATATCTCGCTTTTACTGTGTAACATTATATTTTATAGGACTATAATTTTAGTTAGTGACAAGCACTATTTAAGCAAGCTAATCTTTAAACAGGTAACATGGTAGCATATATTACCACTCCCTATTTTGCCCGTGGATGTCGTATAAGACGATTAAGGGATATAATATGCACATAAGATCTGTGCCAGCGAAGGAATACTCCAAATAAAACCCTATATCAACATGTCTGACCAGCATGGTATAATAGGTCAAATTCCCTCCCATTGTGGAGGAGGCACAAGCCCAACAGTGGGACGCGCATGGGCTGCGATGATGATGATGATGATTACCAGTAAAACCTAGTGAAAATATTTTAATTAGAACGTCGATTGGAACCTTTGTATCTCGCAATCACTTTTAACTGAAGAAAAACATGGTGTAATCAATTATACATATATTTTTTTTAGTTATCAGCTTTTATATGCTAGGTTTCTCATCAACACTTATACAAAAAATTATGCGCAACATTACCGTTCAACTGTATTATTTATTGCCCTGCGTGCCTACTAACATAGTATTAGCGCTAAGACCTCAAATACCTCTTAAGTAAATCGATTTCTCGTGATTCATCACGTCTTCTCAATCCGGGTCTACTTTTTGCGCCACTGTCTTGTAACAAGACGGGTCCATGTTCTGGTTTTATACCACCCATAAACCATTATATAATTTTCACTAAGGAATAATATTTTTTTCTTCTTTATCTATTCTATATATTTATCTCTATCTATTAATATGGAGTAGGAGATTACTGCTAGTTTACTTTCGTAAATTTTTCGAATCCAATGCATAATCAAATGATCTAGCGATATACATAGAAGATATTAACTTTTAAGGAGAGTTTATATTGTTGGTATATAATATAACAATCTGCGTGTTAATTGCGTAAGAATAATTTAATCACTACTAATTTCTATCTTGCGGAGCTCCGTTGAAAGAGACCGCAAGAGGACACTATGTCAGTCATGGTTAAAAATTTTTTTGGTTTTAAATTAAACCACTGGGTTTAATTTTAAAATACAGTAATACCACGACTTACGCTACCCCGTTTTACGCGAATTCGAAGATACACGGGTTTTTGTTTAAGCGCTCCTTAGATTTACTTTTTTAATAATGATATCTGATGTTTACGCGAGCACTACACATTGTAAATAAAACTACTTTTACGTATTATATCGCGTTTGTATTTGATTTATGATTGCCCGACGTTTCGAACACTTCGCAGCATTTATGGGCACGGGCGGACTAAGGTGTTTCACCTCCAACAAGCAATCGTTATTACAGACATTTATAATTATCTACCCGATATAGATGTATCGGGTAGATAATTATAAATGTCTAATATATGATGAGATAATTATAAATGATACAGATGTTACCTACGGCGAATTCGAGTTACGCGATTACCGCTCGGTCCCATTTATCGCGTAAGTTTGGGGTATTACTGTAACCATAAATTGTGATCCTGTTGGCACTATTGTAGCGGTATATTGTCAATGAACACAATTAAATACTATAACATTTTTGTTTAATGTGCTGAGTGATGGCTGGTTTCGAAAGTCGAAATTGAATTCGGCCAGGAGGACTTCATATGCAAATTAAATAATACCCCGCACGAAAAAGTGACGATGGGGCTTTAAAAATACAATAAAACACAAAAATTAAATACACAAAACATAAATAATTTCATCAAAATAATTTACATAACAATGAATTATACGGCGTGAGCATCGAACGCATAATACCCGCGTATTAAAGAAATACCCGTGTAATAAAATTGCATTTGTAAAATTATTAGGTATAAATTATTTGCTTATAAACTACGCTTATAAATTATGTCCTTTGTAAGAAAATAAATTTTACACACTGGCAGTACAGATAAGTTATACGATAATATTAATTTTTCTGCTTTACGAGTTTATGTTAGGATATAAACGGATTTGTTAAGCTTTCTCAATGCACCGTTTGCTTATTCGTGAGAGTCTGTGATGCGATGACTTGATTGTAATCTGGTTAATATTAAACCTTTATTTAAATTATGCTAATTTTAACATTTCATTTCAGCTCATATACGTCTCACTAGTGGGCTCTGGCCTCCTCCAAAATTGTAGTGAAATTGCCCTACTGTACCACGCTGCTCAGACGTGTTGTTATAGGGTTTTCTTTCAAGTTTTCCTTCTCTTTCATAGATATTAATTTGCATATTATATCCCTTACTCGTCTTTTACGACACCCACGGGTAAAAAAGGCGGTGGTCAATTGTATTCTATCTACTCCTTCGTAAATCTGTAGTTATATTGACTGAATCAGGAGTTATATTGCTTTATCCTTATTCCAAGGTCGGAAGTACCTTTGAATAAGAATCGGCTAAAAACAGTTGTTGCCACGGACGGTAGTCGACTCATTGGTGAAGGAGGGATTTGGGTGGGTTGTGGGATCGCACATCGCTCCGGAAACAGATGCCGTGCGTCCAGATCATAGCTTACCAAAAAAAAAGATAATAGATATTGGACTGTATTGGCAACTGCTTTCTAACCTTAGTACTTTTAGCGAGCGAGATGTGTTTTTACCAGGTTATGATGATCCTTTGTGACGTAACAGTTAACTACAATTACATCAGAGTTTATGATATTGATTCTTTATGTTGATTGTCATAAAGGTACTCTATAGCAGAGATTTACGGCTGAAAGATATTTCCGATACACATTTCACACATCTAAGAAATGTATGTAACGGGGAGGCCTACGGACGCCAATAGACTGATTTTATTTCATTGTTTATACAGATTATGCATGTAATGAAATTCAATCTATTTATTTGCTCGGTACTAAAGCTCGGTTTGTAGCTTACCTTTGAGAATTCTTTTGCAGAGTCGTTTAATGTTGATCCTATTACATTAACTTGCAGAATCCGTATTCATAAAAGGAGATAGCAAGCTTTATTACATTTGATTAGAGTGAGTAATATCGGTCGTGTGTATAACTGCAGTAGTCTGCATCGAGGTGTGTAATTATGATAGTATTCAAACATTGAACAATATTGTGCAATCTGCTTATAGCAGACGGTACCTGATCGGTAGATACCTGAAAGGATAACCCCTTGGGCTGGTTACCGAAATCAAGGAATCTATACCAGTCGTCAGTCCAATGACATTGGGGAAGCAATGCGGTAGGTTATTGGGGCTCTTCCGTTGCTCTGGATTTTGGATGGAGCGTTTCCGGACCATATCCTACTCGAAACAGGATTTTATAACGCGCCACGTCTCTTTAGCTTTTGAGGGAACGACTAACATCTTATTTAACTTCTGCGGCCCGGCCGCTGGTTTATACTTTCGGGTACTTGCGTTCATGTGCAACATTACTTAATTTGTTTTCCAGTTAATTAGTTTCAGACATTTGCGTTAACCATTTTCATCGTCTATCTAAATAATTGAAATAATGTCATTAAAAATCACAGAGTTTAAGTTTTTATTTATTTTGTTACAGTGAGATGTCGCGGTGGAGAGCGCTCCAGCATGGATCTACATCTTGGATTCTTTTTATCTGCCTTTTGCATGCAGCGAGTGGAACTCCCGGTAAGTTATTATTATGTTATTGTTAGTACAAAACGGCCCACGGTCAAGGCAAGAAAGTTATTATATTTAAGAATTTAAGGCCCACGATCTCGGTAACATTAAACCCCTCTATTGATCTATATCTACTGTTTAGTTTTAAATTTTATGTTATCCGCATAATAGTATCAGCAGATAGTCAGGAGTTATCTAGCTAGCGGACAATTTTTTTATATATTAAGGGCCTAGCTTGGCTCCACCTTAACCGTGTGGTGGGCCCCCTAACCTGTCGTTTTATTGAGAGGACCGCAGCATCTGTTTTTTTTAACTTTGGTAGCTCGTCCGGCATTTCAACTTTTAGCAAGGCACGTTGTCTTTATGCAGTCAGCCTCTCTAGGAGTAGCGGCCTAATCGCTGGTCCGACCACACAAGTTTGAACAGACATCTTGCGTCGTGTATTCAAGTGTCGCTAGGCGACTCCTCTTTTCATCATGACCCTTCTCAAAATTAGCTAGGCGTATTTAGGATCATAATACGTAGGTATGTCGTACGCCATACATCTCATTGTGGTTGGATAAACTGCGATCCATTTAACTGCTTCTACCGTTAATGCGACATAGGGCTTTTAAAGGCGCCGCCTCTGCTCCTGATGTGATAGGAGCAGAAGAGAATTCGTGAATTTAGTTCGCATAGAGAGCTTCCTCTCTGACTCTGCCCTCTGTTTTCATCCATAAGGTGACCGTTCAGGGGAGACTTACCTGATCTAGTTTCATTCTGTATAGAAATGGAATGAGAATGTCATGATCATCACCTGTTTCCCTGTCTATGGCCATCGTAAAAAAATAATAAAGGATACAAAGCAGAAACGATCAATACAAGGCAAAGTAAAACTCAAACAAGCTATGTAATTCTAGCATGGGGTGATAGGTAAGAAACGTGAAATGAATGTGGAATGAAGAATGTCCAATCTCGGCTCTCAGTAATTCCACATCTATTTATGTCATTAAAGCCTCTGCTTAATGAAGCAGAGTCAGATTTATCCATCAAATTGATCCATTTATTTTTTTTTATTCCTGTTGGCAGTGTTTACCTTTGCTAGGCCGCTGCCTACATTAAAGAAAGTGAAGGGAGTGTGAATGTATGCAATGAGGTTCGGTGATACTAAAGGCATCACCCTCAGAAAGTTCAGCTGCCGGCTTTCTCGCTCACCGAAAGAAGTGCAGTAATTGCTACTACTCAGGCGTCGATTTTCTGTGAGAGTGTGGTACTATCCCGAGCGGTCTTATCACATATAATAAATACTATAAATCATAGATTAAGCAAGTTTCTACATGTAATACGATTAATTCTATAGAATGTTAAAGTAATTTTATTGAGTTTTCATTAAGGAGAACATAGAATTGGAGTTGTTTAGAATATGATTTAATCTTCTTAGCGCGAATGTTTTATGTTGACACACCACATTCTCAAAGTTGTTTTTATTGATATTAATTTATGTAAATAACGAGGTATTGTTCTTCTATATGCAATGCAATATTCATGAATAGTAACAAAACTTACGTTATTTATAAATAAAACTATTAATAATAAATAAAACTAATAATTAATAAAACAATAAAATAAAACTATCACGTTTGGATTTGATTTTTAATGGTGATGAGTACGCCCGTGACCGTGAACACTGAAAAGTGTTCCAAACGTCGGGAAATCAAAAATCACACGCCATAATATCCGTAAAAAATAATTTTATTAATAATGTAATACTCGCGTGATGATTTGAAATAAATAATAATACTACATATTATTATTTAAACCTGTTTAGTGTTCTAATATTTTATAGTATTTCACCTCACTTTTAGCAAAGGTAATGCCATTTTAACTTTCTGCCTAGTTTTATTGAATAATCATACTTCAAAAGGTTAATAGAGTCCCTCAACTTTTATGCGAGTAGTCTCGTGATTTCGAACAATCACTTTTATAACAATACTGCGCTCGATATTTGACTTCATAGCTTCTGTGGTGTTAACTGAATTCTTAGTAATTTGTACCTAATATTAAGAAAAGAAAAAGTAATTTTACTCGCGGTTGAAGTAAAACTTCCTTGACTTTGATTATTCTGTTGGTAATAACTAATAAAAAAAAGTAATGACTTTTAATCTTACATTGTAATATTGGATGAAATACAATTAACTAACTCAATTATTATTTTTATAACTTTAATGTATACTCTTGGATTCAAAATTATATATTAGAATACAAATAACCTATATGTTATCACTCTAATAGTTAGACCACTATCGTAAGGGAACTAATACCATACCAGACAGAAGTCTGAAAACGGTTACTTCCGTCCCAAAAAAGAACTATTACTCGTAAGTCACTGCTAAAAAAATTTCATCAATTATTAAAATAACTGCTTAAATGCCAGAGCTAACAACATACAAGAATCTGGCGTACTACGAAAACATGGGTGGTATGTACTTTCTAATTGGAACAAATACGCAAAAGGGTAAACGAGCTTCCTTTACGGGAAACTTTATATGCTTATTAAATTTTATATGTACGAATTAACGTTGTACTTTTAATCTTAATAATGGCCTTTACTTCTTGGAATGCTCTACTATAACAATAATTATTTATGAATTATTTATGAATAAATATGAATAAATATTATAATTATTTATGAATTACGAGTAGAGATTTGAACTTTAAATCCTTTTGTAAATTGTCTTTATAGACTTGAATATGTCTAGCCATTCATTTCTAATGCTAAGCCTCAAAAGGTGAATGCATATGTAGGTAATTATGATATCGGTGATAACTACGTCAACCTACTCATGTCTTTTAAGAGTCAGAGATGCGTTGAATAGAGAGTTAAGGTAAATTTGCAGACTGCTATTAGATGTTTATTATTTACCATAAAGGTTCAAGTTTAAGAATAAAATGTGTAAGAAGCCAAAGATTAAAACATGCGACAAATTCTTTCTCTAATCATGTATCTAACCAATCTTTTAAGGGTATGTACCTATCCATTTTTCCGTGTAATGACGGAGTAAGAATACAACTCTCCACCCCCTCTCTTGCCGAGGGTGTCGTAAAAGACGACTAAAGGATATAATATGCATATAACATAAATGTAAGAGAAGGGAAACTCGAAATATAAAAAGCCCTATAGTAACATATCTGATCGTCGTAGTGTAGTAGGACAATTTCTCATATTATTGTGGAGGAGGCTGGAACACTGTAGTGGGACGTATATGAACTGAAATGAGACTTAGACTTTCGATGATATGCACTAGCCTTTGTGCAAGTAAAAAGCAACGATTCATATTGTTGTTCTATTTTTCCAAATGATTTTGTACGTGAATATTTGACGTAAAAACAAAAATTTCTACCTGTCTTATCAATATGGTTCTTATTAGCTCCCAGTTTCAGCATTTTTTTTAGTAGGAGAAATGACAAAACAAAATCTATTTTAACAAATATAAATTAAAAAAAAAATATGCACGGCCTGTGCTAAAGAATATTTATATGTATGCGATTTGTTTATCGGAAGAGGGAATCTTTAAAAATACGTTTGTACGAAATTGGGTCTTTGGCGAGGGGGACTGTGATTTAAATTGTAAAAAATGGGCATATATATCACACATAAGTCTATTGTACTTTACGACTTAGGAGTGCTACGAGTATGTTCAATCTTGCGGTAATTTGACAATAACTAGATGTTAAAATCTCACCCAAAATTAAAAACTAATCACAAGTTTTAATTGAGTATGTACATTTCCGGCACGATTATTTTTTTTTAAAACGCCCTGCACTAAAGATATAATCCTTGTATTGCGGGGGACTTCACAAACATATAATTAACAAAATCTTGACGACTTGGAATAACAATTTCTGGATCGCACAATGTGTTGTCTTACGTGGGATTCGAACCCGCGACACTGGCACGTTAGGTCAGTATCTTAACCACTACGCATCTGAGCAGTTCTCTCAAATGCAAAATCCCTTTAAATTTTAATAGTTATTTAACACTTATGTTATATTCAAATATTATAATGTTCCATAGTTAACTTTGTCTCGGAACTATTTAATGGGAATTGTTACGGCAACGTTTGCAAAGCCTTAATTAATTGCATGAAGGCTTAACGAGCTAAGGTCTCGTGCACCTGTCGGCTCTCTTATTTATTACTATTTGTTTATGTGAAAGCATCTTTTATTCTGAGTGTAACTCGCTTTTATCTAAATACAATGAAGGTTTACCATGGCCACCGAGTACAGTTTACTTTTAAGTATAATTTATTTTTTGTATTTCTTGCATTTAGATAACCATATTGTTTATTTTTCAGGCCCATGCGAAGTGGAAACGGGACAGTCCAGTATTATAGTTGATATTGAAGAAAGCAGAGGGGATCGTAAGTAAAGCAATTCAAATAATTCGAGGGGTGAAAGGCTAATTGGTTTAAGCGACATTTTTGTAACTTTACAGGAGGGCCAAGTTTAAAATTTTAGTAATATATCACAACAAAAAACTTCTTGAGCTATTTGAATGGGGTAAATTTAATTAAAATTCAATTAAAAACATCGAATTCTTGATGCTAATACTAAATAAAACGTACCTTTAGTTACAAGGATAAATATCGCTTAATACAAATTGCCTTAAGCCCTTGTTTTTCAGCGTATGGAAATTGTATAAAGAGTTCAGCGTAAGAAAAAAAAGTGCTCTGATTTTAATGAATTGGGTATCATTCGACGGAGAAAAATTCGCTGATGCTGAATATGTATATAACGCAATATCACCCTAGATGTCGCTTAAACCAAATAGCCTTTCACCCCTCGATATGTAACTAAATTTGCTAAATCAATAAGATAAAATTTAGCTTAACTATGAATAATATGGGGGGCGCGGCCGGAGCACCTCCTCGTGGTGCTCCCTGGTAACGTCCATTTGGACGTCATGCGGCCATTTGGACGGCCAAGATTCCGGCAGGGGGGGGGGGGGTCTCCGCGTGCGGCTCTGGTGGCAGAGCGCACGGCGGATCTGACCCGGGGCCAATGGGGCGGATGTGCCTCATGGCACTCCGTCGCCAGGGACGGTTGCGTCACGGCCCGGGGGCGTGACGGGTCGGTCGCTCGCGAGCGGCCAGACCCGGAAGGCCCAAACCGTAATCCTGAGCAGGGGGGTCAGGACCGGGGGTCTTCGGACCGCGGGGAAGAAAACCCCTATAAAAAATTACCCCAATCTTAAGTTTGGCCACTCGGCGAGGAGATGTATGACTGGTGGGTTAAGAAGCGCGCGAGCGTCCAGTCGTTAGAGTGGTAGTCAAGGCGAGACTTAAAAATGACCAAACACCATGGCAGGAGTTGAAACGAGCGTAGCTACTCCAGAGGGTCCCGGCCACGCCGGGGAATCCCTCACTGTGCTGGTTTCTGAGCGCGAGAGGCGCACAGTCACCAGCACAGTCAGTCTCCAAACTTATGGGAGGGAGACAACAACTGCACTGAGAGCCGAGAGCCCGGCACACCATCAAAAGGCTCACCGGGGGGAGGGGATAGAAGAAGTTAAGGAGAAGAAGAAGAGGAAGAAGAAGAAGAAAATCACGGCTATGGGGCGAGTCCGTGCCCAAGCGCTCCGTGATAAAAAGCGGGAGCGGAAGTTGGCAGCCGCCATTGCTGCGCGCGACAAGGGTGGCAGCACTGCTGCTGCAGGGCCATCGCAGAACGGGGGTGGCGTTCCTGGCCAGCCATCGGAGGAGGAGACTGGGTCGACCACAGAGCTGTCGCTAGACGAGAGCGTCAGCGTCGACTGCAGCAGCGGACCCGAGGACGAGGGCGGCATTGCCGCAGAGCCGTCGCAGGATGAGGGCGGCAATGCCGCAGGGCCATCCGAAGGTCTGGAGTTGGACACGGCTTCAGAGATGGTCCTAACGGACGTGGGCGGAAGTGCCGCAGAGTCGTCCGCCGATGAAGACGGCGCTGAATGGACGCAGGTCGGCCGGAGTAGGGACGAGGGCGGTGGATGCGCCGCAGGTCCGTCCAGTAGGAGTAGGGGGACGATAGGCAGGCCGTCACTTGAGGGTGTAGGTAGGCCGTCGTCGAAGAGGAAGAAGAGGAAGGCTGCCGAGGAGGAGACCATCGCCACCACGGTAGATACGAAGGAGAGGGAGGAGGCCCTCCCCCCGAGCGTCCGGAAGCGCCCCCTCAAGGAGAGCAGCTCGAACACCGACTCGGAGGGGAGCACCATCATGCCTCCTCCCAAAGTCCCGACCATGCCCCGTGGGCGCAGAGGTCGTGGATCGGCGAGGCCGGGGACTCCAGTTCTGGCAGGCCACAGTGGCGAGGTGGCGGCCCTACGGGCCGCGAATGCCCGCCTCAGTGAGGAGGTCTCCGGCTTGCGGGAACGCAACCGCAAGCTGGAGACGGAGTTGGAGGCGGTGCGGAGAGAGAACCGCGGGTTGGCTAAAGACATGGCCGACCTGCGGTCTCAATTCGAGCGCCTGGTGCCGGCTGCGTCGCCGGCGCCGGCCCCACCGTCTAAGCGGGCCGCGCCAGCGAGGGCGGGCCCGTCGTCTGCGCCCGTGGCGCCGGCTGCGCCCGTCGCGGCTGCTGCGCCGGCTGCGCCCGTCGTGGCTTCTCCACTGCCTCCCCTTGTCGTGGTCCCTCCGCCGGCTCGTGGCCGCGGTAGACCTCGGAAGGGGGAGGAGCCGCCGCCCGACGAGGTGCATGGCGTGTCGGAGTCGGCGATACGCGTCATCCTAGCCCGAGTAGGGGTAATGATGGATGCGCGTATCGAGGCCGTAGCGGCCAGGCTCCCGCCTGAGCCGCCCCTCCGACCGCCGCTCGCCGCGGACAAGACGAGGCGGCCGCAAGCGTCGGCTCCCACCCCGCTGCCCTGTCAGGGTGGCCGCGTGGTGAGCTACGCTGCGGCCGCGGCGGGACCCAAAGGGGCCAAGAAGGCCGGCAAGGCGCCGGCTCCCGCCAAGGCCGGGCCGCGGCCGGCGCCAGCGATTGCACCGCAGGCGTCGGCCGGCGAACCCGCGACTGCGCCTGCTGCGCTCAGCGCTGCTGCCAGGCTCGAACAGGGCTGGCAGGTGGCTGAGCGTAGCAGGAAGGCACGCGGCCAGAAGCGGAGAGCGGCGGCCAAGAGTGCCGCTGTGACCGCCGCTCCCCAGGCGGGAGCCGGCGGAAAGGGGAAAAGGTCGCGTAGGGGCCTCAAGTCGCCGAAGACGGCTGCAGTGGTAATCACCGTACTGCCTGAGGCGGCTGAGAGGGGCCTGAACTATGAGGCCGTCCTAAGACGCGCCCGGCGGGAGCTGGACGTCTCCGACATCGGGGGCGTCGAGGCGAGGACCCGCAAGGCCCGGACAGGGGCTCGAATACTCGAGTTCCCTGGGGCCGAGGGCGCGAAGACGGCCGATAGTCTGGCCACGATGCTGAGGGGGCTGTTCGGGCCAGAGGATGGAGTCCGAATCGCCAGGCCCGTCAAGTGCGCAGATATGCGCCTCACGGGTCTGGACGACTCCGTGGCGGTGGAGGACATCCGGGAGGCCATTATGGCGCGTACCGGGTGTGCCTCGGACACCGTCCGGATTGGCACCATCCGCCCTGGTCCGGGCGGCGTCGGTGCTGTCTGGGTACAGTGCCCAGTGGAGTCGGTCAAGCAATTGGCCGACTCAGGCAGGCTCCTCGTGGGCTGGAGTTCGGCGCGGGTAACCGTGCTGGAGCCCCGGCCTGCGAGGTGTTATAAATGCATGGCGGTCGGGCATACCCGACCGACATGCAGAAACTGCTTTGACTGCAGCGGGCTATGTTTCCGTTGCGGTCAGGCTGGACACCAGGCGGCATCGTGCTCTGCGGTGCCCCACTGCCCCGCGTGTGCGGCGGGCAATAGGCCTGCCAAACACCGCATGGGCTCTGGGGACTGCAGACCCCCGGCATCGGCCCCGAAGGGGCGGGGCGGCCCATCGACCGGGCCAGGCCCCGCTCCGAGCGCGGCCCGATCGCCCGTTAGCGCGGAGGAGGTGACGATGGATACGGACCGTTAATGGACCCAGTATCCATTCGTCTCCTCCAGGCCAATCTCAACCACTCCGCCGGTGCGCAGGACGTGTTCCTGCAAGCCATGGCGGAGTGGTTGATAGGAGTAGCCGTAGTCGCGGAGCCGTACGTGGTGCCCGACCGGATTAACTGGTTGGGTAGCGCCGATGGCACCGTGGCAATCGTCGCCTCCACGTCGTGGCCTTCGTCGCCTCTGACCCTTAGGGACAGGGGCGTCGGATACGTCGCGGCGGACTGGGGGGCGATTACGCTCTTCGGAGTTTATCTCTCCCCTAACTGGAGTGTGACCGATTTCGAGGCCTTCCTCACCATCATAGAGGCCTCGTTACGGCGACTGGCATCGCGCCAGGTCTTCGTCCTGGGGGACTTTAACGCCAAGTCCGTGGCGTGGGGGTCCTCTAGGACGGATGACCGAGGACGGGCGATCGAGGAGTGGGCGGCGGCACTGGGCCTCTGTTTGCTGAACAGGGGCTCGGTGCATACGTGCGTGCGACAACGGGGCGGGTCGATAGTGGACCTTTCGTTCGCTAGCCCCGAGGTCGCCGCACGCGTGGGGAGCTTGCGCGTCGTGGAGGAGGTGGAGACCTTGTCGGACCATCGGTATATCCGGATGGAGGTCTCCCCTGCAATCCCGACGCCCAGCAGGGGTCACGGGGCGGATGGGCGTCCTGCGTTCCCGCGATGGGCTGTGGGTCGCTTAGACCGGGACCAGCTGGCGGAGACAGCCATCGTATACTCGTGGCTGTCCTCTGCCCACCAGTCGGACGGGGTGGACGCCGAGGCTGGCCGCATCCGCAGTGCGTTGACGCAGATCTGCGATGCGGCCATGCCCCGGGTACGGCGTCTGCCCCCGAGGAGGGGTGTCCACTGGTGGTCTCGGGAGCTGGCGGATCTCCGGGCTGCGTGTATCCGCGCCCGGAGGGCCTACACCCGCAGCCGGCGGCGCCATCGCGACGCGGAGCGGGAGGCCGTGCTTTACGAGGGCTACCGCAATGCGCGGTCGGCCTTCAGGCTGGCCGTCCGCTCCGCCAAGGACGTCAGTCGGCAGGAGATGCTGGACGGTCTCGACCGTGACCCCTGGGGACGCCCCTATCGCGCGGTGCTGAATAGGCTACGCGCGCGGGGCCCTCCCCTCACCGAGACTCTCCAGCCCGGCCTTCTCACCCGGGTCATCGAGGACCTGTTCCCGCGGCGGGCGGAACACACGCCCCCGGTCATGGCTCCGCCAGACACTGACCGGGAGGCCGACGACGACAGTGTTCCGCCCATCACGGAACCCGAGATGGGGGTGGCGGTGACGCGCATGCGCGCAAAGTCTACCGCCCCCGGGCCCGACGGTGTTCCTAACCGCGTGCTGGCCCTGGTCCTCGAACACCTGGGACCCCGCCTCAGGGGGCTGTTCGACGCGTGTTTAGCGTCCGGACGGTTCCCTGGGTGCTGGAAGGAGGGAAGGCTGGTACTCCTGCCGAAGCCGGGACGGTCTCCGGAGTCGCCTTCGGCCTACAGGCCTATCGTGCTGCTCGATGACACGGGCAAGCTACTGGAGAGGGTGGTAGCTGCCCGCATCGAGCGGCACCTCGTCGGCACGGGGCCCGATCTGTCGGACGCCCAGTTTGGGTTTAGGAGGGGTCGTTCGACGATCGCGGCTCTGTTGCGCCTGAGGGCCGTGGCGACTGAGGCCGTCACCGGCGGGGGAGTGCTGTTGGTGGTGTCCCTAGACATCGCCAACGCATTCAATAGTCTGCCATTCAGCTGCATCAGGGAGGCGCTCCGGTATCACGGGGTGCCAGTTTACCTGAGGCGGCTAGTGGCAGACTATTTGGAGGGGCGCAGCGTCCTCTGCACCGACCGAGCAGGGGACGTTGTGCGGACGCCCATGACGTGCGGTGTCCCACAGGGGTCGGTCCTCGGACCCACCCTGTGGAACATCGGCTACGACTGGGCGTTGAGGGGGAGCCTCCCGCCCGGGCTGGGCGTGATTTGTTACGCCGACGACACGCTCGTCACAGCCCGCGGTGGGACGCTAGAAGAGGCGGTAAGCCTGGCGACCTCGGGTACCGAGGAGGTCGTCAGACGGATCGAGGCGCTGGGGTTGAGGGTCGCCCTGGACAAGACGGAGGCCCTCTTGTTCCATGGGCGCACTATGAGCCCTCCCATCGGCGTCTCGATCACCGTCCACTCGGTCGACATCAGCATCCGGGCCCATATGAGGTACTTGGGCCTGGTGCTCGACGGGCGATGGTGGTTCCGGGAGCATTTCCGTAGGCTCGCTCCGCGGCTCGTCGGCACGGCGTCCGCCCTATCGTGGCTTATGCCGAACGTGGGCGGACCGAGCGCTGCGTGCCGACGGCTGTACGCGGGGGTCATCCGGTCGATGGCCCTGTACGGCGCACCGGTGTGGGCGGGGTCCATGACCGCCCGACTTAGGGCCCTTCTGTGGCGACCACAGAGGGTCATGGCGGTCAGGGCCATCCGCGGATACCGCACGGTGGCGACGGAGGCAGCGTGCCTGTTGGCCGGGACTCCCCCGTGGGACCTGGAGGCGGAGATGCTCGCCGGACTATATCGGCGGGTGACGGAGGTGCGAGCGGAGGGCGGTGTGGTCTCGTTAAGGGATCTCACCGCCTGGCGCGTCGACGCCCGCCGAGACGTCATCGCCCGTTGGGCAGTCCGGCTGGAGAGGCCTCGGTTCGGGGTGCGAACCGTGGAGGCCTTCCGGCCGGTGCTGATGCAGTGGTTAGAGAGGCGGCACGGGTTGCTCTCCTTCCGACTGGTGCAGGTTTTGACGGGGCATGGGTGCTTCGCCAAATACCTGCACAAGGTCGTTAGGAGGGAGAGTACACCGTCCTGCCACCACTGCGATTGCGACGAGGACACGGCGCGCCATACGCTCGAGGCCTGCGGGGCTTGGGCAGTGCAGCGCTGTGAACTCGTCGCAATCATCGGTACGGACCTGACGCTGCCGGCTATCGCTAGGGCGATGGTCGACAGCGTCGGGAATTGGGACGCGGTCGCAGCCTTCTGCGAGACAGTGATCTCGCGGAAGGAGGTGGCGGATCGCCTGCGTGAGGAGCGCAGCCTCGATGAGGAGGTCCGCCGCCGGCGACTGGGGCGGCGCAGGCGCAACTATCTGCGCCTCATGCCGCCTTAGCCGAGGCCGCGGGTGACGTGACCGGGGATTAGTCCGTCACCCGCCGAGAGGCCGACCGCGTGAGGAAAGACCGACGTCCTCCCTGAGGGGGGGACGTCGGTCGATGGGAGGGTACCCCAATAGGGGGTATTCCGTCGGGCCGACCACTGACGACAAGTTAACGCTGCTCCAGTGGTCGGCCCAACGACGAAGGTGACGTGGGCTTCGGGTGGGTCGCGGGAGTTGCGTGCTCAAGCCCCTCTGTCGCCCCGGACGGAGTGGTGCGGAGGCGCGCCGACCGCGGCCCACCCACAAAAAAAAAAAAAAAAAAAACTATGAATAATATTAGTTCAAAAGTTCGAATTGAATCTTAATATTTCAAAGGACTGTTTTAAAATTTTTGTAATTGTCAGTTCCATAATAATTTTTACGACTGTTAATTGTGAAGTTTATATATGAACTTTTATATTTGCTTGAAATACTTAACTAATATATTTTAATTATTAATGCAAGTTGAAATTTCCCTGAGTAAGTTTGAGAGTAGGTAGTAGGAGTACAGCTTAGATAATTTCATTAATTTAACTTTATAAATTGTTATGTCTTAATTACAGAAGTGAACCAAAGTACAGTACCGTCGATATTACCAATAGTAGGAGAGCCAGATGTGGACGTGGTATTGTCCACGGTGTTTCCCAAAGGCCCCACGCTGTTCCAACTCGATGGAAAACGTTTACAACTCCTGCAGCCACTCGATAGGGATGCAGAAAATTTGTCGCATATGGTCTTTCAGGTAAATTATTCATGTATATAATTCTTTGTTTAGAAAGAATATTTATCGTCAATGTGAAGAGGAAAATTTCATATATTGAAATTTTTTTTTTTTGAGACTATCCCACCACACATTCCCACCATTGTAACTCCTGTAAGCCAGGATCCACAATGGTCTCCATAAATGACACCGAGGTTTGACCCTCAGGCAGTCCCGGGATATGATTTTAATTGTCTTGGGACCCGCAACAAATTTAATTAGAAAAGATTAAAGAGGAGGAGTTGGAAAGAGAGATTCCACTTCCCTCCTAGGCAAAGCGGGAGACAGGAAAACAAAATGACTAGTCAGCCAATAAGTAAAAAGGTGTACAGCTGCGATAGCGCAGCAGTACGGCACCACGGATACGGAAGAGCTCAACGGGGCCTATATGTGAGCGTTAAGATTGATTGTTACAGTAAGTATGGCAGAAACGCATGAACGCACGGAAATTTTCTCGAGTTGCTACAAGGTCCGTATAGTATACTACCCCACAGGTGACTTGCAAACTGTTT
This sequence comes from Lymantria dispar, assembly GCA_032191425.1. Classification (NCBI taxonomy): domain Eukaryota; kingdom Metazoa; phylum Arthropoda; class Insecta; order Lepidoptera; family Erebidae; genus Lymantria; species Lymantria dispar. The sequence goes on along the minus strand of CM063449.1, from coordinate 11,909,718 downwards.
AACATAAGGTTACGCTCGTTTCGCCAGAGATCGCACTCCCAGAGAATGTGATGTGCTGATTGTTCATACTCGTGGTCAGATGTGGAACATTGACATAATGGTGATGGTACGAGTTTAAAAGAAAATAATTTACTTTCAAAGTTGCCATGGCCAGTTAAAAATTGGGCCACGAAGTGGTCAACCTCCAGCCACACCTTCTCCAGGCGCTCCCGGATGCATGTAAAAAGTAGATAAAGATGACGACCTTTCGATGATGAATCCCATCTTTCTTGCCATTCGGTTAAAAGTTCCTCATAGACAATGGATTGTGGTGCAAACAATCTAGCAATTTTATTTCGGTCGCGCGGTAGAAGGAAATCTGTATTCATAGTTTCCTTTGTGGTGTAATACATTGACGCTCGTCTCTGAATCTCCATATCAACCGGAAGTACACCCGCGAGTACTGGTAAGGCCTCGGTACTAACCGTTCTATAGGCTTTACATAAGAATATTAGGGCCAATCGTTGGCTCTGTAGTAATTTAAGGCGAGCCGCCCCTATGGTGGCCCTATCGGCCCATACAGGTGCAGCGTAACAAATACACCCCAAATATGTGGCCATGTATATGGTTTTAAGTGTATTAAAACGAAGGCCCCAAGTAGATGTGGATATTCTAGTAAGCGCGTAGAAATTCCGTTTCGCTTTTTCGCCTACAGTTTTAATATGCTCAATAAATGAAAAATTTTTTTCTAAGACTAGGCTGAGATAGCAAACTGATTCTTTCTTTTTAACAGTCATATTATTGAATTTTATACGCGGCGCCGATTGTAAATGATATATATTGAAATATGAAATTGTCCTCTTCACGTCTTAAGCGAACTTTATCTGTGTGGTCACAGAGTAAGAATACAATTCGCCATCCCCTTACTTACCCCTGGGTGTCGTAAAAGACGATTAAGGGATTAATTAAGCATACAACATCTATACAAGCGAAGGAAAATTCGAAATAAAACCCTGTATCAACCCTTTTAACCAGCGTAGTTTAGTAGGTCAATTTCCCTCCCATTGTGGAGGAGGATCAAGTCCAGTAGTGGGACGTATATTAACTGTGATGAAGCGAACTTAGTCTACATCATAAAATAAGTGAAACGTAGTGGGCTTTTCTCAGAACTTAATTATCTTCTGAAAGAAAATCGTACCCGTTTCAAATAATTCTTCTGACTCAACATGAATATTGAAATAATATAAAATTCAACTATTACTTTTTAAGATGAACGCATTCAAGCTACTAAACTAAATTCAGCCCGTATACATTCACCACTATTGGTCACTATTCTCCTCCACAATGAGCGGGACATTGATTTATCCTACCATACTAATCGGATTGATACTATACAATTTTATTTCGATTTCTTTTTACCTTATAGTAAAAGAAATAATGAAGAATAGTATTCCTACTCCCTCACAATACTCAAACTTCTTTAGTTTTATAAAGACAATATTGTGCCTAACGCAAAATACCATTTAGTATTACTCAACACATTAAAGGCACACGTATCATATAACAGTGGGAAAATCTAGGTTCATGTAATTGCTATCTATGTAGGACAATCTATTGCATATTAAATAAATATTCTATTGTTTAATATACGAATAAGAGACTTAGCAGAAGAAAGAGATAGAAAACGCACCATATTAATAATAAAGCACTTAACGTACTAGATTATCATCATCATCATCATTTCAGCTCATATACGTCCCTCTGCTAGGCTCGAACCTTCTCCACAATCGTAGAGAAATTGACCTACTATATCACGCTAGTCCGACGGGTTGGTATAGGGTTTTGTTCAGAGTTGCATAGATGGTATATGCATTAGAGACTGCAACCCAGTATGTTTCTCAACCCGGCCGGTTGCATTCGTCGCCAACCCGGCTGGGTCCGCCGGGCCCGGCCGGGTTGTATAGCGATGAAACCTTTAAAGTATTTTATGAAAATTTTCTAAATATGAATGGAAAAAGACAACTATTCAAGGTTAATACTTATTTCAAACTGGCTTATAAACAGTTATCAAAATAAACAGTCTCACTCAAGTCTCAAAATCACACTTAATACATAATTGATTACTTTTACTTATGGACGGAAATGTAACATTAGTATTAGTTCATTCATATTCACTCATATTCATTTTTATAAGTTTAAACAAGCAGATCTTTCACTTTACTCCTTATAGTGTCAACCTATTTGAAAACATAGTATTAAAATAAGAAACAAATAACGCAGCTAAAAGTACTAAACGTGTCATAACAACTTATTGTTAGATTACATAGATAGATAAACTTTGGTAGCTTTGGTATAAACAAAACAAATTCTTATCTGCTAAAAGTAAAGTATTATGTTTTTTCTTAAACTTTTGTTATTAAGACTAGTGAGTGTTACTATTACTAATTGAGCAGATAGCGAAATCTAGGCTAGGCTGTATTGTAACTGTAAACAATCAAACTTGTATAGTCTTAACTAACAAAATTTAACGTAAAATTGGTTACGTTACGTAGGCTTTTTAGTATATTATAACAAAACAAAAAGTATATTCTAGCTATGCAAGTTAGAATATACTTTTTGTAAGGCAAAACAATTATTTTTCAGTCTGAAAGAATGATCTTAAAAAGCTGGTCATCCTTACCGGGTCCAGTGACCGGGCCCGGGCGGGTCCGGCCCGACCGGGCCTGGTTTGCAATTTCTAATATGCATATTGTAATTCCTTAATCGTCATATACGACACCCACGGATTAGAGAGCGGGTCGGGGAAATATATTCTTACTCCGTCACCACACGGAAACTAGGTTATGTATTAAATTAATTTGTGACAGAGAAATACTGGGTACCATAGTTCTTGTGAGGATAATGTTCTCAGACTTTTTATAAACTCAGGAAAGTGCTAGAATGCAAGCGAGCCTAAGTGGCATGCTATAATTTTTTCTAACATCACAGATCCGTAAATTCTTCTACTCGTATACGTCTCACTATATGGCACGTGTTTATTCCATAATGGGTGAGATATTAACATACTACGCCGGTCAGACGGGTTGGTATTGGTATATTATGTCAGCTATTTGCCCAAAGAAATAGGTAATGAATTTAAATCTTATTACTCCGTCACCATTGAGAATAAAAGGGTAAATAAATATTTTTATCATTTTATTGTATACATAAATATGTAACTAAGTTAAGCAACATTTTCTTTAAAAATGGTTAGTAAAATATGATGCTGTTTTTTTGCAAATCCATGGTCAACTTTTTTATCCTATTATTCAATTTTTGTTTTTGGTGACCGGCCATAGTATCTACAGTCATCGTCCCACCCGATTCGTCCGAGGCAACAGATGGGACGGTGCTGTCCCATAACCTGCCATGTGGCTACCTCACTATAACGCCATATAGGTGGACCATTTTGGACCATTTTGGGTCCTTTCTTGAGTCAAAGCGTCGTCCTCACGGAAATGTCTCTTCCACGGGCGATGGATCCGCCACCACGATTAAAGAATGTTATTAAAAAAGCCATTTAAATTAAGAAATTGAAACTTTTACCAATGAAAATGCAATCATAAATAACATCTAAAATTTTAGGAATATTTTGATGGTTCACAAATAAGGTTAATTTATTCTATTCGGTCTTCAATAAAATCTTAAAAGGTGCTGTCATAAACGACAAGAAATATTTTGTAAGTCAAATATTAGGTAGATATTATTAGGCAACAGATATATGCAGCATGCCTTATACAATTCTCACGGTCAAATATGTAATGTATTTCATAACCTATACGCAGACAGCCTTATTATGCCATTATTTATCAATGTAAAATATATTATCAACTTACAGTTATTTGTAATATAATTTATAAAGACCTTAAGCACGCTACAGTAGTAGCCATTATGACATAAACAAAACTCGTTCTTATTTCTATGTATTCAAAGAATAAGTTTCTTTGTTCAGAGATATGAACCATAGAATCTGCTAACCGAATTAGTAAAAGTCCTGAGGCTAACATGGTTTTTATTAATGTATAGTCAAACCAATTTAGATGATAATTAATGAATTGTTTCGCAGCTGGTGTGCCAAGTGAAAGCAACGAAGAAGCGACGGACGATACCTGTGATAGTAAGAGTTTCGGACATCAATGACAATGCACCCGTATTCCAAGGAACACCATATGAAACTAGTGTATCTGAAGTAAGAATTTAAATATGTTATTAGAAATATTTATCAAACAATTAGATTTACTTAGCAACTTCGCTAGCAACACTTTAGTGAAAACTGCATTCGAATCAATTCAGTAGTTTTTGGGTAGTTCGTGTGCAAACATAGATGAAAACAAACAAAAATTTTAAAGATTGCTGATATATATTCGTTCAATAAAGTGCCTGTATTCGTATTTTTCAATCCTTACTAATATTATACATGCGAAAGTAAGTTTGTTTGTTTGTTACGCTTTCACGCTCAAACCACGGAACCGATTTCAAAAATTCTTTGACCAATGGAAAGCTATAATACCAGGGAGTAACATAGGCTATATTTCTTCCTGGTATTCACACAGGAACGGGAACTACGCGTGTAAGGCGACTGAAACCGAAGCGAAGGGAGGGCGGGTTGCTAGTATATCTAAACATTGCTGTTCGGTGGCAGCTACGAAAACTCTCAACACTTGAATTTCTTGTGGGTATCCTAAAAGACGAATTAGAGCCGGCACCCAATGCAGTTGGTGGTCCTAGGTCAATATCTAGGACCACCAACTGCATTGGGTGCCGTCTGGTCAATAATTAAATATCCCATGGTGGTTTAACGTCAGGTAGGCAAGTAGTAAAAATATTGTCAAAACTTTTGCAATATGTACTATTAAAGAAGACTACATATTGAGTCGACACCAATTAATTAGGAGAAGAACAAGATAATGCTGATCCAAATATATAGACATAGGTCCGTTAAAAATGTATTATATGTTGAGTTATTATTATCATATTTATGATTAATTATCCTATTTACTTGTGTTGTTAATATTTGTAAATTGATCAAACCATGTACGCCACATGTAAAGTTTCGTAATTAAAACACACATTTTATAAAATATTTCAGTTGGTGCCATTGGGGACCACAATCTTCGATGGTATCAGAGCAACGGACATCGACGCTGGTGTCAACGGCTTATCTGAATACTTCATAATACCAGGCGATAATAAAACGTTAGAAGATATGAACGCAGTTGATGGATACGGCTACTTCGCGATACCACTACCTCATCAAGGACAAGTCACTGTCAACAGGACTCTGGATTATGAACGCACTCAGAAGTATCTAGTCACTATTCTTGCTTCTGTAAGTTTTTAATTTCAACCATATATTACTACTATTTGTGACGTGACCGGGGATTAGTCCGTCACCCGCCGAGAGGCCGACCGCGTGAGGAAAGACCGACGTCCTCCCCGAGGGGGGGGACGTCGGACGATGGGAGGGTACCCCGCGTAGGGGGTATTCCGTCGGGCCGACCACTGACGACAAGTAAACCTGCTCCAGTGGTCGGCCCAATGACGAAGGCGAGGTGGTTTTCGGGTGAGTTGCGAGAGTTGCGTGCTTAAGCCCCTCTGTCGCCCCGGACGGAGTGGTGCGGAGGCGCGCCGACCGCAGCCCACCCACAAAAAAAAAAAAAAAACTATTTGAATTGCATTTTTACTCCGTCACTACCCACCAACCAGCATTACGCACTATACTGTTGTCTAGATTGTTTATATATAGATAAACGTATAGGAGTGATAGTAGGTACTATCGGCGCCACGCTTGGCAAGTGACTTGGCGGTTGTAGTTGGTTTTATGTTTCTTAAAAGAGTAATATTATTTGGTTTTATAAGTTTCTCCGATGTCATCTCAGCTCATATATGTCCCACTGTTAGGCTCAAGCCTTCCCCACAATAGAAGGGAAATTGACCTACTATACCACGCTAGTCAGACGTGTTGGTTGGGTTTTCATTTCTAGTTTTCCTTCTCTTGCATGACTGTTATACGCACTTTTAATCCCTTAGTCGTCGTATGCGATACTCGTGGACAAGAAAGGGGGGTGGTGAATTGTCTTTTTACTCCGCCACCATACGGCAAAATGATGACGATGATGATGATGACGGTTATGTTAAGTCTTGTGATTATGTTACAGGATCGTGCGCGAGATACAAAGAGAAGATTATCCAGTACTACAACGCTCACAGTAAATGTTCAGGATGACGACGACCAGGACCCTTCCTTTATCTACAAAGGATGCACACTGCACGATGGGGCGTGTATTAATCCAGAGTACAGTAGCTTTGTAAGTGTAATATATTTTAACAACACATAAGAATATATAATCTTATATCTTTAAACGAGCAATTCTAATATTCAGGATCTCGGAAACGGCACCAACGATTTTGATGAAACTTGGCATACTAGAGGTTTCGAGGCCAAAAAATCGATCTAGCTAGGTTTTATTTCCCCAATAGGGGTATGCCGTCGGGCCGACCACTGATGTCAAGTAACCCTGCTCGGCCCAACGACGAAGGCGACGTGGTTTTCGGGTGGGTTGCGGGAGTTGCGTGCTTAAGCCCCTCTGTCGCCCCGGACGGAGTGGTGCGGAGGCGCGCCGACCGCAGCCCACCCACAAAAAAAAAAAAGATAGGTTTTATTTATAGAAAATGTTGTTTTGTCGGTGTTTTTAGCAAAACCATACAATGACATTAAATTTTAAAAGAATATGAATTCAAATTTCGGCATCAACGTCATGAGCTACGATAGCTCAGTTGGGAAGTTGTCAAGTTTTATTTTAGTATTGTTTTGGAATTCAAACAGCGTCGGATCGAATCTCGGTGTTTTTAGTATTCTCTTTTTATATTTTCTTCATTATTTAATTTTTATTTTTTATTAATATATATCTAAATAAATTCGACAAAAATACAACAAAAATATTCCAACCAGATATTTGGTATTAACTAAAGTAAGCAGAGAATAACATCCAATAAAAATTTCCATTTCATTTAACTTTAAATAGCAGCTGACTTTGGGCACTGTTTTTTTGAAGTTATATGTTTTTTTTGGGGCGTAAAGAAACATGATGAGAGTAATTTTTTACGATGCACTCTCGTATACCGTCACCCTGAAATTTCCTTTTTTTATAATTCTTTCCTGTAGTGTTGTGTTGACAATTTATTTTAATTTATTATAATAATTGTATTGCGTAGACTGTTCAATATTATGTTATATTATTACAGGTATACAGTGGAGTACTCGCTGGTATCCTTACTATTGAACCAGAGAAAATTCAAGCAGTTGACATGGATACTTTAGACGCAAGAATACGATACAGTATAGAGAGCGGGGAGCCTGACTCTTACGCTACTTACTTCGCCATTGATCAGAATACTGGCGCTGTGAGGCAGTTAGTGCCTGTCGATACTACCATCGCTAAGAAATTCCAACTAATTATAAAGGCAAGTTCGTTTTCACCACAGACCCAGTTTAGATTGTTATCTATACACAATATAAAAATTTTATTTAAGATCGATGTTTTTCTGTTTTCTTTATAGCATAAAATTGGAGCTACATGTTGTATACATACAATTTCATTTAAGAGAAATTATTTAAAAAATCACTAAATAACATTGTATCCATGTTTTACGACATTTTATTCATGTTTTTCTTATTTCCTCAGCGTTATTCTAATATAATAATTTCTTTGCAATGTAAATGGATTTTGCTTACTTAGATCGACATAGGATTTGGGACGTTAATGGAATAAAAATATTGCTTATAATATTTATATTTGTGTTATAGGCAGAGGAAACTTCAGAAGCTCGTCGTTTTACAACAGCAAAGCTAACAGTCACAGTACGACCAGTTGACGCGAGCCCACCTGTTGTCGCTGCTTCATCAGACGAAGGTGTCGTCGAAGAAAATTCACCTAAAGGCACCCAAGTTCTGGACTCACAGGGACAGCCAATTAAGTTATCAGTTTCTGATCCTGACTTGGTGAGTAATTTATTATGATAAAGTATTTTTTTATTATAAGACGCTCCATACTGCGGACTAAATCACTATTTAGTGGTCGTGGACTGTAAAACCATGTATGATAGATGCAATTACTAATTTTATCTTACCTTTTTTATTTAGTCTAATCTTAAAAGGGGTAGACAGAAAAGTTACGAACTTTTTCATATTTTAATTCAAAGTTACATAATTAATTTAGATTGTTGTCACAGGATTAGGGCGTCTGCAAATTGAGCCACTAGTGGTGACTACTAAACTCGATCACTAGTGGCGCAGCCTTTTTTTTTGCTGTCTATGTTCAGCGTACTCCCCGTCCGTTCCGTTCAGGATGAGGTAAGGGCTCGCGCAGCCCCATAACCTGCCGTTTTTGCTCTCCTTCGGCATTGGGCCGACCAGCGGTTTGGTACTGGTTTTTTCGTCAGTGGCCAGCCCGTCAGGATACCCTTTTGGGTACTAGTGGCTCAGGCTGGCCATTAGTCGCGACTTTTAGTGGCTTACTGGCTGCCACCAATCGCCGCCACTGTGACCACTTTTGGCTATAGGATATCATGAGTATATTCGCAAGGTTCGAATGCGTTTATGATATGGAGACACTCTTGATTTCATTATTGTTGATTATTATACTACTGGTGTCCATTTATATAATTACCGCGTGGTAATGGAATAAGAATACAACTCACCACTCTCTCTTGCACATGGGTGTCGATAAAGACGACTAAGGGATTAGAATATGCAAGGTATGCAAGAGAAGGAAACTTCGAAATAAAACTATACGAAATCACGTGGCCAGCGTGGTATAGTATGTTAATTTGTTACCTTTTAATTTTTTATAATATTTTTTATACAGGGACCGGGTGATCCAGTACCAAAGTACACGTTTGAATTAACAACTAATTTCTTCGACATCGATCAAGACGGTTATCTTGTGGTCAGCAATGAGAAACTTGATCGAGATCCGCCAAATCCGGACAAATTTAGATTCCAGGTGCGTTTGACTTCCTATCCTGCCCGTCGTTGAAGACGACTTAGGGAATAAATATGCATATAACATGTATGCAAGAGAAAAAATACTCGAAATAAAACCCTATACCAACTTTCTGGCCAGCCTGGTATAGTAGTTCAATTTCCCTCCTATTATGGAGGAGGCTCGAGCCCAACAGCGAGACTTATAAAAGCTGAGATAATGATGATAGTAGTATTGGAATAACAATGTGATATTGACATCCTTTATCCTTGTGCTTACGGAGTAAGATTACAATTCACCTTCCCCTCTCCTGCCAGCGGTGACGTGAAAAGTTATATGTAGATTACAACAATGCAAAGAAAGCTCGAAATAAAACCTCATAGTAACTCGACTGACCAGCGTGACATTATAGGTCAATAGCAATAGTTGTGGAGGGTCGAGTCCAACAGTGGGACGTACCTATATGTGCTGAGATGATGAGATGATGGTAGTGGTATTGAAATAACAATGTGATATTTACGTCTTCTAAAAGATATATAGAGAAAGCAGATGGTACACTCGTGTAGTGACATAATAAAAATACTTACAATCTACCACCCTCTTTCTTAACCACGGATGTCGTAAAAGACTACAAGAGGATATAGTATGCAAATAATATCGATACAAGAGAATCTTGAAAATAGAAACTCGAAATAAAACCCTATGCCATCACGTCTGATTAGTGTGGTATGGTAAATTTGACTGCATAGATGGCGTAATGGTAAAGATACCGATCTACAGTGCCAGCGTCAGGGTTTCGAATCCCATTCAGGACAACACTTTGTGCGATTCACAAATTGCTGTTTTGAGTCTAGATGTAATTTGTGTCCGTTAGTTATATGTTTGTAAAGTCCCCCGTGGATTAATACATGAATTAATTTCTTTAATGATGAGTGTTGTCAAAAAATTATATAAAAGTATTTAAAAAAATCAAATTGATTTGTAAATTTCAGTCCGTACTGGTTTACATAATCATTTCTGATATTTGCGCAAGCATTACATATTACCCCACGGCAATCGAAAATCGAATACAAACGCGATAAAATCCGTAATATATGTGGTTTTATTTACAAAAAGCAATTCCCTTGGCCTAAGGAGGCCTGAGCTCTGTGATGACTTGTTGGAATGAGATATCTGGATAGCATATAAAGAATTAATTTATTTAATTTCAGGTGGTAGCTAGAGAAGCTAATGGTGGCGCAGCATCAGCTCCGTATTCCTTGGCAGTGCAACTATTGGACCAGAATGACAATGCGCCGGTTATACCTAAGGCTCAACCGATCATTGTACCAGCCAGTGCGGAACCAACTGCTGTGCACAGGGTATAAACATATTATAATTAATTCACCGTGTAGTTACAAGTTAAAACTTTACTACGAATCCTACCAACTGGTACCTCAAGGGTTTGTAAACCTGTTGGCCGGGACTCCTCCGTGGGCGGAGATGCTCGCCGGATTGTATCAGAAGGTGTCGGAGGCGCGAGCGGAGGGCGGTATGGTCCCTTTGAGGGAGTTTACCGCCTGGCATGTCGACTCCCTCCGAGACGTCATTGCCCGTTGGGCAGTCCGGCTGAAGAGGCCTCGGTTCAGTGTCCGGACCGTCGAGGCCTTCGGGCCGGTGCTGATGCAGTAGTAGCGGCAGCGGCAGAGTAGCGGCACGGGGTGTTCTCCTTCAGATTGGTGCAGGTTTTTGGCGAAGCTACCATAGCTTCGCCAAAAACCTGCACACGGTTGTTAGGAGGGAGAGTACACCGTCCTGTCACCACTGCGATTGTGACGAGGACACGGCGCAGCACACGCTCGAGGTGTGTGCCGCCTGGACAGAGCAGCGCCGTGAACACGTCGCAATCATCGGTGCCAACCTGACGCTGCCGGCAGCGTCAGGAACTGGGACGCAGTCGCAGCTTTCTGTGAGGCAGTAGTCCCGTGGAAGGAGGCGGCGGAGCGCGCGCGGGAGGAACGTCACCACGACGAATTACCACACACTTCAAATTAATCACATTACATTAATATTACAAAGTTTGCGATTGTGTACGTATGTTTCTTACCTTTCACGCCCTAACGACTGGACTAATTATGATGAAAGGGGAACGCCCATTTTCAGTATCGCCTGATGCATCTAATTTTAAACTGTGACACAAGTTCATGATATGGATAATCTTAGTTTATTATTAAAATAATTTTATCACGTATTGTGGAGTTTCACATTTGCCGGGTTTATGTACGTGTAATAATAGTTTTTTTTTTTGGATCGTAGTTTTCCGTTGAATAGATTTGTTGTAGCAACATTATTACACAGATAATTATGATTAATCGATGTTCTACTGATATAATAAAATATCGATTAAACGTAATTATTTGTGCTTATTAACAGTTCAAAGCAACAATAATATTTTTATTCAACGAAAAAAAATGTGTTTATTAAAATATAATTTTAGTTTAGTATCGTACAGTTGACAAACAACTGTACGAAACTAAACACAGCTTTTAGTTAGCCAATGTAACAAAACATTAACTTCAAAACACTAAAAACTAGGTGAGATATGAGATCGTATTATCATAAACAGAAAAACTTACAGAAATATTTCGCCTTCTGTCTTATTGTGAGTGAATACTTGTGTTTTTACATCGGCAAGAAAAATCTAAACAATTAATCGTTATCGATTTTTGATGTATTTTTTTTTTATTTTAGTAACACTTTAACCTTACTTGTCAATCTTATCATGTTTGTTATTCGCAGCTAAACAGATTGGCGCGAATATGGAAATGTCATGCTCTTGTATTATTACATTCATTTCTTTAGTGTTTTGTAGTGTTATATTGAATAATTTTGCTGGTATTTTATGGAATATGATAGAGTTAAAGTGCTGAAGTGTAATGAATATGGTATCATTGTGGTTTAGGTGTATTTTCGTGTTCTTAAAAGATAAGTAATAAGTTTCATACTTTTTAACTACAAAGTTCACCCATCGATTTCTCAGAAACCCGGCAAATTACGCATATGATGTTTATTTTTACTTAAACTACGTACTAATACGAATCTTAGACAGTGGTTTTCGTCTTGTCACTGTAATATTTATAGCGATACTATTTTCCTTAGTCACTTGGGCATTCCCCTTTGACATGGAGGTAGCTAACATTCTGAATTAACACATAGAATATCATTACATCCCGGTAACGTGTTCCGTGTGGTGAGGGAGTAAGAATACAATTCACCACTCCCTATCTTGCCCGTGGATGTCGTAAAAGATGACTAAGGGATATAATATGCATATAACATCTGTGCAAGAGAAGAAGAACTCGAAATGAAACCATATACCAACACATCTGACCAGCGTGGTATAGTAGGTCGATTTCCCTCCCGTCGTAGAGGAGGCTCGAGCCAGGAGTGGGACGTTTATGAGCTGAGACGGACGTGTTCCTTTAATACGTAGTTCATCTTTATTTTTTTGTTCAATCGCGTAGGATTTAGATACAATTTTATATTGTTATTGATGGTTACGTAAATTTACAGGTGGAGGCGATCGACATCGACGAGGGTGAGAATGCACGCGTTACCTACGCCATATATCACGTGTCTAACAATGGTGGCAACAAGTTCACTATTGATCCTAACACTGGCGTTATATGTAAGTTGCACTGTTACATTCAAAATAACTACAAATGTCTACGAAGGTATTTTGAATGACTTATGAGCTATGACACAAAACTTTATACTATTCTAGTGATGCTTAATGTGACCATATTTTCTCTACGTCAAAACGGGACGTTTGATTAATGGTGCCCTTATTTTTTGCGGCAGAGTAGGACAATTGCAGAAATAGATAAGGATATAATATTAAAAAAACAGCGTGCGTACAAAATACGCATGTCAGAAGTGAAATTTCTTTGATGTCACGTGTTTTTTGTCAATATAAAAAAAAATTATAAAAAATATTGGACGCTACTCGTTGCTAACACTCACGCTGGCCTATAACAGGTATACTACGCGCATGCGTTCGAGTGCCATGCATTCACTCTCGCTCTGTCTCTTTCTATTCTCCCTCCATGGTAGCGTTAAACGTTTAACGCAACCTTGTTGGAAGTAGGGCTTCCAATCCCCCCAATATTGGATCCCGCAATACCGAGATCTCGGTATTGCGGGATCCCGCGCCATTTTCCAATCCCGCATGATGCGGGATTACGGGTGCGGTATCCGCGGGATTTGCGGGACTGATAAAAGCGTGCATGCAACCTCAAACTTAATAAACTCTCAAACTCAAACAGTAACATATCCTATATAAAGTTTGGTTAATTGCTTGGTTGATTTTTTAATTTTTTTGTGTATTTTTGAAGATTTGTTTTGATTTGTTTTTATTCAGTATTTGTTACTGTTTGTGGTGAAGAAAAAACGGTGTAATTTTATTAATCTCATACTAGTAGTAATACCTACTTAAATAAATATGGAGTTAGTTGATAATTCATAGGGTTTTTGTGATAAATAAACGGAGTAATTTCATTGATCTCATATTAATACTTTAATAAATGTGTAGTTAGTTGATTAATTCATTCTTTTTTGTTACAAATAAACGGCGTAATTTAATTGATTTCATATTAATAGTAATATTTACGTAAGTAAATGTGGAGTTAATTCATTGTCTTATTTGCCTTAAATAAATGTGAATAATTTCGATATGCGGGATCCCGCAAATACCGAGATCCCGCGGGATTGAGAATTCGTAATCCCGCAAATACCGAGATTGAATTTAAGCTGCGGGATTGGAAGCCCTAGTTGGAAGTCGCATTAGAAGTTTCACTTCAAAAACTAACAAAAACAAGGACATATAAAATCTTGCAGGAATAGTGGACTATGTCTACATACTATTATGAACTGCGACCTAAAAAAAAAACAAAGTACGTCGAAAAATTACTGCACAGATGATGTAGTGGTTAAGATACCGACCTACAGTGTCAGTGTCGCAGTTTCGAATCCCACACGGGACTTTTGAAGTTTGAATTGAAAAATTGTTTTAACGTTGCATAGTCCAATTATTGGCGAAGACTAAGGTCTATGAAATGACGCTACGACTAATAACAGCGGCATATAAATAAAAAATATAGAAACTGCTAATTCCTTTTAAGATTTGCCCTTGCGTGCGGTGTGCACTATAATTGCCTATGTCACACTCTCTCTGATCCTCCCTGTCTTATGTTACTATTATTCAGCTAGAGTTTTAATAATAAATGAATTTAGTATTAATAATAAAGTAGTTAAAGGCACCGTTGTCAAGTTTCCGTTTAATAAAATTTAGAAAATTAATAACGCGAATTCCATACCTTGTAAATTTGTTAAGATCGCGTAATTCTGTGCCTCGCAACGCCTGTAGGCGACTATTTTTGACGTACGTTATTGCATATTACTTGCAAATAATAATATTTGTGTCATAGTTTATAAGAATCCAATTTCGTTTTCGTGTGTTTTGCACTAGACCACTTTTTTCACAAAATTATAAATTTACTTCTTTTGAAATAACACTGTTTTTAAGAATTGTATCGTTTGTATTTGATTTTTGATTTTCAAATGTTTCGATTACGTTTTAGCGTTGGACGTGAGATACCTTAGGTCTCCCGTAACCATGCACGCTGAAAAGTATACGAAACGTTGTGTAATCAAAAATCAAATACAAATAGGATAAAATCTGTAAAAACAGTTTTTTTTTTTAATATATATAACACGTGTAAACACTAAAAATCAATTTTCTTATTTTCAAATCACAGCATGCCTTCTTTATACATCTATATAACATGTAAAAACACTAAGAATTTGGCATGCACCTAGAATGTTGAAGTTTTTTTTTATCAAAACTAAATACTTTTAACAATGTTCCTCAATGTTTTTATCGCTCTTTTTCGCACAAATAAAATTGCATTGTCTCTAAAAGTATTTTAAAATATTTTTTTTTTATGAATGATCCACCACCCACAGCAAACTAAGGAATTGTATAATAAGATCATATTTTTAGTACGTTAGAGACTGAATTAGTCAGTTCTCCTTTTGGTAATGGGGTAAGAATATTATTCATCACCCCGTCTTGTCCGTCGGTTTCAGAAACGACGACCCAGGGGTATACGAGTAACGAGGACTCTGGCTCGTCGTATACACATACCATTTATACAAGAGAAGGCAAACTCGAAATGTAATTCCACCAACCTATCTGACCAGCGTGGTATAGTAAGTCAATTTCTCTCCTATTTTGGATGAAACATGAGACCAGGTCCGGAACATATATGAGCTGAAATGATGATCATTAATTATTAGTACTAGATGTTTATAAGAAGAGATTAGAAACTAAGAAATATATATTTCCCAAATTACAGCTAGCACAGGCCGTCTCCAAACTGGTGAACACTACAGTGTTACAGTAAGAGCGACTGATGCCAAAGGTCTCAGTTCCCAAGGAATTGTGGAAATATCAGTAGCACCAGGTCCCAATACTCGACCACCGCAGTTCTCGTCTCGAGATTACTCCGTGCCTGTATCAGAGGGCGCTGCAATCAATTCTACAGTCACTACAGTTACGGTAAGTGCTTATAGATATAAAAGCTCGCGACGCGTTCGGTTATCGCTAAATTTTACAAGACCAAAAATTATTAATGGACAGGGCAAGGCAACAGGGTCCTGCCAATTGCTACGTAAATATCGTGGTATCATAAAAAAACTAAGGAATATGTCTGTGCAAGCGAAGAAAAACTCGATATAAAATCTTATACCAGCCTATCCGACCAGCACGGTATAGTAGATAATTTCTTTCCAATTTTTGGAGCCAGGCCCAACTTGCTCAGATGATGAAGAAATTTAGAAACAATACCATACAGACTCCTACTCATTAATAGGGGTAAACAGGGATAATCATGATTACATATGTTAAAATACATTGTCATTGCAGGCGAAAGATCCAGAGAATGAACCAGTGACGTATTCCATTGTATCGGGCAATGATCTTCGTCAATTTGCCATTGGCACCAACACAGGTATCATTACCGTCATCAGGAGCCTTGATAGAGAAGTTCTTACAAGATATCAACTGGTGAATATTTATTTTATCTGAATAACTAATATTTAATATAATGACTAGTACATAATATTGTCCGTGCGGTGACGGGAGTAAGAATACAATTGACCATCCCCTATCTTGCCCGTGGATAAAGACGACTAAGGGATTAAAATCCCTGTGCCAATCCATCTGACCAGGTATAGTGGGTCAATTTCCTTCCCTTATGGAGGAGGTTCGAGCCCAACAGTGGAACGTATATGAGCTATGATGATGATGACGTAATAACATACTACTAATGACTGCACAATTGGCCTAGTGGCTAAGATACCAACCTATTGTGCCAGTTTCGTAGGTTCAATTCCTGTGCAGTGTAATATTTTGTATATACAATTTTTTTTTTGCTTCGAGTCTGGATGTTTTATATCTGTTGATTGCATGTTTCTAAAGTCTAAGCAATACAAGGATTATTTCTTAAAAGCCGGGTGTTGTCTTTTCTAAAACACAAAAAAAGACATGTGACAATTGGGTCTATTTTGGATTAATTTTTATTATCCTGTATTTTTGGAGTGGTTATTATGGCATTGTGGATGAGAATAGTTAGTAGTATTAATACAAAATATTAGTTTTTGTACTTACACAGTAATTCTAAAGTATTTTCTATATAAAAATGTATATCTGGTAATAGTTTAACTTGATCATTTCAGATGGTAAAAGCCGAAGATCCAGGTAAATTATCAAGCACTGCGACAGTGAACATTAAAGTTACCGATATTAATGATAACAATCCTAAGTTTGACGAAGATTCTTACCTGTTCCACGTGAAAGAAGGTAATATTATATTTTTATTATAAAATAAAACTTTTTTTGTTTATCGCGTTTATATTTGATTTTTATTTTTCCAACACTTTAAATACTTTTCAGCATTCATGGCAACGGGAGTTCTATCTGTGATCATGAATGCTGCCGTGTTCGGTACAAACCAGTGGCGTAGTTTTCGTTAGACGGGTCCTGTCTTGAATATTGCAGCAAGGCTACATATTTTAAAAAATAAACAGGAGACAAAAAATGTTATTGAGAATTAAGGAAAGTAGTTGTCGTAGCAGTTAGTCCCGAAAATGCTATTAATAATTATAATATTTTAGGATTTTTTGCTTAAACATAGATGATCCGGGGCTCCTACAGACCAGGGACCTGGTATCATTGATACGACTGATCTGATCCCCATGATAATAAATAGTTTCATTTCATATATGTATACATTTTTGTGATCTAAAACTATTATCTTGAACTTTTCGGCGTTTTGGTTTTATACTTATTATTTCGGGAATAGCATTTATCGCCAAGGAAAATAGTTTTATTTCGAAAGTAAGTGATGTTTTCTTACATTCGATATAAAACTGTTTTAAGTCTAATCTACTTTCCGGCTTCTGCGAGGTATCAATGTGTGATCTCTCACAAGGAGACGGCGGAATAGGTCATTGCCACCCTTTCTTTCCTCGTAACATTTGCTTCTATCCTACTCCTGCGGTAGGGAGAGTATTTACTTCGTAGTTCTAGCTATACACTATATATACTACTTCCAACATAGGGCTATATGCTCGCTACCACAGGCTATAAAAATGCCGCCTTGACCCGCTAAGAAGCGAAGAAAAGACACTGCTAGCTTTGAAATATTTTATATACAAATAGGATAGAACTTATCCATAGCAGCCAAAAAAGTTTATGTTTTACAAATCTTACTTTTCTCTAGAATTATTAAGCTATGATTCATGTGCATATCAATTATTATTCGATTTACAGGCGCTTCTAATGAACTAGTAGGTTACGTACATGCAACGGACTCGGACGAAGGTGCGAATGCAAAGATTAGTTATAGCATACCCCTGCATCTACCATTTAGTATAGACAACTCAAGTGGTATGATCACGACTAAAAACGAGTTGGACTATGAACAGACTAAGGTAAGGAGATGTGTATTGGGACTTTTTAATATTATACGTACGTATTTACATTATCAAAAATTTTATATTCCACTAAATTACTGAGATTTAGCATTTGACATGTTAGGCTATAAATAAAAACTTATTTACGAGCGGCAAATGATTAAAAAACATCATGCCTAAAATTTAATTTTACGTTTTTGATTACGCAATAGGGTTATCTCGTCTGTCATACGACAATCGTGGCCACGTTAACTGGATAGTACAGTTTATTAAGCGATTAATAGATTAATCTTAATTTTTTGCCTAATTTGTGTTCTTTTAATTATATATTTTAGAAGTCTCCTGCTACCGGATTTATTCCTTAGTGAGGATTATTGTCTTAAATATATAAACAGGTCTTTATAAATTAGAGTTGCAGCAAAGTACAACCTGTAAACATTTGCAATTGATGCCACAGTGAGATCTCTCACCTAAATCGTCGTAATGTATTGATAAATTGATAACTAGTCGCATCGGCTACACTAGCTTAATTTATAATGCAGTTGGTATGCATTTAATGATTTATTTCCTTTTACAAATTAGATTTTATAAATATCATAATCAGCCTCTTAGGATCTACTGTTAGGCATAGGCCTTCTCAAAGGGTAACAATGGTATAATAGGCGTGACGAAAGATTTTGAAATCCTTTTCCGTAATGTGGGCACACACTTACTATTTACGAAAAAACCTATATTTCGGTAATAAATTTATGTTTAAAGAAGTTTAAAACAATTTTTCCAGTATTTTTTAAATATAGCGCGAAAACAGCTCGCCGGTGTCATGGCGTCGGCTGTTACGTCACGTTAAGGTAACCACGTCCTTGTGTCTATGTGTAGCGAAGAAAGTAAGCAAAACATTAAATTAATTCTTGTGATAAAAATGAATTCCAAAGTTTATAAGTGGTGTGCAGTACCTCAGTGTAAAAATACATCAATAAAAACCCCCAACAAAGTATTTTTACATGTTCCTAATAAGAAAATAATAAGAGTTAAGTGGTTAAAGCTCGCAAAGCTGTGAGGGAGCTAACCTCAAGAATAAACAATGACAAGTTTAATGTAAAAATAAGCTATGAAAATAAAATAAACTCACATCAGTTCAAAACGAGTTAGATTATATCTAAGTTGGTACTAGAGATTAGGTTACTAGAAACATGGTAGTAAAGATAAACAAAAATTTACTTACAAAGAAGTTTTTACGTTTCTAAACTCAGGCGAGCAAAATTCTTTATTTGTAGCGAGGAAATCACCCAACATCAATACATCAATCCTTTTTTTTTTTTTTGAGGTGGGCTGCGGTCGGCGCGCCTCCGCACCACTCCGTCCGGGGCGACAGAGGGGCTTAAGCACGCAACACCCGCAACCCACCCGAACACCACGTCGCCTTCGTCGTTGGGCCGATCACTGGAGCAGGGTTACTTATCATCAGTGGTCGGCCCGACGGAATACCCCCCTACCCGGGGCACCCTCCCATCGACCGACATACCCCCCTCGGGGAGGACGTCGGTCTTTCCTCACGCGGTCGGCCTCTCGGCGGGTGACAGACTAATCCCCGGTCACGTCACCCGCGGCCTCGGCTAGGGCGGCATTGCACGCAGATAATCCCGCCTGCGCCCCGCGACCCGCCGCCTCCTTCTGCGAGATAACTGCCTCGCAGAAGGCTGCGACCGCGTCCCAATTCCTGATGCTGCCGAGCATCATCATCCGATGGTCGGCAGCGTCAGGTCGGCACCGATGATTGCGACGAGTTCACGACGCGGCTCTGCCCAAGCGGCACAGACCTCGAGCGTATGCTGCGCCGTGTCCTCGTCGCAATCGCAGTGGTGGCAGGACGGAGTTCTCTCCCTCCTAGCGACCCTGTACAGGTACTTGCCGAAGCATCCATGCCCCGTCAAGACCTGTACGAGTCGGAAGGAGAGCACCCTGTGCCGCCTTACCAACCACTGCATCAGCACCGGCCGGAAGGCCTCCACGGAACAAACACCGTATCGAGGCCTCTCCAGCCGGTCTGCCCAACGGGCGATGACGTCTCGGCGGGCGTCGACGCGCTAGGCGGTGAGCTCCCTCAGGGAAACAACACCGCCCCCCGCGCACCCCCGACACCCGCCGATACAAGTCGGCGAGCATTTCCGCCTCCAGGTCCCACGGGGGAGTCCCGGCCAACAGGCACGCCGCCTCCGTCGCCACCGTGCGGTACCCGCGGATGATACTGACCGCCATGACCTTTTGTGGACGCCACAGGAGGGCCCTAAGTCGGGCGGTTATGGATCCCGCCCACACCGGTGCGCCGTAAAGGGCCATCGACCGGATGACCCCCGCGTACAGCCGTCGACATGCCGCGCTCGGTCCGCCCACATTCGGCATCAGCCATTGCAGGGCGGACGCCATGCCGACGAGCCGCAGGACGAGCCTGCGGAAATGCTCCCGAAACCACCATCGCCCGTCGAGCACCAGGCCCAAGTACTTCATATGGGCCTGGATGCTGATCCCAACCGAATTGACGGTGATCGAGACGCCGATGGGAGGGTCCATATGGGGCCCATGGAACAAGAGGGCCTCCGTCTTGTCCAGGGCCACCCTCAACCCCAGCGCCTCGATCCGCCTGATGACCTCTTCGATGCCTGAGGTCTCCAGGCTTACCGCCTCTTGTAGCGTCCCACCGCGGGCTGTGACGAGCGTGTCGCCGGCGTAACAAATCACGCCCAGCCCGGGTGGGAGGCTCCCCCGCAACGCCCAGCCGTAGCCGATGTTCCACAGGGTGGATCCGAGGACCGACCCCTGTTGAACACCGTACGTCATGGGCGTTCGCACAACGTCCCCTACTCGGTTGGCGTAGAGCACGCTGCGCCCCTCCAAATAGTCTGCCACCAGCCGACAATACATTAATCCTGGGCAAATTTGAGCTGTTTGCTTTAACAAAGCTCGGTTCCATTGTAATAATCGAGTGGAGTCGGTAAATCACACGTAAACAAATAAAAAATCAATCCAAATGCGTAATCAGTAGTACTGAGAACAACAAACAGAGTAGTTTACCTTAACGTGACGTAATACACTGTGATTGGTGTTTCAGTCAAAATGGCCGAATGCAGTATTTTAATGATTTAATTTATTGAAAATCTTAATAATCTCAATTATTTAGATAAATCTAAAGTAGCGTATTAAATTTTTTTGATATGTATTTTCCCTTAAAATCATTAATGCATCGATTCTTTTATACTGTCGTCACGCCTATTGCCATGATTGGCAAACGGGTTGACCAATTACAGTTGTTTGGTACCACAAACTACTAATTGGTTTCAGTGTGGTAAGTTAATATTTCTTAACTAAATATGTCTGATTCCAGGAATATGCCTTCGTAGTGACAGCAACTGATGGAGCAATAGATAAACGTCTCGGAACTGCTTCAGTCACCGTACAAGTACAAGATATACCTGATGAATCGCCTATCTTCTCTCAGTCTTTATACTCTGTGCACGTACCCGAAAATACACCTAACTACCCTGTTGTTAAAGTTCAGGTTAGTCTAACAAAATTATTACAATATTTCGCCAGACTATTGCTGTGTAAGTGGAGAAAACATATCTTCTTTCTTTGTACAGCACGGTTCAAAGAGAAGCAGAATGTCCTGTAAGGATTTTAACCAAGCTTTCCTACTGATATAACCTTGTATAACCTTTAAGAAGTGTTATGAGATTTTGTAAAAAGTTCTCAACGGCAAGCTCGAAAGTTGGATCTATGACCCATGTTGGATCTATATATATCAATATATCAACATGGGTGTTTCTCCTCGGAGGACCTAGTATTTGAAGCATAATATATCTATAATTCTGAAAAGGAAAATGTCTTATCTTTTCTACTACACAGATTAAGACCCTTATGGCCTACCACGCAAAATATCGTCGGTTCGTTTTCTACACAGGATGATACTTTGTGCGATCTACAATTTTTTTTGAGCCTGGGTGTAATTTGTGTCCGTTAATTATATGTTTGTAAAGCCCCCAGCAACATAAGAATGAGACTGCATGGTGTTGTCTTAAAAAAGATGTAATACTTCATGCTTCTATATTGCGTATTAGAGATTATTCTAGAAAATAATATTATCAGAAAGGAAAATATACTTTATCACGTTGTCATACGTATCTATATTACAATATATGAATCTTGTCTATTACAGGCTGAAGACCCTGATACATTGAAAGAAATAACCTATATTATATTCATGGGTGACACTGATCTGTTCTCAATAGACCGTAAGTCTGGCATGATTCGCACTCTCAAGCCGTTAGATAGAGAACTGACCGCCAGACATGAGATAATTGTGGGCACCGAAGAGAACAGCGATCAAGGAATGGGTGCTACCACAACAGTAGAAATTTTTGTTGATGTGAGTACGTTATTTAAGTAAACAAATTAATAAAAACAGACGTTATAAATTATGACTTGTTTGGAAGTCAGACATCTTAGTCCGCCCGTGATCATCAATGCTGCAAAGTGTTCGAAACGTCGGGCAATCATAAATCAATTACAAACACAATAAAATCCGTAAAGTAGAATTATTTACAGTGTGTAATACTCACGTTAAAGTCAGAAATCATTATGTGAACGAATACTTTTTTAATTTTCTAAAATGGTATTTAAAACCCTATACCAACACGTCTGACTAGTGAGTTATAGTAGGTCCATTTCCCTTCCATTGCAGAGGAGGCCCGAGCCTAACGTTAGGACTTATGTGGGCCGAGATGAAATTCCCCAAAAAAGCAAGTATTTATTTCTTAGTACAGGCTTGCAAAAATACCGCATGATATAAAGATTAATTCCTTCTTTGCAATGTCTTTTTTTAACAATGTGAATCATCATCATCATTTTACCTCATATACGTCCCACTGTTGGGCTCGAGTCTCCTCCACAATAGGAGGGAAATTGACCTTACTGTACCATGCTGGTCAGACAGGTTGGTATAGGCCTTTATTTCGAGTTTTCCTTCTCTTGCATAGATGTTATATGCGTATTATATATCCCTTAGTCGTCTTATATAGACATCTACGGCCAAAATAGGGAGTGGTGAATTGTATTCTTACTCCATCACCACATTCAAATTGATCATCATCACCAATGTGAGTATATTTTATAAATTTCTAGGATAAGAACGACAACGCACCAATATTCACATCAGTTGTGAGACCAGTAACAATAGAAGATTCAGCATCAATAGGCAGCTTAGTCGAAACGGTATTAGCAGAAGATTCCGACGCGACAGCTCCTAATAACAAGGTCCGGTATAAACTGGTGGGCAGAGGCAAAGCTTCTATATACTTCCACGTTGAACCTGATACTGGAGCCGTGAGGGTTCGAGATGATTTGAGAAAGGAGGCTGATAGTGAATATACTGTGAGTTATTTTTGTTTTTAGATTTTCTTAATTTTTAAGAGAATTATGATCGTTTTTACAAACGACACCTAAATTTAGGTATAACCTAGAAAATCAAATGAAACGTAATATCTATGATTGATTGATATTAGGTATTACTCAATATGTGATATTTATAATTGTTTTATATATTACTTAAAATTTCGCTGTCGTTGGTGCAAACGGGTATTACCATGATATGTATTTCTGTTAATGAAACAGGGGATTCAAAAATTTTAGCGCAAATTTTAATTGTAGAATCATTTAATTATTAAAAAAAATCCGTTCAATATAGAATTTTCACTCTACAAAACTTCCATGGATAAAGTAGATAGTAAGCTAGTAGTAATGTTAAGTTTCCCACCTGTCTACTAAGTCAACAACTTGACTTACTAACTGATTATGAGACTAGTTGCAGGAACAACTTCATTTGTATTAAGCCAAAATTGGCTAAATTACTATTTTTAATTATTGTAATCAAAATTATGTCTGTAATTTCGCTCGCAGTAATGTACATTTTGTTTATCAAATCTATGCTTTTTTTGGGGTTGGGTTACGGTCGGCGCACTCCTCGCTCCACTCCGTCCGGGGCGACAGTGGCGTAAACACGCACACCCGTAACCCACCCGTGACACGTCGCCTTCGTCGTTGGAACGACCACCGGAGCAGGGTGACATGTCGTCAGTGGTATGCCCGACGGAATACCCCCTGAGGTGAGGACGTCGGTCGTTCCTCGCGTGGTGGGCCTCTCGCCGGGTGACGGACTAATTCCCCGGTCCAGTCACCCCGCGGCCTGTATATCAAATCTATGCTGAGCAAACTAAAAAAAATATTTATTTTTTCTGAAGAAAAAGTAGCTCATATGCTATTCCAGATAAATGCCAAATTTAACAGTTCTAATGTGATGAAGCAATAAGCACCCATCCGTCCCAAATTTACAATATAGTTTAGCTAAAAAAAAACAAGTTAAAAAAATCATCTTATATTTTCATACTGGGATTCAAAATACGAACGATGGTTTGTTGGACTTGTCGTTTAGAAAATTGTCCATAAACTCAAACCTGCACTTTTTGGGAAAATTGTAAACATTGGTCCTACAATTACAATTCGCATTGTGGACTTTCTTTTAGGTAATTGCCGCTTTAAGAACATTTTTTAACACAACTTTTAAAAATGTAATACGTTCCCCTTTTTTGAAACCTTTGTACATATATAACATTTAAAATTATTAATGTTCGGGTATAAAATTTTTGCACATTTTTCTAATCGCTATGGCGAGTCCAACAAGCTATCCCATGTACGTATTCCAATTCACAGATTCTAGAACTAGCACGTTTTTTAACTTGTTGACTAAGCTATTTTAGAATAGGAGTAAGACATTAAGTCTAACATAATTACTGTTTTGAAATAAAGTGAATCTAATTTTAATTTTCAGGTTGACGTACAAGCATACGATCAAGGTGACCCTGTTATGTCATCGGTGACTAGCCTCACCGTGTACGTTAGCCATTCAGCTACTGTACCACCTGATGTGAGTAAAAAATTAATATTCTCTTCCACTGTGAATGAGTCGAGCTTTTTTCTATGGTACGTTATGGTCTGGACATATCCCGCCCGATCTATCTGGGGTGGCGGATGGGCGGCGTGTGGTCCCATAACCGTAACCGTATGCCCTCGCCATCGCTATTAGGCTAACTATTGGTACCAAATCCTTGATATCCGTAGCCGGCACGGTGGATACATACATACATATATGCACGCCTTTTTCCCATAGGGGTAGGCAGAGACCACTTCCCTCTACTTGCTACGATCTTGACATACCACTTTCGCCTCCTTCATATTCATTAATCTCTTCATGCATATTCTTCGGTTTAGGGTACTTCTAACCTGGCCTTTCTTAAGAACGTCTCCGATTTGATCGTGGAACGTCCGCCTTGGTCTTCCCCTTCTAAAACTGCCGCTCAGATTCGCCTTATAAATTCTTCTTGTTAATTTCCTTTCATTCATTGTCTCTACATGACCAAACCAACTTAACATACCTTTCTCAATCCTTGTCACTACATCAACATTCATACCACAACGTTCCCTGATGGTACGGTGGATAACCCTAAATATAATTTTATATTATATATTTTCAGGTTGGTCTCGGATTTGCAGACACGGTATATACAGAGCACGTAGCAGAGAACTCCCCTAATGGCACTCTTGTCAGAATTCTTCCACTCCTCAATAAGAGAGAGCACTCCCCGGATACTCCGCTCAAGTGTAAACTCACTGACACATCGCAAAAAGGTAAACTAGTACTTAAATTTACTTTTTATTTTATAGGACCATTTTAGGTTAAGACTGAGTAGGTAATTACGATGCAATTTGCCATGTGGCCATGGAGTAATAATATAATTTACCACCCCCTGTCTTGCCTGTGGGTGTCGTAAAAGTCGACTAGCTGATTAAAATATGCTAATAAATTCTATGCAAGAGAAGGAAAACTGCAAATAAAACCCTCTAGGAACGCGTTTGTCCAGCGTGGTATAGTAAGTCAATTTCTCTTTTACTATTGTAGAAGGCTTGAGCCGTACAGTGTGCCAGATATGAGCTGAAATGAATTTGTAATAGCCTACTTATTAACCACAAAAACAAAATCTGAATTCACGTACCTAAACGAATACAAAATGCACCTTTTTCTGACCTAAAAAAAATACACAACGTTAATGAACAATTTTATCTCCTTTAGGTGTTTTCTACGTAAAACTTACCGAAGAAAGAGACTGCGCAATCTACCTCAATACAAGTTCATTGGACTATGAAACTCTTGCCGAATACTCTTTAGAAGTCCAACTAGAGTCTATACAAGGACTTATAAATCCAGAGAGCAGTAAGGCGACAATCAAAGTGCATATTACTGATGCGAATGATAACGCTCCAGTGTTCATATTTCCTGAACAATCGACTATTGTTGGCGCTCAAGATAAATACTTCGCAATTGTGACCAAAGACATGCTTTTGAGTACAAATGTCCTGCAAGTTAAGGTAAGATTTTTTTAAATTATTTATATTTTGTTTGCGGTAATGAAATAAAAATAAAATCCATTATCCTCCATCTTATCCTGCTAAATGCCATTAAAGGACGACTAAATGACGCAAGATTCCGTGTGGTGACGGAGTAAAAATACAATTCACCACCCCCATTTCTTACCCGTGGGTGTCGTAAAAGACGACTAAGGGATTATAATATGTATACAACATTTATACAAGTGAAGGAGAAATCGAAATAAAACCATGTGCCAACCCGTCTAACCTACGTGGTATAGTAGGTCAATTTCCTTCCTATTGTTGAGGAGGCTCGAGTCCAGCGGTTGTACCTATATGAGTCGTGATGTTGATGGGGTGATGCAAGCAGGTGCAATTAATTATTGCAAGAGGAAAATAAGGCCTTCACCAACTGGTCTGACCAGTAGTAAAACAATTTCTCGTAAAGAAGGCCGTTGTCCAATTGTGGAATGTATTATGCTTGAAGAATATATTTCAATTTAATGCAAGTTCTGTACGATAAAAGTCATATATTTACTTATTATACGAAATTAATCTGTTATTTCTCAGTCATTTTGTTGTGTTATCCAATGTCATATCACATTATTAATATTGGCAAATTCCGATACAGATAATGGCGTTATTGATATTAGAATTAAAAAAAAAACAAGATTACGCTTATGCACAATAAAAAATATTAATAGCTGTTCTATGAGAGGAACCTATCGTGTGGTGACAGTGTAAGAATATAATTCACAATCCCTTATATTGACGGAGTGGTAAAAGACAACTAAGGGATACAAGATGCATATAACATCTATGCAAGAGAAGCAAATCTCGCAATAAAATCCTATACCAACAAGTCTGACCAGCGCACAGCGAGGTATATATAGTAGTGGTAATTTTCCTCCTATCTAGAAGGAGGCTTAAGGCCAGCAGTGAGACGTATATATAATAAAAAGAACATTGTGGCATATTACTAACTACCGGGTTGAGAGCCATCCGCGCTCACCCATTGACCGCGTTAAGCTGTCAAGGTCATCTGCCACCAACAGCTACACACACAACAAAAAAAAAAGAAAAGTGGCATATTACTATTTTTTTTTTCGATTAAGATATATTATTTTTTGAGCAATGCAACTAAATGACAATATATTGGAATGGATATTTGAAATGTTTAATTAGACAAAGAATGATTAGACAAATATGATTAGACTAGTATGATTAGACAAAGAACTCGCGGTGGTTACTTAAGTACCTGTCATTATGTTCATAATACTAAGAATATTATGATGATTATAAATCATTCTTTATTCAACAGGCAAAGGATAAAGATAGTGGTGATTTTGGCAAGATAGAATATCACAAGAATTCTTGGACTAAAGCTGCTGAGGAATATTTTAGTCTGGATGCGGACACTGGTGTTATTAGCAATATAAAGACATTCGAGAACGTTCCCAAAGATATTTTGCCGTTTAAGTTTAGTGTGACTGCAAGAGACAATCCCAATTCTTCACAAGATTATAATATTGCCAGGGTTTCGGTTGTGGTAAGTAACTATATTACTGTTGTAAAGCTGTTGATTTGTATTTAATTTGACTTTAGTTAATTAATACGAGCTATGTATAATTAGGACCCTCTATTAAGTAGACTGACGACATCTTGAATGTCGTAAGGAATCATTGTCTGCAAGTGGCACAGGATTGTTTCAAATGGCATATTCGTGATAAGACCTATGTCCAGCTGTGGTCGTCTACAGTCTGATGAATGGATGGCTTGGAATACGAGCTATTGTTACCAGCGTTGATAATGTTTTATCTTTTAAATTTATTCTGTTACTAAATCAAAATCAATGCTACAAAATTTCTATGGGACCTAGTAATGCATCTTGTGTCACAATTTGGAACAGTTATATATCGCTCCATGAACTATACATCGTTATTCACAATATTATCCGTATACTAAAGTTCAGTCTTGGACCTGAAATGATCATAGACGTACATAAAATTTAAGCTCATCGCAGGCTATTGGGTTGCGGATTCAAAATTCAAGGCTACTTAAAAAACTTCATACAAAAATTATTGAAATCAAATAATTAACTATCGCCAAGAAATCTATTACTATACTTAGTTTTTATTACACACAATATCAGTGATTTGTGTCCGTTAGTTATATGTTTGTAAAGTCCTCTGCAATACAAGGATTATTTCCTTAGTCCAGGGTGTTCTCCTTTTAAAAGAAAAAAAGAAGTGTTTTAAATGTCAAAATACAAAACGAAAGTTTGTCTTTGTTATAGTAATTTTTTTTTTGTAGAGGCCCAGCCTCTCTTTGCAATATAAGCCAGATACGCCCAATAGCAATGATCTATTCACTAACAATTGACATAATTCCTAAAACGCAAGAGAAAGAATTCACGAAAGAATTCACAAGACAAAGATATTCACACTCGACAGGCGATTATGCGATTACATTTAGCGTTGTGACTTTCTCAGAAGACTGCTACTGCCCACACCCTTAGTGCATCCGTAGCTAGATTTTACATCTGATAAAGCAGGGGTGGTGATAAATTGTAATAGCACATTGTAGATGTAAACGTTGCGATTATTTTCTTGGTTCTTCGCTGCCTTCATAAACCACCATTTTTATTGCTTTTCAGATAAATCTCTTACAAAAAGAGAATCAACTTGTTGTAGAAGTGTCCGTAAACCCTGATATGATGCGTCGTCGGGCCAGAGGTCTACTTAGCGCTATAGAAGAAAAAACTGGTTTAGTCGCTGGATTGGAGAAAATTACTGCAAGACATTACCTTGGAGAGAATGGAACGTTAGAAACTGATCCGAAAGGAACTGATATCTGGTTGTATCTTATAGACCCGAATAGTGGAGAAATTCTCACCAGGGTGTCGATGCCAGTTAAACAGTAAGTGGCTGTCTTATGCTAACATTAATTAATCCGGTCGATGGCCCTGTAAGGCGCACCGGTGTGGGCGGGGTCCCTGACCGTCCGACTCAGGGCTCTTCTGTGGCGACCGCAGAGGGCCATGGCGGTCAGGGCCATACGCGGATACCGCACGGTGGCGACGGGGCTCCCCCGTGGGACCTGGAGGCGGAAATGCTCGCCGGTTTGTATCGATGGGTGTCGGGAGTGCGAGCGGAGGGCGGTGTGATCTCGCTAAGGGAGCTCACCGCCTGGCGCGTCGGCGCCCGCCGGGACGTCATTGCCCGTTGGGCAGTCCGGCTGGAGAGGCCTCGGTTCGGGGTGCGAATCGTGGAGGCCTTCCGGCCGGTGCTGACGCAGTGGTTGTAAAGGCGGCACGGGGTGCTCTCCTTCCGACTAGTGCAGGTATTGACGGGGCATGGGTGCTTCGCCAAGTACCTGCACAAGGTTGTTAGGAGGGAGAGTACACCGTCCTGCCACTACTGCGATTGCGACGAGGACACGGCGCAGCATACGCTCGAGGCCGCCGCTTGGGCAGAGCAGCGCCGTGAACTCGTCGCAATCATCGGTGCCGACCTGATGCTGCCGACTATCGTCAGGGCGATAGTCGGCAGCGTCAGGAATTGCGACGCGGTCGCAGCCTTAGAAGGAGGCGGCGGTTCGCCTGCGCAAGGAGCGCAGCCTCGATGAGGCAATCCGCCGCCGGCGACTGGGGTGGCGTAGGCGCGAGTATTTGCGTCTCATGCCGCCCTAGCCGCGGCCGCGGGTGACGTGACCGGGGATTAGTCCGTCACCCGTCGGGCCGACCCCCGATGACAAGTTAACCCTGCTCCGGTGGTCGGTCGGTCGTTGCATCGTGGGTGGATTGTGGGTGTGCTGGGTGGATTGTGGGTGTGCGTGCTTACGCCCCTCTGTCGCCCCGGACGGAGTGGTGCGAGGAGCGCGCCGACCGCAACCCACCCCTAAAAAAATGCTAACATTTATTATCCATGCATGAAGAATACAATTCATCATACTTTCTTGTGCCACGGGTTCCATGAAACCCTATTAAGGGTTGTAAGCAGATAACGTTATTTTTTTTAAATACAAAACCATACATTATGCAATGTTGTGTGGCGACGGTTACGTATATTACCAAGTCCTGTGAGTCTCGTAAAAAACGACTGAAAGTTGTAAATTAATCTGGATCAATTCTATGACACCTGGTCAACAACTACACTGCCTTAACTCTTTTTCCGGGTTGTTAGCCCTCAGCGCTCATCCAGCCCGGGTTAAGCTGTTAAAGCCGTCTGTGGCTTACAGCTTTAGACACACAAAAAATACATTCCCAAGGAGAGTTGACGTTAGGAAGGCGGCCGGTTATAAAACTATTACCAAACTTTTTAACAACCTACTCTTCAGTATGTACATATTGCGTGGATCCGAATTAATGGCAATAAGGAAAGTCTAATTATGATAACCCTTTTTTTGGGGTGGGCCATGGTCACACCGCTCGCCGCCCGGGTCCGTCCGGGGCGACAGAGGGGCGCCGCACGGCCCCATGACCCACCCGTAGCACGTCGTCTTCGTCGTTGGGCCGACCACCGTTGCAGAGTTTCTGTCTTCAGTGGTTGGCCCGATGGAATACCCCGGTCGCGGGGTACCCTCCCCTCACGACGTCCCCCTCAGGGATGACGGACTAAATCCCCGGTCCAATTATGATAACCTTGTACCGAGTCACTTTAAATTCTATAAGTGTTACCTAGACTTTATATTAAAGTGTGAAATTAACTTTAGCTCTTCTTATTGCTGATTTTATTAGAAGCCTCAAGCCTATTTGTGGCAATTATGAATTAAGCATTTTCTAATTTATATTAATGTTATTAGGGCCATAGATAATGGCATTCATAAAGATATGGCGGCGCGGCTGCAGTCTGCCGTAAGCGAAGTGCGAGCACCGCTAGAAGCAGCCGAACCTCCGCGTAAACCTCAGGTAGCGGGCGCTCCGCTTGCTACAGCGCTGCCTGCCGCCCTTATTGCACTAGCGGCTGTCGTGCTTGTTGCGGCAATTGCAGCCACAATCTATATCTGCGCTTCATGGAACAGGTACGTACATACACAATTATCGTCTTCCTATGGCTTACTACTCCTGGCTCACCACGATATGAGTAGGACTGCTTATCTAGACGGACTTTTGTATTATAGAGACTAATTCCACATTCCCAATACTGTAACTCCTGTAAACCAGGATCCACAATGGTCTCCATAAATGACACCACAGTTTGACTCTCAGAGGCCCGGGAACGCTTTGAATTGTCTTGGGAACCGCAATAAATCTAATAAGAAAAACAGAATCGTCGATTCTCTTCTATTTAAAATATGAGGCATGAAGCAAAGTTTACTGATAAATCAATATAGAAGAGGAATCATCATCTCATCATTTCAGACCATAGAAGTATCACTAATGGGCTTCCTTCACTGTTCCACTGTGTTACGGAAATTGGCTTATCACTCTGGTCAGAGGTATAGCCATGACAGGGTTTTATGTCGAGTTTCCCTTTTCTTGCATAGATGTTATGTACATATTTGTATTGCTAGATCGTCTTTTACGACATCTACGGCAAGAGACGGTGTAGTGAATTGTATTCTTACTCCGTCACCATACGGAAAATATGAGGAATATTTCATTTTGTTTTTTGGTTTATTATATAGCTACGAAAAGCCAAGCAGCACAGCACCACCGATATGATAGAGTTTAAGAGACCCATGTATATGTGAGCCTTAAGATTGATTGAAATAGTTGGTATAGTATGGCAGAAACGCGGGAACGTACGGTTTTTTTTCGATGTATGTAAGCTGCGTGCCTGGGGACCCAAAACACGTCCTTCGAAAGAAGGATCTTAGCATGTAACGCCAGCCAACAGAACCGATGCCTTGAAATCGGCGTTACCTTGTAACTCCAAAAGCGTATAAAATTGAAGTGCTACTTTCTATTAGATAAAATATTATCAAGCCTTAAAATAATAACGTATAGAAGGATAGTGTCAATACTTCGAACGTTCAAAACATGAATCTAAAAATACTAATGGCGCGCAGACGATTACACACATACACACGCACAGCACTATACAAATTATGAAATCAAATTTTGTTTTTATTAACATAAATCGTCGAAATACTTTTAAAAGTAGTGTTAAAAACCTTTTTAAGTTTTTCAAATGTGTTATGACACCATTTGAAAGCACAAACCGTCATAATTACTTATTTATTTTTTAAGAGTTGCGTACGTACGTGCAGTACAATGACTTGTACATTACGGAACGGTTCCGGCGTAAGCTCCATTAGGCTCCAATTGAAATGCTTCACTTTTTGTGCGCGAACTTACCTTCTATACGTTATTATTCTAAGTATCAAGCATTATTTATCATTATAATTAAATGAAGACATACATTTCACAGGTATAAAAAACATAAAGAGCAAGCAATACAACAGTACGGTACATTAAGTATGAGTATGCCGCCACCACCGAGACCTGCCTCTGGATACGAGTCGAGCGAAGATGAACCAGCGCCCAGATATGAAACCCAGGTTGGTATACATTTTAATAACACACTGGAGGCTATAAGATCGAATATAGCAGGTTACTGAAATGCGTAGCAACAATTATATTACGTATCTTGTGGTTCGAAGGGCATTACAATGGAGCTAGTACTTACAAGACATGTTGTATCTACACAATTTTATATCAAACTAGCTGACTCAACAGACGTTGTTCTGTTTAAATAAGCGCCAACTACTGGGTCCAATTATGAATCTAAACCATTCTTGAATCCCCTTCAACACGTACAAAAAATTTCATCAACATCGGTCCAGCCGTTTAGGAGGAGTTCAGTGACATACACACGCGACAAGCTCGCTGAGTTTCTTGCCGGATCTTCTCAGTAGCGATCGCGTTCAGATTAAGTGGTAGTTTATATTTTTGAATAATTTAATTTAATTTTGTTATATTGTCATTGCATAGTAAATGATTTGAATTTGAATTGCATCAATGCCTTCACAGATTCATGGGCAGCTAACGCTGAACGTACCTAATATGTGTCCTAGGACACTTACAATTTTTATAAAATTTTATATGACAACTACTACTTACAATTTTATTGTTTCTCCAGGTATTAAACATGGCGGTAGACGACCCAGATCTTCAGTTAGACTTCAGTTCGAATAATCATTCGTTTAACATACATAGCGTGCAATATCTTTCTAAAGATAATGGTGAGTTATTTTTTTTATAATATATGATGATGATCATGTATTATATCATGATCTTCTGCCCATGATCTTCTGGAACTCATTTTCATATTTACATTTCACACCTGGACCAACTCTCTCAACCCCCAATAGCAACTTATTAATCAGCGTGGTACATTGTCTTATTGATAGAGATAGCTACTGTGGTGAGTCTTGTAGTTATCAAATTATTTTAAATTAACTGTTAATATTATCTGTGTTTCCGTGTGGCGACGGAGTAAGAATACAATTCACCACCCCCCACTCATACCCGTGTCATAAAAGACGACTAAGGGATATATTACGCATATGACTTCTATACAAGAGCTCGAAAACTCGAAACAAAACCCGATACCAACCTGTCTGACCAGCATGGTATAGTAAGATCAATTTCCCTTCTACTATGGAGGAGGCTCAAGTCCAGCAGTGGGACGTATATGAGCCAAAATAATGATGATGTCATCCGTGTGGTGACAGCTTAAGAATACCTACCATGGTCACCCTTTTATTGCCTGTAAGTGATCGTAAAAACGACTAAAGAAAGGAACCTTATCCAATCACTGTAAGAAAAGAGAAACTCGAAATAAAACCCTATATCAATACGTCTAACTAGCGTGTTATCGCGCTCAGCCCATAGACGTCCACTGCTGGACATAGGTCTCCCGACGAGAATGCCACACGCAATGATCCTGTGCCACTACAATTCCCTGCGACCTTCAAGATGTCGCCAGGCTACCAAGTAGAGGGTAGCGTGTTATAGTATGTTAGTTTCCTTCCCACTATCCATAGCCTAGCCTCCTCCAGGAGGCTCGAAATCAGCAGAGTGACGTATATAAGTTAAAATCATGATGAATCGTAAGAGATGACTAAGGCTTGGAGCATTAGTTGCCTATTACGATACTCTTATAAAAGCAACAACTCTTTAATTAGAATGAAAGGTTATGTTCGAGTTCCAAACGTGATGGTTATTAAGAACTGTATTCTTTTTAATTACAGGTGAACGTAGTCCAACACTCTCCGAGACAGCAACTACCGCTCGAGCGTCAAGCGTCAATGAAAACAGCGGTACTTTAAATAATCGCAACAATCAGTTATTCGAACCTATCGCAAACAACGTATCCAATATTCGTAATACGCAAACGCTCAACAGAAGAGTACCAAATGCGCATCCATTAAACAACGCTCTTGGTACATTACCGCGAGTCACGAACAACAATATTGGCGGAGGACTCCTTGCTACTACGCTAGGAAGGAAATTAAACGGGGGGAATAATCATAAGAAGAAATCAACACAGCCCATCATGGCGTACGATGAAATACCCGGTTTGCAAAGGTTTGTAATCAAAGTCACATAGCTTAATATTTTAATTATTTGTTTGATGTTATAATATAACGTATAAATAACGTAACTGTAATTAAAAATAACTCTGATGTTTACGCGAGTGATATATAATACATTGTAAATAAAACTACTTTACGGTTGTTATCGTATTTGATTTTGGATTGCTCGACGTTTCGAACACTTTGCAGCGTTCATGGTCGCGGGCGGACTTAGATGTCACACGTTGAGCAAGTTATCGTTATTACAGAGACAGAGATAATCCGTAAAGTAGTTTTATTAACAAACTGTTGTGAATATAACTAGTTTATTAATAATGGTGACTAAAATAATGTGATTAATTTTATTTCGCAGGGCATCGGACAACGATAATGTGACGTTTGGTAAGAGAAACTTCACTGGTTATTACGATAATTCACCAGTGGAAACAACCACAGAATTATAATCGCGAAAAATATTAAAATAATAGTGATTAACCAACTATTTTTACCCAAAAAGTGATAACACGTGTTCAGTGATTGTGTAAATTTTCAAGACTAGATTGAATACCGTCCGAATGTGTATTTAGAGTTTGTGTTCAACGAATATAATAATATCATCGTAATAAGAACGACTGAATGACTTTTGAATAATTTTATATTATGTGAATAACGAATTTTTAGATTATTATATTTTTGTACTTAATAATGTATTTTCTTAGCCAAGGCTAGTCCCATTTTGTGAACAAAATGTGCATAATAATAATGTAAATATGGCATTACATGGTGATATACCTATATAATTAAGGTACCTAAATTTTAAATTATAGGTACAAAACTAATTGTATACTATTTTATGAATCTCTTTATATCTTTTACTCTGGCCTGAAAACGTGCCATCTGTGGATTTATGTAAAAAAAAACTTGTAATTAAATAGTTTTTAAATTAAAGCCAACATATTCTTTATATTGTATATAATTATTATTCTTATAGAAAGAACTTTCTATATTTCTAGCGACTTACGGACGCTAAATTTAGAGTTAATTAATTTAATTATTCCTTTATTTTCAAATTTTTAAAATTCGAACAATTTTTTAATCTTTTATTCTTTTTATTCCTTACGAATTTTGTGCCAGTTACTATTAAAAAAGTAATGTAAGTTTCTTGTCTTCACTTACTATTTGTAAGTCGTAATACATATAAGTTTACATTTTTTTATAAGAATATTTCAGTCCACAAAAAAAATGGACGTGATCATAAAATCTAATTAGTATAATTGATGAAAATGCTCAGTTTTATAAATAAATTTTTATGTTATTGATCTGGCCCTGAAGTGAATTGTGCCAAACTGAACTAATAAACTTTTTTTATTTATTTGTATTGTGGAGTTAAAATGTTACCTGATGTAATTTCATTGTATATGTTGTAAAAAATAAAATGTTTATAATGATCGCGGAGAATAAATTTGTATAATATAATTCTGTGGTAAAAATTGTTAATATAATTTTTGAAATAAATAAATTTTATTTAGAATAGTGGTTTTATTACCATTGATTTTTTAAATTTTACATTGTTAGTGCGCTATCCGTATTACGCAAGTAATTATCGGACTAAAATTATCATTCTGTAGAACGAATTCCGTATGGAACGAAAATAAAAATACAATTCAACCCTGCTTTTACTCTGGGTGCTATAAAGGAGTACAAAATAAGATACAGCCTTATAGAGATACAGAATACAGATACAGAAAACAACGAAATAAAAATCTATACCAACTAATCAGCCTTTCTATGTGATGACGGAGTAAGAATAGAATTCACCAACCGCTCTCGTGTATTACATAATTGTCCATCCTATTGAGCTATTGTCCATCCTATTCTCCGTGTGGCGACGAGATAGACTTTTACAAAAATGGATTTTTATGGACACACATGGACTTTTATAAAAAAAGGGTAGATATACAATCACACTTAGGCATAAGATTAAATTAAATTTACCCAAGTCTTGATTAAAAATGCATTCTTGTAGTCCCTATGTAATGTCTATAATAATGTAATATGTAATATATAATAAATTGCCCATAACTTTAAAGAATGAAGAAACACATAATGACTTTGTTAAAAAATTAAAGATGTTTTTATTAAGAGAATGTTACTACGGTGTTGAATGATTATTGAAATGGTATCATCTAACTGGGTGTAAAATATAAAAAATATAAAAACGTCCATATGTAAATTAATAATTAATTTTAATAATAACAGTAATAAAATAATTCTATTAAATCGCTTTTGTGTAAAAGCATCATAAAATTATAATAATTTTTAAAAATGTTTTTCTCTTTTACTGTTGCCGTGCCCTATAGGGTCCCTAATTGTTACATAATTTAGCTGTTGAGACCTTTTATACATTATGGAGTGCAATAAAGTTTAAAATTGAAATAGAATACAATTGTCGTCATCCCTTACTTGCCCGTGGGGGTCGTAAAAATCGTCTGAGGGTCTCACCAGGAGAATGGGCAGCACCTATCTCCCGGGAAATCTTATAACACCTACTTCGATCACCAACCCGTGTATCAAGCGTGGCGATTATGGCATTCATTATAATCATTTCAGCTCATATATGTCTCACTACTGGGCTCGAGCCTCCTCCACAATAGGAGGGATATTGACCTTACTACATCATGCTGGTCAGACAGGTTGGTAGGTATAGGGTTTTTTTCGAATTTTCCTCCTCTTGCATAGATGTTAAATGCGTATGATATCCCTTAGTAGTCTTTTACGACATCCACGGCCAAGATATGGAGTGGTGAATTGTATTCTTAGTCCTTCACCACGGCATTATACACCCCTTAAAAACAAAAAGAAATATACCCATGCCCAGTAGTAGGACACATGTGTTGTACAAAAGTTTTATTTCTAGTGGTTTCCCTATTTTAATTTATTGTGTTTTTGATATTCTCCACATTGAATACTTAGTTACTTCAATGGAATATAATAAACAAGACAGTCCTTTATCCGCGAATCTGTAAGTACAGGTGTGAAACCTAGCTAGACTCCCGTTCCGAGTGTTAGGTATTTGATTCCTTGTGTCCTTTGCGACTATTTTATGTAAGTTTCGCATGTCTCCGTTAAATTTATACAAGATTCTATGCTCTCGCGTGGAGAGCTATTTCATAAAAAGTGCTATGTCTTAGGAAATCAAGAACCAAAGATAGATAAAAAGTATTTTAAGTCTTTATTAATTAAATATTTAACGCCCACCTACTTCAACGAAATCTAAATTTTAGATAATACCTATAACAACATTAATGATTGGAGGATGTTATTAATTAAAGTTTAAATCGCCTTTTTGTCTATTACTGATGTCAGCAAACGAGCAAGCAGCACACCTGATGGTAAATGGTACTGCCGCATATGGACGCCTGCAACATCATGGGCCTAGGTCACTGCTTACCATGAAGAAAGTGTTGTTCTGAACCGTCGTTTAAAGTAGTACATGTGGGGATGCAAACGATACATCGATGTTTCTGAAACATCAATGTTTTATTAAAAAAAATATCTATGCTTGCCATCGATGTTCACTATTGTAAACCATCGACGTACCTATCGATGTTATTTTGTACGATGTTTTGACATCGATGTTTTGCTTGCATGATTTAAAATGTATGGGACTTTTGACGTAGCCTGCATAACAGTTTAGGTACGCTGTTTCTAAATAAAAAAAGCTGATCACATCACCCAAATGTTGGTGTTTCATGTAAAAAATATGATCGACTTAACTAAAAAAAAAGTTCATCGCATAGATCTCTGAAAACCATCGATGTTTCAATACATCGATGTTTTTAGGACTATGTTTTTGTTTGTTTTGAAACATCGATGTATCAATACATCGATGTTTTCTAAGAGCCTCAAGAGTTCCCAGAGCTTTCCTCATGAAAGAGCGGGTAGAG
Source organism: Lymantria dispar (assembly GCA_032191425.1). Taxonomy (NCBI): domain Eukaryota; kingdom Metazoa; phylum Arthropoda; class Insecta; order Lepidoptera; family Erebidae; genus Lymantria; species Lymantria dispar. The sequence continues at coordinate 11,870,759 of CM063449.1, read as the reverse complement.
TACAAAAAGAGACCCAAAGTCTTTCTCCATTCCAGCGATTCCAATCTGTCCGTCAGATTCGAACAGCACGTCTTTGCAAGGTGTCAAGTGGGTCTGATTGACATTGTATTAGGTGTTATCTAAAATTTAGGTTGATAACAAGCATTAGCTATTTCAAAGTAGTTTATATCTTTATGGGATATTTTACAAACGGATGAATAGTGTATGTGTGTATCATTTATTTGATGACGAAGTAATAATTTGTGGCACAGGCCCTTGGGTTCCTACGAGTGTCCTAGGATACGACTAACAGCAAATGAACAACTTTGTAAGGGTGGCAAACACGACATAAAACTGCCACCTCATCTAATGGGGTTCTTATGAGTGGCTTAGGACACGACCAAGAATAACTAAACATCACTGCCAGAGTTTTATTTTTGGGTGGTCTATGGGCCTGCTCACACGTCGTCTAATACGTCCGGGGTGACGAAACAGCGCGCAGCCCCATAACCCACCGTATTCCCTCCTCTTCGCCATTGGGCTGACCACCGGTACCGAGTACCTTGTTGTCCGTGGCCAGCCCGGTCCGTGGCCAGCTCTCTCCCAAACACCCTTCCAGGGACGTCGGTCACCATTACGCGGTCAGACTCTCTGCGGGTGACGGGCTATTCCCCGGTCCAGTCACCCGTGGCCTCGGCTAGGGCGGCATCAGGTGCAGGTACTCGCGTCTGCGCTGCCCAAGTCGCCGGCAGCGGATCGTGTCACCGTAGAGGAGTCCCCCTCGCGCACGCTCCACCACCTCCTTTGGTGAGATGACTGCCTCACAGAAGGCGGCGACCGCGTCCCAGTTCCTGACGCTGTCAAACATCTCCCTAGTGATGGTCGGCAGTGTCAGTTCGGCACCGATGATTGCGACGAGTTCACGGCGCTGCTCTGCCCACGTGGCACACACCTGGAGCGTGTGCTGCGCCGTGTCCTCATCGACACTGTAAGGGTAGCAAATTTGACATAAATCACCAACACGTCTAACCAGTTCATCATCATCAATTCATTATCATTGTCATCATTTCAGCCCATATACGGGCTCAGACCTTCTCTACTTTGGAACAGAAATTGATTCATTACACCACGCTGTTCAAAAGTGTTGATGTAGGGTTTAGGTCTTTTGTTATCTTGCAGTGATTTTATCTACGTATTCCCACAGTCGTTTTTTGCGACACCAAGGCCAAGATAAGAGGTTGTGGGTTGTATTCTTACTCCGTCACCACACGGAAAATCAGCTTATTGTAATGAACAAACTATTTCTTCCCCGTTGCCGAAGGGTTACAATATATTTGAGCTAAGGAGAATGATAAGATTCCCTCCATTAGACTATTGTGGTCTATAATTGGATATGACACTCCTTAGTGGAGTTATACCAGAATTTCCATGATTGAAACACAAGTGGGTGACATTTTAAATTCACTCCGTCATCATACGAGATAATTAATTATTTCCCAAAAACATTATATTTTAATAACCAATAGCAACTAAGGAAATAATCCTTGCATTGCGGGGAAATTTACATACATATAATTAACGGACACAAATTAGGTACACCCAGATTCAGAACAACAATTTGTGGATCGTATAAAGTATCGTGTGTGATAATCGAACCCGCGACACTTGACACAGTAGTATCTTGACCACTACAGCATCTATGCTGTTTATAAATGGCTTATATGTTCAAATAAATATTTAGAACTCAATAGGAACACAATAAACGGTATACAATAAGTTTTTGAAAATTAATTTAAGCATTGCTTACATTATATTTATTACTTCAAAAGGACGAATCCGAATTTGTATTAAATCCGTACCAGAATACTAACCGTACATTCAGAATAAAGGCAAGGGTTAACAGGAAGGATGCGGTGAAAACTACTGCTAAAAAATTAAATCCATCCACAAACTTGCTTTATGTCCCAAATAACAACGCTGAGAAATAGTAGCCAGTCCTAATGGAAACTTAAAAGCCCTCTGAAGGTTAACAGGTAAGTCCCGAAAATTCCCTTTAACCATTTTGAATGGTCGTGTCAAATTGAATTTTAATGATCAACCGAATCCTTTTCGCTGAACCCTCTATGACTTATTCGGTTGGAAACGACTAAATTTCTTGGAACTGTCTTGTAAATGATTTAAATATAAGACTTTGAACCCTATTTCGACTTATGGAATTAAAATTAAGCTCGAATATAGACTGAACGTTTATAATTTTAATGTTATTCAATTTATTAAAATTATACTAAGCTTTGGCTTACTAGGCTTTGCATAGTTATAAATTTATTCTATATTTCAAGAACCATATTTAAAGAAAATAAATACATTATATTTCCTATTCAAGAAAGACACATCACAAAGTTTCATTTTAAACGGTTTCGTAGTTTCGCGGAGACAGATCAAATCTTAATAGATCTAGGATAGATCTGTTTAAACAAAACGCCTTTTATGTATATAAGTACATCACGTTTATAGTTTGATTAAAGAAGGAGAGCTTATGGATGACTAAGGCACACAACAGGTCTATAAAATCTGCGAAGAAGAAGGAAAACTCGAAAAGAAATCATATGTTAGTTAACGGTCAGACAACCAACGTGGTATTGTATGTAGGTCAATATGCCTCATATTATGGAGGAGGCTCGAGACCAGTAGTAGGACGTATCTATATGAGCCGAGATTCAATAAAGTCATTGCTATCAAAATAATAACTTTAACGGACAATTTAAAAAAAAAATGTTCAAAACCAGTCGGTGTAAGGAACATTACAAAACAACACCTGTTATAATTACAAAGAACATTCAAAATATACATTAAATATTCATTCCTTATGACATCAGCACATGTGTTATAGCCGTCAGCTGTAAAAGTCACAGTTTTATTAAGTTTACACAATATGGGTATTGTAGAAAGATAAAATCATTAAAATCTTACATAAAATATTATATTACGCATCCAAATTCACGTTGCCGTTCAACCCTTAAGGTTATATGTATCTTCAAATATTTGCACAGTATACGCCTCGCCACGTATTCTGTGAACAATCTCGTCTGCGTACATTTTTAAATTTAATATCCCTTTGTGCCGCGGTCCCAGCGAGTATTACGTCGTACAAAATTACAGAAACATCGAATAATATAAAACTAGACTGCTGTGTCTAATAACTCAATCTAGTAGTGGTGTTTAGAGTTCTTTTTAAAACGACAATCTGCAGGCATATATTCTTGTATGCTGGGGACTTTATAATTGAAGGGCAAAAGTGACAAACTCCGAACACATATTTGTAGATTATATAAAAAATGGTTGTGCATCCATCCGATCTTCATGGGGACCATGAAGGTCGGATGGATGGACACTAGATATCATAACTCATTACCTAAATCATCATGCTATTTGTGAATTTATACATTTACAGGTATAATGATTTCTGATCTATACGCGAGTATTAAACACTGTCAATAAAATTATTTTACGGATTTTATCACATTTGTATGGTCACGGGCGGGCCACGAACGCTTTAATGTGTTCAAAACGTTGGGCAATCAAAAATCAAATACAAACGCGACAGAATCTATAAAATAGTTTCATTTACTATTTGATAGGTATTTTCATAGAAAATTGATCTATATTGCTATTACAAAACTGACTTGTCTGTTTGCCTGAATGCTTTATCTCAAGCTACCTCTTGGATTCGAAAAAGTCGTATTGTATCAAATAACCTGTTTATCAATAAAGGCTTATAGGCCATAATACATTACGCTGTCATAAAAAGAAACTTTTTTTTGGGGTGGGTTACGGTCGGCGCACTCCTCGCCTGGCCCCGTCCGGGGCGACAGAGGGGCGTAAGCACGCACACCCGTAACCCACCCGTACAGCACGTTGCCTTCGTCGTTGGGCCGACTACCGGTGCAGACTTCCTTGACTTCAGTGGTCGACCCGACCACAGTACCCTCTCCTATCGACGTCCCCTACTGGGACGCCGATCGCCGTCGCGAGGCTAACCTCTCCGTGGGCATTATAGTGTTTTAGCCGTTCGAGGTAGTAACATACTCTTGCAGAAAATCGACATCGGAGTAATAGCAATTTATTACTGCACTTCGTTCGGAGAATCGGCTGCCCAACTCTCTGAGGGTGTTTTCGAGGGGTTTAGATGATGTCTTGAGTATTATCCTTTGCTCATTGCACACTTTCACAATCCCTTCTCTATTTTCACGGTAGACAGCGGCGTAGAAAAGGTCCATGAGCAACAGTATCATTTACTGTCAAGTGTGCTGTTCGCTCCTTTGTCACCAACAGCAATAAATAAAAAGACTGCGACTTGATTAAAACACAATAAAGTAGTTTTAAGATATTAGTAGACTACGTTTTTGTCTTTTGGAAAGGATCATGTCCTACAATAGGTATTATATGGATTGAGAAAAGACCTTAATAAAAAGCACATTTGCCAGAGTTCAATTAAACATCAGTTCAATTTTAAGCACTTGGGTAAAGTCACGATATACAGTTAGTTACAATAATGTTAATTCAGAAAAAGTTAATTACGACAGCAATTTCTCACTAAGCTTCGTCTTTGACCCTCTTAAGGCTCTCAAATATATACGGAAATTATGCCTCTATGATCTGTAAAAAATACTAAGACGCTGGACTAGTTACTGTTGCGGTATTTCTTCGTTATATTACTAAACTTACTCCTTATCATTTCAGTGTACAATTAACTGAACATTTTTTCTAGCCCTGAATAGGGAATACTTATAACAGTTTTTTTTTTCGTGACAGGCTATGCCATGTATATATTAATACTTCTTAGTACAGTTTAATTCTCAGCCTTCCAGAATATGTTTCGAAAGTTTATTTAGAATTTCTCTTCCTTGTATAGTTAAATTTTCCGTGAAGACGTAAAAATTGGTCAAATGATAACCACGAGCATGGAAGAGCACCGCTCGACTTTATTTTTTTTCGACAGGCTATGGTCTTGACAAAGCGCCGTCCAGCGCGACGAAAAGGCGTCGCGTGGCCCCATTGCCTACTATGTTCCCTCCCATCGCCATTGGGCACCAATTCTTTGGCATCCATAGCCCGCCCGGCGGGCTACCATGTCAGATACCATCCACATCGATACCCCCAACAAACAACTTACCTTTATTAGGCCGACGCCCCCACACCGTCGGCCTCGGTGGCGGACATTCACCCGTGACCTTCGCTATGGCGTATAGAGGTGCGAGCCTCGGGTGTAAAAGCGATAGTGACCGACTTTTCTACGTTAAACAGAAATATTTATATTATTGAAATAAATGCGGCCCTGAAAAGGGCCTTTTGGTTTTGGATGATGTATTAATTCAACAGTTTCTGATTGAAGTTAATATCTCAGAATTTCTACTCTTATCACATTTTCAATAGGTTATTAATATTTAATATCATGTTATTGACAGAGGTCAAACCGATGTGACAGTTAAATTGTTTAAATTCTATATTGTAGTTATCGCTTTGGGAGATATTGTCCTATCGTTTTACGTGTAATGGTCTATCAATATCTTATTGAAAATTTCATTACAAATATAGTTCTAGCTTTGTAACCTAATCACAAGTTTGTTTGCATATCTGTTTAGTGGAAATTAATTCAATAAAATAAAATTGGAAAAGGTTATTTAAGTGTAGTGATGATTTTAGAATACAGTGTTTCGCCACCTTTCATTTATCCGTGACTGTCATAGAATCTGGGTAAGTCAAGAGCGTGGTCAGCAGCTCGCTTGGGAAACTGCTACGTCTAACCGACCGACCATGAATTCGCCTGCCAAGAATAACGACTATAACATTACCACAGCCATAACTAACACCGGCAGTACATAGGTTGTCGTGTTAATTAATAGATGTAAATTATTTTTGCCTTCTTCGACTATTAATGATCCTTAATCAACTCATCATCATCTCAGCCCATATACGTCCCACTGTTCGGGCCTCCTCCATAATGGAAGGGTAATTGACCTACTATACCACGTTGGTCAGACGTGTTGGTATAGGGTTTTATTTCGAGTTTTTCTTCTCGCGCATAGATGTTATATGCGTTTTATATCCCTTAGTCGTCTCGTACGATCACCCACGGTTAAGTTAGGGGGTGGTGAATTGTATTCTTACTCCGTCACCACACGGAAGAAGTCCTTAATAATATTAAGTAAAAAAAAAAGTTTGGAAAATTGGAATGTGTGTGTGAGGCGTGCCTCATAGCATCCCCTCTATTCTTATAAAAATACATATCTATAAAAAATAAACTAGTTGACGTTTAGATTTTTAGGGTTCCGTAGCTAAAGGGTAAAAACGGAACCCTATTACTCAGACTTCGCTGTCTGTCCGTCCGTCTGTCTGTCACCAGGCTGTATCACAGGAACCGCGATAGCTAGACAGTGGAAAGTTTCTCAATTTATGTAGTTCTGTTGCTGCTATAACAACAAATACTAAAAACAAGATAAAATAAATATTTAAGGGGCTCCCATACAACAAACGCTACTTTTTACAGATTATGGTACGGAACCCTTCGTGCGCTACACCGACTCGCACTTAGCTGGTTTTTATTTATTATACCTAAACCATACCGAATTATCTAACCATTTGCAATAGAAACAGTGTTTAATGTTTATATTCATTTAGATTAATTAATGGTGTGCGTGTGTGAGTATGATAACTCCAAGATTTATTAATATTTTGTATAAATAATTGTAATACATGCACGCATTCGTTACAAAGCTTTAGCAACTACCGAAGTGCTTAAGTGGAGGCTAGAGTACCACACTACCATAATGCTTTGCATTGAGGCGTGCAATAAGACGAACGTTACACATAAATAATATGTTATCACTGTAATCCGTAAGATTATTGGAATAACTTTAGCAAAACAAGCATATAAAATTTATAACAGAATTTTTGATAACAAATGGATGATTCCCGGGCCTTTAAATAGAACAACATAGAAAGGAAACCTTTAATTTTTTATCAGTTAAAGGGTAAGCTACCTCTCATTTGGAAACCTTTTAAAACTAAAAGCCTTTTACGTATGTTCCTTTGATGCTAATTTTTAATTATGAAGGATAAATATAAAACGCTACCCGCTCATTTTATATTAAAGCGTACTTATTAATTCATAAGTAATTATGTAGAAACGTTAATAACAATAATATTATAAAAGCACTTGGTATATGATTTATTCTAATACTGGAGGCCTGTGTTAATAATATGTAGATCGGGGAAAAAGTTTCTTCTTGTATCAAGACAAAAACGTTTAAACCAACTTTGTGCTACTCTTAACTGACACTGCATTAGTTACATAAGCCATTTTTCCCTTTTTTTTCTTTCCTGTAATAAACATAAGCCATTTTTCCCTTTTTTTCTTTCCTGTAATAAAATTTTAAAATGTATCGAATTTCTTCATTAGATTCGCTCATTTTGACAGAAAGAAAACAAATGCAAAACGGCGAGAAATAACGTTTTCCTAAATTGTTTCTTTTTTTGAAATGCAACTTTTAACGGTATCAAACCCGGTGCCAGATACAACTAACATGGACAAGTTTTTCATTACATGCCCTATTTTTTCTTTTCAATAATAAAAAAATGAGAACGCTCTTCTATAGATATGAAATAGTAGCAGTCGCGTTTGCTTTACTGGCATGTATTGAAAAGTCTGTTCTCTATCTCTGAAACTAATCGTCAAATCTTCACGAAGTTTAAATAGGACGGTTTTGGAATTAAAAAAATATAATTTTCAAATTAAAAAAGAATTTGCTAATCCGAATATATGACGGCGTAATGGATGTATATAATTTTTTTTATGAATATTAATAAAAAAAAAATGATATAAAATGAGAATCACCTAAATTTTTGAAATCGTTTATTAAAAAAAATCTAAAGCAAAGTTTATTAAAAATGCATGGACATGATCTTTCATGAACTAACGCTATGTTATACAATAAAAATGCCGTAAAAAGTACCTACTTATTTAGTCATGTATTCAGTAATTTTTATTTATTCAATTGGTGCAGAAGTACTCTATAGTTGTGTATATATATGTACACCGAGCACTATATTAAAATACATCACTTGAGTAAACTAGAGAGACATGTTGGTGTTAATAATTTTCTTAAATATATTTGGAAGACTTCTTGCTACATGTGAAGGTATATATAAAATATTTGTTAATCATTAACTCAGCCAATATACGTGCCACTGCTGGGCTTGAACTTCCTCCACAATAGGAATGAACGCGCCTGATACCGCCCTGGCAGAGGCTGCCGGTGACCGGAGCGGGCATTTAGTCCGGCACCCGCGGAGAGGTTAGCCTCGCGACGGCGATCGGCGTCCCGGGGGGACGTCGATGGGAGAGGGAGAGGGTACTCGAGGTATTCCGTCGGGTCGACCACTGAAGTCAAGGAACTCTGCACCGGTGGTCGGCCCAACAACGAAGGCGTCGTGCTTTATTTATGGGTGGGTTGTCGCCCCGGACGGAGCCCGGCGGCGTGTGCGCTGACCGTAGCCCACCCCAAAAAAAAAAAAAAACCAATAGGAGTGAAATTAACCTTCTATATAATTCTGATCAGATGAGTTGGTATAGGATATTATTTTGAAATTTACTGCCCTTGCACAGATGTTGTACATATTAATATCCCTTAGTCATCTTATACGACATCTACAGGCAAGATAAGGGGTGGTGAATTTTATTGTTACACCGCCACCATTCGGAATATCTCCGTTAATTAGATAATAACATGGCACCCTAAATAAATGCTTCTGTTACGGAGTAGGCCCAGTAGTGAGATGTACAAATGAGAGAAAAAGCTTGTATTTTTTAATAAAGAACTAAAATTTACCGTTATCTTCAGAAAGATATATACATTTTTTAATGTTCAGCTACAAGTTATGTAATTAAATTTCTTATTATTGTTCTTGTCTAGTTTATATACTGGTCTAATATCAGAACGAAATTAGATACGGACCTCCTCGATAAAAATAAGCTTACATTAGGCAGTTTAAATATACTTTAATTTATAGTTTTCCTTTGTCTGTAATGCATAATTGCATGATACCCAAGGAAACTCAAAGAGGTTCTTATATGTATTCTTACGCCACCGCCGTTATCATATGGAAACACCAAATAATAGTCAATTAATTATCATTGAACTGTCTTCTCTGGTGAGCACCTGGCCTGGCCTGGTGAGCACCTACCTGGATGGAAGTAGGGCAATTTGGTGTACTGTATTATCGGAATAGAGTGATAGAGAAAATTAGGAGCGCGAGGTTGTCTTGGTATGGACATGTGATGAGGAGGGATGAAAGCCATGTGACAAGGCGGGTTATCGATATGAATGTGGATGGACGAAACAAGCGTGGGAGACCCAAAAAGAGATGGATAGACTGTGTGAATGAGGACATGCGTATGAAAAGGGTGAGTGCAGATATGACGGCTGATAGGAGGTTATGGAAGGTAAGTACATGTTGTGCCGACCCCACTTAGCGTGGGAAAAGGGCAGGCAAATGATTATCGGAATAATGTAGATATTTTACAAAACGCTTTTAAAACTATTTGGATCATCAATATCCGGATCTCATTCCAATTACATATACGATCAACTCCATCGTTGGACCACGTACTCTTCCTTAATCATAAAAAGCGCTTAATAGTGTTGGCAGTAGTTTACGATCGACCACATTCCTCAACTCTCTTCGGGAATGGCACTGTTATTGTTGTCTTTCAGAAAACAAACGACCAGTGGGTTGGCAGTATTAGTGGCCATCACACAGAAAACTTTTAAAACTATTTGGATTAAATGCTAAAATTTGTGCAAAAGGAAACATCTGTGTATACAGTATACATTTCCGAGCCCAAGATTGTCGGGTATCACTTTACATCGCTTCAACTACTATCGAATATGATGCAGTATTATTTAAAGTTCATCATCATCACAGCTCATGTACGTCCCATTTCTGAGCTTGAGCCTCCTCCGCAATAGGAGGGAAATTGATCTACTGGTCAGACGGGTTGGTATAGGCTTTTGTTTCGAGTTCTCCTCCCCTCGCATAGATGTTGTATGCATATTATAATCCTTTAGTCATCTTTTACGACACCCACATGCAAAAAAGGGAATGGTGAATTGTATTCTTACTCTGTCATTACACGGGCGATATATTTATTGTTCAAAAGCGAAATAATACGTAGCTATTAAAATATTATCATAACTGTTATTCACGATTATTCTTTGAATCATATCCATTGTTTTTATCAAGATCGTGACTAATTACATTAATATTTGCCAACATGTGTGGCTTTGTACTATTATTTTTTTATGCGGGGTATTTATTCGTGTTATGTATTTTCTTTATTTCAATTTGCCTTTAATTTAATTTATTGAATATTGAACCCATTATTTTTTACAAAAATGTCATGTTTATTACTTAAAAACTGTTTTGGTATGCCGGAAACGAATTAAGTTAATTGACTTTGAAATTTGATATTAAATACCACCATACATTTCTCCTACGTACATTCCATGTGGTGTCGAAGTAAGAATACAATTCACCACTCCCTATCTTTCCCGTGGATGTCGTAGAAGAGGACTATAGGATATAATATGCACATAACATCTGTGCAAGAGAAGGAAAATTCGAAATGCAACCCTATACCAACATGTCTGATCAGCATGGTATAGTAGGTCAAATTCCCTCCCATTGTGGAGGAGGCCCGAGCCCAATGGTGGGACGTATGTAGGCTGCGACGACGTGCTTCTTCGTGCACGTGGCAGAAATATCAGAAACTACCTTCTGCTCTGTTTGTCGAGCGCTATGACATGTCATTCAATAATGTATAGCAAAAATTAAAAATTCAAATCCTGACATACTTATCAATGGTTGCTCTATTGAACAGGTTTCCGAAGCTCGCAATCTTGGGGTAATTTTTGATGGTCAACTTCATTTCGAGACGCATATAATGGAAGTGGTAAAAAATTACTTTTACCGTCTTAAACTTCTATACCGAATTCGCCCTTACCTTAGTATCGATTTACGTATCACCCTTTGTGAATCACTCATTTTATCGAAAATGAATTATGCTGACAGTGTTTATGGTACGTGCTTATTAGCTAGGACGGAAAAACTAATACAGCGAGTGCAAAATGCTTGCGCCCGTTATTGCTATGATATTCCTCGCCATGCACATATCACACCTTTTTTGAACGCAGGTAACCTTATGAAAATGTCAGCACGTAGGCATCTCCATCTAGCTACGCTTTTGTTCGGTATTATTTCTTATAAAAAGCCCATATATCTTTATGAGAAGATAAGCTGGTCTCGAAAAAATAATAGTTACATAACTAGAGCATCAACATACCTGATGAATACTCAGAAACATCGAACTACTGCCTTCCGCGGTAGCTTTAGGTTTGCAGCAAGTCGTTGCTGGAATGTACTTCAACCCCCTTTATTGCATTCATAAACTACAAGGGTTTTCCAAAAAAGACTTAAGCTAATCCTACTTGAAAATCAAAATTGATACCTTAATATTCTGTATATAGACCACAAATTTACTGTAGTTATTTCTCGTTCTATTTCATCAAAGACTCATTCTAGCTAACCACAAGATTTATGTACTTTCGGTTTCTTCTTTATACTATTAATGTTTATTTTATTTTATATTCTATATGTCTTTACTAAATAATTTGTTTCTTTTACTTAAGCTATTCTATGTGATAATTATGATATTTTTTACAAACTAGAATATGATATAGTATAGTATTAATTTATTTCATTCTTAATTTAATGTTACTATTTCAAATATTACTGTTTAACTTTTTTGAATATATTTGTTTTGGATATATTGTTGCTTCCGCGACTTGATTGTACGGGTCCATCAGAATATCAGCGGTGTAGTATCATATTTACTGTACCATAAGCTGAGATGGGCACCATATTTTGGCCTCACATATTCGACTCCTTTTTTGTTAGTAGTTCTTATCTCTTTCCTTGGTGTCTATATTGTGTGAGCTTTACAAAATAAAATTTCTTTCTTTCTTTCATTCTTTAAATTAGCTATAAGTAGAGTACTTTCTTTGGTAGGCAGCAGACTGCGTCCTTGCTGCAAGGGTCCATATGTTGCATTATTATTTATTATGTGTGCTGTTTGCTATTTTGCTACCATCAGCAATTTTTAGCATGCAAGCATTTCAACTATAATTCTAACACAGAATCGATAGCATAAGATTGGTGACACGTCGTGATAATATAAATAAAATTAAAATTGATAAAATTAGAGAAAAGGGGAACGGGAGTTAATCCTTTCATCAGTCTATCGACGTTCACTGGCCTACGTCAGGGTCCCTTCCTAGGTCTATATGTAATGCTATAATCGCTATTTTTGGCAGGCGAGCTGGCGAGCGTTTCCTGGAGAATGGTAATACCTATACTCCTGATATTTTTAAGACACCTACATAAAAGTAAAATGTGGTATCTATATTATATTCTTAATTTATCAGCAGACCGACAAAAATGGAATTAATGAAAATAAGTAATTAAAGAAATTTAGTAACTAACATGTTAATTCAATTTGATTTTCCTTATAAAATCCCAAATCCATATTTGGCTTTTCTTTTATATTTGTTAGAAGAAGACTTGCTCTACAGACCGCTTGTTTGGTTAAAGTCGAATTATAATGATAATTATAATGTCGAACGATATTAAATCAACTTGAATGAGTAGAAAGCTATTATTAATTAAATTAGTCAAATAGAGTTCATTTTTACTCAAAATGCAGTAATAATAATTCCTACAATATTATTTTTTACATAATTTTAGATAGATGTAAAGGACCGCACGAAGTATGGGATCCTGCACCTTCTGTATGCGTTCGTGATAGATGTGAAGATTGTAAATGCAATGATTCTTCTATTGGGCCGCCTAGATGTGTCTGCGAACCAGGTTATTTTAGAAACGACAAAGATATTTGCATACCGGCTTATGAGTGCAGTGAGTACACATATTAAAAAAAATACTATTGTAGTGTGTGGTGGCGGGTCTTTGCTCGTGCAAAAAAGATGATATTAAGAAGAGGATGATAGCTACATACATACGAGCATCTAGTATATTTATCTAGAAGTTTTAGAGGAATTGGTTAAGGACTTGGGTGAACGAATCGAAAAGAATATGGCCAACTGCAGTAAGGTGTAATATGTAGAGGTGATATCTCAAAACACTCCGACAACCGTAGCTTTGATGAGAATGGCACTCGAAAAGGTAACCCACAGGTCCGGCTAAGTATCTGCACAAGGTCGTGAGGAGGCACATCGTCGTGCCATCACTGCGATTGCACAGTACAAACTTGAGGTGTGTGCCGCGTGCGCACAGCAGCGTCGTGAGCTCGTTGCTATCATCGCTCGTTGCCAACCTGACGCTGCCAACTAGGATCTGGAACGTGGTCAATGCCTTCTTCGAGGCAGTCGTTTCGTGGAAGGAGGTGGTGGATAGTGCGCGAGATGAACTCTACGTCGACACGTTCTACCTCCGGTGACTTGGCTGGCGTATCAGCGCCTGGTTATCTCCTAGCCGATACTGCGGGTAACTAGACCGAGGAATAGTGCGTCACCCGCAGAGAGGATGACTGGGTGATGGCGATGCTTACTCGGGGCGAGATGGTACCTGAAATAACCAGCTGATTATGGACGCCAAGGACTCGATACCAGTGGTCGGCCCAAGGGGCGAAGGGAAGGGAATATAGTAGCAGAAGACGATGTGCGGTCTGGACCTTAGCGTGCCCAAAAAAGCGTATATATGTCCTACAAATTCAAAAGTATTCATTAATATAGTCTGTTTTCTTAATTGAATTCATTATCTCATCATTTCAGCCTATATACGTCCCAATGTTGGGTTCGGGCCTCCTCTATTATGGGAGGGAACCACATTGGTCAGAAGTTTTGGTATAGAATTTCATTTCGAGTTTCCTTCCTTATATAGATTTTATTTGAATCCCTTAGTCGCCTTTTCCGATACCCACGAGTAAGTAATACGGAGTGGTGAATTGTATTCTTACTCCGTCACCATACAGAATCGAATTACACCTTCATAATACTGGATATATTACTAGTGGATATCTTGGTCAAATACCTAAAAAGTTGAAAGCCAAGATTAGACGGCGAAAGTCTGATGAATGTATATAACACCATACTTTTTAATTTGGTTACCAATAATTTGGCCATCCTACACATTCGATGTTAATTTGATTGTTTCAGCAACTGGATGTAATGGCGATCCTAATGCAATACCTGATATATATCCAAGTACATGTAGACCTACATGTTCTAATCCAGATATCACTGGCTTTACTTGTATCATTGGTAAAGAACCTCGTGGCTGTGTGTGTAAAGAAGGATATATATTAGAAGAAAATAGTGGTTTTTGTGTAACACCACAGGATTGTCCAGGTTTGTGAACATCTGCTTATCTATCTATCTACGTCTACTGCTTTAACTAGACCTCGATATATCCATCCTCTTATAATCCTATATCTCCATGCTTGATAGTTGGATTGGCCTTTGTCTTAAAAGTTATCCAGGAGATTACTGCTGCATAGTTGGAAAGGAAAAGGCTGTTGACAAATTGTAATATCACTCCATCGCCACCTGGAATGTTGCAAACATGCGTTAAAGCAACTGTCGAAGTTAGATTGAGTAATTCTAGTAATAAAATAATTATGAATACTATTAATATGTGTATTGTCCGCGTAGTGATGGAATAAGAATACAATTCAACTATTCCCTACATTGCCCGTGGATGTCGTAAAAGACGACTAAGGGATAAAATATGCCTATAATGTCGGTGCAAAAGAAGGAAGGCTCGAAATAGGACCCTATACTAACCCATCTGATTAGCGTAGTAGAGTAGGTCAATTGACTTCTAATTATGGAAGAAGCTGGAGCCCAGCGGTAAAACGTATGTGAGCTGAGATAATGATGAACTTTTAATTAAATAATGCTCGATTGAATGAATGGTTAATAACACCAGCACAAAAAAAAAAAAGTGGAATGTACTTTGAACCGGACCTACCTACCGACATGTATTTCGACCCGCTGAATCTGAATTTCAAGTCCGTTTGGCCCGGTCACCCTCCAGTTTTGAGTAAAATGCAAATAACTTCAAAAAAGGCCAAAAATTTCAAAAAAACTGCAGTCGCAGTAATAAAAAAATTTTTGTGGTCCCGGATCACGTAAATACAAGTTAAGAAATTAATATTTTATGCGTGAGAAAATACAGGAAAAGTATTTAATCATGTTTTACAGATTTTTTTTTCATATTTTTAACTGCAATTTTCCCGATTTTTTTGGTTTTTTGAGATTTTTATTAAATTTTAAAACGTTAACGGGGCAAGAAAACTTCAGCGGAACAAAATACATGAAAATCATACTCAATCTGAGTCCAAAAAAATTTTTATTTCGAAAACTTAAATTTTTCATGATTTATTGCCATTTTTTTTGGGGTATTCATTTTTTTTTTCAAATTTGGACGGTTCACTGGGCTAATTATCTTTTAGATTTAGTTATTTGAAATACACAAAAATCATACGTGATCCGGGTCCACAAAAAGTTTTTCATTGCTGTGACTGCAATATTTTGCAATTTTTTTTGAGGTTTTTTTGTATTTTACTCAAAACTGGAGGGTGATCGCGCCAAACGGACTTGAAATTCAGATTTAGCGGGTCGAAAAACATGTCGGTAGGTAGGTCCGATCCAAAGTACATTCCACTTTTTTTT
Organism: Lymantria dispar; assembly: GCA_032191425.1. NCBI lineage: Eukaryota > Metazoa > Arthropoda > Insecta > Lepidoptera > Erebidae > Lymantria > Lymantria dispar. The sequence continues at coordinate 11,854,971 of CM063449.1, read as the reverse complement.
TGTGTGACAGTGTAATCATAAAAGATAATGTAAAATTTTCTGTGTCATAAGTTGCTATTTCACTTTCTAGATTACCCTCATCAATGCAAGAATGATCCTAATGCACACGTTGCCCAGTGCCCAAATCCTTGTCCACCTACATGCGCTGATCCGGACGCCATGAATAAACCTTGTATCGACATATGTCTCAAAACAGGTTGTGAATGCAACGAAGGCTATATACTGTTCAAGAAAGGCGGTAAATGCGTCGACCCTTGTGAATGTCCAGGTAGATTAAATTGATACGTATACAAACCAATTCTTCATTAACAATCTGACTTAGGAATCTAATGCAAATTTTCGCGACCTGATGCTGTGTGGTGGAGGATAAAGGATGACAAAGAGCTTTACACCGACTTAGGATATCCATCTGATGTCGTTTGGTTAAATATTAAATGCCTAAGTATGGTTGACAACAGGTAGGCGGTCGGTTTTAAAAAACTATTGTAAAATATTTGCAATATTTACGATGGAAGAAGAGAAAATATTAAGTTGAATCCAACTGATTGGAATAAGAGCAGGATGATGATGAGTCTAAATACCGATCGAGTGCCGGGTGATACTAGTTCAATTACTGCGCAGGATAATTCTTTGTTATGCCGCAATTTATTGTTCGGAGTTTAGGTGTGATTTGTCAATTAATAGTATGTTCTTAATTTATTATGAGAAGAGTAGCTTATTTGTGTGTATATTTAACGTATACCAAATTGAGAATTTCGATGTTATATTAATTTTTGTTTTTATTTACAGGTGGAGTTCCAAAATGTGGTGCGAATAAAACTTTTGTGAATTGTTTAGTTAATTGTCCGACGAATTGTTGTCCGGTCGATGATAGCCGTTCTATGGTATTTTGTGACATTCCTTCTCCTTGTTATCCTGGTTGTGCTTGTGAAAAAGATTATTTAATGTTAAGTTTTGAAGATCCTCGATGTGTTTTAGCTTCTGAATGCCGTAAGTATAAATTGCAAATAACTTGTACGGTCTCCCTAGCCGAGGCCGCGGGTGACGTGACCGGGGAATTAGTCCGTCACCCACCGAGAGGCCGACCGCGTGAGGAATCGACGATCGACGTTCCTCCCCGAGGGGGGAACGTCGGTCGATGGGAGGGTACCCCAAATAAGGGGTATTCCGTCGGGCCGACCACTGACGTCAAGTCGCCCTGCTCCGGTGGTCGGCCCAACGACGAAGGCGACGTGCTTCGTGGGTGAGTAGTGGGTGTGCGTGCTTACGCTCCTCTGTCGCCCCGGACGGAGTGGTGCGAGGAGCGCGCCAACCGCAACCCACCCCAAAAAAAACGGTCTCTTTAATTATCAAAACTAAAAGATTGCAAAGTCACGTTTTTATGTGCCTGTAACAACTTTTTATGTAAAATTTGATTGTAAATTTTGAGCGTAAAAATGAAAGAAATATATATTAATCATTGCATTGAAACTACAGCAGTAAATAATAATAATGTACTTTTGCAATTTAGGCATATTCTTGAATATGGTCAACATTATCCCATTGATGTCCATCTAATGTTAAAGATATACGGCTACTATCAACAAGAAACTGATGCTATAATCGAAAAGCTCACTAATGCTGTAGGTTAGCACAGTTGGTGTTGTAAGTTGTTCAGGTGGTTTTTACGAGATTCTTGTACAGGCGTAGTCTGGGCTAGTGGACTAACGCCGTGTTTGACAGAAGAACCTAAGGTTATAGTTTGATGTACCTAAAGCCCTTAAGTTCCTAGCCTATATGATGGGATACCTGCACCGCGCTACCTAAGGTGACAGGTAGATGTGAGATGGATGTTTGGGTGGAGGATTGGTAATTCTCACTGCCGGTCAAGCAGACTCACAGGACCGGTCAGAACTGACGGCTAAGGGTGTCTTGGCCACAGTGAGATGGAGGTTTGGGTGGAGGATTGGTAACTCTCACTGCCAGTCAAGCAGACTCACAGGACTGGTCAGAACTGACGGCTAAGGGTGTCTTGGCCACAGTGAGAGGGATGTAAATGAGAGATGAATAAATTCAAATCTGATTTATTTTACACAATGTACACCTTATATACTACTTATTGCTAATACACACATATACCATTTTGTGTTAGTGTGTCGTAAGTGTAAAGTATAACGCAGTGTCTTTAATCATGTCAGTGCTAATTTTGCAAATTTGTATGTTGACATGCTTTACTTGTATGTTGACATGCTCTACTTTTGAATTTGCTGCGTTGCATGTTCAATGTGCATTGAACATTCTGGGGTCTCTCAGGAACATGACTGCAAGTCGTATAATTCGATAACCTCATATGGTCCAATGTGTCCTTCCGTCGCTTGTGGTGTGTGGACTGTAGTCTGGGGACGAGGTTTCCCATACCGTGGCCGTGGTTGTGGTGGAGCTGTCCGCTGTTTGTCTGTATCTGTGGCTTGTGTTGTAGTTGTTTCCTTGTTTTGTCTTCTTGTAAGTCTATCTCGACATTGTTTGAGTGGTCTGAAATAAATTAAAAGACAAGCTAATACTATTAAAGAAAGAGATGTCACGGTACTAGCCACATAGGAATGAGACTCTATTCGCCTCAATATTGTGTTATCTAATCTTGTTTTTAGCTTTGCTTCTGAAGCGGCTAAGTGGTCAAATATACTGGTGGAGCTATCTAATACTTCCTCCTTCGGTATGTCTGGTATCTCTGATTGGACTACTTGTGTGTCTAGAGTAAAATTACTCCTTTTAAAATATGATGCTTGCACAGTTGTTGTTGTTATTCGTTTAGCTGCAAGAATGTTGTTCAACGTCTTTACTACACAGCTTTCTGAAATGTGTAGTACTCCTATATCCTCTAGGTTAATCTCTTGTCTTTGTCCATCACATATTATCGAAGCTGATTGTGTTTTTGTAGTGATAAACATCCACGTATTCTGCATGTAAAGTTGTTTCCATAGAATTGTAGATTGAATGTTGTATCTTCTTGATGTGCATTGTGATTTAGTGTTATTATTGTTGCTGAATAGCTGGTCAACAATGCAATTCTTGTTCAATTGCATGTTCTTAACAGCCACGGGATAGCAAACAAACTCCGATTTTTTGTGTAAACAATCTTTGAACTCGTCTTTACTTAACTCAAAGTATCGTTCATTGTTATAGTCGAAGCCTATGAATGCTCTTGGGATTGACAAGCATTCAAAAGAACTCCCGGTCAACTTTTGAGGAATCGCCGTTATGTGTATTAGCGTATATTTTCTTATGTCATGAATAGGATAGTACGCAAATACGTTTATATGTGTTGCATTTATTTCCATGTTAGTCTGTATTAATTGATCCTGAATTATCCTTAAGTTTCCAGGTAACTTTTGATTGGTTGTTTGTATTATATCATTAGCGTATTTAGGACTCAAAATCGTGTATATTGATGCATTATTTATAATAATAATAATGTAATACTTAAGATATATTCATTACCAAAAAGTAAGTGCAGACGCATTATCTTAAAATGGCTTCAAAATTTAACTTACGAAGAGACCGAAAACTTAATAATTACAATATCCTAATCTCAAAATTAACTTTAACACTAATTAAATTATACACTTAAACATATTGTACGAGCACTCTTATTCATATACATATATTCAACACTCATACGCAAACATGAACTCGAATGTGTATATACACATATACTCACACACGCATTCTCTCTCTCTCACACGCAAACACACACACATACACACACACACACATACACACATACACACACACACATACACACACACACACACATACACACACACGCACACACACACACATATAGGTACAACTTACCTTTTATCTTTTAAGCATTATCAGATTCGCACTACTTACCGCTTATTTTTTAAACTAAGATGATATAATTATGATGACTGTTGTAAGGGGGGGCCTGGTAATCTGTCAGACAGGATTTTTATCTTAGTGCAGATACCAGTCTCTCACAAAGGCTATAAACTAGTAAGAAATTGTAAAATTACAGAAATTAGCTCGTAAGTACCTTTGTGTCAGAAAAATAAATAAATTATTATTATTATTATTATTATTTAGGTATATCTCAAGTAACCCGTTGTAATAGTGAATAATCTCTGTTATGTAATTGCTCGCTAATTGATACGTTTGTATTACTTGTATTTTCACATTGTTAGCGTCTACCATCTTATACCATACGTCGTTATCGTACATGAATGCTATAGCTTCATTTAACTTTTTTTCAAAATTTTCTAACTTTTTCTTAATCCGCTCCTCGGTTTGGTTTACAGCGGATACTGTAGATATCATTATGTTTGTTTGATGATTGGCGGCGTTTATAAGTTCTTGTTGATTGCTACTCAATGAGTCAATACTTCTGTATACTTCATCGTTGACTCCGAACACGTATGTTAACATTTGTCCTAATAATCCACGTCTCCTTCTAGAAATCTTTATCCCAGTAAGGTAATCCTTTATCTTCTCAAATCGTGCTTTCTCTTCGTTCAAATGATAATAAAATTCTGCACAATGGGTGTCTTTTGTATACTGTTGCGTGTCAATGCATAACTTTTGAAACTGATTAGTTATTTTTATCGTATTATTTAAATTCAGTTCCAAATCACTCCTTTCGTAATTAGTTTCTATTCTAAAACTCCCTCTGTTTATTGTTGAAGTACCTATTTGTTCTACATATAGGCCTGGATTTAAATGTTTCATAGTAAACATTGATGTACTTGTTACTTGTCCGATACACAATAATAATGTAGTATAGAGTAACACGCCTGACTTAAGTGTCTTAAACTTTTTATTTATGTTATTTGCTATGTTACTATTCACAGGCGTTTCGGTATTTTTTCTTAACGTATTCGTGTTAGTCATTAATTCTTCCTGATATACAGGTAAAGGAATAATGTATGTATTGATCGTTTTTGACATAAACCTGTCGATTTTTTGAGTGTCACTACTCTTATCACCCCGTCGCTTCCTGGGTGAACGGTTTCCACTTTTGCCAAGGGCCACTTACTCGCACTTATGTTTTCATCTTTTATTAGTACTATGGTTCCAATTTTAATATTTTCTTGAGTTTCTTTCCACTTGTATCTTTGTTGAAGTTGATGTAAATAATCAGATGACCAGGCTTTCCAGAAATCTTTCTTCATTCTTTGAATTTGTTTCCATCTATTTATTAAATCAGTATTTATGTTTGATAACGGATCTGGGATTCCAACTGCTTCCCGACCAATTAAAAAGTGACTAGGCGTTAGTATTGTATTATCATTGATGTTTTCACTTTGTGCACATAACGGCCTCGAGTTTAGGCAAGCTTCAATTTGATGGGGGGCGCGGCCGGAGCACCTCCTCGTGGTGCTCCCTGGTAACGTCCATTTGGACGTCATGCGTCCATTTGGACGGCCAAGATTCCGGCAGGGGGGGGGTCTCCGCGTGCGGCTCTGGTGGCAGAGCGCACGGCGGATCTGACCCGGGGCCAATGGGGCGGATGTGCCTCATGGCACTCCGTCGCCAGGGACGGTTGCGTCACGGCCCGGGGGCGTGACGGGTCGGTCGCTCGCGAGCGGCCAGACCCGGAAGGCCCAAACCGTAATCCTGAGCAGGGGGGTCAGGACCGGGGGTCTTCGGACCGCGGGGAAGAAAACCCCTATAAAAAATTACCCCAATCTTAAGTTTGGCCACTCGGCGAGGAGATGTATGACTGGTGGGTTAAGAAGCGCGTGAGCGTCCAGTCGTTAGAGTGGTAGTCAAGGCAAGACTCAAAAACGTCCAAAAAAAAATGGCAGAAGTTAATACAAGTAACACTTCACCAGAGGGTCCCGGCCAGGCCGGGGAATCCCTTGCTGTGCCGGTGCTTGCGCGCGGCGTCCATTTGGAGTCGCGCCCAAGTCCCGGCACAGTCAGTCCCCAATCGTATGGGTGGGGGACAACTACTGCCTCAGAAGCCGAGAGCCCGGCTCAACACCAGGTGGCTCAGGGGGGGAGGGGGAACGAGGAGGAGGTGCAGGTGCGGAAGAAGACCCGAAGAACAAAGCCGAGGCGTTCCGCCGCTGCACGAGCCCGCATTAGCGCCAATGCATCGAAGGCGTGGCGGGCGCGGATGAAGGCTGAAGCCATTGCCGCACGCGACGAGGGCGGCAGCATTGCTGCTGCAGGGCCGTCGCGGGACGGGGATGGCGTTGCTGCCCAGCCGTCGGAGGAGAGGATGGAGACCACTGCAGGGCCGCCGCGTGAGGAGAGCGGCAGCAGCAGCGGGTCCGAGCACGAGGGCGGCATTGCCGCAGAGCCGTGCGTAAGGTTAGCGGGCGAAAGCTCCGAGCTGTCGAGCGATGAGGGCGGCATTGCCGCAGAGCCGTCGCAGGATGAGGGCGGCAGTGCCGCAGGGCCATCCGAGGCATCGGAGATGGAGCTGACGGACGTGGGCGGAAGTGCCGCAGAGCCGTCCGCCGAGGAGAGCAGCACCCCTCGGGTGCTAGTCGGCCGGAGTAGGGACGAGGGCGGTGGATGCGCCGCAGGTAGACAGTTGATAGGCGCGCCGTCAGTTGAGGGTGCAGTTAGGCCGTCGTCGTTGCCGTCGTCGCCGTCGTCGTCGTCGTCGCCGAGGAAGAGGACGGAGGGGGCTGCAAAGGCGCCAGCTCCAGCCCCAAGTGCGAGGAAGAGGGAGGAGGCCCTCCCCCCGAGACCCTGGAAGCGCCCCCTGCAAGAGGGTGGCCGCTCCAACACCGACTCGGAGGGGAGTTCCATCACCATGCCTCCTCCCAAGGTCCCGACCATGCGCCGGGGGCGCAGAGGCCGAGGATCGGTGGTGGCGGCGTGGCCGGGGACACCGGGTCCGGCCGGCCACGGTGGCGAGGTGGCGGCCCTCCAGGCCGCGAACGCCCGCCTTAGTGAGGAGGTCTCCGGCTTGCGGGAACGCAACCGCAAGCTGGAGACGGAGCTATCGGCGGTGCGACGGGAGAACCGCGGGTTGGCCAAGGAGATGGCCGACCTGCGGGCCCAGTTCGCGCGCCTGGCGCCGGCCGCGCCGCCTGTGCCGGCCTCGCCACCGAAACGGGCTGCGCCGGGGAGGGCGGGCCCGTCGTCTGCGCCCGTGGCGCCGGCTGCGCCCGTCGCGGCTGCTGCGCCAGCTGCACCCGTCGCGGCTTCGGCGCTTCCTCCCCTCGTCGTGGTCCCTCCGCCGGCTCGTGGCCGCGGCAGACCTCGGAGGGGGGAGGAGCCGCCGCCCGACGAGGTGCACGGCGTGTCGGAGTCGGCGGTACGCGTGATCCTAGCCCGAGTAGGGGTGATGGTGGATGCGCGTATCGCCGCCGTAGCGGCCAGGCTCCCGCCTGAGCCGCCCCTCCGACCGCCGCTCGCCGCGGACAAGGCGAGGCGGCCGCAAGCGTCAGCTCCCACCCCGCTGCCCTGTCAGGGTGGCCGCGTGGTGAGCTACGCTGCGGCCGCGGCCGGGCCCAAGGGGGCCAAGAAGGCCGGCAAGGTGCCGGCTCCCGCCAAGGCCGGGCCGCGGCCGGCGCCAGCGGCTGCACCGCAGGCGCCGGCCAGCGCACCCGCGACCGCTCCTGCTGCGCTCAGCGCTGCTGCCAGGCTCGAACAGGGCTGGCAGGTGGCTGAGCGGAGCAGGAAGGCACGCGGCCAGAAGCGGAGAGCGGCGGCCAAGAGTGCCGCCGTGGCCGCCGCTCCCCAGGCGGGAGCCGGCAGAAAGGGGAAGAAAAGGTCGCGCAGGGGCCTCAAGTCGCCGAAGACGGCCGCGGTGGTCATCACCGTGCTGCCTGAGGCGGCTGAGAGGGGCCTCAACTATGAGGCCGTCCTAAAACGCGCCCGGCGGGAGCTGGACGTCTCCGGTATCGGGGGCGTCGAGGCGAGGACCCGCAAGGCCCGGACAGGGGCTCGAATACTCGAGTTCCCTGGGGCCGAGGGCGCGAAGACGGCCGATAGTTTGGCCACGATGTTGAGGGGGCTGTTCGGGCCGGAGGATGGTGTCCGAGTCGCCAGGCCTGTCAAGTGCGCAGAGATGCGCCTGACGGGCTTGGACGATTCCGTGACGGTGGAGGACGTCCGGGAGGCCATTATGGCGCGTACCGGATGTGCCTCGGACACCGTCCGGATTGGCACCATCCGCACTGGTCCGGGCGGCGTCGGTGCTGCCTGGGTGCAGTGTCCGGTGGAGTCGGTCAAGCAATTGGCCGACTCAGGCAGGCTCCTCGTGGGCTGGAGCTCGGCGCGGGTAACCGTGCTAGAGCCCCGGCCCGCGAGGTGTTACAAATGCATGGCGGTCGGGCATACCCGACCGACATGCAAAAACTGCTTTGACTGCAGCGGGCTATGTTTCCGTTGCGGTCAGACCGGACACCAGGCGGCATCGTGCTCTGCGGTGCCCCACTGCCCCGCGTGTGCGGCAGGCAATAGGCCTGCCAAACACCGCATGGGCTCTGGGGACTGCAGACCCCCGGCATCGGCCCCGAAGGGGCGGGACGGCCCATCGACCGGGCCAGTCCCCGCTCCGAGCGCGGCCCGATCGCCCGTCAGCGCGGAGGAGGTGACGATGGATACGGACCGTTAATGGACCCCGTATCCATTCGTCTCCTCCAGGCCAACCTCAACCACACCGCCGGTGCGCAGGACGTGTTCCTGCAAGCCATGGCGGAGTGGTTGATAGGAGTAGCCGTAGCCGCGGAGCCGTACGTGGTGCCCGACCGGCCTAACTGGTTGGGTAGCACCGATGGCACCGTGGCAATCGTCGCCTCCACGTCGTGGCCTTCGTCGCCTCTGACCCTTAGGGACAGGGGCGTCGGATACGTCGCGGCGGACTGGGGGGAGATTACGCTCCTCGGAGTCTATCTCTCCCCTAACTGGAGTGTGACCGATTTCGAGGCCTCCCTCACCATCATGGAGGCCTCGTTACGGCGAATGGCATCGCGCCAGGTCTTCGTCTTGGGGGACTTCAACGCCAAGTCCGTGGCGTGGGGGTCTCCCCGGACGAACGACCGAGGACGGGCGATCGAGGAGTGGGCGGCGGCACTGGGCCTCTGTTTGCTGAACAGGGGCTCGGTGCATACGTGCGTGCGACAACGGGGCGGGTCGATAGTGGACCTTTCGTTCGCTAGCCCCGAGGTCGCCGCACGCGTGGGGAGCTGGCGCGTCGTGGAGGAGGTGGAGACCTTGTCGGACCACCGGTATATCCGGATGGAGGTCTCCCCGGTAATCCCGACGCCCAGCAGGGGTCACGGGGCGGATGGACGTCCTGCGTTCCCGCGATGGGCTGTGGGTCGCTTAGACCGGGACCAGCTGGCGGAGACAGCCATCGTTTACTCGTGGCTGTCCTCTGCCAACCAGTCGGACGGGGTGGACGCCGAGGCTGGCCGCATCCGCAGTGCGTTGACGCAGATCTGCGATGCGGCCATGCCCCGGGTACGGCGTCCGCCCCCGAGGAGGGCGGTCCACTGGTGGTCCCGGGAGCTGGCGGATCTCCGGGCCGCGTGCATTCGCGCCCGGAGGGCCTACACCCGCAGCCGGCGGCGGCAACGCGACGCGGAGCGGGAGGCCTTGCTGTATGAGGGCTACCGCAATGCGCGGTCGGCCTTCAGGCTGGCCGTCCGCTCCGCCAAGGACGTCAGTCGGCAGGAGATGCTGGACGGTCTCGATCGTGACCCCTGGGGACGCCCCTATCGCGCGGTGCTGAATAAGCTCCGCGCGCGGGGCCTTCCCCTCACCGAGACTCTCCAGCCCAGCCTTCTCACCCGGGTCGTCGAGGACCTGTTCCCGCGGCGGGCGGAACACACGCCCCCGGTCATGGCTCCGCCAGACACTGACCGGGAGGCCGACGACGACAGTGTTCCGCCCATCACGGAACCCGAGATGGGAGTGGCGGTGGCGCGCATGTGCGCAAAGTCCACCGCCCCCGGGCCCGACGGTGTTCCAAACCGCGTGTTGGGCCTGGTCCTCGACCACCTGGGTCCCCGCCTCAGGGAGCTGTTCGACGCGTGTTTAGCGTCCGGACGGTTCCCTGGGTGCTGGAAGGAGGGAAGGCTGGTGCTCCTGCCGAAGCCGGGACGGTCTCCGGGGTCGCCTTCGGCCTACAGGCCTATCGTGCTGCTCGATGACACGGGCAAGCTACTGGAGAGGGTGGTAGCTGCCCGCATCGAGCGGCACCTCGTCGGCACGGGGCCCGATCTGTCGGACGCCCAGTTTGGGTTTAGGAGGGGTCGTTCGACGATCGCGGCTCTGTTGCGCCTGAGGGCCGTGGCGACTGAGGCCGTCACCGGTGGGGGAGTGCTGTTGGCGGTGTCCCTAGACATCGCCAACGCATTCAATAGTCTGCCATTCAGCTGCATCAGGGAGGCGCTCCGGTATCACGGAGTGCCAGCTTACCTGAGGCGGCTAGTGGCAGACTATTTGGTGGGGCGCAGCGTCCTCTGTACCAACCGAGCAGGGGACGTTGTGCGAACGCCCATGACGTGCGGTGTCCCACAGGGGTCGGTCCTCGGACCCACCCTGTGGAACATCGGCTACGACTGGGCGTTGCGGGGGAGTCTCCCGCCCGGGCTGGGCGTGATTTGTTACGCCGACGACACGCTCGTCACAGCCCGCGGTGGGACGCTAGAAGAGGCGGTAAGCCTGGCGACCTATGGCACCGAAGAGGTCGTCAGGCGGATCGAGGCGCTGGGGTTGAGGGTCGCCCTGGACAAGACGGAGGCCCTCTTGTTCCATGGGCGCCTTATGAGCCCTCCCATCGGCGTCTCGATCACCGTCCGATCGGTTGACATCAGCATCCGGGCCCATATGAGGTACTTGGGCCTGGTGCTCGACGGGCAATGGTGGTTCCGGGAGCATTTCCGCAGGCTCGCTCCGCGGCTCGTCGGCGCGGCGTCCGCCCTATCGTGGCTAATGCCGAACGTGGGCGGACCGAGCGCTACGTGCCGACGGCTGTACACGGGGGTCATCCGGTCGATGGCCCTGTACGGCGCACCGGTGTGGGCGGGGTCCTTGACCGTCCGACTTAGGGCCCTTCTGTGGCGACCACAGAGGGTCATGGCGGTCAGGGCCATCCGCGGATACCGCACGGTTGCGACGGAGGCAGCGTGCCTATTGGCCGGGACTCCCCCGTGGGACCTGGAGGCGGAAATGCTCGCCGAGTTGTATCGGCGGGTGTCGGGGGTGCGCGGGGAGGGCGGTGTGATCTCGTTAAGGGATCTCACCGCCTGGCGCGTCGACGCCCGCCGAGACGTCATTGCCCGTTGGGCAGTCCGGCTGGAGAGGCCTCGGTTCGGGGTGCGAACCGTGGAGGCCTTCCGGCCGGTGCTGATGCAGTGGTTGGAGAGGCGGCACGGGGTGCTCTCCTTCCGACTAGTGCAGGTGTTGACGGGGCACGGGAGCTTCGCCAAATACCTGCACAGGGTCGTGAGGAGGGAGAGTACACCGTCCTGCCACCACTGCGATTGCGACGAGGACACGGCGCGCCACACGCTCGAGGCCTGCGCGGCTTGGGCAGTGCAGCGCCGTGAACTCGTCGCAATCATCGGTGCCGACCTGACGCTGCCGGCCATCGCTAGGGCGATGGTCGACAGCGTCAGGAACTGGGACGCGGTCGCAGCCTTCTGCGAGACAGTGATCTCGCAGAAGGAGGCGGCGGATCGTCTGCGCGTGGAGCGCAGCCTCGATGAGGAGATCCGCCGCCGGCGACTGGGGCGGCGCAGGCGCAATTATCTGCGCCTCATGCCGCCCTAGCCGAGGCCGCGGGTGACGTGACCGGGGATTAGTCCGTCACCCGCCGAGAGGCCGACCGCGTGAGGAAAGACCGACGTCCTCCCCGAGGGGGGGACGTCGGTCGACGGGAGGGTACCCCGCGTAGGGGGTATTCCGTCGGGCCGACCACTGACGACAAGTAAACCTGCTCCGGTGGTCGGCCCAATGACGAAGGCGAGGTGGTTTTCGGGTGGGTTGCGGGAGTTGCGTGCTTAGGCCCCTCTGTCGCCCCGGACGGAGTGGTGCGGAGGTGCGCCGACCGCGACCCACCCCAAAAAAAAAAAAAAAAAAAAAAAGCTTCAATTTGATGTAAAAATGTTATCATTTCTTCGTACGTTAATGTCGATTCTCCAATTACTCGACGTAAATGGTACTTTACTGATTTTACGCTGCTCTCCCAAATCCCACCAAAATGGGGGGTTGCTGGCGGATTAAAATGCCACTGAGTACCTATACTGGTCATCGTATTTTGGAATCCAGGTGACTGTGTTATTTGCAATAATTCTTGTTCCAAAAATTTCGCTGCGCCTACGAAGTTCGTGCCATTGTCACTATACATATGTGACACGTGTCCTCGTCTGGCCATGAACCTCCGCAGTGCCGCAATAAATGTTTCAGTTGTCAAATCTCCCACTAATTCTAGATAAATTGCTTTTGTTGCTAAGCATACAAATACAGCAATATATGATTTGTAGGACTTGTGACCCCTTCCTTTCATTGTTCTTGTTTGTATTGGTCCCGCATAATCCACTCCAGTGTGACTAAATGGATATGATTGCGTGACTCTTGCTTTTGGAAGTATCCCCATTTTCTGTACTTTCGTTTCGGACCTGTATCTCGCGCATTTGACGCACTTTTTTAGTATACCTTTGACAACTTGTTTTCCACCTATAATCCAGTATTTTTGTCGTAGGACAGCTGTAGTTAGTTTATTTCCTCCATGTAATGTTTTCATGTGTGCGTTTTGTATTATTAATGACGTTATATGATGTCGGCGTGGTAATAGTATAGGATGTTTTTGATTATATGGCAAGTCAGCGTTTTCTATTCGACCTCCAACTCGTAATAATCCATCGTTATCAATAAATGGATCTAGTGTGGATAATTTACTGTTTTTCTGCAGTGATTTTTTCTTTCGAATAATTTCTTTTTCATCGTAAAATTCTTCTTGTTGCAATATGCATAGAATTCGTTTCTCTGTTTCTTCTAGTTCCGTACAGGATAATGGTTCGTGCTTTTTGCGCTTGCTGATAACTCTGTAGCAATACGCTAATGTTCTTATCATTTTATTGTAGTTAGAAAATCGACTCCAGATGTCATACTTTTCATTCGTAGTATTAATTGTTGTTGATAAACAGTACTTGGCTTCTTCATTTGGCTGTGGTGCTGTTGTTGTAATAGGTATTTCACTCGTCTGTAACCATGGTGGGCCGTTCCACCATAAGGAACAGTTTATTAATTTTTCTGGCTCCAATCCTCTTGATATAATGTCCGCTGGGTTTTCAGACGATATGACATGATTCCATTGGGCGTTAGGTATTATGCTGTTAATTTCTGACACTCTGTTGGCCACGAACGTATGCCATCGCCCAGGATCTCCTTTTATCCATCCCAACGTGATCATAGAATCCGTCCAGCATGAAATCACGGTATTGTTATCACCGTTTAGAGCATTTTTTATTTTTTCTATTAAATTAGTCAATAATACTGCGGCGCATAGCTCAAGACGCGGTAATGATGTTTTTTGTTTTTTCGGTGCAACTTTTGACTTAGCTTGGAGCAATGTGGAAGGACCAAATGTACAGGCGTAGTCTGGGCTAGTGGACTAACGCCGTGTTTGACAGAAGAACCTAAGGTTATAGTTTGATGTACCTAAAGCCCTTAAGTTCCTAGCCTATATGATGGGATACCTTCACCGCGCTACCTAAGGTGACAGGTAGATGTGAGATGGATGTTTGGGTGGAGGATTGGTAATTCTCACTGCCGGTCAAGCAGACTCACAGGACCGGTCAGAACTGACGGCTAAGGGTGTCTTGGCCACAGTGAGATGGAGGTTTGGGTGGAGGATTGGTAACTCTCACTGCCAGTCAAGCAGACTCACAGGACTGGTCAGAACTGACGGCTAAGGGTGTCTTGGCCACAGTGAGAGGGATGTAAATGAGAGATGAATAAATTCAAATCTGATTTATTTTACACAATGTACACCTTATATACTACTTATTGCTAATACACACATATACCATTTTGTGTTAGTGTGTCGTAAGTGTAAAGTATAACGCAGTGTCTTTAATCATGTCAGTGCTAATTTTGCAAATTTGTATGTTAACATGCTTTACTTGTATGTTGACATGCTCTACTTTTGAATTTGCTGCGTTGCATGTTCAATGTGCATTGAACAATTCTTCTTAACCAAAATACGAGTTGAAAAATTTATTTGAATTTTAAAATAAATACAGATAGGCAATAGGTGACAATATTGTCAGAAATACAAAATAAATCATCAGCATTGCAAAAACTTTTCGTCAGAAAATATGAATATTGAAAAGCTGTATATCCTTTAAAATACATAAAGCCATTGATTTTTTTATAAATCATTTTGTAATTTTGGTATGATAAGGTCATTCTTATTTTGTGTAGTGATTGAGTAAGAATATAGTTCACCTTTACGTGTGGTGACGGAGTAAGAATACAATTCGCCACTTCCTATCTTGCCCGTGGATGTCGTAAAAGACGACTAAGGGATATGCAGACATCTATGCTCTTGCAAATACAAAATGGAGAACTAGAAATAAATCCCTATAATGAACCCGTCTGGCCAGCATGGTATAATAGGTCAATTTCCCTCCTATTTTGAAGGAGGTTCAAGCCCAACAGTGGGACGTATATTTGCTGAAATGGTGATAATAAAGCTTATATCTTAAGACAAGACTCATATTCTTACGGATACCTGATATTTTAGTATGAAGTGAGTTATTTTAGGACCATAGAAGCATAATTGTAAGCAGTAGATAATAAATTATTGGGGTGCTATTAAGACAATTTGTGTTGTAACTGTGTATTTCAGTACATACAGTCCCACTGCTGGGCTCGAGCCTCCTCGTTAGGAGTGAAATTAACCTACTATACTAAATTGGTTTTTATTTCGAGTTTGTCTTTTTTCGCATAGATGTTATGAGTATGTTGTCTAAGTCGTCATTTACGAAATTTACGGGCAAGATAGTAGTGTATTCTTACTCCGTCACGACACAGAATGTTTTAAATTTCAGCTCCAGTTAATTGTACAAGACCAAACGAAGTGTGGGCATCTAACCCATGCAATTGTTGGGAACGATGCGAAGATATAGGAGGTGATTGCACTGATTTTGGCGGTCCATCAAGATGTGTGTGTAAACTTGGATACTTTAGAAACTATGATGATGTTTGTGTACCTGAATCGGAATGTGGTAAGTGATTTATCTTTATTAAGTACAAGCCAATATGTTGGAATACTTCCTCATATATGTCCCACTGCTGGGCTCGAGCCGCCTCCACAGTGGGACGAAAATGGACCTACTATACCACATTGGTCAGGTGGGTTCGCATAGGGTTTTATTTCAAGTTTTCCTTGTCTTGAATAGATGTTATCTACATATTGTAACTCCTTAGTCGTCTTTTACGACACCCATGAGTAGGAAGGGGGATGGTGAATTGTCTTCTTACTCCGTCACCAAACAGAAATGTCTTTATACTAGTTTATACACGCTAATAAGTTGGCGTACCTGTATGGTTTTATTATCATGGACTTATGTGGTCAATGACTAAGTATACAGTTTACCATCCCCTATTTCGGTATTGTAAAAAAAAAACTAAATAAAGGACAATGCGCATATAACATAAGTGAAAGAAGACTCGAAATAAAATTATATTAACCCGTTTGACGGGTATGGTATAGTTTGAGCAACTATCTATTGTGAAGGAGGCACGAGCTCGGTAGTGGGATATACCACCTTAATTAACTCAACTTATATACATAAGTTTCTACGGATTTCCGGAAATCCGTAGAAACTTATGTATATAAGTTATAGTATGAAAGAAAGAACTTATGTATATACGGATTTCCGGAAATCCGTAGAAGAACGGGTGTAACCGACATAGCCCGCAGAATTAGCACGTTGAAATGACAATGGGCAGGCCACATCGCTCGTCGAACCGATAACCGTTGGGGAAGAAAGGTTCTTGAGTGGCGACCACGAATTGGACGGCACAGCGTAGGACGACCCCCCACTAGGTGGAATGACGACATTCTCAAAGTCGCAGGGAACCGTTGGATGCAAGTGGCGCAGGACCGTTCCGAGTGGCATTCTTGTGGGGAGGCCTATGTCCAGCAGTGGACGTCCGTAGGCTGATGGATGGATGGATGGATATACATAAGATTTAATTTTATTAATAGGCTATTTAAATATATCTTTAGTGTTTATGGTACGTCTGGTTTATTACCTGTGTTTACATCAA
Organism: Lymantria dispar; assembly: GCA_032191425.1. Taxonomy (NCBI): domain Eukaryota; kingdom Metazoa; phylum Arthropoda; class Insecta; order Lepidoptera; family Erebidae; genus Lymantria; species Lymantria dispar. The sequence goes on along the minus strand of CM063449.1, from coordinate 11,838,720 downwards.
CGAAATGACATGATCTATAAATTAAACCCAGCCAAATAGAATCATCGCCTCCGAAACCTCTTTCATATTAAATTTCATAGAAATTATTGAAACAGTTTCCGTGATAATGAATATATATATAAATGTATGAAAAAAAAAATTAAGATGTGCGATGTATATAATAAGGTTTAAAAATAATAATAGCAATTGTATAAATTAAAATTCGTAAATGTAGCGCATGAACACACCTATATTTTAAATGACCTTGTGATGCAAAAATAAATTACATTATGAGTTAGAATCAAGTAAAATTTTGAAGGATTTAATAAATATATCATTGGGCAAGTAATTATACATTAATTAGTCCTTATTCTATAATACAAAATAATAACTGGTATAATACTGGTATAATAATGAGTAATTCAGCGTTACCAATTATGAAACTCGTATAACTTTGTAAGAATATAATTCACTATCTCCTCCTGTCTCCCTCACTTGCTCCATCACCTCTGCGAGGCTACGATTCTGCTGAAGCAGGTGAGACTTGACAGCTTTAATACCGATCCGTTACGCCGCTAGCACATCGATTAGCGCTAGTACCAGTATCTGTGTGACAGATCATTTTAACGAAGGTGATGGAGATAAACCACCAGCAGTGACGGCCGAACTCACTATGGCCGAATGTGCCGTACTCGTTATAACGGAAACGTTGCTCAGGGGATCGGGTACTGTTTATTTACCATGCGGGTCATCAAATTCATAGCAATATTGGTAGGCTGTCGGACGTGCAAAGATAGGATGTTCGGAGAGTTATGGTACCTTAAGCCGAATTATAGGATATATGGAATTATGGAGCCTCGTGCTGAATTTTCTACACAAAAGTATTGCAAAGTGACGTAACATTCATATTCATCCAAGAGAAAGAAAATTCTAATCAAAACTCTACTTGAATTGACATTGTTTTCATTTCAGTTACGAGTTGTAAAGGCGATGCAAATGCAATTCCTAATGAATGTCCTGGTTATTGCCAACCAACGTGTGAAAAGCCTGATATTAGTGACGAATTTTGTCCTGCCTTGTGCGATCCAAGTGGTTGTATCTGCAAACCCGGATTCATTTTGACGAAAAGGGGAGGCGTATGTGTTAGACAGGAAGAATGTCCTAGTGAGTTTATTATACTAGAATATGTGTTTGTGAAGCGCATATACGTCCCACTATTGGGCTCAAGCCTCCTCCATAATGGGTGAGAAATTGACCTACTATACCAACATCTTCAGACGGGTTGGTATAGGGTTTTATTACGGTTTGTATAGTAGGTCAATTTCCCTCTAAAGCGGGTTTCAAACTGCGCTATACTATTGTGCTATGTAGTATAGCAAAGAAAGACTTAATGCTGTACTATATCGCATGGCGTTCACATTACGCGATATTATCGCAAGCAATTATAGTATATTGGGGTGGCGCAGGCGCGACTACCTGCATGCCATGCCACCCTAGCCGAGGCCGTGGGTGACGTGACCGGGGATTAGTCCGTCACCCGCCGTGGGGCCGACCGCGTGAGGAAAGACTGACGTCCTCCCCGAGGGGGGGACGTCGGTCGATGGGAGGGTACCCCACGTAGGGGGTATTCCGTCGGGCCGACCACTGATGACAAGTAACCCTGCTCCGGTGGCCGGTCCAACGACGAAGGCCACGTGGTGTTCGGGTGGGTTGCGGGTGTTGCGTGCTTAAGCCCTTCTGTCGCCCCGGACTGAGTGGTGTGGAAGCGCGCCGACCGCAGCCCACCCCAAAAAAAAAAGCAATTATAGTATATAGCAAGCTCAATTGACGGCGATCTCTGAAGAGCTTACGGGACGGCCGGGGGTGAGGTAGGAAGAAGAGGGCGGCGCGTGATATAGCACAGCATAAACTCAGCACATCGCACCAATTTATAGCGTAAGCCAATAACATATAGTACAGTATAGTGTGAACGTGTCCATAACAATGTATGGTGCGCGATATTGTTGTGTTATGAGCTATATACTATATGCTATTATATTATAGCGTAGTCTGAATCCGGCCTTATGATGGAGGACGTTCAAACCCAGCATTGATGAGTTTAAATGACGACAGACGTCATCCAGATTATTTCGTACATTTTTTTAGGTATACTAGGTTGCAACGGTGATCCAAATGCAATACCCTATGATTGTCCTAGTGCCTGTCCACCAACTTGCGATGAACCTGACACTAGTGGAAAACCATGCATTGATATGTGCGATCCAAGCGGTTGTGTATGCAAACCTGGTTTTATCCTGACGAAAAAGGGAGGAATATGTATTAAACCAGATAAATGTCCAGGTAATTTAACGATACATTCATTTTGGTCTTCACATGCATTAAGATATTGTAAGCTGTTGGGATATTGCGAAGTATTAGATGCGTCACAGTCATCCGTGTGGTGATGGAGTACAACAAAACCCTATACCAACACGTCTCACCAGCGTGGTAATAGTAAGTAATTTCATTCCTATCCAGGAGTAGGCTCGAGCTCAGCAGTGGCACGTATATGAGCTAAAATATACATGCGTCACAGAGCTGACGTGGCAGCAGTTATCAAGGTATTGATATAGATATAATTAACGATGTGGAGGGAGCGCGGTGGGTTATAGGACTGTATGCCACCCTTCCGGTGCCCAAGATAGAATGGATAGAGTGTGCCCAGACCACAGCGTCAAAAAATGAAAAGAGGGCGACTTGGATTTTAGAGGAACCTATGGATAGCAGTAGTGACTAATGAACAGCATATTTGCAATATCTAATCATTTATCCATTAGCCTAATGAATTCTATTATCGGTCTTAGGTCTCCCCAGGGAGGGGACATAAAGGTCATAAGCGTAATGTTTGATAGGAGTATTGGCAATCGCCATTGGTGTTATGAGTTTCCAGGAGAGCGGTGCTGAATATTTAACTTGTTACCTGCTGATTATTTAACTTGTTTCACTACTTTCAAACAAGGTATAATCCGTTACGAACTGCGAATTGATTATTTATATAATATTTACATAAATAATAGTATTTATTGTTGTTTAAATATTTATAATAATAATATTTATCTAAATTTAGACAGAATTAATAGCACCATTTGTGCGAAGGATGTGAACCCGGATGATACTAACGTGAGGAAGGAAAAAGGAAAGAAATTCGAATATTAATCATATTGTATTTTAAACTTAATAATAATGTATAATATTTTATAATAATAATAAAATAATAATTATTTATGTGTAAAAATCTACTAATACTTAAATATTTAAATTATTTAAAATATGTATATGTGAATTGTAACATAGTTTAATTAATTGGATTAACGTAAGATTACAAAGTTTAAAATTAATTAAAGCGACTTTTCTAAATATTTAACATATCCAAAGTCCTGACTTAACATCGTTTCATTAACCAGATTGAAGTTATAATCAAAGGATAAGTCAGAATTATGGTCACAAATGAATTTAGAATAATAATTATATTTTATACTTATAACAATAATGATTTATATTATTAAACATTATTATTTTCTTTATTATATTTGCTTAAATCTAACGATATGATTAATTTATCTGGATTGAAGGCCTATGTTATATATATTATCCAATGTTTTATTATATATTGAAAACCATCTGCTGGCTTATTTTTAAGTCTACATTATTTTTATGAAACCCAATCGAAGTCATGTCCTCTACTCCTTATAGCCTCTTAATATTAGGGGAACGGACCCATATTACGTAAATCAATTTCATCAAATTTTTACCGTCCTGTATGTAAGTTGACCACTCTTAGCACATGGAAAGGTTAAATTTAGCATTTTTGAATATACCCCCCCACCCCCTAAACAGGTTACGTAATATAGGTACGTTCTCTTATCAATTATAGTGTCTTCACATGTTCATAACCTACACTGGTAAGCAAGAAACCTACACATAACCTACATTGTTTACAACATTGAACATATTCAAAATGAATTACTTCTTAAATGAATTATTCATAAAACTAATAATATTATTAGTTATACATACATACATTACAGTTATACATACATACTAGAATTTTCGGGACAAATATTAAATGAGAAATAAATTTTCGTCTGACCAAAGTCCGAAAATTTCAAATCCCGACGGTATATTTATAAATATATCAAACCCCTTTGTTCAACCTTTGAGCGAATAACATAAAACTGAAAAGTGGAAATAAATCCCGGTTCTTTGGAAGAGAATTCGATGGCTTAGCTCGGTAACCCAAGTGAAACAGGTTTTTGGAACTTGAGTACATCTTATAGAAAATCTTTTCTACTTGGATTATGCTGTATTATATTTTACTTTTGTGAGTTGTACAATAATATTGTTACTAGTTTTATTTATCTAAAACTAGCTGACCCAACGGACATTGTTCTGTTCACATCTAAAAAAATAGTAAAAGGAATTCTCCTTAAAATCGATCACCACGCCATGTACCAGTTCCACCAAGTCGGGTCATACCAACTGAGAAACCTTCGTGGGGTCATGCACACTTTGCCGAAGATCTTCATATGATCAAATGCATAGTTTACGATTCTATAAAGGAAATAAAGACAAACATTCGTTTATATATATATATAGATGCTATGTACTAATAGCGTCGATATTACTTCGAGAGTTCAAATTATCTATTTATGAGCTAAAACTTGAAGTAAATCATAAAACTGAAACCCAATAAAATATTTCTCACTATGAGGAGAGACAAAAAGCATAATTTATAATTTATACAATTATACCTCTGAAACGTTAACCAAGTTTGTCTGAAACAGTAATAAGCTCTGTCATAATTTATTTAAATGTTAACAGAATAAAAATTACTATATAATTAATTTACAGCTGGGCGTAATTAAGACTGAATTGGGTCTTTCTGATGTAACATTTACATTGTAAATAAAACTACTTTTACGGATTATATCGCGTTTGTATTTGATTTATGATTGCCCGACGTTTCGAACACTTTGCAGCATTCATGGTCACGGGCGGACTAAGGTGTCTCACGTCCAACAAGTAATCGTTATTACAGACATTTACAATTATCTACCCGATACAGAAAATAGTTATAAATTTATTAAATTGTTACCCACATTTTAGTACAAATTTATTGCCAGTGTAAGAAGAAAATGAATCTATATGAAAAAATTATATTGTTTATGGTTAGTAATTATTAATTATTAAATTTGTAGCAATTATTATTACAATTTGTTGATTTAAAACTAACAAAACTAATATACTACCACCGGATAGGAACGCGGCCACACTGAGAAAGATCCAGCAAGAAAACTCAGGGGACATGATGCTAAATTAATATTGATTTTTAATTTTAGATGCGGCTTACTAAAAGATTTTTGATTTATAAAATTATCTTTAACCATTATTATTGTGGGTCAAATCTATACAATAAGTGCTCACAGTATCATGCAGTCTTGTGGTGGTCTCTTTGGATTTATTTTTAATTATGTTTATAACAGGATCCCAGCTTGATGGTAATACCCAGCCATCTTCTCTATTGAAATTTTTGTGTTTTTTGATTTCAATAGCCTCGCGTACCATTCTAGGCAGGTATCGGTGTTCCTTTGCGAGGACTTGAGGTTTATCAAACCTAATGTTATAGCGGGAGCGGTCCTGACTATGTTCACAGACTGCAGACTTAGTGTGACGGCGGTGCTTCACATCAGCTATGTGTTCTTTGACCCGAGTTCTTATGGATCTCTTTGTTTGCCCAATATAAGAGAGACCACAGTCACAGTCAAGTTTATAAACTCCTGCATCTTGTAGAGGGATCTGGCACTTGACAGGTGGTAAGAACTGACTTATCCTTTTGAGTGGCTTAAAATAAGTTTTTATGGAGGCCCGTTTCAGGATATAGCCAATCTTGTCAGTGACTCCTTTCATATAAGGTAGTACTGCAGGGAGGCGCTCAACTGTGGGTGGTTTCACACGGTCTCTGCGACGGGGGCGTGCGACTTGCAGCTTGTTTGCACGTAGAACCTGCTTGACATGCTGCAGCTCCCCAGCCAGGTGCTCCTCGTCACAGATTCCTCGTGCTCTCTGCAACAAAGATTTAGACACTGTAGCTAACTGTGAAGGGGGATGATGAGAATCTCTGTTCAGATATCTGTTAGTATGTGTTGCCTTACGATACACTGTATGACTCAAGGTGTTATTGGGTTTACGGATAACCAAAATATCTAAGAAAGCTAATGAGTTATTTGACTCCAGCTCCATAGTAAATTGAATTTTTGGATTGATGGAGTTAAGATGGTTTAGGAATATGGTTATTTTGTCTGTTGGTAGTATTGTGACCATGAATGCTGCAAAGTGTTTGAAACGTCGGGCAATCATAAATCTAATACAAACGCGATATAATCCGTAAAAGTAGTTTTATTTACAATGTGTAGAGCTCGCGTAAACATCAGATATCATAACATTTACATTTTAATATAATTTAAATGAAATTAATTTGTCTCAAAATATTTTCTTATGATAAATCTTGTAAATTATGTGTTTAAAGTTACATATTTTCTTTATATAAATCACATTAAATATAATTAAAATGACACAGCTTGATTTCTACTCCGCCTAAAAGGCGGGTAAATCTGAATGAGGGCGAACTTAGACTAGCTAGGCTTGGACTGGCTTCCTTCGAGACAACTAACCCCGTGTCGTGACGGAGTAAGAATACAATTCATCACTCCCTATCTTGCTCGTAAATGTTGTAAAAGCGTAGGCTTTTACTTTTAAGGGATATAATATGTATATAACATATATGCAAGAGCGAAAAACTCGAAATAAAACACTATACCAACCTGTCTGACCAGCGTGGTATAGTAAGGTCAATTTCCTTCCTATTGTGGAGGAGACATGAGCCCAACAGTGGGACGTATATGAGTTGAAATGATACTTAAAATGAAATAATGGAGCCTCAGAATTAGTACATTGTAAAATATTAGAGAAAATCATATGGTCTTAGAATCACTGCGTTCTGTCAATGACTCTAACACTTAGACTGGTGATATTTGGCAGTTTTATATGTCTGCCTTTTTGTTAATTTGTTTGCGAATCCCGCAGTTGTCTAAATTTCTTGTGATTTGGTATGTGCTAATACAAAGTATAAGCTATTGTGTTTAGTTATACTCTGTAGTAACATATAAGATTACTTCTAATTATAATAAATATCTGGTTGACCGAGCTTCGCTCGGAATATTTTTGTCGAATTTATTTAGATATATATTAATAAAAAATAAACAATGAAAATATAAAAAAAATACAAAAAGAGAATAATAATAACACCGAGATTCGATCCGACGCCGTTTGAATGCCAAAACAATACTAAAAGGAAACTGCACTACTTCCCAACTGAGCTATCGTAACTCATGACGTTGACGGCAAAATTTGAATTCATATTCTTTTAAAATTTAATGTCATTATATTGTTTTGCTAAAAACACTGACAAAACAACATTTTCTATAAATAAAACCTAGCTAGATCGATTTTTTGGCCTTGAAACCTCTAGTATGCCATGTTTCATCAAAATCGTTGGTGCCGTTTCCGAGATCCTGAATATATATATATATATATATATATATATATATATATATATATATACATATAGGTAGGAATATATATAGGTACAGCACAAGGCTCGGTTCTTGGACCACTGCACTATATTACCTATGTCAACGAATTGGCAAATGTAATAAAAAATAGCGATATGTACCAATTCGCGGATGACACATGTCTAATAGCTGCCGATAACAATATATCCTTAGCTCTAAAACGTTTACAAACAGACTTCACGTTACTAAACAAATGGTCACATGATGCGGGACTAGTACTCAATGCCAGCAAAACAAAAATGATGTACATAAGCACTAGTCAGAACAGAAAACCGCAGCAACTTAGGCTCATCGCTCATGATCACAGTTGTCTCCATCTAAATAACGTATCACAATGTAATTGTAAATCTATAGACGTGGTATCTGAACATATGTACTTAGGTCTTATCATAGACAGCCGCATGAAATGGTCAAGACATATAAATTATGTATGTGACAAATTGCGCGCTATCCTTGCTAAACTCACGCTTGTCAGAAACAAAATACCCTATGACATCCGACTTCTACTCTACAAAGCTCTAGGTGAATCGGTAATATCTTATGGACTTAGTAGCTACGGTCGCACTTATAAAACTCACCTTAATCTAATATATCTCATTCAAATCCAAATATTAAAGCAAATTGTACCGCTAAAGATAAAAAAACAATATCAGTCAGACTATGCGCAACTTTTCTCTCATTGTAAACTCATACCGATACATGAAAAAGTAAAACTAGCACTACTTTCTGAAAATTATTTTAATGACTGTCTTAAGAAATACAACACTAAACCTAATATGACACTACGTAATACTTTTACAAAACTAATAATACCCACATTTAAAAACTTTTTTGGTCAAATGTGTCTTAGTCATATCATACCGGTACTAATTAATAAATTACCACCGGAATTTAAAAAAACAGTTACACCAAAAAACTTAACTCACAAATTAAAAAAACATTACATTGAAGAAATAACACTCTCTAATCAACATATATTTAATAAATAGAAAAGGAAACGTGCTGTATCTGTGTCACATTAATATTAATATGTAATAACTTGAAGGTATATCTATGAAGATGTGCGGGCTCACTGCTTGCCACCGTTATGTATAAGTATTCTTGTAAATATTGTCGACGTTTCCTAGGTGTACAGATAAACCTAAACTGGTTTTTGGCTACACCTTTTAATAGAATTTAAGCACTTGATGTACTAATATGAATAAATAAATAAATAAAATATATATATATATATATATATACAAGAATTGCTCGTTTAAAGATGTAAGATTATATACTGTGTGGTGGCGGCTTTTTACATTGGAATTACTTAATCTGCTTCTTCAAAGGTTCTGTGAAATGATGAATTTTATCAATCGTCATCTCGGCATGTACATGTCCTATTGCGGTACTCGAGTTTCCTCCAAAATAGGAGGAAATTGATCTACTATACCACGTTGGTTAGACGAGTTGATTTAAGGTTTTATTTTGAATTTTCCTTCTCTTGCACAGTATTATGTGCAGTCTTATACGACATCCACGAGAAAGATGGGGGTAGTAAGTTACATTCTTGCTTCGTCATTACACAGAAAATGAATTTACTTGACGCTCAATATTTTTTTGTTACTTATTATATTAAGTCAATGGATTGGGTTAGGATTTAGGTCTTTTTCAAACCAGTAAGTAGAGCTGATGTCGAGATTAGTTTATTTTAAGTAACTCTTTGGATTTCACACATTAAAAATACGAAGAATTTCCAAGTATTTTCAAATGTTTCTATTTCTTTAATTATCTTCACTTTAAAAAATGTGCAATTACAGCAGCTTACAAAAAGAACGCGTTAGAAATGACACCGTTGTAGTAATTTACGAATGGAATGGTAACATTGTCGAGTAAAACTGACAAAGTTGTACGCGACAATGTAATTTTTATACACATTAATGTGACGCCATGTCCTACTTGTAAAAATGTTGCTTGTTGCAAAGTGACGTCATTATTTTCTTTTATTGTTTTGTGGTGTAAATTTACAGAAACTAACGAGTAATCGCATGAAACCCGGCAAGGATGTTACAATGTAACAAACATTTGAGTGTTACTTGACCTCGTAATGTACAGCTGGATACTAGAACTAACAACTAATCCGGGTAACGTCTAAAATTAATGTGAAATAATTTTTTTCATTTAAAATTTTTACTTTCAAACCCATTTTCTTAGTAAATTAAATGTATTTTCTTTGTTTGTTGTATGATCCATTTCATATTCAAACACATATATGTACCTACGTGTATGCGTGTGGGTACACGTAATGAGACTGTTACGAAAACTCTACTGTAGGTAAATGAATATATCGATACGAAAAAAAAAAATTATGTGTGTGTACATGTACGACGTAGTGTTAATTATTTTTTCAATTTCAATTTAGTTATAGTCCATAAAATAAAGGATGATCTCTGTGACAGTTACGATTAAGTCCGTAGTTTTTATCGATAAATTTCTTTATTTTTATAATTGTGATTTTCTATTATAATTAAAATACAATCAATGAAAATCTTTTTGAATTTATTACAAACATAAAGTGTTTTTTGACTGTTTTAATTATTCAAAAGCAGTACAATCAAGGTCTAGGTCACTATTATCGCCATCACTGGACCGTTCCTGCTAGAACATTTATGATTTTTTGCCAAATAGGGACAGTCGTTAGATCAATCAATCAATTACGACTGTTTTATAAATAAATATGTCTAGTTTATTGACAATAATGCGTACATAATATTATCATCTACTCTGAGACAAAAAGTAGTTTTTTAATGTTTAATTAGTATTAAACATTAAAAAACTACTTTAATAATACTTAATTCAATTTATGTATTGTATAATGTAACTGTCTGTTTTAATTGTAAAAAATATGTTGAAAGTTTTATATAGGTACTGTATTGGGTTTATTTCTTTTATGAATAATTTAATAAAGATCGGTTATCGATTTACGTATATCGACTGTCCCATCTCTTTTTTATTTTCAGTCTAGGATGACCTTGTACGTGTGTAAGCGTCATTTGTGTATAAAATGTTTACTAGGTATTTCAGTACTTGAGAGGTACATTTTAGGCATGAATATTAATATTTTTAAATTTATAATCTATTGCAATTTAGTTGCAATAAAACTGGCACGAAAAGAATGAAAATATATTTGATACAAAATGAAATTGTAAACATGTCGCTCGTTCAAACTTACTTTGTTGGTTTCGTTGACAGAGATCAAGCTATATTTTATGGGCTATAGTTATTTTTTTTCCTCCCCATATTCCCACTTTAATTTTTTTTTCCCTTTTAATTATATTTAAATATTATGTTAATCTATAACAATAAATAAAATTGGAGTGTCTGTTTGTAATGTCAAAATAATAGGCTTTTTTCATGCTCACACGGTTATTTGCACGATACCTATGCCTAAAATAGCAATTAAAAAATTTTTGTCTGTCTGTTTGTTCCGGGTAATCTTCAAAACGGCTGGACCGATTTCAAAAATTCTTTCACCAATGGAAAGCTATAATATCAGGACGTAAACTAAGCTATATTTTATTCCGGTATTCCCACGGGAACGGGAACTACGCGGGTCAAACGACTATAACCTATAACCGAAGCGAAGCGAGGGCGGATTGCTAGTTACCTATAAGTATTGAAATAATGTACCTACCTTTTTATTGTGCATGATGTGGCACCTTTAAAAATTGTGCAACTAATCGAGTTTATTTTTCGTTTATTAAGTTTGTATATGTAGTTGTAGCAATTCTTGGTTGTCCAAATAAATAAATAAATACACACACGTACACGAACACGTACACGAACACGCACACTCAGTGAAAAATGAAGTTTAGGTATTTCAACTTTGTTGTCATTCGTCATCTCAGCTCATAAACGTACCACTGCTGGGCTCAAGCCTCCTCCGCGATGGGAAGGAAATTGACCTACTATACCGCGCTGGTCAGATGTGTTAGTATAGAGTTTTATTTCGAGTTTTCTTCTCTTGTATAGTTGTTATCTGCATACTATAATCCCTTAGTCGTCTCTTACGACACCCACGGGTAAGAAAGGGAGTGGTGAATTGTATTTTTACTCCGTCACCACACGGAAAGCATTGAAATTAGTTTATTCATTTTATTTTCTTCATATAGATGAAGATATATTCTTACCCATTGAGTGTCTCACTATGGAACGTGAGATTTCCTCCATATAATGAAAATAAGCTACTTTCAACAGACCACTAAAATATTAAATTTACCATTTTTTTTGGATTGGGTTGCGGTCAGCGCGCTCCTCGCACCATTCCGTCCGGAGCGACAGAAGGGCGTAAGCACGCACACCCGCAACCCACCCGCGATGCACGTCGCCTTCGTCGTTGGGACGACCACCGGAGCAGGGAGACTTGACGTCAGTGGTCGGCCCGATGGAATACCCCCTATTTGAGGTACCCTCCCATCGATCGACGTCCCCCCCTCGGGGAGGACGTCGGTCTTTCCTCACGCGGTTGGCCTCTCAGGGGGTGACGGACTAATTCCCCAGTCACGTCACCCGTGGCCTCGGCTAGGGCGGCATGAGGCGCAGGTATTCGCGCCTACGCCGCCCTAGTCGCCGGCGGCGGATCGCCTCATCGAGGCTGCGCTCCTCGCGCAGGCGATCTGCCGCCTCCTTCCGCGAGACTACTGCCTCGCAGAAGGCTGCGACCGCGTCCCAGTTCCTGACGCTGTCTGCTGTGTAATTTATTTGTTTGTAATACAATGTCGACTTAATGCAAATAATTTTATTTAATACTTGCAAAATAAACACTACTTTTATTAACTTAAATACTTTATAACGTGTAATATACCTAAGTAAACCGTGACATCACAAATTAAACATAAACACATTCAAATAAAAATACCCGTTTACAATTCGAAATTACGTACACTTTACTCAACGGAGTTTTAACATTTTTATCCTCATACACTTAATAGCATGAAGTATCTAGTATACGATTGATCGTCGAGGTAACAATACAACAATGTTGTTGTTTTTATATAGCTTGATATTTTGTTTTATTAATTTTATTGTGTTGGCTAATGCTAGTGAAAGAAAACCAGGTAAAATTTAACAATTGTGATCACAGTTTTAAATCATATTTGGTCTTAAATTCTTTGTTAACATTCGACCGATTTTCGATTAATTAACTAAAAAAAAACTATGTTAACATCAATTACCATCAGTGTATATATCGATTAGTTGAAATATATGCAAAGGCTTTATAAAAACATTGCTTGAATACTACTTTGATGTATTTTATATTAGTAGAATATATTGGACTATATTGTGGTCACCCATTGATCTTCCAGATAGCAGATGAGAAATGTTACGCCATCTTAACATCTTTTTTTACCCTGATCATTAGAATTTAGTAGCTTCCTCTTGGCCTTCAATTCTTATTTATAAATGCGAGAAGTTTGTTTGCTTATTACAATTTCACGCTTAAACCGCATAAGCAATTCCAAAAATTCGCCAATAGAGGACTATATTATTAGCGAGTAACATTGGTTATCTTGTAGCTTGGTATTTTAACGGGGACGGGGACAACGCGCGTCAAATTGCGGAAAATTTGTCCCTTTTAAATTTTTTTTTCACCAATGGAAATCAACATTATCAGCGAGTAATATAATGCAGGCAATTTTGTTGTTCTCATATTTCCTGGCACGGGCACTACGCGATTGAAACCACAGAATTTTGAACAATTTAAAAATAATATCACCGGTAAAAAGTTACTCTATCAGTGAGTAAAATATTTAGGCCATTTTTTATTCCAGTATTCCCACGGTGACTGGACGGAAGCGAAACTCTTGGATGTTGACCGGTTTTAAAAATTCTTTAACCAACTAAAAGCTAATTTACCATCGAGCAATACATGTAAATATTCTTTGCCCTGATATTCCCATGGGAATGGGGATTGCGCGGGTGAAACAGCGAGTGTTTTAACTGATTTTAAAAATGTTTTACCTGTGGAAAGCTACATTCTGCGAGTCATATTGACTACTAGCAACCCGCCCTCGCTTCGTTTCGGTTATAGGTTATAGTCTTTTTACCCGTGTAGTTCCCGTTCCCGTGGGAATACCGGGATAAAATATAGCCTAGTTTACGCCCTGATATTATAGCTTTCCATTGGTGAAAGAATTTTTGAAATCGGTCTAGCCGTTTTGAAGATTACCCGGAACAAACAGACAGACAGACAGATAAAAAATTTTAAACTGCTATTTTTTGGGCATAGGTGTCGTGCAAATAACCGTGTGAGCATGAAAAAAGCCTATTATTTTGACATTACACACAGACACTCCAATTTTATTTATTGGTATAGATATTTTATCTCGGTATTCCTATAGGAACGGCAACTGCACTGGTGAAACGACAGGATATAGACTGGTTTTAAAAATTCTATCACCAATGGATAATCGGCAAATTTCATGAGCTATATTTTATCCTGGTTATCACACGAGAATGATAACTACGGCGATGAAATGGCGTAAAATTGACCGATTTAGAAGTTTTTCACCAATAGAAATCAACATTATTAGCGACTAGGAAGGAGGTGAAAGTGGTATTATAAACGTGATAGTCTGTGAAGATATTCGGATATTTGATACGCTTTAACGGTTAACCAGATTTGGATGAAAATTGGCACATAGAGTATTTCCTACTGATAATAGTTAAACTTTGGAAAAGTTTAATTACACGCGCATGAAGCCGCGGGAAGGAGATAGTATATTAACATAAATTCATTGAAAGGCCACAAGATTCCTCTATAATGGAAAAGAAGTTGGCTTAGTATTCTACTCTTGCCAGAACGTCCTGTTGCCAAATAGCGGATTATCATTCTCATTATCATCCTAGCTAAAATATAATAGAAGTAAATATCATTTGTTATATTTAAAAGGAATAAAATTAGATGCAGCTTTGTTCCAGTGTAATGACTGTTTTAATTATATAATGTGTCGCTATATACACCAACTCTCATTTTGCCGTGGGAGTATTACGAAAACCTAAATAAGCGTGACAGCGAAGTTTGCCTGAAAAACTTACAACCCATTGCGATCGCTAACTTGCTTGATATAGGTTTAATCCCCTTCATAAGTTTATTGCACTTCAGTAAAAGCCTTTCATCACAAACTTCAATAGGCTAATAAAAGAATAACGAATTCTTACAAAATTAATAGACTCATCATATATTTTATCCATAATCTAGTATTAATTAAAATACTCTTATTTCAGCGCCACCTTTGCAATGTGGATTTAATGAGGTGGCAGTCAAATGTAGAACAATTTGTCCGCCTCAGAACTGTGAAATATCATGTACAGAATATAGTTGTGATAAATACCAAAATATCTGCGAAGAAGGTTGTGACTGCCTTCCAAATTACCTTCGTAATGCCAGTGGGATATGCATATTGAATGATGAGTGCCCTTGTAAGTATATTTACATAATATCATACTTATTAATTACACAGATGGCCTAGTGGTTATGATTTTGGCTTACCGTGTTGAGTGTTAAGGGTTCGTGTGCGATCTAAAAATTATTGTTCTTAATCTGCGTGTTTTGTATCCGGCAATTATGTTATTGTCGTATAAGACGACTATGGGATATAATATGCACATAACATCTGTGCAAGAGAAGGAAAACTCGAACGAAACCCTATACCTACATGTCTGACCAGCATGGTATAGTGACCGATAAACCGCGGCAATATGATAGTCCTTACTAATATTATAAATGCGAAAGTAAGTCTGTTTGTTCGTTACGCTTTCACGCTTAAACCAGCGAATCGATTTCAAAAATTCTTTCACCATTAGAAAGCTATAATATCAGGGAGTAACATAGGCTATATTTTATCCCGGTATTCCCACTGGCACGGGAACTACGCGGGTAAGGCGACTGAAACCGAAGCGAAGCGAGGGCGGGTTGCTCTAGTATTGAATAAATTAGACAGTATAACGACAATATTAAGATAAAATTTCTTGATGTGCGATTTAAGACAAAGTTAAGGATTTAAGACGTCCCACTGCTGGGCTACCCCCTTCCGTATGGTGACGAAGTAAGAATACAATTCACCACTCCCTATGTTGCCCGTGGTTGTCGTAAAACACGACTATGGGATACAATACGCACTTAACATCTGTGCAAGAGAAGGAAAACTCTAACTAAAACCCTATACCAACATGTCTGACCAGCAGAGTATAGTAGGTCAAATTTCCTCTCATTGTGGAGGAGGCCCGAGCCTAACAGTGGGATGTACGTGGGCTGCGATGATGATGATGAATTATATGTTTCAAAGTTCATCGTGATTTAGGGATTTAATCCTGATTGCGAGGTGTTACTTTTATTAAAAATGCGAGGTAGTTATGAGGACTACCAAAAGAAGTAAAACTATTTTGGATAATCTAAAACAATTCTTTGCGCTTAAAGTAAAATGTAGAAATTAAAACTTTTCAGAACTTATTAGAGTTTGACATCTATCGGCACAGATACATGACCTTTGATATACATACAACAATTTACTATTAGTTTTTTTTACAGAATGTCAAAATGTCATGTAGCGCTTTTAAATTTTATTTATTACTAGCAACCCGCCCTCGCTTCGCTTCGGTTATAGGTTATAGTCGTTTTACCCGCGTAGTTCCCGTTCCCGTAGGAATACCGGGATAAAATATAGCCTAGTTTACGCCCTGATATTATAGCTTTCCATTGGTGAAAGAATTTTTGAAATCGGTCCAGCCGTTTTGAAGATTACCCGGAACAAACAGATAGACAGACAAACATTTTTTAATTGCTATTTTAGGCATAGGTGTCGTGCAAATAACCGTGTGAGCATGAAAAAAGCCTATTATTTTGACATTACAAACAGACACTCTAATTTTATTTATTGGTATAGACTAGCAACCCGCCCTCGTTTCGCTTCTGTTATAGTCGTTTTACCCGCGTAGTTCCCGTTCCCGTGGGAATACCGGGATAAAATATAGCCTAGTTTACGCCCTGATGTTATAGCTTTCCATTGGGGAAAGAATTTTCGAAATCCGTCCAGCCGTTTTGAAGATTACCCGGAAGAAACAGACAGACAGACAGACAAAAATTTTTTAATCACTATTTTAGGCATAGGTGTCGTGCAAATAACCGTGTGAGCATGAAAAAAGCCTATTATTTTGACATTTCAAACAGACACTCCAATTTTATTTATTGGTATAGATTTGGTTGTTTACAGTATTAGATTGAATAATTTTGCTGGTATTTTATGTAACATAACGCAGAGAAAATTCAGAAGTGTAGTAATATGATTTAATTGTGAATTGCGTGCATTTTGATGTTCTGCAAAATTTCCAAAGAACACATGGTTTTGATTATCAGCTCCCGATCAATGGCAACGACTAAGACTAATGACTACGACTAATGAGTTAGACTAAACTAACTATTATATGTATAAAGACGTATTAATTTGTTTTTAACTTGACACTGGCATCAATAGCGCATGATATTGTAGCGTATTGCCAATAAAAAAGAAGAAGATGTAGCTACAAATATAGTGTTTGCGTTAACCTGTGACCGTGTTGATGACAAATAACATGAATTTATTCCCTATCGCTGGACGATGGGGAATACATCACTGTACGATGTCACTTCAGAAAAAAAAAAGATATTGTTTTTGTTTACTTGTTATAAAGATCCATAGAACAGTTTTATTTCATAGAGGGAAGGGTAAAAAAATATATAAAATAAAATTAAAAACGATTTTATTATGAATGTAACGCATTGGAGTAGATAAGATGATTCCGGATTTATCCGGATTATACTAAAATTTCAGTCACATTCCTTTGAAATTTTCTTATGATATCTGTTACTCGTAAATGTTATCCAAATGGGTTAATAAAAGGAAATTTATCTCTCGTAAAACGAACACAATGTTGCTAGAACGATTTAATTTTTTTGTTAAGTATTTAAACTAATAAGTAGGACTTTTATTGTCATCATCATATATCGCTCTTATATCCCACTACTGGGCTCGAGCCTCCTCCACATTAGAGAGCAGATTGATCTACTCTAATCAGACGTGTTGATATAGGGTCTTATTTTGAGTTTCCCTTGTTTTGCAATGTTGTTTTCTGCATATTGTGTTCATTGTTTGTCTTTTTTACGACACCCACGGGCAAGCAAGGAGGTGGTGAATTGTAATTGTACTCCATCACCACACTGATGGCCTTTCCATATAAAAGACATTCCTATATTTTAATGGACATAAATTATACTCAGCACAAAATATTGTCCTGCGTGAGAATCGAAAGCGACGGTTTGTGTCACGATACTGAAGTATCTTAACCACTAAGTCATATATGTAACCAAGATCGATTTGCTATCAAAATACAACACTGGAGTTATTAATATAGTTATATTCATTGGATTCAGATCCAACAACATTGACATGCGGTGTAAACGAGATAGCAAGGGACTGCCGTAAAATTTGTCCACCGCAAACTTGTCAAAGTAGATACGCTCTGTACAAATGTTCTAGTAATATTACTTGTGAACCTGGATGTGATTGCGTCTCCAATTATTTGAGAAATGAAGATGGGATTTGCGTACGTGCGGACGAATGCGATAATCGTGAGTATATATTTTTTTTATTTTCATAAGTTTATCTCTTCAAGAATAGTTAGAGCTTCAAAAAATTTGTGAAGAAAATTGGACAATAGACGTATACGATTGATGAAGATTGGTTAAAATTGGGGTTTATATTAAAATAGGAGAAGAATTTGTTTTCAATATATTCACTGAATCAATACTTCTTCCTCTTACTCTATCGTGATTGTTTCAAAAACGAGCAATAAACGTGAGCCGATGTTATCAGTGCAAAAGAGAAAAACAAAAAAAAAAACCTGGGGTCATGATAGAAGTGACAACTTCATCAAGGCAATATCCTACTTTTTTATAATTTATTAGAGGGCTTTGTCGCTGAGCGACCACACCGCCCTATAAAGTTAACAATCTATACCAATAAATAAAATTGGAGTGTCTGTTTGTAATGTCAAAATAATAGGCTTTTTTCATGCTCACACGGTTATTTGCACGACACCTATGCCTAAAATAGCAATTAAAAAATTTTTGTCTGTCTGTTTGTTTGTTCCGGGTAATCTTCAAAACGGCTGGACCGATTTCAAAAATTCTTTCACCAATGGAAAGCTATAATATCAGGGCGTAAACTAGGCTATACTTTATCCCGGTATTCCCACGGGAACGGGAACTACGCGGGTAAAACGACTATAACCTATAACCGAAGCGAAGCGAGGGCGGGTTGCTAGTACTAAATACAAGTATGTTTTTGTTTACATAAACTTTACATGTTTGGGTACCGTAATAACGAAGACTGTCTTCCTACTTATTGTGGAGCAGGTTCAAGTCCAAAAATGGCCTCGAACCTGCCATACCTGAACCGGAAGAGAAAATTAACAGATACATATTTTTATATTGCCGTTTCGCTGCGCGTTAGTGAATTTAAAATGCAATGGCGATATTATCCCTTATTTTCCTTTTTCCTATCCGCCATAAAAGCACCTGTACAAATACAAGGAGAGTCGGGAGCAGCTCTCCTAGGAAACTTACAACATCACCTAAATCGCCGAACCATCTTCCAAGTATTGTGATTATTACATCATTACCATTTATGTAAGCCTCTAACAGTGAACGTCGTCAGGCTAATAGACGAATGTATGGGTGGAGCAAAATTTTAATAATGACAATATTTTTGTTTTTATTTTTAGCATCTTCAAACGTGGAATGTAATGGTGATCCAAACGCTATCGCCAATGATTGTCCCAGTTCTTGTCCACCTACATGTGATAAACCTGACCCCAGTGACCAAGTGTGCGTTGATGCTTGTGATCCAAGCGGTTGTGTTTGCAAACCTGGATTCATTCTGAAGGTAAAGGGAGGATTATGCGTCAAGCCAGAAGAATGTCCAGGTTAGTTTCGTATATAATTATGCTTTTTGACCTGCGAGTACGTTCGTAAGAGTGGTAGGATTTGATATTAAATATCTTTACAATACAATAATTTACAATAATTATTTTTTTTACACGATCAGATGGTTCTAGTCAAGTATTAACTTAATCACGTGAAAAAGGAATGAAAATGAAAAAAATAAATCATTATTTAATGAATACTTGTCGCTCTTAAGCGGTAATGTGTATCAGTTTAAAATGTGGTGGGGTAATTTCTTTTACCTATTTACTTCGAGAATTATGAGTTTATTTATATGTAGACTATGTATGTATATGTAGACTCCTCGTACCATTACCTACTTGAATCACAAAACATGTCACAAAAATATTTTAAGAGTTTAAATGTTATCTAGGTTCTAATATAATTTTTTAAACCACTGTTTTATTGCTAACGGTGGCAAACGAGCAAACAGTACATCTGATGGTAAGTGTTGCCACCACTCATGGAATTTTGCGAAGCCGCTGCCTACCGTGAAGAAAGGGAAGGAAGTGTGAATACGTGCAATGAGGTTCGGTAAGACTAAAGGTATCATCAAAACCTCCCACACGCAAGCACCCGCCGAAAGTTGGGCTGCCGGCTCTCTCGCTCACCGAACGAAGCGCAGAAAAAAATTGCTACTACTAAAATTCTATGGATGGATCGAGTCGATTTTCTTCGAGAGTGTGGTATTACCCCAGATGGACCGGCCCGCGTCTTTAGACAGATAATTGTCAACGATGTGGTCCTACCACAATCGAAGAAATAGAATCGAAGAAAAAGAATTAGAACTAGAATCTTGCAATGGGGACCAAAAGGTGATATCTAATGATGGACCCCAGCTCCTGTTCACCGACTTGTGATAATCCTGACACTAGCGATATATTCTGTATGGCAGAGAGATTTCCTAATTTTCAGTTTCAAATAATGAATCTTACTGGCAAACAAATTATAACATAATGTGGGCCAAATTAACTAATACTCTAGCTTCATTGCTTATTTCTTAAATTTAAATGAACTACTAAAAGAATTAAAGTAGATACCCAAAATATGTGACGATGTTAAAAAACACTGAGAATACATTTAGATTTCCGGAATTTTCAGTTTCATGTAATGAATCTTGCAATGGTGATCCAAATGCAGTATTCAATGATTGCCCCAGCTCCTGTCCACCGACTTGCGATGAACCTGATACTAGCGATAAATTTTGTATCGCTGCTTGTGATCCAAGTCGTTGTGTATGTAAGACCGGATATATTTTGACTAAAAAAGGAGGTTTATGTGTCAAACCAGAAGAATGTCCAGGTTAGTTTTTAATAAGTTTGTGAATTGCAGTCATCGACTTTTGAGTATGTGTTCTCATTAATGGTAGGATTCAATATTGAGAGAAATTGTTAACTTAGTTTTATTCCTATCATTTATTACTTCTTACAAATAGATGTGTTACAAAATTTATTAAAGTTAACTACCCAAAGGTAGTTACGTAAAATTTTTTAAGAGGTTATAAGTACTGAGATTTTATTTAAATTTCCGAAATTTTCAGTTTCAAGTAATAATGAATCTTGCAATGGTGATCGAAATGCAGTGTCCAATGATTGCCCCAGCTCCTGTCCACCGACTTGCGATGAACCTGATACTAGCGATAAAATTTGTATCGCTGCTTGTGATCCAAGTCGTTGTGTATGCAAGTCTGGATATATTTTGACCAGAAAAGGAGGTTTATGTGTCAAACCAGAAGAATGTCCAGGTTAGTTTTTAACAAGCAATATATAAGTTTATAGCCTTCCAATATGTGTTGTCATTAGTGGCAGGATTCAATATTGAGAAGTATTATTAGTTTTGCTCTTCTCATTGCTAACTTCTTAATATTAAATGAACTACGAAATTAATTAAAGTAGTTATCCAAAATATTTTAAGGGATAACAACAACACTGAGATCCTATTTAGATTGCCGGAAGTGTTAGTTTCAAGTAATGAATCTTGCAATGGTGATCCAAATGTAATATCCAAGGATTTACCCAGTTCCTGTCCACCGACTTGTGATAAACTTGATACTAGCGATAAATTTTGTAACATTGGCTGTGATTCAAATATTTGTGTAAGCAAATCTGGATTAATTTTGTCTAAAAAGGCAGAATCATGTATTTAGCTAGAGTAATGCCTATATAATACTAATTATTTTTTATTAATTTAGTTTTGTTATTATTATTCACTAGTTGACCGCGGTTACGCCTGCGTAAAAATAACTTACCCAAAGTTGCGTATCACCAGAATAAAAAGTATTGTATGTGTTAATCTGGGAAAGACTTTAAATATCAATTTTCATCAATTTCCAATGGTAAATTTTTTTAAATCGGTTTCGATTTTAAATCGGTGCCTTAAGTGTGAAAGCGTAACAAACAAATAAACTTTATCATTTATAATATTAGTTAGTATTAACATAAAATTATCATAATGATTTCTGATGTTTACGCGAGTATTATACATATATATTTTTTATTATACATATATATATATATATATTATTTTAGTTTTCGTACTCTTGCTTGTTCTATGCATATTTAATCCCTTAGTCGTCTCTTACGACACCGACGAACAAGATAGGGGGTGGTGAATTATATTCCTACTTCGTCACCACACAGAGAATACATAACTTAATATAATACATAACTTAATTAAAATAAAGCGTACTTTCAATTTAGTCAACGAACAAATAGACGTTATCAGTATAACTGGTTATCCACATCAATGAGCAGGATTAGACGATTTCGTTTGTTGTTAGTATTTAATTTGGTTGTGGACAGTCAAGCGGTTTGTGACGTTTTTGATAACGGTATCGCGGCAGGCTCATTTAAATTCAGTAGGCGAATGCGGATTATAATATTAAGGAGGGCAATGAAAATAAAATTCTGACAGTGAATTCATTATTCATTAATTTCAGCTTATATATGTTAGACTCGGACCTCCTCCATTATGGGAGTGAAATTGGCCTACGCTGATCGTCTGACCAGTATTGGTAAAGGGTTTTGTTTCGACTTTTCCTTCTTTTGCATAAATATTATATGCATATTATATCAGTCATATTTAACGGGGAAAACTCGAAATAAATTAATATATTAATATCGAAATAAATAATAAATTAATAAATAAAAAACCAACATGCCTGACCAGCATTGCCATGTAGGTCGAATTCTCTTATACGAGCCCAACAGTGGGATTCATGTGGGCAATTTCTATTTAGCCCAGTTCTGACAATGGAAGCCATGAGAAAACGGTTGCAGCCGGTATTGTTTTAATTTTCAGAAATACATGTTTCTTTATAATTTCCATTTCTAATCAAACAAGCGATAAGTTATTTTGTTTATAACGTTCGGTATGACAGTAAAAAAACAGCTTTTGTATTCATTTGTATGCATAATTGGATACAAGGCAATATAAAAAAAAACAAACGGTATATTAAGAAAACCAGTTTCGAGCTCACAATTAAAATGACGCATACTTGTTAGTCAACATTTGTCCTCATATGTTCAATACAAAGTCAGTTGTATCCAAGAAAGCATTGTTTTATATATTTACAAAATGCTATTATTTATTTATTTATCTGCCTTTTGTTTCGCAAAGCTTGTTGTCACAGAAAGCGTGGATAAAAACAACTCAGGTAATTAAGAATTTAGATTATAAAGCATGCGTAGATTGTTTCGATTTCGTGCGTTTATGTTTTACGATTTTCTTTGCTAGTAAATTATAATCCTATATCAATTTATGTAATCCAGATGATATAGTATTATTTTTTCTGATGATACAGTAAGCATAATATAGGAGCGAAATTGATCTATCATACTGCACTTGTCAGGTGAAGTTTAATTGGAGTCTTTGTTCTCTTGCATAGATGTTATCGTTACAACTCATATATTCACTGCTTGGCCTGAGCCTCCTCCACATTAGGAAGGTAATTGACCTACTGTACTACGCTGATCAGGTATGTTGGTATAGGACCTCATCATAAGTTTTGTTATCTTTTTCATAGATATTATATTCATTTATTACATCTTTTAGTCATTTTTTAAGACCCACTGGTAAGATAGGTGATGGTGAATTGTATTCTTACTCCGTCACCATGCCGACTACAGAGGTTATATGTGACACCCATAAGTAACAAAAGGGCGATGAATTATCTTTCCACTCCATCACTGCACCGCGAGTGTTATCATTCATAGTTAATTAATCAATGAAGATTTTTCTAGATAAAGTTGAACAAAATTGTTCTATTCCTAAAGAATGTCGCCGAACATGCGCTTCGCCAAATCCAAAGAATTGTTTCCACACACCATCTGATGTTAACATAGATGGCTGTAATTGCAAAGAAGGCTTCTTACTTTCTGAAATAAATGGAAGCTGTATTACAGTTCAGGAATGTCCTGGTAAGTACCTTGTAATTTTATATGAGAAATATTTAGGTATGTGACTAAATGTAGGATCAGCTCAAACGATTTCAATTCAATGTTGTGTTTTCTGTTTAATCTTTGTAGATTATATGAAAATAAGTGAGTTTGACAATAAGTATCTTATGAGAATACATATATTAGTCAAAAATAACCTTGAGCATATACTCGTGTATATTTTAACTGATAAAAAATTGTTAAAATTTATATAAAAATCCAAAATATTTTTAAACTATTTTACTTTTATTATTCGGGCAAGTCCTGTAGTCCCTTCAGCGGTGCCAAATCGACCATCGTTATATGCAGTGCTGAAATATTATATGAAATGTTATATGTCATTCCATATATATAAAGTCAGTCCATATCCAGGATAAGAGTACAAAACCAATCCAGTTGCAGAAAAGTCTGAGACGGAGACGTTATCTCTCCGAAACTGTTCACCATTGCACTGGAAAATGTCTTCAAGCTTTTAGACTGGACTGGACTCGACATCAACATCTACGATAAATACATCACTCACCTTCGATTTGCAGACGATATCGCCGTTATAACAAAATCCATGGAAAACCTTGGCACCATGCTCAATGATCTCAGCAGGGTATCCCAACTAATGAATTTACGAATGAACATGGACAAGACGAAAGTCATGTCAAATGCCCAAGTCATTCCTGTACCGGCCCTAGTTGGTAATGCGATTCATGAACTTGTCGATCATTATGTTTACCTAGGGAAAACAGTACAGTTAGGTAGATCCAATTTCGAGAAAAAGATCAGCCAACGAAGAATCTAACTCGGTTGGGCAGTGTTTGGGTAACTTAAGAGGGTTTTCTCGTCCAACATACCGTAGTGTCTGGAAACACAGGTCTACGATCAGTGTGTGTTACCAGTAATGACATACAGTCCGCAAACGTGGTCCCTAAATGTAGGCCTCATAACCAAGCTCAAAGTCACTGACCGTGCTATGGAGCGGGCTATGCTCGGGATTTCTCCGTGAGATATAATCAGAAATACGGAAATCCGCAGAAGAAACGAGTGTAACCGACATAGCACGAAGAATTAGCACGTTGAAGTGGTAATGGGCAGGCCACATCGATGACGCAGTGTAAGACGCGCCCCTACTAGGTGGACCGACGACCTGGTGAAAGTTGCTGGGTGTTGTTGGATGCAGGCGGCACAGAACCGCACTTTGTGGCGTAACATGAGGGAGGCCTACGTCCAGCAGTGGACGGTGATAGGCTGAAATGATGATGATAATGAAATGATAGGCTGGAATGATGATGGATAAGAATAAAATCGCTAGTCTTTGCTTGCCTATAGGATTCCTCAAAATCGATTAAAAGTGTCATCATGAGATTAGGCAGCAGTGAACCTTCGTGTTACGTGTCATTGGTTCGATTCCCACATAGGACAATAACTATTGAAATCGAACGAATTTTTAATAATACGTCTAATATTTAACTCATTTTACATTCTTCTAGCTAACAAGGGCTGCAATGGTGATATTCACGCTATAGCAAAACTGTGCCCTATGCATTGTCCACCCACTTGTCAAACACCAGATGTCACCACAGCGTGTAATGCAACATGTGAACCTGTGGGTTGTGAATGTCAGCCGGGATATTTGCGTTCCAATGAAAACGGGAATTGTATTTTGCCTAGCGAATGTCCTGGTAAGTCATTAGAGTTTTATTTTTTATATTTGATTAATTGCATGGCTTCGTGTGTGGTAACGACTAAGAATACTACATCGTCATCTCTATCTGGTACCGTGTAGTTAAGAAGTCCCAAGGAGGGTTGACGTCAGGTAGGTGGCCGGTCATAAAACTACTTCCAGACTAAACTATTTGCAATCATCATCAATCATTTGTTTGGAAGGGTACCCCACTAGGGGGTATTGCGTCGGGCCGACCACTGATGACAAGTAACCCTGCTCCGGTGGTCAGTCCAACGACGAAGGTGACGTAGTTATTACTGCCTTATATGGGTTGAAACGTTATATTTCAACTAGCAACCCGCCCTCGATTCGCTTCAGTTTCAGTCGCTTTACCCGAGTAGTTCCCGTTCCTGTGGGAATACCGAAATACATTATAGCCTATATTACTCCCTGATATTAGCTTTCCATTGGTGAAAGAATTTTTGAAATCTGGTCTGTGTGTGTTTAAGCGTGAAAGCGTAATAAACAAACAAACAAATAAACAAACCTACTTTCGCATTTATAATATTAGTAAGGATAAGGAATAAGGATGCATGTGCAATATATTCTTTATAAGACACTTTTATTTATTTTCAATTAAAGAATAAAATGCATTAAATAATTACTTCTTGTATTGCAAGGGCTTTTACAAATATTGTATAATTGTTTGTTTTTTATAGACAAATTGATTACATACAGTAAACAAAAGATTGTGTATCGCAGAAATTTGTCTTGTATGGGCATTCAAATATCATCATTCATCATCATTGCAGCCTATTGCCGTCCACTGCTGGACGTAGGCCTCCCTCATGTTGCGCTACAATGTGCGGTCCTGTGCCGCCTGCATCCATCGACGCCCAGCAACTTTCACTAGGTCATCGGTCCACTTAGTGGGGGGGATTTTCAAATATAATACTTATTAATTACTTTGCCATCTGTGCAGTCAAGTACATACATAAAATATGGTTGTAGTAAACATAATTCAAAAATGTGTAATCTGGGCAGCAAAATTAAGCAGGTGTTCTCATAATTACATAAATATACACAAATACACGTATTGGATATAAAGGGTTTTTCAACAAGAACTTTGTTTTTCAATTGTGGCAACACCAACCACATGATAGTTTTGGCATTTAGTTTTTTGACGTACTCGTAGTAGATGCATTGGCAATTGTTACAATGAATTCAATTTCGCTGGAAAATCGCATTAAAATAATTAAAGGATTTTTGACGCGAATGTCAAAATGTCATGTAGCGCTTTTATATTCTTTTCATTATTTTAGTGTTTTAAAGTGTTATATTCAATAATTTTGCTGATATTTTATGTAATATAATGCAGATAAAAATTTTGAAATGTAGTGAAAATGATATAATAGTGAATTACGTGCATTTTGACATTCTGCCCAAATTTCCCGAGACGCATGACTTGGACATCAGCACCAAGTCATGCTAACGACTGACTGAAAGACTAAGACTAAAGACGTAAATAATAATCAATATACTCGACACTGGCACCAATAGCTCATATTATTGTAGCTCATTGCCATTAACTAAGAAGAAGAAGAAGAAATAATTAAAATCCACTATGAAAATGGTTGTTCTGTTAAAGTTAGATTTCGTAAAATTCGTGATATTTTCGGACAACATAATCGTCCTTCTGAGACCGCTATTAAGAATTTGGTCATTAAATTTGAGTCGACAGGCTCGATACAAAATGTGCCAACACCAACGCGTGTTCGACCGGGTCGTTCAACTGAAAACATCGCAGCCCTGAGCCACAGTGTTGAAGAAGATCCAAATTTGTCAATTCCTCAACGTTCTCAACAATTGGGGTTATCCAAAACCACCACATGGCGAATTTTGCGTAAGGATTTGGCTTTGAAGCCTTACAAGGTTCAACTGGTGCAGGAATTGAAGCCGACCGACCATTCACATCGCCGTAGATTTGCTCAAGTCATTCAGGAACAACCCGCTGGTTTTTCTGAAAAAAACATTTTTTCAGACGAAGCCCATTTTCACTTGTCAGGGTACGTCAACTTCTGAAAATCCTAGAGCGATTATTGAGAAGCCTTTGCATGCTCAACGTGTCACTGTATGGTGCGCTATGTGGTCTGGAGGCGTGATTGGACCGTTTTTTTCGAAGATGAGGCTGGAAATGCGGTAACGGTCAATGGATCACGCTATCTCGAGATGTTAACAACTCAATTTTGGCCTATTATTGATGACGTGGATATCACTGACATGTGGTTTCAACAGGACGGTGCCACATGTCACACATCCAATGAAACGATCAATTTATTGCAAACCAAATTTCCCGATCGCGTAATTTCACGAAAATCAGCTGTTATGTGGCCAGCCAGATCGTGTGATTTAACACCACTGGATTATTTTTTGTGGGGCTATGTTAAGGACAGAGTCTATACGGAGCCAATCGAATCAATTGCAGCCTTAAAACTTAAAATCCGTGATGTGATTAACGAAATAGACCCGCCATTTTGCCAAAAAGTGGTTAAGAACTTTGATGAAAGAATCGACATCTATCAGCGTGGTCGTGGTGGACATTTGCCAGATATAATTTTTCATTCATAATTGCCGAACTTTTCGTAATACAATAAAAATTTGAATCATCTTCATCTAAATTTCTTATTTTATTTTGTTTTAGAAAACAAAGTTCTTGTTAAAAAACCCTTTGTATAAAGTTTTTTATATAAAATCATGCTGACCTTTTTTATGGGGGTGGGCTACGGTTAGCGCACCCGTCGC
The DNA here is from genome assembly GCA_032191425.1 of Lymantria dispar. Classification (NCBI taxonomy): domain Eukaryota; kingdom Metazoa; phylum Arthropoda; class Insecta; order Lepidoptera; family Erebidae; genus Lymantria; species Lymantria dispar. The sequence goes on along the minus strand of CM063449.1, from coordinate 11,810,157 downwards.
CCGGCTCCATCCGGGGTGAACGAGGGGCTGCGCGCGCAGCCCCGTAACTCACTCGTGACACGTCGCCTTCATTGTTGGGCTGACCACCGGTGAAGGTTGACTTGTCGTCAGTGGTCAGCCCAAAATAATGCTGACCTAACAGAAGCTGTACAAATCTAAAAAATATAAATAGAATTTCATTTCTTGAGCGTGTGGTTTTCTACTGGGTCCAATTGTAACCTATTATTAAATTCACTTGGAGATAGAAAATAATATCATCACAGCCAATTAGAAGTTCAGCACTTACAAAAGACATAAGCCGACGATTATAAAAAGTGTGTGTGTGTATTTATGTACATACGTAAGAAGTTGTATTTCTTTGACGTAACAAGATAAAAATGTTTCTAAAAATTTTATCCTTCGCGTTATCCTATGTTTTGTAAATAAAACTACTTTTACGGGTTACATCGCGTTGTATTTGATTTATGATTGCGCGACGTTTCGAACACTTTGCAGCATTCATGGTCACGGGCGGACTAAGGTGTCTCACGTCCAATAAGTCATCGTTATTACAGACATTTATAATTATCTACCTGATACAGAAAATTAGTTCTAAATTTATTAAATTTTGACCCACATTTTAGTACAAATTTATTGCCAATGTAAAAAGAGAATGATTCTATATGAAAAAATTAGTCCGCCCGTGACCATGAATGCTGCAAAGTGTTCGAAACGTCGGGCAATCATAAATCAAATACAACGCGATATAATCCGTAAAATTAGTTTTATTTATAATGTGTAGTGCTCGCGTAAACATCAGATATCATTATCCTATGTTTATAGAACAACGATACTAACAATAATAAAAAAGGTGTTTAATACATTGAAAGTTTTATTGTAACGTATTATATAGTCGACATTTGTGACGGTGTGTGCGCTCATCGTAAAAAATGTTGACTAGCTAACTTCAGGATGTCGGGTTTTCGCGACGATGTGCGTGTGCATCGTAAAAAATTACTCTTATTTTTCCCTAATGCGCCAAAAGAAGTATAAATTCAAAAAGATGGTACTAAATATTATTCTATTTTAGGTGGAAATCCATGTCCTGTAAATGCAGAATTCCGTGCATGCAAATATGTCTGCCCACAAGATTTCTGTCCGGAAAATGATAATACAGATAGAATTGTTTGCGATCCATTCCCTATTTGTGTGCCAGGATGTGCTTGTAGACTTAACCATAGAATGCTCAGTTATGAAAATAAAACATGCGTGGTTGCTTCCGAATGTCGTAAGTATGAAGATCCATCCATTTACCAGCCAATGAACGTTCGCGGTTGAACATAGGCCACTTCAAAGGAGGGTATTGGCATAATTAATATGTTTAGAGTTACCGAACGTGTTTAATGTTAAGTTTCTTAAACGGGTACTGCTATACATTTAACCCCACGAGAACGCGTGGTGATACATTTTATTCGTCATTACTACAAGGAGAAATTGTGAAATATTTATTTTATTTTTAAACATATGTTTTTTCTTTACACCCTTATGTCTTACTGCTTGATATGAGTCCCCTTTGTAATTAGTGAATGCTATTCGGTTTAATGAAATGTAAATTTCGTGTGGTGACGGAGTAAGAATACAATTCACCAATCCCTCTTTTGGCCGTGTGTGTTGTAAAAGACGACTAAAGAATTATACAATGCAAATACACTTTATACAAGAAAATGAAACTAAAACACTGCCAATCCATCTGACCAGCGTGATATAGAAGGCCAATTTCACTTTTATTGTGAAGGAGTGTCGTGGCCAACAGACAATATGGAAATGAGAAGACGTGAAATCTAACAGTAGCCTAAAAAGTATATTTGTAGTATTTCTATAAAATAATAAGGATCGTAAATATGATCAAAATTAAAAATTAATTAATTATTTCAGCTCCAATAAACTGTACCAGACCTAACGAAGTATGGGATGGCTGTCCTTCAGAATGCTTCTCGGGCAATTGTAGTGACAGAGAATACCAAGACGTTGTTTGTAACACTTTTGTGTTGAACTGTCAGCCTAAATGCATTTGCAAAAGAGACACATTCAGGAATGAGAGCGGCATTTGTGTCCCAGCTTCCGAATGCCGTGAGTATTTTTTTACAATTCTTCTTTTTTAATCTATAAATTTTCGTATCCTTGCCATCATAAAAGATGATTATTATAATATGCAGAAAACATCAATGTAAGAGAATTAAAAATCGAAATAAAACCCTACACCAACATTTCTGATCAGAATAGCATAGGTTACATTCCCTTCCACAATGGAGGAAGCCTGAGCCCAGCAGTTGGGACGTATATGAGCTGATGCGAGATGAAAAGAGAATCTATAGACTAGAATCTATTGATTATCTATAACGGTTGAAGACTACAATAGATAATCTAGTGTAATGTTTTTGCGCGCCCCCACTTGGTGGATCGACGACCTGGTGAAAGTTGCTGGACGTCGTTGGATGCAGGCGGCTCAAGACTGCACTTTGTGGCGTAACACGAGGAAGGCTTACGTCCAGCAGTGGAGGGCGATAGGCTGAAATGATAATAAATAATTAATGTTGTTGCAAGAAAAAGGAGTCTCGAAAGAAAACTGTATAATGACAGTGAATTGTAAAGAAAGAGAAAATTGAGATTCATATATACAATATACATACCCGTGGATGTCCTAAAAGGCGACTAAGCAATATATTGTGCATATAACGTCTATGCAGGAGAAGGAAAACTCGAAATAAAACTCTATACCAACCCCTCTGACCAGCGTGGTATATTAGGTTAATAACCCTCTTCCAATTACAGAGTAGGCTCGTGCCTAGCAGTTGCAGTTGTATAAGCCGAAATGATGATGAATGATGACAGATATTAGTAATGGGAAAGACAATATTGACGTATGTGTATTATTTTCAGCCCCGCTTAATGAAGCATGAAGTTAGAAGTCTTGTCCTTAGTATAATATATCTCAGCGTGTTTCAGAAAATGCAGAAAAGATATAAACGTAATAATTTGTAATATTTTAATAATACTTATTTTGAAATTAATAGTAAAAAGAACTATTACAGAAAATTATATTTCAGTCCTACAATCAGACTGCAATAAAATAACACTTCGAAGTAGCAATACGATTTAATATAAGCTAAACTCTATGTTCTAATGTAATTTTGATAAAAGAACAATATACAATAATTTAACGTAAACTGTTGTATTAATTCTGAAATTTATACTAAAATCATTTACCAATCTTATGATGTGCGTACGGAGTAAGAATACCATTCAGTACCCCGTATATCGTACGTCCAAATATGGCATGCATGAAATATCTATACAAGAGATGGCAAAATCGAAATCAAAAGGGTCGTATTTATATACGATGCCTTTGATTTGGCTGTGATGATGATGAGGTTTGCACATTTAGAATGCAAGATTTTGAATTGGCATAGTTTGGATTATGAATAACCTCAGCTAGCTAATAAATCTTTAAGTGTACAAGTGATCTCCGCGTGAGGAAAGACCGACGTCCTCCCCGAGGGGGGGGACGTCGGTCGATGGGAGGGTACCCCGGGTAGGGGGTATTCCGTCGCGCCGGCCACTGATGACAAGTAACCCTGCTCCAGTGGTCGGCCCAACAACGAAGGCGACGTGGTGTTCGGGTGGGTTGCGGGAGTTGCGTGCTTAAGCCCCTCTGTCGCCCCGGACGGAGTGGTGCGGAGGAGCGCCGACCGCAGCCCACCCCAAAAAAAAAAAGTGTACAAGTGATCTGCAAGGATCTGCAAAAGCTGTGGATTATCCTTAGGTTTAAATGTCTTCATATTTAAATAATGGTAGGTAAGAACAAGGATATAATGGCATAAAAAGGAATAGGACGCTTTCTAATTATAGCGGAAGCTTTTGTTAGGCAATAGGAAGATATGCTATTCTTATCTTATATTTTGGGATAGAGAAAATGGTTAATGATAGGTTTTATAAACTACTTCTCCAATGTAACTTAACTAAATAATCGGTATTACTTTGCCAAGTTAATTCTTTGCCGACTTATTTGTTTGTTTGGGCTGACTTTTTATATCTTTTTGACAAATCGGTTTTCTACACGTGCGCCTAAGTGTAACAAATTGTATTTGTCTTAGAACTACAACTGAATTTGTGCAATTCAGAATATATCAAAAGTTGGTATATTGGTTTGTAATAATTACTTTTCGTGTTGTGACCGAGTATAAATACAATTTACCCTTACTTGTGCATATCATAAAAGGTAACTATGGGATATAGTATACATAATATCTATGAAAAAGGAGGAACACGGCTAACCAACCTGGTGTAATAGGTCAATTGCCCTCCTATCATAAAGGAGGCTCGAGCCCAGTAGTGAATGAGCTGAGGTGGAGATGATTATAAATCATCGACACCATGCTCATTCCGATGACTTGAAGTCGACGGAATATATACATATAATTCTATCAAATTAACGTTTATTCCGTTACTTGTGTGAAGCATGAGATGAATTTTTATCCACGCTTCACGCAACATATACATTTTTCTTTGGTCTTCACTTTCTTTTAAAAAAAGCGGATATATATCGATGATGGTATCAGCAACTACACTGTTAATTTTTTTTATATAGGTAGGTATGCTAGAAACCTCCAACCTGATAAAATATAAATTGCAACTAGGTATAGTAAAGTAGACCATAGACCTGTGCTCAGTGTCTGAAAGCTTGTGCTTTACAAGTCTACGATGAGTGTATTACCAGCGATGAATTACTGTACCGAAACGTGGTCCCTAAATGTAGGCCTCATAACCAAGCTCAAAGTTGCTCAGCCTGAAATAGAGCGGGCCATGGTCAAGAATTCTCTCCGCGATAGAATTCGAAATATGGCAATCTATAGAAGAACTGGTGTAGCACGAAGCCGATGGGCCGAGAAGCAGATGTAGCTCGAGGTAATGACACGCTAAAGTAGCAATAGGTGGGCCACATCGCTTGACAAACCGTCAGCCGCTGAGGAAGGAAGTCCCTCGAGTGGCAGAGTGCGGGGCGTCGTTGGACGCAGGCGGCGCAAGCCCGCGCTTTGTGGCAAAATATGAGGGAGGCTTACGTCCCGTAGTGGACAGAGATAGGCAGGAATGACGATAACGATGATGATATACAAGTATACAATACTAATTAATATAAAAATAAGAAACGTATTTCTTTTGAGAAGTTAAGAAAAATCCAAAGGCAGTGCTCGGGCGTACGATCTTGATTGTAAATTTGCTTATTATTTCCGCAAAATTTACAGAAAAGCTCTATACAATACATAGCATAAATAGCAATTAAAAGAGTCTCGTCCATTCAAAAATAGAGAAATCATTTTCAATATTACTCGGGCCGTCAATTGCTTCATTTCAGGCCGAGACAGTAATAAACAATTTTTCCGAAAGCTTTACAAACTTAAATCGGCAAATGGCTGGCTTTATTATTACTGTTATAATGAAAAGTCAGCTTTGTTTTTGATCATATCGTATTTATATTGTATAATATATTATTAACTGCATAGATGGCGTGCATACCGATCTACAATACCAGGGTCGTGGGTCCAGGTGATGGTCACAAATTGTTGTTCTGAGTCCGAGTGTAATTTGTGTTTGTTAAATTATATCATCATCATCATTTTAGCTCATATACGTTGAGTTCGAGCCTCCTCCATAATAAGAGAGAAATTTGACCTACTATACCACGCTGGTCAGATGGGTTGGTATATACATATATTAGTATATAAGGGGTTGGTATAAATGGTATTATATGTTAGTATATAAATCATTTGTTCGTGTCTTTGTAATCTCACCTAAACTCCTTCTACACGGCTGGACTGATTTTGATGATTTTTGTGGCTATTTAGTGGATATGAGAATGATTGGGATTAATTACTAGAACCGGTAGGTAGCGCTGCGATAGATTTCAAGGACAATTGCTCTTACTGTTTCTTTTAATTGTTAGTGTAGTAAGTAAAGTCTTCCGCAATACAAGGATTTTTTTCTTAGTGCAGACTGCAGTGTGTTGTCTTTAAAAAATATATAAAGGTGAAAGTTTAAGATAATACATGAACTCTTATTATTTTTTGGTTGATGATGATTTGGTTTGGTTTATGGATTTTATTACCTTATACTATGGAAACATACAAAGCCACCGTGTTAAGGAATATGTACCGGTGCTTAGCCGAACTGGCGAAGGGAAGGTAATACAGCAGGTTACGGTGCCACACGTAGCGCTTCTATCATCTCAAAACCGCGGGAATATGCTAGTATTCAATAGACAGTACAACAACAATATTAAGGTAGTCTCTTGATATGCAATTTAAGACTTGCACAAAGTTAAGGATAGGATAAGGATACTCAAGCCTCCAACGGGAGGTAAATTGATCTTACTATATTAGTCATGTTGGTATAAGGTTTTGTTCGATGCTCGAGATGTGTGCCGCGTGGGAGGGGGAGCGCCGTGGACTCGTCGCGATTATCGGTGCCGACCTGACGCTGCCAACCATCGCCAAGGAGATTCTCGACAGCGTTGGGAACTGGGACGCGGTCGCCGCCTTCTGTGAGACCGTAATCTCACGGAAGGAGGCGGCGAATCGTGTGCGCGATAAGCTCCTCTTCGGCGACACGTTCCGCCGCCGGCGACTCGGGCGGCGTTGGCGCGTGTATCTGCGCCTAATGCCGCCCTAGCCGAGGCTGCGGGTGATCGGACCGGGGAATTGTCCGTCACCCGCAGAGAGGCTGACCGCGCGACGGCGACCGCCGTCCCAGGACGTCGAGAGGTGAGGGTACCCGAAAGGGTATTCCGTCGGGCCGACCACTGATGACAAGTCACCTCTGCTCCGGTGGTCGGCCCAACGACGAGGTGACGTGGGTGCGGGTGGGTTATGAGCCCGCGCGCCGTCATTTCATCGCCCCGGACGGACTGGACCGCGCGTGCGCCTACCATAGGCCACCCATAAAAAAAATAGGGCCTTTTTTTCCTTCTTATCTCTGGCATAGATGTTATATGTATATTCTATATTTAATCCCTTAGTCGTCTTTTACGACATCTATAGGCAAAAGAGAGAATGGTGAATAATATAGACTATGTTTATATGTACATTTATGCGGAAGCTGTTAAAGTCATTCCCATACTACCCGTATTCTCATTTACCGAGATCGGCACAATAAATTTTCTTTTGCAGAAGCTCCAGTCAACCATCGTTTCTTGATCTTCTTTTAGGTTTAAAGCCATTATCAATCATAGCAAGTATTCTCCTAATAATATTACTTAAGCCCATTCATTAAAGAAATATACACTTATATAATAATTCTTTACTTTATCAATTCGGGTCACACAATCATCGCTACTTACAAGAAGCTAACATATAAAAACCGTAAATAAATTTTAATTTGTAAAGTATTTGTAATCATTCATCATCATAATTTCAATTCATATACATCCCACTGTTGGGCTCGAGCCTCCTCCATAATAGGAGGGAAATTGACCTTACTATATCATGTTGGTCAGATAGGTTGGTTATAGGGTATAGGGTTTTGTTTCAAGTTTTCCTTTTCTTGCATAGATTTTATATACCTATTGTATGCCTTAGTGGTCTTTTAAAACACCCACGGGTAGGATAGGAAGTGGTAAATTGTATTCTTACTCCGGCACCAGACGGAAAATTTATAATACAAATATTTTTTTTTTTAATTAATAGTTAAAAACGTTATGCCTTTTAATAGTTCAAAAATACATAAAAATAATATTAAGCTTTTGTTTTTCATCTGCAATTTGAATTTATGAGAATAATACTACTGGAATTAGCTAGTGTAGAAAATAACTAAACAAATATTCTTTAGGTTGCGAATCCAAGAGAATCTCTTAAATATGCAGATTTACTCACGATGTTTATCTTTGCCATTTTCAAGTATTATAATTCAAGCTTCTATTTAGGTATCTTAAAGTATAGTTTGCCAACCATGACTTTACATAAATATACAATATAAATAAGCCCGTCTTTGGTTTTATGGCATTCGAGATGTAATATACATTTTTATAACGATTGCCGACGTTTATGTATGATGATGTCTGATGTTTACGCGAGAATTACACATTGTAAATAAAACCATTTACGGATTTTTTCGCGTTTGTATTTGATTTTTGATTGCCCGAGATTTCAAACACTTTTCAGCGTTCATGATCGCGGGCGACAGTCTGCCCATGACAATGAACGCTGTTAATTAAAATGGTTTTATTTACAATGTTTTTGTTTATGCATGAATTACCTGAATCGTATCAAGTACTAAATAAAATCTAGTCTCATCTTATATTTATACGATATACGCTCATCTCTTCAAATTACAATCACTGGCGCTATTATCAGATATTCATTAAAATAATATAAAATCCCAGTGTGTGGGAATGGGTAGGAGGCTTTCTTGCCCTTATGTTTATCATCACAGCTTAAATACGTGCCACTACTGAGCTCGAGGCTCCTCTACATTGCGAGGGAAATTGACCTATTATACCACGCTGGTCAGGCAAGTTGGTATAGGGTTTTATTTCGAGTTTTCTTTCTCTTGCGTAGCTGTTTTAAGCATATTATGTGACGGGCAAGATTTACACCACCAACACCATTACCTGATTTCCTTCTACCGCGCGATGGTAATAAAATCGCTCGATTATTTGCACCGCAATCCATTGTTAACGAAGAACTTCTAACTGTATGGCAGAAGAGATGGTATTCATCACCAAAAAGGCGTCATCTCTATCTATTTTTCCCATGTATACGCAAGCGCATGGAGAAAGTGTGGCTTGAGGTTGACTATTGTGAGGCCCAATTCCTAATTGGCCATGGCAATTTCAAGAGTAAGTTATTTTCTTTTAATCTCGTATCCTTACCATTGTGTCAATGTTCCACATTTGACCACCAGTATGAACAATCAGCACACCTCATTCTCTGGGAGTGCGATCCCTGCCGTAACGAGCATGACCATATGTTAAACAATTTGCAAGTGACCTTTGGAGTTACTATATGGACCTTGAAGCAACTCGAGAAAATTTCCGTGCGTTCAGGCGTTTCTCCCATGGGTGGGCCATGGCAAGCGCACGCGCAGTCCAGTCCCTCCGGGGCGATGAAAAGACAGCGCGCGGGCCCATAATAACCCACCCGTACCCACGTCACCTCGTTGTTGGGCCGACCACCGGAGCGGATGTGACTTGTCGTCAGTGGTCGGCCCAACGGAATACCCTTTCGGGTAACCTCACCTCTCGACGTCCTGGGACGTCAGTCACCGTCGCGCGGTCAGCCTCTCTGCGGGTGACGGACAATTCCCCGGTCCGATCACCCGCGGCCTCGGCTAGGGCGGCATAAGGCGCAGATACTCGCGCCTGCGCCGCCCGAGTCGCCGGCGGCAGAACGTGTCGCCGAATAGGAGCTCTACTCGCACACGATCCGCCGCCTCCTTCCGTGAGATTACGGCCTCACAGAAGGCGGCGACCGCGTCCCAGTTCCTAACGTTGACGAGCATCTCCCTGGCGATGGTCGGCAGCGCCAGGTCGGCACCGATAATTGCGACGAGTTCACGGCGATCCCCCTCCCATGCAGCACACTCCTCGAGCGTGTGCTGCGCCGTGTCCTCGTCGCAACTGCAGTGGTGGCAGGACGGAGTGCTCTCCCTCCTGACAATCTTGTGCAGGTACTTCCCGAAGCAACCGTGCCCCGTCAGCACCTGCACCAGTCGGAAGGAAAGCATCCCGTGCGTCCGCTCCAACCACTCCATCAGCACCGGCCGGAGGGCCTCGACGGTCTTGACACCGTACCGAGGACTCTCCAGCCGGACTGCCCAACGGGCAATGATTCCACGGCGGGCCCATCCCATACCTACTATAGCAATCGATCTTAAGGCTCACATATAGGCACCGTTAGTTCTCCCATATCCCTGGTACAGTACGGCTGCGCTTATCGTAACTGCACGTCTTCTTATTTATTGACTAACTAGTCAATTTTGCTTCATGTCTCCCGCATCCGCTTTTTCTAATTAAATTTGTTGCGGGTCCCAAGACAATTAAAATCATTTCCCGGGACTAATACCAATAGAGAACGCCGACTCGTCTACTAAACATGTTCCCCTATGGGGCGAGTTTATATACGATATTGGATGTCATTATGTTGATGGTTGCATGAATGTCTCTGTAATGTTATTAGAACTCTAACTATAATTAAAACTTTATTACGATGTTTTCGCTTATTAGATATTGAGCACGTCTCGCAACTTATTACCGAATGCCACGTAAATTATTGCTATTTATTACAATTGGGCACTAAATTAAACACTTTAAAAGATGACTTTAATTCTGACCTGCTAACAATTTATTCAGGCAAATTAATTCCGCTGACTAATTAATCTTAATTTATTAGACACGAATTAGGAAGACGTTTTGACGATTATTTTATTGTTACTTGTTCTGCCGCTTGGAGATTTAACGAGATTTTTAAGATTGTTTGATTAGTTTAATTATTTGTTACGTATTGTCAATTATGCCTCAATATAGGTGAAAATTGAACCAGAAAAATACTACCATATATACATTGAGCCATCCCTTCAGCTATCCATCCAGCCATACATCAGCCTGTAGGCGTTCATTGCTAGATATAGGCCTCCCCACGAGCACGCCACGCAGAACGGTCATGGGCCACTTCAACAGTTCTCTGCAACTTTCAGAATGTAATCAGTTCCCTTAGTAAGGGGTCATCCTACGCAGCGTCATCCGATTCCGTGGTCGCCACTCGAGAACCTTTCTGCCCGAACGGTAGCTCGGTACTCGGTACTCATTGCCATTTCAACGTTTATTCTTCGGCCTATGTCGATTATCGTATTTCGAATTATCGTACGTTAAATTTCACGTAAAGAAATACCGAACATAGCCCTCTCCATAGCACAAAGCTTGCCAGGGTTTCTGCCAAGACTAAGATATCATCTGCGAAATAAAGATGAGTAGTAGTATTCGCCGTTGATGACTCCCACAGGCAAGTTGCTAAAGATCGCACATTGCGCTTGTTTGCTGTCGCGACATGTGTTATTGTTTTTTTGATAATAAATTATTATTTTTTATTAAATTACATATTAAAAATACCTGTGATAATGACGGCTTATTGGACGTGAGACATCTTAGTCCTCAAGTAGCAATCAACGCTGAAAAGTGTTTTAAACGATGAATAAACAGAAATCATATACAAACGCAATTAAATCTATAATAATAGTTTTATTTCATAAGAGAGTAATAAGTTTAATAAGGGATTATGTGGATTAAAAGCTTACAGAACATAACGTGGGCGTGTTATTTATGAGCCCACGCCTTTTTGCATAAAGATGCCTAATACAATCTCACGATTCATCACGATCAATATCTCGATTTTAAGCAAGATTTAATTACTAAAATAGTCTAAATTCGGTTTCTTTAAGAATCTATTTATTTGTTTAAGAATGTAGGCCTCATAACCAAACTCAAAGTCGCTCAGCGTGCTATGGAGCGGGCTATGCTCGGGATTTCTCTGCGAGATAGAATCTGCAATACGAAAATCCGCAGAAGAACGGGTGTAACCGATAGCACGATGATTTAGCACGCTGAAGTGACAATGGGCAGGCCACATCACTCTACGAACCGACAACCGCTGGGGAAAAAGGTTCTCGAGTGGGTGGCACTAGGTGGACGGACGACCTGGTGAAGGTTGCTGGGCGTCGTTGGATGCAGGCGGCACAGGACCGCACTTTGTGGCGTAACATGAGGGAGGCTTATATTCAGCAGTGGACGGCGATAGGCTGAAATGATGATGATGAATGATGAAAAATCTATGAGAAGAAAAATGTCTTTTAGTATCCTATTTATAAGAAGCAATATTAACTAAATGAAAGTTCAATAGACTATTACGTAGAGTTTGTGTCGGATGAGATCTCTGCACTCTGCAGGACATAATGATTTTTTTAATGTATAGGCAAGGTAATACGGTATTTTTTTGTCTTGTAACCCACATGTCTAAGATTTCTGTAACAAGATGCTGTTAAAGATGTGTCAAATCCATGCCTCGAAGAACACATTAGGCCGTCAGTCCCAACTGTCCTAAATATCTCGTCTATTCTTGGAATATCGTTATCACTGTGACTTGTAAATGTTAGATGGCGGGCATTCTAAATAAGACTTGTTATATGAAAAACAATACGACTGCAATAAGGGAATAACAATTGCCAATAATTGCTACAACAGAGGCACAAATTCCAATTAATTATTTATAATCGTTCTGACACTCATTTGTCGACATTGTCGACTGTCCATGTGGCGACGGAGTAAGAATACAATTCACCACTCCTTATCTTGCCCGTGGATGTTGTAAAAGACGATTAAGGGATACAATACGCATATAACATCTATGCAAACGAAGACAAACTCAAAATAGATCCCTATATGACCAGCATGATATAGTAAGGTAAATCTCTCTCCTATTATGGAGGAAGCTGGAGCCCAACAGTGGGACGTATATGAGCTGAAATGAAAAAATGAATGACACAAATTTTATTTACTAACTAGTAACTACTATACTAGGCGATAGGCCAGTATTATGGATGTCAGTACTTTGTGTTATCACAAAAACAATTTTATTTTATGCATAAATATTGTCGCTGGATAAGTGCGTACGTTTAGGCTGTAAATGATATATTAGTGAAAAAGTCTTTTCGCATATAGTTTGTATCTTTTAATTAAAGCCGGGCCGGGCAGAATCATCGATTGGGATCTCTATTGCGTTCCATTCCGATAACGCTAGACCACACACATATTTAGTCACTCAGCTAAACTGACGAGAATTTGGCTGCGAGGAGTTAATGCATCCGCCTTAGAGTACTGCGCCTTCAGATTTCACACTGTTTCGGTCACTTTAGATCTTTTTAGACGTTATCAGGTTAATATTAAGAGAGGACTGCGAAAATAACTTATCACGTTTTTTTTACAGCAACTGGATCATGTCAATACTGTAGGTATGGTAGATGGCAGACAGTCATCAAACAAAATGACACATACATATATGTATTGTAACTAAACATTAAAAAAAGATCTTGAAGTTTCATATAGAATGTGAAGAAACTATTTCCTCTAACTTATATTATTTAAAATTATCGTTCGTGCATACTGCGTATGATTGCGGGCGTCCGTATGTGTGCGCGTGCATGCGGGCGCGCACCCATACGGGCATTTTTGTGTGCGTGTGCGTATGTGCGCGCGCGTGTGTGTGCTTGTGTTTGTGTGTATGTGTATGTGCAGGGTTGCGTGTGTGTTAGCGCGTGTGCACGTGTGTTAGCACGTGAGAGTGAGCATGCGCGTGCATGCGTTCGTGCGTGCGTGCGTATATCAGTGCGTACGTACGTACGTTAGTGCGGACGTGCGCGTGTGTCCATCAGGATTCAAATGTGTTGTTTCTATGTAGTGATAAGTTTGTGTTAGTAATCGCTCTGTGATGAATATGTCTATAACATCGACGACCGAGGAATCATGCACATAGAAATACTTTTGTCAACTTGATGATATGAAGGTTAAAAGAAAGAGTAAGAGTAAGACTGTAAGAGACTGTAAGAGTAAGACTGAGTTTAACCCTAGATCACTAACCATTCGTCCAATGGACTACGCGCCCTTAACACTTTTGCAATTCCAATACGTTCCCGTCACCCGCCGCCCCGGCCTCTTTTAATACCTTCTTAAATAGTGAAGTTAGTCACCTGTAAGCACTAATTGCAGACGCACGATAATTAGTTCGAGAGATCTCGCCTTGCCGTCGCCTAATGGATGAAAGGTTAGTAATTGTGTAACTTTTTATCCAAGTTATGTAAATCCTAATTTCAATATTGTTGACAAGTTTTTGCATTAGAAATAGCAGACGAGCTTATGAAACCTTGGCTTCGTGAGCGGTATAATACAGTTACTTTGCAGCGTAATTTGATACAATTTATGAACGAAATTCTGCAAATTGATGATTGTTAAGAAAGTAGTACCCAAGAACTGCCAAGAAATCGAAAAATTTGCAGCTATTGCTCTTCCAAGAAACGTGCTATGATGAAATACTTCTGCAAGGGTTGTAAGAAGGCCATTTGTGACGAGCACACTATTCCGATGTGCAGTAGCTATACCGGTTAAATTGATTTAAATATTAATTTAATTATTCGATAGTCTGATAAATATAACTGCTATGTAAGCTATTTTGTTATAAAAATAAACCTGTATAATGATATATTGACATTTTATTTCGTAGTCTCACAGACGAATGGTTAGTTACACTGTTACTCAAAAATAAGGTTAATGAGCTAGGGTTAAGAGAACTTTTAGGCTACACGTCTATACTTTTGAGAAAACTAATATTTGTAACTAGTAATCTGTGATACTAACACACAGCCCAGTTAAGAAAGCCTAGAAATAATAAATACCTAGTGTGTTTGATTTTATCCACATATTTTCAAAATATCATTTGAATTTTACTCAAAAAAAGCGTTGGTCAAAGAAGCTTTTATTTAATGTTAGAAAATTGGATCACTCAGAAAAAACAATGGATTTAGTGCGTGAGCCATAGAAATACGAGTATTTCAACCGTATAAAAGTAAATGTAAGCACTTGAAATACAAAATAAATATTATTCTAAATATGTCTAGACAGCAATTTAGATGAGGTTAAACAAACTGCGTTGTCATTAAAAAAATAGGCAGCTGTACAGTAATAAATACAGAGGAACTTCTCACATTATTTCATATAAAGGCACCATTTGCTAATGGCTTTTACCTTGTATTTCACTTCAAGGTACAACGGATAAAAGTGTGATTCTCTGAAATGGAAGCAAAATGTTTCTGTACAATGTTGTAATTACTTATGTGTCGTATTGAACGTGTTTGTTTGAATGTGTACCCTGGTTCTAAATGGGAACTTGAAGTATTGTGAGTATTAGTTTTTGTTTATTGAAATTTTATATTTGAATGTTTCGGTCGTATTGATTTTTTTATGAAGACATGTCTAGTTATCCGCTGTTCGAGTGACGTCGAGTAAGTTCTACGCGCTTCCTAAAACCCCCACTCCCCCTCACCGAGACGCTCAAGCCCTGCCTCCTCACCAGCGTTGTCTCCTCACGACGGGCGGAGCACATGTCCTCGGTCATGGCTTTGCTGAACAGTAATCGGGAGGCCGATGACAGTGTTCCGTTCATCACGGAGACGGAGATGGGGGCGGCAGTGGCGCATCTCGCTCAGAAAGTTGACTGCCTGATGTGGCGACGCCTACCGTGATGTTATGACGCTTGTTGGATAGTCCAGCTGGAGCGACCACGATATGGTATTTGAACCATCGAAAGGCAGCTGCTGATGGAGTGGTTAGGTCGATGGGACGGAGTGCTTTCCTTCCGACTAGTGCAGATATTGACGGGGCACGATAGCTTCGGCAAGTACCGGCACACGGTCGTGAGGAGAGAGAGCGGACCATCCTGCTTTTTTTTTTTTTTTTTTGTATGAGGCTTAAGCACGCAACACCTGCAACCCACCCGAACACCACGTCCCCTTCGTCGTTGGGCCGACCACCGGAGCAGACCAGAGCGGACCCTCTGGAGTAGGTACGTCGTTTGGAACCTCTGCCATTCTTGGAACATTTTTAAGTCTTGCCTTGACTACCACTCTAACGGCTGGACGCTCGCGCGCTTTTTAACCCACCAACCATTCATCCCCTCGCCGAGTGGCCAAACTTAGGATTAGGGGTAATTTTTTATAGGGGTTTTCTTCCCCGCGGTCCGAAGACCCCCGGCCCTTAGCTTCAGCCGCAGTCACACTCAGGGTTACGGTTTGGGCCTTCCGGGTCTGGCCGCTCGTGAGCGACCGACCCGTCACGCCCCCGGGCCGTGACGCCACCGTCTCTGGCGACGGAGTGCCATGAGGCACATCCGCCCCATTGGTCCCGGGTCAGATTCACCGTGCGCTCTGCCATCAGAGCCGCACGCGGAGACTCTCTCCTGCCGAAACCTTGGCCGTCCAAATGGACGCGTGGCCGTCCAAATGGACGTTTCCAGGGAGTACCACGTAGAGGTGTTCCGGCCCCGCCCCCCGAACCATCCTGCTAGCCTTACGATTGCCATGAGGACACAGCGCAACACATGCTCGAAGTGTGGGCCGCGTGAGCAGAGAATTGCCGTGAATTATTCTTAATCAACAGTGCCAATCTGATGCTGCTAGAAACTGGGACGCGGTCGCCACCTTCTGTGAGACATCTTTCAATGAGTATAACCAATATTATTTGCCACAAACTTAAACTATAGACAATAAAACAAAATTAGTACCGACTTTTAAAATCTGTAAGATAGTCAACGTTTTAACTAGGTATTACATATGGCATAATAATTATTCTCTTCGTTTAGGAGACCTATGCCTGAATGTGGACGTCGATGGACTGATAGAATGATAACAATTCCTGTGGTCGTCACAACATTCGCCTGTAAATATTAACACCACTATTGGCTTTGACGACAATGGCATTATCCCATCTTGGAGGTCTGAGTACAGCATTGAAAGGCTGAATGAAAGGATTTATGAATAGAAATATGAAAATATATTTACCTCATAAACGCTACACAATTAATGCTCCTTAAAATGTAAATATAATTATACTTCCAAATGTTGAGGCATTTTAATTGCTTTATATACTTTGGCTTGAGTTGGATGATTAATTAATATATAGGTTTAAATCTTCTGTGTTTCAAGCCAGATATATCTGGAGCAGCTGTCTAATGTTCTGAAGTTATTCAAAACACTCCAATTTCATTGTGCGAAATATTTATTTAATTATAATTAATTTTCTAACTTGCTTGCGCCTTTGATGTTAATTTAAAAGTACACAGTTTATATTGATACTAGCTGTGACCGCAGCGTTGCATGCGTGCCTTTGTATGCTCGGTTATGCCTATCTTATTTGGCATGAGTGGCTTTGCAAGCGTGGTTCTGCGTGCATGACTTTATATGTGTAGCCTGTATCGGTGGTTTTCACGCTATTATTATGAAGAGTTGATGTCGGGCAGGCTACTGGATGAAAACGTCGTCTAAAACGCATAGGCATTATGCTGATCTTTCTATCTATATTAGAGGACAAAGATACAGAAACCTGAGTTTCCGGTTGGCTTGACCATATTTGACAAAATATTTTTCAAGACTGGGTTTACATTTATAATTTTTTTCTCATTTATTTCAATATTATCATCCATAATTTTATTGCTGTAATTGCTACGCTTGGGATGCGCGTTCGCTTTGCAGTTCTCCTCATCATTCTCCTTCTTAAAAAAAAATATATATATTCTCCTTCTTAATCATCTTTCAGAAAAGTAAGGTTTATAGACAATATTTTATTAACTCTCTCACGCACTGTAAATTTTCTTAACGAACAGATTATTTAACACATAAGTTGGTCTTCATATTTATTGCCTAAATTTGAAATTATCGGCTTCGAATAAAGAAAAGAAAGAACAGAGACAACACTCTGTATTTAGGAACCAATCCTTGTATTGTGGGGGATTTTACAAAGAGACTCAAAGTCACTCAGCGTGCTATAGAGAGGGACATGCTCGATATTTCTCTGTGTTAAAATCCGCATTACAAATATCCATAGAAGCCTACATCGCTTGTCAAATCGACAGCAGTTAGGGAAGAAAGATTTTTGAGTGGCGAGCACGTATCAGACGACGCAGTGTAGGACGCAACTAAGTGGACTGATGACATCTTAAAAGTCGTAGGGAATCATTGGATGCAAGTACTACAAGACTGTTTTGAGTAGTGGAGGCTTAGAATAATAACGCATAGAAGGATAGTGTCGGTACTCCGAACGATCGAAACATGTATCTAAAAATACTACATGCGCGCAGACGATTGCACACGTACACACGCACACCACTATACAAATTATGGCATCAAATTTTATTTTTATTAACATAAATCGTCGAAATATTTTTAAAAATAATGATAAAAACCTTTTTATGATTTTCAAATGTGTTGTGACACCATTTGAATACACAAATCGTCATAATTACCTATTTATTTTTTAAGAGCTGCGTACTGTTATGAACAAATTATGTTTACCAAAGTTGCCGACTAAGCGTAAACCCCCATCACTTCAATACTCTTCAGAAACATATATAAGGACAATATGAGGGCTCGTCAGAGTCAGAGTACAATTTTACAGTGCAGTACAGTTCATAATAATTTGTATCTTTTTATATCCAAATATAATTTAGCAGTATAAAAGTATTTTTTTAAAAAGGACCTACGGAGTGCCATCCTAACAAACTGGTGTCAGAAGTGGTATATTCCAGGAATTCGAATACTGGAATAAATAGGTGTAGGCGTCGCGAATTCGTTTCCACTCGTCTGCACCCTAATATACGTTGGCTCCGTATCTAAAGGTTCACAGTGAGCAATAGTTAACCGTAAGTCTTGGGCCCCCTGATTGTCCAAGCCGCGCTACGACCTCACACGTGATCGACGATAAGCCTCAGCTGCTAAGCGCGAGCCCGCATCACCCCGAACAGTTACTGCTACCCTGTGGTCGACGATAAGCCTCCGCTGCTAAGCGCCAGCCCGCATCACCCCGAACAGCTGCTACTACCCTGTGGTCGACGGTAAGCCTCCACTTACACGTGTGAGCCCGCATCACAAGATCATCTGTAGATCATCTACAATAGATCGACTCTCACCTATCATCAAACACGTTGTATAAAATTACAACACATTTAAGAACATAGCCGCAACAGAACGACGAGCGTCCCTGCAATACGATTCCTTGAATCGCCAGGCGTCCGGCGTTGTCCACATCGCGCACCTGCACAATTACGTAAATTTCCAAGTATGTTGGCGAGTACTGTTGCTGTGTCGCTGTTACTGTGAGTTTATGCAAATAATATTTTTTTTTATTATAAAGTGAAAGTGGATTATACTTATCAAATTTTGTGAAGTGAATATATCCAATCAATTTATACATAACCATAATAATTTATACACATTAATATTTTTATTTACAACTTATACAATTGTCATTTATTTTTCGTGCTATTTTATAATTTTATACTTTTATATGTGCATATTTTCTGATGTTCTGTAGTATTTTACAACAATAATAAAAGGAATTTAATGTCTCTAAAAAAAGAAATTAGCGAAGAAATAGTGTCTTCACATTCTAGCAGTTCGTCTGAGGATAGCCCACTGCCTAAACAAAAACCCAAAATGGCAGATAAAATTACTCTTTCCGTTCTCACCAAATTTATCAAACCTTTCAACGGGTCTCGAGAACTTTTACCGGCATTTTTAACCAATTGCGAAAATGCTATTTCCTTAGCGACTACAGAACAACGGAATGTGTTATGTAAATATATCATCTCGCAATTAGAAGGCAAAGCACAATTAGCTTGTTGTTTAAAGCAATTTAATAACTGGACAGAAATTAAGCAATTTTTAAAAGACACATTTGGCGAGAAAAAGCACTCCACTCATTTATTAGTGGATTTACAAAACTGTAAACAATTGCCGTCTGAAGACGTGATGCAATTCTCGTTACGTATAGAATCTTGTTTAACTAGATTACAATCTGACATCCATTATAGCTGTGGTAATGACAAAGAACTTATAGGCCGTATTGCCGCGATGGAAGACTTGGCCCTTAATACCTTCTTATTAGGGTTGAACTCTAATTTCTCACACATAGTGCGTTGTAGGAATCCTAAAACCCTTTCTGAGGCAATAGCTCATGCCATTGAGGAAGAAAAATTATTTAAATTAACTAAATTATCCACCAAGTCTATTAAACAATGCAATATTTGTAATAAAAGCGGTCACAACGCTTCCGAGTGCTATAAAAATAAAAACGCGCATTCTTCTCGTAATTTTCAACGAATTAACTCGATAAATAATGAACAAAATTCGTTTAAACAAAATAATTATAATTCTAACTATAATCCTAACAAAATATGCGCTTATTGTAAAAAGCGTGGTCATTTAATAAACGAGTGTCGCAAACTTAAGGCTAAAAATTATAATTCGTCGAACATTTCTCGTAACTCTACACTGTCAGGTGCACCGGCACCGAACAATGACATTCCAAGCGACAATCGCTCTAATGTCCACCTTATTGACACGCCTTGTAATGACGATAATTTAAACTAAATACGGTTTCGACGCCGTGTCTGTTGAAACCACACAATAATAATTTTAATGACACGAATAATTTTATTAAGCCCTGTGTTCCTAAATTTTCCTCAACACAGGTTAGCGCAAATACAGAGACTACGTGTCCTTCAAACTGTGTTCCTAAATTTTCCTCAACACAGGTTAGCGCAAATACAGAGACTACGTGTCCTTCAAACTGTGTTCCTAAATTTTCCTCAACACAGGTTAGCGCAAATACAGAGACTACGTGTCCTTCAAACTGTGTTCCTAAATTTTCCTCAACACAGGTTAACGCGAATGAAACTTTTAATAAAAATATGAGTTTAAATTTTAAATACGATTCCTCACCTCGCGAAATGACGAGTTCTTTTTCTAGGAATTGTTCAAATGAAAATACATTTACCATTAATTATATAAATAATAAAGTTTCTTTACCTCATGTTTATTTAAAAACAAATTATAACACCCAGCCATTGTGCTTTTTAATAGATACTGGTTCTACAATTTCAATTGTCAAACATTCCAGTTTACATGATAAACCAGAGCTTGATTCTGAGGTTATAAAACTTAAAGGTCTAAGTGACAACGACTCTTATTGTAAATCTCTTGGGTCAATTAAACTTAATTTTGAATACCGTGTTTCGACGAAGAATAAAATAGTATTCAACTACATATTTCACGCAATTGATGATACAATTAATTTAAATTACGACGGAATTATTGGTAGTGATTTTATACAATACTTTAAAATAAATATTCAATACTCTAATAACATCCTCACTTTAGAGGACTACGAAATACCATTTTATTTTAGCAAGCCGTCATATGTTATACCTCCGCGTTCGGAAATGGTTATCGAATGTCCGGTTTCCAATTTATCTGAAATTACGGATTTTAAAGAAGCTCTTTTATTAGATCATAAAATATGTGATGGTGTATTTCTAGCCAATTGCATAGTTCAATTAAAATCAAACAATCATGTAAATGTTTCTATTATTAACACCACCGAATCTGAAGTTATTGTAAATGATTTTCCAGTTCAATTAACTCCATTAGAGCTTCCTCTCTATTATGAAGATAAAAATCAAACGGAACTCATTTATCATTTAAATTCTACGACTAAAGATCGTTCTCAAATGGTTCTTAACCAAATAAGATGCTCTCACTTAAACCCACAAGAAAACAAAGCCTTAATTAACTGCATCTCTAAATACACTGATATATTTCATCTTGATGGCGAAGATTTGACTTATACAAATGTTATTAAACATTCTATTAATACTGGTAATGCTGCTCCTATTCATGTCAAATCATACCGTTTCCCTGAAATACATAAAAATGAAGTTGAAAATCAAATAAAGAAAATGCTGGACCAGAACATAATTCGCCCTTCTACTTCTCCTTGGAATTCACCAGTCTGGGTGGTCCCTAAAAAGCTAGATGCTTCCGGCAAAACTAAGTGGCGAATAGTTATTGATTATAGACGATTAAATGATGTCACAGTTTCAGAAGTTTATCCTCTTCCTCTTATAACAGATATTTTAGACCAGTTAGGTCATTCAAAGTATTTCAGCACGCTTGACCTTGCGTCAGGATTTCATCAGCTGTTATTAGATCCCAAGGACACAGAAAAAACGGCATTCAGTGTTACTACAAACAGTATCTCAGGTCAGTTCGAATTTACGCGTATGCCCTTCGGATTAAAAAATGCACCTTCTACATTTCAGAGAATGATGAATTTAGTTCTTTCTGGCTTACAAGGGTTACATTGCTACGTATACCTTGATGACTGTATTATATACTCTCATGACCTTGAATCTCATATAAATAAATTAGAAACTGTATTCTCAAAATTTAGAGAAGCAAATCTAAAGTTGCAACCTGACAAATGTGAGTTTTTACGAAAAGAGGTTGTTTACCTAGGGCATATCATTACAGATAACGGTGTATCGCCTAATCCAGATAAGGTCAAGGCTATTTCCCAATTCCCAACACCGAAAACTCCAAAAGATGTTAAATCCTTCTTAGGATTAACAGGTTACTATCGTCGTTTTATACAGAACTTTTCACATATAACAAAGCCTCTTACATCACTATTAAAAAAGGACGTAGATTTTCATTGGCACTCTGAACAAGAGCATGCCTTCAATACGCTTAAAGAAAAGCTTATTTCAGCTCCCTTACTACAGTATCCCGATTTTTCTAGACCGTTTATTGTAACAACAGATTCTTCAAATTATGCCGTAGGCGCAATTCTGTCCCAAGGTGAAGTTGGCAAAGATAAGCCAATTGCATATTCCTCACGAACCTTAAATAAACACGAAGGAAATTATTCAACAACCGAGAAGGAACTTCTTGCTATCATTTTTGCTGTTAATACATTCAGGCCCTATCTTTATGGTTATAAATTTAAGATTGTCACAGACCACAGGCCTCTAACCTGGTTATTTAATGCTAAAGATATGGGTGGACGTCTCTTAAGATGGCGTTTAAAGCTCGAAGAATATAGTTACGAGATTATCTATAAACCGGGAAGAGTAAATAGCAATGCTGATGCATTATCCCGTTATCCGGTAAATGCTGTAACTACTAGAAGTTCTAGATTGAATTCAACTACTTATGAACAATACTTTAAAATACAATTTACAAAAAATAACCTTGATTACGATACGAAAATTATAGAGCATAATCAAAGTTTGCATACTTCAAAACAAAAGAGTATAGCTTGTCCAGTTTCCTTAGACTTAGATTATTCAATGCCGCATTGTGAACAATTATTGGCAATGCTTGAAGACTCTGAAGAGTTTCGCGCCAGTGAACGCGAACCAGATACTATACACAAAATGAATTCTAAGAATAACAAAATTATTTATTTTATGTTTACAAAAATTCATCATTTTGATGAAACGAGTTATAAGATAATTTACAATTTATTAATTAAACTAAGAGATGAGATAATTTCTCAAAATGATTATGTTAAGGAACTTGCCTTACCAGATTTTTCTGAACCTTTTATTAAATTAAGTTATGTTAAAATTTATAATATGATAGCATATGTTTTCCATAGTACTAATATTGAAATTCATATTTACAAAAACCAAATATTGTATCCTACTCCCGCTGAAATTCCTAATATTCTAAAAGAAAATCACGGGACTACTTTAGCTGGTCACCCAGGTGTGAAACGCATGTTAAATAGACTAAAGGTCTCATATTATTGGAAAAGTATGCGCTCAGATGTAGAGCATTTTGTAAAGAATTGTAAAATGTGTCAAATTAACAAGCCTCTACGCACATGTAATAAAGCACCCATGATAATAACATCAACGAGCACAAAGCCATTTGAAAGATTAGCTCTAGACATTGTTGGCACTTTACCCGAAGCTGGTCTCCAGAAATTTAAATACATACTAACACTTCAAGATGACTTAACAAAATTTTCGTGTGCTTATCCCATGATTACGTGTACTACTGATGAAGTTGCTCGTACATTAATTCATTTCTTTTCTTTATTCGGATTTCCCAAATATTTATTAACTGACCAAGGTACAACTTTCACGTCAGACTTATTTAAGCAATTGACGCATATACTTAAAATAAAAAACCTATTTTCTACTCCTTATCATCCTCAAACTAATGGCGCGTTAGAACGTTCTCATGCCACCCTTAAAGAGTACTTGAGGTCATTCGTTAACGAGAACCAGGACGACTGGAATTGTTATATTGCAACTGCGATCCTTTCATACAACACCACTCCTCATTGTACTACAAATTACACACCATTTGAATTATTATACGGTTTTAAACCTTTTATTCCCAGTAGTGTTTACGAATCAACCGATGACACTACTTATCAAGAATACATTCGTGCACTTCAATATAGAATGAAATATTCACGCGAAAAAGCTATTGAATATATAAATAAGAGCAAAGAATATTCAAAAAATTATTACGACTCTAAATCGAAGTCTATAACCTACAAAACTGGTGACTTAGTATACTTAAAACACCATCATAGGTCTCGAAAGGCACTGTCTCCCGTGTGGAAAGGGCCATACAAAATAATGAAAACCCATGGCAAAAATAATGTCACTCTCTGTGTTAATAGAAAGCACATAAAGTATCACGTTAATGAAATAAAACCAGCGTGAACTATATTTGTTTCAGATGTTTCGTGCATCCAAGCATTTCGGAACCGATAGAACCGATTCTGCATAGTCCAGGAATATATTTTGATCCAACTTCCATCGTCTATTTCCAAAACGACTATTGGAATGTCATAACTTCTGTTGAAGTCATACCGATTAAACCTTATATGGAAAAGATTGAAAAATCTATTAAAAATATATCGGATTTTTGTGAAAAAGCTCGAAATTTAGTTAGTGACTTTAATTTAGATTGTAAAGATATTATTAATCCTTTAGAAATATTAATTAACTCTAATAATCTTAAGATTGAATCCTTATCTCATTTAATTTCTCATAATCGAGAAAAACGTGCTCTCGAATTTGGAGGAGAAATCCTTAAGTTCTTCTTTGGAACATTAGATGCCGATGACGCAAGAAAATATGATGAAGCCATTAGCTCATGTGAACAGAATGAAGAGCACATATACTCTTTAATGAAAGACAATATTCACATTGTCAGATCTACAATTAATAATTTTAATTTATCTATACAAAAATTAAATGATAACGAAAATAAACTTAATACTCAAATTGAAAAACTTAATTACATACTCACCTCTAATACTAAAACACACACTAATCTTATTAATTTAGAAAGATTCAACTCAATGTTTAATATTATAGAAGGATCATTATTATCCATTTCTAATATCTTAGATACAATTTTAAACTCCATTTTGTTTGCTAAGGCAAATATTCTTCACCCATACGTTATTACTCCTACAACATTATACCGGGAATTATCAAAAAATTACCAATCGATGAGAACCTCCGAGTTCCCAATATCTTTATCTCTGCAAAATATACACACTATAATAGATTTAGCAAAACTAACGGTTTATTTTTATAACAATAAATTAATATTTATTATTCAAATACCTTTAATAAAGCCTGTTAAATTCAATCTTTATAAAAGTTTCCCATTACCAACTCCACGAGATCATTTAACATATTATGTTTTAATACATCCTTCAAAACCTTACATAGCAATAACGGATGATAGATTGAGTTATACTTTATTAGATAGCATTAGTGAATGTGAAGAAGTCAATAAAGACTATATTATTTGTCCTTTAACATCAATTCTGTCAACTATCAGTAACCCTACATGTGAATCTAAACTATTAACAGAAGCAACTTTATCGCTTCCTGATAATTGTGAATCTAGAATTATTTATGGTAATATAGATATATGGCAAAAGTTAAATGATAACAAATATGTTTATGTGCAATCTAAAGCCAATAGGTTAACGTTAAAATGTAAAAATAATATTACTGATTATGTTTTACAAGGAACAGGAATCCTGTCTATCGAAGATAACTGTGTAGCTTACTTTGAAACATTGCAATTTTATCCATTTAACAAATATAAATTAACTGTACCAAGTCAAATAAATTTAAGCTTTGATTTGACTTTAGATGATTGTTGCAAATACAATCTAATTAATACAAGCTCTTCTCTTCTTAATCCAATAACCTTATCTCATGTAGATCTAGAATCATTAAAATTAGCGTCACATAAATTAGATCATTTAGAAAATGAAATTGATGATAGTCAAAATCAATCCCATATTCTGAGATATGGAAATTACTATTCAGGACTAACTTATGCAATAATTTCAATAATTTTTATTTATTTAGGATACAAAGTTTATAAGAGATGTTTTTGCAATAGAAACTCATCATGCTGTATCCAAATTTACAACCAATGTTACAATGCAAAAACTAATAGAAACAAAAATGATGTTAGAACCTCAATTGAACTTACTGAAATTTCAGACGACTTAGAAGATGATAAGATATCCATTAAAAGCCTTCCAAATGTAGAAATCGATAAGAATAAAGTTAAATTCAGGCAATTTCATAAATCAAAAAGAAATCTCAGTAATTTCTAGTTTTACTTTAAGATTTATAGTTATTAATCAATATTACTTGTATTTTTCTTTCTATTAATTTACGACTTGATGAAGTTATTTTATTGTATTTTGTAAGCCTTTACATAATGATAATATTTCTTAAATAATGGTTAATATTTAAGTTTGTATTTTGTATATCATAAGAAACTGAGTTTTATTTTTCTTTGTCAATTATTCCATTAATATCTTAAATATTACTTAAAATAATTTAACGTTTATTTTTCTTAAATATTATCTTCAATTGCTTCGCTTTATTATTAAATAATTTAAATAAAGCTCAGTCTAAAGGGGGAGATGTTATGAACAAATTATGTTTACCAAAGTTGCCGACTAAGCGTAAACCCCCATCACTTCAATACTCTTCAGAAACATATATAAGGACAATATGAGGGCTCGTCAGAGTCAGAGTACAATTTTACAGTGCAGTACAGTTCATAATAATTTGTATCTTTTTATATCCAAATATAATTTAGCAGTATAAAAGTATTTTTTTAAAAAGGACCTACGGAGTGCCATCCTAACAGTACGCACGTGCAGTACAGTGACCTTGTACATTAGGGAACAGTTCCGCCGTAAGCTCCATTAAGCTCCAATTTAAATGCTTCATTTTTTGTGCGCGGTCTTACCTTCTATACGTTATTATTCTAAGAGTGGAGGCTTATTTTCAGTGAACGTTCTTCGGGCTGATGGATGATTAAACGTCCAAGGGCTGATGAAATATTTTATTATTAGAGTTACCCCTCACGGAGAATTACATGTTTTATATAACGTAAAAATTTACGTGGCTATATTCTATAGAATCCGAAGATTAATTTTCGAAGTTGTGCAGACACTTAAAGTTCAGTTTCTCAAAGCTAGTTACTTTCCCTTGTTAATTGGATTATCTGATGCTCAGTGCCAGTCCGCTAAGCGCTTTGCGATTGATTAAAATGATTGTATTTATGAAATATGGTTATGTTATAAACTTACCTTAAATAATATCGTTTTATGAACATTTAATGACGTTTAATGCCTGACTTTTCTTTTTTGAAGTATATACTTCTTTTGGGGGCCCTGTGCGCCCTGTAATTTTTGCGTATTAAATGAGATTAGGCGGTTACGTATGGCTATTTAATATTGGTGCCATTAAAATCGACTCACGATGATTAAGTGAGCATCTTTAGAGTACGTTATAAGTGAAAATTAGAGGACGTTTAAGACGTTAGAGTTTAGTGAGAGACAGTTAAGAGTTACTGCGTGAAAATTAACTTCCCTAAGTTGAACTATTTTCCCAAGCTCTAATACATCCGGATTAAAAGTGTTTTATATGTTAATCTAGCATATACTCTTTCAATAAGCCAATTTTCATTAAAATCTGGTTAACGGATTACGCGTGATTAAGTACGAATAACAAACATCCAAATATCTTCACAAAGTTTCACATTTATTAATTTCACCTACGTAGTTCAGATTCCGATCCGCAATACGGTGATAAATATAGTTTTTTTAGTTTAATAGGTAGCTAGTTTTAGCAAGTCGGGCCGACTATTGACGACAAGTCACATCTGCTCCGGTGGTCGGCCCAACAACGAGGTGACGTGGGTACGGGTGGGTTATGGGCCCGCGCACCGTCCTTTCATCGCCCCGGACGGACTGGACCGCGCGTGCGCTTACCATAGCCCACCCATAAAAAAAAGAAGCTAGTTTTATCAAATTTTAAAATCGTTTAAGTGGGTTAAGCTTGAAAGCGTAACGAGCAAACGAATTTACTTTGGTTATAATATTAGTTAGGATGTATTATCGATGGAGGCTTGACTTCAGCAGGGATATTTAAGGTAAGATGATGATGATGATGATGATGGTCATCATCAGGATAAGAGTGGTGACAAATTGTATTGACTGTCGTTAACTACAATGATTCTATAACTATTTTTTTTTTAAATTTATTTAGAGGGCTTTGTCGCTGTGCGACCACATCGCCCTGTAAAAGACTACAAAAAACAACACAATATACATAAAACATCATTACAACTGACGTAATTAACGTCTTTGCAGACCTAATTCCGCCAACTTATATAAAATAATAGCCTCGTCAGACTCTGGTTCAGACAGTATGCTGTTACAATAGCCCACATCAAAATTTTTGTTTGCATTGAAATAGTGCCTTCTATATCCTTCGTTCCTCACACACTCCATCAGAATGTGTTGTACATCTTCCAGTACTCCACAGGTATTGTATGTTGGAGATTCTATCTTTTTCATTAAGAATGCAAAAACATTCGATGGAATGTGTGCAGAACGAAGTCTAAGGGCTGTCACCAGTGCATTACGTTTAAGTTGACTGTTGCCGAACCAAGGGTATTTGAGTATATTTGGTTGGATAGTCTTGTACCATATGCCTTTTTCTGTGGAACGTTTATCAAAATATGCCTGCCAAAGTATTCTACACTGCTTTTCTATAACTATGAAAGTGGACTTCTATATTTAACTATTCGAAGTATGTGTGGTGACGGAGTAAGAATACAAATCATTACTTCCTATCTTGAACGTGGATGTCGTAATAGACGTCTAAGGGATATAATACGCATATAACTTCTACGCAAGAGAAAGAAAACTCGAAATAAAACCCTATACCAACATGTCTGATCAGCACGGTATAGTAGGTTAAATTCCCTCCCATTGTAAAGGAGGCCCGAGCCCAACAGTAGGACGTTTGTGGGCTGCGATAATGATGGTGAAAGAAAAAAGAAAACTCGAAATAAAACCCTATACCAACTTGTTTGACCAGCATGGTATAGTAAGGTCGATATCCCTTCTATTGAGGAGGTCGCTTGAGCCTAACAGTGGGACGTAGGTATATGAGCTGAAATAATGATGATGATGATTCTAAGTCAAGATCGCTATACTCTAGTAGTTAAAGATAGTAAATCAATTTTTAATAAAGTTAGCAATATTCTTATTCTAATACATAAGTAAACTATTATAGAAATTTTGCTTAGGTTAGGTATATAGGACGGACGAATAATTTTGCAGAATGACGTATAAAATTTGGACGGTGAAGTCATAATATTAGGTCATTAAGCTGGGATATGCACCATTTTCGTATGTGAAAGTCGTTTAGGTGAATACACTTATCATAAATTTCAACTGAAAGATTTTTGAAGGTAGCTTAACGACCAACCGTGCATTATTAAACACATTTCTTCAAAATATCGTGTAAGAACGGTGTATGAATACAATTCATCACCCCTTCTCTAGCTAGTGGGTGTCGTAAAAGAGTACTAAGGGATTAAAGAAGCATATAACATCTATGCAAAAGATGGAAAACTCGAAATAAAATTCTATAGCAATACATAACATCTATGCAAAAGAAGGAAATCCTAGAAATAAAATCCTCTGATCAATACGTCTAGTAGACGCGGTATAGTAGATCAATTTCCCTTCTATTGTGGAAGAGGCTGAAGGCCAACAGTGAGCCATATATGAGCTGAAATGATGACGAATGATGAATGAGTTAGTGGAAGCATTGTTGTATCTTATCATATAGAAAATGATTTGCCTGGATTTATCTTATATCTTTAAACGAGCAATTCTTGTATATATATATATATATACCTATATATATATATATTCAGGATCTCCGAAACGGCTCCAACGATTTTGTTGAAACTTGGCATACTAGAGGTTTCGGGTCCAAAAAATCGATCTAGCTAGGTTTTATTTATAGAAAATGTTGTTTTGTTCGTGTTTTTAGCAAAACAAACAATGAAATTAAATTTTAAAAGAATATAAATTCAAATTTCGTTGTCAACGTTATGAGTTACGATAGCTCAGTTGGAGTATTTTTTATTAATATATAAATAAATTCGACAAAAATATTCCGAGCGAAGCTCTGTCAACCAGATATTTGACATTTATGTTTACTACAACGTGTTACCTGTGTGGTGACGGAGTAAGAATACAAATCCATACTCCCTATCTTGTTTTGAATGTCGTAAAAGACGACTAAGGGACATAGATATTATATCCGTAATACGGATATATCCGTATTACGGATATAATATCTATGCAAGAGATGAAAAACAGGAAATAAAGCTCTATACCAACCTGTGTGACCAGCATGGTATAGTAAGGTCAAAATTACCTTCCTATTGTGGAGGAGGTTTGAGCCCAATAGTGGGACGTATATTTTCTTTTTTTTTTTTGCAAACGGTGGCAAACGAGCAAACAGTACACCTGATGGTAAGTGTTGCTGCCGCTCATTGACCTCTACAAGGCCGCTGCCTACCGCGAAGAAAGTGAAGGGAGTGTGAATGCGTGCATTGAGGCTCGGTGATACCAAGGGCACCACCAAAACCCTCCACACGCAAACACCCTCAGAAAGTTGGGCTTCCGGCTCTCTCGCTCACCGAACGAAGCGCAATAACAAATCGCTACTACTCAGACGTCGATTTTCTGCGAGAGTGTGGTACTGCCCCGGACGGACCGGCCCGCGGCTGTAGACAGATAACAGTCGACAGTGTGGTCCTACCACTCCTTAACAACGTATATGAGCTGAAGTGATGATGGTGATGATGACAATGTTTTTGTAGATTATAGTATTATATCCTATACTCAACTTTTTTTTATAATAATTATCATTGACCTATTTTCTTGACAGGACATAGTTCAGTCATTTCGTGTGGTGACGAGCTAGGAATACAATTCACCACTCCCTTTCCTGCCCGAGGGTGTCTACATCTTAATATTTACTAAGCTCGGCATCAGCATTTTTGGACTGTAAATGGGATACGAGTTCACTACTTAGACAAGTTGTGGAATTGTACCTTATGTACATAAACTGTAATACATGTATTTAATGATTTTCTATCATCTTATCATCATCTTAGCCCATACATGTCCCACTATTGGGGTCCGGCCTCCTCCACTACGAGAGAGAAATTGACCTACTAAACCATGCTGTTCAAACGTGTTGGTATAGAATTTTGCTTCAAGTTTTTAATCTCTTGCATGGAAATTATATGCATAGTATATCTCTTAGTCGTCTTTTACGGCAAGCACGGGCAAAAGCGGGGGTGGTGAATTATATTCTTACTCCATCGCCACAAGGAAATGATATTCTATGTTTCATATAAAATATAAAGAAACGACAAAGTGACATAAATAATAGAAAAAATTAGTGCGAGAAAAAGGATAACGTAAAACTAATCAAGCGTGATTCCAATGTCTATGGGCAATCATGACCCAGAAATAGATTCAATGTAGTTATGGCATTCGATTTTCACCCAGTGCGAATGGGGTTGCCCTTGCTGTAATGTTATGAGGACCTGCAAATAATTGTTCAGAGTCTGGGCCTTATTTGTGTGCCCGAATTCAATATTTGTAGAGTTCTTATAAGAAATGTCATTTGTTTCTAGTGCCTTTGATCTCGTTTAAACGAAATACATCATTATTAACCATCTATCAGCTCGTAAATGTTCACAGGTTTGAATAATAACGTATAGAAGGTAAGTTCGCGCACAAAAAGTGAAGTATTTCAATTGGAGCCTTATGCCGGAACCGTTCCATAATGTATAAGGTCACTGTACTGCACGTACGTACGCAACTCTTAAAAAATAAATAATAATAAAAAGTAATTATGACGGTTTGTGCATTCAAATGGTGTCACAACCCATTTGAAAAAAATAAAAATATATTAAAATTACTTTTAAAAGTATTCCGACGATTTGTAAATAAAAACAAAATTTGATTTCATAATTTTATAGTGGTGTGCGTGTGTACGTATGTAATCGCCCGCGTGCTTGTAATATTCTTTGGTTCATATTTTTGATGGCTTACGTATGGACACTATCCTTCTATACGTTATTATTCTAAGGTCCACAGATTTGAAAATACGGAATACTATACTTTACTTACGGAATACTTATACTTTGCTTACTATATTGGTTCAAAAACAGCAAATTTAATCTATTATATACGTCCTTATTGGGTTCGGGCCTCCTCCATTGTGGGAGAGAAATCTACCAACTGTACCACGCTTTTTAGACGTGTTAGTACAGGGTTTCGTTAAGAGTTTCCTTCTCTTGCATAGATGTTGTGTGCATATTATATCCCTTTGTCGTCCTTTACGATACCCACGGGCAAGAAAGGGGGTGGTGAATTGTATTCGTAGTCCGTCACCACACGGCTAATAATGGATAAATTTATCTTATACTGTTTCGAAAATAGCAAATTAATATTACGTTTTTTAATATACTAAGAATTGTGAAATTTGGTTCAGTTACATTTATCATCATCATTTTCAGTCTTTCACTGCTGGCCGTAGGCCACCCTCATGTAACGCCACAAAGTGCGGTCTTGTGCCACTTGTTTCCGAAAGGTACCTGTGATTTTCAAAATATCGTTAGTGCAATTAATATGGGGTCATTCCACCATGCGTCGTCCAATTCCTAGTCGCCAATCGAGAACATTTCTTCCCCAACGATTGTCGGTTCGATGAACAATGGGGCCTGCTTATGT
The DNA here is from genome assembly GCA_032191425.1 of Lymantria dispar. NCBI lineage: Eukaryota > Metazoa > Arthropoda > Insecta > Lepidoptera > Erebidae > Lymantria > Lymantria dispar. The sequence continues at coordinate 11,777,339 of CM063449.1, read as the reverse complement.
ATTAACTTTTTCAGCAATGTCGGACCCGTAGGGAAATACCGATCATATTCCTCTCTATAGTACGTTGAGCGACTTTGAGCTTTTTTATGAAGCCCATATTTAGAGACATATAATATTATTACTATAGTAATTTTTATTATTTCCAATTGAATAGGGATCGACTTTAATAAAATTAAACCAAATTTAAGAATAGCAGTTTATAGCTTTTTTACTACGTTATTATAATGCGATATTGGAAATCCAAAGAAGAGAGAGAGAGAAGAGATATATTTCAATTGTATTGATATTTTATTATTTCACGTAATAAAGTATTTTTAACCCCCGACGCAAAAAGAGGGGTGTTATAAGTTTGACGTCGATGTCTGTCTGTGTCCGTCTCTGGTATCGTAACTCTCAAATGGGTGGACTGATTTCGATGGGGTTTTTTTCATTTGAAAGCCAGTCTCCTTCCAGTGGTTCTTAGCTATGTTTTGTTAATATCGATCTAGCAGTGTAAATTTCCCAAAATCATGTAATGATATATGATGACTCGACTAAGTGCTTCATGAGTGCCAGTATAATCTTTAAATGGCAATTGATAATTGCTGTTGAAAAGAAGGTAATACTTTTGTTTTTATTATTTTAGTTTGTGTCGGGATTATTCAAAATTTTCAATTTTACTTACATGAATTGCATTTACCGTGTTTTGACGGAGTAAGAATTCAATTCACCACCCCCTCTCTTGCCCGTGGGTGTCGTAAAGAACGACTAAGCGATGTCTTGTGCATATAACAACGAAATAAAACCTTATATCAACCCGCCTGACTAGCGTAGTATAGTAGGTCAATTTCCCTACCAATATGAAGGAGGCTCGAGCTCAGTAGTGAAGCATATATGAGCTGTGTAGAATGAATGAATGAATTACATTTTCTTTCGACAGGTGGGTAACTGAACTCAAGAAATCGGATCCGGTAGCCACTTCAATAGAATAAAAAGGCCAAAGGACATGTCATGGGTGCAACACTGCAGTTCTCTCGCCACAGTTTGGTCTGAGTATGACCACAACATAGCCTTTTATAACATTGATACTCTATCGGCCTACTCTATAAAGGGCACGAAGGAGCCCAATTTACAACAACGGTCAACAACTGGTCGGTGATGGGTTTTGTCACGTTTTTCATTTATGTAACTTACAATGATAAAATTTTATATATATTCCCCATGTGGGTTTCTCCATGTGACGGGATAAGACTACAATATCTCACCAATCCTTATTTTCCCTTGGGAACTGTAAAAGGGTTCTCTATGGGGAATTTTATAAGAGCAACAGCAATCCCAAATCGACTGTAAGCGTGCCGATAATTAAACTGACTTATATAATATTTTTTACTGCTTTGTATTATTTCATTTCCCGGCAGTCCAGCTAATCATTAAACTCACATCTTTGTTGCCAATTGAGTTGAAAAGTCATGCAGTGATGGAGCTGATGAGTAGTTTTAGACAGTTACCATCGACTATCATCGTTTTTGGGTATGTCGGTTTTCTCGAGGCGGAGGACCGAGTGTGCGAGGAATACCTCCACGTGGACACAGTCCTCCACCGGTGACTGGGGCGGCGCAGGTGCGAGTACCTGCGCCTGATGCCGCCCTAGCAGAGGCTGCGGGTGACCGGACCGGGAATTCATTCCGACACCCGCGGAGAAGCTAATCTCGCGATGGCGACCGGCGTTCCGGGAAAGGGAAATCGATGAGGAAGGGTACTCCCTCGTGGTATTCCGTCGAGCCGACCACTGAAGTCAAGGAACTCTGCACCGGTGGTCGGCCCAACGACGAAGTTGACGTGCCACGGGTGGTTTACGGGGCCGTGCGCCGCCTCTTTGTCGCCCTGGACAGAGCCGAGCGGCGGATGCGCTGACCGTAGCCCACCCAAAAAAAAAATAAACGTCGGTTTTCTTATCATTTCATCCTTTTGTCCTTCACAAAGCAGTTTTTGCAAAAATATATACCATATATTGTATGTATCAAAAATACTTTAGAATTACTATTTTATTAAAACCACATTGCTAATTATTAAAGTTTCATAACCTCGGATAGCTTGTTACAATTGCCGCTAGTAGCTAGCGTATCTATATGCTGAATCCTATTTGCTTATATTATAGAAGGGTACAAAATGTTAAAATCCGAAACATGATCAGAAAATAAAGTGGCTTATAAAATTACCTTATCTAATTATATACTCCGTTTTAATTATATTAAAGCTATAAAATTCTTATGTAATTTTAGTTAAAATGTAAAAGTGATGGGTATAATTTAGTTTAATTTTTTAATTACACTTTAAAATAGAGGGTATTTTTGTAGCTACTACAGAATAATATACGTTTTCGGTCCGGTTACATTCATTTTATGCTAAAAAGTAAGGAAAGCTTTTTATATAACATTATAAATTTATAAAAATTTAACATTTGAAGACAAAATCTTTAAAGGACTGTTCAATATTCTCCGTGTGGTGACGGAGTAAAAATACGATTCAAAATTTCTTTTTCTGCCTGCGGCTATCGTAAAAGACAACTAAGGATAATATGCATATAATACGTATTCAAGAGTCATATCAATACCGAAATGACACCCTGTAACAACCCGTCTGACCAGCTTGGTATAGTAGGTTAAACTCTATCCCACTTTGGAGGAGGCTCGTGGTTCAGCAATGGTTCGCGTGAGCTGCAGGTGCTTACCGGACATGGGGTCTTCGGTAAGTACCTGCACAAAATTGGAAGAGAAGAGGCCCCAGGATGTCATGAGTGTGGCGCGGCAATTGACGATGCGTGCCACACACTGGAAGTATGCTCCGCCTGGGGGCCTCAGCGCCACCTCCTGTCAACGGATATGGGAACAACAGACCTGTCGTTGCCGACCATCATCTCCAAGATGCCCGGCAGCGACAGCTGTTGGTCGTCGATGGCCTCCTTCTGTGAGGCTGTCATGACAAGGAAGGAGGCCGCGAAGCCTGCACGCGAGGCGCTTGCGTCCGCTGACTCGCTCCGCCGGCGACGACCAGGAAGGAGGAGACGCCGCTATGCGCTCCTCCACCCACCGCTTTGAATGATGACAAGACGTGGCCAGACGGCCAAGCGTTGGGGTGTCGGGGATAGAATGTTATCAGACGATCTCTCCGGCACCCCGTAAAAGCGCGGAAGAGGCCGCTGTGGTTTTAGTGGGTATTTCGGTCACTTCTGTGGCCGGCGAGTCCCACACACACTCCCCTGTCTGTAATCGGCGGGGGAATAGTGCGCAAATGCATTCCCACAGCGTGAAAAAAAAAAAAGAAAGTGGTTCGTGTGAGCTGTGATGTTACGGTAATGATGGATGTAGTTATGTTAAATGTTAATTCTCACTAAAAATACTCCTTTATAGTAATCACTACACTAACATTATTTCAATATTTTCTTGCAGACATATAAGAAAACATTAATGAAACTATAATCTGTACGGATTCCATATTTCTCTACATTTAACGTAACATTAAGATATTTAATGAAAATGAAATAATATGCCGAAATTTCATCAACGCTATCTATTACAAGTACACATCTTACAATAATAAACCTTTATCCCGCTAGTTAAAATTTATAGGTAAATAACTGTTTGTATTATACGGGAATTTTTATTACCTCATTCTAAAATCGTTTGATTAAAAATAAGCTTGAGTTTTACTTGTGAACAATCAGAAATTTACTGCATTTTTATGGGCTTCTAAATCAGGAGGTTACGATTACTTTAGAAACGCAGCAATTAAGTGTTTACGTGATCTTTAGAGTCGGTAATCAGGAGAGTACTTATGTTAAAGACAATACCGCGCAATGCGGAACACTCTTGAAGCACCTTTATGTCGCGACTTTAAAATTAATACATATTTTCATGATTTAAGTGAAATCAAATCATCATCAAATAAATGATTTGATTTGAAGAGGCGCACCCTCAAGGCCACTTACATATTGTCACATTAATATATAGTTTGAAATTAGTAAAATAATCCATCAGATAGAAACTCACAAGCTAAGAAGAAGCGGCAAGCAACTTAGCGCGCTCGTATATTTTTATGTAAAAAATGAACCCATGCTTCTTCTCTCAGGGAGTCGAGACTTTCATAGCAAATTCAAATTCAAAATATTTTATTATGTGTAAAATTCGCATAGGCACTTAAATATTATCAATTTATATATTTTTCCTTAAATTTAACTATTGGACTAATTAGTCCAATTATTATGTATTTCTTCTTAGTATAGTATTGTATACAACACTTAATAAGAATTAGCTTCAGTGTGATGAACTTCGAACCACAATATCATATAATTCTCCGTATCTACTTATCCTATACTCAATAAACGGAAAACACCATAGTCGTTACGCTTGGTACGCATGTGGGTGGCGATCGCACTGAAGTGTTGTACAGTTCTCAGGAAAGAACCAGTGTCAGCTCCTTAGCCGATTTTTATGACTCCCACGGGCAAGCAGGGGGTGGCGACAATTATATTCTTTTTTATCACCACACGAGGTATATAATTTAAATAGCTTGTTCGGTAAACGTTACAGAGTTAACCTTTTTTGAGCTGAGTTTTTGGTGCGACTTGATCCCGATTTTCTGACGCACTTGTTAATAAAAGCATGTATTTTAGTTTCAAACTCCACAATTTATTCTTGGTAATTTTACGTGTTTTCCGTGTGGTGACGGAGTAAGAATACAATTCACCACTCCCTATGTTGCCCGTGGATTTCGTAAAAGACGAATGAGGGATATAATATGCATATAACATCTATGCAAGAGAAGGACAACACGAAATAAAACCCTATACCAACCTGTCTGACCAGAATGGTACAGTAAGGTCATTTTCCCTCCTATTGTAGAGGTGGCTTGAGCCCAACAGTGGGACATATACGAGCTGAAATGATGATGAAATGATTTCAGGTGTTCACGATCCCATGTGTTATGAATTGGTCAACACACGTGGTATAATCCACTTTATTTTCTTTGCCAATAATAACGGGTTTCATTACCATCACTGTTATACGAGCTTGAACTTACGGCAAGTACTATTTTAAAAATATACAAGTTTATATATAAATTATGAATGTTTCCACGATGATGATGAATACAATTTAGAATTCACATCAAATTATCTTATCACTGTTTCTTTCTCACAGTAAATGAAGACTAACCAGGAGAAAATTACCGAGAATGCTACAGAATATACGAAAAAAATAAGTGATGTGGGAAGGTCGAGAGGCAACCGTAATAATTTTGTGTCACCTTTAGCTAACTGTATTTTCTTATCACAAGAAACCACAACACTCTTCACTTAGTCACCGTGACACAAGTATTCATAAATAAAAATACAGCGTAGAAGCATTTTTATGTATAATATTATATCCAGGTATGTTTTATGTACAAGAAAATAATATCAACCCCTTTTTTTTCAATTTATTATACGGCTTTTTACTTTTCATTGATTACACTTCTAAAACACGATATGAATTTAGTTTTATCAGTTTAAAATCATTTCATTTTTCTGTCGATTATACAATTAATTCATTATCATTATTTGTCTGCCCTAATCCCACTAAGTGGCACTACATGTTTTTACCTTCTTCTATTCTCTACTTTCATACGCTTATCCTAATTCACACAATCCATCCATCTTTTCTTGGGTCTCCCACGATTCTTACGTCCATCCATAAACATATAGATAACCCTCCTCGTTATATGCCTTTCATCCCTCCTCATCACGTGTCCATACCAAGACAATCTCGTGCTCGTAATCTTCTCTGCCACTGGTGCCCGAATATACAATTAATTTAATTGTTGAAATATTCATCTATATTCCCCTGTGGTGACGGGATAAGAATATAGTGAGTCATCAACCCCTACCGCACTTTACTGTGACAACCCCTTGACGACTCTGGAAGGACGGAAACTTGTCTGCCAATTTGGGTAGTTATGCCAACTAAACTTTGATAAGCAATGATAAAATCGTGCTGTTTGGCGTTAAAGATAGATACTTTAATCAAAACAACTATTCTGGGTGCTCTTGTTCCAACTATTCTGAGGTCGAGGCAATAAATATTACTTCTTCTATCGTACATATTACAAATGTTATTGGCAATAGTTTTATGACCGGTCATCTGGTAGTAGTACCCACTACTATTCATTTTCATTTCATTCATTCATTTGACGGATATATACATAAATATTACGCCGGGCCGTTAAATTTTAATTGGGCACAGCGAATTCGGGCTCAGTATTGCTGTTTAAAATATGAATATTTTTACTATCATCACTTATAGTCCATAAAATATAGGATGATCTCTGTGATAGTTGTCCCTAGTGCTGTCATGCTTACGATAAAGTCCGTAGTTTTTATGGATAAAATTCTTTATTTTTATAATTGTGATTTTCTATTATAATTAAAATACAATCAATGAAAATCTTTTTGAATTTATTTCAAACAAAAAGTGTTTTTTGATTGTTTTAATTATTTAAAAGCAGTACAATCAAGGTCTAGGTCACTATTATCGTCATCACTGGACCGTTCCTGCTAGAACATTTATGATTTTTTTGCCAAATAGGGACAGTCGTTAGATCAATCAATCAATTACGACTGTTTTATAAATAAATATGTCTAGTTTATTGACAATAATGCGTACATAATATTATCATCTACTCTGAGATAAAAAGTAGTTTTTTAATGTTTAATTAGTATTAAACATTAATAAACTACTTTATTAATACCTAATTCAATTTATGTGTAATGTAACTGTCTGTTTTAATTGTAAAAAATATGTTGAAAGTTTTATATAGGTACTGTATTGGGTTTATTTCTTTTATGAGTAATTTAATAAAGATCGGTTATCGATTTACGTATATCGACTGTCCCATCTCTTTTTTATTTTCAGTCCAGGATGACCTTGTACGTGTGTAAGCGTCATTTGTGTATAAAATGTTTACTACGTATTTCAATACTTGAGAGGTACATTTTAGGCATGAATATTAATATTTTTTAAATTTATAATCTATTGCAATTTAGTTGCAATAAAACTGGCACGAAAACAATGAAAATATATTTGATACAAAATGAAATTGTAAACATGTCGCTCGTTCAAACTTACTTCATTGGTTTCGTTGACATCTGTCACAGAGATCAAGCTATATTTTATAGTTGTACATTGAAATATTTTTGTTGAAAATTATATTTATCAGTTTCTCATTCTACAATGTATTTAGAGGCTCAAATTAATATTCTGTCTATTGTTTTAAAAAGATACACAAAATAATAAAATAGTAATCTATTCTGGTTTCGCCTCTCACCAAAGCCCCTGCTTGAGAGGAAACTTATAAAAATACTAGTAATATCTTTTCCCAGTCGTCGAGTAAAAGTCCGGACGAGAGGCGGAGCTAGTAACTGTTATTAACAGTCATCTTCAGTGATCCATCATTTTATAACTTTGCAGGACATGTCTTCATTCTCGAAACTTAAGACATACATAAAATTGCTTAATTTTATAAACAATAATGGAGATATCAATTATTCATGACAGTTGTATTTTAAAAATAAATCATAAATGACATTGTTCGAAAATTTAGTAAACTTAAAAATTTTATAAACTAAAAATTAACGAACTATTATTATACTGAGTATTATACATTTCCTTGTGATGACAGATTAAGAATGCACTTCACCACTTCCTATCTTGCCCATGGATGTCGTAAAAGACGACTATGGGATATAATATGTTTCATAACACCTACGCAAGAGAAGGAAAACTCGAAATGAATCTCTATACCAACATGTATAACTAGCACGGTATAGAAGGTTGAATTCGCTTTCATTGTGGAGGAGGCCCGAGCCCAACTGTGGGACGTATGTGGGCTGCGATGATGAGTATTATATAATTTGGCATAATTTACGTATAATCATTATCTCAGCTCATATCCCTCCCATTGTTGAAATTATATTCGCCTTCACAATGCTAGGGAACTAAATCTACTACACAATAATGATCAGATGTGTTGGTACAGGTTTTATTTCAAGTTTTCCTCTTCTATATAGATATTACAGAAAGAGAGAATGTCGTGAATTGTATTCTCACTCCCTTACTATACAAAATGAGAGTGTATTATAATAACTTGAGCGTATTAAATTGATGTATAATATTAGACCAAACCATAAGGTGAGTTGAAAATCTTTACTAATATTATAATGAGAAAAAGAAATGTGTGTGTGAATGTTTGTAATGAATAAACTCACAATGCTGTGCCGATTTTAAAACTTCTTTCACAATTGGAAAGCTACATTATCCCTGAGTAACATAGGTTATATTTTATCCTGGTATTCCCACGGGAACTACGCGGGTAAGGCGACTGTAACCGAAGCGAAGCGAGGGCGGGTTGCTAATTATAAAAAAGGAATACTATTCGGACTAGTTGCAATAATGCTCACGAAAAAGTTTTCCATGTCAGTACACGTAGCAAGAATAATTGTCTTATATACGAATAAAAGACAAGGTTTAATGATATACTAGATGGCCCAGTTAACATCGTATCACTTAGTTTTTCTTTATCTATAGACTGTAATAGTGTCTCTTGAACGTCATATACAACCCATGTCTAGCGTCTGGGGCGGTTCCCTTGGCGTTTATTTTTATAGACGTACTGGTTGGTTGTCAAATATATTTGGTTGCATTCAGAAAAAGAGACATGAAGCGACTTAAAAAATAGCTGCCCACGATATACTTACCGTAAATGTAAAATTAGCTAAAAATGAGTAAGTTTTCGAACACAATTTTTTATTCTAAGTTTGCTAAAGAAATAAATTTATATCTTTATATATCTCGCATTATAAAGTTTGCAACTTCATACCTACTCGTATATTTTAAATAATCGTTTATATTTAATTAAAAATTTCAAAAGAAACATCCAGATCTCAGATAATTCTAAAATTACAGCAGTGCTTTTGCAATGGCTCCTAAAATCTCTGAGGTGTTAAATAAATGATCACATTAATAATAAACTTACTTATCACTTGAATAATGAATGAACAAAACCGTGCTGGTGTGAAATGAGGTTACACCACCACGATTTGGACGTCCTCGACGCTTGACGCTAGGGATTATTAAAACTTTCCATCCTTCATAATAAAGTTTCATATTGAAAGAGCTGAGTCGAGGTTTTTTAAAAGCGCGAGTCATCTTTAATTGCATCAAGTTAAGCAATTTTGTAAGCGGTGCAATTTTATATAAAGTTGAAAGTTAGACTATTAAATTTATGATTTTTACTGACCTCTTTTGAATTTACATTGATTTTTTGATTAACAGAACACAAAATTTGTAATAACTAATAAAATAATAAATACTATATTTTAAAGTTCTATGCTGTGGTAGTGGCAGCTACGAATACTATCAACGGCTATAGTTTTATTGTAACCCGTATTATTGCACGTGGGTGTCGTCAAATACGACTAAGAGCTTTACATCGACCTGCACCAATTTCATCTAATGCCGCCTGGGTCGTCAAATACGACTAAGAGCTTTACATCGACCTGCACCAATTTCATCTAATGCCGCCTGGTCAACAATTAAATTCCCAAGGAGGGTTGGTATGCCTTTTTTTGGGTGTGGGTTAAGGTCGGCGCACTCCTCACTTGGCTCCATCCGGGGCGGCAGACGGGCGTAAACACGTACACCCATGACCCACCCGTATAGTACGTCACCTTCATCATTGGACGACCATCGGTGCAGAGTTCCTTGATTTAGTGGTCGACCCGACAAAAGAGTTAGGGTTGGCACACCTTAAAAGTTATTAGCTATAGAATAACTATTACAATATACATTAATGAAGAGGAGTACATATGACGTTGACCCCAAGTAATTGGGATAATGATCACTATTCGTTAAAGTTCTCTGTTTTGCAATACATTATGTTATCCTCTATTATAAATAATTCTGAAATGGAAGGAAGGAAGGGAGACCCACCACTTTCCCACGGTAATCAATATACCGCACACCACAATGAAAGGAATACGGGATAGGAATAAGGTGGACTAGGAAATAAGGAAATCTTACTCTCACGTGATGAGCACCTTCCAGAACATCAACTTGCAATTTTCCGCAGAACTTCGAATATTCATTCTGATGATTCATCATCCTATCCCGTATTCCTATCATTGTGCTGTGCGGTATATTGATTACCGTGGGAAAGTAGTGGGTCTCCCTTCCTTCCTTCCATTTCAGAATAAAAATGGATTTCCACTATGTATCGCCTAATTCAATCAATTATTCTATTATAAAACTATATTTAAAAAAAAATGTGAAGTACTGCGATACTCTAACGAATAAATAAAATTAAAGAAGTTAAAATGTATTATTTAATGATACGCCTGCTTTTTTGTAATAAAGTAATTTGCCCAAATAGAATGGGTGAAAGATGTCATCTTTTTGAGCACAAAAGAGGCAGTCATAGTTTCCAATCAGCATTTATTTATTTGGTTCACCAACAGATTGTTTACATAGATACTTAACAATATACATATTAAAATACAAATGGCAATGTAACATCTAATTAAAGGTAAACACCACATGCACAATAAATATGATTTTTTGAGCAAACAGAAAACATAAAACTTATAAGATTACCCTGCACCCTTTACGACATAACAGACAATATACACAAAGTAACACACATCCAACATACGCTGTCGCATAACATGCGGTTTATTTAAACTTATAAGCGCGTCATAACTTCATAGCTTATTAGTACTAGGAAATATTTAAAAAACCATCAGACAGACAGGTAGAAACTTGGCTTTTCACTCGAAACAGAGAGTCAGAGTGTACATCAATCACATCACTACAAGCGTTGATAACTTTACAAAACCTAGCAAATGGAGAACTAGCACCTAAAACCGTTCTTCTGTGTGGTGGATAAAGTGGTGTAATCGAGAGCATGTTGATAACATGCCATCAGATCAGTGGTCTTCGTGTTTTCAAATATAATTTCACCAAATGTTTAAAGTGCAAAGGAGAATACCTTTTCAAAGAAGAAAACAATTACAAATAATATTTTGCTTACAAAATTTTAATAATATGATACGCAAAATGATCACTAGTGCTTTCAACATTGTGCATTTGAATCTAGATAGACCATCAGCTTATTCTCACTACCTATACACATGTCACTGTTGGACTCAATCCGATAAAGCGATTGAAATTAGCCTACTAGCTGACTAGACAGGTTAGAATAGAATTGTATTTCGAGTTTATCTCTGCGTACCTAAACCTAAATATAAACGAAATAATATTAGTAGTTTCAAAATGCCGATATAGTAAGAACAGAATTTAGTTTGTGGTTTGCGGTAATACTTCAAAATTGATAATGGAGGTAGATTACAGTGTTATTGGAGTTATTTACATATAAAATTTTACCAATCAATTTGCTTAAGATTGATTAGTAGAATTTTTTAAACATGATTTTGGTGTCAATCATCAAAATAAGTTAATAACGACTTTTGGTGTAAGTCTGGGGCGGCGCTGCTAAAACTCACATGTTGCAATTGGATCGAGCATAAAGGGCTGTGTTTAAGGTCATCACTTTTAAGCATTTTAGATACGAAACAATGCAACAGTATAAACATCGTCAGGTCATGACTGTTAGACAGTTGTTTGTGTTCAACACCGTTTTAAGTATGTTACTATGTACTGCAACCCTAGATATTATTACACAAAGCGTAGATGCACGAACACCTGGTGACCAGAAATACGTAAGTCCAAGCTGGCTGAAAGACATTTTCGGATACAGTGAAATATATTATAAGGTCAATAAAATGCAAGAAATATAGACTAAATTAATACCAATGTTAAAAATAAAGAGTGAATTATGACCATCACTTTTCTTCACACTTTTTTTTTTGGGTGGGCCAGCGCACCTGCTGCCCGGCTCTGTCCATGGCGACAGAGGTGGTGAACTGTATTCTTACTCCATCACCACACGGAAAGCTTTATATTCAAACTCATTAAAATTTTATACTTTGAAATAATGAAGAAAAATGCAGTAATAAGTCCTTGCAAGGTTAAAATATACATTTGCCGTTTAAAAATAATAGTATCCTGGTGACCGAGGGTATTTCAGTATTATTATTTTTTGGTAAATTCTGTTTTTTGTAAAATGTATTTAAATAATAGTTGCTTTTCTCACAAAATAAAAGCTTCATTTTTGCGACAAAAAGATTTTTATTTGTGAGGAAATCTTTTCAAGGGAAAAGAAGGAAAACTGCGACCCGAACTGTGCCCATCTGGATTAGGATTGCTCGATTTCCCAATTGATCAATATGTAATGATAATGGTAAAGTCAAAATTTACTTTCATATTCTGATTATATTTTTTTCGCTGCCTGAAAACACTGATATAATTAGATTTTTTACAAATAAAACCTAGCTATATCAATTTCTCGCCCTGGAAACCAAAGTATACAAAATTTCATGGAAACAGATACATCGGCGAATTACTTGTTTAAATTTCATTTATTCTTGTTTAAATTTCATTGCCAGTGTAATAAGAACTTTAGTCCACCCGTGACCATGAATGCTGCAAAGTGTTCGAAACGTCGGGCAATCATAAATCAAATACAAACGCGATATAATCCGTAAAAGTAGTTTTATTTACAATGTGTAGTGCTCGCGTAAACATCAGATATCATTATATTGCTATATTTTTGCATGTAGCGACGAAGTAAGAATTCACCACTACCTATCTTACCCGTGGATTTCATAAAAAACGACAAAGGGATATAATGTGCATACAACATCTGCGCAAGAGAAGGCAAACTCGAAATAAAACCCTATACCAACATGTCTGACCAGGTATAGTAGCTCAATTTTTCTCCTATTAGGAGGAGATTCGAGCCCAACAATGGGACATGCATGAGCTGAGACAACGACGAGACGACAATATTGCTATATTTACTTTTTTTACTGTTCTATCATAAATTACAGACCAAAGTCAAAAGTATGTCACATAGAGGCTTCAGAAAGTCCTATTGACACCATTCTCTTACTCCGTTTGTTATGACACCCGCGGTAAAGTAAAGAATAACTTTATTCTTAAACATTATGAACAATGTTTGCTATAAACACGGCTTTCTATTATAACAATGTATTGGTTCGCAGCTATTCGCTAAGAGAACTTGCTCTCGACAACTGTGTTAATAATATAACAACATGTTGTGGCTTACTTAACTGTAATACAACTTGTTATCCAGTTGTTCGCTAAGTTTTGTCCTTGTTTAATATCTATGGTATTTATATCTTAAACTTTGACAAACTATCTACAAACTGAAACTATTGTTTTAAGAGTTATTTAAAGTTTATGATCTTTTTTAAAGCTATCAAATATCCATCCATTCATCAACCTACAAACGTCCACTGCTGGACATAGGCCTCCCCATGAGAATGCCACTTAGAACGGTCCTGCGCCACTTGCATCCAACGGTTCCCTGCGACTTTGAGAATGTCGTCAGTCCACCTAGTGGGGCGTCGTCCAACGCTGCGCCGTCCGATTTGTGGTCGCCACTCAAGAGCCTTTCTTCCCCAACGGTTGTCGGTTCGACGAGCGATGGGGTCTGCCCATTGCCATTTCCACGTGCAAATTCTGCGGGCTATGTCAGTTACACCCGTTCTTCTACGGATTTTCGTGTTCCGGATTTTATCACGTAGAGAAATACCGAGCATAGCCTTCTCCATAGCTTTGAGATTTTTTATGAGGCCGACATTTAGAGACCACGTTTCAGTGCTGTAAGTCATCGCTGGTAATACTTCTTTTTCAGATTCTTCAGATCTTTCTTCAATTCTTCAGATCAATCAGTAGGAAATTCTGGACAGTCTTGAATGTGACCCTCGGGGTCGCCTCTATCGCGCAGCGCTGAGTAAGCTACGCCCTCCTTCCCTCACCGAAATTTTCCAACCCAACCTCTCCAGGTTGTCGAGTACCTTTACCCACCGCAGAAAGAATTAAAACTACTAAACAAAATAATTATTAATAAGGCGGTACGAAGTTCGTTGAGTCAGCTAGTATAAAATAAAGAAAATAATAAATATAAAGTAAAACACAGATAATGATCATGGTATGAATTCCAATAATTTAAATGCCTACAAAGATAAGCAATCTTTAGAATTCAAATTGTATTGAGAATAAGGTCAAAATTAAAACATCCGGCAGACCGTCCGCTGGACTTTGTTCTAACTTTGTGTTGAAAGCTTTATAACTTTGATATTTTCGGAGTTATTTTGTCAGAAAATGCGGAGGCGATATCTTGAACTTGTCAAAGTTTGTTTATATCTATATTAAGCCTTAATTTGAATAGGAAATATGTGTGATAGATGTATAATCGTTTTAAATTTGATAATTAATATATCTATATGGCACACGATGTACGACTACCGTTCAAGAGGCCTTTCTTTCTTAAGGTTATATATAACATAATTGAAAGGAGATTCGAATCGATCTTATATAATCCCAAAGGTCGGTAAATTTCATTGACTTTAAAGAGACTTATGCTTAGCAATGGGCAATATATATAATAAATAAATAAATGTAGACTGAGAAGAAGGTAAAAGAGGGAATAAGAATGCAAAGAAACATTCAATAGGTGCTAGTCAAATTTAAACTTCACAAGATTTAAATCCAATTAATATAAGTTCAGATAAAGATAGTAAAAGACTTTTCAGCGGGCACTTCATTATCATCATCTCAGTTTATTCGCTGGGCTGTGCAACCCGTGCTCGAGCCTTCTTCACAATAGGAGGGGAATTTATATTTATAAATTGACTTGGTCAGAGAGATTCACGGTTTTATTTCAGGTCTTCTTTTTCTTGCATAGATGTTATTGTTTGTGGTAGAATCTAGTTGTCATTTGGTCAGGCCATTCGGCGGAAGAGACAACAAACGTTGGACACATAGATAAGCATTGCTCTATACAACATGTACGTAATCATTGTAATAATTAAAGCTTATGTTAATAAGTAACAATAGTAATAGAAAGTATATGTTTCATTATGGAGACAACACAACCAAACATGGTGTCAGGTGTTCCGCTCCATGGGATGCAGTTCGATGGAAATATGGCGGAGCATTTTAGAAGCTACAAACAGAGGCTTGAGATATATCTATCGGCGACAGGGCTAGATGAAGCAGAAGACAAGAGAAGGATAAGTATTTTGTTGAATTATATCGGAGAAGAAGGCATTAAAATATATAACACGTTTAACTGTAAAGGCACGGAAACCTTCAATGAAATAATTGAGCAATTTCAAAATTATTTTTCACCAAAGAAGAATCTAACCATCTTGCGAAGCGAATTTTTTCAAATGACACAAAATGGCATGCGGCTGGAAGAATATTTTCAAAAGGTAATAAATTTTGGCAATAATTGCGAGTTTGGCGAATTAAGAGAGAGTCTGACAGTCTCGAGAGTCATTGCCGGACTTAATGCCAAATATAATACGGGCAAAACTAAGTTAATGGCCGAAGATGATGATAAATTGACATTAAAGTACATTATGAAATACTTATTAAGTGCAGAGGCCTCCTACAAATATCTGGAAAAAGTGATTCTTCAAATATTAGCCAAGATATATTGGTTGTTAACAGAAAAAACCTAAAAATGGTTAAGAATTGTAATAAGTGCGGCTCATCTCATAATATAAATCAATGTCCCGCGTTTGGTAAGATTTGCTACAAATGCAATAAGAACAATCATTTCAGCAAAATGTGTCGTAGCACTCAAAAGCGAGTTAATATTATCAAAGATGTTGAAAATTCTCAAGAGGATAATGACGGTGATTTTTTTGTTGGTCATGTGGGTAGTGAAATTTTACAAGAATTTATTGTAAAAGATACAAAATTACAGATTAAAATGGACACTGGTGCAGCCTGTAATGTTATAGGAAGCCAGGTATGTAAACGCTTAAATTTAAAATCTTCTGAAGTTTTATCTTGTAATAAAAAGGTTATACAGCTCGATGGAAGGCCTGTACCTGTTAAAGGTTCATGTTGGCTAGAGATTGTACATCCGAATAAAAAAAAATATACAGTTAAATTCATAATAGTGGAGGGAAATATTCTAACACTGCTTAGTTGTAAGACATGTTTAATTAATAATTTTACATCTGCAAATACTGAGCTTGTAAATGTTCATAATGTGACTTGCAAACCTGATAAAATTGCTAGTTTAATGAAAGCTTTAAAAAATAATTACAGTGAACTGTTCAATGGCGGTCTTGGTTGTATTCCTGGGTCAGTTAATATACAACTGAGTAGTAATGCAGTGCCTACTGTACAAGCATCTCGAAGTGTTCCATTTTTACAATTGCCTGAAATGCGTCTAGAACTTCAAAGAATGGAAGGATTAGGAGTAATTGTAAAGGTAACTAAACCTACAAAATGGGTAAATAACTTGGTTCTTGTCCGAAAGTCAAATGGAAAACTGAGAATGTGCATTGATCCCAAAGCTCTCAACAAATACATTATACAACCCAAATACCAATTACCTACACTTGTTGAAATTAAAAGTAAGATGAAAGATGCTAAATTCTTTGCGTTATTAGATGCATCAAATGGATTTTGGATGTTACAATTGAATGAGGATAGTTCAGATTTATGCACATTCATAACAGCATTTGGTAGGTATAGATTTAAGCGATTGCCTTTTGGTATAAGTTCTGCTCCTGAAGAATTTAGTGGAATAATTGCCCAAATGTTTGTAAATGTAGATGGGGTTATTCTATACATTGATGATGTATGTATTTATGCAAAATTAGTGGAAGAATTAAATGAGAGACTAACACAAGTGATGGATATTGCATTAAAAAATGGTATTAAGTTCAATGAATTAAAATGTAAATTTTTTGAGACAGAGCTTATATTTCTTGGACACAAATTTTCTGAAAATGGTGTTTCACCTGACCCCAGTAAAATACAGGCAGTGGTGAACATGGAACACCCAAAAAATAAAAAAGATTTGGAGAGATTTTTGGGAATGTGTAATTTACTTCTCCCGATTTATACTCAATTATTCAAAAAATACTGAACCACTTCGTATTTTAATGAAAAAGGATGCTTTGTTCACGTGGGATAGCAACCAAGAAGTAGCCATTGAAATATTGAAAAAGTCATTATGTAGCAGTCATTGTTTAGCTTACTTTAACACCAATCAAGATATTGTACTATCTGTGGACAGTGTGGCATTTGGTTCTCGTTCTTTAAATTCTACAGAGCAAAATTATTGTCAGTTAGAAAAGGAAATGCTAGCTATTGTTTATGGTTGTTATAAAATGCATCAATACACATATGGACGTAAAGTACACGTAGAAACAGATCATAAACCTTTAGAAACACTGTTTAAAAAATATTTGCATAAGATACCTGCAAGGTTACAAAGAATGATGTTAGCAATACAAGGTTATAATTTAGACGTAAAGTATAAGCCAGGTAGGCTATTGTTCATTGCTGACACATTGTCTCGAAGCTGTAACGATTTTGTGAACATAGAATTAAACAATTTCATGAAAATGTAATTTGTCATATAAAATTACAAAGAATCTCTTTACCTGTTTCTAATGTTCAATTAAAAAGGATTAGGTTACACACAGATTCAGATACAAATCTTAAAAATATAATTTGTTATTTAAAAACTGGTTGGCCTACAGATATTAACAAAATGAATAAAAATGTTTTAAATTACTGGACTTTTAGAGATGAGTTAAGTGTATTAGATGGCATTGTCTTTAAAAATACTTTAATTGTAATACCAGAAGCATTAAAAACCGAGATGTTGGAAAATGTACACCAAGGTCATGTAGGTTTAAACACTTGTAAAATCAGAGCTCGGTCCTGTATTTTCTGGCCAGACTTAAATAGAGATCTTGAATTATTTGTAAAACAGTGTGAAACTTGTGCTAAACATAGTTTAAACTTGCAGAAGGAACCATTAATAAATCATGATATAAAAAAAAATCCTTGGCACAAGGTTGGCATTGACATTTGTACCATTGATAGTAAAGATTTTCTTGTATTTGTAGATTATTACTCTAAATATATAAATATGTAATATTAAATTGTAAATCTATTTTTGCAAGACATGGCATACCAGTAATTGTTGTCACCGATGGTGGTGCACAATTTACATCAGATAAGTTTAAAGGCTTTGCACAATGTTATAAATTCGAACATATAACATCAAGCCCAAGATACTCTCAATCAAATGGGCAAAGTGAGAGTGCTGTAAAAATAATCAAAAATATACTAAAAAAATGTAAAGAGGATAATTCTGACCCATACTTGGCATTATTAAGTTATCGTAATACACCAAAGTCCTACATGCCATCACCAGCTCAATTATTATTTTCTAGAAACCTAAATTCATTGCTGCCAGTTTCAAGAAGTAACTTAAGATCTAAAATATATTGTTATAAAAATAAATACTATAGTCACTTGAATTCGGTTAAAAAAAATTATGACAAAAGCTCTAAAGTTCTTCCTAAGCTAAATGTGGGTCAGGAGGTATATTTTAAGAAATCATTAGATGCCAAATGGTCAAAGGGTAAAGTTTTGGAAGAATGTAATGAACCTCGTTCCTATGTTGTGGGAGATGAAGTAGGAAATAGGTTTAGAAGAAATAGAAAGTTTATTCGATTAAGCCATAATTGTGATTCTGTTAAGCCCGAGAAGTCGATGCATAAATATAAAGACACATGTATTAATGATGCTGTAACTAAGATTGCTTTTCCAGAAAGTAATGTCATGTTGCCTCAGCTTGAATCTGAAGTTTCGTTACAGGAAAGCACTATTACTGATAGACAGGTTCAATTTCCTAGCAATTCAAATCAACCACAGACCCAAGGGTTATCAAGTGATACCCGTGAGTTGGAACTCAGCCTGCAGGACAGTGCGGATACTGATAACTTTGAGGTTGATAATAGAGTAAAGGTGACACGTAGTGGACGTCATGTTAAGAGACCTATTAGATTAGAGATTTTATTGATAGTAATAACTTAGATGATTAAGTTTATTGTATATGTATTTTTATATTACTTATTAGCCTTTGATAAGAAAGGGGGAGATGTTTATGGTAGAATCTAGTTGTCATTTGAACATCCGGCGGAAGAGACAACAAACGTCGGACACATAGATAAGCATTGCCCTATACAACATGTACGTAATCATTGTAATAATCAAAGCTTATGTTGATAAATAACAATAGTAACAGAAAGTATATGTTTCATTATGGAGTCAACACAAACAAACAGTTATCCCCTTATTATATCCGTTAGTCGCCTTTTACGCTACCCGTGGGTAAGAAAGGGGGTAGTGAATTATATTTTTATTTATTTATTTAGGGCAAACAAACAGATACACATTCTTATTAATAATAAACAAAGTTGTATAAATATAAATAAGCCAAATTGGTTAGCTCACTACGTTATCCACATATTAAACTATGTTATAGCTGACTTGTTGAGCACATGTGAAAGTAACAATGAGATTTCCTATTTTAGTCTTTTTTTATATCTTAAAAAATTCTAGAGGATATAGTATAACAAAACTTACTAATATAAATATAAGAGGTTAACATATAACTCCATGCACTTTAATAATATATCAATTATGTTTAAGCTTTTCCATTACAGCTTTTCTAAACCTTTAGGCATTGTAAATATTATATATCAAATAAACCAAATAAACACTAGAACATTTAACAAGGTAATCCAATGACGATTTTTACTTCGTTACCACAGGAAAGAAGGAATATTTGGATTCTATATGTGATAGAATCTATCTATGCTAAGTGTCATGGGTTGCATTGCCATACAGAACAACACTTTCTGCGATCCATAAATTGCTATTCTGAGTCTGGGCGTTATATGTTAATTATCATCATCATCATTTCAGCTTATCGCCGTCCACGGCTGGACGTAGGCCTCTCTCATGTTACGCCACAAAGTGCGGTCCTGTGCCGCCTGCATCCAACGACGCCCAGCAACTTTCACCAGGCCGTCGGTCCATTGTCCTACACTGCGTCATCCGATACATGGTCGCCACTCGAGAACCTTTCTTCCCCAGCGGTTGTCATTTCATCGAGCGATGTGGCCTGCCCATTGCCACTTCAGCGTGCTAATTCTTCATGCTATGTCGGTTACACACGTTCTTCTGCGGATTTCCGTATTTCGGATTCCATCTCGCAGAGAAATCCCGAGCTTAGCCCGTTCCATAGCGCGCTGAGCGACTTTGAGCCTTGTTATAAGGCATATATTTAGGACCACGTTTCTGTGCCGTAAGTCATCACTAGTAACACACATTATATGTTAATGGCGTTGTGTTAATGATATGTTTGCAAAGTGCCAAAGTAAATACAAGGATTATTTCTTTGGTGCAGTGAAGTATTTAAAAAAAAAAATTTGTGAATTGGTTCTAAGAATTCTGTCTTGCCATGATCGCCAACCCACTTATCAAACGTGGCGGTTATGATATTATCCCCTTTCGTAGGGAGGCTTATGTCCAATAGGGATCTTAAAAGCCTGATGGATGGATGTCACTTGACGTTGAATAGAAAATATTACCACTAACTTTTTGGAATAAAAACTGAAGCTTTTTATAAGCTCTGTTGATTACTACGACAGCAATAAAATATTTTATTACCAAATAACGATAAAATTACAGACCCCTCGAGCTTATAAATTATGTCGTAAATTTCTTTATTTAATTTATCACTTATTTCTATGAAACGACATGCTCTTAATTGTAGTGTAACAATACAATTAAAAGCACGACATGGCCGAGTTAAAATTATACTTAAATAAAATATGTAAATTGGTAATTAATGCTTTTACTCATTGACGTGACAACAATTTTAATAAACTAAGTCATTCCATACCAATGGTTCGCTATTAAGCGATTGTTTCAAGAGGGATTTTGGGGCCGAGTGAGCCTTACCTTAGAAAATCGAGCAGAATGCGGCCAAACTGCCAAAAAATAAAAAAGAAACACATATTTTTAATCATATTTTAAGTGATATTTGGTGCTAGACCCTGTGGGTAAAATATCATCATCATTATCACAGCTCATAATAGTTCCACTGTTGGGCTTGAGCCTCCTCCACAATGTGAGGTAAATTGATCTATTATACCACGCTGGTCAGGCGCATTGACATAGGGTTTTATTTACAGTTTGCCTTCTCTTACATATGTAGATGTTATATGCATATTATATCGTCTTTTACGCCACTCACGGCCAATTGAGAGTTGATGGCGGTATGAATTGCATTCTTATCCCGTCACCACACGTTAAAATCTATATATATAAAAGGAGAAGCTGACTGACACATCAACACAGGGCCTAAACTATAAGGGTTAGAAACTTGAAATTTTGCACAGGGGTTCCTTTTATAACGCAGGGGAGCATTAAGAAACGATTTTTGTTGAAAATTCATCTCCTAAGGTGGCCAAACGGAAGTTTTTGAAGTTATTCAAATGAAATTCAATACGAAGATTTTCACTAAAAATTATGAAACGCATGTAAAATATTTTTTCGAAAATCATCACTTAAGGGAATAAAAGGGAGGCCGAAAGATAGTATGAAAGTTATCTGATTTTTAAAGATATTTCAACTAAATGTTGTATTTGGGTTACAAGTTCGTAATAATAATTATTGCCGATATCCCTTTTTGTGAATTCAATCCCCAATAGGTTAAAAGAGGGGTGCAAATTTAATAGGTATAAAAGTGTTTCGTATTTACCTACATTATTTCAATGAAATTTTGTATTTATGTTATTAGTTCCTAATAATTATTATTGGCGATACCCTACTTAGAGTTTAAAGTAGGGGGACGGGACCGACGTAGTCGACATGTGGGCAACTCGAAAGCAGGTAGACGTCGTTGCAATTATTAAAATTTTCGCTGCGCTTAAAGAAAAAAACATTTAGGATACTTTTAATCACGGAAAATTAAAGAGCTCCCGTGGGATAGTGAAAAAACTATAGTAACTTACACAGCTTAGTGCACAGTTTACTTCAATAAAAATCGATACAAAATTACTCATTATACAAGAAAATATTCTGAAAATCGACCCTCAGAGGATATATTCTTTTCTAAGGGTTTAAAATAGGGAATGAATTTGCTTTGATTTTTTTTTTTTACTTAATATACAACACCGATGATAAATTAACTGTTGATATAGGTCTTAAACTTCCTCAGATACAAATAGCACAATTTAGTGGTGAATATTTTCGCTGGTTAGAATTTAGAGACACGTTTGAAAGTTTAATTCATAAAAATGAGCGCATTCCAAACATTAATAAATTTCAATTCTTGAATTCATATTTACAAGGTGACGCTGCTAGGATTATTTCAAATCTCGAGGTATCTGCCAACAATTATCCTGAGGCTTGGCAGTTACTATGCGGTCGATACAATAACCAAAAAATGTTAATTAATCATCACTTAAATTCTCTATTCCTACTATCAAGCCACTTTCACGTGAATCGGAGCGATCATTGAGATTTATAGTAGATCATGTGACAAAAAACCTACGCGCCTTATCCAGTTTGGGTCAGCCAACTGATAAATGGGATGTATTAATTGTATTTATGCTCTCTAAAATCCTAGATACCCATACGTTAGTAAAGTGGGAAGAACATCGTAGTAGGGAGTCCGATGAAGCACCCACATTGCTTCATTTTTTTAAATTTCTCACTGATCGGGCTAATGTACTCGAATCTTTTGGTCGTAATAATAATCATGACCATCATAACGCAAGGTCAAGGTCATTGACGCAATCACAAACTAATTATAATAAAACCACTTATTCTAAACCAGTTGAAAATAAAAATGTTAGATCTTTTACGAGCACTAGTAATTATAAAAATCTAATAAAATTCAAAACACATTTGTATGTATAATTTGTAATGGACGTCATCGAATATATGATTGTCCTACCTTTAAGGTCAGGGGTATCGATGAAAGAATGACAGACGTAGAAAAGTATAAATTATGTATTAATTATGTATTAGGCAGGGTCACGTGTCGCATGGGACCATGTCGAATACATGGCTGCTCAGAAAGACACAATAGTTTACTTCATCGTCCGTCATCAACGTCAACCCTTGTCGATGTTATTGAGCCACCTAATTTAATGGTCAATCATTCTAATAAAGAAACAAGTCAAGTTCTATTATCCATCGCCATGATTGAAGTCTCGAATCCATTTGGTTCGCAAAAGATCAAAGTTCGGGCACTCTTAGATTGTGGTAGCTAATCATCTTTTATTACTGAATCACTAAAATATAATTTTCATTGAAAACTCAACCTATTGAGGCTTTAAATATCATTGGAATAGGCAATTTAGGCAATAATAAAACTACTAAAATCTGTACTATAAAAGTGCAATCTTTATGCACTAAATTTAATGTCAGTTTACAATGTTTTATTTTACCACAGCTAACAGGTCATTTACCAAGACTTCCATTCGATATAAGTCTACTCAAATTGCCTGACAATATTCAGTTAGTTCATCCTATTCTTCATCAACCAGCTCCAGTAGAAGTGTTAATAGGAGCAGATATATTTTGGGATATATTGGTTGGTAATTGTTTATCATTAGAAATGAAAGGTGCTAAATTAATTAATTCTCAATTCGGTTGGTTGGTATCGGGTCCTATACCTGTTCCGTCTAAATTTACACACTGTAACAATGCGATATTGTCTCAATCCGGTAGTGAAAATATTGAGAAACTGTTAACAAAATTTTGGGACATAGAGGATGTTCCCATAAAAAATAGTATCAGTGTAAATGATCTTGAATGTGAAAGGCATTACCTTACAAATACAACGAGAGAAAATTATGGTAGATTTTGTCTGAAATTACCGTTGAAAGACTCTGCTGATTGTTTAGGTGAAACTTTTGATTTAGCTAAGGCACGTTTTATTAATTTAGAGAAACGATTCAAGAGAAATCCTAATTTAAAGATAGAATACAGTAAATTTATTAACGAATATGCTGAAGCAGGTCATTTATCAGTGTCCACTAAGCATTTTATTCATAGCTCAACTCCACATTACTATCTCTGTCATCACGCAGTGTATAAACAGGAGAGCGAATCAACAAAACTTCGTGTTGTGTTTGATGGTTCGGCAGCCTCCTCTTCTGGGTATGGATTGAATGATATTTTAATGGTCGGACCAAATATCCAGGATTCCCTGTTCGCTATTTTAATACGTGCCAGACAATATAAGTACTTACTTACAGGTGACATAGAGAAAAATGTACCGTCAAGTATTAGTTGATAAAGATGATAGGCCTTTACAACTTATTTTATGGAGGGACAATGAGTCTCAGCCCCTTCAAACATTAATGTTAAATACAGTTACTTACGGTACGGCCAGTGCTAGCTACTTAAGTACACGCTGTCTTTCGCAGGTAGGCAGCGAACAAGATGACAAACTTATTAAAACTATTATTCAAAGGGATTTCTACGTTGACGATTTGATAACAGGGTCCAATGATCCGCGACAATTAATGTACATACACAAGGCTGTATCAAATGCGTTAGCTTCAGGTTGTTTTAACTTAAGAAAATTAAAAACTAATTGCCCGTCTATTTTTAAGAATACCTTGATTAATAATCAAGATAGTTTAACATTTAGTGAATCCTCTAGTACGCTAGGACTTGGTTGGGATCCTACTAATGATACACTACATTTTCCTGTAAAGGGGTTTTCATATGATGGTTCCAGTATAACGAAGAGAGTTATTATGTCCAATGCCTTTAAAATATTTGATCCATTAGGTATTTTGAGCCCAATAGTTGTGAAATCTCAAATTCTGTTGCAAAGGCTTTGGCAGCAAAAGCTAGGTTGGGATGAAGCCGTTCCTCAAGAAGAAAGAGATGTATGGATTAAATTTTGTGATGACATGAAGTGCTTGACCAATCTACAGGTACCTAGACTAGTTTTGGGAGAATCTGCAATCCATGTAGAGTTACATTCGTTTAGTGATGCACCTATGCAGGCTCTTGGGGCATGTATTTATATGAGGACTATTAATGCTCATGATGAGGTTACAATTAGATTATTATGTGCGAAATCAAAGGTAGCCTCCCTTAACCCAACTACCATACCTCGTTTAGAATTATGCGCGGCTCTTCTGGCTGCTAAGCTTACTAAATCAGTCGTAGATTCACTCAGACATCCGCCGAACAGAATAATTCATTGGTGCGACTCTAGCGTAGTACTAGGATAGCTTAGGACAGATGTAACAAGGCTGAAAATATTTGTAGCCAATCGAATTTGTGAAATAAAGGAACTAACTTCCTCAATGTGGCGATACGTATCAACGGACGTCAATCCAGCTGATCTAGTTTCGAGAGGTGTAGACATAAAACAATTAGTTTCCATGCCATTGTGGTGGTCTGGTCCTAGTTTGTTACTCCAGAATGAATTCGAATGGCCAGTTCTAAATATTAGAGATTCGACAGAACTGCCAGAATTAAAAGCACACAGTGCTATTGCAATGGAGGGTGAATATATCGTTGATTTCAATAAATATTCTTCTATAACGAGACTTCAAGGAGCATATGCTTTTGTTCATCGGTTTATATATAATATTCGAAACTCACACAATAAACGCGTAGGTATACTAACCGTTGAAGAACTTCGTGAATCATTACACGCATTATGTGTTATTGCTCAACGTCAATGTTTTCATAATAAATACGAATTACTTAAATTGGGTAAACCTATTAAAAATAAAAGCAAAATAGCATCACTATCTCCATTTTTCGATGAAAATAAATTAATTCGTGTAGGCGGTCGTATCAGCGCGTCTACACAACCTTATGATCAGAAGCACCCAATCTTACTTCACGCTTCACATAGGGTAACTAAACTATATTTTGAAAGAGAGCATATTAAAAACTTGCATGATGGTCCACAGCTGTTACTAGCGACAGCAAGAGAGACAATATGGCCAATCAATGGTCGTTATCTTGCTAGACGAGTAGTCAATAACTGCCTGCGCTTCAGACGTTTGCAAAATTTCGTAATTTTGTCACTCACTGACTGACTGACCGATCATGAATATTAAAGAGGCACTTCTAGCAGACATAAAAGCTTAAAAATTAGAATAAAATTAGTGTTTAGTGTATAAATGAAGGAAAAATTATGAAATATTGTAATTTTCATCCAGTTTCCCAAATACATTAACTGCATAAAAAATTTTGTAAACACATATAAATATATATAGTCTAACTTTTTATTAGTTGCAGTAAAATGACGTTTTGTGGGTTGCCGGTTTTTGAAGAAAAATAAATAGGGATGTAGCTAAATGAGTGAATCATAAATGAATAATCAGTTTGGTTTTTTTTTTGAGATTTAATATTAAGTTGTAATGTATTTTTTTAACCTATTATTATTACTATACTAGAGGATTGATCTTTTTTAGTGGAAGTATAGGGAGGTACATTCAAAATGAAACAAAAACGTCATAATAATGTTATTTAATTAATCTTTTTCGAAATCACTGTCGCTGTCGCTTTCGGTCACACTAATAACAAATCTATCTGTCACTTCATCTATAATATGATCGCGGTGGCACAATTTTATCTTCCTCTTTAATAGTGTGAGACACACAGTCACTCCACTTAGCCGGTGTCACTTTCTCGATTCCTTCTTGGAATAAAGTTTTCGCTTCTTGCATTTTATACGTCTTATTATTGTTTGCGACGTGACTCTTTACCTGCGCCCATACCAACTCAATGGGGTTCAATTCACAGTGATAAGGGGCAGTCTTAAAAGTGTGATACCTTTTTGTGCAGCCATCTCGTCTACGGCATATTTCTCAGTATGATTTTGTTGTTTCACAATATCTATGAGAGTGGCCTTGACCATATTTGGTTCAAACGCAATATTTTTAGTAGTCAGCCACTCTTGAATTCGTGCTTTCGTCCACGACATCTTCGGGATTGTTTCGATCTTCCGAGAGTGATAGGGCGCATTGTCCATTACGACTACTGCATTCGGCTTGAGTTTAGGTAGAATACCACCGAACCAATCCTCAAAACACTCCGCGTTCATTTCATCATGGTAGTCTTCTGTACCTTTCTTTGCTTCAAACATAAGAAGTACGTCGACCAGGAAGCCTTCTTCTCCGCCTATGTGACTAATTATGAGTCGTTTGCCCTTTCCTGTGGGATTTTTTAATCCCGTAGTCAGGCCGTCTAAAAATGCCTGTCGAGAAGATTTAATACTTCCGTCAATCCAGGTTTTTTTTGTAGTATGACCTGAAAAGAACAAAAAAGAATCATAAGTTTCGACATCAAAACAAAAAGGAAACAAATAGAAGAAACTAAGAGTTGTCACGTACCAGCGTTGACCCAGGTCTCGTCTTGATAATATATGTATGTTCCCTCCCTACGATATTGTTTAATTAAACACAGGTAGCGCTGGCGCCATGATATGATATCTTGTCTATCAATAAGTACACTCTTGCGTGATCGAGTAGCGAATTCGAAATTAAGATGCTTCATAATTTTTCTCAATGTCTCTTTCGAGAAGTTGGGCAATCCTGGGTCATCATTTACAACTTGCAGCACCTAAAAATGATTAAAGTTAATACCTAATTGGTTAAGATTACACATGGGATGGGAGAAAACATACATAACGTATAATAAAAAGATGAGTGACGACATGTGTAAACTAACTTTTGCGATGGTGGGTATTTCATTTCTATGAAAGAACTGGTGTACAATTCGTCTAACAGCAGTGAATGTGAAATCATCAAGTTTATCTTTAAATGTAAGTTTTGGGCCCGTTTTTCCGGAAGGTTTTGGTGATTCGCTGTCGTTCTCCTTGTGCTCCTTTAAAACGGAATAAACTGTGCTGACGGATATTCCCAAGACTTCAGCCACCTTGTTAACGCATTCACTTGTTTTTGGAACTTCAATGTTTGATTCTGAAGATTTCACTTCAAACACATATTTGTAAACGTTTTGGACCCAAAGTTTTTCAGTTGCAATTAGAGCTACACGTGGCCTTTTTTCTTAGGAGATAAAAATGTGTCTCCATCTTGCGATGTGCTCGGCAGAGCATCCATGTCTTCAATGTATCAAACAAAAAAAAACTAACACGATTAACGAAAACAGGTAATGAAAAACAAACACAACGTAACATAAGTTTAACAATAATGATAACAAAAACAACGCGCAGTGGGCAAATCAAAGTTATTCATGCACTCAAAACAGAAGTATGAAGCCGAATGAGCGAATGACAACCGAAACAAAATGGCGGTCAAGCGTCATCGTAGCACCGTAACCAAAAACCAGTACTACCAACTTGAGAGAGCGTTTTCTTGAGTGTTACCTTGTATATGTCTAAAAGGATCAACGTTTATACAGCCTTTTATTTACATTAATATTAAATAGAATTTAGTATGATCATTATGAGTCAGCTATGGAACGATTAGATATTCTATAAACTTTTGTGAACTGAATCACATCCCTATTGACATTAGGCTGTCAACATTATTTTACGGAATGACATTTAGAAACGTCATTTTACTGCAGCTAATAAAAAGTTAGACTTTAGGATTACAAAGTTACATTTGCACTTAATGAAATGTAACTTTGTAAAAAATAAGAATACATTTGTCGCCATCATTGCTTCCCCATGGGTATCGTAACAACCGGCTAAAGACTGCACAGATGGCGTAGCGGTTAAGATACCAACGTACCGTGCTAGTGTCGCGGGATCGAATCCCATGCAAGATGTGTTATCTTGTACGATCCAC
Organism: Lymantria dispar; assembly: GCA_032191425.1. NCBI lineage: Eukaryota > Metazoa > Arthropoda > Insecta > Lepidoptera > Erebidae > Lymantria > Lymantria dispar. The sequence continues at coordinate 11,748,484 of CM063449.1, read as the reverse complement.
AAATTGTTGTTCTGAGTCTGAATGTAATTTGTGTCGGTTAATTATATGATTTTTCCGTATGGTGACGAAGTAAGAATACAATTCACCACTCTCTATCTTGCCCGTGAATGTCATTTAAGACGACGATGGGATATAATATGCACATACCATCTATGCAAGAGAAGGAAAACCCGAAATGAAACCCTATATCAACATGTCTGACCAGCATGGTATAGTGGGTCAAATTCCCTCCCATTGTGGAGGATCCCAAGCCCAACAGTGGGACATATGAGGGCTGCAATGATGATGCGCTTTTCAATTATATGTTTGTAAAGTCCCCCCACAATATAAGGATTATTATTCCCTTAGTGCAAGGCGTTTTCATTTAAAAAAAAAGATTCAACAGGAAGGAGAATGGGCAGCAGCTCTTGCCGGTGAAATGTATGATATCTCACTGCGCAATCAACCCGCCTACCAAACGTAGCGATTACGTCATTATTCCTCATATGGCGAAGAAAAATGAGCTCTAGTCATGGCAATTCTGTTACCCTTGAGCGTCGTTGGATGCAGGTGCCACAGTACCGCACTTTATGGTGCAGCATGAGGGGGCCTATGTTCCATAGTGGACGGCGATAGGTTGAATAACGATTGGCATAATAGGTGTAGATAGATACCTAGATATAACTATGTTCAAATATAACTTGTAAAATAATTAATCAACTTAAATGAAAAAGCAAGAGTGGGACATGTCTTATGAAGTTGTACCAAAATCTTCCAAAGTAACAAGCAAACTAAATTGCCTGAAATTTAACTGAAAGAAAGAACGCCATCATTAGGCTCGATTGCCGTCAAAGCGGAGAGGAGACTAGAGGAGATGTGTTTCAAAAACCAATCAAATTTCTTTATTTCCACATCTCTCCGCTTAGTTTAGGTAGAAATGACTCAAGCGGCAAGGAGAGATGTCTCATTTTTTAGAGAGTAGGCCCTAAGAAAATCCGTTGTTGGTATTCAAGAAGTAGAAGGTACCGGAAAAGAAAATAAGTAGGTCTATCTACAAAAAGAAATGAGATACCATCCAAAACAAAACTTGTAAAAAAAAAGCCAAGCCTCGCAACCGAGTTCTTCTACCATAAAAAGTTGTGAGATCTATGTTATACCAAGTCGGTTAACTCATTCAGTCCCTGCTTAAGGGACCTTTCTTCTTAAGTTATTACGTAAATAGCTAACCCAACAACTTCTTATAGTGACTATATCAATATTAAAGATCTTTTTATGTTTTAAATAAATAGATGGACTTGGCAATCGCACTATGTTTAGTAAAATTTAATATAATATGTATTACTTGTGAGGTACTATGTATTTTTATGCGATTACTCTTTGGAAAAGCTTATATTGTTTTTTTTTCTTCTTTAGCTCATATATGTTCCCCTATTGGACAAGGGACTTCTTCCATAATGGTAAAAATGGCCTAGGGTTAAATTATGATTTGCCAACTCTTTCAATAATCTGCTGAAAAACTTAGCCGTTTAAGACACATACGGAACAGAAGAGTATTATGGATTGTATTTTTACTGCGTCACCACATGAAAGTTTTAGAGTTCATCAGACTCTCATACACAAATAAAAATATATTGAGAGTATATTCAATTCCAGAATGAGAAAATTCTTATTTTCTCATTCTGAAATCTATACTAATATGTAAAGTTGAAGAGTTTGTTTGTTATAACGCGCTAATCTCAGGAAATACTGGTCGGATTTGAAAAATTCTTTCAGTGTTAGATAGCCCATTTATCGAGAAATGCTATAGACTATATATCATCACGCTAAGACTAACAGTAGCGGAGTACCAACAAGGAATGTTTAAAAATCGGAGATTTTTTTCCTTTGAGAGCTTCCGCTGAGTAAACGGCTAAATTTTCGCAAAAAAATTTGCCCAAAGTGTCTATACCACACGGACGAAGTCAGGAGCAGAAGCTAGTTAAATATAAAGTACACATTTATTTTACTTTTAAAATAAAGTGGAATCCAATAACTTATACATACCTATTAATGAAAAAAAAATCCGTGTGGTAATGGAGTAAGAATACAATTCACCGCCCTCTATCTTACCTGTGGGTAAGATGATTAAGGGATAATTGTTGTTATAAATTGTTCTTATAAATTGTTATGAAAGACAACACTGCACTGAGGGAATAATCCTAGTATTGCGGGGGACCTCACAAACATATAATTTAACGAACACAAGTCACATCCATATTATAATATCTATGCAGGCGAAGGAAAACTTAAAATAAAACCCTATAGCAATTGATTTATCCCGTGTAACATATTTTTGAAGCATGATCAACAGTAGGTCTTGCGCGCAACAGTGGGATGTAAATAAGCTAGGATAAATAAGCGATAAATAAATTGATAAAAAGGCTTATTGGAAACCAAAATAAATATTAGAAATTCTCACTGACTTTGGAGTATGCTTCACTCTAAGCCGTAGTAAGTTCGTAAATAATAGAACGCAACATTTATTGGACGCATAGAAAGATATAAGGTTTATACTTAGGTATTTCGCCCTCAATAAATTTAAATGGCACAAGACAAGAATAAACACAATTCTAAACACACGGAAATTTATAACAAAGTTAGTCCTGAACGTATTTATTTATTTAGAAAGTATCAGTGTACGTAATACATACAAATCCAAGAACTCCAAATAACAAACTAAGAATAAAGAAACTTATCTTGGTAGCTTTGTTGCATTTGTATTCCACGTTTAGAGTCTTATTGAATACCGTTTCTTTGAAATGTCGTGAATGATGAGAGAATCTATCGTACAAGTTATATTGAATGTATATATACTAGATTAAGACCCTGTGGACCCCAGACCTTCGTCATTTTATTAAGGCTGTAAGTTTGTCAGCGCATGCTTCCAACACAGGTAAGAACGGTGGCCAATTATGAAGTTTGGGTCACGGTGGCTTTGGCAGATAAAAGGTACTAAAAGTGACTAAAATACTGACCTATTTTCGTCAAATTATTAAGCGTGATTTTTTGATATTACCTTCAGAACGTTATTAAAAATCACGTTATTTAATGCCAGACACTTAACATGGTGACAACCCCTTGCCAGACACCCTTAACGTTCATGAAATTATATTTCGACTTACGTTATAGTATAAAAGTTGATTTATATATATATATACCCAAGTGGTAATGAGTAGATGATGTTTCCTCAGTAGCCAGACGTTTTTCATAGCTCCAAACTCTTGCCAGACCAAGATGTAGAGTAGCTGTATGAGCGAGCGCGACAGTACATATATAAATTGGTGAGTGCGAGTGAGATGCGCTTATATTCTTTAGTATTTAGTACATGCTTATAGCAGCTAAAATAATATTATATGCTATCTTCAAGTAATATTAATATTAATTATTAATTATAAGAATAATATTATTAGTACTATACTTACGTTATAACTAGGAGAAAAAATTCGGAGAATCTTTTTGTAAGAGCTTGGCAGTATTCCATGCGATCACAGGCTGTGACTATAATCCCGCATTTTTCCGAAAAGGAGCCTAAAGCCTTTTAATATATTAAAAATATAAGAAGAATATCAAAAAGCTTTCATTAATAGAATGAATTACATATTTGAAAATGATGATACACGACAAAGCATTTTTCATATTATTCAACAGCTCATATGCGAAATATATAATGTCGGTTCGATAATTGATGTTGATGCAGCACGACTTCAACTATTCATTAATAAGTATCAGGTCACAGATATTAATGAAGCATTTAGTCGTAAAAAACTGCAAAATTTTGATGTTAGTAGTCTGCCACCCTGTAAATCTGAACTGCTACAACAATTTCTGCGAGCCAACTACGTATAGCATTTGGAATAATGCAAACCTGCAAATTCCAACAATTTATCAACCCGAAAATAATGGATGGGTACTCGAAGATAATCAGTATCATTTTAAATGGTTCGAAGGTGATCAGTTACCAAATTTTGTCAGAGATTCATTAAAAACTGACTCAGGTATAAATATTACTTCTAGCCATTATATATTTTTAATACTTTTAATCCCATTAACTTTTTAACATTTTTACAGAAACTGACGAAGAAGAAGACGATCACGATATCCAATGGAATAACAGTGACGAAAATAATGATAACGAATGAATAAATATTGTCTATTATACACTATAATAATATGTAATATCATCAATCTGTTTTTTTAGCTTTTATAATAACTTGTAGTGTCATTAATCTATCTTTAATTAAATGTTTGAGAAATATGTTATTTGGTTTTTTGTTTTAACCAGTTATTGACAGAATAAATTAATATTTTAAACAATTTAAAATAGTTGTAACAAAGAATGTATTTTCTTAAGATATTTTTAAAATATACATAGATTATTAGTTATATAAATTTTCCAAAAAAGTTTATTTGCATAAGTCATTCTAATCACGAATCTCTTAACATATACAATGATAGTCTTTTTTTTTTGGTGGTGGATATACGATCGGCGCGCTCCTCGCACCACTCTGTCCGGCGACAGAGGGGCGTAAGCACGCACACCAACTCACCCACGATGCACGTCGCCTTCGTCGTTGAGCCGACCACCGGAGCAGGCTGACTTGACGTCAGCGGTCGGACCGACGGAATACCCCCTATTTGGGGTACCCTCCCACAAACCGACGTCCCACCCTCGGGGAGGACGTCGGTCTTTCCTCACGCGGTCGGCCTCTCAGCGGGTGACAGACTAATTCTCCGGTCACGTGACTCGCGGCCTCGGATGCTTGTCTGCCAAGGGGTTGGAACTATGAGAAATATCTGGCTACTGAAGAAACATCATTTATTTATTGCCCAAGTATTATATAAAAAATCAGCTAATACATTATAACGTAAGTATAGTACTAATAATATTATTCTTATAATTAATAATGAATATTAACATTACTTGAAGATAGCATATAATATTATTTTAGCTGCTATAAGCATGTACTAAATACTAAAAAATATAAGCGCATCTCACTCGCACCCACCCATTTATATATGTACTGTCGCGCTCGCTCATACAGCTACTCTACATCTTTGTCTGGCAAGGGTTTGGAGCTATGAAAAACGTCTGACTACTGAGGAAACATCATCTACTCATTACCACTTGGGTATATATATATAAATCAACTTTTATATTATAACGTAAATCGAAATATAATTTCATGAACGTTAAGGGTGTCTGGCAAGGGGTTGCCACCATGTTAAGTTTCTGGCATTAAATAACGTGATTTTTAATAACGTTCTGAAGGTAATATCAAAAAATCACGCTTAATAAATTGACGAAAATAGGTCGGTATTTTAATCACTTTTAGTACCTTTTATCTGCCAAAGCCACCGTGACCCAAACTTCATAATTTGCCACCGTTCTTACTTGTGTTGGGAGCATGCGCTGACACACTTACAGCCTTAATAAAATGACGAAGGTCTGGGGTACGCTGGCTCTTGTGTTATACGTAAATACTTTAGCAAGAATAACATCGAGGTACACAATCTATTAATTCCGTGTGGTGATGGATTAAGAATACAATTCACCACTCCCTATCTAACCCGTGGATGTCGTAAAAGACGACCATGGGATATAATATGCACATAATATCTGTGCAAGAGAAGGAAAACTCAACATAATACCCTATACCAAAATGTCTGACCAGCATGGTATAGTAGGTCAAGTTCTCTCCCATTGAGGAGGAGGCCTGAGCCCAACAGTGGGACGTATGTGGGCTGCAGTGATGAAACTATCTATTGATTACAGAAATTTCCAAAATATTAGTGATATCCAATGAGTTTAAATTCGCATCGCCGTGCGAAGGTTTTGGTTTCAGTTAAGGATTTAATCTATTCTTACCCCTTAGTTTCGCGCAGAAAGTGTATAATTCCACGAGGTAAGAATGACTCGCAACCCTGTCCTGGAAGCATGGAACATGGAACACCAACGTGGCCACCAAAGGGTTATCATAAGGACTTTCGAGACCGCACCGAACATATTCTAGGCAGCCATCTGTTTGAGGCGACAGACGTATGGCTTTTGAGCCTTATAAGCAGCTTTCATCCTCTTTTCACATCTTGGACGGGCTAGTGGTACCGTTGACACTTAAAAATCGGTAGCTCGACTACATGGTTCCTTTGGTTATGTTTCTCAGTTAATTTTTACGACACCCATATTATAAGAAGTGGTAAAACTACTTTACGGATTTTATTGCGTTTGTATTTGATTTTTTATTACCCGACGTTTCGAACATTTTGCAGCGTTCATGGTTATGGGTGGACTAAGATGCCTCACGTCCAACAAGTCATCGTTAGTGCAGAAAATTTATAATTATCTACCCGATGCAGAAATTAGTTGTTAAATATTGACCCACATTTTGATACAAATTTATTGCCAGTGTAAGAAGAAAATGATTTTATATGAAAAAATTATATTGTTTATGGTTAGTAATTATTTAACATTAAAATTAATAGTAATTATATTTAAAAAGCCTAACATTCTAGTATACTACCACCGGATCGGAACACGGCCACACTGAGAAAGATCCGGCAAGAAAACTCGCGTGACATGCATCAAATTAATATTAATTTTGAAGGGGGCTTACTTTATGTTACTAAGAGGTTTTAATTTATAAAATTATCTTTAGTTATTATTATTGTGGAGAACGCTGCAAAGTGTTCGAAACGTCGGGTAATCAGAAATCAAATACAAATGCGATAAAATCCGTAGTTTTATTTAAAATGTGTAATACTCGCGTAAACATCAGAAATCATTAAGAAGTGGTAATTCTTGCTAATATTATAAATGCGAATGAAAGTTTGTTTGTTTGTTACGCTTTCACGCTTTAACCACCAATCGATTTCAAAAATTTGTTCATCAATGGAAAGCTATATCAAAGAGAAACATAGGCTATATTTCATCCCTTTGTTCCCCCGGGAACGGGAACTACGAGGATAAAATGACTGAAACCGAAGCGAACCGAGGGCGGGTTGCTAGTATATTATATTCTTAATTTCTAAGCACATGGAAGAGTCTAAATATGAAATTTAACGTGCACGCTATAAACTTTAGTTTCAAATGAAAAATATCTAAAGTGATTGCTTGCTTCGATTATTCAGGCCAGTCATAGTAGAAATAATTCTGTTGATGTCATCATAATTATCCTCAGCTGGGCAAAATGACTTTTCGAAAGGGGCCTCCAAGGCGGTATAATTTCATAATCCTCACGTTTGATAGATTTGATGGCGGTTGTTGTTATATTTTTTCCAGGCGAATGCTGCTGCCCATTACTTAGGAGATACTTTAGTTGGTTTTAGTGACGTAACTTAGGGGGTTGTGGATAATGCATTTCTGGACGGTGTAGATGTATTTCATAGATTAGATACTCATTAAAGTGTAGTAAAAAGTAAAATACATTTAGAAAATAAATCAAACTATTTTAAATATTTTTATAGTGTTTTAATTTTCTTTTTATTATCCTAAATAGTCCAGTCAAATTAGACATTCGAAGTTACTTATGTAACTTTATGTAACTTTACTCCTCTTTTTTGGCCTAATTTGACCGGACTATAAAGTTTTGTTTACTCTAAGCATATTTTAAGAAAATATATTCTTGTGACGTCAACCTTGCCAATATACTTGATGAAATATATTTATTTACATCAAGACATACATAAAAGATGTAATATACACGTTGGTTATGATAATATGAACGACAGCTGGTCGTAAATAAGTATTAAGTTTTCTTTCAAGATATTGGCTAACATTTTAATTTGATTGAAATTGGAATCTCAATGAACGTTCCATATTCAATTACTTATTTAATTTACTATAAATCAATATGAACAATTTCACTAAATTAATCTAGTCATGTCATGATGGTTAATGCCAAAGTCGTTTTAGATGGCAAATCGAGACGTGACGACGGTCATGCATTATGTTTGTTTTAATACGGATGGAAGAAGAAAACATGCTGTATAAAGTTTTTTTTTTATAATAAACTGCCTATCATATATCAAATCTTCTTAGGAATATAATCCCTGAATATAGCCTACTACATACTTAGGTTTAGTTTGCTTTATTTTAAAATTATAAGTTGCCTTCAAGTCAGTATAAACGAAAGAGTTAAGTATTTTGATACATAAATTCAGCCCTTTGTCGTCCAGTATTGGATGTAGGTCTTCTCTGCAAACAAGGGGATAATGCCATAATTGGAAGGGATTACTACAATCAGAGAGGTGTTCCACGTTAGGGTTGCTGTTCACTCACCTTTAGCCATATTTTATTAGTCCTATAGGCAAGTAAGGGGTGGCAACAATTGTATTCTTATCGCGTCACCATATGGAAAGGAAAAAATACATACGTACAGCCGAAGGTAATAAAATAAAAGCCCGTTTACAAGGAGGAATCAATTAGTGGCGTTTATGGTCAAACACTAAAAATATCCTGAAAGATTCTTACGTAAATACTAATGAAATAAAAGCCTGTTAAGAAGACTTGATTAATTAGTAACCTTATTTACGGTAGTATTTGATTACATATCTATATATTAGGTATGTGGAGTACAGAACTGTAGTTAGGAAAGTTTAGGAGAATAAATATCGTCGAATAAGAGTTGTACGAGTTACTTTGAAGTTGAGTACGGTAGTAGTTGGAAATGTGCTAGTGTTCATTAAGTGCAAACAGCTACAGTATTCTCGTGTGCAAAGAGCTCTTCGATAAAGTTTTGTATGTTTAAAACATTTGTGGGACCCGTTGAAAGTTTGTTATTGAAACGATATTTGGAGAAGCGTGAAGAACAAGTTAGGTTGAATCACTATGACTTTATCAACAGTGTAGTAGTAAGGAATTTCTTTGAACGTAGGGCTTGCTGGATTTGAAATATTAAATTGGAAGTAATTGAGAATGTAATTTTTAGGATGTTTTGGTAGTATATTTTCTATACTGGACGTTATTTGATGCGTGTAATGAAATTATTGAAGGAAGTTCATACCACCTCCATTATATTGCATACTGTTTATGTTACAATTCTTTTCCGCTTCAGTTTTGCTCGCTACATTACCTTTCTTCTTCTACTTTATTAGATTTTACTTCTTACTTCTACTTTATTATTATTACTTCTACTTTATTATTATTACTTCTACTTTATTATTAGTATTGGAGTATTTTTCGTATATGGTCCCTCCCTAAGGCCCCTCCCCAGACATCGGTCGCCCTCACGCGGTCAGCCTCTCTGCGGGTGATGCACTATTCCCCCGTCCAGTCACTTATATGACTCCGAGATGAAAGTGAGGGGTGGTACCATATTGTATTCTAAAACCATTATGCCACAGGTATGCAGCATCGATTTACCTAAAATAGGTGAATCATAGATAAATAAAATAAAAAGATATACTAAGTTTTCGTGAGAGCGATAAAATTCAGCCTTTTATTTTCTTCCTTGAGACATCCGATAGTCCAATTAATCAGTTATCTTAACTAAATAATTAGTTCCGATAAACGTCAATCTGCCAAATGTAGTTGGTTTTCTGCCAACTTATTTGTTTATTCGGCTTGATTGTTTTGGCTTACCTTGTTTGATTTTACCTATTTCTGTGTACATACATACATAGATATATAATTCTATTTCGTTTATCTCGCAAGTTGCTATATTGGTTTGCATAGCACATTATATATACATATTTATTTGTATGTTTATATATTCCAGCTGTGCCAGAAGCTTCGATTGCGTGAATTAAGTATATAGGAATGTGATATTTTGATATTCAATACATTAATCACCATTTTTGTTATCTTAGGAATTACCATGCAACGACGATTGTGCAAAACGCTTGATGCATGATGCATTGATACCCTATTGTTATCAAACATTGCCCGATTGACTAACATTTATAGATATTACTTCGCTCCTATTTATCAGACTGGTTAACATATAAAGACACTGCTTCGCTCCTTTTTTTCACGACCATATTTTTTTTCGTTAAGTAGGATATTTTAGGTGTATTCCGTCGGGTCGACCACTGATAACAAGGAACTCTGTACCGGTGATGGGCCCAGTGATGAAGGCGACGTGCTGTGGGTGGGTCATGGGGCCGCGCGCCGTCCCTCTGTCGCCCCGGACGGAGCCGGGCGGCGGGTGCGCTGATCATGGCCCACCCCTCAAAAAATTAAAACAAAAGTACTGGCTGTCTTACACAATAAGATTTTTTTAACTAGTTATTACTATATGAGATTAACACGTTTAAACAACCATTCTAATAGTAATCACGTATATTTTACAAGTATTACAAGCAATAAGATATTTTATACGCATCTTCTCTCATACAAACGTTTTTACGTAAAAAATACCTTCTTTTTAACGCCATCTCGTTAATGTTTTCTGCTCACATTTTCGGCGTTTGATATTAGCATAGTGAGATCTCAAAAGTCCACGAGATCGCAGTACAGCGAGCGCTATTTTTTTTTTTTGTGGTAGGCTATGGTCTGGACATACCCCGCTCAACCTGTCTGAAGCGACGGATGGACAAGCTGCGGCCCCATAATCTACCGTAACTTCCCATTGCCATTGAGCCAATCACTGGTGCTGATTCCTAGATCCATGATCGGTATGCCGGATTATCCTTTCGGGTACCGTCCTCTTCGGCACCCTGGCAACAAAGCAGTGTTGTCAGGGCGTCGCCCGTTACGCTGTCAGTCTCTCTGCGTGTGGCCGACTAATCTCCGGACCGTCTACCCGCGAACTTTACCTATATACCATAAAAATAACAGAGCTCGGTCACTCAAGCATTTAAACGAATGGATTTTTTTTAAAGTATAGAAACCAAGGATATAGTAGGTATTATTTATATCTTATTAATTGATTTATATAAATAATCGTATGGTGTAATAACCTAATTTTCTGAATATATACCTATCAACCTACAATACTTTTATGTAATCATTTTTGGCATTTTATTCATATGATTTTTGCAAAGCGCTCACCTTCTAATCTTCGCAAGTCAATAGAATAAAAAAATTCTAAGATTGTAGGGTGATTGGCGTAGGTTCTTCCAAGAATTAGAGAGAAGAGCTCACCAGATTAAGGAGCTTCACTATATAATTTGACGCCCCTAACGGCTAGGCTTGGTAAGCGAGAACCATGATCCACTATAGAAATAAAAAGGATTAGGTAAATTTCAGGATATTTGAGAGCAGTTACTGACTCCGTATCGAATGTCATAAATATTCATGATAGCCAGGATCAACGTCTTATCATACTGCAAGGGATGGATTTCAAATATCTTGAAGAACATTTTTAAAGTGTTTTTAGATTTGAGAGTTTTCTAGCTATTAAATTTCTTCCTTAATCTTTCAAGTAAGCGATAATAGATAAATATATTATGACTTTTTCTTCTTTTTATTTATTGGCAATCAGCTACTAATACGATCCAATCGTTGGCAGTGTTGAGTTACAAATTTTCTTCACAAATTATAAGTTTCTTCTTTTCTCCTTATCGGTCATTGTTCTTCAGTAAGTCAAATCGTCGCCCGCAACAATGCTGTGGTCACATTATTAATGGTATCTTTTGGTAAATTTTGGTGCAAAATATCATGTACGAAGCACTTTTATATCATATTTATATTTCAACAGTTCCTCCCCAACAAATAATATTACATAAAAATAATGACTGAAGAAGTTCACAATCATTACTCTCTTTCTTGGCCATGGTTATTGTAAAAGATGAGAAAAATATCTAACATGCAGTTATCATCAACGCTAGAGAAAGAAAGCTCACCATACAACCTTATGTCAATCCCTTTGAATTCCTTTGAATCCCTTTGAATATAGTACTAGTGGTAGGACCACGCTGTCGACAGTTATCTGTCTACAACCGCGGGCCGGTCCATCCGGGGTAGTACCACGCTCTAGCAGAAAATTGACGTCTAAGTAGTAGCAATTCGTTATTGCTCTTCGTTCGGTGAGCGAGAGAGCCGGAAGCCCAACTTTCTGAGGGTGTTCGCGTGTAGAGGGTTTTGGTGGTGCCTTTGGTATTACCGAGCCTCAAGGCACGCATTCACACTCCCTTCACTTTTTTCGCGGTAGACAGCGTCCTTGTAAAGGTCTATGAGCGGCAGAAATACTTACCATCAGGTGTACTGTTTGCTCGTTTGCCACTGATTGCAATAAAAAAAAATAAAAAAACCATGTTATAGTAGGTCAATATCTCTTCTATTCTGGAAGAGGCTCCAATGCAGCAATTAGGCAATACAATGGGCTATATGCTGAGAAAAAGAAGAAACTACAGAACTCAAAATTTCAAAAGGACTGTAGGTTAGTACTAACCGTAGTACTAATCGAATAGCTCCGAGTTGGTCTCGTTATAAAAACTACTACTACCGTGCTTATCAGATATATTAGTATAGAGTTTTATGTCTAGTTTTCTTTCTCTTGCATAGATATTATGTGCATATTATAATAATAATATAATAATAATATCTATTTATTGCAGACCACATAGATCCATAAATGTTAGTAATATAAAAATACTTAGGTAGCTAGGATTAGTAAAAAATAAAAAATAACAAAAATAACACTACACACGGAATTAAAATAATTTAACAAATGATATTAAGACAAAAGCTAAATCACATTACATTTTGCGACTGGGGCGTGTAAATGCGTCCAGTGCTCCAGTATTGGACAATCCCACCTATCGTTTATCACTGACAGGATACTGTGTGAACTGGAGCGTAATCTCTGTAGCAGGGAAGCGCAGCTTTTTCTAACGAGAGCTTTGAAGCCATCAACGCCCTTCTCTGCGAACATTCCAGAAGCGCTACAAAAACGAGGCAGCCCCAACATCACCCTGAATGCGTTGTTATACTGAACACGCAGGTCACTGAATGCCCTCTGCGTGTACTTGGCCCACAGGCTACACGTGTACTGTGACTGACAGTAGGCCTTGAACAGTGTCACCTTAACCTCGGATGTACACCGTGCAAACCTGCGGGCCAGCATGTTGCATCGGACAGCCAGCGCCCTGCGTGCTCGTTCAATGTCTACGTTATCTCGCAGATCCTTTGTATTATATCCCTATATTATATATATTATATCACTTAGCCTTCTTTCATGATACCCACAGAAAGTGAGTTCTTACTACGTCATCACACGAAAAAAAAAAACAAGTAGTAGTAACTTAGTATTTATTTTAAGAACGAATTCTTGAGTAAGTTATTATCTTTAATACAACAAGAAGATCTTTTATATTTCAAAACTCCTCAAATATATATCAATATTAACTGAGCAACTGTTTTAAAATTCAAATAACTTATAAATATTACGGAGTTTATCACAGACGTCGCAGCGTGAGAATACCTGCAACTTAAGTGATTTTGTTCCACCACTTCGTTGAGGTATATCTCATTCAAGAAACTCGAGCAGAAACAAGATATAGATGCATCTAGAAGTGCTTTAATACTGATTGTTGATGTGTATATTAATATAATCCGTGTGTTTACGGCGTAAGAATACACTTAACCACTCTCTCTCTTGACCGTGGGTGCCTAAGGTATGCTTGTATATGTAGGTAACATTGATGCAAGAGAAGGAAAACTCGATATAAATCCTTTCTCATTGTGAAGGAGCCAATAGTGGCACGTTTGTAGGCTGAGATAAAATACTCATAGGCTTATATATGTACTACCCTATTAGTCTTCCTCACAATTCATAATCTCAGCTCATATGCATCGCGCTACTGAGCTCGAGCCTTCTCTACAATAGGGCCAGAATTGACCTACTACACGCCGGTCAGATGAGTTGGTGTGAGGTTTTATTTGGAGTTTTCCTGCGCTTTTACTAATTTTTTTTTTTGGACTAATCCCACCACACATTCCCACCATTGTAACTCCTGTAAGCCAGGATCCACAATGGTCTCCATAAATGACACCGAGGTTTGACCCTCAGGCAGTCCCGGGATATGATTTTAATTGTCTTGGGACCCGCAACAAATTTAATTAGAAAAGATTAAAGAGGAGGAGTTGGAAAGAGAGATTCCACTTCCCTCCTAGGCAAAGCGGTAGACAGGAAAACAAAATGACTAGTCAGCCAATAAGTAAAAAGGTGTACAGCTACGATAGCGCAGCAGTACGGCACCACGGATGCGGCAGAGCTTAACGGGGCCTATATGTGAGCGTTAAGATTGATTGTTACAGTAAGTATGGCAGAAATGCATGAATGCACGGAAATTTTCTCGAGTTGCTTCAAGGTCCGTATAGTATACTACCCCACAGGTGACTTGCAAACTGTTTAACATAAGGTTACGCTCGTTTCGCCAGAGATCGCACTCCCAGAGAATGTGATGTGCTGATTGTTCATACTCGTGGTCAGATGTGGAACATTGACATAATGGTGATGGTACGAGTTTAAAAGAAAATAATTTACTTTTAAAGTTGCCATGGCCAGTTAAAAATTGGGCCACGAAGTGGTCAACCTCCAGCCACACCTTCTCCAGGCGCTCCCGGATGCATGGAAAAAATAGATAAAGATGACGACCTTTCGATGATGAATCTCATCTTTCTTGCCAGTCGGTTAAAAGTTCCTCATAGACAATGGATTGTGGTGCAAACAATCTAGCAATTTTATTTCGGTCGCGCGGCAGAAGGAAATCTGTATTCATAGTTTCCTTTGTGGTGTAATACATTGACGCTCGTCTCTGAATCTCCAAATCAACCGGAAGTACACCCGCGAGTACTGGTAAGGCCTCGGTACTAACAGTTCTATAGGCTTTACATAAGAATATTAGGGCCAATCGTTGGCTCTGTAGTAATTTAAGGCGAGCCGCCCCTATGGTGGCCCTATCGGCCCATACAGGTGCAGCGTAACAAATACACCCCAAATATGTGGCCATGTATATGGTTTTAAGTGTATTAAAACGAAGGCCCCAAGTAGATGTGGATATTCTAGTAAGCGCGTAGAAATTCCGTTTCGCTTTTTCGCCTACAGTTTTAATATGCTCAATAAATGAAAAATTTTTTTCTAAGACTAGGCCGAGATAGCAAACTGATTCTTTCTTTTTAACAGTCTTATTATTGAATTTTATACGCGGCGCCGATTGTAAATGTCCTTTTAATAAAAGATGATATGTTTTTTGTGGTGCGAAGACAAGCTGGTTTCGTGTACCCCAATCGAATATATCATTGAGGCATGTTTCCGCTAATTTCTCTAAACCATCCCTTGTGTTCGATTGTATAAGTAAAAGTCCGTCGTCTGCATAGCCGATCAGTAGACAATTTTTCGGTAGAGGTAATTCGAGAAAATCGTCAAAACCTAAATTCCATAGATATGGACTTAATACCGAACCTTGAGGGCAGCCCATCGTCAGTGATTTCGACACAGCATGGTGACCAAGTTTCAATTTAGTCGAGCCATTTAAAAAGTACGACTGTATGATTTGGTAGATATTTCTATAATAACCACGAGCCTTTAATTTAAGAAGTAGCATTGGCCACCAGGCGTTATCGAAAGCACCTGAGATGTCCAGGAAGACACCTAGTACGTATTTAAAAACGGATGCGCTAATGACACGTCTTACCGCAACGGCCGCGTCGATAGTTGATTTGCCGTGAGTGAAGCCGAATTGTTTATGATTGAACGTTGGTCCACCCGGCAATAAACAAGGAACAATAACACGTTCTAAGAGCTTGCCTAATGAAGGCAGTAAGGTGATTGGTCGATATGACTTCGGGTCGTCTGGTGGCTTATCACCGCCTTTAGGAATTATACGTCTATAACCGCGACGCCATATACGAGGAAAAATGCCTTCAGTTATGCAACGATTAAAAATTATTAACATTGAGTCGCCCGATGCTCGACTAGCTTCTTTGATCATTTTGCGCTTTTACTAATATTATATACATGCTTTAGTCACCTTTTACGATACCCGTGGGAAAGAAATGGAGCGGTAAACTTTTACTTCGTCATCATACGGCCGATTGAAGGGAAATTAATCAACCGTACCAAGTTAGTCAAATGAGTGGGTATTGGATTTTTCTTCGAGTTTCTCTTTTTCTGGAGTGATGTAAGCAGAAAATTTTCTTCATTTAGTCCTTTTTGCTACATTCATTGGAAGATTACTTGAGAGGGGTGCTAAATTGTATTCTTGGGATGTCACCGCACGAAAATGAGTACAAACAAAAAATAATAATTTTTGTGAGTGCCAGTTAAAGCTTCTCACCCCTTGATTCTGTCTCCCTACTACGGTCGTATGGCCCGTCGCAGTATGGTTGAAAATAGAAGCAGTCGAAAAAATAATAAAAAGGCTTGCAAGCTGCTGGTGGATATTTTAAAATAGTAAGAGCTTTACCTCGATCTGGACCAACTACATTTGCTGCCATCTGGTTGATAAAGATATTCCCAAGAAAGGCCGTACAAGTGATATCAATCGCCGTTGAAGGTTATATACGTCGTTATATCTATCTCGCGTGTACATAGATTTAAGCCATTAGTGAAATTCTTAGTGTTTTGTCCTCAAGAATTTATGAGGCCGGCATCGACTAATGCTAATTACCCTTCTTTAGAATTTATTTTTGACCGTATCGTACTGGGTAGAATTAATATAGACCTGTGTAATACGTAATCGGCTTTTACTATACTTGCGAGCAATGTTAGAGATTGTGGCTGCCACCTTATGGCATAAATATGAGCCTACAAACTAAAACAAAATTTAAATATATCATCATCAGCTCAGCTAATATACCACTGTGGGACCATTAGTGGGCTCGAATCTCCTTCGTAATAGGAGAGAAAATAACTTATAATATATACTACGCTGGTCAGACAGATTGGTGTGGATTTAATTTATAGCTTTTCTTCTATTGTATATATGTTAGTTCCATATAATAGTCATCTTTTACGACACTCCTGACAAGATAGGGGATGGCGTGTTATATTTTTACTCCATCACCACACGGGTCACCCGAAAATGTATTTACGCATATTTTATACAAGGCATATTCAGTGAAGGAACTGATTCTTTGGCAACAAATCTCTCCCTGGTCGTGTTGACACAAACAAATGCATAAAGTCTACCGTAGAGACAAGCTCCTCATTTTCCTTAACAAACAACCAGCTGATTACTTCCATATGAGGAAATGATTCACGAGTGAATGTTTTGATTGCTTTTAGATTATTTTTTTTCTCCATATTCCTGATTCAAAACAGATGTTGAATGGCAAATAATATTTTTTTGCTCAATCAGAAACATTGGAACTTTTACAGATGGGTCTATATTTATAATTGTGTATAATATAGCAGGAATGTATATAAAAATTATTTACATGTATTTACGTTATTTTTATTCAATCCGTTTGGGTATACTACGAAATCGCCACATCAGAATTCTTTTAAGAAATTTATAGTATCAAATGCTCTCGCAAATCCGCCTATCAAGCGATTACGATATTAATCTCCCTTAAATAAACAAAGTATATTTTTATAAAACAAGGAATAGCAAATAATAAAGGAATCCATCCAGCCCGTAAACGTATTTTAAAATGCACGACAGATGACGACAGGCAGAGACCCACCACTTTCCCACGGTTAAGCAATATACCGCATATCTCGAGAAAAGAAGTTGTATGTGATAGGATCAAGGTGAAATAGATTATAGGGCAGTTTTCTTACTCCTATGTGATAATCAGCCTCCAGAACTTCAAATTGCAATTTGCCGCCGAACTTTGAACGACACTTGTTTAGCTTCTGAACGAGTCATGTTTAGAGCAGTTCGAAATTCGGGGCGACCACTGAAGACAAGGAAATCTGCACAGATGGTCGGCTCAACGGCAAAGGTGACGTGCCATGGGTGGGTCATGGACCGTGGAGGCCTTCCGGCCGGTGCTGATGCAGTGGTTGGAAAGGCGGCACGGGGTGCTCTCCTTCCGACTCGTACAGGTCTTGACGGGGCATGGATGCTTCGGCAAGTACCTGTACAGGGTCGCTAGGAGGGAGAGAACTCCGTCTTGCCACCACTGCGATTGCGACGAGGACACGGCGCAGCATACGCTCGAGGTCTGTGCCGCTTGGGCAGAGCCGCGTCGTGGACTCGTCGCAATCATCGGTGCCGACCTGACGCTGCCGACCATCGCTAGGGAGATGCTCGGCAGCATCAGGAATTGGGATGCGGTCGCAGCTTTCTGCGAGGCAGTTATCTCGCAGAAGGAGGCGGCGGGTCGCGAGCGTGAGGAGCACAGCTTCGATGATGCGACCCGCCGCCGGCGACTGGGGCGGCGCAGGCGGGATTACCTGCGTGCCATGCCGCCCTAGCCGCGGCCGCGGGTGACGTGACCGGGGATTAGTCCGTCACCCGCCGAGAGGCCGACCGCGTGAGGAAAGACCGACGTCCTCCCCGAGGGTGGGACGTCGGTCGATGGGAGGGTGCCCCGGGTAGGGGGTATTCCGTCGGGCCGACCACTGATGACAAGTAACCCTGCTCCAGTGGTTGACCCAACGACGAAGGCGACGTGGTGTTCGGGTGGGTTGCGGGTGTTGCGTGCTTAAGCCCCTCTGTCGCCCCGGACGGAGTGGTGCGGAGGCGCGCCGACCGCAGCCCAACCCTGAAAAAAAAAAAAAAAATATGGTTGGGTCATGGGGCCACGTGGTGCCCCTCTGTCGCTCCGGACGGCGCTGGGCAGCAAGCGAGCCGATCATGGCCCACCCTAAAAAAAAGGACAGTTCGAAATACGTCTGTAGATTTCCACTGTTAGGCATATCCATCCTCTTTGGGGTTAAACTTTGTAAAATCCTTTCCTCATGTGTTTATTTTCCGTGTGATCGCGGAGCAAGAATACAATTCATTACCCATCTCTTGACTGAGGGAGTCCTGAAAAATTAAATATGTTTAAAGATTTATGCAATTTATGCAGAGAGTGTACCTTACACTCGAAGCAAAACCCCATACCAACATGTCTGACCAAGGTGGACAATTTCCCTCCTATTGTGGAGGAGGCTCGAGCTCAACAATGGAAGATATATGAGCTGAAATGCCTGATTGAAAAAAGATGAGTCTATTCATTGGCATATTTGCTAATATATTCATTTGGATGCAATAATAATGATATAATATTTTAATTATCCCCCTTTTAGTCTAAAACATGACACACGGTAAATGTCATTCTGACATAATTTTAACCTAATCTATGACGGCAGTAGAATGTCATCGTTTAACATATTTAAATTATACACTTTCAGTCAGCCACATGATTACGGCACCGGAAAATTTCCATTGTCGAGCTTCAATGGAGTTGCGTAATTTGCATAAGCGAAGTTGAAATTTAAGGAACAATAGGCTGCATTATTCCTGTTTAAAATGCTAGTTGAAGTCACGGAGTGTTTTAAGCTTTATTACACGTAATATTCGCTTTGCTAGATTTAAAGTGTATAAATTTGCTAGATATAAAGCGCTGAGAGAGTGTCAGGAATTGTATTTATGCACACAAGTACTTAACATATGTATTTATATTTAATATCAATTATTCAGCGAAATTTATTTTTGATACATAGATATTTTCGTTATTATTCTTGGAATTTTTATTTTTAGAAATCTCTAAAAATAATATAATAATCGTAATCACGGTTATCTATTATATGAAATTTTATCTGGTGACAGAATAACAATAGAATTCACGGCTCCCGATCTTGTCTTTAGATGTCGCAAAAGACTACTAAGGTATTTAATATGCATATGAAATCTGTGCAAGCGAAGCAAAACTCGAAACAAAACCAGTATGGTATAGTAAGATCAATTTCCTTGTAATTGTGGAGGAGGCTCGAGCCCAGCAATGAGACTTATACGAACCGAAATGATGATTAAATAAAATATTTTAGAGGGAGTTTGTTATCCAATACATTCATCATAATCATTATCGCAGCTCGTATACGTGCCACTGTTGGGCTCGGGCCTCCTCCACAATGGGAGGGAAAATGACCTACTATGACCATGCTGGTCAGACATGTTGGTATAAGGTTTCATTTCGAGTTTTACTTCTCTTGCACAGATCTTATGTGCATATTATATCCCTTAGTCGTCTTTTACGACATCCATGGCCAAGATAGGGAGCGGTGAATTGTATTCTTACTCCGGCACCACACGGAAATCCCATATATCGATGGTAAATAAGTTTATAACCATCTAAGTATCCTATAGTATTAGATATAACCATCTAGTATTAGAGAAGAGGCTCGGAGCTCGAGGCTTTCATGGCGGCATGCTTATCATCGCATCATCATCGTAGCCCACATACATCCTACACTGTTGGGCTTGGGCCTCTTTCACAATGGGAGGGAATTTGATCTACTATATCACGCTGGTCAAACATGTTGATATAGGGTTTTATTTCATGTTTTCCTTCTCTTGCACAGATGGTATGTATACATATATTATATCCCATAGTCGTCTTTTACGACATCCACAGGCAAGACAGGGAGTGGTGAATAGTATTCTTACTCCGTCACCACACGGAAAATGCGTATTAAAAAAGGAAAATACGAATAAAAGAAGTATTAAGAGACAACCATTTTATATTGTTAATTAGACATAGGACGTAGAGAATTAATTTCATCAGTCTCACAGGGTATGTAACTCTTTATTATTTTAGTATTATATTCTTTATAATTATCATCCCAGCTTATACACATCCCGTTGATTAGACGGGTTTTATTTCGCGTTTGCCTTTCACAGAGAATATGGATATAAATCCATATTATATATCTTAGTCGTATTTTATGATGACCCATGTCTTTTTTTTTTTTTTTTTTTTTTTTTTTTTTTTTATGGGTGGGCTATGGTAAGCGCACGCGCGGTCCAGTCCGTCCGGGGCGATGAAAGGACGGCGCGTGGGCCCATAACCCACCCGTACCCACGTCACCTCGTTGTTGGGCCGACCACCGGAGCAGATGTGACTTGTCGTCAGTGGTCGGCCTGACGGAATACCCTTTCGGGTAACCTCACCTCTCGACGTCTTGGGACGTCGGTCGCCGTCGCGCGGTCAGCCTCTCTGCGGGTGACGGACAATTCCCCGGTCCAATCACCCGCGGCCTCGGCTAGGGCGGCATTAGGCGCAGATACTCGCACCTGCGCCGCCCGAGTCGCCGGTGGCGGAACGTGTCGCCGAATAGGAGCTCTACTCGCACACGATCCGCCGCCTCCTTCCGTGAGATTACGGCCTCACAGAAGGCGGCGACCGCGTCCCAGTTCCTGACGCTGACGAGCATCTCCCTGGCGATGGTCGGCAGCGCCAGGTCGGCACCGATAATTGCGACGAGTTCACGGCGATCCCCCTCCCATGCAGCACACTCCTCGAGCGTGTGCTGCGCCGTGTCCTCGTCGCAACTGCAGTGGTGGCAGGACGGTGTGCTCTCCCTCCTGACAATCTTGTGCAGGTACTTCCCGAAGCAACCGTGCCCCGTCAGCACCTGCACCAGTCGGAAGGAAAGCACCCCGTGCGTCCGCTCCAACCACTCCATCAGCACCGGCCGGAGGGCCTCGACGGTCCTGACACCGTACCGAGGACTCTCCAGCCGGACTGCCCAAATGATACCCATGTCTAAGATAGTTTGTGGTGGTGAATTGTATTCTTACTCCGTTACCACACGGAAATTTTAATTTCTTTAAAACTTACTTGGCAGATGGGTTGGTGATCGCTATAGATTATATAAGTTTCCCATGAGAATATTAGTATTCATCATCAAGACTATATTAGTCATGATCATAAGAAGATGATGGGCAAATAAGGGCTGGTTCTTAGAATGATAACGTATAGAAGGTAAAACCGCGCACAAAAAATGAAGCATTTAAATTGGAGCCTAATGGAGCTTATGCCGGACCGTTCCGCAACTCTTAAAAATAAATAGGTAGTTATGATGGTTTGTGTATTCAAATGGTGTCACATTTAAAAACATAAAAAGGTTTTTAACATTACTTTTAAAAGTATTTCGACGATTTATGTTAATAAAAACAAAATTTGATTTCATAATTTGTATAATGGTGTGCGTGTGTACGTGTGTAATCGCCTGCGCGCATGTTTTATTTTTTGCTTCATATTTTTTGATCGCTCGAAGTACCGACACTATCCTTCTATATGTTATTTTTCTAAGGGCCGGTTATATTATATTCTTATACGTGTAGTGACGGAATAAGACTACAATTCATCACTCCCTATCTTGCCCGTGGATGTCGTAAAAGAAGATTAAGGAATATAACACGTATATGTCACCGTATTACTGTACGAACCGTTATTTTATAAACTATCTAGTAAGATTATAAACTATCGATAGATTGTGAACGGACACAAAAATTTACAATCTAACGCATATATTTTCGTAAGTTTATAAACTGACTATGTTCAACCGTCAAACTGTGATTATAATACTTTTGACCGTCAGTTCAAAAAGAAATGACCCAATCACAGTACTGTCTTACAATTCCTCACCTGCGAATTTGTGAACCGTCCTCTGATTGGTTGGCGTTATAGATAGCACGTGTTCGTGTGCCTATGCACAGAATTACAAACAAAATTATCAGCAAATAAAAAGCTCATTGTCAGCAAATATTAACGTACATTATTAAATCCCACCAAAAAACTGTTTTTAATATCTTTAAATTGATGTAATGTAGTAATGTCGCTAAAATAATAATGGTGAGGGCGCAGCGTGTGAAAACAATGATTCGTTGAACCAATCAGCGTGCACTTTGCGTTTTGTTCACAATTTGACGGTTGAACATAGTTTATAAACTTACGAAAATGTAAGCGTTAGATTATAAATTTTTGTGTCCGTTCACAATCTATTGATAGTTTATAATCTCACTAGATTGTTTATAAACTGACGGTTCGTACAATAATACGGTGACATATATAACATCTATGCAAGAGAAGGAAAATTAGTAATAAGACCCTATACCAACCTGTCTGACGTCTTTATATAAAGGGGGATTTTGTAGACGTATTTTAATAGAAAATATTTATTTGGCGTCCAATTGAAACGTTATAAACGTATGAAAATGATTGTATTTACTCATCCATATATTCAAGTGGCACTCCAGAGATACTTTCGTCCCACTTTTTTCACCTACATACAGACAAGAATCCATTAGTGAAATGATACTCTCCTTAATGTGTCCATGGGGCGTTGAATTGGAATATACGAGAGCTTTATGTAATATATATGTATTTAGAAGATACATATTATCTATATAATTATTATGCGCAGGTCTTTCTAGAGTAGAACATATAATTTACTCCCCTACATCTATTAACATTCTTAGCGAGAAAAAATATATTTTTAAGATTTCTATCAAAGAATAAATATATGCGTCTTTACAAACAGTAAATTATTGAACGTAAGTTACATTTAGTTTATCTTAGAGCTTCACTTTAAAGCAACCTGACTGAGGAGAATACCCCGCGGTCTTCCTTCGCTACAGGCCTGGCACACACTATAAGAAATATGGTCCGTTCAAAAGGCAGTTAGTCGTAGGACTGCACTCTTAGGAGAGGGTACCCCCTCAGAGTATTCCGTCGGGCCAACCACTGTCGACAAGAAACTCGGCACCGGTGTTAGGCCCAACGACGAAGGTGATGTGCTACGGGTAGGTTATGGTCACTCCGGACGGAGTCGGGTGGTAAGTAGTCTGACCATAGCCCACCCCAAAAAAAAGGACAGCACTATCAAGCAACCCGACTCTGAGGAAGGTCCTTCTCGCCGCGATTCTAAGTCACTTGGCAACTTCTGCAAGAAAATAGCCTCGTTTAACACGATGAACTCGTGAATCACGTAAATCGAAAATCATTTGTGAATAACATATAGAAATATCTTTCATTGACATCGATCTCTACTATACAAATGTGTAAAAAGAGGGATGTTATCTGCTTACATTCCGTACTTATCTTTTACGATATCAGCAGGAAAGGAAAGGGAGGTGAATTACATATTTCCTCCGCCCTCACATGGAAAACTTCACCATACGAAATATACCTATGGTGTTTTCTGTAACACGAAGAAAAATAAGATTCTGTTATTGATGTCTATCTAATAGCTTTAAATGAGCAATTCTTGTATATTTCTATATATGCAGAATCTCGGCAACCACTCCAACCATGTTTATGCAATTTAGTAAGGAGGTGGTTTTGGGGGCAATTTCATATTGATGAATTCTCGTTTTGTTAGTGTTTTCAGCCAATGATAAAATAAATTACAATATGAAGGTAAGTTTAACTACTACCATTAAGAATAAAAAAAATAGTGCAGTTACTGAATCTAGACAGTGCCAGGTTGAACCTCGGTCTTCCCTCTTTCATTATTTCTCTTTTTATTGTCTAAATTATTTTTTATAATTTATGAAATAATTCCAGTCATTCAGTTACTTACTTTATTGTGGTATCCAAAGAACAGTGAAAGAGATATTAATAAAATCGGCCAAGTGCGAGTCGGACTCGCGCACGAAGGTTTCCGTGCCATTGACTAGGTGAATAAATAAAATTATCATTATCGATATCGAGCAAAAAGAGCAAAAAATCGCCTTTGTTGCATGGGAATAAAATATTTATTTTATATTTTTTTAAATATTTATTTTGTATTTTTTTTAGTATAGCTACAGCTGAAATTTTTACATAATTTGTAAAAATTTCAACTCTATCTATCGCGGTTCTTGAAATACAGCCTGGTGACAGACAGACGGACGGACAGACAGCGAAGTCTTAGTAATAGGGTCCCGTTTTTACCCTTTGGGTACGGTTCCCTAAAAATAACAAGTAAATAACTTATAATAAAAAGTAATAGATATTTCATTTACTGTTTTCTCTCAAGAATAACATCATTCTTCTAAGTACCACTATGACGAATATTTTTAATAAAAGTAGTGAGTAAATTATTCAACAACAGTAAGTTCCAAATAGTTACTCGTATTTCACGCTGTTTTAATCTTTCTTCTCAAGCTTACGTACCAACAAAACTTATGATAGTCAAACTTATTACACACGTCTTCAAATATTTTTCAGGAAACCCTCAACATTAGAGGCACATAAACCTTTGCGTATTCCTAAGTTACTGAAAACAGAACTATATTTTAATGCAATAAAGCTTAATTTTCTATGATTTTAACTGAAAGTAAAAATCACAACCATTTCATAGTCGACAAAGCGGTCTTCGCAAACAATAAATGAAGGAAATCGACAAAACGTAAGATAAAGATTATTTATGGTTTTGTTAATAAGAAGAAATATATTTCAGAGGGAATTGTTTGGAATATTTTGTTTACTAGACAGTAATAATTAATTTCTGTGTATTGACGGAATTAGAATACACTTCACCACCCCTTATCTTCTTCGTGGATGACGTAAAAAATTAAGGGATATGATAAGCATATAACATCTGGGGAACGGGACGCTCAAAATAAAACCCTATGTCACTCTGTCTCACCAGCGTGGTGTAGTAGGTCAATTTGCCTTTTATTGTGTATGACACAGAATAGTCAATGATAGATGTCTATATACATATACATTGAATACATAGATATTGAATTCGAACGTATGTCCCATAGATTTTACTTTTGTTATTTATATGTACTTAAGACATGTTAGTAACTTATCATACAAGTGATGATGGAATAAGAATACATATTGACGTCACATCTTCATTTCCGGTGTGGGTTCTAATGGGTTCTAATCAGATAGACTCATTATGAAAAATAAATCTCGAAATAAAATACTATGTCTAGCAGTAAAGCAGAGAAAAAATTGACTATGGTGCCATTCTAGCAAAACAGAGTTCCAGGATAGTAACAGGACACTCTAGACCAGGTTAGATTAGGAGACTCTAGCTAAATTAGCAAATGTATATGGACTGAAAAAATAAGATATTTCATGGCAAAGTTAAATATAGAATTTCTGATTTTTACGCGAGTATCATTATCACATGCGACCCTCCCATAGTCGTCTTTTACGACATCCGCGAGCAAGATAGAGAGTGGTGAATTGTATTCTTATTCCGTCACCACACGGATGATAATAAACTAAATAGATTTTAATAAAAAAATATATAATAGGATTAAACAAATAACAACTGTTTGTTTTTAGTTTTAAAGTTTTACTTTTGTCAGCAGTATTCATGACTATTTTTCATTAAAGTGTTGTCTTTAAAATGCCATACTAAGGAATAAACGGAAGAAAACTTTACAAACATACAAATTAACAGACATATTAGGGATCTAACTTTCTGTGTGATGATGAAGTGCACAATTCAACACTTCCTTAATTGCTCGTGGGTGTCGTAAAAGACTACTAAAGAATTATGTGCAGATAGCATCTATGCAAGGGATGGAAAACCCGATATAAAACCCTATACCAAAACGTTTGACCAGCGTGATATAGTAGGTCAACTTACTTTCTACTATGAAGGCGGCTCGAATCCAGTAGTGCGACGTATGTCAGCTGAGGTGATAGTGGGTATCAAATGAAGTACACTTGGTATGAGAGATTATGTTTGAACTACTTCATCATCTGTGTAATCTTGCTATATACAAATAAATTAAAATACGACATAATCCCGTTGAAACATCTAAATATTCGTATAATGTTTTAATATTCTATTGCGACAGCTGGTTGAAGACATCGACTGTTAATATAAGTTGAAACAGATTGTAATACAAGACATTTCATTACACGGTGTTTTAATGTTAAGAAATATGTTACGTTGTAACTTTGCTTTAGCGTTATATTTTGAGATACGGAATAAAGACAGTTTCCTTTTGTTATCCTATCGAGATTTGAAAACAGCAAATTTGTATCCTTCTTAAAAAAATATGGGGTGCATGGAGAATTGTAAAATTTGGCACAGTTTCTCGTGTATCATGACCATTATCATTCAGTGTATTACGGTCCACTGCTGGATGTGGGCCTTCCTCATATTTCACCACAGAGTGCAGTCTTAAACCGCGTGCATCCAATGACGCCCGGCAACTTTCATCAGGTCGTTTGTCCACTTAGATGTGTCCTACACTACGTCGTCGTCTGATTTATGGTCACCTTTCAAGAATCTTTCTTCCCCAGTGATTGTCAGTTTATCAGGCGAAATGCCTAGTACCTCTTTAGCGTGCTAAGTCTTCAGACTTTGTCGGTTACACCCGTTCTTCTGCGAACTGTCACACTTCGCATTCTATATCGCAGAGTAATTTCGAGCGTAGCCTGCTCCATATAACGCTGGGTGACTTTGGGTTTGGTTATGAATATACAGTTATACTGGTGGGTAAAGAATATAGTATATCCACCAAGTGTTACCTGTGAAACTTTTATAAAAAATGCTTGTCAAATATGACCACTATGGAATGGTATAGTAGATGGAGCCTGCAATACGATCTTATCAGCCTATCGAAGTGAAATAATAAAAAAAAATATGTTTTTAAAATACTAGCTAACTCAATAGACGCTGTTCTGTACAAATTAAAAGAAAAGAACAAAGCAGTCCAGAGGACTGGCGACAGAAGTGAAAACTTAAAACTGTGAACATACAATTGCAAGTTATTGATGTTCAATTAAAATTATCTGGTATTTGAATAATAAGTTTTTGATCTATACGATGCCTGTATGTTACAGATTTACTGCTGTAAGCATGTCGGTGATGCGAATCCATAGGATTTCCCCTACCAAAAAGTGCCCATCACGGCTAAAGAAGTTTTCACTTAAAAAGGAAAATAGAATTCCTCCAAATCGATCGTAGTACCGCCGAATCCAATTGTAAATCTAAAATTCTTAAACCCACCTGAATAAACCTATCACTAATTTCGGTTCAGCCATGCAGGGGAGATTCAATCATATACAACAATTATATGTATAGAGATTACGTATTTGGTGAAATAATTATTGTTTCTATACATCCAGTAAACGAAATGATAATTAAATGTACTAAAGTATGTACATATTCGCTAGTAGTATTTATATTACAATATTAGCGCTTTCAGTATCAATTCATTATTCAACGATATATTAACTGCCAGTATATACTAAGTAACTATTTGCGAACGAGCGTGTTCGGTATTATTCACAATTGAGTTACATCAGAAATTAGTTTATTCATTAAATTAGGAGCAGTAAAGTACTCTTGCATAGGTATTATTTACATATCATATCCGTTAATCGTCTCTTACGACACCAACAGGCAAGAGAAGGGGTGGTGAATTGTATTCTTACTCCGTCACCACACGGACAGTATATTATTGTATAATTTTTGTAATGACAATGAATTTCCATAAAAATGAGAACCAATATTTAATAACTAATACTGTAGGAGATTGATGAAAGATAAAAAACAACATTGCCATAGAAACTAAGCATTGGAGTGATTGTAAGAATACACGATCACCGAGCGACATAATAGATGCTTCGCTTCAAAAATCTCTGTAATAACGATGACTTAACGAAACGAAACGAAATCAGAGAGACAGACAGAGACATCTCCATCTTTGCGTTCATAAATGCTGAAAAGAGTTGAAAACGTCTGAATATTTCAAATATAAATGCGAAATAGTACCTATTGTTTTAAATTATATGTCTGCTTATTGTTTTCAGTCCATTTACAATAACTTTTGCTACCACGCCCTTCACGGCGGAACGTAACAATATAATCATATGGCGATTGGGAGGGAATGCGATAGATTATAGGGCCGCACGCCGCCTATCCATCGCCCCACAGAGACCTAGCCATCCTAAAGATGGATAGTGCTTTTACCTACTCTTCTGGCATTTCCTTAGCATGTTTTAATGATGGGATGAAGGAAAGTGAAGACGCTTTACACGTTTTTTTTTTCTATTTATATAATAAAGAAACACGTTAAATCAAAATATACCAAACTATTAGTACGTTCCAAAAATGGGAAGACTATAAACATTGAAGAAATGGTATAAGAGGCTTTTGAAAACAAATCCGATTGACGCACAGTGAGGGTATATTGAGACAAATAGAACGAATTGAGGGGAAGCTGTCTACGCCCGCGGATATTCTATCGTAAAACAATTTTTTACAATTTATGTTTGGACTTTATGTCGCTGTTGCAGTGACGTTGTTTGGATTACTGTTCCAATTTTATAGGATTTGATGGATTATTATTTTTATGTTTACGTCCATGTGGAACGTTTCAATTATCGATTTCAATCGATATTACATTGAAATATATATTGACTTATATAAAAAATAGAAAAAGTAATAACCATACGGTGATTTAATGACTATTAATGTTTACGGTAGTATTATAGCGAAATAAAACTATTTTTAAGCATTTTGTTGGGTTTTTATTGTACGTTCCTGGTCGTTAGAGGATAGTACTCCCGTGAAATCAAATAAATAAGCGATAAAATCTTTAAATAATTATTTCATAAGGAGGAGGCAAATTTCCCATTGTGAGATGTATATGGATTGAGAAGGAAAAAAATTTAAGTACAGGTCTTGCAGATCATATTTTAAATAACGACGGGTTATTTGTGCGAGATATTGAGACACGCTCTATTCTTTCATTTTATTAGTCAAGGGTTACGAAAAACTGATAGACGAAGGACAGGAACGAAGGATTTACGGGTCTTTCGGAGCATGTTGATGACTAAGGTTAAATGATACTTCATTTATTTCTCAATTACTCATTTACTCAATTTATGGGACATAAATTAAAGATTATGGTGCCCATGGGTAAGTAGCAATGATAATGATTGCCTATTAATGTTTTATATGTATTATTTTTATGTAGATTTTGCTCTTCTAGATTATTAATACTCTGAGATTTTTCTCTCAAAAGCATTAAAGATGAGGTATTTGGAATTGAATAAGTAGACATTTATTCATTGCTCCTAATTACTATAATGGACTTTTAAGTAAGGCTAATTTGCGAAACGTAATTGTATTTATATATAATTTCTAAGTAAAAGTCTGCCTTATTGATTTTTTTAGCGTATAAATACTTCAACGGTTTAGTAGTCGCTGTCATTATCTATAAGATCTTTATAGGGGAATTGATTGGTATGGCTTAAAAATAGCGTAGAGTCTTAATGTTTATGCTCATTACTTGTAGGCTCGGATAGCCTACGATTAAAAGAATATATTTTTCCTCTCATTCAGGGAAATTTAAATCATGATAGAATATTGTTTGTTTAGGCTGTAAGTTTCTCTTTTTTTTTTTTAATCGAAAATGAAATACTCATTTGTGATCAATCCTATTAAATAAGCAAATAGAAAAATATGCATACTTAAAAAAAAATAAGGCATAAAGGCATAATTATGAGAATATTTTCATGAATACATATATAATAAAAAATTTTACTTTGGGCACCATTGGGTCACATAACCGTATTTCCTCTCCATCCCGATTGGACCGACCATCGATACCGACTTCTTGACATTCTTACGGGTACCATCCCTGTTAATATTTCCTCATACGGTCGATCTCTCTACGGGTGGCGTACTAATCTCCGATCCGTCCACCCATGACTTCGGCTAGTCGATATAAGGCGCAGATACTAGCGCCTGTGCCGCCCAACACAATGGCTCCGAAACGTGTCATGGTAAAGATGTTCCTTTCTGACTCACTCTGTCGCCTACAGTAAGATGACTGCCTCGTAGAAGGCGGCAACTGTATCCCAGTTACTGACACTATTGATGGTCAATAGTGTCAGTAATTGAGCGCTTCATCATAGTGATCTATGATGAAGCGCAACAGCTTTCATTTACGTAGTTTACGTTCTACTCATGTTAGTAGCCTAGAAAGAAAAAGAAAAGGGTAAATAACTTTTCCTACCCTCTCTACTCTAATTATCTTTTATAAATAATAGTTATTATATATATGTATATCATATATTTAATAAAATTATATAATCTATTTCTACACTTTTTTTTTTTTTGGGGTCGGTTGCGGTCGGCGCGCTCCTCGCACCACTCCGTCCGGGACGACAGAGGGGCGTAAGCACGCACACCCGCAACCCACCCGCGATGCACGTCGCCTTTGTCGTTGGGCCGACCACCGGAGTAGGGTGACTTGACATCAGCGGTTGGCCTCTCAGCGGGTGACGGACTAATTCACATCACGTCACCCACGGCCTCGGCTAGAGTGGCATTAGGCGCAGGTATTCGCGCCTAAGCCGCTTCAGTCGCTGGCGGCGGATCGCCTCATTGAGGCTGCGCTCCTCGCGCAGCAATCCGCCGCCTCCTTCCGCGTGATCACTGCCTCGCAGAAGGCTGCGACCGCGTCCCAATTCCTGACGCTGCCGACCATCGCCCTGGCAATAGTTGTAGTCGATCTATTTCTACACATAAGCCTTTGTCTACAATTCTTAACACTTTATTTAGCATAAGTTACTTCACTGACACGGATCTGTCAGAATTTCAGCGCTAGGGTAACCATATTGCCTCAGCAATAACTGAGACAGTAATCATATTTTGGCCGCATATATGTGCACAGTTATATGTAAAAATTCATTGCTTGATAAAAATGTGAGGTTGCAAAATAAAACTATTTTCTTTTTTCTTTCTTTAAGATAACGTGTTTAATATATTGCCAATTAAACAGCTTAAATTTAATAATATAATGAAGTGAACAAAATATGTTTTACAAATGCGATGTTCTTAGTTTGTAAGCTCCTTCTCTATAGACCGAGTCTGCAAATATGTAAAATTAGAATTTCAAATTTTAACCCAATCTGTTTGAAATAAACAACTTCGAAAATTTCTAGATGACCTCTCTATTCTTTGACAAAACAACTCTTAAGTATCAAAGTTATAAAAGTTTCAATACAAGTAAGGAATGCTGAAATGACGACATCCTATTGATATTTTAATTTTGCTCTTGTTCAGATTGAATCAAGTTTTCAAGCTATCTTTGTTTTATTTAAATTTGTTATATACAATTTTGAATTTATTTTGATTCTAAAAGTTTAACGCTATGATTTTTATGAAAATTTAATCATATTGAACAGAAAGTTTGGCAATCATGGAAACACTTTATTTCAATATTTTTGAAATAACTCTCATCTCTCAGCCCATACACGTCCCACTGTTGGGCTCCGGCCTCCTCCACTATGGGAGGGTAATTGATCTACTATACCACGCTGGTCAGAGATGTTGGTATAGGGTTTTTTTTCCGGGTTTTCCTTCTCTTGCACAGATATTACATGTATATTACATCCCTTAGTCGTCTTTTACGACACCCACGGGCAAGAGAGGGGGTGGTATTCTTACTCCGTCACCACACGGATACAACTCACACATACACTCAACTCTTATGATATATCTACAATTTAGGGTTCATTGGTGGAAAAGGTCTTACTATTATTTTTTATTGCTTTATTATTAAATTTGTTGCAGGTCCCAAGACAATTAAAAGCACTTCCCGGGACTTTCTGAGGGTCAAACCTTGGTGTCTTATACGGAGACCATTGTGGATCCTGGCTTACAGGAGTTACACTGGTGGGAATGTGTGATGGGATTAGTCGCAAAAAATGTCTTATTATTAGGCTACAGTATTTACGACACTTGCGCATCATTAAAAGATCCGATTAAAAGTACTTTGTATCACTACTCTATATTTTATATCTATTACGATACAGAAGCCTCCATAAAGAAATGATTGAAATTACGTATAAAGGAGAATGCCCATTTTGTTCGAGAGTTAGTTTCAATATGAAGGTCAATGGGCTTTTAGAATATCTTTTGTATGTTGTAGGATAATTATTCTAGTTTTATATTTAGTAATTAGTTTTCATTTTCGTACCTAGGTTTAACGTAATCTTAATTTTAGTGAACTGTTTTGAGGTTAGAAAATACGTCAAACGAAAATATAAGTATTATCTTTATTCAATACGTTTACAAAAGTGATTATGTAGCTAATGATTTTAACATAAGCTTAAGATATGGTCCTGTGTGATAATAATGGGTGTGGCCTATCAACTGAGGTTTTATGAATGTGATTTAGTTACCTATATGGTCCTAGAAAGTTATAATTCTAAGGAAGGGGTCTCGTTTGGCAACAACTGCAATATACTGCTAATTGAATACCAGGAATAGTAAAATCAACATTTTATACTTAAGAGCAGTTTACGTAATAGGTAGGTAGGTATATTGTCTAAGAATTGAGCTATCGCATTTATTTACATCATTAACAGGGCCTCACCTCAAGTAGGTACTATAATACTGTCATTGTGTGTGCGTAACTGCGTACCGTTCGATTTCCAACAAGACGAATACAATAATAAGTAATTAATGAAATCGAGAGGATTTGCCCTATATAAATCCTTACTTACAAGCAAATAAAAATATATTCTATATCTATTATTTACATGTCGCGTTTTGATTCTCGCCCTAATTAATTTTTTTTAACCTAACTTTCTACATTTCTATACGGTAAATATAACTTATATGCTCATAACATAAAGGATATCGCCTCTATCTATACCAATAAATAAAATTGGAGTGTCTGTTTGTAATGTCAAAATATTAGACTTTTTTCATGCTCACACGGTTATTTGCACGACACCTATGCCTAAAATAGCTATTAAAAAATTTTTGTCTGTCTGTCTGTCTGTTTGTTCCGAGTAATTCAAAACGGCTGGACCGATTTCAAAAATTCTTTCACCAATGGAAAGCTATAATATCAGGGCGTAAACTAGGCTATATTTTATCCCGGTATTCCCACGGGAACGGGAACTACGCGGGTAAAACGACTATAACCTATAACCGAAGCGAAGCGAGGGCGAGTTGCTAGTTAATTAGTAAGATCCTAATGCTAACTATCATAAATGACTTGAGTACATTGAATCTGAAAAAAAATACCTAAATGGGTAGCATTACCTACTGTCTATAGTGTCTATACTCAGAAAAATATTGCGTCGCTTTTTAATATTTTCCCTTTGTATAAAAACTGACAAATAACTAACTGTATTAAATTATAAAAAAAAAACAAAGTATTTAAATATAATAACACTACTTGTCTACAATAGCTGGACGGAATTTATTTCATAGAAACTATAAAAATTAAAAATAGCATAATAAAAAAATCCTAAAATCAATTTGCGGAATACTTTTGTCTCTTTCTATCCTTCCATTAAACTCAACGTAAATCGTAAATACCGATAAACTATGCCACCGGTCGCACTATGGCGCCATAGTGTTCTGTGTTACCAGAACTAATTATCTTTAATTATTTATTTTTTTGAATCGATCAATCGATACTCGATTTGAAAGTAAATTAAAATATATTAAGTTTGGGTATCATGTTTGATATTATCTGTGTATTGCTTTTAAGTTAAAAAATAAACATTACTTTTGTAATTTTTATAACTACAAAAATTCGATTTAACATGAAAAAAACACATTTTGCAGCTATTCCTTATATTATTTTTATTCAACAACCTTAGCTCAACGATCTCAGTGGAGTATCCCAACTAGCGCGTTTACGAATGGACATAAGTAAGTCATGTCAAACGCCCAGTCATTTCAGTACCAGTCCTAGTCGACAGTGTAACTCGAAGTTGTCGATCTTGTCTGCCTAAACAGGCACACGTTACCTACGACTAACGTATTATCGTTTCCTAGGACAAACAGGTAGATTCAATTTCAAGAAAGAGGTTCACCAACTCGACTGGGCAGCGTTCGAAAAACTTAAGAAGATCTTCTTATTCAACACACCTCAGTGACTTTTTCTTTTTTTTTTATTGCCGATGGTGGCAAACGAGCAGGCAGCACACCTGATGGTAAGTGACGCTGCCGCACATGGACCTTTGACTGAAAGACTTACGACACAGAAACATGTTCCCTAAATGTAGATTTCAAAACTAAGTTTAAAGTCGCGAGAGCAGGCTATGCTTGGGATTTCTCTGCAGGATAGAATCCAAAATACGGATATCCGTAGAAGAACGAGTATGACCGACATAGCACGAAGAATTAGCACGCTAAAGTGGCATTGGTCAGGCCACATTGCTCGACAAACTGATAACCGCTGGGAAAGAAAGGCTTTTTTGTGACCACGTGGATGATGATGATAATTGAATAAACATGTTGTGTGTTTTGTTTTTGAGAAACTGACAACCGCTGGGAACGAAAGGCTTTCTTGTAGCGACCGTGTATCGGACAGTAGTATCAGTGTAGGACGAATTAGGTAGACCGACGACCTGGTGTAAATTGCTGAGCGTCGTTGGATGTAAGCGGCACAGGACTGCACTTTGTAAAGAAACATAAGGCAGGCCTACATCCATCCTACACGTGGACAGCGATAGGCTGGATGATGATGATTGGTGATGATTGAATAAACAATAAACATGTTGTGTGTTTTTTGTAATTATTGCCGCCAATGCTATTTTCAATAAAATACAATCTGTAAAAACTGAAAAGAATAAAATGAGATATAGCCATAAATATATATGTTAGTTTTTTGACTAAAATAATTCGTTTAATTTCACCTTCACAATCGATAAGAATGTATCGATATTTTGATAAATTACTTTGGCTTGACCTGGCAACACACATGTGTCACTCCGATTTTTACAAATCATAGACCTAAGTTCATTTGTATGACTTTTAATTATTATTTTTAATGCTAGGGTATAAGTTAGACTAAAATTAATTCTGAGAATGTATAAAAATATGATACGAATTTAGGATAGTATTTGGTTTGGGCCCATTGCCACCTGAAAAGGGCCTGGTTTTGGGCATTCTCCTTTCTGATGTTTCCTCGAGTATTTTAAATTTGAAAGAAAACTATTCTTACATATTTTATCGTGTTGGTGTTTAATTTTTAATTGACCAAGGTTTCGAATACTTTTCGACGAGAGGACACACGAGAGGACTCTCGTGTGCTAAATGTGTATCTATATAAGCGAAATACCACTCACTAACTGCAACATCAGAAATCGCCGAAGTCGAAGGTTGGCTTTAGTTCAAAATTTGCGTAACGTATTTCACGCAAATCCTAAGTAAAATATTTTTTTATCTATCGTAACAATGATTCCATACCTTGGTAGCCACTTACCATTGAAACTGTTGTCATTATAATCGTCGTTATTATAATTATATACAGAGGGTATCAGGTTATGTGGCAATTGGTCAAACGGGAATTGGGGAATCATGGTAGGAAAAAAACCCATGAAAAAAATTTAAAGTAAAAATAAGGGTTTGTTAATGAATTAGAAACATGTTTTGTTCGTGTAAATCTGATTGAAATGTATAAAGTCAGTGATACTTAATCTGCAACATATTCGTACTTTCTTAAATGTTCATTGGAAATTGAATAAAACAATGATTACGTTCGCATAAGCAAGACAAGCTTCGCTTTAATATCAGCTGATTGCTCTATGACCGGGAGGCGTGCCCATAGCTATTGAAAGAAATACCGATGCACAGGGATATACTAAGAAAAAGGAAACAAAGAAAATTACCTATATTTTGTAGGCAAAATAAAACAATAAAATCTAAACTGTACCTTATTATCGCAATGATAAATATAATATATATATGTATATATATATATATATATATATATATATATATATATATATATATATATATATATATATATATATCGATTCGTTAAGGAATTGGAGATTACTTTCGCATAAGCAAGACAAACTTCGCTTTAAAACAGCTGATCGGCCGATGACCGTTGACGGCTCGCCGTTGTTACCTACGCTCATAGAAGCATTACATGCCTACATGTATTCTGTCTGTACATGCCTACGTAATACGTAACATTTAAGGCATAGACTCTTAGACACATTTTTTGAAATCACTATAACTTTTATGGTATATTGTTTTTTGTCTAATGTATATTCTAATTACGATCTATGACCGTTAAACTACAACATACTCGAATAGTTGTCCCATAACCTGATACACCCTGTATATATATATATATATATATATATATATATATATATATATATATATATATATATATATATATATATACAAGAATTGCTCGTTTAAAGATATAAGATAACGCCGACGAAAGAAGTCAAAGGAGCTGCCTTGTATAATTGTCATTTTAAACGTTGCTATGATTTCTTTCTTTATGGGTGCGCTATGGTAAGCGCACACGCCGTCCATTTCGTCCGGGGCGACGAAAGCACGGCGCGCGGGCCCATAAACCACCCGTACCCACGTCGCCTTCGTCGTTGGGCCGACCACCAGTGCCGAGTTCCTTGTCCTCAGTGGTCGGCCCGAAGGTACCCTTTCGGGTACCCTCACCTCGCGACGTCCCTATCCCGGGACGTCGGTAGCCGTCGCGCGGTCAGCCTCTCTACGGGTGACGGACTAAAGTCCCCG
Source organism: Lymantria dispar (assembly GCA_032191425.1). Classification (NCBI taxonomy): domain Eukaryota; kingdom Metazoa; phylum Arthropoda; class Insecta; order Lepidoptera; family Erebidae; genus Lymantria; species Lymantria dispar. Next base: position 11,711,144 of record CM063449.1, on the reverse strand, counting down.
GTCCGGTCACCCACGGCCTCGGCTAGGGCGGCATCAGGCGCAGGTACTCGCGCCTGCGCCACCCGAGTCGCCGGCGGCGGAACGTGTCACCGAAGAGGGGTTCCTTTCGCGCACGATCCGACGCCTCCTTACATGAGATCACGGCCTCACAGAAGGCGATGACCGCGTCCCAAAACGTTAAAACGCTACGATAACTATTGCAATCGTATCTGTTACTTCAGTATTTAACTTTTTCAATTTTAATACTTAGGATTTTTTACAATGAAATTTGAATACTTTTCAAAGATGGGAAAAATTCTTTTTGAAGCTTCTCTCTAACCCTATCATTCTCTTATGTGACGTAAAAGAAATTGCGTAGGTCAGCTAGTTACTAAAACAATTTTTTTTGACAAATATTATTTTATTTAAAAATATTTGTGTTCATTTAGCTTAATAGATTCACTTCTATAAAAATATAAGGTGGTCAGTCTTCGTTATCATAGTCTTGGAATCCCTGTTAATTGCTTCAAAGGCATAGGTAAACATTTTATATTTTTAATTAAATCCTTTTATTACAGCATTCAAGTTTCATAAATTCCGCTTCCAGTTTTCATAGTAAAAGTTTTCCTGTGAATTTAAAAAAAAAAATAAGGCTACATTAAATGAACATTCTTTGTAAAATTTCGAGTTGTTAAAACAATTTTCACACGCCTTTATAAACAGAGTTATAAATATACATATATCAACTCTGTCCCTTATGCTTCTTGTGTCCCGTCTAGCTGTTCTGAGCGGAAGAATAGCAGCGTAGGGACACATAGATCAGCGTATGCCCACTTTCAATCTTGTGGTTGACCACTTCACATATAAAAGTATTGTTACACTTTCATATGCTATATTTACCGAGTTGAGAGTCATCAGCGCTCACCCAAAATCCAGGCAAAGCTGTGAAGCCATCTGCGGTTAACAGCTATACTCACACACATACACAAACCCAAAAAAAAGCATATCGTACAGAATAGATAGGGCGCCAATACGTGTTTTTTTCCTTTCAACAACTGTTACAGTAAGTACTCGTATCTATTCATGATCGTTAGAAGGAAATCCACTTCATGCTAGCATGCAAGGAGGTCATCATCATCATCACAGCTCATATATGTCCTACTGTTAGGCTCGAGCCATCTCCACAATTGAAGAGAAATTGACCTTCCATGCTGGTCAGACAGGTTGGTATAGGGTTTTGTTTCGAATTTTCCTTGTCTTGCATAGATGTTATATGGGTATTATATCCCTCAGTCGCTTTTTACGATATTCACGAGCACGATAGGGAATGGTGAATTGTATTCTTATTTTGTCACCACACGAAAAAAGGACGTAATTTATCACAAAACATGAAAAATAACTTACAGCAATCTATAGGTAGAGTACATTTATTCAGTTCTTCATTGAACACATAGCCTGTTTTGCATTTACAGCTGTTATATCGGCAACCACTGAGGCATGTTTTGTTGACTTCTTTATAATCAGAGCAGGAGTTGCCGCAATGGTTGCCGCAACCACTTGTGGCATTAACATCCCCACCACAGCTTGCTGTAATTTAAGTTACTATTTTAAAATATGTCTATATATTACTAGCGTTTACCCGCGACTGCGCTCGCTTAAAATACAACTTGCCGAAAATGATATTTGATTTAAATTCATTCAATGGGTTATGCAGATTGGCGACCGAAATGAGCTGCTATTCCAAAGAGTTAATTGCCGTCTGCCCTTTTTGTGAAACCTAAGCCATGGCAAACTAATTCTTAAATAACAATAATTAAAACTATATTCTTAAATAACAATAATAAAAAATATATAATATTACTAGCTAATCTAAAAGGTTTTTAATAAATCTAAAAATAAATATAATTGTTTAAAATCAATGGCGCCTCCTACCGAGTCCAATTACCCAATCTAAAACATTGCCGAATCCACTTGAATAAATGCAAAGTAATAAAGTAAATACAACTAATCAAAATCAGTACGGTTGTTTAGTAGAACTTCAGTCACATATAAACGTACAGAAGAATTATGAAGTACTAGCAACCCGCCCTCGCTTCGCTTCGGTTTCAGTCGCTTTACCCGCGGCGTAGTTCCCGTTCCTGTGGGAATATCGGGATAAAATATAGCCTATGTTACTCCCTGATATTATAGCTTTCCATTGGTGAAAGAATTTTTGAAATCGGTTCTGTGGTTTAAGCGTGAAAGCGTTACAAACAAACAAATAAACATCCTAACTTTCGCATTTATAATATTAGTAAGTATATTATAAAAGATAGGAATCCCAAATTAATTTGTACTTACGACACTCGGTCTTCGGTATGCATGTCTCATTAGAATCTCTCACAAAGCCGTATGTGCAAACGCATTCTGGCTTACAAAGCGAAGTAGCTCCACCACATCTTATCGGATAACCTAAGTCCTCGCAGCGTTTCGGTCCGCAGTGGGCACACTCTACGTTTGTTTCATTTTCTTTACATGTTACTGAAATTTATAAAACAATACTTAATTTTAAATAAAACTAGGTACTTTACGGATTTTATCGCGGTTGTGTTTGATTTTTGATTACCCGACGTTTCGAACACTTTGCAGCGTTCATGGTCACGCTTTATTTATAATGTGTAATACTCGCGTAAACATCAGAAATACTTAAGTTGTCATCATCATCATCACTAAATGGCTGGATCGATCTTGATGAAATTTTTTGTGCATGTTCAAGGGGATTTGAGAATGGTTTAGATTCACAATTGGACTTAGTAGGTGGCGCTGCTTTTATTTTATTTGAACAGAACAACGTCTGTTGGGTCAGCTAGTCTTTATATATATATATATATATATTTCTGAACTCCACTGAACTCCTCCTAAACCACTGGACCGATGGTGATGAATTTTTTTGGGTGTGTTCAAGGGGATTCGAGAATGGTTTAGATTCACAATTGGATCCAGTAGGTGGCGCTGCGATCAATTTCAAAGAATATTCCTTTTTTTTAATCTAAACAGAACAGCGTCTGTTGGGTCAGCTAGTAACATCTACGCAAGAGAAGGAAAAATCGAAACAAAACAAAATAAAACAAAAACAACAACAAAACCAATTGGCATAGATGCCAATACCTCTAACTAGGGGGATGTATAAGGCCTGACATCATAAAGATGATAGAATCATCTTAGCTTGATATTAGTACTGTAGCAAACCGTATGTATTCGGTACTGAGTAACGGGTGCGCCATTTAGTACGAAGTAACGAAACGTTACTCACGAATCCATTTCGTTACTCGCATGTTTCGTATCATGGGTACCTATACTGTTTTAGTTCACACAAGTAACGTTGATGCCTGTAATAAAACGTTTGCTGATCGTATATATATATATATAAATATTATTATGCATTCGTGCGCTTATTCTATTAATTTAAAGACGTACGGTATAAAGAACGATGTTTGTTTGATAAGTAAAATATAATTTTTTATTTTTTTTTTGGGTGGGTCGCGGTCGGCGCGACTCCGCACCACTCCGTCCGAGGCGACAGAGGGGCTTAAGCACGCAACTCCCGCAACCCACCCGAAAACCACCTCGCCTTCGTCATTGGGCCGACCACCGGAGCAGGTTTACTTGTCGTCAGTGGTCGGCCCGACGGAATACCCCCTACGCGGGGTACCCTCCCATCGACCGACGTCCCCCCCTCGGGGAGGACGTCGGTCTTTCCTCACGCGGTCGGCCTCTCGGCGGGTGACGGACTAATCCCCGGTCACGTCACCCGCGGCCTCGGCTAGGGCGGCATGAGGCGCAAATAGTTGCGCCTGCGCCGCCCCAGTCGCCAGCGGCGGATCTCCTCATCGAGGCTGCGCTCCACGCGCAGACGATCCACCGCCTCCTTCTGCGAGATCACTGTCTCGCAGAAGGCTGCGACCGCGTCCCAGTTCCCGACGCTGTCGACCATCGCCCTAGCGATGGCCGGCAACGTCAGGTCGGCACCGATGATTGCGACGAGTTCACGGCGCTGCACTGCCCAAGCCGCGCAGGCCTCGAGCGTGTGGCGCGCCGTGTCCTCGTCGCAATCGCAGTGGTGGCAGGACGGTATACTCTCCCTCCTCACGACCCTGTGCAGGTATTTGGCGAAGCTCCCGTGCCCCGTCAACACCTGCACTAGTCGGAAGGAGAGCACCCCGTGCCGCCTTTCCAACCACTGCATCAGCACCGGCCGGAAGGCCTCCACGGTTCGCACCCCGAACCGAGGCCTCTCCAGCCGGACTGCCCAACGGGCAATGACGTCTCGGCGGGCGTCGACGCGCCAGGCGGTGAGATCCCTTAACGAGATCACACCGCCCTCCCCGCGCACCCCCGACACCCGCCGATACAACTCGGCGAGCATTTCCGCCTCCAGGTCCCACGGGGAAGTCCCGGCCAATAGGCACGCTGCCTCCGTCGCAACCGTGCGGTATCCGCGGATGGCCCTGACCGCCATGACCCTCTGTGGTCGCCACAGAAGGGCCCTAAGTCGGGCGGTCATGGACCCCGCCCACACCGGTGCGCCGTACAGGGCCATCGACCGGATGACCCCCGTGTACAGCCGTCGGCACGTAGCGCTCGGTCCGCCCACGTTCGGCATTAGCCACGATAGGGCGGACGCCGCGCCGACGAGCCGCGGAGCGAGCCTGCGGAAATGCTCCCGGAACCACCATTGCCCGTCGAGCACCAGGCCCAAGTACCTCATATGGGGCCGGATGCTGATGTCAACCGATCGGACGGTGATCGAGACGCCGATGGGAGGGCTCATAAGGCACCCATGGAACAAGAGGGCCTCCGTCTTGTCCAGGGCGACCCTCAACCCCAGCGCCTCGATCCGCCTGACGACCTCTTCGGTGCCATAGGTCGCCAGGCTTACCGCCTCTTCTAGCATCCCACCGCGGGCTGTGACGAGCGTGTCGTCGGCGTAACAAATCACGCCCAGCCCGGGCGGGAGGCTCCCCCGCAACGCCCAGTCGTAGCCGATGTTCCACAGGGTGGGTCCGAGGACCGACCCCTGTGGGATACCGCACGTCATAGGCGTTCGCACAACGTCCCCTGCTCGGTTGGTACAGAGGACGCTGCGCCCCACCAAATAGTCTGCCACTAGCCGCCTCAGGTAAGCTGGCACTCCGTGATACCGGAGCGCCTCCCTGATGCAGCTGAATGGCAGACTATTGAATGCGTTGGCGATGTCTAGGGACACCGCCAACAGCACTCCCCCACCGGTGACGGCCTCAGTCGCCACGGCCCTCAGGCGCAACAGAGCCGCGATCGTCGAACGACCCCTCCTAAACCCAAACTGGGCGTCCGACAGATCGGGCCCCGTGCCGACGAGGTGCCGCTCGATGCGGGCAGCTACCACCCTCTCCAGCAGCTTGCCCATGTCATCGAGCAGCACGATAGGCCTGTAGGCCGAAGGCGACCCCGGAGACCGTCCCGGCTTCGGCAGGAGCACCAGCCTTCCCTCCTTCCAGCACCCAGGGAACCGTCCGGACGCTAAACACGCGTCGAATAGCTCCCTGAGGCGGAGACCCAGGTGGTCGAGGACCAGGCCCAACACGCGGTTTGGAACACCGTCGGGCCCGGGGGCGGTGGACTTTGCGCGATTGCGCGCCACCGCCACTCCCATCTCGGGTTCCGTGATGGGTGGAACACTGTCGTCGTCGGCCTCCCGGTCAGTGTCTGGCGGAGCCATGACCGGGGGCGTGTGTTCCGCCCGCCGCAGGAACAGGTCCCCGACGACCCGGGTGAGAAGGCTGGGCTGGAGAGTCTCGGTGAGGGGAAGGCCCCGCGCGCGGAGCTTATTCAGCACCGCGCGATAGGGGCGTCCCCAGGGGTCACGGTCGAGACCGTCCAGCATCTCCTGCCGACTGACGTCCTTGGCGGAGCGGACGGCCAGCCTGAAGGCCGACCGCGCATTGCGGTAGCCCTCATACAGCAAGGCCTCCCGCTCCGCGTCGCGTTGCCGCCGCCGGCTGCGGGTGTAGGCCCTCCGGGCGCGAATGCACGCGGCCCGGAGATCCGCCAGCTCCCGGGACCACCAGTGGACCGCCCGCCTCGGGGGCGGACGCCGTACCCGGGGCATGGCCGCATCGCAGATCTGCGTCAACGCACTGCGGATGCGGCCAGCCTCGGCGTCCACCCCGTCCGACTGGTTGGCAGAGGACAGCCACGAGTAAACGATGGCTGTCTCCGCCAGCTGGTCCCGGTCTAAGCGACCCACAGCCCATCGCGGGAACGCAGGACGTCCATCCGCCCCGTGACCCTTGCTGGGCGTCGGGATTACCGGGGAGACCTCCATCCGGACATACCGGTGGTCCGACAAGGTCTCCACCTCCTCCACGACGCGCCAGCTCCCCACGCGTGCGGCGACCTCGGGGCTAGCGAACGAAAGGTCCACTATCGACCCGCCCCGTTGTCGCACGCACGTATGCACCGAGCCCCTGTTCAGCAAACAGAGACCCAGTGCCGCCGCCCACTCCTCGATCGCCCGTCCTCGGTCGTTCGTCCGGGGAGACCCCCACGCCACGGACTTGGCGTTGAAGTCCCCCAAGACGAAGACCTGGCGCGATGCCATTCGCCGTAACGAGGCCTCCATGATGGTCAGGGAGGCCTCGAAATCGGTCACACTCCAGTTAGGGGAGAGATAGACTCCGAGGAGCGTAATCTCCCCCCAGTCCGCCGCGACGTATCCGACGCCCCTGTCCCTAAGGGTCAGAGGCGACGAAGGCCACGACGTGGAGGCGACGATTGCCACGGTACTATCGGTGCTACCCTACCAGTTAGGCCGGTCGGGCACCACGTACGGCTCCGCGGCTACGGCTATTCCTATCAACCACTCCGCCATGGCTTGCAGGAACACGTCCTGCGCACCGGCGGTGTGGTTGAGGTTGGCCTGGAGGAGACGAATGGATACGGGGTCCATTAACGGTCCGTATCCATCGTCACCTCCTCCGCGCTGACGGGCGATCGGGCCGCGCTCGGAGCGGGGACTGGCCCGCCCCTTCGGGGCCGATGCCGGGGGTCTGCAGTCCCCAGAGCCCATGCGGTGTTTGGCAGGCCTATTGCCTGCCGCACACGCGGGGCAGTGAGGCACCGCAGAGCACGATGCCGCCTGGTGTCCGGTCTGACCGCAACGGAAACATAGCCCGCTGCAGTCAAAGCAGTTTTTGCATGTCGGTCGGGTATGCCCGACCGCCATGCATTTGTAACACCTCGCGGGCCGGGGCTCTAGCACGGTTACCCGCGCCGAGCTCCAGCCCACGAGGAGCCTGCCTGAGTCGGCCAATTGCTTGACCGACTCCACCGGACACTGCACCCAGGCAGCACCGACGCCGCCCGGACCAGTGCGGATGGTGCCAATCCGGACGGTGTCCGAGGCACATCCGGTACGCGCCATAATTGCCTCCCGGACGTCCTCCACCGTCACGGAATCGTCCAAGCCCGTCAGGCGCATCTCTGCGCACTTGACAGGCCTGGCGACTCGGACACCATCCTCCGGCCCGAACAGCCCCCTCAACATCGTGGCCAAACTATCGGCCGTCTTCGCGCCCTCGGCCCCAGGGAACTCGAGTATTCGAGCCCCTGTCCGGGCCTTGCGGGTCCTCGCCTTGACGCCCCCGATACCGGAGACGTCCAGCTCCCGCCGGGCGCGTTTTAGGACGGCCTCATAGTTGAGGCCCCTCTCAGCCGCCTCAGGCAGCACGGTGATGACCACCGCGGCCGTCTTCGGCGACTTGAGGCCCCTGCGCGACCTTTTCTTCCCCTTTCTGCCGGCTCCCGCCTGGGAAGCGGCGGCCACGGCGGCACTCTTGGCCGCCGCTCTCCGCTTCTGGCCGCGTGCCTTCCTGCTCCGCTCAGCCACCTGCCAGCCCTGTTCGAGCCTGGCAGCAGCGCTGAGCGCAGCAGGAGCGGTCGCGGGTGCGCTGGCCGGCGCCTGCGGTGCAGCCGCTGGCGCCGGCCGCGGCCCGGCCTTGGCGGGAGCCGGCACCTTGCCGGCCTTCTTGGCCCCCTTGGGCCCGGCCGCGGCCGCAGCGTATCTCACCACGCGGCCACCCTGACAGGGCAGCGGGGTGGGAGCTGACGCTTGCGGCCGCCTCGCCTTGTCCGCGGCGAGCGGCGGTCGGAGGGGCGGCTCAGGCGGGAGCCTGGCCGCTACGGCGGCGATACGCGCATCCACCATCACCCCTACTCGGGCTAGGATGACGCGTACCGCCGACTCCGACACGCCGTGCACCTCGTCGGGCGGCGGCTCCTCCCCCTTCCGAGGTCTCCCGCGGCCACGAGCCGGCGGAGGGACCACGACGAGGGGAGGAAGCGCCGAAGCCGCGACGGGTGCAGCCGGCGCAGCAGCCGCGACGGGCGCAGCCGGCGCTACGGGCGCAGCCGGCGCCACGGGCGCAGACGACGGGCCCGCCCTCCCCGGCGCAACCCGTTTCGGTGGCGAGGCTGGCACAGGCGGCGCGGCCGGCGCCAGGCGCGCGAACTGGGCCCGCAGGTCGGCCATCTCCTTGGCCATCCCGCGGTTCTCCCGTCGCACCGCCAATAGCTCCGTCTCCAGCTTGCGATTGCGTTCCCGCAAGCCGGAGACCTCCTCACTAAGGCGGGCGTTCGCGGCCTGGAGGGCCGCCACCTCGCCACCGCGGCTGGCCGGACCCGGTGTCCCCGGCCACGCCGCCACCACCGATCCTCGGCCTCTATGCCCCCGGCGCATGGTCGGGACCTTGGGAGGAGGCATGATGATGGAACTCCCCTCCGAGTCGGTGTTGGAGCGGCCACCCTCTTGCAGGGGGCGCTTCCAGGGTCCCGGGGGGAGGGCCTCCTCCCTCTTCCTCGCACTTGGAGCTGGAGCCTTTGCAGCCCTCTCCGTCCTCTTTCTCGGCGACGACGACGACGACGGCGACGACGGCAACGACGACGGCCTAACTGAACCCTCAACCGACGGCGCGCCTAATATCTGCCTACCTGCGGCGCATCCACCGCCCTCGTCCCTACTCCGGCCGACTTGCACCCAAGGGGTGCTGCTCTCATCGGCGGACGGCTCTGCGGCACTTCCGCCCACGTCCGTCAGCACCATCTCCGATGCCGTATCTATCTCCTGACGCTCGGATGGCCCTGCGGCACTGCCGCCCTCATCCTGCGACGGCTCTGCGGCAGTGCCGCCCTCATCGCTCGACAGCTCGGAGCTTTCACCTGCTATCCTTATGCACGGCTCTGCGGCAATGCCGCCCTCGTGCTCGGACTCGCTGCTGCTGCCGCTCTCCTCACGCGGCGGCCCTGCAGTGGTCTCCATCCTCTCTTCCGACGCCTGGGCAGCAACGCCACCCCCGTCCCGCGACGGCCCTGCAACAGCAATGCTGCCGCCCTCGTCGCGTGCGGCAATGGCTTCAGCCTTTATCCGCGCCCGCCACGCCTTAGATGCAGTGGCGCTAATGCGGGCTCGTGCAGCGGCGGAACGCCTCGGCTTCGTCCTCCGGGTCTTCTTCCGCACCTGCACCTTCTCCTCGTTCCCCTTCCCCCCCTGAGCCACTTGGTGTTGAGCCGGGCTCTCGGCTTCTGAGGCAGTAGTTGTCCCCCACCCATACGATTGGGGACAGACTGTGCCGGGACTTGGGCGCGACTCCAAATGGACGTCGCGCGCAAGCACCGGCACAGCAAGGGATTCCCCGGCCTGGCCGGGACCCTCTGGTGAAGTATTACCTGTCTTGACTTCTGCCATGTTTTTGGACGTTTTTGAGTCTTGCCTTGACTACCACTCTAACGACTGGACGTTCACGCGCTTCTTAACCCACCAGTCATACATCTCCTCGCCGAGTGGCCAAACTTAAGATTGGGGTAATTTTTTATAGGGGTTTTCTTCCCCGCGGTCCGAAGACCCCCGGTCCTGACCCCCCTGCTCAGGATTACGGTTTGGGCCTTCCGGGTCTGGCCGCTCGCGAGCGACCGACCCGTCACGCCCCCGGGCCGTGACGCAACCGTCCCTGGCGACGGAGTGCCATGAGGCACATCCGCCCCATTGGCCCCGGGTCAGATCCGCCGTGCGCTCTGCCACCAGAGCCGCACGCGGAGACCCCCCCCTGCCGGAATCTTGGCCGTCCAAATGGACGCATGACGTCCAAATGGACGTTACCAGGGAGCACCACGAGGAGGTGCTCCGGCCGCGCCCCCCAAGTAAAATATAATTTGGAAATTTCGTCGTTAATTTTTTTCCTGCTTGTTGAATGTATTATGTTTGTAGACAAAGTTTAAGATTAGAAATAACATAAGCTCATGGTCAACATTTTTACAAGTTATCAACGGTTTTACTAGTTATCTATTAAATGAAACTAAATTTAGGATAACTTTAAAACAAGTCTGGTTCAATATACGGTAAAGTGAAAAATGTACCTTACGCGGCTTGGTCTACAAATGTATTCTACAAATTGCGTATGTTGCTACTTCGTGACGTTATACTCTAAGCGGACGGAATACGACTCGATTCGGTGTCCTAAGATACGGGTATCAAAAGTAACGAGTAACGTAACGATACGAAAGTAACGAGTACTCATTCTTACAGTAACGAATACATACGGGTACGTTTTCTTTCGTTACTTTTACACCATTACTTGATATAAAAGGTGCCTTATTGATGTGAAACATCTATAGGCGAGGGGGACCGCGATCGTCGCGTGGCGATGGACGCCACGCCTCGCGAACCCCTCTTAATTTACTATAATTTTTTCTTTTTTTTGTGTGACTTAGTTGTTAGCCTCGGATGGCTGTGACAACTTTACCCGAACTGGTGGGTGAGCGCTGAGGGCTCTCAACCTGTTCTATAAAATAAATATCTGGATATACATATCTACATTTTTGTAACGAAACCATGGTGCGACTTAAAATTGTGTACAACGCCATCTAGTGAACCCAAAGTAAATTGTTACCTATAATGAAAATAAATGTTTATGTTTTATTAATACTTTATGCCATACTAGTTCCTGACGTAATCTGTTCTCTTATGCATATTTACTCGTTTTATAAATTAATGTATAACAACTTCATAATATAAATATACCAATAGGTATGGTATTTAGTTTACTTTTAGCTACGAAAAATGGGTAACCGTTTTTATAGGCTTTTATTAGTTTCAGCTGTATTTGTATATATTTATTTCCTTGTATGTCACCGATTTCTTAGGAATTGGATTTTGACTCACTTAAAGCAGTCAGATTTCATTTAAAATTTGTAAACTTTGCAATTTGTAAAATTGCAAGGACCAATAACGCTAAAATAATTTATATAGCTTGTCTTATTATCATTACAAGATTAAAGGTTTCTTTATTAAATATTCAAAATATTGGTCTGAGAGTTCGTCGTTAGTTCGATAGATGCCGCTATTTATGTTACCTAAATCGCGCACTTCGTACTCGTGCTCGATGCTGCATAGCTCGATAGATGCCGCTATTTCTGGTTTATAAATTGCACCTATCGTGCAAAAGAACGTCTGTGAACGGATAAAAGTATTTCAAGCTATATTTTGGAAGTTTATAACGTTTGTGCTAAATAACGTTACCATAAATATAAGCCGTAAAGTCAATTTTAAAATGGATAATTTATTCGATACGATACCTGCTAAAAAGTACTTATTGAATAAAAGTATCGAATGCAATGTATCGGTATCGAAAGAAACGTACCCGATACCTAAAGATAAAGTAAGTAAAAGTACTATATACTTTAATCAGTACGTTACTTATCTTTCGATACTACTCATGGGTTCAGTATCGATATTTTATATTCGATGCCGTGTCTCTACTCGTACAAAATAGTTTCGATGTTTCACATCTGCCAGGCATCCTGTGCGACGGCTCACTTTTTTTTGTATACACGGTGACTTTTTTATCGTCTTACAAAAAAACCATAAAAGTATCCGACCAAAGAAACATATCTAACATAATTAAATGTTCAATAGTGGTAGTTATAAAAAAATAATAAAATAAAATAAATTAAAGTTAATATTTTGTAACAGCCTGTTTATCATGTTTACATTTTAAATAAAAGAAATCATGCGGAATTTCGTTAGCCAATCATAGGTACGAAGTCCACGTGGACGGCTTTTACATAGCTTAATTCCCTACGCTAGATACCTAACATGTAGGTATCCTTTGCGATGACCGATTGGCGCCGCGGTCAAACGACCGTGATGTAGTACCTACATACTACATCAGCTGTGTTTAGTACCTATGCGCTCGCTACATGCTGTTTTCTTACTATTTTAATTAGTAATTATTTATAATAACTTTTATTAAAAAATATTCTAGTAAATATTGTTTTTAACCTTTTAATTGTACGAATGAATAGTAGATACTGGATACTCTAATTGACCTGCTTTTGTAAGACGACATAGATGTCACCGTGTATATTTTAGTTTTAGCAGTTTGTATGTCAACGCATGCATAAGACACATCCGACAATATATTCAACACGATATTGCAGACAAAATTTAATACCTGCAGCATATAAGATACGTGTCTCCCATACAAATGGCAATCATAATTCTAGTCGCAACATGTGTGGGCACGAGTTATAAAAGGATAGAAATACATTTAGATAGATTGAGTTAGTTTTTTAATGCAATTATCAAGTACAGCTAGTGTTAGTTGTGTTTTGGTTATCGTAAGCGGTATTGTAGGCTGATTTTACTTCAATTAGAAGGTGTCTGGCCTGCATAGGGATGAATGTCGGCGGAAATATATATTCATTGATTGTTCAATAACTAATTGTGAGTATATTTTTCTTTTAATTGTAAACCGAAAAAGATTTTTGAAGTTGAGAAGTAAAGAAAAATAATTACTACAAATAATTAATATTATGAATTATTTGGTCGAGCACTTGGATTTTCAATAAATAAGGACTAAAAATTCTCCCATTATAAAATTGTATTAAGGATATAGGTGTTTAAAGATATAGGTGTATAAAGATAGTTTTAATTTATAAGTTTTCACCTTAGAATAATAACGTATAGAAGTATAGTGTCGGTACTTCGAGCGATCGAAAGCATGAATCCAAAAATACTACATGCACGCAGGCGATTACACACGTACACACACACACACACTACCTATTATATAAATTATGAAATCAAATTTTGTTTTTATTAACATAAATCGTCGAAATACTTTTAAAAGTAATGTTAAAAACCTTTTTATGTTTTTCAAATGTGTTGTGACTATTTGAATGCATAAACCGTCATAATTACCTATATATTTTTAAGGGTTGCGTACGTACGTGCAGTACAGTGACCTTGTACATTACGGAACGGTTCCGTAAGCTCCATTAGGCTCCAATCGTAATGTATAATTTTTTTGTGCGCGGAATTACCTTCTATACGTTATTATTCTAAGGTTTTTACGTTTACTTGTCGCAAATGATAAGGTATATTTAATTAAATTATAATTTTGGCCCACGTTTTTATTTCTCACTTCATTTTGTTTAGAATGATATACCACAGAAACAGAATTCCTGGGTGTTTTTTTACACCTACAAGATTTTTTAAGTCATACTTGTCTTAGCGCGTTATCATAAATGTCAACTACATAACGCGTCATAATAAAATTGTCAATTATTAAACATCTTTTTTTCTATTATTTTTTTCCTATAGACCTAGGGTAAATAAAATATTTAGAAAGATTCTTTTTTGTTACGCTAAAGAAACATAACTTTTTACGTGCGTACACGATTTTTTTTTAAATTAATCTATCACCAATTCAACAGACATCCATTTTTTTAGCTATTAAATAGTTTTATAATAGAGCTCATCTAACATATTATAACATAATATAAAAAATGTATATTTTGACTGCGAAACTTTTCAATCTACCAACAAAAAAATCCTTAATAACCTTCCATACAAATGTCAAGGATTTTTAGGAATATCAAAACATGATGTAATACGTATTTTTATTTAATAACTTTTAGTTAATAATTAATTTTTATCGTTTGATTATAGCTTTGGTTCATAATTTTTATAATAGTCTGTCTCAGAACATTTTAGTGAATTCAGGTTATACGTGAACACTAATTACGACAATTATCATCATGATCACAGCTTATATACGCTTATATCCCACTAATGGGCTCGAGCCTGCTCCCCAATGTGAGGGAAATTAACCTGCTATACGACGCTGGTCAGACGATTTACTATACAAGGTTTTATTTCAAGTTTCCCTCTTCTTGCTATAATCCATGCTATAATCCTTTGGTTTTCTTTTATGACACCCACAGGCAAGAAAGAGGGCGATGAATTGTATTATTACTTCGCCATCACACACAAATACGTTACGACGTGGTAATGGATAACACTTGTTTCAAAAACTATCATAATAACCGATATAAAGTTTGCGCCAACATCACATTATATAATACTGTATAGAGAAGGGCTTTAATAGCAAATCGAACTAAAAGTTAATTATTTTAAAAAGTAATAATTTTAAGACATACAATTTTCGTATCGCTATCCTCATATATCTTAATTTTCAAAATAACCGGAATTTTCAAAATAACCATCATGAGGAAGCTGAGCATGATGTACAAAGACATTTTATAGATTTATACATACGTTTTCAGTCTGGTGACGGAGTAAGAATACAATACACCATCCCTTTTCCTGCCAGTGTGTATTGTAAAAGACAACCAAGGGATTTTAATATGCAGATAACATCTATGCAAGTAAAGAAACTCGGAATAAAACACGTCTGATAAGCGTGGTATAGAAGGTCAATTTCACTTCCATTGCGGAGGAGGCTCAAGCCTAACAGTGGGACCCATATGGGCTATGATGATGATGATGATATATACATGCACTAGCAGACCCGGCCACGCGTGGCTGTGGCTAATGTTTTTGTTATATTACATTTTATTAAACTATTTAAATGGAACTGTAGGAGAACATCTGTCATGGAGGTCGTCATATTTTTTTACAAATGGCATCTATGTAAAAAAGCAAGTTAAAATCTTATATGACACGTTTGCAGGTTTGACATAGAAGTGCCATTATTAATTAATTAATTACTCAATCCAGTCAACAGATATCGGCATCTGTTAAAAATCGTTTGTGAATGTCAAATAATAGACAAATAATTTGCAATAAAATAATATTGCGACTATAAATTAAGATGCAAGCTATCCTATCTTTCAAGTTGGATCAAACTGCACACGGTGTGCAAATTTGATTAAAATCGGTTAAGTAGTTTAGGAGTCCATCGCGGTTAAACAACGTGACACGTAATTTATATATATTAAGATAAAATAATATTGCGACTATAAATTAAGATGTAAGCTATCCTATCTTTCAAGTTGGATCAAACTGCATACGGTGTGCAAATTTGATTAAAATCGGTTAAGTAGTTTAGGAGTCCATCGCGGACAAACATCGTGACAGGAGATTTATATATATTAAGATAGTGTTTTAATTATTTATATTTTAATTATTTATTCTAATAAACGTTTTACATGCTAGTTCATGAGCAGAAATACTCATTATTAAACGGGCGTTTTATATAGCATGGTAATCTAGTATTCCAATGAATTTTGCCCTTGGTGTCAGCAATAAAGTAAAAAAAGCATGACTGAAATGTTAATAATTTATATATTCACAGATCAGATTGGTGTATAATGAAATAAAAAAAAAACAACAGCACTTACATTCGCTATGAATGAAATATATCCAACAAACGGACACCAAAAATATTACGAGCCACTTGGACATTCTGACAACAAAACGTCCAGTGTTATCCGCTAACACAACACAAATAACGCATAATTGTATTTTAAATTCAATTCACACAATGACATTCACTTTTTCCTTATAAATCAATGAATTCAACAGACTACGCAATAATATCCTTAAAATGTTATTTTCCTTGTTGACGTGTTCGTGAATAAAACATGTTTTAATTATTATTTTTAATTAATTATTTTCAATTAGTCATTGCGGACATTCCCTTGCTAGTGACAAATTTTTCGTATGGAAAAAATTCCAACATTTGTATTTCTATTTTCCTGTATCTAATTATATAATTAGGTTTTGTTCACAAGTAGAATGAATGATTCTAATTGCCTAGCAATTAAAATGAAATATAAACGCGATAAAATATGTAAAAATAATTTTGTTTAAATATTATAATTAGGTACTTTATTGTTAGAAATTTAATTACAAAATAATAAACTAGAAAATACAATATATTTTATAGTTCATTATTTTTTTAATACATTTAGTATAATACCAATGAATCACTAGATGCGTAGTCGAATAATTCTTATGTTGCATCGATAATTATTACTTGATAATAACACTCATTGTCATTGTATCATTGGAAACGAATCTTCGAATCTTGCTCGATGCATTGCATCCTTTTTAGGGTTTCGTACCGAAAGGGTAAAAACGGAACTCTATTATTAAGACTTCGCTGTCTGTCCGTCCGTCTATCTGTCACCAGGCTGTATCTCAAGAACCACGATAGCTAGACAGTTGAAATTTTTACAAATTATGTATATCTGTCGCCGCTATAAAAACAAATACTAAAAATAAAATAAATATTTAAGGGGGCTCCGATACAACAAACGCGATTTTTATAGATAATGGTGCGGAACTTTACGTGGGCGACTCCGACTCGCACTTAGCCGGTTTTTCTCGTCTTTAACTACGTACGATACACTAAAAAACTATTTTTGATGGATGTATAATAATTAATTTTCTATTGTATGATTTCACTGCCTGAGACTTTTTCCATTGCGAATTTTCATATAATATATATTTCATGATTAAAATTATTCATATATAGTCATTATCTATTGGAGAATGTAAACTATAATCATACTAAATTTCAACAAATTTGACCAAAACAGAAGGTAAATTTTGCATGGTACGTGAACAAATTAACAAACAGAGAAACGGATAAAAAATCAAAATATATCGGAATGTGCTATGTCAATGATTCTAGCGTACATACCAATCATCATATCAGTTTATATACGCCCTGTAGGGCTCGAACCTGCTTCCAAACGGGACGAAAATTGATATAATATTCTAAGTTTACTTTTTTCAATGATGTTATCTTTGCGTGTGGTGACAGAGTAAGTACAATTCACCACCACCTTGTTTGTGGATGTCTTAAAAAATGAGGGCGAACTTGAAATAAAATTTTATACCAACCCGTCCGACCAACGTGGTATAGTCAATTTCCTTCAAATTGTGGAACAAGCTGGAGCCTAACAGTAGGACGTGTATAAGCCGAGTTGATGAGGTGATGACGCTATCCATTTGATTTTCTCCGTCACCTTTGGGTCCGTTGTCATCATCCGCTCGAAATAAAGAAGTGAGAGAAAAGTTCCATACTAAATTTACTAATAATATTTTGCCCTTACTGTTTTTAGGGTTCCGTACATAAAGGGTAAGAACGGGACCCTATTGCTGAGACTTCGCTGTCTGACCGTCCGTCTGTCTGTCACCAGGCTGTATCCCAAGAACCGCGACAGTTAGTTAAAATATTTACATATTATGTATTTCTGTTGCCGCTATAACAATAAATACTAAAAAAAAATGAAATAAATATTTAAAGGGCCTCGCATACAATAAACGCGATTGTTTTCCCCTTTTTATAGATAATGGTACGGAACCCTACGTGCGCGACTCCGACTCGCAATTAGCCGGTTTTATTCTAAGCATAATTATTGCAGCGTTATCCAATAATTTATACAAGGATTATGTTGAAAAAAAAAATAGTCTTAATTTTATTCGTTACTTTGTACGAATAATTTTTTAATAGTTTGAACGTTGAAAGCCTTCTTATCCTCTTTTGCAATCCGCATATTAATTAAAAATTAGGCCGTAAGTGAAATTGTTAAAAGTTTTAGTCATAACTGCTTTTCGTAATAATATTCTTATTTATAATCACTGTTATAATAAATTATTAAATAAAACTACATAAAGTAATTTCTATTTTGTGATGCAATTTTCACTATAGAATCTTTGAAAAATGAAATATTAAAGGAATTTAGTGCTATTATTTATTCATCTCAGCCTATATAAGTCTCACTGATAGGCTTAGACCTTCTTCAAAATGGAAAGAGAATTAATCTACTATTTCACACTGATTCGACTTGATTTTGTATAGTTTCCTTTTTTCCTTCTCTTGCATCTATATTACCTGCATATATGCCTTTTTTATGAGTGGCCTATGGTAAGCGCACACGCAGTCCATTCTGTCCGAGGCGAAGAAAGGACGGTGCGCGGGCCAACGTCGCCTTCGTCGTTGGGCCGACCACCAGTGCCGAGTTCCTTTTCCTCAGTGGTAGGCCCGATACCTGCATACATCGGTTAGTCGTCTTTTACAAAACTCACGGGCAAGAAAGGTTATGGTTAATTGTATTCTTATTACGTAACCACATTTATGTATGTTGAAATTCTCAGAAGATTAATATTATTCACTACTTTAAAAAAAATAATGTAAGAATATCGTTCTCGTGGGTGATCATAAACTGACTAAGGTACGCAAATAGATAACATGACTGCACTCGAAGGAAAACTCAAATGGCAGCCCTATACCGAGATAGTGTATTCAGTGTGGTATTACAATTTTACTCTTATTGTGGGCAGACTCGAGTCCAATCCGAGTGAGGGTGACGCCCCGGCCGGCAACACTGCCATAGTGCTGGGGCGTCAAAGGCATCTGTACCCGAAAGGGCAAACCGGGCCGGTCACAGATGTCAAAGAACTGTTACTGGTGGTCGGCCCAATGGCGACGGGTCTTAAATGTGACAATAAATGTTTATTGAATAAAAATTAGGCAGTAAAGGATCGTACTTTGTGGCGTAACATGAGGGAGGCCTACATCGAGCAGTGGACGGCGATAGGCTGAAATGATGATGATGAATAAAACTCACCATTTTCTGGAAAAATAGCGTGAATACTAAAAAAAAATCTTTCGATCTTTCTCACTCGCTTACTCCCTACTCTCGCCCCATGGCTGTGTTTCGTGCTATGTTCGCCCTTTCTCACTCTCTCTCAATCGGTCTCAATCGCTCTCTCCCTCTTCTTCGACAAAAACGCTGCACATCTTCGTGACGCTAAATTGCATTTCATCCGTAAAAAAATTACCCTCATGCGCACAAAGAAGTTTCACTTCAAAAATCATAATACATATTTTATTTATACATGATGCCATATTAGCCCCTGTCGTAATCTATTCTTGTAGAAAACAATTTAGTTTTTTCACATATGCCAGACGTCTTGAGCGACGGCTCACTTTTTCAGTCGTAGATCTTATTATAATTCTAATATAATCTACAAATTGTTTATAATTTGTCCTACTTATGTGTGTATTATTTTATGTCAACACTACTTGATTTTTCCTGCCTAATATAAAACTCAACTAACGCTACGAGTAAAAATATTGAACGACTTAAGTGTTGTCGTCTCAATAATAAGTGTCGAAATAATAAATTCTCGATCGCAAATCTCGAGAATATATTTGGCCATTTATTTCAACTCATTGAAGGCAGTCATTACTATAGTTATTACCGACATGTATCATGTATTAACAATAAGACAGCAAAAAGGACACAAACTATCATAACCAGAATACATTTCTAATTACACATAACAAGTGCGAACAAATTACTTTTGCCTCATCGAGTATATTATTTTTATGTAAAACGGGGATTACAGCAACTAGAAATTAAACAGAAAATGGTGTAGCGCGGAGAGCTCTTGCATTTTAAATAACGCATTAGCCGCAGTAATAAGCGTGCAAAATGAGTGGTCCATAATAATCCAGGGTACATACTCAGGTCGACAAAACACTGCACTTCGCTGGATAATGGCCTCATTATATTTAAAATTATCCTCTAATTATATTTTCTTATAATTTCAACACAAGCTTAGAATAATAACGCATAGTGTCGGAACTTAAGCGATCAAAAACGTGAAGCCAAAAATAATACATGTGCCCAGGCGATTACACACGTACACACGCATAGCACTATACAAATTATGAAATCAAATTTTGTTTTTATTAACATAAATCGTCGAAATACTTTTAAATGTAACGTTAATACACTTTTTATGCTTTTCAAATGTGTTCTGACACCATTTAAATGCACAAACCGTCATAATTAGCTATTTATTTTTAAAAATTGCGTACGTACGTGCAGTACAATGACCTTGTACATTACGGAACGGTTCCGGCGTAAGCTCTATTAGGCTCCAATTTAAATGCTTCACTTTTTGTGCGCGGACTTACCTTCTATACGTTATCATTCTAAGACAACAAGATAAATAATTTTCCGTTAGGTGTCGGGTTAGAAATACAATTCACCAGCTCCCTCTCTTGCCAGTGGTATCGTAAAAGAGGACTAAAGTAAATTACTTGCAGATAACATTGATAGGAATATTCCTACCTTCCTCGTGGAGGCTCGAGTCCAGGAGTTGTAAAATGTATGAGCCGAAATCATGATTGCGATTGGCTTGCACAAAGTGGCTATAGAGCTGTTGATTATTTCCTAAACCTAACCTAAACCTTAGTGATGATTAACCTAAAACTTGATGCTTATCGCTTTCTCACTGATGAAAAAATATCAGACTTGAAGAATTGTTGTAATGCAATAAGCAAAATGTGTGTGTACGCTCATATCAAAGCAGCTATGAGTTCACCCATTTCACCTGGAAACGTTATGGTCTTCAACTGTACGTCTCTAGTGACCATTTCTCCCATTTACGTGCAGGCTCTGCAATGAACTACCTGCTGCTGTGGTTGCCGAGCGTTATGACATGTTCTTCTTTAAAAGAGGTCTAATAAGAGCATCTTCTTTAAGATAGGTAACGGCTTGGCTGTGTCCCTGGTATTACAAAGGTACATGTGCAGCAGAATCACTATCAGGTGCACTTCTGACTCGTTTGCCACCATTAGCAATTAAAAAAAGTGGTCAAAAAAGTGCAATGTGGTCCTGCATCAATCATAGTTTTTACCTTATCAAGGAGTCCTAAACTTTCATTTTATAAAAAGGAATTATACTTTAGCCAAAGTATATCAAGACTCTGTCTATGATCGTCTTGTGAAACTTCTTAGCAATACACTTTTTGAAAGCTTACGCTGTATTTCCAGCAAGACTGCATTTATCGGTCGCAACTTATGAACTACTCTGAACTTGGTACAAAGTCAACGTTTCAGATTTAATAAGAGCTGTGAGACGAAACGAGATTAAACGAGATTTAAGAAGAACATTTTCTTTACGGTAGGCAGCGGTCTAGCTGTACCCCTGGCATTGCAAAGGTCTATGTGCAGCAGTATCACATACCATCAGGTGTGCTGCTTGCTCGTTTGCCACCATCGGCAATAAAAAAAAAATCCTTTAAGATATCTCTCGTTAGTGATATATCTCGATATATATAGATTCGTGGCTAGATAGATTAAAGGAATTCATTAAAACCAAAGGTAGTCATTTTGAATTGATTACTTTTGAGGGTTCCGTATCTAAAGGGTAAAAACGGGACCCTATTACTGAGACTTCGCTGTCCGTTCGTCCGTCCGTCTGTCACCAGGCTGTATCTCAAGAACGGTGATAGCTAGACAGTTGAAATTTTCACAGATGATGTATTTCTATTGCCGCTATAACAACAAATACTAAAAGTAAAATAAATATTGAAGGGGAACCCCCCTTCAATATTTATTTTACTTTACCCCCATACAAAAAACTTGATTTTTTTGCTCAATATCGATAATGGCAATACGGAGGCACTTGTTTACCTGGTCAATGGTATGGAACCCTTCGTGTGCGAGTCCGACTCGCACTTGGCTGATTTTTATGTGTTGCTTAGACTTCAAAAATAAATACGTGATTTAGTACTCCACCGTAAAAAAATAGATCCATTTTTATTTATAACAGAATTAATGGCTGGACTAGATATAATCTATTTTGTTTTCATATTTTCTTTTCAGGTTAAACCTAACTTTAGTTTTAATAAAACTACTTTGTCAAGGAGATCATAAAAAGTTCAGCCTTCATTTCCAGAGTAAACAGTTTCTTATTTACTAATAATGTTTTGCTTAACAAAATTGTGGCCTATTGCTATGATAAGTAGGTTTAGAATGAGTTTCAGTAATCTTATTCCAGAGGGATTGTTTTATATTTATATGGAAAAGTAAGATAAACAGGTAAACATGTGTGGTTGATTTGATGTAAGATATCTAATCAGCAAGATGAAAAATTACTTGTGAATGGAAGATATCACTTAGATTAGGTTTTATTCTAATATAAAATGTTTGAAATAATATATAGTTAGCTAGTATAAATATAAAATATAGCTTCTGACCCAACAGACGTTGTTCTGTTCAAATAAGCGCCATCTACCGGGTCCAACCGTAAATCTAAACCATTCCCGAATCCCCTTGAACGCACACAAAAAAATTCATCAACATCGATCGGTCCAGCCGTTTAGGAGAAATTTAGTGACATACACTCGTATACAAGAAATTTATATATAAAGACTAGCTCACCCAACAGACGTTGTTCTGTTCAAATCTAGAAAAATAGTAAAGGCAATTCTCTTTGAAATTGAACGCAGCGCCATCTACCAGTTCCAATTATTAATCTAAACCATTCACATATCAATCGGAATAGAAGTGACCCAATAGACGTTGTTCTGTTCAAATAAAACAAAAGGATTTCAGCGACACCTACCGGGTCCAATTGTAAATCTAAACCATTCTCGAATCCCTTCGAACACACAAAAAAAATTTCATCAACATCGGTCCAGCCGGAGGAGTTCATTGACATACACACGTACACAAGAAATATATATATATATATACAGATTTCAAATACTGTAAATAAGAAAAATTGCATTCGAACTCTTTAGCAACCCCTCTGACCAGTGTGCAATGAATCAATATCCATTTGTGGAGGAGACTCGAGCCCAATAGTGGGATGCACATAAGCTGTGATGATCATGAAAAATTGCTCCTCCCATTGCGGAGGACGGTGGGACGTATATGAGCTAAGAGGGTGATGATAATAATAATCAAAGCATAAATTTTCATATTAACTAAAAGCATCATTATTTCCCCAAGTCACACAAATTGTAGAGCATAATGTTGCCTTCACAAGTAGATTACCCGTGTATGCATAATGTGAAAACAACATTTTGTAGCTATTTCTAAACTGTCACCCGCATATTCATTATCCAAATTAAAGTAAATTTATAACTGCCTCGAAGATAAAACTTTTACTGCAAATTAAAATAATTTTATTTAAAAGCTAGGAGAGAAACAGGAAAATTTAAGAAAATTATAATAATTACCCCAGCCATACTAAGTGAAAATATACCTAATTTGATTTATAAAACTAATTTCATTAAATGCTAATTCTATTATAGTTCATAATATCTTTCAATTTTGTAAATTATTTGGCAGTGAAAGTCTATGTAGACGTTTCATACTTAAAGAAATTTATATTAGGTCTTTACCTATGTAATTGCCGTTATGTATGAAAAAAATTAAACGATTATTTTTTATGTATTTTTTATTTGTATTAATCGAAGTAATCACCCATGCAATCAATGCATCTTTTCCAACGCAGCGGCAGTTTATTGATGCCCTTCTTAAAGAAATCAGCTGGACGGGAGGCAACAAATTCTGCAAAGACATTTTGTACTGCCTCTCGGGTATTGAATTTGATTCCCGCCAAAAAGTTATCCAAATTCTTGAAAAAAAAGTAGTCTGTAGGCGCAAGGTCTGGTGAGTATGGCGGATAACGGAGAGCTTCCAACCCCAGTTCTTGCAACTTGGAGACCGTCTGCTGTGCAGTATGAGGTCGCGCATTGTCGTGCAGGAGCAGCGGAGACGAGCGATTGACCAATGCTGGTTGGAGATGTGCCAGCTACTCCATCATCGTGTTCAATTCTTCACAGTACACATTTGCAGTAATTCTCACCCCGTTTGGTAAGAAGCTGTGATGAATCACACCGGCGCTAGACCACCAAACAGTGACCATCACTTTTCTAGGGGTAAGTTTTCGTTTAGGGCATTGTTTTTAGGGCATTGTTTAGGTGCTGAACCAGGATCCAACCAACTTGCTGAGCGCTTGCGGTTATCAAACAGAATCCATTTTTAATCGCAAGTAACAATGCGTTTCAAAATTCCTTCATTTGTGTGTCTGTTGAGCAATGCAAGGCATGTTCCGACGCGTACTTCGCGCTGGCGATCATTGAGTTCGTGGGGCACCCATTTGTCAAGCTTTCTTACCTTGCCAATTTGACGCAAATGGACCAATATTGTTTTGACGCTAACGTCGAAAGCTGCTGCTAATTCAGCCGTAGATTGTGTATCATCGGCTTCCACAATCGCCTTTAATTCGTCATTGTCGGCCAAAGTCTTCGGACGACCGCGAGGTTAATTTTTCAGGTCGCGCGGCGTGGCGTGCCGAGCGGCGTCGGTGAGCGGTGCGTTTTTTACACCACGTATCCTCAGTAGCGCCACGGTAATATAATCTACCAGTAATCCAACTTCATACAAACGGACGAAACACGAGCTATACCTACGCGCCTCAATCTCGGCATGCGCTCGGCATGTAGACAGTCGCGACTGTGCTGCAGTGACGAACGAACGGTGTGTTGTTTTTTTAACAATAACTGCTCGAATTTTTCACTAAAATACATAATTATACACATATTTAATATGACAAGTAGGGTATATTGTGCTGTTTTTGGTTGCATGAATTCGTCAATAACGAATCCAGAGAAAACTTTTTTTAGATTACCTGGAAACTCTGAAAGGTAAGATTATAAAATAATTTTACTTACTAGTAGGTAGGTACATAATGTGTGTCGTTTTAATTTCCTTTTATCTCCCGAAAAAAAGTTGTCTGGATTAATAAATAAAGTGAATAAAGTAATTGACACGAGTGAAATAGGTAGTTATAGGCGGTTCATGAATCATGTTACGGTACGTTTGTGTTAAAACTCATAATGTGTTTTGTTTTGTTAGTTTATATAATTCAAAGTAAAGACGTGGTATTTTATTATTAATAATATATGTTTATTGTACTATGTCTATGAATAGTACTAGAAAAAAATAATTTGACCGTCTGTCTGTCACTAGATAATTTAAATTTCTAGACCGATTTGTTATTTAAATATAAACATGTTTTTTTTAAATTAAAACTACCAATCAAAAATCAACACGCATTCTTATTGAACACTTCCTATTCAATTCACAAAGTATTTTATTTGTTTATATAAGAAAAGTATATACAAAACTAAATGGAAACACAAAGTAGGCAAATGTAATTAAAATGCTGGAGGCGGGCAGCCCTATCACATGTTTACGTTTAGGCATTTAATTCAAGGTTACGGCCGAGATACATTACTGGATAGATGACTATACTGTGGTAGCGGTTAGCGGCAGCGGCCGCGGTGGACGTATTTACGTAATCAAAACGTATTCAAAATCATGGCGTTATCAAAATTATCCCTTCTCTGTTTAGAAAGCAGTACATTTTTAAAACAAGATATTCTTAATATGAGAGAAGGAGTGCACTATATAAAGATCGATATTTAAATGGCGAATTTCGTGTCCTATACGAAGGTTTTATATTTATGTTGGAGATCTTTTCACTTACATGCAACCGCTATTCGCGATAAGTATAGAACTTATTTCATAAATAATCCAATAGGCATAAAAGTAAAACTTGTCCACTATCTAGGTACATTATTTAAATATATTAGTAATTATGTTTATTATCTCTGTAAGTACCTACTTACTGAGATAAACTTTAAAAACTTGTCAACTACTTATATATCGTATAAGACATACCTACTAGTAGTTTCATATCTACAGACGAAACTACTGATATGTTTACTAAGCGTTTTGCTAATTAGGTATCTACTATCTATCTATTGTCAGAGAAAAAAAATTAACTTTCAAAACTTGTCAACAATCTACCTACATTACGTAAACATACCAGTAGTTTTGTCAACATATTAGTAGCTTTGTTTATAGGTAATCTGACCTTCACTTTTATTATCACTACTACTAAAATTTGTTTATTGCCTATTATCATCATCGCAGTCCGCATACGTTCCAATACTGGGCTCGGGCCTCCTTCATAATGGGAGGGAATTTGACCTACTATACCATGCTGATAAGACATGTTGATATAGG
Source organism: Lymantria dispar (assembly GCA_032191425.1). Taxonomy (NCBI): domain Eukaryota; kingdom Metazoa; phylum Arthropoda; class Insecta; order Lepidoptera; family Erebidae; genus Lymantria; species Lymantria dispar. The sequence goes on along the minus strand of CM063449.1, from coordinate 11,684,934 downwards.
GTTTTATTTCGAGTTTTCCTTCTCTTGCACAGGTCTTATGTGCATATTATATCCCTCAGTCGTCTTTTACGACATTCACGAGCAAGATAGGGAGTGGTAAATTGTAACGTTTAATACAGTTGAATAATAAGCCAGTGCTAATATACTAAGGGACCTATGTTACGTCTATAATACAAGGAATAAAATATGTTATACTGTTTTATGAATTCATAAATTACACATCGAAATTAGGAATCCCCACACGAAGCATGTTCTCATAACACTTAACGTTAAGTGCTTGGATATTGGGTAGTTAAAGAATTTAATTTAAGTAATAAAGAGTTTAATTAAAACAATGCGTCTTGCCAATGCTCGAGACACGGACGCCCAGAAAAGATATTACGTAGGGTATAAAAGTCACTTTTTAGGGTTCTATGTCGTAGTATTATCGATGATTATAACCGAATGATTGTTCTTAATAGCTGAACCAAGGTTAACGAAATCGGCAAAATAATTACAAAACGAAAATGGCTTTGAGTGATATTCTTGGAACTTGGTGTGTTAGGCTTGAGCATATTATCATCCTTTATACTACCGTAGGGGTTATAGAAACCAACAATAAGACTACTAAAATAATGGATAGAACTCTTCACTGCAACGGAACTGTTGCAGTGAAGAGTTCTATCCATTATTCTATCCACTGTTGGAACGGCTTAGACCCCCCTTTAAGATCTATAAAAACGAAAGGCACCTTCAGAATTCACATGAAAAGACTGTTACTTTGTGAACAAAAATCTGATGTCGCTTATATGTGAAATTTATTATTTACGTATGATGTACATATATATGTTTAGACCATTGGTATGTATCACATTGTACTGTATTATATATTTATATACGTTAAATGGAATGTATTTATTTAATATGTATATTTATAATAACTCACTATAATTTCATTGGATATTATGTATATGACTATAGTTATTAATTTTTCATTATTATTAACATTATGCTTTTAGATTATTTATTAGTTAGGTAAACTTAGTTATGTAATTGTACCCCGTAAGTCACTAGAGGTTGACACTGAAAACCAGCGCCGTGTTGTGCCCTCACAACGCAGCATCATGCTGAGTGTATGCCTCGTTGACACGCTCACGACACATGCAATTGTCAACTGTTTTTATTTAAGCATAATCTGTGTTTAGGAGTGTTGCTATTGTTGTTGTGTGTCGAGACTGATAATAAAAGCATTTTCTTTTTTTCTTTCTTTCTTTCAAAGATCAACTAATATGCCAAGCGCGGTATTTACAGTATTATCCATTGTAGAGCTTTTTTTTATGAGTGGGCTATGGTAAGACACACGCCGTCCATTCCGTCCAGGGCGATGAAAGGACGGCGCGAGGGCACATAACTCACCTGTACCCACGTGACCTTCGTCGTTGGGCCGACCACCAGTGGCGGTACATTGTAGAGTTAGCATATTTTCTACTCAACCCAAGAAACTGGTATCAGTATACGGCTATAGAGAAGTACGTGCACGGCAGGTTATAGATTACACACCGTTTCTACCGCCGTCTCAGGTGGTTTGGGTGGGATAGCTTGTAAAAATAGGATTTGATGTATTAAGTAACAGTAGATATCGATAGGCTGATGGCTGAATGAATGCTTAACTATGTAGGTGGATGTAATCAAAGCAAATATGTCATATAAACTAACACAGTAGTAGGACTCTAATAGTAGTAGGACCACACTGGTGGCAGTTATCTGACAGCTACGGGCTGGTCCATCCGTGGTATTACCACACTCTCGCAGAAATTCGACGTCCGAGTAGTAGTTGTTACTGCGCTTTGTTCGGTGAGAGAGTGAGCCGGAAGCCCAACTTTCTGAGGGTGTTTGTATGTTTGTATGGTGGGTTTTAGTGATGCCTTTAGTATGACCGAACCTCGTTGCACACATTCACACTCCTTTCACTCTCTTCGTGTTAAGCAGCGGCCTCCATGAGCGGCAGCAACACTTATCATCAGGTGTACCGATTGCTAGTTTGCTATCGTTTGCAATAAAAAAAAATCTTACAAACTACTCAGTTTGATGCAAATGTGATACTTATGACTGCTTGCATTAAATACACTCGTATGCCTGCTCTATACAAAATGTCCGCATATGTATGGGAAAGGTGTACGAGATGATCCTCTGAGGTAAGATGATCCTATTCGATTGTGACGACACTATGCAGGCAATCTAGATGTTTTTTCGAGTAGGGTGTAGGTTCCCCCCCCACTGACGCTAGTCAAACCGTCATGGCTGCAGGAAGGACGATTGCTGTTAGTGTTGCCCAAAAAAGTCTTGGTCTTGCGGTCTTGGTCTTGGTCTTGCGAGAAATGCGAGACCGAGACTAAGACCAAGACCGCTTAATTTTTGCAAGACCAAGATCAAGACTGGCCCTGCAAGACTTGAGCAAGACCAAGACTGGGCCTGCAAGAGTCTCGCGGTCTTGCATTTAATTCAAATCACCATTTCAGCTTATATACGGTTGAGCTCGTGTCTTCTACATAACAGGAGGAGAATCGGCCGTGGCCGGAGGGGAATCGCCACGGTGATCGGCCGTGTTGTTACAGGTCATACATGTCAAGTTTACCTTCTCTTGCACCGATGTTATATATTATAGCCCTTAGTCGTGGGTTCGCAGTCACGGGTAAAATAGGGGGTGATGAATTATATTCTTACTCCGTCACTACACGGCAAGTCAAATCAGTCTTGAGATATCCATCTATTGGCCAATCGATTCCCAATGTTGGTGTTGGCTTTTCAGAATTACTCTTCGGAAAGGCTTAAGGACAAAAATACCATAATCACGAGAGTGCTCTTGCCCATTATACATATTTATATATTCGTTTATTCATTAGCCCAACGACGTTCACTGTTGGACATAGAAATATGCCTACAATTAATCTATATAAATGTCCATGTAGGGACAGAGTACGATCACCATCAGGCAGTACATGAAGCGTTGCTCCCAGCGCTATTTTGCTTCTGCCACGACTCACCCCAATCCACTAGTGGTTGGGGCGGTAAACTACGTCCCCTCAAAAATATCCGCGGTCCGACGTCCTCGTCATCTTCTTGAAGAAGAAGATGACGGTATTATGATCGCCCAAGAAAGGACCTACACAGCTCGCGCAGCGATAACAGATAAAACTCCGCGGTATCGGCCTCGCCGTCGAGGTCGAAAACCGCGCCGCGTAAAAGTCATTATGCTAAACTTGGCCACGCCCACTTTGCTCTCAGCGACGCCCCGAGCCGAGGTCCGTTCTCCACAGGGGGGAGCCCTCGACGATGTTCGCTTAACTTACTTACCGGGTTGAGAGCCATCAGCGCTCACCCATTGACCGCGTTAAGCTGTCAAGGTCATCTGCGACCAACAGCTACACACACACAAAAAAAAAGACAGAGTACGAATATAATTCACCACTCTCTTACCCGTGGATGTCGTATCAAATCGGATCGGGCAATGATGTTAGGAACCCATGAAAAAAAATTGTAATAATAATATCGATTCGTTAATGAATTGAGAGACATGTAAGTTCTCAATTTTGTCATCGTTTTTTCGTGTAAATTGATTAAAATGTATAAAGGAATGATACTTAATCTACAATATATTCGTATTTTGTTAAATGTTCATTAGAATTTGAATAAATCAATGATTACGTTTGCATAAGCAAGACAAACTTCGCTTTAACATAAATCAGCTGATCGGCCGATGACCGTTGATGAGTCGCCTTTGTACCTACGTAACCATTGAAAGGTTCGCGCAAATCTAATATCTATTTATACTGTTGAAATTTTACATGCTTACATATATCCTGTCTGTACATACCTACATAATGCATAAAATTTAAGGCATAAACTCTTAGACACACATTTTTGTAATCACTGTAACTTTTACGTTATATTGTTTTTGTGTAATATACATTCTAATTATGATCTATGACTGTTGAACTACAACATACATGAACAGTTGTCCCATAACCTGATACACCCTGTGTATATAACATATGTGCAAGAGAAGTGAAACTAGAAAGAAAACCCTGTACCGTAATGTCTGACCAGCGTGGTATAGTAGATCAATTTTCCTCTTACTGGAAGGAAGCTTAAGCCAAGCATTGGCACTTTTATGAGCTGTGACGATGACGACGAATATCATACATTTTACAAGTATTAAAACCATAAAAATTTAAATCAGTTTTATATGTTCTTGAATAAATAGTATATTAAGAGCTACATGGATCCAGCGGCCAAAGTATTTATATAGGCAATAGAGCAACAGGTTTTTTCAAGTATCCAGAGTATCAGTAACTAAACTGGAAATACAATAGATACATACCACTTAACTTGAAGGGGAATATAAACAATCGCATTAATTGTAAAATATCGCATTGATTATAAAATGACATAAAATTTATTGTATCAACTGCCTCGTGTGGTGACGTCTTAAGAAAATAGGGTCGAAAGTCCTGTCATAAGAGTAGTAACGCTGTCTAATGGAACACCAGGGGAATAGAAGAGTAATTTTCTCCAGTGGTAAGTATTGTATTCAATAGTGAACTATAGGCTAGCAGATGGATAGATAGGATAGGATATTTGATTAATTTAGTTGGATTTTTCATTGCCATGATAAATTACTGTTACGTTATTCTAACTGCAAAACTTTGCGAGACTCTTGCTGCAATACCAAGACTCGGGTGCGCAAGACCAAGACCAAGACCAAGACTCGGGTGCGCAAGACCAAGACCAAGACGAGACCAGGTGTGATGTTGCAAGACCAAGACCAAGACCGGTCCAAGTCTCGTCTTGGTCTTGCATTTGGGCAACACTAATTGCTGTGCTTTTGTGAAAAAAAAAGAAACGGGTAGTGGTTATTTAAGGTAAGCCTGTGTTTGAAACTACTTTACTTTTTGTATTCAATTTTATGCAATGGCTATTATATTTATAGTTTTTAAATATGTACATTTGTGACAAAAACGTGTTGCGGTAATTGTAAAATATTTTTAGGTTAGGTTATAGAATTTTAAATAAAAAGTGAGCTCTGATGATGCCCTGGGATCATCTTATACCCCCGTGTGTACATGATGATCCCTTAGAAGACTTTTAGTCTAATTAATAAAACTCTAATCGATAATAGACATCGAGAACTTGAAGTATGACGATACGTAACGATAACGATAGATAGGTAAACTGACTATTCAAAACAGCTTAAACGATAAGATTGGATTGTATATTTTCGAATTTACGAGCATTCGCCCTTAAGGGGATCATCTCGTACACCTTTCCCCCTATATCTTTGTCAAAAGTAACAGTGAAGAAGAAATCAAAATCGTAGATAGCGCAAAAGAGATATTTAATTGAGTAAGCTGTAGCGGATATATATAAATCTTTGTTATAACGATGACTGATGTTGGACGCGAGACATATTAGTCCGCCCGTGATCATGAATGCTGAATAGTTTTAGAAACGTAGGACAATCAAAAATCAAATACAAAAGCGATTAAATTTTTTTCATAATGTGTAGTATTCGCGTAAACATCAGGAAACCTTAAATAAGCCCAAGTTTTTTTAATTGAATGTAGAGTCATAAATATGTATAAATAGAATTAATTAAATTTTATTATTGTTTCTCTTAAATTTATGTAACAGTTCGTGTAATGATTTCAGCTGATATTTTTACCTTAAATTTCTGACACGTACACGTTTTGAAGCTACTTACTGAAATGTTTGCGGAGTGCTTTATATGATTATGTACTTTTTTGAACTCTTTACGAGTTTTAAGGATTAACAGTACAGTGATGTGGTTGTACTTTTAGTATGTTTAAGTTAAGCTAAATATTTATAATCTTCATGACGCAGGTCCTAATTACCATCAGGTAGAATACCTGCTTATCTCATATTATCGCCATTAAAATATAAATATTTGGTTGACCGAGCTTTGCTTGGTATGTTTTTTTTTTTGTAAGTTGTATTTTTGACGATCATATTTATATTAATAAAAAAGTAAAAATGATGGAATAATGAAAAAAATATCAAACATTAAAAACACAGAATAATAATAACACTGAGATCCGATCTCAGGCTGTTTGAATGTGACTGGATAACTTCTCAACTGAGCTATTGTCACGCTTGACGGCCACGGCTAAATATTTACATTCCTATTCTAATCACATTTTATTGATTAGCTAAAAACACCGAGAACACGACGTTTTATATATATAAAAAAACTAGTTAGATCGATTTTTTGCCCCTGAAACCTCATGTGTACTAAATTTCATGAAAATCATTGGTGCCGTTGCCGAGATTCTGAAAATATAGAATTATACATACATTAAAAATTTACAAGAATTGCTCGTTTAAAGATATAAGATAATTTTTTGGTAAATCTATTTTTAGAACCAATTCATTATTGTTTATTTGAAAAAATAAATCTGAAATGTATAAAAACATAAACCATAATATAGCAATTATAATCAATGAAATCAACTCAGTTGAAGAAATTTAGGTCAATGTAGATCCGTAATAATAATAACTTCCAAAGGTATCTTATTTTGAGAATTCAGCTTGGTGAAAATGAATTGTATTCGTTCAATGTAATCTTTTGCTTTTAATCTTCTTTGTAGAGCGTAGAAAATGTAATATTAATATTACTGTTGAAAGAAAACAATAGAAATGAAGCAGTAAATATATAATATAGTTGTAGATTTCTGCTATAGCTCTAGGAGAATTTCTTTAAAATTACTGCCGTAATATTTGAGTACGTCAAAAGAGACGATAAACCGTTGGATCCGCTTTCATTTGCATGTGTTAACTTTTTATAATGCCTTTTTATATGTCATTTTATTTGCCCGGTTTTATAACTTCTTTTCATGTCGACTATTTGAGAAATTCACCGTGGGTTTAGAATTTAGACTCGAAAATTTCGATTAATCGGGGGGTACAGTAGTGCCCCCGCCAAGTCGAGCAAAAACGCAACACTGCCGTAACATACTTTTTTCTAAGCAATTCAGGTCATTTTGGACCCCCTATAACTCCGTTATGAATAAAACTAGAAGCCTGATGATTTTAGTAACCCAGCAGGCATTGTATACTCACGGTATATTTAATATTTCATTCAATTAACAACTAGTCAATATTTCGTAATTTTGTCACTCACCGACTGACTTACCGATCATCAATATTATTGAGGCACTTCTAGCAGACATAGAAGCTTCAAATTTAAAATACAATTAGTGTTTAGCATATAAATGAAGGAAAAATAATAAAACTTTGTTATTTTCGTATAGTTTTCGAGATACACTAACTGCATACATAATTTTGTAATCTATCTTCTATATACACTCATTTGCAAAAAAAACGGGCACCTAAGCAATGAACCATTTCAAATGTTAATATTTCTTTGTTTGATAATTATAGGTAGTTTTACCCACACAATTTGCTAAATTAATAAGAAAATAATCGTTTTCATCAGTATTTCATAAAATTTAGATACAATTTATGGGAAATAATGCTAAACCTCGCTAGTAGTGTATATTCGCTAGTAGTGCATATGCTCATGAAGTAAAAATAAAAAAGTTTTTTTGTTTGTTTTTCTTTAATAAAGTAAAAGCAGATAAATGTTTAGTATCGAGTGTGACCCCCTCTAGCTAAAATCACAGCTTGAATTCGTCTGGGCATGCTAGCGAGTATATCCCGGATACTTGCTTGCGGAATACGTTCCCACTCCGCAGTAATCACATTCTTCAGCTCTCTGATGGTCTGCGGAGCCGGGTGTACTGATCTCACACGCCGTTTCAGAACGTCCCAGACATGCTCTATGGGATTGAGGTCGGGACTTCGAGCTGGCCAATCCAAACGACGAATGCCGACCTCTTGCACATACGCATTAACATCGCGGGATCGGTGGGCGCGAGCATTGTCGTCCATAAAAATCGAGTCTTCACCTAGAGCGGCCAATGCGGGTTGTGCATGAGAAATTAGAACTTCCGTTATGTATCGATGCCCAGTCAGTGAGCCGTTTTCAATGAAGACTAACTCTGTACGATCCATTGAATTTATTCCTGCCCAAAACATAACAGAGCCCCCACCATAAGGTGTGATTTCTTCGAAACATGCCTCTGCAAAGCGTTCTCCTTGTCTTCTTAGCACTCGCCGACGTCGATCTTCACCGAACAGAGATATCCTGGCTTCATCAGAGAACAAAACCCTATTCCAATCGTCTTGAGTCCATGATTCACAATTTCTAGCGAACCTAAGCCTGTGAACTCTGTGCTCACGGAGTAATTTGGGGCCGCGGGCCGGGCGGTGACTGCGTATATTGGCAGCGAGAAGCCTCCTCCTGACCGTCCATAGACTAATATGCACATTTCTTACTTCTTGGAGGTTGTTCTTAAGATCCACATACGAAGATTTGCGATTTCTCAATGCGCGACTCACAAGAAAACGATCATCCCGTGGTTGGGTACATGGTTTTCTTCCAGAACCAGGCCTTCTCTCGACGGAACCAGTCTCCTGATATCGCTGCCAGGTCCTTTGGACTGTCGAGCGACTAACATTTAGCCTCCTAGCCACGAAACATTGGCTGCAACCCTCTTCAAGCAGCGCGATAATTTTGGTAGCTTTTACCACTTTATCTACCATTTTTGATACAGCCAAACAGCATTAAATAAAGCTTTGACAGTCAAGGATATGAAATTAATCGATAAAAATTGAATAAAAGTTATGAAAGTCGATGTTAACTTCTGGAACTTCGCGCCAAAAATGTAGGATAAAAAGGGGTTTTCTGTAAAAATGAACATCAAATGAAAAATTGAATTTAGAACGTACTTTTTTAAATACCACAGCATTTTTAAAACCGGCCAGTAACGTGTACAAACGATTGAAACCTTTTTGGTATTGTATCTTTTTAAATATGAATGAAAATCAAAACCGCCCGTTTTTTTTGCAAATGAGTTTATATAAAAATGAATTGTTGTTCATTAGTCTCCCTAAAACTCGAGAACGGCTGGATCGATTTGGCTAATTTTGGTCTTGAATTATTTATGGAAGTCCAAGGAAGGTTTCATCATCGTCATCATCATCATCATCGCAGCCCACATACGTCCCACTGTTGGGCTCGGGCCTCCTCCATACTGGAAGAGTAATTGACCTTTTTTTTTTTTTGTTAACGCTGTGGAAATGCAATTTACGCACTACCCCTCGCCGGTAACAGACGAGGGGGGTGTGTGGGACTCACCAGTCGCCTATGCAACCGGAATACCCACTAAAACCAACAGCGGTCCCTTCCGCGCTTTTACGGAGTGCCGGAGAGATCGTCTAATGACATTCGATCCCCGACACTCCTACGCAAGGCCGTCGGGCCACATCCTGTCGTCACTCAAGGCGGTGGGAGTAGACGCGCATATCGGCGCCTCCCCCTCCCTGGTCGCCGCCTACGGAGCGAGTTAGCGGACGCAAGTGCCTCGCGTTCCCGCTCCGCGGCCTCCTTCCGGGCGATGACCTCCTCGCAGAAAGAGGCCATCGCCAACCAGCACCTGTCGCTGTCGAGCATCTTTGTTATGATGGTCAACAATGACAGGCCCGTTCCTATGACCGCCGACAGGTCGCGGCGCTGAGGCCCCCAGGCGGAACATACCTCTTGGGTGTGACACACATCATCATTTGGCGCGCTACACTCATGGCATCCGGGGGCCTCCTCACGTCTGATTCTATGCAGGTACTTACCAAAGACCCCGTGTCCGGTAAGTACCTGCGTCATCCGGAAGGCCAGGTTGCCGTGCTTTCGTTTCATCCATCGGTGGAGGTGGGGCGCAATCGCCTCTACAGTCCCCGTCCTGCTACAGGGGACTCCAATTCCTCCCTCCAGCGCCGGATAACTATCCTTCGGGCCGTTTTTATTGCCCTACTCAGTCCCCTTGTGGTGATACCTCCGCCACTGACCCGCGCCGCAGCGCAAAGTCGGTAGACCTCTGCAAGCGCCCTAGCTTGTAGAGGCCAGGGTGGATTGCCCGCCAGCAGTGTGGCTGCAGTCCAGGACACTGTACGGTATCCTCGTATTGTTCTCACCGCCATGGATCTCTGCGCCTTTCGTAATTTAGCCTTATTGGAGGCGGTGCGAGACTCCGCCCACTATACCACGCTGGTCAGACGTGTTGGTATAGGGTTTTATTTCGAGTTTTCCTTCTCTCGCTTAGATGTTATATGCATTTTATAGGTGGTAGGAAGGTTTATGCGGTGAGAAAATATGGAAAATTGCGAGAAAAATACTAAATACAATAATTTTATTTTCCCATACAAACTGTTCTTACGTGTCAAACATTTGATGTTCGTTCCGTCGGTTCGGCATTTTTGGCATAATTACATGTAGATATAGATTAAAAAACGCTTTGGAATCGTTAAGAAAAGACGGTATATCCCTTAGTCGTCTTTTACGACACACACGGGTGGTGAATTTTGTTCGTACTTCATCACCGCACGGATAATACTAAAACCAAACTGATAAATCATTATCTCATCATCATCTCAGCCCATATACGTCCCACTGTTGGGCTCGGGCCTCCTCCATAATGGAGGGTAGTTGACCTACTATACCACGCTGGTCAGACGTGTTGGTATAGGGTTTTATTTCGAGTTTACCTTCTCTCGCATAGATGTTGTATGCGTTTTATATCCCTTAGTCGTCTCGTACGATCACCCACGGGTAAGATAGGGGGTGGTGAATTGTATTCTTACTCCGTCACCACACGGAACTGATAAATACTAAAACAAAATAATTACGAAAAAGGTGGTGCGAAGTTCGCCGGGTCAGCTAGTTCCTTATAAAATATATAAGATTACAAGTTACATTGCAGTTAATAGAACGGGATAAGAATACAATTAGTTATTAATAATATATTATAAATTAGTTATTATATAAATATTCCGTGTGGTGACGGAGTTAGAATACAATTCACCATTCCCTATCTTGCCCGTGGATGACTAAGGCACGTAAGATGTGTAAGAGAAGGAAAACTCAAAATGAAACCCAAACATGTCTGACCAGCATGGTATAGTAGATCAAATTCCCTTCTATTGTGGAGGAGGCCCGAGCCCAACAGTGGGACGTATGTGGGCTGCTATGATGAAGAATACAATTGTCGCCATCTCTACTTCCCTATGGGAGTCGTAAGAACTGGCTAAGGACTGCGCAGATGGCGTAGTGGTTAAGATACCGACCTACCGTGCCAGTGTCAAGGGTTCGAATCCCATGCAGGACACCTTGTACGAGCCACATATTATCGTTCTGAGTCTAGATGTAATTTGTGTCGGTTAATTATATGTTCGTAAAGTCCCCCGCAATACAAGGATTATTGCCACCAAACAAGACAGCCTTTGATCCTGGTGGCACACAGCATTTGGACACTCAGGACTGATGAGAAGATCATCGAGCTGGAAGAGATATTAAGCAAAATCCGGCGAGAAATTGTAGGATTATCAGAAACCTGTTCTTCTACGCTGGTACGATCATCCGTCCTAAGGCGGTATAGGGTTTATCGATTGCAAGTGTCTCGTGTATAATGTGGAAAGGATCGAGAGTGCGTCAACAGGCGTAACGTACTAGAATTATCAAGAAGTATTCTTTGAAGGTCATACAGGTTTATCCACTGATCTCGGCATACTCCGACGACGAGATGGAGACCTTTTACGAGGACATCTCGAAAGCCATACACGCGTCCAAAATTATACAACTGATAACAGTTATCAGTGATTCAACTTTTTTTTTTTTTTTTTTTTCTCGCTGTGGAAATGCATTTACGCACTATCCCCCGCCGGTTACAGGACAGGGGAGTATGTGTGGGACTCGCCGGCCACAGAAGTGACCGAAATACTCACTAAAACCACAGCGGCCCCTTCCGCGCTTTTACGAGGTGCCGGAGAGATCGTGAGATGACATTCTATCCCCGACACCCCAACGCATGGCCGTCTGGCCACGTCCTGTCATCATTCAGGGCGGTGGGAGGAGGAGCGCATAACGGCGTCAGGCAGGTACTTACCGAAGACCCCATGTCCGGTAAGCATCTGCACCATCCTAAATGTATGGTAAATGTACAGCCTAAATGGCTGCCGTGACTTCTCCTGAGCCAGCGGTGGAGATGCGGCGCAACCACCTCCACAGTCCCCCGCCCTGCTACGGGGGACTCTAGATCCTCCCTCCACCGCCGGATGACTTCCCTTCGGGCCACTTCCTGAACTCTGCCCAATCCCCTTGTGGAGATTCGCTCGCCGTTGACTCGCGATGTGGCGCGGAACCGGTATATTTCTGCCAACGCTTCCGCCACCAGTGCCCAAGGGGGGTCGCCCGCCAGTAGTGTTGCCGCAGTCCAGGACACAGTACGGTAGCTCCTAATAGCCCTCACCGCGATGACCCTCTGCGGTCGACGCAGGAGGGCTCTGTTGCGGGCAGTGAGGGACTTCGACCAGATAGGGGCACCATACAGTGCCATGGACCGCAGGATGCCGACGTATAGACGCCGGCACGACGACCCAGGACCGCCAGTGTTCGGCAGAAGCCTTCCCAGCGCTGCGGCCGACTTGACGAGCCTCGGGACGAGCTGGGCAAAGTGTGGCCCGAAATTCCACTTTGAATCGAGGTGCAGACCCAAATATTTTATTTAGGCCTGCACCGGCACGGCAACCCCAGACACACTGATGTGTGCTCCTCGGGGGGGACCTCGACGTGGGCCATGAAAAAGGAGAGCCTCGGTTTTGTCAAGTGAGACCCTCAGACCCAACATCCCAATCCGGTCCACGACGAGCGCCACTCCTTCCTCTGCCAATCGGACAGCCCCCTGGAAGTCCGCCCTCTTCACCGTGATAAGGGTGTCATCTGCATAACAGATGATCCCCAATCAGTGATTCAACTAATAACAGTGGTTATCAGTTGTGCCACTGATAACAATTGTTATCAGTGGCACAACTGATAACAATTCTTATCAGTGATACAACTCATAACAGTTATTATCAGTGATTCAACTTACTATCAGTTGTATCACTGATAACAACTGTTATCAGTTGTGTCATTTTAGATGCGTGTATGGTAGATATATACAGATAACAACTGTTATCAGTTGTATCACAGGTAACAACTCTTATTATTTGTATCACTGATAACGACTGTTATCAGTTGAATCACTGATAGCAACTGTTAACAGAGTGTCAGTTGTATCACTGATAACAACTGTTATCGGTTGAATCACTGATAGCAACTGTTAACAGAGTATCAGTTGTATCACTGATAACAACTGTTATCGGTTGAATCACTGATAGCAACTGTTAACAGAGTGTCAGTTGTATCACTGATAACAACTGTTATCGGTTGAATCACTGATAGCAAGTGTTAACAGAGTGTCAGTTGTATCACTGATAACAACTGTTATCGGTTGAATCACTGATAGCAAGTGTTAACAGAGTGTCAGTTGTATCACTGATAGCAAATGTTAACAGAGTGTCAGTTGTATCACTGATAACAACTGTTATCGGTTGAATCACTGATAGCAACTGTTAACAGAGTGTCAGTTGTATCACTGATAACAACTGTTATCGGTTGAATCACTGATAGCAACTGTTAACAGAGTGTCAGTTGTATCACTGATAACAACTGTTATCGGTTGAATCACTGATAGCAACTGTTAACAGAGTGTCAGTTGTATCACTGATAACAACTGTTATCGGTTGAATCACTGATAGCAACTGTTAACAGAGTGTCAGTTGTATCACTGATAACAACTGTTATCGGTTGAATCACTGATAGCAACTGTTAACAGAGTGTCAGTTGTATCACTGATAACAACTGTTATCGGTTGAATCACCGATAGCAACTGTTAACAGAGTGTCAGTTGTATCACTGATAACAACTGTTATCGGTTGAATCACCAGAGAATTAACAGAGTGTCAGTTGTATCACTGATAACAACTGTTATCGGTTGAATCACTGATAGCAACTATTAACAGAGTGTCAGTTGTATCACTGATAACAACTATTATCGGTTGAATCACTGATAGCAACTGTTAACAGAGTGTCAGTTGTATCATGATAACAACTGTTATCAGTTGAATCCCTGATAGCAACTGTTAACAGAGTGTCAATTGTATCACTGATAACAACTGTATTAGTTGTATCACTGATAACAATAAATTGAAATGATAGAAAGGATACTAATAATCATAGAGCTAGCTTTGGTGAAAATAAATAAAGCGGATAGGAGAAATGTATCATATTTCAGAGAGTTTTTCAGAAAATCCTTTGTTAGTATTCAAGAAGTAGAAGGAAGGGAAAATAAGTAGGAGTATCTACAAAAAGAAATAGGATACCATCACAAACAAGAATTGTAAAAAAACCAAGTCTCGCAACTTAGTTCTTCTACCATAAAAAGTTGTGAAATCCATGTAATACCAAGTCGGTTAAGTTATTCAGTGCCTACTTAAGGGACCTTCGGTCTTAAGTTATTGCGTAATAAGCTAACCTAACAATTTCTTATAATTACCACATCAATATTAAAGATCTTTTATATTTTGAATAATTAGATTGACTTGGTAATCGCACTAAACAATCTAATTTAATATAATATGTATTTTTGTGAGGTATCTTGTGTTTTCATAGAAGAACTTAGTTGGGAGACTTGGTTTTTTTACAAGTTTTGTTTTTGATGGTGTTATATTTAGTGGAAATTTTGTGAATTTGCAGAAACATAGTTTTTAAGAAACAGAATAATATTTCCGAAACGGTTTTTTTTGTTTGATAATATTCTGTCCACATACACTATTAAATATGGTAGTTCTAAAATATAGTAATGTAGTAGTGTAGTTGCCGTCTTTGCCATGTTGGCAATAACCTACTCGTATGTTGTGACTTTCTGGGGCGGCGCAGGCGCAACTATCTGCGCCTCATGCCGCCCTAGCCGAGGCCGCGGGTGACGTGACCGGGGATTAGTCCGTCACCCGCCAAGAGGCCGACCGCGTGAGGAAAGACCGACGTCCTCCCCGACGGGGGGACGTCGGTCGATGGGAGGGTACCCCAATTAGGGGTATTCCGTCGGGCCGACCACTGACGACAAGTTAACGCTGCTCCAGTGGTCGGCCCAACGATGAACGCGACGTGGTTTTTGGGTGGGTCGCGGGAGTTGCGTGCTTAAGCCCCTCTGTCGCCCCGGACGGAGTGGTGCGGAGGCGCGCGGACCGCGACCCACCCACAAAAAAAAAAATGTTGTGACTTTCTCAGGCGATTTTTCATTGGCTATTATCCGAATGCTCATTTAGGTGGATTTTACTTTCCAGCGGATAAATAGGAGAAGTTGATCCATTAAATTCTTAATCAGCTATCACAACTTCACTACTGTCATATCACTGCCCATCTTGGTATTTAATATCTGAAAAAGAACTATACGCTAAAGGTATATGCAAATATTGTAAAAGGAAAAATAATAAAATAATTTCATTTTATTACTCTGTATTTCCGTGTGTTCTTTTCTTGTCCTTGAGTATCATAAAAAACGACTAAGGGATTACAATATGCTGATAACATCTATACCGGAGGAAGAAAACTCAAAATAAAACTCTATACCAATTTCCCTCCCATTATGAAGAAGGAAAGGTGGGGAGAAATAGAACGACGTATTACTGAGTTTCATCTGAGAGTAGGTATATCAACGTACATAAAATACATACGCCGAAAAATAATTTGTGAATTGTACAAAAATTTATTGTGTGTCGAAATCAAATCAAGAATAGGATCAGCGAAATGGGAACTTGATCTACAATCAATACGCCATTTTTCAAGTAGAAGTTCAAAAACAATGAGCAATTTGAGATGCCCATTTTGAGATTGCAATATTTTGTACTAAGTTATCAAGTTATGAAGCTACACGGAGTAGAAGTAAAGATAGTGTAGCGAAATGTTGAGCTGCTGGGATAGCAAGTACTACACTTTCGCAAAATGTAGTAATTTGCTACTGCTCTTCGTTCGGTAAGCGAGAATGCCGAAGCTTAAAGTTCACTTTATGATAGGTGAACTGGGTTGTGCCATGGTTGTACCCTTGACACTACATACCTCTGCATGAATTGTATTTATCACTTATTAATAGTGAATAATTAACTCCAAGTGAGGTGACAGAGTAAGAATACAATCACCACCCACTTCCTTGCCCATGATTGTCGTAAAAGCCGACTAAGGGATATAATATGCATATAACATCTATGCAAGAGAAGCAAAATTTGAAATAAAACCTTATATCAAGACGTCTGACTAGCGTGGTATAATAGATCAATTTCTCTACAATTCGAGACTCGAGGTCAAAAATGGGTCCGTTTAGGAGGAGTTCAGTGACATACACACGTACACAAGAAATATATATATCAAGATATATTTCTTTTAATGAATCTTCTAACGAAAACCAAAGTATATCAAATATTCGTTAGATTGGTTTTCTCTTTGTGAACATTAATTATAAGAAAATTAATTGTTTATTATAAAGAAACAATATTTCATAACTTATTAATTAGAGATGGCTTCACTTATACTTTACTGATCAATTTTCGAGTATCTTATTTCTGGTTTGTAGAGTAAATTATATGAGGGGCTGGTCATGGACGCTAAGGAAATCGGTACTAGTGGTGGGCCGCTGGTCGGCGTTGCCCTGTCCCTGTCACTCCGGATGAAATTAATAGCGTGCGTCCAAACAATAGACCTTTAATAGTGGTAGGACCACACTATTGGTAGTTGTCTGTCTACAGCCGCGGGCCGGTTCGTACGAGGTGGTACCACACTCTCGCAGAAAATCGACACCCGGGAAGCAAATTGTTACTGCGCTTCGTTTGGTGAGCGAGAGAGCCGGCAACCCAACTTTCTGAGGGTGTTTGCGTGTGGTGGGTTTTAGTGATGCCTTTAGTATCACCGAAACTCATTGTATGCATTCACACTCCCTTCACTTTCTTTACGGTAGGCAGCGACCTTGCTAAGGTCCATGACCGGCAGCAACGCTTACCATTAGGTGTACTGTCTACTCTGCGCGGGGAGGGCGGTGTTGTTTCCTTGAGGGAGCTCATCGCCTGGCGCGTCGACGCCTGCCGTGACGTTATCGCCCATTGGGCAGAACGGCTGGCGAGGCCTCGATACGGTGTTTGGACCGTGGAGGCCTTCCGGCCGGTGCTGATGCAGTGGTTGGAAAGGCGGCACGGGGTGCTCTCCTTCCGACTCGTACAGGTCTTGACGGGGCATGGATGCTTCGGCAAGTACCTGTACAGAGTCGCTAGGAGGGAGTGAACTTCGTCCTGCCACCACTGCGATTGCGACGAGGACACGGCGCATCATACGCTCGAGGTCTGTGCCGCTTGGGCAGAGCCGCGTCGTGAACTCGTCGCAATCATCGGTGCCGACCCGACGCTGCTGACCATCGCTAGGGAGATGCTCGGCAGCATCAGGAATTGGGACGCGGTTGCAGCCTTCTGCGAGGCAGTTATCTCGCAGAAGGAGGCGGCGGGTCGCGAGCGCGAAGAGCACAGCCTCGATGATGTGATCTGCTGCCGGCGACTGGGGCGGCGCAGGCGGGATTTCCTGCGTGCAATGCCGCCCTAGCCGAGGCCGCGGGTGACGTGATCGGGGATTAGTCCGACACCCGCCGAGAGGCCGACCGCGTGAGGAAAGACCGACGTCCTCCCCGACTGGGGGACGTCGGTCGATGGGAGGGTACCTCAATTAGGGGTATTCCGTCGGGCCGACCACTGACGACAAGTTAACGCTGCTTCAGTGGTCGGCCCAACGACGAAGGCGACGTGGTTTTTGGGTGGGTCGCGGGAGTTGCGTGCTTAAGCCCCTCTATCGCCCCGGACGGAGTGATGTGGAAGCGCGCCGACCGCAGCCCACCCCAAAAAAAAAAAAAAAGGTGTACTGTCTACTCGTCTGCCATCGTTTACAATAAAAAAAAAACTAAAAAAATGTGTTATGTAAATTGGATTTATTTGCCATATTATAGTAACTTTAACGGTAATGATGTTGGATAAACTTTTTAACTGACGTGGGTACCGGTATTCTCTCTTTCTTGGGCAGGCCATGTGGACAATCTTATCCGTATCGTTCGAGTTGACGAAATTGCGGTGAGAGGCTCCATAACCAGTGGTGTCTTTTCATTGCCATTGGGCTGATCACTGGTATGTTAAGATGCGTAACCGGGCATAGTAAAGACAATCCCTGTGGGAAATTTGTTTTGCTTTATAAAACATCTTTCAAACTTTTGTTTTCATTTAAGTGGTCTTTTACTAAATTGACTGAATGTCAATGTCATGTAATATGGAAACTATTATGTATATGATTATCATTATCATGATAATATACCCTGACGCTGCCGGCTATCGCTAGGGCGATGGTCGACAGTGTCGGGAATTGGGACACGGTCACAGCCTTCTGCGAGACAGTGATCTCGCGGATACTATGTAACCACACGGAGAGTTCATTATTCACCATTAGTAAATATCATTCATGTTGGGGTATGTAATGTCATAGGTACAACCAGAGCACCTATCATAAAGCGAGGTTTAGGACTCGGTTTTCTCGCTTACCGAACAAAGAGCAGTAACAAATTACTACATTTTGCGAAAGTGTAGTAGGTGTAGAAGGTAAGAAAACTGGTGGTGAATTGTATTCTTACTCTGTCATCACATGAAAAATGTATAGAATCTAGGTGTTATAATCGTAGATTGTATCGTGAGAAGTTTAGAGATTAATTAAATTGGTCGCTTGGTACGATATCTATACCAATAAATAAAATTGGAGTGTCAGTTTGTAATGTCAAAATAATAGGTTTTTTTCATGCTCACACGGTTATTTGCACGACACCTATGCCTAAAATATAGATTAAAAAATTTTTGTCTGTCTGTTTGTTCCGGGTAATCTTCAAAACGGCTGGAGCAATTTCAAAAATTCTTTCACCAATGGAAAGCTATAATATCAGGGAGTAAACTAGGCTATATTTTATCCCGGTATTCCTACGGGAACGGGAACTACACGAGTAAAACGACTAAAACCGAAGCGAAGCGAGGGCGGGTTGCTAGTCCACACTAATATTATAAAGTGGAAAAAAAATTATTTATGCATACACAAACATACAAATTTTACTCATTTCACATCCGTGTGTGTAATGAATAAACTCAAAAACTACTGTGCCGATTTCAAAAATTCTTTCACCATTGGAAAGCTCCATTATTCCTGAGTAACAGGCTATATTTCATTTCGGTATTCCCACGGAAACGGGAACTACGTGGATAAGGCGACTGTAACCGAAGCGAGAGCGGGTTGCTATCATTAGCTAAAAACGAGTGTTATTCTTGAGTGCGTCTATTACGACCTGACCTCGCTGCGCTTCGGTTAGCTACTCTATCCCCACATTTTAAATCTACAATATTTTTGAAGCCTTGGGTTCGAGTTCTAAACCGGATGAAATTCCCTAGAGCTTTTCTGAGGGGCAAAATAGCCTATGTTACTTCTTATATAGACAGATACCTGGCAATAAAAAAATATCGATAGTGATCCAGCCGTTTTGAAGATTACCCGGAACAATCAAAACGAACAAAATTTTTAAACTGTTTTTAGGCGTCGTGTAAATAATTGTGTGAGCATGAAAAAAACCTACGACTTTGTTATTACAAAGAGGCTTCAATTATATTTATTTGTATAGATAAATATAGCATGAAAGAATATTACTATTCTCTTTATTAGACATTTCTGTGTTCTAACTTAACACGGTACATAAGTAATTACAAGATTTTAAAGGAACATTCTCCTTCCATTTCACCGAATCACACTCTTATACCTTATATTTTGAAGTAAAATACCCAGTAACAGCCATTAGCAAATGGTTCTTTGCGCTTTTATTAAAAATGATGTGAGATGTTTCATATTTTTATAAAAATATCTAATGTATTTCACATGAAAACATGTAATGCTTTACTTTGGTATTTAATTCATATGAAAAGTAAGTTCTATGGATGTGTGGCTTGCCGTTTTGATATTATTCTAGCAAGATATAACGCTGAGTTCTATTAGGCAATATTTTTAACTCATAATTATGCAAAAAATGCTTCAGATAGTCCTGTTCTCAGTACACATATATGCGTTACTGACTACGTGATGGGCCTCCCCATTATCCGTAGTCAGTGTTACGACATTGCCACCTTATCCTGAAATGAGCCGAGATGATTCTGTTAAGCGAGCCTCTGAATGTAAATCACTTTGGTACTAGTGGTATGCTCAAAAGTAGAATCAGTAAGAAGTCTCTTGTTATCCCAGATGATTAGATGTAATGCTATCAAACCATAGCTAGTCAGAAAGAAAGGAAAAAAATGTACTAGTAACGTTGACTAAGTGGGTCATTAGCACAACTGGATAGATTAGTTCTACAGCTGTGAGCATAAAACTAGACTGAACATATAAGAGCAAGTACGAGGACGATATGTCTTTTTCATTATTATCATCATTATCTCAGCCAATAAACGTCCAACTACTGGACTCCAGCCTCCTCTCCAATAGGATGGAAATTGACCTCACTATACCATGCTGGTCAGACAGGTTTTTACATGGTTTTATTTTGAGTTTTCCTTCTCTTGCATAGATGACTAAGGGATATAATACGCATATAAATGCGTATTATATCCCTTAGTCGTCTTTTACGACATCCATGGGTAAAAGAGGGAGTGGTGAATTGTCTTTCTATTCTGTCACCACACAGACAGATGGACGGTCAGACACGGACAGATAACTGAATAATCATTTTAATTATTCAGATAAGGATTTTACTGAGATAAATTTTATTATTTAAACATAATCGTATCGTTCATTGCACTCACGCTTATTACCTCTTGAAAACGAAGGATCATAATACTACCTTTTACTTTTAAAATTATATTAAAAGGAAAATGAATAATGAACTTGCTGTGGTTCAGTTCCATTAATAGTTCCCATTTTGAGATCTCGCTATATATGTAGAGAAAAACGCAATGTATTTGAAATTATAATAAAAAGTTTATTTTATATAGTAGAGGTGACGCATTTCACCATGAACATTTTTATTACCAAGTCAAAAGGATTTTTCCTTATGTCCGTGTTTTTTTTTTAAATTAGTATCATATACATCTAAGAGTAGGCGGTAAATAAGATAAGCTGTACCAGCTCTCGAGCATATATTATGTGTGTATTATGATCTCCTAGAATATTATGTTTTCGTGCTGTTTTTAATATTATGATCTGTCTAAAATTCTAAATCGCAAAATAGGAGTTTTCGTTATATGTATATATACTTAAATACCACAAAGTATTTGCCCCATTTGTGATGCTTTATGTATTTTAAATAATTGTTAGCCGTCAAAAGTATAACGTGTGAAAAATCAACCAAGTGCGAGTCTGACTCCCGCACGAAGGGTTCCGTACCATTGACTAGGTAAACAAGTGCCTCCCTATTGCCATTATCGATATTGAGCAAAAAAATCAAGTTTATTGTATGGGAACCCCCCTTAAATATTTATTTTATTTTAGTATTTGTTGTTATAGCGGCAACAGAAATACATCAGCGTTCTTGAGATACAGCCTGGTGACAAACAGACGGATGGACGGACGGACAGCCGGACAGCGAAGTCTCAATAATAGGGTCCCGTTTTTCCCTTTGGGTACGGAACACTAAAAAATTAAGTCTCGCAACTCAATTCTTCTACAGTAAACATATTTGAGATCCATGTAATACCCGATCGGTTAATTTATTCAGTCCCTACTAAAAATATCCTTTGTGTTAAGTTATTACATAATTAACTAATCTAACAACATCAGTGACCATATCAATAATAAAATCAAATATGTTTTAAATAAACAGATGTATGTATGTATGAAAACACAATGTATCTCACAGGTAATACATATTGTATGAAATTAGACTATTTACATAAAGTAATTTTAATATTGATATGGTTACTATGTTATTAAGTTAGCTAATTACGTAATAACTTGAGACAGAAGGTCCTTTTAGTAGGGACTGAATAAATTGGAACACGCCAACCGCATCCCACCCCAAAAAAAAAAATAGGGACTGAATAAATTAACCGACTTGGTATTATATGGATCTCACAAATTTTTACTGTAGAAGAATTGAGTATCTTATTAATTTTTGTAGATAGTCCTACGTATTTGCCTTTCCGGTAAATTCTACTTTATGAATAGCAACAACGAATTTCCTAAAGCCCACGATCTGAAATGTGAGACATCTCCTCTCAGCTTGATTTATTTAACAAAAGCTAAGCGGAGAGGAGATGTGAAAATAACGAAATTTAATTGATTTATTCAAACATCTCTCATAGCTAATCACGTTGGATATGACTTTATTGTGTTTTATTGGATATGACTGTTGTGTTTTTGTAAAACCAAGATCATGTATCAAGTAAATTAATTTCTTAATTTGACTAAATATATGGCTATTAATTCTTAAAAGTTTTTAACTGCAACTGCGGTCAAATATGATGATATGATGATATGAATATGATGATATGATATGATGATGATGATCTACTTTGAACTACTAATATTTTATACGCATATTTCGCCAAATAAATGATTTGATTTGATAATATTTCTGATATTTACGCGGGTATTACACATTATAAATTCAACAGTTTTTTCTTTTATTGCTGTAATGTTATGTGCTTCTATATCTTAGTCTGCTTTTACGGCACACGGAGAAAAAAATAGAAATGGTAAATTGTATTCCTATCCTAATGAAACTGCATCAAAAATAATATTCTACAAAATGCTGTAGTCTGATTGCAATAATTTGAAGTATTTTATCTATATCATGATATAGGCCTCCCTCATGTTACCCCATAGAGTGCGGTCCTATGCCGCTTGCATCCAACGACGACGCCCAGCAACTTTTACCAGGTCGTCAGAGCATTCTATAACTTAAATAATTTTTATATTGAATAAATTAAATTAATATCTCAAATACAGCGATGGCATGCTTTATGAGGATTATAAACATTCATAAGCACCTTCAGTTTATAGTTCATAAAAATATTTTTATAGATCTTTATGTATACAGCCCAAATAATGAATATTACTAGCAATACTTCTGAACATAGAAAATATGATACATCATCATAAAGTCACACATTAAATATTCTGTTAATATCGGATCAGCAACGGAGGACAAGGAAGTCGATACTGGTGGTCGACCCAATGGCGAAGGAGAGGAGAAACAGTGGGTTATGAGGTCGCGTATCGCCCCTTCGTCACCTCGGACAGAGCGGATGGTGTGTGTGCCCACCCTAAAAAAAAAACAAAAAAAAATAGAGAAGAGGTTTACGTTACGCAAGTATTCACATTATCTCAGCTCATATGCGTCCCACTGCTGGGCTCGGGCCTCCTCCATAATAAAAGGGAAATTGACCTTACTACACCATGATGGTGAGACAGGTTGGCATAGGGTTTTATTTTGAGTCTACCTTCCCTTACACAGATGCGATATTCACATTATATCCCTTAGTCGTCTTTTATGACGCCCACCGGCAAGAGAGGGGGTAGTGAATTGTATTCTTATTCCGTCACCACACGGAAAATATATGTTTTTAATTAGATATTATTAAAAATTATACTCATGTCAATTATTATATTATGAAAATTTATTAATTTAAATCTAACAAGTGGTAATATGCTATCACCGGATCGGCCGCATTGAGCAAGATTCGGCAATCTTAAATACTTTATATAGAATCATTTCCTTTTATATCAGCAATAAATATGCGTAAAAAATGTAATACCGACATGTCTGACTAGCATGGTATAAGCACGTCAAATTACCTCTCATTGTGGAGGAGGCCCGAGCCCAACAGTGGGATGTATGTGGGCTGCGATGATGATGTTGATGAAAAACATATAAAAATGATTTCTGATTTTTTTACGCGAATATTACACAGTAAATAAACTATTAAACGGATTTTACCGCGTTCGTATTTGATTGTCCGACGTTTCGAACAATTTACAGCGTTCATGGTCACGGGCGGACTGTCCACCCGTAAAAAAGTTTTATTTACAACATAATTTTATTATATACATTTTATTTAGAAGCATTTTATTTTTATACTGACAATGAATTTGCAATAAAAATGGAGGGGTGTAGATGTAAATCTATTTAATAAATATAACTTGTCAGACGTGAGATCCCTTAGTCCTGACGGGACCACGTTCGCTGAAAAGTGTTAGAAAATTCGAGAAGTTAAAAATCAAATACAAATGCGTTAAAACCCTTTAAATAGTTTTATTTCCAACATCAAAAATTTCTTAATAAAATGTATAATATTTTTTTCACGATTAATAAAACGCAGACATGTATGTATAGAACTAATAGATTTTTTTATTATATTATGTATCTATAAATGATTTACTTTCCGTGTGGTGACGGAGTAATAATACGCCTTTCCTGTCCGTGGGTGTCGTAAAAGACGACTAAGAGATACAACATGCGCGTAATACCCATGAAAGAGAAGGCACATTCAAAATAAAATATACTACTACAGCAACCTGTCTAACCAGCGTAGTAAATTTCCAGCGTAGTAATTTTCGCTTTTTAGTGTAAATCTGATTGAAATGTATAAAGTCAATGATACTTAATACGCAACATATTCATACTTTGTTAAATATTTATTAGAAATTGAATAAATCAATGATTACGTTCGCATAAGCAAGACAAACTTCGCTTTAAAACAGCTGATCGACCTATGACCGTTGACGGCTCGCCGTTGTACCTACGCTGTCATTGAAGCGTTTGCACAATTCTAGGTATGAGTGAATGAAATTATACTGTCGAAGCTTTACATGCCTAAATGTATTCTGTCTGTACATGCCTACATAATAAGTAACATTTAAGGTATATACTCTTAGACACATTTTTTTGAAGTCACTATAACTTTTATATTATATTGTTTTTTGGGTAATGAACCTTCTAATTACGTTCTATGATCGTTAAACTACATCATACTCGAACAGTTGTCCCATAACCTGATACATCCTGTATACGAGCTGAGATGATGAAATCATTTTAATTGTGTATCTTTATATATAAATTTCTTGTGTACGTGTGTTGAACTCCTCTTAAAAAACGGCTGGACCGATGGTAATAAAATTTTTTGTGTGTGTTCAAGAATAGTTTAGATTCATAATTGGACCCGGTAGGTGACGCTGCTATCTATTTAAAAAAAAATATTTGAACAGAACAACGTCTGTTGGGTCAGCCAGTTGCATTATAATACTTGAAATTAAATCTAAATGATTTCACTGAACTCGCACCCTCCAAACCATGTCGAAACAAGTAAAAACTTAATTATTTATTCAAAGTGTAAAGCAAACCACATTTTAAACATGCCCCCAGTGTTGTTGCAAATAAATTAGCAACTTGATTTTGATATAAACATGTTTGGGCATGTACTGAAAAAAATGTTTTGAATTAAGAGTATGATAAAAGTTTTATCTCATTTATTCATTATTATCATTTCAGCCCACTGTTGGGCTCTGCAAGAGAAGAAAAACTCGTAATGAAACCTTATACCAACATGTCTGACCAGCATGGTATAGTAGGTCAAATTCTCTCCCATTGTGGAGGAGGCCCGAGCCCAACAGTGGGATGTATGTGGGCTGCCATGATGATGATGATGGGCTCGAGTCTTCACCATAATAGGCGGGATTTTAACCTACTATACCACGCTGGCCAGACGTGTTGCTTTACGGATTCATTTCAGGTTTTCCTTTCCTTGAATTCAAATTCAAATCATTTACTATGTATAAACCCCTCGGGGGCACTTACATATGGTCATTTTTTTACATTTTAACTTAAATTACTACCGGATCGGCACTTGACCGCACTGAGAAGATCCGGCAAGAAACTCAGTGGGATTGTCTTCTTTTTAATTATTTTACTAGTTTTTTTTAAATAATATTACACACAATGACATGCCTATTAATAGCTCCAGTGTGAACCTTTCGAACCATGATATAATTTATTAAATATAATGAAAAATTACCATGACTGGACCGCTGGATCACGAGTTAACCACTAGAGCAGCCATCACTCCCCTCAACCACAATGGAGGGAAGGGAGTGACCCGCGCCTCGTAGCTACTGCAAGCAGACCCTTCAGTGAGCATGACCAATACCATTTACCACAAACTTAAAACATAGATCAAATAACAAATTCGTTTGGCAAAACACGCTTGCATAGATGTTAAAAGTTTTTCAATTTCAAACTTTATTGCACTCCATAATGTATAAAAGATCTTAACAACTAAACCATGTAACAATTATGGACCCTATAGGGCACGGCAACAGTAGAAGAGAGGAACATTTTTATAAATTGTCATAATTTTATGATACTTTTACACATATGCGATTTAATAGAATTATTATTATTTCATTATTATTATTAAATATGTATGCCCTTAGTAGTCTTTTACGATATTCATGGGTAAGATGGTGATGGGTGGTGGTGGATTGGATTCTTATTCTGTCACTACACGTTATCTCATTAACAAACTTAAATATTGAAAGTGTTATTTGAAAATGTTATTGTATTATTTGCAATATATGTTATCTATACAAATAAATAGAATTGAAGTGTCGGTTTGTAATGTCGAAATAGCACATTAACGGTTGTAACCTGCGGCTGTAACAAAACGGTTGGACCGTTTTTTATAGTATCTTAGTACCAGGTAGCTGTCTGTAAGGAGTAATCCTATAAAATTTTACCCGTCCTGGGACTCGAACCTGCTCAGACAAATAGAAAGTGCATTATCGGTGAATAATATAGGCTATGTTTTATTCCAGCATTGCCACAGGACCAGTATTACGCGGATAATACCACGAGGATTTTGCTAATCTTTAATATTATTAAAATAATATTATATTCCTATGTATTATATTTAAGAAATATGTATTATTTTAAATATAGCTCTACAATTAAACGACCCACTGAATTTCTTCAAAGCGTTTGAATCCTCTTAGCCCTCAGGTTATTTAAGACTAGCGGAAAAAGAAAATAACCGTTCAAATTTTGGTAAATATTCATATAAAATATTATAAAAGAAATATCATAAACTTGAAAAATTACCATTACTTATATATAAAATTAACGTAAATATATTTGTACGTTGTGTGGTGTCCGTGTGGTGACGGAGTAAGAATACAATTCACCACTCCCTATTTTGCCCGTGGATGTCGTAAAAGACGATTAAGAGAAACAATACGCGTATAACATCTATGTAAGAGATGGAAAACTCGAATTGAAACCCTATACCAACGTGTCTGACCAGCGTGGTATGGTAAGCCAATATCACTCCTGTTATGGAGGGGGCCCGAGCCCAACATTGGCACGTATATGAGCCAAGATGAGATGAATCAAATATGTAATAATAGTTTTTATTGTCTGTGGTAAATGAATTGCAGTCATAGTTAGGTCCTGGGCCACTCATGGATGACAAGGTACGGTACCAGGTGATGTGGCTACGGGTGGGTTATGGACCCGCGCTCCGTCCTTTCGTCGTTTTGTGCGCTGACCATAGTCTACTCATAAAGAAAAAAAAAATGTATGGTACCAGAGATCGGTGCAAAGTTTCAAACAGATAATTCACTATAAAATAAGATAGATGTGCAACTGAGGTTTTAAATTTGAAAACTGCGTACATGGTTTGAGAGATGGCGCTATTTTCAATAATAGCGAAACAAAGTGTTACTAATCGCTCAATAGATGGCGCTGCTTTAAAAGCGACCTCAAGCGGTATTTTAGTGTGATATAAATTATTTAAAAAAATAAAAAAAACATCAAATTAATCCAATATTTAGAGGTGGTTGAAAATCACATTCAAAGATTCCGTTACACACAAATCAAGTTAATATAAGGGTGTAAAAAAGAAAATGGTGTATTTTCTTTGTGTGTTGCAGATTATTAAATTACGAAGTACTCTACTACTTCCTATTGACCATTTATTTAATCAAATAATATACCTTTTTACATATACGTCCAACTTACGATTATAAGTGTAATTCACAATGGGAATTATCCTAACATAAAAAAGGGTTAAACCGTTTCTGAAGTTATACTTTTTATGGGGCGAGAGTAAATGATAACGATGCGAGTGCATACCATCACGAAAAATCGACACCCTTTTTTAAAAAAATATATTTTTTTTAGATGGTGAGCCATGGTCAGCTCACCTGCCACCCGGCTCCGTCCGGGGCGACGGAGGGGCGGCGCGTGGCCCCATGACCCATCCGTAGCCACGTCGCCTTCGTCGTTGGGCTGGCCACCGGAGCAGGGTGACTTATCGTCAGTGGTCGGCTCGACTGAATACCCCGGTCACGAGGTACCCTCTCCTCTCGACGTTCTCCTCGGGGACGTCGATCGCTGTCGCGCGGTCAGTCTCTCTGCGGGTGATGGACTAAATCCCCGGCACTGGCACCCACGGTCTCGGCTAGGGCGGCATCAGGCGCTGGTACGAAGCGCGCGCACACCGTCACAAAAAATCGACACCCTGAAGTTAGCTAATCAACATTTTTTACGATGCGTTCCTACACCGTCACCAATGTCAATTAGATGGGTAATGCATTATGATAAAACTTTAAATATATTAAATACTTAACTTCTTTTCTATTATACGTGTCGTTTTTTCTACAAACGTAATCTAACGCGAGGTATACAATTGTTAATAAGATTTTTATCTTGTTACGGCAAAGAAGTATGACTTCTTACGTGCGTACACGTACATACACCTTTTTTAGAGCTTTTGCTTTTATTTTATATTAAAATTATTTACATATACTATTAGGTAGCTGCAGGGCAGTGACAAAGTCTTACTTACATTCTTACTCCGTCATGACACGGAAATAGGAATATACATTATATACAAAACTCTGAAAACCAAATAAAATTATATTATTAATTATTGCTGTATATAAGGAAGGAAAAGACAATGATATATTGTATTCTTATAGCGTCATCGCACTAAAATATTATATTTTAATAATTAAATCACATATTTTAACAATAAATAAGAACTAAACTAATAAGTGAAATAGTCTTATTCGCTTTAGTGCTTAAGTAAGTGTAGTGGTAGGACTACTCTGTTGACAGTTATCTGTCTACAGCCGCGAACCGCCGGTCTGTTCGGGTAGTACCACACTCTTGCAGAAAATCGATGTCAGAATATTAGCAATTTATTACTGCGCTTTGTTCGGTGAGCGAGAAAGCTGGCAGCCCAACTTTCTGAGGGTGTTTGCGTGTGGTAGGTTTTGGTGATGTCTTTAATTTCACTGAACCTCATTTTCACGGCAGGCAGCAGGCTTAGCAAAG
This sequence comes from Lymantria dispar, assembly GCA_032191425.1. Classification (NCBI taxonomy): domain Eukaryota; kingdom Metazoa; phylum Arthropoda; class Insecta; order Lepidoptera; family Erebidae; genus Lymantria; species Lymantria dispar. The sequence goes on along the minus strand of CM063449.1, from coordinate 11,655,514 downwards.
GTCTATGAGCGGCAGCAAAACTTACCAACAGGTGTACTGTTCGCTAGTTTGCCACCGTTTGGAATTAAAAAAAAAGTTAAGATAAAAGTCACAAATGTTCTAATTCCCACCTGTATGACATTCTTTTTGGGGCCAAACCTTTGGGGCTTGTACTGAGTTCTTGAGTCTGGCGATCTATGTGACAACTGAGGGATATAAGGAGATATACCATTGTAAAAGAAGAAAAAATTAAATCCCATACCTACTTGTTTGACAAGACTATAAGTAGCTCAACTTCTCCTTCATCGTAAAAAGTTTTGGGTACCAAATACTATTAGGTAATAGAGGCAAGTACCTACGAGTATATGAGATAAGGAAGAGGAAAATGTTTAGATTAACAGTCTCAGAAGTAAACTTAAACAAAATATAAAAAATCAATAAATATTATTATCTACATATATAAAAATGAATGTTTGTCTGTATGTCCTTTATAGAAACGAAACTATGCGTTTGATCATGTGATGATCTTCTCTCTGTTTTTGGCTTCTGAGTTGGTACGATCTGACGTAGAGGAACCGGTAGGTGGTGTAGTGATCGATTTCAAGGAGAATTCTTTTTACTATTATATTTTTTTTAGATTTGAATAGAACAACGTCTGTTGGGTCAGCTAGTTAAGCATAAAAATCAATACACCACGAAGTTTATTTATTCATAAAACTAGCTCTAGTTTTAAGGAATCTATCGTTTAATCAATTTCTAAGCTCCACGTTTGTATAAAAACAAACGTTTTGTTTCAGTTAGAAAGTTTTATAAACTATTTTTATTTTAAATTGGGACAGATACAATTGTAGCTGGCACAAGTAGAACTATGTTTTAAACTGAGACGATAAAAAGAGGCCAAGACATTTTTAATTTTTCATAAACCTATTTGTACCAATTTTGTTACAAATTTTGAACGTGACTACAATTAATATACCTAATAATATAATTGTTACAAAGACTTTATGAGATATTTCGTATTCAAATCATGTAAAGGATTCTAATACATTTCTGTAATGTGGGGAAAATATCGATTATAATTAAAAATTAATAATTTGAACAGCTGCAAATAAAAGTTTTGCTAAAGATGTAAATTAGATCTTCTAGCATAAAGTAAAGGTAATTTATTGTTAATTTTGTTTCGATTTATTCCGTTTGATAAGCGGTTATAATTTTAATTGGAATCTTAGTGAATGAATTGTGAATGTTTTTTTTAAAGAGTATGGTGATTATAGATACAATGTGTCATCAGTTTAACTTTTCGGGAAAGGGAGGAAAGTGTCCTTATCATCTCAGATCAATTATGTCATACTGCTGAGGTCGAGCCTCTTCTATAATAGAAGGAAATTGACGGACTATAACAAGCTAATCAGATGGTTTGGTATAGAATTTATTTCGAGCTTTCCTTCTTTCGCACAGTCGTTGCATTGATATTACATCATTTAATTGTCTTTTACAATATCCATAGGTAAGATAGCGGGTCGTGAATTGTGTTCATACTAGGTCATCACAAGGAAAAATTTTCGTTTACTACTACAATTTAGGGATTTATTCGCTATGGAAATAATGCGGGACATTATATAATAATGCAAAACGCAACGTAAATACAAAAAAAAATGTAGATATAATGTTCAATAGCATCATAATCATTCATAATCATTTCTCTTATTTACGCGAGTATTATACATTTGAAAGAAGTCTCTCATCATCATCATTTCAGCTCATACACTTGCCACTGTTCGGCACGGTCCTCCTCAATAATATAAGGGAAATTGACTTTCTATACCACGCTGGTGAGACGTGTTGGTATTTTCTTTTTTTTATGGGTAGGCTATGTATGCAACGCACACGCCGTCCATTTTGTCCGGGGCGACGAATGGACGGTGCACGGGCCCATAACGCACCCGTACCTACCGTCACCTTTGTCGTTGGGCGGACCACTATTGCCGAGTTCCTTGTCCTCAGTGGTCGATTAAAGTTTCCAGTCCGGTCACCCGCGGCCTCGGCTAGGGTGACATCAGGCGCAGGTACTCGCGCCTGCGCCACTCGATTCGCCGGCGGTGGACCGTATCGCCGAAGAGGAATTCCTCTCGCACAAGATCCGCCGCCTTCTTCAGTGAGATGACGGCCTCACAGAAGACGGCTACCGCGTCCCAGTTCCTGATGCTGCTGAGCATCTCCCTAGCGATGGTCGGCAGCGTCAGGTCGGTATCGATGATTGCGACCACCGCCACGAGTTACCATCTGCTACAGTTCAAGACGAAAAAGGTATTGAAGGCAGAGATTGAACCCCACGAACAGATATTAGATACCATCATCACACAATAGTTTTACACTTACCGTTGGCAGTTTACGAGTGTTATGGGCAAAAATGGGGTGTCATCGGTAGACCTCCCATTCCACTTTTAGATTAAATTTCTCCAAAGGCCTCTGTGTGTTGGATCCATATCCCCATGTAAACCTACCAGAGGACTGGGTATCTTCCCTTGGAAGATACCTGTGCAAATCGGAAATGCATATATAATAATAAATAATATATAAATATCTAGTCATTTTGAATGTTAAATAGGTGTGCAAATATTTGTTCATAAAAGACCAAGGAAAGAAATTCGTTTCAGTAACCAGGTATGGTGAGGGAAAACGGTGGGCTATGGGGTCACATACCATCTTTTCGTCAGTCCGCACGCATTGGGCGTGGTATGTGCAAGTCAAACTCTATCACAAAAAAGTTCTTACGCTTATTCTTAAGGCGATTCTTAAGGTGATTCTTCATACGATTTTTACGTCCCAACGGGTAGTAATACAATATATTCTTAAATCATCCCCAAACGGATAACTTAATAGAATACATAACACTTAATATAATGGAAACAGTACTAGGTTGAATAGATTTCATATTGGAAGTTTAGAAATGTCGGTAAGTAGTGAGTACAGGGTTAAGTTTGTGGCTTGCGGTATTAAATACATACAAATGTATACTTCAAAATTGATAAAGGCTGGTGACAATATCATTAGATTTCTGATGTTTACGCGAGTATTACACATTTTAAATAAAACTATTTTACGGATTTTATAGCGTTTGTATTTGATTTTTGACTGCACAGATGGCGTAGTGGTTAAGATAGCGACCTACAGCGCCAGTGTCGGGGGTTCGAATCCCACGCGGGACAACACTTTGTGCGATCCACAAATTGTTGTTCTGAGTCTGGATGTAATTGTAATTTGTGTCCGTTAATTGTATGTTTGTAAAGTCCCCCGCAATACAAGGATTATTTCCTTAGTGCAGAGTGTTGTCTTAAATAAATTAAATTAAATTTTTGATTGCCCGACGTTTCGAACACTTTGCAGCGTTCATGGGCACAGGCGGACTAAGATGTCTCACGTCCAACAAGATTAGAATTCCACCTACCCATTGACTTATTGACTGTGTCACTGCTGAACCGAGGCCTTTAGAAGAGTTGATTTATGTCGTAAGTTCACCATCCTTACCAGAGAAGTTGGCCTTGTCGTACATGTCTGACTTAAGACTACTTTGCACCTCTATTCTATTATGCATCGTTTCACGGTTCGATACTTCGATTGTACAAGAGAAGCGATCACTGTATTAATGAACGCTGACCCAAAAAAAAAGGCGAATGCTACTAGCTATTATTCTGATAATCTGGTAGAGTTATTCTTATATTATAATGACTGCACAGATAGCGTAGTGGTTAAGATACCAAACTACAGTGTCAGTATTGGGGTTCGAATCCCCAGTATCTGTGCAGAACTACAGCATCACACTTTGTGTTATCCAAAAATTGTTGTTCTGAGTCTGGAAGTAATTTGTGTCTGTTAATTATATGTTTGTAAAGTCCCTCGCAATACAATTTTATATTATATCCTTAGAGCAGGGTATTGTCTTTAAAAACTATATTTATCTTCTAGATTGAGAACAAATTTGGGATTCTTAATAGCTAAAAAGTAGAAAATGAGAAAGCTTTTTATCAAAATATTTATTATTCACTAATATAGCTATTCAAAAACTTACAGTTGAAACAACTGATATTATCCTAAAGTTACTAATTAATTTAAAACGTGAAGCGAACTACGTCTAAAATGTTCAGCCAGCGCTAATGGGAGGAAATGGTAAAAGTGATCTGAACAAATTAGCAACTTGATCCACGTTGAGGCGTGTTTTGGCACGTTTTGAGCTATTGTTGTAAATTTATCCCGGGATTATTATGTCAGTGATATTAAGCGTATTAATTCACACATTTAACATATCCATTACGCTTTATATAGGCAAATTTTTATTACTGATAATAGCTTTTAATGTGTATTCAATTTTGTGAAAGCAATATGTGGTATAAATAATGTTAAAATTATAAAATCTCTAATTTCCGTGTCATTACTGTATCAGTCTTAGATGGAAGTGCAATTCTCGAAGTTGTCGATGACTATAATTAGCTAAGACAAACAGTCCAGTTAGGTAGAACTAATTTCGAGAATGTGGTCAGGCGACGAATTCAACTAAGATGGGTAGCGTTCGGGCAACTTAGAGGATCTTCTGATGTAATATTCCGGAATGTGAAAACAAAGGTAGGTATTACCAGCGATAACATATGACATTATAAAAGTGGTGCCTAAATGTCAATCTCATAAAGAGGTTCAAAGTCGCTCAATGTGCTATGGAGAGGGAGGGCTCTGCTCCGTATTTCTCTATATGAAATTCGAAATATGAAAATCCGTAGAAGAACTGGTGTAATCGACATAGCCCAAAGAATTAGCACGTTGAAATGACATTGGCCAGGCCACATCGCTGGTCGACAACCGTTGCGAAACAAATGTTCTTCAACGGCGACCATGAATCGGATGACGCCGCATAGAACGACCCTCGACCAGGTGGACTGACGAAATTCTAAAAGTTGCAAAGGATCATTGGAGGCACAGGATCGTTCTTTGTGGTATTGTGGTAGTGTTGGACCGTACTGTGTGGTAGTGAGGCCTGTGTCCAGCACAAGATTTTATAATTCAATACACGATGTTTCCGTGGAGTGGAATACGATTCGCCACCCCCTATCTTACTGATAGGCATCGTACAGTGCGACTAAGACATATAATTTGCATTTAAAAAAATTATGCAAGTGAAGTAAAACATGCAACAAAACCCTGTATAAACCCGTCTGATAGTTCTATAGTACGTCAATTTGCCTCCCATTGTGAATGAGGCTCGAGCCTAGTAGTAGGGCGCATATGATGATGATGATAACAATGACAGGATATTATTTCTCTAAACACCCTTTTCTTCTTAACTCTATTAGAAAAGTATAAAAATAATAGGATTACACGAATTATCTTTATACATATATATTTCTTGTGTACGTGTGTATGTCACTGAAACCCTCCTAAATGGCTGGACCGATTTTGATGTTTTTTTTTGTGCATGTTTAAGGGGATTTGAGAATGGTATAGATTTACAATTGATCACGGTAGGTGGCGCTTATTTGCACAGAACAACATCTGTTGGGTCAGCTAGTCTTATACATAAATTTCTAGCGTACGTGTGTATGTCACTGAACTCTTCCTAAACGGCTGGACCGATGTTGATGAAATTTTTTGTGGGTGTTCATGTCGAGAATGGTTTAGATTCACAATGGGACCCAAAAGGTAGCGCTGCTGTCGATTTCAAGGAGAATTCCTTTTATTTTATTTGAACAGAACAACATCTGTTAGATCAGTTACTCTATTATAAGACTCAAATCTATACATTATAAGTATTCCATTTGTATATTGTCCGAACTAAGCATTTTGTATTTTAACTCATTAATATGCGTAGTTACAAAATGGAATAACTTGCTAGCGTAGCTATTTCTACTCTTATTATAAATAGCAAGAGTAATTAAGTTTTTACTAAACCAACGTATCTTGTTACCATGCGATATCGCCACTTAAGATTAACGGCGATCAAATAGTATCTTTAAAAGGTTTGTCTGTAAAGCAACAACAACAAAAATGTTGCTCTTACTATAAATATTTTTGAATCAATATTTCCATGAATTTCAAATAATAATCAAGGCTAACCCGTTGAAATATTGCAGGGTAAATGTATACGTGGTACATTTATCAAGTACAATAACAGAAAAAAGGTTGGTTATAAAGTTTATAGAGCTATATTGAAGGGAAAAGTACTAAGTTCAAAACCTGAATCAACGAAATCGATTTTAAGCATAAATTATATACCAGTATTTCGTTTCCTTAACATTAATTTTCGCGTGGTGACGGAGTAAGAATACAATTCACCACTCCCGTGGATTACTCTCATCCATCATCACTCTTACTGTCGTAAAAAACGATGTCGTAAAAAACGATGTCATAAAAAACGATGTCGTAAAAAACGACTGAGGGATAGAGTAAGCATGTAACATCTATGCGAGAGAAGGAAAACTCGAAAGAAAATCCTATACCAACCTGTCTGATCAGCATGGTATAGTAAAGTCAATTTCGCTCGTATTGTGGAGGAGGCTCGGCCCAGCAGTGGGGCGTTTATGAGCTGAGATGATGATGATGAATTTATATGTTTATTATCATCCTCATCATTTCAAGCCATACGTCCCACTGTTGGGTTTGAGCTTCCACCACAATAGGAGAGAAATTGACTTACTAAGCTGGTTAGACTTGTTGTTATAGGATTTTATTTCGAGTTTCCCGTCTTTGGCATAGATATGCATGTATAATCCCTTAGATGTATTTAACTCATACGTGAGAGAAGGGGTGAAGAATTTTTTTCCTACTCCGTCACCACACGAATAATGCTTATTATAATAATGGTTATGGGCATTTGGTTCGCCATACCCGTACGCATGTAACGTTAATATATCTATTCTAGTCCTTACCCATATTTATTCAAACTTATACTACGTCAACGAGCCCTTGTTTGACTTTTATTATCGGTCACTCATAAAACACTACTACGAATTTCTAGTCGCCGAAAAACTTCTACAAATGTTATCTAGCACCAATATTTTTTTTAAAGGCAAAACCCTGCTTTAAGCAAATATTTCATGTACTGCGGACTTTACAAACATATAATTAACGGACACAAATTACACTCAGACCCAAAGTGTTTTATTTTATTTTTATTTATTTAGTACTTGGAAAACCAACAGCAGTACAAAATAGTAATGCAAACTAGAGTAAGAAACATAAAGCCAATAACAGGTTTTCACGGATAGCAGTGGTACACACCTACAGTAAGTCCGATAACAATTTGTAACATCTTAATGAACAATAACACAGAGTATGACAGAAAAAGGAAAAACAATGATAATTAATTTTTAAAAAAGTTAAGATTTAGCTGTCTCCGTGCCACCTCGCTCTCACTATCGAAAGGGTCAAAAGAAAATTCTTTACATAATTTGTTAAAATCTTTGCTCGCCCGCACAATATATGAATTCTGCCTATAATTAGAGGACGATAATGGAATACCTATTGGTGGGCTAGTCGATCTCTGAGGTACATTAAAATACAGCTTGTGTAAAATGCTGGGACAGTTAATTTCGTTGCTCAATACCTTCAAAAGGAAAGAAAAATCAGCCAATCGTCGTCGATTTGATAGAGGCTGAATATGGAACCTCTTGCATAGGTTAATGTAATCAGAAGCGCTATAAGGAATGTTTAGTCGATAGCACAGAAACTTCATAAAGCGCTTCTGAATACTTTCGATGCGATCGATATATTTATTGTAGCGAGGATTCAATATTTGCGTGCGTATTCAAGGTGGCTTCTAACAAAAGTACAATAAAGTATTTTAAATGTTTTAGCTTTTTTGAAGCCATTCGACATCCTCATTACAAAACCTAATACTTTTGATGCTTTGGCTATAATTTGTTCGTGTTGTCCTTTTTTTTGGGGTTACGGTCGGTGCACTCCTCGCGCCTCTCTGTCTGGGGCGACAGAGAGGCGTAAGCACGCACACCCGTAACCCACCCGTGACACGTCGCTTTCGTCGTCGGGCCGACCACCGGAGCAGGGCTACTTGACGTCGGTGGTCGGCCCGACGGAATACCCCGAGGGAGTACGCTCTCCCTTCGACGTCCCCTACTGGGACGCCGATCGCCGTCGCGAGGCTAACCTCTCCGCGGGTGCCCAGACTAAATCCCCGATCCGGTCACCCGCAGCCTCTGCTAGGGCAGCATCGAGCGCAGGTACTCGCGCCTGAGTCGCCACAGTCACCGGCGGAGGACCGTAGAAAAGTGTTGTCCTACGTGGAATTCGAACTCACGACACTGGCAAAGTAGATCGGTATCTTAACCACTACGTCTTCAATGCAGTCAAGTATTAATATATAATTCTCTTAGGAAATTAACTTAAAATATTATATATTCAAAGTCATTTCAAGAATATCTGCCGACCACTGACGACAAGTAAACCTGCTCCGGTGGTCGGCCCAATGACGAAGGCGAGGTGGTTTTCGGGTGGGTTGCGGGAGTTGCGTGCTTAAGCCCCTCTGTCGCCCCGGACGGAGTGGTGCGGAGGCGCGCCGACCGCGACCCACCCACAAAAAAAAAAAAGTTACTTAATTAAACAAAAAGCCCTCAGATTTATAATACTATAATAAACTAGCTCACCCAACAGACGTAGTTCTGTTTAAATCTAGAAAAAAAAAATAGTAAAAGGAATTCTCCTTGAAATCGCTCGCAGCACCACCTACCAATCTCGAATCCCCTTGAACACAAAAAAAAATTTCGTCAACATCGGTCCACCCGTTTAGGAGGAGTTCAGTGACATACACACGTACACAAGAAATATATATATAAAGATATACAGATTCTACGGTATCTTTATATGATAAAGTAAAGATAAATAAATAAAATTAAAAGAAATTTTACATTAAACTAAATCTCTGTTGCCGTAGTATCGGTTTAGTAGCGGCACTAATTACATTTGTTAAAGACATAACTAGATAACCAATACGTTATCGTGACAGTATGGAGTGGCAAAATAAATTATAAAAATATATCGTATAAGAGAACTGTTTACATATGTACATTTTTTGTTTGCAAAATTTAATGTATTCAACGTGATGTGTGAAATAGGTAAATTGTTTACTTGCTGTTTATGTTTGTTACTGTCTCTAAAATTCATGCATATTTAAGTGTTCCATTGCTTATACTAAAACAAGATACATTTATGAGCGTATGTTTAATTAATTATTAAGTCAAACTTGTCTGCAAGAACTAATTTCAATCAATTTGAATATATTACCTTCAAAGTGAAAATACAATTGAGAATCTTATGTTTGCGCAAGTGTTACATCATCATAATGTACGTCGCTCATATACGTCCCACTGTTGGGCTCGAGCCTCCTCCACAAGAGGAGGAAAATGACGTTCCTATACCATGCTAGTCAAACAGTTGGTATAGGGTTTTATTTTGAGTTTAGAAGATAAACTTATATCATCTATGCAAGAGAAGTCTTGCATAAATGATATATGCGTATTATGGGATCTTATTAGTCGTCTTTTACGACATCCACGGACAAGATGGTGAAATGTATTCTTACTCCGTCACCACACGAAAAGCGAGTGTTACATATATAATGAAAAGAAAGTCTATGTATTTATTAATAGAAATATTTTATATGGAATAGAATAGCGGAATAGTATAGTATTGATTTCTTATTCTGCTGGCAATAAAATTGTATCAAAAATATGTGTAAATATTTAATAACTACTACTGTAATGGGTTAGATTAGCCTTTGTAATTATGATGATTTATTGAACGTGAAATTCTTTAAAGCGCCCATGATAATAAATGCTGAGAAACTCGAATATTTTTCAGCGTTCATGGTCACATGGCTAGGTACAAAATCCACTTAATAAGACACCAGAACAGTAAAAATCAGATGAAAATTTCATATAATTAAGGCATATTTAGACAAAGTGATAAATTTATTATATTTGTCTATTTTTTACTTTAATTTCTTGATGATTATCGTCTTTTTTTCGATTTACCTTATGTACTTGCAGAAAATTTCGACAAAAAAAAATCGAATAATAGAGAAAATAAATTAGTTCCTCTTCTAAATAGATTTTTACTATATGCTTCATTTAATGTATAAAATTATATAGAGTATAATTTATACCTGTTGAACAATATACATATTAAAATATTGTCCTCATAGGTAAATTCAATTTGTATTAAATTTGAGAGTTAAATGTTAATGATTTCTGATGTTTACGCGAGAATCACACATTGTAACGAAAACTACTTTATGGAATTTATCGCGTTTGTATTTGATTTTTGACTGTCTAACGTTTCGAACACTTTGCAGTGTTCATGGTCACGGACGGACTCATGGGCCGAAACAACGGGCGGTTCATGGTCCGCCTCTGACCATGAACACTGCAAAGTTAAATGTTATTCAAAATATATTCTATTTTTTCCATTTGAGCTCATATACGTCCCATTGCTGAGCTCGAGCCTCCTCTTGCATAGGAGTGAAATTGACCTATGTATAGTAGCTGCTGGTTACACGCGTTGGTATAAAGTTTTATTTTGACATTTCCTTCTCTTGCATAGACATTATATGCGTGTTATGTCCCCTTAGTCGTCTTTTACGTCACCCACAGGCATGATATATATATATATATATTCTTTTTTCGTTACCATATCAAAAATCATGAATATTAAAGTAATATAATTTTAAAAATAAATATTAGTATACAAGAACGAAAAAAAAGGTGTTTAATAGATACATTGTAATTGTTCTTTTTCTCATATGAGAATAGATAAGTAGGTTTCATCGCTAAGCTGAGACTTATTCTTAACACATTAACAGTGTAGCCGCGATTATTGAGACAAGCCCAAAAGTGCAAACGCTATTTAGGGATAACACGACTTGTTAGATATTAAAATTATACACATTACCGTTGTTTTTTATACTCTAATTATACCCTCTTTCATATATTTTTTTCTTTAGTTCGTTGATTACACGTTTAGGCTTATACAAGCTCATATGTGTATAAAGTTATAAAGTTTAAACTTACGAGGAATCATGACCCATCGGTGGGGCATTCTCGTACATTTCGTAACTCATAATACCCCATTGATAGGTCATGCACTGTGAGTGTGTATTTAAATGTACACATAGCGTAATACTTATAGTGTTTACTAGAGTCGAATTTTGAATAGTAATTTCTAAGCAGGACAATTCTTCGCAAAATGTACTTTGATGTTGGATTAGTTCATTTTTGGTATTTGTATTTTCCAGTTATGTCATCTGGTTGAAGATAAATTGTTATAATGAGCTTATTTGGATTCTGATTCAGTATATAAACAAGATAACACACAAAGTACTTCCTTACTAATATTATAAATGCGAAAGTTTGTTTGTTTGTTTGTTACGCTTTCACGTTTAAACCACTGAAACGATTACAAAAAATTTCACTAATGGAAAGCTATAGAATCAGGCAGTAAAATAGGTTATACTGTATCCCGGTATTCCCACGGGAACGGGAATTACGCCCGTAAGGCAACTGAAACTGAAGTGAAGCAAGGGCGGGTTGCTAGTAAATAAATAAAAAGAAAAATTATAACGTATATATCCATCCCTGACGTTATTGTTTGGTGGCTCCACAATATCTTACTTTGGTGTAAATCGGTATACGATCATTGGTTCTGGAGGTCCACGTAATTGGAGAGAGATAAGTAATAGGACAGGTAATATGAGAAGGAAAACTCGAAATAAAACGCTATAACAACCCGTCTGATCAGTGTGGTATAGTAGGTCAAATTCCCTCTTAATATGGAGGAGGCTTAAACCCAGTAGTGGGACGTATATGAGCTTTGATGATGGAGTAATATGACATATTATATATCCACGAACTCTTTTCCTGTTATGTTTTTAGCCTATCTTTCCTATTTACCAAGTCAAATCTAACCTACCTTAAGATCTCGCTCAGATTTTTTTTAAGTAACAGCAATTGTTATAGGTATCCAATAAAGCAAAGAAATAGAGTTTAATACTTATTCATAATGTTATTTTGTTCTATAAATACATATTTGGATTTTGCATAGATCGTGGCACTCATTTAGATCTCCATGCTTTTTGCGGTGAAGCCCACAGCCAAGTATAACTTTTGTATTGAACTTGGCTCTCCTTTTTTACATTTATGTTTTTGGTGGGATATAATTTTAAACAGAATTTGAATCCACGCCTTCATAAACATGAGTCACAGGCTTATACCAAAGAATCAAACATATATTTTCACAAATCAATAAATATCTACTAGGTAAGGTATCTTCCAGTTCAAGAGTGGTATCAATCTGTTCAAATCGTGTCTAAGGAAGGCTTACCGGTATGATCTGGTTTGATATTTGATGCTCGAGGTCGTACTATATTAATCGTAAATTAATACTGGATTATAAATGATTAATGTATAACCTTAGTTTATATTCATGTTGTATATAGTTTTGGATTTGGTTCTGGTAATCCTGTTGAACGATTTACGTTGTGGTATCTAGTCAATACTGTCTAAGAATCTTACTAAATATCAGGAATCATTACGATTGCGAAAGGTATTAATAACATTTAATGCTTAAATGTTTTGCGCGCAGAACTATTTGCGTGTTACCAGATTTTTGCAGGGTATCAAAGATCTTTTTTATTTTTTACTGTACTCAAACAAAATATGGAATGGATAAAATTAATTCATCTCAGAAGACAGAGTAGTTACGACGAACACCGTAACCATTCTGTAAGGGTTGTTTGTTTATGGCCTAATATAGGGCATAGGGCTCAATTTAGGGCTCAATCGACCGACGTCCCCTCCTCGGGGAGGACGTCGGTCGATGGGAGGGTACCCCAAATAGGGGTAATTCCGTTGGGCCGACCACTGACATCAAGTCACCCTGCTCCCGTGGTCGGCCCAACGACGAAGGCGACGTGCATCGTTGTGCGTGCTTACGCCTCTCTGTCGCCCCGGACGGAGTCGTGCGAGGAGCGCGCCGACCGCAGCCCACCTTCAAAAAAGGGCTCAATTTTCGTGTGGTGACTGAGTAAGAATATAATTTATCAGCATCCTTTTCGTCCATGGTTAAATAGTTAGAAACCTTCTAAGTAGACGAAGATGAATAGAAGGAAACCTTGAAATAAAACCCTATACGAATCCATCTGATCATTATGTTATAGTAGGCCAGTTTCCATCCTATTTTAGAGGAAGCTCGAGCCCAACTGTGGGACGTAAATGAGCTATGATAAGGATTGACAAGTGTACCTTTCTATATTGAAGGTACCTACTTTTAATTTTATATACTTTTCAACTAATTAAATTAACAGCGACTATCTACGGTCTTTCTAGTGCAGTTTCACATCTTTATTAATTCAGAAGCGGGCAGTAGAGTTATGTACGTGTAGTTCAACAATGTAAGTTTTAAGTAGTATTAGCACACTTTTACATAGCATTAGTACTTCAGTTTACGACATCCATGAATAATGTTTGTTAGTAATATAATAAAGTATTCTTGCCATTAAATATTTTCCTCATTTTATTGTAGTATATTTTATGATTAATGTTCTAATAGAACCAACAATTATCCGCCTTTCATAGTATCACTATTTTATTTTCTTTTTAAAAGTCTACCTACTGAGAAATAAATATTTGTGGTATTTCATCATCTCAGTCTACTACGTCCCACAACTGGGCTCGAGCCTGTTTCATGATGGGAGGGCAATTGACCTTCTAGTTAAATGCCGTCCCTAGGCAATAGACCTAGCTAGTCGGATGGATTAGTACATTATATTTCGAGTTTTTCTTCTTTTGCATAGTTGTATGCATATTGTAATTCTTTAGTAGTCTTTTACAATACCCATGGGTAACATACCATACATAATAAAAATAATACAATTCACCACCCCCTCTCTTACCCGTGGGTGTTGTAAGAGACGACTCGGGGATATATTACGCATATGACATCTATGCAAGAGATGGAAAACTCAAAACAAAACCCTATACCAACCTGTCTGACCAGCATAGTATAGTAAGGTTAATTTCCCTTCTATTATGAAGGAGGCTCGAGCCCAGTAGTGGGACGTATATGAGCCGAAATGATGAATGATGGGCTCATTAGCTAGTATTAAGCAGCTAGTATCGTATGGTGAATAATTATACGCCTTTTTTTTGGGAGTGGATTACGGTCGGTACACCCCTCGCTCGGCTCCGTCCGGGGCGACAGAGGGGCGGAAGCACGCACACCCATAACCTACCTACACGTGGCACGTCGCCTTCGTCGTTGGGCCGACCACCAGTGCAGGGTGACTTGTCGTCAGTGGGCGGCCCGACGGCATACCTCCTGAGGTAGTACCCTCTCCTCGACCGACCTTCCCCCCTCGGGGAGAACGTCGCACGGTCGGCCTCTCGGCGCGGGACGGACTAACTCCCCGGTTCTGTCACCCGTGGCTTCGGCTAGGGGAATAATTATACACCTAAGGAGGTCGTCAGCCGATCATAAAATACAAAACTTGCATAGCATTCTTTATTCTTTTTCCACCTATGTTGTTATATGTTAAGGAGATATGTTCCGTTTGCCTTGGCAATAAGAGGAGAGATATATTGATAATGATAAGGCAATTCACGTAACAATCCAAGTATATACAATAAGGATATTTTACTGCAGTAATTAATAAGAAACATTTTTTTTCTTAGTAGCAAAAAGAAATGCAGAAATTTATTACGCAGACGTTGATACGATATTTAGTAGAATCAGTGTTATGAATAAAAGATAAGGTTTAAATAAAACATTTCTCAGTGTTCGCCAAAGACAGTAACGTAGTCTCTTTAAACATAATTACGGGGGAGAATCTTTCAAAGCCCCATGATATTTGTTTAATTTTGTACTCGTAATATAAATGTAATGGCTTATATTTTTTTATTATCTATACCAATAAATAAAATTGGAGTGTCTGTTTGTAATGTCGAAATAATAGGCTTGTTTCATGCTCACACAGTTATTTGCACTATACATATGCCTAAAACACACTTTATACTTTTTTTGTCTGTCTGTCTATCTGTTTGTTCCGGGTAATCTTCAAAACGGCTGGACCGATTTCGAAACTTCTTTCACCAATGGAAAGCTATAATATCAGGGCGTAAACTAGGCTATATTGTATCCCGGTATTCCCACGGGAACGGGAACTATTCAGAAAAGACGACTGAAACCGAAGCGAAGCGAGGGCGGGTTACTAGTCTTTATATATAAATTTCTTGTGTACGCGTGTACTTGTGTATGTCATTGAACTCCTCCTAAACGGCTGGACCGATGTTGACGAAATTTTTTTTGCGTATTTAAGGGGATTCAAGAATGATTTTGATTTACAATTAGACCCGGTAGGTGGCGCTGTTCAGTCAGAACAATAACATAACTTGAGAACGACTTTACCGATTTCGTCCATCTTTTTTTTTAAGTATTAGAAATACAGTGTAAACTCTATGTAACGACACTCAAGGGACTGTTAATTTTTGACGTGACAACGTCTTATAAATTGGTTTGCCGGGTGACACTTCAAGAAACTGCGTTACGCTCCGCTCACGTTATGCGCTCACAATGAGAGCGAGTGAGAGGCACGCGTCCCTTCCACTCGGGCATGGTTAGCCCGCCTAAGAGCGAGAGAGACAGACATAAAAATTGTATATTTGTATATAAATAAATACGTATGTATGTGTAAAGGTAAAAATAAAATTTTGTTAATTTGAAATTCAGTGCGAGATTCTTTGTATAAATTAATGTTTTAAATATAATTCTTTGTATAAATAAATGTTTTAAATTGTTACTATTATTTCATCCTTCTTCCTACTATACGAATGAATATTCACATTAAAATTATTTTACCACTCAAAGTCGTTGTCACGTAAAACTTTCGCCCGTATACCGACTTTACAGGCAACCAATATTTTTGACGTTATAGAGAGTTGTCGTTAATTGGAGTGAAAACAAAATTGATATTATTTTACTATTCTAATATTTATTTATTAATGTAGTGCAAATTTTACAAACATAAAAACTACTATGACTAGGATAACGTTTAACAACCTAACGATAGCTCAGTGGTTGAAGTAAATATGTGCAAGTTAAACACACAAAAAACAAAAGAGAGTTTTTTTTAACAATTTTCGGTACGTCAGTTGAGGTAAACACGTACTAGATAAAAAAATAACAAAACAACAAACGAAAGAACGTATACAGCTGCAGTTCTTACTAATTTTGGCAATTTAGAAATTACTGCTTAATGCTCAATAATGTATTATCGTCGTTATTTCGAGTGAATATAGTGTCACTATACAGAGTGTATCGTTGTATAGATAATATGGTAAACCAACCAAAATCAAGTCATTTTGACGTTTTAAGGCGTCTATCGTAAAATCGAGTGCCGTTATATAGAGTTTACACTGTACTTTGAAAAGGTTTTTACGGAAAAAAATTAACAAAGTAGCGCAGAAAATTAATAAGAAAATTTAATAACTGTACAAACTGTGAAGAGGATAACGTCTATCGGTTCAGCTAGTATTATTATATTTTCCGTGTGGTGAAGGAGTCAGAATACAATTCACCACTCCCTATCTTGCCCGTGGATTCTTTCCCCAGGATCATTATTTTTTAAAAGTATTCTAGAGCCTCATGTGTATATTTGAAAATGCCTATACGAAATTTGAAGATAACTAAAAAAGCTGAAACTAACAAAACTAACTTTAACTAAAACTAACTTTTTCTGGTTTAGTAGTTGAGGTAGTGGCGGATTTAGACATTCGCATCCAGTAGACTATTTACTCTTTATGACTACAAAGATGGTGTATGGATTAAGGTATCCATCTACTGTACCCGTGTCGTGAGTTTGATTTCCACGCAAGACATTGACATACTCAAATTATTAGTCTCAGTCTGAATGTAATTTGTTTGCGTTAATTATATGTTTGTAAAGTCCTCCGCAATACAAGAATTATTTACTTAGCACGAGGTGTATTTAAAAAGTAATGCCACTCTTTCTAATCTTTACAGTGCAATTCTGTAGCGCATAATCATATTAACTATCAATCCCAGTGGCGACGGAGTAAGAATACAAATCACCACTCTCTATCTTGCCTGTGGATGTTATAAAAGACGACGGGATATAAAACGCATATAACAACTATGCAAGAGAAGGAAAACTCGAAATAAAACCCTATATCAAGCTGTCTGATCGGCATGGTAAAGCCTACTAATAAATTTGCCACTGAGTAAAGTATCGTAATAAAGAAAAAAAATTATAGACCTAATATTAGTTGAATCTCTAGAAAACAAAAAAATACTACTTATATACTCATGGCCTTAGAATAATAACATATAGAAGGTAAGTTCGCGCACAAAAAGTGAAGCATTTCAATTGGAGCCTAATGGAGCTTACGTCGGAAACGTTCCGTAATGTACAAGTCATTGTACTGCACGTACGTACGTAACTCTTAAAAAATAAATAGGTAATTATGACGGTGTGTTGCATTCAAATGGTGTCATAACACATTTATAAAACTTAAAAAGATTTTTAACGTCACTTTTAAAAGTATTTCGACGATTTATGTTAATAAAAACAAAATTTGATTTCATAATTTGTATAGTGGTGTGCGTGTGTACGTGTGTAATCGTCGCGCGCTATTAGTGTTTTTAAATTCAAATTTCGAACCTTCGAAGTATTAACTTGTATACGTAATTATTCTAAGCTTATGGCCTTGAAATTTTTATAATGTGTAACGTACCAAATGAGTTTAGACCAATTTTCTTGTTATGTAACTTGTATTTGTTTCTAGATCTCTATTTTAAGCGAATCTTGCAGTATGTAACACTTCGCTTATTTTTATGTTATCTAAAAGATTTTTTTATTATGTACTAGCAACCCGCCCTCGCTTCGCTTCGGTCTTAGTCGTCTTATCCGCGTAGTTCTCGTTCCCGTGAGAATACCGGGATAAAATATTGCCTATGTTTACTCCCTGATATTACAGCTTTCCATTAGTGATAGAATTTTTGAAATCGGTTCGGTGGTTTAAGCGTGAAAGCGTAACAAATAAACAAACTTACTTTCGCATTTGTAATATTAGTGAGGAATAAGGAATTAGGGATTATTATGCCTATTATCCTAATAGGCTGGTGAATTACTATCGTACTTATGATAAAAAGGGTGTGTTTACTTATGTACGCACGTAAGAAGTTATACTTTCGTGATAACGTAATAAAAATCTTTCTAATAAATTTACCCCTCGTAGTATCCTACGTTTTTTTTTTTAAGAAGAACCACCATAGCTCCACGGCATGAGACCATGTCTCCAACCTTCAAACTTGCCTTATTCATCTTCCATTTAGTCCTCTGCTGTAGCTCACATAAGTATTCTTTCTGCCACCTTTGCCAGAAGTGCTGCCTTATTTTCTCAACGCGCATATAACGTTGCAACTGGCTTACCTTAATTTGTTCCAAGTTCGGTATCGGTGTAGCAGTTAGTGGTCTACCAATTATAAAATGTCCTGGAGATAATGGGAGGAGATCGGTAGGAGAGGAAGAGAGTGGGCACAAAGAACGACTATTCAAAATTGCTTCCACTTGTGCAAACAAGGTAGAGATTTCTTCAAATGTAAGATGGCTGTTGCCAATAACGCGTCTTATGTGAAATTTTGCCGATTTTTACCCCGGCCTCCCAAATGCCACCGAAGTGAGGTGAACAAGCTGGTATGAAATTAAATTTAATCGATTGTTGACTTGCAAAGTCAGACAATCGATTATGGTTTGTGAGCTTCCCGGAGGAATGTTCCTACTTCCTTAGCACCAGCCACAAAATTACCTCCGTTGTCGCAAAATATTTCTACGGGTTTTCCACGACGCGCAATAAAACGCCTAAGTGTCATAATAAATAGATCCTTAGATAGACCGCTAACAGCTTCTAAGTGTAAACATTTATAGCGTAAATATTTAAAAAGACACAAATAAATTTTTATCAAGCGACTTCCACGACCTTTTCGATCTACTATACTAAAGGGACCATCGAAGTCCAAGCCAACCGATAAAAAGGGATAATCTGCATTTACGCATTGCCGTGGTAGGTCACCCATTTTAGGCTGCATTGTTTTGCCTTGCAAACGTCTGCAGCGCTGGCAGTTATTGACTACTCGTCTAGCAAGATAATGACCATTGATTGGCCATATTGTCTCTCTCACTGTCGCTAGTAACAGCTGTGGACCAGCATGCAAGTTTTTAATATGCTCTCTTCCAAAATATAGTTTAGTTAACCTATGTGAAGCGTGAAGTAAGATTGGGTGCTTCTGATCATAAGGTTGTGTAGACGCGCTGATACGACCGCCTACACGAATTAATTTATTTTCATCGAAAAATGGAGATAGTGATGCTATTTTGCTTTTATTTTTAATAGGTTTGCCCAATTTAAGTAATTCGTATTCATTAGGAAAACATTGACGTTGAGCAATAACACATAATGCGTGTAATGATTCACGAAGTTCTTCATCGGTTAGTATACCTACGCGTTTATTGTGTGAGTTTCGAATATTATATATAAACCGATGAACAAAGGCATATGCTCTTTGAAGTCTCGTTATAGAAGAATATTTATAGAAATCAACGATATATTCACCCTTCATTGCAATAGCACTGTGTGCTTTTAATTCTGGCAGTTCTGTCGAATCTCTACTATTTAAAAGTGGCCATTCGGATTCATTCTTGAGTAAAAAACTAGGACCAGACCACCACAGTGGCATGGAAACAAATTGTTTTATGTCTACACCTCTCGAAACTAGATCAGCTGGATTGACGTCCGTTGGTACGTACCATATTGAGGATAATATATAATAATAGTAATGTGGAGTTGCGCTATGAATAAAATGCTTAGTGGACACTGATAAATGACCTGCTTCAGTATATTCGTTAATAAATTTACTGTATTCTATCTTTAAATTAGGGTTTCTCCTGAATCGTTTTTCTAAATTAATAAAACGTGCCTTAGCTAAATCAAAAGTTTCACCTAAACAATCAGCAGAGTCTTTCAACGGTAATTTCACACAAAGTCTACCACTATTTTCTCTCGTTGTGTTCTTTCACATTCAAGATCATTTACACTCATACTATTTTTTATGGGAACATCCTCTATGTCCCAAAATTTTGTTAACAGTTTCTCAATATTTCCACTATCGGATTGAGACAATATCGCATTGTTACAGTGTGTTAATTTAGACGGAACAGGTATAGGACCCGATACCAACCAACCGAATTGAGAATTAATTAATTTAGTAGCTTTCATTTCTAATGATAAACAATAACCAACCAATATATCCCAAAATATATCTGCTCTTATTAACACTTCTATTGGAGCTGGTTGATGAAGAATAGGATCAGCTAACTGAATATTGTCAGGCAATTTGAGTAGACTTATATCGAATGGAAGTCTTGGTAACTGACCTGTTAGCTGTGGTAAAATAAAACATTGTAAACTGACATTAAATTTAGTGCATAAAGATTGCACTTTTATAGTACAGATTTAAGTAGTTTTATTATTGACTAAATTGCCTATTCCAATGATATTTAAAGCCTCAATAGGTTGAGTTTTCAATGATAATTTATTTTTTAGTGATTCAGTAATAAAAGATGATTGGCTACCACAATCTAAGAGTGCACGAACTTTGATCTTTTGCGAACCAAATGGATTCGAGACTTCAATCATGGCAGTGGATAATAGAACTTGACTTGTTTCTTTGTTAGAATGATTGACCATTAAATTAGGTGGTTCAATAACATCGACAAGGGTTGACGTTGATGACGGACGATGTAGTAAACTATTGTGTCTTTCTGAGCAGCCATGTGTTCGTCATGGTCCCATGCGACACTCGCTAACAGCATGACCCTGCCTAAGACAATTAATACATAATTTATACTTTTCTACGTTTGTCATTCTTTCATCGATACCCTTGGCCTTAAAGGTAGGACAATCACATATTCGATGACGTCCATTACAAATTATACATACAAAAGTATTTTGAATTTTATTGGATTTTTTATAACTACTAGTGCTCGTAAAAGATTTAACATTTTTATTTTCAACTGGCTAAGAATATGTGGTTTTATTATAATTAATTTGTGATTGCATCAATGACCTTGACCTTGCGTTATGATGGTCATAATTATTATTACGACCAAGAGATTCGAGTACATTAGCCCGATCAGTGAGAAATTTAAAAAAATGAAGCAATGTGGGTGCTTCATCGGACTCCCTACTACGATGTTCTTCCCACTTTAGTAACGTATGGGTATCTAGGATTTTAGAGAGCATAAATACAATTAATACA
The DNA here is from genome assembly GCA_032191425.1 of Lymantria dispar. Taxonomy (NCBI): domain Eukaryota; kingdom Metazoa; phylum Arthropoda; class Insecta; order Lepidoptera; family Erebidae; genus Lymantria; species Lymantria dispar. The sequence continues at coordinate 11,634,148 of CM063449.1, read as the reverse complement.
TCCCATTTATCAGTTGGCTTCCCCAAACTGGATAAGGCGCGTAGGTTTTTTGTCACGTGATCTACTATAAATCTCAATGATCGCTCCGATTCACGTGAAAGTGGCTTGATAGTGAATAGAGAATTTAAGTGATGATTAATTAACATTTTTTTGTTATTGTATCGACCGCATAGTAACTGCCAAGCCTCAGGATAATTGTTGGCAGATACAAAACCTCTATTTCACTCTGCAAATAATCTACTTTAACTGATAATGATTCAAATTTGGCAAGCTTTAAATTCAACATTGTTAACTGAATGTCACTTAATCCCTTTTCTTTAGAAATACTATTTAAATAAATTTTAAATCTTGTAATGTGTCCTTTGGCCGACGTTCTTTTAGCTAATAACTCTTTATAACGCTCTTCAGCCATAGTGTAATTTAAGTTAAGCACTTATCTAGCTAATTTGTTTTATAATAATTATAAAAAAGGACAAATAAAAATGATTAAATAAGCTCACGTCACTCCCTTCGGTGTCACCTGCTAGTTGGAGGACTGGGGCTGGCGTGCCACACGTCTGAGGAGCTCATTGGTTGCAGTTATTGTCTGGAATTAGTCGGCAAACACAATGAGAATTTGCTAGCAATAAATTGTCATGGAATGAATATTGATGATTACTTTAAATCATTCAATAGTTTGTTTCTTTTGAATTGTTATTAATAATTTATCTTCTCAAGGCCTATAATCCAAAAATATGAGTGCAATATACTGCTTATATGCTGTTTAAAATGATAAAATAGTGGAAAAGCATGTAACTTAACAGAAATATCCAATTATCGATAGTTAAATCTATGATTCTTGCACAGATTAGCAAGATTTCTCTTTATAATGTATTATTGACCTTTATTTTATAGCAAGACGCTTATATTTCTGAGAAATAATAGACTGTCTTTGAAATTTGTTCGTTAATTTTCTTAAATCGGCACAGAAAATTAATAATAAAAAAAAGTGGGTAGAAAATAATCTGATTTTGTACGAATTTTTTATAAGAATTGGGACGTTTACCGTTATGACTGACGTTTACACAAATTAGTTGTAATTAAGAATAGTATATAAGGTATGCGATGTATATTGGACGATTAGGATTAATATTGTGACTGTAGGAAGACACATATCTTTTTGATGTAGATGTCGATGTAATACTTTTGCTGTATTACTGCTCTAACTTAGCTTCTGAATTGCTCTGGAATTAGTAGATCTTCGTTTGGAACCCGTGGTTTTAGTCCATCCACTGCAAGGCTCCAACCTTTGAAGTAATCCGATTCGGAAGTGGACAACCGTCTTGACGAACTATGCCCTTTTTAATGTCTTGAAAATTGTTGTATTTCTTGAAATTTGCGCGGTTTTCTAATGTTCCCCTCATGGGCCACCAATGTTGTATCTTTAGAGGTTACACTGGTGCCAAATAAAAGTCCCAAATAAGTTTAAATCTAGTATATTACAAAATTGCGTGTTACAACTTGTGAGTTCTGTGGGTAAGTGAGTTCAAGTGAGTATTTGTTATATTAAACTTAATAGCGCCTAGTGTATTGCGCACATCACTACACTATAGCTTAGGGAACTAAATAAATACGTCCAGACTCTATGATTCTCTTTGGTTTCTGGCTCGAACAAAAACATCTTTTTAAATATTATTTAGGAAATTTTCGTACTTGTCCTCAAATAGAGACTAATATCTCTTCAAAATTACATATTAAGTTTTTCTTTGATGTCGTTCGTTAAAATCAATCGCGTCGTTTCACACTGAAGTGCATCAAAGGAATATCAATGATACCAACTTCAAAGTCTTATCAATCGTTAGGCAATTTTTAATTGAATGTAGGCACTATGAGTGTTGAATTACAATTTGTTTGATAATAATTTTAAGGTTTTGTAATTGCATGGAAGCCAAACAAGTTTTGGTTGGTCGATGATTGCTGGTGGTTTGTATTTAATTCTATACAACCAAATTAGTAATAGCTGCCATTTTATGGGACTAGTATACATATTTTTTTAAATGAAACTTCTTTAGAATTGTTGTGATTTCAAACTCGATGAAACGAAAAAGCGAATTCATAGAGACACAAACACGTAAATGTATAGGATTCAGCTGGCGAGAGAATGAGATAAAGGGTTAAGGATGAAGGATGCACGATGAAGGATGAAAGATGAAGGATAAACGATGAACGAGTAACGATTAACGATGAGCGAGGAAGGATGAACGATGAATGAAGAACGATGAACAATAAACGGTGAATGGTGAACGGTAAACAGTGAACGGTTAACGATGAAGGATAATGGATAAAGGAGTTTCACTCTTGATATGCGTACTTTGCACACACACTTTTTTTTAAATAATGCATACACAACACTAGCATAAGAAAAAACATTTTGAAAGCGTAAAACTTGTATAATCATAATCATCCGATACCTACGTGTTCGCTACTAGAGAACCTTTCTTTCCCAGCGTTTAGCGGTTCTGTGCCACTATGCTGTAGAAATCGTAAAGATTAACTTAACAACGCCAAGATAAATGGTCAGCAGCATTCTCCTAAGCTAATAATCATCATCACATCAACCCGGCTGGGCTCGGCCCAACAATGGGTCGGCCTCTCCACAATAGGAGGGAAGTTGATCTTACTATACCATGGCGGTTAGAGAGGTTGGTATAAGGTTTTGTTTCGAATTTTTCTTCTTTTGCATAGATGTTATATGTATATCATATTCCTTATTCGTCATTTACGATATCTACGGCCAAGATGGTGAATTGTATTCTTATTCCGTCAGCTCACGGATAACGAATTGCAATCACCAGCCTGCTTCACATGCATAGCGACTATGATATTTTTACACCAGAGACGCATATATACAAATCAATGTAGATTAGAGTGAGTAAGGGTTAATGTAGCAACTTTGAATAAAACATTTTACATATAACTATAGTAACAAAGCGGGCATAGAACTCACGAATTGTATTAACAAAATGAGTTTGTAAAATACACATACTTTAGTGCAACCATCTAAGTTTGATCAATTACCTCGGGGCAAGAAACTTCTGTAAAGCGCCATGCCGCGATATTTAAGTTTTGAAACTGGAGTTATTAATGTGTTTCTAGTGTTATTTCCACAAGTGCTTTATTTTTTTATTTTTATATACTCCATATTAATGCGAATTGTTATTATTGTTATGAAAAATAAGCTTTTTATTATTTTTATCCTATAACTACTCACCAATGATAACCTCAGATGTATTTTTTATTTTATGATAAAATAATTAAAATAGAAAAATGGCTTTCTGATGTTTACGCGAGTATTGCACATTGTAAATAAAACTATGGATTTTATCGTGTTTGTATTTGGTTTTTTGATTGCCCGACGTTTCGAACACTTTGCATCGTTCATGATCACGGGTGGATTCCGGCGGGCGGGCGCAAATCAAATACAACCGTAATAAAAATCCGTAGTTTTATTTATGAAATGATCTGTTTAGAAATCAAGTCATGACATGAATATAAAAAATTGCTAATACATACTCTATAGAATTTGAAATTTTAACAGCCACTTTTCATAAGTACTATGTACTCATTTTAATCTCATCAAAAAGAAAAAAGAAAGAATTTGCAATGAGTATCCGATAATTCAATTACGACTAAGAGAAAAAGACTCCGAACTGTCAAAGCTAATTATAATAAAGTGCTTGCGCAACTTTTTACATTGTCTAAATTGAAAAGTATACTTTTTACTCCACATCAATTGATGTGTCCATAGATCTAAAATCTTTTGACAGTTTGTTTTAACAGTTCTAATTGTTGTTACTTTGTTATAAACACGTAACGTAGACGTATCAAAAAAGTTTATCGAAGGTTCGACAACTGGAGCGTGATCCTTTTTTTAAATATAATACAGAAATTCTTTGTTTAGAATCATCATCATCTTGCTCTTATCCCAATTACTTGGGGTCGACGCAATATGTCATCTGTTTTGACATATTGCAAAAAGTTTCGGCAATGACTTTTATGACCGGCCGCCTGCCTGACGTCAACCCTCTTTGGGAATGTAATCGTTGACCCAAATGGTACCAGATGGAGTTAGTCCGGGTCAATCTAGGGCTCTTAGTCGTCTTTTACGACACCCACGAGCAAAGCAAGGGTTGGTAGTATTCGAAGCCGATAGTATTTAAATTCTTTGTTTAGAATATTAATTTAAAATCGTGAATAGCTTGATCTAATAAAGGCAATGTTTACAGATGTTGAATGGTACTTTGATGTGGTAAGAAAACAAATATTTACGGGGAAATCTTCCTGTTAGGGTCTAAAAACCGTTAAAAACTGAAAAGTGGGTGGTACTAAGTAAATAACATTACATATTTCACTTTGAGATATTCTGAGTGATTTTTCAATGTATTTCAGAAGATTAGAAATTTTAGTATGTGAAGAATGGATACATGACATTTTTTTTTTATGGGTGGGTTATGGTAAGCGCACGCGCGGTCCAGTCCGTCCGGGGCGATGAAAGGATGGCGCGCGGGCCCATAACCCACCCGTACCCACGTCACCTCGTTGTTGGGCCGACCACCGGAGCAGATGTGACTTGTCGTCAGTGGTATGGATACATGACATGAAATCACTTTTCATACTAATATCATAAAATTTTCTTGTTTAAACTTTTTATTAAAGTTTGGCATAGATATAGCTAACATCCTAGATTATCGAATATCGATAAACGAATCTTGGTCGTCACTCCCCTTTATACTGCACTTGTGATAATTACAACAATTTAATAAACCACTTAGATTTGGATATTTTCTGTGATAGTCTGCCCAACATAAAAAAGACGCTTAATAAGTTTTTCTCAAATTACGATAACCTTTATATTTTTATTTTATTTAACTTATAAATCTTTGTTTTTAATTTCTAAATTGATTGTGTATATATACACACAATCAAGTTAGAAATTAATGAATTCAATATGAGAAATCTATATAGATTTCTCATATTTTGTTCTTACTATTTTTATATTAAACTAGCAAGTTCCCGTTACCGTGGGAATACCGGGATAAAATATAGCCTAGTTTACGCCCTGATATTATAGCTTTCCATTGGTAAAAGAATTTTTGAAATCGGTCCAGCCGTTTTGAAGATTACCCGGAACAAACAGACAGACAGACAAAAATTTTTTAATTGCTATTTTAGGCATAGGTGTCGTGCAAATAACCGTGTGAGCATGAGAAAAACCTATTATTTTGACATTACAAACAGACACTCCAATTTTATTTATTGGTATAGATTAGTCAGATTACTGTTTTAAGTCAACAACATACGTTGTGAATGTTGAGCGCACTTATAATTGATGTGTATTCTAGATTATGTTGTTAAACGAGTTAAATTGTGTTATGATTGTACATTGTTGATGAGCCGTAATAAATAAATTATGATATAAGATCCTCGTAATATTGGATATTGCCCCTCTTGGATTTAAAACTTCATCTTCGGGAAAGTTACTCGTTACGTGGATGAAGCCGCAAATGAAGCTCATGTAAGTCCCACTATTGAGCGCGACCCTTCTTTACGATAGGAAGTAAATTGAGATACTATACCACGCTTGTCAGCGACAGGTTGATATAGGTTTAATTTCAAGGTTTCTTTCTCTTGCATAGATATTATATGCACAACAGTCTCCTTAATAATTTTTTAAAACATCCACGGGTGAGATAGGGACCGATAAATTGTATTCTTAGTCCGTTATCATACGGAAAAATGCAAAGATCTAAAGAGATATATATATATATATATATATATATAATCTTTTTTTTTGGGGTGGGCTACGAGCGGCGCACCCGCCGCCCGGTTCCGTCCGAAGCGACAGAGGGGCGGCGCGCCACCCCACACAACCCACCCATAAAGCACATCGCCTTCGTCCCTTCTCCCATCGACGTCCCCCCGGGACGCCGATCGCCGTCGCGAGTCTAACCTCTCCGCTGGTGCCCGAATAAATCCCCGATCTGGTCACCCGCAGCCTCTGCTAGGGCGGCATCAGGCGTAGGTTCTCGCGCCTGTGCCACCCCAGTCGCTGTCGGCGAGGGACCGTGTCTGCGTGGAGTCGTTCCTTCCGCACACGGTCTGCCGCCTTCTTCCGCGAGATGACAGCCTCGCAGAAGGCGGCAACGGCATATATATTTCATCTTAATATACATTTTCAAAAATAGCGTTTTTGTGGCTTTTAATGAAATCATATTTTATACTCTCTCCAATATTTTAGGCTATCTTTACAGTTTAAATTTTGAAAATACTACTGTAATTGGCGATTCAATATACGCATGCGGTTAAAAGTGTTTAACAAATCATTCTGACCTAGAGAATGTGCTTTGAAATTAAAAGGCTACTGTCGAGTCCACGTTGTGTGAGATTATCCTACCACTGACGACAAGTCACCCTGCTCCAGTGGTCGGTCCAACGACGAAGGCGACGTGTCGCGGGTGGTTTACGGGTGTGCGTGATTACGCCCCTCTGTCGCCCCGGACGGAGTGGTGCGAGGAGTGTGCCGACCGTAACCCACCCCCAAAAAAAAAGTGTGAGATTGAAAAAAAAAGTGAGAGATTCTACACAGCAAGTTGACGTTAAGTGATGTAGTTTAAGCATAAGCAACATCCAGTGTGTTATTGATTGAATTAGTTAGCGTAGTTCCCGTTCCCGTGGAAATATTGGGATAAAATATAGTCTATGTTACTCCCCGATATTATAGCTTTCCATTGGTGAAAGAATTTTTCAAATCGGTCCAGCCGTTTTGAAGATTACCCGGCACAATCAGACAGACAGACAGAGAGACAGACAAAGAAAAATATAAAATGATTTTTAGGCATATGTACTTTTTTCATGCTCACACGGTTATTTCCACTAAATAACCTTGTGAGCATGAAAAAAGTCTATTATTTTGACATTACAAACAGTCACTCCAATTTTATTTATTGGTATAGATAATCACTTAGATAATATGATCATTATCTATTATTAAATAATTATTTTTATATAGAAGTGGGCGAACTAGTAAATGAGACAAACTTCAATGATTTATCTTAACTTTTATACTTACCAATGCTGGACACGAGCCTCTTCCTTCCACTTAGTCTTTTAGGATTTTGCAAAGATGCTAAATCCATATTATATCTCTTAGTCGTCTCTTACGATACTCACGAGTAGAAAAGGCAGCGATGCAATATATTTCTTTACCTTGTCACTACACGAAAGATTTATCAATGATTCCTATCTCTAACAATTCGTGTTTCTAATTGAAGCATTATTGTAGCAACTTAGTAACGTAATAATTTATTTTTTACTAGCAAGCCCCCCTCGCTTCGCTTCAGTTTCAGTCGCTATACTCGCGGCGTAGTTCCCGTTCCTGTGGGAATACCGGGATAAAATATAGCTTATATTACTCCCTGATATTATAGCTTTCCGTTGGTGAAAGAATTTTTAAATCGGTTCGGTGGTTTAAGCGTGAAAGCGTTACAAACAAACAAACATCCTTACTTTCGCAAATATAATATTAGTATGGATTTCTGCAAAATATAGTAAACTCAGTTTGCCAAAGCGTTATTGTGGTTTTCCTCGGTTTCGATCGTAACTTTTCACTTCAAAACAGAATAAATATAGTTTATGTATAATACATTTTTATTGTTTGTAGTATATTCAATCTCGACGAACTTAGTAAGTTGTCCTAATGATTGTAGTCTTCACAAAGTACCCACGTATCGTCGCCATATCAACATGTGTAACATACTCTAACTACAAAATGGATGCCTTTGTATTCATTCTCTGTACTCGCGCGTCGTTCATCAGATTGAGTTAAAACTTTTCACAGTTTCTAAGAACAAACTGTAATAACTAGTGGGTTTTACTATTCAAGACTTCATTGAGTAAATCGGTATAACACAATAACTCACGGATGAAAATCTATAGAAAATATTCTATAAAAGGTATGTGTTATCATTCCTGATTTTCTTATAGGAATCGTAAAATTGGTTAAGGGGGAATTAGCAGTAGTACTCTTCTAAACAACTTATAGACACTAACTGATCTCGCTTATCCATCTTTCACCCATGCTGAATATAGCATTGTCTATCCTAGTGGAGACCTTTGTCCAGTGGATATTTATGGACTATCTTTTTGAAGTATAATACATCTTTTGGCGTGTTAGAAAAAAAAAGAATAATGTTTTATGATGCGCGCGCACAACGTCACAAAAAAATCGACATCTTGAAGTTAGCTAGGCAACATTTTTTACAACAAGATAATGGGTTATAATAAATCGTTCAATTTATATAACTTTTTTCTATTATTAGTGAAGTTTTTTCTACAAATGTAAAATTTTTGGTATGATTTTTATCTTGTCACGTCAAAGAAGTATAGATTCTTATATGCGTACATTAGCATACAACACGCGCACACACACGCACGCACGCACGCACGCACGCACGCACGCACGCACGCACGCACGCACGCACGCACGCACGCACGCACGCACGCACGCACGCACGCACGCACGCACGCACGCACGCACGCACGCACGCACGCACGCACGCACGCACGCACGCACGCACGCACGCACGCACGCACGCACGCACGCACGCACGCACGCACGCACGCACGCACGCACGCACGCACGCACGCACGCACGCACGCACGCACGCACGCACGCACGCACGCACGCACGCACGCACGCACGCACGCACGCACGCACGCACGCACGCACGCACGCACGCACGCACGCACGCACGCACGCACGCACGCACGCACGCACGCACGCACGCACGCACGCACGCACGCACGCACGCTCGCTCGCTCGCTCGCTCGCTCGCTCGCACGCACGCACGCACGCACGCACGCACGCACGCACGCACGCACGCACGCACGCACGCACGCACGCACGCACGCACGCACGCACGCACGCACGCACGCACGCACGCACGCACGCACGCACGCACGCACGCACGCACGCACGCACGCACGCACGCACGCACGCACGCACGCACGCACGCACGCACGCACGCACGCACGCACGCACACGCGCACGCGCACGCACACGCACACGCACACGCACACGCACACGCACACGCACACACACACACACACACACACACACACACTTTTTTCTACAAGCAAAGGATAAAATTTTTAGAAAGATTTTTATCTTGATCCGCCAAAGAAGTGTAACTTTTTACGTGCGTACGTAGGTACACGCACATTTTTTTAAGCATTCTCTGCTTTCACAATAAATTTGATAATTCTTTATTAATATCCTTACTAATATTATAAATGTGATAGTAAGGATGTTTGTTTGTTTGTTACGCTTTCACACTTAAACCACCGGACCGATTACAAAAATTCTTTCACCAATGGAAAGGTAGTATAATATCAGGGAGTAACATAGGCTATATTGTTTCTCGATATTCCCATGGGAACGTAAATTACGTGGGTAAGGCGACTGAAGCCGAAGCGAACCGAGGGCAGGTTGCTAGTTGATAATATTTATTAATGTTGAATATAGTTTATTCTAGATATAGATATCCTGCTTAATAGTTTTGACAGCTTTACTCGTAATCCTTAGCCCTAGGGATACCCGGACAATCTCGATGATAAGGCAAATTTTCCCAGTTTATCTCTTTTTATTAGTGGCTATTTCACCCAAGGAACGTTTACTGCGAATAAACTTGGCAAGTTTTTATACTTTTCCTCTGGGTATTCTTTTGATTAAGATAATGAATGATTAGCATTTGTATCAAATTTTACATCAGACCTTGTAATTTTTTTGTTATTATCTTAGTTGGTTATGAGTTTTGAAAACAATAAAAGTCGTAATAAATCATGCTAATCCAACTTGAATATCAAATTAAAATGGCTAAAACACCTCGAAAATACATTCTATTAGTTTTATTTTTAATTAAATTTTCGTTATCTTGATTGAATTAATTCAAAAGGTATGACATTAAATGTTTCACACTCATTTCTTATGTAAAAATCTAATATTATATTTAATTGTAAACGGGGACATGGCCCCATCATCTTCAATATGTTAACCACCTTTCTGCGGATGTCAAAAGTCATGTCTAAAGAATGTAAGCAGATAATACCGCTGCAAGACAAGGAATATACCACGAAAATACTAATGTGCACTTTTCCCAATGCGGGTATTAAATTCAATATCGACTGGCCTATGAAACATATTATAAATGTATTTTGTTTATACCGAGATTAAATTTATTCATATTTTTATTATAGATTTTTAGTTTTTAATATTTATGTTTACCTAACTATAGATCAAGCGAAAACAGTAATTAAAACTCAGATCAAAAGTAAAACCGTAAACCCAGTTGATTAAGACAACTGCTCAATGAGTGTTTTGTCAGGATGAAAACTTTTTTAATAAACCTTTTTCTTTTTCTGGAATAAATTTAGTTAGAAGGCCTTACAGCCATGGGTATTTTTTTAGTAATATAGATTATGTGTGCATAGGACAGAATTTGAGATAATTAAGGTACTCGGTCAATAATTACTTTAATTATAAAAAGAAAGGTGCAAATATTGATCTTAATTTTTTTATAAAATAGGTCGCGCCCTTAATTTTTTTAAGTTTATCGTATACTGTTCTCTTTTTCCATTATATATTAGAGTAAATTTTTATATTCATTTATTTTACTTCTAAAATGCTGTAGATATATTGAAATACATTTTAAATAAACCTACTTTATCGCTTTTATCGCATTCGTATTTGATTTTCGAGAGTTTCGAACACTTTGCAGTGTTCATGGCCAAGGGCGGACTAAGATGTCTCACCTCCAACAAGTCATTGCTATTACAGAAAATTTATAATTATCTACCCGATATAGAAAATTAGTTATTAAATATTGACCAACATTTTGACACAAATTTATTGCCAGTGTAAGTTTTCTTACCGGATATTTCTCAGTGTGGCCGTGTTCCGAACCGGTGGTAGTATATTAGATTTGTTAGGTTTAAATATAATTACTTTTAATTATAATTACTATTAAAATCTTAGTTGGTCAAAACGTCGGGCAATAAAAAATCTAATACAAACGCGATAAAATCCGTAAAGTAGTTTTATTTGAAATATCTAATACTCGCATAAACATCAGAATTCATTATTGCAATACACTTAAAAGCCATAATCAAATACGAAACTTGCGCTGTGTGGCAACGGTTACAAATATTACTAACCATTATATTACTCATGGGTATCATAAAAGATGACTAACAGTTTTACATGTAGCTGAGCCGACTCCATTTGATGCCGTTTGATCAACAATATATAGATATATACTTATAGTGGTAGGGACATTGTAGTGGTAGGACCACGCTGTTGACAGTTGTCTGTCTACAGCCGCGGGCCGGTCCGTCCGGGTTAGTACCACACTCTCGCAGAAAATCGACGTCCGAGTAGTAGCAATTTGTTACTGTGCTGTTTGAGGCCCAACTTTTTGAGGGTATTTGCATGTGGTGGGTTTTAGTGATGCCTTTAGTATCACCGAAACTCATTGCACGCATTCACACTCCCTTCACTTTCTTCGCGTTAGGCAACGGACTTGCGAGGTCTATGAACACGCAACACTTACCATCAGGTGTAATGTTTGCTCGTTTGCCACCGCAATAAAAAAAGATACATTTCGAAAGAGGGTTTAAGTCAAGCAGGTGGCAGTTAATAAATCTATTCCAATATGTACGATGGAACAGAAATACATATTGCGTCGACCTCAAGTGATTGTCATAAGGGCAGGATGGTGAAGATAATAATCAATCAAATACACCATTTGTTTTTTTTTTTAACTTGATTTACGTGTTTTTTGAACTTCAACAATGGAATGGAAGTAAGTCTACAATATGACACCCTCTTTAGGCGTTGGCGATTTTTGCATTTCTTGCACTTAAGGTTATTTTGATACGTTCGTCAGTGTGGTGCATATGTCTTCGTCTATTTAGGGTAGCTGGAGGACTTATCCAATCCGATGTATTTGGAGATAGTTCTCAGCCACTTTTGCGGAGGGTCAACTGGAAGTAGATCAAATATCGGTAAAAAGTGGAGGCTAATGTCTGTCGAAGATATACTATTAGGATGTCCCGTCGAATTGTCAGGCAACATGCTGTCACATCCATCAAAATACAGTCTCATAACTTTCTCATGGTGATACAATTTCTCGAGACATAGATAATTTTATAGCATTCATCATCATAGCAGCACATACACGTCCCACTGCTGGGCTCGGGCCTCCTCCTCTATAGGAGGTGAATTGATCTACTTTTAACGCTGGTCAGTCGTGTTGCGATAGGGTTTTATTACAAGTTTTCCTTCTCTTACAAAAATTTTGTATGCATATTATATACCTTAGTCATATTTTATGACACCCAGTGACACCCAGCTAGTGAAGTGTATTCTGATTGCGTCACCACACGGGGAGATTTACAATATTATAACTTTGGTATTTTAAATTGCCGTATGGCCATAGTTGATAGATTGGTATTTAATGACCATAGAATTAAACTTATTATGTTGTTACATTATTTAGAATGTCATTTAAATATTTTAAAGTTAATTTAATTGCCAGTTTAAAATTATCGTAACCGTTTGTTAGTACGGTTAAAAAAAGTTAGATATTTAATGAGTAATTAAACAATTACTCAAACTACATAAGCACTTAAAATTAACTTTTATAAAGTCATTTTTATTTCCTTTAAGCCGTTAATTGGATCTTCGAATGTTCATCTAAAGCTTAAAAATACTTTGCGATGAAATTAAATGAGTAAACTTACGTAAAGTGGCTGCGACTTCTGAGAGCTTTCTTTTAATTCGACCATAAGTGGCAATTGCCGAGTAACGAAATACTATTACAAACTTTTTCTAATATCTGTTTTGTATTCTTAAAAAGTATTGAAAAAAAACAATATTGATGATAAGTATTAAAAAAAAGTTGATCTCCGTGTAGTGACAGAGTAAGAATACAATTCACTATGCCCTATTTTGCCCGTGGGTGTCGTAAAAATCTACTAAGGAATCTAATAAGCAGAGAACAACTGCAAGAGAAGGAAAACTCGACACAAAACCGTATACAAACATGCCTGATCAACTTAGTATAACAGATTAATTTCTGTGGAGGACGCCTGAAACCAATAATGGGACAAATAATGTGGGATACATGGCTCTGAGATGAAGATGACGATTGAAGTGATCGGTCTGTTAAATACGAGTATAATTAATAATAAGTTAATTAAATAGATTTTCTTGAAATATTTGCCGGGGTAACATTCACACACGTTTTTCACGTACATTTACATGTATAAAGACGATAAAAACTAACTGCAAGGTGAGAAAAAATCCAAACAGTACCCTTTGCAAACCTCTCTACAGCCGCGGGCCGGTCCGTCCGGGGTAGTACCACACTCTCGCAGAAAATCAACGTTTGAATAATAGCAATATGTTACTGCGCTTCGTTCGGTGAGCGAGAGAGCCGGAAGCCCAACTTTCTGAGGGTGTTAATGTGTGTAGGGGGTTTTGGTGGTGCCCTTGGTATCACCAAGCCTCAATGCACGCATTCACACTCCCTTTATTATTAGCATTTAGCTCGTGACTTTATCCTTACTTATTGGATAACTCGTTTTTTTTTGTCGTAGTTGAGTTTTAGTTTTTACTTTTATCTTGTTTACAAATGAGTAACCCTTAAACAAGATAATAAAAGAAGACGAACAAATAAGAGACTTATAAGAGACTTAAAAATATTCAAATAGAAGAAACAAGACACTTATATTTATAAAGGGAAGGAACATTGAATATAAAGTTTATATCAAACTGTCTACTAACTACCGATTCTCTACCTATTATGTAGAATGTTCAAACTTAAAAATGTGCAGTATTCTACTGATTCTTAATAAAGGAGTTTAATTTCGAACGTAAAGAAAAGTAAAAAGGATATCTAAAATATAATTCTTAACATAGAATATTCCAATGCAAATTAAAGTTTCTTTGCGACTACAAAAATACATGTTTTATTAAAAGTGCCCCATACGCATTTGACTTTGTAATTAGTGCGTAAGGTATATATGAAAATTATTGCTATTGACTCTGCAGAAAAGTTATGGTCAATATTAGCAAAACGTAAAATTGAACGGCAAATAGAATGAATTTACTTATAAATTATTTTTTGTATAAAAATATTACTATAGATTAGATGAAGGCTCTTTTACGTAGGTAATCTCATAAAGTGAGTTCAGTTCTCGTTACCTACTGAGTTATGAAACAGGCTTATGAAGTCGCTATGGGTCATTGAAATTGAGTGCATAAGTAATTTGGCCCTATAAAATTGTCAGTTGGGCTCTTTTTTACTATTGAACGTATAAGATTAGTCGAGGTCTTTCTATAGAATGTATCTATAAATTAAACCACGTACAGGCTGAAGTTATTTATATGGTATCCCATAGCTATTTAATAAAGCCTAGTTTATCTTTCCACCGGCATAAATTTGAGTGAGATTAACTTTTCGATTTTCTTTTTGGTTTTCTAATAAATTATTTTCACAGAGGATGATATTGAAGTTTTAAAATAATGACAAGACACGTAATACAGGTGTCGTCCCAAGTCTTTTATTGATAATGAACCTCTCAATAGGGTTGAAGAGTTTAAGTATGATAAGTAAGATAAGAGTTAAAGATGGTCTATTTCTAACATTGGGCATCAATGGATAGATGAAAACAAATAAATATTTTAAATATGATGGAGTTTTCGTAATGAAATGCTTTTCTCTGAACCAAATTTAACTTATAACTTGAACCAATTCTTAATAATAAACAAATCTCTTATGTTAATTAGTAAAGTTTTGTTATTTCAGAAACAAACTTATTAATTGGAAGCGTTGAAATCTGATATATCTTAGACACGAACTGTCGATTTTGAATGTAAGTATCCATATCCCGTATTGACCTAGAATTTAAGAATTTAGAGTAAGTTTGAAGTATTTACATTGTAATTAATATACGCATAGACTTTGAAACGCTCTAACCGGTGTACCCCAAACCAGCTTCATTAGAAATTTCACGACGACGAAAGGATATGCATATAGGTATAGCAAGAGACACACACAAAATTCAATCTCTCAATTATGCACTATTGTACGCCCCTTTTTTTGGAATCAACGAATCTCATTACTCACAGCATCCCTTCAGTGGTCTTAAAGACGTGCGTCCCCGAGTTGATCCCGTCTTTACGAACCTATAGCAATTTTCCTCTGTCACTAATAGGGTTCCGTCTTCATAAAAAAAGAGTAGTTTATGGCCGCGGGATTCCTATAAGGGGCGACTAGTCGAACTCATCGAATTATAGACCAATTACCATAATGTCTTTGCTGTCTAACTACCTACTTCTGCAGTACCTGAAGGATCACTCATGATATCGCCAATACGATGATCGATGATCATAGTTAGTGGGCTGATGATCGTCTTATGTGAGATAAAAGTTCTCTCTTGGAGAGCAAGGGTGAAGCGCTAGCTTTCAGCTTAGATATCATAAAGGCGTTCGATAGTGTATGGGGACTTCAATCAAAATTATCACCATGTGAAACGCCCGAGGAACTCCGTGATTGGATTACCAATTTGTTTGGATAGTTTGAGAGTAAAAGTCGTCATAGGTAACTTTTGGTGATGTTCCCCTAACGCTGTTTACATTCCTACATACTGCATATCACCGACAATTTTCCTTTGAGAATCTGCGTTGCAATGGGGATGACAACACGGGTGACGATTGGTATACCGAGCATGGGACTGCTCCTCGGAATATGTAACAGGAAAGAAGGGTTCAACTTGTGTCTGAAGTCGAGTGCTATCCATGCGGGGGTCAATATGGAACTTTGACCAGTTCAATCCTAAAAAGACACAAATTCGCGCGCTCACTATAAAGAAGGACCTGTTCGTCATGGCGCGCCAGTTTCAAGGTAGTACCTCCTCAAATTTCCGAGAGTATTTAGACCCTCAGCGTCAAAATGTTGATCAAAGTCCAGTTTGGGAGTCATGTTGAGAACAAAGCCAAATTAGCACAGAAAGCTGGGTGTCCTAAACAGAGCCAGGCGGTACTTTACATTAAGACAGCATCTTATGCTAAATAAAGTACAAGTTCATCATAATGTGGAATACTGCCCACATCTCGGGGCAAGGGCGCCTAAATATCCATAAGACCTACTTGAATCTCTGCAAAGACGTTTTGTTTGATTCGTTGGTATTTACAATCTTGAGGTGCGATGCTGCGGAGAGACTGAGCCACTTTGTCTACTCTAATGGCATGGGGAGTGCTCTGAAGAACTCTTTAACTTAGTATCGCCGTCACCGTTTTATCACCTATTAACAGACATTGTAGCAGTGTAAGTCCATTGTACCTGGAAACATTATGGCTTCAACTGTACGTTTCCAGTGATAATTTCTCCCACGAGCATGTAGGCGCTGGAATGAACTACTTACTGCGGCGTTTTATTAGTGCTATGAAATGTCTTTTTTTAAACGAGGTTTAAGAAGAGCATTTTCGTTGCGATAGAAAGTGGTCTAACTGTGGCCCTGGTATTGCAAAGATCCATAAGCGGTAGAAACACTTCACATCAAGTGTACTGATTGCTGATTGCCCATCACCAGCAATAAAAGATAAGTGTCTGACCAGCATCGTTTAGTAGATCAATTTCTCTTTTATTGGGAAAGAAGTTCAAGCCCAGCGTAGGGCGTGTATGAGCTGATATATAATAGTAGTAATAGAGAGAGAATTAATATAGATTCCACCATATAATATCCGTCTAAATGACAACTTTTCTTTTACTTTTAAAGACTTCAGTACAAATAAATCCACACAAACTGCAAGGAATTTACAATCAACAAAAATAAAAATACCAAACAACACCCAGACCCAGTTCAATTATTCACGGGTATTTACGATAGTCGATATTGTAGGTCGCTATTTAGTTATTATGATGGCATTTCAATGGCAGGCATTTCTGTAGTGAATTTAGACGTCATTTTGCAGTCAGTACTAAGAATTCCTGAGCGCAAAATCTATGGTAAATGTTATTTGATCTAAATATCAATCGTGTAATTAACATTTGTATATTTATAGCATTTTAGCAATTAGATAGACATAATATATTATAATACCATTTCATCATCTCAACTCATATCCGCATCACTACTGGGTTCGATCCTCATCCACAATAAAAGAATAATGTACTTACTGTACCACGCCGGTCAGATTAGAATTGTACTTCGACATTGCCTTCTCTTGCTGTAAGCAAAAAAAAAAATAATAGACAAGCCCGCTGAGTTTCTTGCTGGATCTTCTCAGTGGCGGTCACGTTCCGATCCGGTGGTAGTTTATTTTTTTTGGATAATTTAATTTTATTTTGTAAAATTGACATTATGTAAGTGCCCTCTCGGAATCTATGCATAATAAATGATTTGATTGAATTGAATATGAATGTATTTATCAATCTATTGAACTTCACTTTGAGCATATGCCTGTCTATTAGCCATAACAGCCACGGAGATGAGTTTTAGCTGTTGTTATGGCTTCCCAGGAGGATACTACTACTGCCTGTACTACTAGAGAAACCTTTTTTTTTAGCCCATTTTTACAACTCTCACGGCAAATACCGACTGTGACACATTGTATCATAATCCTATATCGTAAATATATCTAAAATAATATATGCATGAGAAATTAAGTATTTTTGTATTTGTTTTGTGTGAGTATCCTATATTTGTAAAGAACTCTCAACCAGTGTCTTATAATTGACGGATCAATAACTCAGAAATAAAATATAACAATCTAAAAGTTATGGTATACTGTGTACCCAACTCAAAACTTTGTGCGACTAATGCAAAAGTATACTTTTATTCAGCTAAATTATTTATAGTTACAACTTCTTACATTAAAGTTAAAGAAACTCAAGAAAATAACATTATTGCAAGCAAAAATATATGTTTGGTTTTTTGAAGAATCTTATGCTTCAATTTTTACCATTTTTTGTTTGAATCTACTTAGATTAGACAGTTGTTAAAATTCCTTCTTTTGCCATTATGTTTCATAAAAAGAACGAAATCCTCAAAGTAAATTCTTATGTCCTTTCCACGGGGTGGTCCAATGAAAAATAGAATATAATACAAAGTTGACAAATTAAAAGCTTTA
The DNA here is from genome assembly GCA_032191425.1 of Lymantria dispar. Classification (NCBI taxonomy): domain Eukaryota; kingdom Metazoa; phylum Arthropoda; class Insecta; order Lepidoptera; family Erebidae; genus Lymantria; species Lymantria dispar. The sequence continues at coordinate 11,615,916 of CM063449.1, read as the reverse complement.
GAAGTTTTAGGTACAACTGCCTACTTGACTGCTCTCAAGTATTACCTACTGGACCCTCATATGATTTTAGAAATAGATGTTTTACCCGCCAATGCAAAAAGCGGCGTGTTATAAGTTTGACGTGGCCGTGTGTATAATTATGTGTCTTGTCTGTTGCATTGTAACTCCAAAGTGTACGGAGCGATTATGATATGGTTTTTTTGTTTGAAAGCTAACGTAATCAAGATGAATATAGCTACAATTAATGTATATCTGTTCAGGCGTTTCAAGGTCATGAGTTCTTTTTTTAATTATCATAGAGAGCTTCGATACATATAGGTTATTTACTTTACTTTCAACCATATGTGAGTTAATATTTGAAACACGTATAATACATAGGCGATATATGATGATAAACTACTCTGATGATGGAGCTCAAAAGTAGGTGATGATATTCTGAAACACCTGTTGGCTAACCCATCAAGTTTGAACTGATTGAGTTCATCTAAACTAATTCTATTTATTTCCTCTGATGACGAGTACATAATGTCTACTTGTAGACATGTTTTGTTCCGAGAGTTACTGAAAATTATTAATTAATACTTTATTCTTGAGAGAAGAATACTCGAAATAAAACCCTATACCAACACGTCTGACCAGCGTGGTATAGTAAGTCAATTACCCTTCCGTTATGGAGGAGGCCCAAGCCCAACAGTGGGACGTATATGGGCTGAAATGATGATGATGATGAATGGCTTTATTCTCACTATAAATGCCCAATACAGTTCGTTTCATTCGTTCGTTGCAGCTCATATTTGTCCCACTTCTGGGCTCGAGCCTCAATAGGGAGGATTGACCCACTGTAACCATGTTGGTCATACATGTTGGTATATGGTTTTATTTCGAGTTTTTCTTCTCTTGCAGAGATCTTATATGGATATTATGTGCCTTAGTCGTCTTTTACGACATCCATAGGGAAAATAGGGAGTGGTGAATTGTATAATTGTAATAATAATTCCGTCACCACACGGAATTTTTTCACATATTTTTTTTTAATTAGACATATTTAAAATCCTTAAAAAACAGTAATGATAATTTATATGTTTTTCGCGGCTGTAACCTCACATCAAGTATGGGATACTGATTTTAAGAATTATTAACTCAGAAATACTGTCCATGCGATTACCCAATTGTGAGAATGAAAAAGTGTAATTTTATTATATTTAAATAGCTTTTTATATAAAAAAACTTAAAAATATCGTCGTTCTTATAATTTTTAATTAAAATAGTTTTAACGTTCGCGTGAATATATATCAACAAGTGCAGTGTAATTGGCAGCTTATGGTGTGACTTGTTGAGTTAACATTTAGGTCAAGTTATTGGCAAATAAAAAGTCTGTTTTTTAATTAATAGGTAATATTTACGAGCAAATAAAAATATACACACTAAGTTATACAATAAGGCATAAATAACATGAGCAAATTAAGGGGGGAAATACGCGTAGACGGCCGTTTTCGAGCAGATTTTCATCAATTATTTTAAGGTATAATAAATTAATATTATTTATTCAAACTCTTAGGTTATTATATACATATATTGGGGAGTAAAAATACATATTTACAAGAATACAACTTAAAAAGTAGTAAAGATATCAGCTGATACATCTCGTAGGTTTACGTCCGACTTTGCAATTGGTGTACATCATGGAGGCCATAATTTTTATCTGAAATCAATGAAACAAAATTATTACTTATTTTATATATGTATCTTCTATATGAACCTCATTTAAAAAAAAAAAAATAATTTGAATTTTTCAGAGGGCTGTGAATGTAAGTCATGTTTTTTTACCACTTTTTTGTATATTGTTTACTATAAAAAAAATAGTTAAAATGAAAATATCGTTTCTGATTGAGGTTCATATTCAGCACAATTATGTAAAGAAATCATATATTAAATTTCAAAATGATTGGTTAAAAACTTTTTAAGCTAGAGTGTACACTAGTTCGAAAAAACTAGTATTGAGAAAAACGCGTTTAAAAAAAAAGCGATAAAAAAGTTAACAAAGTATTAAACGAATTGAAACAACTTACCAATTAATCAGCTATTCCAGCACCATATTATAAACCTTCTTCAGCTTCATATGCTTCATTTTGAGCTTGTAATTTTTTTTTTTCGTGCTTTTCGGGCTAGGACACTAATGTTTCTAGTAGCTACTACTATACGAACAAAATAAAAGTACATTTGCCCATGTTCCACTAAACCGCTTGTAACTTTTGAACGAATAATAATTTTGACCTGAAATTATTACTGTGTATTTTTCAATAGTTTTACAAGCGATGTATAGAAAAAAATAATTAAATTTTTTAAGCCTCTACACGTATTTCCCCACTTAAAAAAGAGAAATTTCTATAAATATTTTACCAGTACTAAAAACGGCCGTAGGTAATTCGATCATGTGAACTCGGATTACGTTTTTATCTTAACTAATATTATAAACACGAATGTGAGTTTATTTGTTATGCATGAACTAGGCGTTCATTAGTTACTAAATCGGTTACAAAAATTATTTTACTAATCTAAAGCCACCTTATCAATTAGTAATGTAGGCTATATTTTATCTACGGGAATACGTACGAGAACGAGGCGGATAAAACCTCGGCAGTTTAGTATTTATTTTTAATAAGTTAACGACGTAGTGAGTTATCAACGTTTTTTTTTTGACTAATAAATTACGAGAATTGCCCCGTGTGGGGAGGAACTAAGAATAGAATGTGTCTCCATTCTTTATTTTTCCTGTACAGTCTTAGGGAGAACCAGGCTAGGGATGGCGATCTGAGATCGAGTAATCGGGGAATCGATTTTCAGGTCTATAAAATCGATTTTATAAATCGATACGAAGCATTAAATCGATTCGCTGAAACTTGGCATACTAGAGGATTCGGGTCCAAAAAATCGATCTAGCTAGGTTTCATTTATAGAAAATTTTCTTTTGTCGGTGTTTTTAGCATAACAATAAATGACATTAAATTTTAAAAGAATATGAATTTAAATTTCGTTGTAAATGTCAAGAGTTCCGGTAGCTCAGTTGGGGGACGGCCGGTTTTAATTTTGAGTTTTGTAGCATCCAAACAGCGTCGGTTCGAATCTCGGTGTTATTATTATTCTTTTTTTGTTTTTTTTTTTATATAATTTTTAGTTTTTATTAATATATCTAAATAAATTCTATAAAAATATTCCGAGCGAAGCTCGGTCAACCTGATATTACGATATTATAAGATAAATAACACTTTCAGATTTCCTAAAAGAAAAAAAAAGCAAAAGCTCATCAGTCCTGCCGAGAGAAATGTACCCAATACTTTAAAAGATCAATAAATCGATTAATCGGTAATCCATAGTTTAGACCTCGATTTTCCTGTGAATCAATTCTTTGGACGACGATTCAAATCGATTCAAGAATCGATCTTTTTTCAGAAAGTCCATTTCTAGACCAGACAAATTAACAGCAGGCATCATCATCATCTCAGCCATACAAGTTCCACTGATGAGTTCGGGCATACTCCACAATGGAAGGGAAGCTAACCTAATATTCCACGCTGGTCAGAAGTGTTGGCATATAGGTTTATGTTACATTTTCGTCCTCTTGTATAGATAGTATCTACATATCATATCCCTTAATCGTATATTACGACACTTTGAGCTAGTGGGTGATGAACCGTATTCTTGCTATGTCACCATGTGGAAAACTTAGCAGAAGTATTATATCAACTCTTCCCCTCTTTTGCTCGTAGGTGTCGTAAACGACGACTAATGGATTATAGATACATGAAACATTCATGCAAGAGAAGTAAAATTTTAATTAAAACCCTATACCAACACGGATCAGAGTGGTATAATAGGTCAATTTTTTTTCTATTGTAGAAGAACCTCGAGCCCAACAGTGAGTCGTATATTCGCTGAAACGATAATGATGATGATTATGTTAAAACACATAATACTAATTACGATATCAGAACTAGCCAAGTATAGCGAGTATCATTATTCTTCCTTAGTGGGGAGTGTTATTGCCAACAAAGGCTGTTAATTGGCTAATAGATGTTCTGTTGCACTCTATAAGTAAGCGGTACTTATATTATAACAAGATAATATATGTCAAAGGGCGTACAATTCCCTTTATTATTATCTCATGCCCTTTAATTGGATTATCCACATTCCTCGTGTCTTTGATACTCTCTTAGCCTTTACATAAATAGGGCTATTGTCATCTTAAGAACGCACCGTTTATGGATGACTGACCGATTGCCATTTAAGCAAAATCGCCGTTCTCTCGAAGGGCTCGTAAAAAGTTAGTGTTGTCTGCTGATAGGAGTGATTCGGTTAAGTTATGACTTAGAATTTTTATCTTACATTTTCTTATAAATCTACATTGCTTTATACGTTAAATAGAAAAACCTAAGTATTTATATCATCAGAAGATTCATGAATGATTTGTATAGTAAGTAAATCATACAATTATTGATTAATCGTTATTTCTAAACATACGTAAAATATGATTTTATAAAGCAATTTTTTTTAGTATTGTCCTCATTTTAGTCATGTCCTCTGAGTTTTGTCGGATTTTTCTCTATGTAGTGGTGTTCCGATCCAGTAATAATAATCCGATTTATTAGCTTATATAACACTTTGTCATAATATAACAATTACAAATTTAATGTTTAATAATTACTAACCAAAAATTCACGTACCTAAACATCAAAAAATCATTAAGTATTAATAAAATTACGCCTGATGCCGCCCTAGCAGAGGATGTGGGTGAGCGGACCGGGTATTTAGTCCGGCACTCGCAGAGAGGTTAGCCTCGCGACGGCGATCGGCGTCCAGGGGGGACGTCGATGGGAGAGGGTACTCCCTCGCGGTATTCCGTCGGGCCGACCACTGAGGTCAAGGAACTCTGCACCGGTGGTCGGCCCAACGACGAAGGCGACGTGCTACATGGGTGGGTTACGGGGCCGCGCGCCGCCCCTCTATCACCCCGGTGGAATGGTGCGCTGACCGTGGTACACGCCAAAAAAAAAAAAATTAAAAGGATTAATAAAATTGAGCGGATGCTTGTCTTCTCAATAACTACAATTATAAAATTTTATGAAAACATATAAATAAAATTTAAGGAATTTACATTTCTTTCCATTCACATAAAATTGGCAAGAGAAGGGAAAACTCAAGATAAAAGCCTATATCAATCCGTCTGACTAGCTCGGTTTAGTAGATCATTTTCCCTCCTATCGTGGAGGAGGCTCAAGCCCAGCAGTGGAACCTATAAGAGGAGGAGTAATGATGATGTATTTATTATTGTTATTAACATAATTTATATATTTATTTATTTATTATTGTTATTTACATAATTTTGAATGATACTTATAATAACCTACAAGGTTTTATGTTAAACTAGCAACCCGCCCTCGCTTCGTTTCAGTTTCAGTCGCCTTATCTGCGTAGTTCCCGTAATCCCGTTCCCGTGGAAATACCGGAATAAAATATAGCCTATTACTCATGGATACTGTAACATTTTAATAGTGAAAAAATTATCGAAATCCGTCTAGTAGTTTTTGAGTTTATTCGTAACAAACATACAACGTTTCCTCTCTATAATATTAATGTAGATTACAGAGACTTTGTCGTTGTTGTTGTTGTTCACCCCGTTAGGGGTACAATTTCATCCGAGGCCGCGGGTGACGTGACCGGGGATTAGTCCGTCACCCGCCGAGAGGCCGACCGCGTGAGGAAAGACCGACGTCCTCCCCGAGGGGGGGACGTCGGTCGATGGGAGGGTACCCCAGTTAGGGGTATTCCGTCGGGCCGACCACTGACGACAAGTTAACGCTGCTCCAGTGGTCGGCCCAACGACGAAGGCGACGTGGTTTTCGGGTGGGTCGCGGGAGTTGCGTGCTTAAGCCCCTCTGTCGCCCCGGACGGAGTGGTGCGGAGGTACGCCGACCGCGGCCCACGCACAAAAAAAAAGGGGTACAATTTCATAAAATCTTTTCTTAGCGGTTCCTAGGTCACGAAATGAAACTACGGTCCTAATTTAATTTTTCTAGCTTCAGTAGCTTCGGCTCACCCTATTCCTTTAATTTAGCCTAAACTCGTTTTGTAACGAAGAGTTTGATCGGAAAGCATCTGATGTGATCTTTCCTATATAACCTTCCAATTCACATTTACTTTACACATTTGGCGTAACAATTTGTTGCAGCCATTTTCTTTATATTGTAAAAATGTTTATTTATCTAGCCTATATCTATTATTATCACTAGCTATTTCTTTTGCCATAATAGCTTGGTAGTACACGAAATATAACAGCTTACATTTTAGGACATGTATGAAGCCTGAAATAAAATATTGTTCATTATAATCACCCCACCTTTACACACATTTATTTAGAATTTGCAGAGCGTTTAATATCGGGGGAAGAATAATATTACTTAGGATTTGCCTAAGTTTCCCCCAGGTTTTTAATTATTATGCAAACATCAAACGCAATGCTGTAAGTGAATTGTTATTTACATTTGACTGTAAATATCTAGTAATGGTAAAATAATTATTATCATCATTGTTACAGCTCATAGACGTCCCACTACTGCCTCCATTCATCATCATCATCATCATTTCAGCTTATCGCCGTCCACTGCTGGACGTAGGCCTCCCTCATGTTACGCCAGAAAGTGCGGTCCTGTGCCGCCTGCATCCAACAACGCCCAGCAACTTTCACCAGGTCGTCGGTCCACCTAGTCCGTCCTACACTGCGTCGTCCGATACGTGGTCGCCACTCGAGAACATTTCTTCCCCAGCGGTTGTCGGTTCGTCGAGCGATGTGCCCTGCCCATTGCCACTTCAGCGTGCTAATTTTTCGTGCTATGTTGGTTACACCCGTTCTTCTGCGGATTTCCGTATTTCGGATTCTCTCTCGCAGAGAAATCCTGAGTATAGCCCCTTCCATAGTACGCTGAGTGACTTTGAACCTTTTTATGAGGCCTATATTTAGGGACCACGTTTCTGTGCCGTAAGTCATCACTGGTAACACACATTGGTCGTAGACCTGTATTTTCAGACACTGAGGTATGTTGGACTACCTCCATTATGAAAGGGAAATTGACCTTTTATACCATGCTGGTCAGGCGAGTTGGTGCAGAGTTTTATTTAGAGTTTTCCTTCTGTTGCATTTTATAATCCCTTATTCGTCTTTGACTCACAGACAAGAAACCCTTTCTTGTGAATTGTATTCTTACTCCGTCAACAAAATGTAATATAAGAAAAATAAATATAAATAAATGAAAATGTAATTAGGGTTAATGCTGGTCAGATTGCACCCAGCTTCGTCTGTGGTTAACCTGTACAAGCTACCCGTTTAGATTTATAGAGTTTTCATACAAGATTTACGAGTGTCATTTATTATTCACTATCTGCGGTACAATCAAGATTTATGACACACTTTTCGCTAAGGTTTTATACGAATAAATAAACAATTTCATTGTAATATCTAGGAGCCGGCCGATGATAAGTGTTTTCGCTGAACAAAAGGTACGTATATGAATATTTTAAATTTTTGGTATTCTTTTCTCTGAGACAAGTAAATAACATTGACTACTTATATTTGTAATGGGTTAGCAATTTTTCAGAAATATGACATTGTTGTTCGTTATAGTCGCTGCGAAAACTTCTAAATGGCGATAACCTAATAATCAGACCAATAAATAGCTACACAGAGGTTTTAAGATCAAACTTATCTAGACTCTAAGTCACTAGCTTTTCTGGTTAAGAACTATATACTAAGTTCAGTACGAACTTATGGTGAATTTGTTCTTTCAGAATAAAACTACAGTCAGATCATAAAGAAGCAAATTTCTCAAGAGCGTTTGTTATAAATAAAAGGCAAAATGAACAGAAAAAGCTGCGAGTTGAGACATCTAATTTAGCAAATATAATAAAGAATACTTCGCTGATCGCTCTTTTATTTTACACATAACTGTTACAATAGTTTCTTGGATTCCGAACTAATTTAGCATAATAATCGCTATAAAAAATGCTAGTTATTTAAGATAAGTAATTAACGCTATAAGATAGTAGTAGTCGGTAGTAGAAGTAAGAGAAGGAAAACTTAAAAGCAAACTTTTTTTTTTGGGGTGGGCTACGGTCAGCGCATCTGCCGCCTGGCTCCGTCCGGGGCGACAGAGTAGCGGCGCGCAGCCCCGTAATCCACCCGTGCCACGTCGCCTTCGTCGATGGGCCGACCACCGGTGCAGGGTGACTTGTCGTTAGTGTTCGGCTCGGCGGAATACCCCTGTGGAGTATCCTCTTCTCTCAACGTCATGGGTGGGACGTCGGTCGCCGTTGCACGGTGGGCTTCTCGGCGGGTAAATCCAACCCTTTTGTCAACACATATGACCAACGTGGTGCAGTAGGTCAAATCCTCTCCCATAATAAAGAAGGTCCTAGCCCAACAGTGGGGCGGATATAGGCTGAGATATAGGCCGAGATGATGACGAGTTAACAGCAATAAAATTATAAAAATGGATAATATTCAATTTTTAACAAGAACTTACAACATGTATTGCGAAATATATATTGTGATTTCTTATTAAAAATTAACTAAGCCGTTTTCATAGTATTACTCAAAAATATATTTGCTAATATAAACTTAGTCCGCAGAATTAGCACGTTGAAATGGCAGTGGGCAGGCCACATCGCTCGTCGAACCGACAACCGTTGGGAAAGAAAGGTTCTTGAGGAGCGACCACTAATCGGACGACGCAGCGTAGGACGACTCTCCACTAGGTGGACTGACGATATTCTTAAAGTTGCAAGGAACCGTTGGATGCAAGTGGTACAGGACCGTTCCGAGTGGCATTCTTGTGGGGAGGCCTATGTCCAGCAGTGGACGTCTGTAAGCTGATGGATGGAAAATATATTGAAAACAACTACCTAGATAAAATTAATTTTTTTTTTGGGTCACATAAATCGTTTTGTATGAGATTTCTCCATAACTTTTTCTAAACATTTCCCAGGTTGGCCAGACAGCCGGGTTGGCCATGGCTCTTAAGGATTCAGTACTAGTGGTCGGCCCAATGACGAAGGGGAGGGAGTACGGTGGGTTATGAGGCCATGTGCCACCGTTTTATCACTCCGGACGGAAAGAATGGTGTCTGTGCTGTCCATAGCCCACATAAAATTTAAAAAAAGGCGAGCCAGACGACCTGATGGTTGTTTCTAAAATATCTACTCCTACACCGGTGACAATTAATCATTGTATGAATAATTAAAGACTAAAAGTACCGTAAATTACGACTCATCAATATATTGTAAGTGCTACTAAAATTTGTTGAAGTAAAAAGTTTATGACCTCTTTTGACTTTCATTTGATCTATGATATGACTTTCTGTCTTAGTCACATTGAATTAAGTTGTGTGGACAGATAGTGAGAACTTATATTGAATTATTGGCAAAAGTCTTATTTCTTAAACTTTTTAGATTTCGTATCTAGAATAAGTAACGTTGTTGACAGTAAAGACTATTAATCTTGGTCAATTGTCTATGTGATTCTGACATTTTATCTTATTATATAAAATACCCGTTAGAAACTAAGATATTGACTCAAAAATAAGTATCCAATTTATTTTACGTAGGTTGGTTTATTATTAAGTTTTATAGCCTTTGATGGGCAGGTATTGACGGGGAGTATATTCATGTAAGTCGTCATTGACATGGTCACGTAACGTTATGTCTGTTGTTATGTCAATATCACTATATCCGATAGATGACTAAACTAGTTAAATATAAAAATAAAATCAGTTAAAATTTTAAAACAAGATGAAACATTTGAATATCCAAAACTAAACACCAGTTTGTTCATAAAATTGTTTATTTTAAGTTTTTACTTCTGTCGGCAGTTCTTACGATTGCAATCTTATTTTTTCTTATTGGGACGGTAGCAGTACAAGCACGTTGTTTGTCCACCTATATTCTTATGAACCCTAATAGGTTCAACGTTTAAAATGTTGTAGGGGGTATTCCGTCGGGCCGACCACTGACGACAAGTAAACCTGCTCCGGTGGTCGGCCCAATGACGAAGGCGAGGTGGTTTTCGGCTGGGTTGCGGGAGTTGCGTGCTTAAGCCCCTCTGTCGCCCCGGACGGAGTGGTGCGGAGGCGCGCCGACCGCGACCCACCCAAAAAAAAAAAAAAAAAACGTTTAAAATGTTCACAGTCCATGTTTCGGTAGCCGATATAAGAAGTCGTTTTACCCGCGTAGTTCCCGTTCCCATGGGAATACCGAGATAAAATATAGCCTAATTTACGCCCTGATACTATATTGGTGAAAGAATTTTTGAAATCGGTCCAGCCGTTTTGAAGATTACCCGGAACAAACAGACAGACAGACAGACAAATAAATATAAAGTAATTTTTAGGCATGTGTATAGTGCAAATAATCGTGTGAGCATGAAAAAAGGCTATTATATGTATAAATTGTTATTTTCCTCGCTAGAGAGATCCGATAATAAACGCGTCCGATCGCTGCTAAATTCAAAGTGCTATAAGGAGAACCGCTGTTTGCTACAAACGCTACGTCCTGCAATTTTTAAATCTGTAATATCTTCGAAAATATTCATTTAAATCATATGCTGTAAAGGGTCATATAGATCTATATTAAATCAACAATGTATTTAAGGTATTTAATTGGATAAGGATTAATGCTGTATTGGTTAAAATCGCTTCGAACATTAGCTATTATTTGTCGTAAAAAGTAAAAGACAAAAAAATGTTATTGTAGGATATCCATAAGAGATAGACATATACCATCGCGGAGTTTTCTGTAGACTTTTTCAATGTGTACAATACTTAGTACATTATTTTGATAAATCTCGTAGGGCTCGTTCAGCCTGCGTTTGCAATGTAAGCGGAAAAAATGTAATTATTTACGACATCACATTAGAAACCTCAAAAATAACAGTATTTCTCCACTATTTAATGGATGTTATTATACACATAAACCTTCCTCTTTAATCACTCTATCTATTTAAAAAAATCGCATCAAAATCCGTTGCGTAGTTTTAAAGATTTAAGCATACATAGGGACATGGGGACAGAGAAAGCGACTTTGTTTTATACTATGTAGTGATATTGCAAATGTTGTTAGCAATAGTTGTATGACCGGCCGCATTTAGGACATCACCTTTTTTTTTTTATTGCCACACGGTGGCAAACGTGCAAGCAGCACACCTGATGGTAAGTGATTCTGCCGCACATGGACCTTTGCAATACCAAGGGCACAGCCAGGCCGCTGCCTACCGTGAAGAAAATACTCTTCTTAAACCTCGGTTAAAGAAGGACATGTCATAGCGCTCGGGAAACACAGCAGCAGGTAGTTCATTCCAGAGCCTGCACGTACGTAGAAGAAATGATAGCTGGAAACGTACAGTTGACCATATCGTTTTCAGGTGAAATGGATGAACCCTGCTGCGGTATCGAGGGGTACGTTGGTAAAACAGTGACGGTGGTACCAAGTCAAACAGTTCCTCGGAGCACTCCCCATGAAAGAGTCGGTAGAGTACACAGAGTGACCCAAAGTCTCTCCGCCGCTCCAGTGACTCCAATCCGTCCATGAGATTAGGATCCCCGACGATTCAAACAGCACGCCTTTGGAGGGAGTCAAGTGGGTCTAGCTGATATTTGGGCGCGCCTGCCCAGAGATGTGAGCAGTACTCCACATGAGGACGAACTTGCGCTTTGTCAGTACAAGACCGTCTGGTTCTGTTCAGGACGCCCAACTTTTTGCTAGCCAGTTTGGCTTTGTCCTCCAAATGACTCCCAAATTGGAATTCTCTCCTCCCTCACCTCCCTTGGGAATCTAATTGTTGACCCGACGACATCAGATGGAGTTGATCCTAGTCTGTAAAATGTAAATTTTAGCGCGTCTTTTACGGCACCCACGCGACGTATTGGTTAGTAGTATTCGTAGACCTCCACACAGTTTATATCTTATATCTTTAAACGAGCAATCCTTATATATATATATATATATATATATGTATATATATATATATATATATATATATATATATATATATATATATATATATTCAGGATCTCAGAAACGGCTCCAACGAGTTTGATGAAATTTGGCATACTACGGGTTTCGGGGCCAAAAAATCGATCTAGCTAGGTTTTATTTATAGAAAATGTTGTTTTATCGGTAATAATAATTACAATAATCAATTTATTGGTAAATGTTATTTACAGGTCAAATATATATATTGTCAAACGGTATTTTTAGCTAATCAATACAATGACATAAGATGTTATTGAAATTCTTTAAATAAGAATTCGAATTTCGTCGTCGTTGTCAAGTGTGTCAATAGCTCAGTTGGGAAGTTGTCCAGTTTTATTTTTGTTTTGTTTTAGCATTCAAACAGCGTGGGATCGAATCTCGGTGTTATTATTATTCTCTTTTTGTAATTTTTGATATTTTTTTAATTATTATTTTTTTTATTTTTTATTAATATATATCTAAATAAATTCGGCAAAAATACAACAAAAATGTACCAAGCAAAGCTCGGTCAACCAGATATTCTTTTATTTAAACGAGCAATTCTTCTGAATCTCAGAAACGGCTTCAACGATTTTCATAAAATTTTGTATACTAGAGGTTTCGGGGCCAAAAAAACGATCTAGCTAGGTTTTATTTATAGAAAATATTGTTTTGTCGGTGTTTTTAGCTAATCAAATACAATGACATAAAATGTCAATAGTATAGGAACGTAAATTTCGCCGTCGCCGTTGAGAGTGACGATAGCTCAGTTGGGAAGTCGTTCAGTCGCATTCAAACAGCGTGAGATCGAATCTCGGTTATTCTGTTTCTTATGTTTGTTTCATTATTTCATCTTTTTGCAGTTTTTTATTAATATATATCCTAAATATGTTCGTTAAAACTATCATTTATTTATAAATTAATTAGGAAGCTGCTTACCGTGAAGAAAATGAAGGGAGTGTGAAGGCGTGCTATGAGGTTCGGTGAAACTTAAGGCATCACCAAAATTCACCACACGCAAACACCCTCGGAAAGTTGGACTTTCTCGTTGACCGAATGAAGCGCAGTGATAAATCGCCACTACTCAGACGTCGATTTTCTGCGAGAGTGTGGTACTACCCCGGACGGACCGGCCCGCGGCTGCAGACAGACAACTGTCAATAGTGTGGTCCTACCACTATTAAATATATTCTTAACTTTTACGATAACATGGAACCATTTAAGAGTGAAACCAATTTGAAATCATTGGGTTTTAATAAAACTTGTTCGTATTGAAATTATTTAAAACGTCATATTTTAAAATATTTCTACAATTATCACAATAATATATTAAAATATAAATTCATAATCAAGGAATGTTACGTTACATCCCATGCTAAAATAAATATTTATCGTAAATAAAAATGCGCGTATCTTGGCAAATCCCAGCAGAGAGGAAGGAAATCAATTGATAAAGTTAGAATACATAGTATTCCCCAGTAGACGATACATTTTCATTTGCTTGTCGTATCTAGATTTTGTGCTTGAACAGAATCACGCAAAATTTCGTAGAAGCACACTTTTATTATGAGGATTCATTCAAATTGTGAAATCTATTAATAGAACATAAAGAGAAGGTAACTTATTTAACAAGCAGATAAAAAAAGGGAGACGTCACTCAGGATGCCTGGCAGATGTGAAAAATCCAAATTCTTTTGTACAAGTATATATGCATAAAAGAACAGATGACAGAGACAGACGACAGGCACTAATATGACATAAAGTATTAAAAAATATTACGATTTTTTTTTCCAGAAAATGATGATTTTTATTCAATAAACATTTATTTTCGTTAGTATACACTATAGGTAGGTGTTGAGATTAATAATGTATTTTGACTCACTAGATGGCGTTGTAAAAAAATTTAAAACAGGTTATGGTTTCGTTACACAAATGTGCATATCCAAGCATGCCGTTAACGCCACGCCTTGAGAGGGATCGGCTCAAGCACTCAAGCAGGAACGTTGTTGCTCGCGAACGAACTCCTACGACTTGCTCGAACAAGCTTCGGTTGCCGACGAACATTCAACCGGTGTTTGCGTCATCGCTTAGGCGTTGACGTGAGCATCGGGGCGGTCACCGTCGCGCAGCCCCCAGAGTCCCAGACTTGTTGCAAGGTGCAGTGAACATAGAAGAACCTCGGCATGCGTAAAGCTGCCCACCCAAAAGGCCCTTTTCAGGGCCAATCAGCCGCCTCAAGCTCTTCCCAAGACCGAAGACCTCCGTCAAGAGCGTCGAGCCTGCGTCTCGGCGACTCGCCGACCTCACCATCGCCTGTTCAGCGCGAGCGCGCCGCAACCGGCGCGTCGCGAACGCCGCTCGCGAGCAGTGGCGAATTCGCTGCGCGGCCACATTCGGCCGCCTCCGGTTCGCAACAGTGGGAGTGCGCACCCTCGCTGCGCACCCACTACTATCAGCGCAGCCGGGAGCGGATGGAAGAAGATGTCAGCGACGCCAGCGATGACGTCACACCAACCGCATCCCCAGTAAAGACGAAGCCCAGGAAGAAGAAGCTTTCTTCAACTCGCCCGCCCCGTCTGCCGCCCGTCAACAAAAGACTTCCAGGACGAGTTAACCGCCTACCGCAAAGTACGCGGCTATCCGTCCGTCACGTCGCTGTTCACAGATTTCGAGTCGTCAGAGAACGAACCCGGTTCGGGAGCAGCCAGGCGCCCTAGAAGTCCAGAGGTGGAGTTCAAGGCGGACGCAGCGAAGAGAAGGTGCACTGAGGGGTCGTGTACTGACTCATCGCAGGCGTCCCCCGCCTCACCTCTGTTCCTGCCGCCTCCACCCCCGCGCTCGCCCCCGCGTACGCGACCATACGCGGATGCGGCGGCTCAGCCGGAGCCTAGCACAGCGGAGCCCGCCCCACAGCGGGCCTCCCCGAGCAACCACACCCACCAGGAGAAGCCGAAGACGCAGCGCTACCCGCCTTTGGTGGTTGAGAGGCTGCCCAATTGGGCTCACCACCTAAGCGAGCTAAAGAAGATTCTCGGCCGACCAGCGTACGCTCGCCCCTTCGGGCGCGGTATTCGCTTCGTCCCTGAAGACGGTGACGAGTACCGCGTCGTGCAGCGGTACCTGGACGAGCTTCAAAAGTCGGAAGATGTGGCGTGGCACTCATACACGGTGCCCGCCGACCTGCCGCTGAAGGTGGCCATCCGTGGCCTACCTTTCGATACTCCCTTAGATGCCCTAAAAGAAGAGTTCCTGCGACTCGGGTTCACCCCCGAATATATCCACAGCATCCGCGCCCGGGGGGACCGTCCCGGGTGTCTACTGTACGGCGCCTTCACCCGCAACTCCGGTTGGCAGAACATCTACAGCGTGACGGAGCTACTCAACGTGCCTGGCATCATCATCGAGGCATGGCGCGGGCGGCGGCGGCCCGCCCAATGCCACCGACGCCAAAAGTTCCGTCACAGCTCGCATCTCTGCCACCGGCCGATCGCCTGCGTAAGGTGCAGCGGCCCTCACGCGGCGCGAGACTGCCCTCGCCCCCGCGAGACTCCGGCCACCTACATTAACTGCGGGGGCCCACACCCAGCCAACTATTCCGGTTGCCCCTCCTTCAAGAGTGAGGCCCGGAATAGAAAAGTTGGCCCCGCTGCCTCTACGAGGGGCCCCTCCGGGGTCCCCCCTCTTCTGCCACCCGTCGTGAACGAGTCGTCCGCGGCCACGCTGATGGCTGAGGCGAACCCCGCAACCCTACGAAAAATCAAGAAGAAAAAGAAGAAGAAAAAGAAGTCCATCAAAAAGTCCGCCGCGGCCCCAACGGCCGCCCCATCGCAGTCCGCTACTGTCGGCGCCCTCACGGGCGCTGCCCCCGGTGCGCCGCCTTCACCGAGCGACCACACACAGAGAAAACCTCACGCGGCCTCCCAGGCCGCGTCCGCCTACAGCGGGCAGTCCGCCCTGCTGACGACGGCCATACGCGTCTTCCAGAACATTCTGGAAAAAATATCCGCTGGCAGCCCGTCGGAATCGATCATAAAGATTGTAACTGACGGGCTAGCCGCGATACTAGCTGCCGCCGAACCATCGGCGCAACTTAGTTCTGCGCCGGTCCGCTAGAGGCGCCATTAGGCGCTCACTTTCGCCTGGTACGCGGGAGTGCAGACCAGCGTGGACCATGCCGCCCTGCCGTCGCTGAGAGTCAAGAAGACAAACTCCCAATGACACGCCGTTTAGTGGGACGGCGTCGCCTGAAGCCGCGTACATGAGCTACAAGCTTGATTACGCCACCAATGAAATTGTATGCAAAAATAAAACCATTGTAAACAATTACTTTGATTGAATAAATGAGTTAAAGCCACGCCTTGAGAGCCCTCAGCGCTCACCCACCAGTCCGGGTAAAGTTGTTACAGCCATCTGAGGCTAACAACTAAGTCACAAAAAAAAAAAAACGCTACGCCAACTGCGGTCCGACGTCCTCGTCATCTTCTTGAAGAAGAGGATGACGCTATTACGATCGCCCAAGAAAGGGCCTACACAGCTCGTGCAGCGATAACACAAAAAACTTCGCGGTATCGACCTCGCCGTCGAGGTCGAAAACCGCGGCGTGAAGCAGTTTTCATACAATTTTTGCGGTAAGTCTGTGCGACGCGATTTTCACCCATTTAATACACTCTAAAGGTAGCGATAGAGTAGAGTCGGGATCCTAAAGTCAATACACAAGATTTATCTATGTAGGTAGAGCCAAATAATTAAGATGAAGGCTGATTACATTATCATTTCTAGAGTGAGATTTTGGCAGTTAGCGAAAGGTGTTAAAAGTAATACATACCTCAGAACCCTGTTGTTAGACTAGTTCAATTGGTAGAGTACCGAAGAAATCCAGGCATTCAGCTTGTAGAATACGAAAACGACTAAGTAACTAATAAAACGGTAGAGCACCAGGAGACACCGGATTTACGGCATAACATATGTAGCCAGGTAGAAAGCTGATCTTAAGAGCCCTTCAGAAGTTATTAAATTTCCTTGTTCTTTGAACGTTTTCTTTTTATTGCAAACGGTGGTAAACGAGCTAACAGTACACACATATTTGATAGTAAGTGATGCTGCCGCTCATGGACCTTTACTAGGCCACTGCCTACCGTGAAGAAAGTGAAGGGAGTGTAAATGCGTACAATAACTTTCGCTAATACTAAAAGCATTAAAAACCACCACACGCAAACACCCTCGGAAAATGGGACTGGCGGCTCTCTCACAAATATTTTTTTTTATGATTCACGTATAAATACTAAATACTTTAAAGTACTTTATAAAATTAATAGCATGTAATTGCTTCTTCTGTCATCTAGTTGGTGGCTTATCATAAATCGATTGTTTTTATTTTAGACGAATGATTTCATCTAAGATATATTTATTCAAGCTAGAATATTCTGTATTTCTTTAAGTCTATGTATACACAGTATAAATTTGTTTAGCGAGAGTATTCTATGTATGCGAGGTTGTAAATCAGATATTATACAGATATTATATAACTACAAGAAAATGCTCTTAAAGGATTGTTGCAGTATATTTTTTTGTGCCCTACATGTTTTCCAAAAACTAGCTATGTCTTTAAAACTTAAAAGTAGGCTCTTGAGAGCATATTCTTGTCACTTCACGTTAATTACTAGCCTGTTTCAAAAAGGCAGTCCGGGGCGGTGGAAGAGACGGCGTATATCCCCATAACCTGCTGTATTATACCTCTCATTTGCTATTTAGGCGGACCACCGGTACTAGAAAATGGCTCTCGTTGGTATTATAAGTACATTATATTGGCACAAGAATAATTTAAAAAAATTAATCTTTATTGAATGTGTTTTATTACGAAAAGAAAATAAACGGAATAAACCACCATTTCATTGACATTTCATAAATCCAGTTATTAAAGAACTAGAACTCGGTAGTTTATTATATTTTTTTATTGAATCAACACAAAACAATTTTATATTGTTAACGAAACGAAAACAAACAAATAAATCTTGGTTATCTTTAGTTTATTACACCATTAATTGACTATTGTATTTAACCCTCCAGTCGGTTAGGCTTGATGTTGTATTAAATGTAATTATTAGATTCTTACCAACGTATACGTTTTAGTGCAAGATTTAGACAGAACGTGAGATAAATAACGTATCTAGAATTTGTTTGAACACAAAAAACTAGGTTTATTTCTTTTTAATGCTTTAATTTTAACCACCAGTCCAGCCTACGTCTATATACGTAAAATTTCTTGATGTCTCAATACGAACAACCGTTGCCGTATTTTTAATGTATAAGATAGTGTGTTGATATGTTGCTATCGTTTTCTTTCCGATGGCTGTAAAAGATGGCTGAATACATAAGCAGTTCATATTACTTTAGTAGTGATATTATCTGAAGGAAATTTCAATATAAAACCTTACACCGTGTCATCAGTTTGGTAAAGTAGGCCCGTTTTATTGCGAACTTGTATCTATTAATGGGATATTATGCGAGTAAAAAAAAGTTATTGACAGAATGCATGGCATAAAGGAATAAATAAGATTCACCACAAATATTTGAGGATTGTATAAAGGACTGTTTTATTTGGGAATTAAATGACCACGACATAGCAGTGGGTTGCCTAAACGAAGGTGCGAGTCTCTCCCTTCCCTCCGTTATGATTGAGGAGATTGATGGTTGTTCTAGAACAACCATCATTTTCCGTTACTCCGTCCGCCGATCACGAGTTAAATACTAGTATTTAACTCGTGATCGGGTACCACTTGTGGCATCTGATTCAGCCATATTCTTTTACATTTTATTTGAGAATTATATCGTAGTTTGAAAGGTATTAGCACATTGCAGCTAAGACATAAGTATTGTATGCAATTTTATTTAAAACAAGCCAGAAGAAATATAAAAAATAGATAAATCCGTTGAATTTCTTACCAGATCCTCTCAGTCGCGCTCCGATTCGGTGGTAGATATTTGAATAAATTTAAAAATATCTGGTTGACCGAGCTTCGCTCAGAATATTTTTGTCGAATTTATTTAGATATATATTAATAAAAAATAAATAATGAAAATTATATAAAAAACTACAAAAAGAGAATAATAATAACACCGAGATTCAAACCGACGCTGTTTAAATGTCACATAATCCAAAATTAAAACCGCCCACCTGAGCTATCGGAACTCATGACGTTGACAACGAAATTTGAATTCATATTCTTTTAAAATTTAATATTATTGTTTGTTTTGCTAAAAACACGGACAAAACAACATTTTCTATAAATAAAACCTAGCTAGATCGATTTTTTGGACCCGAAACCTCTAGTATGCCAAGTTTCAACAAAATCGTTGGAGCCGTTTCCGAGATCCTGAATAAATATATATATATATATATACAAGAATTGCTCGTTTAAAGATATAAGATAAAATGTATAATTTGACAATATGTAAGTTTCTCTGTAGGGTTTATGCATAATGAGTCGAGTCGAGTCCAGTCGAGTCGAGTCGAATCAAGTTGAATTGAAACCACTAGATCATCCATCTATGACCTTATTGGTTCATTATTGGACAAAGGCCTCGCTAAAAGGTAGAATGCCATACCATCGGTGTAACTATAATTTCCTCCTTTCTTCTTCCTTGGGCGATAGACGATCGTTTATAGACGTGAATTTACTCTTGATGAGGCAAATTGCCCTATAATATTACACTGTCTCCGTGTGGTGACGGAGTAAGAATAAAATTCATAACCAGACATGAATCTCTAGTAACGTGAGGTTATAAAAGCCACTAAGAGATATAACATGCACATAACATCTACGCAAGAGATGAAAAACTCGAACTAAAATCCTGTTTGACAAACGTGGTATAAAAATAATAATAAAGAGAATACACCTACAATAAGGTCAGTATTCTTGTTATTATTTTTCTTTTTGTGGGGTGGGCTATGGTCAGCGCCCACGCCGTCCAGCTCCGTCCGCGGTGAGGAAAGAACGGCGCGCGGCCCCATAACCCACCGTCTCCATTCCTTCGCCTTTGGGTCGGCCACCGGTACCGACTTCCATGTCCTTCGTGACTGTCTCGGATCCTTCTTATTATGGAGGAGGCTCGAACCCCACAATGAAATATGTACAAATTGAGATAATAATTATAATACTACACTGGCTAAGTGGGTTGGTATAGGATTAATTTTTGAGGTTTTCTATTTTACAGTAACGTTATTTGCATAGGGGAAGTCCGGGCATAGTGGATAGGCCAGGCAAAGTGAATACCCTTTATTTCTCGTCAAGAACATGTCGGAATACGCACGCCTCGCGCCGTTACACCCCCTTCCCCATCCGCATTCGTGGGCAAACAGAGCTAGCGCAAGATCGCGTCGCGTTTCAGAGAAAAATCGAAAAAACTAAATATTTAAGTTTTCTTATTACTTTTCAAGGTACACAATACTTTAATAACTCATGTAAAAGTTAAACATATTGTTTAGTACGATTATATCCTATAAGTGCATATTTTCAGGTATTAATTCTGAGAGACCAAATACTTTGTCGTCACTTCATTTAGTTTTAGCTTAGGTTGAATGAAATGAATAGATGTAAGGCAAAGTGAACACGGGCAAAGTGGATAGGGTATTCGCTTTGCCAAGCAATGAAAAACATGAATATAAATTTAAATACTGCGACAAAGAAAAATCAAAATACTAAAACCACCAAAAATATAATTGTTAAAGATAAGAGTAAGAATAGCGGTAAGAAAACAAAGAAGAACAGTGTGTATACTATTATTTTGGGGAGAACTACACAGAGATAACTAAAATTGGATCCAATGTGATAAATGTAAGCAATGGAGTCACAAAAATATTATTTATGAATGCTTATTTCTTTGTTATATCTGCACTGATTAGTTTAAAATTAGGTTAAGTATTTGTGTTCACTTTGCCCTATCGTCCTATCCACTTTGCCCGACCTATGGGGCAAAGTGGCTACTGGTATATGTTGCAATATTATTGACGATTAAAATTAAGGAACTGCTATTAAGCAATTTTTGTTAATTATATTAACAACTTTAATAAATGTTCATTTTCATTGAACATTTGTTTTATTTATATGCCCATTGGTTATCTAACTATAGCCCATCAAACATTAAGGTGTCCGCTTTGCCCGGACTTCCCTTACCTATTAAAATATTCGTTGTCGACAGCTCATACATGTCTTACTGCTGGGCTCAAGTCTCATAACCCAATAGGGGGACAATTACCTTACTGTACCATGCTGGTCAGACATGTTTGTATATGGTTTTGTTCTTCGCTCTATGGAGTTGACCTTATATGTATTATTACTCCGCTATCACACGGAAAAATATAACGTTCATACCCCCAACACATTTACACAATACATTTGCTCTTATTTCAAGCTTCGTATAATATAATATTGTGGTCTTCATAAGTAAGTAATGGAGCTATTTCCTAGGCTAGCTTATGCATTGAATATACGAGTATGGATAAGCAAATACTAAATTGAATGGCGGGTAAACTATCGGTAAATGACCAGACCAGATTGGTCTTATAAAGATCGTCTGGCGTCGTAGATAAAATCAGCCTATAAATAAACGAATTCAACTCAAGTATAAAGAGAGTGTAGGTATATTACGAAATATATTTATTTTGATATTTTGCTTAAGCTAAAGCAATAGGTGATAAAATATATAAGTAAACACACTTTGTATCAATAAACCTATTGACAAAAACCTCTGCTGAATAAAAATCTCCCCAATGGGTGATAAAACAGTAATCATCATGTTTGACACGCGGATTCGCGTGATAAAAGTTTCCCAGGAGAATGCTTCCCCGAGAGAATCTTCTCATGAATTTCAGTAACTTTTGAGGACTGTACAAGAAAATAAAGCACACTAAAGTAAATACTGAAGCACTACGCACTACAATCTAACTTTCTGAAGGTGTTTGGGTGTGGTGGGTTTTGGCGATGCCTTTAGTTTCACCGAACTTCATTGCACGCATTCATACTCCCTTCACTTTCTTCACGGTAGGCAGTGGCCTAGCAAAGGTTCATGAGCGGCAGTAACAATTACCATCAGGTGTACTATTTGCTCATTAGCCACCATACGCAATAAAATAATAAAAGAAAGTGCTCAGCTTTCAGTCTTGAGAAAACTCCTAGAATCACGATGACCGTTATTTTTTGGAATTTTCTTTCGAAAACTATTAATCATAAGCATTAAGTCACAAAAAAATATCATCATCATCATTACCCTTATCAACTCAGCTCAAATATTTGCCATAGTTAGGCTCGATTGTACTCTAAAATACGCTTAAGAAAATTGACCTAATATAATAAACTACGAGTACTACTAACTCTTACATTGCTCTTGAATAGCGTTAAAAACGACTGAAACCTTAACATCGACTTGGACTAATTCCATTTGATGTCGTCAAGTCATCGTTAACATCAGGCGGGCTACCAATCATATTCCATCGGCCCGACCACTAAAGACAAGGAACTCTGCACCGGTGCCGGTGGTCGGCCCAATGACGAAGCCGTCGTGCCACGGGTGGGCCATGGGGCCACGTGGCGCCCCTCTGTCGCCTCGGATGGAGCCGGGCGGCGAGCCAGCTGACCATAGCCCACCCCCCAAAAAAAACTGCCAAACATTTAAACTATTACTAAAAAAAAATGTAATATGTACGATGAAAGAAGACTATATATTGCGTCGATTATAAGTAATTGGTATAAAAGCGGGATGATAACCATGATCATGCTGGTCCGACAGATTGATAGAGTTTTTTTATGAGTTTGCCTTCTCTTACATAGATGTTATATACGTACATATTATATTCTTTAGTCTTCTTTTACAATAGTCACGAGCAAGATACGGAACAGTGAATTGTGTTCTTGCTCCATCACTAGAGGGATAGTACAAGAAAACGCATCGCTTAAAAAAATATCACAGCTAAATTAGACATTTCTGAGGCCAAGATAGTACTTGTAGAAACAATTTTCTCAGTTACGATTTATTTTATATGTATTTGTGATAAAAGTTATTTAGTAGACATTATAACTATGTAAATAAAGCATTTTTATTTTAGCAATCTGTAATATAACTACTACTCGTCTCGAAATATTTAATCATGGATTTGTTGCACGGAGACCAACAGAGATAACAGAAACAAATCCCTGTAGGAAACATAACATCTATGTATCATAACAGCAATTCTTCATCCCAAGAGAGACTCAAACCTGTAAGAACTATATTTATGCGTATTTTGACCTTCATATAGGATGTATACTGATATCCCAAGAGGCTCTCGCTTATTTTGATAGAATTTTGGAAATATAATATTCATAATATCACCCGAAATAACTTATAAGAGTAGTGATTAAAATTAGCGTTAAACTGTAGTTTATATACTGCTTTGACGGACTAAGAATACTATTCATCACTCTGTTTCTTGTCCGTGACTATCGTAAAAGACGAGTAAGGAACTTGAAGCTGGTCAAGGATAACCATTTTGCCCCTACATTGCCAAAATAAAATTTATTGAGTATTGTGGTAAAATTTATTCACCGTAGAAACGCAGTAAGAATAGAATTCACCACACCCTCTCTTGTTCGTGGGTGTCATGCAAGACGACTAAGGAATATGTTATGCAGACAACATCGAGGCAAGAGAAGGAAAACTCGATATAAAACCCTATACTAACACATCTGATAAACGTGGTATAGTAGGCTAATTTCTCTCTTATAGTGAGGGAAGCCTGAACTCAACAATGGTACGTATATGGGGTGAGATGAAGATGAAAATTAATTGAGCAAAATTTGAGAGTATTATAAAAAAAATAATTCGCTCCTATTCCCCCAAATTATTTAAATAAATAGCATAAAAAGATGTAATATCTCACCGAAGTGCCGTCAACACTATTTATTCTTTTTATACATCTGCGAGCGCCTGAAAAAGGTATGGTTGACTACAATATGACCTAATTTCTCAATTGAAACGGCAACTTTTAAAGAAAGTTTTTTTTTTTAACTTCATATTCTCACCGTCATGTCAAAGTTCCACTAGTATGAGAAAACAGCATAGTACTTTCTCTGCGAATGCGATTTCCAGTGAGTCAAACACAACTTTTGTTCAATAAATAGCAATTCCTGCCTAAAGTAATATGCATGGAATAACTCAAAAATAATTTTCATATGTTTAGACGCTCCCTCCTATCAATATATAGGGAAATGCCAATATTAAAATTGTAAGAAAGATATAGATATGGCCGTAGTTCTAAGCCACAGTTCCAAGTTTCCATTAAGCAAAAATCTTTATGCAGTTCTTCCACTCTACAGTTCAATATTAGGTAACAATTCGAGTCTAGGCTTAATTGGCATTATCAGAATTCCTAGTATATTAAAACTCAAGTGATATACATGTGTGTTATACCTGGCTAGCCCGTAAGGAATTAAGACTTAAGAAATAATAGTTAAAAGAAATAAAAACACGCCTTTGTACATGGATACACAAATAAATTAAACCTGGTCACGGCGCAAAGACATTACCGGATATAAGACACTACCGGATATAAGACATTAAAAACCGGCTAAGTGCGAGTCGGAGTCACGCACGTAGGGTTCCGTACCAATTATCTATAAAAAAAGACAAACAATCGCGTTTGTTGTATGGGAGCCCCCCCTTAAATATTTATTTAATTTTGTTTTTAATAATTGTTGTTATAGTGGCTGCAGAAATACATAATTTGTAAAAAATTCAACAGTCTAGCTATCACGGTTATTGAGATACAGCCTGATGATAGACAGACGGACGGACAGACAGCGAAGTCTTAGTAATAGGCTCCCGTTTTTACCCTTTGGGTACGGAACTCTAAAAATTGCTAATTTTGGAAATACTGGTAAGGGTATCGGGACTAACTGTACAAAATATTATATTGTCATCGGTCCGAGCCGTTTTGAAAGGGGTCAAAATCATGTTAAAATTTTCCGTTATATAGGCACATACATACGTACATATGTATGAAGCTAATAAAAGATTGTTAATAAGCAACCTTGGTTTACATTATAAAGCATCGATAATTTTTACCTATTTATTTACATTAAACGATAAAAAGTGTCTGTGTATTTATGTACCTACGCACGTAAGAAGATATACTTTTTTGACGTAACAAGATAAAAATCTTTCTAATAACGACGTTGTGCGTGCATCGTAAAAAATCCTACTAATATTATAAACACGAAAGTTTGTGAGTATGTGAGGATGTGAAGATGTTTGTTGCTCTTTCACGCAAAAACTATTGAATGGATTTTGATGAAACTTCATAATAATATAGCTCATATTGCAGAATAACACAGGCTATAATTTATCCCGATATTTCCATGGGAAGAGGAACTGCGGGTGAAACGGCAGGGTGCTGCTAGTACTGTCATAATTTTTCCCGCGCCAAAAACAATATAACCCTAAAAAGAGCTGTAATATTAACATAATTACCCATAAATGTTTACCGTAACCGTAATATTAGACTGTGTTAGTGATGTTTTGTTTAACAAGAAAATTCAGCCATGCCACAAATAAACAAATAGCTGTATACAAATAATGACAAATTGCTTCCACCAAATATAATTAAGCAACCAATTTTCCTCTATTGACTGTTGTGATTTCCGCGAATAGAAACAATGTTTTTTTTGTTCGTTTATCCACAAAAACGGGTAAAGGAATACAAAAGGGAAATGTAGGAATAATATAATTGTTACTGAATCGAGTTCATAAGGCCTTGAGTTATATATAGCAACATAAGCTTTTGGTTTCTAAATACCTATATATGCAATGACTGGACCGATTTCAGTATTTTATTTTGTTCATAAAACTACTTTACGGATATTATCGCGTTAGTATTTGATTTTTGATTGACGTTTCGAACATTTTGCAGCATTCATGATCATGGGCGGACTAAGATGTCTTGAATCATCAAAAAGTCATCGTTATCACAGTAATTTATAATTATCTACCCTCTAAATTATAACAAATATATATTATATCCTTATAAATCTCGTCTCTGTAACAACAATAACTTGTTGGACGTGAGACATCTTAGTCCGCCCGTAGCCATGAATGCTGCAAAGTGTTCGAAAGGTCGGGCAATCAAAAACCAACTACAAACGCGATAAAATCCGTAGTTTTATTTACCTACAACTAGCCGACCTGGCTAACTTCGTACTGCCATATTTTTTTTCGTATATATATTTTCTAAATTTCCAAAAATATAGTCTGTAGTGTGTATAGGCTGTTATTTGCGTTTTGTTATTATATGATAGATACGTTTTTGTTATACCACGTTTCATAGTGACTTATATTCTCTTTGACGTTTTATGTCAAGTCCCACGGGAACCCGGTCGAACGGGATAAAAAGTATCCTATGTCCGTCTCCTGGTTCTAAGATACCTTCCCGCCAATTTTCAGGTAAATCGGTACTGCCATTCTTGAGTTATAAATAGTGTACCTAACACGACTTTCTTTTATATATCTATACCAATAAATAAAATTGGAGTGTCTGTTTGTAATATCAAAATAATAGGCTTTTTTCATGCTCACACGGTTATTTGCACGACACCTATGCCTAAAATAGCAATTAAAAAATTTTTGTCTGTCTGTCTGTCTGTCTGTTTGTTCCGGGTAATCTTCAAAACGGCTGGATCGATTTCAAAAATTCTTTCACCAATGGAAAGCTATAATATCAGGGCGTAAACTAGGCTATATTTTATCCCGGTATTCCCACGGGAACGGGAACTACGCGGGTAAAACGACTATAACCTATAACCGAAGCGAAGCGAGGGCGGGTTGCTAGTATTTACTATGTGTAATGCTCGCGTAAACATCAGAAATCGTTATTTTGTTCATCTTAATACTGAATTAGTTGAGGAGGAAAAACATAAGAAAAGCAGAAAGGAAATTGAAAAATCATAGTTTTGGTTTGCTGCTAGTGCTGTGTGGTAGCGGCTTCGAATACTACCAACCCTTGCTTTGCTCGTGGGTGTCGTAAAAGACGACTAAGAGCCCCTAGATTGACCCGGACCAACTCCATCTGGTACCATTTGGGTCAACGATTACATTCCCAAGGAGGGTTGACGTCAGGCAGGCGGCCGGTCATAAAAGTCATTGCCGAAACTTTTTGCAATATGTCAAAACAGATGACATATTGCGTCGACCCCAAGTAATTGGGATAAGAGCAAGATGATGGTTTCTATTCGTGCGTTGACGGAATAAAAATACAGTTCACCACCCACTATAATGCTCGTAGGTATCGTAGGAGACAACCAATACATATTATAGGTAAGGTAACATCATACGGCACGGAAACGTGGTCCCTAAATGTAGGTTAGTTCTAAAATCCATGTGGTGACGGAGTAAGAATACAATTTACCACTCCATTTCTTGTCTATGGATATCGTAAGAGACGGCTAAGTGATATAACATGTAGTACATAATATCTATGTAAGAGCAGGAAAACCCGAAACGAAGCCCTATACCAACACATCTGACCTGCCTAGTACGTAGTATAGTAGTTCAATTTCCCTCCCACAAGAGGAGGAGAAGGAGGTCCAAGCCCAATAGTGGGACGTTTATAGGTTGAGACGAGACGATTTTTACTTTTCGGTAAGAGTTGTATAAATAAAATTTTCAGTAACAATTGTCTAATAACTCTAACTGTTCAGTTAAAATTATATTAAACGTTGACATGACCCTATTATTTATATTACTGAGATTATTTATATACGTATTGCATTATTTATAATGACATGTTTTATCACCATCATCATCCTAGGTGATACATGTCCCACTGTTGGGCTCGCACCTCCTCCACTATGAAAGAGAAATTAACCTACTACACCACGCTGGTCAAACGTGTTGGTATAAAGTATTGTTTCGATTTTTCCTTCTCTTGCATAGATATTATATGCATGTAAGGAATGTATCCTTAATTGGCTTTTTCGACATCTACGGGCTAAAGAGGGGGTGATGAATTGTATTCTTACTCCATCACCAAATGGACGAAGACATGTTTACGAGCGAAAAATTATTGTCACACGTAGGACGCGAATTTTCACCTATTCGTAATCCGATACCGTACCGGACCAGCGTGGACTGGCGTATGACAATTAATTTATCACTCGTATTTATCCTCTTTACAGATTCGCTATCTATCGGAGAACGTTTTCCACATTGGTTCACAATACTCCAACTTTTCAATAAGTTATGTATTAAACAACAACTATAAGATTTGTATTAAGTCGATTCCCGTACTCAAGCACATATACCGACTTCTCTACAACACTAAGGAAATTCCCTCTTCAAAAAACATAGGCGATGTTCACGCGATCCCAAAAAGAAGAAATCTGTCGATTCTGTTGAATTACGATAATTTTTTTTTATTTATTAAACTTCATGCAACAATGCAATGGCGGACTTAATGCCAAAGGCATTCTCTACCAGTCAATCATAGGTGATGCAGAGACGAAAAAAGGTAGGTGCATGTTCCGAGATAGCTATATTATTGTAAAATGAAAAAGAAAATATATTTTACATAGATAAATAGGTATATACGAAAATATATAATACATACCAAAGATACATACATACCCAAATACAAAGATAGATATGATATATATTAAGATATATAAATATATACATACACAGTATATATACATAATTATAAGGACATTATATCAGTTGTGATGATTCTGCCAACTCGTTTAAGAGATGGAGTCGAACGCTCTTCTTAAATGTTTGACGACTAGTTGCCATACTGATACCGAGAGGTAGTGAGTTCCAGAGGAGAACCGCCTGGACAACGAAAGAGGAATGCACACGATCAGAGTGATGAGATGGACAAAGTAAGAGCAAGTTTTTGGAGGAGCGAAGGTTTCTGTCATGCTTAGTAGAGAGGTATTGAAAGAAACAAGACAAGTAATTAGGAGAATTAGGAGAGTTGAGGATAGAATATAGAAAAGTAAGGGCACGCAAACTACGGCATTGTCGAATAGTTAGAAAATTTAATTGAGAACGATAAGCAGAAATATGATCATACTTGCGAAGATTATATATGAATCGAATGCAGTTATTGAGAAGACGGTCTAGTTTATTAAGAAGATCTGCATTCAGGTCAAAATAACACACATCACCATAGTCAATTAGAGGAAAAATTAAAGTTTGGACAATAACTTTTTCTCCGAGGTAATGAAGAAAACAATAAACCTCCAGCTTCTGCGGTACTTTAAAATTTAGCAAATTAGTAGTGATCGCCCATAGAGCTATCGTCATGTTCGATCGGCTGATGATGCTCTTGTGTATCTTCCACAAAGTTTTATTTCTTAGATTTGTTCAGAACAAAATCAAATAGACGCTCTATTAAGTCAGCTTGTATCCTATACCTTAAAATATCATCCTTGCAATGACGGAGTAAGGTACAACGGTCACGATCCTTTCCTTTCCCGAGAATAGCTTAAAATCAACTAAAATATATAAGCAGATAATATCAAGAAAGTACAAGAGAGAAAGCTCGATATATAATCTAAATAGTAAAACGTGAAAATCACTACAAATAATCCTAACTAGTTAACAGTGTCAACAAAACATACTTGTAAAGTTTTTACTACTACTGTATGCGTGTCTGAATAATAAGTTAACGTTTTTATTAAACAAAATATAAAAGTCTCATGTTTGACCCCGATAAGAATAATTTAAATACTTAATATTTTCGCTCCTTACATTAGCATACCCTCGGAAAAAAATGTTACCACGTTAGTAACAAAATGTAAAATTTACGCCTAACATGACCACTTTATTCGGTAATAGAAGTCTCGTAGCAGGACTGCAGTCAGTGTAGCGTTAATGCTTTCGGGTGCGGACGTCTACGGCGTAGACGGACGACGCGCGTTGAAACGACAATCGCACGCTCGCATTTTATTTAAAACTATAAAGCTTAATTTATTTTTGTGTTATATAAATCATGTGTAGGAAGTATTATCACATGAGTGTTATTACTTCGAAAATAATCTTCAAATAAACGTAAGTACATAATTTATTAAAGTTTTTCAAAATTAAAATTGTTTGAGATTATATTAGGCAAAAATATTGATACACAGCTGTATAATGTTAACGTTAATTTAATATTAATTATCACTCTATTCACTTTCAAGTTAATATGTTTAAAATATCGTAAAAAATGTAACAAAAGAATTAATATTTACGAAGCAAATAAGTCTTGTATACATTAACAATTGTACAAATTTGTATCACAGACTTCTAAAATATATAATATCGTAAATTTATAATTTGTATACCATATTAATTCACACAATGCATCGCTATAAATAAGAATCAACAATTGAGCGTACAAAACTAACGATTTTTATTTTGTATCTATTTGAAATATTGGATAAAAAAAATTAAGTTCTAACCGATATTATTAATACCAAAGTAAGTTTGTTTGTTTCGTTTATTAAAATTTCTTTCACTAAAAGAAACCTATATTATCAGCAAGTGGCATAGGGTATGTGTTATCCAGGTATTCTTAGAGTATCCTGAAAGAGAGTCCCGTGAATAGTGCCGGTAAAGCCGCAAAAAAAATTTTTTTTTTCGTAGTTTTAATATACAGAACCAGAACATCGCGAATAAAACCACGAGATGTCGACCAATCAAAAAATCTTACACCTATGGAAAGCCACATTATCTGGGCTATTTTTATCTGAGTATTCCTACGGGAACAGTAATTACGCGGGTAAAACCGTTGAATCTTGACCGATTATAAAAATATTTTCACCAATAGAAAGCTACATTAGCAACGAGTAACACAGGTAATTTTTTATCTCGGTATTCCCACGGCAACGGATCTACGCAGGTGAAACCGTTAGATGTTGAGTGATTTTAAAAATTCCTTAACTTATAAAATGCTACATTATCACCGAGTAACATATGAAATTTTTATCCTGGTATTCTCACGAAAACGGAAACTATTCGAATAAAATCACGTGACGCGTGACTGATTTTAAAAATGATTTCGCGGTGGAAAATTACGTTACCAGCCAGTAATATATGTAGGCTACTTTATCCTGGTACTCCTAGGGGAAAGAGGATAAAGTAAGTAAAACTGCGGGATAATAACAAAATGTAAATAATTTCTCACTAACGGAAAGCTACATTATCAGCAATTAATATATGTAGGCTATTTTTTATCTTGATATTCCTCCGAGAACGGGAACTACTCAAATGAAACCGTTACATATTTAGCAATTTTATAACTTGTTTCACCAATTTATGAATACTTTTTTACCCTGGTAATACTTCGAAAACTGAAACTACGCAAGTGAGACCACTGGATGGTTACAGAATTTTAAAATACTTTCAGTAATACAAAATACAATATCATCGAGACATATATGTAGGAATTTTTTTATCCTGGAATTCTTACCGGAGCATAAACTATGCGAGAGAAATCACGTGATGTGGACCCATTTTAAACATTATTTCACAATAGAAAGCTACGTTTTTAGCAAATAGCATATGTACTTTAAAATCGGTATTTCTAGAGGTAGGAGACGGACTCAAGTGATGGCGCAGGATGTTGACCAATTTTAAAAGTTCTTTCACTTATGGAGAATTACATTACCAGCGAGTAACATATGTAGGCTATTTTTAATCCAGATGTTCCTTTGGGAACGGGAACTACCCAAATGAAACCGCTAGATGATGAGCAATTTTATAAATTCCTTCTCCAATATAAAGCTACGTTATTAGCGAGTACCATATGTAGGCTTTTATATCCCGGTTTTTCATGGGAAGGAGAACAACGCCAGTGACCTTGTGAGATGTTGACAGATTAAAAAAATCCTTTACTATTGAAAAGCCACATTATAAGCGAGTAACATATGTAGGTATTTTTATCCCAATATTTCCACGGGAACAGGAACTCCGCGAGTAAAACCACTGGATGTTAAATAATTTAAAAATCTTTCACTAATCGAAAAGGAATTTTTCATCATAGAATTTTCACGGGAATGGGGACTTTGTGGATAAAACCACTGAAAATTTGATAGATTTTTTTTGCCACACAATTTTTACTCCTCCGTAACAGCGGTTGACCCTGACAATTTCCAAAGCCAATCCTCGGCAAAATTATAAAGGCAACTCCAACAATATTTTTTGTCTGATTTAGGATTAAAACTAAGTTTCTCATGATTGTAGTAAGAAAAAATATTAAAGCAGGTATTTTTTTTTAAATAAAAATAACCAAAAAAATAACAAGAGTATTCATCTTTATTTCAGACGTTAATCGTAAATCTCTTTTATCGCACAATCGGCAGGATAGCGTAAGACACAAATCACATTGACTCGAATGCTATGGAACTGGAGAAGTAACATTTATGCTAATCAATATCAAGCGCATGTAAAGGTTACGCAAAATTTACTTGTAAGCAAATCCATTTTGGGGCATTAATGTAACCTACAATGCTAGAGTTATAAAAACCAATCAAATCAAAAACCTAAACCAAGATTATAACGATTATCATTCAGTTTCCCCGAGAGAAAGGGAAATTAGCATGTACTTATCAGATTTGTGGCTGATGTAGGGTTTTATTTCGAGTTTTCTTTTTATGTTATATCTGTTTACATTTCTATCAGCTTTAATTAATTCATAATTTGACAATATGTAAGTGCCCTTAAGGGGCCTATGCAAAATAAATGATTTGATTTGATTTATAAAATCCTAATTACTTCAAGCAATGTTCATGGTGAGGAAAATGATGGTAATGTGGAGACTATCTGATGATGAGCTAAGGTTCACGGTACGTATTCGGACTAAAATCTTATATCTTTATTTTTAGTTCAAACGATTCAAGTAGTTCCATCCCTATTCACTTTCTAGGTGGGTAGGTAGGACCTTCATTATTTTCGTTGTAGATTATGTAGTTTTCTGCTTGAGGGTTAAAAGCCCTAATAAGTCACGTGAAGTAAAAATTCTAAGGCAATTGATATTATTTGATACCATTAAGATATCTAAGTAATCATCATCATCATGCTATCTAAGCCATCTAATCCACTAAGATATCTAAGTAATATAGGATGTAAAAGACAACCTCAACTCTATTTCATTTTTTTTTTCAATATCTTGCTTAAAGCTTTTGCTTTTTTTTGTTTGTTAATTATTTTAGTTTCTGTACAGTAATGGAGTAAAAATACAATTCAACGCCACCTATCATGCCCGCAGATATTATAAAAGATTACTAAGGGATGTGACATGCATAGAACATCTATGCAAGAAATGGAAAATAATAAAATAAAAATTTATATTAGTATGTTTTTCCGACGTGGTATGGTATAGTCCGGCAGTAACCATGAACGCTGAAAAGTATTCGAAACGACTGGTAATCAATAGTCAAATACAAACACGATAAAATCCGTAAAAATAGTTTTAATTATAATGTATTACTCATTCACCGTACACTCGTAAACTTGCGTAAACATCCGAAATCATTTTGTAGTAGGTAAATACCCTCCCTATTTTGGAGAAAGCTCGAACATAAATACTAGCAAGCATATATCAGTCGCAATACATTTACAGGTACTGTATATTACGACCAAAAAAAATTACTAAACTATTTATTTGGCTCCAAGCATTTCTGTTGCCGCCCTTATATATTTAATAACAAAACAGTAAATATACTGCGTAGCACCGCATGTATTTAGTGTAGGGTAGGGGGATACATTAATATTAATTATTATAATTAGTCTTACCATATAACCTTACTATGTAACTGCGTTTTGTTGACTTTTACACCATGTAATTTATAACATCTATAAATCGTTAATGTACTAGCTGTGCTCACAATTTAGCTTGCTTTGATCACTGATATTTTTATTAATATTGTCTGCAGTACTTACATTTATCGGTAGATATGATATTAAATTACATAAATTTATGAAATCTGTCAAAAGCACCGATTATATAATACATTTATTCCATTTAGAAAGATGACTATTTAAGACGTAGTCACAATATAACTTGTGAAAGTAAAAATACTAACGCTCTGCACTAAAGGAATAATAATCCTTGTATTGTGGGCGACTTTCTTTCTTCTTAGTCGGTTCATTCTTGGCAGAACGCTCGTGATCATTATGTAGCATGGGATGAGGCAGATGTAATTTGCTTCACGATATTTCGCTATGTTTTTCTATTTGAGGACATCCTAGTACACTCATTTAAAGGACCACCCACAGCAGATCTAATCTGGTCGGTCCATCGCATGGGTGCCCTCCCACGCGGCCTGGTGCCTTCCACCTTGGGAGACTTTACAAACATACTATTTAACGGACACTTTATTACACTCGGAGGCAGAAAAGAAACAGATAAGATAGCGATTAAGATTCCCATGCAGTAAGTAATACTTCGTGCAATCTACAGCACAGAATTTTGTCCTGCATGGGAATATTAGCGTGAGGAAAGACCGACGTCCTCCCCGAGGGGGGGGACGGCGGTCGAGGAGAGGGGGACTCCTCTAGGGGTATTCCGTCGGACCGACCACTGACGTCAAGTCACCCTGCTCCAGTGGTCGGTTCAAAGACGAAGGCGACGTGTCACGGGTGGGTTACGGGTGTGCGTACTTACGCCCCTCTGTCGCCCCGGACGGAGTGGAGCGAGGAGTGCACCGACCGTAACCAACCCCCCAAAAAAAAAATGGGAATATTAATCGCTACCTTATCTTTGCAGTCAAGTGCAGTCTTTATGTATAAGCTAAATGTACATTTTAATGATCTTGAAGTATATTTAAAATTCTTCAACAACTTTATTCGTTTCAGATTTAATTTTTGTCTTAAAAGACAGCCCATATCCCCCTTACAAAGTCTAAACCACCTCTGATCCTTCTTCTCTTATTTCTTCTACCCCTCTTCTCACTATTGGACATAGTTTTCCAGGTTGATACGGTTATATTTACGAATTAGCCGGGATACAGGCTTCAGGCATAATAGCGAGTTATCTGCACAACGTATATTCGCCGACTGGCTTCGCACAATCGTTACATGTATGTACACAGCTTAAGAGTACCCACTTATACAATATATTACACCTCCACCACAATACATAATACTACATAATATATAATACTACATAATAATATAAAATTAATAATAACAAACATCATAATAATTTTTAAAATAATAAATATAAAAGTCATTCTAATAGAACGTTCTGAAACCTTACGACTGGTTTCTGTATACACTTTGAGTATCGATTCACTGGGGGACGAGCTGGTATAGGAAGAGGTGGTGATGAGATATTATCATCATCAGGTTTGTTACTTGACATACCTTCGGTTATATTTTTAGTTCCATCTTTATCCTCTTCCACGCCGGCCTGACCGGTACTATCAGTACCACAGTCACGGGCCCCTATCAGCCCTTCACTTTGAGGCACTATGACACTGCCCTCATCCTTTTTAAATAAAACTACTTTACGGATTTTATCGCGTTTGTATTTGATTACCCGACGTTTCGAACACTTTGCAGTATTCATGGTTATGGGCGGACTAAGATGTCTCACGTCCAACAAGTCATCGTTACTGTAGAAAATTTATAATTATCTACCCGATACAGAAATTAGTTATTAAATATTGATCCACATTTTGATACAAATTTATTGCCAGTGTAAGAAGAAAATGATTCTATATGAAAAAACTATATTGTTGATGATTAGTAATTATTTAACATTAAAATTAATAGTAATTATATTTAAAAAACTTAATAATCTAGTATACTACCACCGGATCGGCACACGGCCACACTGTGAAAGATCCGTCGCAGAGACCGAGTGAAACCATCCACAGTTGAGCGCCGTTCTCGGCTGCACCGTTTGAGGCTGGGTGGTAAATTGGCGAGAAGGTTTGTTTTATACCATTATTGAATACGAAATCTTTAAACTCTAAGCTAGTAAATGGGGGTCCCTGGTCCGAGACTAATTCTTCCGGTAAACCAAATCTAGCAAACAAAGCTTTTAATACCTTGATTACGTTTGTCGCAGTAGTACGAGTCATTTCAAAAATGTCAATCCATTTTGAAGTTGAATCTATCACTACAAAAAAAGCGAGTCCTTTATAAGGGCCTAAGAAATCAATGTGTAATCTGCTCCAGGGACGAGGCAAGTATAGCCATGGCTGTATTCGTGTATGCGGTGTGGCATCGGCCTCCGCTGCACAAGTCTCACAATGTCTACACATTGCTTCCACATCTGCGTCAACATTGGGCCACCATACATAGCTACGGGCTACTCCTTTTGTTTTCACTATACCCATGTGACTGACGTGTAGAACGTACTTTAGAAGGTTATTTATACTAACGGTACCACTAAACAATAACCCCACATAATACATCCACTTCCCGTATACAATTCATTGCGTCTAATAAAAAATGGTTTAATTTTCTCGTCGGTACAATCCAAGGGCCACCCGGGCCTAATATATCCTAAGACCCTACTAAGAACCCTATCTGCGATAGTTGCCCTCTTAATTTCCGCGTTTGTAATAGGTAAGAAATTTTCAATGAAATTTATGTAAGTAATATCTTCGTCTTTTACCTCTTTACTTTGTTTATGCGGTAGACGCGACAATGCATCGGCACAGGTTTTCTTAGACGATACGTATTCTATTTCGTAATTGTATCCAGATAACAAGACTGCCCAACGCTGTAATCTCGACGCAGCCATCACAGGTATACCTACTTTATTTCCAAATATATATATGTCAAGGGCTTATGATCAGTTTTTAATATAAATTTACGGCCGCAAAGGTATTGATGAAATTTACGCACGCCGTAAACAATAGCGAGAGCTTCTCAATCTATCTGTGAGTAGGCGCGCTCGGCGCTCGTGAGTGAGCGCGAAGCATACGCCAAGGGTCGCTCGCCGCTCGACGTCATATGCGATATCACAGCGCCTATACCAACACTGCTTGCATCTGTTGTTAGATATAATGGTAGATCAGACGAATAGTGCATCAATATTTTACTACTTGCCAATAACTGCTTGACCTCGCGAAATGCATCTTGGCATTCTATACCCCAGACATACCGCACCCCCCTCCTTAGCAAATCATATAAGGGAGATAAAATTGTACTAATATTTTTTATAAATTTCCCATAATATATTACCATACCGATAAATGCTCTTAACTCAGAAATATTAGTGGGTGCCGGCGTCTCCATAATAGCTTTCACCTTATCTGGACACGTGTGAATGCCGTCCTTGCTAATCATGTGACCTAAGCAATTGATTGACTTACTGAAAAATACACACTTTTCCTAAGGGTTAAGAAACCCTTAAGCCATATTTACTTAAACACAATCGAATACCTTACACAAATTACTTAAATGTTCTTGATCGGTGCTACCTGTTATTATAATGTCATCCAGGAACACTCCTACGTGAGGCATATCCGCGAATAACTACTCTAAATGTCTTTGAAATATTCCCGGGCTCGAAGATAGACCATAAACTAACCTATTGTACATGAATAATCCTTTATGTGTATCATCAAACTCAAACTGTGCATAAGCTTATGACGAATCAATTTTACTAAAGCGTTCCCCCCTTTTAAACGTAATAATAATTTTTCAACCCTAGGCAACGGATAACGGTCAATTTCTACAACTTTATTCAATGTTAATTTATAATCTGCACAAATTCTAATGTTACCGTCCTTCTTTACAACCGGCACAATGGGTGTCGCCCAGTCGGAGCACTCCACAGGTGAGTGAATGCCGTCCCGCATGAGCTAGTGCAGCGCGCGCTTTACGGGCTCGCGCAGGGCGTACGACAGCGGGCGCGCGCGCATGAACACCGGCCGCGCGCCCTCACGCACGTGAATGCTCACCGTGCCACCAGTGAATCGACCCAATCCGTCCGCAAACACGTCACAGTATCTGGAACTGAACGCCAACACATCAAACGTCTCTCCTTTAAACATTGACAAATTATTACATTCATAAGTAACAGTGGGTAATTCTATTTTTAATTCTGCCATCCACTGACGGCCTAATAGGATGGTTTTACCATTTCTTACAACAAATAATTCTAACGCCTTAGTAGAGTTCTTATATTTAACTAATGGTAGTATTGTGCCCAACGGTTTAACCGACTCGGCCGTGTAGTACTTAAATGTTAAGCCACACGGTTTAAGTACCAAATTTCGAAAGAGTCTATTGTAATACTCCCAGCTTATACATGACACAGCACTGCCGGTGTCACACTCCATCTTAATATCGACACCGTTTACGTTCTAAGTAACGTACATGAGCTTACATTGCGTTGGTGATAAACGGCTTATGTTAATTACCTTCTTGCTGTCCTCGCTGCCGATGTCATTCACGTGATATAGTTCTATCTGACGCTGCCCCGTCAATTTTGGGCACATCCAACGCAGATGACCCTGTTGATTGCATACCCTGCACACGTATCGCTTGTACTTGCACGCAGCGGTGTCGTGACGCGCACCACATACTCGACATTGCATGTGTGGTCGCGCACGCTCAGCCGGCATCGATGTAGCTGGTACTTGAGGTGCCCCCTGCGCCTCTCCGCCACTGTTCTCGCGCGCCACACGCCCGTCGTCTCATACTCGTCGCCAATGTTATATTTACGGATTAGCCGGGATACAGGGTTCAGGAATAACAGCGGAATTATTCTATAAAATATCGAAGCTATACATGTCGATACGAAAGGTTATTAATTCTAATCGTTACGTCATATATACATACAAGTCATATGCTAACAACACTACAAACTCCGTTTAAATGAACAAGCAATCATATATTACAATCTAATCAAGTAACTTTAACATAAAGGTCCCTTTTAATCACTTTGTGAGGTCTTAAGCTAATCTTGTTCCTGATTTCTTAACATAGAACACTTGGGCTAATGGCATCAATTTAATACAGTAGGTGTACATTGATTGGTCGTGTCACTAGATGGATAATTTAGAATTAATTTGATTCGACTTCTAGAAGAGAACGTCGATTGATGAGATTAATCTAATGAAATGGAATAGGCATCGACGTAAATGGAGAGGTATTTAATATTTTGTAATTCCATAAATTAAGGATTAAGTAAATTTCAGTATTCTTATTTAATTTATAATATTACGTATCTGATTTTAAAAATTCTAATAACAATGCGAAATTATGATATCTTTGCGTACTAAATACTATCTTATAGCCTGAAAAAAACACATCCTTTCCAAAGTAAAGGAGAAGCTATATCTGTAGAACCGTCCAAGGTTAAAATCGACAAGATTCGGCTAGATTAAGAATTTCGATCCTCCGCCAAATCTGTTCGAGTACAAAGCAATTTTCATAACGAAAATAATTATTAAGACTGCACAGATGGCGCAGTGGTTAAGATATAGACCTACCGCGCTAGTGTCAGAGGTTTAAATCCCATGCAGGACAACATTTTGTGCGATCTTCAAATTGATTTTCTGAGTCTGGATGTAATTTGTGTCCGTTAATTTACATGTTTGTAAAGTCCCTCGCAATGCAAGGATAATTACCCTAATGCAGGGCGAATCCCCATCTTTAAAAAAAAATATATACTCTTTATATATAATGCAATTAACTATCATATACACATAAGTTTTCCGTGTGGTGATGCAGTGAGATTGCAATTCACTTCTCCTTTTTTTGCCCGTGGGTGTAGTAAAAGATAACTAAGGGATATAATATGCAGAAAACAACTATACAAGTGTGGGGACTATCCGCCACTAAGACAACTTGGACCGCAACCTAACAATGCGAAGCAATCCGCTTCGTTAATGAATATTGGGCATTACAACAAGACGCAGCTGGCGTTCACACCTGACACCTGCTTTCGCAGCTGCGTTGACATCTGTTCGCACCTGACAGCACACGTGCTATCGTTCGGACCACA
Organism: Lymantria dispar; assembly: GCA_032191425.1. Lineage (NCBI taxonomy): Eukaryota > Metazoa > Arthropoda > Insecta > Lepidoptera > Erebidae > Lymantria > Lymantria dispar. Next base: position 11,575,880 of record CM063449.1, on the reverse strand, counting down.
CGCAGGCTGAATGCTAGTATATATATACCGCCTTTGGCTGCCCATTCGACATAGGACGCCATGATTGAGGAGCTAGAACCCTCTCACACAGCCTTTTGGCAGCTTTCCCGCTCACTCAAAAAAGACATCGTGTCCACTCTCCCTCCTCTCACCAGACCCAACCAGCCTCCGATATTCATGGACGATGAAAAGTCAGAATGCCTGGCCGACTGCTTGGAGCTTCAGTGTACGCCGAGTACACTACACCCCGACGCCGCGAATCACCGCTTCATCGCCAACGAAGTGGAACGTCGTACCACTCTCTCGCTCTCGTTAGGAAACGACAGCCCCGATCAGCCAGTCCCAGCAGTGACCACCGATGAGGTCGAATCGTTAGTCAGGGGTCTCAAAACCAGGAAAGCCCCAGGTTCGGAAGGAATCTCAAATAAAGTCATTAAATTATTCCCCGCCCACTTGATAATCCTGTTGTGCTGCATTGAAGATGCAATAATAACATCTTTCCCGCGCAATGGAAAGAGGCCGTGGTAATAGGAATCCACAAACCCGGCAAGCGCCGTACCGAACAGTTACCGCCCGATTAGTCTACTAAAAGGTCTAGGTAAGATCTACGAACGAATAGTTCTCAGTAGACTACGTACATTCGCCGAGGCTAACAACCTCGTTCCCGACACACAGTTTGGCTTCCGAGCTAAACACAGCTGCGTACAACAAGTTCACCGTTTGGTAGAATACACAAGTAGTCAGTTCATCATGAACAGATATACGGGTGTATTATTCCTAGACGTAGCGAAAGCATTCGACAAGGTTTGGTATGAAGGCCTAATCTACAAACTCTATCTCCTCAAGATCCCTCGCTACTTAATTCTCATTATACATGACTACTTAAGTCATCGCAGCTTTCGCTACAGGGTGGAAGAGACGTTGTCGACCTCCCACCCTATCAAAGCCGGCGTCCCTCAGGGGTCGGTCCTCTCCCCATTTCTCTTCACGCTATACACTAACGATATGTCCAAATTTAACCGGGTACATAAAGCGCTTTACGCTGATGACACCGCACTATTTTGTGCTGGTAGATCCCCGACAACAGTAGCCAAGACTCTCTAAACAGCGGTTACCGCCCTAGCCAATTGGTTTAGGAAATGGAGATTAGAAATCAACCCCGAGAAGAGTCAGGCGGTCATGTTCACTAGACGAACTACCCGTTCATACTCTATCGACAGCATTCCCCCCCTTAAAATTTTCAACAAGCCGGTCACTTGGACCAGGCAGGCCAAATACTTGGAAGTAACCCTTGACGATCGACTCAGCTTCGCCCCTCACATAAAGCAAGTCCGCGCGCGGGCAGCCTTTGTGATGGGTCGTCTCCACTGTCTACTCAACTCTAGGTCGCGTATGCCCCTGAGTAGCAAAGTCCGATTTTACACCACTTGCATACGGCCTATCATGACCTATGCCAGCGTGGTGTTCGCGCACGTTAAGCCACACAGGATCCACAGGCTACAGACACTACAAAATCATTACATGCGCCGAGCTACGGGAGCACCGTGGTTCATACGAAACGTCGATCTCCACATCGACCTCGAACTGCCGACCATCAAGCAGTTTATGAAACGGTGCTCTCAGAGCTACTTTGATTCTGCCATGACACACCCCAACCAACTAGTGGTTGGGGCGGCTTCCTATAGACCCTCCAAAATCTCATCCATCCGATGTCCCTCCTCGTCACGTCCTCAACGAAGAGGACGACAATATCACACTCGCTCAACAAAGAGCCTACACGGCCCGCGAGGCCTTAACAAATAAATATCCGCGGTTCCGCCCTTGCCGTCGAGGTGCGAAACCGCGCCGCGCAAAAGTCATTACTAAAAACGTGGGCACGCCCACTTTGCCTCCAGCGACGCCCCAAGCCGAGGTCCGTTCCCCACAGGGGGAGCCCTTGGGCGATGTCGCTTAGCATACTTTGCCCGGGTTGAGAGTCCTCAGCGCTCACCCATAGTCCGCGTCAAGCTGTCAAGGCCATCTGCGGCCAACAGCTGTACACACACACAAAAAAAAAAAACCCATTCGACATTCGATAATCGCTCGCACACTTGTACGGTCGTCACCAGTTTATTATCAATTTATTGTACATAATTTAGAACAATGTAAATAAATCTTCAGTCTTATAAATAACACTTCATTCTTCTTCGCCTTCTTCTCACATCTACCTGCGCCGAACGCAACACATAGTAGGATGGCGAATCTCCACACGTCATCCTACACAAGGGTACGCATATTATATCCCTTAGTCGTCTTTTATGATATCCATGGGTACGAGAGGGAGTTGTGAATTGTATTCTTACTCCGTCATCACCTAGATACTTTGTTGCTATATATTATAGTAGAAATTTATTACTGCACTTCGTTCGGTGAGAGTGAGCCGGCAGCGAAACTTCCTGAGGGTGTTTGCGTGTGGTAGGTTTTGGTGATGCCTTTAGTATCACTGAACCTTAATGCATGTATTCACACTTCTTTCTTCTTCTACTTTCTTCATGGTAGGCAGCGGCTTAACAAAGGCCCATGAGCAGTATCACTTACCATTAGGTGTACTGTTTGCTCGTTTGTCACCGTTTGCAACAATAATTTTAAAAAGATTTCTCCTCTTGCACTGGAATCTTTTCTAAAACAAGATTATTATTCGTTACCCAATATAGACTAATCGTTCTGTTTTCTATTAATGTATCGGTAGGGCATTATAATTAGCATTAGTCGGTTGAGGAGAGGGTACTCCTCAAGGGGTATTCCGTCGAACCGACCACTGACGTCAAGTCACCCTGCTCCGGTGGTCGGTCCAACGACGAAGGCGACGTGTCACGGGTGGGTTACGGGTGTGCGTGCTTACGCCTCTGTCGCCCCGGACGGAGTGGAGCGAGGAGCGCGCCGACCGTAATCCACCACCAAAAAAAGGGCATTATAATTTATCTAAATATGAAAAACAATGACGCCGAAATTAATAAAAGAAGTTTTCAATTAAAAAGAAAGAATGCTAATTTTCTAGCTTTTAAAATCCATTTTAGATCCACTAATAACTTTTATTCAAATAAAAATTGTTCGATCCAGCAGATCTCTTTGTCAATCCCAAGCTAAAAGGTATCTATCCGTTTCATAATATTCTCCGGTATAAGTCGAATAAATGGAAATTTGATTTGATATATCTTTGCCCTTTATATTTTATCATACGGAAAAGTAATCCCTGCTTTAATAACATTAAAGAATATGGACGGAGTCTAATCAAGATAGGCAAGTACGTGACTGTAAGCTTAACATGGGTCGCTTCTGCCTTTTGACAGGTTGATTGTTAATTGATTCCGTTTTGTTAAGTGGCTACTCAAAAAGCTTAGTTAATTTAATTAAAATTGTTATTTTAATAAAATGTACCCTACATATTGTGGACATCGACACTTTAGCCACATTGTTATCCATCGAAGCGGTAATGTAGGAAGTGGTAGGTACCAGTTTTTAGCCCAAGGGCGATGGGGGACACCCCACCACCACTCGATAGGTGATACAACTGCAAGGTGCTCTTCCGTTGCCCCTGTTGAAACAGGGTGTATTCATAGTAAGCCACTTGTACTTGAAGATCTAGTTTTATTTTTTATTTTTCGCCTATTAACTATTGGATGTAGATCACCGCTATAGAATTCCATTTAGGGTGGTCATTCATTGAATCATCAGTGAGAATATTATAATAACATAACATATTTATTTATTTATTTAAATAGGAACATCAAATTAATTAAATTAAACTTATACAATTTCGGCATACATTTATATCTATTTGCTAGATTAGGTTTAGCTCTGGACTCCACACTAGGAAACCCTGTGTCGTGGAGGCCAGTCCATTCCCAAATAATTATATAGTATGTATTTAAATATATGCATGCATTCTTGAGTATATCCGTGCATGTATGCATATGTGCATGTGTAATCATGTACATGTTTCCGCATTTTCATATGTACCTATGAGTATGAGCGTGCATGTGTACTTGTGTGAGTATGTGTATCTGTTCATACGTTTGTATCTATGTGTTTGTGTGCGCGCGCGCGTGTGAGTATGTGTGTATATGTGTGTGTGTGCGTGTGTGTGGCGCGTGAGCCTGTCCGTGTGTATGTGTGTACGTGTACATGTGTGTACGTGTACATGTGTGTGCTTGTGGGTGTGCGTTTTGTTAGTATGATTGTGTGTTAATACGAGGTACGATTTACAACCCAGTCACCATTAAATTCTCAATTGCCCGATAGTCTTTGGATTCTAGCCATTTATAAACAGCGGATTTACAGCAACTATAAGTAGTATTTATTACATTTTTATCAGATTTATAAAATTTGTTGTAGAGAAACGGCCCCAAAAATGTATAAGATCTATATGCAAATGAAGTATGAATCCTTGGCCCATCCCATTTTAGACTTCTATAGGAGACTCGTGCCTCTTCTTTAGCTTTCTTGTGAAATCGCAATACTATTGAGCATATAAATAATTGTCTTACGCGAAGATGATTACAATCAGCGTACAATGCATCAGTAAAATAGCGCCAGGGTTTTTTATACGCTATTTTTAAGATTGACCTCTGTGCTCGTTCTAGTTTAAGAAGGCAAGTTTTATTTGCAGCTCCCCAAACTCCAATACAGTAATTTATAATCGTCTGACATAAACTCAACTATTCGCATTAGTTCAAGATCGGCAATGGACTGAAGTTTTTTAAAAATATGTGATATCTTTTTCACTCGGTTCGTAAGAGCCTATATTTGGCACTTCCACGATATTTGTTCATCTATTAATATTCCTAAGTATTTAACACACGAGACCTGTTCTATTGTCTTGCACTGGCAAGTATCAGTTTTGGAATTACATGAATGAAACTTAATTTTTAATGGTTTATCTGGGGCTGTTCTGGATGTTATTCGAAATGCAATCATTTTAGTTTTGGTAGTGTTCACGGTCATGAGATTATTTTGCAACCAAAGCGTTATAATTTTAAGTCCATCGTCAGCAATAGAAACAACATCACCCCAAGAGTCAGCATAAAAAATTATAGCAGTATCATTAGCAAAGGTAAAGATACTAGCATTTAAAAGTTGTAAGGTACAAATATCATTAATATATACCAGAAAGAGAGTAGATCCTAGAACACTGCCTTGTGGTACACCATAATTAATATCAGCATAATCACTAACGATTTCTCTTTTTCTTTCTTCTAAATATGATTTAAATCATTTTAATGCCAAACCTCTCACGCCAGCACTCTCCAGTTTTTTGAGCAAAATTGGTCGTGATACCGTATCGAACGCTTTACATATGTCAAGAAAGACCCCAAGGCATTTCTGGCCGCCATCTGTTTTATTTATTACAAAATCAACCAATTTTGTAACGGCATCCTCTGTGGACCTACCAGTGCGAAAGCCGTATTGATTTTCAGCTAAAAAATTATTAGATTTAAGGTATTTAAGCAACCTATCGTTAATTGCCTTTTCAATAACTTTAGATATCGCACTCAGGAGTGAAATTGGTCTATAATTATGTGGCTGATGAGCATTGCCAGTTTTAGGAATAGGGACAACACTAGCCGTCCTCAAACAAACAGGTAAGGTGCCAGTAGTCATACTAAGATTGCAAATAAAAGCCAAAGGGGCTGCAATTTTCATTTTAATTGTTTTAAGTAAATCGTTGCTTATATGGTCCTCACCAAACGCCTTACTAGATTTAAGTGTACTTATAAGTTTAATAACCTCAGCTTCATCGGTTGGTGCAAAATATAGTGAATTAGGCGAATCAGTTGTTACACAATTTATGTTACTTGCTAACTCCTTTTCAGTCAGGCCTATTTTGGTTAAAGTAGCATGTGCCAATTTTTCGCCAATGGTACTAAAGTAGTGGTTTACTATATTTAAAGATTCTAATGGATTAGCTCTTAAATTCAAAAGACTGTCGTTTTTATTAGCATTTTTATTTATATCACAGATGTCTTTAACTGTATCCCATATCTTTTTGGTATTATTTTTATTTTTAGTTAGAATGAATTGATTATACAAACGTTTTTGCTGCACAGATGGCGTAGTGGTTAAGATAGCGACCTACAGCGCCAGTGTCGGGGGTTCGAATCCCACGCGGGACAACACTTTGTGCGATCCACAAATTGTTGTTCTGAGTCTGGATGTAATTTGTGTTCGTTAATTATATGTTTGTAAAGTCCCCCGCAATACAAGGATTATATCCTTAGTGCAGGGTGTTGTCTTAAATAAATAAATATAAATATAAAAATATTACAAATATTTCTATACGCTCTGTACTGTTCATAGGCTGTGATATTTGTTGGGTCCTTTTTTGTTTTAATGTGAAGCTTATCACGAGTACGTATAGAGTGCAGCAAACTAGGCGTTATCCACGGCTTTATTATAACATTACTACTTCGAAGTCTACGTACAGATTTATTTTTATTAATGGCACTATTAATTTTAGAAATCAAAATTTTTGTTGCTTCATTAACGTCTGCAATATTATATTATTAGTTTTAAGATAAATCGATGCTTTAATTTCTTATTTTTAATTCAAAATTAAATTATATATGAATTAATGTATTTAATTACACTCTTTTTATTTTTATTTTATGACTTTAAAATAAGAATACTATTTAAAAATATTCTAATATCAAGACATTAAATTTATATGCACGTGTTTTAATCAAGATTATTTTATGATTTTTAGGTTTATTGTAATAACACATACTTCATTCATATAAGTGCCGTAAAAAGTGATTAAAAGAAGGCAAAACTCATATTATTGTTGAGTATAACAATTAAGTATATTTACTTTTAATAGATCTGTAAAAGTATATCTAGTAGTTGAGAAGCCGACATAAATTATAACATATCTTGCTGCAAATATGCATGTGTATTATGCTGGGTTTCTGGTGAAGATCCCATTATATAACGATTAAAATATTGCGGTTTACCTTCCATCTGCCAATTGAAAAGGGTATGAGTAGAGTTTATTAGATGTTTAAACGACAAACTGGACCATATAACAGCTGAGTTACGGTAACAATTTCGAATTTTGTGCGTACATTTAGAATAAAATCATTTCCCTTTTTGGATTATAGAAGCCGCAAAAATTTCTACACTTTGGTAAATATGCCCGGTCACGGTAAAATTAGGCACACCCTGTAACGTTATTAATGACTTTCCGATATTGCTCTCACTTTGCCTCTGAATTTAATAACCTACCCCAATTTTTTGAAATCGAAGTCCTTTTTATTATAAGCCTCGGACGCTGACTTCATTTCCAAATTGGATTTAGTTTTTGGTAGCTTTATTTAAATGATTCTTATTTGAAGAAAGAAAAGGCTTTTTCGTAGCTTCTCGCATTTATTCTGATGAAAAAGAGGCTTAGCGGACATTTTATATACCCGTGTAATATGGGGTTTTTTCATGGGGTAACGGGTAACGTATGTAACGGAATAATGTATGCAAATACAATGTCAACGTCATCACTGTTTCCTAGTCTAAGGATCTCCACTTAAATTAGTTCATTTGGTCATACAATTATGATGATGTGTATTTCTTTTTGGTCATATAATTATTTTATCTTAGAATAATAACATATAAAAGGTAAGTCCACGCACAAAAAGTGAAGCATTTCAATTGGAGCCTAATGGAGCTTACGCCGGAACAGTCCCGTAATATACAAGTCATTGCACTGCACGAACGTACGCAACTCTTAAAAAATAAATAGGTAATTATGACGGCTTGTGCATTCAAATGGTGCCACAACACATTTGAAAAACATAAAAAGGTTTTTAACACTACTTTTAAAAGTATTTCGACGATTTATGTTAATAAAAACAAAATTTGATTTCATAATTTGTATAGTGGTTTCCGTGTGTACGTGTGTAATCGTCTGCCCGGCATTAGTATTTTTAGATTCAAATTTTTAAAGTTCGAAGTACTGACACTATCCTTCTATACGTTATTATTCTAAGTATTTTATATTCTTTTTGGATTCATTATCATCCATCATCGTCATATCTCATCACTATTTTCCGTTCGGTGATTGAGTAAGAATAAAATTCACCGCATCTCTTGCACGTGAATATTATGAAAGACGACTACAGGAGACTATATATGCATATAAAATGTGGAGAAGAAGGAAAACTTAAAATGAAACCTTATACCAACACGTCAGACCAGCGTGGTATCATCATTACAGCTCATAAAAGTCCCACTATAGGCCCTCTATTAAAGTAGTATAGTAATAGATAAATTGCCTTCCTATTGTGGAAGAAACTCGAGCCCAGTAGTGGGACATATGTATATGAGCTGCAATACTGAATAAAAATTATCTTTATCCTGCTTTCATTCCAATTACTTGGGATCGTCGTAATATATACTCTTCCTACATTGTATATATGTCATAAGTTTTGGCGATAGTTTTATTCGCAAGTCGCCTGTCTGAATTCAGCTGTCCTTGGAAATGTAATTATTGACCATACTTCAAACAATCATGAATAATGTAAGGATTGGTAGTGTTCGTAGATACTATTATACAGCACAATCTATCTCCTTCGCTGTCAATTCGTATTTTCTTTGAGTGAGAACCAGTCCACAGAAATACTTTAATAGCAGATTGTACTATATATTGCGTGTGCTGCTCGGAGTGGGGCCACCCTCGGAGTCACTGGAGGTCTCATGATGCTCAGGCAGCTCGCCCATAGGGTGTGAAGATCAGCTGTCGTACCCAATCACGACGATTAACACCAGTCACTCTCCAGTCCTAAGTGCATCTATAACGATTTCTGATGTTTACGTGAGTATTATACATTTTAAATAAAACTACTTTACGGATTTTATCGCGTTTGTATTTGATTTTTGATTACCCGACGTTTCGAACACTTTACAGCGTTCATGGTCACGGGTGGACTAAGATGTCTCACGTCCAACAAGTCATTGTTACTGCAGAAAATTTATAATTATCTACCCGATACAGAAATTAGTTATTAAATATTGACCCACATTTTGATACAAAATTTATTGCCAGTGTAAAAAGAAAATGATTCTATATGAAAAAAATTATATTGTTTATGTAATAATTAAACATTAAAATGAATAGTAATTATATTTAAAAACTAACTAATAATCTAGTATACTACCTATATAACTATATAGAATCATTTTCTTCTTACACTGGCAATAAATTTTCTGCTGTGTGGTAGCGGCTTCGAATACTACCAACCCTTGCTTTGCTCGTGGGTGTCATAAAAGACGACTAAGAGCCCTAGATTGACCCGGACCAACTCCATCTGGTACCATTTGGGTCAACTATTACATTCCCAAGGAGGGTTGACGTCAGGCAGGCGGCCGGTCATAAAAGCCATTGCCGAAACTTTTTTGCAATATGTCAAAACAGATGACATATTGCGTCGACCCCAAGTAATTGGGATAAGAGCAAGATGATGATGATGATGATGATGACTGGCAATAAATTTTGTATCAAAATGTGGGTCAATATTTAATAACTAATTTCTGTATCGGGTAGATAATTATAAATTTTCTGCAGTAACAATGACTTGTTGGACGTGAGACAACTTAGTCCACCCGTGACCATGAACGCTGTAAAGTGTTCGAAACGTCGGGTAATCAAAAATCAAATAAAAACGCGATAAAATCCGTAAAGTAGTTTTATTTAAAATGCATCTATAGCACTGAACACGCGTCATTAGAACACTATTTGACAAGACCCCACCAACCATCATTACTTCTAATGGTGGCAACTGTCACCATAGGTAGGGACTCCACTAGTTCCTGTTGCCGTCCTATTAATACTAATATCCTAATACTTATATCCTAACTTGTTGGGGTGTCACGAATTATGGCGGGAGTATTGTACGAATTTGTCAATCTCTATTTGGTATTTTGCTTATTTAAGTACAACTGGATTATAATTAGTTTTTACATACAATACATTTTTATCGGCATTTTAATGTTGTCAATTCCACAACTAAATTACCCCGAAAGCTTCTTTATGCTATGAATAGTAAATGAAGACTTATCTTATTTACGACTAGTAATCCGCCCTCGCTTCGCTTCGGTTATAGGTTATAGTCGTTTTACCCGCGTAGTTCCCGTTCCCGTGGGAATACGGGGATAAAATATAGCCTAGTTTACGCCCTGATATTACAGCTTTCCATTGGTGAAAGAATTTTTGAAATCGGTCCAGCCGTTTTGAAGATTACCCGGAACAAACAGACAGACAGACAGACAAAAAATTTTTAATTGCTATTTTAGGCATAGGTGTCGTGCAAATAACCGTGTGAGCATGAAAAAAGCCTATTATTTTGACATTACAAACAGACACTCCAATTTTATTTATTGGTATAGATTTTTATCGAAAATAAACATAATTTAAGCTTAGCTCACCAGATGTTTTATGACCCATAGAAATAAGTGATCTATTGTGTTTTGTTATCCTTTGATGATAATACAGTTTTTTTTTTTTTTTTTTATGGGTGGGCTATGGTATGCGCACGCGCGGTCCAATCCATCCGGGGCGATGAAAGGACGGCGCGCGGGCCCGTAACCCACACGTACCCACGTCACCTCGTTGTTGGGCCGACCACCGGAGCAGATGTGACTTGTCGTCAGTGGTCGGCCTGACGGAATACCCTTTCGGGTAACGTCACCTCTCGACGTCCTGGGACGTCGGTCGCCGTCGCGCGGTCAGCCTCTCTGCGGGTGACGGACAATTCCCCGGTCCGATCACCCGCGGCCTCGGCTAGGGCGGCATTAGGCGCAGATACTCGCGCCTACGCCGCCCGAGTCGCCGGCGGCGGAACGTGTCGCCGAATAGGAGCTCTACTCGCACACGATCCGCCGCCTCCTTCTGTGAGATTACGGCCTCACAGAAGGCGGCGACCGCGTCCCACTTCCTGACGCTGTCGAGAATCTCCCTGGCGATGGTCGGCAGCGTCAGGTCGGCACCGATAATCGCGACGAGTTCACAGCGCTCCCCCTCCCACGCAGCACACACCTCGAGCGTGTGCTGCGCCGTGTCCTCGTCGCAATTGCAGTGGTGGCAGGACGGTGTGCTCTCCCTCCTGACAATCTTGTGCAGGTACTTCGCGAAGCAACCGTGCCCCGTAAGCACCTGCACCAGTCGGAAGGAAAGCACCCCGTGCGTCCGCTCCAACCACTCCATCAGCACCGGCCGGAAGGCCTCGACGGTCCTGACACCGTACCGAGGACTCTCTAGCCGGACTGCCCAACGGGCAATGACTTCCCGGCGGGCGTCGACCCGCCAGGCGGTGACCTCTTTGATGAAGACCATACCGCCGCAGGCGCGCGTCTCCGACACCCGCCGATAAATGTCGGCGAGCATCTCCGCTTCAAGGTCCCACGGGGGGGTTTCGGCCAGGAGGCACGCTGCCTCCGTCGCCACCGTGCGGTAACCACGTATGGCCCTGATCGCCATGACCCTCTGTGGTCGCCTCAAGAGGGCCCTCAGCCGGACGGTCAGGGACCCCGCCCACACCGGTGCGCCGTACAGGGCCATCGATCGGATCACCCCCACGTACAGCTGTCAGCACGTAGCGCTGGGTCCGCCCACGTTCGGCATCAGCCGCGAAAGGGCGGACGCCGCGCCAACAAGCCGGGGAACAAGTCGATGGAGATGCTCCCGGAACCAAAAATGCCCGTCGAGCACCAGGCCCAAGTACTTCATGTGGGCCTGGATGCTGATGGTAACCAACTTCACGGTGATTGAAGCGCCGGCGGGTGGCCCGGCGGTACGGAGGCCATGGAACAAAAGGGCCTCCGCCTTTTCCAGGGCTACCCTCAACCCCAACGCTTCGATCCGCCTGACAATCTCCTCGGTGCCGAGAGTTGCCAGGCGTGCCGCCTCCTCTAGCGTCCCACCCCGGGCTGTGACGAGTGTATCGTCGGCGTAGCAAATTACGCCCAGCCCGGGTGGGAGGCTTCCTCTCAACGCCCAGTCGTAGCCGATGTTCCACAGCGTCGGACCCAGAACCGACCCCTGTGGGACACCGCACGTCATGGGCGTTCGCACAACGTCCCCTATTCGGTTAACGTAGAGGACGCTGCGCCCCTCCAAGTAGTGCGCCACCAGCTGCCTGAGGTACACGGGCACCCCGTGATACCTCAGCCCCTCCCTGATGCAGCTGAATGGCAGACTTTTGAAGGCATTGGCGATGTCCAGGGACACCGCCAACAGGACTCCTCCGCCGGTGACGGCCTCCGTCACCGCGGCCTTCAGGCGCAGCAGGGCCACGATCGTCGAACGCCCTCTCCGAAAACCAAACTGGGCGTCCGACAGATCGGGCCCCACCCTGACGAGGTGCCGCTCGATGCGGGCAGCCAACACCCTCTCCAGCAGCTTGCCTGCATCATCGAGCAGCACAATGGGCCTGTAGGCCGAAGCCGACTCGGGAGACCGTCCCGGCTTCGGCAGGAGAACCAGCCTCCCCTCTTTCCAGCACCCGGGGAACTGCCCGGACGCCAAACAAGCGTCGAACAGTCCCCTGAGGCGTGGTCCCAGGCGCTCGAGGACCAGGGCCAGCACACGGTTCGGAATACCATCGGGCCCGGGGGCGGTGGATTTGGCTCGCATACGCGCCACCGCCGCCCCCATTTCCGGCTCCGTGATGGGCGGAGCACTTTCGTCGTCGGCCTCCCGGTCGCTGTCCGGCGAAGCCATGACCGGGGGCGTGTGCTCCACCCGCCGTGGAAAGAGGTCCTCGACAACTCTGGTGAGGAGGCTGGGCTGGAGAGACTCGGTGAGGGGGGGGCCCCGCCCGCGGAGCTTGTTCAGCGCCGCGAGGTAGGGGCGACCCCAGGGGTCACGCTCGAGACTGTCCAGCATCTCCCGCCGACTGACGTCCTTGGCGGTACGGACGGCCAGCCTGAAGGCAGACCGCGCACTGCGGTAAGCCTCGTACAGCTGGCCCTCCCGCTCAGCGTCACGGTGACGCGCTCGGCTGCGGGTGTAGGACCTCTGGGCACGTATGCACGCGGCCCGGAGATCCGCCAATTCTCGGGACCACCAGGGGACCGCACTCTTCGGGGGCAGACGCCGCACGCGGGGCATGGCCGCATCGCAGATCTGCGTTAACGCACAGCGGATGCGGCCAGCCTCGGCATCCACCCCGTCCGCCTGGGGCGGTGAGGACAGCCACGACTGAACGATGGCTGCCTCCGCTAACAGGTCCCGATCCAGTCGACCCACAGCCCACCGCAGAAATGCGGGAGCTCCGTCCGCCGTGTGACCCCTGCTGGGCTGCAGGAGGGTCCGGGAGATCTCTATCCGGATGTATCTGTGGTCGGATAGGGTCTCGACCTCCTCCTGGACGCACCAGCTCCTCACACGTGCTGCGACATTAGGGCTAGCGAACGACAAGTCCACTATCGACCCGCCCTGCTGCCGCACGCACGTTTGCACCGAGCCCCTGTTCAGCAAACAGAGGCCCAGTGCCGCCGCCCACTCTTCGACCGCCCGCCCGCGCTCATTCGTCCTGGGGGTTGATGATAATACATGGACTTTATTTAAAAAAAATACTGTTATTTCAAGTATGTTTAGATATTTTTATACAATATATTTTAGAATTATTTTATTTTGGTACTTTACTCAAAAGATAGTTAAATGTTATTTGGTGACTTTTAATACAAACTATTTCTTATGATCACCTAGATTGTACAAGTTTTTCGGACACACTGAGTAAAAAAGTTGAGCATAACTCACGACACAAACGAGCAAAGTAACAGCAACTGCAAGCAATGCAATTGAGTGCCTAAAATACCCGGTATCTCTTATAAGATGATTTCTTTGTTTAGTTTAATGTCTACGAAGGAAAAATATGATTAAATAATTTTCCGCAGCTGAGAGATTTACATAAGACTTTAATCTAACTAACGCAACGTGAATTTAATACATTTCTGCTTTCCTTTCGCTATAGCAAGCTTAATCTTATATTAATATCTTTGTCAATATCACAACATATTGACAAAATTCACCGCAGCAACAATAACATATGAAGAGGCTGAGAAGGGGTTCGTACGTCAGACAATATCCTACTATGATATAATAAACGAGAACACATACAAATTGACACATATTATATTACAATCTGATTTACGATAAGCATATTTTTATATAACATAACGAGTGAATAACAGATTAATCATGACTCATATCGCTGTTCGTGTGGTGAAGAAATAAGAATACAATTCATCACTTTCTATCTTGACTATGGATGTCGTAAAAGACGACTTAGGGATATAATACGAATATAATAATTATGCAAAAAAGGAAAACTCGAAACAAAATCTTATATCAATCTGTCTGACTAGCATGGCAAACTAAGGTCAATTTTCCTCTTGTGGAGGAAGCTCGAACTCAGTTGTGAAACGTATATGAGCCGACATGTTGATAATAAATATTTTGTTGTATCTTCTAGGTCTAAGTATGTTTCATAATTGGACTCGCGCTTCTGCATGATAAAAGGGAAATTGAGATTCTATGTGAATAAAATAGTTACCAAGTGGGTTAAACGAAATGACGTAACATGCAAAGTGCATTGTGCATAATTCTTATAATTTAATGATATCTGATGTTTACGCGAGCACTACAGATTGTAAATAAAACTACTTTTACGGATTATATCGCGTTTGTATTTGATTTATGATTGCCCGACGTTTCGAACACTTTGCAGCATTCATGGTCACGGGCGGACTAAGGTGTCTCACGTCCAACAAGTAATCGTTATTACAGACATTTACAATTATCTACCCGATACAGAAATTAGTTATAAATTTATTAAATTGTTACCCACATTTTAGTACAAATTTATTGCCAGTGTAAGAAGAAAATGAATCTATATGAAAAAAAATTATATTGTTTATGGTTAGTAATTATTAATTATTAAATTTGTAGCAATTATTATTACAATTTGTTGATTTAAAACTAACAAAACTAATATACTACCACCGGATCGGAACGCGGCCACACTGAGAAAGATCCGGCAAGAAAACTCAGGGGACATGATGCTAAATTAATATTGATTTTTAATTTTAGATGCGGCTTACTAAAAGATTTTTGATTTATAAAATTATCTTTAACCATTATTATTGTGGGTCAAATCTATACAATAAGTGCTCACAGTATCATGCAGTCTTGTGGTGGTCTCTTTGGATTTATTTTTAATTATGTTTATAACAGGATCCCAGCTTGATGGTAATACCCAGCCATCCTCTCTATTGAAATTTTTGTGTTTTTTTATTTCAATAGCCTCGCGTACCATTCTAGGCAGGTATCGGTGTTCCTTTGCGAGGACTTGAGGTTTATCAAACCTAATGTTATGGCGGGAGCGGTCCTGACTATGTTCACAGACTGCAGACTTAGTGTGACGGCGGTGCTTCACATCAGCTATGTGTTCTTTGACCCGAGTTCTTATGGATCTCTTTGTTTGCCCAATATAAGAGAGACCACAGTCACAGTCAAGTTTATAAACTCCTGCATCTTGTAGAGGGATCTGGCACTTGACAGGTGGTAAGAACTGACTTATCCTTTTGAGTGGCTTAAAATAAGTTTTTATGGAAGCCCGTTTCAGGATATAGCCAATCTTGTCAGTGACTCCTTTCATATAAGGTAGTACTGCAGGGAGGCGCTCAACTGTGGGTGGTTTCACAAGGTCTCTGCGACGGGGGCGTGGAACTTGCAGCTTGTTTGCACGTAGAACCTGCTTGACATGCTGCAGCTCCCCAGCCAGGTGCTCCTCGTCACAGATTCCTCGTGCTCTCTGCAACAAAGATTTAGACACGGTAGCTAACTGTGAAGGGG
The DNA here is from genome assembly GCA_032191425.1 of Lymantria dispar. Taxonomy (NCBI): domain Eukaryota; kingdom Metazoa; phylum Arthropoda; class Insecta; order Lepidoptera; family Erebidae; genus Lymantria; species Lymantria dispar. Next base: position 11,560,000 of record CM063449.1, on the reverse strand, counting down.
GATGATGCGAATCTCCGTTCAGATATCTGTCAGTATGTGTTGCCTTACGATACACTGTATGACTCAAGGTGTTATTGGGTTTACGGATAACCAAAATATCTAAGAAAGCTAATGAGTTATTTGACTCCAGTTCCATAGTAAATTGAATTTTTGGATTGATGGAGTTAAGATGGTTTAGGAATATGGTTATTTTGTCTGTTGGTAGTATTGTGAAAGTGTCATCTACGTACCGCTTATAGAACCTTGGTGTGACAGGTGAGCTTGATAAGGCCAGCTCCTCGAAGTCCTCCATGAAAATGTCAGCGACAACAGGGGAGACAGGCGAGCCCATAGCCACTCCATCTACTTGCTTGTAGAATTCATCATTCCACAATAAATATCCAGTTGTTAGGCACTGACGTAATAGTTCAGCATATTCCGGTGGCATATTATTGTCTGATAGCTTCTTAGTTACAGTTTTAATGCATTCCTCTATAGGTAAACAGGTGAAAAGTGATGTGACATCAAAACTGACCATAGTTTCATTGTCAGCGAGATGTAGATCTTTGATTTCACTGACAAAGACTTTGTAAAAGACTCATACCATTTTGTGTCAAATAACTCATTAGCTTTCTTAGATATTTTGGTTATCCGTAAACCCAATAACACCTTGAGTCATACAGTGTATCGTAAGGCAACACATACTGACAGATATCTGAACGGAGATTCTCATCATCCCCCTTCACAGTTAGCTACCGTGTCTAAATCTTTGTTGCAGAGAGCACGAGGAATCTGTGACGAGGAGCACCTGGCTGGGGAGCTGCAGCATGTCAAGCAGGTTCCACGTGCAAACAAGCTGCAAGTTCCACGCCCCCGTCGCAGAGACCGTGTGAAACCACCCACAGTTGAGCGCCTCCCTGCAGTACTACCTTATGTGAAAGGAGTCACTGACAAGATTGGCTATATCCTGAAACGGGCTTCCATAAAAACTTATTTTAAGCCACTCAAAAGGATAAGTCAGTTCTTACCACCTGCCAAGTGCCATATCCCTCTACAAGATGCAGGAGTTTATAAACTTGACTGTGACTGTGGTCTCTCTTATATTGGGCAAACAAAGAGATCCATAAGAACTCGGGTCAAAGAACACATAGCTGAAGTGAAGCACCGCCGTCACACTAAGTCTGCAGTCTGTGAACATAGTCAGGACCGCTCCCACCCTAACATTAGGTTTGATAAACCTCAAGTCCTCGCAAAGGAACACCGATACCTGCCTAGAATGGTACGCGAGGCTATTGAAATAAAAAAACACAAAAATTTCAATAGAGAGGATGGCTGGGTATTACCATCAAGCTGGGATCCTGTTATAAACATAATTAAAAATAAATCCAAAGAGACCACCACAAGACTGCATGATACTGTGAGCACTTATTGTATAGATTTGACCCACAATAATAATGGTTAAAGATAATTTTATAAATCAAAAATCTTTTAGTAAGCCGCATCTAAAATTAAAAATCAATATTAATTTAGCATCATGTCCCCTGAGTTTTCTTGCCGGATCTTTCTCAGTGTGGCCGCGTTCCGATCCGGTGGTAGTATATTAGTTTTGTTAGTTTTAAATCAACAAATTGTAATAATAATTGCTACAAATTTAATAATTAATAATTACTAACCATAAACAATATAATTTTTTTCATATAGATTCATTTTCTTCTTACACTGGCAATAAATTTGTACTAAAATGTGGGTAACAATTTAATAAATTTATAACTAATTTCTGTATCGGGTAGATAATTGTAAATGTCTGTAATAACGATTACTTGTTGGACGTGAGACGCCTTAGTCCGCCCGTGACCATGAATGCTGCAAAGTGTTCGAAACGTCGGGCAATCATAAATCAAATACAAACGCGATATAATCCGTAAAAGTAGTCTTATAATTTAATTAGTATAAAAAGTTTAATTTCCTTCCTCCATAGTGTTTTTCATAAAATACCTTATTTATCCGTGTGGTAACGGAGTAAGAATACAATTTACCAATCCCTTTCTTGCCATGGATGTCGTAAAAGACGACTAAGGGATGTAGATAACATCTGTGCAAGAAAAGAAAAACTCGAAATGAAACTCTATACCAACATGTCTAACCAGCGTGGTAGTAGGTTAAATTCTCTCCCATTGTGAAGGACGCCCGAGCCCAACAGTGGGACGTCTGTGAGCTGCGATGAAGATGGTGAGTTTTATTTCAGAAGAAAAAAACATTTGCGTTGAACTTATTTGCAATTAAATAGGATAAATTCTGTTCTTGAGTGAAATTATTTTCTTTTTTAAGAGTCTCAATACAAATAATTTAAAATCAAGAGTTGTATCATAAATTTATTAAATCATCATTTTATCAGCGTACAGCTTTAGCGAATAGGCATCCCATTTGTTGGGTGGGCTATGATCAGCACACATGCCGTCAGTCCTATCCATGGCAACGGGAGGGCGGCGCGCAGCCCTGCAACCCACCGTATCCCCCCTCCTTCCCTACTGGGCCAGCCACCGCTACTAAGCTCCTTCTTGTCCATGGTTAGCTCGACGGGATACATTTCTTCTTTCACCAATGGAAAGCTATAATATCAGGGAGTAACATAGGCTATATTTTATCTCTATATTCCCTCGGGAACGGGAACTACGCGGGTATTACGACTGAAACCGAAGCGAAGCGAGGGCAGGTTGCTAGTTGTAAATAAAACTACTTTATGGATTTTATCGCGTATGATCCGTAACCATGAACGCTGTAAAGTGTTCTAAACTTTGGTCAATAAATAATCAAATGCAAACGCGATAAATTCCGTAAAGTAGTTTATTGAAATATATGTGTTTTAACACATCCAAAACGATTTCCATGAAATAACTGAAATTTGGCAAGTATTAGCTGAATTAATACATAAGGTTAAGACAACTATTAATTAATATTAAGACAACATTGCTATGATGTTATCATAGCAATGTTGTCTTTTGTCGTGCAAATCTTTCTACTGTTATAATGCGAAATTTTTATCGGAATCGGTAATTGGTAATCACGACTGACCGATTAAATGGATCTGGATAGAAGTTAGTACATAGATTATAGTCTAAAACATTTAGGTTACTGTTCTGCCGAAAGAAATGGTCTATTGTCGATAGATTTAATTGACAAAATCTATCTTAACATCACACTAACTTATGGTGATAAGAATAAACTTCTCCATCCCTTCTTTTTTCTTCTCGTCCGTGGATTTCGTAAAAGATGACTAACAGATACAATACACAGATATAATTTATGCAAGAGCAGGTAATTTTGACATTCAACCCTATGCCAATCCGTTTAACCCGCATGGCGTACATAACAAGTTAATTTTGCTCTTATTGAGGCAGAGGCCCATCAGTGGGACGCATATGGACTGAGACGTCGCCGATGACCTTAACACCAGCCAAACCTCTGGCCTAAGTATAAAGTACACATTCTATACGAACGTAGCAGCTGTTTCACTAAATAGCAATAATATTATTATTACATCCAAATTATATAGATAACTAGCAACCCGCCCTCGCTTTGCTTGGGTTTCAGTCGCCTTACTCGCGCAGTTCTCGTTCCCGTGGGTATACTGGGATAAAATACAGTCTATGTTACTCAGGGATACTGTAACATTCTAATGGTGAAAGAATTATCGAAATCCGTCCAGGAGTTTCTGAGTTTATTCGTAAGGAACGTTTCCTCTTTATAATATTAGTGTAGATTACACCCTTAGAGGGTGAAAATTAAAAAATGCTGAAACACGTGTTTATTTATTTTTACTAAAGAGTATTTTTGGAGAATTTGAAGAAAATCGATGTAGATTTTTTTTTCTCCTTATACAAACTTTGTTACTGCGGTACCCCCTAGGGGTTGAATTTCAAAAACCCTTTCTTAGTGGGTTTCTACGTCACGCAAAGAAACTAATGTCAAAATTTCATGTTTCTGGCTTCAGTAGTTTCGGCTCTGTGATAAGTCAGTAAACAGTCAGTAAAATCTTTCTACCTATTTTACACCCTTAGAGGATGAAAATGGACAAACGCTGAAACACGTATTTATTTAGTTTTATTAAAGATTATTTATGCTTAATTTGATGACAGTAGCTAAAGATATTTTTTTCTTTCCATACAGACTTTACCGTTGCGTTTCACGAATTTCAAAAAATCTTTTCTTAGTGGGTGTCTACGTCACGAAATGTAACTACGGTCCAAATTTCATTTTTTTAGCTACAGTAGCTTTGGCGCACCCCTTTCCTTTTATTTGTATACTAGCTTTTGCCCGCGGCTTCGCCCGCGTAAAAGTTGGCTTGGATATTTCTTTTTATTGTGTTATTGTGGTGACGGAGTAAGAATACAATTCACCATTCCCTATCTTGCTCGTAGATGTCGTATAAGACGACTATGGGATATATACACATAACATCTATGCAAGAGAAGGAAAACTCGAAAAATGAAACCCTATAGATATCTGACCAGCATGGTATAGTAGGTTAAATGCCCTCCCATTATGGAGGAGGCCCGAGTCCAAGAGTGGGAAGTACGTGGGCTGCGATGATGATGATGATGATATTTCTTAATTTAAGAAATACTCTATCTGTGTGTCAATTTTCATCCAAATCTGGTCAACAGTTTACGCGTGATCGAGTAAGAAAGGTCCAAATAACTTCACAAATTTTTATATTTGAATATTACTTCCACCCTTGTAGTTTAAATTCACGTGGAAACACGTTGATAAATATGGCCATCCTTAGTCGCTGATAATAACATTATCCATGATAGGTTTCCATTGGTGAAAAAGAATAATATTGATCAAACGACCGTTGTTTCACCCACGTAGACCCCATTCCCATGCGAATGCCGAGATAAAAATTGCCTATGTTACTCGCTGATATTATAAGTCTACATAGGTGGAAAAAAAATTGTACTAACAAATCCCACACAAATATTCAAGATAAAAATTGCCTATGTTACTCGCTGATAACGTAGCTTCCTATTGTTGAAAGAATTTTAAAAATTGATAAACATCCACCGGTTTCTCTCGCAGTTCTCGTTCCGGGCAAACACCAGGATGAACATAGCCTTTATTTGTTATTCGCTGATAATGTAGATTTTCATTCGTAAATTAATTTTTATATCCATTAAATGTCCGTGATTTCACCCGCATTGTGCCCGGACCCGTAGGAATATTGGGATAAAAAAATAGCCTAAATATGTTCATCATCATTTCGTCTCATATACGTCTCACTGCTGGGCTCGTGCCTCCTCCATAGTAGGAGGGAAATTAACCTTACTATACCATGCTGGTCATGCAGGTTGGTATAGGGTTTTGTTTCGAGTTTTCCATCTCTTGCATAGATGTCATATGCGTAATATATCCCTGAATTATCTCTTACGACACCCACGGGTAAGAGAGGGGGTGGTGAATTGTATTCTTACTCCGTCACCACACGGAATAAAACCTAAATATGTTACACGCTTAAAATTAGCTTTCCGTTAGTGAAATAATTTTAAAATCGATTAAATTCTCACAGTTGCTCCAGCCACACCGGGATAAAATATAGCCTTGGATAAAATATAGCCCAAGTTATTCCTTATGTAAGGCTTGGTAGACCTGGTGGTAAAGTATTATCAGTATCGGTCCAGCCGTTTTGAAGATTACCCGTATCGAATAGACGGACAAAAAAATTGAGCCGTTTTTAGGGTTTCGTACCCAAAGGGTAAAAACGGGACCCTATTACTAAAACTTCGCTGTCTGTCTGTCCATCTGTCTGTCACCAAGCTGTATCTCAAGGACCGCAATAGCTAGACAGTTGAATTTTTTACAAATTATGCATTTCTGTTGCCGCTATAACAATAAATATTAAAAACAAAATAAAATAAATATTTAAGGGGACTCCTATACAACAAACCCAATTTTCCCCTTTTTTATAGATAATGGTACGGAACCCTTCGTGCGTGACCCCGACTCGCACTTGGCCGGTTTTTTAGACGTAGGTATCGTGCAAATAATTGTGTGAGCATAAATAAAACCTATTATTTTGACAACAAATAGACGCTTCAAATTTGTTTATTTCTAAAGATAGAAAATTGGATTAATATCTTGATTTTAACTTACTGTCTGGTAGCGGCTAGGAATATTATAACACTTTCATTGTTTGTGGGTGTCGCAAAATACTACTAAGACAAAGATTTACATTGACCTGGACCAATTGGTGATGCCATCTAGCCAGCTATGTCGTCTGGCAGGCAGCTGGTCATAAAATGTTGCTAAAAGAACTTTTACAATATATCTACGATGGCAGAGGACCAAATACATATTGCGTCGATCCAAAGTAATCTTGATAAGCGAGCATTAAGAAAAAATAATGGGGTAACCCAAGAAAGCCGATCATGTACTAAAATGATCGTTCCTAGGCTCAGTGATATCGGTTTTACGCTTTTCACCTCCTTAGGGGTAAAATTACAAAAACTCTTTTTTAGTGAGCACTTTCCCCAAGAAAGAGAACTTTGTACAAAATTTCACGTTTCTAGTAGGGATGTGACTTGGAGGGAAAATAATCGATTTTTTAAATAATTGATTTTTTGTTCTTCAAAATAAATCGATTATAAAATAATCGATTAATTAAAAATAAATAATCGATTATAAAATAATCGATTTTTCCCAACAGGATTATGATGATTTTTTTTTAGGAAATGTGAGCTTCATCTTCTAATATAGTATGAAATACTACACGCAGTATTGTTATTACCTTCTTTTTTTTAGGAAAATCGATTTAATTATAAAAATAATCGATTTTCTATTATTTTGATAATCGATTGTAAAAATCGATTATTACCAAAAAAAATCGATTAATAATGGATTATTATAAAAATCGACTATTTTTTCACATCCCTAGTTTCTAGGCCTAATGATTTCGGATATACATTTTTGACCCCCATAGAGATTGAATTTCAAAAACTAATTTCTTTGAGCTCATTTACAACAAAAGAAAGAGAATCGCACAATACAGAGAACTACATAGTGTTACGTTCCTAGCCCCAATAGTTTCGGCTATACGATTTTCACCCCCTTAAGGGGTGATTTTCGCTCGCTGCTCAAGTACCCCAAGAAATACAACGGTGTAAAAAGAATTACGTTTCTAGGCCCAGTGGTTTCGGCTTTATGCTTTTTTGTCTTTTAGGGGTTAAATTTCATCCCCATATAAATGAAATTTCCAAAACGCTAAAATAAATATTTATTTATATATTATCAAGTGCCTTAATACAAAGATTCATGGTTTTATCATCGAAAATGATAAATTTGCATATTAAATGTCATCCCCTATTTCAACCCCTTATACCCATTTTTTCGCGATTTCTTTGTTAGAGCTTGTGTACCCTAAGAAATTCTACGGTGTAAAAAAAAAAATTACGTTTCTAGGCCCAATGGTTTCGGCTTTATGCTTTTTTGTGTTTTAGGGGTTGAATTTCATCCCCATATAAATGAAATTTCCAAAACGCTAGAATAAATATTTATTTATATATTATCAAGTGCCTTAATACAAAGATTCATGGTTTTTTCATCAAAAATGATAAATTTGCATACTAAATGTCATCCCCTATTTCAACCCCTTATACCCATTTTTTTGCGATTTCTTTGCTACAGCTCGTGTACCCTAAGAAATTCTACGGTGTAAAAAAATAAATTACGTTTCTAGGTGCAGTGGTTTCGGCTTTATGCTTTTTTGTCTTTTAGGGGTTGAATTTCATCCCCATATAAATGAAATTTCTAAAACGCTCGAACAAATATTTATGTATACATTATCAAGTGCCTTAATACAAAGATTCATGATTCTATCATCGAAAATGACGAATTTCCATACAAAATGTCATCCCCCATTTCAACCCCTTATACCCATTTTTTCGAGATAAAAAGTAGCCTATGTCCTTTCTCAAGCTTTAGTCCATCTCTGTACCAAATTTCATCAAAATTGGTTAAGTGGTTTCGACGTGAAAGGCTATATGCTTTTCAACCCCTTAAGGGAGTGAATTTCTAAAAATCTTTTGCTAGTACTTGTGCACCCCAAGAAATACGATGGTGAAAAAAAAAACGTTTCTAGGTCCAGTGGTTTCGGCTGTATGCTTTTGATATTTTAGGGGTTGAATTTCATCCCCATGTAAGTGAAACTACCAAAACGCTAGAACGAATATTTATTTATTTATTATCAGGAGCCTTAATACAAAGATTCACGGTTTTATTATCGAAAATAACGAATTTCCATACAAAATGTCATCCCCTATTTCAACCCCTTATACCCATTTTTTTTGCAATAAAAAGTAGCCTATATTCTTTCTCAAGCTTTAGTCCATCTCTGTACCAAATTTCATCAAAATCGGTTTAGTCGTGAAAGACTATATGCTTTTCACCCCCTTAAGGAGCTGAATTTCCAAAAATCCTTTGCTAGTGCTCGTGCACCCCAAGAAATACGATGGTGTAAAAAAAAAATACGTTTCTAGGCCCAGTGGTTTCGGCTGTATGCTTTTTGGTATTTTAAGGGTTGAATTTCATCTCCATGTAAATGAAATTTCCAAAACGCTTGAACCAATATTTATTTATTATCAGGTACCTTAATACAAAGATTCGTGGTTCTATCATCGAAAATGACGAATTTCCATACAAAATGTCATCCCCTATTTCAACCCCTTATACCCATTTTTTCGCAATAAGGAGTAGCCTATGTTCTTTCTCAAGCTTTAGTCCATCTCTGTGCCAAATTTAATCAAAATCGGTTTAGACGTGAAAGACTATATGCTTTTCACCCCCTTAAGGGGGTGAATTTCCAAAAATCCTTTGCTAGTGCTCGTGCACCCTAAAAAATACGATGGTGTAAAAAAAAATACGTTTCTAGGCCCAGTGGTTTCGGCTGTATGCTTTTTGGTATTTTAGGGGTTGAATTTCATCCCCATGTAAATGAAATTTCCAAAACGCTTGAACGAATATTTATTTATTTATTATCAGGTACCTTAATACAAAAATTCGTGGTTCTATCATCGAAAATGACGAATTTCCATACAAAATGTCATCCCCTATTTCAACCCCTTATACCCAGTTTTTCGCAATAAAAAGTAGCCTATGTCCTTTCTCAAGCTTTAGTCCATCTCTGTACCAAATTTCATCAAAATCGGTCCAGTGGTTTAGACGTGAAAGCGTAGCAGACAGACAGACAGACAGACAGACAGACAGACAGACAGACAGACAGACAGAGTTACTTTCGCATTTATAATATTAGTAAGGATTATTGTTAACGCCCCCGCAACACCCTTTGCAGGTGGAATTTCGTAAAATCTTCGTCTTAGATTATCCGGTCTTAAATTTGGCAGAAATATTCCTTTCGTCGAGTAGAGGTCAGCTCTACTCGACGAAAGGAATATTTCTGCCAAATTTCAAGTCCGTACGCCTTATGGTTCCAGAGATATGGTGATGAGTCAATATATCGCTCGCAAAACCCGCCTCTCATATATATATATATATATATATATATATATATATATATATATATATATATATATATATATAGATGATCTAGTTGACGTTTGTGACAAATCAATATAATAACTCGACACTGGTACCAATAGCTTATATTTTTGTAGCTCATTGCCATTAAACAAGAAAAAGAAGAAGACATTTGTGACGGTATTAGTTGTATCGTAAAAAATATTGACTAACTTTAGGGTGTAGCTTTTTCGTAACGTTGTACGCGTGCGAATCGTAAAAATTTACTCTCATCAATATAAATTTAACTTCAATAAGAACACTCTAGAAATACATCAAATATTTCGTTAGTAAAAATTAATCATAGAAAAACTAAACTCCTTTGAAACTAAAAATGTCAAAGACATCTTTGTAAAGAGCTTCATATTTTTCGTCTTCTTTAAATAAGAATCAAATTAAAAACCTATCAGTACCGAGCGCTCCGAAATGATATGACTGTAACTTCATTACCTCCTTACATTTTATTTTCAGTACAAAAATATTTAAGCTCCGCAGACTTAGCGAAACGCCGCACACATTGCTAAATATCCCGTTGACCTCAACAACTTTGAAACATTCATTAACTTTGAGATTAATATAAGACATTAGATAGTGTCTTACCCCTATCTAAAGTTGCTTCTTTAGTCAGAGGCCTTCGATTAATAGAGAGCTTTAAAGTTCTAGACGCATTCATGCTTAGCTTTTGTTTACCAGAAAACATTTGCTAATGAATATAAATACGTTATAACTTTGTAATATATGTATTTGTTCAAGTATTTTGACGATAAGTAACTCCATTGAAAACTTTTGTATAGTAAACATACAAGTTTAACGAAAAGTATTTTTATCTATTCAATCGTAGTATTATATTTATTATTTAAAATAAATTTATAGATATATTCTTTACTAGCAACCCGCCCTCGCTTCGCTTCGGTTTCAGTCGCTTTACCCGCGACGTAGTTCCCGTTCCTGTGGGAATACCGGGATAAAATATAGCCTATGTTACTCCCTGATATTATAGCTTTCCATTGGTGAAAGAATTTTTGAAATCTGTTCGGTGGTTTAAGCGTGAAAGCGTTACAAACAAAATAAACAATATATATATAATATATATATATATAATATATATAATACAATATATATAATAAATAAAAAAATAAACAATAATTTTCCGATGTTTCGAACACTTTTCAGCGTCCATGGTTGAATTCTGATATCAATGCGAGTATTACGCATCCTTGCTAATATTATAAATGCGAAAGTAAGGATGTTTGTTTGTTTGTTACGCTTTCACGTTTAAACCACTAAACCGATTTCAAAAATTCTTTCACCAATGGAAAGCTATAATATCAGGGAGTAACATAGGCTATATTTTATCTCGTTATCCCCACGGGAACGAGAACTACGCCGCGGGTAAAGCGACTGAAACTGAAGCGAAGCGAGGGCGGTTGCTAGTTTGAAATAAAACTCTTTTATATTTATTATCGCTTTTGTATTAAATCCTAAGCTCATAGTTACGGGAGGACTACCTGTGAGTATGATTTTATAATATTAGTGATTAATAACAGAAATTAGTATTATGCCCTCTGAATTTCCTTGCCGGATTTTTCGTAATATGCCAGGGTTTCGATCTGGCCGATATATTATATATTACATTTGTTAGATTGAAATGAATAAATTGTTCATAATATAAAAAATGTCCTAAATCTAATGTAATAACTGAGTAAAAACTGTACAAATGTTATATAGAATCCTTTTTTTTGTACTGGCAATGAATTTGTATAAAAAATGTGGGTCAGAATATAATAACTAATACTGTAGCTGGTTGATATAAATGTCTGTAATCACGATGATTTGTAGAACGTGAGACAAAAGAACTAACTCTTTCCGTGACCATGAACTCTGAAAATTGTTGGAAATATCGGACCATACTGTAGACAGTTATCTGTCTACAGCCGCGGGCCGGTCCGTCCGGGGTAGTACCACACTCTCGCAGAAAATCGGCGTCTGAGTAGTAGCAATTAGTTATTGCGCTTCGTTCGGTGAGCGAGAGAGCCGGGAGCCCAACTTTCTGAGGGTGTTTGCGTGTGGAGGGTTTTGATGGTGCCCTTGGTGTCACCGAGCCTCGATGCACGCATTCGCACTCCCTTCACTTTCTTCGCGGTGGGTAGCGGCCTTGTAAGGGTCCATGAGCGGCAGCAACACTTACCATCAGGTGTACTGTCTGCTCGTTTGCCACCGTCGGCAATAAAAAAAAAATAAAAATTAAAAGAAAATCAGATGTTTGTTTGTTTGCTTGTTACGCTTTCACGCTTAAACCAGCGAACCAATTTCAAAAATTTTTCACCGATGGGAAGCTATAATATCAGAGAGTAACACAGGCTATATTTTATCCCGGTGTAGCGACTGAAACCGAAGCGAAGCGAGGGCGGGTTGCTAGTTATAAATAAAACTATTCTCACTTTACCTTTCCGATAAAAAAGGTTGTTGTGATATAACATACCTTTGTATGTTATTATCATCCCCTCAACAGTGACAACCGTTCTCCAAACTGCGGCTACCGCCCTAGCCAAATGGACTAGGAAATGGAGAATCGGTATAAACCCCACCAAAAGCCAGGCGATCATATTTCATAAGGGGATAGATCGCCGCTACCCAATGGCTGAATACCCACAGATAAAGATGTTCGACCAACCCATCCCCTGGACAAGGGAGGTCAAATATCTGGGTGTGACCTTGGACAGACGACTGACCTTCGGTCCTCACATAGGGAGAGTCCGCGCGCGCGCAGCCCTAGTGCTAGGATGGTTACACAGCTTAGTACACGCAAAGTCTAAGCTATCTCTCCGTAATAAAGTTAGATTATACACCGCTTGTATACGTCCTATCATGACGTATGCAAGTGTAGTGTTTATACAAGCGAAGCCACGCAGGCTACATCGGCTACAGGCATTACAGAATAGGTTCATGCGCCGAGCGACGGGAGCACCGTGGTACATGCGCAATTTGGATCTTCACATAGATCTTAGCTTGCCGACCATCAGGAAATTCATGAAACAGTGCTCCCGGCGCTACTTCGACTCTGCCGCGACACACCCGAACCCATTAGTGGTAAGGGCGGCTTTTTACATCCCCTCTAAAATGTCCGCGATTAAACAACCGCGACTAATACTCGACGAACCCGACGACACTATTACGCTCGCCCAGACTGAGGCATACACAGCCCGCGCGGCCTTGACAAATAGTAGTAAACATCCACGTTACCGCCCCCGCCGACGGGGAAGGAAGACGTGTCGCGTTAAAGTCATAAACGTGGGAGTGCCTACTTTGCCAGCGACCGCCCGAGCCGAGGTCCGTACCCCACAGGGGGTGCCCTCGGGATGGGTCGCTTAACTTTAAGCGGGTTGAGAGCCCTCAGCGCTCACCCACCAGTCCGGGTAAAGTTGTTACAGCCATCTGAGGCTAACAACTAAGTCACACAAAAAAAAAAAAAAAAAAAAAGTTATTATCATACTTTCATTCAGCAACGGTTTTAAAATGATAAATTTATTAGGATTCCATGGTGTGCTGATAGATGGCACTAGGTCATCTGATAAAACTAATTATATTCAATATAAGTTACACATCCTCGCTACTAGATGGCATTCGTGATAACATGAATGAACTATTCAAATCAATTTGTATTTGTGTAGATATTTATGTGTAGGAGATGGATTGAATAAGCACACAATGTCATATCATCTTATTATTTTATAGAATACAGAATTCTATCACCAAGTGTAATTCACAATAACATTTGTTTATGGATGGGTTTTGTTTATAGTTGGCTAACTGGCCAATAGGAACCTTTTTTGTTGAAAGGGGGATAACGCTATCTTTGACACGAAGCGTGGTGAAAGTCTCTCTCTTTGAACCTGTCATCGAGCAAGGTCGGACGTGCCTCGTAACACGGCCGCGAGTCCGCCCGCCAAGCACGCGGGACTTGTCCCAACTTTCCCTGTTATCGTAACAGCCCTGCTTGCAACGTGGTCGCTGAGTTGCCTTCCTTTCGCGTTGCGATAGCAGCCAGCTTCAGGATGACTTCATGACCGGTGAGTCGTTTCATTCTTTTATTGCCCTGGCTTCATGCTACGTCATGACCAGCCCGGATGCGTCAGCTGCGCTGCCGAGCACCCCAGCATGATGCCCGACCTCTCCGCTTGCATGAAGCGCACATTCCGCGACAGAAGAAGGACGTGTTTCTCGCGGGATGCAGTCCTTATCGACGTCTCTTGTATTGTGTCAACAATTGGTGTAAACATGTGTACAGTGAACTTTCTCTCGTTCAAGTGAACCAGCACGTAAACGTGACGGTTATAGCCACGTGTGATTCGTAGTGTCCAAACGACAACCTATAGACTCATAGTTATTAGTTGATAAGTAGTACTAAGCTGATATATTTGTAACTCGGGAACCGTCCCGATAGCGACGATATTGTAAAGTAAGTTTTCCCGCCAATATACAATGACACGTATGTAGCATTCTTTTTTTTTTATTAGTGTACTCTCTAATCCTCACTTTACAGGTGATGTTTCCCTACGGATGCAATAGACATTTTCACAAGAGATCCTTGAACTAATAGTCCAATGCAATCTGCCAGACAATTCCAAAGGCCCTATTAATCGTATTCTTAATCCTGTAATCTATATGTCATAAACCACTAGCTTCACCTATACAACCAGCTATCTTTTCTTCTATACCACAATGCCAATTTTAATACGCTACACAATGGCTTTCACATCAAAAGAATTTCTATACATTACAATGTCACCCATTTTACATACAAACATTTTTATATACTACAAGGTATCGAAACATCGGGCAATCAACACGATAAAAGTCGTAAATATAGTTTTATATATAATGTGATCAGTTTAGTAATTATTATATGTAATCGTAAACTTAAGCAATTAAATCCGTTAATAATAATGCTATATTTTGTTTCAGAATGCTGAATTCAGGACATCAAAATATGAAGGTATGTGTACTTCAGATATAATCAAATGTTTACTTTAACGTAATATAATGAAATGATTAATTTATACCAGTTTTGTCTAGCTCATACCCACTCATTTTCCATAACTTAATGGAAAAACAAATTTCCTTTCAAAATAAACTTTCTTATATGCAATGTTAGGATATTTAATCATCTTATTGATATAATCAACTTCAAAATTTATTAATACTTCAGAGTTTAAGTATCACTGAAACAAATCTTTCAATTTATATTAAAAATGTTTACAACTTATAAATTCTGATGTTAATGAATTTATTAATATGTAACTAACAATTACTATTTCATATAAAAATATATCCATCCATCCATCAGCCTACAGACGTCCATTGCTGGACAAAAACCTCAGGAATGCCACTCGGAACGGTCCTGCGCCACTTGCATCCAACGGCTCCCTGCGACTTTGAGAATGTCGTCAGTCCACCTAGTGAGGGGATGTCCTACGCTACGTTGTCCGATTCATGGTCGCCACTCAAGAACCTTTCCTCCCCAACGGTTGTCGGTTCGACGAGCGATGTGTCCTGCCCATTGCCATTTCAACATCCCAATTCTGCGGGCTATGTCGGTTACACCTGTTCTTCTGCGGACTTCCATATTTCGGATTTTATCACGTAGAGTAAAACTGAGCATAGCCTTCTCTATAGCACTTTGAGCGACTTTGAGCTTTTTTATGAGGCCGACATTTAGAGACCACATTTCAGTGTCGTAAGTCATCACTGGTAACACACACTGGTTATATTCTAGTAAATGCGCTCGGTTTCAGGACGTGGTTTCTTTGCCCGTAGTAATACGGGGATAAAATATAGGCTATGTTACGCGCTGATAATGTAGCTTTCCATTGGTGAAAGAATTTTTATGGCTGATGAATGGAACCATTTTCCCTCTGGTGATGAATTGAATATAAAGAATCACCGCGCTTTCCCGTGGCAACTAGGGAAGCAACAGTGGTATTACCCTGTCTGCAAATTATCAGCAGTGCATCGTTCGGCACGTACAGCATCAACTGCGATCACTAATCCACCTGCCAAATATGATGATTAGGGAGACATCTAATTGTGGATGCCAGTGCGATGAATGAAAAAAAAAAACAAAAGACTAGACGCATAAAACCATGACTTAAGTCACATTGTAATGAAACGATAGTAAGTTTTTATCATCATTTCGGCTCATATACGTACGAAATAAGAGGCTTATTGATTTACTATACCACGCTGGTCTAATGGGTTGGTATAGGGTTTTATTTAGAGTTTTCCTTCTCTTGTATAGACGTTATACGCATATTAGATCCCATAGTCGTCTTATACGGCATCTACAGGTAAGAAAGGGAGTGGTGAATTGTATTCTTACGCCATCACGACACGGTGAAGTTTCTACAGTGCTCTTTAAAGTAGCTCTCTATGATATTATATATAACGTGTTCTTTTAACTTTGATTTTAGCTACAACGTAAGACTTTTGGAGTGATACAGAAACACTTTAATTGTTAAAGCGACGATGGGAACATTACTTACGAAAGTCAGTCACTCAAATTGCTTGATATTACATATTTAATGAAGTCAGTAGCAATTCTGGAGTGCTATACGGCTCTCCTTATCGTGGCGGAGTAAGAATAAAATTCACCATCCCTCTTGCCGTATATGCTCTATATGTAGATAATATTCATATATGAGTTGATATACTTGAAGTAAACCTCTTTACCAAGACCTTTGACTAGCACGGTATAGTATAGCCGAGGCTGCGGGTGACGTGACCGGGGAATTAGTCCGTCACCCGCCAAAAGGCCGACCGCGTGAGGAAAGACCGATGTCCTCCCCGAGGGGGGGACGTCGGTCGATGGGAGGCTACCCCAAATAGGGGGTATTCCGTCTGGCTGACCACTGACGTCAAGTCACCCTGCTCCGGTGGTCGGCCCAACGATGAAGGCGACGTGCCGCGCGGGTGGGTTGCGGGTGTGCGTGCTTACGCCTCTCTGTCGCCCCGACGGAGTGGTGCGAGGAGTGCGCCGACCGCAACCCATCCCAAAAAAAAGCACGGTATAGTAGGTCAATTTCAATACTATTGTTTGTTACTCGAGCCCAAGGATACATCCAGTATATGACTTTTAGATGATGATAATTACAATCTGGATATATGGCTTTATATTTAAACTTATTTATGAGTAAAAAAAACAGACCATAACGCTATTTATGCAGTACGAACGTAATACAGTGTTACATGCTAATTATTATTTTTTTTTTTGTATCTGTAGGAATTTCTGAAACCGTCAAACTAAATAAAATAGTAAATAATTGTATAAAATGATCGCCGTTTCATTAAGCTGTTTTGTGAATTTTAATACTTTTCGACCCTTCTCCACATTCATCAGTCATCATCATTCATCATCATTTCAGCTCATATACGTCTCAGTATTGGGCTCGAACCTTCTCCACAATAGGAGGGAAATTGCCCTTACTATACCATGCTGGTCAGACAGGTTGGTATAGCGTTTTATTTCGAGTTTTCCTTCACTTGCATAGATATTATATGCATATGTTATATATCCCTTAGTCGTCTTTTACGATACTCACGGGTAAGAGAGGGGATGGTGAATTTGTAGTCTTAATCCGTCATCACGGAAATCACCTCTCCACATTCCAGGGTAGAAATTGACTTACTATGCCACTCTGGTTAGACGTGTTAGTATTGGGGTTTATTTCGAGTTTTACTTCTTTTATAGTCACAATCGGCATATTATATCCCATAGTCGTCTTTTACGACATCTACAGATAGGGTGGCGAATATATTCTTACTGCGTCACCATACGTAAAATTCTAGACATTATTAAGTAGTTTAAATTTCCAACTTTTCCTGTTTTAATGATTAATAATATTAAATACCGATTTTATTTTTCGCGAGAGTCGTAAAACTGGGTTTTTGGGATCCAGTGAAATTTACCTACAATAACACGTTGATTAAACAGATTGAAATATGGTTTTATTTCAAGTATCCCTTCTTTGACATAAATGTTATATACACATGTTTGTCAGTGGTAGGGCCACACTGTCGACAGTTATCTGTCTACAGCCGCGGGCGAGTCCGTCCGGGATAGTATCACACTCTCGCAGAAAATCGACGTCCGAGTAGTAGCAATTTGTTACTGTACTTCGTTAGGTGAGCGAGAGAGCCGGCAGCCCAACTTTCTAAGGGTATTTGCATGTGGTGAGTTTTAATGATGCCTTTAGTATCATCGAATCTCATTGCACGCATTCACACTCCTTTCATTTTCTTAGCGGTAGGTAGCGCCTTACATAGGTCTATAAGCGGCAGCAACACTTACCATCAAGTGCTCGATTGTCACAGTTGGCAATAAAAAAGAAATAAACATTAATGGATGTAACATAATCGTCTTTCTTGATATCCACAAGGAAAATAGAGGTTGGTGAATACTTCGTCTCAATATACGGTGAATAAATTTCTTTGTTAACAAAGAAATATTTGTTTTCATATTAACAATAATTATGCCACATCTATTATTACAGTTTTTTATTTCATACTTTTGTACACATTTCATCAATTCCATATTAAATGATATTTTAACACTTCAATTTTCTAATCTATATACATACTAGCTGACCCAACAAACGTCGTTCTGTTCAAATAAGCGCCACCTGTAATTCAATTGTGAATCTAAACCATTCTCGAATCCCCTTGAACATGCACAAAAAATTCATCAACATCGGTCTAAGCGTTTAGGAGGAGTTCAGTGACATACACACCTACATAAGAAATTTATGTATAAAGATGTATAAATAAATAAAATTGAAGTCTTCGTTTGAAATGTCAAGGTATTTTGTTCACACTGTTTTGAATAATGCCTATGTTAGAAAATCAGTTTATAAAAATTGTTTGTCTGCCTGTTTGTTTTGGGTAATCTCCAAAACGGCCGGACCAATATTGATAAATATTTTACTACCGGGTAGCTGTCTATATAAGGAATGACATGGGCTATATTTGAACCCTGTATTCCAATGGCAACAGAAACTACACGGGCGAAAACGCGGGCATATGCTAGTTTAGAAAATAATTGTATAGCTTTCTTTGAAACAAAGTTTCATGGTCTATTGAATTAAATCCATTTCCATGGAGTATTTATTTTGAATTTATCAAATTCATTATCTCACTTATTGAAAGGAGTTATTATTAACTTCTGAAGATTTCATCTCGGACTTATTCAACTGTGACAATATAAATTTAAAATTATAAATTCTCAGATCTTTTCAATAACTAAATTACTTTATTAGTAGCATATTCTCGCGGATTCTGCTGCGTACTTTCCAGCCTCTCCCAATCGAGAATAGCGGTATAAAATAACCTAAATTATTCCTTATACAGACAGCTACCTGGTAATACATTATCAAATATAGCCCAGCCGTTTTGAAGATTACTCGGAACAAACAGACAAATAGACAAAAAATATTTAAACTCGTTTTTAGGCAAAGGTTTTGTGTAAGTAATGATGAGAACGTGAAAAAAAGGTTTATTTTAACATTACAGACACTGCAATTTTTTTTAATGGATTAGTGCTTTAGTAAAAATTATAAACACGGAAAAACAAAATCTTTGGGTCTAGGTTTGGGCCTTTGGGTCTAGGTAGGATTAACCTATTTGACTAGCGTCAGATACTATACCAAATATGCGATGGAGGAAGAGTGCACTCTTCTTCCATCGCATATATTGCATAAGTTTTGCCAATAGTTTTATTAGGTTTGCAATCAATTCATTGCATTTTGTTTCGAGTTTCCCTTCTCTTGCATAGATATTATATGTGTATTTTATCCCTCAGTCATCTTTTACGACATCCACGGGCAAGATAGGGAGTGCTGAATTGTATTCTTAATCCGTCACCACACGGAATTGGTCGCTCGCTTTTAATATTTATCATTGTTTATTACTCTTGTCATTATTAATTATTTTCTTCGGTGCAGACGACTAAAAGTGATATTTCTAATAAACTTACCTAAAAGTAGAGTGTCATAATTGTTTAAATAGGACACTGATCTATTGTATGAACCTTCCTAAAACTGGCACACGAAACTTTTGTACAAATACCATTAAAGTTCGCACGGAGCTCTTAGACCCTTAGATATTTTGAAAAGACCAATATAGAAATTTAAGTTTAAGTTAAATTCATTTAAGTTGTTTGTGTTTAGTGTAAATTATTGCCGTGTGTTGAAGATTTAAGTATAAAATGTATTGCCACGCTTTACGTATTCTCATAAGTGTCCCGTAAGCGGTAATAAGTCAGTTGAAATGATCATCAGTAGAATGCGTAGTATCATTCCCCTGGAAAATATAAAAGTAAGTTTGTTTGATTTCGAATATGTAATGTCAGGGGTCCAAAAAAGACCTTTTATCTGGAAAAAATATTGTTGATAAAGATAGATGATAGAAGATATATGTTTCTTATGTACGTGTGTATGTCACTGAATTCCTCCTAAACGGCTGGACCGATGATGACGAAATTTTTTGTATGTGTTCAAGGGGATTCCAGAATAGTTTAGATTCGTAATTGGACCCAGTAGGTGGCGTTGCGATCGATTTCAAGGAGAACTCCTTTTACTATTTTTTAGATTTAAACATAACAAAGTCTGTTGGGTCAGCTAGTATTAATATATAATCTAAAACTACAATAAAACTATAATCGTTAGAATAACATAAAGGAACTAAAGGAGGAGTTGACAATAACCATTCCGTATTACAATATACTTTTCTGAAAAGTCTTGACACCCTAACTAATTCACTGGCTTGTTTCATATATTTTAAACTAGTTTATTGTAAAAGCGTATTCATTGCACCATGACGATTATTATGGATAACAAGAATGATCTTATTTTTAATTTACACATAATGAATTCTTATGGTGACGGATTAAGAATACAATCAACACCACTCCCTACTATTACCCGTAAAGGACGACTGTGGGATATAATATGCATATAACATCTGTATGCAAGAAACTTTTCCGTGTGGTGACGGATTAAGAATACAATTCACCACTCCCTATCTTACCAGTGGATGACGTAAAAGACGACTAAGGGATATAATATGTACATAACATCTGTACAAGAGAACGAAAACTCGAAATGAAACCCTATACCAACATGTCTGGCGGACGGAGCTCCCGCGTTTCCGCGGTGGGCTGTGGGTCGATTGGATCGGGACCTGTTAGCGGAGGCAGCCATCGTTTAGTCGTGGCTGTCCTCACCGCCCCAGGCGGACGGGGTGGATGCCGAGGCTGGCCGCATCCGCTGTGCGTTAACGCAAATCTGCGATGCGGCCATGCCCCGTGTGCGGCGTCTGCCCCCGAAGAATGCGGTCCCCTGGTGGTCCCGAGAATTGGCGGACCTTCGGGCCGCGTGCATACGTGCCTGGAGGGCCTATACCCGCAGCCGAGCGCGCCACCGCGACGCTGAGCGGGAGGGCCAGCTGTACGAGGCTTACCGCAGTGCGCGGTCTGCCTTCAGGCTGGCCGCCGGTACCGCCAAGGACGTTAGTCGGCGAGAGATGCTGGACAGTCTCGAGCGTGACCCCTGGGGTCGCCCCTACCTCGCGGCGCTGAACCAGCTCCGCGGGCGGGGCCCCCCCCTCACCGAGACTCTCCAGCCCAGCCTCCTCACCAGAGTTGTCGAGGACCTCTTTCCACGGCGGGTGGAGCACACGCCCCCGGTCATGGCTTCACCGGACAGCGACCGGGAGGCCGAAGATGAAAGTGCTCCGCCCATCACGGAGCCGGAAATGGGGGCGGCGGTGGCGCGTATGCGAGTGAAATCCACCGCCCCCGGGCCCGATGGTATTCCGAACCGTGTGCTCGCCCTGGTCCTCGAGCACCTGGGACCACGCCTCAGGGGACTGTTCGACGCCTGTTTGACGTCCGGGCAGTTCCCTGGATGCTGGAAAGAGGGGAGGCTGGTTCTCCTGCCGAAGCCGGGACTGTTTCCCGAGTCGGCCTCGGCCTACAGGCCCATCGTGCTGCTCGATGATGCGGGAAAGCTGCTGGAGAGGGTGTTGGCTGCCCGCATCGAGCGGCGCCTCGTCGGGGTCGGGCCCGATCTGTCGGACGCCCAGTTTGGTTTTCGGAGAGGGCGTTCGACGATCGCGGCCCTGCTGCGCCTGAAGGCCGTGGTAGCGGAAGCCATCACCGGCGGAGGAGTCCTATTGGCGGTGTCCCTGGACATCGCCAACGCCTTCAACAGTCTGCCATTCAGCTGCATCAGGGAGGGGCTGAGATATCACGGGGTGCCCGTGTACCTCAGGCGGCTGGTGGCAGACTACTTGGAGGGGCGCAGCGTCCTCTACGTTGACCGAGTAGGGGACGTTGTGCGAACGCCCATGACGTGCGGTGTCCCGCAGGGGTCGGTTCTGGGTCCGACCCTGTGGAACATCGGCTACGACTGGGCGTTGAGAGGAAGCCTCCCACCCGGGCTGGGCGTAATTTGCTACGCCGACGATACACTCGTCACAGCCCGGGGTGGGACGCTAGAGGAGGCGGCACGCCTGGCAACTCTCAGCACCGAGAAGATTGTCAGGCGGATCGAAGCGCTGGGGCTGAGGGTAGCCCTGGAAAAGACGGAGGCCCTTTTGTTCCATGGCCTCCGTACCGCCGGGCCTCCCGCCGGCGCTTCGATCACCGTGAAGACGGTCACCATCAGCATCCGGGCCCACATGAAGTACTTGGGCCGGGTGGGTTATGGGCCCGCGCGCCGTCCTTTCATCGCCCCGGACGGACAGGACCGCGCGTGCGCTTACCATAGCCCACCCATAAAAAAAAAAAAAAAAAAAAATACCAACATGTCTGACCAGCACCGTATAGTAGGTTAAATTCTCTCCCATTGTGGAGGAGGTCCGAGCCCAACAGTGGGACGTATGTGGGCTGCGATGATGCAAGAAAAGGCAAACTAAACAAAATCCTATGCCAACCCGTTTCATCTAGTGGTAGGACCACAATGTTGACAGTTGTCCGTCTACAGCTGCGGGCTGGTCCATCCACGGTAGTACTACACTCTCGCAGAAGATCGACGTCTGAGCGGTAGCAATTTGTTACTGCGCTTCGTTTGGTGAGCGAGAGAGCCGGCAGCCCAACTTTATGAGGGTGTGTGCGTATGGTGGGTTTTGATGATGCCTTTAGTATATAAACTTCTAGTATGCCAAATTTCATCAAGATCGTTGGAGCCGTTTTCGAGATCTTGAAAATATATATATATAATATATATACAAGCATTGCTTGTTTAAAGATATAAGATATAGGCTTATTTCCTTCTTCAATCGGATTCGGACAAGTCTAAAAGATCGGATCGGATCGGACAAGTCTAAAAGATTTTTTTTCAATTCCATCCCGTAATTTCTAAGTGCGTGTGTTTAGTGTCATTATCATCATCACGGTTCATAATCATCCCACGACTGGGCTCGAGCCTTACATAACAAGAAAGTAATTTATAACACCACGCTGGTCACACGGATTGATATAGGGATTTATTTCTAGTTTTCCTTATTTGCAGTTATAATAGTTGATTATAGGTAAATTGTGTTGACATTGTGAAATAGTATACCACGCTGGCAGATTTCTGACCGGCTTGTCTGGGGTAGTACCACAGTCTCATAGAAAATCGATGTCTGATTTAATTGGAAAACTACCTACTATTTCTAATATGATATTTCAATACAACTAAAAGTATTTGATATAAAAAGAATATTTCATTTCACAAGGAAAGCTGCTTTCTTTAGTCAACTTCAATCCTTTCTTGTACGACGTATTTCGATTTGATTGAAAGAACACAAAACTTATTTGTAAAATAGTTTTCATTGGATGTTACATTTAGAGATTGAAAAAACTTTCACTCATTTTATAGTAAATATTATGTCTTCTAATTTGTAATCTACTCTTCGTAACGATATTCAGAATTTATCAATAACCCTAATGCTATAAACCAAAATTTTGATCGCGTGAAATGTTTTTGAGTTGGATAAAAAATAATACTGCATTCTTAAAACTGGCTTTATAAATAACCATAATTTTTTTTATAATATTTAACGACACATATTACTGTGGGTTATTCTTATCCTTCTTCTAGAATCACTGCATCCATTGACACGTACAGACGATAATCAATGTATGTTACCAGCGATGACATTGAAACGTAGTCTCTAAACGTCGGCTTCATAAAAAGGCTCAAAATTACTCAAAGTAAACTATGGAGAGATCTATGCTCGATATTTCTATACGTGATGAAATCCGGAACATGGCAATCCATAGATAAACGGCTGTAACGCTCGTAGTTCAAAAAATTAGCTCTTTGAAATGGCAATGAGCTGGCCATGTCGCTCATCGAACTGAAAACCGTTGGGAAAGAAAGGTTCTTGAGTGGCGATCACGAATCGGACGATGCAGCGTAGAACGACCCCTTACTAGGTGGATTGACGATATTTCGGAAGTGGTAGGAAAGTGTTGGATGTAAGTGGTACAGAATTAGAAGTGGCATTCTAAGTGAAGGCATATATTCAGCAGTGAGGTCTACTTGCTCTTACGTACTCAAAATTTAATAGATTTAAGATGATGGTTAATGACAGCTACACTATCTCCCCATATAACCATCTCGCTTCAGCTCCGATACCCCACCACCACTGTCCCTCACTGTAATAATTTTGTCACAACAAAGATTGATTATCTCTCCATAACTTTTTAGATAGTTAATCAAGCTATGTAGGAGAAATGTATATTAAGTTTTCTATGTGGTAGCACAATAAGAATACTATTCACCACTCCCTATCTTGCCAGTGGATGTCGTAAAAAATGAGTAAGGGTTATAATATGCATAACATCTGTGTAATAATAGCAAAACTCGAAATTAAACCAACATGTCGGTCCAGCATCGCTCCCCAATTAGAGGGAAATTGAATATTATATATGCAACTTTCCTCCTATTGGGGAGGAGGGTCGAGCCCAGTACTCGGATGTTCATATATAAGCTGAGACGATGAGACCACGAACGTAGTAAGAATACAATTCCTGTCTTGCTCATGAATGTCGTAAAAGAAGACTAAGGGCTACATATATGTAGCATCTATGCAAGAGTATAAAATTTATAAATAAAACCAATACCAATCCGTTTGACCAATACTATACCACAAGCCCAACAGTAGAATAGTTTTACGACGTTCACACGTAACAAACGGAGTGGTGAATTGTATTCTTACTCCGTCACTACACGGAAAATATAGATAATAAACATATTTATTAATACATAGATTAACACAAAGATGTGCAAAATAGCTTCGCAAATATTCCATTATTAATGATCAAAATTTGAAAGATAAAAATGATAAATGCGAGTTATCCTTAAAAGATAGATATATACCGGTCCGGACTTTTCTTTAGAAGTTTTTACGAGAAATAATTCTGATACATTGTTTTCCGTTCTACTTTTTAATATTTAAGAAGCTCTGAAGTGACGTTTTTTTAGTTATTTAATTAATATCGTCATAGTTATGATCTGTTTGAACATATACTCATAAAAGCTATTCTGCATCCATCTGTAAAAGTGCGATCTTTAAAGTGTGATCCTTGTTAGACTGTTTTATAAGAAATAACGCCATAATCGCCATTTGGTAGGCGGTTGACTATCGCAGTTGATGTTAAAACTTTCGATTCTTCTCAACTCATATTTGTCCTACTATTAGGCTCTCACCTGGTCCAGGTCTCACCAGGCTTTAGTCATCTTCTACGATACCCATGGCTACTTGTTACTTTACTTGTTTGATCTGGTGGTGAATTGTATTTTTACTCAGTCACCATATGAATGATCCACGCAGCAGTATCGATTAATCTTAACAGATCAAAATATACAGTCACTTATAACCTCTAATTACATTTCATAAGAATCTAATATACAATTCATTAAAATACTAAAGAGTTAAGTAGATGATTTATTAAATATTAGAAACATAGCAACATTACCTATAGCTAAGTGTATACTGACCTCTTAGGAACCATATTGCTCTCCTTAATGTATAACTTGATTAATGAGATATCCTCAAACTTGTATTAAACTTATAACTTAATAGAGCCATCAAATATTTCATGCATTACGTAAGTTAGCCACTAATGTCTACCGATGTATTAACCAACATCTTTACTATCTCGAAGCAACTAACTTGGGGTATTTATTCTCTACGACTTTAGATGTGAGAACTTTTAAAGTACTTTGCTACTATTCGCTTCGTCTAACAAAGGTAGTTGGACTGAGTTCAGTCTAACAAATGGGCATTGGACGAAATTAAATGGCGGGGAAACTGACGGTCTCGGTTCTTTTGTTATGCTAATATTTGGCCCCCGGAGATGACAAATTGTGATGCATTCTATAAAAATCCAACGGACGCACGACTACAAACCATGACGGATATAGTTGGGTCCTAAATTCTTATCTCAGAAATACAGCCCTTGGGGATGGTGTTCAAGAAATATTTTTTTCCCTTTATTGCTGGGTTTTTGTGTTGATATATCGCATTTATAAATTGTCCAAAAATAATATTATATTTCGGATTATCTCATATTAATCTTATTATGATAGATGACGAAAATTAGTTATGTCCACAGCTTTGTTCCCCTGAAATATAGTTATTATTTTCCATCAATAACTTATTACATGATATTTTTAACCGACTTCAAAAAGAAGCTTCTCAATGCGTCGAAATTTTTTTATGGTACACCATTTACTTGAAGATCGATTTGAGAATATTTCTTTTTATTTTATAGGCTATCTTTTATCTCTTGCCCGTAGGTATCGTAAAAGATGATTAAGAGATATATTTATTATGCATATAATATCTATGAAATTAAACCCTATACCAACACGTCTGACCAGCTTGATTGGCCAGCGAATTTGACTATTGGTCAATTTCGCGGTCATTGTGGAGGAGACTCAAGTCCAAAAGTGGGATGTATATGAATTGAAATGAATGAATGAATAGGGTATGGTTTTCAGATGGTTTTATAGTCATCAGGTCAGGATAAACTACTGTCTAACGCATACGAACTTCTAACTAAGGCACTAAATTTAAAAGGCATTATTTTTGTGTTTTAATTCCTCTGTGTTATAAAGGCAGTTTTTCACTTAAAAATATGTTTCAATCTGTGAATTGTATTGTCATACTCTAGAAATCTTTTAACATAATCCAGAATTTCAGAATATATTGTATACTAGCAACCCGCCCTCGCTTCGCTTCGGCTTCAGTCGCTTTACCCGCGGCGTAGTTCCCGTTCCTGTGGGAATACCGGGATAAAATATAGCCTATGTTACTCCCTGATATTATAGATTTCCATTGGTGAAAGAATTTTTGAAATCGGTTCGGTGGTTTAAGCGTGAAAGCGTTACAAACAAACAAACATCCTTACTTTCGCATTTATAATATTAGTATGGATGTATAGTATTCATATTCAAAATCATAATTAAGTCTTTTAAAGGATTACAACTTAGATCAATATTCCTCCTATGGTTTCTTTTTTATTTTTTAAGGGTGGGCTATGATCAGCGCACACGATGTCCATTCCGTCCGGGGCGACGAAAGGACGGCGCGCGGGCCCATAACCCACCCGTACCCACGTCGCCTTCGTCGTTGGGTCGACTATCAGTGCCGAGTTCCTTGTCCTCAATGGCCGGCCCGATGGAATACCCTTTCGGGCACCCTCACCTCGGGACATCCCTGTCCCGGGACGTCGGTCGCCGTCGCGCGGTCAGCCTCTTTACAGGTGACGGACTAAAGTCCCCGGTCCGGTCACCCGCGGCCTCGGCTAGGGCGACATCAGGCGCAGCTACATTCCTCTTATGGTAGATGCTTTGTCATAAGTGCCCTGAGTGAACGTTGTCCGAAAGGGTATCCCATCGAACTGGCCGCGGATGTCAAGAGACTTGGTGCCAGTGGTCGGCCTAATGGAGAAGGGGTGGGAGTATGGAAGTTATGGGGCCGCACGCTGACCTTGCGTCACCCCGGATGGAATGGATAGCGTGCATGCAGACCTTGGCCCGGCAAAAAAAATAGTAGAGGCATTCATGCCCGACATTGGTTGGTATTTCAGCTAAGAAGAAAAATCCTAAGATAAGTATTTTCAAATAAAGGAGATCTTCAGTTTGATAATAATAATAAGTACTTATACTTTTAGCGAACAAGCCAAGCAAATATCAACACAATGTTATTTCAATTGTGTTTCTCGTAAGATTTATACGGTTGCTTCAAAATCACGTAGCGTGAAACATATGCTTTCAACTACAGAATACAGTTCTGTGTACCTACATCTTGTTTTGAATCACAGTACACGGTATTTCCCAAACGTGACTTTATTCCTTGCTCCGTTTTAGGCATGTTGTACTCGTAATTAAGTTTAAAGCTCTATCAACTTTATAAAACTGAAGAATTTGTTCATTTATATGTTTTTCTTTCTCTTTTTATTCGGTAATTCTTAGATGAATTAAAAAAAATATTCATATGTATCTAAAAAGGCTGCTAATCCAAAAATGTTAGATATACATTACATACTTTGCTATACAGGAAGCAACTACTTAGCAAAATGTTTAAAATATAGTAACAACGAAAAATGCGCCTCATGTATTTGTATTGTGCGATTATCATAACTAAAAATTGCACCGTAATTAAAATAATACTGATAATATAGTAACTTCTTGTTCTACGATATTTATTAAGATATTACGTAGTTCTTTCTTAGCATACTAGTGATACTCAAATATAGAAACATTAATAGATATGTAACCTGTCCATGCAAGCTGGTAAAATAGTCAATATTTTATATCTCACCTCATATACGTCCCACTATTGGGCTCAGACTTCCTCCATAATGGGAGGGAAATTGACCTGCTATGGTGGTCAGACGAGTTGGTATAGGGTTCTGTTTCGAGTTTTCCTTCTCTTGCATAAATGTTGTATGCTTATTTAATCCCTTAGTCGTCTTTTACGATAGCCACGGGCAAGATACGGTGGTGGATTGCATTCTTACTCCATCACAACACGGATAACACCACTTATATAAACCACTATGGTCTGTTATTAAACAGAAAAGAATAAAAACTATTCCAAATTGTCAGAATAAGGCAGATTAAAATATGAATATTATATCTATTTACTTAACTATTCAATGAAAAGGCTTTGACTGAAATGTATTCTAAACTCATACAAATTCTCATAATGGACGTTTCTTATTACTTTAATTTCAATTGTAAATATTCTTTTTCATTAAAATTGCATTGAAATTAATAAACCTTGTGAATAAAGCTACTTTACGGACCATGCCACCCGTGACCATGAATGCTGCAAAGTGTTCGAAACGTCGGGCAATCAAAAATCAAATACAAACGCGATAAAATCCGTAGTTTTATTTATAATGTGTAATACTCGCGTGAACATCGGAAATCATTATTAATAACCCTTTTAATGATGTTTAAGTAACTCAGTTAAACACATAAAACGAATAACTAGTAAATTGAATATTATTAATTAAATTTCACAAAAGATGTTGTTTATAATCCATTGTCTTTTGAATGAATATTGCGAATATTGCAAGACTAAAATCAAATGTTTGTAAAGAAAATTCAAACAAAGACAATCTCGATGATGACTCTTATTGATAGCGACTTTTATTGAGGTTAATCACTCAAAAGTAATAATTATCTAAACAGCGTCTTTACTGCCTTTGTTTTTGTACTTTTGGACTTTCTAGTTAGTTCATTAGTATAAGTACAATATAACTTCGTGGGGTCATAGGTTAGAATTTTAAGTCAGCCAAAAAAGTGTTATTTTTTGTAGATTTTCTGAGATCAAAGTTTTAGCTAAACTTTGATGCTTGATGTGTGGTAAAAGACTTCTTATACTACACTAGAAATTATGTAGAATAATGTGTTTCCACTTCTACTTACTCTTTCATAGATGGATATATAAGATCCGTACGAGAGAAGGCACAGTCTTTATACCAACCCGTCTGATCAGTGTGATGCAATAGGTCGATTCTCCTCCTATTATACAGGAGGTTCGAGTCCCGTTCATAATATGCAATTGTGGCAATATATATTTAAAATAGATATTGCCGCAATACAATATGTGATAGAACCACACTCGACAGGCTTCTGTTTACAGCCGTGGCCGGTCCCTCCGGGATAGTAACACACTCTTGCAGAAAAACGACGACTGAATAGTAGTAATTGATTACTTGTTCGATGAGCAAGAGATCCAGAAGCCCATCTTTCTGAGGCTGTTTGCGTGTGGGTTTAAATAATGCCTTTAGCGTCATTGAACCTCATTGCACCCATTCACGCTCCCTTCCCTTTGTTCACGGTAGGCAGTGGCCTAGCAAATATCCATGAGCGGTACTACGACTTACTGTCAGGTATGTTGTTTGCACGTTCGCCACCAACAGCAATCATAAAAATCAGTTATTGGAAGAAGTTTAAATGCTGTTTTCATGTATGATAAACTTTTAAAAGTATTAGTCACAATTATTATCGATACGCATAATATGCGTACAACATATTATGTTGTTTTCATTGTCAATAAAAATGATCCTTTAGAAATAAATTTCCCTCCATTTAAAACAAAGTACTGTTTATGTTAGTTGGTAACGATCAAAGTTCATGAACTGGCGATCAGGTGTCTTGATATCCGAACAGTCGTTACAAACCATTGAGTTAAGTGTTTTCTGAGATTTTTGTTATTTCATCAAAAGTTTTCCTTATAGCTCCTGCTTTTGTATATCCATGGTTAAAGCTTGATATTCTATTCCAAAAGAAAATCTTACTGTAAAACACTAACGTAACGATGACTTGTTGGACGTGAGACATCTTAGTCCACCCGTGATCATGAACGCTGTAAAGTGTTCGAAACGTCGGGTAATCAAAAATCAAATACAAACGCGATAAAATCCGTAAAGTAGTTTTATTTAAAATGTAAAACACTTTCTGTAAAATATTAATCACGGTATCAATTTGAAATTTTAGTTTGTATACGTTATTTTCTTTCCATGTTTTAACGGAGTAAGAAGAGTTGTTCGCCACCCTCTTTACTAGCCACGAGTGCCGTAACAAAAAAACGATTACGGGATATGGATATTACGTCTATGAAAGAGGAGGAAAATTTAAAAAAAATAATACCAATCCGTTTTATACCAATCCGTTTTATGAGCGCGGTATATATATTAATTAGGTCAATTTCTCTCAGGTATATGACCTGAGATAAATGAGTGTATGTTACTTATTTTTTCGCGTAAGATGACTGTTTAAATATATAATACTAGCTGACCCAACAGACGTTGTTCTGTTAAAATAAAATAAAAGGAATTCTTCTTTAAATTGACAGCAACGCCACTTACCGGGTTCAACTGTGAATCTGAAGCATTCTCGAATCCCCTTAAATACACACAAAACATTTCATCAACCTCGGTCCAGCCGCTTAGAAGGAGTTCAGTGTCATACACCGGAAATACCCGAGTACCGGAATACACATAAAGATATAACCTCCCTGACTTCTTATGTCGTAAAAATCGAGTGATATTTTTACTGTTAAATATGTACGCGAGGGAGTAATTAGTATATTATATAAAATAGTAAATGTTTTGTTCATAATATTTGTAGTAGCAATAATAAATCACGATATAAACTTTCAAGGTTTAGTAATCTCATGTGGGCTACATAGTCCACGCCTAGGAATTTATGTTTATTTTAACCTCAACAATTTTGTTATGAATAATTATTGTGAAGCTTGCTATAAGCTAGTTTATCATTAACAGCACAGCCCGTCCCACTGCTGGGATCAAGCTTCCTCGAGGGATATTTACCTACTATACCATGCTGGTTAGACAGGTTGTTGTTGGGTTTTGTTTCGAGTTTTCCTTTTCCTATATAGATGTTATTTGCAATAATTCCTTAGTCGTCTTTTACGATACCCACGGGTAAGAAAAGGGGTAATGAATTGTATTCTTACTCCGTCACTACATGGAAAGTGTGTATGAATAAGCTATTCGTATTTATAGAATTATTTTATCTATCATTCGTCAGAAAGCAGTATTTTTTGCCCAGATGAAAGGTACATTAAATCTCTCTTGTGTAACCCCAAGTAGGGGGTGTTCCGTCGTATTCCTCCGGTGGTCGGCCCAACGGCGAAGGCGACGTGGTGTTCGGGTGGGTTGCGGGTGTTGCGTGCTATACGCCCCTCTGTCGCCCCGGACTGAGTGGTGCGTGGAGGGAGCAAACCGCAGCCCACCCCAAAAAAAAAATAGGCATGAAACCATATTAAAAAAATTATTTGTTTCAGCAAACTTTTATGAGTGACTCTTTTTAAAATTCAACTAATACTGGTAAAACTACTTTATGGATTTTATCGCGTTTGCATTTGATTTTTGATTGCCCGACGTTTCAAACATTTTACAGCATTCGTGGTCACTCAATACTGTAAATTCCGTAAAGCGTTTTATTTTCAATGTGTAATACTCGCGTGGACATTAGAAATCATTAGTACTGGTAAGGCCTGATCCAGGTCGGTGTAGAGTTTTATGTCTACTTTTACGATATTCATTACCAATGTTGGGATTAATAGTAATTCGTAATTTTCGCCTTATTCGCCTTTTATTTATATTCCTAGTAGTAGACAGAAAATATTATGAATCACAACCCACTCCCACAACTGTCGTAAAATATGTATTCAGAGACTTAAGCAGGAAACATCATGGCTGGATAAGGAAAACGCAAAATAAGTCTTTGATTAGTACAGACAATTAGACAATTACATTCTTGAAGATACAGCTTCAGCAGTGGGATATAATATAAGCAGCAGAAACAGAAAGTTATATTAGAAACGAGTAACATGGTGAAATTGTAGGAATTTGTTATTAATATAAATTGAGAGTTATATAGACTACAATCTTTCCTCTTATAGTATATCTCGAGCTCAGAAAGTCTTAGTACTCCTAAGTCCTGTCGAGACGTGTCAGTGTTAATAAAAAAGAAATATATGAAGGCGACCTGAATCAAGTAGCTTGGAGGTAACGCAACACGACACCAAAAGTAATCCTCTTATCCTAATATGATATGGTAGAAGCCTTTTTATATAAGTACACGTTCATAATACATTATGTACCGTACTAGATATAGATGCAGTGTACATCTTATAATAAGTATAATATATACTCCTGTATCTTCAACGTCACCTTTAGGTCACGACTTAGAAGATTTACTCGGATAATGGGTTGCTATAAAGACCTTCTTCGCTCGCATTAAGGAGCTTTCTTTGGTTAATGTTTAGTGGGTAATTCAGAACAGTTTTTGTATGTGTCGTGTTTAGATACAGTGGTTTGCACTTTGTTAGAATACATGTCATAATTACGTGTATGTGTGTGATATACTTTAGATAGTTAATAGATAAATATATGAAATAATAAGATAATTACTAATTAATAATGATTTCTGATGTTTAGGCTTAATTTTATTTACAATTTGAAATAACCATGCATTGTAAATAAAACTATTGAAATGGTTACGAGGTCAGTAAAGGGTTCGAGACGTCGGACAATCAAAAATCAAACACAAACGGGATAAAATCCGTAAAATAGTTTTATTAACAATACTAATAGTTTTAAAATATTACATTCATAACTATGAAGAGAAAGAAGATCCGGAAGAAAGCCATAGCATGTATGTAGGTCGATTTCCCTTCAGTTGTGGAGGAGTGTTGAGTCCGTCAGTGTGACTTATTGGAACTGAGATGATGATCTCTTATATCTGTAGATTAACTTAAGCTGCACGTATCATCTATCTAACGTTAATATCAGTTATTAGCCTTTATACATTTCCTAGGCATCAATACTAATTGAAAAATGCTATTATACAATATATGACTTTTTAAATGACAAATATTTTATAAATAATGATGAATGATATATTTTAAAAGCAATTTAGAATCTGACATAATTATTATTACTTTTTCTTTTGTTTCTTAATTAATTATTAAAGCTGACATTCATAATGCACATTAAAAATATGACATTACGTATATTGTTTTCTCAATTATAATTAACATAATTTTTAATATTATAATATCCATGTTAATTTAATAATGTATGAATTATATTTTGGAATGCATTGTGCACGCAATTTTAAAATAAAAATAATTTGCATGCCAGCTTCTGGCGAATCATGTAATTGCTTCAGTAAACAATTGTAACATCTAATTTGTACCATGATTCTAGCAAATAAATTTCTTACTTACTTACTACTAGAAGATTGATGTGGTTGATTTTTTTTTAGTAAAATCTCTACTCATTTTTGCGTATTCCACAGACAAATAAGCAGTTGTGATGTACGGTTTCTTAAATGGTTGACAGTATTGTGACTTTTTTAAATTTTCTATGATGTTTTGTATTAAAATTATTTTAATTTTTTGAGGCTATCTGCATAGTGCGATATTTAGTTAACTATTTGGCAATATATTCTCCACAAGGAGACGGTGACGGAGTAAGAATACAATTCACCACTTTTTGCCCGTGGATGTCGTAAAAGACGACTAAGGGACATAATAAGCATATTACAACTGTGCAAGACAAGGAAAATTTAAAACAAAACCCTATTCCAACAGGTCTGACCAACGTGGAATAGTAGGACAATTACCCTCTCAATATGGAGGAGGCCTGAGCCCAACAGTGGGGCATATATAAGCTGGGATAATAATGATGATTATTTGGTAATATGATTTTGGATTTAGAGAAGAAACAAATGCTAAAGATATAAAGAATTTTGACTTTTCAGTAATGCAAAATCCCACGGTTAGCAGTCATCATCATCAATCAGCACAACGCCGTCCACTACTGAACGTAGGCCTCTCTCAGGTTTTGCCCCAAAGTACGGCCCTGTGCCGCCGGCATCCAACGACCCCTAGCAACTTTCACTAAGACGTAAGTCAGATGGACTTACGACTTAGTCAAAGTTGCTAGGGGGCGTCATACACTGCATTGTCCCATACATGGTCGCCACTCTAAAACCTTTCTTCCCCAGCGGTTGTCGGTTCGGCTTGCCCATTGCCTCTTCAGCATGCTAATTTTTCATGCTATGTTGATAAGACCCATTCCTTTATGGATTTCCGTATTTTCGAATTTATCTTGCAGAGAAATCCCAAGCGCATCGACCGCTCCATAGCATGTCCAGCGACTTTAAACTTGTTTAGGGGGCCTATATATAGGGACCACGTTCCCATGCCTTAAGTCATCACTGGTAGCATACTATGGTTATAGAACTGCGCTTTCAGACACTGAAGTATGTTTAATGATTACTAGTGGTCATATTATTTATAAATCTTACCAAACTATTGGAAGTAGTAGTACCGTTTAGTAGTATAGTTTATAGAGATTTGGATTTCTATAAAGGCAACCGCAAAAGCCATATCGTTTGTATGTTAGCAATCAATGAAAACAATGATCTATAACCTACCAATTAAATATCAAATTATTAATATTGATATAATTCAGTCTACCGTATACAATGGCCCTCTTGATCTAACAAATTGGCAATTATGTATCAGGCCTAATGAAACTCTCTGAAGTGCCTTTTGTAAATGAGATCGACTTTCTATTGAAATGTTGAAATAAAAATGATAATATTATTAGCAATATGACAATGGCAACTAAAAATCTATTGTCTATTTACTTAAAATTTATTGAAGATATTTGCGAAAAATAGTAGTACAGCATTGTTAGAATAACTAAAAGAATATATTCGAGGAATTTTTGAATTTTTATCTATCGGTCTATTCATTTATTTGCCAATTACACAAAAACTACTACTAGGCTACTAGGCTAATATCTTTTGTAAGTGGATGTCATTATAGTTTATACTCTGTATAGATTTGAAAAAGAATATTATCATCATCGTCATCTCAACCCACATACGTCCCCCTGTTGGGCACGAGTCTCCTCCGCTATGAGATGGAAATTGACTTACCACTTTGGACAGATGTGTTAGCATAGGGTTTTGTTTCCAGTTTTGCATGTAAGTGGTATGCATATTATATCCCCCAGACGTTTTTATGACACTCACGGGCAAGAGAGGGGGCGATTCTTACTTCGTCACTACATGGAAAATGAATATAATAAGGGATAACTACCAATTTCCAACGATTTATCAATATTGATTTACCGATTGACCAAACGTGGTGGATCTACGGCCCTATGATCACAACTGAAATTACCGCTAGTGTTTCAAATAATCAAGACCTCATTAATCCATACAATTCTATGACATACTGTCACATAAAATACGAAAATAAAATAATCGAGAATTTAAAACGAGCTAACATTATTTCTTTTCCTATTTCTAAATACTTTTAGTCATATCAGTCTAATTCTTCAATAACTAAATAAAGACGTTGACGCTCGATTAGGCAACCTTACGACATCTTGAAAATCGCAAGGAGTCAGAACCATTCTGAGTGACATTTTCATGGGGAGGCCTATAACAAGTAGTGGATGTCTTCAGGCTAATATTTGGATGGATGAAATAATTCCCTTTGCTTGCTGGTGGCGGCTAAGAATACTACTAACCTTTACCCTGCTCATGGATATCATAAAAGACGTCTATGAGCTTGACCTGGGCGAACTAAATTTGATTGCCTCTTGGTCAAAAATTAACATTAAATTACCAAGGAGAGTTGACGTCAGGGAGGCTGTCATAAAATTATTGCCAAAACTCATGCAATATACTTTGAAAGAGGAGTAAATATTCATCATCTCATCATCATCTCAGCCCATATACGTCCCACTGTTGGGCTCGGGCCTCCTCCATAATGGAAGGGTAATTGACCTACTATACCACGCTGGTCAAACGTGTTGGTATAGGGTTTTATTTCGAGTTTTTCCTTCTCTCGCATAGATGTTATATGCGTTTTATATCCCTTAGTCGTCTCGTACGATCACCCATGGGTAAGA
Source organism: Lymantria dispar (assembly GCA_032191425.1). Lineage (NCBI taxonomy): Eukaryota > Metazoa > Arthropoda > Insecta > Lepidoptera > Erebidae > Lymantria > Lymantria dispar. Next base: position 11,523,423 of record CM063449.1, on the reverse strand, counting down.
TAGGGGGTGGTGAATTGTATTCTTTACTCCGTCACCACACGGAAATAAGTAGTAGTAAGGAGTAAATATTGATCTCAAGTAATTGTGATAGGAACATAAAAATTACGAATAATCCCCTGATAATTGGTGTGATTCAGGAATACAATTTGTCAGAATTACCTATTTCTTGTGAGAGTTGTGTAGTCCCTCTTAGTGGGTAGGCCTCTAACAATGGACGTCGGTTAGCTAAGGGATGAATGAATGGTTGGATTTTAATATACATTACTATACAATCATTTTATTCACAAACTTCTTTCTAAGCTAAAGAAAATTAAGAAATCTTCACGCATTCCCATGAGTTTCGTATTCATGTCATATTGAAGTTGACAATGTGTTAGTTAGACCCCTGGATCTACAAAGGATTCCGTTCCGCGGTCGTCCCTTATCTAATAAGAATGAAAAATTGTTGCCGACTATGATTGAGAGGTTCTGACGCTGAAGTTTTTTTATTTATTTACGATAGATTTTTCGATGTAAAATAATATATTTTAGATGGTAAATGATACTATATGTTATGATCTTTATATAACTTAGTCCTTATCTTTAGTTTTTCACTAGTTTTGTTACATCCCTGAAGTTTAGCTTATCAAGCGTATATTCTGTTGAGATTTATCTTTATCTAACAATGTCTAGAATGATATATTCGAATTCACTCGAATTTTTAATGTAAATTACTTAATAGATTAAGGCGTTTATGCCAATTTTCTTTCTAGGACTTGAGGTTCAAAGCATACTGGAAAGGTCGCATTATAAATTGGAGAATATAGACTCGGCAATCAGCAGTCCAACAAAAATCGAATATATTGCGTTTTCAACGGTCTCTAGGTGGAATAGCTATACTATTATACTTGAATTTTCAATACCTCGGTTCGCTTACCGAAAGCAATGGCGATCTGGGTTGTGCAGTGAAACACAGTCTAGTTGCGAGATGGATGAAATAGCGACAGGTCACGAACACAATATGCGACTCTCAAGTACCTCTAAAATTGAAGGGTAAAATCTGTAAGATGTTATAAGGCTTGCTTGATTATATAGGTCAGCATGTTGGTCTACAAAAGTGATGGATAAGAGACGTCTGCATGTAGAAATATCTATGTGCGACGTAATGAGAATAGTTTAAGATAAGGAATAAATATACAGGGTGTATCAGGTTATGGGGTAACTGGACAATCGGGAGCTAGGCAATGGTGGTAGGATCCCATTAAAAAATTTGAAATATAAATGTGGATTCGTTAATGAATTAGAGATATATAAAGTTTCCAATTTTATCATTGCTATTTCGTGTAAATCTGATTGAAATGTATAAAGTCAGTGATACTTAACTGCAACATATTCGTAATTTGTTAAATATTTAATAGAAATTGAATAAATCAATGATTACGTTTGCAAAAGCAAGACAAACTTCGCTTTAAATCAGCTGATCGGCCGATGACTGTTGATGAGGCGCTTTTATACCTACGTTACCATTATAGTGTTTGCGTAATTCATACCTATTTATAACGTCGAAGCTTTACATGCCTACATGTATCATGTCTTTACATGTCTACATAAGACGTAACAGCTCTTAAACACACATTTTTGAAATCACTGTAACTTTTATGTTATATTGTTTTTTGTGTAATATACATTCTAATTGTGATATATGCTCGTTAAACTACAACATAGTCGAACAGTTCCCCCATAACCTTATACACTGAAAAGTGAAAAATAAAACGAAATTATTTAACCAACGGAAAACTGCTTTTACATCATAATCACAACTCATATACGTCCCACTGCTGGACTCGAGCCTCCTCCACAATAGGAAGGCAATCGACCTACTATACCACGCTGGTCAGACGTGTTGGTATAGAGTTTCGTATCGAGTTTTCTTTTTCTTGCATAGATATTATATGCATATTTAATACTTTAATCGTTTTTACGACACCCACGGGTAAGAAGGTGGTGGTGAATTGTATTTTTACTCCGTCACCAGACGTAAGAACAGTCCTTATTATAAAACTAGCAACCCGCCCTCGCTTCGCTTCGGTTTTAGTGGTTTTACCCACGTAGTTCCCGTTCCCGTGGGAATACCGGGATAAAATATAGCCTAGTTTATGCCATGATATTATGGCTTTCCATTGGTGAAAGAATTTTTGAAATCGGTCCAGCCGTTTTGAAGATTACCCAGAACAAACAGACAGACAAAAATTTTTTAATCTGTATTTTAGGCATAGGTGTCGTGCAAATAACCGTGTGAGCATGAAAAAAGCCTATTATTTTAACATTACAAACAGACACTCCAATTTTATTTATTGGTATAGATAAATTTAAAAAGCTACAGAATTACCAACGTCAAGTATAATTATTTTCTGATATCAAAGTAGCGAAAAATCTTAATATAACGTTGATTCTTTCCATTAAAAAAAAATGTCACAAAAAATCATAAAAATTCATTGTTCAAATGGTTTTCGGTAATGATGCATAACATTATTTATTCAAGAGAACTGTGTAGACGTCACGTTGGCTGTAGCATTTAAAAAGCAAGTCACGTGTGAATGAGGAAAATAAACCATAGCAAACATGTTACACTAATCAAAAGTGATTATTTTGGGTTAACCTCCTTTGAATCACAATACGCGGTCATTATTCAACAAAACGATACAGATAGTAATGTACATTAAAAAAGGGATTTTCTTGTTAAAGGAAAGTCGACTTGTCTATAGGACGTTCTTCAGGTGGGTGGAGATGGGATTTTATCTTTTTCTCTCTTATATTACTTTAAATCATTTACTCCATTTTAGTCGACTTTTAAAACAATTTAGGTTATTTTTTTTGTGAGTAATCCGACCACACATTTCAACTTGTAAGCCAGGATCCACAATGAAATCGTGGTATGATCCTCTCAAAGTCCCGGGAACGCTTTGAATTGTCTTCGAAGACTCAATAAATTTAATTAGAAAAGAAAATACAGATAGGAGTTGGAAAAAATCTGCTTCCTCCTACGCAAAGTGACTACAAAAACACTAAATAAGAGGATGTATAGCTACAAGAAGCATAAGCAGTACATCATCATCATCATCGCAGCCCACATACGTCCCATTGTTGGCCTCGGGCCTACTCCATAATGGGAGGGAATTTGACCTACTATACCATGCTGTTCAGACATGTTGGTATTATGGTATAGGGTTTCATTTCGAGTTTTCTTTCTCTTGCACGGATGTTATATGCATATTATATCCCATAGTCATCTTTTACGACATCCACGGGCACGATAGGGAGTGGTGAATTGTATTCTTACTCCGTCACCACACGGAAACCAGTACGGTTCCATGGATATGAAAAAGCTTAAAAAAAAAAAAAAAAAAAAATGGCCTATGTATGAACCTTAACATTAATTACAATATCAGATATGGCAGAAAGCAAATAATATTATGCAAGAGAAGCAAAACTCGAAATAAAATCCTATACCAACTCGTTTGATCAGCGTGATATAATAGGTAAATTTCCTTCCTATCGTGAAGGAAGTTTGATCTCAGCAGTGAAACGTATATGAACTGTGATGATAAGAAGAGACAAAAGAAAATCATTATGGTATCAGAAGATATAAAAAAATATACATATTGACCAACCGAACTTTCAAATAGTCTGTTTATTGTTTACTATTTTAATTTTAGTAACAATTACACGCAAAATAATTAGAGAAAAAATCTACAATATGGACTAATGGTACATGAGGCGTCGATGTGAAAATTTATATTTCATTTTTACTTCTTTGATATTTCGAGTACTTTTCAGTTTTCATGGTTACGGCAGACCGGTCCTCCTATGGTCGTACATGCCATAAAATCTATTTAAATAGTTTTTATTCACATTTAATTCACATGAAACTACTATTAAAAATAATGCCTTTTTTTTGGGGGATGGGTTGCGGTCGGCGCACTCCTCGCACCACCCTATCCGGGGCGACAGAGGGGCGTAAGCACGCACACCCGCAACCCACCCGAATACCACGTCGCCTTCGTCGTTGGACCGATCACCGGAGCAGGGTTACTTGTCATCTTGTAACCCTGCTCCGGTGTTACTTGACGAAATACCCCCTGAGGAGTACCCTCCCATCGACCGACGTCACCCCCTCGGGGAGGACGTCGGTCTTTCCTCGCGCGGTCTGCCTCTCGGCGGGTGACGGACTAACTCCCCGGTCCAGTCACCCGCAAAAATAATGCCTCTGAGCCTTCTTGAATTGGCATTTGTTTAATATGTAACGTGTATAAAATGAAAGCGATTGAGACCAAACAAGAAAATGTTTTCAATGCGTTTGTTCAAATACTTCTGCTAAATACGTTAAAAAAACACAAATATCGAGATTTGATACATTGTTTTAAACGTCCTTACGAAGGGAATAAATATAAATAGCCTAACAACAATAAAATATTAGAAATGACAAACAAAAGACAAAGTAATGAAAAAATGGCCTTAATCATTTCGCCGCTCCTTTGAACGAAGAATTTTTTTAAATAAACGACTCCGCAGTAAAATACACCAGCAGGTGTATTAAGCGCTTTATTACTTCGTTTTGTTATTCTAAAGATATATACAGGAAAATCTATGTAGGTAATAAGTTTATGTTGATTTGTAAGCGGAAAGCTTTGTAATCTAATATTTACAGTAGACACCGCGGGCGGTCTGTAATTATGACGAACGAAGGTAACGTTATTTGCGAGACGTGATGTTGCTATAACACAGTCGTAAATGTATCTATTAATATGAAAATTGTCGGTATAGACTGTCTTTATTTGGTGTTATGGTCCCCCCTTATTACCGTACCCATTACTCAACTATAGCAGTCATTAAATGTTTAACAATGGACACTGATAGTAAAAAGAACAGCATCAACGTTAAATATATAGGTACAAGTTTGTTTATTCGTAACTAGTTTTTTATTAATGATTTCTGATATTTAAGCGTGTATTACACATTATAAATAAAACTATTTTTACTTTTTTTTGTGATGTTTGTATTTAATTTATAATTTGCAGACGTTTTGAATACTGTTCAGCGTTCATGGTCACGGCAGTTTTTTGTTTATTAGTCTATTATGCACCTCTAATAGTTCGCAGTGCTGTATTTTATAGATTAGGCACTAGCAACCCGGCCTCGCTTTGCTTCGGTTTCAGTCACCTTACCCGCATAGCTCCTGTACTCATGGGAATACCGGGACAAAATATAGCCTATGTTACTCACTGATATTATAGCTTTCTGGCTGACTAGCTGGTGAAAGAATTTTTGAAAGTGGTTTGGTAGTTTAAGCCTGAAAGCGTAACAAACAAACTTACTTTCGCATTTATAATATTAGTAAGGACTAGCTTCTGCTTCTGCTATTTGATCCGCTTAATTCCCATTCTTGTGATAATACGCGAATAAAAAAAATGGGTTATAAATACACATTGATAATGTAGTTGTCCATTGCTGAAAGAATTTTTAAAATCTGTTTAGAGGTTTAGGCGTAGAAGTCTAAGACATAAACTTACTTTCGAATTTGTAATATTAGACAATAAACATAACCATAAATATTCATCATTCATCATCATCATTAACCCGTTCGTTCCCGTGCTCTCCGTTATGCGGGTTTGGCCTATTTTTTATTTTTGGGTTGGGCTGCGGTCGGCGCGCTTCCGTGCCACTCTGTCCGGGGCGACAGAGGGGCTTAAGCACGCAGCACCCGCAACCCACCCGAACACCACGTCGCCTTCGTCGTTGGACCGACCACCGGAGCAGGATTACTTGTCATCAGTGGTCGGCCCGACGGAATACCCCCTACTTGGGGTACCCTCCCATCGACAGACGTCCCCCCCTCGGGGAGGACGTCGGTCTTTCCTCACGCAGCCTCTCGGCGGGTGACGGACTAACTCCTCGGTCACGTCACCCGCGGCCTCGGCTAGGGCGGCATGGTACGCAGGTAGTCGCACCTGCGCCGCCCCAGTCGCTGGCGGCGGGTCGCTTCGTCGAGGCTGTGCTCCACGCGTTCGCGAACCGCCGCCTCCTTCTGCGAGATAACTGCCTCGCAGAAGGATGCAGGTTGGGCCTAACATATCCTTACCTTACATAGACCCTGTCAGTCGTTATATCTGTTCTCATTGCTTTCATACGTATGTATGTCTTTATTCACACAATCCATCCGCCGCTTCTATAAACATTCTAATAATGAAAATAGGCCTCCTTTAAACAGTATCATAATTAACGTGTGTATCCTGAAGAAATTAGTGGAAATATGAACTAAAAACAAAACAAATACCTACATATGGAAAGTCTATCGAACACGGCCCATATCTGTATCATCATCATCATCATTTTAGACCATACACGTCCCACTGTTGGGCTCGAACCTCCTCCACAATAGGAGGGAATTTGATCTTACTATACCATGCTGGTCAGACAAGTTGGTATAGTGTTTCATTTCGAGTTTTCTTTCACTTACATATGTTATATGCGTATTATCATATGGGTCCTAGGTTTATGTCTTATTCTTAGTCTTATTCTTAGTCTCTTAGTCTTATTTTACATTATCCACGAGCAATGTAAGGATTGGTATATTTGGTAGAAGCTATCAAGCCATAACTATGCATCTCATTAAGATCAGTGTGCCTACTCTGGAAATCCATTCTAATTTCGAATCCGATTCAATTCCAATCTCACTAAAATTATATTTGGTGCTCTTGAACAAAATCGAAATTGAATTCTTCGTGTTTGGCTTTATTATTTTCACCAAATGTGTCGTATTTTCTTATTTTAAATTAATAACGTTAACGATCTCGATTAATATAAAGACGCTTTCTTGCAATTGTGCAACATTAACGATTTTAAACTACGTCATAATCGCGTCGGGAGTAGCAAATATTTGATTTAATCAACGAGAGTCGAATTAATTTAGTTCAAACATCTTCCACCGAATTTGATTCCAATCGTGCGCTAGTGTCGCTTTCAAGAGTACCAAATTTGCTCAAATTCGAGTTGCCATTGGATTTAGAATTGGAATCGAGATTCAAGAATAGGCACACAGGACGTATGATCTCGTTATTCAAAATCGCCATGCTTGTCAGGTGGTTTGACGATTACAGTTAATGTAATAATTTACCGATTAGTATTAGGCTGTTCATTACCACACAGTGATCCCTGCAGTCGGTTTACCATCAGCATTCTTAATCTATACCCATAAGTTAGTTTCATCATCAACTACTGAACCGTCTGTATTATCTCTATTTATATGAGAATAGTTTGTATTCATAATTAGAACTGGTAGGTGGCGCTGCGATTGATTTCAAAGAGAATTCCTTTTACAATTTTTTTAGATTTGTACAGAACGTCTGTTGGGTCAGCTAGTTATAGAAAAAAATATTTTTACGTATTTCATCGCGTTTGTATTTGATTTTTGATTGTTCGATAAAATCCGTAAAATAGTTTTGTTTATAATGTGTAAAACGTAAACATTAGAAATCATTACGTCTGTTTCATTATTATTTTATACTAGCAACCCGCCCTCGCTTCGCTTCGGTTATAGGTTATAGTCGTTTTACCCGCGTAGTTCCCGTTCCCGTGGGAATACCGGGATAAAATATAACCTAGTTTACGCCCTGATATTATAGCTTTCCATTGGTGAAAGAATTTTTGAAATCGGTCCAGCCGTTTTGAAGATTACCCGGAACAAACAGACAGACAGACAGACAGACAGACAAAAAATTTTTAATTGCTATTTTAGGCATAGGTGTCGTGCAAATAACCGTGTGAGCATGAAAAAAGCCTATTATTTTGACATTACAAACAGACACTCCAATTTTATTTAGTGGTATAGATGATTTCAAATTATTTCAATAATACATAAGTTAATTACACACTGCTATAAACGGGTTTATGGGATTATTACTTTGTGTCTATGACAGACTGAATCCTACTCAATACAGATTAGTAAATTATTAATTAACTGATTTAATAGGTTATGGTTTTATTGTTATTGGAAGGGGAGGGGTATGTTACGCTCAGTTCATCAATAATGATTCCTTTGTATAAATACTGCTTTTGTCTGTAACTTCGTCCGCGTAAAAATCATGTTTGAACCTGTCAATTATGATTGCCGTTATTTTAGCTGTATAGTGAAAAATCAAAGCTAAATTCACCCCATGGGAAAAGTACGCTTTCAGAATATTCCTCTTCCATCACAAGAGTACACTATCTAATGCTTATTTATAATAATTTTTAATTCAATAAGAAATAAATTAAAAGTACTATTGCAAAATATAATTCTCTTTTTACACATAGAGGTAAAAATTGACAAATGCTCAAATGCAAAAAAAAATTACAAATATTCAAATTATTTTTACCAATAAGTAATTTTGCTTAATTTAAATCAATAAGTAATTTTGCCTAATTTAAGAATTTAGCAGTTACCACACACGGTTCGAATATTTTATTTGATCTTACGCCGCCATTTTTGAAGATAACAAAAAAATAGCACACTCACACGTAATTAGGTCACGGGTCAAAGCGTCACTGGCGGGCGACAAACGGCGTGCGACAAACGGCGTGCGCGGGCGGCAGGGAGCGGCGGGTGCGCACCACAGGCGGGGAGCATAGGAAGAGGGGGCAGGGGCTAGGTAACCGTTAGAGAAATAGGTAAAAGACACGACGACACCAATTTATTGCGATGTTTGTGAGTAAAAATTTTATGAATCAAACACATTGCCTACAAGTTTCGTTTATAAGGGAATGCATAAAATATAAAGTGTATTTTTTTTGATAAAAAAAAGTTATGTTTTTATTTCAATAATCAATTATACTATCGATTCTGAACCTCCTGTGAAAATTTGTGCACCCTTTGAAAAAATACCCTTTAAATTAATTTTTTTAAATGAAATTATACAGGGTGTAAGGGGACCGCTCCCGAAAACAAAGACAGGTGATAGTACTAGTCCTACTTGTGGTGATAGGCTAGAAAAAAATCGATTTGGACGAAAAAAATTTTTTTTTGTCACAAAGGTTTTTTAGTTTTTTTCTCGCTACATCGTATTAGGACACTCCCATGTAACCATAATTTCATAAAAAATACGTCACTTTACTCAGATGAGAAAAAACGCAATGTATACAAAACATAATATCATATGGTCTAGAGGTCAGTCACCGTGCGCCCTACGTCACTGAAACGCCCGCGATTTTGTGACACTGTAGGTATCTAAGGTGTATGTATAGTCATAGTAGTATTATTCATTAATAAAAATAAAAACATAGTTACATGTCCTTGATTAAGCGTTAGATATGTTTTCATAAATAGTAAATTTTATTGTTATTAGAACTGATTACATTAATCAGTATTGATTTACAAACATGGAAGCAAGTTTGCAAGAGGGTTGTACACGCTCTTGCAAACGCGTTTTATTCTATTACTTTTCAAATGTATTATTATGTATTATCTATTACTGTCGTTAAAATTAAATGCAAGCAGAAATGTAAAGGCAAGTTAGCACTTAATCAAGGACATGTAATTGACTATACCTACACCTATAGTTACAGTGTCACAAAATTGCGAGCGCAGTGACGTAGGGCGCACGGCGACTGACATCTAGACCATATGATATAAGTTTTGTATAGATTGCCTTTTTTCTCATCTGAGTAAAGTGACGTATTTTTTATGAAATTATCGTTACATGGGAGTGTCCTAATACGACGGAGTGTGAAAAAAACTAAAAAACCTTTGTGACAAAAAAAAAAATTCGTCCAAATCGATTTTTTTCTAGCCTATCATCACAAGTAGGACTAGTACTATTACCTGTCTTTGTTTTCGGGAGCGGTCCCCTTCCACCCTGTATATTTATAACATAGTAGCTGACCCAGCAGACGTTGTTCTGTTCATATTAAAAAAAATGTAAAAGGAATTCTTAAAATCGATCACCACGCCACCTACTACCGGTTCCACCAGGTCGGGTCGTACTAGCTCGGAAATATTCGTGAGCTCATGCACAACACTTTGCTCAAGATCATCACATGATCAAATGCATAGTTTACGATTCTATAAAGGACATAAAGGTCGATAAAAGACAAGGACAAACATCCATTTTTATAATAATAGATTTAACAAGTATTAACATCTTTCGAAGTGGGATAAAATTCTTTTTGTAAAATCAAAAACAAATATAGTTGGATTATATCGTTCAAGCGGCATACGATCACAAGTTAGCTACTAGAGTAGCCATCACTTCCCCTAACAATATTGGAGGGAAGGGAGGAACCCACTCTACTGATGAGTCAGTCAACCAGCCTTTATATTTATATAGATAATAACTTTATCAATTTATAGCTCTATTATATCTACCTTTGTTTTCAAATTATTATTTAACTTTGAAAGGTAAATAAATAGTGATTGGTATAATTTTGTTTGACTTATTTGTTTATTTCAATTTAGGCGATCTACGTTGCGTTAAATGTTTGTTTGGCGTTTATAATTAACTATACGGATTGATAGTTAAGATAGAGAGAATTTTTTATAAAAGCATTATTTTTGATGTGAAACATCTATAGGCGAGGGTGACCGCGATGGTCGCGTGGCGTTTAACGCCACGCTTCGCGGTGCCCTCTTGATTAACTATTAAATAAATATCGGGATATATATGTACATTTTTGTAACGAAACCATGGTGCGATTTAAAATTTTGTACAACGCCATCTAGTGAACTCAAAGTAAATTGTTATCTATAATGTATACTAATGAAAATAAATGTTTAAAATTCATTCAGTGTGCGGTGGATTAATTTTATTGTTGTGTAATATTTCAAATAATAATGGAAATCGTATTATTTTATTCAATACTTTATGCCATATTAGTTCTGTCGTAATCTATTCTTTTATGCATATATACTTGTACAAATAATTTCGATGTTTCACATCTGCCAGGCGTCCTGAGCGACGGCTCACTTTTTTTTAGTAAAAATATATTTTTACCAAAAAAGTAATGCCTTCATAAAAACTCTAGACTATAGTCTATCCAGACTGTCGTTATCGTCATCATCATTGCAGCTCAAACACAAATAAGTTATATGTAACTATAGAAATCTATTTCATTTGTCTTCTTCAAGGCGAGGAGACAGGGATCATCATCATCTTGCTCTTATCCCAATTACTTGGAGTCAACGCAATATGTCATCTGTTTTGACATATTGCAAAAAGTTTCGGCAATGACTTTTATGACCGGCCGCCTGCCTGACGTCAACCCTCCTTGGGAATGTAAACGTTGACCCAAATGGTACCAGATGGAGTTGTTCCGGGTCAATCTAGGGCTCTTAGTCGTCTTTTACGACACCCACGAGCAAAGCAAGGGTTGGTAGTATTCGAAGCCGCTACCACACAGCCATAGGATACACTTAGAATATACTTTACCACCCGGCTTGGTAATAAGCTCATAGCACTGCCAAAAAATCTGTCAAAATCTAGTAAATTGACACATATTATAAGTCGTCAAATATTTAACTGATTTCCGGAGACTAATTTCAGCTGTTATGCGATCAGCTTTCAAAACTAAACTCATTTCTGGCTAGTTCAAAATGTGTTTTATGCAGTTGACGTATTTATGAATATATCAATTGCGAATGTAATTATTATATTTTCTGAGTGGTGATGGAGTAAGAATAAAATTCACCACCTATCTTAACCGTGGGTTTCGTAAAAGTCGGTTATGGCATATATATATATATATATATATATATATATATATACCATCAAAAACAAGACTTGTAAAAAAAGCCAAGCCTCGCAACTGAGTTCTTCTACCATAAAAATTTGTGAGATCCATGTTATATCAAGTCGGTTAACTCATTCCGTCTCTGCTTAAGGGACCTTTCTTCTTAAGTTATTACGTAAATAGCTAACCTAACAACTTCTTATAGTGACTATATCAATATTAAAGATCTTTTATGCTTTAAATAAACAGAATGACTTGGCAATCGCATGAAAACACACCTCACAAGTAATACAGATTATATTAAATTGTACTAGACATAGTGCGATTGCCAAGTCAATCTATTTATTTAAAACACAAAAGATCTTTAATATTTATATAGTCACTATAAGAAGTTGTTAGATTAGCTATTTGCGGCCCAACGACAAAGGTCGGCCCAACGACGAAGGCGACGTGGTTTTTGGGTGGGTCGCGGGAGTTGCGTGCTTAAGCCCCTCTGTCGCCCCGGACGGAGTGGTGCGGAGGCACGTTTTTAAAAAAAAAAGATAAGCTATTTACGTAATAACTTAAGAAGAAAGGTCCCTTAAGCAGAGACGGAATGAGTTAACTGACTTGATATAACATGGATCTCACAAATTTTGATGGTAGAAGAACTCAGTTGCGAGGCTTGGCTTTTTTTACAAGTCTTGTTTTTGATGGTATCTCATTTCTTTTTGTAGATAGATCTACTTATTTGCCTTTCCGGTACCTTCTCCTTCTTGAATACCAACAAAGGATTTTCTTAGAGCACACTATCTGAAAATGAGACATCTCTCCTTTCCGCTTGAGTCAATTCTACCTAAACTAAGCGGAGAGATATGGAAATAAAGAAATTTTATTGGTTTTTCGAAACACATCTCCTCTAGTCTCCTTTCCGCTTTGATGGCAATCGAGCCCAATGATGGCGTTCTTTCTTTCAGATAAATTTGAGATAATTTAGTTTGCTTAATACTTTCCTTGTGGTGACGGAGTAAGAATACAAGTCACCACTCCCTCTCTTGCCCGTGGATGTCGTAAAAGTCGACTAAGGGATATCATACGCATATAACATCTATGCAGGAGAAGGAAAACTCGAAATAAAACCCTCTACCAACCTGTCTGACCAGTATGGTATAGTAAGGTCAACTTCCCTCCTATTGTGGAGGAGGCTCGAGCCCAACAGTGGGACCTATATGAGCCGAAATGATGATGATGATGAATACTTTAGGAAATTTTGGTACAATTTCATAAGACACGTTCCACTCTTGCTTTTTCATTAAGTTGATTGAACATTTTACAAGTTATCTTTGAACATTATTATATCTAGGTATCTGTCTACACCTATTATGCCAATCATCATTGAGCCTATCGCCGTGCACTGTAGAACATAGACCCCCTCATGCTTCACTATAAAGTGCGGTACTGTGGCACCTGCATCCATTGACGCTCTAGGGTAATAGAGTTGCCATGACTAGGGCTCATTTTTCTTCGCCTTATGAGGAATAATGACGTAGTCGCCACGTTTGGTAGGCGGGTTGGTTTTGGTGGCTGGGTCAGTGAGATATCATACATTTCCCCGGCGAGAGCTGCTATCCACTCTCCTTCCTGTTGAATCTTTTTTTTAAATGACAACGCCTTGCACTAAGGGAATAATAATCCTTATCGTGTGCGGGACTTTACAAACATATAATTCAACATCGCATCATCATCGCAGCCCTCATATGTCCCACTGTTGGGCTCGGGCCTCCTCTACAATGGGAGGGAATTTAACTCACTGTACCATGCTGGTCAGACATGTTGATATAGAGTTTCATTTCGAGAGTTCCTTTTCTTGTACATATGGTATGTGCATATTATATCCCATAGTCGTATTATACGATATCCACGGGCAAGATAGAGAGTGGTGAATTGTATTCTTACTTCGTCACCATACGGAAAGAACATATAATTAATCGACACAAATTACATTCAGACTCCGAACAACAATTTGTGGATCGTACAATGTTGTCTTGCATGGGATTCGAACCCGCGACACTAGCACGGTTCGTTGGTATCTTAACCACTACGTCATCTGCGCAGTCTATAGTCGGTTGTTGCGATTCCCATAGAGAAGCAATGATGGCGATAAATGTATTCTTATTTTTTACAACGTTACATTTCATTAACTGCAAATATAACTTTGTAATCCTATATATTTATATGAGTTAACAAAATTATTTATGCAGTTAGTGTATCTCGGAAACTGGATGAAAATTGTAATATTTCATAATTTTCCCTTCATTTATACACTAAACACTAATTGAGTTCTAAATTTGAAGCTTCTATGTCTGCTGGAAGTGCCACTTTAATATTGATGATCGGTCAGTCGGTCAGTGAGTGACAAAATTACGAAATTTTGACTAGTTATAATTCTTAAACTATTGGTTCAAATTGAATGAAATTTGAAATACACAATGTCTATACAATGCCTGCTAGGTTACTAAAAATTCAGGTTTCTAGCTTTATTAATAACGAAGTTATAGGGGGTCGAAAATGACCTGAATGGCTTCGAGAAAAGTATGTTACGGCAGTGTTGCGTTTTGCCCGACTTTATTTTTGCTCGACTTGGCGGGGGCACTGCCGTGCCCCCAGATATATATATATATATAGACAGAAACAGCACTTTTAAATGTCGCTGACGACCTACTTACAGCTTCAGATTCTGGGCTCAGTAGTATCTTCGTCTTACTGGATTTTTCTCGGGCTTTTGACTCTTTGAGCCCTGACGTGCTGATAGCAAAACTATCGTATTACGGCTTTTCTAATGATGCATGCCAGTGGTTTAGATCTTATTTATCAAATAGAAAACAGTTTGTAGTAACTGAATCTTATGATGGTTCCAAATCATTCTCTGATGTTGGTACTTTAAATCGCGGAGTGCCACAAGGATCAATATAAAGTTCAATTTTTATTTTCAATTTTTACAGCTGATCTCCCTAGTCATATAAAGAAATGTAAATATCATTTATATGCTAATGATACGCAAATATACTACTCCTTTAAAGCCGACAATACATTAGAAGCTGTACGTATGATTAACAAAGACCTAAATGATATTTATAAATGGGCTAATTATAATTAATTAACACTAAATCCTACAAAATCTAAAATGTTAATATTAGGAACTAAATCACAAATTACAAAAGTAGAATGTCAAAACCCAAAGTTACTAATAAATAATATCTCTGTACCTATTGTGACTGAAACTAGAAATTTGGGTCTTATATTCGATAGTGAAATGAGATTTGAAAAACATATAAGTGAAAAGATCAGAACTGCTTTTTTTAAATTGAAAATACTATATGGTATTAGGAAACATTTGTCAAAAGAACTCGTAATTTATTATGTGACCTCCTTATTCTATCTTCTTTTGATTATTGTAGCACTGTTTATGGTCCCCGATTATATACTAAAACTGAAAATGCCATACAAAGAGTGCAAAATGCATGCATGAGATTCTGTTTTAATATACCTAAAAGGGAACATGTAACGCCATATATGATCAAACATAAAATTTTAAACATGAAATCAAGAAGAGAGCTCCAGCTCGCATGTATGACGCAAAAAGTATTATGGAATAAAAACCCTGAATACTTATTTGAAAAACCTACATGGCTTAGAGATATTCACTCAAGAACTATACGCTCTAATTCATCTTACAATCTTCAAATACCAATGCACAAGACTAGTGGTTTCAAAGGCTGTTTCAAATTTAGTGCATCAAAAATATGGAATAACATTCCTCCTCCTTTAAGACAAAATACAAGTTTTAACAGCGTCCTCCCCGAGGGGGGACGTCGGTCGAGGAGAGGGTACTCCTCAAGAGGTATTCCGTCAGGCCGACCACTGACAACAAGTCACCCAGCTCCGGTAACCGCTCCAACGAAGAAGGCGACGTGCCGCGGGTGGGTTACGGGTGTGCGTCCTTACGCCCCTTTGTCGCCCCGGACGGAGTGGTGCGAGGAGCGCACTGACCGTAATGGGTTACGGGGGTGGGCCCCCAAAAAAAAAAAAGATAAATAAATGATTATTACGTATTTTCTATAAAAAATAAGGTTATTGAAAATAGTTTTGATTTGTAAATAGTGTTTCATAATACATGTATTTTTCTGTTCATCTGTGTTTATCTGTTATCTGAATCTGTATTTAATTCTAGTGTTGCGGGTGACTCTGCAAACATGTAATTATCGGACACGAATTATACTCGGACTACATACAAGTAAGCGACATATGAGTAAGAACATTTTGTTTTTTAATCGAACATTTTTTTTTTTATTGCAAACGGTGGCAAACAAGCAAACAGTACACCTGATGGTAAGTGTTGCTGCAGCTCATGGACCTTTACAAGGCCGTTGCCTACCGCGAAGAAAGCGAAGGGAGTGTGAATGCGGTATTGAGGCTCGGTGATACCAAGGGCATCACCAAAACCCTCCACACGCAATCACCCTCAGAAAGTTGGGCTTCCGGCTCTCTCGCTCACCGAACGAAGCGCAGTAACAAATTGCTACTACTCAGACGTCGATTTTCTGCGAGAGCATGGTACTGCCCCGGACGGACCGGCTCGCGGCTGTAGACAGATAACTGTCGACAGTGTGGTACTACCACTCCTAGATAGTAGGGGCTTTAATCGGCCCCCTACCACGACCGACTTACTCTGTAGCCATGGACTCGACAAGCTGATCTATTCTAAAGGGTACAACAAACGTTAACGAACGAATATTTCAATAATCCATCTTACCCGTACTTATCACAAATCCCAATAAATAATAATCCTATTAGACTTAACGTGTATAGTATATACATATGTATAAGCAGCACATGTATTGGTAAGGTTTCGTAGCGTGAAGTAATGCATTAGTCGTGTCACAATTCTATTATTAGGACATTATATTGTTGGGATAAGACCTTAATATACACTAGAGGTCGCTTTAGGCAGAATCAATTTACTTAATCAAGTATCAGATTTAAATAAACTAGACCATTCAAGTAATTGCTTCCATTGTATTGTATGAATTTTAAAGAACAGAGTTCAAAGATGAATGATAGATTATCATCCGAAGTGGATCGTAATTTCTACTATATTTTAAGTGGAGAGTGGGAAGTGAAGTCCCTGTGATATTTTAATACTGTATATAAAGCTAAATTCTGTATTTTTTCTGTATTTATTTAGGTGTTAACTGTAGACGGCTTTCACAACTTTGCCGGGCGATGAGCGCTGAGGGCTCTCATCACGCTAAAAATTATTTAAACGATAATAAGCACTTATTTATTATCATTTTTCCGTGTGGTGATGGAGTAAGAATACAATTCATCACCAAGGGAGTGGTGTAACATTAATTCACTTTTTGATTTTTAGCATTCTATATAAAATAGTTCGTACGTATTTTATCTTAATATTTAAATGAGGAATTCTTGTATATATATATATATACTAGCTGACCCGGTAAACTTCGTAACGCCATAATTTTTTTCGTAAATATATTTTCTAAATTTTCGAAAATATAGTCTCTAATGGAAGAACCGGTTGTCGGGAACTACGTTTCATAGTGACTTGTTTTCTGTTTGACATTTTATGTCACGTCACACGGGAGCGCGATCGCACGGGATAAAAGAGTTATTGGCGAAATCTTGTAAACACCATTAAAAAAAGGAACGAGATAAAAAGTGTCCTATGTCCGTCTCCTGGTTCTAAGCAACCTCCCCACCAATTTTCAGGCCCGATTGGCCCACAGCTGTTTTTGAGTTATAAATAGTGTAACTAACATGACTTTCTTTTATATATATATATAGATACCATCAAAACAAAACTTGTAAAAAAAGCCAAGCCTCGCAACTGAGTTCTACCATAACAAGTTGTGAGATCTATGTTATATCAAGTCGGTTAACTCATTCAGTCCCTGCTTAAGGGACCTTTCTTCTTAAGTTATTACGTAAATAGCTAACCTAACAACTTCTTATAGTGACTATATCAATATTAAAGATATTTTATGTCTTAAATAAACAGAATGACTTGGCAATCGCATGAAAACACAATGTACCTCACAAGTAATACATATTATATTAAATTGTACTAAACATAGTGCGATTGCCAAGTAAATCTATTTATTTAAAACACAAAAGATCTTTAATATTTATATAGTCACTATAAGAAGGTGTTAGATTAGCTATTTACGTAATAACTTAAGAAGAAAAGTCCCTTAAGCAGAGACGGAATGAGTTAACCGACTTGATATAACATGGATCTCACAAATTTTTATGGTAGAAGAACTCAGTTGCGAGGCTTGGCTTTTTTTACAAGTCTTGTTTTTGATGGTATCTCATTTCTTTTTGTAGATAGATCTACTTATTTGCCTTTCCGGTACCTTCTCCTTCTTGAATACCAACAAAGGATTTTCTTGGAGCACACTATCTGAAAATGAGACATCTCTCCTTTCCGCTTGAGTCAATTCTACCTAAACTAAGCGGAGAGATATGGAAATAAAGAAATTTTATTGGTTTTTCGAAACACATCATAGACCCCCTCATGCTTCACCATAAAGTGCGGTACTGTGGCACCTGCATCCAACGAGGCTCGAGGGTAACAGAGTTGCCATGACTAGACCTCATTTTTCTTCGCCATATGAGGAATAATGACGTAATCGCCACGTTGGGTAGTCGGGTTGGTTTTGCAGTGAGATATCATACATTTCTCCGGCAAGAGCTGCTGCCCACTCTCCTTCCTGTTGAATCTTTTTTTTTTTAAATGACAGCGACTTGCACTAAGGGAATAATAATCCTTATATTGTGGGGGACTTTACAAACATATAATTCAACATCGCATCATCATCGCAGCCCTCATATGTCTCACTGTTGGGCGCGGGCCTCCTCCACAATGGGAGGGAATTTGACCCACTATACCATACTGGTCAGACATGTTGATATAGAGTTTCATTTCGAGTTTTCCTTCTCTTGCACAGATGGTATATGCATATTAAATCCATATCATAGTCATAGTCACACATAGTCGTCTTAAACGACATCTACGGGTAAGATAGAGAGTGGTGAATTGTATTCTTACTTCGTCACCATACGGAAAGAACATATAATTAACCGACACAAATTACATTCAGACTCAGAACAACAATTTGTGGATCGTACAAGGTGTTGTCTTGCATGGGATTCGAACCCGCGACACTAGCACGGTACGTTGGTATCTTAACCACTACGCCATCTGCGCAGACTTTAGCCGGTTGTTACGATTCCCATAGGGAAGCAATGATGGCGACAAATGTATACTTATTTTTTAAAAAGTTACATTTCATTAACTGCAAATGTAACTTTGTAATCCTATATATTTATATGAGTTTACAAAATTATTTATGCAGTTAGTGTATCTCGGAAACTGGATAAAAATTATAATGTTTCATAATTTTTCCTTCTTTTATACACTAAACACTAATTGTATTCTAAATTTGAAGCTTCTATGTCTGCTAGAAGTGCCTCTTTAAAATTGATGATCGGTCAGTCAGTCAGTGAGTGACAAAATTACGAAATTTTGACTAGTTATAATTCTTAAACTATTAGTTCAAATTGAATGAAATTTAAAATACACAATGTGTATACAATGGCTGCTGGGTTATTAAAAATTCGGGCTTCTAGTTTTATTAACAACGAAGTTATAGGGGGTCGAAAATGGCCTGAATGGCTTCGAGAAAAGTATGTTACGGCAGTGTTGCGTTTTGCCCGACTTTTTTTTTGCTCGACTTGGCGGGGGCACTGCCGTGCCCCCAGATACCTATATATATTTTTTCAGGATCTCGGAAACGGCGCCAACGGTTTTGATGAAACTTGGCATACTAGAGGTTTCGGGTCCAAAAAATCAATCTAGCTAGGTTTTATTTATAGAAAATGTTGTTTTGTCGGAGTTTTTAGCTAATCAACACAATGACATAAAATGTCAATAGAATATGGATTCAAATTACGCCGTCAACGTCAAGAGTGGCGATAGCTCAGTTGGGAAGTTGTTCAGTTTCCTCTTTGTTTTGTTTTGGCATTCAAACAGCGTCGGATCGAATCTCGGTTTTATTATTATTCTCTTTTTGTAATTTTAGATTTTTTTTTTCAGTATTTAATTTTTATTTTTTATTAATATATATCAAAATAAATTCGACAAAAATATACCGATCGAAGCTCGGTCAAACAGATATTATACTTTCAACTTTGAGTTTAGAATGGAGACCATACCCAAATTGCTTTAAGTGTGTGTGTATAAAATTTGAAGAAAACACTCGATTTGCTCCGAATCTCATCATCAGATCCTAACCTAATGATGATGGAAAATTTGGAAAGTATACCTTATCAAAAAAAAAAAAGATTTTTTTTTCAATCGGTTCAGGTGAATTCGACTAACCGAGGAAAGTATATAGAAAGTACAAGAAAAATAAAAGATTCTATCAATTTAACAACCTCTTCCTTTTTACAGTCCGTTAAAAATACCTCGCGTCACAAAAATGTTTTTATTTAAAAAGTCTAATTCCAAACAATGTACCACAAATATTATCAAATATTTATTCAATACGTGTTTCACCTACATATAGTACCTTAAAGACAGGTTGGCAGTTAACGAGCTTATTTCCTGGTCGAAAGTGAATATTGGGTCCTCCACCTTTATTGATCAAAGAGGTGCTTTCAGGTCAAACCCTTTGTGATCGTCTGATAAAATAAATTGCTATTACATTTGAAGACTATTTCAAGTAGTGTAAGAAGAATTTTATTAGCAAAATGAACAGATTAAAGTAAAATATAGATAATTAAGAAGTTACTCACAGGAGGGTATAATATGTCACCACCCCTCACCCCACAGTGTGGTCCTACAACATAAATATTATAAAGGGGAGGGGGGTGATGTGGCTAGGTTAGGGTTAAAATGTTTCCTTTTTTTAGTTTATACTTATACTAGCAACCCGCCATCGCTTAGCTTGGGTTTCACACGTACTCGCGTAGTTCCCGTTCCCGTGGGAATACCGGGATAAAATATAGTTGTTACTCCCTGATGTTATAGCTTTTCATTGTTGAAAGAATTTTTAAATCGGTTCCATGGTTTAAGCGTGAAAGCGTAACAAACAAACATACTTCAGCATCCTTACTACTATTATAAATGCGAATGTATGCGAACGCGGGTAAGGCGACTGAAACCGAAGCGAAGCGAGGGCGGGTTGCTTGTTTATAATATTAGTAAGGATGTTTTAAGCATTTGACCATAAATCACCTCCATATCATGCGCCATGCATGATCAGATAAAATGGCGTTTTTAGATTTTTTTGCCAGTTTCACTTCCAGAAACGAATGTATCGTTTCTGTATTTTTTGGTTAGGTTCTACAGTTATTTTTTACTCTCTACTAAACTCATAGTAAAGGGCAGAATGGGAGTGATATATCAATAGTTTGTCACCATATGGATGTATTTACTGTTTTTGTTTTTATTGCCGATGCACCATGGTAAAGTTCCATACAAAGCCGTCTGAAAACAGTTTCAAGTGAAAGTCGTTGTAATGGAATAAAATTAATAAATTAATATAGTCTAATAAATAAGCTTTCTTTTCGCAAATTTTTAGTTTTTTTTTAGTTAAACATAATGTATATAAATAGGCATCAAAGCTAACTCATGTTTAATAACGTAGTTTTGACGCAATACGTTACCACAATTCAACGCCACATTACTCAGAAATTTTTCATATAAATATACAAGTATTATACATTTTTGGAATGCTTATGATCTTCTCATAGCGTTTCATAATTAATATTATAGATATTGGTTTAATAAAATACAATTAACCAATATAGTTTAAGATGGTATATATTTTAGTGTTCATTTTTTTAACGAGACTTTTACCTTTTACCATTGCTTGCCGCTGTCGAGATATTTGTTGTTTTAAGATCTTTATACATTAATAAATGCAAGGAAAAAAAAATTGCTCGAATTTGCACTTTTTCATACACGGGGCCAAAACATATCGCGATATAAAAAAATATTTTTCCATTTATGTTTTATTTTTCATAAAATTATTATAGTAAAATTATTATAGTATCTATTAAGGTCAAATTGATTACAGTGCAATGTTTTTTGTGGTTTGACACAGTTTTAACCACCTTACTTGATAAAATATGGTCGCTTATTATCTATTAAGGTCTAATTGAAAACAGGTTGGTTATGGTAAGAGTGCAAATTATTAGTTGCCTAACTTTTTGCACATATCACTAATTCATTGGCCTATAAAAGGAAGGCAAACCTTGAAACATTCTGAGTTGTTAGATAGACATTCAGTTGCCCTAAAAAGCACATTATACTTAAGTATTTTCAAATATTAGCAGGAGTTGACTGATTTGAAAAATGGGTGAATTTGTTTGTAGCAAACGAGAGTTGTGAAATTTATTGATAAATGGTCATAATATAGAAGACTACATACGAGAAAATTTCAATTTGTCACCAGAAAATATGGCTACTGTGGTCTCCTACATTCATAGAAACTTGATATCTAAATGTAACGAACGCTCGCGAAATGCATCTCGAATAAAAGAACGCTTTGAAAGTAAGAACGCCAACTAGTCAATTTCATGTTCCACTAGAGTGTCGAGTCACGCTTACTGACCCTAATACGTCTGAAAGTGGTGATGGTGGCAGACCTTCGAAACCATACGAAGCATCTTCAGAAAAAATAAATTGATACAAGAGTACGGACTGGACTGTGTGCTCAATGTATATGCTCAAGAGTTACGGTCTATGGGTGAGACGGAGGAGGCCACAATCATTACTATTATACGAACTTCATCAAGAAATGATAAGAAAAAAATTCTTAAATACGTAACTGAGAACCTTACACCTTTTACAAAGAAAGAAGCACTACGGACATTTATTGACTTAGACCTTAACAAAGAACAGTATGAGAAACTTCGACTTTTTTTGAAGGACAAGAACTGCTCAGTTTTTACTTCTTATTCAACTTTACTCGAAGCGAAGAAGATGTGTTGCCCACCAGATTCGAGCATAAACATTACTAACATAAGTGCAAAAGTGAATCTGCAGGACTTGTTGCATCATACTGTGGCACGTATATTACAAATTGGTTCAGTTTACAAAAACGGTTTAGGAAAGTAGAAACTATTCTGTAAATGGGGTTGTGACGGGTCATCAGGGCAGAGTGAATACAAGCAAGTTTTGCCCGAAGAAAGCGATTTTATATCAGATGCAAACCTTTTCATTGCCTCACTTGTATCCATTAGACTCATAGATGAGACAACTAATACTGTTGTTTGGAAGAATGAAACCTGCTCATCTGTTAGATATTGCAGACCTATATTGTTAGTTTGCCAAACTCCTAAAAAAACCACGTCTGTTGTAGTTGATATCAACAATAAAAAAAAACTGTCGCCTTCCCTGATAAATTAAAACAGGGAGGTAATCGAAATTACTCATGCCCTATTTTTAACCATTATTGATGGTAAAGTGACACAAGTTTTAACTGAAACTCGTTCGAGCACTTCTTGTACAGTTTGTGGTGATACTCCTCGGCCAATAAATAACTTAGAGGCAGTTATGACACAAGATGTAAACGAAAGTTCATTTCAATACGGACTAACACTACATGCTTGGATTAGGAGTATGGAGATGATCTTATATATTTCCTATAACTTGTCTTTTGAAAAGTGGTCAGCTACTACACCTGAAAATAAAAAAAATCAAAGACGAAAGGAAAAAACTGGTGCAAAAGCGGTTTAGAGAAGAAATGGTACTGCATGTCGATAAACCTCGTCAAGGCACTGGAAATAGTAATGACGGAAACACAGCTCGGGCATTTTGTCAGAATTACTCGTGCTCTGCAGACATTACAGGTGTAGACGTAGAACTTATAAAACGAATGTACATAATACTACAAACTATTTGAAATTATAAAGATTGTATATTATTACAAGAAGATCTCGACAGGCTTGCTCAATATTGTAAAATAAATAAGCTATTTCTGAGCATTGCTAAATGCCACTGTATAAGTTTCACTAAAAATAGAAACGTTCTTTACTACTCGTATGCAATAGATAATACCACTTTATTAAGACGATCCGCTGTTTGTGACCTTGGTATCATTTTGGATAATAAATTACACCTCGATGCTCATATTCAAAACATTGTAACGAAAGCTTACCGTATGTTCGGGTTTGTAATGAGGTCTGCGAAAGAGTTTGTGCGCCCCTCTACCTATTTATATTTGTTTAAGTCTTTGATTAGGTCACAACTTGAGTATGCAGTACCAGTGTGGAACCCCTTTTATAAGAAATATACCGAAAAAATCGAATTAATTCAAAGAAAGTTTCTGAAAGCCCTGCACTACCGCTGTTTTCGTAGTTATCTCTCATATGATAATTTATTAAAGAAATATAATATACCTAATCTAAAAACAAGACGTATTATTTTAGATACAATGTTTTTGTTTGATTTATGTCACAATGCATATGATTGTACTGAAATTTGTAACAGAGTTAGTTATTTTGTATCCAGAACGACAATAAGTCGTACTGTGCGAGTGCGACATCTTTTTGCTGTTAGCACTAGTCGCTCTATCGCAGGTTTACGGGCACCTTTACGCAGAAATACTAATAATTATCTATACTAATATTATAAAGAGGTAAAATTTGTAAGTTTGTATGCAGGGGGTAATCTCTGGAACTCATAATCTAATTCTAATTTTATTTTAACTGGCAGAAAGCTACATTATTCCTGAGTGCTATAGGCTATAAATTGTTTCTATAACATGTATATTAACCGAGCTATCACAACTTTTGTCTGGCAAGTCGGAAAAAAATACCTCGTAAAACAGAATTATTTGCGTGCGCTGCCTAAACAGTTGCTTAAAATTAAAAAGAATGTATGGCTACCTGGTTCATCTTAATTATTTCTACAAAAAAGTCAGCGATACCATATCTCTATCTTTTATATTTTATCTTTTATACTTCTATTATTGCATTAAAAAATTTTTTTTTCGGCATTGTTACGTTTGGTTGATTATTTGAGCAACAAAATATTAATTCTTATGACAATAAATTATTTCAGTATCACAGGAACATCATACAGATAAGATTTGCCATTTACAGTATATCAATTGGTCATAAAGTTTCGGAGATAATATAAAATTACTAAAACGCAAAATGACCCTAGCATAACTTTCATTGTGCAGACGTTTTACCTATTTGCCCATAGATGGCGTTCTGCAATGACGTCATTTTTCTGAATCGCGGTGTTAAGACTTTCCGTGGATTGATGACCCTCTCGAATTATTATGCCCACGTTGTCGTTAGTTGGAGTTCTAAAAATTACATGTCAGTTGGTTATTGGTTTCGGTTGTTTCGTTCGCATGGTTGTTGTTGTTGATAGATACCTCATAATCGAAAATATCGTAATTTCGTTGTACGTTTGTTTTGTATGTTCGTAGTTTCGTACTTCGTTCTATCGTAATAATCGACACGAGTTATTCGATATTACGATTGTTTTGTTTTGTAAAGGCGGACGGTGTTCGAGTCGCTCTCCCTTTGTTCATAATTGTTTTCAAGTCTGTGCGTGGTTTGTTGAGAGCATGCCTAAAAGGAAATCTCAACTGTCTCGGCAGACATCACAGACAAGAGCCGATCGAGTACGCCGTACGGAAGAATCTGCCCCTGAAAATGAGCAACGCCTCTCGAGAAATAGAGAATATATTTCGCAAGCACGCGCTAGAGAATCTAGCTCCGAGCGCTCACAGCGCCTCGCAAGCCAAAATGTGAGGACGACGCGGGCCCGTGCTCGAGAAACTAGCGCTGAACGTGCGCACCGTCTATCTGAGTTAAGGCAGCATGTCTGTGAGACAAGGGATAGGGAGACTAGCACTGAGCGCTCGCAGCGCCTAGCAACAGAAAGACAGCGAGCAGCTACAGTCAGAGCGCGTAATCGGAATATAGCCCAAGGAAATAGATCAGCCTTCAATTACGATGCCAATATAGATTATGCTCAGCAAAACACTGTGAAAATAGGCGAAATGAATAAAACATGTCCTAAGTGTTTTGCAAATAAATGGAGCGATGAACCAAATGGTATGTGTTGTGCTGCAGGAAAAGTGGTTCTTCCTGATATCCAGGCACCACCACAACCAATAAAAGATCTATTACTGGGCAATCATCTATTATCTGCGCATTTTTTAAAAAACATACGAAAGTATAATACACTCTTCCAAATGACGTCATTCGGTGCTAAAGAAATTCGCGAAGGAAACTTTATGCCTACATTTAAAGTAGAAGGGCAAGTTTATCACTTAATTGGTAGTCTACTCCCTTCGCCAGGGCAAAGCCCGCAGTTTCTACAAATTTATTTCATTTCTGATGCCGACCAACTTTCGTTGCGGTCTAATATTGCTCCTAACCTAAATATCGATTTAATCAATGATTTACAGACGTCGTTAAATAGTCATAACATTTATATTCGCAGTTTCAAATACAATTTAGAACATAACTCTTCATCTGAAAACTTAAAATTAATCATTCACGCTGACCGCACTCCACAAAATCAACATCGTGGAAGATACAATTCACCTACAGCAAACGAAGTTGCAGTATTATTGGTGGACGAAGATAAGGGACCTAGAGATATAGTCCTTCATTGCAAAGATGGTCAACTGAAAAGAGTTTCTGAATTACACAGAGCTTACGATCCCTTACAATACCCTTTGATGTTTGTTAACGGTGAAGATGGTTATTATTTGACTATCCCTCTACAAAATTCAGCGCGAAATAAAACAGTTTCGTGTATGCAATTTTATATGTATAGATTGATGACCAGGGCCAACAGTTTTAATCCCCTTCATTATTATCGGGATTTGTTTAGTCAATACTGTGTTGACATGATGGCTAAAATGATAACAGAGAGACTAAGTTACATAAGTCGCAATCAACAACAACTGAGAGCTGATGACTATATCCATTTAAGAGACGCTATAAATCAGGATGCTAATGTCAACGCTGCAAATATTGGCCAACATGTCATCTTGCCTTCATCTTTCACCGGCTCTCCGCGTTACATGCATGAAAAAACCCAAGATGCAATGACGTATGTACGCAACTATGGAAGACCCGATTTATTTGTGACGTTCACTTGCAATCCGGAGTGGCCAGAAATTAAGAAAGAGCTATTTGCTGGCCAACGTTCTTTCGACCGTCATGACATTATTGCTAGGGTTTTTCATTTAAAGATGAAGAAAATGATCAAGTCGTTCACTAAAGACGAGGTATTCGGCAAAGTCAAATGCCATATGCTTAGTGTTGAATGGCAAAAACGCGGACTACCACACTGTCATATGCTGTTTTGGTTTGCACAAAAAATACAACCAGATGAAATAGACAGTATAATAGTTGCTGAACTACCAAACAAAGATGATGACCCAATATTATTCGATATTATCACCAAAAACATGATCCATGGACCTTGTGGGGAGCACAATTTATCATCACCGTGTATGAAGAACGGTATATGTTCAAAGAAATATCCTCGGCGATTCGTCACCGATACTCAGACAGGCGAGGATGGTTATCCTGTATATCGTCGTCGTAATGCTGAAAATGGTGGTCAAGTCGCAGTTGTAAACATCAGAGGGAGGCCGATTACAATAGATAACAGATGGATTGTACCATACTCTCCAATGTTGTGCAGGTCATTTAACGCCCACATTAACGTCGAATACTGCCATTCAGTTCAGGCTATAAAATATATATGTAAATATATAAATAAAGGTTCCGATCAAGCCACGTTCAGCGTTAGAAATCCGCATGATGAGGTGGAAAATTATTTAAATGGGCGATATATAAGTACATCGGAAGCCGTCTGGCGAATACTCGAATTTCCGATCCACGACCGACATCCCACGGTCGTGCATTTGGCCGTGCACTTAGAAAACGGGCAAAGGGTGTTTTTCACACCAGGAACTGCGCGACAAGTTGCCCAAAATCCGCGCAAAACCACTCTATTAGCGTTTTTTGAACTCTGCAATACCGACGAATTTGCAAAAACGCTGTTGTACCACGAAGTTCCACACTATTATACGTGGGCTAATAACAAATTTTCAAGACGAAGGCGCGGTCAAGACGTCGATGGGCATCCAGAAATAAAAAGAGATGAAGCTTTGGGAAGAGTGTACGGTGTACATCCGTCACAATCAGAATGCTTTTATCTAAGAATTTTATTGCACCACGTACGCGGTCCCACATCATTCAAAGATTTGAAAACTATAAATGGAGTGGTCAAGGAGACGTATCAAGCGGCTTGCCGGGACAGAGGTTTGCTGGAAAATGATGATCACTGGGAGAAGACATTAAGAGAAGCTTCGATGTCGGAATGTTCATTGAAACTTAGGGAGTTATTTGTGGTGATACTGCTATTTTGTCAGCCATCTGAACCGTTAAAACTATGGGATATCTTCAAGGACAATTTTTGTGAAGATATCAGACATAGAAATCGACAACAAAATCAGGACTTTACCATGCCTTTTAATGATGTTATGTACAATGAAGGTTTAATACAAATTGAAAACAAACTTTTAGCATTGAATGATAAAACATTGAGTGACTTTGGATTACCGTCTCCAGTTCGCCCTGTAAATGATGCAATAGATACAATGTTGGTACATCCGCACAACATCAGTGAATTAGCTACTTTTGTAAATGAAAATTTGCCTAAATTAGTCACAGACCAAAAACAGGCTTTTGATGAAATTATTGATAGCGTAACGAATAATAAAGGAAAAATTTTTTTTTTAGACGCCCCAGGAGGCACAGGGAAAACATTCCTCGCTAATTTAATATTAGCACATGTTAGGCAATCCGGAAAAATAGCTTTGGCAGTGGCTTCTTCTGGGATTGCGGCTACTTTATTGAGTGACGGTAAAACTGCTCACTCTACCTTCAAACTCCCATTGACAGTTTCATTGGAGCAACAGTCGGTATGTTCGATACGCAAAAATGGGCCCATTGGTCAATTGTTACAGAATACGTCGTTGATAATGTGGGACGAATGTACCATGAGTCATAGAGCTCATGTTGAAGCAGTGGATCGAACACTTAAGGACTTGAGAAACTCAGTCGCTGTCATGGGTGGTGTCACTTTTGTGTTTGCAGGTGACTTTCGTCAGACACTTCCCGTCGTCACAAGAGGTACACGTGCGGATATCATAAAGGCATGTCTAAAATCATCGCCCCTATGGAGTATAGTCCAAACTTTGAATTTACGTACGAACATGAGAGTCCACGTTATTGGAAATATGGATAACGATTTTCCACAACAGCTGCTCAAAATTGGAGAAGGGTCTTTTTCTTCTCGAACCTTGGACTCTAACTCTGCGGAAATCGTTATAAATGAGACTCTGGGTCGTATAGTTCACAGTCTACAGCATCTTATAGATGCAGTATATCCTGACCTCGAATATTTACTAGATAGAGACATTCATTGGCATTGTTCAAGGGCTATCGTCTCACCAAGGAACGATACAGTCAATGAAATCAATAATCTAATTTTACAAAAAGTTCCCGGCCATGGTAAAATCTACAAGTCAATTGATACAGTGTGTAATATCGAGGATGCAGTCCACTATCCGCAGGAATTTTTAAATTCCCTTAAACCATCTGGTCTGCCACCTCACGAACTGCTGTTGAAATCCGGGACACCTATCATGCTTTTAAGAAATTTAAGCCCACCTAACCTGTGCAATGGCACAAGGCTACTAATAAAAGATTTAAAAGACAACCTAATTGTGGCGACCATTCTCATCGGCCCAGGAGCTGGCCAGTTGGCGCACATCCCAAGAATTCCAATGATTCCGACGGACCTACCCATACCGTTTAAACGACTCCAGTTTCCAATAAAAACATCATTTGCCCTGACTATTAATAAGTCCCAGGGACAAACATTCTCTTTGGTTGGCATTGACCTACGAAAAGAATGTTTTTCCCATGGGCAATTATATGTTGGTCTATCAAGAGTGGGATCATCCGAAAGGCAGATTATTCTGTTACCGGAAAATAAAACAACCTCAAACATTGTATATAGAGAAGCTTTAAATTAAATAGATACCTAACTTAAACAAATAAATAAAATAAGTAAAAGGCAACTAAGGGTTAAGTTACCTTGAGCAGAAAATAGAACTTCGGTAATCTTTTAAGTTACTGATCTGATTCCAAAAAATATTTTACTAATAAAATTAAATACAGTAATATCAATCGAGTGTAATCTTATGTTAAAACAAGAAATTTTCCGCGGACGAAGTCGCGGGCAGAAGCTAGTAATCAATACTTTGGTAGCATGGATATGTTTGCATCATCGGCAGCAAAATTCAAGGCACTTATATCTGAAAAAGTACAAACTTGTAAATTGTGATCAATATTTTTAGTGTATTATAGCATATCTTATACTACTATAGATATGGTATGTAAGTCATATAACTGTTACGATAATGTATTACAGCACTTGACGATTTCTTATATTCCCTGTAATGGTGTTGGATTTGAATTTTTATTTGTCTACTGATTGCATATTCGCACTGCTAAATGCTTAGGTATCACGTGGAAAATGCTATTGGCTACATATTTGTATCATATTTATTCAGCTTACACTTTATTGTAAAATTTAGTATGTAACTGTTTGTTTTCCTAAATAAATAAACTATGTCATCTGCAATGGCTATGATCCATATATATCAAGTTTGAGAAATACCTCAGAAACAATATCGAAAGAACTTTTAGAGGAAGCCAAGGTCCTTCTAGCTGTCAATTAAAATCTGTAGGAGCTTGCTGAATTGTGTATATAATTTTTTTTCTAGTTTGGTACTATGTTCTACCATTTTATGTAAATTAAACAAGCATATTTTGTATTTTTTTCTTATATAATGCATGTATTTTTTAATTTAATTTTTTTTTTCATTAATTTATAAACAGAATTTTTAAAATCAAAGTTATTTCATTTAAACTTTAAACATTCAATATGTGCAAAATTACAGCTCATTTAGTTTTGAAACAACTGAGATACGGAGTTTTGAGACGAAACATACGCGGTTTTCCCACTGTGCGATGGTGGCAAACGAGCAAACAGCACACCTGATGGTAAGTCATACTGCGGCACACGGACCTTTGAAATACCAGGGGCTCAGCCAGGCCGTTGCCTACCGTAAAAAAATGCTCTTCTTAAACCTCGTTTAAAGAAGGACATATCATAGCGCTCGGCAAACACAGCAGCAGGTAGTTCATTCTGTGTGGTGACAGAGTAAGAATACAATTCATCACCCCCTCTTACCTGTGGAAACCGTAAAAGGTGATAGTAGCACGTCTGACCAGCGTGGTATAGTAGATCGGTTTTCCTTTTAATGAAGAGAGGCTCGAGCCCAATAGTGGGATGTATATGAACTAAAATGACGATGTTATTCGAGTTAAACTTATTAAGTCCATAGTCCTTTTAAGTCCAGTATTTTCCCCACTCTAAAGTTGCGGCTGCTCTAGCCTGGCCTGGGTATAATCAGAACATAATTCTTCCATAAAAAAATTTAGTCATATTTTAATATTTCTTCATTGTACCATCAAATATGGGCTGACTACATAAAATATATAGGTATATTGTTCAATGGACGATAGGACTTTTGGAACTGGGTTAAGTTTTATAAGGTTTTACTTACCATATACTTGGAAAAGAGCCGTTTAAATGCAGAGAGCTATCGGTGGTGCGGATAAGTCAGCTCGTTGGATTTTAAATGAAGCAGTTCGTATTCCTTCGGATGCGTCCGCATTCATTCGGAACTTTCAGCTTCACAGTGTGGGCAAAAACTGTCAATGCTAACAAAAGGATTACATTTCGCATACACTTTTTGGTTCCAAAGGGACCCTTTGTTTCAAAAGTACCTTTGTAGAATGTTAGTGTGTGTATGTCAACTTGTTTAGGAGATTTTCTATGTTTGAATCTGCATAAATTCGATTACGTTACGAATATTTTGTTTATCTGAAAGTGAATATATGATGTTATGTAATTACAAATTCGGATATATTATGTTAGTGATTGTTACTGTATGCACTACGAACACCTACATAATTATAACGGCATGCGATCAAGACTAATCACCATCTTTGTACCTAGGTTTTGATTTATTTCAATAATATTTTCTTGTTTCGTACTCTTCTTAATTTTCTCTTCTTAATCCCTTGTTAAATAAAGATTTTGCGTAGTCTGTTTTTATTTTTTATTTTTTTTTTTATTTCTTCAATTATAAAGCAGACGCGCGTGCCAAATATTGGTACATATACGTATGGTTTCTTGAGTACGATTCTGTATTAACGTTCATAATCCATCTCCATCCATTCACCCAAAGGCATTCAATATATCCAGGCAAGTTAGTGATTCTAATTGTCCGTTATAAGTTTTGCTGAGAAGTGCTGCTGTCTATTCTTCTGAGATCCCTGAATTGATTTTTACGATTCCCACGAGAAACTGAGGAACAATAACATATTATATTCTAAATCCATTGACACAGAGGGATACTGTTTACAATACTTTATTACAATACAAATGTTTGCAATATTTACACGAAATAAATTTCAGTGGTGATAGAATAAGAATACATTAACCATTCTACCTTGCTCATTGGTGTCGTAAAAGACGACTGAGAAATTATAATATGTGCAAGAGAAAGTAGTTTTGGAATAAAACCATATAAAAACCCATCTGACCAGGGTGGAATTATAATAAGCACATATCCAAGTGAAAGGAATCTTGAAATAAAGCCATATGCCAACCCGTCTGACCAGCGTGGTATAGTAGGTCAATTTCTCCTTCCTTCCCAATTCGAAGCAGGCTCGAGCCCAGTAGTGTAAGCTGTGATGATGATGATGATAAATTTTATTATTGTACGATCCTGTCAAAATGTAAAAATCTTTTTACCCATGTATGAGTTTTATAAATAGCCTGTAAAAATTCACATAATTTTATTTTCAGACGTCAACCGCGCTCATCCTGCTTCTCCACTTATCTCTTCACACAGTCGACGAAGGCCACGCAGTGAATCCAAGTGAGTATAAAAGCACTTTCATTTTGTCAGCTCAATAGCATTTTGTTTATTAAAACCGCAATATGTAACTTTTTTAGTATAATAAACATCATTTTCCTTTTCTTAAACGTTAAACCTTAATCATGAAAGACCTTTACTATAATATTCTGTTGGCTTACTCTGAAGCTTAAGTTTTTCTTTGATATCATTATTAGTTCCGAGGGAAGTTTTAGAAAAACTAAGACCGAAGATCAAAAGGGATGTGAAACTTTCAAGGTCATACTACTAATTGGATGCCTAATCTTTAGTTGTGTAAATTGTTTAATATAAAAATCCTTAACTACTGCTTAAACCGACTGTACTAACTCAACTAACGCTTTCATCCAAAGACCTTTTTTGTTTTTGTTTTTTCTATGGAGACAAAGGAAGCAGAGCTCATACAGCCAAGTTGTATAATGTTTTTAGAGGACTGTATTATAATTCAATTTCTTTATTATATCATCATCTTCACCGCAACCCACATACGTCCCACTGTTTGGCTCAGGCCTCTTCCACAATGGGCGGGACTTTTACCTACTATACTATGCTGGTCAGACATGTTGGTATAGGGTTTCATTTCGAGCTTTCCTTCTCTTGCACAGATGTTATGTGTATATGATATCCCTTAGTCGTCTTTTACAACATCTACGGGCAAGATAGGGAGTGGTGAATTGTATTCTTACTCCGTAATCACACGGCATAGCTAGCTGCGTAGCTTGTTCAAAATCACTGTTTGTCAAATTGACTATGGTAAATTCTTTAATAGTATTTCTACTATTTTACTTATATAACGTGCTATAGGAATATCCATCCATCCACCGAATAGCCTATCCAAGAGGGCTTCAAGAAAAGGGCGTAAGCACCTTTTTTGACAAACATTTTTGTGATCCCAGTAGATATTATAAGTTTCTGAGAAGAGCGCTTCTGCTTGGGCACTCTTATAACTGATTTTTATGACTTGGAATAGTAAGATTTCGCGACATGTAGTGTACTATTGTCTTAGTTGCTACTATATGGACAGAAAAATAATTATATTATATTTAATAGTTTATTCAATCTTTAACCCTTTCCACTCCAATGTCGAGTGTCACTCGACACTGATTTTGTTCCACTAGCTCCACTGTCGAGTGATACTCGACATGGTGTAATACCTCTTTTTGCGGAAAATTTTAAAACAGGAGGGATTTTTGTTACTAAAATGTTTGAATCACGAATGAATGAAACATATTCTAGAATCGTAAGATACTATAATTCAATTAAATTTTATCGATGCTACATAATAAAACTAGTTGTTATCGCACCGTTATATGTTCGCGTCGTAAACAACTTATCTCTGTGCATCATCGTATTTGTTTTCATGCAAAGACCTGTAATGTCATGTATGGTGTGAATTTTCCTGGCGGATACGACTGTGATTGAATCAATTCACTGTGGCGCACGGACACGGATTGATGGTGCAACAAGTAACGCATTTTGAAAGTAGTGATCGGTCGATTATAATTGCATATAAGTATAATAACGCTCCATACTGTCATGCATAAAAAAATAGAGCAAAAGGTGTCTAAAAGGTCAATAACCGAAAATATAAATCTAATTGAAAACGAATTTGAGAGTAGTGACGATGAGGACTATATGAGAGAGTTGGACAATGTATTTGAAACCTTTCAATGCGAAGACGAATGTGAAAATGAAGATAATATTCCTGAAGTTCCTGGACCATCGAGGAGGAGATAATCTGATCTAGGACCATTGGCTACCACCGTAACAGACTCGGATTCTTCCGACGATATTTTTCGAAGAAGGCCCAGAGTTCGTAGAATTAGTAGTGATGAAAGTGTTTGTGATATTCCGGTTGCAGACCATTCTTCGTGGGTGGATGTTTCAAAGCAAGATAATTATTATCCAAATATTGATTTTACAACAGGCAGTAAAGTTACTGGCCCTCAAATTCCAGTATTTTGTAGTACGCCTCTTCAATTTTTTCAATTATTTTTTACCGATGAACTAATAAAGAAAATTGTATCCGAAACAAATAAATATGCTGCTAATATTTTAGCTACAAAAAATATATCTAAATATTCTATTTGGAAAACATGGACAGATGTGAATGAAATTGAAATGAAAGCATTTTTGGGTGTTGTAATCAACATGGGTCTCATCGAAGTTCCAGAATTGCAAGATTATTGGAGTCAAGCTTTCCATTCCAATATTCCATTTTTTGGCAGGATTTTTTCGCGAAGAATATTTATGCAGATATTTTGGACATTGCATCTAGAAACAATACCAACAAAGAATCAGGGGCCCATCACTAGAACACAAAAGGTGAACAATTTCTTTATGTATATCGAATCCAAATGTAGACAACATTTTGTACCTGACAAATATTTATCAATAGATGAATCGACTGTAGGTTTCAAGGGTAGAATTTCATTCTTGGCATATAATCCAAAGAAGCCTACCAAATGGGGACTACGCGTTTATGTGTTAGCTAATTCCCAGACAAGCTACATCTATTATTTTGTTCCATATTATGGAAAAATAACAACTGATGGACTAATAAAGCCAGAATTATCATTTACCAGTAGAATTGTATTACATCTATACAATAATCTACTCACGTCTATACCTGAAGCTGCAGGATATCACATATTTACAGATCGATTTTATACGAACTTAATTTTGGCTAAGGAATTATTTGAAAATAAATGCTTTTTGACCGGCACAATTGTGCCTAACCGAAAAGGACTACCACAAGAAATAAAAAACCCAAGTTACCGAGAGGAAATACAATTGCTTTTCACAAAGGCAATACCCTTTCACTAGCTTGGTGTGATACCAGAGTAGTAACACTGCTAAGCACTTTTTATACATCCGATTCACAAACTATCCAAAGGAGACTTGCAAAAGCAAAAAGAGGAAACATAGGAAGTCGTACGCCAAATAAAACAATACGAACGGAAGTAAAAAAACCTATCGTTATAGTTAATTATAATGAATACATGGGTGGTATTGATGTGGCCGATCAATATACTTCTTCGTACTGCTTTTTAAGAAAAACACTCAAGTGGTGGAGAAAACTATTTTTCTGGGGGCTAGAGGTCTCTATTATAAATTCATATGTGTTGTATAAAGACTGGAGTGTAAGAAATGGAAAAGTAGCAATGAGTCATAAGAAGTACAGACAAACTTTGCTCATGTCACTCATTGGAGACTTTAGGGCACCCGAAACAAGTCGCAGAACTGAGGTTGCGGCAGATACAGAACAACGTCTCGATAGAACCCCTCACTTTATTTATTTACAACCTGGGGGGAAGCACAAGGATTGTGCTGTGTGTTCCAACCGAAAAATAAAAGGGGGGTGAAAAGAAACATGCTATTTTTGCAAAACATGTGAGACAAAACCTTCGCTTCATCCTGGGATTTGTTTCGAAAAATACCATACCAAAAGGGATTATAAAGATTAAAATTTAGGATTTTAATATAGTATCATGTAATTACTCATAAAATAAACTTTATTAAATAAGAAAAATTAGTTTTTTTACAAAATACACAAAAAAACACTAAAAGTAAAAAAACGTAATTTTAGCGTGGAGCTGGTGGAATAAAAACAAAAACAGCCTTGGAGTGGAAAGGGTTAAAGCAGAATTATTTGATTGCCAACAAATTATACATATTTCACAATACGCAGATATATGTGTCTAAAGCAAAAATGTAAAACAAGATTGTCAAGTTCATTCAGTTTTAATTTATTAATTTGTAAAGCAAGAATACCGAAATCATATTATTTTTATTGTCATTTTATTTTAGCTTTTGGTAATAGGAGCGTTTGCAAAGTTAATAAAATTTCATTAAAAGTAGCACTTGGGTTACATTGTTTCACAGAAAATATTTATTATTAAATTAAATATCCTTTATTAGGAGTCTTCAGGCAACTTTCTGAAATTGATTTTGATTTAATAAAAAGAACACCACGAATAATATAATTCTAGACGTAGCTTTTAATTTGAAATTGAATTATGTATATATAAAATGTTAATAAATATTTTTATCAAATTTAATTATCGTTATCAATAACTTAAAAAAATATTTAACAGAAATTTAAAAATTCGTGGACACTTTGTGACTCAAAGTTAAAATTTCCCAAAACTTTTCGTTAAATTTAAACGCCTTGATTTTCGTTTTCGTTAAATTTAATATCTTTTTTTATTTTTATTAAATTTAATATCTGAGTGCCCATGCAGGATAATCCATGGATTTAATTATATAAGCAATATTGGCAATAGTTATTAGATTGGATGCTATGTATGTCTGTTAAGTATATGTCCGTGATGTTTTTGTAGTATTTTCTGTGGGGTGTGGTTACCAGGATGATGAAGGACCTGTTGATAGAGCACACAGCCCCGGTCATGACTATCTGAGAGAATGACTGGGAGATCGACGAAAGTGTTCCACTTTTCAAAAGCGGCAAGCGGGTGGTGGTACGGATACGTGTCAAAATTACTGTTCTGGACCAGACGGCTTACCTGACCGAGGATTGGTCCTATTAAACTGGTCCTTATTAAATGTAAATGGCCCTAAAATATTTTGATACATCGCCTACATAGTTAGTTCTCATAGATCATAGTAGGTTGATCCCCATTCCGACACGCGAGTTTGTGTAGGACGGCTATGGGTGACTGACATGCACCGACGACAAACTGAATTAAACTGCTACGGTACCTTAGTATGCCCCCAATAACGTTTGGTGACAATAAATACCATTTAAAATAAATTATTTTTATGAATTTTATCGTGTTCCTTTTTGATTATCAATTTTCCAAAGATTTTAGCACTTTCTAGCTTTCATGTTCACGGAAAGACTAAGGTTCTCACGCCTTACAAATCACTGTTATTACAGATATTTATATCAACCCGCAACAGGTTTTAAATTTTGATCCATATTTTTGATGCAATTTCGTTTCCAGTACATAAAGAAAAATTTGGAAATCGGACCATACTGAAAAAGAGCCAGTAAGAAGACTTAAGAGGGCATAATATTAATTATGATAACGACCATTGTATGAACTTTATCATTATCGCATTGTAAATCATAGAATGGTATTATGATTCATGTTATATCACAAAATAAATTATATCACAATATTGGATATCAATGATTTATATCACAGATTTTTTGTTCCAATGACGGGCATGTGTATGTAATAACAGTGATATTAATAGCAGGTATTAATAGAATGCTAGAGCAAATATTAGTAATATCACAATTAACAAGCACCGGTCAATATAGATAACATTAGATTCTCAGTGTGGGATAGGGGAAAATGTGGGGTCGGGGGACAATGTGGGGAAAAGGAACAATGTGGGGACGGCTTTTATATTTTAATGGTTTTCTCTCCCCTTGTGGAGAAAACCAATAGAAGCCTCAAGGGCTGAAGAAAAAATCTGACTTTATGATTATAAGTGCTACTTTATGTATAGTGTAACAAATGTACCCAAATTATACCTATTTCCGTTTCATTGTTACGCTTATAATCTGAGTTGTTTGTAAAAGGTTCTAGGGTTTTCCGACCGGAACTCGGACCGCACCGAACTGGAAGTACAAACCACATTATTGGAGTCGGCTTTCAGGCTTCAAACCTTTCAGGCTATAATATGGTATTCCAGCAATTTCTCTACGGTGCGATTTCTATTTGACTGTCGCAACCGAAAGGCAAACGACGATAAAAGATATTCTAGTATTATATGATATTAGAAAATTTAAAAGTAAAGCATCTTCTGATAAGGGCTGTAATTTATGTCCATATTTTGTACTGGAAACTAGCAAAATTGCAAAACTATAAGAATAATGAAACAAGTTCTAATTCAGCATGAAGGATTTACGTAAAGAAAATAACTACAAAAAAAAATAATCTAAATAAAAGCTTGTAAAAAGAACAACAATCAGCGCATTTGCCTAAAAGCAATAAGTTGTATTACCTCATCAATAACAAAGTAAATTTCAAAGAACATAGCATTAAGAAAACATAAAACATTCATTATTTCAAACTGCTCGTCCAATATATTTCGTGATGTCAAACATGATTTTACGATCCAATTTCGTCTGGATTATACCTATTCACATCAATACGAACTCTTTTTATTAGTGACATAAAGGTCTCTGTGAAATTTCAATATGAAACATGAATTACCTATCACTATGACTGGAATAATTACAATTGATGAGTACAAATAAGCCTATGCCTAAGTCTAAAATACAGTTTAAAAAATTTTTGTCTGTTTGTTTGAGGCAATGTTCAAAAAGATTAGACTGATTTTGATGATATTTTATTAACAGGTAGCTGCCTATATAAATAGTAACTTAGGCTATCCATATATTTTATCCCGGTATTCCCACGAAAATGGGAACTATGCGGGGAGGGCGGTGAAACCAAAGCGAAGCTAGGGCGGGTTGCTAGAATAAAAATAAATTGTCGCGTATTAGTCCCACAAAAAATCGAGAACAGCTGAACCGATTTGCATCATTTTGGTTTCTAGATATTTGTAGAAGTCCAAGAAGAGTTTAAAAGGTGAGAAAATTGAGCAAAATTACGAGAAAAATATTAAAAACAGCTATTTTATTTGGCCATATAAACTGTTTCTACCTGTTAAACCTTTTATGAGTACGTTCAGAAATTTATTTCGTGAGTAAACTCAGAGATAGAAACAGAAATTTATTTCCAACCCGAAAAATGGTGCATAAAAAAATATTAGTACCCGACAACTTATTTTAGCTAATTTCATTACATTTACGTAACCTTTTATAGTTTTTGATAAAAACAGTAGTTTTTTTTAAGTAGCTTTCAGCTTCCAGCGTCGCTCTCCGGGCTATGATAGGTGTATCGTTGGCATAACATATTACATCACGCCTGGGAGGCAGGCTACCTTAGAACGACCAGTCATAGCCGATATAGCATAGGGTCGGCCTCGAGACGGACCCCTGTTTATTGTACGCCTCTGGCTTTCGCACAACGTTCTACTCGATCCATAAAATAGGATCTCCAAATAGTGAATTGTATTCTTAATCTATAACCATATGGAGAATGGATAGTGGATATGGCATAACGACTTATGTGGTACAAATTGTATTCTTTATCTGTCATCACTTCCTATGCTTGCATTAACAACTATTTATATATTTTCATTGTATTTCTCCTTTTTTAATTTAAATATCTGAATATGAAGGTACCCGATTTAAGAGCACAAAATTCTATGATAATCAAAAATATAAAATGAACATTGTAATAAAATATCACAAAAGGTAGACGAGAGCTATTGTAATATTATATTCAAAATAATCATTTGTTCTCAGACGATTAAAGCAGCCGTTGGCTAGGTGTCAAAACATCAGCGAGATATTTTCTCCAAAAATTATTTGTAAATAAAATTTGGCGTAACGCAAGATTATCTACAATTCCGTTCAAAATAACATCTTGAATATCTCATTTGATTCTTTTGGAGATTATGGTGAACTTCAAGTCGACGCCTGAGGATTTTTACATAAAATATTCATCATTGCAAAAGTCTCGAATTCCGTATTAGTCACCTCTTTTTTTTTCCAGACGCTTTATTTGTTCCCTCTGTTTCATTAAGCATAGTCGTTATAGCTTTTATTATATCGTCGAAAGGTAATTACGGTGAACAATGAAAGCCTTTGTGTATTTTTGTTATTTTGTTTTGCGGTGGTTAATGTCACGTGCTCAGGACAATACATTTATAATTTTACATTATATGTGCTTCGTCTGCGTAATTTTTACGATCACCTTTTCAGTATTTTGGAGTCCGCTGTTAACATTATGTTAACTCTGTCATAATAACGATATTTATATTTTTAAGAAGTGTAAATAAATACTCGTTTACGTTTTTATTGTGGATAATATGCGTTTAATATCAGCGTTACGTAATTAAAATTCTTGCCATCAACCTTCAACAAATACCTTCCATTTTGACGGGCGAAGTTATTTTATTAATAAAATAGATTAGATCGTAAAAGGTATTCAAATGTCAAATAAGTTCTCATTCAAATTAAAATAGGTGATTGAGTAAATACGTTTTACATAATTAACTTCATTAATTTATTCTTTTATTCCAAAGTAATGCGAAAATACAAGAAATCTTTAAATTATATTAAATACAAATTTTGATAGAAATATACTGATGGCGCTAGGCTTCGGTTACCCCACGCTTTTTCTTCTCGGTTGCTGTGTATAATGAGTTCAATTACCAAGCAGAAAAATATTTATGCGATTAATAAATTATTGATTTCAGTCAGGTTATAATTTTTATCTAGTTCAGTCTAAGATCCTATTTATTTTGTCTTTTTGGTGCCTGCACCACATAATAATTAAGTGGTCACTACCTTTACCCTTTCATCATACTCGTATTTAATCGATTAAGGGATCTAAGCAAAGAACATCACTAAAAGTCTTTTTTACTTATACGAAACCTGTGCCCAATCATGGGACGTATAAGGGCTGAGAAAGCAAGAGAGAATAGCAAGATAATTTAGAGAAGAAATTTACGATGCTATGCATGCTATTATTGTGGTTTGAAATGAAAAATTAAGAAAATAAAGATTGAGCCTAATTTATATGAAATAAAATAACTTTTTCGGCTTTAAAATATTCAATTCGAGTTTTTTAATTGGTTGTGTATCTAATTGTATATTTAAATAATATCTTTTAGAGAATTTAACAGTGAGCTTTAAAATAATATGTGTCATAACCACTTACTTTCCTATAAGAGTGGTAAAAATTGATTCAGTGGGAACACCAGCAGGGAGGGATCAGCAGTGCTCTCGAAAATTTAATACCGCACTCCTCGCACCACTCTGTCCGAGGCGATAGAGGGGCGTAAGCACGCACACCCGTGACACGTCGCCTTCGTCGTTGGGCCGACCACCGAAGCAGGGTGACTTGACGTCAGTGGTCGACCCGACGGAATACCCCTTGAGGAGTACCCTCCTATCGACCGACGTCCCCCAATCGGGGAGGACGTTGGTCTATCCTCGCGCGGTCGGCCTCTCGGCGGGTGACGGACTAACTGCCCGGTCCAGTCACCTCGGCCAGGGCGGCATCAAGCGCAGGGGACATGGCAGCATAGGACGCATCTAGGGATGTGTATACCCAGTAGTAGACGCCGATAGGCTGATGACTGTATGGATGGATTCAAATCTTCGCATTTATATTAGAAGTAAGATATGTATGCTTTGTGGTGGTGACTGCGAATACTACCAACCCTTGTATCGCTCGTGGGTGTCGTGAAAGACAGGTGAGGGCTTATCATGCTGACGGGTCAGCTATTACATTGCCAAGGAGGCTTGAACTTGGTCATTGACCACAAGATCAGGGTCTTGGAGGAGGTACGCACCCAGCAGGTTATAGACTCGCTCACTGCCCCTCTATAGCTCCGGACGTATATTTTAACGTTAGGCAACCCGCTGGTCATAAATAATTTATGTGTGTATTCGTGTGGTGACGGAGCAAGTACAATTCCCGTGGTGGGACGTATATAGAGGAAGTCCGGTCAAAGCGGACACCTTAATGTTTGATGGGCTATAGTTGGCCTTACCTTAATGTTTGATAACCAATGGGCATATAAATAAAACAAATGTTCAATGAGAATAAACATTTATTAAGTTTTTAATATAATTAACAAAAATTGCTTAATAGTAGTTCCTTAATTTTAATTGTCAATAATTTTGCAACATATACCAGTGTCCACTTTGCCCCGTAGGTCGGGCAAAGTGGATAGGACGATAGGGCAAAGTGAACACAAATACTTAGCCTAATTTTAAACTAATCAGTGCAGATATAACAAAGAACATAAGCATAAGCCTTCATAAGCATTCATAAATAATATTTTTGTGACTCCATTGCTTACATTTATCATATTGGATC
Source organism: Lymantria dispar (assembly GCA_032191425.1). Classification (NCBI taxonomy): domain Eukaryota; kingdom Metazoa; phylum Arthropoda; class Insecta; order Lepidoptera; family Erebidae; genus Lymantria; species Lymantria dispar. The sequence goes on along the minus strand of CM063449.1, from coordinate 11,480,588 downwards.
CAATTTTAGTGATCTCTATGTAGTTCGCCCCAAAATAATAGCATACACACGGTTCTTTTTTTTTTTTTTTTATTGCAAGCAGTGGCAAACGAGCAAACAGTACACCTGATGATAAGTGTTGCTGCCGCTCATGGACCTTTACAAGGTCGCTGCCTACCACGAAGAAAGTGAAGGGAGTGTGAATGCGTGCATTGAGGCTCGGTGATACTAAAGACACCATCAAAACCCTCCACACGCAAACACCCTCAGAAAGTTGGGCTTCCGGCTCTCTCGCTCACCGAACGAAGCGCAGTAACCAATTGCTATTACTCAGACGTCGATTTTCTGCGAGAGCGTGGTACTGCCCCGGACGGACCGGCCCGCGGCTGTAGACAGATAACTGTTGACAGTGTGGTCCTACACTCCTCCTTTTTTGTTTTTCTTACCGCTATTCTTACGCTTATCTTTAACAATTATATTTTTGGTGGTTTTAGTATTTTGATTTTTCTTTGTCGCAGTATTTTAATTTATATTCATGTTTTTCATTGCTTGGCAAAGCAATTTGCCCGTGTTCACTTTGCCTTATATCTATTTATTTCATTCAACCTAAGCTAAAACCAAATGAAGTGACGACAAAGTATTTGTTCTCTCAGAATTAATACCTGAAAATATGCACTTAAAGGACATAATCGTACTAAACAATATGTTTAACTTTTACATGAGTTATTAAAGTATTACGTACCTTGAAAAGTAAGAAGAAAACTTAAATATTTGGTTTTTTCGATTTTTCTCTGGAACGCGACGCGATCTTGCGCTAGCTCTGTTGCCCACGAATGCGGATAGAGAAGGGGGTGTAAAGGCGCAAGGCGTGCGTATTCCGACATGTTCTTGATGAGAAATAAAGGGTATTCACTTTGCCTGGCCTATCCACTATGCCCGGACTTCCCCTATGTTTTTTAAAAAGTTACTTTTATATAAATACTAAATGAATACTATATATTGCCTATGAAAATTAAGGTTATTCCAAATGGTTTTGACTTGTAATTATATAGTATTTCATAATAAATATATACCTACCTATATCATCGATATGGTGACGGAATAAAAATACTATTCACCACCATCTTGCCCGTAAATGTCGTAAAAGATGGCTTAAGGGTACAAAATGCTTGCAAAGTCGATGCAAGAGAAGGTAAATTCGAAATAAAAACCTATGCCAACCGGTCTGGTCCGTGTGGTATAGTAGGTCAATATCCCTTCTATTATGGAGGAGATTCAAGCTCAGCAGTGAGCCGTATATGCGACGAGATAATTATGATGATGAAGAAGTCTAGATATATATTTTTTTCTATCATATGGAAAAATGCAATCTTTACGCATGCCCACCTCTGATAGACGGGGTATGCCGGGCTCAGCGTCAATTTATTATCAGCGCCACTACAAACTAAAAACCACACGATGTTCCTGTTGCTCGGCTACGGCGAAGTCATGGGCACATTTTTATATGCATCATAACTCCGCCGCACCTACACATTGCGAATTCACTTCGAGAAGGTACTGCTCCCTCTCCTTATAACCTCGCGAATTCACCTCGAGAAAGTACTGCTCCTTACTACCTCAGGTAATGCCCATAAGAATTAATTCCTATTTTGGGCCTTATACCTAATGTGGGATACCAGCTGCCATCACAGCCAGGTGACCCAGGCCCCACCCGCAGAATTGAGGGATCTACCAGATAAGTTAGATCTCGTCTCCGCACTGTTCGGGGCGGTTAAGCGTTAGGATCTGCTTTTCTCTCACGCTTCTCAACCTCCCTTCTAAAGACGTGTACATCAACCCAAATAATTGAGATAAGAGCAGATGTTGATTAAGATATATATTTCTATCACCAGGTTGTTCGTGTCTTCAATATACATCAACATACAGCAAGGAACGTGGCACTTTTAGCAGTCCAGACTACCCACGTCCATATCCTCCTCGTATCGACTGCCTGCTTTACACCTTCGTAGCATCACCGCATGAAATTGTGGAACTTGTGTTTAACGACTTCGACATCTATAAAGAACATCTGGAGTAAGTTGTTAGAACTTTAATCGTAAAAATATTGTTACGTTATAACCTATTTCTTGTTTAATAACTAAGTTGGCATAGTGAGTTTTTCTACAGGTTTGCTACATCTATTGTTAGCAGAAAGGTTATCAATTCCATCGCTGATGAAGGTCTGGTAATATAAATAAAAAATTAAGAAATGTCATTGCAATCTAATGTTAGATATTTTCAGTATTAATCAGGTTTAATTATAACTTTAATTTTTTACCAAAAGTACGACGATTTATTTTGGAAAATAAAATACCATTGAAGGGCCTAGGTTTGACGTCAACATTTTATCCGACTAATCGGTATACGGCTTATTATACATTCATTCTTCATTCTTTTTCATCATTTCGGCTCAAATACGTCCCACTGTTGGTCTCGAGCCTCCTCCATAAGAGAAGGAGCATTGACCTGCTATACCACGCTGGCCAGAAGTACTCGAAACAAAACCCTATACTAATACTTCTTGGTATACCAGTACTTAATTGGTATAGGGTTTTGTTTCGAGTTTTCCTTCTCTTGCATAAATTATTATATGCATACTATAATTAATAGCCACATAACATCTGTGCAAGAGAAGGAAAACTCGAAATGAAACCCTATACCAACATGTCTGACCAGCATGGTATAGTATGGGAGGGGGGCGACGGGCGCATTCATCGCCATCGGGTGGGGTGCGGCGTTCCACAGGGTTCGGTCCTCGGGCCGATCCTGCGGAACATCGGATTTGACTGGCTTCTGAGAGGTCGGCTCCTTCCCGGAATGGGGGTTATTTGCTACGCGGATGACACCCTCATCACGGTGAAGAGGGCTGACTTCCAGGGAGCCTCCCGGTTGGCACAGGAAGGAATAGCGCTCGTCGTTGATCGGATTGGAATGCTGGGTCTGAGGGTCTCGTTGGACAAAACTGAGGCCCTCTTATTCCATGGCCCGCGTCGGGGTCTCCCCCGAGGAGCACACATCAGTGTGTCTGGAGTTGCCGTGCCTGTGCGGGCTCAGATGAAATATCTGGGCCTGCACCTCGATAGAAATACGAACTTCGGGTTACACTTTGCCCAGCTCGTTTCGAGGCTCACTAAGTCGGCTGCGGCACTGGGAAGGCTTCTGCCAAATACTGGTGGCCCTGGGTCGTCTTGTCGGCGGCTCTACACCGGAATCGTGCGGGCCATGGCGCTGTATGGTGCCCCTATATGGTCGGAATCTCTTACTGCCCGCAATAGGGCCCTCCTGCGACGACCGCAGAGGGTCATGGCGGTGAGGGCTATTAGGGGTTACCGTACAGTGTCCTGGACTGCGGCGACGCTACTGGCAGGCGACCCACCTTGGCCGCTTGTGGCTGAGGGGTTGGCAGAGGTTTACCGGTTCCGCACCACAGTGCGGGCCAACGGCGAGCAAGTCTCCGCAAGGAGACTGGGCAGAGCACAAGAAGTAGCCCGAAGGGAAGTCATCCGGCGGTGGAGGGAAGACCTGGAGTCCCCGATAGCAGGTCAGGGGACTGTGGAGGCGGTTGCGCCGCATCTCCACCGCTGGCTCACGAGGAGGCATGGCAACTTAACCTTTAGGATGGTGCAGGTGCTTACCGGACACGGGGTTTTCGGTAAGTACCTGCATAAAATTGGAAGAGAAGGGACCCCAGGATGCCATGAATGTGGCGCAGCAATCGACGATTCGCGCCACACATTGGAAGTTTGCCCCGCCTGGGGGTCCCAGCGCCACGTCCTATCGATGGAACTCGGAATAGCGCTGTCGTTGTGGACCGTCGTTTCACAGATGCTCGACAGCGACAGGTCGTCGATGGCCTCATTCTGTGAGGCCGTCATTACTAGGAAGGAGGCTGCGGAGCGAGGACGCGAGGCGCTTGCGTCCGCTGACTCGCTCCGTCAGCGGCGGCTAGGGAGGAGGAGACGCCGATATGCGCAACTCCTTCCACCGCCTTGAATGACGATAGGACGTGGCTAAATGGCCATGCGTAGGGGTGTCGGGGATCGAGTGTCATCAGACGATCTCTCTGGCACCCCGTAAAAGCGCGGAAGGGGCCGCTGTGGTTTTAGTGGGTATTCCGGTCACGCAATGGCTGGTGAGTCCCACACACTCTTCCGTCTGTCACCGGTGGGGGAGTGTGCGTAAATGCATTTCCACAGCGTGAAAAAAAAAAAAAAAAAGCATGGTATAGTAGGTCAAATTCCCTCCCATTGTGGAGGAGGTCCGAGCCCAACAGTGGGACGTATGTGGGCTGCGATGATGATGATGATGATGATACTATATCCCTTAGTCGTCTTTAACGACACTCACGGGCAAGAGAGGGAGTGGTGAATTGTATTCTTACTCCATCACCAATTCTTTACATTAATTCATATTAAGAGATATTAACTAATAATTTGAATTTGTTTTAAATTATTTTCTATGCATATCTTTATGCATATACTTAGTTTTCTTGACCGTATGTGTGACTGATTTCCTCCTGAACGGCTGGACCGATTGTGATGTTTTTTTTTTGTGTTCAAATGGATTCGAGAACAATTTAGATTAATAATTGGACCCGGTAGATGGCGTTGCAATAGTTCCTTCTATTGTTTTGGATTTAAACAAAACAGTGGCTGTTATTACAGCTAGTAGCTGTACTAGCTATTATATATTTACATAGATTAATAATTATCAGAAACCAATAATAGACTATTTATTTGCACTAGCCCAGGTCTTGATATAACTTTCTCACCTCTTTAGAGCTCATCAGGTGGGGTCATGTACCTGCTTGTTATCAACTTCACCAGAAAACAAGTGACGTATTCTTTCCCGAGAATGAATTCAGACTTCAAACAGTTCTTGGAACAGATTACACAATACTTTCATATTTATACTTTTGTAACATAAAATATAGAAAATAAGAACAGGTTACAAAAATAAAACATGACTGTCTTTAAGGTCGACAGTAACCTGTTTAAGAGTTCAAGAAATGAACGTTAGGGCGCATTTACATTTTCGTCACATTTGTAGCAATAAAGTTTCCGATGTAAACGTTCGAAGACAGCAGTTTGAAAGCGCAATAATGCTCATTTAAGTATAAGAAATCCCTGAATACGCGACTTTCGAAATATACGAGCAAGTTTATTATTCTCTTGACTTTTTATATCAAGCTCTGTTTGGAACTATAAAAGTGTTTGAACCGAAATCAACACATTCATATACACTCATAAGAATTATGATGAATTACTTTTATTTTGTTAAATGACAGAATAAAAATACAATTTACCCCCTATAAGAGTGTTTTCGCCCGTGGGGGTCATAAAAGACGACTAAGGGATATGATACTGGTCAGCTTAATGGTGAAAAGAAGTTAATACGGTGGGTTATGGTGCTGCGCGCCGACTTTTCGTCACCCCGGACAAAACAGCTGGCGTGTGTGTTGTCTGTTCGCCCCAAAAAAGGGCATGTGATATCCATATTACATATATATGTAATGGTTTTCATTACAAGTTTTGCACCTTTTGCATAGACAATAGATGAAAAACTTGAAATGAAAACGATTATCAACAGGTCTGAGAATGGTGAGTCAATTTCCCTCTTATTATGGAGTTAACTCGGGCACGGTAGTGAAAAATACGTGAACTTTGATAATAAATGTGATGACCTTTATTTTCATATTTTATATAGTCGCTCTCACTTTTTTATACCTGATGAATTAAATAGAGGTGCAAACACCTACATTTTGCCCTACATTCTTATACCCGTTTTCCAAAATGATACCTAAATTTTCCGTGTGGTAGTGGAGTAAGAAATTAATTCACCACCCCCTATCTAGCCCGTGGACGTTGTAAAAGAAAACTAAGGGATATAATATATGTGCAAGCGAAAGAAACTCAAAATAAAACCCTATACCAACATGTTTGACCTGCTCTTGACTTTTGATATCATTTATGAGAAAATAGCAGATTTTGTATAAAAATCGAACCCTATGCACTCGAAAAACAAGGTCTCTAATTAAACTAAAATATCATCTGTGGATTTAAAGTATATTTTTATCAAGCGTTACGTTATTGCCTTAAGTATATGGCATATATATATTATAGGCCCACACTATCGATAGCCTTTTGTCTACAGCCGCGAGATTGTCCCTCCAGGATAGTACCACACTGTCGCAAAATCGACGTCTAAGTAGTAGGGATTTGTTACTGCACTTTAGGGATGTAACGAATGTTAGAATTGCCACATTCGCGAATACGAATGCGAATATTCATTTTCAATATTCGCGAATGCGAATGCGAATATTGACTTTCAAATAAAGCGCGCACATAATTTCATACGGGTTTGACATTTCGTATCAGCCATGTTTAGGCAGAACATAGGTGCGGTTAACCGTTACAAGTTGAATGATTGAAACTAGATAGTTTCATTCAAAATATTCGTTTTGATTTGAGGTTAGGTTATTATTATTGCATATTGAAGTGATATTATACAAACATGAGTAAAGCATGTGTTAGTGAAGTTTGCACTTATTTTGCAATTTGTGACGCGGGAAATGTTAAATGAAAGTTGTATGATAAAAAATAATAGGGGTTTAAATTTGACATTGTCGTTTCAACTGGCCACTTTGAATTAAAATTAAACCTGCATGGTGTCAGATATCAAAGTGAAACTGTTTTCAAACGAAAACTATAACGTACAATGTATGACATTTGATCGTTTGACGTTCAATTGTTTTTACATTCAACTTTTGAAGTGAACATGGATACGGCGAAAATCAGAGTAATTTTCGAATACGAGTTCCGACGTGAGACTATCACAGCAGAAACGGCTCGTAATATCAATGCTGTGTTTGGAAAGGATACGGCTAACGAACACATCGTGCGTTTTTGGTTTAACCGCTTTCATAGTGGAAACTGGGATTTGAAGATTGAACCACGAGGAAGACGTGGGAGCCAATCCAAGTCAAACTACCAAGGAATTTTTGATCATTTAATTTCAGCATACCCACAATATTGACCCATTTGCACCAAATCGGTAAAATAAAGAAACTTAAAAAAGGATGCCACATGATTTGACTGATCTGCAGAGAGCAGTGGGCATTGAAGCTTGTCTAATCCTGTCAAACCGGTATGGAAATGGAGGGATTTTGGACCGAATTGTGACATGTGATGAAAAGTGGATTATTTATGATAATCACAAGCGAACAACGTAATGGCTGACCCCAGGTCAAACGCCACATCAATACCCTAAAGCGAAGCTTACCCATAGAAAGGTGATGGTAACTGTTTGGTGGTCACTTCATGGTGTTATTCACTACAGCTTCCTCAGATCTGGTCAAACAATAAACGCAGATGTCTACTGTGCAGAACTCCGAACAATGATGGCGAAACTCGTAGTAAAACAGCCCCGACTTCTCAATCAATCTTTATCATTAGGTACTGCTCCATGATAACGCAAGACCTCATACTGCCCGAGAAACTGTTTTAACACTATAAGACCTCCAGTTAGAAACCATACGTCATCCTCCGTACTCGCCAGACCTCGCTCCAATCGACTACAATTTTTTCCGCAATTTGGACAATTTTTTCACGGAAAAAAATTCTTCCGAAGAAGCAGTAAAAAATACCTTCACATAGTTTGTGGAGTCCAGAACCCCAGAGTTCTATCGCAAAAGTTAATTGATCTTGCAATTAGATGGCAGAAATGCATAGATAACGAGGGTAAATACTTTGATTAATTAAATCTGTTTTAAGAACCAAAAATGGTTTTAATTTATTAGTACAAAACGGCAATTTCAAATGTGTAATACTCGCGTAAACATCAGAAATTATTAGGCAATTTCATACTTTAACCCCTAATACTCGCGTAAAGAAAGGAGTACTAGTGCTATACGAAATCATCTAGAAGCCAATGTATAATTACATAATAATTTCTTTTCATTTTGTTAAAAACATTCGCAAAACATTCGCATCATTCCTTGCGAATACGAATGCGAATGCTAATGTCAAAAAATTTGCGAATATTCGCGAATGCGAATGCTAACATTCGTTACAACACTACTGCACTTCATTCGGTGAGCGAGTGACACGAAAACGAAACTTCCTGGGTATGTTTGCGTGTGGTGGGTTTGGGTGATCCCTTTAGTATCACTGAACCTTATTGCATGCATTCAGCGGCCTAACATAGGTTCATAAACGGCAGAATCACTTACCATCGGGTGTGCTATTTGCTCGCTTGCCACCGACAGCAATAAAAATAATATATTTCAACGCTATTAAATAAGAATAACCAAATATACGTAATTTTTCACCAAAATATTCAGTATTTAACTTGTAATTTTGCTAAAGAATCAATAAACATGATTGTAAAGCGAAGAATTGGAAATACTTTACCCTAAATACTTCTGATGACATTTTTTTCTATCTGAACAATAGATACATCTGGAGCGAAATATCTCATCTCGAAATAGCTCTATTCACTCTGCATTCTGGACCAATTACGCGAAAATTAATGTTAGCTATACAGAACAGTAAAGTTAGCTATAGCCTTTCTATCCATAATTCGTACATAATTTGAGTGTCATTAGACATTAGTGCTCATATAAAATATTAAGCGGACATTTATGATACTAAATCTTACGTAATAGGTTTTATACACGATTCTTATAAGTGTACTAAAAATATATATCTATATCTATACCAATAAATAAAATTGGAGTGTCTGTTTGTAATGTCAAAATAATAGGCTTTTTTCATGCTCACACGGTTATTTGTACGACACCTATGCCTAAAATAGCAATTAAAAAATTTTTGTCTGTCTGTCTGTCTGTTTGTTCCAGGTAATCTTCAAAACAGCTGGACCGATTTCAAAAATTCTTTCACCAATGGAAAGCTATAATATCAGGGCGTAAACTAGGCTATATTTTATCCCGGTATTCCCACGGGAACGGGAACTACGCGGGTAAAACGACTATAACCTATAACCGAAGCGAAGCGAGGGCGGATTGCTAGTGAATAAATAAAATTGACGCATTTTAAGTACGATTTAGTTCTCATCGTTATCTAAGTTTATATACTCGAAATTAAACCCTATACCAATACGTCTAACTAGCGTGGTATAGTAGGTGAATTTTCCTCCAATCGTGGAGAAGGCTCAGGGTTCTGCTGGGCTTGCCCAGCAGTGGGACATATATCAGTTCAAATTATGATGGTGGTGATATTATTTTCAATATTCACTCGAATAAAATTCCATCCCAATGCTTGTACCGCCCTGAACAGTGCTGTATTAGAAATACCTCTTTTTTTTACGGTCGGCGCACTCCTCGCCCGACTCCGTCCGGGGCGATAGAGGAGCGTAAGCACGTACACCCGCAACCCACCCGTGACACGCCGCCTTCATCGTTGGGCCGACCACCGGAGCAGAATGACATTAGAAATAACCCTGCAGTGCACTTTGGGTTCGAGTACGGTTCCTTGAATTTGATATAATAATAGCTATCCCTCCATGTGAATAGATAGCTGTTGCAAGACGATTATGAGCATTCCTTTAGTCTGGCTAAAGTCACTGTAGAATTTATATAATAGAACTAGCAACCCGCCCTCGCTTCGCTTCGGTTATAAGTTATAGTCGTTTTACCCGCGTAGTTCCCGTTCCCGTGGAAATACCGGGATAAAATATAGCCTAGTTTACGCCTTGATATTATAGCTTTCCATTGGTGAAAGAATTTTTGAAATCCGTTCAGCCGTTTTGAAGATTACCCGGAACAAACAGACAGACAGACAGACAGTCAAAAATTTTTTAATTGCTATTTTAGGCATAGGTATCGTGCAAATAACCGTGTGAGCATGAAAAAAGCCTATTATTTTGACATTACAAACAGACACTCCAATTTTATTTATTGGTATAGATAGGAGCCATCCATAGCGCTTTAGTGTCGTGACCCTTTTGGTGTCTTTATACACCAGAAGGGTCGCGACGAAAGTTTTCGAATAGTCAGGTGTTTTTGAAAAGAAAATTGCTAAAGAATAAGATAAGATGCGATCTGCTGCTATTTTCTGCGGCTATCACTTAACAGGAGAGCTAGCGCCCTATAAAACAGGAACGAGTAACGAGAGACGGTATGATTTCATGAGTCTAGTAATTTGTGCCCTATCTCAAAGTATTTATACTCTGCTTTCTTTAAAAATGTTGTCTTTTATTTGAAGAGTCCTATGTGGGTTTGATGAATGACTGTATGATCCTCTGTTAGTAATTTGAAGGATATTCCGAACTATACCTATTCCAATTGACTGATGGCGTAGTGGTTAAGATATCGACCTGGCGCTCCAGTGTCGTGCGTTCGAATCCCATGCAGGACGATGCGATCCACAAATTGTTGTAAACTCTCCCGCAACACTAGCATTATTTCCTTAGTGCAGGCTGTTTTTTATAAAAATATACTTTTAATAAAAAAAATTCTTAAGCTTTTACAAAAATGTTCGCAAGGATGTATTTAGGCCAGGTTTGAATTATTTGTTCGTTGTTCGAATCGGTACCAGTAGTCGACCCAATGGCGATGGGGCGGGAATATTGTAGGTTATAGGGCCTCATGCCGCTCATGTGTTGCCCTGGCCAGATTGGGCGGCTTGTATCCAGACTATAAGCCTACCACAAAAAAAGGATATTCAATTCATCGTCCATATTGAATATCAAAAATCTTTATATATTACCACTATTGCTTTCTGCATACTCACACGTGTTCGAAAACAATTTTAATTGTAGTTCCAGATCTGCAGGATTTAATTACATCATTAAAGTAATGGTACATTTAGAATTAAATTTTGAAAAGTATGCTAAGTTGTTTAATATCTATATGTCTATATCTATACCAATAAATAAAATTGGAGTGTCTGTTTGTAATGTCAAAATAATAGGCTTTTTTCAGTTTACGCCCTGATATTATAGCTTTCCATTGGTGAAAGAATTTTTGAAATCGGTCCAGCCGTTTTGAAGATTACCCGGAACAAACAGACAGACAGACAGACAAAAAATTTTTAATTGCTATTTTAGGCATAGGTGTTGTGCAAATAACCGTGTGAGCATAAAAAAAGCCTATTATTTTGACATTACAAACAGACACTCCAATTTTATTTATTGGTATAGAAGATAAAAGAAAGTCGTGTTAGTTACACTATTTATAACTCATGAACGCCTGTACCGATTTACCTGAAAATTGGGGGAGAGGTAGCTTAGAACCAGGAGACGGACATAGGATACTTTTATCCCGTTCGATCGGGTTCCCGTGGGACTTGACATAAAACGTCAAAGAGAATATATGTCACTATAAAACGTGGTATAACAAAAGCGCTTCTATCATGTAATAACAAAGCCCAAATGACAGCTATAGACAGACTATATTTTCGGCAGAAAATATATAAACGAAAAAAATTATGGTAGTAAAGAGTTCGCCGGGTCGGCTAGTATGTATATATTTTAAGCGAATTCAGTAAGTTTAAATTTAAAACGAGCTCAGCTGACTTTATCCTAATGGAACATTAATATACAGATTATGGTTTGAGATAGCTGTCTAATGCCTAGGTACAAACATCTTTTGTCTGGCCGTCATTTATCTCTGTCCACTACTTAAGCTATTGTTGCCGAAAAATATGACGCTCTCACTCGGATAGACATTGTTCTGTTTGTCTGTTTTCTGTAGAATATTATTATAATCTGACGTAATATATTTATAACGACTGATGTCTCTGATATTGAATATTGTTTATTAACAATATCCTAATAAGTCAAATCGGTGAGTAGTTCTGGCAAAAGAATGGTTTCGTTTTAATATATGATAAATATTCTTTCTCCTATTTTACTAACATTATAAATGCGAAAGTAAGTTTGTTTATTTGTTTGTTTGTTACGCTTTCACGTTTAAACTACTGAACCAATTTCAAAAATTCTTTCGCCAATGGAAAGCTATAATATCAGAGAGTCATATAGGCTATATTTTATCCCGGTATTCTCACGGAAACAGGAACTACGTGGGTAAGGCGATTGAAACCGAAGCGAAACGATAGCTAGTAATAAATAAGCTCCCCGCATTTTGACGATTTAAGACTATAATGTGTTATTATCTTTAGCAGTTTTCTTCTAAGCAATTATATAATTCCAATAGCAAAAAAAAAGAATGAAATTAAAATCAAAAACAATTATAAGACCAAGTATAACGGATGGCGTAGTGGTATAGTTAGGGACCTCTCATAGCGATTATGATTTGATCCCCGGGCATAATCACATCGTTGTGAGTTTCATAAATGATTTTCCAAAGTGTGAACGTAATATGCGGGCGTTAATATAATCCGTACTTAATATTATAAAGAAGAAATATTTGTTTGTTTGTATTGAACAGGCTCCGACACTACAAGACCGATTTCAAAAATTATTTCAACAATGGAAAGCTAATAATATCAGGGAGTAACATAGGCTATATTTTATCCCGGTATTCCCACGGGAATGGGAACTACGCGGGTAAGACGGCTGAAACCGATATGAAGCGAGGGCAGGTTGCTAGTGCATTATAAAGTCACTTTTAACAAAAGACGTATTCGTTTTTTATACGCATTGTTGTTTATAAAAAAAAAAGAAACAATAGTTTGTAAGGCGTTTCACTAATTTTATCATTTCAGGACAAAATATAATATAAAAGTGTAGAATATAATCAAAGTTTTCTTCTTTATTTTTATTTAACAATTCATTATTTCACAACTTAATCAAATGGTCGTCGTTAAAAAAAGTACAATCTTATAACGCAGCAATAATATCTACCATTCTTACAAATTGTCGTGTGTTTTTTGCACAAACTTTTTACTTTAATAAACTATCCTCCCCACGTAGTTTTTGGAAGAAAAAGTATTTTCACAACTTCGTCATCAGTTGAGAGATTTACTGTTCTTTTGTTTTATTCGTTTGAAATAAGAATGTGGTGCAGAATTATTCATCTTGCGAAGCAACAATTGTCATAAGTTTATCCGTATTCGGCGGTAAAAAAAAATAAACATATCAACTGGCAATGTTTGTTATCTATATATCCTTACTAATATTATAAATGGGAAAGTAAGTTTGTTTGTTACGCTTTAATACTTAAACCACTGAACCGCTTTCAAAAATTATTTCACCAATGGAAAGCTATATTATCAGATAGTAACATAGGCTATATTTTACCCCGGTATTCCCATACGCGGGTAAGGCGACTGAAATCGAAGCGAAGCAAGGGCGGATTGCTAGTTACTATTACTAATCTGAAGGTTGTATTTGTTTTTTTTAGCCGCCGAAGGAAAAAGAAGGGTGTTATAAGTTTGACGTCAATGTCTGTCTGTGTATGTTTTCTTTTCTATGGCGTCGTAGCTCTCAAACGGATGGACCGATTTCAATGCGGTTTTTTTCCTTTGGAAGCCAGTTTTCTTATGGCGGTTTTATGTTTGGTTAATATCAGTCCAGCAGTGTGAGAGTATCAGCTAGATTATTAGTATTAGCTAGATTGACCCGGACCAACTCCATCTGGTACCATTTGGGTCAACGATTACATTCCCAAGGAGGGTTGACGTCAGGCAGGCGGCCGGTCATAAAAGTCATTGCCGAAACTTTTTGCAATATGTCAAAACAGATGACATATTGCGTCGACCCCAAGTAATTGGGATAAGAGCAAGATGATGATGATAAAATAATTCCAAAGAATTAAGATCTTTTCTAGGTTTAGTTAATTTTTATGAACGCTTTATTCCACATCTTCATGGTATATGTGCAGATTTGCATGAATTAACTAGCGGCAGACAAAAATGGCACTGGACAGAGCACGAAAAACAAATCTTTGAAGCAACCAAAGCATGCATTGCTACCTCAAAGCCTTTAATAGCATTTGACGACAAACGGACTCTCTTCTTAGCTTGTGATGCATCTGAAAAGGGAGTTGGAGCAGTCTTATATCACAAAGATAAAAATATTGAACAACCTATTGCTTTTGCATCCAGGAAACTCCGCCCAGCAGAAAGCAAATACTCAGTTATAGATCGCGAAGCGCTGGCTATTGTATTTGCAATTAAAAAATTTGATCAGTACTTACGTGGCAGCAAGTTTACCCTAGTAACAGATCACAAGCCACTTATTAACAATAGATTAGTAAGGTGGGCACTATTAATTGGAAGCTACAATTACGACATTTGCTATCAAAAAGGAGAAAATAACATTTTAGCTGATTGCCTGTCCAGATTGCCCAATCCAGAAACGAAACCATCACAATCTGAGAGGGCTGTTTACAAAATAAGCTTACAATTACTAGGAAATAGAATGGCTGATCTCCAACTATCAGAAAAAATCCATATAGTCCTCAATTCTGCATGAATCTGGGTTGAATTTGTCCATGTTAAAATTTTTTAAAATGTGCATTTTATCTAAAGACTTTTTTGAAGAAGATGCGCTTATAAATGATGATGATAAATTGGGGGGCGCGGCCGGAGCACCTCCTCGTGGTGCTCCCTGGTAACGTCCATTTGGACGGCCAAGATTCCGGCAGGTGGGTCTCCGCGTGCGGCTCTGGTGGCAGAGCGCACGGCGGATCTGACCCGGGGCCAATGGGGCGGATGTGCCTCATGGCACTCCGTCGCCAGGGACGGTTGCGTCACGGCCCGGGGGCGTGACGGGTCGGTCGCTCGCGAGCGGCCAGACCCGGAAGGCCCAAACCGTAATCCTGAGTGGGGGGGGTCAGGACCGGGGGTCTTCGGACCGCGGGGAAGAAAACCCCTATAAAAAATCGCCCCAATCTTAAGTTTGGCCACTCGGCGAGGAGATGTATGACTGGTGGGTTAAGAAGCGCGCGAGCGTCCAGTCGTTAGAGTGGTAGTCAAGGCAAGACTCAAAAATGTCCCAAAAAATGGCAGAAGTAACGAAGCGTAGTACTACACCAGAGGGTCCCGGCCAAGCCGGGGAATCCCTTGCTGTGCCGGTGCTTGCGCGCGACGTCCATTTGGAGTCGCGCTCAAGTTCCGGCACAGTCAGTCCCCAGTCGTATGGGTGGGGGACAACTACTGCTGTCACAGCCGAGAGCCCGGCGCAAGATTTTGAGGCTCACCAGGGGGAGGGGAAAGAGAAGGTGGAGAAGAGGAAGAGGAGGAAGCCGAAGCGTTCCGCCGCGGCGAAAGCCCGCATGGAGGCCATAGCTTCGAAGGCGCGGCGGGAGCGGATGAAGGCGGCCGCTATTGCTGCACGCGACGAGGGTGGCAGCACTGCTGCTGCAGGGCCGTCGCGGGGAGAGAGCGGCAACAGCAGCGGGTCCGAGCACGAGGGCGGCATTGCCGCAGTGCCGTGCAGGAAGATCCATGCAGGAGACAGCTCGGAATCGAAGCTGTCAAGCGATGAGGGCGGCACTGCCGAAGAGCCGTCGCAGGATGAGGGCGGCAGTGCCGCAGGGCCATCCGAAATTTTGGAGACCGACACGGCATCGGAGATGGTGCTGACGGACGTGGGCGGAAGTGTCGCAGAGCCGTCCGCCGATGAGGACAGCGCCGAGTGGATGTGGGTCGGCCGGAGTAGGGAAGAGGGCGGTGGATGCGCCGTAGTTAGGGACACGATAGGCGGGCCGTCAGTTGAGGGTTCCGGTAGGCCGTCGTCGTCACCGTCGTTGCCGCCGTCGTCGTCGCCGAGGAAGAGGAGGGAGAGGGATGGAGAGGCTGCAAAGGCGCCAGCCCCAAGTGCGAGGAAGAGGGAGGAGGCCCTCCCCCCGAGACCCTGGAAGCGCCCCCTGCAAGAGGGTGGCTGCTCCAACACCGACTCGGAGGGGAGTTCTATCATCATGCCTCCTCCCAAGGTCCCGACCATGCGCCGGGGGCGCAGAGCCCGAGGATCGTTGGTGGCGGTGAGGTCGGGGACACCGGGTCCGGCTGGCCACGGTGGCGAGGTGGCGGCCCTACAGGCCGCGAACGCCCGCCTTAGCGAGGAGGTCTCTGGCTTGCAGGAACGCAACCGCAAGCTGGAGATGGAGCTATCGGCGGTACGACGGGAGAACCGCGGGTTGGCCAAGGAGATGGGCGACCTGCGGACCCAGTTCGCGCGCCTGACGCCGGCCACGCCGCCGGTGCCGTCCTCGCCACCGAAACGGGCTGCGCCGGTGAGGGCAGGCCCGTCGTCTGCGTCCGTGGCGCCGGCTGCGCCCGTCGCGGCTGCTGCGCCGACTGCGCCCGTCGCGGCCTCGGCGCTTCCTCCCCTCGTCGTGGTCCCTCCGCCGGCTCGTGGCCGCGGAAGACCTCGGAAGGGGGAGGAGCCGCCGCCCGACGAGGTGCACGGCGTGTCGGAGTCGGCGGTACGCGTCATCCTAGCCCGAGTAGGGGTGATGATGGATGCGCGTATCGCCGCCGTAGCGGCCAGGCTCCCGCCTGAGCCGCCCCTTCGACCGCCGCTCGCCGCGGACAAGGCGAGGCGGCCGCAAGAGTCAGCTCCCACCCCGCTGCCCTGTCAGGGTGGCCGCGTGGTGAGCTACGCTGCGGCCGCGGCTGGGCCCAAGAAGGGGGCCAAGAAGGTCGGCAAGGTGCCGGCTCCCGCCAAGGCCGGGCCGCAGCCTACGCCAGCGGCTGCACCGCAGGCGCCGGCCAGCGAACCCGCGACCATTCCTGCTGCGCTCAGCGCTGCTGCCAGGCTCGAACAGGGCTGGCAGGCTGAGCGGAGCAGGAAGGCACGCGGCCAGAAGCAGAGAGCGGCGGCCAAGAGTGCCGCCGTGGCCGCCGCTCCCCAGGCGGGAGTCGGCAGAAAGGGAAAAGGTCGCGCAGGGGCCTCAAGTCGCCGAAGACGGCCGCGGTGGTCATCACCATGCTGCCCGAGGCGGCTGAGAGGGGCCTCAACTATGAGGCCGTCCTAAAACGCGCCCGGCGGGAGCTGGACGTCTCTGACATCGGAGGCGTCGAAGCTAGGACCCGCAAGGCCCGGACAGGGGCTCGAATTCTCGAGTTCCCTGGGGCCGAGGGCGCGAAGACGGCCGATAGTGTGGCTTCGAAGCTGCGGGGGCTGTTCGGGCCAGAGGATGGCGTCCGAATCGCCAGGCCTGTCAAGTGCGCAGAGATGCGCCTGACGGGCTTGGACGATTCCGTGACGGTGGAGGACGTCCGGGAGGCCATTGTGGCGCGTACCGGATGTGCCTCGGACACCGTCCGGATTGGCACCATCCGCCCTGGTCCGGGCGGCGTCGGTGCTGTCTGGGTGCAGTGCCCAGTGGAGTCGGTCAAGCAATTGGCCGACTCAGGCAGGCTCCTCGTGGGCTGGAGTTCAGTGCGGGTAACCGTGCTAGAGCCCCGGCCCGCGAGGTGTTATAAATGCATGGCGGTAGGGCATACCCGACCGACATGCAAAAACTGCTTTGACTGCAGCGGGCTATGTTTCCGTTGCGGTCAGACCGGACACCAGGCGGCATCGTGCTCTGCGGTGCCCCACTGCCCCGCGTGTGCGGCAGGCAATAGGCCTGCCAAGCATCGCATGGGCTCTGCGGACTGCAGACCCCCGGCTTCGAACCAAAGGGGCGGGGCGGCCCATCGACCGGGCCAGTCCCCGCTCCGAGTGCGGCCCGATCGCCCGTTAGCGCGGAGGAGGTGACGATGGATACGGACCGTTAATGGACCCCGTATCCATTCGTCTCCTCCAGGCCAACCTCAACCACACCGCCGGTGCGCAGGACGTGTTCCTGCAAGCCATGGCGGAGTGGTTGATAGGAGTAGCCGTAGCCGCGGAGCCGTACGTGGTGCCCGACCGGACTAACTGGTTGGGTAGCACCGATGGCACCGTGGCAATCGTCGCCTCCACGTCGTGGCCTTCGTCGTCTCTGACCCTTAGGGACAGGGGCGTCGGATACGTCGCGGCGGACTGGGGGGAGATTACGCTCTTCGGAGTCTATCTCTCCCCTAACTGGAGTGTGACCGATTTCGAGGCCTCCCTCACCATCATAGAGGCCTCGTTACGGCGAATGGCATCGCGCCAGGTCTTCGTCTTGGGGGACTTCAACGCCAAGTCCGTGGCGTGGGGGTACCCCCTGACGAACGACCGAGGACGGGCGGTCGAGGAGTGGGCGGCGGCACTGGGCCTCTGTTTACTGAATAGGGGCTCGGTGCATACGTGCGTGCGACAACGGGGCGGGTCGATAGTGGACCTTTCGTTCGCTAGCCCCGAGGTCGCCGCACGCGTGGGGAGCTGGCGCGTCGTGGAAGAGGTGGAGACCTTGTCGGACCACCGGTATATCCGGATGGAGGTCTCCCCGACAATCCCGACGCCCAGCAGGGGTCACGGGGCGGATGGACGTCCTGCGTTCCCGCGATGGGCTGTGGGTCGCTTAGACCGGGACCAGCTGGCGGAGACAGCCATCGTTTACTCGTGGCTGTCCTCTGCCAACCAGTCGGACGGGGTGGACGCCGAGGCTGGCCGCATCCGCAGTGCGTTGACGCAGATCTGCGATGCGGCCATGCCCCGGGTACGGCGTCTGCCCCCAAGGAGGGCGGTCCACTGGTGGTCCCGGGAGCTGGCGGATCTCCGGGCCGCGTGCATTCGCGCCCGGAGGGCCTACACCCGCAGCCGGCGGCGCCAACGCGACGCGGAGCGGGAGGCCTTGCTGTATGAGGGCTACCGCAATGCGCGGTCGGCCTTCAGGCTGGCCGTCCGCTCCGCCAAGGACGTCAGTTGGCAGGAGATGCTGGACGGTCTCGACCGTGACCCCTGGGGACGCCCCTATCGCGCGGTGCTGAATAAGCTCCGCGCGCGGGGCCCTCCCCTCACCGAGACTCTCCAGCCCAGCCTTCTCACCCGGGTCGTCGAGGACCTGTTCCCGCGGCGGGCGGAACACACGCCCCCGGTCATGGCTCCGCCAGACACTGACAGGGAGGCCGACGACGACAGTGTTCCGCCCATCACGGAACTCGAGATGGGAGTGGCGGTGGCGTGCATGTGCGCAAAGTCCACCGCCCCCGGGCCCGACGGTGTTCCTAACCGTGTGCTGGGCCTGGTCCTCGACCACCTGGGTTCCCGCCTCAGGAAGCTGTTCGACGCGTGTTTAACGTCCGGACGGTTCCCTGGGTGCTGGAAGGAGGGAAGGCTGGTACTCCTGCCGAAGCCGGGACGGTCTCCAGGGTCGCCTTCGGCCTACAGGCCTATCGTGCTGCTCGATGACACGGGCAAGCTACTGGAGAGGGTGGTAGCTGCCCGCATCGAGCGGCACCTCGTCGGCACGGGGCCCGATCTGTCGGACGCCCAGTTCGGGTTTAGGAGGGGTCGTTCGACGATCGCGGCTCTCTTGCGCCTGAGGGCCGTGGCGACTGAGGCCGTCACCGGTGGGGGAGTGCTGTTGGCGGTGTCCCTAGACATCGCCAACGCATTCAATAGTCTGCCATTCAGCTGCATCAGGGAGGCGCTCCGGTATCACGGAGTGCCAGCTTACCTAAGGCGGCTAGTGGCAGACTATTTGGTGGGGCGCAGCGTCCTCTGCACCAACCGAGCAGGGGACGTTGTGCGAACGCCCATGACGTGCGGTGTCCTACAGGGGTCGGTCCTCGGACCCACCCTGTGGAACATCGGCTACGACTGGGCGTTGCGGGGGAGCCTCCCGCCCGGGCTGGGCGTGATTTGTTACGCCGACGACACGCTCGTCACAGCCCGCGGTGGGACGCTAGAAGAGGCGATAAGCCTGGCGACCTATGGCACCGAAGAGGTCGTCAGGCGGATCGAGGCGCTGGGGTTGAGGGTCGCCCTGGACAAGACGGAGGCCCTCTTGTTCCATGGGCGCCGTATGAACCCTCCCATCGGCGTCTCGATCACCGTCCACTCGGTTGACATCAGTATCCGGGCCCATATGAGGTACTTGGGCCTGGTGCTCGACGGGCAATGGTGGTTCCGGGAGCATTTCCGCAGGCTTGCTCCACGGCTCGTCGGCGCGGCGTCCGCCCTATCGTGGCTTATGCCGAACGTGGGTGGACCGAGCGCTACGTGCCGACGGCTGTACGCGGGGGTCATCCGGTCGATGGCCCTGTACGGCGCACCGGCTGGGCTGGAGAGTCTCGGTGAGGGGAGGGCCCCGCGCGCCGAGCTTATTCAGCACCGCGCGATAGGAGCGTCCCCAGGGGTCACGGTCGAGACCGTCCAGCATCTCCTGCCGACTGACGTCCTTGGCGGAGCGGACGGCCAGCCTGAAGGCCGACCGCGCATTGCGGTAGCCCTCATACAGCAAGGCCTCCCGCTCCGCGTCGCGTTGGCGCCGCCGGCTGCGGGTGTAGGCCCTCCGGGCGCGAATGCACGCGGCCTGGAGATCCGCCAGCTCCCGGGACCACCAGTGGACCGCCCTCCTTGGGGGCAGACGCCGTACCCGGGGCATGGCCGCATCGCAGATCTGCGTCAACGCACTGCGGATGCGGCCAGCCTCGGCGGAGGAGGAGATCCGCCGCCGGCGAATAGGGCGGCGCAGGCGCAACTACCTGCGCCTCATGCCGCCCTAGCCGAGGCCGCGGGTGACGTGACCGGGGATTAGTCCGTCACCCGCCGAGAGGCCGACCGCGTGAGGAAAGACCGACGTCCTCCCCGAGGGGGGGACGTCGGTCGATGGGAGGGTACCCCAATTAGGGGTATTCCGTCGGGCCGACCACTGACGACAAGTTAACGCTGCTCCAGTGGTCGGCCCAACGACGAAGGCGACGTGGTTTTTGGGTGGGTCGCGGGAGTTGCGTGCTTAAGCCCCTCTGTCGCCCCGGACGGAGTGGTGCGGAGGCGCGCCGACCGCGACCCACCCACAAAAAGAAAAAAAAAAAAAAGATGATGATGAGTGTGAGAGTATCAGCTCTTTTCCAAAATGATATAATGGCGCATGATTACACAATAAAGTGCTTCACGTGTGCCCGTATAATCGTTAAATAACAATTAATTGATAATTCCTGTTGAAAATAACGTGATCCATTTTTTTTTTAAATTTGTATAGGGGTTGTTCGAAATTGTAAATTTTACTTATTAAACGCTAATCTTTTGAATTTCCAATGATTTCTATTAAATATTATTCTTACTATCAAGTACCGTTAATAATACATAATGCTAATATAGGAGAAGAGTAGTGTGAATAAATATTAATAAATGAAGCAAAATATAGTAGATAATGACCGTCAAGCGTTTTGTGCACATGCCGTTATCATGCAAACTGCTGACATAACCAAAAATATGTTTGAAATAATGTACATTATTAATATTGAAACTATTACTATGTTCTCGAATGGCCTGCCAGTTAAAACAAAATAGTATTAAATAAATAATACATTCAAGCGAAGCTGCTGGCTTAGCAATGAATAGAATATGAGTAAAATATACATTCGAATTTCTCTCCTCCTGATCAACATTCCGTGTGGTGACGGAGTAAGAATACAATTCACCACCCCCTATCTTACCCGTGGGTGATCGTACGAGACGACTAAGGGATATAAAACGCATATAACATCCATGCGAGAGAAGGAAAACTCAAAATAAAGCCCTATACCAACACGTCTAACCAGCGCGGTATAGTAGGTCAATTACCCTTCCATTATGGAGGAGGCCCGAGCCTAACAGTGGGACGTATATGGGCTGAGATGATGATGATGATGATCAACATTTAATGACCGTTTTGGGTAGTCAAGGACTCCGCCTACACGTGCGCATTGAACAGCATCATGGATTAGACCATGTGCGTACAGTCGTCGGCATGTGACGCTTGTTGGATAATAGCCTCTGCGTCTGCTATCGGGTCGATAGCAGACGCTGCGCCGACGAGCTTTATCTTGAATTGACGGTAATGCTCATTGAAACATCATCGCCCGTTCGGGATCAGGTATTTAAGATGGGTCCGAAACTCCACCTGTATCATGTTCAACACCATCAACGCCCCGGCAGCTGAACCACCTCGAGGCCCGTGACATAATCTAATAATCGCCTTACCGTTCAATTGTCTTAAAGCTGAGACGACCTACAAATCTATTACTTATCATATCGTCGAAGTGAGTACCCCACCACTTTTCAACGTTATTCGGCATACAACCGAGACGCCATCAAGGCTACACCAATCTCTCATCGCCGCTACTCATAGTAAGATAGAGACACCGATGAAGCTTCTTGTGGTCTGCACTGATTCCTTTGTTAGTAAGTATTCGGACATACTCAGCTCATCCTTTCAACTATTTGCCACGAGCCCTTTGAAAATAAGCCCAAGAGATAGTGGTGCCCGGGATGCACCAAGAGGTTTAATACCTAGGTCAACTTCAATTTCCGTATTAAATAATAATTGTCTATTCCACACGAGCGTAAATGTCAAGAAACACTTATTTTATAAAATAAGAAACTCATTGAGAAGTCGTAATGCATTATGTATTACTAAGATAATGTTGAGTAAGTGATCACGTATTCTACACGAGAGGAAAGAAGATAATCTAATAAAATATAAATACATTTATACATTTGAAAAGTTCTCGCTTCATTCGAGTTAAATGACTCCATGTCAATTCGCTGCCAACAATCGCTTTGAGCTCAATTCCACTCTGTAAACAAAACACGAGCCAGATTCATTTTGGAAATTCGTAAAAATAGAATGGATTCTATAAAATGTGCGCAAAGTCCTGTTCAAGCGGCTAACACCGAGATTGCTAAAAGCTTTCTTTTAGTATAATTTTGACGAATTCGCTGAGAACCATACCATTAAGGATTTAAATTGCTTTTATCTATTCAACATTATCTTTTTAAGCATTACTTCGTGGCAGAGATTTCTTTTTTGATATTTTGTGTAATATACTCGCTATTTGACACTGCTTTTATTTTATTTAAATAAGGCAATTCTGTGTGCATTCTTGTGTGCCATTAAAGTTGCGTATATTTTGTATAGAAGGAAAATTGCTATGTGAAGAATCAAAGCACGCTTACATACCACATATTTACATAATAGTCTGGTTTACACTTGACGTCATATATAGATGAATTCCAAAACATTTTACTTTAATTATAAGGTCACAAGACTATTTAAAGAGGTTTTTAAGCACTAAATATAGCATTTAGGCTGTTGATATCAAATGTTACAGGTTCCTTTTAAAAACTATTGAATCTATTTAAGGTCGATCGTAAAAAAAAAACTCCCGACCATTGCTCTCTCTCACCAACGCCTGTTGAAAAAATCAGCCAGTGCCTCCACCTCCAAGTTCCATGAAAGAGTCTCGAGTAACGCGTACGAGGTATGCGTTATTGGATTGAAGCGGGCTTAAGTCGATCGGTCGTCCTTATGGTGTTCAAAGTATGAACTCCATTTGCTATGATTCTATGTAGTCTCTACAGAATCGTACTATGACTAGCAGTCAGCGATACTGTCGACAGCAGCAAACGCTCTATAATGCTATTGCCTTAACCGACCACTAGAGGAGAATAGGAGCAATAGCTTTGCGTAGAGGAGACAAACTAGACTATTACGTAGACGTTATAGTTTTGGACTTATTTTTGCAGGGCTTATAGATACCAAAGATGTGTGAAATTTGTATCGTTACACATCACTGTAACGTCAAATGCCCATGTCATTCCTGTACCGGTCCTAGTTGGCAATGCGATTCTTGACGTTGTCGATCACTATGTTTACCTAGGACAAACAGTCCAATTAGGTAGATCCAATTTCGAGAAAGAGATCAGCCGACGAATCCAACTCGGTTGGGCAGCGTTCGGGAAACTTAAGAGGATCTTTTCGTCCAACATACCTCCAGTGTCTGAAAACACAGGTCTTTGACCAGTGTGTGTTACCAGTGATGACTTACGGCACGAAAACGTGGTCCCTAAATGTAGGCCTCATATCAAGGCTCAAAGTTGCTCAACGTGCTATGGAGCGGGCTATGCTCGGGATTTCTCTACGAGATAGAATCCGAAATACGGAAATCCGCAGAAGAACGGGTGTAACCGACATAGCACGAAGAGTTAGCACGTTGAAGTGGCAATGGGCAGGCCACATCGCTCGACGAACCGACAACCGCTGAGGAAGAAAGGTTCTCGAGTGGCGACCACGTATCGGACGACGCAGTGTAGGACGCCCCCCCCACTAGGTGGACCGATGACCTAGTGAAAGTAGCTGGGCGTCGTTGGAAGCAGGCGGCACAGGACCGCTCATTGTGGCGCAACATGAGGGAGGCCTACGTCCAGCAGTGGACGGCGATAGGCTGAAATGATGATGATGAACACATCACTGTTATATTTATTTCTGAAGACCTAGAATGAATTTGAATTCAGACATTTTTTTTGCTGTTAATCCCATAAATGTTGTTTAATCATTTTCCCTTTAGATTGTGGAAAGAGTTGTTAATTACTGCATGAAAACCTATTACGCGGCTGAAACAGAATCGAAAGGTAACCTACATCATCATCATCTTAGCTCATATAGGTCCCACTGCTGTGCGTAAACCTCCTTCACAGTAGAGGAAAAATTGACGTTACGTTAGTAGTCGATAACGCTAATGAAACGGATTGGTATAAAGTTTAATTTCGTGTATTCCTTGCAGTAATCTGACTCTGGCTACTCTCCTAGTAGTGAAATTTAGTATTTCTCCGACACCATATGCAGAAACTAACTCTAATAAGCTAATCATATTAAGATTGTATGTGCTATTTAAGATATTTCATTATAATCTTGCCCGACTATAAACTCTCTGGATCGCAGCAAATCTGGTGTGATTAAGTAAGAAACATCCATCTAAACTTTCGCATTTATTCACAAAGCCCTATTTTATCATTATGAATATTTTCTCGTGATATTGCATCGATATTAAAATTTAGTAGCCTATTTTGAAGATTATTTTCTCTTTTAATAATAAAAATGAATTAAATATTTCAAAGACTAATATTTTAATTAAAAAATCTTGCATATATTAAAGTTTAAGATATGTTTTTCAAAGTATATAAACACGCGATAGCTAGGATACCGTTATACATATGTATAATAAATCCTATACTTATCATTGATGATAAGTATGTTCTTATTCCAATTACTTAAGGTCGACTTAATATGTACTTATTTTTTACAGTTGCAGTAATTTTGGCAATAGTTTTGTGACAAGTTTCCTTAACATCAACCCTCCTTGGGAATGTAATCGTTAACC
Source organism: Lymantria dispar (assembly GCA_032191425.1). Taxonomy (NCBI): domain Eukaryota; kingdom Metazoa; phylum Arthropoda; class Insecta; order Lepidoptera; family Erebidae; genus Lymantria; species Lymantria dispar. The sequence continues at coordinate 11,455,422 of CM063449.1, read as the reverse complement.
AGACGCGATGTAGTTGGCCAAAGTCAATGCAAAGTTCTTTTTTTATTGCAAACGGTGGTAAACGAGCAAAAAGTACCTGATGATAAGTGATGCTGCCGCTCATGGACCTATGCTAGGGCGCTGTCTACTGTGAAGAATGAGTGTGAGTGCATGCAATGAGATACTAAAGGCATGACCATAATCAACCACACGCAAACACCCTCAGAAAATTGGGTTTCTCGACTTTCTCTCGCTCACCGAACGAAGCGCAGTAACAAATTGCTACTACTCAGACTCTGATTTTTGCAAGAGTATGGTGCTACGCTGGACGGACCGGCCCGCGGCTGTAGACAGACTACTGTCAACAGTATGGTCCTACCACTAATAATTGTCTTTAATGACACCAAGGAGCAATGTGAGAGTTGGTAGTATTCGGAATCGTCAACAGCACAATATAATAAATCCTTTGCTATCAGAATGAATCATTCGCACGGGTTTTCTGTTCATATTATGATATAAGATTAAACTATAGATATATGGTATGTGTACAATATATAGATCAAGCTTTGTCTACGTTCCTTTATCACATAACGTAAGTATTACTCAAGTCATAAATTATCAAATTAAAGTGTACGTCCATAGATCACATGACGTGTTTCGGTGACATGTTACGTCGCTGCGACTAATCGTGCGGAACTAATAAACGACGCGCCACAGAATATTATGCTGAGCGCTTTTGTGCGTCTGCCTTTACGCATATGAAATATTAAACGTGTTTAAATTATACGGGTGAATTTATTGAGGTCGGTTTTGGGATTTGATTGTATTTTACGAAGTACTAATCTGAGTGATTGATGAATAATTTCTGAGCTATATGAAAAAATGGACATTTGAAGTAAAGGCCTACTGTAAAGATTAATTATTAAAAACTTTTGATTGATGTTCTTTTATATTCTTTATGAGTTATATTAAAGTTGAAGTCAATGTTACCTACCGTCAATTTACGTAATCATAGTCATTCGTTTCAATTTAATTTATTGGGATATCTACTATATTGTTAATGCTGTCGGGTGTTCTCTTTAAAAGAAATTATAATCTGAAAATTTTCAGGTTTGAATTTTCAGTCTTGCAGTTAGCGAAATATAAAATTTAAATTCTCTTAGTTCCAACAGTTGCCTGTAAAAAAATCCTAATTTTAAAATTTCTGTTTTGAATATAACTTTTTAGTGTAATCTTTGTATATATATTTCTTGTGTACGTGTGTATGTCCTTGAACTCCTCCTAAACGGCTGGACCGATGTTGATGAAATTTTTTTATGTGTGTTCAAGGACATTTGAGAATGGTTTAGATATACAATTGGACCCGACAGGTGGCGCTATTCGGGCAGGGTAATAACATAATTTGAGAACGACTTTACCTATTTCATCCACCATTTTTTTTAAGTTTTCTAATACTTTGAAAAGGGCTTTAACGAAAAAAAAAAAGAACGTCGCAAGGAAAATTAAATAAATTAACAAAATTTAACGACTATATAAATTTTTCTAATGGAACTTTTTTTGTTTAGATTCACAATTTGATGCACTGAAAAATGTTATTTTCTTCATTAATTTTTAATTAGAAGTACTTAGTTGTTGATTTTGGTATGTTTTCCATATGCTGTTATTTATTTAACAAAGTTTCTACATTTTACTTCACTCATACAGTATACACATACTCACACGGTATCGAATGGTCGAGTTGGGATGACTACATGTAATGACGTTAGATATTGTAATGACTTTTTAATTCTAATTTTCTTCGAAACGAACCATTTTGTTTCATCTAATTAGAAAAAATTGAAATTTTCGAATTAAAGATGTATGTACAGGACAACGTCTGTCGGGTCAGCTAGTATATTTTATATTACTTAAAGTCATTAAATTCTGATATGTTTAAGTGCAAACAGAATTATAATATTTCATAGACATGTTTACAGTGACAGAAATCACCAGCGAACGCATATCTAATCTGCGCCCTTATCAAACAAAGTTGACGGTTACGCTCGCCCTTGAACAGCACGGGAGTTGACGTACTAAACAAATTACTAGACTATTACCAGTGATTGATGAGACTACTCAGATATCTTTATTTAGTTTGCAAATATTCCGTGAAAAACGATGGATATTTTTTTTTTCGAGGAAATGACGTTCTATTAACGTCGAAAGAATATAATAGATGTTTGCATTTTCTTACCATTGTTGTTATGATATGTTTCATTATATAATATGATTAAACAGCTATAGGTCAATTATTTGATGATAGTGCAGTTAATATTCAAATTTATGCCATTTAGTTACCATTAATAGCACATCGAAGCGAACATTTCCATGATTTGATCTTAGTTGTTGATGTCAATATCAAATGCTTAACCAAGTCATCATTTAGGGTTAACAGCTCTAAGGCTGTATAATATCAATGTATCTGTGAGATCTTCATTGTTCCTTGCTGAATATAAGTCTCTTTCAGAGAATGCTATTATATCCTGTGTTGCTTGCATCCAACGATTTATTAAGTAATCGTAAGAAAAGTGTATTATAGAGTAACTATAAGACCCGTTTGAATACTTCGCACTCTTTCATTTTTTTTCCTTCATTGCACCTTACTGCTCTATTCAAAAATTACACTACTTCGTAAGTGTTGGTGAAAATCCTAATCATGATTAAGTTTTACGAATAAATAGTGACCATTTATTATTACTGAATTTTTATTATTAATTAATATCAATAGGTAAGGTATAAAAATTATACCCAGATATCGTGAAGAAGTATAGATTCTAAAATATATTCTTTATTGAAAATAACTTGATACTTTATCTCAGCCCATATACGTTCCGCTAGGATCTTCTCCAATGTAGGAGAGAAGTGTTCGTATAGGTTTTTATGTGAAGTTTTCCTGCTCTCGTATCGATGTTATCTGCATGTATTATCTCATAGTCGTCTTTTATAATACTGACAGGCAAAGGAAAAGCTGCTGAATTATATTCCTACTCCGTCACCATACAGAAATGTTTGATACTAATATTTGTGATCAAAAGGGAAATTAATATACTAAATTACGCATTAAATATCAGTGGTGGTGTAGAATTATACGGGAAATTTATTTAGAAAGCTCTATCGGAATGGAGACAATGTGCCTGTTTATTTTTCTATATATAACCTTTTTATCCCCATGAATGTTAAGAAATAAAGAATTAAATAAAACTACGGATTTTATCGCGTTTCTATTTGAATTTTGATTGCCCGACGTTTTGAACACTTTGCAGCGTTCATGGTCACGGGCGGACTAAGATGTCTCACGTCCATCAAGTCATCGTTGTTAGAGAAAATTTAATATTTATAAATTTCAATAATATAATTTATTTTATTTAATTATTATAAATATATTAAATAATCCGTAGTTTTATTTAAAATATTTAATACTCGCGTAAACATCAGAAATCATCAAATAAAGAATTGTTTAACGGATAGTTACTGACCCAAAACAGATACCATAAAATTGTTCTATTTTTCATATTATCACAACTAGTATTACCGTAATATAATTTCAATTAAATTTACTTGCCAAAAACATACAATGGACCTCGATACCTGTAAAACTTATTGGCTCTATTATTTTTCGGCGTGGGCTGCGGTCGGCGCGCTCCTCGCACCACTCCGTCCGGGGCGACAGAGGGGCGTAAGCACGCAACACCCGCAACCCACCCGAAAACCACGTCGCCTTCGTCGTTGGGCCGACCACCGGAGCAGGGTCACTCGTCATCAGTGATTGACCCGACGGAATACCCCCTACGTGGGGTACCCTCCCATCGACCGACGTCCCCCCCTCGGGGAGGACGTCGGTCTTTCCTCACGCGGTCGGCCTCTCGGCGAGTGACGGACTAATCCCCGGTCACGTCACCCGCGGCCTCGGCTAGGGCGGCATGAGGCGCAGGTAGTTGCGCCTACGCCGCCCCAGTCGCCGGCGGCGACTTTTTGACTCAAATTGATTCAAGTGAGATCATAGTATGAAAAAGTGATAGTGAGGCTACTTAGAAGAAGAAAACCTAGAGATACCTACATGTTATAGTATTAATGGGTGACGGGGGTGCGAGCGGAGGGCGGTGAGATCTCGTTAAGGGAGCTCACCGCCTGGCGCGTCGACGCCCATCGAGACGTCATTGCCCGTTGGGCAGTCCGGCTGGAGAGGCCTCGGTTCGGGGTGCGAACCGTGGAGGCCTTCCGGCCGGTGCTGATGCAGTGGTTGGAAAGGCGGCACGGGGTGCTCTCCTTCCGACTAGTGCAGGTTGACGGGGCACGGGAGCTTCGCCAAATACCTGCACAGGGTCGTAAGGAGGGAGAGTATACCGTCCTGCCACCACTGCGATTGCGACGAGGACCCGGCGCGCCACACGCTCGAGGCCTGCGCGGCTTGGGCAATGCAGCGCCGTGAACTCGTCGCAATCATCGGTGCCGACCTGACGGAATTCCCTGTCGGGAATTGGGACGCGGTCGCAGCCTTCTGCGAGACAGTGATCTCGCAGAAGGAGGCGGCGGATCGTCTGCGCGTGGAGCGCAGCCTCGTAGAGGAGATCCGCCGCCGGCGACTGGGGCGGCGCAGGCGCAACTACCTGCGCCTCATGCCGCCCTAGCCGAGGCCGCGGGTGACGTGACCGGGGATTAGTCCGTCACCCGCCGAGAGGCCGACCGCGTGAGGAAAGACCGACGTCCTCCCCGAGGGGGGGACGTCGGTCGATGGGAGGGTACCCCGCGTAGGGGGTATTCCGTCGGGCCGACCACTGACGACAAGTAAACCTGCTCCGGTGGTCGGCCCAATGACGAAGGCGAGGTGGTTTTCGGGTGGGTTGCGGGAGTTGCGTGCTTAAGCCCCTCTGTCGCCCCGGACGGAGTGGTGCGGAGGCGCGCCGAACGCAGCCCACCCACAACAAAAAAAAAAAAAAATGTTATAGTATTAATGATTCATCATCATTACTGCTCAAGAAAGGGGGTGGTGAATTGTATTCTTACTCCTTCACCATACAGAGATTAATGATTGCAAGATTCTAAATGGTAAACTACAACAAAGATGATCGTGGGTTCAGGTCCCAAAAAAAAACTTTCTACAATTTAGAACACGTGGCATTCTGAGTCTAGACGTTGTTTGTGCCCGTTAATTTTATGTTTATTCATAACATTACTTTGGCCCCGCCCGGATTAAAAGATATTGTTGTTAATATTTGCTTCTATTCTTTGGTATAATTAATATTTTTTCAATGGATGTAATATGTTCAATTGATCTTTCTATATCTCTAATAATGTATATACAAATTTGAAGATGATCAATTTAATTGTTAAGTTTTCAGATACTAGTAATTTTTCGTATATTTAGCTAAACAAATGATCATCTTTATATTATTTGCAAATATGCAAGTTTTGTATTTTATTAAGAAGATTAAATATTGTATTTAGTGGCAAAAACAGGTCCAGTATTACTATTCAATAAATCATTCGCATCATGTAAATAATTTTACAATTTAAATTCATAAAGTTTTATTTATATACGAGTACATATTTTTGTAATCGTGGATGTCGTAAAAGATGACTAAAGGATATAATATGCATATAACATCTGTGCAAGAGAGAGAAAACTAGAAATAAAACCCTAATGCTATGCCTGACCAGCAATATGTCTGACCAGTATCGTAGATCAATTTCCCTCCAATTGGACAGGAGGCTCGAGCCCAACAGTGGGACGTGTGTAGGCTGGGATGACATATTTTTTGTTATAGAAAGAAAATATATAGGAAATTATGTTTTAAATGCACAATAAATTGCAAATTGTCTTCAGAACTTGGCATCCATTTAGATACCGAGAATTTTGTCGGTGAAGTTAACAACCTCACCGTAGTTATCATAATATTGGCTCCCATTTTCACATTCAAGTTTTTGATGGGATAAATTCTTTTCATACACAAAAACCATCAGTAAAATTGGAATGATCTACCTTTTATAACAAAAAGTTTTAAAAACTACACTAGCAATTTGTACGCCACTGCTGTTAAAAGCTCTACAAAAAGCAAAAGAGTAAGCGTGTTCAATTGTCAGAACCACAATGTTTTTTTTTTCATCTGTTTTATTAACACTTCTTTGTTAGCTTTACGTGTAACGTAGTTTTATATTTTTTTGCATCAATGAATAAATAATAGAATGTATCATACATACTCATTACTTTGTCCTTGATTCGTAGCAACCAGTTAAGAAAGCATTAGATTGGCCATGAGCATTTCCTTGGATATTAAAGCATTATAAAACATTTCTCCATCAAGAAGCCTATATCCAACAATGAATGTTAATAATGTTATGAATGATGGTGATAAAGCTTACATTGCTGAACCAGTTGCCTCCATACAAGTGTCCTAGATGACAACTAAGAGATGTTAATATACGAATTTTCTTAAAGACGATCTGATATTAGGACATTAATCCTTATATGCACGTTTTTCCGTGTGGTGACGGAGTAAAAATACAATTCACCACTCCCTATCTTGCCTGTGGATGTCGTAAAAGACGACTAAGGGATATAATATGCACATAAAATTTGTGCAAGAGAAGGAAAACTTGAAATGAAATCCTATACCATCATGTCTAACAAGCATGGTATAGTAGGTTAAATTCCCTCTCATTGTGGAGGAGGCCCAAGCCCAGCAGTGGGACATATGTGGTCTTCGATGATGATGATGATATACACGTTGCAAATGTAAAATTAACGGACACGAAAAATAACCAGACTCGGAACAGTCATTTATGAATTGCACAGAGAACTATCCTATGTTAATCAATCAAACACACAAGACATCATTTATGCTGTCCATATTGAAACTGTTTCAAGAACAGCTATACTCGAAATAAAACTCTCTGTTATTAAATGCATGCAGCGGCTTTTCTGTATTATTATTATTGCTTAATCATTAACTCCTTATTCCGTGACGAAGTAAAAATACAATTTACCACTCCCTATCTTGCCCGTGGACCTCATAAAAGATGACTAAGGGATATATTATACAAATATTATGTGTGCAAGAGAAGGAAAATTCGATATAAAACCTTATGCCAATACGTCTGACCAACGTGGTATAGAAGGTTTATTTCTCGAGCCCTACAGTGTGACTTATATGGGCGGAGATCATTAGATCTTTTAAATTTATCGAAAAATGATTTGCCACCATATCAAACGGTATAGTTAGTAATATATATAATAGTAATAGTTAATAATATGAAATACAACTATATTTATGTCCTATATTCATAAAGTAATAACATTCAAATGCTACGTATTTTTATATTTCAATTATATATTTTCCGTGTAGTAATGGGATAAAAGCATAATTCAACCCTATGCCGTGCTGCCCGTAGCGGTTGTAAAAGAAGACTAAGGGATACAATACGCAGATAACAACTGTGCAAGAAGAAAAATTGAAACAAAACTCTGTACCAACCCGTCTGATCATATAGTTGGTAAATTTTTTTTAATCATGAAGGAAGGGTGAGCCAAGCAGAATAGAATATATAATTACAACTCTGTATAAATTATTCTGATAAATTTTGTTCTAACCGATTGTCATTTCTGTCGTAAATAAAAATGCTGAGCTGATTTAATGTGAATGAGCGCAACATAGCTATCCGTGACCGATCATCCTTATTTAATACCCACAGCGAAAGATCACAGCGCTCTTAAATAACTTTTCCTTTAAAAATATTTCAAATATTCTACCACATAAAAATCCTCAAAAAAGTCAATTTTAAATTCTCTTAATATTGCAAGATTGCTTCAAAGTTGTTAATACGGCATTGGTGTTATTTCAACATTCTTTTAGTTTGAAGACTATTTTAAGATCAAAGCCGACGTAAACGTAGGTGTTTCGTAATATTTTCAATTGGACTGAAACCCGTAAAACTTTGCATAAATATTGACATTTATAGGAAACTCTATAGGGTAGGTATACTTACCCTACTGGGTAAGGTACTTTCTACGTATGGTGACGGAATAAAAATGCAATTTAGAACCCTCTATCAAGCCCATGGGTATCACAAAAGATGTCTAAGGTATTCAAATAATACCTATGTCAAAGAAGCAAACCTCAGAATAAAACCCTATGCGGATACGTCTGTCCAGCATGGTATAATAGATCAGTTTCCCTCCTATTGTGGAGGAGGCTCGAGCTCAATAGTAAGACGTATTTGTTTCGAGATAATGATAATAATTTAATAATAATAATTTATTTATTCATAACTTCAGAATACATTATTATATAATCCCTGTCTCTTGAATTAGGTAAAAACAACCTGTGTCTCAAGAGACAGTGTTTTCCCAATTTACACTAAACTTTTATTTTACAGTACAGAATTATTTAAGTATCTAGTTATGTTAATACATGCGTATGTATGTTTGTGCGTTTGTGTCTGTATGTGTGTGTGCGAGTATGTGCGTGCGTGCGTGTAGGTACGTGTGTGTGTGTTTGCGTGTTTGTGTGTGAATGGGTGTGTATATGTGCGTGTCGTTGTGTCTGCATATGATGATTTCTGTCTTACATGAGATAAATAGAGTACTTTCCTTCTTGAAACATAATGTTCTCAAAGGTACAAGTTTACATAAATATCGACAAAGTCATATGGTGTAACCAGTATTATTATATTTTGTAAATACATGTCAATGATCCTATTTCAAGTAAGTACGAATTAGCGGACAGCAGTCACAACGTCAAGAAGCTTAACTTAGTAACCATCATAGTTCGATTGCGGGTTTATCCACTCATCCAGTGCTCCATCAACGTTAAATATAGCTACACCACGGCAGAGATAATGGTGCACGAATTAGTTTTCGAAGTTGGTGTTTAAGTTTGTTAAAACGCCCCATTCTCCAGATAATGCCACAATCGGTATTTATGAATTCCAATTGGTATGAATTCCACAGAAAATGAAGAAATATATAGTGTTATATTTTTAACACATACTACTACGAATGTTACCAGTCCCTACATTGCTTGGGAATGTCTTAAAAGATGACTAAGAGCTTTAAATACACCTAGGTCAACTAGATCTGATGCGCTTCGGTCAATAATTACATTCCCAACGAGACTTTAAAGTTAGGCAGGAGGCCAATCATAAAACCAATGCCAATAAGTCTTACAATATGTACTGTGAAAGAGAGATATTGAGTCGATCCCCAAGGAATTGAAATAAAAGCAAGTTTTATTATGATCCTTTATCTACATCGATAGTACTTTTCATGTAGGGACAAAGTAAGAATATAATTGAACAGCCTTTTTTTTTGCTCTTGGATGTAATAAAAGACGACTAAGTAATACAGATAATATTTACGTAACAGTAGGCAAACTTGACATAAAATTAAAAAAACAAAGTTCTAGAATATAAGGCAGCTATAAATAGCGCCCAAACACAATTCATCTCACCAGTATGATCCATAGGTAAATTTTCTTCCTATTTTGTGGACATCTATCCAAAGAAAACCGTTTCTTAGATATACGAACGTTTTACTATAGTTTGTATTTACCAGATATCGACGAAGCTCGCCATTGAAATATAGAATATTAAACAAAATATGATAGATACTCTTTCAAGAAATATTTATAAAATATTAAATAGGCTCGAAATGAAGGCTTTACATGTTGTTTCTTTGGTATTTGAAAAAAAAAAACGCAATTACGTCTTTCTTTAATTATTCCCAATAATTGGAGAGTAATAACATTATATTTATATGAGTTGAAATGATCACAATAATCACACCACATCACGCTAATATTATAAAGGTGAGCTTGTGAGTTTATATGTATATTTATTACACTTTCACATTCTAATGACCGGGATAATTTTGATAAAATTTGGTATGCACGTCGTTGACATCCTGATTTAACAACGGATTTTTTATTCCTCTAATATGTTCCCTTTTACGTATTATGATCTAGTAAGAATATAATTCACCACTCCGTATCTTACCCGTGGGTAAGACGACTAAGGGATTTAATTTACATATAGCAAGAGGAGGAAAACTCGAAATAAAGTCTTATACCAACACTTAATATATGTGTGCTGAAATGGGGACGTATGTGTACTGAGAATACTGAGAAGAATGTGATCCCTTGGGGTAATAGTTCAACTTGCCTTTTTTTATTCCATCAATCCTAATTTCGATACGGCGCAAGTTACATTTCGCTCGCGTGAAGCGAGCGAAAGCCCGCGTGTAAAATGACTGACCAGTGAGTTACATATTTCTTGTAATAAAATAAAAGAAGTTTTTTCCCTTCTTATTCTTGTTTCTTACCTATTCATAAATAAATAGTTGTTTATAAAATGTAAGCAATATATCTTTTGCCGAGATTGTCACATTGCGTGGTTTGCAATGTCATGTGACGTGAATCTACGATAGAGTCAACTTCCGTCGTTTGATAGATTTGTTCAATTATGTATAAAATATGGCTTAACTAACCATAAAGCAATTTTATTTACTCAAAGACAATAACACTATCATTTATATATATTATATTTATGTACAATTTTTTGCGACCAAGGCAATGAAAATAATAATCTTTTCCTTCGCTGATTTATTTGTAATTTTGTATAGGTTATATATATATTATCTGACGTCCTCCCCGAGGGGAGGAGGTCGGTCGATAGGAGGGTACCCCAAATAGGGGGTATTCCGTCAGGCCGACCACTGATGACAAGTAACCCTGCTCCGGTGGTCGGCCCAACGATGAAGGCGACGTGCATCGTGGGTGGGTTGTGGGTGTGCGTGCTTACGCGCCGCTGTCGCCCCGGACGGAGTGCTGCGAGGAGCGCGCCGACGGTAACCTACCCCCCCAAAAAAAAAAATATATATATATATCAACGCAGCTCATATAAGTCGCACTGTTGGGCTCGAGTCTTCTCCACTGTGGGACGAGTGTAGCTACTATACAACGATGGTCAGACATATTGGCATAGGATTTCATGTCGAGTTTTCCTTCTCTTATATTGATGTTATCTGCATATAGTTATAGCCCATAGTAGTCTTTTATGACACCCACGGATAAGAGTGGATAAATCAGCATAATGTGCAAGCATATGTAAAAAATGGTGTAGTAAAACGTCTACTATAACGAAGAGAATGATAACGAAAAATTAATTACAACACACGGGATTTGTTTTTGTTTGTAATACTTATCCATATTTAAAAACAAATAAATGGAAGGATATTTGTGTAAAATAAAAAGAAAACATTTTTAAAGAGCAAAGCGGATTGAAATTCTTGTATAATTGGTATTCAGTCATCATGTGCTGTTGTTGTGAGAAAGAACTAATGTACTCGTATAGCATGAAAATATTGATTGACAAGATGGTAAAAAATACCAGGATATGAGGAGATAGTGAACCACCACCTGTTCTTGTCCGCTGGAATCGTACTACTGAACAATATAAGATCACCGCAACAAAAATGTGTACGAATAAAATAAAAATATCAATTTTATGTAAATTTACGTACGGTGATGGAGCAAGAATACGATTTACCACCCCGTTTCTTACCCATGGATATAATACAATAAGATAAAATCTGCAGATAACATCTATATAAAAGATGGAAATGCCGATATAAAAATCTATGCTAACACGTTTGCGATGACGTGTTGGACCTAAGACATCTTAACATGCTCGTTGCGTTACGAGATCTATCAGATCTCTTGCAGGACTTTTGTATTGTGCGACTATAATCGTGTTTTTTCACTCCTAGCTCTAACGTGTCATCATTTCAGCCTATTGCCGTCCACTGCTGGACGTAGACCTCCCTCACATGTTGCGCCACAATGAGCGGTCCTGTGCCGCCTGCATCCAATGACGCCCAGCGACTTTCACTAGGTCATCGGTCCACCTAGTGGGGGGGCGTCCTACACAGCGTCGTCCGATACGTGGTCGCCACTCGAGAACCTTTCTTCCCCAGCGGTTGTCGAGCGATGTGGCCAGCCCTTTAGCTCTAACGTGTAAAGTACTTTAATTATAAGTAGGTAAGACAAATATACATATTTGCTTCCTACGTAAAGGTGAATTCAAGGACATAAAAAAAAAACAATTAGAGATGGATTAGGTCCCTAACGCACAGTAGTATAATTATTTTCACAGTAGTATATAAATTATTTTCAAAACCGTATTTTTAGACTCATTAGTTCTCAAATGCACCAAAGGGTATGTTAGTTACGAGATCTTTTAGGTATCCAAAGCATCAGCTGAAAGTTCTATGAAAATGATGGCGCAGGGAACGTGTTAATCCGCCCCTGACCATGAACGCTGAAAAGTGTTCGAAACGTCAACCAATCAAAAATCAAATAAAAACGCAAAAATCAAATAAAATCCGTAAATAAGGTTTATTTATAATGTACTCACGTAAACGTTAGAAATTAATTAAATCAGCACATTCAAATTGTAACAAATTCTACATAAACAATTTCGTGTTATAAAAGGACTTGATATCAATAAACAATTACATAATTTAAACATCACCACAATGCCGAAATAAGAAAAGCAAATAAAACAATCCAATATTTTTGTTATTCAGTAAATAAATAACATAACAGACCACGGACGCTCAGATACCGGGGGGGAAACGCGGTTGTAGTCCTGTGAAGCGTTATTTGTGCAATTTTTAAACGACGAACCAATTACAAACTCATTTATTTTTGTTAGTTAAAAGTTTATTTATATTTTAAATATGGGGAATAATTGTAACTCAAAGTTCTAGAGGTTGCTCATTACACGTATAAGAAAACCTCCTTTTATCCAATTCCATCTTGATCTTCTCCTGTATTCCTCGCTTTTTTGAGGTGCGCGGTGTATTGGTAACTGAAAGTGATAGGTCTGCTTTGCTTTCTTCTATTTTAAAACTGTAATTGGATTGCCGACATGCATAGCCTGATTCAATCAATTAAAGGCGATTAATTCTAAAAAAATATGATAAAATTAAATTACTATGTGAGCTCTTAAAACTGTTCACTCTAAATAATTGTAAGCAATATAAGTTAAATATTATTTGTTTTATAGTACATTTTTACGATAAATGAAATGGAACGTACATAAATAATATTCGGTAATGGCGGCATCCCGCCATAAATACCATCCTCGTACGTCATGTTCACAATCAATCATCGTCATACACAGAATACACCTGTGACTGTAATATGACTAACACATCCCCATTTACAAACTTAATTGTGTAATGGATTTAAGTCATTGTAGGCACTAGAGTAGGGAGTAACATGGAGTCGCTTTGTTTTAATATAATTTGTGGTAATTGTAGGAGACGCTTCACATTACATAAGTTTAGTAGAAACTGACAGACACGCTTCAACTATTATATAAATGTATGCTTTGTATTTAAAATGATTACAACATAGGCTGAGTGGCATTGGTGTATTACTACGACGCCTATGGACTTTGGTGCGCGTCCTAGATCGGACAAAAAAAGTGACGTTATGTTTCATTCAGATTTCCTCGATTTGATGGTTTTCTATAAAATATACCACTATTGTCCCTTCATTATTCGTGAGTGTTATAAGAGACAATAATTGATTAATTGGTAATATGATTTTAAGACAAGGTAACGTCGAAATAATCCCTGATCCAAGTAATCTGGCTGTGGTATTACAATTTATTTTATATATTTTATCTTTTTATTTCTTTATTTTAAAGACACAGAAATAATATTATCTATAGCTTAAGTTGACGTATAAAACGATAACACCCTCCACGAAGGAAATAATCCTTTTATTGTGGGGGACTTTACAAACATAATTAACGGACAAAATTACAACCAGACTCAGAATAATAATTTATGGATGTATTCTCCTGCGTGGGATTCGATCCCACGACACTGGCACGTAGTAGGTCGGTATCTCAACCACTACGCCATCTGTGCAGTCTTTACATTTTCTTTTGGTACTTTTTCTTTTCAATGCTGATATTCCAAAATGAAAATAATAGAAAGACTTTTATCTGCATATACCATTTGAAATAGAACTAAACTCATTTGCAAAAAAAACGGGCGGTTTTGATTTTCATTCATATTTAAAAAGATACAATACCAAAAAGGTTTCAATCGTTTGTACACGTTACTGGCCGGTTTTAAAAATGCTGTGGTATTTAAAAAAGTACGTTCTAAATTCAATTTTTCATTTGATGTTCATTTTTACAGAAAACCCCTTTTTATCCTACATTTTTGGCGCGAAGTTCCAGAAGTTAACATCGACTTTCATAACTTTTATTCAATTTTTATCGATTAATTTCATATCCTTGACTGTCAAAGCTTTATTTAATGCTGTTTGGCTGTATCAAAAATGGTAGATAAAGTGGTAAAAGCTACCAAAATTATCGCGCTGCTTGAAGAGGGTTGCAGCCAATGTTTCGTGGCTAGGAGGCTAAATGTTAGTCGCTCGACAGTCCAAAGGACCTGGCAGCGATATCAGGAGACTGGTTCCGTCGAGAGAAGGCCTGGTTCTGGAAGAAAACCATGTACCCAACCACGGGATGATCGTTTTCTTGTGAGTCGCGCATTGAGAAATCGCAAATCTTCGTATGTGGATCTTAAGAACAACCTCCAAGAAGTAAGAAATGTGCATATTAGTCTATGGACGGTCAGGAGGAGGCTTCTCGCTGCCAATATACGCAGTCACCGCCCGGCCCGCGGCCCCAAATTACTCCGTGAGCACAGAGTTCACAGGCTTAGGTTCGCTAGAAATTGTGAATCATGGACTCAAGACGATTGGAATAGGGTTTTGTTCTCTGATGAAGCCAGGATATCTCTGTTCGGTGAAGATCGACGTCGGCGAGCGCTAAGAAGACAAGGAGAACGCTTTGCAGAGGCATGTTTCGAAGAAATCACACCTTATGGTGGGGGCTCTGTTATGTTTTGGGCAGGAATAAATTCAATGGATCGTACAGAGTTAGTCTTCATTGAAAACGGCTCACTGACTGGGCATCGATACATAACGGAAGTTCTAATTTCTCATGCACAACCCGCATTGGCCGCTCTAGGTGAAGACTCGATTTTTATGGACGACAATGCTCGCGCCCACCGATCCCGCGATGTTAATGCGTATGTGCAAGAGGTCGGCATTCGTCGTTTGGATTGGCCAGCTCGAAGTCCCGACCTCAATCCCATAGAGCATGTCTGGGACGTTCTGAAACGGCGTGTGAGATCAGTACACCCGGCTCCGCAGACCATCAGAGAGCTGAAGAATGTGATTACTGCGGAGTGGGAACGTATTCCGCAAGCAAGTATCCGGGATATACTCGCTAGCATGCCCAGACGAATTCAAGCTGTGATTTTAGCTAGAGGGGGTCACACTCGATACTAAACATTTATCTGCTTTTACTTTATTAAAGAAAAACAAACAAAAAAACTTTTTTATTTTTACTTCATGAGCATATGCACTACTAGCGAATATACACTACTAGCGAGGTTTAGCATTATTTCCCATAAATTGTATCTAAATTTTATGAAATACTGATGAAAACGATTATTTTCTTATTAATTTAGCAAATTGTGTGGATAAAACTACCTATAATTATCAAACAAAGAAATATTAACATTTGAAATGGTTCATTGCTTAGGTGCCCGTTTTTTTTGCAAATGAGTGTATTAAAGGTTTCGTTAAATACTTTTATTTTAGCGGGTTTCATGAGATTCAAATAGTTATTTGCATGCTAATGGCCGTTTCGCCTCATTGGAGAGACATTCATTTTATTTGCCGTTTTGCAATTGTCTCTCCTATTGTTTGCGTTGCATGACTATTTCTAAGAGAATATATTTACCACAGACTAATGAGTATAATTTCAATATTATGATTAAATTCTTTCAAAATATTTCTTTGGTTTTCATCAAAGAAATCATCATCACCCTCCTTTTATCCCAATTACTTGGGGTCGACTCAATACGTACTTTTCTTTCATAGTCATCATCATCATTTCTGCCCCTATACTTCCCATTATTGTGCTCGAGCCTCTTCCACAATAAGAGAGAAATTGACCTTACTATACCACGCTGGTTAAACAAGTTGGTACAGGGTTTCATTCCAAGTTTACTGTCTCTTGCATATATCTTATATGCGTATTATATCCCTTAGCCGTCTTTTACGACATTCACGGGCAAGATAGGGAGTGCTGAATTGTGTTCTTACTCCCATCACCACACGGACGTAGTGTCTTTCCTAGTGCATATTGCAAATGTTATTTATTGGCAATAGTTTTATGACCTACCTACCTAACATTAACCCTATTTGGGGATGGAATTGTTGACCTGACAGCATTCGATGGAGTTGGCTCAGGTAGATGAAAACTCTTGGTCGTCTTTTAGATAAAAATCATGGATTAGAATCAAAGTGATAAATGGCTATAACGCGTTCGATTCCTACACCTGCATTTTTTCTTTTTTATTCTGTAATTTATTTATTAGGAGAAAATAATATAATATTAAATTTATCATTATTTAATACAAACTACACTCTCACTCTGGAACTTGTTAGACTTTGTTGAGGATTATAAGGATCATCAAGGGACCGATTAGCTCCTACGCATCTTATTCAAACACAACCAGGTCCCACATATATTACATATTGTATAACTGAAGAGACTATTTATTTAAATACCGTTTATTGAGACTTCGTTACCTCTTTGTTATTGTATCAAACGTATGTCAGTGACAATAAAAAAATCGTAAATTTGAATTCTGGATCGACTTAGAATAGGCCTTGTTGCGTTTTTCTGCTGGTCCCTAGTTTTTCAATAATTCTTAAGTATTTTTAATAGTAAGCTAAGATAAAGGTTCGATCTTTAAATATATGTATATAATCAAGTTTCAAATGTTTTATTACGCAACTTCAAGATGCTGCGAAATTTTTGAATTAGTGAACTGTATTCAGCTCCAAAAATGTATGTGTTTACATACTAAAAATAACCTTTGTTTACATACTAAAATACGCAATTGCATATAAATTACTTATATACACGGTGACATTTATGTCGTCTTACAAAAGCAGGTCAAAGTATCCAGTATCTACTATTCATTCATACAATTAAAAGGTTAAAAACAATATTTAATAGAATATATATAAGAATATATAAAAGTTATTATAAATAATTACTAATTAAAATAGTAAGGACAGCTTGTTGCGATCGCATAGGTACTCAACACAGCTAATGTAGTATGTAGGTACTACGACCACTTGACCACGGCGCCAATCGGGCATCGCAAAGGATACCTGTTAGGTATCTAGCGTAGGGAATTACTCTTTGTAAAAGCCGTTCACGTGGACTTCATACCTATGATTGGCTAACGAAATTCCGCATGATTGCTTTTGTTTAAAATATAAACATGATATACAGGCTGTTACAAAATATTAACTTTAATTTATTTTATTATTTTTTTATAACTGCCACTATTGAACATTTAAATAATATGTTAGATATGTTTCTTTGGTCGGATACTTTTATGGTTTTTTTTTGTAAGACGATAAAATGTCATCCTGTATAACTCTGTATTTTATATTTACTATGGTCTTGCAAATGCTCACATGCATCTCTCGATACAATAGATAGAAAACTCTGGAAGAACTTTTAAAACTGTTTCGTAACAAGAACAGTATTATATTTGATACAGTCAAAGTTCAACTTGCATTGAACGTCGCCTATAAAAGCGACTATGATAATAGATGAAGATAAATGGGGGTTCAAGTCCCAGGTGTGTCAAGTGTTTTTCACTCGAAAATATTTTTTTATAAACAACTTATTGTTATCGAGTTACGAACCATCAACGCTTAACCATAGCCCGGGCGAAGTTGTCAATGACTTTTAATAATTGAACACATATCCAAAAAAGGGTAGTTGCAAAAACTTCTATGAAAACAAGAATGCGTGGTGCCCCTTGTAAATTTGTATAAAACTGACTTATTTTTTAATATTTAAAAGCGCTATTTGTTATACTAGAATTACAAAAAACCTCCTCATCCTTTTAACTTACTTAGATTAATGTGCCAGTACAGTGACTCTGCAAAAAGCCTAGCTTTAACGAAATGGTGGTAATTACTTTTTAAGATTTTTGTCGTGTAGATAATCTCTTGTCACTTCATTTTTTAAGTGCTTATCATTAACTCTGGCACTTATTCAGACTATCTTGAAAGTTTTAAGTATTTTTTTGAAATATTTAATCCCTGCAATTTAAATTGAGGTAAGTATATTTTTGAGAGAATATAATTTATTTTTTTCATTCATGTGGTGACGATGAAGGCATATCATATGAAATAACACCTATGAAACGTAAGGAAAACTCGAAATAAAACTTTATGCCAACACATCTGAAAAGCGCGGTATATATAGGTCAATTTTCTCTTCCATTGTGGTGGAGGCCCGCGTCCAAAAGAAAAACTTATCTGGGCTGAGATATATTTTTTTTGTGATTGGGTATTTGTAATTAAAGTGATCTTATATTTTTGATGGATATGTATCGGTAAATGAGAAAATTATACACTTCATATAATTTTCCATTAGGTTTCTTCATAGGCATTCTTATGCTAATTGTAATCTCAATATTATCTCATACTAGCAACCCGCCCTCGCTTCGCTTCGGTTTCAGTCGCCTTACCCGCGGAGTTACCGTTCTCGTGGGAATACCGAGATAAAATATAACCTATGTTACTCCCAGATATTATAGCTTACCATTGGTGAAAGAATTTTAGAAATCGATTCAGTGGTTTAAGCGTGAAAGCGTAACAAACAAACAAACTTACTTTCGCATTTATAATATTAATAAGGATACGTCCTATTGCTGTACCTTCCTCTACAACAGGAAAGAAACTAACCTATCATCGCTGATCAGACAAATTGTTGTAGGGTTTTATTGTAACTATAAAACGTATGTACCTATATTGTATTCTTTGCTCATATTCTAAGTCACCCACAGGCAAGATTGTGTAGAATCGTATTCTTACTTCGTTACCATGAGAAAAATAGTATTACTTAGTAAAGATATAACATTGTATCGTCTCAGCTTATATACGTCCTACTGGGCTCAAGCTTTCTCCCTAATAGGAGGGAAATTGACCTACTATACCATGCTGGTCAGTCGCGTTGGTACAGGGTTTTATTTCGAGTTTTCTTTCCCTTGCACAGATGTTATACTTATTACTAGCAACCCGCCCTCGCTTCGCTTCGGTTTTAGTCGTTTTACGCGCGTAGTTTCCGTTCCCGTGGGAATACCGGGATAAAATATAGCCTAGTTTACGCCCTGATATTATAGCTTTCCATTGGTGAAAGAATTTTTGAAATCGGTCCAGCCGTTTTGAAGATTACCCGGCACAAACAGACAGACAGACAAAAAATTTTTAATCTGTATTTTAGGCATAGGTGTCGTGCAAATAACCGTGTGAGCATGAAAAAAAGCCTACTATTTTGACATTACAAACAGACACTCCAATTTACAATATAGGGAGTAGTGAATTGTATTCTTATGCCGTCTCCACATGGAAAAATACTTCATAATAACATAAATTTAATATGTTAAACACTGAATTAACACCAACATAGATGTAAATAATCCACCTGGCAGCGCACTTAAAAACAA
The DNA here is from genome assembly GCA_032191425.1 of Lymantria dispar. Taxonomy (NCBI): domain Eukaryota; kingdom Metazoa; phylum Arthropoda; class Insecta; order Lepidoptera; family Erebidae; genus Lymantria; species Lymantria dispar. The sequence goes on along the minus strand of CM063449.1, from coordinate 11,435,771 downwards.
TGTCTCATAAGTAACTTTTCTGTGGAAGACATAAAAAGCAGCTGAATGGTTGTTATTCTCTTGAGAAATATATAATACACTAGCAATCTGCCCTCGCTTCGCTTCGGTTATAGGTTACAGTCGTTTTACCCGCGTAGTTCCTGTTCCCGTGAGAATACCGGGATAAAATATAGCCTAGTTTACGCCCTGATATTATAGCTTTCCATTGGTGAAAGAATTTTTGAAATCAGTCCAGCCGTTTTGAAGATTACCCGGAACAAACAGACAGACAGACAAAAATCTTATAATTGCTATTTTAGGCATAGGTGTCGTGCAAATAACCGTGTGAGCATGAAAAAAGCCTATTATTTTGACATTATAAACAGACACTCCAATTTTATTTATTGGTATAGATAGGTAAGTTATCTACTAAGTATGATGATTATGACATGACCTCGCCATGCTGTCTTTGGAAGATCTGCATCTCTACGTAGACAGTGAAAGTCGATAAGCTTATGGATGGATGGATATAGAGATACTAATACATCTATCTTATATCTTTAAACGAGCAATTCTTGTATATATATATATATATATATATTCAGGATCTCGGAAACGGCTCCAACAATTTTGTTGAAACTTGGCATACTAGAGGTTTCGGGTCCAAAAAATCGATCTAGCTAGGTTTTATTTATAGAAAATGTTGTTTTGTCCGTGTTTTTAGCAAAACAAACAATGACATTAAATTTTAAAAGAATATGAATTAAAATTTCGTTGTCAACGTCCCATCTGAGCTATCGTAACTCATGAGAGTTAGGATAGCTCAGATGGGAAGTTGACAGGTTCTAATTTTAATTTTCTTGACATTCAAACAGCGTCGGTTTGAATCTCGGTGTTATTATTATTCTCTTTTTGTATTTTTTTATATATTTTTCGTTATATATTTTTAATTATAGTCCATAAAATATAGCTTGATCTCTGTGACAGTTGGGACAACTGTTATCACAGAGAACGTTTAATAATTTTCTATTAATTTTTCATAGAATTTAGAACTATAAATATTATTTTCAATAACATTATAAATGCACGATTCTATTTAATATTTCATATGGTGAATCATACACTGCACCCAAATTATTTAAGAGATGTTGTCCGAAAACATTGATGAAATAAAGCTACTTCCAAGTAGTATACCGAGAAAAGTTTCGTATTATTAGATTCCTAGAGAGCTCTTATGTTACAACTTGACAATAGGAACAGGGATCTGATAATTGTGTAGGTAAGCGTACATACAAGTTTTTATCTTCTGAATTTTCTTTCAAACTCTTGGGTATCGTTCAGAAAGTAAATAAAAAGGTTCTTTATTAGTTGCAAGTCAATTCGATCGTTTATCCAACGATAAGGGCTAAATAAAGCAACTTTAATAGAGTTATTTTTTAGTACCTACCTATCAATCTACTTATTTATAGCAAATTCAATTGATGCAATTGATGTTTAGAAGTGGCAGGACCACACTTGTGACAATTGTCTGTCTACAACCGCGGGCCGGTCCGTCCCTCTCGTAGGTCTCTCTCGCAGAAGATCGACGTCCGAATAGTAGCAATTTGTTACTGAGCTTCATTCAGTGAGCGAGAGAGCCGGAAGCCCAATGAGGGTGTTTGCATGTGGTGGCATTGTGATGCTTTTAGTATCACCGAACGTCATTGCACGCATTCACACTCCCTTCACTTTCTTTACGGTAGGCAGCGGCTTTGCAAAGGTCCTTAAGCGGCAGCAACACATACCATCAAGTATACTATTTGCTCGTTTGCCACTGTTTGCAAAAAAAAAATAAAGTGATTCTTTCCAATCATGGTCTTCAGGCACACAACTAAGTCGTCGCTTCTCTCATTTATGGCAAGATGCTGATGCACTTTGCTACTACTGATCAACATCTCACTGGGTTTAGGCCTCCTCTATAATATCAGTGAAATTTACCAACTACACCACCCTAGTCAGACGGAATAGCCACAAGAAAACAACAAATAATCAAGAACCGGATTCATACAATTGTTACCTCATCTTATCATCATCATTTCAGCCCATACACCACTGATGGGTTCGGGCCTCCTTCACTTCAGAAATTGACCTACTATACCACGTTGTTAAGACGTATTGGTATAAGGTTTTGTTTCGAGTGTTCCTTCTCTTGCATAGATATTATATGCATATTATATCTCATAATCGTCTTTTACGACACCCACCCAACTTTCTGAGGGTGTTTGCGTGTGGAGGGTTTTGGTATCACCGAGCCTCAATGCACGCATTCACACTCACTTCACTTTCTTCGCGGTAGGCAGCGGCCTTGTAAAGGTCTATGAGCGGCAGCAACATTTCAGGTGTCAGGTGGTCAACACATTAGGTGTACTGTCTGCTCGTTTTCCACCGTTTGCAATAAAAAAAAACCCACGAGCAAGAGATGGAGTGGTGAATTGTATTCTTACTCCGTCACCACACGGAATTGTTACCTGCGATATTTCATTTATTCACTTGTTATGATGTCGTTTTACAAGCATCGTTGGGTTCTTAATTGTTTGGTAATTAATGATAGAGTGCTTATTTTAGAATTACTCCAATCACTGCTAAGCGTTATTAAGTGGTTATCCTCGCGACGGCGATCGGCGTCCCGGTGGGGGACGTCGACGGGAGAGGGTACTCCCTTGGGTTATTCCCTCGGGTCGACCACTGAAGTCAAGGAACTCTGCACCGGTGGTCGGCGCAATGACTAAGGCGACGTGCTATATGGGTGGGTTACGGGTGTGCATGCTTACGCCCCTCTGTCGCCCCGGACGGAGCCTGGCGAGAAATGCGCCGACCGTAACCCAACCACAAAAAAAAAGGCTTATTAATCATCATTCATCATCATCATTTCAGACTATCGCCGTCCACTGCTGGACGTAGGCCTCCTTCATGTTATGCCACAAAGTGCAGTCCTGTGCCGCCTGCATCCAAAGACGCCCAGCAACTTTCACCAGGTCGTCGGTCCACCTAGTGGGGGGGCGTCCTACACTGCGTCGTCCAATACGTGGTCGCCACTCGAGAACCTTTCTTCCCTAGCGGTTGTCGGTTCGTCGAGCGACGTGGCCTACCCATTGCCATTTCAGCATGCTAATTCTTCGTGCTATGTCGGTTACACCCGTTCTTCTACGGATTTCCGTATTTCGGATTATATCTCGCAGAGAAATCCCGAGCATAGCCGGTTCCATAGCACCCTGAACGACTTTGAGCATTGTTATGTGGCCTACATTTAGGGACCACGTTTCTGTGCCGTAAGTCATCACTGATAACACACACTAGTCGTAGACCTGTGTTTTCAGACACTGAGGTATGTTGGACTGGACTGGAATATTAAGCCTTTATTATTAATATTAAGCCTTTATTATACATTCAGAAAACTTCTGCTACTATACTGGAGTTCTTTCCAATCTCATTATACTGCTTCTTAATACTCATCGCATCAAAGAATTCAATAAAACGAAAGGCTTTATAAAGAGCGTTTCTTGACAGTGTTTTCTCACAGATTGCAAACATCGTGCCATTCAACGTCTCTTTTATAAGTGTCAGCTCGAGAATGATTTACTACATTCGTACCGCAAAATGTCAACTATAAAATAGTTTTATAGTATTTTATACGTATTCAAGTATTGTTTTAAGCAAAAAAGAAAAGATATTTTATGATATATTACTTTAGTTAGTGATATATGACATTTACCTTGTTTATAAGTGTTGCTATGTGGTGCATACGAATACTTATAACCCTTACATTTCTCGTAGGAATCATAAAAAAACTACCTAACACAACTCTATCTGATGTTGACTCGTCAACAATTAAATTCCCAAGGAGGGTTAACGTCTCGAGGTGTAAGCCGCGTGGGTAGAGTAGCGCCGTGAACTCGTCGCAATTATCGGTGCCGACCTGGCGCTGCTGAGCATCTCCGCAGCTTCAGGAACTGGGATGCGGTCGCCGCCTTCCTTGAGGTCGTCATCTCACGGAAGGAGGCGGCGGATTGTGTGCTAGAGGAACTCCTTTTCGGTGACACGTTCCGCCGCTGGCGACTCGGGCGGCGCAGGCGCGAGTACCTGTGCCTGATGTCACCCTAGCCGAGGCCGCGGGTGACCGGACCGGGGACCTTAGTCCGGCATCCGCAGAGAGGTTGACCGCTGACGGCGACCGACGTCCCGGGACAGGGACGTCAAGAGGTGAGGGTACCCGAAAGGGTATTCCATCGGGCCGACCACTGAGGACAAGGAACTCGGCAATGGTGGTCGGCCCAACGACGAAGGTGACGTAGGTACGGGTGGGTTATGGACCCGCGCGCCGTATTTTCGTCGCCCCAGACGGAATGGACGGCGTATGCGCTTACCATAGCCCACCCATAAAAAAAGGAGGGTTAACGTCAAAAACGTGGCTGGTTATAAAACTATTGACAAACCTTTTAAAATATGCATTATGAAAGAAGAATACATGTTAAGTCAATACCAAGGAATTGGTGTAAGAGCAGGATTTAAAAAACTTTATAATAGCAAAAGCAATGTCCTTAAAGCATCGGACTAGATCTATATTACCGATTGATTTTCATTAATTTCGCTTTTTAAATGCCAGGCTATTAATAAAAACCCATTTGAGACCAAAAAAATTACCATATGTAGTGCTTAAACTTGCAATTATTGAAAATTTGTTCCAATCGTCTTGTTTTAATAATACATTCCAACGTAATGGCGGATTGCCAAAAATGATCAAAATCAATTTAATGAAAATTATAAAGAACCTAGTTGAGTCGTTGGACTTTTTGTGAAAAAAAAATAGACGACAGAAAAATTTGTAATTATACTCTTAAACGTGAAATCGCAAAATTATTACAAATCAGTCCGAAAATTAAAAAAATTATATTCTGGATTTCGTCTACCGCGCTGACTACCAGTTTTAATTATAACTTTTCAGATGGTAATAGATATGTATAAAACATGAAACCTGTCTAGCTATTGCCGAGGATGAGAATTAAAACACATGCACGACAAATACGATAAATATAAAAAAATTATTCTCTTAAGTCGGTTTACGGGCGATTATATTAGGTGATAACGTAATAACAAATCACTGATGATAATTGCACATTTTTATAATTGAATTGAATTATTATAACTGAATTATCATTTTTTTTTTGTATAATACAAAAATTTTCGGTGTAGTGACGGAGTAAGAATACAATTCACCACTCTCTATCTTGCCCGTGGATGTCGTAAAAGACGATTATGGGATATATCTTTAAACGAGCAATTCTTGTTTATTATATATATACCGTTGGAGCCGTTTCCGAGATCCTGAATATATATATAGATATATATTCAGGATCTCGGAAACGGCTCCAACGATTTTGTTGAAACTTGGCATACTAGAGGTTTCGGGTCCAAAAAATCGATCTAGCTACGTTTTATTTATAGAAAATGTTGTTTTGTCCGTGTTTTTAGTAAAACAATATAATTACATTAAATTTAAAAAGAATATGAATTCAAATTTCGTTGTCAACGTCATGAGTCACGATAGCTCAGTTGGGGAGACGACTGGTTTTAATTTTGGGTTTTGTGGCATTCAAACAACGTCAGTTCGAATCTCGGTGTAATTATTATTCTCTTTTTGTAATTTTTTATATAATTTTCATTCTTTATTTTTTATTTTTTATTAATATATATCTAAATAAATTCGACAAAAATATTCCGAGCGAAGCTCGGTCAACCAGATATTAATAATTATGCACATAACATCTGTTAAGAGAAGGAAAACTCGAAATGAAACTGAGGAGGCCCAAGCACAACAGTGGGATGTATGTGGGCTGCGATGATGATGATGATAATACAAAAAGGCATTTAGAAAATTAATTTTTTTTTCGATAAATTACCATTTATTTACACTCGTTATTTTACATATTTTTTTACTAAAATTAGAGATAGAGGCGTCACAAGCCGAACGCTTAGACCGATCGTGCCTCTTTATTGCTTTTTCGGCGCTCTCGCTTGCACGCTCGGCTCAGGCGGACGTGACAATGAGTCATGATTTTCCGTGCGTGCAGCCGGCGTTTTTCAATTTCATCATAATCATCATCATTTCAGCCTATTGTCGTCCACTGCTGGATGTAGGCCTCCCTCATGTTACGTCACAATGTGCGGTCCTGTGCCGCCTGCATCCAACGACGCCCAGCAATTTTCACTAGGGCATCGGTCCACCTAGTGGGGGAGCGTCCTACACTGCGTCGTACAATACGTGGTCGCCACTCGAGAACCTTTCTTCCCAAGCGGTTGTCGGTTCGTCGAACGATGTGGCCTGCCCATTGCCACTTCAACGTGTTAATTCTTCGTGCTATGTCGGTTACACCCGTTCTTCTGCGGATTTCCGTATTCCGGATTCTATCTCGCAGAGAAATCCTGAGCATAGCCCGTTCCATAGCACGCTGAGCGACTTTGAGCCTTGTTATGAGGCCTACATTTAGGGACCACGTTTCCGTGCCGTAAGTTATCACTGGTAACACACACTGGTCGTAGACCTGTGTTTTCAGATACTGAGGTATGTTGGACGAGAAGATCCTCTTAAGTTTCCTGAATCGAGTTGGATTCGTCGGCTGATCTCTTTCTCGAAATTGGATCTACCTAACTGGACTGTTTGTCCTAGGTAAACAATGATCGACAACTTCGAGAATCGCATTGCCAACTAGGATCGGTACAGGACTAACATGGGCATTTGACATGACTTTCGTCTTGTCCATGTAATGAACACGTAAGCCCACTAGTTGGGATACCCTGCTGAGATTATAGAGCATTGTGCCAAGGTCCTCCATGGATTCTGCCATAACGACGATATCGTCTGCAAATCGAAGGTGAGTGATGTATTCGCCGTTAATATTGATGCCGAGTCCAGTCCAGTCTAAGAGCTTGAAGAAATCTTCCAGTGCAGTGGTGAACAGTTTCAGCGAGATGACATCTCCCTGTCTCACGCCTTTCTGCGACTGGATCGGTTTCGTAATCTTATCCCGGATACGACGATTTTTCAATTTATAAGACGTTATCCCGTCAAAAATACAATAACAGTAAGGTAAATAGGTGAACTTTATTACTTTAATTTATATTGCTATGCATAAACAACTATGTATATTCCATTCTAGTTAATATTGCACCCATATACCTGAAGCTTTGCAGCTGTACTTCGACTGGGCTATCGATATGACATACGGTCTCATAAATTTGCACGGAAACTGCATCTAAACAAGACATTTACTTGTGTTTATGTTGATAAAATTTTGTACGTGGAAATTTAGTACTTTGTATCAATAATTTTATGTTAATGTTGCTACATATAAAATTTTAAAGTAGGAATTATTTGAAATGGTTTTGTTATTCTTCCGTATCTTATATCTTTAAACGAGCAATTCTTGTATATATGTATTTTTTTTTCTCAGAATCTCGGAAACTGCTCCAAAGATTTTCCTGAAATTTAGCATACTAGAAGTTTTATTTATAGAAAATGTTGTATTGTCGGTGTTTTTAGCTAATCAATACGATAACATAAAATGTCAATAAAATAGGAATTTAAATTTAGCCGTCGCCGTCAAGAGTGACAATAGCTCAGTTGGTTCAAACTCATCGCATTCAAACAGCGTGAGATCGAATCTCGATGTTATTTTTTGTGTGTGTACAAGGGAATTTGAGAATAGTTTAGATTTACAATTGGACCCGGTAGGTGGCATTATTTATTTACCCTTTGGTGACGGCGTAAGAATACAATTCACCACTCCCTATCTTGCCCGTGGATGTCATAAAAGACGACTAAGGGATATAATATGCATATAAGATCTATGCAAGAGAAGGAAAACTCGAAATGAAACCCTATACCAACCTGTCTAGTCAGCTGGGTATAGTAACCTCAATTTCCCTCCTATTGTGGAGGAGGCTCGAGTCCAACAGTGCACGTATATGAGCTGAAACGAAGACATTGGAAGGCAAAAAGTTGATTTACAAATTATAGGCCTAGTTTTATAACTAATTTGAACTTTTAAGTTAATAATCTAATCTAATTTGTACTCTCGCCGGGCTTGCCACAAAAGTCGAGGAACTTGGTACCATTGGTCGGCCCCATGGAGGAGGGAAGGGAATACGGAGGGTTATGGAGCTACGCACCGCCCTTGCGTTGTCCCGGATGGAAAGGATGGCGTGTGTATCTTATATCTTTAAACAAGCAATTCTTGTATAGCCCTATCTTTCTATATATACAGGGTGACTGGTAAAAGATTGTACATATTGAAGGAGGATATTCAGTACTCGATTCTGATACCGAATATATAAAAAAAATTGTTACTTAAATTTTGAACTAATTATCTTATAAAAATATTTAGTTATGGACACATGGGATAGGTCAACGTCCGTCAGCAATTGTAGGTACTAAACATTCGCGCATTGAACTAATTACATTTTAGGTAAATATTCTACCTATGCGACTCGACCCAGTAGGTATTTTTTTACGTCGCGGGCCGCAGAGGTTAACGTACGCTGGCAAACCTATTGTTGTGATTAGAAACAAATCACTTTATCTCCGGATTGGTAAGAGCTATGAATCTGCAAATAACTGTAGTGTTTTATGACATTATTCTTACACCTAGTTTAAGTAATTCTAGTAATAAATATCCAAAAGCTTGACAACAGTGCTAACAAAACTGTTACTCGATATCGGTATCGGTGTATCGCCAGTAGGGTGACAATATTTTTGGAAGTCTTGTAACACTAATATTGTTGATGTTTGCTATGTAATTAATTAATATTATCTTCTTTTTACACTTTTATTAGTTACATGTGGCCATTATCTATCGTTTACTTGAATATGTACAATCTTTTACTTGTATATATATTCTTCTTTTGTATATATATGTATATATATATATATTGGGAGTTGTCCAGTCGCATTCAAAGTACATGAGATTGAATCTCAGTATTGTTATTCTTCTATTTTTTAATTTTTGATATTATTTTAATTATTTCATCATTTTTATTAACATACATCTAAATGTATATTAATAAAAATAATGTTAAAAATTCAATTAAAAAATATATATATACCGAGCAAAGCTCAGTCAACCAGATATTAACCATAACTCGCCAAAAAGAAAAAATAAACATCATTTCTACTGTTTCGAATTACTGGGCTAATTAACTAAGAAGTTTATTGTTACAGATCGTAAATAAAGTTCCATTCATCTTTCTTCTTAACTATTAAGAATAGTTAAGCATCGTTCCTGCAACCAGTACCACTCATAAAAAATGCAATAAATCATTATCATCATCATTGCAATAATTTACGTCGCACTGCAAGGCTCAATCCTGCTTCACAATGAGCGGAAAATCGATCTATACCAAGCTGGTGAAACGGGTTGGTATAGAGTTTATTTCAAGCTATCCATCTTTTGCACGCCATGCAATTAATATCAATTAAAAATTCGTCCGTTATAAGTTACCTTTATAACTCTATCCGCTTTATATCTGTCTGTAATGAATTATTACACTATTCCTTCTCGCAGTTCAGAATTATAAATTACGACCAATATAAAATATTCACAAAAGGGTACTCGGACAATGAGCTCTGTATCTTTTCATTGTGGACTGACACGAAATAATGGGAATAATGAATAAAACGCTGAATAGGACAGTTGTGTATGAATATCGTACAATGCTTATATAGTCCGTCTTATGCCAGGAAACGGTAATATAGAACGCCAGCAGTCATGTCAGTTTGTTGGCATGTGTATATAACATGTTCTATATTATTTTAAATTATTCTTAGACCGTGTTCATTGTAAATATATTTCTTAAGACTTTAAAGAACGTTGAAGTAAAAAAAAGATTACCACAGGCAAAATTTGAACTCGCGTTTATTAGAAATCTATTCCCATTGCTTCATCAAACAAGCCCCGTATGTAGTAATTAATTTTTCGTTCACATTCTCGTCATTATAGTAGACGTTTTACTACATAATTTTTCGAATATGTTTCTATATTATTATTATTTATACAGTTTGATTTTTTATACGTTAATTTCTTAACCTAAAATGTTTCGTTAAATTAAATAATATGAAATAGAATAGTTTTAATACGATTAAAGAAAAGAAAATATATACGTAGAGAGCGACAATTTTGCTTCATGTCTGCTACTAGCCATTGTTAGCCAATAAGTAAGATAATGTGCAGCTACGATAAGTGCAGCTGCCCAATATCAGGGATATGTGATCCTTAACATTGATTACTGTAATAGGTATAACAGAAACCACTGAACGCACATGACAATTTGATTGTCATATATCAGTTGAAAAGGCTGGCTCAATGGGTAGGAAGATTGCAATGGATTTCTAATAAGTACGGGTTGGAGTCCGGCGTTTGGATAAAAAATTCAATTGTAAATACTTTTTTTAGAGAGTGAAACTAGATATAAAACCCTATTTTAATACGTCTGACCTGCGTGGTATAGTAAAACAATTTCCCTTCCACTGTGGAGGAGGAGCAAGCCCAACAGGGGGACTTATGTGGTCTGAGATAAAACAACTAATTGTGCTGTTATTTTAATACACAAAATCAAGAAATTGCAAACCCTGTAAAAGGTTGGATTTTAACAAACTCGTAATATAGCATTTTAAAAACGTTTCGATTACTTACGATTACTTATGAGTTCATAGGATCAAATTAAAAGAATGATAAACAATAAATTTGTAGTGACTGAATTTAATTGGAGAATATGTTACGTGCTGTTTTTTTAACTGCGTAAACAAAATCATGAAACTGAAAACGCTGTAAAGGGTTAAATGTTAGCAAAAATCGCGATATACCGTTATAATTAAATGTTGAACTAAAAGGGACAAAAAGAAACTCATTTATGCCGGACATGTTATGAGATTAAACCGCATATGTTCGTAATGTTTCGCTATTTTCCAGCAACGTACACACAACACTAATTAACTTTAACTTTGTTATACATACATATGTATATGATGGTATATATTCTTAGGCATTTGAAATCGTCCTAATGTTTCCTAAGTACAGGTTGATTTATTAGAGATACCTTTTATATTTTATACCTTATTATTAGTACCTTTTATTTTTATAATAAAATTTGCGGTTATATCATAAACTCTAATTTTATATTGTATTTTATTTAAATTGTATAAAGAGTCTAATTTTTTTATCGTCGTTTCGTCGTCACCATCTCAGCTCATACACAGACCAAATGTAGGCTCGTGCTTCCTCCAGAATGGGAGGGAATTCTAGCTACTATAGGTACCATGGTGGTGTTACATGTTAGTATTATTTCGAGTATTCCTTCTTTTGCACTTTTGCTATATGCGTATTATCCATCCATCCACCAGTCTACAGACGTCCACTGCTGGACATAGGCCTCTCCACGAGAATGCCGCTCGGAACAGTCCTGCGCCACTTGCATCCAACGGTTCCCTGCGACTTTGAAAATATCGTTAGTCCACCTAGCGTAGCTAGCGTATTATAGTTTGCGCATTATAGTTTGTGTATATATCCTTTAGCCGTGTCTACGGCATTGCCCGGCAAGGTAGTGGTGAATTATACTCTTACTTCGTCACTAAACAGATTTTTCTGATTGATTAATTGATAATTTAACAATTGGGTTAACAAAAAGATAATAATGTCAATAATACAATAAGTTCAATGCCATATCTAACCGTCATCGGTGTGCAAATTATATAGTCCATTAGACATGTCAAAATAATGTGAATGAAATTTAATGAAGTGATTATTAATTTCTATTGATTACATATATAAATGTCAGTGAAATTAGAATTCATTCATGTCACGAGTTAAATTATTTTGATGAAATTGTCAAATTGATTAATAATCTATATCTTATATCTTTAAACGAGCAATTCTTGTATATATATATTCAGGATTTCGGAAACGGCTTCAACGATTTTGTTGAAACTTGGCATACTAGAGGTTTCGGGTCCAAAAATCGATCTAGCTAGGTTTTATTTATAGAAAATGTTTTGTCCGTGTTTTTAGCAAAACAAACAATGACATTAAATTTTAAAAGAATATTAATTCAAATTTCGTTGTCAACGTCATGAGTTACGATAGCTCAGATGGGAAGTTGACAGGTTCTAATTTTGATTTTGTTGACATTCCCACAGCGTCGGTTCGAATCTCGGTGTTATTATTATTCTCTTTTTGTGATTTTTTATATATCTTTCATTATTTATTTTTTATTAATATATGTCTAAATAAATTCGATAAAAGTATTCCGAGCGAAGCTCGGTCAACCAGATATTATATATATATATATATATATATAAATGAATTGCTGTTCGTTAGTCTCGCTAAAACTCGAGAACGGCTGGACCGATTTGGCCAATTTTCGTCGTGAAATATTCGTGGAAGTCCAGGGAAGGTTTATACGGTGAGAAAATATGGAAAATTGCGAGTAAAATACTAAAAACAATAATTTTATTTTCCCATACAAACTGTTCTTACCTGTCAAACATTTGATGTTTACGGAAAGTGTTATATTTCCTTAGTCCGCAACTTTACACTATTTGTGGGAGATAAATCATCATCATTATCTTAGCCCATACACGTCCAACTGTTGGGCTCGCACCTCCTCCATTATGGGAGGAAATTCGACCTACTATATCACGATGGTCAGACGTGTTAATATAGGGTTTTGTTTCGAGTTTTTCTTCTCTTGCATAGATGTTATATGCATATTATATCCCTTAGTCATCTTTTACGACACCCACGGGTGGTGAATTGTATTTTTACTCCGTCTCCGCACGGGTAATACTAAAACATCTATACTAATAAATAAAATTGGAGTGTCTGTTTATAATGACAAAATAATAGGCTTTTTTCATGCTCACACGGTTATTTGCACTATACATATGCCTAAAATACACTTTATATTTTTTTGTCTGTCTGTCTGTTTGTTCCGAGTAATCTACAAAATAGCTAGACCGATTTCAAAAATTCTTTCACCAATGGCAAGCTGTAATATCAGGGCGTAAACTAGGCTATATTTTATCCCGGTATTCCCACGGGAACGGGAACTATTCAGGAAAGACGACTGAAATCGCAGCGAAGCGAGGGCGGGTTGCTAGTAATAATTATGAAAACAGGTGGTACGAAGTTCGCCGGGTAATAATAAACGATCATTTAAAAAGACATTTAAAGAATAACATTTTGAAGATAATATAAAATTCTATTATATCGTGGATGTAATTCTTTCAATAAATATAAAAATATTTTTTTATAATGATTTGTAAATACAAAGTTATTTTTAAATCGGATTCTTTCACTCCTTCAGAGTCAATTTAACGTCCATTTTCAGTTTCTCTCCTAAAAAAGAAAACTAAATAATCCTCGATGTTATGGCGGGCAGACAGCCTGGCACAAGGGTTTAAACAAGTAATCTTTATGTTGCACTGATATTAAATTTGTATGAATTTGATGAAGATTATAACTGCTATCGAATAAAGTATTTCCATCAAACTGTTAGCCTTTCTGCGCTCACTACTGGACGTGAGTCTCCTAAATTAAATAAATAGAATACTTAACTTTGTAACATTAAAATAAGGTAATACTAACACTTTATTTGAGTGGGATATATTTTACCAAGCATTAAATGGTTTAGTGGGTAAATGTGTCCAGTTTAAACCAGAAAGTAACTTTTATGACAAAAGTTGTACATTCTCTCTAAAGTAATAACATTTTGCCAGCACTTACTGGTTATTTTACTGGGTTACAGCTCTGTTGTAACTATTTTGTTTTCATTACAAATTGGCATAAATGTGATGCACAGATGGCGCAGTAGTTAACATAACAATCTATCATGCCAGTATCGTGGGTTCGATGAAGGACAACACTATGCGATCCACAAATTGCTGTTCAGAGTCTGGATGCAATGTGTGTTCGTTAATTATATGTTCGTAGAGTCTCCCGCAGTAAAGGGATTATTTCCTTAGAGCAGGGTGATTGATGTCTTTAAAAAAAAATATATACAAAAAGTAAATATACCCACATAGTGAGGAGGTAAGATTACTATGTGTTACCAGCTTTTTCAAACGTAGGCGTAAAAATCGGAAGAGAGATTACTAAAATATTGAACGCCAGCATTCGACACAGAATTTTATAACTCCAACTGCGTCAACCTACTTGATAATCATGGAGATTGTGGTATTATCCCTTTTTATCATGCGCAATGGTGGATTTCGATAAGCAAATGAAGATAAGAATGGATGTCAAAGTAGTTATCACAAATTTAACAGTTATTTTTGGAAAAATATATATTAGATAATGACAGTTTTGTGGTGTATTATTTTTAATATATTGTAGCACATATGATGGGTATTATTGAAAAATTATAATATATCAGAGATAGTATGTCGATAGAAGCAAAAGTTTATCAAGTCGGTGTTAAACAGAAACGCATACATATTAAAAAAAAACAGGTTGTTTCATTACAATTACTATTTACACATCTTCAAAACGAAATCCTATTTTCATGCAAGCTTTGGACAGATACATTTGCCTTATGTTTTCCTTTCATCCATCCATACAACAGCAGTTCCACTTTTGAACGTAAGCCTCTCATGGCGGGGATAAAGTTATATAATCGCAATAGATGTTACAAATTGCCCAAAATGATATTACCCATTATCCTACTAATTCTTTAGCCGGTTTATACCATTCCCACGCATAAGGGGCGATGACACTTTATATTATTGTGTAATTAAATTCATATATATTGCATCATCATCATCATTTCAGCTCATATTCATCCGACTGTTGGACTCGAGCCTCCTCCTTAATAGGAAGGAAATAGACCTTACATTTTCTGTGTGGTGATGGAGTAAGAATATAATTCACCACTCTCTATCTTGCCCGTGGATGTCGCAAAAGACGACTAAGGGATATAATAAGCATATAATATATAGATATTATGCGTAGAAGAGCTCTTGCATAGAAGAGAGGGAAAACTCGAAACTAAACTGTATACCAACCTGTCTCACCAGTACGGTATAGTAAGATCAATTTTCGTCCTATTTTGGAGGAGGCTCAAGCCCATCAGTGGGACGTATATGAGCTGAAATGTTGAGATCTTACACGTCATGGCATACCATGCTGGTCAGACAGGTTGGTATAGGGTTTTGTTTCGAGTTATCCGTCTCTTACATAGATGTTATATGCGTATTATATCCCATAGTCGTCGTTTACGATATCCACGGGCACAAGATTAGGGAGTACTGAATTGTATTCTTACACGGAGTAAGAGGACAATTCAGTACCACGCGAAAGAAGATATTGCATATATATCCAAATTTTATTTATCATTACAGCCCATACACGTAGATCCCAAGACCAGGCTAGAGCTTCCTTCAAAGGGAAAGGAAATTGTCCTTCTATATGACGCTGGTCGGACGTGTTGATATATTGTTTCACGTCGAGTTTTCCTTCTTATACATATTTTCATTTTATTGTAATAATAATAATATAGATATTACAATAGCAAAGATATGTTTATTACCTTTAGCTGTAGCATCTACATAACGAGAACATTTGTACTAATGTATATAATTTGTCTAGCAGTTTTCCACTCCACCGGCATTGCCCTAGGGATTTTAATTAATCTCGTTCCCTTTATTACTGTTTCATAATGTATGAACTCTCTTTGCACAATTACAGTAGTTGTAAACTAAATGTTTAATGTTAGAATAGTTTTCAGCAGTTGTGATTGGATATACATAGGTTTGTATATACGAATGTTTCTCAAAGAGATTATTGTGATTAAGGAGATGTACTGTGTTCCGTATGGTAACAGAGTAAGAATACAAATCATCACCCTATCTTATTCGTGGGTGTCATAAAAGACGACTAAAGCATATAATATCTATGCAAGAGAACGAAAACTCAAAACAAAACCCTATAACAACCTATCTGACCAGTATGGCATAGTAGACCTTACTATTCTCTTTCCCTCCTATTGTGGAGGAGGCTCGAGCCCAACAGTGGGCCGTGTATGAGCCAAGATGATGATGATGACTTATATCCTGTTATAAGTATAACACTTTATCATATTCGTCGCCTTAGTGTTTTATCAACTCTTGAGTAATTTTGCAGTGAAGTGACAATGGGCAAGCCACATCGCTCGACAAACCGACAACCGTTGGGGAAGAAAGGTTCTTAGTGGCGAACACGTATCGGACGACGCAGTGTAGGACAACTCACTAGATGGACCGATGACCTGATGAAAGTTGTTGGGAGTCGTTGAATGCAGGTGGTACAGGACCGCACTCTGTGGCGTAACATGAGGGAGACCTACGTCCAGCGGTGGATGGCAATGGGCTGAAATGATGAATGATGAGTAATTTTATTTGGTATCTTGGTATTCTTGTAAATTTACTAAACTGCTGGAGAGTATTGAACAAATTGGTCTTCTAGTAGATATCCGCCGAACCACCGTGGTCACAGCCAAGTATAATCTGAGCATATTTTTTATTTCTTACTACCAAATAATAAAATCACCACAATTTTCTTTTTTAATTTTTTATAAATATCTCTTTTACTCCACAGCACGTCCTCATAATGCTAAGAAATGTTTTATTTTTTATAGTGCCGCCATTACCCCAATAATTAGAAGTATAACACTGAGATTTCGCTTTCGTAATTTAATTTAACTTAATAGGGGGGCGAGCGTATTTACTATCTCGGTACAGTTGCAGATTATACTGTGTTACTAAGGATTACCTAATAATAAAAGCAGTTTTTGCTTTACTCGGTTTTCGTTCTCGTGATTTTATGATTGGCATTTAGGTAATCATAACTACCAAGGGCTGCCTTGGTAGGTAGTACGGTAGGTAGTAGGTATTAGATAATGTATTAATAAAATATCTTAGTATTACTAACTACTATATCATTTTCGTGTAGTGACGTAGAAAAATACAGTTCACTACCCCTTTTCTTCCTTATAGGTGCCGTAAAAGACGACTAAAGGGTTAAATGAGCATATGAGCATATAATCTATACCAATAAATAAAATTGGAGTGTCTGTTTGTAATGTCAAAATAATAGGCTTTTTTCATACTCACACGGTTATTTGCACGACACCTATGCCTAAAATACAGATTAAAAAATGTTTGTCTGTCTGTCTGTCTTTTTGTTCCGGGTAATCTTCAAAACGGCTGGACCGAAAAAAATCTTCACCAATGGAAAGCTATAATATAAGGGAGTAACCTAGGCTATATTTTATCCCGGTATTCTCACGGGAACGGGAACTACGCGGGTAAAACGACTAAAACCGAAGTGAAGCGAGGGCGGGTTGCTAGTATCTATATAAGAGTCACACGTCTGACCAGCGCAGTAGTAGGTTGCCGACCACTGACGACAAGTAACCCTGCTCCAGTGGTCGGTCCAACGACGAAGGCGACGTAGTGTTCGGGTGGGTTGCGGGTGTGCGTGCTTACGCCCCTCTGTCGCCCCGAACGGAGTGGTGCGAGGAGTAAGAGCGTCGACCGCAACCTACCCCAAAAAAAAAAGCCCAGTAGTTGGTTATTTTCCCTCCTATTGCGGCAAAGGCTTGAACCCAGCAGTAGGATTATATGAGCTGAAATTATAATGGTAATTTTAGATGTTGTAATTTTAATCATCATTATCTTCATCTCAGTTTATATCTGATGATGTCTGCTGGGCTCGAAGGAACTATAAAACAAGAGAGATATTGAGCTATTACATACACTAGTCAAGACGGGTTGAAATAAGATTTTAATTTGAGTTTTCCTTCTCTTACATATACGAGAGACTGTTATACATATGATATATTTTAACTGTATTTTCGACACTCACAAGGAAAATAGGGGATAGTGAATTCTATTCTTACTCCATTATAATGGTAACTGTATGTAATGAGATTCATTCATTTCATTTATACATTCATTTCAGTTCATCTACGTCCCACTATTGGGCTCGAGTCTCCTCCACAGTAGGAGGGAAATTGACCTTACTATACCATGCTGGTCAGACAGATTAGTAGAGGGTTGTCGGAGAGTTTCAAGTTTTCCTTCTCTTAGTTTTCCTTCTGTTACAATATTACATATACCATTACATATTATACATATATAACTATTAAAATTATCCAAAGATCAATAAATTTCCATTATAAAAAATTTTTTTTTTGTCCACAGTTGTGCACAAGGAGACTACCTCAAAGTATATTCAGAAGGTGGTGTTCATGGGCCTGGACCTCCTGGTGTTAACGAATACTCTGTGTGGTCTAGGGTTCTCTGCGGCAATCGAGTTGATGCTCCCCCAGCTTTGTATTCTCATGGACCTCTGCTTGTTTTAGAATTCCACACAGAAGCTAAAGTTTCTAATTCCACGGGCTTCATAGGAACATACAGGTTTATAGATAGAAGTAAGTTGAATTTTTCTATTAAATCTTATATCTTTAAACGAGCAATTCTTGTATATATATATATATTCAGGATCTCGGAAACGGGCACCAACGATTTTGTCGGTGTTTTTAGCATAACAATAAATGACATTAAATTTTAAAACGGTTTTTAATACGGTGCGACTATGGCTGCTCAAAAATATTTTGACCTTAAACTTAGTCAAAACAAAATATATTTGCTTTAATTTAAGATCAAGCACTGAACCCAGCAGTAATTATAGTATTGTACCTCATAGCTGTCAATTTAAGTTAAACTGTAATTGCATACCCTTTGAACGTGTAACTAGTTTAAAATATCTCGGTGTTGCTATAGACAGTAGCCTTAATTTCAAAGAGCATATCAGACTATTATGCAGTAGAGTACGTAGACTCATTTATATATTTAAGAAACTAAGGCATGTTGCAGAACCTAAACTTATGAAACAAGTTTATTATGCACTATGTCAATCCCTCATAGTATACTGTATCACCTCGTGGGGTGGTGCTTCCAAAACGATTATGAAGTCTATTGAAATTGCTCAACGTGCAATTCTTAAGGTTTCCAAATCCAAGCCAATTCACTATTCTACGGCCGAATTATATAAGACTTGTGAAGTATTAACTGTGAGGCAATTATATGTTCTGAACATCATTCTATTACAACATACCCAGATAACTTATGATCCACAACTATTCAAAAATAAACGCAGGAAATATACGGTATGTCATATGCCTATGCATTCAAAAAAGAAATTTACTATAAAATTCCCTGATTTTAGTGGACCCTATCTTTACAATAAAATCAACAAAGTTCTAAACATTTACCCATTAACTAAATCACAATGTAAATCTAAATTGACCCAATATATACAAAAACTCAACTACGAAGAAACTGAGCAACTCTTACAAATTATACAATAGCAAAATTATAGATTAATATTAAAATGTTAGCTTAAACTAAGATTCGCGTATAGTAACAAACTAAAAAAAAAAACACATTCACACACAATACACGCATTCATGCCCCTGCACGCTATTGCTATGCACGCACGACGCACATACACGCACAGAATCACTCACACACACACACACACGCACGCACGTCCGCATACACACACACACGCACGAAAGCACACACATGCACGAGCGCGCGTATACTCTCTCAACACATCCGCAAAAACGCACAAACACATACACACACATACATATGCATGCACCCACATACCTACACTTACATAAACATTCACTTTTACCTCCACAAATGGCTCTTATCTTCTCATTACATAAATCCTCATATCTCCCACAGTACATTCATAGTTGTCCACATAGGGCATCTCAGTGTATAAAAATGGAGGTTTTGGCACTGATAGCCAAAGCACAGGCAAAAGCCTAGTTTGGCTACAGCAGCTCAAATCGATCGATTCTAATACATATGTTAGCCTAAGTTCACATTGTAACTTGTACTAAGTATATTTGTAAAATAAAGATTATTATTATTATTATTATTATATTATAAAAGAATATGAATTCAAATTTCGTTGTAAATGT
This sequence comes from Lymantria dispar, assembly GCA_032191425.1. Taxonomy (NCBI): domain Eukaryota; kingdom Metazoa; phylum Arthropoda; class Insecta; order Lepidoptera; family Erebidae; genus Lymantria; species Lymantria dispar. The sequence goes on along the minus strand of CM063449.1, from coordinate 11,415,731 downwards.
CAAGAGTTACGGTAGCTCAGTTGGGGGAACGGCCGGTTTTAATTTTGAGTTTTGTAGCATCCAAAAAGCGTCGGTTCGAATCTCGGTGTTATTATTATTCTCTTTTTGTAATTTTTTATATAATTTTCATTATTTATTTTTTATTAATATATATCTAAATAAATTTTACAAAAATATGCCGAGCGAAGCTCGGTCAACCAGATATTAAAATATAAATTGGCAAATTTGTCAGGATTTGGTATCGAATAAAAAATCTAATTTATTGTCGCATTAGAAGTCTATCACAGTTCCAACTAAAATGTCCCAACAAAAGTACCTGTATAGTATGTCTTATTGTGGGCCAAATACAATTGCCGGTTTCGCCATCTTGAGGCATTTGCTGGAGCATCATAAGGGGTATTAATTCGTATCTGTGCCACCCCTACCCTCGTAATGCAGAGAGACGACTTGACGTTTATAAGGACATATATTTGTGAGCAGCTGATCTTATCTTATATCTTTAAACGAGCAATTCTTGTATATATATATATATATTCAGGTATATGTATATATATATATATATATATATTCAGGATCTCGGAAACGGGCACCAACGATTTTGATGAAACTTGGCATACTAGAGCTTTTAAGGCCAAAAAATCGATCTAGCTAGGTTTTATTTATAGAAAATGTTTTTTTATCAGTGTTTTTAGCAAAACAATATAATGGCATTAAATTTTAAAAGAATATGAATTCAAATTTTGCCGTCAACGTCATGAGTTACGATAGTTCATTTGGGAAGTTATGCAGTTTCCTTTTAGTATTGTTTTGGCATTCAAACGGCATCGGATCCAATCTCGGTGTTATTATTATTCTCTTTTTGTATTTTTTTATATTTTTTTCATTATTTAACATTTAATTTTTATTAATATATATCTAAATAAATTCGACAAAAATACAACAAAAAATATGCCGAGCGAAGCTCGGTCAACCAGATATCTTATATCTTTAAACGAGCAATTCTTGTATATATATGTATATATATTTAGGATCTCGGAAACGGCTCCAACGATTTTGTGGAAACTTGGTATACTAGAGGTTTCGGGTCCAAAAAATCGATCTTGCTAGGTTTTATATATAGAAAATGTTGTTTTGTCCGTGTTTTTAGTAAAACAATATAATGACATTAAATTTTAAAAGAATATGATTTCAAATTTCGTTGTCAACGTCATGAGTTACGATAGCTCAGTTGGGAGACGGCTGGTTCTAATTTTGATTTTTTTGGCATTCAAACAGCGTCGGTTCGAATCTCGGTGGTATTATTATTCTCTTTTTGTAATTTTTTATATATTTTTCATTATTTATTTTTTATTTTTTATTTTTTATTAATATATATCTAAATAAATTCGACAAAAATATTCCGAGCGAAGCTCGGTCAACCAAATATTTATTATTGTACTTGTTATTCAATAACAGGTAGTAAATAATTGCGTTTTTTCCTATTATAAATTATTTACTAAATCTCTAAATATAAAATTTAATATAACATTACAAAATGCAGATATTCTAGATGTAAAAAACAAAACAGCGAGAAAACGTCTTGCGATAGATGGCGTGCGTAATACGAGCTATAATTTAATTATTTTACGTAGACCTACGCTTGTTTCATTGGTAAGACGATTGTAATAGATGTGGGTTCAAATCCCACGTGTGGCTATGATTTTTTCCTCGTATTACAAGTTTTTAGAAATAATTTAGCATGTTAAATGCTAATTTCCTTTCTTCCAAATATGTTAAATAATACTAAAAATAGTGTATACTAATACTGCATGCCTAAGTATGAGACTTGCATCAGTTGATTTGTTCATTACATTAAACTTACTATACTTTTAGTATAATAGAACGTATTTCATAAATTGTCATTAAACCTTACGTTTAGACAAACTAATGCAAGGATTACCTAATAATGTTACACAAAACGTTAAGGAAAAAATAATTCTAACGCTATGCTTTTAACTGCATTGTGGTACATCGTTGAGACTCATTTTATACCTCGTTTGCTATTAATCGTTGCCATCATTTTCAGTCTTATCCCAAAATGTTTGTCCTCGTCGGGTCCCATCGGCCCGTTCGACTGCCGTTAATGTATCAATTAATTCCGCTAATACCACAAATAGGTTAAACGATGTTGATACTGAAAGAATTAATTCCAAATTTTACTTTGACATAAGAGATAACATTATATTAAATGTTTTTATTAAGATACTTTTATTAATTGTGATTTAAATGCAAAAATATTAATTTTTATTTATTCGGTGTGGTGACGGAGTAAGAACACAATTCACCACGTCCTATCTTACCTGTGGGTGTGGTAAAAGACCACTAAGGAATTACAAAATAAGCAGAAAACATCTATGCAAGAGAAAGAAAACTCGAAATAAAACCCTATGGCAGGCCGTCTGACCAGCGTGTGATAGTAGGTCAATTTCCCTCTCATTGTGAAGGAGGCTCGAGCCCAGCGGTGGGACATATATGAACATCACAGCTCTTATACGTCCCATACTTGTATAATATGATTAATCACTAGCAGATCTAGAATAATTGTCTATGAATTACTTTAATCTTCTCTCTGTTTTCGAAATGTATGTATAATATATTTCACTATCTATCTCTGTGTCAATTCACCACCTCCTTTCTTGCTCGCGGGTGTCATAAAAGACGACTAAAGGATAATAAACATAAAATCAGACGACTAAAGTATAGAATATGCTTATAACATCTATGCAAGAGAAGGAAAACTTGAAATAAAACCATATTTTTTTTTTTTTTGTGGGTGGGCTGCAGTCGGCGTGCCTCCGCACCACTCCGTCCGGGGCGACAGAGGGGCTTAAGCACGCAACTCCCGCAACCCACCCGAAAACCACGTCGCCTTCGTCGTTGGGCCGACCACCGGAGCAGGGTTACTTGACATCAGTGGTCGGCCCGACGGAATACCCCCTATTGGGGTACCCTCCCATCGACCGACGTCCCCCCCTAGGGGAGGACATCGGTCTTTCCTCACGCGGTCGGCCTCTCGGCGGGTGCGGTGCGGTCATCCGCGGCCTCGGCTAGGGAAATAAAACCATATACCAATACGTCTGACCAGCACGGTATAGTAAGTAAATTTCCCTTCTATTGTGGAGGAGCCTCGAGCCCAACAGTGGGATGTATGTGAGCTGTGATAATCAAGATGATTATATATCGGATACAAGATTGCTGTAGAATACGAAAAAAAATCCTATTATATTAGGTATGTAACCTTAACAATAATCTTTCATTCGAGTTTTGTTTCTCCTGTGTGCTTTTTTCTGATTCTATACCAATTATCGAAAAGGAAGAAATACTGATTGCATAATTAATTAACGACCATACTGAATACCTTCGAATTAAAAATAACTAAAATATATATTGGTTAAAATGTTTAAAACTACGGGACAAAGTCGATATATTTTTATTAACTTTTGTGAACATATAAGAGATTAATATTGTGATTTAATTGTAGATTTAATTGTAAAGATTATTTAAACTTTTATATTCATATCTGTGAAATAACAAAACAATATAAAGATTGCCTTGACGTAAATTATCATAGAATCCATCGAGATGGGAAGTTTTCCAATTTAAAAAAACTTAATATTGCTGCAGGAAATTTCGAGACAGATGGCGTGCAAGTTGCGGAGACGTGGTGCGATTATTCTTTCAACTCACAACCGAATAGACCGGCGCACGGACGATTGTACAGTCCTCGTTATCCTTCTAGTTATCCCAGCAACGTGAGATGTTCATATCATTTTAATGCGAGGTAACAATATACATAACTAACAAATCGATGCAAATACTTACTGTGTTATTAATATAAAGAGTTTATTACGTATGTAAATATAACCAAGGGTATGTTTATCAACACGAAATGATCAATTGCCACTAGGTGGCGTGTCAAAATATAAGTTTGAAATTGTATTTTTTATGAAAACATTAATTTTTATATAATTGCTTATTTTCGTAATTAGAGGGTGAGCCTTCAAAATGATGTATAAATATTGTTATTGGCGTAACATTATGAATTACATATGAAAAAATTTCAACGGGTAAAAAGCCTTTAAGAAATAATATAGTCATAAGTATACATTGGCTGTTAAAAGAATACATTTGAGAGTTAATGAAAATATATATATAATTAATAAATATTGAAATAAATAATATGCGCTAATGAATTTAACTGAATATATTTGTATCCGTGTGGTGACGGAGTAAGAATACAATTCAGCACCCCCCTCTCATGTCCGTGAGTGTTGTAAAAGACGACTAAGGGATTAAATATGCTTATAATGCGAATGCGATAATATATGCTAGAGAAGGAAAACTCGATACAAAATCTTAAACCAACACGTCTGACCCGCTTGGTATATTAGGTCAATTTCCCTACCATAGCGGAGGGGGCCCGATGTGTTGATGATGATAATTTTAAGTTTGAAATAAACAGAATATATTTGAATTAAACTATATATATATATATATATTTGATTAGATTTGAATAGTTTTGCTTAGATTTTATCTTTTTTAACATATTTGTCCACAAACGGAGTGGAGCAGAGCAACACAAGCAGCTTATCTTCAACAAATAATAGTTTTAAAAATAAAATATGTTATTTCATATTGTATTACTAAAGTGCGATACCATTTCAGGCAAAGTGAGCGGATTAAGTTAGTTTTTGAAGAATCTTTTCTTCAGAAAGGTGATGAAAGGTATTTATTTAACTTAAATCATTATTGAATTTAATAATCTCGAACTCTTTGAGTGTTAATATTCAGAACTAATAAAAAATAGTAAAAAACATAGTACATTTTCATTCAGAAATCCTTATTTATGTCTATCTAACATAGATTTCGCAATTTTTTTTTTTTCATTTCGGCTCATATACGTCCCACTACTAGGATTCACAATAGGAGGGAAATAGCCCTAACTATACCATGCTGGTCAGACAGGTTGCTATAGGGTTTTGTTTCGAATTTTGATTCTCTTACATAAATGCTCTATGCATATTATATCCCTAAGTCGTCTTTTACGACATCCACGGGCAAGATAGGCAATGGTGAATTGTGTTCTTATTCCGTCACCAAACGTACGATTTCGCAATTACTGTTGGACATATCTGTGTAGTGATCAAGTGAGTATATAGTACTCACTTCACTCATTCCTTTCCCGTGGATGATTCGTGTGAAAAACGGTTGAGGGACGCAGGGCAGATGTTATTTACTGGAAGTGAAGTAAAACTTGAAATAAATTCCTAGACCACAACTCGTCTAACCAGCGTGGTATCAATTTCCTTTCCATAGTGAATGACACTCGTGACCCAAAGTGGGACGGATATGAGCTGATATTCACCACCCCTTAATTTATCCCGCCGAGACGTCATTGCCCGTTGGGCAGTCCGGCTGGAGAGGCCTCGGTTCGGGGTGCGAACCGTGGAGGCCTTCCGGCCGGTGCTGATGCAGTGGTTGGAAAGGCGGCACGGGGTGCTCTCCTTCCGACTAGTGCAGGTGTTGACGGGGCACGGGAGCTTCGCCAAATACCTGCACAGGGTCGTAAGGAGGGAGAGTACACCGTCCTGCCACCACTGCGATTGCGACGAGGACACGGCGCGCTACACGCTCGAGGCCTGCGCGGCTTGGGCAGTGCAGCGCCGTGAACTCGTCGCAATCATCGGTGCCGACCTGACGCTGCCGGCCATCGCTAGGGCGATGGTCGACAGCATCGGGAATTGGGACGTGGTCGCAGCCTTCTGCGAGACAGTGATCTCGCAGAAGGAGGCGGCGGATCGTCTGCGCGTGGAGCGCAGCCTCGATGAGGAGATCCACCGCCGGCCACTGGGGCGGCGCAGGCGCAACTACCTGCGCCTCATGCCCCCCTAGCCGAGGCCGCGGGTGACGTGACCGGGGATTAGTCCGTCACCCGCCGAGAGGCCGACCGCGTGAGGAAAGACCGACGTCCTCCCCGAGGGGGGGACGTCGGTCGATGGGAGGGTACCCCACGTAGGGGGTATTCCGTTGGGCCGACCACTGACGACAAGTAAACCTGCTCCGGTGGTCGGCCCAATGACGAAGGCGAGGTGGTTTTCGGGTGGGTTGCGGGAGTTGCGTGCTTAAGCCCCTCTGTCGCCCCGGACGGAGTGGTGCGGAGGCGCGCCGACCGCGACCCACCCACAAAAAAAAAAAACCCTTAATTTATCCATGGACTAGGAAACAACGTAGAGGGATATAATATTATGCATATAATAATAATAATAATAAGATGTGGAATCGGCAATCGTTGTACCGATAGTCATTTCGACCAATGGGATAATAGCCAAGAGCCTCGAACAACATCTAAAGAGGCTCACGTTAGGTAGTTGGATTGCGGGTCTGATGCAGAAGGCGGTCTTACTGGACACGGCGCGCATCGTGAGAAAATTCCCCTCTTTGGAGCCCTAACCACCGACAGCTTGGTCCTTGTACTCGCTGCTGATGGGTCATCACGCTTTTTATATTTTTAAATAATTTATTTTTTTATATCATATTTAAAAATGTATAAGGTAGTTAGTAAATTAAATAAATAACATAATAATAACAACCGCAGGGCAGCTTGTGACGTGCTGAATGTGAGTGGCGACACTGCGGTCCTAAATGCCCCAGAGAGTCGGCCAGGGCCTCATATGCAGTTCGCCTTTACTGGCTGGTTGGAGTGGAAACCGAAGAGTGCCCGCAGGATTCTCAACTCTGGCTTGCCTTAAACGGCCGGTCAGAGAGGGGTCGCCAAAGTTATATGCTCGGGGGTGGAGGTGTAATTTTCAATGGCAGGCTAGGCCACTGTGGGTCTCGGTTCATCGGGGACTTGCAATGGTGCAACCGGCGCCGCATGGCTTGACACCCCAAGCCACTTGCACCAATGTTGCCCCCTTGTTGCCCGTAAGGCCTGCGTGTCTGTGGCGACTGTTTAGGGGGGCCCATTCAGTGAGTTGGCGAGTCACCGTCTGCCACTCTTCAATACTATACAAGGGATTGAAGGCAGACGACAGGTTAAAATCAATAGTTTTAAGGAAAATAGTCCACCAAACCTCACAACCCCATAACCAGTTTTTAAATATCATCATTGTACAATAGTTTTACACCTACCGTTGGCAGTCCACGAGTGATATGTGCAAACGTGGAGTGTCATCGGCAGATGTCCCATCCCATTTTAACATTAAATTTCTCCAAAGACCTCTGCGTGTTGGATCCATATCCCCATGTAAGCCTACCAAAAGACCGGGTATCTTTCTTTGGAAGATACCCGTGACACTTGGACACACCCGAGTCATTTGGAGGACATAGCCAAATTGGCAAGCAAAAAGTTGGGCGTCCTGAATAGAGCCAGGCGGTACTTCACACCGAGACAGGGTCTTGTATTATACAAAGCACAAGTTTGTCCTCATGTGGAGTACTGCTGCTGCGTTTGACACGAACGGCAATAAAAAAAAACTGAGATACATGAAAATAATAATAATAATTATTATTATAATGTCCATATAGTGTTCCTCCGAGATTTGCGTTAATCTCATGGTGGGATAACGACTGGCCCAGAGGGTTAGGTTATTATTATTATTATAACATCTAAGCAAGAGATGGAAAACTCGAAATTAAATGCTTCACTGAGCAGCGTGATATATCAAAACAATTTGCCTCTTCTGCTAGAGGCTTGAGCTCAGGACTAGGAGGTGTTTGATCTGTGGTGATGACGACGAAAAGTGGGCAGGAGCTCTCTCCTAGGAAAGTTTTAATATCTCAATGCTATCACTAACTTGCGAAACGTGGTGATCAAGTCATTATCCCTCCATGTTTGCAGGAAACTTATGTTAGTGGATAGTGAAGGGTTGAATGACGAATATAATTGTAGATGACAGCAGGCATTTTAGTATATATCTTTAATGACCTTTAAATTTTTCAGTTGCCTCAATCGTGCGGATATAATAAAAGTATTCGATGGACGTATTTCATCGGCACCTGTGCTTGCCTTACTGTGTAATGAAGTAATCGGTAAGAAATTGACTGCACATTCCGTCAAGTGGTTTAAGTATTACCAAGACGAGTGTCGTTCAATCTCTATGCTAAATAATTATTTATGCTTTATACAAATATTTTTTTAAGTCAGGCTTTTGTATTTAAATAGTATTTTTCCGTATGGTGACGGAGTAAGAATACAATTCACCACCCCCTCTCTAAACCGGGGTAGCGTTAAAGACGACTAAGGTATGTAATATGCAGATAACATCAATGCAAGAGAAGGAAAGCTCGACATAAAACCGATATAAATGCGTCTTACCAACACGGTATAGGTAAATTTTCTTTTCTTTGTGGAGGAGGTCCGAACCCAACATTGGAGCTTATATGGGCTGAGATGAGATTAGACTAATAGTACGTTTGTGAAAGCACCTGCGACTTAAAAGTTATTCCTCAAAAGGTCTTATAAGGTATTATAAAAATACTTGAGATTCATATCAATTAAATTCTCGGTATTTTCTTTGTAAGCGGATTAGAAGTTTAAATGGTTTGTTACGTTTGGTATATTCATCATCATCTTGCTCTTATCCCAATTACTTGGGGTCGACGCAATATGTCATCTGTTTCGACATATTGCAAAAAGTTTCGGCAATGACTTTTATGACCGGCCGCCTGCCTGACGTCAACCCTCCTTGGGAATGTAATCGTTGACCCAAATGGTACCAGATGGAGTTACGTTTGGTATATTATATTCTAAAATACAAATGGTGTGAAAGAATTTGCGTTAGTTAATTTTTTCGTAATTTCATTATAATAAATACTGTGATTTTTTTTTTTACTGGACTACTTCCCAACTGATAAATACTGTGATAAGCAGTTTACTAGGTTCATATGCTTTAATAATTATGAAAGTATTTTATTTATGTGCAGACACTAAGTTTTATTAAATATCTCTTATTTCAATACATTTTTAACCCACTTCAAAAAAGAGGTTGCTCTAAGTTCGACTGCATTTTTTATGTTCGTGACCTCAGAACTTACGACTGGATGAGCCAATATTGATGTTTTTTTTTATATGAAAGCTGGTACTTCTTGTGTGATCCCATTTCAATTTGGTCCAGTTACTGTCGTTTCTTTTTTGTAACAATTATGTATTCAAAGCTTTCATTACGCATAAATTAAAATCTTAAGTTTTAAATTAATATATTCGAGATTTTCAGTTCGCCTTTTATATTGTCACTAACCTAATAACAGTGTGAAATAAATGAAATTATAATATTTCTTGCCATAATATAATTGTTTTAAATAAATGACAGATTATTTAAATTTTGAACAGGTTACGAAATTCTCTCAACGGGCCCTGATTTACTGGTGCAGTTCACAGCAAATTCTAATACACCAGGTCAAGGATTCAAAGCAAGTTATCAGTTCCAGAAGGACGATCATACTGAATCAGGTAATTATCTATATATATAAAAGAAAGTCGTGTTAGTTACACTATTTATAACTCAAAAATGACTGTACCGATTTGACTGAAAATTGGTGGGGCGGTAGCTTAGAACCAGGAGACGGACATAGGATACTTTTTATCACGTCTTTTTTTTTAATGGTGTTTACAAAATTTCGCCAATAACTCTTTTATTCCGTTCGATCGCGTTACCGTGTTACGTGACATTAAATATCAAAGAGAATAACTAAACGTAATTTTGTCTATAGATAAAAATTTTATGGTTGGTATGGTTGAAAACTTTGATAATTATAATTTTGTCAGAAATCAATAATGAGTAATTTGTATTCTCTTTGAATCATTATTAACAATGCCGCGACAAAGACGATTGAATCTTTTCCTACAACGTTGTAATGGTTCTTCCATTAGATACTATATTTTCGGAAATTTGATACTATATGGCGGTACGAAGATCGCCGAGTCAGCTAGTATATAATATATTAAGTATCCTTGTGGTGATGGAATAAGAATACCATTCACCGTACAAAATTCATCATTACACCTCATGTACCTTCCACTACTGGGCTTGGTCTTCCTTCACGATGGGAGGAATATTGACCAACTATACCACGCTAATCAGACGTGTTGGTTTCATATCGAGCGTTACTTCTCTTGAATAGATGTTATATGCGTATTATATACCTTCATTGTCTCTTACGATACCCGCAGGCAAGAAATGAGAGATGATGAATTGGATTCTTACTTCGTCACCACACTAAAGTATCCAGAATTACAGCAGAGACATACGGGGCGCCATAATCTAGTGTATTTATTCCTTGTCTATAGAAAGTATCAGGTTTTACCCTTCACAAGAAAACATGCTAAAATGCGGCAATTTAAAATAAATAAGATAGGGTTACTTACTGTTTTCACTCCGCCCACGTGTGAGAAATCCCATTTATTATTTAAGAGTACCTACATCACTGGGCTTTTACTTAGAGATTCTCTTGCCTATATATGGTATTATTTGTTTATTTCCCTATTCGTTAGCTTTAATATCTTTTGCCAGAAACTATACAATCAGCTTGTCAGTTAAGATTTGGAATTACACTGTGCATATACTGAAGAGATAAAATAATATTTTTAAAAATGGACAAAATTAGAAATATTTTTAAACTTTAATGTAAATTTTAAACTTTATTGTAATTTTTCTTGTGGTGACGGAGTAAGAATACAATTAACCACTCCCTGTCTTGCCTGTGGATGTCTTAAAAGATAACTAAGGGATATAATACGCATATAACATTTATGCAAGAGAAGTAAAACTCAAAACAAAAACCTATACCAACCTGTCTGACCAGCATGGTATAGTAAGGTCAATTTCCCTCTTATTGTGGAGGCTCGAGCCCAAGAGTGGGACGTATATGAGCTGAAATGATGATGGTGAATGTAAATTTTGTCTTCTGTCATAATTAGGTATATTGCCATTTATATTTTACTACCCTCATCCTTAATTCATTACATATTGACGTTTGTACCTAACATTGGGACGTATATGAGCTGAAATGATGATGAAATAGACAATTACTTGTCAGTGCTTTCAAGTCTATGATTACTTTTCTATTGATATATCAAATACCTCTATGAAAAAAAAGGTTTGATACAGAAATATCTTTTATAATGATTTCGACCAAATTCGATATTCAATCCCTACATTAAAAGATAGTATGACTGATTTCCCAGAAGACAAACGCTTCAATAATCTCATACTAAATGCAAACTGTTTTGTTGTTTCTAATTTCAAATATTCAGGTCAATCGTTTGTTTTAACTGTAAATGGTTATAGTTTAGCAAACTTATAATTTATTCGAATTATTCCAAAATTGTTGTTGAAATCCATAAAGGTAATATCATTATTATTACAACACTGAATATATTAATATTTCATTTATTGTTAGTTATTAGAATGAAACACCACGCAGTGATGGAGTAATAATACAATTTAGCACCCCCTCTCTTACTCGTGGGTGTCGTAAAAGACGACTAAGTTATATGTCATGAAAAAAAACCTCGTCGTAAAACGCTATACCAACCTGTCTGAGCCAGCATGGTATAGTAGGCTAATTTTCTGTCTTTTATGGTGGAGTCTCGAGTCCAACATTGGGACGTATATGAGCTGTGATGATGATAATTAAAAATATATCTACCTTTTATTGTCATAAAAAAAATTATATAAATAAAAATTTCAAAAAGAACATTCTAGAAATTAAAACATTGTTTACAATGTAGCATCGTTTAGTCGTACATTTAGTTGACAAGGAAGACAAAGAACATCATCACCCCTAAATCACGCAATCAACTTTTTTTTTTTCTCAGCATGTCTTTCATTTAAGGAATATAAGCAAATAACATGGTTACTAAAAAAGAAAAGCTCGAAGTTATACGTATAAATACTAACTGACTGCCCAGATTAGTGTTGCCCAAATGCAAGACCAAGACGAGACTTGGACCGGTCTTGGTCTTGGTCTTGCAACATCACACCTGGTCTCGTCTTGGTCTTAGTCTTGCGCACCCGAGTCTAGGTCTTGGTCTTGGTCTTGCGCACCCGAGTCTTGGTATTGCAGCAAGAGTCTCGCAAAGTCTTGCAGTTAGAATAACGTAACAGTAATTTATCATGGCAATGAAAAATCCAACTAAATTAATCAAATATCCTATCCTACCTATCCATCTGCTAGCCTATAGTTCACTATTGAATACAATACTTACCACTGGAGAAAATTACTCTTCTATTCCCCTGGTGTTCCATTAGACAGCGTTACTACTCTTATGACAGGTCTTTCGACCCTATTTTCTTAAGACGTCACCACACGAGGCAGTTGATACAATAAATTTTATGTCATTTTATAATCAATGCGATATTTTACAATTAATGCGATTGTTTATATTCCCCTTCAAGTTAAGTGGTATGTATCTATTGTATTTCCAGTTTAGTTACTGATACTCTGGATACTTGAAAAAACCTGTTGCTCTATTGCCTATATAAATACTTTGGCCGCTGGATCCATGTAGCTCTTAATATACTATTTATTCAAGAACATATAAAACTGATTTAAAATTTTATGGTTTTAATACTTGTAAAATGTATGATATTCGTCGTCATCGTCACAGCTCATAAAAGTGCCACTGCTGGGCTTAAGCTTCCTTCCAGTAAAAGGAAAATTGATCTACTATACCACGCTGGTCAGACATGTTGGTACAGGGTTTTCTTTCTAGTTTCACTTCTCTTGCACATATATACACAGGGTGTATCAGGTTATGGGACAACTGTTCATGTATGTTGTAGTTCAACAGTCATAGATCATAATTAGAATGTATATTATTATATTACAAAAACAATATAACGTAAAAGTTATAGTGATTACAAAAATGTGTGTCTAAGAGTTTATGCATTAAATTTTATGCATTATGTAGGTATGTACAGACAGGATATATGTAAGCATGTAAAATTTCGACAGTATAAATAGGTATTAGATTTGCGCGAACCTTTCAATGGTTACGTAGGTACAAAGGCGACTCATCAACGATCATCGGCCGATCAGCTGATTTATGTTAAAGCGAAGTTTGTCTTGCTTATGCAAACGTAATCATTAATTTATTCAAATTCTAATGAACATTTAACAAAATACGAATATGTTGTAGATTAAGTATCATTCCTTTATACATTTTAATCAATTTACACGAAAAAACGATGACAAAATTGAGAACTTACATGTCTCTCAATTCATTAACGAATCGATATTTTTATTTCAATTTTTTTTTCATGGGTTCCTAACACCATTGCCCGATCCGATTTGATACGACATCCACGGGTAAGAGAGTGGTGAATTATATTCGTACTCTGTCTTTTTTTTTTGTGTGTGTGTAGCTGTTGGTCTCAGATGACCTTGACAGCTTAACGCGGTCAATGGGTGAGCGCTGATGGCTCTCAACCCGGTAAGTAAGTTAAGCGAACATCGCCTGAGGGCTCCCCCTGTGGAGAACGGACCTCGGCTCGGGGCGTCGCTGAGAGCAAAGTGGGCGTGGCCAAGTTTAGGTTAATGACTTTTACGCGGCGCGGTTTTCGACCTCGACGGCGAGGCCGATACCGCGTAGTTTTATCTGTTATCGCTGCGCGAGCTGTGTAGGTCCTTTCTTGGGCGATCATAATAGCGTCATCTTCTTCTTCAAGAAGATGACGAGGACGTCGGGCCGCGGATATTTTTGAGGGGACGTAGTTTACCGCCCCAACCACTAGTGGATTGGGGTGAGTCGTGGCAGAGGCAAAATAGCGCTGGGAGCAACGCTTCATGTACTGCCTGACAGTGATCGTACTCTGTCCCTACATGGACATTTATATAGATTAATTGTAGGCATATTTCTATGTCCAACAGTGAACGTCGTTGGGCTAATGAATAAACGGATATATAAATATGTATAATGGGCAAGAGCTCTCTCGTGATTACGGTATTTTTGTCCTTAAGCCTTTCCGAAGAGTAATTCTGAAAAGCCAACACCAACATTGGGAATCGATTGGCCAATAGATGGATATCTCAAGACTGATTTGACTTGCCGTGTAGTGACGGAGTAAGAATATAATTCATCACCCCCTATTTTACCCGTGACTGCGAACCCACGACTAAGGGCTATAATATATAACATCGGTACAAGAGAAGGAAAACTTGACATGTATGACCTGTAACAACACGGCCGATCACCGTGGCGATTCCCCTCCGGCCACGGCCGATTCTCCTCCTGTTATGTAGAAGACACGAGCTCAACCGTATATAAGCTGAAATGGTGATTTGAATTAAATGCAAGACCGCGAGACTTGCAGGCCCAGTCTTGGTCTTGCTCAAGTCTTGCAGGGCCAGTCTTGGTCTTGGTCTTGCAAAAATTAAGCGGTCTTGGTCTTGGTCTCGGTCTCGCATTTCTCGCAAGACCAAGACCAAGACCGCAAGACCAAGACTTTTTTGGGCAACACTAGCCCAGATGGCTTAGTGGTTAAGACTCCGATCTACCGGCCAGTGTCGTGGGTACAAATTCCACGCAGGACCACACTTTGTGTGATCCACAAATTGTTATTCTGAGTCTGGATGTAATTTGCGTCCGTTAATTATATGTTTGTAAACTTCTCCTCAAGGCAAGGATTATCTCGTCGGCGCGGCGTCCCTCGTCGGCGCGGCGTCCGCCCTATCGTGGCTTATGCCGAACGTAAGCGGACCGAGCGCTGCGTGGCGACGGCTATACGCGGGGGTCATCCGGTCGATAGCCCTGTACGGTGCACCGGTGTGGGCGGGGTCCATGCCCCTCCGACTTAGGGCCCTTCTGTGGCGACCACAGAGGGTCACGGCGGTCAGAGCCATCCGCGGATACCGCACGGTGGCGACGGAGGCAGCGTGCCTGTTGCCCGGGACTCCCCCGTGGGACCTGGAGGCGGAGATGCTCGCCGGATTGTATCGGCGGGTGACGGGGGTGCGAGCGGAGGGCGGTGTGATCTCGTTAAGGGAGCTCACTGCCTGGCGCGTCGACGCCCGCTGAGACGTCATTGCCCGTTGGGCAGACAGCCCGTTGCGAGACAGTGATCTCGCGGAAGGAGGCGGTGAATCGCCTGCGCGAGGAGCGCAGCCTCGATGAGGAGATCCGCCGCCGGCGACTGGGGCGGCGTAGGCGCAACTACCTGCGCCTCATGCCGCCCTAGACGAGGCCGCGGGTGACGTGACCGGGGATTAGTCCGTCACCCGCTGAGAGGCCGACCGCGTGAGGAAAGACCGACGTCCTCCCTGATGGAGGGACGTCGGCCGATGGGAGGGTACCCCAATAGGGGGTATTTCGTCGGGCTGACCACTGATGTCAAGTAACCCTGCTCCGGTGGTCGGCCCAACGACGAAGGCGACGTGGTTTTCGGGTGGGTTGTGGGAGTTGCGTGCTTAAGCCCCTCTGTCGCCCCGGACGGAGTGGTGCGGAGGCGCGCCGACCGCGGCCCACCCACAAAAAAAAGGCAAGGATTATTCTGCGGGGCGAACGGCGTCCCGGGGGGACATCTATGGGAGAGGGTACTCCCTTGGGGTATGTCGTCAGGTCCACCTCTGAAGTCAAGGAACCCTGCACCGGTGGTCGGCCCAACGACGAAGGCGATGTGCTATATTGGTGAGTTACGAGGCCGCTTGCCGCCCCTTTGTCACCCCGGACGGAGCCGGACGATGAGTGCGCTGGCCGAAGCTACCCCAAAAAAAAGGCAATGATTATTGCCTTAGTGCAGGGTGTTGTCTTTCAAAAAGAAAAAAAAAAGAAAAATAAAATATGCCAACCCATCTGACTGGCATGATAGAATAGGCTTATTTTAATCATTAAGAAGAGGTATGTCTCAATAGGGCGAGGTACATGAGAAAAATATAATCGAATCTTTAAAAGTACATTGATTTTATTTGAAAAATAATATAAGCTGAAAGCTTTATTATATATTATGATTAAAACAGTATAAAGGAAAAATAATTTCCTTCTCAGATGGCGATATAAATAAGAAATCAAACACTGCGGAGGGTGTATCCGGCTTAGGCCCTGCGGTGAGCGCGGCCAGTAAGTATTGAAATAATACCACCATTTAAAAACACCGCTCTAGCACTTTCGTTCATAATGACCTCGTATATTAAAATTGGAGAGCCATTTTATCGCAAAAATAGTCTAGAAAGATTATTGGTACGTTATATGATGTTAAAAATATAAACGTTAAAAAAAGGATGGAATTTTGAACTTTTATTATTTGAATGATTTATTTAACTATCTACTTGAAAAAGAAACTTCTTAGAATCATGAGTTTGAATATTCAGTCGGGCGTTAACGGTTATTATTTTAAAATGATTCTTAGAATTAGTATGTAAAAGAAGTATTGATGGTAATAAGTTCACCCTGTACTTCAAGGAGCTTTATATGATACATAAGCGAATCACGAATATATTTACCTTACCCCTGAAGGGGTGATGGTGTAAAGACTCTAAATAAAAGTCTTTTGAATGACAAATTATTTCAATCTATATCATTACTATTGATAAAGATGATGAGTTTGTTCATATATCTATTTGAACGCATTAAATTTAGAGAATGTTAGTTGGATTCTGGGAAATATTCTATGTGATTTTCTGGAAAATATCTTAATGTGTACTTAAGAGAGCTTATAAACTACAAAACGTTGTGCAAAATAATGTTTTTAAATGGTAGTAAATAGAACATAATATAGTAGCAATGACCGTTGCCTAACTATTCGGGCAGTCACCGTTATCTTAACAACTGCTGAAATAACAAATAATAATAAAGTTATACCATATTATGTACTACGAAAACTAAGTTTCTGGCAACTCACCAAGGCTGTGGCTGGATAGTGCAAAGAAATGTAAATTAAATATTTAATAAATTTATTTAACTAATTACAAGTATGTCGACAATCGATCGATGCTAGATCGAGAGTGAGTGTTGGTAGGTGGAGTTGCAATTTATTATAACACTCAAGGCTTCTGGTGCTCCTCATGAGGCACGTTCTGTTGACTATAGTCTTTGTATCTGTTACCATCGCTATGTCGATATTGCGGAATACGCGTATGCGAAGTCAACTAGGCGGTGGATAGTTTGGTGCTGAAATACATATTCGAAGAGTTTTAAATACGTAAATCTAATCTAATATAATTATCTATGTTTTAATTATTTCGTATTAATTTTAGCGTCATCCTGTCAACAAGTATTTACTAGTGATAAAAGCAAAACAGGTAAATTATCGTCGCCTCTCTATCCGGTGCCATACCCTCAGAAAACACAATGTCATTATGACTTCCTTGCGAGAGGGCGGGAACGTGTTCGGCTAGTGTTTGAAGACTTCAGTTTACAGCGAATATCTGAAAGCATAATTGAGTAAGTACTCTCTTAAAGCATAACATGTTAATTCTTCTTTTCAGTATTTTAAGATCCGAATTTTGGGTATGCGAGGGAATTTTTGTTTCTTACCAATACTGGGCAAATGCATTGGTATAGAATTTTATTTCACATTTATTTCTCTTTCAGTGATGATATTTATTCAAAGGATGGTGATATGTTGAATAGTGATAGGACTATACTATTGATAGTTGTCTGTCTACAGCCGTGAGCCGGTCCGTCCGAGGTTACTACCACACTCTCGCAGAAAATCGACGTCTGAGTAGTAGCAATTTGTTTCTGCACTTCGTTTGGTAAGAGAAAGAGCCGGCAGCCCAACTTTCTGAGGGTGTTTACGTGTGGAGGGTTTTATTGATGCATTTAGTTTCACCAAACCTCGCTGCATACATTCACACTCCCTTCACTTTCTTTACGGTAGGCAGCGGTCTAGCAAAGGTCCATGAGCGGCAGCAACACTTACCATCAGGTGTACTGTTAGTAATAAAAAAAAATTATTCTCTGTCACCAAATGAACAAATATTTTTTTAGTTTAGTCTTTTAGTTAACCTAAAGTCTATATTTTTAAATTTATCACTCCCTATTAGCATGGCACGGATGTCATAAAATACAACCCGGGAATTATGATATGCATATAACATCCGTGTAAAAGAAGAAATCGAACCGCTCGAAATAAAACCCAATAACAACCCGTCTGACCAGCGTGGTATAATAAGTCAATTTCCCTTCCAATGTGGAGAAGACTCGAGTCGTATTTGAGTTGGAATGACGATGATGATATATATCAATATTCATCTAATTCAAATCTATTAGCCTATCACGAAGTGCTATTGGCGCACCTAATTTTATGAGTTTCCAAAGAAAACGCTGTCGGCCATTCTGCCGGTATTTTCTTAACTGATTTTTACGCCTCCCACTGGTGGATATGGATATGGATGGTATACATCCCATACAATGGATGGGATACATTATTATTTTAGGTCATAAATATGGCGTAAATATTGCGTAAAGTATGTACCTATAAATTTTAGCATGACATCTTTCGAATATTCAAATAAAAAGATTTCAATGTGAAAATATTTGTTCATAAAGAAATATTGTTGTGTGAAACAATTTAATAAAATAGATATAAATAATACGAATAAAATATAGAAACCACTCCAAGTAATAAATTCACTTTATTTCAGCTGTGAAAGTATGGATTCTCTAGACGTATTTGTATATGTAGATGGACGTCTTGAAAAGATGGCATCATTTTGCGGCAACGATATACCAAAACCAATAATGTCGAACGGACCGAAGTTATCTATCGAATTTCGCGGAATATACTCTTCAAGACATGCTAGGGGGTTTAAGATATCATATTCTTTTGTTGAAGGTACGTTTTCTTTTATATTTATCTTAATTTTATATGTGCGGTCATGCATTGACGTGGACTGTATTTGTCAGTATGATATTGAGGTTCTAAGATTGGGTAAGTAAGTTGTATAAGTTTCTGACATGTTTGGATACCCTTCATCTGCAAGTAGTTTTGAAGGTTATTTTCCTATCTGTTTCCATTTATGTTATTATTTTTATTACGGTGGGTTTGATTTCAATTTAAAATATTGTTTTTTAATCATTCGTTTTGTTAATATGATTATGTCATTCTCTAAAAGCTTCTATGTAGTAGGGAAAGCTTCTGGAGACAGGTATGAATGGGACGTAATTTCATATAAGTCCTCATCCACATAGCACGTGACATGTTAATTTTAACACTGTGTCTGTAGCTATGTCCATATCCACTATATCTCTGTTGATTAATGTCATTCATCTGGAATGTAAAACGTTTTAATTTACTAATTTTAATTTAAGATCAAAGAATTAATTTGAATACTCATAAATAACAACCACTTTTTTTTTTCATTGTGGGTGGGTCACGGTCGGCGCGCCTCCGCACCACTCCGTCCGGGGCGACAGAGGGGCTTAAGCACGCAACTCCCGCGACCCACCCAAAAACCACGTCGCCTTCGTCGTTGGGCCGACCACTGGAGCAGCGTTAACTTGTCGTCAGTGGTCGGCCCGACGGAATACCCCCTATTGGGGTACCCTCCCATCCACCGACGTCCCCCCCCTCGGGGAGGACGTCGGTCTTGCCTCACACGGTCGGCCTCTCGGCGGGTGACGGACTAATCCCCTGTCACGTCACCCGCGGCCTTGGCTAGGGCGGCATGAGGCGCAGGTAGTTGCGCCTACGCCACCCCAGTCGCCGGCGGCGGATCTCCTTATCGAGGCTGCGCTCCTCGCGCAGGCGATCCGCCGCCTCAAATAACAACCGCTTGTACATTGTTTTAACTTTCCACTTCGTTTAACTATCCTCATACTTCCTACTTTGTGTTCTTGTTTTATTTTAATAGGTTTATTTATTTTCCCACTGCCAAAATTGATATTGTAAGTTAGTAATTTTTTTCTATTATACTTACGACTTGATGCGACAACTATTGCATATACTTAATGTGATTTGGTTTTATATTATTAAACTCACTTGGTATATTTGTTGGAAGAATTAGGAGATTTAAAATATCGATGGTTCAAGACTCACCTGTGCATCTTTTCCAATTCTCAAATTAATTTAATTATAGTTTACATACGCTCTTTTGATTATAATAAACATGAAATATATTTATAATTACTGGCTAATTTACTACCATAGCAGCCAATGAATCTCATTTTTGAGATGCAGCTTTAAGTTATTTACTTTTAGAAATATAATAGAACTAGCAGACCCGGCCACGCGTTGCTGTGGCTAATGTTTTTGTTATATTACAATTTATTAAACTATTTAAGTGAAACTGTAGGAGAACATCTGTCATGGAGGTCGTCATATTTTTTTACAAATGGCATATATGTAAAAAAAAGCAAGTTAAAATCGTATATGCCATGTTTGTAGGATTGACATAGCAGCGCTGCATCTATTAATTAATTACTCAATCCAGTCATCAGAAATCGCCATCTGTTAAAATCGTTTGGAGATAACAGATAATTGTCAATGTTAAAAAATCGACAAATAATTAATAATAGCAATAAAATAATATTGCGACTATAAATTAAGATGTAATCTATCCTATTTTTTAAGTTTGATCAAACTGCACACGGAGTGCAAATTTGATTAAAATCGGTTAAGTAGTTTAGGAGTCCATCGCGGACAAACAACGTGACACGTAATTTATATATATTAAGATATTCATATTCTTTTATTTGAGACTAACTCCACTACACATTCTTATTATTGTAACTCCTATAATCCAGGGTCCACAACGATCTCCATAGATGTCCCCAAGATGTAGCGAGTTAGGATAACTGCTAAATGAGAATTTTGATGAGTGGACTGACGATATTGGGTTGAACTTAATTTAGGTGGTTTAAATAAAAGATACAAACTGTGGCATTTCAAAAACTGTAATAAATAAAAATTATGTTTCTTGTGGCAGAAGGAAAGGGTGAATGTAACGAAATTTAGATCGACAAATAACAGTGTTGCGGAGCAATGCATCTAATATGGTCATTGTGCACAATGAGTGTACCAAGCTGCAATAATACATAGTAAACAGTAGCTAGATAGGCGTTTTATGTAATTACTAGCAACCCGCTCTCGCTTCGCTTCGGTTTCAGTCGTTTTACTCGCGTAGATCCCGTTCCCGTGGGAATACCGGGATAAAATTTAGCCTACGTTACTCCCTGATATTATAGCTTGCCAATAGCGAAATATCGAAATATCCGTGTGGTGACGGAGTAAGAATACAATTCACTACCCCCTATCTTACCCGTGGGTGATCGTACGAGACGACTAAGGGATATAAAACGCATATAACATCTATGCGAGAGAAGGCAAACTCGAAATAAAATCCTATACCAACACGTCTGACCAGCATGGTATAGTATGTCAATTACCCTTCCATTATAGAGGAGGCCCGAGCCCAACAGTGGGACGTATATGGGCTGAGATGATGATGATGAATAGCGAAAGAATTTTTAAAATCGGTTCGGTGGTTTAAGCGTGAAAGCGTAACAAACAAACAAAATTACTTTCGCATTTATAATATTAGTATGAATAAATAAATAATTAATGATATTGAATAATTGTAAGCGTCATTTCAGATTACGGGATTTTAATGGGGAGACAACTTTTAGAATTTCCATGTGCCTTCGTATATAATAGCAGCGAGAGATTAAGTGGCGTAATGACATCACCAAACTATCCTGGCTTATATCCACGGGATACAGAGTGCAACTACTTCTTCTACGGAAATGAAAACGAGAGAGTGCATTTGCAATTCAATTATTTTGACGTTGAAGGTGTTGTTCCGTAAGTATATTTCAGATAATCAAAGCGTGAGAGAATTTCATCAATAAATTATTAGATAGAAGCGAACAGACAATAGACAACAATAGACTGCACTTTTATATTCTTTGACATTATTATTTGACACGAAGTTGTTTATTATCAAATTTGCATTTGAATGAGATTTTACGGAATGTCAAAATGTCATGTAGCGCTTTTAAATTTTATTTATTACTTTAGTGTTTTACAGTGTTATATTGAATAATTTTGCTGGTATTTTATATAATATAACGCAGAGAAAATTCTAAAGTGCATTTTTTTTCTGCAAAATTTCCAGAAGATATATTGATTTGGCTATCAGTGCCCGATCTATGGCAACGACTAAGACTAATATGACTATTATATAGTCTTTTGACGCGAATGTCAAAATGTCATGTAGCGCTTTTATATTCTTTTCATTATTTTAGTGTTTTAAAGTGTTATATTCAATAATTTTGCTGATATTTTATGTAATATAATGCAGATAAAATTCTGAAATGTAGTGAAAATGATATAATAGTGAATTGCGTGCATTTTGACATTCTGCCCAAATTTCCTGAGACGCATGACTTGGATATCAGCACCAAGTCATGCTAACGACTGACTGAAAGACTAAGACTAAAGACGTGAATAATAATCAATATACTCGACACTGGCACCAATAGCTCATATTATTGTAGCTCATTGCCATTAACTAAGAAGAAGAAGAAGTCTATTATATATATAAAGACGTATTAACTTGTTTTAAACTTAACACTGGCGCCAATAGCTCATATTATTGTAGCTTATTGCCAATAAAAAAGGAGAAGAAAGAAGAAATTTGCATTTAACCTTTTGAGTAATAAAATGTCTTTAATATCGCTTAAAAAAGTAATGTACTTGGGAAAATATTCGTAAATGAAATAGGTTATTTTTCAGGCTTCATATATATGTAGGTATAACACTATTCTGAGTAAGTAGTAACAAAATACTAGAGAAATTTTCCTAATACACTGATTAGTCGGTATAGATTAAAAAACAAGAAGGCAATTATTAAAATATAATATAGAACACCAAAACTAATATTTCTATAAAAATATGATAATAATATATTCTTAATTAATTTTTATAGATGCGAAGCTGTATCAGCCAGTGATTTCATCCAATTCTTTCATCAGATGATTGAATCTCAAAGTCACAGATACTGCGGTCAAATAAAAGAGCTTCAAGTAACATCACAGAAGAACTTTCTTAGAATTCTATTTAAATCTAATGACAGACTGGATGGTACGGGATTTAAAGCAAATTACATATTTTTGAGAGACTCGGAAATGAATAGCATGATAATGCCGAATTCTATAGATGAAGGTATGCAATTTAACGTTTTATTTGTCAAAAATAGATAAGATGAACTTGAGATGAAGGCCTATGTCAAGGCCTGACCAGCTTGATATAATAGACCACATAGTGGCAAGTAGAAGAACTGAGAAGAAAAAGAAAAATAAAAAAATATGCTATGTTCCCCTTGTGGTGATGTTTTAACAATACATTATATCAATATCTCCTTAGTTTTCTATGGAAGTTCAAGGTATCAGCTGAGGGATATCTAGAAGAATGACAACCCTTTTACCAATTGTGGCGATACAATAATTATTCATTATACGTTGTAACGAAGGTTATTAGATATAGTCAACAGTAGACGTTAATGGGCTGAGGAAGGAAAGCAACATTTAGAATATTAGAAAATTATTTTTTTTATCTGTGTATATCAACAAGTATTTCACGTGATTATATAATGAAAATCAGAGCCGTGTAACCGCTCCTTATCTTTCAAGTGAACCAATAATAATAATGAAGCGGGTATTCCTTATTCCTATTTAGAAATATAGTCTATGTTTGGTCGACATTTGAAGCAGAGAACTCCGAGTCATTTTGAATAGTATATATCTCTATTATTCAAATACAACTCAGTATCTTTAACTTTCACCTGTGATTTTAGTCGAATGTAATTTCAGAAAATTCTTCATTTTGCTCATATCTTTCATGAAGAAGTCTTACAAAATTATGCTTAAAATCTTCCTTGTAATTTTATTTTTGTTATTACTAATTATAAATTTCAAGATAAAAGATGTTCTTCCAAATTCTTCATCAGACAATATTATAATTTTATAGTACTAGCACCGTGACAGAAGAATAACAATTTTATTAAAACTCCCTGGAGTTTAAACTTATAAAATAAATTTACGAGGATAACTTTTCAACAATTTGATGAATATTTTGATTTTATATACTTTTAAAAACTTCTAGTCTAGAGAAATTATATATTTCTCTTTGTTTTTGAATAACAGTCAACTGTTTTCATTGATTTTTCTCTCTTATTTTGTTTCAGGTACTATTTGCTCTACATCTAAGTTGTTGATACTGGTGCCTATATGGGCAGTTGTAAATATTATAAGATGAATGTAAACTTTGTACTATCTGGGATTTTATTTAAATAAATATCAATGTCGCTAAAATTATTGTTCCTATTCAACCTACCCCCTCTCTGGTCCGTGTGTGTTTTCCGTGTGGTGACGGAGTAAAAATACAATTCGCCACTCTCTCTCTCTCGGGCCCATGGATATCGTAAAAGACGATTAAGGGATATAATATGCTTGTAATATCTATGCCAGAAAAGAAAAAATCGAAACAAAACCCGGTGCCAACACGTCTGAGCATCGTGGTATAGTAGATCAATGTTCCTCCCTAAGTGGATGAGGTCCAAGCCAAATTGTAGGACGTGTATGGGCTAGGATGATGTCGATGATTTTGTTTACTGCTTCTAAGAGTAAACTAAAAGTTAAAAATATTTTTTTAAGTATGAAATAAAAATCCCAGTTAATTGGACTTGGTACCACCGTCACCATTCTACCAACGTACCACTCGACATCGTAACAGGGTTTATCCATTTCACCTGGAAACGTTATGGTCTTCAACTGTACGTTTCAAGCGATCATTTCTCCCACGTACGTGCAAGCTCTGGAATGAACTACCTGCTGCTGTGTTGCCCGTGCGCTATGACATGTCCTTCTTTAAACGAGGTTTAAGAAGAGTATTTTCTTCACGGTAGGCAACGGCCTGATTGTATTGCAAAGGTCAATGTGCGGCAGTATCACTTATCATCAGGTGTACTGCTTGCTCGTTTACCACCGTTGCCAATAAAAAAAAACTATATATATTTATATTTTCTGTGTGGTGACTTAGTTAAAATATAATTCACCACACTTTTTTATGCTCATCGGCATCGTAAGACGTACGAGAAAGGGATTATTACAGAAACATCTATACCAATAAATAAAATTGGAGTGTCTGTTTGTAATGTCAAAATAATAGGCTTTTTTCATGTTCACACGATTATTTGCACTATACATATGCCTAAAATACACTTTATATTTTTTTTGTCTATCTGTCTATTTGTTCCGGATAATCTTCAAAACGGCTGGACCGATTTCAAAAATTCTTTCACCAATGTAAAGCTATAATATCAGGTCGTAACCTAGGCTATATTTAATCCCGGTATTCCCACGGGAACGGGCACTACGCAGCAAAGACGACTGAAACCGAAGCAAAGCGAGGGCGGGTTGCTAGTCTTTCATAAGAGAAAGAAAACCCGACATAAAATCCTATATCAAACCGTCTGGACAGCGTGGTATTATAGGTCAATTTCACTCCTATTACGGAGGAGACTACAGTCCAAACACTGAGACGGGGGACGGCACAGTCATAATAATGATAGGTATTCATATTTTATTCTTATTTCATAATTATATAATCTCTATTCTGAAATATATATTTCTACTTATAAATAGAGACACTTATCTGTTAGAGTATTTTTAAAAACACAATTGATATAATGGTGGTAGCTTCGAATAATAACGTAAAGAAGGTAAGTCGCACAAAAAATGAAGCATTTCAATTGGATCCTAGGAGCTTACGCCGGAACCGTTCCGTAGTGTACAAGGTCACTGTACTGCACGTATTTACGCAACTCTTAAAAAATAAATAGATAATTATGACGGTTTGTGCATTCAAATGGTGTCACAACATATTTGAAAAACATAAAAAGGTTTTTAAAATTACTTTGAAAAGTATTTCGACGTTTTATGTTAATAAAAACAAAATTTGATTTATAATTTGTACAGTGGTGAGCGTGTGTAAGTGTGTAATCGCCTGCGCGCATGTAATATTTTTGGCTTCATGTTTTTGATCGCTCGAAGTACCAACACTATTCTATACGTTATTATTCTAAGGGTGGTAGCTAACATTATTTAAAAAGAAATTGGATTACAAAATATGAACTTACTTTCACTTTCTTTAAAGTTTATTTTGCGACTGCTTAGATGGCATAATAGTAAAGATACTAATCATGCTAAATGTAAATTACACAGTATACATATGAATAGGGATACGCAATATAAAAACCTTCTTACTTGAAACACTCATCAATCATAAAGAAGGCTTTGACCCAATGGTGGGACATTTATAAGCTGCGACGACGATATTGATGAATTTCGACATACATTCTCTTAGGCCACCAGGTTTGGCTCTGGACTTCACACTAGAAAATCTTGTGTTGTCGAAGCTTGGGTTTTTCAAAATTGCCTAGTGACTGTTTTCAACTTTATGGATGATAGGATACGGAGGCATTAGGTACTTGGAGCCTTTTCATAGGGAACTCAGAATCCCCTGTCCGCGTGTAGGCTCGCTCCTAGAGAGAGGATGCCCATTATTTTTACTTCCTCACATTTATAACGCTGAACTAAAACACTGCAATCTTAAAGGTCTGTCTTACATACACTTCATGCAAAAGCACTGTAAAAAAATGATTGCTTTCCCTCTCCTACGACTCAACTAAGAAGATCATCAATGTTTGTAAATAACGACACAGGCGACGATACACACACACCACACACACACACACACACACACACACACACACACACACACACACACACACACACACACACACACACACACACACACACACACACACACACACACACACACACACACACACACACACACACTTATATACGACACATAACACGCGACCACTCAAGTATGTACACACCAGCCTTTTTTTTTTTATTGGCTCTCTCGCTCACCGAACGAAGCGCAGTAACAAATTGCTACTACTCAGACGTCGATTTTCTGCGAGAGCGTGGTACTACCCCGGACGGACCGGCCCGCGGCTGTAGACAGATATTTGTCGACAGTGTGGTCCTACCACTCCAGATCCTAAGATCCTAAATACAATAAAAACCAAATCCTAATACTAGATTTTTCTTATAAATCTTGTGATACATTTTTTCTTTTATATCAAAAGAACTTAGCCATATAATGTTCCTCCGAGGTTTGCGTTATTCTCATGGTGAGATAACGACAGGCTCAGAGGTTTTTATTATTGTCAGTGTATGTTGACGAATTGATAATATCTTTAGACCAGCAATTCTCGTATATTACTATATATTTAGAATCTCGGCAACGGCTCCAATAATTTTGAAGTTTAGTACGTAGGAGGCTCAAGATTGCATTTATAAAAAATCGCCTGTCACTGCTGGAAGCTTCCCTCATATGTTGCTACGAAGTGCGGTCCAGTGTCGCCTGTATCCAATGACCCTCAGCAAACCAGGTCGTCGGTGCACCGGGTTGGCGTTCTACAATGCGTCGTTCGATATATGGTCCCCACTCGAGAAACCTTCTGCCCCAGCGGTTGTCAAGTCGTCTAGTGATGTGCCTGTCCAACGCCACTAATTGCTGGTGCTATGTCTGTTACACCCTTTCTTCTTTGGATTTCCGTACCTGAAATTCTATCTTGTATAGAAATTCCGAGCATAACTTGCGTCATAACATGCTGAGCGACTGAGTAAACTCAGTTATGAGGCCTATATTTAGATACCACGTTTCCATACAGCATTCTTAATTTTTTCTTTATATTAGTTTTTATTTTCATATTATTTTGCTAATATAATAGTATTCATATTTAGCAGTAGATATATAATTTTTATCTAATTATACTCCGAAACTCTATAACACTCCTTTAATATTCAAATATATGAAAAAAAAAAAAACAAAACATCAAAAAAGAAATACCAAGCTGACCTTAGTCGTCCAAATATTGTATTCATTTTTTAAAGACCACGCCCTGCACTAGGGAAATAAACCTTATGTTGTGGAGGACTTTACAAACATATCATTAACGGCCACAACTTACATTCAGACTTAAAAAAACAATTTGTGGATCGCACCACGTGTTGTCCTACGTGGGATTCAAACCCACGACACTGGCACGGTAGGTCGATATCTTAACCACTACGCCATCTGTGCAATCAATGTGTTACAAAATTCTTTAAGTAGACCACTGACGACAAGTTAATGCTGCTCCAGTGGTCGGCCCAACGACGAAGGCGACGTGGTTTTTGGGTGGGTCGCGGGAGTTGCGTGCTTAAGCCCCTCTGTCGCCCCGGACGGAGTGGTGCGGAGGCGCGCCGACCGCGACCCACACACAAAAGAAAAAAAAAGTAGTAATAAAGCAAAAATAACTATAATCGAACTGAAAGCGACACCAATTATTACACGTGGTTAATAATGTAGCTGATTAAATTTCTAAATGATGTGGTTGAATTTTCATTTGTGGTAACCTCTACCATACGAACTGCAGTAATAAATTGCTACTACTCAGACGCTGCGTGGAGCGAGTCTCTCCCTTCCCTCCATAGTGGTTGAGGGGAATGATGGCTGCTCTAGTAGTTAACTCGTGATCGGGTGTCGCTTGTGGGATCTGGTCCAGCCATAATCATTTGAATTATATTAAGTATCTTGCAGTTCGAAGAGCATCACACTGGAGCTTGGTCTTACAAAACATGTACACAAATTTATATCTAGTAAGAAGAAAAAAAAAATTTAAATAATAGACAAGCCTGCTGAGTTTCTTGCCGGATCTTCTCAGTAGCGGTCGCGTTCCGATCCGGTGGTAGTTTATTTATATTGGATAATTTAATTTTATTTTGTAAAATTGACAATATGTAAGTGCCCTCTCGGGGTCTATGCATAATAAATGAATTGAATTTGCTGATTTTCTATAATACGATGGTATTGCACCTGATGGATCGGCTCGTAGCTGTAGACAGACGACTGTCGATAGTGTAGTCCTACCACAGACTTGTAGACTTGTATAGTACTGGTGGTCAGCTCAAACGGCGATAAGCGATAATACGCTATTTTACAGCGCTACACGCTATTCTTTTTATCGCTCCGAGTGATACGGATGGCATGTGATTGAATAAAAGCCTATGAAAGAAGAACAGAAAGAATGTTTCTTTTTTTTTTAAGAATGGCTTTTCTTGCAATTATATTATCTGATTAACTATTTGAAAGATTTTTTAATCCATTCCAAATTGATTTTCATCAAATGATCATAGTGATGGTATTCTTAATCCGCAACTACATGATAACAAAAATATTTATTTTAAGTTAAAAATTCAATTTAAGCAGTAGTCCTCATCAGGTAGCTAGGCATCCAAAAAGTGATACGCTCCGTTTTCCGCTTCATTCATCTTTGATTGTGACCTCAGCTATCGGTGCTCAAGTCACGTAGAAACCGAGAGATCGAAGTTAAACTTCACATTTTAAGGCTCTTCAACGAAATCGAAATGTATATTTTTCTTCAGAGTTTGTTTGCTTAGAACTTGTCGGGTAAGGGATTGAATTTTGATCTTAACAGGGTTGAAGTGGGTATCGGTAATAATATTGACTTAAAAGAATATAAATTCTTTATATATTTTTAAAACCAATATTATTTTATATAGGCAACTAGTTATTCTGTAACGGCTGGTATATGGTTTTATATATACGAGGCTTATTAAAAGTATGTTGGTATATTATATTTCTTTTACACTATCTCTGTTGTGACATATTAAGAATGCAACCATCCTTTCCTTTTCTGTAGCTGTCATAATAGACAGTCATATAGGAAAGAAAGCGTAATTCATGATAAGAAAGATCTTAATGTAACTCCGTTTTAATAGTAGATTATATTTCCTTTATATTATGGAGAACACCGAGACTTTCGATTCGATTTTACTATATCCATGGGAAATAAACAGGCGATAATTATTTTTCACATGGACAATAATTACAGATATGAACGACTTTGATGATTATCATTTCTGCCTATTGCCGTTCACTGCTGGACGTAGGCTTCCCTCATATTACGTCACAGGTTACGGACCTGTACCGCCTACATACAATGATTCTCAGCAACTTTCACTCGGTCATCTGTCCACCTTATTGGCGTCCTACACTGCGTCATCCGATACGTGGTCGCCACACGAGAACCAGCGTTTATCGGCTGAGAGAGAACGACTTATAATTTATTTATTTTTTGTTTTTATTAGTTGCCTAAATACGTCTTATTGTTAAATACAAATCTAGACGATTTGTATTGAAATTTGTGATTTCATCTATTATAATATTTTTGCTAGACGTGTTGGTATGGACTTTTGATTACCGATTTTCTTCTTGTGTGGTCATAATAACCACTTAGAACCATATGTCATATAATACGTGAACGGAAAGTACCATTTTTCTGGAAAGCTTATAACATTAAATAATTTTCCTATACGGCATACCGTGTGCCAATTGTGGCAATTATGGCACTAACCCCTGCAATTCGACTGCTTATGTATAACAATAATTAGAAATACAATAAAAATATATATTTTGATCAATATTTTAGAAGTTTAAGAATGACCAAAATATACTGCAGCACTTCAACCTGATACATTATATATTGTACTAGCAACCCGCCCTCGCTTCGCTTCGGTTATAGGTTATAGTCGTTTTATCCGCGTAGTTCCCGTTCCCGTGGGAATACCGGGATAATATATAGCCTAGTTTACGCCCTGATATTATAGCTTTCCATTGGTGAAAGAAGTTTTGAAATCGGTCCAGCCGTTTTGAAGATTACCCGGAACAAACAGACAGACAGACAGACAGACAGACAGACAGACAAAAAATTTTTAATTGCTATTTTAGGCATAGGTGTCGTGCAAATAACCGTGTGAGCATGAAAAAAGCCTATTATTTTGATATTACAAACAGACACTCCAATTTTATTTATTGGTATAGATATAGAAGTTGGAATAAATACATAAATTTAAAATAGATTAAAAGTAATTCAGTGAAAATAGTTGAAAACGACGATTGGTCTGCCAGAAATAAAAAAGTTACCGCTCTTCGCTATGCTAAAATATTTATAGAAATTAATCTGCCAAATGGATTTCGAGTTCCATTCGTCACTTTCGGAATGTATAAAGATGATATTAAGTTTATTGCTGTAAAAGGGTACTAATTCAATAGATATACTATTGAATTTTGTATTAAACTTTTTATTCAATTATTTTTAGACCGATCATTAAACGTTAATATCATCAACTCAGCTCAAACGTCCCACTGCTAAACTCGGGCTTCCTTTACAATGTTCTTTTTAGCAGGCTATGATGCAGACGCATACCGTCCGACCCATCCGGAGTGACGATAGGGTGGCGCTCGACCTCATAACCCGCCGTATTTCCTCACCTTCGCCATTGGACCGAGCACGGGTACTGAATCCTTGCCTTCCGGGGCCAGCCGCCGCGGCGTCGGGTACTTCTCTACTACAATGTGATGAAAATTTAGTTATTATACTGCTCTAGTAAGGTGAGTTGATATAGGATTTTAAAGTTTCCTTTCTCTTGCGTGTGTGGAGAGAGTGAAGTGGAGAGATGTTGTTTATTGTTATCTAGTTGCATCTCTCCATAAAAATCTTTTAAGATCGCCTACAGAAAACCATTTCTATTGCCTATGATGGCAAACTAACAAACAGGAGACCTGTTGTAATGATAATGCCGCTCACAGACCTCAGCAATTCCAAGAGAATGGCTGAACTATTGCCAAATTGAATAAAGCGCTCTTCTTAATGGACATGATATAACGCACGTGAAACAACACAGGAAGAAGTCTATTCGAAATCCTGTACTTAAGTACGCGGAAGAAATAATCTCTCAAAATTTACAGTTGAAGGCCATAACGTTTCCAGATGAAATAAAGGTACCATGTTACGGTTTCGATAGTAAAAAAATTACGGAGGTAAAAAGTTGAACATTTCTTCATAGCCCTCCTAGTGAAAGAGCCGATACCTTGCGACGACGACCCTTTATTTTCTAGAGAGAGTCGCAGAAAGCGATTAAAGTATCACTAGCAGATTGAGCAGAAGAACTCGTTTTTCTAGGAAACTTATAACATCAGTTGCGCCCATTAAAACACCAGTTGAAAATTGTCTCGTCTTAAAGGATGGCCTACATTCTATAGTGGACGTCAATAGACTGATCGATGAATCTGTCATTTTGTTCGTGAAATAATAAACCAGTAAAAATAAGCGATCATATTTTATGAATATAAAATGTCAATCTTGGTCGGCGTGTAGGTAACGGATTACTGCGAGAGCTTTTCAACAAAGCCTTTGTGTACTGTTCGTGTGGTGTGGACATTTACACAGTTATGGAAAAATAATATACCTCTGTGATATTGTATAATCTGAAGAATAATTATTTTTTTATACACAAAAAAAGACAATAATAACAAAGGAAAAAAATTGGGTATCGTATTTTATTTATTCGTTGATTTCGAAAAAGATTAACGAATCTAAGCATATAACAAAAATACCTTCCATGTGGTGACGGAGTAAGAATACAATTCACCACCATGGATAAAAGACGACTAAGAGGTATGCAGATGACTATCTCTTAGTCTAAGTCTATCTAAGAGGAGGAAATTTCAAACAAACCTACACCAAACTTGGTATAGTGGGTCAATTTCCCGCCCATTGTGCAGGATGCTCGAGTCTAGCAGTAGGATATTAGAGCCGAGAAGAACCTAAATACGGGAACAGATAGATAAGAAAAGATAGAATAAAGCTGTACAATAGATTAACTAATCTATTGTACAGCTAGATGGATGGAATGGGAACTCCCGCTCCATTAAAAAGTAGGCACCATGCATATTAGAACGTATACGAGCTAAAGAAAGAAAAAAGAATATATGTATTTTACCTGTACTAGAATTTGCCTGCAATACAAGGAATACATCTAATTGAGTCGCATAGGTCTTGAAAAAATACCATCGAAGGACACAAACAGCAGTTAAATTCAGAATAATTAATTGTGGTAGGGGTATTATGGAGCTCTGTAACCGTAACTGAAACTATCGGATATTCAAAATTAAAATATATCTGAAACCGTAACCCAAATTAATATAAACGTTTCGAATAATTTCCGATAGAGTCGATATTTTTATCTATATTTATATATTTTGTTCGACACGTTTCTTTCAACCAAACGAACTATCAGTTGAATAAAACTCTAGTGCTTAGGAGTTCATGTTTTATATTTAATAAAAAATCAAGTAAAACTCTTACCCCAAAATTTAATCCCTTATATTACAATTTTAGAGAAGAAGAAATAATTGACAAATATTGAAAAATTGTATATTTATTACTGATTTTTTTATCGTTACATTATAATCTATCAAAATTTACGTGTTTATGTTCAGTAAATATGTACTCCAAAACTTCGGCACGAATTTTACGAGATATTCTAGACATATTCAGATTAGTCTAGATATTAATTCCGTGAAGTTTGGCGGCAATCGGATTGATAGAAGATTTTTATTTGCCTTTCAAAAATGATGAAAAATGGAATGTGCCCGAAGGTTAAAAATATAATTGACATAATCTACATTTATGCAAACGAAGCCGCGGATATAACTAGTAAACCTTATTATTCTAAAATCTAGTGCTAGAAGTTAAGAAAAAGGTGATAATTATATGCTATAGACAAAGTTTATTTTTAATTAAAACACGAGGAAAACTTTTAACTAGGATTTCTAAAGCAAAAGATTAACAACAAAAAAGTTTAAGGACAAAAGAGAAGAATGTATACTGAAACTAATCTAACGAGACTAATCACAGATTTAAAAGGTAAAGCTCAAATTAATTTGGTCATTTCGTCTCTCTGTCCCACATTCATCCTTTTTTACTTCAAAAAGGGGCTACTATACTTAAACGAGTGTAAAGCTAAACAATAACATAATTTTATCTTTGTAATCTAACGGGTCAATTTCGGATAGGGTAACGTTGAGTATTATAACCATATGCTGCCTGTATAATGTATGAGAACCCTTTTGTTAGCAAACTCTTTGCAATTTGCCGGACACCGTTTAATAATGTGTACACGAATGGATATTTCTTGATAGTAAATTTTAATAAAACTTTTCTTGATTTAGGATTACTAATATGGGTTATATTAGCAGCCCTAATTAGAAATAAAATTCTTTTCTAAAGATTGATTACAAAATTATCCGTATGGTGACGGAATAAAAATACAAATCACCACATCTTGGCCGTGGATGTCGTAAAAGACGACTAAGGGATATAATACCTATATAACATTTGTGTAAGAGAAGGAAAACTCGAAATAAAGCCTTATACCAACTTCTCTAACTAGCATAGTAAAGTAAGGTCAATTTCCCTCCTATTGTGGAGGAAGCTTGAGATCAATAGTGCGTATTTGAGCTGAAATGATGATGAATGATAATGATAAATTTCTCTGTGTAACACTATAAGTCGTCGTAAAAGAAGGAGGCAAACTCGAAATAAAACCCTTTACCAACACGTTTGACCAGCATAGTATAGTGGATCAATTTCATTCCTATGAGCAGGAGGCTCGAGCCCAGCCGTAGGACGTATAGGAGCTGTGATGATTATTTTTTACTCGTAAGTATAAAAGAGGTTAATGGAATATAATATGCATATAACATTTATGCAAGAGAAGGAAAACTCGAAGTAAAATCCTATAGCAACCCGTCTAATGCGTAATAAATTAGATCAATTTCCTTCCTATTGTTATGTTGTGTTTGCATCCCCTATATATTTTTGTATTCAAAAATAAATGTATTACACCTCATCATAACTTGTATATTTTTCCATTTCCGTGTGGTGCCAGAGTAAGAATACAATTAACCACCCGCTTTCATACCCGTGGGTGTCGTAGAAGACGACTAAGAAATATATTATGCATATGACATCTATGCAACAGATGGAAAACTGGCAACAAAACCCTATACCAACCTGTCTGACCAGCATGGTATAATAAGGTCAATTTCCCTCCTATTATGAAGGAGGCTCGCGCCCCGCAGTGGGATGTATACGAGCCGAAATGATGATGATGAATGATACCTTCTATTAAGTTAATAGGTTTACATAATTATTGTACGTATATTATATATATATATAATATATATATAGCAAAAACCTTAGTGATATTTATTATATCGCATCTGTTAAAATCGTTTGGAGTTAACAGATAATTGTGAATGTCATATAATCCTTACCCTTACTAATATTATAAATGCGAAAGTAACTCTGTCTGTCTGTCTGTCTGTCTGTCTGTTACGCTTTCACGTCTAAACCACTGAACCGATTTTGATGAAATTTGGTACAGAGATGGACTAAAGCTTGAGAAAGGACATAGGCTACTTTTTATCGCGAAAAAATGAGTATAAGGGGTTGAAATAGGGGATGACATTTTGTATGCAAATTCGTCATTTTCGATGATAGGATCATGAATCTTTGTATTAACGTACTTGATAATATATATATAAATATTTGTTCTAGCGTTTTGGAAATTTCATTTATATGGGGACGAAATTCAACCCCTAAAAGACAAAAAAAGCACAAGTCAGAACCACTGGGCCTAGAAACGTAATTTTGTTTTACACCGTAGTATTTCTTAGGGTACACGAGTTGTAGCAAAGAAATCGCGAAAGAATGGGTATAAGGGGTTGAAATAGGGGACGACATTTAGTATGCAAATTCGTCATTTTCGATGATAGAACCATGAATGTTTGTATTAAGGCACTTGATAATATATAAATAAATATTTATACTACCGTTTTGGAAATTTCATTTATAAGGGGATGAAATTCAACCCCTAAAACACAAAAAAGCACAAAGTCGGAACCACTGGGCCTAGAAACGTAATTTTTTTTTTCGCCGTAGTATTTTTTAGGGTACACGAGCTGTAGTAAAGAAATCACGAAAGAATGAGTACAAGGGGTTAAAATAGGGGATGACATTTAGTATGCAAATTCGTCATTTTCGATGATAGAACCGTGAATCTTTATATTAAGGCACTTGATAATATATAAATAAATATTTATTCTAGCGTTTTGGAAAATTTAATTATATGGGGATGAAATTCAATCCCTAAAAGCCAAAAATATAAATTACGATTACGATATATTACGCATATGACATCTATGCAAATGTGGAAAACTCGAAACAAAACCCTGTACCAACCTGTCTGACCAGCATGGTACAGTAAGGTTAATTGCCCTCCTACTATGGAGGAGGCTCGAGCCCAGCAGTAGGACGTATATGAGCCGAAATGATGATGAACATATTTAGGCTATTTTTTTTATTCCGATATTCCTACGGGCCCGGGCACAATGCCGGTGAAATCGCGGGCATTTACTTAATGGATATAAAAATTAATTTACGAATGAAAATCTACATTATCAGTGAAGAACAAATAAAGGCTATTTTCATCCTGGTATTTGCCAGGAACGAGAAGGCAGCGAGTGAAATCGGTGGATGTTGACCAATTTTTAAAATTCTTTCACCAACAGGAAGGTACGTTATCAGCGAGTAACATAGGCAATTTTTATCTCGGATATTTGTATGGGATTTGATTAGTATATTTTTATTTCAGTCATGTAAACTTATAATATCAGCGAGTAATATAGGCAATTTTTATCTCGGTATTCGCATGGGAATGAAACGTGGGTCAAATTACGGGAGTTTGATCGATATAATTTTTTTTCACCAATGGAAACCTATCATGGACAATATATTAACAGCGACTAAGGATGGCCATATTTATCGCCGTCTTTCCACTTGAATTTGAACTACAAGGGTGGAAGTAATGTTCAAATATAAATATTTGTGAAGATATTTGGGCGTTTGTTACTCAATCACGCGTAAACTTGACCAGATTAGGATGAAAATTTACACATAGAGTATTTCTTAGATTAAGAAATATCATCATCATCATCGCAGCCCACATACTTCCCAATCTTGACTTCGGGCCTCCTCCATACTATATCATGCTGGTCAGATATATTGGTATAGGATTTCATTTTTCGAGTTTTCCTTCTCTTGCATAGATGTTATGTGCATTTATCCCATAGTCGTCTTATACGACATCCACGGTCAAGACAGGGAGTGGTTAATTGTATTCTTACTCCGTCACCACAATAACACAATAAAAAGATATATGCAATCCAACTTTTACGCGGGCGAAGCCGCGGGCAAAAGCTAGTAGACAAATAATTTGCAATAAAATAATATTGCTACTATAAATTAAGATGTAAGCTATCCTATCTTACAAGTTGGATCAAACTGCACACGGTGTGCAAATTTGATTAAAATCGGTTAAGTAGTTTAGGAATCCATTGCGGACAAACAACGTGACACGTAATTTATATATATTAAGATATTCATATTCTTTTATTTGAGACTAACTCCACTACACATTCTTATTATTGTAACTCCTATAATCCAGGGTCCACAACGATCTCCATAGATGTCCCCAAGGTTTGACCCTCAGGCAGTCGGGAAATAATTTTAATTGTATTGGGATCCGCAACAAATTTAATTATATAAGTTAAACAACAGGAGTTGGAAACATTTTTCCGCTTATTTGCAAAGAAATGCGGGCGGGAAATACATAGTAACATTGACTATTCAATAAATAAATATGTCTATATGATAAAGATATATTTATAAAATATCTATCAAAAAATATAAAAAAATATTTATGGTTTGAAACAGGGCGAAAAAGTGACGTCCGGCTTTTGGGAGTTAATGACTGCCGCTAAGCTGGGCTGCGATGAAACTTTGCACAGTTATTATTGAGGCTTACGCGAAGGTTTCTGTCAAAAATAATCATCTCTAGGAAATGAAATGGGATGACAAATGTTATCATAAAAAATCTTTTAAAACTTAGTACTTATTTCCATGAATTTTGTGGCTTAGTTATCTATACCAATAAATAAAATTGGAGTGTCTGTTTGTAATGTCAAAATAATAGGCTTTTTTATGCTCACACGGTTATTTGCACGACACCTATGCCTAAAATAGCAATTAAAAATTTTTGTCTGTCTGTCTGTCTGTTTGTTCCGGGTAATCTTCAAAACGGCTGGACCGATTTCAAAAATTCTTTCACCAACGGAAAGCTATAATATCAGGGCGTAAACTAGGCTATATTTTATCCCGGTATTCCCACGGGAACGGGAACTACGCGGCTAAAACGACTATAACCTATAACCTATAACCGAAGCGAAGCGAGGGCGGATTGCTAGTTTATATAATAAGTATACAGCATAAAAAAACGTATATGACGTGGCAGAAAACTGTCGGTATAAAAACTCATGTTTTTTTTTACAATATCAAACAAAATGCCTATTATAGAGCATGGAAAGATTATTTTTGCATATACTCTGTATAAAGTATTAATAAAATCTCTTTGACTGTACTACTTGTATCTGGCTGGTTTTGATACAAATAAAAACACTTAAAGAAAAGAAACCATTCAGTAAAGTGTTCTACCCCGCCGCGTTTCATTTGTTTTTTCTTTCCGTCAAAATAAGTGAATCTAATGAAGAAATTCAACACATTTTAAAATCTTATTTAAAAAAGGAGAAATAGCAACGCAAGCAATTAATGCTTTGGAATGTTTTTGAAAATCTACTTTTGGCCGCTTCATTATCATCATCATTTCAGCTCATATACGTCCCACTGTTAGGCTCGAGCCTCAGCCACAATAGGAGAGAAATTGACCTTACTATGCAATGCTGGTCAGATAGGTTGGTATAGGGTTTTATTTCGAGTTTTACTTCTCTTGCATAGATGTTATATGCGTATTATTTCCC
Source organism: Lymantria dispar (assembly GCA_032191425.1). Classification (NCBI taxonomy): domain Eukaryota; kingdom Metazoa; phylum Arthropoda; class Insecta; order Lepidoptera; family Erebidae; genus Lymantria; species Lymantria dispar. The sequence continues at coordinate 11,376,888 of CM063449.1, read as the reverse complement.
TTAGTCGTCTATTACGACATCCACTGGCAAGATAGGGGAGTGGTGAATTGTATTCTTATTCCGTCACCACATGCGACCGCTGCTTTTGGTCGCTTAAATTATCAAAATCTACCTACGTTTGCCGCAGTTAGGCGTTAAATGTAAACACAAAATAAAGCCATATTATTTGTCTTCTATACTAATATTATAAAGAGGAAAGGTTTATATGTATGTTTGTACCGAATTGGCTCAAAAAGTACTGGACTGATTTTAAAAATTCTTTCACCATTACAATGCTATATTATCCCTGAGTAACATAGGCTATATTTTATCCCGGTATTCCCACGGGAATGAGAACTACGCAGGTAAAGCGACTGAAACCGAAGCGAAGCGAGGGCGAGTTTCTAGTGGTATAATAAGTCTATTGCCCTATTATTGCTAAAAATAGACTACAAGCCCATGGAAAGATTTAACCTATAAAATGAACCAACGTGAATAACACTTAGAAGGCTGTTACTATATCATAAAATAACTCTGAGCGCTATGCCGTCATTTCTGAGCGATACAGGTGAGTGCGTGAGTAAATGGATTTTTTCTCAGGTACAAGTGAGGAATTACAACGAATTATTAATGTACAGCTTTTTTTATAGCTTATAGATGATTAAAAATAAATGTCCAAAAACCTAGTGCTGTACTAAAATGGTGGTGCCGGAAATTAGTGCAAATTTTTAATTCACCGGTAATTGTAGAAGCAATATAGACCATTTATTACTGTACGGCATTTGTGTAATTCTTTTTGTATACATATACAGATACTTTATCCATGAACGCCGTACATAATTTCAGCGCAGGGGTCGAAAGCCAAGGGTCGCTTCTAAAATTACCAGCGAATTAAAAATTTGCACCAACTGCCGGCACCACCACTTTAGTACGGCACTAGGTTTTTTGAGATTTATTTTTAATCATCTATAAGCTATAAAAAAGCCGTACATTAATAATTAGTCGTAATTCCTCACTTGTACTCAAAACGAAGGAGCAGAGCGATAGGTATGAACTAGTATTATATTTGACTATAGTATCTCGTAGTGATATTGTACTTCGTTGTTTAATAGAATTCTGGTCCCTTTAGTAAACACATCAACTACACACTCTCGACTAACTAGAGAGTCATGTTTGTGATACGAGATCGTAGCCAAGATACATGCTTCCAGCCGGTTGCTACTCTAAAATCCTTTATTGTTAGTACATAGTTTGCCTTAATTTAACTTCATAGACCATTTCGCCCTCATAAAGGCATAAGTTAGGAATACGGGTAGGATAATAAGGGTGTTTTCACACTTAACTTTTGTTACGAATTAATTCGGATAGGGATTTCTTGTTCCAAGTTTCAGTATTAATGTTCGGGTATTCTAATGTTGTTGGAAATAAAATTACGCGTTTCTTACTTTCTTTATGCTCTATTCGTGTAATCAGAAATGTTGGACGGAGCTTTTTGGTTTATGCAATTTCATAATTGAAACAGTTCTGTCTCGGGAATGAATCAGTAAAATATGATAATGTATTTTAAAAGTTCGCTTGTAGAATCTTTCGGTTTAATTTAAATACAGCGTTACATTAACCATAACAGCAAACTGTTTTCTCATTATTTTGCATTCCTTTACTTAAATAATAAATTACCCAGACTACGAGTAAATGGTCACGTCTTCATCGCCGATTGGATAAGGGAATTGTATTTGACTTCATAGATTTCGGAGTGCTCTAAGTACCGACTTTCCACTACTGCCCTACTTACCATTTTAAGTTTGATCCAAGCAGGATAACTCTTTGAGCGATTCACAAATGATTATTCTGAGTCTGAGTTATAGTAATTATTGTCTGTTAATCATATATTTGTGAAGGAGTTCTTTTAAGAATGAATCATATTTAGATGTACAAGTTATAGATCATTGTAACTCCATTACCGTTAACATCGTCTAACTCGAAACGATGAGAATTATTGAGAACTTTCCGAGAAAAGCCTAGAAAATTGAAAAAACTACTTAAAGCTTTAAAAACTCCTATTTTAACCTCCGACGGCAAAAGGGGGGTGTTATAAGCTTAACTTCGATGTCTGTGTGTGTGTGTCCATCATTGTAGCTCTCAAACGGATTGACCAATTTCGCTGCAATTTTTAATTTTTCTTCTGTAAACCACTTTCTTTGCGGTGGTTCTGAGCTATTTTGGTTAATATCAGTTCAGCAGTGAAGAATATCAGCTCTTTGCCAAAGTGTTGTAATAGCGTATGATTACTCAATTAGATGCTTCACGCATGCCAGTATAGTCGTTAAATAATAATTTATTAATAATTCCTGTTGAAGAAAACGTGATACTTTTTTTTGCATTATTTTAGTTTGTATCGAGAGTTAGTCAACATTTTCAATTTTACTTATATTATACCTTGCTATTGATCCAACAAAGCTGTCATACTAAACAATTGGATAGACAGAACACAGGGCAAGGCTTTATCTAATATTTACGATTAACTGTCTGACATTAACCCTTCTTGAGAATGTAATTGTTGACAAGATAGTACTAGGAACTTATTTCAAGTCGGTAATGGTTGGTAATAGCACACGCGACTCATTCTTCGTATTTCTAATACTTGAACTGTTACAATATAATAAAGACAAATTATTTATACAATAGTTCTAATAAATCAATTAACCTAGGTAAATTTAATAAAATACAAAATAAGACAAAAACTTAAAAATATTAGTACACAAGACGACTTTTTTGCATATTTGATTTTTTTAGATCACATCATGTTGAAACTTATTGAATAGAGTTAGTGGCCAGGTTTTTCGGGTATTGACGGAGTAAGAATATAATACTCACCCATCCCACTTAATGCCGTCCTTTAAAGTAGGTATCATAAAAATCGATTTAAAAAATGTTTTTTTCTAATAGTATTTAATATTACAGCTAAAAATACTACAAAAATAAGGAGAATGCAGAAAGATACGTGATAGAATATTATACCAAGCCGATTGCCCAATGTGATTTATTGACTTCCATGGTGATGCATTTCCACTCAATTAACGTGTACCAGCTGAAGAAAAAGATTAGTTCTAACTTATAGGCCTAGTTTAATATACTTAATATGTGTAGATAATCAGCCCGTCATCATTTTCTGATTTAAATGATAATTTAAAATGACTGTATAGTATTAACTGTATTAAATGAAGAAAACAACTTCTTTGTCTTAATAATAGAAACTAAATACACTCGAAATTTATTTAATGAAGCTATCTATGTTAAATTATAATTTGTGTATCATTAAATATTAATGATATACAAAATGACTACACTGAAGTAATTAATTCTCAAATTTACTGACATTAAAAGTGCCAAAATAACATTACAAGGACCCGAGAAGCACATTAATCCTTGAAAGTGGTAATCATAGTTAAATTATGTCACAATGTATATTATAATGTAGCATTATCCGTGTGGTGACGAAGTAAGAATACAAGTCACCACTCCCTCAACGACCTCAAGACGACCAGAAGATTAAATAAACATATAACATCTATGCAAGAGAAGGAATACTTGAAACAAAACCCTGTACCAACACGTCTGACTTGCGTGGTGTAGTAGGTCAATTTCCCTCCCATATTATAGGAGAACTGAGCCTAACAGTGGGACGTATATGAGCTGAAATGATAAATGAAGAACTACATGAAAAACTACATAGTAGCATGACGCGGCTAAGGCTAACCTTTTTAATATGGTCCACAAGTTTGGTACAGTGATGTTGATATCCTTTTTTTTTGGATGGTGGGTTACGGTCGGTGCACTCCTCACAGAGGGCGACAGAGGGGTGTAAGTACGCACATCCATAACCCACCCACGATGCACGTCGCCTTCGTCGTTGGGCCGACCACCGGAGCAGAATTAACTTGTCATAAGTGGTCGGCCCGACGGAATACCCCCTATTTAGGGTACCCTCCCATCGACCGACATCCCCCGTTGGGGAGGACGTCAGTCTTTCCTCACGCGGTCGGCCTCTCGGCGGGTGATGGACTAATCCCCGGTCACGTCACCCGCGGCCTCGGCTAGGGCGGCATGAGGCGCAGGTACTCGCGCCTACGCCGCCCCAGTCGCCGTCGGCGGATCGCCTCATCGAGGCTGGGCTCCTCGCGCAGGCGATCCGCCGCCTCCTTCTGCGAGATCACTGCCTCGCAGAAGGCTGCGACCATGTTACAGTTCCTGACACTGTCGACCATCGCCCTGGCGATAGTCGGCAGCGTCAGGTCGGCACCGATGATTGCGACGAGTTCACGACGCTGCTCTGCCCAAGCGGTGCAGGCCTCGAGCGTAGACGCCGTGTCCTCGCCGCAATCGCAGTGGTGGCAGGACGGTGTACTCTCCCTCCTAACGACCTTGTGCAGGTATTTGGCGAAGCAGCCATGCCCCGTCAACACCTGCACTAGTCGGAAGGAGAGCACCCCGTGCCGCCTTTCCAACCACTGCATCAGCACAGGCCGGAAGGCCTCCACCCAGGCGGTGAGCTCCCTTAAAGAGACCACACCGCCCTTCGCTCACATCCCCGACACGCGCCGATACAAACCGGCGAGCATTTCCGCCTCCAGGTCCCACGGTGGAATCCCGGCCTACAGGCACGCTGCCTCCGTCGCCACCGTGCGGCACCCGTGGATGGCCCTGACCGCCATGGCCCTCTGTGGTCGCCACAGAAGGGCCCTGAGTCGGACGGTCATGGACCCCGCCCACACCGGTGCGCCGTACAGGGCCATCGACCGGATGACCCCCGCGTACAGCCGGCGGCACGTAGCGCTCGGTCCGCCCACGTTCGGCATAAGCCACGATAGGGCGGACGCCGCGCCGATGAACCGTGGAGCGAGCCTGTGGCAATGCTCCCGGAACCACCATTGCCCGTCGAGCATCAGGCCCAAATACCTCATCATAATAGATGATGGAGGTAAAATATCTTAGAACGGACTAAATGGAAGCATTTTATCTTATTTTTCCATACATAAATTGTTTACGGTATATCGAGATTTGGAAATGACAACTTTTATACTCGTATTATGAATGAGAAAGATTAAATATTTCACATAAGAAGATTCAATGGATATGTATGAAATATGGTACATTAATCTATACTATCTATACTAATATTATAAAGAGGAAAGATTTGTTTGTTTGTTTGTATTGAATAGGCTCCGAAACTACTACACCGATTTCAAAAATTCTTTCACCAATGGAAAGCTATTCTATCAGGGAGTAACATAGGCTATATTTTATCCCGGTATTCCCATGGGAACGGGCACTACGCGGTTAAGATGACTGAAACCGAAGCGAAGCGAGTGCAGGTTGCTAGTAACTTATATATTTTTATGTAATTAATATACAGAGGAAAAAATAACCAAATAAGAAATGAAATATACAACAATATAAAAGATAACAAAAAACTGTGGGAAATAATAAATAAAATTACAGGACGAACCAAATCTTCTATAGATAATATCATTACTAATGCATTTGGTAAAAATAATATAAGTAACACAGTCATCGCGGAGAATTTTGCAGAAGTATTTAATAATGGTGTCAAAAATATGTTACCCCAGTGCAGAAAAAAGCTACTGACAGAGGATGTGCATGTGTTTAAAAGTGCAAATGTTACCTTGAGACTCAAAAAAGCCACAACAGCAGCTATAGAAAAAATTATCACATCATTAAACCCACAAAAAGCACCAGGAATTGATAAAATTAGAGCAACCGACATACAGAAAATTTGTAAAAATATTGCCCCTGTAATAACCAAATTCGTCAATGCCACTTTAGCAGCTGGAAAATACCCCAATGAGCTAAAGACAGGATTAATTAGACCTATTCCTAAAAAAGGGAGTCGACAGGTATACGCAAACTATAGACCAATAACAATACTTTCCACTATTAATAAAATTGTAGAAAAGCACATTTCGAAACAAATATATGAATTTTATAGTGCGAATAACTTCATTAGTACAAAACAATTTGGATTTCAACCTCGAAAAAGTACTACACAATTACTTTCATCTTTTACTGATGCTATATATGATCACCTTAACAATAAAAAACATATCTTACTAGTATTTGTGGATTATAGCAGGGCTTTTGACACACTTAGACATGACCTATTACTAGAAAAGCTAGAAGCATGTGGCATTAGAGGTTCACTCCTAACATGGTGTCGAAACTATCTTAATAGTAGATCATACTGCATTAAGGTGGGTGATGCTTATAGTGGTATGGTACAGGTCACAGAAGGTACAGCACAAGGCTCGGTTCTTGGACCACTGCACTATATTACCTATGTCAACGAATTGGCAAATGTAATAAAAAATAGCGATATGTACCAATTCGCGGATGACACATGTCTAATAGCTGCCGATAACAATATATCCTTAGCTCTAAAACGTTTACAAACAGACTTCACGTTACTAAACAAATGGTCACATGATGCGGGACTAGTACTCAACGCCAGCAAAACAAAAATGATGTATTATGTACATCACTAGTCAGAACAGAAAACCGCAGCAACTTAGGCTCATCGCTCATGATCACAGTTGTCTCCATCTAAATAACGTATCACAATGTAATTGTAAATCTATAGACGTGGTATCTGAACATATGTACTTAGGTCTTATCATAGACAGCCGCATGAAATGGTCAAGTCATATAAATTATGTATGTGACAAATTGCGCGCTATCCTTGCTAAACTCACGCTTGTCAGAAACAAAATACCCTATGACATCCGACTTCTACTCTACAAAGCTCTAGGTGAATCGGTAATATCTTATGGACTTAGTAGCTACGGTCGCACTTATAAAACTCACCTTAATCTAATATATCACATTCAAATCCAAATATTAAAGCAAATTGTACCGCTAAAGATAAAAAAACAATATCAGTCAGACTATGCGCAACTTTTCTCTCATTGTAAACTCATTCCGATACATGAAAAAGTAAAACTAGCACTACTTTCTGAAAATTATTTTAATGACTGTCTTAAGAAATACAACACTAAACCTAATATGACACTACGTAATACTTTTACAAAACTAATAATACCCACATTTAAAAACTTTTTTGGTCAAATGTGTCTTAGTCATATCATACCGGTACTAATTAATAAATTACCACCGGAATTTAAAAAAACAGTTACACCAAAAAACTTAACTCACAAATTAAAAAAACATTACATTGAAGAAATAACACTCACTAATCAACATATATTTAATAAATAGAAAAGGAAACATGCTGTATCTGTGTCACATTAATATTAATATGTAATAACTTGAGGGTATATCTATGAAGATGTGCGGGTATGTATAAGTATTCTTGTAAATATTGTCGACGTTTCCTAGGTGTACAGATAAACCTAAACTGGTTTTTGGCTACACCTTTTAATAGAATTTAAGCACTTGATGTATTAATATGAATAAATAAATAAATAAAAATAAATGTACAAATATTGAAGTCATGAAATATATGTGACGCAACGTATATAGTTGAAAGAGTACTCAAGAAAATAATAATTTTTATTTCTTTTTTTTTTGTGGGTGGGCTGCGGTCGGCGCGCCTACGCACCACTCCGTCCGGGGCGACAGAGGGGCTTAAGCACGCAACTCCCGCAACCCACCCGAAAACCACGTCGCCTTCGTCGTTGGGCCCACCACCGGATAATTTTTAGTCTAACATTCTTAAAGCATAATTAATTAAGTAACCTTAAATTTGCAAGGCTGTCCTTTGTGTAACAGAATTGATTTTCGAAGTGAAAATTTTTATAGGCAGGTGTAGATAGGGAGTAGATTCATATAAGTGGCCATCAATATGGTCACATGACGTGTTTACGCTTACACTATATATGTAGCTATGACAATGTCATTATATCTGTGCCGACAGATTTCAAAATCAGATAACTGTAAAAAGTATTTTTGACGTGAATGTCAAAATGTCACGTAGCGCTTTTATATTCGTCTCATTATTTTAGTATTTTGAGTGCTATTGAATTATTTTGCTAATTTTTTATGTAATATAGCGCAGATAGAATTCTGAAATGTAGTGAATATGATTTATATCATATTTAGTGAATTGTTTTAGTGAATTGCGTACATTTTGACATTCTGCTAAAATTCCCAGAGAATGCATGACTTGGATATCAGCACCAAATCATGCTAACGACTGACTAAAAGACGAAGACTAAAGACGTGAATAATCAATATAATAACTCGACACTGGCGCCAATAGCTCATATTATTGTAGCTCATTGCCATTAAATAAGAAGAAGAACTGTAAAAAGTTTATATTTACAAAATTTGAATTTAAAATTCATCAATTCATTTGAATATCCAGAAAAACAACTGTATATTCATAATTTTAAGCTTTCATTTCTGTTAAATGATGGCTTTATATATATTTTTGAATAGTAGCAACCTCTGGGAACTAGCAACATAAGTAGTATAAGCAGTATTCTACTGTAATTATGTCTACTGGGTCGGTTAAAAAAAAAACAAAAGTTCGTGTGTCCAGACGACACGACAAAAGTAAAAACCATATCAAGGCGAGGTTAATAATATGAAATCCTGCAATTATTTTTAGTTATGCATTCATAAAGTAATAAAATTGACATTATGTATGTATTACTCTTTTCCCTGTGGTGACAGAGTAAGGTTACAATTTTCACCACCAGAAGAGGTGATGAAAATTGTAACCTTACTCTGTCACTCTGTTCCAAATGAAGTAAATGTTAAGAAGACTGAAATAAACTGGTTGAGAAATAAAAACTTGAAATAAACTCTTTTGTATTGCTGAAAGATTTGAAACAGATTTCTAGTAGTTTAATGTCACTCTTTTTATGGAGAGGGTATCCAAGCAGTGAGACGTATATGACCTGAAAGAATGACTAGTCACGAAAAGTATTGTGTTAACGGATTTAATGTACCATATATATTTCGTCACTTGTAAATTTCGTATGTTACCACATTTATCGGCGGGTGTCGGGGGTGTGAGCGGAGCGGTGTGGTCTCTTTGAGGGAGCTCACCACCTGGCGCGTCGGCAATCCGGCTGGAGAGGCCTCGGTTCGGGGTGCGGACCGTGGAGGCCCTCCGGTCGGTGCTGATGCAGTGGTTGAAACGGCGGCACGGGGTGCTCTCCTTCTGACTGGTGCAGGTGTTGACGAGGCATGGATGCTTCGCCAAATACCTGTACACGGTCGTTAGGAGCGAGAGTACACCGTCCTGCCACCACTGCGATTGCGACGAGGACACGGCGCAGCATATGCTCGAGGTTTGTGCTGCCTGGGCAGAGCAGCGTCGTAAACTCGTCGCAATCATCGGTGCCGAACCGACGCTGCCAACCATCGCCAGCGCGATGCCCGACAGCGTCAGGAACTGGGACGCGGTCGCAGCTTTCTGCGAGGCAATAGTCTCGCGGAACGAGGCGGCGGGGCGCGTGCACAAGGAGCGTCGGCGCGAACCGCCGCCAGTGCCTGGGGTGGCACAGGCGCGATTACTGAGGCCGCGGGTGACTGGATCGGGTAATTAGTCCGTCACCCGCTGAGAGGCCGACCGCGTGAGGAAAGACCGAGGGCGGGACGTCGGTCGATGGGAGAGTACAGGGGGTATACCGTCGGGCCGACCACTGACGACAAGTAACCCTGCTCCGGTGGTCGATCCAACGACGAAGGCGGCGTGGTGTTCGGGTGGGTTGCGGATGTACGTGCTTACGCCCCTCTGTCGCCTCGGACGAAGTGGTGCGAGAAGTGTGCTGACCGCAACCTGGGGTGGGTTAACAATAAATGTTACCATATATTTAGCACTGTATTAAGTAAAAAAATTTACTTGTGTACTATCTATATACGTATCTACTAGACTAAAAGCATACAATAATCGATTATATTAGATGTATGCATAACACTTGAACATTGTTTGAGAGCTTCGAATGCCAACTCAATGTATTGAGTTTCGATACATTCTACATAGGGGTAGATTTAATCCATCTTTGAGATATGTACTTCTGCAGTATAACTTGCAGTATAACGTACTTGTTGTTCTAATCTCGTATTTTATAAAACTTAGGAGTTTATTTGCTGGAGCGGTATAATCTTAGAAATTACGAGTTCAATTCTAAAAAAGAATCTTATTGTTTATGATAGACGGTTTATCGAGATAGCTTATATAATCATTTTCATCTCAGCCCATATACGTCCCACTATTGGGCTTGGACCTACTCCATTGTATATATCACGCTAGTAATCTGACTAGCCTCTGTTCGCTTCGAGATTTTCTTCTCTTGCATTGATGTTAACGGCATATTTAGTCCCTTAGTCGTCTTTTACGACACCCACGTGCAAGAGAGAGGGTGGTGAATCGTATTCTTACTTCGTCACCACACGGAAGGCTATGCTGGGAAATAATAGATAATGATAGGAGTTGAATAGTCTCTAAATATCAGCAAGTTGGATAAAATTTTAATAAGAGTAGAATATAAATAGTTCTAAGTAATTGCCGTTATCATAACCACTGTCAAAATAACAAAAATGGTAATTGATGTAGCATCTTCATCTCATCATCTTACCCCATATACTTCCCACTGTTGACCTCGGGCCTCCTTCACAATGGGAAGGCAATTGATCTAATACTCCACGCTGGTCAGACGTGTTGGAAAGGGGTTTTATATCGCGTTTTCCTTCTCCTGCATATATCTCTTCGTTGTCTTATACGACATCCACAAGCCCGAGATGCGGGTGGTTATTTATATTCTTACATCGTAACCACACAGATAATATATTGATGAATAATAGATTTTGTTAATATTAATATTATTATTAGTGCCACTTACTATTTGGGTAAGTAAAATAACCCCATTACATTAGGGTAGAATTCGCTTAATATGATCACGCTAATAGGTACAATTTCTCACATAATACGCTATTTTATGTCAGTCCCAACTTAAGACATGTTGTTATACATTTTTCAAGGCCTAATACGAATTTATCATCCCGTTTAATGCATCAAATACGTCAGACGTCCACCCTTGGCCTAATCAGTTTCCCAAGTCGACGAGTCCAGGAGTAGTAATTTTTAAATTTATTTATTCACATTATCAGTCATTTGTTTATTTCAAAATGACTACAATTAAGCAAAAGGCATTGTCACTTCAATAAAAAATCAAATTAAATACAATCAATTAAAAATCTTATTGCAAATATGAATAACACACGAAAAGTGGCCGTAAATGACAATGATGAAGACGAAGATGCCTCAACTCCGTTTTTGTCAAACGCTCAGTCATTTTATCAGCAGTTATCGATTTAAGACGCTATGTAGCTTCTTTGAGTCAAAGCGAAGACTAAAAAATTCAATTATTTTGAGAATCTTGTAATCACAATATGTTAACAAAATCTTTTTGTCAAACCAAAATAAATGATTAATGTTTCTGATTAACGACGTGTTTACTTTTCTAACATTTTTTTATAAATTTAAAATTCTATACGTACATATTCGAAACATTTAAAACACATATATTGGTTTTATTTCCTTATCCCGTTTATAATGCTTTCATACTTAGACGCGTTTTTAGTTGAGTTTCTGTGAAATCGCCTCATACGGGTTTTATTATATTTATAATAGGTAAACTAGGTGCTGTGTGGTAGCGGCTTCGAATACTACCAACCCTTGCTTTGCTCGTGGGTGTCGTAAAAGACGACTAAGAGCCCTAGATTGACCCGGATCAACTCCATCTGGTACCATTTGTGTCAACGATTACATTCCCAAGGAGGGTTGACGTCAGGCAGGCGGCCGGTCATAAAGTCATTGCCGAAACTTTTTGCAATATGTCAAAACAGATGACATATTGCGTCAACCCCAAGTAATTGGGATAAGAGCAAGATGATGATGAATAGGTAAACTAGGTAATATTTGTTTTTTTTTTACTATTAGCAAATAAGAAGTTATACGGCTTAATAAAGTGACTCCTAAAATTGTATTCGTATGATTAAGCAGAGGAGACTAGCAAACTTTCAACTTTGAAATGAAATAAAGTGGCGATGCAAATTTTGCACGTAAAATAATCTAAAACCTATTTTCTAAGCATATTCAATAAATTCATAAATCAAATAAATCGTCAATAAATTCTTACACTATGTGCCAAATTGATTGGAAAACAGAACACAATATTTTGATAACATAATGATTTTGAGAGAATAATAAAGTTTTCTATCTAATTTCTTAATTTGTTCTTCTTTTGGTAGAAAAGTCATATAAAAAAAAAAAACAACTCCGCACTAAGGAATAAATTTCTGTTTTGCGGGGTACTTCATAATGATATATTAATTAACGGACAGAAGTTTCACCCAGAAATAATTGTTTATGGATCCCCCAAGGAATCCTGAGGATTTGTGCAATATCAATTATAATTTTTATGTTCGAACTCCAAAGGAATATATTAAAGACATTTAATTGACATCTACGTGTCTAAATTAGTAACTAGTAGTTATGCCTACAACTTGGAACCTAGAAGACTGTATAAGTACAAAAATTAATATAGGTACATGAAAAGAAGCCAAGCTGTTTTTATTCTTCCAATAGTAGTTATTGCTAGCTATATAATATAATCCTAACTAATATTGTAAATATGAATGTGAGTTTGTTTGTATGTTACTGTTTTATTACTTAACTACTCCACTGATTGTCGAGAAATGACGCATACAATTTGCCAGAGAAATGTAAAAGTTTGTATATTTGATTTCATACATACACTCATACTTCTTTCCCATAGTATAAGCAGAGACCACTTCCCTCTACTTGCTACGATATTTACACACTTTTGTCTTCTCCACTTCATTATTCTCCTCATTATGTTGTACGTGCCTTTCTTAAAAACCTAACCTTCCTTTTTTTTTGGGGCTGCGTTACGGTCGGCGCGCTTCGCGCTCCACTCCGTCCGGGGCGACAGAGGGGCGTAAGCACGCACACCTGTAACCCACCCGCGATACGTCGCCTTCATCGTTGGGCCGACCAGCGTAGCAGGGTGACTTGACGTCAGTGATCGGCCCGACGGAATACCCTTTGAGGAATACCCTCTCCTCGACCGACGCCCCCCGGACTAATTCTCCGGTGCAGTCACCCACGGCCTCGGCTAGGACACCATCAGGCGCAGGTATTCGCGCCTCGCGTCGCGCACGCGCTCCGCCGCCTACTTCCGCGGGACTACAGCCTCACCGATCAGGTCGGAACCAATGATTGCGATGAGTTAAAAACCTAACCTAGCATTTCTTACGAACGTGCTCGATAAATTACTTTTCACAAACAATAGAAATATTGATTATAAAACTGACTTATCGCAAAGCGACGGCTATGGCAAGTGAATAAATATATGATTCATCCTGAAATAACTTAACAGAAAATTTTGTTCTTAGTTTAATCTGAAAGACAAAGTTCGAAATGCGGGCATTACAATATGAATGTGCTTATAACTTTTGTTCTAAATAGGACGAAGATGTTGTGTGTCATATATTTTGATATTAATATATAAAAACTACTCAAAAGAAAACCAGGAAAGTAAACTAAATTCATAACATCAAGTGCGATAACTAACTGGTAGAGGATAGAGCTAGTTAATAGAGGTGTGTTTTGTTGGTGTGGTGATGGAATTAGAATACAATTCCATCCATCCATCAGCCTACAGACGTCCACTACTGGACATAGGCCTCCCCACGAGAATGCCACTCGGAATGGTCCTGCGCCACTTGCATCGAACGGCTCCCTGCGAGTTTGAGAATGTCGTCAGTCCACCTAGTGGGGGGTCGTCCTACGCAGCGCTGTCCGATTCGTGGTCGCCACTCAAGAACCTTTCTTCCCTAACGGTTGTCGGTTTGACGAGCGATGTGGCCTGCCCATTGCCACATCAACGTGCTCATTCTGCGGGCTATGTCAGTTACACCCGTTCTTTTAGGGATTTCCGTGTTCCACATTTTATCACGTAGAGAAATACCGAGCATAGCCCTCTCCATAGCACGCCGAGCGACTTTGAGCTTTTTTATGATGCCGACATTTAGAGACCACGTTTCAGTGCTTTGAATACAATTCACCAGTCCCTATCTTGCCCGTGGATGTAGTAAAGTACGACTAAGGGATATGATAGGTACGTACTGTACGCATATAACATCTATGCAAGAGAAGGAAAACTCGAAATAAAACCCTATACCAACCTGTCTGACCGGCATGGTATAGTAAGGTCAATTTCCCTCTTATTGTGGAGGAGACGCGAGCCCAGCAGTGGGATGTACATGAGCTGAGATGATGATGATAGAGGTTTTAGGTCACCTAATTTATTAATTTAACTTTTTTAACCCCCGACGCAAAAAGAGGAGGTCATAAGTTTGACGACGATGTCTGTCTGTCTGTCTGACTCTGTGTGTTTGTATCTGTCTGTGGAATCGTAGCTCTCAAACGCATGCACCGATTTTGATGCGGTTTTTTTATTTGAAAGCCAATTACCTTGCAGTAGTTCTTGCCTGTTTGGTTAATATCGGTCCAGCAGTGTAAGAGTATCAGCTCTTTGCCAAAATGATATAATGGCGTATGATTACTCAATTAAGGGTTTCACTCGTGTCAGTATAATCGTTAATTGACAATTAATTGCTAATTCCTGTTGAAGAGAACGTAAAACTTTTTTTTAACTATTCTAGTTTATGTGGGGGAGTTATTAAAAATTTTCAATTTTACTTATCATCGTAGTATATCTTTATTTTGCTGTGTGATAGCGGCTACGAATATTACCAATCCTTATACACCTCGTGGGTATCCTAAAAGATGTCGAAGAGCTTTATATCGATTTGAGTACTCCATTTGATACCTTCTTGTCAACAAAAACATTCCCAAGGAAGGTTGACGTCAGGCAGATCGATCATTGCGCCTGATGCCGCCCTAGCCGAGGCTAGGCTGACTGGACCGAGGAGTTAGTCCGTCACTCGCCAAGAGGCCGACCGCGCGAGGAAAGACCGACGTCCTCCCGGGGGGACGTCGGTCGATGGGGTACTTCTCAGGGGGTATTCCGTCTGACCGGCCACTGACGACAAGTCACCACAAGGTGACTGGTGGTCGGTCCAACGACGAAGGCCACGTGTCTCGGGTGGGTTACGGGTGTGCGTGCTTACGCCCCTCTGTCGCCCCGGACGGAGTGGTGCGAGGGGCGTGGAAACGGTAACACAACCCAAAAATAAGGTAGTCGATCATGAAATTATTACCAAAATCTTTTTGTAATATAGTATTAGGATAAGAGAAAAATGATGATGATGATCCCTGTTTTTGTTAATCCACTGTCTTTCAAGGTGGTTATTACACAACACAAACGTATTGTTTTCTTATTTTCTAAAAGTTTATCTCTATACTTACATTTTCTAGATTTATTTTGTAATAAATCTATTTTCATTACCAAGCACTTAAAGCTTGGTATTGAGAATTTCCCGAGAATATCCTCGGAGAAATCTTGAAAATGACCAGAAAAATTCAACTATTTTTTTGCTTCTAACCCCAGTTTTAAGCTCGGCGCCTCAAGATTGATAGTGGTCTTTATTTATCATCGAGATAGCAAAGCTAAAAAATAAATAAAACATATATAATATATTAAAGACAAGAAAGTATTTTAAATTAAACAAATCGATCTGAAGAAAGATAAACAATTATATTTTTGTATCAGTAATCGCTATATTAGATTGATATTTTTATGGTCCATGTAACTGGAGTGAGTGAACATTTAATCTTGCTCACAATAGCATAGATTAGAAATAAAATACGATAATATTATAACAAAATAATATTATGAATTATATTAGGTATTATTATCATCCGTTTGGTGACGGTGTAAGAATACAATTCCCCACCCCTCTCTTACCCGTGGGTGTCGTAAGAGACGACTAAGGGATTTAATTCGCGTATGACATCTATGCAAGAAATCAAAAACTCGAAAGAAATCCCTATATCAACCTGTCTGATCAGAATAGCATAGTAAGGTGAATTTCCCTTCTATTATGGAGCAAGCTCGAGCCCGGCAGTGGGACGTACATGAGCTGAAATAATGAAATGATGATATTATTATATTTATCGTCATCATCAGTCAGATTTTCGCTATCCACTGCTAGACGTAAGCCTCCCTCATGAGGCGATTATGCTGTAATCGTTACGCTTGGCACGCGGAAGGGTTGCTGCCTGCTCTCCTGGCAAACTCTTAGCCAATTTTCACGACTTCTTCCTCCTGATCCTGTTGCAACACGGGGAATAATTATATTACATATAAAAATGCATTACCTGGAAGAGTTGATGTTTGTCGAGGGGATCGAAAGGGGAAGTTCAGCCTGGATATGTATTCTTAGTGTGATTTCTATTACGCCTTTTCGTCTGATTTTTCACCAATTTTACCCAGCTTCTTGAGGACAAGCTTGCTCAGAGACAATTAGTCCCCTTTTGCATAGGAGGGCCGTAGAATTGTTACGATTCCACCTGACTTTTTCTTTTTTTATTAAATTTACTGTGGGTTCCAAGACACAAGTGTTTCGCGGGACTTCTTGAGGGTAAAATATTAGGGTCTTATACGAAAACTATTGTGCCTAATGATATAATATTGTTCTGATTCTGCCTTAAAGGAATTACAGTGGTAGGAATGTGTATTAGGATAGGATTAGTCCCAATAAAAAGAAAAGATATTTATTATAAAGCTTTGGAGTAAAAGTTTATTTTATGATCTTTGGTGACAGACGAGTAATTCCACTTCCACATAGTGATAAATAGTATCTGCTGTTCATGGTTTTCAGCAATATTATGAGTACAATCAACTCGCTGCCTGACATAGATACAGGATTGGGGGAAAGGAAACAAGACAAGAATAAGACTACCTATGATTGGCCTATAGTCGTTTTTGTAGAAGAATAGAATTTTGAAACTATACGTATGCTAACCTAATACTGTCCGTCTGAGAGCCCTCTTGTTGCGACGGCAGAGGGTCATGGCGATCACTGCCATACGCGGTTACCGCACGGTGGCGACGGAGGCAGCGTGGCTCCTGGTCGGAACTCCCCCGTGAGACGGAGTAAGAATACAATTCGCCACCCCCTCTCCTGCCCGTAGGTGTCATGAAAGACGACTTAGGGATATCTTGCGTATATAACGACTATGCATGTCGAATTGTTTTCTTACTTCGTCATCACACGGATGATCAATACAGTCAATCATTTAATATTATACTTCATCATTCATTTCAGCTCATATACGACCCACTCTTTAGCTCGAGCCTCCGCCACAATAGCGGGGTAACTGATCTACCCACTACCTACCTACTACACCACGCTGATCAGACGTATTATTATTGGATTATATTCCGAGTTTCCCTTCTCGTACATAGATATTATATGAAAGATAGAAAATAAGTAGAAGATAAGATGCATATTCAATCCCTTAGTCGTCTCTTACTACACCCACGGGCAAGGCAGATGGTGATTTATTATATACTAGTAACCCACCCTCGCTTCGCTTCGGTTTCAGTCACCTTACGGGTGTAGTTCCCCTTCCTGAAGGAATACTGGGATAAAATGTAGTCTATAATATCAAATAATAATAATCCTCTGGGCCAGTTGTTATCTCACTATGAGACTAACTCAAACCTCGGAGGTACATTATATGGCTCTCTAAGTTCTTTTAATATAAAAGAAAAAATGTATCACAAGATTTATAGGAAAGCTAATAAACTGCAGGGCAGCTTGTAGCGTGTTGAATGTGAGTGGCGACACTGCGGTCCTGAGTGCCCCAGGGAGTCGGCTAGGGCCTCGTATCCCGCTCGCCTTTATAGACTGGCTGGAGTGGAAACCGAAGAGTGCCCGCAGGATTCTCAACTCTGGCTTGCCTTAAATGGCTGGTCAGAGAGGAGTCGCCAGAGTTATATGCTCGGGGGTGGAAGTGTCATTTTCAAGGGCATAACTACGGGGAAACCACTGCAGGTCTCCGTTTATCGGGGACTTGCGATGGTGAAACCGGCGCCCCACCGCTCGTCACCCCAAGCCACTTACACCAATATTACCCCCCTGTTGCCCGTATGGCCTGCGTGTCTGTGGCGATCGTTTGGGGGAATGCCATTCAGTGAGTTGGCGAGTCACCGTCTGCCGAAGTTCAAGACGTATAAGGTATTGAAGATAGACGACAGTTTTAAATCAATAGTTTCGTTTAATCCAGTCCATCAAACCTCACAACCCCATTAATCAGGTTTTAAATATCATAATTGCACAATAGTTTTACAACTACCATTGGCAGTCGTGTGCATACGCGGAGTGTCATTGGTAGATGTCCCATCCCATTTTAACATTAAATTTCTCCAAAGGCCTCTGCGTGTTGGATCCATATCCCCATGTAAGCCTTTCAAAGGACCGGGTATCTTCTCTAGAGAAGATCCCATGAATCTTAAGGAGATACAAGTATAATAATAATAAAGTTATAATATCAGATATCAGATATTATAACTTTCCATTGGTGAAAGAATTTTTGAAATCGGTCCAGTAGTTTCTGAGCCTATTCAATACATCATCGTAGCCCACATACGTCCCACTATTGGGTTCGGGCCTCCTCCACAGTGGGAGAGAATTTGACCTACTATACCATGCTGGTCAAATATGTTGGTATAGGGTTTCATTTCGAGTTTGCCTTCTCTTGCACAGATGTTATGTCCATATTATATCCCTTAGTGGTCTTTTACGACATCCACGGTCAAGATAAGGAGTGGTGAATTGTATTCTTACTCCGTCACCACACGAAAATGCATCAATACATACAAACAAACAAATATTTCCTCTTTAAAATATTTGTATAGATTACTCCATCACCATTTGTAAAACATTATAAATTGTATTTTAATTCAGGGCCTAAATTTAAAAAGTAGATAAATATTGTGCCGTGTATTTATGTAATCAAAGCTTTTTGTCTACTACAATATTTATAAACAGCAATTTATTTGCCAATATTCAAGCATCCATTTCACATTTGGTTGAACAATGGAAAACCGTTTTGTCATTGTTTGATAGAAATGTGGAATGGATTGATTGGAACTGTGAGTGATTTCTATCTGATTCGATATGATTGTTATACGTCTATTGTATGAATATTTGTTAATAAAACCAAGTAGAATAATAAATTATTGTTATTTTATAATTGATTTATACATGCTATTATTTTTCTTAGTTTCAGCCTTTTCTATACATACCTATCTGGATTTTGTGATTTCTTACTCAACCTCAATTTTCTATTTTTTTTTTTTTGGTTTATAGATCACAAGTACGGATGAATCGATACTAATGAGTACTCATATGGTATCGATACTTTCCATTCCATACAAGTACTCAGTATCGAATGTTAGTCCATTCTATACTGAGTAATGGTAATAGTAGTATCGAATGCAAAGTATCGATACCATATGAGTACTCATTGGAATCGATTTATCACTAATTGTTGTGTAATATTTCAAATAATAATATAAATCGTAATATTTTATCAATACTTTATGGCATATTAGTTCCTGTCGTAATCTGTTCTTTTAAGCATATATACTTGTACAAAATAATGTCGATGTTTACGCGACGGCTCCCTTTTTTGTATTTCATGTTGTCTCATCGTGTTTGATCATGTTTGATCGTGTCTCATTGTGTCTGATCGTGTCTGATCGTGTCTGAACGTGTCTGGTCGAATCTGATCGTGTCTTATCTCATCTCATCGTGTCTGAGCGTGTCTCATCGTGTCTGATCATGTCTGGACGTGTCTGATCGTATCTCATCGTGTCTGATCGTGTTTGAACGTGTCTGGTCGAGTTTAAACGTATCTCATCTTTGTCTCATCGTGTCTGAATGGATCTGGTTGTGTTTGGTTGTGTCTGGTCGTGTCTCATCTTATCTAATAGTGTTTAATTGTGTCTAAATGCCTTGGTCGTGTCTGATCGTGTGTCATCGTGTATGATCGTATCTCATCGTGACTTATCGTGTCTCATCGTTTCTGATCATGTCTGAACGTGTCTGGTCGTGTCTGAACGTGTCTGGTCGAGTCTGATTGTGTCTTATCGTGTCTCATCATGTATCATCGTGTCTGAACCTGTTTGGACGTGTCTGATCTTGTGTCATCGTGTCTGAATGTGCTTGATCGTGTCTGATCGTGTTCGATCGTATCTGAACGTGTCTGAACGTCTCTGATTGTGTCTAATCTCGTGTCATCATGTCTGAGCCTGTCTCATCGTGTCTGATCATGTCTGGACGTGTCTGATCGTTTCTCATCAAGTCTGATCGTATCTGAGCATGTCTGTTGGAATCTGATCGTATCTCATCTTGTCTCATCGTGTCTGAACGTATCTGGTCGAGTCTGATTGTGTCTCATCATGTATGATCGTGTCTAAACCTGTTTTGATATGTCTGATCTTGTCTTATCGTGTCTGAAGGTGTCTGGACGTGTCTGATCGTGTCTCATCATGTTTTAACGTGTCTGGTCGTGTCTAAACGTGCTTGGACTTGTCTGATCGTGTCTGAACGTGTCTGGTCGTGTCTGACCGTGTCTCATCTTATCTCATCGTGTCTGAGCGTGTCTCATCGTGTCTGATCGTGTTAGGTTAGTAAAAATATTTCGCGAGCGGTCTCCTTGACTGCACGTAGGTGGTTGCTTAATTTTTTGATATTAATTTGTATTCTTATTTAATGTCATAATGAATGGAAATAATGAAAATATTCGGCTTTTGGTTCAGGCAGAGTTATCTAACGCGAAATATATGACAAAGGAGGATGGTAGTGACTTAGAACCTGACGTGACTGAGGATTTTGTACAAAATGATTGCGCATCTCAATCTGATGATTGTTTCTTTTTTCACAATTTTTCTGTATAATTCTAGTTTGTGTTTGAAATTTTTGTTTCAATAATTCCGTGTGGTGACGGAGTAAAAGGATTACTCACCACCTTATGGGTGTCGTAAAAGGCGACTAAGAGATATACTATGCATATAACATCTATGCATGAGAAGGAAATCTCGACTTAAAACCCTTTATCAACACGTCTGATCACTGTGTTATTAGAAGCAGATTGTATATTTTGCCAAAAATTGAGCTCAATCGATACGAAACTTTTTGATCGACATCTAACGAAACGATTGGTAACTTCAATTTCTTTTGTATTTATTCTTTAAAATCTTTTGATATCAAATGCTTTTCTAATTTTAACTATTTACTCATTTTATAGAGATATTAATTACTTCTTTTATATGCTACTAGCAACCCGCCCTCGTTTCTCTTCGGTTTCAGTCCTTACCCGCGTAGTTCCCGTTCACGTGGGAAAACCGGGAACGGAAATAAATAAAATATAGCCTGTGTTACTCCCTTGGAGCTCATCTTGCTTACCTATAGCTTTCCATTGGTGAATTTTTTTTTTAAATCGTTTTGGTGGTTTGAGTGTGTGGTGTAACAAACAAACTTACTTTCCCATTTATATTAGTAAGGATAAAGTTTTTGAAAAGGTGACTTTTCAGTCTCAGTACGCAATTTTTAGAGCCATGTCATAAGCTTATGACGGTTCTTAGAAAAATAAAGAATCTAATTCATCAAACTTTGCTTTCCTTCAGATACTCGAACATTGCATTTAGGTGGTCACTACGACTGAGTCAATTTCTCTCTCACTGTGTACGAAACGTATGGTTATCACACTGGTTACAAAGCATTGTTTTATCCGACTTGGGATCAAAACACAGAACTTGGCGATCAATAATTTCATTTATACTAGAAATAACTATTTTAAAGCAAAAAACTTTAACGCTCCAACATCAAATCAATCGCTATCACCTAGAAATATTTAAAATTTTCTGTAAAATAAAACATTATCCTCACGTTTGAGCAACGATGAGCTCACTTCCTACCAAGACGGTATTATGCTCACAAAAAACGGTAAAAATAATCCACCGAAATTTCCATAACGTGGAACGTGTGAAAATCCCCAAAACCCTTATCGCATTTTTGAAAGGGGTTGATTGTGATGAATTTAACTTTTGACAATCTTTCGACTTAGAGTTTTGATGGATTTTATTGACAAAAATGTCATCAAAAGTAATAAAAAAAGACATATTTTCACCCTACCTTTAGTAATGGCTTTATATTTCACTTTTTATTACCTATGATAATAAAGTGGCTACTTGGCCACCTGGTGTTAAGTGGTAATGGACGTTGGCAATAGAAAGAAGCTTACTGCGTACAGTGAAATATGTGATCTGCTTAAATTAGTTTAAATAAATTAATATGGAAGTCAGCAACACATTGAGAGTGATTTGACGAAAATAATTGATTATGTAGATTAATTGACGTTGTTTCATACAAAAAAAAATTATATAGTGATTTCATACTTAAAATGATAGAGTTAATAATATGTTTAATAGTAATATCTATAACGTAAAGGTAACATTGGAATCATGCTTGGGCGAAGTTTAATTTCCTGAAACAAGCTCCTTTCAGTTCTCTCCTTTGTCTTCGTTAGTCGTGGATTAAGCGCTAAGCTATATTCATATTACGTGCAAGACCTTTAGTCCTTTATCATTATTTAAAAGTATAATTATTTTTAGCCATTTGTATAACGAAGACAGTTACTAATACATAAATCTATTAACGACGCTTATTTGTTCATACATATAGACGTAAATTTAATTTCAACTCTAAATCAAACCAGCTATATATTTAATATCTATTTAATAACATATTACACAACAACCTTAATTTAATAACAACCTTACACACAATAACCTTAATTGGATGTTAAATCACAAAAACTAATCAAACTTGTAAACGAATTAGGCACTCTCAATCGATTGTAATTTAAAATAAAAAAATAATCCATATTTATGGGGAGAAATGTTGTTCAGGTAAATGTTATTTGTAGAGTCCGGAGTCCTTATTCTCAAAAGGTTACGCTAATAATAAAAGCAGAGCGAGTAGACATGAAAATATTATTCACGATTTATACATGTAACTTGAAAGGTTCACACAAGAGAAGTGAGCCTATTCCCATGTGCAAAAACACGCAATTTAAATCTACTAGGCCTAGTAGATTTAAATTGCCTGTATTTAAGGAAATTTTCTGAATTGTAATACTTAATAAAGCTTGACTTAGAAAGGGCACCAAGGATCTTGTACGGCGTCGTATGGGCTTATGGACCAACGCCGTGTTTGACAGAAGAACCTAAGGTTATAGTTTGAAGTACCTAAATCCCTTAAGTTCCTAGCCTATCTGATGGGATACCTGCACCGCGCTACCTAAGGTGACAGGTAGATGTGAGATGGATGTTGGGTTGAGGATTAGTAATTCTCACTGCCGGTCAAGCAGGCTCACAAGACCGATCAGAACTGACGGCTAAGGGTGTCTTGGCCGCAGTGAGAGGGAGGTTTGGGTGGAGGATTGGTAATTCTCACTGCCGGTCAAGCAGGCTCACAAGACCGATCAGAACTGACGGCTAAGGGTGTCTTGGCCGCAGTGAGAGGGTAGTAACTGAGAGATGAATAAATTCAAATCTGATTTATTTTACAAAATTTACACCTTATATACTACTTATTGCTAATACACACATATACCATTTTGTGTTAGTGTGTCGTAAGTGTGAAGTATAACGCAGCATCTTTAATCATGTCAGTGCAAATTTTGCAAATTTGCGCTGTTGTATGTTGACATGCTCTACTTGTATGTTGACATGCTCTACTTATGAATTTGCTGCGTTGCATGTTCAATGTGCATTGAACATTCTGGGGCCTCTCAGGAACACGACTGCAAGTCGTATAATTCGATAACTTCATATGGTCCAATGTGTCCTTCCGTCGCTTGTGGTGTTTGGACTGTAGTCTGGGGACGAGGTTTCCCATACCGTGGCCGTGGTTGTGGTGGAGCTGTCCGCTGTTTGTCTATGTCTGTGGCTTGTGTTGTAGTTGTTTCCTTGTTTTGTCTTCTCGTAAGTCTATCTCGACATTGTTTGACTGCCTGTGGTCTGAAATAAATTAAAAGACAAGCTAATACTATTAAAGAAAGAGATGTCACGGTGCTAGCCACATAGGAATAAGACTCTATTCGCCTCCATATTGTGTTATCTAATCTTGTTTTTAGCTTTGCTTCTGAAGCGGCTAAGTGGTCAAATATACTGGTGGAGCTATCTAATACTTCCTCCTTCGGTATGTCTGGTATCTCTGATTGGACTACTTGTGTGTCTAGAGTAAGATTACTCCTTTTAAAATATGATGCTTGCACAGTTGTTGTTGTTATTCGTTTAGCTGCAAGAATGTTGTTCAACGTCTTTACTACACAGCTTTCTGAAATGTGTAGTACTCCTATATCCTCTAGGTTAATCTCTTGTCTTTGTCCATCACATATTATCGAAGCTGATTGTGTCTTTGTAGTGATAAACATCCAAGTATTCTGCATGTAAAGTTGTTTCCATAGAATTGTAAATTGAATGTTGTATCTTCTTTATGTGCATTGTGATTTAGTGTTATTATTGTTGCTGAATAGCTGGTCAACAATGCAATTCTTGTTCAATTGCATGTTCTTAACAGCCACGGGATAGCAAACAAACTCCGATTTTTTGTGTAAACAATCTTTGAACTCGTCTTTACTTAACTCAAAGTATCGTTCATTGTCATAGTCGAAGCCTATGAATGCTCTTGGGATTGACAAGCATTCAAAAGAACTCCCGGTCAACTTTTGAGGAATCGCCGTTATGTGTATTAGCGTATAGTTTCCTATGTCATGAATAGGATAGTACGCAAATACGTTTATATGTGTTGCATTTATTTCCATGTTAGTCTGTATTAATTGATCCTGAATTATCCTTAAGTTTCCAGGTAACTTTTGATTGGTTGTTTGTATTATATCATTAGCGTATTTAGGACTCAAAATCGTGTATATTGATGCGTTATTTAGGTATATCTCAAGTAACCCGTTGTAATAGTGAATAATCTCTGTTATGTAATTGCTCGCTAATTGATACGTTTGTATTACTTGTATTTTCACATTGTTAGCGTCTACCATATTATACCATACGTCGTTATCGTACATGAATGCTATAGCTTCATTTAACTTTTTTTCAAAATTCTCTAACTTTTTCTTAATCCGCTCCTCGGTTTGGTTTACAGCGGATACTGTAGATATCATTATGTTTGTTTGATGATTGGCGGCGTTTATAAGTTCTTGTTGATTGCTACTCAATGAGTCAATACTTCTGTATACTTCATCGTTGACTCTGAACACGTATGTTAACATTTGTCCTAATAATCCACGTTTCCTTCTAGAAATCTTTATCCCAGTAAGGTAATCCTTTATCTTCTCAAATCGTGCTTTCTCTTCGTTCAAATGATAATAAAATTCTGCACAATGGGTGTCTTTTGTATACTGTTGCGTGTCAGTGCATAACTTTTGAAACTGATTAGTTATTTTTATCGTATTATTTAAATTCAGTTCCAAATCACTCCTTTTGTAATTAGTTTCTATTTTAAAACTCCCTCTGTTTATTGTTGAAGTACCTATTTGTTCTACATATAGGCCTGGATTTAAATGTTTCATAGTAAACATTGATGTACTTGTTACTTGTCCGATACACAATAATAATGTAGTATAGAGTAACACGCTCTTCCAACCTGACTTAAGTGTCTTAACAAACTTTTTATTTATGGTATTTGCTATGTTACAATTCACAGGCGTTTCGGTATTTTTACTTAACGTATTCGTGTTAGTAATTAATTCTTCCTGATATACAGGTAAAGGAATTAATGTATGTATTGATCGTTTTTGACATAAACCTGTCGATTTTTTGAGTGTCACTACTCTTATCACCCCGTCGCTTCCTGGATGAACGGTTTCCACTTTTGCCAAGGGCCACTTACTTGGACTTATGTTTTCATCTTTTATTAGTACTATGGTTCCAATTTTAATATTTTCTTGAGTTTCTTTCCACTTGTATCTTTGTTGAAGTTGATGTAAATAATCAGATGACCAGGCTTTCCAGAAATCTTTCTTCATTCTTTGAATTTGTTTCCATCTATTTATTAAATCAGTATTTATGTTTGATAACGGATCTGGGATTCCAACTGCTTCCCGACCAATTAAAAAGTGACTAGGCGTTAGTACTGTATTATCATTGATATTTTCACTTTGTGCAAATAACGGCCTCGAGTTTAGGCAAGCTTCAATTTGATGTAAAAATGTTATCATTTCTTCGTACGTTAATGTCGATTCTCCAATTACTCGACGTAAATGGTACTTTACTCATTTTACGCTGCTCTCCCAAATCCCACTAAAATGGGGGGTTGCTGGCGGATTAAAATGCCACTGAGTACCTATACTGGTCATCGTATTTTGGAATCCAGGTGACTGTGTTATTTGCAACAATTCTTGTTCCAAAAATTTCGCTGCGCCTACGAAGTTCGTGCCATTGTTACTATACATATGTGACACGTGCTCTCGTCTGGCCATGAACCTCCGCAGTGCCGCAATAAATGTTTCAGTTGTCAAATCTCCCACTAATTCTAGATGAATTGCTTTTGTTGCTAAGCATATAAATACAGCAATATATGACTTGTAGGACTTGTGACCTTTTCCTTTTATTGTTCTTGTTTGTATTGGTCCTGCATAATCCACTCCAGTGTGACTAAATGGATATGATTGCGTGACTCTTGCTTTTGGAAGTATCCCCATTTTCTGTACATTCGTTTCGGGCCTGTATCTCGCGCATTTGACGCACTTTTTTAGTATACCTTTGACAACTTATTTTCCACCTATAATCCAGTATTTTTGTCGTAGGACGGCTGTAGTTAGTTTATTTCCTCCATGTAATGTTTTCATGTGTGCGTTTTGTATAATTAATGACGTTATATGATGTTGGCGTGGTAATAGTATAGGATGTTTTTGATTATATGGCAAGTCAGCGTTTTCTATTCGACCTCCAACTCGTAATAATCCATCGTTATCAATAAATGGATCTAGTGTCGATAATTTACTGTTTTTCTGCAGTGATTTTTTCTTTCGAATAATTTCTTTTTCATCGTAAAATTTTTCTTGTTGCAATATGCATAGAATTCGTTTCTCTGTTTCTTCTAATTCCGTACAGGATAATGGTTCGTGCTTTTTGCGCTTGTTGATAAATCTGTAGCAATACGCTAATGTTCTTATCATTTTATTGTAGTTAGAAAATCGACTCCAGTTGTCATACTTTTCATTCGTAGTAATAATTGTTGTTGATAAACAGTACTTGGCTACTTCATTTGTCTGTGGTGCTGTTGTTGTAATAGGTATATCACTCGTCTGTAACCATGGTGGGCCGTTCCACCATAAGGAAAAGTTTATTAATTTTTCTGGCTCCAATCCTCTTGATATAATGTCCGCTGGGTTTTCAGACGATATGACATGATTCCATTGAGCGTTAGGTATTATGCTGTTAATTTCTGACACTCTGTTGGCCACGAACGTATGCCATCGCCCAGGATCTCCTTTTATCCATCCCAACGTGATCATAGAATCCGTCCAGCATGAAATCACGGTATTGTTATCACCGTTTAGAGCATTTTTTATTTTTTCTATTAAATTAGCCAATAATACTGCGGCGCATAGCTCAAGACGCGGTAATGTTGTTTTTTGTTTTTTCGGTGCCACTTTTGACTTAGCTTGAAGCAATGTTATGTAGTAACTGTTATTCACCATAACTCTGCTATAGACGACAGCCCCGTATGTTTTCTCTGAGGCGTCGCAGAATCCATACAGCTCAAACTTTGTCCTGTCTATCGTGTGACACCATCGTGGTACTTGTATACTTTCTATGCTTTTTAACTGTTTTTGTATTTCTGTCCATTTATTTCGTATTATGTCATTTACTGGTTGGTCCCATTCCATCCCAGACGTCCACAGTTGTTGTACTAGTAATTTTAGTGTTATGATGATGGGGGCCAACCAGCCCAAGGGATCAAATATTTTCGCCACCTCTGACATAATGAACCGTTTGGTGGGTTTTGTGTTTTCTGTTATAGTTATTTGAAAACAGAATTTATCTTCGCCTGGAGACCATATAATTCCCAACGACTTTCTTGTTTCGTCTAAGGGAAATTTCAGCATCCGACTTTCTTCGTTATCGCATGTTAAATTGTTCAACAATTCCGAACTATTTGAAGACCATTTTCGTAGTTGGAAACCACCTTTGTTTAACATTGCTATTAATTGTTCTTGTAACTCCTTGACGGAGCTTTCCTGGGATTCTCCTGACAAAATATCGTCAACATAGAAATCCTGTAACGTTACTCTACTGGCGATAGGGTAATTGTCTTGTTCGTCTAATGCTAGTTGTTGTAATGTTCTCACGACCAGATAAGGCACGCTTGTTGTGCCATTAGTGACCGTTGTTAGTTCGTATTCACTAATGGCCTTTTTTGGAGAAAATCTCCATAAAATTCTTTGATATTTATAGTCTTCTTGGTCTATTTTTATGAACCGGTACATTTTCATAATGTCGGTCATGAAAGCAATCTTATGCGTTCTCCAGCGTAATAATATGTTTGATAAATCTTGTTGAAGTCGTGGTCCTTTATGTAAATTTTCATTAAGGCTTATTTTACTACTTGTTTTACTACTAGCGTCAAATACCACTCGTAGTTTTGTTGTAAGAGAGTCTTCTTTTATTACCGCTTGGTGGTGAATATAATACTCTCCTGTGTAATATTCTGGTTTAGGTACTTTTCTCATATGACCCATATTTAGGTACTCGTACATAAATTCCTTGTATTGTTGGCGTAAATTTTCATTTTTTTCGAACTGACGTTCTAGTTGTAATAGTCGAGCCACGGCTTTTTTCCTTGACTCGCCATATTTTATGTTCGCGTCCTTAAACGGCAGTCGTACCGTATAAGTGCCGTCGAAACTTCGTATTGTAGTATTTGTATAGTAATTTTAACACAACTCATCATCTTTGGTGAGTGCATAGTGTCGTGGAATTTCTTCTAATTCCCAAAATTTTGTTTGTATGTCGTCGGTGCGAGTCATCATGCTTAATACTTTGATGCCACCGTTTGTGTCTTGCGGATATAACCCGGATAAAATCCAACCCAATTCTGTTTCTTGAGCGATTATACCGCCTTGTAGTCGTTTAAAACCTTGTAATAGTATTTTACTGTATTCTTGGGCACCTAAAATTATGTCTATAGGTCCCTTTTTGTTGTACGTTGGGTCTGCCAATAGAACATTGTCCAACTCTTGTAATTGTTGTAAGTTACTTCTTGGTAACGAGTTTGTAAGCTTCGGTAGTACTACAAGCGTTACAGGTAGTCTGTACTCACTAGAGTACCTTGGTTGTAGGTTTATGTTAATTGTATATTTCGATGTCTTAGGTTCGTTGTCTCCAATGCCTTTTATTTCAGCTCGGACCTTTTGTCTTGGATACGACAGCAGATGTGCTACTTCTTCCGTGCAAAATGACGCTTCTGAACCTTGGTCACACAATACTCTTAATAATTGTGGTGTTCCATCATACGACGTGGTTTGTAATAGCGCTGTGGCTAATAAGACCGTATTTTTTGCCTTTAAATTGGTAGCTGATAAGTTCGATAGCGTTGTGTTTTGTTTTTTATCACTCACAGTTGGCTTAGGAGTGAACTTTTTCGTATACTCAGAAGACTCTGGTTGTCTTTTAATTGAATCGAATGTTCGGTGTAATAGTGTGTTATGACCTTTATGTTGACATATCTCACATTTTGTATAAAACTCGCTCATGCATTGTATTTCTTTATCATGATTTAAGCAGCGTTTGCACATTCCTTTGTCTGAGACTTCCTTATATTTTTGTGTTACGTTCAAGGTTTTAAAACTAGGGCATTTATTTATATTATGTTCTGTGCTTTTGCAGTACCAGCAATGTTTATTTTTGATGATTCTGCTATTGGTACGTGCGTTCCCCGTTGTTTATTTATTGTATGATTCACCGAGTTATTACTCAGGTGATTATACGTAATTTTTTGCTGATCGTAGGACTTTAAACTTTTAAATCTTTTTTCTAAAAACTGTAACATTTTTTCAAACGATTCCAATTTGTTTGGGTGTTGTAACTGATCCTCGTATTTTGAGTCAGTTTGTTGGTCCCATTTCCTGGCCAAAAGTCTAGCCAAAATAGGGTCCCATGTTGAAATGTCAATCCCTTGATGTTTTAAAGATTCCAAACATTCTTTTATGGTGTCGTCCATGTCTCTTAAACCCGCTGCATTCGCAACATTTAGCTTGGGTAAATCTAATAGTTTATCGATGAATTTAATTGATATCATTCGTTCGTCTTCATAACGTTGCGTAAGCAATTTCCACACGGTTTCATAGTTCGATTCACTTATCGTTAGATGACGTATAATTTTTGCTGCGTCACCTTTTCTACTAATGAAATATTTTTATCTTCATGAATAATTTTTTTGAATAAATCATGAAAAGTATACCATGAGTCATAACTCCCAGTAAAAGTTGGAATAGAGATACGGGGTAGTTTTTCTGACGACTGTGTTAAGGTCATTTTTTCGCTGGAACTGTCATGGATTTTTTCTTCCAGCATCTCCATTGTAGTATCGAACTCAGTTTGGGTGTTTTCAAAATATTTATTTTTGAAGTAAAGGTGTCCCGATGTATCCTCCTCCAATAATAATTCAATGTGTGTTTCTTCAATATCCTGCCATCGTTTTTGTAAATTGTTTATTGTAGTTTGTAAATGCCATATAGGTTTGTTTTCAGTGACTGATTCTTTCGCCCAAATTAGCCTTTTTGACATCTGGGATATCCGGAACATTTGTATAAACGTCTTGGGATTCCCGCTCCCGTCTTCTTCGTTTGTGTTTTGTTCTTCAGGTTCATATATCGCCTGAACAAGTTGAAGTCTTTCTTCATATTTTTGTAGGTGGGCTAAGCCCTCGTTGTATTATTTCTGGATATTTCCAAAGTAATTTGTGGTGATATATTTGTGAGATGATAACATCTCTTGTTTCTCCAGTTTCGAGTGATTCTCTTGCACCCGTTGGAAAATAGTAGTTAGTGTTTGTCTTTTTTCGTCAATGTATTTTTGTGTTATTCGGCTCACGGAGTCCTTTTTAATGTTTGTAATTATCCTCCTGATCTCGTTATAATCCTCCTCCTGGCTCCTGATTGCTGTGTTTATTTCTTGTATGTCCATAGTGCTTCTTTTGTCTTCTTCCCTAATAGCCCTACCCTAACTTCCCTACTACTAATGTTTTAAGTCAATACTTATCGTACCTGCGCTCTCGCTATAACACGTCCCTGAAGGTGCGACTTCTCAATCAGCTGGTGAGTCCCGCTTGTGGGAGGCCAGTGACCGAACCGCAACGAGAGGCTTTCTGACAGAGTACGTAAGTAAAAGTCCTTCAGTCAATTCCGAAACTGATGCTTTATTGAGTACACCAGCCCGTTCTTATCTGATTTGTATGTCTGTAATGTCATACCTACGGGGGGGTTAGGGGGAGGAAAAAAACTTAACTTTTTGCTCGAAGGACCAAATGTACGGCGTCGTATGGGCTTATGGACCAACGCCGTGTTTGACAGACGAACCTAAGGTTATAGTTTGAAGTACCTAAATCCCTTAAGTTCCTAGCCTATCTGATGGGATACCTGCACCGCGCTACCTAAGGTGACAGGTAGATGTGAGATGGATGTTGGGTTGAGGATTGGTAATTCTCACTGCCGGTCAAGCAGGCTCACAAGACCGATCAGAACTGACGGCTAAGGGTGTCTTGGCCGCAGTGAGAGGGAGGTTTGGGTGGAGGATTGGTAATTCTCACTGCCGGTCAAGCAGGCTCACAAGACCGATCAGAACTGACGGCTAAGGGTGTCTTTGCCGCAGTGAGAGGGTAGAAACTGAGAGATGAATAAATTCAAATTTGATTTATTTTACAAAATTTACACCTTATATACTACTTATTGCTAATACACACATATACCATTTTGTGTTAGTGTGTCGTAAGTGTGAAGTGTAACGCAGCATCTTTAATCATGTCAGTGCGAATTTTGCAACTTTGCGCTGTTGTATGTTGACATGCTCTACTTGTGAATTTGCTGCGTTGCATGTTCTATGTGCATTGAACAGATCTTATAATTAATAGCATTTTTATGTAACTATGATGCAAGCAATATCTAGATTGCTGAACTTACTGGACATCTGCCAGATATTGCAACTAAAAATACTAAAATTAAGTACAACTCAAGTAGATTTTTACTAACTCGTAGAACATAAACACTTCCGATTGTATAGACTTTATAAATGTAGGAACTATATATTGTATGGGGAGCAAAATAAAGTAGTCCGCATGGTAACAGGCTAAAGTAGTGGTCTTAGTAGTATTTTTCGTACCAAATATCACAGGTTAGATTTACAAGCAGCAGAATGTTTTGGATGATTCGCATTGATTATTCAGAATTAGTTTGTATTTAGTTATGAATATATTTATGAGATATCTCGGGGTTTGTTGTCTTTTAAAGGAAAACTAAGAGATAAAAACAAATGAAAGAAAAGTTTCACTCTAAATGAAAAAAGAATATAGATAAATAAAGAACGTTATATATATATATATATATATATATATATATATATATATTACGTTATATATCTATTATATATATATTATATGCTAAATCAATAAAAATGATTATACTACAAACGACTTTAAGGTATCTATAACCGGCCTTTTATTTGAGAACATGCAATATTCCAATTACACATTACGCAAGCTACCTAGAGTGACGGAGTGGATGGCATGCAACCCTTACCTGTGATCTCTATCGCTATTAGAGCGGATCATCGGTACGTACCTTTTTTTACAGGTTACGGTCGGCAGGGCGTCCGTTCCGTCTAAGGAGATGAACGGCGCGCAGCCCCACAACCCACCATGTTCTCTCCCTATTGCCATAAGGCCGACTACTGGTACCGATTCTTTGTCTGACCACCTGCAATCTTGACTAGGGCGTGCGGGCGGCTTCAGGTCTAGGTACTAGCACCTGCACTGTTCGACAAGGCGGCGATGAAACGAGTCGCGGCACAGAAGTTCCTCCGGTATACACTCCGCCACCTACAGGAAGATGAATGCTTAGCAGAAGGTGGCAATAGTTTTAGCGATATAGCGTCAGATCCGTCGTAATTTTTTTTTATTGCAGACGGCTGCAAACGAGCAAATAGTACACCTGATGGTAAGTGTTGTTGCCGCTCATGGACCTTATTAAGGCCATTGCCAATCGCGAAGAAAGTGGAGAGAGTGTGAATGCATGTCATGAGGTTCGGTGATATTAAGGCCAAAATCCACCACACGTTAACACCCTCAAAAAGTTGGATATCCGGCTCTCTCGCTCACTGAACGAAGCGCAGTAACAAATTGCTACTACTCAGACGTATATTTTCTGCAAGAGTGTGGTGCTACCCCGGATGGACCAACCCGCAGCTGTAGACAAACAACTGTCAACAATGTGGGCCTACCACATGATATCATAATATGTCCTCGACAGTTCTAACACTGAACCGAGGCCCCTTCAGTCTCTTCAGTCGGACTCCCCAACGGGCAATGACGTTTCGGCAGGTGTCGCCTCGCCATAAGACCAACTCGCTGGGAAAGATATTTTCAGCCTCCACCAGCGTCGCCGACACCCACCAGTAAAGTCCGGCGAGCATCACTGCCTCCAAGCCCCACGGGGGAGTTTCATCCAACAAATATGCTGACTCTGTCGCCACTGTATAGTATCTGCGTATCCGCATCCAGACACCGCAGTGAAAAGGCAGAGATCCAATTGGCGAAAATGGTCCGTCATCGTTTGTCGAGCACCAGGCCTACATATTTGATTTGAACACATATGTTGTTAGAGACCAAATTGACGGTGATCGAGTCGCCGGCGGGAGAACCATTGCGAGGCCCATAAAATAACGGAGCCTTCTTTTAATTTAAGTTACCCTAAGCCCCAGCGTCTTGATCCGTCTAATAATCTCTTGGTGCCGAGAGTTAGCAAGTGTGTCGCCTCTTCTAGCGTCCTACTCCGGGCTGTGACAAATGTGTCGTTGCCATAACAAATTACGCCCACCAGTGGAGAGAGGCTACCTCTCAACTCTTAGTCGTAATCTATATTCCACAGGATCATTCCTAAAACCAACCCCTCGAAAACACTACATGACATGACCATCCACACAAGCCCTATTCGGTCCACGTAAAGGTCGCTGCGCACCTCCAAAAAAGTATGCCACTAGCCATATCAAGTATGGAAAACCGGTACTAAGTCGTAGCCTAAGTGAAGCCTATACACAAAATTTGTGTACTGTAAAATGTAAAAGTAAAACAATTTTTCCTTTGCATTAAATTGATGAAATGCGTA
The DNA here is from genome assembly GCA_032191425.1 of Lymantria dispar. Taxonomy (NCBI): domain Eukaryota; kingdom Metazoa; phylum Arthropoda; class Insecta; order Lepidoptera; family Erebidae; genus Lymantria; species Lymantria dispar. Next base: position 11,342,459 of record CM063449.1, on the reverse strand, counting down.
TTGGCGTCAATATAAAATTTAATTCTAATAATTGGAATGTTGATCTGTGACTTATTCTATGCACGTAATGCTGGAATTCTTGCTAAACTTAAAGCTTTAATATGGATGAAATGTTTAGCGAATCTAATCTTAAGAAATTTAAACAATGGTGTGACTTTTTGGAATCCACAAACATTGAGCAAAAAAAATGTGTGCTAGATTTATAGCTTTTATTCCAGAGAAACGTAAAATGGAAAGCACTATAAAGGAATATTTATTTTTTTAGTATTAAATAACATGTCCTTAGATTCTGGATTGACAACAAGGCATTCATGGAGCTTTTTGCCAAAAAAAATATATAAACATACAGTTTAGTCTACTGTACATATATTTTCTAGGAACGATTGTATGTAGATACATACCTTTATTCCCTCTTAAGAGCGCGAAAAATAAGTTTTTTTAGGAATAACCAAATATGACATATTGTATTTTAGCAAATAGTATTAATAAAAAAAAAACCTAAAAATAAATACGACTGCATATATGGCGTAGTAGTTATGATACCAATCTAGTGTGCCAATGGCGTGGGTTCGATCTTATGCAAGTACTTTGTTCAGTCCACAATTTGCAGTTCTGAGTCAGTTGTAATTTATCTAAATTAGATTCAGAGATATAAAGGGTGTAAACATAAGTTTCCGTATCAAGTATCCGTGCCAAAATTAATGAGATTGTCAACAAATATAACCTATTTGAGACATTTAAAATACCCTTCTCATAATTTGACACACATCTAGGTAATTCAATCGAGTGTGGTCATATACTTTTATAACGAAAGGCAAGTCAGTCTTTTCCCCTTTCTTATAACCTTGTTTTACGACACCCACGGGTAAGCTAGGGGGTGGTGAATTTTATTCTTATTCCGTCACCACACAGAAAACTATGTAAATGAGTTTATCATTACAAACATTACAGATTTTATCGCGTTCGTATTTAATTTTTAATTGAAAGCATATGTTACGATCGCAAAAATAATATTTTTGATACTTTAGTGATGTAAGCACGTACTAACAATAATGTCAAAGCCTTGTTTCGTTTTTTTTCTGCCAAGAAATCATTAGCAGTTGTCTATGCGTAGACAGCAATATTATAACAACGACGGTTCTTGTTAAGCGAGACATTGAGATAATAGGAACCAAGTAAATGTTCTATGTCTGTGGGTAGTCCTTTGGAGATAAATAACTAAGCTTATAAAAGATAACAATTGGGCGACTGAGTTTAGTTCGGCATTTTTCTTTAAATATTTACGAAAAAGTAATCATCATTATTATTATCATTTCAGCTACCATATATGTCCCTCTATTAAACTCGGCTCTCCTGTATAATAGGAGGGAAATATATTACTTATATATATATATTACTATACCTAGTTGATCACATGGGCTGGTATGTACTGTAAGAAAGAAAACTCGGAATAAAACGCTACACACTATGTGGTATAGGTTTTTATTTCGAGTTTTCTTTCTTTTGCATAAATATCATAACTACCTACATTCATAGATGTTATAGGTCATTTTTACGACATCCACGGGTAAGGTTGGAGGTGGTAAATTATATTCTTACTTCGTCACCATACGTAAAGATAACGTAAGTAGTAAATATTTTCCGGTGGTCAGCCCAACGACGAAGGCGACGTGGGTACGGGTGGGTTATGGGCCCGCGCGTCGTCATTCCGTCGCCCCGGACGACATAGACCGCGCGTGCGTTCCATAGCCCACCCATAAAAAAAAGAATTAAAAAACGTAGTAAATATTTTCTATTGCATAAAAGGGAGTTTTTTGTTGCATTTGGATTAGCTCTTAGCCGCAGCTTCTTTCTTGTCTTTAAATTAGCTGTTACCTACAGCCTTGACAGCGGCCATACTATGGGTGAGCGCTGATGGCTCTCAACTCGGTAAAAGCGAGTTTTTCAAAAAATATACCTTGTCTGGGAAAAATAATTAAGCAAAATCTTCTTCGAAATTACTCATCTACAATATATATCTCGAGTGACTTAGTTTTAAAAAGCATTATGAGTATTAGTTATCCAAACAACCCATGCGATCAGCCGTTTTAAAAGAAAATTTACTTCTTAGTCCTGGGAGATATCTGTAAAATATCGCACAACCGAAATATTGTTAATTTAAGTAATCCTGTAATTCCCATGGTAGAATATTTACCCAAGGGGGTGGGGGGACGTCGGTCGATGGGAGGGTACCCCAAATAAGGGGTATTCCGTCGGGCCGACCACTGATGACAAGTAACCCTGCTCCTGTGATCGGCCCAACGACGAAGGCGACGTGCACGCGGGTGGGTTGTGGGTGTGCGTGCATACGCCTCTCTGTCGCCCCGGACAGAGTGGTGCGAGGAGCGCGTCGACCGCAACCTACCAAAAAAAAATGGTAGAATATTTACAATCTGATAGTGAAATTCCACTTAAATGTTTATTTAATCTTTGGATATATTTATATGATTAAAAACTGGATGTATGTTTCATAATCATAATTATTATATATAGATGGTTAATCACAAACATGCACAGTTTTATACCTTAGAGGAGTTAAGACAAAATTTTGTAATAAACGTGTTTAGGTCGGATTCCAATCGAGAGCTCAATTTGTCGGTTTTCTTTATCATCAAGAATTGCTTGAAAACTTTTCTTACGTACTTTTATTGCTTGTACTTTTATGAAATTATTGTTTAAACGAAGAAACCACCAACCTTGATGTTACTAGAATAACACTTTATAGGATTTGTTATCGTTACGACACCATAGACACTACTGCTCCAGTCTTGTAAATTTTGCAGTATTATGTTTATAATATTTATTCTTGTAAAAACTATCAAACTTATTTCTTATGAAGTTAAGTTCAAATTCTATTTATTTGGCTTTAAAAAAAGACTATAAAGAAATTAATTTTATAAAAACTAATATTGCTTTTAAGTTAATCTTTTTCTTTTGGAGGTATATTTATTTAGGTGGTATACTTTGATATTATAGGGCTGTATGCTCCAAACGGTTATTTTCCAAATAAAACAAATAAATAAAACACTTCGTCTTGTCTCTTCCTTTAAAGTGGATTACTGGGTGAGTAACAATCATCATTAGTCTGCCTGTCAAATTTCTATCTTTAACGCGTACGTTGTGTAATCTATTTTCTGTGTAGCGATGTCTTAAACATACTATTTGTTACCACCTTTTGCTGCCCTGTGGTAACCCGCTAAGGTATCAACAGTAGAATAGACCGCAGCGCTCTTCTAGGAAATCTAGAACAGCAATTTTGATTGCCAAATAAGGAGATTAATGTCCAATAATGAATACTGATGCAATATCATATTACACGCGGCGATATTTACGGAAGTGATAAAATGCAAAAGAAATATCAATTCATTTTGGTGACTCGAATTTCCTTTTAATTCTGATGCCAACCTTATTTTGTTTTTATTATATAAATTGTAAAATAATTTGATGTAGTTAATAATAAAATCCTCAAAATTCTATTCATTTTGTATCACTATTTAGTATTCTGTAGTTACTAACATCGGCTTTCACAAGCTTAGATAAAACTTTCGCTGTTTATTTCAGAGCAGCCTAGAGGAAAATTTCATCTGTGTTATACTACTCTCGGCCTTAACAATAATCTCTGTCCACGTAGTATTACGGCGAAACATTATACATTATTCTGTAAGTACCATACACAGGAGAATACTAAAGTTGAGTGCGACAGGACGGTACTGGCCTGTGCGATGAATAATTTAGTTCAGTCGAGCAATGTGCGCGAAATATTGTAAGGCAAGTATCTCACAGACGACAGAAGCAACGCTTTTGAGCTTGACTAGAAGTGAACCTATTGAGGCTCGACAACATACTCAAAGGTAGTCAACATGACTCAATAAAGGCCAGCAGTGAATAGGGAACTACACACTATCGATCTTACTTGTAAAGAATTATGGCTATAGGAAAGGTTCCTGAATTAATGAATAACTTTTCGGATGGCGTAATGATTAACGTTTATATACCGAACGTCGTTAATTCGATTACCGTGTGGGGCAATTCTGTTTCTTCGATTTACAAATGATTAATCTGCGTATTTTCTGTGTGGTGACGGAGTAAGAATGTAATTCACCACTCCCTATCTTACCCGTGGATGTCGTAAAAGACGACTAAGGGATGTAATAAGCATATAACATCTGTACAAGAGAAGGAAAACTCGAAACAAAACCCTATTCCAACACGTCTGACCAGCGTGGAATAGTAGGTCAATAACCCTTCCATTGTGGAGGAGGCCTGAGTCCAACAGTAGGACATATAGAGGCTGAGATGATGATGATTATGATGAATCTGCGTATTATCGACGTGGTAATGGAGTAAGTTATCATCAAGATGATGATGATAATAGTAGTATACGTCGGTAGACTGATGGAGGCTTTTCTTTCGTAGGTTCTTTAGTATAATTTCTCATAATAATCTTATATATTAATTCGTCAGCTTTTCATCAATGTATACTAATTCATCCTAATCTCACCTCATTTACGTCCCACTGCTGGGCCCGAGCCTCCTGCACAATAGGAGAGAAATTGACCCACTACACCAAGCTGGTTAGATAGGTTGGTATAGGGTTTTATTTACGCGATTTTCTTCTTTTGCTGCTACTTGATGTTATATGCATATCATATCCCTTAATCGTCTTTTACAACACCCATGGGTAAGTAAGGGAGTGGTAAATGATATTCTTACTCCATCACCACACGGATAGTATATAATAATATATGTAATCTGATTACATTGAAGTAATCAAATGAATATACACCTTTACGATTTGTAATAAATGTTTCTGTCTCACTGTTGAACCTTCTAAATAAAAATGGCTAATGACAAATCTACTTTAGATAGAATCGCTGAAATCATTTCAGTTAACGAGATATCTTTAAACGACTTTACTGAAAATAAATCTTTTATACGAGTATTTCACTTACTGTATAATGAGATATATTATCAGCACCTCAGCTTTTATATGTTCTACTGCTGGGCTCGAGCGTCATTCGCGATAGAGGGTAAAATGATTATACTATACCATGCTGGTCAGACAGGTTCCTATACGGGTTTTGTTTCGAGTTTTACTTCTCTTATTATCTACAACATTCACGGACAAGAATTATGAATTGTATTCTTATTCTGTCACCACTCTGAAAGACTTCTCTTGCGTAGGTTTTATATGCGTATTATATTCCTTAGTTGTTTACAACATCCACAGTCAAGATATGTAATATGAATTGTATTCTAATTTCGTCACCATAAATTAAGGCGAGATATATATTTCAAATAATTCATAGTTGTATGCTAATTATAGCATCATCATCATCATGTTCATACTCTCTTCTCACCGCCGGGTGATTGAAAAGGTTATGCTGAATTCCCGGTACAAGACACCGTTTACCGGCTTATACCTGATAGTATTCCTTACGCCCACTTTAAGTGATAATCAATTTTAATTACGTGAGGATATTTAGAGTTTCTCAAACTAATCTTATTCGTACCTCGGTAAGAATTAAGTCCCAGGGTTCAATTCTATTCGAAGTTCAAAGAAAAGTAAGTGTATGTAAATAATTTCTAATTATCCTTTTTTTTTGGGGGGTGAGCTATGGTCAGAGCATTCGCCACCCCGCTCCGTTGGGGGCGACAGAAGGGCGACGCACGGCCACGTAACCCACCCGATAGCACGTCGCCTTCGTCGTTGGGCCGACCACCGGTGCAGAGTACCTTGACTTCAGTGGTCAATTTCTAATTATTCTAAAATAGTTTACCATCTTTATATAAACTTGAAACAAACGAAAAATTTGAAACAAACTCTCGCTAAAACATATCAGTAGAATTTTTGTAAAAAGGATTATTTTTTTCAGAAGCAGCCTAAAAAAAAATTAAAAGATATTTTCGTAGCTTTTCGGCTTAAACTTTCATTTATATGAAGGGTTGTCCTTGACCTAAAATTATTTGCTCGATTACTGTTACGTACTTACGCTGCTTTCTTTAGATCCCTAAAATATTTCTGTACAGAATGCCGCAGATTATTTTCTAAACAATTTTTTTGAGAGTTTAAGAGTAACCCTTGAGCTAATTTTTCTCCGACTTTTATACAATATTTACGTTAATATTAAAAAGTAACTGTATATATATCTTATGAATACACATAGAATATATGTATATCATATTGACTTCTTAACTTGAAAGAATATTCAAGGAATAATGCGATAATTACAACATCAAAATAACGTTTCCTTTCTGCTCATATATGTCCCACTACTGCGCTCAAGCCTCCTCCATAAAAGGAGGAAAATTGACCTTACTATACCATGCTAGTCAGACAGGTTGATATAGGGTTTTGTGTCGAGTTTTCCATCTCTTGCATAGATTTCATATGCGTAATATGTCGCTCATCCTCCCCAGGCTCTGGTGGAAATTGGGACTTTTCTCTGAAAAACTCTAAAGAAGACTCATCTAGAGTTCTAAAGAATTATTCAGAGGTTTTCAGAGAATAATCCCAAAAGTTTACACTTGATGAATATTGAAGAGAACCTAATAGTCTTTGTTAGGACAATAGAAGCTAAGACAATAATTTGTAGAATTATTGTCTTCCTTTATATTTTTAAACGTTTTACAAAGATTACTACATAGAATTGAATGTAGTTTTCACTGATATATTGCTGGAGGTTTAAGTTGGACTGACCAATGATGTCAAGGATTCTATATCAGTGATTGACCCAGTGGCGATAGGGAAGGTATACAGCGGGTTTTGGAGCTGCAAACCACCCATTTTCTGCCCCAGATAGAACGGAAGGTGTGTGTATACCATAGCCGGCCCAAAAGCAGGTTTGACTTTATTTTTATCACAAACGGTGGAAACGAGCAGACAGTATACCTGACGGTAAGTATTGCTACCGCTCATGGACCTTAGCAAGGCCGCTGCCTACCGTAAAGAAAGTAAAGGAAGTGTGAATGCGCGCAATGAAGTTCAGTGATATTAAAGGCATCACCAAAATCCACCATACGCAAGCACGCTCAGAAAATTGGGCTGCCGGCTCTCTCGTTCATCGAACGAAGCGCAGTAACAAATTGCTACTACCCAAACGTCGATTTTCTGCGAGATTGTGGTACTATTCTCGACGGACTGGCCGTCGGCTGTAGACAAACAATTGTCAACAGTGTGGTCCTACCACTGGGCGAACTTAAGAGACTTAAGAGATATTGTCAGCTAGAACAAAAAAGAACAATTTATCTCAAAATATTAAATTAACAGTAATCAACATAAGCAAACTAGGGACCACATCTAGTTATATATAACTATACACATAGGGTACTAAATTGTCGATTGCAAATACACGCAATTGCGGTGACATCTAGCCACATTTGAAGCGCAAAAGGCTAATTTTGTCTGACGTCATTATGTCAACGGGCAGTTTGACTCATTAAGCTCTAGTGGCTTAATTAGTAGCTGGTAACTATGTGATTTCATTCAATTGTATTTAAAAGTAATGTTTAATTAACAGAACAGTGTAGGCTTACTGAACAGACTTTTGAACTGCAATACAGATTTCACACGTTAGTACATTTAGCTTACCAAAGCTGTGTTAAGAATTGTTATACACTATACTAAACACACTACGGGTATTGAGGAGACCACGGAAGTTTTATTAAATACGTTAATCTCAGACGATGACATCTCAGTCGACAGCGAACATCATAAACAAATACATGCATGGGCCGTTGAGCCACCTCTCTCGCCTATGTCTGACTTTCCATCTCTTGCCGAGTTTATGAATACCGTTAGAACTCTTCCCCTCAACAAGGCTACTGGCGAAGATAAAATATCAAATAAAATGATCAAAGAAGCTAGTCGAGCATCGGGCGACTCAATGTTAATAATTTTTAATCGTTGCATAACTGAAGGCATTTTTCCTCGTATATGGCGTCGCAGTTATAGACGTATAATTCCTAAAGGTGGTGATAAGCCACCAGATGACCCAAAGTCATATCGACCAATCACCTTACTGCCTTCATTAGGCAAGCTCTTAGAACGTCTCATTGTTCCTTGTTTATTGCCGGGTAGACCAACGTTCAATCATAAACAATTCGGCTTCACTCATGGCAAATTAACTATCGACGCGGCCGTTGCGGTAAGACGTGTCATTAGCGCATCCGTTTTTAAATACGTACTAGGTGTCTTCCTGGACATCTCAGGTGCTTTCGATAACGCCTGGTGGCCAATGCTACTTCTTAAATTAAAGGCGCGTGGTTGCTATAGAAATATCTACCAAATCATACAGTCGTACTTTTTAAATGGCTCGACTAAATTGAAATTTGGTCACCATGCTGTGTTGAAGCCACTGACGATGGGCTGCCCTCAAGGTTCGGTATTAAGTCCATATCTATGGAATTTAGGTTTTGACGATTTTCTCGAGTTACCTCTACCGAAAAATTGTCTACTGATCGGCTATGTAAACGACGGACTTTTACTTATACAATCGAACACAAGGGATGGTTTAGAGAAATTAGCGGAAACATGCCTCAATAATATATTCGATTGGGGTACACGAAACCGGCTTGCCTTCGCACCGCAAAAAGATATCATCTTTTATTAAAAGGACATTTACAATCGGCGCCGCGTATAAAATTCAATAATATGACTGTCAAAAAGAAAGAATGAGTTTGCTATCTCGGCCTAGTCTTAGAAAAAAATTTTCATTTATTGAGCATATTATCCGTATGTCCATGTGGTGACGGAGTAAGAATACAATTCACCACCCCCTATCTTACCCGTGGGTGATCGTACGAGACGACTAAGGGATATAAAACGCATATAACATCTATGCAAGAGAACGAAAACTCGAAATAAAACCCTATACCAACACGTCTGACCAGCGTGGTATAGTAGGTCAATTAGCTTTCCATTAAGAAGGAGGCCCGAGCCCAACAGTGGGACGTATATGGGCTCAGATGATGATGATGATGAGCATATTAAAACTGTAGGTGAAAAAGCGAAACGGAATTTCTACGCGCTTACTAGAATATCCACATCTACTTGGGGCCTTCGTTTTAATACACTTAAAACCATACATGGGCACATATTTGGGGTGTATTTGTTACGCTGCACCTGTATGGGCCGATAGGGCCACCATAGGGGAGGCTCACCTTAAATTACTACAGAGCCAACGATTGGCCCTAATATTCTTATGTAAAGCCTATAGAATGGTTAGTACTGAGGCCTTACCAGTACTCGCGGGTGTACTTCCGGTTGATTTGGAGATTCAGAGACGAGCGTCAATGTATTACACCACAAAGGAAACTATGAATACAGATTTCCTTCGACCGCGCGACCGAAATAAAATTGCTAGATTGTTTGCACCACAATCCATTGTCTATGAGGAACTTTTAATTGAACGGCAAGAAAGATGGGATTCATCATCGAAAGGTCGTCATCTTTATTTATTTTTTTCATGCATCCGGGAGCGCCTGGAGAAAGTGTGGCTGGAGGTAGACCACTTCGTGGCCCAATTTTTAACTGGCCATGGCAACTTTAAAAGTAAATTATTTTCTTTTAAACTCGTACCATCACCATTATGTCAATGTTCCACATCTGACCACGAGTATGAACAATCAGCACATCACATTCTCTGGGAGTGCGATCTCTGGCGAAACGAGCGTAACCTTATGTTAAACAGTTTGCAAGTCACCTGTGGGATAGTATACTATACGGACCTTTTAGCAACTCGAGAAAATTTCCATGCGTTCATGCGTTTCTGTCATACCTACTGTACCAATCAATCTTAACGCTCACATATAGGCCCCGTTAAGCTCTTCCGTATCCGTGGTGCCGTACTGCTGCGCTATCGTAGCTGTACACCTTTTTACTTATTGGCTGACTAGTCATTTTGTTTTCCTGTCACCCGCTTTGCCTAGGAGGGAAGTGGAATCTCTCTTTCCAACTCTTCCTCTTCAATCTTTTCTAATTAAATTTGTTGCAGGTCTCAAGACAATTAAAATCATATCCCGGGACTGCCTGAGGGTCAAACCTCGGTGTCATTTATGAAGACCATTGTGGATCCTGGCTTACAGGAGTTACAATGGTGGGAATGTGTGGTGGGATTAGTCCCAAAAAAAAATACACTATACTAGCAAAGGAAAATCTGTTTAGGAGATGCGAATGTGTCTGAGATTGGCTTTACCGATATAACTAGCCTGGCCATTAACATTTTAACAACTTCTGAGTTTCTGGAGAGTTTAAAATTTCTATAGGCAGGTTTGAATGGTGAGTAATTTGTGATTATAGAAAGGGTCACGTGATGTAAACAAAAGTGTATAAGCGTTGGTGTATTTGTGTGTGTGTAGTGATTGCATGGTAGTGTGCATAATGCCTTTTTTAATGAATTTAATGTAATTCTAATCCATTATTATATGAAATTGCAGTTTTATACACTTTTCCTCATTATATATTCAACTGTGCCAAATTTCATATTTGTTTATTGACGAAATTTTTGTAAAAAGCGGTACAAAGTTTTTGTTTCACGTATTAATAGATAAATATGTGCTATTAGATGTCAAAACCAGATAAAGCTTTAAATTACAAATTTTAATTTAATATCAGATAATTAATTTAAATAAACAAACATAACCACTGTTTGTTTTTAGTTTTCACTTCTTTCAGTAGTTCTCATGACTGGTTGGCGCTCTTTTTATTTTATCTAATTCAAATTTGGAACGCGTTCGTTTATTAGTTTATAACCCGTACAGACGTTGGCCGAGCCTAAGCCAACGCGAGCGTCGGCAAATAGGTACAAGGCGAGTGCTAGCGTCTACACGTTGGCCGAGTGCGGCGAACGCCAACGCGAGTGGCCAACGTAGACGAGCGTTTGTAGAAGTGTCTACACGATGGCCGATGTCAGTGTTCATTGTGCACTGAAACACTACGGACGTTGACATTAACGTTGCTGCAGCTTCGACTATTTATTTAATGAGGGTATATAACTATTATCTCAGTGTATACCGCAGTAAAGTGGGCAAAAAAGAAGGTGGTTGATACTGAGTATTCACAGAAATAGAACAGTGTAAGTATTCACAGAAATATATCCGTGTGGTGACGGAGTAAGAAAAAAATTCACCAGTCCCTATCTTGTCTGTGAATGTCGTAAAAGACGATTAAGGGATATAATACATAATAAGCATATAACATATATGCAAGAGAAGGAAACCTCGAAATAAAACCCTATACCAACCTGTCTGACTAGCATGGAATACTAAGGTCAGTTTCCCGCCTATTGTGGAGGAGGCTCGAGCCCAACAGTAGGACGTATATTAGCTAAAATGATGATGAATGATGAAGATACATCTTGATACTATAGGTAACATTTTTTTTTTTTTTTTTCACGCTGTGGAAATGCATTTACGCACTATCCCCCGCCGGTTACAGACAGGGGAGTGTGTGTGGGACTCGCCGGCCACAGAAGTGACCGAAATACCCACTAAAACCACAGCGGCCCCTTCCGCGCTTTTACGAGGTGCCGGAGAGATCGTCTGACAACATTCTATCCCCGACACCTCAACGCTTGGCCGTCTGGCCACATCCTTTCATCATTCAGAGCGGTGGGTGGAGGAGCGCATAGCGGCGTCTCCTCCTCCCTGGTCGTCGCCGGCGGAGCGAGTTAGCGGACGCAAGCGCCTCGCGTGCCCGCTCCGTGGCCTCCTTCCTTGTCATGACAGCCTCACAGAAGGAGGCCATCGACGACCAACAGCTGTCGCTGCCGAGCATCTTGGAGATGATGGTCGGCAGCGACAGGTCTGTTATTCCCAGTTCCGTTGACAGGACGTGGCGCTGAGGCCCCCAGGCGGGGCATACTTCCAGTGTGTGGCACGCATCGTCGATTAGCGCGCCACACTCATGACATCCTGGGGCCTCTTCTCTTCCAATTCTGTGCAGGTACTTACCGAAGACCCCTTGTCCGGTAAGCACCTGCACCATCCTAAATGTAAGGCTGCCGTGCCTTCTCCTGAGCCAGTGGTGGAGATGCGGCGCAACCGCCTCCACAGTCCCCCGCCCTGCTATGGGGGACTCTAGATCTTCACTCCACCGCCGGATTACTTCCGTTCGAGCCACTTCTCAAGCTCTGCCCAGTCCCCCTGCGGAGACCCGCTGGCCGTTGACTCGTGCTGTGGTGCGGAACCGATATACATCCGTCAGCGCTTCTGCCACCAGCGGCCAAGGCGGATCGCCTGCCAGCAGTGTCGCCGCAGTCCAGGACACAGTACGGTAGCCCCTAATAGCCCTTACCGCCATAACCCTCTGCGGTCGTCGCAGAAGGGCTCTGTAGCGGGCGGTGAGGGACTCCGACCAGATAGGGGCACCATACAGTGCCATAGACCGCAGAATGCTGGCGTAGAGTCGCCGGCATGACGACCCAGGACCGCCAGTGTTCGGCCTTCCCAGTGCCGCGGCCGACTTGACGAGCCTCGGGACGAGCTGGGCAAAGTGTGGCCCGAAATTCCAATTTGAATCGAGGTGCAGACCCAAATATTTTATCTGGGCCTGCACCGGCACGGCAACCCCAGACACACTGATGTGTGCTCCTCGGGAGGGACCTCGGCGTGTGCCATGGAAAAGGAGGGCCTCGATTTTATCCAGCGAGACCCTCAGACCCAACATCCCAATCCGGTCCACGACGAGCGCCACTCCTTCCTCTGCCAATCGGGCAGCCCCCCGGAAGTCCGCCCTCTTCACCGTGATGAGGGTGTCATCAGCGTAACAGATGATCTCCATCCCAGGAAGGAGCTGACCCCGTAGGAGCCAGTCGAACCCGACGTTCCACAGCACCGGACCGAGCACCGAACCCTGTGGGACGCCGCACTCCACCCGATGGCGATGGATACGCCCGTCGCCCCCCTCATAGAGCACGTACCTTCCCTAGAGGTACGCCTCCAACAGCCTCACAAGATACGGAGGCACTCCATGGTACCTGAGTGCCTCCTTCAACGTCTCGTGTGGGAGACTGTTGAAAGCGTTATAGGTAACATATAGGGTGACTTGGATCTAATTATTTACGTCGCATATCTAGAAGTAGTGATGCAAATTTGAAAATATAATCATTTATATTGAGCGACAATATCACATTAAACACGTCTAATCGCGATGGATGTCAACCGTGTAATGACGACTCGGCCAACGTGTAGACGGCATTGGCCGAGCGTAGACGAGTGCCTTTGATTTGTACATAAAAACCGACATCGAGGCGAAGTGAGGCAAGTGATCACGAGCGACGGCGAGTGTCGGCGAGTGAAGACAAATCAGCTGTCCACACGTTGGCGCTTGTATTCACTCGGCCAACTAGGCGAGCGACGGCGAGCGTTGGCTAACTAAGGCAAATCGAGTGTACACACGTTGGCGTTCGCCATCGCTCGCCTGCACTCGGCCAACATGTAGACGTCCTATTAGAAATTTCAATTATTGCCCGCTATTTTACTTTTTTAAGGTTAATATTAAATCATAATATTATAATTAGGTGTTAAAAAAAAACAGAATTGTAGTGATTTCCTTGCAATAAACCAGTATTGCGCCGGCGGTCAATGACAACATATTCCCGAAATTAGGTATAAAAATACTTTGTAGGTTTATAAAACATTGGCGTGATCGCCTGTTTTTAGAACTAAAAAGGCTGTTAATGTTAACAACATTAATAACCTTTTTCCGATTCGATTCGATCCGAATTCGACGATATTCTATAAGAAACCATAAAATATGTGCGAGAAATAAAAAAGCCCGAAAGCACTCTTTCGTGAATTAACAAGACCTTAACTTCGTCATACAGGATATGGTCTAAATTAATCCCTACGGTTAAAACAAGAGGCTTGAATAAAATGCCTATTGTCACAAAATGCGGGTAAAAAGTTATTCACAATTGGTAAGAATTTCAACAAACAATGGCAAAGTGTATATAAACAGCTCTAAAAAGCTCTACAAGTGGTCTGATAAATGCAATGTAGTCATCATTCTTCGTCAGTCGTGGTTTAGTGGGGGGTATGTTATCAAGGAGTGACAGAATTTTTATTTTTTATCAAAAAAGAATCATCGCTCAAAGTCTATTAAGAGATTATCTTAGATAGTGTTGTGAAATATCTTAGCAATACGTTTTGAACAAGAGTACTTTGGATTTATTAGCACGACTCTGCACTTGGTTACAGGATATAAAGTACACAAGCTAGGTTCAAAGTCAACTTTCCGTACTATATAAGAGCTGAAGACTGGCCCTAGTCTAGTCCAGATATGTACCTCTTGGACTGAAAATTGGTCAGTTTTAAAAGACATGGCCTGCTCAAAAATGATATGCAGACATCGATTCTCTAAAGAAATCTCTAGAACAAGCGGTGACTAAAATTCCCATGGAAATAGTGCGTGAATCCATACATTTATTGGCCAGATCTTTCAAAGGTCATTCTAACAAATATTATAAATGTGAAAGTAAGTTTGTTTGTTTATTGATACCACTAAGCGGTTTTTAAAAATGTTATTCACCAATGGAATCATTTTTTTTTTTTCACCAGCGAGTAACACAAGCTATATTTTATCCCGGCATTTTTACGGGCACGGAAATAATGCGGGGGAAACCGCATAAATATAATCGATTTAAAAAATGATTTCACCGCTAGAAAGCTACATTATCAGCGAGTTACATGTATATTTATATCACGTTATGGCTAAGGAAAGGAAAACTACCTGACTAAAAGCACAGGATCTTGACCAATTTTAAAAATTCTATCACGTATAGCAAAATACATTATCGGCGAGTAACATATGCAAGCTGTTTTTATCCTGGTATTCCTACGGGAACGGGAACTACGCGAGTGAATCCGCTGAATGTCAACCGACTTTAAAAATTATTTCACTAGTGGAAAGCTGCATTATCAGATCATTATCATTATCGGTATTCCGTTTCTTTAAATCCGGATTATAATCGATCGATTATAAAAATTCATTCGCTATTGGAAAGCTACATTGCCAGCACGTAACATATGTAGGCAAGTTTATATCACGGTATTCACTCGGGACTTGAGATTATGCGGGCGAAACCACAGCAGATTAGGTCAATTTATAAAAAATAAAATTCTTTTATCCATGAAATCTACATTATCAGCAAGAGACATGCCGATTTTTTTGTCTCCGTATTCACAAAAGATACGAGTACTGCACGAGTGAAACCACTGGATATTAACGGATTTCAAAAATTCCTTCACCAATAGAAAGCTACATTATTATCTACCTACATATTATATTTGAGTTTGGATGCTGATGGAATGGACAGTGATCAAGGTGTCGGTGGGTGGACCATAACGGGGCTCATAAAATAACACGGCCGCCAGCTTATTTAGGGCCACCCTAAGCAGCAGTACCTCGATCTACTTGTCAATCTCCTCGGTGCTAGGCGTGTCTTCGTCTCACCTTGTGCTATAATAAACACATTGTCAGCGTAACAAATACACACACCTCGGAAAGAAAGCTGCCTCCAAACACCCAATATTGTGAGAACTTAGGTTCAAATGTTGAGTCAGGTGAAAACGTCTTTAGATTATCAGCAGAGTTAAGAAATAGTCTATTATGGACTCTCAATATGTTTTATCATTAAATTAGTCTTTTGCGTAGTAGCCATTACAAATAGATAGAATAGGATCAAAGGCTAGATTTCGTCAATCATGACCGCTCGGCTTTTGTGTGGAAATTCAATGTGCCTCGTACCATGCAGTAAATACGCCTAATATTAATCCTGCTGAGCATTGAGACGTCATTGAGTATGTGTCAGATGTCTGACAAGTTGAAGCCTTAACTCGTTGTTTTAAACCGTCGAGATTTAATCTACGAGTATGTCTGACTGATGAAGTTATTACAAGGGATACCAAAATTACATTTCGGAACATGTTTACTTAATGTTTTATGTATATTTATACATTTTTCATTAAATAAAATGTACGGTGTAGAAATACAAGCAATTAAGCCGGAGTCACAATATATCACACAAGGCAGGCAGCGACATATTGCCCTGATGGCTACGTCTAATGGTTACTGTTGTGACTCAATGTAATTTTGTTAATAGATGTTTGTATGGCGTATAATGAAATCATAAATACGAAATAGCAATAAAAATTATATTGGGTAGTATTTTTTTTTTGCTCACGGAGCTAAGAGTTTGTTATTTGTTTATTTGAATACGTTAATCTCAGAAAGTAGATATGGTATGGTATGATATGGATTTAAAAACTTGAATATGACTAAAATAGGCTGTTTATTGAAAAAGAATATTAACTACAGAACTAAACAAATACAACTTTTCTAAAAGATTCTACATAGCAAGAACGATTATTGATCATTTTTTGTTCATTTATTTCGATAGTAGTAGTAAGATATTTATAATCTAGTTATCATCATCGCAGCCCACATACGCTCCACTGTTGGGCTTAGGTCTTCTCCACAGTGGGAGGGAATTTAACATACTATACCATGCTTGTCAGACATGTTGGTATAGGGTTTCATTTCAAGTTTTCCTTTTCTTGTATAGATCTTATGTGCATATTATATCTCTTAGTCGTCTTTTACGACATCCACGGGCATCAGATAGAGTGGTGAATTGTATTCTTACTCCGTCACCACACGGATTAATAGTCTATTATTTTATTATAAACCATTTGTAAATGAAAAAAATAATCATCATACCAGGAATTAAATCCAGATCTATTAAAAACGTATTTTAAATGACCCCTTGCCAACCAATTATTCTATATGCGTTCACAATCTCATCTTGACGAAGGACGATATAGCGTCTGTCGAAAATGCTTACACTTTCCTCCGCTAGCTTAATTGACAAAACAGTTATCAATGGATATGAATTCAAGTCCTACGTGTGGAAGTTAATTATTTTTTCGTTCATATTTTTTTAGTAACAAGATAAATCGAAATACTCTTCTGCAATAAAATATAATTGCACACAGTATTGGAGAGATCCTTCCTTTAAAAGAGAAAAATAGCATACAACACTATACAGTCGGATTGAAATGGAGCTTTAGTAACCTCTCTAGAGGGTTGAATATCGAAATCTCTACTATCTTACTAACATCACTTCTAGTAGTGATTTTACTTACTATTTAAATCTGTTAACCGATTTTTGAATTATACGAAGGACCGAATGGACGATGACCATTATATTCTTAGTAAACTAGCACACGAATACTACGTTTCTTAATTCATAACATACTTTAGTCTTAAACTTGGAAAAACAAGTAGTCCCAACAGGAATTCTAAAAAGAATTTAGTAATAAATAAATGTTGTGTCCCATTGAAGTCGTAAAAAGCTAAAGGAATCACTTCGTCATGGAAACCCAGAGAGACTGATGCTCATGTCAATAACGTTGGTAAGGTGACCCAGAAGTTTATGAGTCCCCTTTCCATCGCTATGGAATGAATAAATATAGAGTATTCAGACTATAGTCAGCCACAAAAGAAAAAAAGTGAAATGTTTTGAAAGCGGACAGAAGCGTTGTTTTGGGCAACACCTATAGTTATGACATTAACTATCTTTATGAGGAGACCAGTAGTAAAAACAAATGCAAAGGCTAATGTTTATATCGATGGAACCTTAGCAAATTTATTTATTACTAGCAACCCCGCCCTCGCTTCGCTTCGGTTTCAGTCGCTTTACCCGCGGCATAGTTCCCGTTCCTGTAGGAATACCGGGATAAAATATAGCCTATGTTACTCCCTGATATTATAGCTTTCCATTGGTGAAAAAATTTTTGAAATCGCTTCGGTGGTTTAAGCGTGAAAGCGTTACAAACAAACAAACATCTTTACTTTCGCATTTATAATATTAGTATGGACTAGCAACCCGCCCTCGCTTCGCTTCGGTTATAGGTTATAGTCGTTTTACCCGCGTAGTTCCCATTCCCGTGGGAATACCGGGATAAAATATAGCCTATGTTACTCCCTGATATTATAACTTTCCGTTGGTGAAAGAATTTTTGAAATCGGTTCGGTGGTTTAAGCGTGAAAGCGTTACAAACAAACAAACAAACATCCTTACTTTCGCATTTATAATATTAGTATGGATTACATTTTTTTTTCAGGCACTTGGCTCGTAATGATGAGCATTAATTCTACAATACGAGCCGATGAAGGATAGCTGTAATATTTTAAAAGTACTTAGGGGCAAGCTATTAAAACAATGTTTACATTTCATAACACAATTCGATATGCTTGATTTAGAAAAATATTTAGTTATTATTTCATCATCATCAACATCGCAACTCATATACGTGTCACTGCTGGGCGAGCCTTCTCTGCAAGGCAAATTGACCTACTATACCACGGTGGTCAGGCGGGTTGGTACAAGGTTATTTCGAATTTCTCTTTCATGCGTAGATTTTGTATACATATTACAATCATCATTTCAGCCTATCGCCGTCTACTGCTAGACGTAGGCCTCCCTCATGTTACGCCACAATGTGCGTATCTGTGCCGCTTGCATCCAACGACGCCCAGCAACTTTCACCAGGTCGTCAGTCCACCTAGCTTCCTACACTGCGTCGTCCGATACGTGGTCGCCACTCGAGAACCTTTCTTCCCCAACGTGCAGCGGTTGTCGGTCCGTCGAGCGATGTGGCCTACCCATTACCACTTCAGTGTGGTAATTCTTCGTGCTATGTCGGTTACACCCGTTCTTCTGCGGATTTACGTAATCCAGATTCTATCTCGCAGAGAAATCCCGAGCATAGCCCGCTCCATAGCACGCTGAGCGACTTCGAGCCTTGTTATGAGGCCTATATTTAGGAACCACGTTTCCGTGCCGTAAGTCATCACTGGTAACACACACTGGTCGTAGACCTGTGTTTTCAGACACTGAGGTATGTTGGATATTACAGTGTACCACCCAAAAATTCACTGACAAAAAAGGGGGTAGTGAATAGTATTCTTACTTTGTGACCATACGTGTGGAGTACATGTGGAGTTCCTATGAAAAATATGATATTATGATATTAAAAACACATTTTGTACGTTTATTTGGGTGGTGACGAAAGAAAAACAATCTATCGCCGCCGTTTTGTTTTCAGTATTGGTTTTATAAAAATAATAAGATAAAAAGAAAAAAAGGAGATAACGTCACAGAAAGAGAAACACCAATTTTCACCTACATTTCACCTACAAGAAGTGTCTAAGGCACTCAGCACAACTAAACGAGCGCCAGTTATGAGCATGTCGGTAACACGACCCCTTGAGATTTTCTCCTACCAAAAAAAGTGCCAAACGTGGCTAAAGAAGTTTTCACTTCAAAAAAAGCCGTGATTTTACATAACAGTAGTAATAAATTCCGACTGTATTTACTACGATAGATGCGGGCTGCATTTTATTATGGTGTAATTATTTACTGAGGTTATTCAAGTACGTAAGCGATATTTGAGTGGTGCCCAGATGAGGGTACTTACCTTACACGTGCTATATTGATTGCCGTATATAGGTACTTAATTACTTACACTCAGCGCTAATGTTACCAATAACATGAGTTATATGGTAGTATACATATAATTAAGAACGGAGTAAGAATATAATACAATAATTCTTGTCTTATCCGTGAGTTACTAAGAAATTAATTATGCATATAAAACACTAGTAACCCGCACTCGCTTAGCTTCGCTTTCAGTCGTCTTCCACGCGTAGTTCCCAATCCCGTGGGAATACCGGGTTAAAATATGGACTATGTTACTCCCTGACATTATAGCTTTTCATTGGTGAAAGAATTTTTGAAATCGGTCCAGTAGTTTCAGTGCCTATTCAACAACAACAAACAAATCTTTTCTCTTTATAATAATTAGTATAGATATCTGCAAGAGAAAGAAGACTCGAAATAAAGCAGTATATACACTATAAAGTGGTGAAGTAGGTCAATTTACCTCCTATTTGGAGGAAATTTAAGCAGAGCAGTAGAATGTATATGAGCTGAGATCATTGTACTATACGGAATTATTACAAAAGCACTGCTTTATTGGCTAGGCATTTGTGTAAGAGACTGCCAATCTTGAGATCCTGGACTCAAATGCTAGTTCGAAACAGTGTTGTTGAGTTTTCTGCTGATGTAGACGTGTGATATAAAACCTTGTAGTTTGAAATTGTGCTCCATGGTCACTGTGTAATTAATAAAAATAATATTGTCTTGTTATTACGTGGATTAGATCCATATAAAATTTATATTTTCGTGTGGTGACTGAGTAAGAATACAATTCACCACACTCTTTTTTCGCCTTTGGGTGTCGAAAAAGACGACTAAGGAATTATAATATGCATATAACAGCATAGATGTTGAAGTTGAAGACATCAATAGAAGGAAAACTCGAAATAAAACCCTACCAATCCGTCTTACTAGTGTGGTATATTAGGTCCCTCCCATTGTGGAGGAGGCTTGAGCCCAGCAGTGGGACATTTATAAGCTGCGAGGATGATAATGAATATTACAAGGTGAAGTATAAATGACATACTACTAATATTATAAATATGAGATTTTTTTTAAGCTGTTTAAATGTTTGGATCAATCACGCGTAAACTGTTCACAGGTTTGGGATTGCACACGGATAGAACATTTTCTGCATCATCACATAGAATATATTTA
The DNA here is from genome assembly GCA_032191425.1 of Lymantria dispar. Lineage (NCBI taxonomy): Eukaryota > Metazoa > Arthropoda > Insecta > Lepidoptera > Erebidae > Lymantria > Lymantria dispar. Next base: position 11,321,760 of record CM063449.1, on the reverse strand, counting down.
CTTAATTACAATATCGTATTACAAATCACCACTCCCTATCTTGCCCGTGGATGTCGTACAAGACGACTAAGGGTTATAATATGCACAGCATATCTGTGTAAGAGAAGGAAAACTTGAAAGGAAACCCTATGCCAACATGACTGACCAGCATGGTATATTAGGTCAAATTCCTTCCCATTATGGAGGAGGCCCGAGCCCAATAGTGGGACATATGTGGGCTGCGATGATGATGATTGTATTCCTTGGTATAATAGTTCAGTACTACTTAATCAAGCATATTTTGACGGATTTGGATAAATTTCACCTCGAGTAGGTAAATTTTTTTAAATTGTTAATTTGTATGGTGACGGAGTAAGGATACAATTTACCACCCCCTCTCTTGCCCGTGGGTGTTGTAAAAGACTACTAAGAATATAATAAGCATAAAATATCTATAAAAAAACTCGAAACAAAACCCTATACCAACAGCTCGGACCAGCGTAATATAGAAAATCAATTTCCCTCCCATAGTGGAGGAGGCCCGAGCCCAACAGTGGGACGTGCATGGGTTGAGATGCTGATGATGAAATGAGGTTAAGTTTTAAGAGAAAATTTGTCTCTTCATTTGTCGTTTTATTGTAATGTTTTTTTTTTAATGGTCTGTAAATCATCGTCACCTTAGCTCATATACGTCCGACATGTAATATAGCCTCTTCCGTAATAGGAAAAAAATGTACTACTACATCACGCTGGTCAGAAGTGTTGGTATTTCGAGGTTTCCTTCTCTTACATGTTATTGCATATTATATCTCTTAGACATCTTTTATGACACTCGTGAATTGTATTCTTACTCCGTCACAATATGACATGCACATGGAAGATTACAGAAGTCAAAAAAGGTAAAGGAATTCCTTAATGACAGAGTTACATTTATGTTGATGTTTTAAAAGGAAAATTTCATTTCTGTCACCGTTAAGTTTGATCAATCTTTATCGGTATGGTTAAATATTACTTTCAACGCAGATGGTGTATTAAGACATCGAGTTACCCTAATTCAATTTCCACACAGAAAAAGCAGAGCTTTGTGCAATGTACGAATTGTTTTTTTAAGTCTGAATGTAATTTTCCCCGTGATTCAATGATTATTTTTTTAATACCTTGTCTGGTTTTCAAAGAAAGAAAAAAAAGGTTTAAATTATAACTTCTACTGACACCTCAACAGTCTCAGTGCCAGATAAATTACTAACTACTAATTTTAACTTTAATAATCTTAATAGTGATGTAACGAATATTCGCATTCGCATCGCGAATATTCGCATATGTTTCTGACATTCGCAATCGCATTCGCATTCACAAGGAACGATGCGAATGTTTGGCGAATATATTTGACAAACTAAAAGCAAATTGTATATGTAACTAGCAACCCGCCCTCGCTTCGCTTCGGTTTCAGTCGCCTTACTCGTGTAGTTCCCGTTCCCGTGGGTATACTGGAATAAAATATAGCCTATGTTACTCAGGGATACTGTATCATTCTAATGGTGAAAGAATTATCGAAATCCGTCCAGGAGTTTTTGAGTTTATTCCTAAGGAACGTTTCCTCTTTATAATATTAGTGTAGATTACACCCTTAGAGGGTGAAAATTAAAAAATGCTGAAATACGTGTTTATTTATTTTTACTAAAGAGTATTTTTGGAGGATTTGAAGAAAATCTATGTAGATTTTTTTTCTCCTTATACAAAATTTGTTACTGCGGTTTACCCCCTAGGGGTTGAATTTCAAAAAACCGTTTCTTAGTGAGTTTCTACGTCACACAAAGAAACTAATGTCAAAATTTCATGTTTCTGGCTTCAGTACTTTCGGCTCTGTGATAAGTCAGTAAACTGACATCTTTCTACCTATTTTACACCCTTAGAGGATGAAAAAGGACAAACGCTGAAACACGTATTTATTTATTTTTATTAAAGAGTATTTGTGCTTAATTTGAAGACAGTAGCTAGGGTTTTTTTTTTTTTTTTTTTCTTTCCATACAAACTTTACCGTTGCGTTTCACCCCCCTTAGGGGTGGAATTTCAAAAAATCTTTTCTTATTGGGTGTCTACGTTATGAAATGAAATTACGGTCTAAATTTCATTTTTCTAGCTTCAGTAGCTTCGGCTCAACCTGTTCCTTTATATGTATATTATTGTTAAGACCCCCGCAACACCTCTTGCAGGTGTAATTTCGTAAAATCCGTTCTTAGCTGACCTCTACTCAACGAAAGGAATATTTGTGCCAAATTTCAAGTCTGTACGCCTTATGGTTCCAGAGATATGGTGATGAGTCAATTTATCGCTCGCAAAACCCACCTCTCCTATATATAATAATATATAGATTGTGTAATGATATGATAATATTTATTATTTTTATTTATTCATAATATTTGAATAATACAATATTATGGAACACTCAAGTCGGCAACTAAATTAGAAATATTGTCTCTCTTATTTTTGTCAGTCTAATATAAACTACTGAATGGGGAGCCGGTTTCTCGTTCGGTTATACTGCGAAAACCACTGAACGATCAGAATAATATTTATACCATAAGATGCAGCATGTTTCGGAGAAAGATTTAGTATATGATATATTGGTGAATACTTTTCCGCAATTTATATTTGTTTTTGACGTGACAACGTCTTATAATTCGACGGAGCCAGCTGCACACACGAAAAAACATGACGTATGCGGCGTTACCTCGCTCTGAGGTATTCCATTTAAGCCTTTTTTTTTTTTTTTTTTTTTTGTTGGGATGCGAGGCCGGGGCACCTCCACGTGGTGCACCCTGGAAACGTCCATTTGGACGGCCAAGATTCCGGCGGGAGGGGGGGTCTCCGCGTGCCGACTCTGAAGGCAGAGCGCACGGCGGATTTGGCCCGGGGCCAATGGGGCGGATGTGTCTCATGGCACTCTGTCACCAGGGACGGTTGCGTCACGGCCCGGGGGCGTGACGGGTCGGTCGCTCGCGAGCGGCCAGACCCGGAAGGCCCAAACCGTAATCCTGAGTAGGGGGGTCAGGACCGGGGGTCTGCGGACTGCGGGGAAGAAAACCCCTATAAAAAATCACCCCAATCTCAAGTTTTGCTACTCGGCGAGGAGATGTATGGCTGGTGGGTTAAGAAGCGCGCGCGAAAAAAAAAAGCGTCCAGTCGTTAGAGTAGTAGTCAAGGAGGACTCAAACTTCCAATCGTATGGGTGGGGGCAATCTCTGCTCCAGCCGCGAGCCCGGCGAAACAGGTGGCTCAAAGAAGGAGGAAGAGGAGGAGGCAGGGCGCCGTAGAGACCGTGCATCAACGCCGGTTGCGCCTAAAGCGGGAAGCGGAACGGCGGGCACAAAAAGATGCCGCCGTGGCCGCGCGCGACGAGGGCGGTGCATCCGCAGCTACCGCAGAGCCGTCGCGGGGCGGAAACGGCGATATCGCCGAGGCGCCGAAGAAGAAGAGTGACAGCTCGGGCCTGTCGAGCGACGAGGGCGGATCAGCCGCAGGACCGTCGCGGGACGAGGGCGGCAGGGCCGCAGGACCGTCCAGGGAAGATGGAGGGAGTGACTCCGGCCCAGAGCGGAGTGACTCGAGACTGAGCGACAGCACCAACATCTCGCTGTCGAGCGACGAGGGCGGCACAGCCACAGAGCCGTCGCGGGAGGAGGGCCGCAGTGCTGCAGGACCGGTGCAGAGTCCAGATGCGGCCGAGGTGATGTCCGCGGACGAGGGCGGTGGGACCGCAGGGCCGTCCGATAACGAAGGGCTGTGTACAGCAGGGCCGTCCGGGATGATGGTTGGTGGGTCGTCCGGGATGGTAGATAGGGATGTCGCTGGTAGGGAGGTGGTGGATAGGGGGGCCGCCGCTCTAACGGCGGCTCTTAGTGTTGGGATGGGAAGGGAGGAGGCCCGGCCCCCGACGAGGGATCGGAAGCGCCCCCTGCCAAAGGGTGGCAGCTCCGCATCCGAATCGGAGGGGAGCGACACCATCAGGCCTCCCCCCAAGGTTGCGACCGCGCGCCGGGGGCGCAGGGGTCGGGGAGGTGCGGTGGCGGCCAGACCGGCGACGCCGTGTCCGGCCGACCAAGGAGGCGAGGTGGCGGCCCTTCAGGCTGCAAACGCCCGCCTAAGCGAGGAGGTCTCCGGCTTGCGGGAGCGAAACCGCAGGCTGGAGACGGAACTTTCGGCGGTGCGGAGAGAGAACCGCGGGTTGGCCAAGGATGTGACTGACCTGCGGTCTCAATTCGAGCGCCTGGTGCCGGCTGTGGCGCCGGCGCCGGCCCCGCCGCCGAAAAGGGTCGCGCCAGCGAGGGCGGGCCCATCGTCTGCGCCCGTGGCGCCGGCTGCGCCCGTCGCGGCCGCTGCGCCGGCTGCGCCCGTCGCGGCTTCGCCGCTGCCTCCCCTCGTCGTGGTCACTCCGCCGGCTCGTGGCCGCGGGAGACCTCGGAAGGGGGAGGAGCCGCCGCCCGACGAGGTGCATGGCGTGTCGGAGTCGGCGATACGCGTCATCCTAGCCCGAGTAGGGGTAATAATGGAAGCGCGTATCGAGGCCGTAGCGGCCAGGCTCCCGCCTGAGCCGCCCCTCCGACCGCCGCTCGCCGCGGACAAGATGAGGCGGCCGCAAGCGTCGGCTCCCACCCCGCTGCCCTGTCAGGGTGGCCGCGTGGTGAGCTACGCTGCGGCCGCGGCGGGACCCAAGGGGGCCAAGAAGGCCGGCAAGGTGCCGGCTCCCGCCAAGGCCGGGCCGCGGCCGGCGTCAGCGATTGCACCGCAGGCGCCGGCCGGCGAACCCGCGACTGCGCCTGTTGCGCTCAGCGCTGCTGCTAGGCTCGAACAGGGCTGGCAGGTGGCTGAGCGTAGCAGGAAGGCACGCGGCCAAAAGCGGAGAGCGGCGGCCAAGAGTGCCGCTGTGGCCGCCGCTCCCCAGGCGGGAGCCGGCGGAAAGGGGGAAAAGGTCGCGTAGGGGCCTCAAGTCGCCGAAGACGGCTGCGGTGGTAATCACCATACTGCCTGAGGCGGCTGAGAGGGGCCTAAACTATGAGGCCGTCCTAAGACGCGCCCGGCGGGAGCTGGACGTCTCCGATATCGGGGGCGTCGAAGCGAGGACCCGCAAAGCCCGGACAGGGGCTCGAATACTCGAATTCCCTGGGGCCGAGGGCGCGAAGACGGCCGATAGTTTGGCCACGATGCTGAGGGGGCTGTTCGGACGGGAGGATGGAGTCCGAATCGCCAGGCCCGTTAAGTGCGCAGATATGCGCCTCACGGGTCTGGACGACTCCGTGGCGGTGGAGGACATCCGGGAGGCCATTATGGCGCGTACCGGGTGTGCCTCGGACACCGTCCGGATTGGCACCATCCGCCCTGGTCCGGGCGGCGTCGGTGCTGTCTGGGTGCAGTGCCCAGTAGAGTCGGTCAAGCAATTGGCCGACTCAGGCAGGCTCCTCGTGGGCTGGAGTTCGGCGCGGGTAACCGTGCTGGAGCCCCGGCCCGCGAGGTGTTATAAGTGCATGGCGGTCGGGCATACCCGACCGACGTGTCGCAACTGCTTTGACTGCAGCGGGCTATGTTTCCGTTGCGGTCAAGCTGGACACCAGGCGGCATCGTGCTCTGCGGTGCCCCACTGCCCCGCGTGTGCGGCGGGCAATAAGCCTGCCAAGCACCGCATGGGCTCTGGTGAATGCAGAAACCCCGGCATCGGCCCCAAAGGGGCGGGGCGGCCCATCGACCGGGCCAGTCCCCGCTCCGAGCGCGGCCCGATCGCCCGTTAGCGCGGAGAAGGTGACGATGGATACAGACCGTTAATGGACCCCGTATCCATTCGTCTCCTCCAGGCCAATCTCAACCACTCCGCCGGTGCGCAGGACGTGTTCCTGCAAGCCATGGCGGAGTGGTTGATAGGAGTAGCCGTAGTCGCGGAGCCGTACGTGGTGCCCGACCGGATTAACTGGTTGGGTAGCACCGATGGCACCGTGGCAATCGTCGCCTCCACGTCGTGGCCTTCGTCGTCTCTGACCCTTAGGGACAGGGGTGTCGGATACGTCGCGGCGGACTGGGGGGATTATTATTACGCTCTTCGGAGTCTATCTCTCCCCTAACTGGAGTGTGACCGATTTCGAGGCCTTCCTCACCATCATGGAGGCCTCGTTACGGCGACTGGCATCGCGCCAGGTCTTCGTCCTGGGGGACTTTAACGCCAAGTCCGTGGCGTGGGGGTCCCCTAGGACGGATGACCGAGGACGGGCGATCGAGGAGTGGGCGGCGGCACTGGGCCTCTGTTTGCTGAACAGGGGCTCGGTGCATACGTGCGTGCGACAACGGGGCGGGTCGATAGTGGACCTTTCGTTCGCTAGCCCCGAGGTCGCCGCACGCGTGGGGAGCTGGCGCGTCGTGGAGGAGGTGGAGACCTTGTCGGACCACCGGTATATCCGGATGGAGGTCTCCCCTGCAATCCCGACGCCCAGCAGGGGTCACGGGGCGGATGGGCGTCCTGCGTTCCCGCGATGGGCTGTGGGTCGCTTAGACCGGGACCAGCTGGCGGAGACAGCCATCGTATACTCGTGGCTGTCCTCTGCCCACCAGTCGGACGGGGTGGACGCTGAGGCTGGCCGCATCCGCAGTGCGTTGACGCAGATCTGCGATGCGGCCATGCCCCGGGTACGGCGTCTGCCCCCGAGGAGGGGGGTCCACTGGTGGTCCCGGGAGCTGGCGGATCTCCGGGCCGCGTGTATCCGTGCCCGGAGGGCCTACACCCGCAGCCGGCGGCGCCATCGCGATGCGGAGCGGGAGGCCGTGCTTTACGAGGGCTACCGCAATGCGCGGTCGGCCTTCAGGCTGGCCGTCCGCTCCGCCAAGGACGTCAGTCGGCAGGAAATGCTGGACGGTCTCGACCGTGACCCCTGGGGACGCCCCTATCGCGCGGTGCTGAATAGGCTACGCGCGCGGGGCCCTCCCCTCACCGAGACTCTCCAGCCCGGCCTTCTCACCCGGGTCATCGAGGACCTGTTCCCGCGGCGGGCGGAGCACACGCCCCCGGTCATGGCTCCGCCAGACACTGACCGGGAGGCCGACGACGACAATGTTCCGCCCATCACGGAACCCGAGATGGGGGTGGCGGTGACGCGCATGCGCGCAAAGTCTACCGCCCCCGGGCCCGACGGTGTTTCTAACCGCGTGCTGGCCCTGGTCCTCGAACACCTGGGACCCCGCCTCAGGGAGCTGTTCGACGCGTGTTTAGCGTCCGGACGGTTCCCTGGGTGCTGGAAGGAGGGAAGGCTGGTGCTCCTGCCGAAGCCGGGACGGTCTCCGGAGTCGCCTTCGGCCTACAGGCCTATCGTGCTGCTCGATGACACGGGCAAGCTACTGGAGAGGGTGTTAGCTGCCCGCATCGAGCGGCACTTCGTCGGCACAGGGCCCGATCTGTCGGACGCCCAGTTTGGGTTTAGAAGGGGTCGTTCGACGATCGCGGCTCTGTTGCGCCTGAGGGCCGTGGCGACTGAGGCCGTCACCGGCGGGGGAGTGCTGTTAGTGGTGTCCCTAGACATCGCCAACGCATTCAATAGTCTGCCATTCAGCTGCATCAGGGAGGCGCTCCGGTATCACGGGGTGCCAGTTTACCTGAGGCGGCTAGTGGCAGACTATTTGAAGGGGCGCAGCGTTCTCTGCACCGACCGAGCAGGGGACGTCGTGCGAACGCCCATGACGTGCGGTGTCCCACAGGGGTCGGTCCTCGGACCCACCCTGTGGAACATCGGCTACGACTGGGCGTTGAGGGGGAGCCTCCCACCCGGGCTGGGCGTGATTTGTTACGCCGACGACACGCTCGTCACAGCCCGCGGTGGGACGCTAGAAGAGGCGGTAAGCCTGGCGACCTCGGGTACCGAGGAGGTCGTCAGACGGATCGAGGCGCTGGGGTTGAGGGTCGCCCTGGACAAGACGGAGGCCCTCTTGTTCCATGGGCGCACTATGAGCCCTCCCATCGGCGTCTCGATCACCGTCCACTCGGTCGACATCAGCATCCGGGCCCATATGAGGTACTTGGGCCTGGTGCTCGACGGGCGATGGTGGTTCCGGGAGCATTTCCGCAGGCTCGCTCCGCGGCTCATCGGCGCGGCGTCCGCCCTATCGTGGCTTATGCCGAACGTGGGCGGACCGAGCGCTGCGTGCCGACGGCTGTACGCGGGGGTCATCCGGTCGATGGCCCTGTACGGCGCTACGGTGTGGGCGGGGTCCATGACCGCCCGACTTAGGGCCCTTCTGTGGCGACCACAGAGGGTCACGGCGGTCAGGGCCATCCGCGGATACCGCACGGTGGCGACGGAGGCAGCGTGCCTATTGGCCGGGACTCCCCCGTGGGACCTGAAGGCGGAGATGCTCGCCGAACTATATCGGCGGGTGACGGGGGTGCGAGCGGAGGGCGGTGTGGTCTCGTTAAGGGATCTCACCGCCTGGCGCGTCGACGCCCGCCGAGACGTCATCGCCTGTTGGGCAGTCCGGCTGGAGAGGCCTCGGTTCGGGATGCGAACCGTGGAGGCCTTCCGGCCGGTGCTGATGCAGTGGTTGGAGAGGCGGCATGGGGTGCTCTCCTTCCGACTGGTGCAGGTTTTGACGGGGCATGGGTGCTTCGCCAAATACCTGCACAAGGTCGTTAGGAGGGAGAGTACACCGTCCTGCCACCACTGCGATTGCGACGAGGACACGGCGCACCATACGCTCGAGGCCTGCGGGGCTTGGGTAGTGCAGCGCTGTGAACTCGTCGCAATCATCGGTACGGACCTGACGCTGCCGGCTATCGCTAGGGCGATGGTCGACAGCGTCGGGAATTGGGACGCGGTCGCAGCCTTCTGCGAGACAGTGATCTCGCGGAAGGAGGCGGCGGATCGCCTGCGTGAGGAGCGCAGCCTCGATGAGGAGATCCGCCGCCGGCGACTGGGGCGGCGCAGGCGCAACTATCTGCGCCTCATGCCGCCCTAGCCGAGGCCGCGGGTGACGTGACCGGGGATTAGTCCGTCACCCGCCGAGAGGCCGACCGCGTGAGGAAAGACCGACGTCCTCCCCGAGGGGGGGACGTCGGTCGATGGGAGGGTACCCCAACAGGGGGTATTCCGTCGGGTCGACCACTGACGACAAGTTAACGCTGCTCCAGTGGTCGGCCCAACGACGAAGGCGACGTGGTTTTCGGGTGGGTCGCGGGAGTTGCGTGCTTAAGCCCCTCTGTCGCCCCGGACGGAGTGGTGCGGAGGCGCGCCGACCGCGGCCCACCCACAAAAAAAAAAAAAAAAGCCTTTTTTTTTTGGGGTGGGCTGCGGTCGGCGCGCTTCCGCACCACTCTGTCCGGGGCGACAGAGGGGCCTGCACCGCCCCAGTCGCTGGCGGCGGGTCGCTTCATCGAGGGTGTGCTCCTCGCATTCGCGACCCGCCGCCTCCTTCTGCGAGATAACTGCCTCACAGAAGGATGCGACCGCGTCCCAGTTCCTGATGCTGCCGAGCATCTCCCTATAACAGATGGTTGACAGCGTCAGTTCGGCACCGATGATTGCGACGAGTTCATGGCGCTGCTCTGCCCAAGCGGCACAGACCTCGAGCGTATGCTGCGCCGTGTCCTCGTCGCAATCGCAGTGGTGGCAGGACGGTGTTCTCTCCCACCTAGCGACCCTGTACAGGTACTTGCCGAAGCATCCATGCCCTGTCAAGACCTGCACGAGTCGAAAGGAGAGCACACCGTGCCGCCGTTCCAACCACTGCATCAGCACCGGTCGGAAGGCCTCCACGGTCCAAACACCGTATCGAGGTCTCTCCAGCCGGTCTGCCCAACGGGCGATGACACCTCGGCGGGCGTCGACGCGCCAGGCGGTGAGCTCCCTTAAGGAAACAACACCGCCCTCCCCTCGCACCCCCGACACCCGCCGATACAATTCGGCGAGCACTGCCCCCTTCAGTTCCATTTAAGGCTTGCTATACAAAATATCTATCAAACAAATAAAATTAAAATTTTCTTTTGAAGAATGAAACCATTCCATCACTATTTTCTTATGACGTTGTCACGTTCAACTATCGTCAATAAACCGACTCTACAGACAACCGATTTTTTGTGTCAATGAATAATGAATTTTGGCAATAAAAAAAGAACATGATGATATGAAAAAAATTACATTATTTTTGTTAAATAATCATTAAACTTTTTTGACATACCATGCATTTAACACTCTCAGCGTCACAAATTGTGAAATAACTCCACACTTCAGTAACATGTGCTTTACTCATGTTTGTAAATTTGACAAATACAATAATAATAATAAACTAATCTCAAATTACAAAGAATATTTTCGAACGAACCTGATTAGTTTCATTCGTTCAACTTGTAACAGTTAACCTTTGCTATATTTGGCTTAAACATGGCTGGTACGAAATGTTAAACCCGTATGATATTTTGCACGCGCTTTATTGGAAAGTCAACATTTATATATATATATATATATATATATATATATATATATATATATATATATATATTATATTCGCATTCGCATTTGCGAATGTTGGAGACAAATATTCGCACCCACATTCGCATTCGCGAATGTCTCAATCCTAACATTCGTTACATCACTAAATCTTAATAAAAAAGAAAATATACAGTATATTTTCTTTTGACAAGTCATGCAAAGTGTGGACTTTTTCTTCCTGGAATGTGTAATCCGGTGATTGGCCCAATGATGAAGGAGAGGAGATAAGGTGAGTTATGGGGCCACGCAGCGCCCCTTTGTCACCCCGGATGGAGCTGCACGGCGTGTGCGCTGACTTTAGAAAAAAATATATCATATGAAACAAGATACTTAAACAGATAAAATAAAGAAGAATAAATATAATAGTTCAAAAAACTAAAAAAATACGCTTAAATCACTAATCCTGATTATCCTAGTACGGATAACGAGTCAAACTGTTTAAAATATTGAATTGTCATGGGTCCTTAATAAATATGCCAAATTTCGAGTTAATCCGACATTTTGAAGGGGGTCAAAATCATGTTCAAAGATTCCGTTACATACCAACATACTAACATAGATACGTCTGAAGCTAATAAAAGCGTATTAAAAAGCTTAGAAAGAAATCGATCTGCCAATAATAACCCAACTGACCATTGAAATATTAATACGATTTTTATGCATTACAAAAGAGTTTCTTCACCCAATAATAGGACGTATCATCATCATTACAGCTCATATACGTCTTACTGCTGAGCTAGAGCCTCCTCCACAATGGAGAGAAAATGACCTACTATACCACACTGCTCAGACGTGTTGGTATAGGGTTTGATTTCGAGATTGCCTTTTCAGGACGTATATGGATTGAAAAGAGTAATATAAAGATGGGCCAAGAATACGGTTGAGAACACGGCTAAGAATACTATTACTTGTGGATGGGTTAAAACACGAGTGAGATTTTTTTCATCGACCTGGGCCTCTCTGATACCGTCTGGTCAGCAATTACAATCTCAATACAATCTCAAGGAGGATTACCGTCAGATAGGCGGCCAGTCATGTAGCTATTGCCAATAACTTTTCCAATATATACGATACAGCAAGGATATACGAGTATGTACATCAACCCAATTAATTGATATAAAATCAGGTTGATAATGAAGATATGAAGTGTAAGTAAATAAAATGATATTCACGAGTATTCCATTTGATAGCAGTAATAAATGCTTTACGCTGTACGGTAACGGAGTAAGTATACAATTCAGCATCCCCCTATCTTGGCCGTGGGTGTCATAAAAGACGATTAAGGGATAAAATATGCATATAACATGGACAAGAAAACTCGAAAAAAGAACCCTATATCAACCCGTCTGACCGTTATGGTATAGTAGGAACTGTACCCTCCTGTTATAGAGGATGCTCGAAATCAGTAGTGGGACGTATACGAGCCGAAATTAAATGAATAAATGCAATGGAAAGCATAAATATTGTCATAAAAATATTATATTCGGTTAAAGGTAGTTAAAATAGTATATAATGCCTTATTGCTATCCGTTATGTTTAATTGAATAGTGAATATCAGTAAACAAAAGCGTAATATGCTATTAATCTTGCCTGCACAACAGCTCTAGTGTGGATACTAAGTAAACTCGCATTGTAATATTTATTTACTGCCTATTTGCTGTGTGGTAACGGCTACGAATATTACCCATCCTTGCATTGTTCATGGTTGTCGTAAAATATAACTGAATGCTCTACATCGAACTGGGCAAAAACCATATGATGCCATCTAGACAACAATTACATTCTCATGACAGATAAACGTCAGGTAGGTGCCCGCTTCGGGTGACGGAGGATTTAATCCGTCACCCGCCGAGAGGCCAACCACATGATGGTTACCGACGTCCCCGAGGGGCGACGTCGAAAGAAGAGGGTACTCCGCAGGGGTATTCCGTCCGGTTGACCGCTGAAGATAAAGAACTTTGCACCGGCGGTCGGCCCAACGACGAAGGCGACATGCCACGGGTGGGTCATGGGGCTGCGCAGCGCCCCTCTGTCACCCCGGACGGAGCTGGGCAACGAGCGAGCTGACCATAGCCCACGTCCCAAAAAGAAAAGGTAGGTGGCCGGTCAAGCTATTGCCAACAACTTTTGTAATATGTACTAGGAAAGAAGAGCACATGTTGTGGTCACTATAAATAATTAGCATAAGAGCAGGATGGATATCCAATCTAGAACTGAATCTGGTGGTTATCATCCTCTTTTTAGCCCACCGAGCTCGGAGTGCTTGTCACGCTTAAATACGAGACTTCACCTCGCATTCGGCGAACTTAGAGTAAGTCCAATCTTTTTAGGAGTTTTGGTTTTTGGTTTGGCTTGGTGTTCGCGTTCCTGCGTGATATTTCACGGTTAAAAATATCAGTAAAGCAAAGTAAAATATATAGCTTAACACATAATAACGATATCAAACTCTTCCTTTTTATACAAACGAATAAGTTCTTATTCGCCCACTACAATTAAATGAAGCGCTACAATTTGTCACAAATTTACTTTTTCGTAGAAATGGTAAAATTAGGTTAAGAATTCAGTGAGAGATTAGAGAACAGTGGTATTACTCTTGAAATTAATTCTAATTTCGAATCCGATTCAATCCTCATCTCACCAAACTTATATTTGGTATTCTTAAACAAAATCGAGAATGAATTCTCCGCGTTTGCCGTTGATATTTTCACCAAATGTGCCGTATTTTCTTACTTTAAATTAATAACGTTATCGAACTCGATCACCACAAAGATGCTATCTTGAAATCGTGAAACGATTTTAAACTCTAATGTATACGTCAAAATCACGTCGGGAGTAGAAAATATTTGACTTAACCGACTAGAGTCGACATTTAAAAAATACCACCGAATTCGATTACAATCGTGCGCTAGTGTCGCTTTCAGGAGTACGAAATTGCTCAAATTCGAACTGCGGTTGGATTTACAATTGGAATCGAGATTCAAGAGTAAGCACACAGTACTCGATTGGCAAACTTATAACAGCATGCCAATTAGAGCATTATTTCCTCCTTAAGGAGGCCTATATTTGTATATAGGCCTCCAACATATCAATCAGACGTCAATAAGGTATTTCACATATATTTTTCACTTATATTGTTTTCAGATATCAGAGAATTACCAACATAGAAATATAACGGCTCAGATTTTTCAAAATATATTTTATTTATCATCACAATCATTCAGCATTTCGGCATCCAGTGCTCGACGTAAACGCTACCCCATAAATGAGGGGATAGTGTCGTAATCGCCGCATTTGACAGGCGGATTGGTATTTGCAGTAAGGAGCTATATATTTCCCATGAGAAAACCGCTACACACTCTCCTCGAGAGACCCTTAGCCGTATCCCGTCGCCATACGGGCGATATATTTTATTACACTTTTATTATACCTCAATTTGCCGGTTAGGAAAAACATCGTATAAAAATATTCAAATCTACGAGATCATTTCGCCTAGAGTAATGTGAAGATCAACATATATTGGACCGAAGAGGATTATTGTTAAGATATTGGTAATCTCACAGAAAACCACTGTTAATTATTAGACACTCAGACATAATTACGTAAGTAGTTTCGTAATAATATTGTTTTAACAGCTACAATAAAATATTGTAAAAATCAACACAGTTTCTTGATAGTAATATATGTATAAGCGCCAGGCGCAGCAACCTTTCTTTAGAGCACAAAATCGATTAGGGAACAGTAGGTAAATTACTATCCGCGTGGTAATAGAATAAGAATATAATTCACCATCCTTTTCATGGCTGTGGGTGTCGTAAAAGATGACCATATGCAGATAATATCTATCCAAAAGAAGTAAAACTTGAAAAAGAATTCTATACGAAAACGCTTGGCCAACGAGGAGTAATAGAGTAAATTCTAGAGAAGACAGAGCGAACATTCGAGTCCAGCATTAGAACGTGTATGAGTTGGATGTGATGACGAATTTGAGGCGTTTTTGTTTTTTGTAGGTGTTGGCTATGGTTGGTCTGCACCATACCTATCCAAGTTAAAGCAATGGGATAGGCATTTAGCATACAATTATAGGGACCTATTACCCGCTATATGTCCTTTTTCACCCATTGAGCAGGCCGCTAGTAGTACTATTTTGGGTTTTATTTGGCGAACTACTATTTCTGGTGCCTAACGACTATCCGTGGAGAAGAAGAAATCTCGAATGCTAACTACGAATTAGCTGTCAAACAGTAGATCCTATATCAGGTAGACTGTATACATAATGAAGATCGCTGGGAAGGTTAGGATGCAGGCGGTTGAGGCACTTCCAATGTGGAATTTTTGTGGAAAGGCTGTGGACATTGAAATGAGATTAATGCATGAATGTATGATATAACTAAAAATAAGGTAATGTTACTCTTAAAAAATCATCATTATCATCATTTCAGCTCATATAAGTCCCACTGCTGGACTTGAGCCTCCTTCACAATAGGAGGGATATTGACATATTATATATACCACTCTGGTCAAACGAGTTGGTATAGCGTTTCATTTCAAGTTTTCCTTGCATTTCAAGTTGTTCTTGCATAGATGTTATCTGGATATGCACAATATTACATCCCTTAGGCGTCTTTTGCGACACCCACGGGCATGACGACGTAGTGGTTGAGATACCGACTTACTGTGCCAGTGTCCTGGGTTCGAATCCCACGGCTTGTCGGCGCGGCTTCCACTCTTTCTTGGCTCATGCCGAATGTGAGCGGACCCAGCGCTACGTGCTGACGGCTGTACGCGGGGGATCATCCGGTCAATGGCTCTGTACGGCGCACCGATGTGGGCGGGGTTCCTGACTGTCCGTCTCAGGGCTCTTCTGTGGCGTCCATAGAGAGCCATGGCTATTAGGGCCATATGCGGCTACTGCACGGTGGCTACGGAGACAGCTTTCCTCCTGGTCAGTACACCCCCATAGGACCTGGAGGCGGAGATGCTCGCCGGACCTTACCGGTGGGTGTCGAAGACGCGCGCCCGCGGCGGCATGGTCTCGATGAAGGAGATTGCTGCCTGGCGGGTCAACATCCACCGAGACGTCATTGCCCGTTGGGCAGTCTGGCTGGAGAGGTCTCGGTACGATGTCAGGACCGTCGAGACCTTCCGGCCAATGCTGATAGAGTGGGTAGAGCGGATGCACGGGGTGCTTTCCCTCCGACTGGTGCAGGTCTTGACGGGGCACGGTTGCTTCGGCAAGTACCTGCACACGGTCGTGAGGAGGAAGAACACGCCGGCCTGCTACAACTGCGATTACGACGAGGTCACGCTGCAACACACACTCGAGGTGTGTGCCGCGTGGACTGAACAACGCCGTGATCTCGTCGCAATCACCGGTGCCGACCTGACGCTGCCTACTATCGCCAGGGAGATGCTCAGCAGCATCAGAAACTAGGACGCGGTCGCCACCTTCTGCGAGGCAGTCATCTCGCGGAAGGAGGCGGCGGAGCGCGCAAAAGAGGAACGCCTCCACGAGGACGCAATCTGCCACCGGCGACTCGGGCGGCATAGGCGCGAGTATCTGCACCTCATGCCGCCCTAGCCGAGGCCACGGGTGACTGGACCGGGGATTTAATCCGTCACCCGCAGAGAAGCCAACTGCGCGACGGCGACCGACGTCCTCGTGAGGGAACGTCGAGAGGAGAGGGTATTCCGTCGAACCGACCACTGAAGACAAGGTACTCTGCACTGGTGGACTCCCCAACGATGAAGGCGACGTGTCACGGGTCATGGAGCCACGTGTCGCCCCTCTGTCGCCCCGGATGGAGATGGGCGGCGGATGCGCTGACCATGGCTCAACCCTAAAAGAAAAGGCCAACACTTTTTTCGATCAACAAATTGTTGTTCTGAGTCTGTATGTGATTTATGTCCGTTAATTATATGTTTGTAATGTACCCCGCGCCAAAATACAAAAATTAATGTGTAAACTTAAAGTAAAAGAAAATGAACCACGTTTTTACACGGAAAAGATAAAATTAAAGTAAAACAATATAATCATTAGAAGAAAAATTACTACAGCTAATAAGACGTCTACTTATAACATAGAAAAGAAAATGCTTGTAGTAATAACTTCATTAAAAACGCGTACTTAGATCTATTAAAAATATCAGCAAACCCGGTGATAATTTAATGAGATTCCTTAGTATATTTTGCGGTGGCTGTGTGAGCTTGCTAATGAAAACGAATGAATATCGTACGCTCATCGCTACTTTCATGAGGTATTCTTTTGTGCTAATAAATTTAATCCAAGATGAATAATTAATGTTCCAGACAATGAAAAATTGTTGCTATTCTTCATTCATTAATATATGCACATATTTATATTATTATATTGTCAATAGTTTATGTAGGTATATAATATAGTAGGTTTTTTCCCGTGTGATTACCACAAACTATATTGTATCTATTATATAATTATTGTACTACTAATAATAAACGAAAATAAGTAAAAAGATCAAGAATCTATACTAATATTATAAAGAGGAAAGATTTGTTTGTATTGAATAGACTCCGAAACTACTGGACCGATTTCAAAAATTGGAACGCTATAATAGTAACATAGGCTATATTTTATCCCGGTGCCCCCACGGCATTAGGAACTACGCGGGTAAGGCGACTGAAACCGAAGCGAAGCGAGGGCGGGTTGCTAGTCTATACCAATAAATAAAATTGGAGTGTCTGTTTGTAATGTCAAAATAATAGACTTTTTTCATGCTCACACGGTTATTTGCACGACACCTATGCCTAAAATAGCAATTAAAAAATTTTTGTTTGTCTGTCTGTCTGTCTGTTTGTTCCGGGTAATCTTCAAAAAGGCTGGACCGATTTCAAAAATTCTTTCACCAATGGAAAGCTATAATATCAGGGCGTAAACTAGGCTATATTTTATCCCGGTATTCCCACGGGAACGGGAACTACGCGGGTAAAACGACTATAACCTATAACTGAAGCGAAGCGAGGGCGGGTTGCAAGTATTAAATATATTTAATACTAGCAACTGTTCTATAGAACAGGAAAAGGATATTAATTAAACAAGTCAAAAATTAATCATTATATTAAAATAATGCAAATCATGTAGTGTCTATTTTATTATATACTAGCAATCCGCCCTCGCTTCGCTTCGGTTATAGGTTATAGTGGTTTTACCCGCGTAGTTCCCGTTCCCGTGGGAATACCGGGATAAAATGTAGCCTAGTTTACGCCCTGATATTATAGCTTTCCATTGGTGAAAGAATTTTTGAAATCGGTCCAGCCGTTTTGAAGATTACCCGGAACAAACAGACAGACAGACAGACAGACAAAAATTTTTTAATTGCTATTTTAGGCATAGGTGTCGTGCAAATAACCGTGTGAGCATGAAAAAAGCCTATTATTTTGACATTACAAACAGACACTCCAATTTTATTTATTGGTATAGATAACCTGGTCGTAACTCAACAACATGTTGGTTATAAGTAACCAACGCTACTCTTCCGTTAGCACAGCTATTTGTCGCACATCATAAATGCAGTGCCTTTTTTTTTGGGGATGGGTTACGGTCGGTGTACTCCTCGCCCGACTTCGTCCGGGGCGATAGAGGGGCGTAAGCACGCACACCCGTAACCCACCCGTGACACGTCGCCTTCGACGTTGGGCCGCCCACTGGTGCAGGGTGATTTGTCGTCAGTGGTCGGCCCGACGGAATACCCCTTGAGGAGTACCCTCTCCTCAACCGACGTCTTCCCCTCGGGGAGGACGTCGATAAATGCAGTGCCTAAGCTATATTACATAGTAACCTAAAAGTAACAGCGAACGAAGAAGAAATTAAAACGATTATATTGAAAGTAAGATCAATGATAAAGTAATGAAGTAAAATAGGAGAAATTTACAGGCTCATTAAAACAAGCAAGAACTTAAATTATATACAAACAAGAGTTGGGGTCAAGAGTCCAATAGGTAGTTAATTACATTAATTATTTAATAATGTAAGTATATTAGATATTTATATATTATTATTATATTGTATCTCTCAATTTCACGGCTATCTTCCAAGGGAAGATACCCGGTCCTTTGAAAGGCTTACATGGGGATATGGATCCAACGCGCAGAGGCCTGTGGAGAAATTTAATCTAAAATGGGATGGGACGTCTACCGATGACACTCCACGTCTACACATAACACACGTGGACTGCCAACGGGAGGTGTAAAACTATTGTGTGTTGATGTTATCTTATACATGATTATGGGGTTGAAGGTTAGATGTACTGGATTAATGGTAAACTATTGATTTAAAACTGCCTTCAATACCTTTATCGTCTTGAACTTTGGCAGACGGTGACTCACCAACTCACTGAATGGGCCCCCCCAAACGGTCGCCACAGACACGCAGGCCATAAGGGCAACAGGGGGGCAACATTGGTGCATGTAGCTTGGGGTGTCGAGCGGTGCGGCACCGGTTTCACCATCGCAGTGGTTTTCCCGTAGTTATGCCCTTGAAAATGACACTTCCATCTCCGAGCATAAAGCTCTGGCGACCCCTCTCTGACCAGCCGTTCAAGGCAAGCCAGAGTTGAGAACCCTGCGGGCACTCTTCAGTTTCCACTCCAGCCAGCCAATAAAGGCCAGCTGGATACGAGGCCCTGGCCGACTCTCTGGGGCACTCAGGACCGCAATGTCGCCACTTACATTCAGCACGCCACAAGCTGCCCTGCGGTTTATTGGCTTTCCTATAAATCTTGTGATACATTATTTATATTCCATTATTATTATTATTTTTTTTTATATTCGTATAATTATTACATTGCTATGTGGTGACTCGCTATTGCTGTGTGGTGGCGGCTTCGAATACTACCAACCCTTGCTTTGCTCGTGGGTGTCGTAAAAGACGACTAAGAGCCCTAGATTGACCCGGACCAACTCCATCTGGTACCATTTGGGTCAACGATTACATTCCCAAGGAGGGTTGACGTCAGGCAGGCGGCCGGTCATAAAAGTCATTGCCGAAACTTTTTGCAATATGTCAAATAGATGACATATTGTGTCGACCCCAAGTAATTGGGATAAGAGCAAGATGATGATGATTCGTTTAATTATTACAAACCTCAGTGTCTGTCACAGGTTTACGACCAGTGTGTGTTACCAGTGATGACTTATGGCACGGAAACGTGGTCCCTAAATGTAGGCCTCATATCAAGGCTCAAAGTCGCTCAGCGTGCTATGGAACGGGCTATACTCGGAATTTCTCTGCGAGATAAAATCTGGAATACGGCAATCCGCAGAAGAACGGGTGTAACCGACGTAGCACGAAGAATTAGCACGCTGAAGTGGCAATGGGCAGGCCACATCGCTCTACGAACCGACAACCGCTGGGGAAGAAAGGTTCTCGAGTGGCGACCACGTATCGGACGACGCAGTGTAGGACGCCCCCTCACTAGGTGGACCGACGACCTAGTGAAAGTTGCTGGACGTCGTTGGATGCAGGCGGCACAGGACCGCACATTGTGGCGCAACATGAGGGAGGCCTACGTCCAGCAGTGGACGGCAATAGGCTAAAATGATGATGATGATGTAAGTATATTTATTAATATTTGTCTACTATAAAAATATTTATTACTAGTAACCCGCCCTCGCTTCACTTCGGTTTCAGTCGCTTTTGCCGCGTAGTTCCCGTTCCTGTGGGAATACTGGAATAAAATATAGCATATGTTACTCCCTGATATTATATCTTGCCATTGGTGAAAGAATTTTTGAAATCGGTTCTGTGGTTTAAGCATGAAAGCGTATCAAACAAACTTACTTTCGTATTTATAATATTAGTAAGGACTTTCAAAAAAATTTTACTTAAGCTAATACCACCACGTCTTACTTTTTTATGATTGCCGAAAAAAAAGGCAAAGGGATTATTAAAAAAAAATGAGCAGCAGCATCAGTGACAGAATCCGGAATACGGAAATCGGCGCGAGAACCGACATAGCCCGGCGAATAAGCACAGTGAAATGGCAATGAGCAGGCCACATTACTCGTCCAACCAACAATCATCGGGGAAGAAAGTGGCGACTATGAATCTAACGATGCAGCACAGGACGACCCACTTCTAGGAGGATTGACATAAACTTGAAAGTCGCAGAGAGCCTTTGAGTGCAAGCTGGACCGTTCTGACTGGCATTATTGTGGGAAGGCCTATGTCCAATAGTGGACATCTACAGGCTGATGGATGGATGTGCAGCAGGATTCTCTTCGAAAACTGATTATTACAGCTACCATCACCAACATGCCGGCAAAGCATTAGTAGTTATGGCATTATCCTCTTCGTAAAAAGGTTTACGTCCGAATAATTCGTATTTTGGGTTATTTATTATGCTTTAGTTGCCAAGTTTTATAGATATTGAAACTCCAGTTGTTTGTCTACAGTCCGCGGGGCGGTCCGTCCGGGGTAGTACCACACTTTCGCAGAAAATCGATGTCCAAGTACAATTTGTTACTGCGCTTCGTTCGGTGAGCGAGAGAGCCAACAGCCCAACTTTTTAATTTTTTGTTTGACGAATCATGGTCGACCGAATGAAATAGGTAAGTTACCTGGAGACACTATAATCCACCGGGTGACCTTTGTTTACTTTTTGAGCCAACCATTGCTCTTCCAGCTCATAGCACTAATGGGTACCTATCTCCTTTTTGATTATAGTCTGGTCACAACCCTCCTAAACCAGGTAAAACTACGGTGTACGGTTCCATTAAATGACACAATATCTCTTACCGCCAATTGAGTGGGCCACCGGTAGGAAGACGTTACTTCGATGACTTCAACTTTACCTGATTAAAAATATTCTTATGTACTCTACCACATCGCACCAACGTAATTCCTACAGAAATAAATTTTTAATTTAATTTAAAATAGTACCTAAATAAACATTCTTCAAAATAACTAATACAAATTAATAACACGTAAAACTGCTACAAACTAGAGATTTTAAAAATCTTTATAATTTGTTAGAGGCTCTAATAATTATTGTATAGTAAATACTCTTTTGGTGTTAAAGTACAAAGTAACAATTTAAAAAGATTTAATTATTTCAGGGGTATAAGAAATTTTAGAATAGTGCCCTCTTTTGGACATACAAGAAACCGCGTGATGGCGAAAACAACAATGATTGTAAAGACATTATATTAAAAACTGAAGCTCGACATTAGAAAGAAGACAGTCGTTCAATTTCATATATTTGAAAATAGATGGCGCACTTTTCAAAAATCTTTAATTTTGTAGCAATGTATTGAAACGTTTCCTTCTTACGTAGGTATATACATACATAATGATGATCATTAAGCATACAATTGCTTAAAATTTTATGTACTGAATACTTTATTGTGAGACTCCTGTGATTACCGTGATGATAGCATATTCATTAACCTAATAATTATGGACTAATGACCATTAAAATTTTAATAAAATGCCTTAAATAATTTTGAATGAAGCTGAAATACACAAGCAGGCAGACAATAATCTTTAAAATATTTTTTTATAGTTATATTTATTTTTTTTTTAGTTTTTATAGTTTTTATAGTAGTTTTTTTATACTAAGTGACCCAACATATGTTATTCTGTTCAAATAAAATAACGCCACCTACCGCGTCCAATTGTGAATTTAAACCATTCTCGAATCCCCTTGAACACACACAAAAAAAATCATGAAAATCGGTCCAACCGTTTAGGAAGAGTTCAGTGACATACACACGTACACAAGAAATTTATATATAAAGATATATTTACATATGATAGGTATATAGTACCATGTCCTATGGTATTATGAATAAAATCCACAAACTGTTATGATGTGACTGGATGTAATTTGTGTCCTTTAATTATATGTATGTAAAGTCTCCTCCTCCTGCTGTATATGCAGATAACATCGATGTAAGAAAAGACTTGATATAAAACCCTTTTTCCCAGTGGAAAAATGTAATTTTTACGCCTGCCCATCATTGATAGATATGCCGGGTTCAAAGTTGATTTATTATCAGCGCTACTACCAGCTAAAAACCACACGCTGTTCTTATCCCTCGACTACGACGAAGTCATGGGACCGTTTTCACATGCACCACAACTCCGTGGGCTCGATATAAAACCCTATTCCAACACGTCTGACCAGCGTGGAATAGTAAATAAATTTCTCTCTCATTGTAGAGTAGATCTGAGCCCAACAGTTGAAAATGAAAAGCCCCTACAAAACAAAGACATTATTTACTTAATGGTATTGTATTCTTACTCCGTTATCACACGCAAAGGTCTAATCCTCAGTTTAATGATTTTAATAAAACCTTCCTTTTCGCTGATAAACAAAATATATTTCAAAATAAATCTTATAACTAGTCGTGGGAAACGAGTGTCACAAACAGACAAGCTTTATACCGACATACAGTTCACACTGAATATCAAAACGGTGTCGCAAAATAGTTACTATGAGACTTGTTTGCTTATTTTTTACAGTTAAAATTTCAGTAGATATTTTTTTAAAACACGAAAGCTTTAGTTACTATAAAACTAAAAGAAGGTTTTAGTTAACATAGTCTATGCTATACACGTAGAAATTTTAAGAAACAATATTTGTGGGGATTCATCACCATCATCACGGCTTATATTCCTCCCGCTGTTGGGCTCGAGCCTCCTACACCATGGGAGGGAAATTGATCTACTATGCCACGCTGGTCAGATGTGTTGGTATAGGGTTATATTTCAAGGTTTCCTTCTCTTTCATAGATGTTATATGCATATTATATCCCTTAGCCGTCTTTTACGACACCCACGTGCAAGAAAGGTAGTGGTGAAGTATGTTCTTACTCCGTCACCACACAGTTTTTTTTATAGTCCTGAAAAGGTCTTTGAACTTTTTTCAATATAGATTTACGACCGTTATTATCTTATATCTCTTCAGTTTCCTCTCGTAACATGCTTCATTGTCTTCTGCGGCAGCAGTACTGGATTTATATCTGGAAATACTTGGGACATCGTGACTCCTGACAGCATACGACTCAGTTCTTCATCATTTCTGATGGCAAAAAGAATATGCCTAGACCAGGTGCTGCTGTCATATAAATAGGAGCACCACTACCACACCTATTCGAGGTGCATGATTTCCTTTTCTTAATATTATCTTGTGGATTCTTCCAACTGGGAATTGAAGACCGGCCCGGGTGGACCTAGATTTGTTCTTCGAATTGCTTTTTAATACGTTTTTATTAGCTTCAGACGTATCTATGTTAGTATGTAACGGAATCTTGGAACATGATTTTGACCCACTTCAAAACGTCGGATTAACTCGAAATTTGGCATACTTATTAAGGACCGATGACAATTCAATATTTTAAACAGTTTGACCTGTTATCCTTACTAGGATAATCAGGATTAGCGATTTAAGCGTATTTTTTTAGTTATTTTGAACTATTATATTTTTTTTTGAGTCATTTTCAGTACGTTCTGTTTTGAATTACAATTAACACAAGATTAAATCTATACAAATAAATAACATTGAAGTCTCTGTCTATAACGTAATTTTTTTTTATCTAATTATGATATATCTTAACGGTTGTCTCATAGTAATTACAATCTAGCCATGAGGCTAATAAGTAATTTAAATCTAACTTAATTTGCTAAAATTTACAGAGTAAAGAATGTGTCCATTGGCACTTTTCTTACAGTCTCTAATAATCTCTGAAGTTAAGGAACTCTGCACCGATGGTCGGCCCAACGACGAAGGCGACATCCTATATATGGGTTACGGGTGTGCGTGCTTACGCCCCTCTGTCGCCCCGGGCAGAGCCGGGCGACGAGTGCGCCGACCGTTACCCACCCCCAAGAAAAATAAAATAGTTCCTAATAATAATAAAAAACACTTTATTGTTGTGTTCTTCAAAGATAGCTCTCACTGCACTATCACTAATTACACTAAATTAACTCGAAAGGCTTATTAGATAGTTGTGTGGCACTAACTTTAGATTTTTCAATCTTAGATCAAAGGAAATTAAAATATTTAATATTTTATTTATATTGTTGTTTAAATCGAAGTTTCCCCAACATGGTTGATTGTGTACCGTGTAGCAGTGGTATTATACATACGAGTAACAGTGGTTGGATATGTGTAACGTTAAAATAATATGGTTTTTTCATGCTCACATGCTTATTCCCACAATATCTATGCATAAACTAGTTGAAATATTTTTTATCTGTCTGTCTATCTTTTCCATCGGTTTGTCATTCAGTCTGATTATTCCGGGTAATGATTAAAACAGCTAGACCGATTTAGATAATATTTACCACCAGGTATAAGGAATAACTTAGACTATATTTTATCCTGCTATTCCCACATGAACGGCAATTTGCTAGTATTACATTTGCTAGTATTGTTACTATATATCAACCATGTTAAGGAAACTTCATAACGTGAACCATAATCCAACACGTCTGACTAGGTATACTTCTATCATGTAGTGAAGAAGGCTCGAACGCAGCAGTGGGATGTATACAGAGTGTATCAGGTTATGGGGTAACTGTTTGAATATGCTTTAGTTTAACGGTCATAGATCGTAATTAGAATGTAATATAGGGACATTATAGAATTAATATACACACACACAGAAAACAATATAACATAAAATTTATAGTGATTTCAAAAATGTGTGTCTAAGAGTCTATGCCTTAAATGTTACATATTATGCAGGGATGTACAGACAGAATATATGTAGGCATGTAAAGCTTCGACAATACTAATAGGTATGCATTGCGCGAACGCTTCAATGGTAACGTAGGTATAAAGGCGCCTCATCAACGCGATTTAAAGCGAAGTTTGTCTTGCTTAAGCTGGGTCTGTAGCGCCAATTTTCTTACAAAAAATGTTAGCATAACAAGTTGGGACGCGGTCGCAGTCTTCTGCGACGCATTAGTCTCGCGGAAGGAGGCAGCGGGTCGCGCATGCGAGGAACGCAGCCTCGACGAAGCGACCCACCGCCGGCGACTGGGGCAGCGTAGGCGCGACTATCTGCGCCTCATGCCACCCTAGGCGAGGCCGTGGGTGACGTGACCGGGGAATTAGGCCGTCACCCGCCGAGAGGCCGACCGCATGAGGAAAGACTGATGTCCTCCCCGAGGGGGGGACGTCGGTCGATGGGAGGGTACCCCACTAGGGTGTATTCCGTCGGGCCGACCACTGATGATAAGTAACCCTGCTCCGGTGGTCGGTCCAACGACGAAGGCGACGTGGTGTTCGGGTGGGTTGCGGGTGTGCGTGCTTACGCCCCTCTGTCACCCTGGACGAAGTGGTGCGAGGAGTGCACCGACCGCGACCCACGCCAAAAAAAAAAACATAGCAAGTCACCAAAACATTTTAGTAAAACCGCTAGTCCGCTGCGCTGTTATTGTTTTTGTTTTGTTTCAAAAATGAGTTCCGACGAAGAAGACGTGGAAGCTGTTATAACAATAGTAGATTTAGTTCTCCAAAGAAGAAACAGAAACAGATTCCGGGTCCGACCCTACCTGCAAACTCGTTCATTCAATATACATCAAGCACTGAAAATTGATGATAGGCTCGGTATAAAAAATTTTAAGATGTTCAGAAAGTGATTTTCAAGAGCTGAAATTTATTTTTGATGTTCAGAAAGTAATTTGCAAGAGCACATTTCGAACAATAATGGCTTCGTCCTCTAATGAGCGCGAACACAAAATGCATCACTGCCCCTCCCCGAGGGCGACTGCGGGGGATGTTTTCCCATCGTCTCGGCAAATATTTTATTATTCTTGCTAACAAAAATGTTGGGCCACGCCCCTATTCGGTTAGCAAACAATGTTATCCTGTTTGCAAACACGAAAACACGGCGCAACGGACCCGGCTTTATGCGAACGTAATCATTGATTTATTCAACTTTTAATGAACATTTAACAAAGTACAAATAAGTTGCAGAGTTACGCAAAAAAGCGATGACAAAATTGAAAAATTAACATGTCTAATTCATTAATGAATCGATATTTTTATTTCAAATTTATTTGCATGGCTTCCTACCACCATTGCCTAACTCCCATTTGACCAATTGCCCCTTAACCTGATACATCCTGTATAAACTGAGATAAGACTATTTTATCTTTACAAATATGTATTAATTTTTCAAGTTTTAAAATCTTCGGCAGTTACAAATTACACTTCAAAGTTATAATTGTTTTGTTTTAACGAAATAATATTACCTACCTTTTTTTTTTTTTTTTGTGGGTGGGCCGCGGTCGGCGCGCCTCCGCACCACTCCGTCCGGGGCGACAGAGGGGCTTAAGCACGCAACTCCCGCGACCCACCCGAAAACCACGTCGCCTTCGTCGTTGGGCCGACCACTGGAGCAGCGTTAACTTGTCGTCAGTGGTCGGCCCGACGGAATAAATATTACCTACCTGAAATCAATTGTACTGATTCAATTGTGTACTCATCTTGAAAGTGTTACTGAAGCACAAAATTTCCTTTTGAAGCTTAATT
Organism: Lymantria dispar; assembly: GCA_032191425.1. Classification (NCBI taxonomy): domain Eukaryota; kingdom Metazoa; phylum Arthropoda; class Insecta; order Lepidoptera; family Erebidae; genus Lymantria; species Lymantria dispar. Next base: position 11,294,750 of record CM063449.1, on the reverse strand, counting down.
TTTGATTGTTTCTCAAAATTACTTATTCATCGGTAATATAACGAAACAATATTTAATAATTTGGAGATTAAATGTAGGATGACTGGGTAAGCATACATCTTTATATATATAAATCTTCTATTCGTATGTTTTTAATTGAACTCCTTCTAAACGCCTGCACCGACTTTGATGAAATTTTTGTGTGTGGTCAAGTGGGTTCGAGTATGGTTTAGATTAGCATTTGGACCCGGTAGGTGGCGCTGCGATCGATTTCAAAGAGAATTCCTTTTTATTTAGTCTGTTGGGTCAGCTAGTCAGTGATAAATTTTGAAGAATTGTTATTAGATAGATTCATGATTACTAAACAAGATCGCGGGTGGATGGATCGGGGATTAGTCCGCTACTCGCATAGAGGCCGAACGCATGAGGACAACGCTTCTGCAGTATTATTTTGTTGCCGGGGCGTCGAAGGGAACCCGTAAGAGTAATATATCGGGTCGGCCACGAATTTCAAGCAATCGGTACTAGTGGTCGGCCCAATCTCGATGAATAGGGAACACGGGGCTGCACGTCGCCCATCCTTCGTCTCGGACAGATTGAGCAAGGTATGTCCAGATGATAGCCTACCATAAAAAATGTAGATTCATTATCATCTCAGCTCATATCAATCCCATTATTGGGCTCAGGCAGGGTGGTTAGGATTTTATTTTAGTACCTTTTTTTGCATGGATGGTATACTAGTATGCATATTAAATCCCTTATTGGTCTTTCACGATAACCCCAGGCAAGATAGGTTAAGATTAATGGCACTGAGCAGCAACAGTTTTCATTCCTCCCTTCTCTTTCATTCCTTCAAGCGTCCCGAGGACTGAAAATACCTTTTACCTTTAAATTACCTTTTTTAGCTTTTATATGTTTAATTACATAGTCAAATAATATCATTTCATGAAGGTAATCTCGAAATAAATACCAATAGTAACGCGTTTCGTCAGTGAAGTGCAGTGGACTCATACCTGAAGAAATCCATTTTCCATTGGGATGTTCATGAGCCGGAATGCATATTTTAGATAATCCTATTTACCCTGAAGAACTTAACAGGATTATAATATATGGATTATTACATCTATGGGAATGTAGCCTTAAATGTCCTTCTCTAAATTTGCGAAATTGTATAATAATGACTCGATGCTGGTAATGACTAAAATATCTCTGAGACAGTCATTGTAAATTTTAAGCCATCATAAACTCAGTGTTGGGGTAATTGCCTGTTCCAACACATAATTGATAGAAGTGTAATGATATGCTTATTATCATGTGGGGACGTTTATTTCAATAGAACTTACATACTTATAGTTTCTAAAGTTTTTGCGAGTATTAAACATTTTAATTAAAACTACTTTACGGATTTTATCGCTTTTGTATCGCGTTGATTGTAAATAAAACTAATTTACGGATTTTATCGCGTTCATGTTACAAACGCAATAAAATCTGTAAAGTGTGTAAATTACGCGTCGTGAACTCGTCGCAATCATCGGTGCCGACCTGACGCTGCCGACCATCGTTAGGGAGATGCTCGGCAGCATCAGGAATTGGGACGCGGTTGCAACCTTCTGCGAGGCAGTTATCTCGAAGAAGGAGGCGGCGAGTCGCGAGCGCGAGGAACACAGCTTCGATGATGCGACTCGCTGCCGGCGACGGGGGCGGCGCAGGCGGGATTACCTGCGTGCAATGCCGCCCTAGCTGACGCCGCGGGTGACGTGACCGGGGATTAGCCCGTCACCCGCCGAGACGCCGACCGCGTGAGGAAAGACCGACGTCCTCCCCGAGGGGGGGACGTCGGTCGATGGGAGGGTACCCCGGGTAGGGGGTATTCCGTCGGGCTGACCACTGATGACAAGTAACCCTGCTCCAGTGGTCGGCCCAACGACGAAGGCGACGTGGTGTTCGGGTGGGTTGCGGGTGTTACGTGCTTAAGCCCCTCTGTCGCCCCGGACGGAGTGGTGCGGAAGCGCGCCAATCGCAGCCCACCTCGAAAAAAAAAAAAAATAAGTATGTAAATTACCAAGAAAATCGAGTCTAGCTTATACGTGAGTAACTTTGAATCCTACCTAATTCCAGACTACAGCTGAAACAGTAGTTTTATTCACAAAACTTAGTTTTGTAGTGAAATACGAATTGCTGAATATAATGTACCTGTTTTTTTTTGGGAGTGAGCCACGGTCAGCGCATCAGGTACCGACCACCGGTGCAGGGTGACTTGTCGTCAGTGGTCGGCCCGACGGAATACCCCCTTGAGGAGTAGGTATCCTCTCCTCGACCGACGTTCCCCCGCTGTTCGGGAACGTCGTTGCGCGATCGTCCACTCGGAGGATGACAGACTAACTCCCCGATCCAGTCAATATGATGAATCTGAAACTTAGTTATATAAGGTAAAATTACTTGTACATCGAAATAATATGAAGTGTCGTGCGTTCTTATAGTTTTGTACTATTTAATCGGGCGGCTTGTAGCTAATAATAATGAAATAAAAGCTGCACACTTTTTAAGTGAGACATCCGTTAATAATTGCCTTTCTATACCTATATATTTTTCTAGATTGCCTTTTGGGATGTTGGAATGAAATGCACATACTGTTAAAATGTATATACGTCTTAGTGGCAGGGAAAATGGCTGACTCGCCTCCGCTGATCGGAGGGGGTGCGACAGTCTTGTTTCCAGTTTCTTTCTCTGAAAGTGACATTATATGCTTATATCTTATAGCTTTCACTATATTTGCGGCAAAGAAAAGAATTTGTATTCTAAGTGAGAATACAAATCCTTATGAACACGTTATGTTATTAATGCGGCCCAAATTTATCTATGGAAATGATTACTATTAAGTGGGCTGCTAGTAGTCTCAGTGTGGTGACGGAGTAAGAATACAATTCATCACTCCATATCTTGCTCGTGGATATTGTAAAAGACGACTAAGGGTATATCCCATAACATTTGTGCAAGAGAAGGAAAACTCGAGGCTCGAACCCAACAATGGTATGTATGTGGGCTGCGACGATGATGGGGTGCTAGTTTGTCTATAATAATATCTAATTCGAACCTATTTTACGTCGAGCTTAAAACCGTATGTAGACATATAATTACTTCTATGCAAACGCTATTTCTAACTCCAGATGCAATTCTATCTAGGGAATCTAGTTACTAAACTTAAATTACTTCATTCAGAGCAATTGATCCCCACTTAGCTTAAGTTGCCCGCTCGTTTAGTTTTAGAGCCTCCTAAGTGGATAGCTTGAGTATTCTGCACTATTTTCGATTGCCTTTTAGTCTTAAAGTATGTAAGGCACTGAAGTACAAAAAGGCAAAGTTTTTAAACTTCACAATACATCGATTTCTTCGTTTACGTGGATTATTACCATAGTTATTGTTATCATTTTAATATCTATACAGGTAATGTGTACTTTGATGGCAATTTCAAACGAAATTGCAATCACAGCAGTGCTAAGAATAAAAGACGATTCCATTCTGCCTCCAGTACGGTTGCAGCTAGGACGGTTCTCTCTCGCAGAAGGATTGTGAGGTAACTGGCGGAGAAGCCGATCATAGGGATCTCCTCTACAGCATAGGACTACTGCAGGGGACAGCATAAAAATAAGTTTTGAAAGTTTCACTAGAGACATGCTAACACGTGCTGTTATTACGATTAGCCGCAAAATGATTCGCCTCGCGGCTAGTTTCATAAAAAAACACACACACATATTATATCAATATTTATATATATACTAGCTGACCCAACGGACGTTGTTCTATTCAAATAAGCGACACCTACCGGGTTCAATTGAGAATCTAAACCATTTTTGAATCCTCTTGAACATGCACAAAAAAAATCATCAACATCGATCCAGCCGTTTAGGAGGAGTTCAGAGACATACACAAGTACACAAGAAATTTATATATAAACTAGCTGACCCAACAGACGTTGTTCTGTTCAAATCTGTAAAAAATTTAAAATTGAATTCTCCTTGAAATCGATCGCAGCGCCATCTACCGGCTTCAATCATTAATCTAAACCGAATGGTTTGGATGTCCCGAATGGCTATGCCGATGAATATGAGAATTCATATCCATCGGAATGGCCTCAAAAATCATCAAAATTGGTCCCAGCCGTTAAAAGGAGTTCAATTACAAACACATGAACAGAAGATTTATATATATATGTATAAATATAGAAAATTTTATATAGTCGAAAAATAGGATACATTAGAAAAGCGTAGATGTATAAACGTTAAGTTTTCTTAAATTTTCTAATTTTCTGCGCAACTTTCTTATTTTTTCCATAAAGGCCTTTTTTGAAATATTAGAAAACTTAAAAAAAAAGATGGTCGAAATCGGTAAAGTCGTTCTCAAGTTATGTTATTGTCCCGCCCGAACAGCGCCACCTACCGGGTCCAATTGTAAATCTAAACCATCCTCGAATCCCCTTGAACACACACAAAAAATTTCGTCAACATCGGTCCAGCCGTTTAGAAGGAGTTCAGTGACATACACACGTACGCTAGAAATTTATATGTATATAAGATATGTATATATCTTGTGGTATAGAATTAGTATGCTCAAGTCACTACTAACCGCTTGAGAACCTCATAACGCAAAACGTATCGGTCATTCAATTAAATAAACTTTCTCGTGTAATCGTCTGCGCGCATGTAGTATTTTTAGATTCATGTTTCGATCGTTCGAAGTACCAACACTATCCTTCTATACGTTATTATTCTAAGGACCATAAAAGTTAACAAATACTGAAAAATATACAAGACAGATTAACCACGATCACAGCCAGTAATAAGTAGGTATACAAGATATTAAAAGAAGACCAAACTGTGATGTTCATTGCAAAATATACTTTACGTAAATATAGGAGAGCTAAGTCAGAAATAATATATATTACAAAAATTCAGAGGCTCTTGATATTAAGAAATACCATTCCTTAACTTGTCAGTTGTTATTAAATAATACGAATAACGTAACTAATGCAAAATAGCTAAGATTCTAACTTTATATACTAACATTAAGAATTCTTGCCAAAATTTTCACGATAATTTCTTTTAAAAATGATAGGTTAGTTATATTCTAAACAATTTGAAAATATTAAATCAAAAGTTATTAGATACTGAAATAAACCAACATGATTCGTTAGAAAAAAATAATTCTATATTTAAAAATAGTATTCTATATTTAAAAGTAGTATTCTATATTCAAAAATATATTTCTATCCCGTGAAATTTGCTGAAATTAATATTGTAACAAAACATCGCTAAATAAAAATGTCGACAGCATATTACAGACTAACATCGCGGTTATTAAATTTTACACTCGTAAAGTAATAAAAAAAGGGATAAAAATTAATAATGTTTGTATGTGAATTAGAATAATACAAAAAAAGATCAGAAACTAATTTAATATTGGAATACAGTATTCTGTGTTCTGTAATAGATGTGACTGAAATGGCTATTGTTTATTTGTAATTACCATCCGTTTATTGAATTATCCACGTCTATATTTGGACTTTCCAGTATGGGATAGTTCAAATATAGACATGGATAATTCGTGGATATAATCGTCATGTTTGGCAAAGGGTTGCCAATTATTGTTGGTATTATAAATTTTATAGGGGAGGGAGGTTTGCTGTCCATTCTCATTGCGATTCCTCAGTGAGACGTGGGAGTCTAGCGGTGAAAGACAGCAATATAATGGATGAATGTCATCTTCATTCTACCCTTTTTCCAATTACTAGGAATCGACTTAATATATATCCTTTTTTCATAGTATATAATACAGAAAAATTGACAATCTACTAAGATTATAAAGGCGAACGTTTGTGAGTATGCGAGTATGTGAAGATGTTTGTTGCTTTTTCTGGCAAAAACTATGAATGGATTTTAATGAAACTTCACAATAATATAGCTTACATATTAGAATAACATATAGGCTATAATTTATCTCGATATTCCCACGGGTAGGAGAGCTATGCGGGTAAAACCGTAAGGCGCTGCAAGTAGTTTTATAACCGGACGCTTTGCTGACATCAACCCTCCTGGGGAATGTAATTATTGATCAGAAATATTACATGGAGTTGGCCCAGCTCGATAGAATATATCACGAACACCTTCCACATTCCTTATAGTTAATTTGCCCAAGTCAAATGTAAAACACTTAGTCTTCTTTTACAACACCTGCGAGTACTGCAAGGGTTGGTAGTATTCGTAGCCGCTACCACACATCAATAATTGATGGATGTCTAGTTTATGTAACAGTAGCTTTTCTAACACCACTCACTTGGATTCCGTGTGTAATAAATGTTTTTTTGTGCTTTAGAATTAAACCTCACTATTCCATTTTTCATCAACAATATGACAACTACTTAAAGGTAAACACCCACATGTGAAAGACAAAATCACAATCATCATCATCATCATCATCTTGCTCTTATCCCAATTACTTGGGGTCGACGCAATATGTCATCTGTTTTGACATATTGCAAAAAGTTTCGGCAATGACTTTTATGACCGGCCGCCTGCCTGATGTCAACCCTCCTTGGGAATGTAATCGTTGACCCAAATGGTACCAGATGGAGTTGGTCCGGGTCAATCTAGGGCTCTTAGTCGTCTTTTACGACACCCACGAGCAAAGCAAGGGTTGGTAGTATTCGAAGCCGCTACCACACAGCACAAAGAATAAAGCAAAAGACAAAATCGCAATATAAAAAAAAAAAAAAGTGAGTTACACAGGCAAGCAGCAATCAATTACGTGACCAACGAAGCTGTGTAATTATAGCTGTAATAAATTATTCTTTTTGTGAATAAAAATATAAATCGACTATGTCACTACAGCTGTTCACTACCCTACAAAATGTTGCATTAAGGAGAATTACTACCTAAAACTGTTCTTAGTAATGATGGACACAGAGGTATAATAGGGTAATGTGAGGGAACGCGAAATTTAAAAAGACAAGGATAAGTTATATTTCATAATCATTATAGGTGAACGCTCACTTATCCGCGCCGAACGCGTCGAACGAAACGAATTTTAGAATTCTATATATGAAATCTCATGAAACCTCGCACACTTGACCGCGTCGAATTGTCCGCATCTGGAAGACGATTTCTATACAAAATTCTAAAATTCGATCCGTTCGACTCGTTCGGCTCGGATAAGTGTGCGTTCACCTTTAACCTACGTTGATTATAATATGTAAACACATTTCTAGGTAATTTTTAATCCCCGACGCAAAAAGAGGGTCGTTATAAGTTTTGACGTCGATGTCTCTCTTAGTGTGTGTGTGTGTGTGTGTTTGTCTCACTGTGGCAATGTAGCTCTCAAACAGATGGACCGATTTCAATGCAGTTTATTTCATTTGAAAGCCAGTTTCATGGTCGTGGTTCTTAGCTATGTTTGGTTAATATCGGTCTAGCAGTGTAAGAGTATCAACTCCAAAATTATTTAATGGCGTATGATTACGCGTGGCAGTATAATCGTTAAATGACAATTAATTGATAATTCCTGTTGATGAGAACGTAATATGTTTTTTATTATTACTTTAAATATAAAGTATAATATAATAAATATAATAAAGTATAATATAATATAATAAAGTAAAATATAATAGTACCTAATAAGGTTGGAGGTTATTCAAAATTTTCAATTTTACTTATAATGTTAATTATACAATTTCAATAAATTCCAATTCGTTTTTTTAAACTAACGTTTTTCCTACTAGTTATCCGTAAACTAACCTTTTGTGTGGTAATGGAGTAAGACTTCATCAATTCATCATCTTGCCAGTGGATGTCGTAAATGATGTGACGTAAAAAAACCTTATTAAAAACAACACATACGTCACGTTCTAATAATATAAGTTAATGTTCAGGTTTAATAACGCTTACAGTTTTATTATAATATAGATCGTATAAACTATGAAAAGCTTCCTAAGCTGTACTATAAGCGCCAAGAAGCAAACAACATCATAAAATTGTTAGCTTATATAGGCTTCAGTCAATAGACCGTCATTACTTGCAGTTCATTAAACGGAACGATGAAAACACCGCTCGGAAACACTTTATCTAAAACACCAGTGAGTATTAAGTGCACCACTTTTATAGCTTTAAAATTGTACTCTTTCCACGTGGTACATTACGCCTTTAAAAATAAAACTGTGAAACGTTTGGTATTTTACAGTGCAATATTTAAAGCTATACCAATATTAATATAGACATTTATTTATTCAAAAGGTTAAAATGATGTAAATTTTCATATTATTTTTTTAGATGGCCTTTTAGACATTTATAATAATTTGGAGACGATGATCGCCGGGTTATATCGGCAGGTATCGGAAACGCGAGCTGGAGGCAGCATAGTTCCGTTCAAGGAGATTTGATTGAAAATAATTGGGCTAAATTTAATAGCATATTAAAAAAGAAACATTCTGCGTGAGATAATGGAGTAAGAATACAATTCATCACGTATTACTTTACCTGTGGATCGTAAAAAATGTCTGATTGTGTTCTGGGAGCATCGCAGTGCTTTTTTTTTTGGGGTCGGCTGCGGTCGGCACGCTCCTCGCACCACTCCGTCCGGGGCGACATAGGGGCGTAAGCACACACATCCGCAACCCACCCGAACACCACGTCGCCTTCGTCGTTGGGCCGACCACCGGAGCAGGGTTACTTGTCATCAGTGGTCGGCCTGACGGAATACCCCCTGCTTGGGGTACCCTCTCGTCGACCGACGTCCTCCCCGAGGGGAGGACGTCGGTCTTTCCTCACGCGGTCGGCCTCTCGGCGGGTGACGGATTAACTCCCCGGTCACGTCACCCGCGGCCTCGGCTAGTGAGCACCGCAGTGATTTTTTTTTTTTGGGGTGGGCTGCGGTCGGCGCGCTCCTCGCACCACTCCGTCCGGGGCGACGGAGGGGCGTAAGCACGCACACCTGCAACCCACCCGAACACCACGTCGCCTTCGTCGTTGGGCCGACTACCGGAGCAGGGTTATTTGTCATCAGTGGTCGGCCCGACGGAATACCCCCTACTTGGGGTACCCTCTCATCGACCGACGTCCCTCCCTCGGGGAGGACGTCGTCGTTGTCTTTCCTCACGCGGTTGGCCTCTCAGCGGGTGACGGACTAACTCCCCGGTCACGCCACCCGCGGCCTCGGCTAGGGCGGCATTACGCGCAAGCACCGCAGTGCTTCCGCGAAGTGGAGCAGAAACGCAACACTGGCGTAACATCCTTTTCTCGCAACAATTTAGGCTATTTTCGACCTCGTTGTGAATAAACCTAAAAGTTTGGAAATCAATCTATTTATTTAAAGCTTAAAAGATTTTTAATATTGATATAGTCATTAGACAGAAAGTCCCTAGCGACTGAACAAATTAACCGACTCGGTATTACATGGATCTCACAACTTTTTATGGTAGAGGAAATGGATTGCGAGACTTAGTTTTGATGAAAAATACGAAGCAAATTCATCAGGATACTGTTGAGGCTGTCATAGCGCTGCAGTGCGTCCACCACGTTCACGGAGAGACGCATAGAAGGTTTCATGGCTATCATACGTAAAAAATGCTCTTCAACTACTCACGCCAGTCCGCGGCAGCGACAACATTATCCTGGGAGTGACATGGGAGTCTCTAATGCTACGTCATTGGATGAGACTCCATATAGATATGTAGTTATATAGTTATGAAATGTATATTTGTCTACTAACATTAGCTTTTAAGATTATTATTACTAATACTAAGGGCGTTGTCTTCAATAAATGATCATTATTATTATTATAATGTACAATAAAATTGGCTGTAAGTATGTGAATATAAAAATATAACATTTTAAAATATTTCTTAACGAATATGCTTTCTCGTAAATATGTTAACTGGCTCGTTTCTAGCGTCAGTTCAAAGGCGAATCCCGCAAACAGCTCCAAGTTTTAATGATGCATCTTATGTACGTGCATAAAACATTCGACTTTTACCGTATTTTACAGCATTGGGCAATAAATTTCCTATGTTTATGCAAAATTTTATAATTTTAAATATATTTAAGCTAAAGGAGGCTAAGCATAATTTTTGTGGAGTAACTAATTCAACTTATCCTTGGTCCTTCTGGTGACGGAGTAAGAATATAATTCACCACCCCATCTCTTACCCGTAGGTGTCGTAAAAGACGGCTAAGGGATGTATATTACATCACTGTAAGAGAAGGAAAACTCGAAATAAAACGATATGCAAACACGTCTGACCAGCTAGGTATAGTAGGTCAAATTCCCTGTCATAAAGGAGGAGGCCTGAGACCAAAGTTGGTTCCTATCAGAATTCAGGTTCAAATGACGTATCTAGCTCTGGTGCTCATCAAGTAATGGTGGTTCCGGGAGTAACAGTATTTTCACTAACTTGATCTTGTCGATGCGGTGTCCGGTTTTTATTGGTTTAATCCGAATGTGGGTGGACCCAGCGGTACGTGCTGACGACTGAACGCAGGAGTGGTTCGGTCGGTCGCTAGCCCTGTACAGCGAACCCATGTATATGAAATTCCTGGAAGAGGATACCGTCCTCCTACAAACGCGATAGCGATGAACGCGGTACTGCGTACGCCCAACGTCTGCGTGGCCTGGCAGAACAGCGCCGTAAACACATCGCACATTGATGCGGTCAACATGCCTATTATGAAAGAGGCTTGAGCTCAGTAGTGGGGTGTATAATGAAGAAAAGCCACTATACTGAAGAAACAATTACAATATGCATTGTACATAATCTATTTCATAATAATGAGGCGATCGAAAAAGATTAATCTTCTTATAAAAATTAATTTAAGAAGAGATTTTATTTATTTACTGTAGTTACCTATTACTGAATCCTTTATTTTCTTACTCAAATACAATAATGAATTTATATTTAATTCAAATGTAAGAACATATTCATGTTCCTTGTGTTACTAAGTTTCTATTCCTGTCAAGACTTATTGCGACTTGTATAAGTGTAACTGATTACAGTTTTGAGTTTTGCATTAAATATATTTCAGTGTGAGATTGATCGTGTTTAGCGTGAAAGCTTATTTAGCAACCGAAGGTGGCAAACAGTTTAAATTTAACGACAGTGAATATGTGAGACAATTAGTTAAGTCGTGGCTTTTGGGTGTAAGTAATAAATAGCTTTCGAACCAGTCTTTTATTTATTAAATAAAACACGTAACGTATGCACGTAAGTTATGCTTCTTTGGTGTAACAAGATAAAAATCTTTCTAAAAATTTTATACTACGTTTATTCTACGTTTGTAGGAAAACGACAAAAATAATAGAAAAATATTTAGTACATTGAAACATTTATTTATAACGCATTTTTCTTCACTTCGCGTCTAATTGACATTTGTGATGGTGTACGCGTTCATTGTAAAAATTTTGACTAACCAACTTCAGGGTGTCTGTTTTTCGTGACGGTGTGCGCGCTCTTTGTTAAAATTTACTCTCATAATTTTTCCCTATCGCGCCAAAAAAAGTATAACTTCAACCTACTAGTAAATTCCCGTAGTTTCACCCGTGCATTTCTCCTTCCGGTAGGAATACAGTTATAAAAAATGACCTGTAATACTTTCTGATAATGTAGTTTTTCATTGGTAAAAGAAGTTTTAAAAATGGTCAACATGCAGCAGTTACATTCGCGTAGTTCTCGTTCCCGTGGGAATACTGGGATGAAAAAAACCTGCACATTTTACTCGCTGATAACTTTTTATTGGTGAACGAATTATTAAAATCGATTTAGTAGTTTAAGTGTAAATGCATAAGAAACGCACAAACTTACACTTGCATTTCTATAAATGTTTTTAGTTGAAATTTACGTCGAGAACATATAAATATTCTATTTATACAGAAAAAAAAAATCAAATCATTTGTGTTATTTACGCAAGAACTAAATATATAAATTGAAATTATTTTTGTAGGTTTTTATATCGTTTTAATTTTCTTATTCCTTTATATCCTTTAACGTTTAGAACACTTTTCAGTATTCATGGTCAAAAGCGAACCATTTGTCAGTCAGTCGGCCCCTCCATTATAATAATAAAAAAACAAATTAAATTACTTATACTTTATCACCTTCATCAGTACAGCTCATATAAGTCCCACTGTTGGCCTTGAGCCTCTTTCACAATTGAAAAAAAATATGGCTTACTATACTACGCTGGTACGTCTATAATATTACTATAATACGTCTAGTATTGATACAAGGTTTTATTTCGAGTTTTCCTTCTCTTGCGTAGATGTTATCTGCAAATTATAATCTCTTAGTCTTCTTTCACGTCATCCACGTAGAGTAAGACATTTTGTACTTTCATACTAGGTAAAAAAAAGTACAAAGTCTAAATAAAATAAAACTCTTTAAGCTTATTCTCAATACATTTTATGTAATAGAAATTTTTTACCAATTTATGCATTTTCTAAAAAGCAATTTTCCTATACATCCAAAATAAATAATATGAACCAATATAAAAAATATAAACCTCCTTGTACTTGTTAATAAAAAAATATATAAAAGAGAAAATTTAATAAGAACTTATCAAGTTTTTATTGGCGCAAATCCGTTATCAATACTATTCGTTTAGTAATCCACAAGCAAAACGGCGCTAGAATTCTTAAGTAAAAGTTAGTGTTAAAGTTTATTTTACTCACGTAGTGAAAGAGAATGAGCAACATATGAGCACATGTTGGCAATGCGGTCACGGATACACCTGAAAGCGCTGTAAGAAAATTCCTTTGTCTTGTAAACACACTTGTCAAAAATTGAAGCGGATACTATGTGTAACCAAAAAAATCAAAAAACACTCAAGACAAATCGTATTAACGCTTTATTTTATTAACTGCTGGGCTCAGACCTTCTTCATTATGTGAGGAAAATTGACCTACTACATCACGCTGGTCGGACGTGTTGGCATTGGGTTTTGTTTCGAGTTTTCCTACTCTTACATAGATATTATCCGGGGGCAAGGCAGTGCCTAAACAATCTAATTTAATATAAAATGTATAACTTGTGAGGTACATTTTGTCTCCATGCGATTGCCAAGTTAATCTGTTTATTTAAAACATAAGAGATCTTTAATATTGATATGGTCACTATAAGAAGTTGTTAGGTTAGCTAATTACGTAATAACTTAAGAAGGAAGGTGCCTTAAGCAGGCACTGAATGAGTTAAACGACTTGATATAACATAGACCTCACAATTTTTTATGGTAGATAAACTCAGTTGCAAGGCTTGACTTATTTACAAGTTTTGTTTTTGATGGTATATGCATATTATACGTCTTAGTCGCTTTTTATGACACCTACTGGCATGAGAGGGGATGGAGAACTGTATCTTTACTCCGTCATTACACGAAAGACATGTTAAAGCTGACCATACAATTAATGAAAACAAATTAGATCCAGATTAGTACCTTAAATTTTTGAATCTGCGTATGAATTGAAGATATGACCAATGTCACTATGAAACGTAAATCATATCAGAACGGGATCATATCACAATAATATCAGAAAAGATTTGCAGATAACATATATGCAAAAGAAAGAAAAAATAAAATAAAACCTTATATAAGCGTCTAAACTTAAATAAACGTCTAACAAGCGTGGTATAACGTCAAATCAATGAAAATGTCAATTTTCTTCCCATATGAAAAGGGTAAATCCCCATATCAAAAGAATGAATTTCCTTCCCATTATGGAGGAGGCTCAAGCCGAGTACAAGGATGTGTATGAGGTGTGATGATGATGATCATGATGACTTAAGCTACCATATGTACCTTATCGCCCTTTATGGAGTAGCCTATTTACAAAAATAAGTTATTTTGATACGTAGATGACGATTTCTTATTAATCTTTTGTGAGAAGGAAGAAAAGAGTGATGAATCGCACTCTTATTCCATCACCACACGGAATATAAAATCATTGTCGTGATTATTCTGTTCGTATCCCAATTGCTGGGGTTGATCCAATATGTATTCTTTCTCCATGCAGCAAACACTTTGGCAATATTTTTATGCTTGGTCGTGTGCCTGACGCCACCTCTTTCTGGGAATCTAATTGTTAAATAGAAGGCATCAGATAACCCAGGTCGTTGTAGAGTTGTCTTAGCTGTCTTTTACGATACTCACGATTTGCGATATGATAGTGTAAGGATTAGTTGTATTTGTAGCTGCCACCACATAGCCCACAACACGAACTGCTCAGATGGCGTAGTGGTTACGATACTGACCTACTGAGTCAGTTTCACAGGTTCGAATCCCACGTAGAACAACACTTTTTGCGATCCACAAATTGTTGTTCTGAGTCTGGATGTAATTTGTATCCGTTAATTATCCTTACTAACCGCTCAATTGGCACAGCCATCTTGCACAAAATGTCACATCTGGCAGCAGTATGACGACAGGCGGCAGCACTATGGGTCAATTGTTATTAAAATGCTTTTATTTAAAAATATGCTATAGGAACTTCTTTTTTACACAAATAATTATTAATTTTACTGTTTGTAGATTAATCTGATATCATTATTTCGTGAAAATAAATCATTTTAAGTACTATAAATCTGGTTTAAAGTTAGGGTAAATACATTTTACCGGTTTTTGGGTTCAATATCGTATAAAAGAAAGGTAAACCTATATTTTAATGTATTCATTCCTAGAACTACTCGGGTAAGGCGACTAAAACCGAAGCGAAGCGATAGCGGGTTGCTATTATGTTTATAAAGTCCCCCGCAATACAAGGATTATTTCATATAAGTGCAGGACGTTGTCTTTTAAAATAGTAAAAAAAATATATATATAAAAGCAAAATAAATCGCGTTTGATTGTGCTTGTGCGCCTCTTATATGTATCCGTATATTTTTATTATCTCACTTTATTTTCACACTTGACAAACATCGCCTGATTCCATACACGTAATACAGTCTTGCTTATATTGACATATTTTATATCTTAACCCTGTACCTTTTTTTGCCATGGTATTTCTTTACGACAAGAATAGCTTGCTTAGGGATTTTTCATAGTTCGTAACTCTCTCTTCTTTATTAAATAAATATATTGCAGTAGTAACTAGCATAAAGCCGTACTCTTGGAGGGTTTGCGAAGTTTTCTAAGGAATAATTTTGAAGAGTTTTTTAAAGGGAATCTTTTAATGCATGGATTATTAATTTGAGATTCTACAAATAATTTACGCGATAAACCATTTTTCACGCTAAGATTCATAAAAATTATTACACTTTCTATTTCGCAAAAATGTGGCAAATAATATTTTTATGATTGATTACACATTTAGATACTGAATAGAAATTATTATGTCAAAGCCCAAACCTGAAAGTGTAACAGTTTTTCAGTAATGTGTACTATAAAAAGCATAGATGTGATGTGGGATTATACTATTTTCACGCGATTTTAAGCGCGTAGTTTCCCACCAAGTTGAGATCCCTTAGCGCTCACCCATAGTCCGCGCTAAGCTGTGAAAGCCATCTGCGGCTAACAGCTATACACACACAGAAAAAGCGTAGTTTCCCTTGGGAATACCGAAATAAAAATTACTGATATTCTTTACGCGTTAATAAATTAGCTTGTTATTGGAAAATTATTGCTAAAATAGGTCAACAGCCCGCGATTTCACTCGCGTAGTTCTTATTTCCTTGAGAATAATAAGTATCCCAGTCCTTGTCATTATAGTGAAGTATTGTACGCTATGTTTGTAGGGTCGTAAGCTCAAAACATTGTTGCAATTCGGGTTGAGGGCCCTCAGCGGTAACCCAACAGTCCGGGTAAAGTCGTCACAGCCATTTGTGGCTAACAACTAAAGTTACACAAAAAAAAACATTATTGCAAGAAATATAATTCCGATTCCCATACCGATTTCTGAGAAAAATTAAAAGTGTTAAAAGTCCAAGTTCCCTACTATTGTGAAAATACAACAATAGGACCTGCACATTTGGAAAATCATCCAAGATTATAATTACCTTGGTTTTATTTTTTGAGAAAAGATAGCAGCACTATTGAAAAAAAAGATTTATATGCTTACTTTGAAGAAAATAAATTGGTACATCCAATTCGATCAAGCACATTGAACGTACTCCCTTTATTACAAAGGAAGTTTATCAACAAGAATACTTCATCAATCAACGTCTAATCCGAATGAGCCGTTTTTTAATCCTCAGGCTGTTCAAGTTAACTAAAGGAACGAATTAATTCCTTCACAGTTTAACACCCGGGCTTTCGGTTGAAGAATATATTTTGCGTCAGTTTTAAGTAGGTATATACTCGCAATAAAAGTTTTAAGTGTTTAAATGTAATTACATATTAATTGTATTCTTAACACATGCATTATAATTTGAAAAGTGAATTTAATGCAAGACAGGCTATAAAATCATTTTAGTTGTTGAGTTTGATAGCAAACTTATATAAAATTTACTAACCTTTCTGATCTTATTAAGAGTTTGTTATTCATTTTAAATAAAACTACTTTACGGATTTTATCGCATTTGTATTTGATTTTTGATTTTTTCCATGGTCACGGACAGACTAAGATATTTCACGTCCAACAAGTCATCGTTATTGCAGAAAATTTTTAAATTATGTAAAATCTATATTTAATAGCCCTCTTGAAATCCTTACTAATATTATAAATACGAAAGTAACTCTGTCTGTCTGTCTGTCTTTCTGTCTGTCTGTCTGCTACGCTTTCACGTCTAAACCACTGAACCGATTTTGATGAAATTTGGTACAGAGATGGAATAAAGCTTGAGAAAGGACATAGGCTACTTTTTATCGCGAAAAAATGTGTATAAGGGGTTGAAATAGGGGATGACATTTTGCATGGAAATTCGTCATATTTGATGATAGAACCATGAATCTTTGTTTTAAGGTACTTGATAATAAATAAATAAATATTCGTTCTAGCGTTTTGGAAATTTAATTTATATGGGGATGAAATTCAACCCTTAAAAGACAAAAAGCATACAGCCGAAACCATTGGGCCTAGAAACGTAATTTTTTTACACTGTAGTATTTTTTGGGGTACACGAGCTCTAGCAAAGAAATCGCGAAAAAATGGGTATAAGGGGTTGAAATAGGGGATGACATTTTGTATGGAAATTCGTCATTTTTGATGATAGAACCATGAATCTTTGTTTTAAAGCACTTGATAATAAATAAATAAATATTCGTTCTAGCGTTTTGGAAATTTCACTTACATTTTTTTTTTTTTTTTTTTGTGGGTGGGCCGCGGTCGGCGCGCCTCCGCACCACTCCGTCCGGGGCGACAGAGGGGCTTAAGCACGCAACTCCCGCGACCCACCCGAAAACCACGTCGCCTTCGTCGTTGGGCCGACCACTGGAGCAGCGTTAACTTGTCGTCAGTGGTCGGCCCGACGGAATACCCCCTATTGGGGTACCCTCCCATCGACCGACGTCCCCCCCTCGAGGAGGACGTCGGTCTTTCCTCACGCGGTCGGCCTCTCGGCGGGTGACGGACTAATCCCCGGTCACGTCACCCGCGGCCTCGGCTAGGGCGGCATGAGGCGCAGATAGTTGCGCCTGCGCCGCCCCAGTCGCCGGCGGCGGATCTCCTCATCGAGGCTGCGCTCCACGCGCAGACGATCCGCCGCCTCCTTCTGCGAGATCACTGTCTCGCAGAAGGCTGCGACCGCGTCCCAGTTCCTGACGCTGTCGACCATCGCCCTAGCGATGGCCGGCAGCGTCAGGTCGGCACCGATGATTGCGACGAGTTCACGGCGCTGCACTGCCCAGGCCGCGCAGGCCTCGAGCGTGTGGCGCGCCGTGTCCTCGTCGCAATCGCAGTGGTGGCAGGACGGTGTACTCTCCCTCCTTACGACCCTGTGCAGGTATTTGGCGAAGCTCCCGTGCCCCGTCAACACCTGCACTAGTCGGAAGGAGAGCACCCCGTGCCGCCTCTCCAACCACTGCATCAGCACCGGCCGGAAGGCCTCCACGGTTCGCACCCCGAACCGAGGCCTCTCCAGCCGGACTGCCCAACGGGCAATGACGTCTCGGCGGGCGTCGACGCGCCAGGCGGTGAGATCCCTTAACGAGATCACACCGCCCTCCCCGCGCACCCCCGACACCCGCCGATACAACTCGGCGAGCATTTCCGCCTCCAGGTCCCACGGGGGAGTCCCGGCCAATAGGCACGCTGCCTCCGTCGCAACCGTGCGGTATCCGCGGATGGCCCTGACCGCCATGACCCTCTGTGGTCGCCACAGAAGGGCCCTAAGTCGGACGGTCAAGGACCCCGCCCACACCGGTGCGCCGTACAGGGCCATCGACCGGATGACCCCCGTGTACAGCCGTCGGCACGTAGCGCTCGGTCCGCCCACGTTCGGCATTAGCCACGATAGGGCGGACGCCGCGCCGACGAGCCGCGGAGCGAGCCTGCGGAAATGCTCCCGGAACCACCATCGCCCGTCGAGCACCAGGCCCAAGTACCTCATATGGGCCCGGATGCTGATGTCAACCGATCGGACGGTGATCGAGACGCCGATGGGAGGGCTCATAAGGCGCCCATGGAACAAGAGGGCCTCCGTCTTGTCCAGGGCGACCCTCAACCCCAGCGCCTCGATCCGCCTGACGACCTCTTCGGTGCCATAGGTCGCCAGGCTTACCGCCTCTTCTAGCGTCCCACCGCGGGCTGTGACGAGCGTGTCGTCGGCGTAACAAATCACGCCCAGCCCGGGCGGGAGGCTCCCCCGCAACGCCCAGTCGTAGCCGATGTTCCACAGGGTGGGTCCGAGGACCGACCCCTGTGGGACACCGCACGTCATGGGCGTTCGCACAACGTCCCCTGCTCGGTTGGTACAGAGGACGCTGCGCCCCACCAAATAGTCTGCCACTAGCCGCCTCAGGTAAGCTGGCACTCCGTGATACCGGAGCGCCTCCCTGATGCAGCTGAATGGCAGACTATTGAATGCGTTGGCGATGTCTAGGGACACCGCCAACAGCACTCCCCCACCGGTGACGGCCTCAGTCGCCACGGCCCTCAGGCGCAACAGAGCCGCGATCGTCGAACGACCCCTCCTAAACCCAAACTGGGCGTCCGACAGATCGGGCCCCGTGCCGACGAGGTGCCGCTCGATGCGGGCAGCTACCACCCTCTCCAGTAGCTTGCCCGTGTCATCGAGCAGCACGATAGGCCTGTAGGCCGAAGGCGACCCCGGAGACCGTCCCGGCTTCGGCAGGAGCACCAGCCTTCCCTCCTTCCAGCACCCAGGGAACCGTCCGGACGCTAAACACGCGTCGAACAGCTCCCTGAGGCGGGGACCCAGGTGGTCGAGGACCAGGCCCAACACGCGGTTTGGAACACCGTCGGGCCCGGGGGCGGTGGACTTTGCGCACATGCGCGCCACCGCCACTCCCATCTCGGGTTCCGTGATGGGCGGAACACTGTCGTCGTCGGCCTCCCGGTCAGTGTCTGGCGGAGCCATGACCGGGGGCGTGTGTTCCGCCCGCCGCGGGAACAGGTCCTCGACGACCCGGGTGAGAAGGCTGGGCTGGAGAGTCTCGGTGAGGGGAAGGCCCCGCGCGCGGAGCTTATTCAGCACCACGCGATAGGGGCGTCCCCAGGGGTCACGATCGAGACCGTCCAGCATCTCCTGCCGACTGACGTCCTTGGCGGAGCGGACGGCCAGCCTGAAGGCCGACCGCGCATTGCGGTAGCCCTCATACAGCAAGGCCTCCCGCTCCGCGTCGCGTTGCCGCCGTCGGCTGCGGGTGTAGGCCCTCCGGGCGCGAATGCACGCGGCCCGGAGATCCGCCAGCTCCCGGGACCACCAGTGGACCGCCCTCCTCGGGGGCGGACGCCGTACCCGAGGCATGGCCGCATCGCAGATCTGCGTCAACGCACTGCGGATGCGGCCAGCCTCGGCGTCCACCCCGTCCGACTGGTTGGCAGAGGACAGCCACGAGTAAACGATGGCTGTCTCCGCCAGCTGGTCCCAGTCTAAGCGACCCACAGCCCATCGCGGGAACGCAGGACGTCCATCCGCCCCGTGACCCCTGCTGGGCGTCGGGATTACCGGGGAGACCTCCATCCGGATATACCGGTGGTCCGACAAGGTCTCCACCTCCTCCACGACGCGCCAGCTCCCCACGCGTGCGGCGACCTCGGGGCTAGCGAACGAAAGGTCCACTATCGACCCGCCCCGTTGTCGCACGCACGTATGCACCGAGCCCCTGTTCAGCAAACAGAGGCCCAGTGCCGCCGCCCACTCCTCGATCGCCCGTCCTCGGTCGTTCATCCGGGGAGACCCCCACGCCACGGACTTGGCGTTGAAGTCCCCCAAGACGAAGACCTGGCGCGATGCCATTCGCCGTAACGAGGCCTCCATGATGGTGAGGGAGGCCTCGAAATCGGTCACACTCCAGTTAGGGGAGAGATAGACTCCGAGGAGCGTAATCTCCCCCCAGTCCGCCGCGACGTATCCGACGCCCCTGTCCCTAAGGGTCAGAGGCGACGAAGGCCACGACGTGGAGGCGACGATTGCCACGGTGCCATCGGTGCTACCCAACCAGTTAGGCCGGTCGGGCACCACGTACGGCTCCGCGGCTACGGCTACTCCTATCAACCACTCCGCCATGGCTTGCAGGAACACGTCCTGCGCACCGGCGGTGTGGTTGAGGTTGGCCTGGAGGAGACGAATGGATACGGGGTCCATTAACGGTCCGTATCCATCGTCACCTCCTCCGCGCTGACGGGCGATCGGGCCGCGCTCGGAGCGGGGACTGGCCCGGTCGATGGGCCGTCCCGCCCCTTCGGGGCCGATGCCGGGGGTCTGCAGTCCCCAGAGCCCATGCGGTGTTTGGCAGGCCTATTGCCTGCCGCACACGCGGGGCAGTGGAGCACCGCAGAGCACGATGCCGCCTGGTGTCCGGTCTGACCGCAACGGAAACATAGCCCGCTGCAGTCAAAGCAGTTTTTGCATGTCGGTCGGGTATGCCCGACCGCCATGCATTTGTAACACCTCGCGGGCCGGGGCTCTAGCACGGTTACCCGCGCCGAGCTCCAGCCCACGAGGAGCCTGCCTGAGTCGGCCAATTGCTTGACCGACTCCACCGGACACTGCACCCAGGCAGCACCGACGCCGCCCGGACCAGTGCGGATGGTGCCAATCCGGACGGTGTCCGAGGCACATCCGGTACGCGCCATAATGGCCTCCCGGACGTCCTCCACCGTCACGGAATCGTCCAAGCCCGTCAGGCGCATCTCTGCGCACTTGACAGGCCTGGCGATTCGGACACCATCCTCCGGCCCGAACAGCCCCCTCAACATCGTGGCCAAACTATCGGCCGTCTTCGCGCCCTCGGCCCCAGGGAACTCGAGTATTCGAGCCCCTGTCCGGGCCTTGCGGGTCCTCGCCTCGACGCCCCCGATACCGGAGACGTCCAGCTCCCGCCGGGCGCGTTTTAGGACGGCCTCATAGTTGAGGCCCCTCTCAGCCGCCTCAGGCAGCACGGTGATGACCACCGCGGCCGTCTTCGGCGACTTGAGGCCCCTGCGCGACCTTTTCTTCCCCTTTCTGCCGGCTCCCGCCTGGGGAGCGGCGGCCACGGCGGCACTCTTGGCCGCCGCTCTCCGCTTCTGGTCGCGTGCCTTCCTGCTCCGCTCAGCCACCTGCCAGCCCTGTTCGAGCCTGGCAGCAGCGCTGAGCGCAGCAGGAGCGGTCGCGGGTGCGCTGGCCGGCGCCTGCGGTGCAGCCGCTGGCGCCGGACGCGGCCCGGCCTTGGCGGGAGCCGGCACCTTGCCGGCCTTCTTGGGCCCCTTGGGCCCGGCCGCGGCCGCAGCGTAGCTCACCACGCGGCCACCCTGACAGGGCAGCGGGGTGGGAGCTGACGCTTGCGGCCGCCTCGCCTTGTCCGCGGCGAGCGGCGGTCGGAGGGGCGGCTCAGGCGGGAGCCTGGCCGCTACGGCGGCGATACGCGCATCCAATTTCACTTACATGGGGATGAAATTCAGTCCCTAAAACACCAAAAAGCATACAGCCAAAACCACTGAGCCTAGAAACGTATTTTTACACCGTCGTATTTCTTGGAGTACATGAGCACTAGCAAAGGTTTTTTGGTAAATCACCCCCTTAAGGGGGTGAAAACCCTACAATCTTTCACGTCTAAATTACTGAACGATTTTAATGAAATTTGGTACAGAGATGAACTAAAGCTTAAGACAGGACATAAGCTACTTTTATCCTAAAACATTGGGTGTAAGGGGTAGAAATAGGGGATGACATTTTGTATGGAAATTCGTCATTTTCGATGATAGAACCATGAATCTTTGTATTAAGGCACTTGATAATAAACAAATAAATATTCGTTCTAGCGTTTTGAAAAATTCGCTTACGTGGGGATGAAATTCAACCCCTAAAAGACCAAAAAGCATACAGGCGAAACCACTGGGCCTAGAAACGTATTTTTTTTACACCGTCGTATTTCTTGGGGTACACGAACACAAGCAAAGAATTTTTGGAAAATCACCCCCTTAAGGGGGTGAAAAGCGTATAGACGAAACTATTGGGGCCAGGCACGTAAAACTTTGTATGCGATTCACTTTCTTTTGTTATATGTGAGCTCTAAGAAATTATTTTTTGAACCTCAACCCCTAAGGGGGTGAAAATATATAGCTGAAATCATTAGGCCTAGAAACGTAACATTTTGTATGAAGTTGTCTTTCTTGGGGAAAGTGCTCACTAAAAAAGAGTTTTTTGCAATTTTACCCCTAAGGGGGTGAAAAGCGTTTATCCGAAATCAGTGAGCCGAGGAACGGTCATTTTAGTACAGGGTCAGCTCTCTTGGATTATCCCAAGATTTTTTTCTTAGTGCTCGCTTACCAAGCACTATGAAAGAACTTCTGGCAGTCTCACCCCTATGGGCATGAAAAGTGTATAACCTAAAATAGTCCTAGGAACGTGAAAGTTCTGTTTTGGGATAAGCGAGTACTTACATTAACCGTGTGGTGACGGAGTAAGAATACAATTTACCATCCCCTATCTTACCCGTGGGTGATCGTACGAGACGACTAAGGGATATAAAACGCATATAATATCTATGCGAGAGAAGGATAACACAAAATAAAACCCTATACCAACACGTCTGACCAGCGTGGTATAGTAGGTCAATTACCCTTCCATTATGGAGGAGGCCCGAGCCCAACAGCGGGACGTATATGAGTACTAACAAAGAATTTTTGGAAATTCAACCCCTAAAAGGGTGAAAAGTGCATAGCCAAATATGTGTGAAATTTTGTATACCGATCTGTTTTTTGGGGTAAGCGCACTAAAAAATAATTTTGAGCAGCCCTAAAAGGGTGAAACGCATATAGTCGAAGACACCCAGCTTACATATCATCATTATTTTGCTCTTATCCTAATTACTTTGGATCGACGCAATATGTAGGTACTCTTCTTTCATCGTAGATATATCGCAAAGGTTCTAGCAACATTTTATGACCGGCTGCCTGACGGACGACATTGTTGACTAGACGGCATCACCAATTGGTCCAGATCGATGTAAATCTTTGTCTTAGTAGTATTTTGGGACACCTCACAAACAATGAAAGCGTGGTAGTATTCCTAGCCGCTACCAGACAGTAAGTCGAGATATTAAGTCAATTTTCTATCTCTACAAATAAATAAATTTGAAGCGTCTGTTTGTCTATCAAAATAATAGGTTTTATTTATGCACACAATTATTTGCACGATACCTATAATAAAAAACGGTTAAACTTTTTTTGTGTTTGTGTTGTGAGTCACATAGGTATTTTTTATCTCGGCATTCGCATGGGAATGAGAGCTACGTAGGTGAAACTGCGGGAATTTAATCGATATAATGTTTTTTTCACCAATGGACTAAGGAAAGACATATTTATCATCGTATTTCCACGGGAATCTGAACTAGAAGTCTGGAAGTAATATTCAAATGTGAAAGTTTGAGAAGATATTTGGATGTTTGTTACTTAATCACGCGTAAACTGTTGAGCAGATTTGGATGAAAACGGACACATAGATATAGTATTTCTTAAATTAAGAAATAGAATACTTTTATGCCGATAATATTCTTTGCGATAATAGTTCAATATGCAAGTTAATTTTAACGCGGGCGAAGCCGCGGGCAAAAGTATCTACATATATTCATGATCGAATGCTTCATTTTGTTGACACGGCATGAAAGCTTAAATAGTATTGATAAAGACCCAAATATAATATGTACCTGCCTATCTTTTTGATTTGTTCTTTTAGTTGTTTTTTCTTTGTGTTTATTTCACACGTACACGTAACCATGTAAATTCTGGCGTGTGGCTCAGCGTCAAATAAATATGTTTTTCTTTCTTCTTCTTCTTCTAAATAGACGATTGGTTGCAATAAATTGAGCGTCTTTGCTAAGGTAAGGCGTCAAGTTTTGTAAGTACAAGTTGATTAATCCCCATGCTCAAAGTTTTACGAAACTATTTTTGTTATTTTCCTTAACGGTGATGCTTTCATATTCTTTTCTTTGACAAAATTAGTGGTTGTTTTTCAAGCAAAACTTTTTTGAGAAATAGAACAAATGTCGTATGATTAAAAGTGGACGCGACAAAATTTGTGCTGTATTACTGTTACTTAGAATCTTACCTAGACTGGGATGATGACTCCCATGGGATATTCAAGACAGTTACAGAAATGGTTTCATAAACTTTTATACACTATAATATAATTTTATTGAACTATATTATAATTTGATATCATAATGGAGCTTTGGCTTGGATAGCTTTTGATTTCAAGCTAGACTTGTGTAATAGAAACGCCGGGTACTGTCCATAACAAACTAAGTACTAAACATCCAGATGTTTTTCATTAATAGCGCAGTGACCATCATATCTTACGGTTCCACCAATGCAACGAACAACTCTGATAAGCGCAAACAGTTGTCGCCACGAACAGAACTGCCTAAACTGACAAAGTCTAGGCAAATACTGAAACTAAACCAAACTTTCCGTGTGGTGACGGAATAAGAATAAGTCTAATAAATTAGTATAAAATATGCCAAGTGTTAGCTCTATGGAAGTTTTTTATAACTTAATAACAGCTGCTAGATACAGCTGATAGATAGTATTAGTCGCTCGGGTAAGTGGAAGAAAGAAACAAACGTGAATATTTACTCAGTGCGTATATACAGTAGAAACTCGATTATTCGGCCGTCGGTTATACGGATTTGCCATTATCCGGACTACGAACTGCGACCTATGTATTGTACCTACAAATTGAATTTATGCAAATGTGCGTGCCCCGCAGGATATGTATTAATTTTTTAATAAACGCATAAAATTATGTACATACTACATATGCACAAAATCAAAGGAGGTTTTTCATACATTCGTTTATGCGGCTTTTCGATTATCCGAATGCCTAAGGATAACAATTAGTCTGGTTAATCGAGTTTTTACTGTAATGACTTTCCATTTGGTGACGGAGTTACGAATATGATTCACCGGGAATTGAGGGAAAACTCGAAATGAAACCCTTTAAAAACAATCTGATCAGTGTTTTATGATAGGTTAATTTCACTCCTATTGTATCCTCTCCTCCATTAGGCTCGAGCTCAGCAGTGGGGCATAAATGAGCTGTGATGATGATCATGTTGAGGTATACACCGTGGAATCTAATTGGCTGTTTGCCTGAAACGTATGTACTCAGTTAATCATTCTTAATATCCCCACATAACTAAAAACATAATACAATTAGAAAACAAGTCTGATATTAAGACATTTTTAAGTTTACCTGATATGCAATAGTATTGTTCCCAACATGCCTATGTCATAGCATTCGTATTAAATCGCAATAATAGGTAAAACAAAATAATTGTAGACATAACACCTCAGAGCTCTGTGTCGCACGTCACCCGCTCGCGTCCCGCACCCCTTTCTTCTTTTGTGATGCACCCGAGTCACGCGTAGATGTTTTAATAGGTTTTAGCATGTGGAAGTGGAATCTCTCTTTCCAACTCCTCCTCTTTAATCTTTTCTAATTAAATTTGTTGCGGGTCCCAAGACAATTAAAATCATATCCCGGGACTGCCTGAGGGTCAAACCTCGGTGTCATTTATGGAGACCATTGTGGATCCTGGCTTACAGGAGTTACAATGGTGGGAATGTGTGGTGGGATTAGTCCCAAGAAAAAGGTTTTAGCATGTACCGTACCTACGATCAACGCCCTTAACCAACCGTACCTACGGTCAATGCACTTAACTACATGTTACAATTATGCAAAAATGATATTTTAAGGAAACGTCCAGGATTGCAAATGACTAGAATTTGTTTTTATTTTATCCAATAAATGCTATAGTATGGTTCTACATTAATTATTAAGTATGTACGTTTCGGGAAAACAGCCAATTATATTCCACGGTGTATAAAGCCAGTACGTATATATTATATGGTTATAACTACGGATACTACCAATTCTTACATTGTTTTTGGGTGTCGTAAAAGCCGAGAGTTTTGCATTCATCTCATCGCAGGCCACATACGTCCCACTGTTGGGATCGGGCCTCCTCCATAATGGGAGGGAATTTGATCTACAATACCATGCTGGTCAGACATGTTGGTATAGGGTTTTATTTCGAGTTTTCCTTCTCTTACATAGATGTAATGTGCATATTATATCCCCTAGTTATTATATCCCCTAGTACCTTTTACGACTTTTACCGTGGGATGACGGAGTAAGAATACAAATCACCACTCCCTATCTTACCCGTGGATGTCGTAAAAGACGACTAAGGGATAAAATACGCATATAACATCTATGCAAGATGAAGGAAAACTCGAAATAAAACCGTTACCAACATGTCTGACCAGCATGGTATAGTAGATCAAATTCCCTCCCACTGTGGAAGAGGCCCGAGCCCAACAGTGGGACGTATATGAGCTCAAATGATGAATGATGATAATCCCTTGGTCGTTTTATCATATGAATAAGGAGATGGATGTTGAATTGTATTCCTATTTCATGATCTAAAAATTCTTATCGAATATTTACAAATATTATGGTAAGGATATTAAAGGAACTAATATTAAAAGTACAAAACTCTTTTAGAAAAAGTAATTCATAATAATGTCGAAATGAACTACCAGTGACTGGCCACTTTATTCGAGAACTTTCTTAATGATGGATTACAGTGACACCACTTATTTATAGGTTTTAATAAATTGTGTAAAGAAAATGACGGGGCTAATATTTTAGATATTCGCCAATGATATTTTCACTAAAATATATAGTGCTTACTTTATAGGTATTTTATTAAGAAAATTATTGGACATTTTGTATAGTTAATTAGTATCTACATGGCAATTTTAGTCAACGTAACAACGGACAGATTAAAGGAGAGGTGATTAGTTATATAACTAATCACCTCTTCTTTTCTTGCAGGTATTATAAAGTACGGCAATGGGTATTAACAAATAAAACCACGAGTGAGCGAGAGAGCCGGCAACACAACTCTCTGAGGGTGTTTGTGTGTGGTGGATTTTAGTGATGTCTTTAGTATCACCGAACCTTATTGCACGCATTCACACTCCCTTCACTTTCTCCGCGGTAGGCACCGGCCTAGCAAAGGTCCATGAGCGGCAACAACACTTACCATTAGGTGTACTGTATGCTCGTTTGAATGGTCATCTTAATGTGTGGTTTAGAGAAGATATGTAAGAAATACATACCATAACTGATACAAGTAGGTATACCTTTTTACGTCAAAACGAGATACTTGAATAACTGTCTTTGTTCACGCCAATAGCGCGACGTCTGATTGGATATTCGGTTACATTCGCCTACATTCGTTCAACTGATCGTCGTGCGCCGACGCTATTCTGCACTTGAAACTCTCGTGAAATTCTTGTGACGTATCGGTTCCGTGGCGCCTGCACTATCTAGTTCCGCTTTAAAGACACGAAATAAAGTACCACGTTGGTCAGCTTAGTGTATATACCGTAATAGTGATATTAAATAGATAATACATTCAGTGCCCGCATTCAGCCCAACCTAGTTCGTCGTGAACACCACTTTCAGCCCAGCAAGTCTGCAGCTCCACCAAAGCACAGGAAAGACGAGGAAAGTTCTCCGATTACCCCACCTGTCCCGAACAAACCCTCATTTTGTGAGAATCAGTCCCACTAGTGGGATTGGCTTCCCGCTGGTCCTTCAGCAAGCCCACGTTGTTATGTTGCTAGCATAAGGTGCCCCGTACAGTCCACTAAGCCACAACATAACAGTCTTGTTGCAATAACTTTTTCTTCGCCTGTTCTAAGATCTTAGCGCTTCCACGTACATTTTTCTTACAAGGAAACCTTACACACGTAGAATTGAGATCACGGTCTCGGCATGTCTTCAAGAAATTTAATGAAGTTATCTGTAGTTTGGACGCCAGACATCTTAGTCCGCCCGTGACAAATATTATACAAACGCGATAAAATCCGGAACGTAGTTTTATTTACAATGTGTAATACTCGCGTAAACATCGGAAATCATTAACTGTCTTGTTCTTTTTCCTTCAGAATAGACACTTGCTGAAATAGCTTAAACTATGAAATTAAAAATTTGTGTTTTGCAGAATTAGGTAAAATATGGACTGTAAACTTAAAAAGGAAAAAACGTCACTATCAATATAACAATGATCATTTATGCTCTGTTTACAGCAATAGGACGTTTTTGAACAAATAGGGACAACGGGACAGACAACCTGAAAACGGGTCTTTTCTGTTGACAGAAGGTAACCAGCTGGCTTCTATTGCAATTTACTTTTATTTCTATTTCATTTAGTTGACAAAGATAACATTTTTATAATTTATTTATATTAAAAATTAAAATAGTAAATCTTACAAAACAGTTATGTTGTCATGAAAACTGGTTAAAAGCGGTTCTAGTCAGTAAATAACTACAGGAAAGTAGATTTCCAAGTCCACAACACGATGAAAAAATAAAATTTACAACACATTTGAATTTAAGCATTAAAATGCCGTCAGTAAAGTCGACAATTGTGGGTAGTAACTAAGTTAACGTTGTTCGCTGGAAGCCAGGAAGTTTTAGATGTAGTTCTGGCTACGCTGGTGTTAATTTTAAAAGTTGTGGTAAAAAATGTCACCGAGGTAGAGTGTAACTGCAAAGAAAATATATAGACTTGTGGGAAGTGAAATATTCACGATTAAATTCAAACTTTCAAGGAAGAAAGTGTAGCTGGAATTTATTTCTTGCAATTTGTCATGCGTCCAACAGTTTACATGTTTCTTCCCAAGTATAGTAATTAAGTTTTTTATTTACTACAGACGCTTTTATCCTCTAAGGGATAACTAATTCACACTTTCCTATATAACATGAGAGTTTTGTTTAATAGGAGACAAATAAATTACTGTGTCAACTTTTATTTCGACAATTAAGAGTCAATAACCCTTAACCGTCGAAATAATGATTCAGTCACGGTCGGTTCAGTGGCCGAGCGACCCATATTTCACGGGAAGACTAAGGAATAAATACTTACATTGCAAGGAACTTTTCAAACATGCAACTAAATGACACAAAAACATTTACCCAGACTCCAAAGAAGCATTTGTAAATAGGACAGCTCAATTGTCCTACGCGGAGATCAAATAGCACTATAACGTCTGTGGTTTATGTAGCCTGACGCGGGTTTCTATCATTCCGAATAACTTGGGCTTGGTGTGGCCAGACAATAGCTTCTCAAAAGAAAATAAATGGCTATTGAATATAGTAAAAGTGTTACTTCTTTATTTTGCTGCCAGCAATTGATAGCAACCATGCAGTTTAGAAATTTATCCAGTAGAATAGAAAAATATAGAATTACCCAGTATTAACTGTAATTAAGCTTTAGCTTATTATTGCGTCGACCACTGAAGTCAAGGAACTCTGCACCGGTGGTCAGCCCAACGACGAAGGCGACGTGCTATCGGGTGGGTTACTGGGCCACGCGTCGCCTCTCTGTCGCCCTGGACGAAGCCGGGCGGCGGGTGCGCTGACTGTAGCCCACCTCAGAAAAAAAGCTTATTGCATTCATCTCGTTGCATTCATCATCTCAATCCACATAAGTCCTAGGGCTTGGGCTTCCCCCATATTGGGAGAGAAATTGATCTACTACATCGCGCTGGTAAGATGTATTGGCATTTTTTTTTTGGGCGGATTATGGGCAACACATACGCTGTGCGTGCACGTCTCCATAATGCATCGTATTCTCATCCATTCGCACTAGAACCAAGTTCCTTGTGGTCCGTGGCCAGCCCGGGCGATACCCTTTCGGGTACCGACCCGACGCCCCTCCCCGAGCGTTACTCTCATGCGGTCAGCCTCTCTGCGGGTGATGAACCATTCGCCGGTCCAGTTACTTGCAGCCTCGGCTAGGGCAGCATCTAATAATTTGAAATTAGGAGTATAATAATAAATAATTATTGACTTAAAAGTTTTTGAAAAACTAAATTTACTTAGGATAGGGCGATAAGTATAAAATCTGCTAAGTATTAAATATTTAATCAAAAATTTTGTTTCGGCATTTACTTTTAAATGTAATTAATTGCCTACGTATATTTTAAATCAAAACTAAGTTCTGTCACAACGATAATTTAGCTAATATCAATATTCTATTAATTATTACTTTAACGAGCTTTCTGTTTATCTTAGATTTGTTGCTTATAAAACCTTGCTTTTAATTAGTTACCACTATTATGAGGATCTCTTGCTTTTATTCTTGAAATGATAAGCTAAACTATAAAATACATTGGTCCACGTTGTCTGGTCTTAGCTCATATACGACGGCCTACTATTAGGTTCGAACCTTCTCCGGAGGGAAAAGAGATCTGCTATATGAAGCTGATCTGATCACACGGCTGAGTATAGGGTTCTATTTTGAGTTTTTCTTGTTTTGCCTAGATTTTATATGTATTAATCCTAGACTACTAATCATATTTTACAAACGTAATTACTAATCATGAGTCATTTTGACTACACACGAATAAGTTCATAAATTGAACAGCAAATGCTATTTTATGTACGTTATTTTTATTTAATTTAGGTTTGGCTATATTGACACAGATATTAAAGAAGCAATAGTTTATATATAGTAAATATTTATTAGTAAAAAAAAAGTTTTATTTTCATAGGACATTTTTTGAGATCCTAATCATCAGTATTACGTAAAAAATAAACAATATAAATATAACAAAAATGATAAAATCTACTTCTTTTAAACTTTATTATGATGAAATAAGAACTAATCTACTATAAAAAAATTAAGTATATTAATTTGGCACAATTAACACATATTACAATATTATGTTCCCCGCAGATGTTTTTATCGCACTTCAGACATCTAACTTTGGTCATGCGATGTCATGCGGTCTTCGAAATTAACAGGTAATTCTGCGTAGCATGAACTGGCAGATTACCTCCAATGATTCGTTGTCTTCATTAGTTTGTTTTGAATCTTCGACCTCCAAATAGTCCTCACCGCCATCAGTTTCTCCATCGCTATCAGTATTAATACTATCATCGTTCAGATATCTGGCCAATTATTCATCCGTGAAGTAGCGCTTGGACCTGAAGAAGGCATTTTTAATCAAAACACGTCTAAAATAAAAATAAAAAACATGAAATAACCTATCATGTTGCTTTATGCTCACTTTCAAAAAGTTACACAAAGACTAGTCATGAGTCATTCTCACTCTGCAGTATATCGTATTTACAAAATGGTGGCATTTACCTACACAACGTTGTCGCTCTCGTAAACGTCTAACTAACGATTGAGTTGGCATAAATAATCACGACGATCCAGGCTTTCCTTAGAGAGAAATAGCAAAAAATATGCGCGGTGCGAGTCAAAATGACTCAGATTAGTATTCTAGGGTTAAGGTGGTGAATTGTATCATTATTACAACATTACACGAAAATTACGTATTGGTCCGTGTAATTTTTAATTGTAAGTAGATATTTTAAAAATACTTCTTATGTGTTCCCGTTTAGAATTCTGATTGGATTAGAAAGTTATTCCTTGTCTTTTTCGTATGGTATTGTAGTAATCTCAATGTAGTGACGCAGTAAGAATACAATGCAGGTGCCCTTCTCTTGCGTATGTCATAAAAGACGACTTAGGTATCCCTAAGAGAAGGAAAACTTGAAACAAAACCCCAGTACGTCTAACCAGCGTGGTATAGTACGCCAACTTCTCTCCCATAGTGGAGGAGACCCGAAGCCAACAGTGAAATGTATATGGATTGAGATGATAATGATGATAAATGTTTACTACATTTATCTACTACTATACTAGAGTCACTAAAATCTGCCGCTTCATATCTTAACCGTGCGTGTCGTAAAAGACAACTAAGAGATATTATATGCCTATAACACAGCGCAAGAGAAATAATCTCGAAATAATACCTAATACTAAATCGTGGTAAGTTGATTTCCCTTCCTCTGTGCCTCTAGCCCAGCAGTGGAACGTATAAGCTGAGATGATGATATATAAAAACCGACGATGATGCTATATAAAAATCCTTTTCTATCAACAGTTTGTCACTTGCTAAACGTTGTACCGCTGTTGTCTGTCAAAGAACGATATACAATGTTTTGTAATGCCAACATTAAAAAAATATGCTTTTGATATAAAACATCTATAGGCGAGGGTCAACCTGATCGTTGACGTGGCGTAACAGTTCGTGGCGATTTTTTTTTGTGTGACTTAGTTGTTAGCCTCAGATGGCTATGACAACTTTACGCGGACTGGTGGGTGAGCACTGAGGGCTCTCAACCCGTAATTCGTGGCGACAAAACGCCACGCTATATATATGTACATACGTAGTAGTATGTGAGTGAGACGGAACGACGCGATGTTGTGCGCAAGCACCTGTGTGCTATCTCTCTCGCCGCTGAACTCGCATACCTATAGTGTATACTATTCCTAATATACAGGATGTATCAGGTTATGGAGCAACTGGTCAAATGGGAGGTAGGCAATGATGGTAAGAACCCATAAAAAAAATTTGAAGGAAAAATATAGATTCGATAATGAATTAGAGACATGTAAAGTTTTCAATTTTGTCATTGTTTTTTCGTTTAAATCTGATTGAAATGTATAAAGTCAGTGATACTTAATCTGCAACATATTAGTACTTTGTTAAATGTTCAATAGAAATTGAAAAAATCAATGATTACGTTCGCATAAGCAAAACGAACTTCGCTTTAAATCAGCTGATCGGCCGATTATCGTCGCCGAGTCACGTTTGTACCTACAGTCCCATTGAAGCGTTTGCGCAATTCTAGGTATGTATGAATGAAACTTTTACCCGTACCTAGTGCGATTAATTCGTCACCATTAAGTGTCAGCGACGGCGGACAACCTAATTATTGTGAACTAGTTTCAGAGGCCTCCACATTTCTGTCAAAAATAAACGAACTTGTCAATGACCAGGGTTCACGTATGAATAACGCGAATAAAACGGCAATAATGGACTACACTCAACGCATTACTGCCATCGTATCATTACTAGCGTTAAAATCATCTTGCAATGAGACGAAACTAGCAAATATTGAACGGGAAATAAACCAAACTCAAGCTACACGGCCTTTAACCGATATTAAGAAACCATCGTACGCCAATAAATTAAAATTATCCAATGTCGTGCCACAAGTGGACGTACGTTCGTCACGCGCTCCCTGTGTAATCGCATATCCTACGGCCGAGCGTTCAGCTGACTACGCGTCGTCTTCAGCTACCAAACAGGCGTTACTGAAGGCAATTAAACCTATGGACGATGGTTTTCAAATTGTAGGCGTTAAAAAAGCCGCGAAATCGGGTGTCGTCCTTCGCGTCACAAATGAGAGGCAAATTAAAAAGTTAGAATCTGTCGATGCCATTAAAGCCGCGGGCTTACGTTTAGAAAAACCGAAAGGTAGACGACCGCGCTTACTAATCAAGGACGTTCCCATTTCTATGGAAGACAACGCGTTCCTTGTGGCACTTTACCGTCAAAATATCAAAGACGAAATGTCCCTTAAGGAAGACGATTTTATTAAAGCTACGAAAATTATTCGCAACCGAAAATTACAAAACGGGCGTAAAAGGGTCGGTATCGAACTCGATCCCGAAGTGCGTGTTCATTTGCTAAACACCAAGGAAAAAATATTTATAGACTGGGCCAGCTGCCGCTTCTACGATGATTTGGAAGTAGTACGCTGCTCAAACTGTCAGGTACACGGACATGTCGCGAAATATTGTACGGAAAAAACACCTACGTGTGGTCACTGCACAGAAGGACATATTACGAAGTCCTGCCCAAATAAGGACAATCAAGATTTTAAACCTAAATGTGCGTCTTGTAAACGTTTTAAAAAACCGTATGATCATCCTTGTGGCGCGTCAGATTGCCCCACTTACAAACTGAAGCTAGAACAACTGGTGCTCAATACTAACTATTAGAAATGGATAGTTTGAATATTGGGCAATTAAACCTCCATAATGATAGGGTTGCGACTTCAGAGTTAGATCGTATAGTTACGGAATATAATCTAGATATCGTGCTTGTACAAGAACAATACCAGAGTAGTCGCTTACGTAATAGGGTTGTACAATTGGACAACAAAGCACGAGCCGGCATTTATGTTGCAAGTTCCAAATTTACAGTGACGTCACTACAAAATCTCATGACGTCACACTGTGCTGTCGCAGAGGTCACATCCCCATCCTGTAGGGTATACATTGTGAGCTGTTATTTTCAATATTCAGACCCCGTTAGTCCACACTTACACCATCTTCGTCATGTCTTGCGGTCTCTTACGGGCCGTAAAACAATTATAGGAGCTGACGTGAATGCGTCATCTACTCTCTGGTATGGCAAATTTAGATACACCGATACGGACCGACGGTGTGCTATAGAAGATTTCATCGCTGAGATGAATCTGTCCATCCACAATACACCCGATGTACCACCAACTTTTTGCAGCCCTTTGGGCGAATCTTCTATTGACGTTACGCTTTCAAGTGCAGACGTCCGTTTGAATAGGTGGCGCGTTCTTCCGGACGCGTCATGTAGTGATCATCGCCTGATCGTGTATGAATTTGGATCGAGACTGTTGCAGGCTCCTCCCAGACAAAGTTATAATTTTAGATACAAATCTAAAGGCGCAACCTGGGAATTTTTCAGTTCTCTCTTTTCTTCGTGTGCCAGGGATTTCACTCGTAGACAATTAGCCGCAGAAGAAGGCGCTGAACTAATGTCACATTCTCTTATATACTGTGCTGATGTAGCCCTAGGCCGAACATCCCTGCCTAATACTAAGAGATGTGACTGGTGGAACAATCACCTAGTGGAACTCCGCAAACGCTTTCGAAGGGCGCGCAGGAAGC
Organism: Lymantria dispar; assembly: GCA_032191425.1. Classification (NCBI taxonomy): domain Eukaryota; kingdom Metazoa; phylum Arthropoda; class Insecta; order Lepidoptera; family Erebidae; genus Lymantria; species Lymantria dispar. The sequence continues at coordinate 11,259,330 of CM063449.1, read as the reverse complement.
ATAATAAACTTAAAAAGTCACCTAACGTAGGAAGGGCCTTTGATGAATCTCTATCTGTACTGAAAGCTACCAGGTCTCGCTACCGGATTGCAGTAGAAAAATCGAAAGACGCTTTGTTAAATAAGATTGTGGAAAGATTAGAAAGTGAAGGTCCATGGTCTCCACTATATCACGAGTTTAAAGCGAATCGATCAGTCGACTTAGCGTACATACAAAACATTAAAGTGAACGGTAAACACACTACGGGTATTGAGGAGACCACGGAAGTTTTATTAAATACGTTAATCCCAGACGATGACATCTCAGTCGACAGCGAACATCATAAACAAATACGTGCATGGGCCGCCGAGCCACCTCTCTCGCCTATGTCTGACCTTCCATCTCTTGCCGAGTTTATGAATACCGTTAGAACTCTTCCCCTCAACAAGGCTGCTGGCGAAGATAAAATATCAAATAAAATGATCAAAGAAGCTAGTCGAGCATCGGGCGACTCAATGTTAATAATTTTTAATCGTTGCATAACTGAAGGCATTTTTCCTCGTATATGGCGGCGCGGTTATATACGTATAATTCCTAAAGGCGGTGATAAGCCACCAGACGACCCGAAGTCATATCGACCAATCACCTTACTGCCTTCATTAGGCAAGCTCTTAGAACGTCTCATTGTTCCTCGTTTATTGCCGGGTGGACCAACGTTCAATCATAAACAATTCGGCTTCACTCACGGCAAATCAACTATCGACGCGGCCGTTGCGGTAAGACGTGTCATTAGCGCATCCGTTTTTAAATACGTACTGGGTGTCTTCCTGGATATCTCAGGTGCTTTCGATAACGCCTGGTGGCCAATGCTACTTCTTAAATTAAAGGCTCGTAGTTGCTATAGAAATATCTACCAAATCATACAGTCGTACTTTTTAAATGGCTCGACTAAATTGAAACTTGGTCACCATGCTGTGTCGAAATCACTGACGATGGGCTGCCCTCAAGGTTCGGTATTAAGTCCATATCTATGGAATTTAGGTTTTGACGATTTTCTCGAGTTACCTCTACCGAAAAATTGTCTACTGATCGGCTATGCAGACGACGGACTTTTACTTATACAATCGAACACAAGGGATGGTTTAGAGAAATTAGCGGAAACATGCCTCAATGATATATTCGATTGGGGTACACGAAACCGGCTTGCCTTCGCACCACAAAAAACATATCATCTTTTATTAAAAGGACATTTACAATCAGCGCCGCGTATAAAATTCAATAATATGACTGTCAAAAAGAAAGAATCAGTTTGCTATCTCGGCCTAGTCTTAGAAAAAAATTTTTCATTTATTGAACATATTAAAACTGTAGGCGAAAAAGCGAAACGGAATTTCTACGCGCTTACTAGAATATCCACATCTACTTGGGGCCTTCGTTTTAATACACTTAAAACCATATACATGGCCACATATTTGGGGTGTATTTGTTACGCTGCACCTGTATGGGCCGATAGGGCCACCATAGGGGCGGCTCGCCTTAAATTATTACAGAGCCAACGATTGGCCCTAATATTCTTATGTAAAGCCTATAGAACGGTTAGTACCGAGGCCTTACCAGTACTCGCGGGTGTACTTCCGGTTGATTTGGAGATTCAGAGACGAGCGTCAATGTATTACACCACAAAGGAAACTATGAATACAGATTTCCTTCTACCGCGCGACCGAAATAAAATTGCTAGATTGTTTGCACCACAATCCATTGTTTATGAGGAACTTTTAACTGAATGGCAAGAAAGATGGGATTCATCATCGAAAGGTCGTCATCTTTATCTATTTTTTCCATGCATCCGGGAGCGCCTGGAGAAGGTGTGGTTGGAGGTTGACCACTTCGTGGCCCAATTTTTAACTGGCCATGGCAACTTTAAAAGTAAATTATTTTCTTTTAAACTCGTACCATCACCATTATGTCAATGTTCCACATCTGACCACGAGTATGAACAATCAGCACATCACATTCTCTGGGAGTGCGATCTCTGGCGAAACGAGCGTAACCTTATGTTAAACAGTTTGCAAGTCACCTGTGGGGTAGTATACTATACGGACCTTGTAGCAACTCGAGAAAATTTCCGTGCGTTCATGCGTTTCTGCCATACCTACTGTAGCAATCAATCTTAACGCTCACATATAGGCCCCGTTAAGCTCTTCCGTATCCGTGGTGCCGTACTGCTGCGCTATCGTAGCTGTACTCCTGTTTACTTATTGGCTGACTAGTCATTTTGTTTTCCTGTCTCCCGCTTTGCCTGGGAGGGAAGTGGAATCTCTCTTTCCAACTCCTCCTCTTTAATCTTTTCTAATTAAATTTGTTGCGGGTCCCAAGACAATTAAAATCATATCCCGGGACTGCCTGAGGGTCAAACCTCGGTGTCATTTATGGAGACCATTGTGGATCCTGGCTTACAGGAGTTACAATGGTGGGAATGTGTGGTGGGATTAGTCCCAAAAAAAAAAAATGTATGAATGAAATTATACTGTCGAAGCTTTACATGCCTACATGTATCTTGTCTATCCATGCCTACATAATACGTAACATTTAAGGCGTAGACTGTTTGCCACACATTTTTGAAATTACTATAACTTTTATGTTATATTGTTTTTTGTGTAATATACATTTTAATTACGATCTATGGCCGGTACACTACAACATACTCGAAGAGTTGCTCCATAACCTGATACACCCTGTATTATTATACAGGAATGGATTAGTCCCAATTTGAAAAAAAAATAAAATTTTTGATTCTTGTTTTTAATGAAAATAAATGTTTATTGAATAAAAATTTTCATTGTCTGGAAAAAATCTCGGTAATATTTTATTTATACATTATGCTATATTATTTCCTTTCGTAATCTATTTTTTATGCATATATTCTTGTACAAAATAATTTCGATGTTTCACATCTACCAGGCGTTCTGAGCGACGACTCACTTTTTTTGAAACAAAATATATTTTAATTAATAAAACACTAAGTTCACATTTTAAAGACTAGTATGTACAATTATATGTATAATTAAACTATACAGTAAGATGGTCATATCAAAGTAGACAAAATTAACAATTCCATGTCTTTTATAGTGTTTACCTTACGATGTTTTTAGGGGAAATCACGACGTAAATATTTTTATGACCCATTTTGCCAATGATTTACACGTTTGTTTGTTTGTATTTTATTGAAGGTTGGATTTTTTCTATATATTGGTTTGAAACATATGCATCAACTTCTGTCTGATGCTCTAGGAAAAATTATAAGTCGCTTTAATATAATTATGTAATATTTCTCTGAGAAGACAAAATATATGATTTATCATACCGAATTACTATAATCACCCCACACTTTAATGGGGTTTCTGCAAGAGACTTAAGTGTATTATTGACATTATAAAAGAAGAAAAAAGTGAGCCATCGCTTAGGATGCCTGGCAGATGTGAAACATCGAAATTATTTTCTACGAGTATTTAAGCATAAAAGTACACATTACGACTGGTAGTAATATGACATAATGTATATGTATAATGGGTGTGAAATAAAATATTACGATTTATATTATTATTTAAAATATTAAATTACAATCATAATTAATTCCCCGCAAAGTCGCTTACGCACAATAGTATGTCGCTACGTCTCACACACTACTAAGTACGTACAAACTACGTATCTATACCAATAAATAAAATTGGAGTGTCTGTTTGTAATGTCAAAATAATAGGCTTTTTTCATGCTCACGCGGTTATTTGCACGACACCTATGCCTAAAATAGCAATTAAAAATTTTTTGTCTGTCTGTCTGTCTGTTTGTTCCGGGTAATCTTTAAAACGGCTGGACCGATTTCAAAAATTCTTTCACCAATGGAAAGCTATAATATCAGGGCGTAAACTAGGCTATATTTTATCCCGGTAATCCCACGGGAACGGGAACTACACGGGTAAAACGACTATAACCTATAATCGAAGCGAAGCGAGGGCGGGTTGCTAGTAGTACATATATTCCGTCATATACCGTGGCGTTGCGTCGCCGCGGCTTGTCTACGTCACGCCAACGATCAGGTTTAACCTCGTCTATAGATGTTTCACATCAAAAATAATTATAGAATTCTAAGTGATTTTTTTTTTTTTTATTTATTTAAGACAACACCCTGCACTAAGGTAATAATCCTTGTATTGCGGGGGACTTTACAAACATATAATTAACGGACACAAATTACATCCAGACTCAGAACAACAATTTGTGGATCGCACAAAGTGTTGTCCCGCGTGGGATTCGAACCCCCGACACTGGCGCTGTAGGTCTCGCGCTCTCTTAACCACTACGCCATCTGTGCAGTCAGCAGATATAGTGGGCCTATGCTATTATGTAAACAGGATTACGTCATTATATTCGTGGATATTGTACTATACAGTAGGTGCGATCGCATACGTCATCACCTCATCATCTAAGCCCACTGTTGGGCTCGGGCCTCCCGTATTGTGGGAGGGAAAATTACTTACTATACCACGCTGGTCAGACGGGTTGGTATAGAGTTTTATTTCGAGTTTGCCTTGTGGCGCATATGATCTTATCGTCTTATATCTTAGTCGTCTATTACAATACTCGCGGCCAACATATGATTGGTATTTTTATTTCATCACCACACAGAAAATTATATACTTACTCCGCACTAACTCCTAATAATTAAACCATAACTTTTACTAAATAAAGTTAAATTAGTATCTGTCAAACCTTAATTGATAGACAAGGAAACGTTGATTTAATATTCAGTACTAGTCAGATCTATACTTTGAATGAAATTTGGAATGAAATTTCGTTTACTAATACTTTGTTATCTATACATATAATAAAACTGTAGAGGTCGAAATTCTGTACATTGAAAAAAAAAACGCTAAAGACCGAGTCAGGTGGGTGTTAGAAGTGAAATAGAACACATCCAGATTGTTTTCATTTTTTTTGTTTCTCTGTCTGTTTGTCTGTTTATCTGTTTGTACGGGCTAATCTCGGAAGTTATTGGACCGATTTGAATGAAATTTTGCATGGTGATACCTTACATCCCCGGTCAACATTTAGGATATTTTTAATCCCGGCAAATTAAAGAGTTCCCGTGGGATAGGTAAAAAACTATAATAACTTGTATAGCTCAGTACACAACCTACTTAATTGGAAATCGATATAAAAAGCTTAATTATAAATGGAAACTATTCTGAAAATCCACCCCACAGAGGATATATTCTTATTTAAGGGTGTAAAATAGGGAAGGAATTGCTTTGATATTATTCACTCTCATACACAAGTAATAAATTCATACAACCTCAATGATTAATTAACTGCACTGATAGTATAGTGGTTAAGATAGCAATTTACCATGTCAGTGTCACAGGTTCAATTTCAACGCCGGACAATTATTTGTGTGATCAACAAATTGTTGACTTGATAGTAGTAAATTGAGTCTAATTTGTGTCTATCACTTATATTTTTGTGAGGTTCCTTAGTAGAGGTTGTAGCGGGCGAAATTCATAGTTTGTAGAATAACCAATAAAAATCGGCCAAGTGCGAGTCGGACTCGCGCACGAAGGGTTCCGTACAATTAACTAGGTAAACAACAGTGGGTACAAAAATTTTATATTGTAACCTTCACCTGTTACTGTTTACTGATATCAAGCAAAAATAGGCAAAAAGTGGCGCGACGGGTTTGTTGTTATAGCGGTAACAGACATACATAATTTGTAAAAAATTCAACTGTCTAGCTATCGTGGTTCCTGAGATACAGCCTGATGATAGATAGACGCACGGACAGACAGCGAAGTCTTAGTAATAAGGTCCCGTTTTCATCCCTTGGGTACAAAACCCTAAAAAAGAGGACTGTGTAGGGTCACTCAAATACCCTTTTTTGACCCCAGGCAGCAAATTATGTTATAGTGGTATCACCCGTGCGCAGTCATTGTTGACAAACGAGCAAACAGTACACCTAATAGTAAGTGATACTGTGCATGAACTTTTGCCAGGTCACTGCCTATCGTGAAGGAAGTGTAAATGAGTGCAATGAGGTTTGGTAATATTAAAAGTAAGGTATCACCAAAACCCACCACATGCAAACACGGTCAGAAAGTTTGGGTTCCGGCTCTCTCGCTCTGGACGGACCGGCTCGCGACGTTAGATGGACGACTGTCGAGAGTGTGATTCTATCACGTAAAGATAGTAAAGCGCAATTAGATACTCCACCCGACACGACAGCTTGGAAGTTTTTCTTCCTCACTCGCTCTGCCGAGTTCTTACGCGAGATAATTGCCAAGCAGAAGATGGGAACCTCATATGGACTATGGTCTAAGTAATGGTCGATAGATTTGGCAGTGATGCTTGCGATGAATTCACGACGCTGCTCTACTCCGGCTACATAGATCTTTTCTTTTTTCATTGCAAACGGTGGCAAATGAATAAAGAGTATACATGATGGTAAGTGTTGCTGCCGCTCATGAACCTTTGCAATACTAGGTGCACAGTTAGACCGCTGCCAACCATGAAGAAAGTAAAGGGATTGTGAATATTTTTTTATTGCAAACGGTGACAAACGAGCAAACAGTATACCTGATTGGTAAGTGTTGCTGCCGCTTATGGGCGTTTACTAAGCCGTTGCCTGCAGTGAAGAAAGATAAGGTAGTGTGAATGCATGCCACATGCAAACGCCCTCAGAAAGTTGCTACTACTCGAACGTAGATTTTTTGCGAGAGTATGGTAATACCCCGGACGACCCTACCCGCGGCTGTAGACACACAACTGTAAACAGTGTGGTCCTACCACTATTTAATAAAAAAAAGATATACACAGTCAAAAAAATTTTATAATAAAATAACGTTTAATATTTTATGCAATGCATATGTTCGTAGTAGTATGGAGACAAACGCCATTGTTTGGAATCCCAATACATTACAATTAACTCTAAAAGTCGAGAGAATACAAAAAATGTTTATTCGTTACTTGTACAAAAGGACTTATTTTTATTACCCATATCTCTATTCCACATTATATGTAATAGGTATGGTAGACCATCAATTGCTGACGACGCGTCGTAATATAGCATTGATTAAATATTTCTTCAGACTGATACGTGGATCTGTATACAATCCGTTACTACTAGCACAAATTAACTTCCATGTACCTCGCCAGGTCGTAGAAAAATTGCGCGAGCGACAGTGACCTCTACTGGCATTACACACGGCGCGCACTAGCTTAGGCCAATTCGCACCGCTTCCTCGCGCGTTACAGTTTATAAATGAGATCGTAGCCTCTGAGCCTTCACTTGACATGTTTTCATGTACAGAGAGTAATTTCATGTGTATAGCTGAGAGATATGTGGAGTCACTGACCATTGGCAGCAGTATTTGTTGATCTAAATTTGTTATATTACTAATAATCTTTGTTTTTCTTTTTTATGTTTAATCTTGATGTTTCTGTCTAATTAATATTTCTGTAATATGTTTTTTTCTAATCCTTATTTTGTATTACTACTTCTATTGCGTATGGTACGCTGTTGGCAATAAGAAATCAATTGAATTAAATAAATAAACAATTGTGGGAGGGTTCCGTGTATTTCCACATATAAGTCTCACGAGGGGGTTCCGCTCAAAGCGCACGCTGCCTCGGTCGACATGGTACGGTATCTGCGTGTAGCATAAGCACCATGCCTTTCTGCGAATGCCAGAAGAAAATTTTAAGACAAGTGCTCAGAACTCATTCACACAGATGGTGCATCTGTGTACAGGGCCATTGATCAAACCAGCCTCGCGTACAGCCGTCAACATGTAACACCGCTCAACGAGCCGGGGAGTAATTTGATAAATATGCTCATGAAAGCACCGTCGCCCGTCGAGTACCAAGCCCAAATATTTTATCTGATCCTCGATCGAGTGCAACCGAATTAACAGTGATTGCTGTGCTGATGGGTGTATAGTTACAAGGTCTATGAAACAGCAAATAATTCGTTTTATATAGAGCTACTCATTGAATCATCATCTAGATACTAATTATGGCCAAATGTATCGCTTATTTAAATTAAACTCAGCCCGAAGTGAGTCCAATCTCAGCTAATAAACCATCCTGTCACCCGCACGAACTACCTCAGCTGGGAGCAGAACAAAATAGGCGTTAGCTCAAAGTCCTCTGCGCGCTTCATGCAGAGACCATTTCGCCACTTCAAATAATTTGGAATCAGCCGCTTAAGTATAGAAGCACCCCCTGATAATAGCACCTCCCTTATATACCAGATTGGCAAACTATTAAATGACTTGACGACATCTAAATACACCGCCAACAGCACCTCTCCACCAGTGAGCGCCTTAATGACAACGAGCCACAAACATAGAAAGGCTGCAATCGTCTGCCAGAAAGAGTTGGTCTGATCGAGACAACCTCGCTAACGTGCTGGCTGATGCGGGCAATCAAGATTCTCTACACTAGCTTGCCATCCAGAGCACCACGGTGGGCATGTAGAACCCTGAACACACTACATAGTTATCTGTGATTGCCCCTACCACATATGATTTCTACGCGGACGAAGTCGCGGGCGTAAGCTAGTAGTCAATAAAATAATATCAATTAAGGAATCTACCTTTGAAGTAATGAAACTAGTTATTAATTAATTCTAATTTATAAGTAAAGTAATTATTACCTGAAAATATCTTGCCTGATTATAAGTGCTTATTAGACTACTGAGAATTAGTAACATTGTTTGAACGTTTCTGAGAATTCTTCATTTTCACCGCAGACAAATTAACAGAGGCGTAGGCCGTTTGGATGATATTTTAATTTCAAGAAACGTTTTATGTATTTTCTCTTTAATAATTTAATATCAGATTGTGTGTCAGCTGTTCTTCAAATATCAAATTATACTGTGTAATGTTTAATATAATGTTATAAATCATAGAATACGTTTTATTATCCTATTAATATTATAAATGTGAAAGATTTTGGAGATTGTACAGCGCATGCTGACTGCGTATAAAACTTAAGGATGCAAGATGAGCTTAAAAGTTAACTTCATGCATTCCCATATTGAATATTTGTCTGAAAATCGAGAATCAGAGAAATCAGAACGTCGAGAGGTGAGGTTACCCGAAAGGGTATTCCGTCGGGCCGACCACTGACGACAAGTCACATCTGCTCCGGTGGTCGGCCCAACAACGAGGTGACGTGGGTACGGATGGGTTATGGGCCCGCGCGTCGTCCTTTCATCGCCCCGGACGGACTGGACCGCGCGTGCGCTTACCATAGCCCACACATAAAAAAAATAAAAAAGATGCGCCTACGTGACATCGAGAGATGTTACCAAGGAAGATGGGATGTCAGTAAATTAGCCGACTATTTTTGGATGTTTAAGCGACAAACCAAAGAAAGAAATTTATTTATTTATTTATAAAATTTGTATCAAAGAACTAATTACATATTTATACATAAAGCTGAACTCGGGAAACGGTAAGGTAGAAGAGTAGGTTTGTATGGTGTTTTATTTGAGGTGTTCAAGCAAGTCATTTGTCTATTTCTGTTTTGTCTATTTCTAACCACTCTAACAAGTTTCTCATATAGATTAGCTAGTGATCAACAAGGACGTTATGCCAGTTCTTAATATGTTAAAAAAGAAATTTTACAGTTTGCGACTACTGAAGGAGATGTACAAAGTAACATTACAAATTCAATTTCAAAATTCAGGATTCATAATTCTCTGCTTGCGGTACCTTTCAAATATTAAAATAAAAGCCACACAAAGCACACATCTGATCATAAATATGTATATGATTCTATCAACGCTAACTGTAACTCTTCCAATAAAAACTGTAAATGTCTACTATAACATTCACTTTTCTATCTAGTTGAAACAATAACTTATAATATAAAACCAGAACAGTCGTTTCAAACGTTAAATTGAATTAAAAATCTTAATACAATTATTAATCGTCCTGTAACAGAAATTATCTTACAAATACCATCACATAAATCAAGGCGTTACAAAAAATGTTTCAGATTTTTTAGAGCAAACAAAAATGGTATGATCTATCTTTCACACTAAAAATGATTATTAAGTTCTATTAAAAAAAATGCTCTACTAATCTACAACTTACTGGTGAAATCAAACATATGCCTACTTAAAAACTTTTTACATTATAACACTAATTGATTTAAGTAATCCATTTTTTTTTTTTTTTTGTTGTGTGTACAGCTGTTGGCCGCAGATGGCCTTGACAGCTTGACGCGGTCTATGGGTGAGCGCTGAGGGCTCTCAACCCGGAGAAAAGTATGCTAAGCGACATCGCCCAAGGGCTCCCCCTGTGGGGAACGGACCTCGGCTTGGGGCGTCGCTGGAGGCAAAGTGAGCGTGCCCACGTTTTTAGTAGTGACTTTTGCGCGGCGCGGTTTCGCACCTCGACAGCGAGGGCGGAACCGCGGATATTTATTTGTTAAGGCCTCGCGGACCGTGTAGGCTCTTTGTTGAGCGAGTGTGATATTGTCGTCCTCTTCGTCGAGGACGTGACGAGGACGTCGGATGGAGGGTTAAGTAATCCAAAAGATAATCCATTTGTATATAGTATATATGCATGCACACACATGCACAGAATCATACCCGCACGCACGCGTACAGGCATACACACACGAACACGTACAGGCATACACACACGAACACACAAATAAACACGCACAAATGCGCGCGCGCGTGTTTATGACACAGCATACAGAGACAAACACGTACACAAGTATTCACACATGCACATACACGCACGGTTTCGTACGTACACGCAAACATGCACACGCATGCACATATACAAACACATACATATAGTCACGCATATAAATTCAATAACAGCATACTTCTTAGTGTTATATAACTTTTTGTTTGTAGATTTATTAAAAAAAAACATGAAACTATTACTATTATGATATAGTACATATGTAATTATGTATATATATTTAGTATTGTAAGTTTCATAAGAACGCTGCTACCTATTCTCCAGATAACTCAATCGGTTTTAGAACTCTCAGGGCAAAGCAAGGTGGGTGATAACATATTGTATTCTTAAACCGTTATCACCCGCAGAATTGCCTTTCCATGTACTAATTTATTATTTCAACTGATTTCGAACACGTTTTCCGTTCAATCAATAGTTCACTTTAGATGTTTAACTAAGTTTCTGAAAATGACATTGTCCGTAACCGTCCACGCACGTAACCGTCGTCAAACTGTAACCCTTACGTTTGACACTTCATATTGGCTAGTTCGTAATAGTTAAATTTGTTTTGTGTTTCAGAGCTCAATTTCATTTAATAAAGCTTCTTATTCGTATCATACTAAACGAGGTATATAATTTACGGTTGTATGTATTTTTGAAATGTAGTCCACAAATATATATCAACACATAATGTGTTGATTTATATTTGTGGACTTTTTTGTTTAGTTAATATAATCAGATAAATGAAATTATCTGCAATGATGTTGAAGTGAAGATAGCTACAACCAATCTTCACTTCATCCACGGACAGCCAAAATATAAAGACGGCCAATTTAAATAGTTTAGATCAATGCTTACTTTCGATTCAGATACAGGCACAGATGTACCCATGGACTAAGTGCAGGGTGGTTAAAATGGAGAACCCTTACGGGCGCTTTGTGTGACAGACGAATTACAGTAAAACTTATGGATATAATCTACAAAACTGCAACTAAACCTGTCATGCTATAGGGCTCCAAGTCGTGAGCAAAAGAGGATTGTCAATGAAATTAAGAGGAGCAGCGAGAGTGACGAGACTCGATAAAGTACAAATTGATTACATCAGAGACTCTTTCAAAATTGCTCCCATTGCGAAAGAAAATGGGCGCAAGTCGTGTGAGGAGTATGCTCGGATATATCATCAAGAGGAAGGAAAGCTACACCGATAAAATAGCTCTGGCCATTCCAGAAAAGAGGAAGGATATAGGATCACTCTTGGGCACGTGGTGGACCACTATATCCAGAAAATGAAACATACTCAGTTAAATCAGCAGACAATCTAAAATAGCAATATCATCCTGTTACCTAAAATCGTAGAACGTCGAATAATGTAACAAAACGAGGAAGATAAAAAAGAGAGAATATTCAAATCCTAGTTATATCAAAATTGTGGAACCGTGAATCAAAATTATTAAAAAGTAAATATAAAGAGATTCAATGAGCGTTTTGAGAAACTTTCTTGCCCAGCGATTGTTGGTTCGTCGACCGATGTGGGCTCCCCATTGCCACTTCAGCGTGCTCATTCTTCCTGTTATGTCGGTTACACCGGTTTTTCTATGGATTTCCATATTTCGCATTCTATCTTGCAGATTTATCCAACGCATAGTCCGCTCCACAGCACGCTGAGCGACTTTGAGCTTGGTTATGAGGCCTACATTTAGGGAATACATTCCGTGCCGTAAGTTATCATTGGTAACATACACTGGTCGTCGACCTGTTTATCCTATTGTTCATTCCGTAAATAAATGTACGTGTCTTGATCTGACATTAATGAACTTTTTAACATTAATGAACTATTTAACCGACTTCAAAAAGGAGGAGGTTCTCAATTCGTCTGTATTTTTTTATTTTTTTTTTATGTTTGTTACCTCAGAACTTTCGATTGGGTAAACCAATTTTGATAGTTCTTTTTTTGTTTGAAAGCTGGTGCTTCCCATGTGGTCCCATTTTAATTTCATCTAGTTTCGACAATGCCATCCATGGGAAAACCACATAAGTCTTTAATTTGCATTAAGTATGTGCGCGATAAATGGACGAAAACTCAATAACAACGCCAACTGAAGCCGATGATTCTTTTTTAACCGACTTTAAAAAAGGAGAAGGTTGAGAACCTTCTCTTTTTTAAAGTAAATTCGACTTTAATTATTTTTTTTTTATGTTCGTTACCTCAGATCTTTCGACTGCGTGAACCGATTTTGATGATTCTTTTTTATTTATTTGAAAGCTGGTGCTTTTCGTGTGGTTCCGTTTCAATTTAGTCCAATTTTGAACGTGATATCCATTAGAAAACTATTTAAGTCTTAAATTTACATAAATTATATAGTACACATGGACGAAAATTCAATATAACACCAACCGATTTCGATGATTCTTTTTATTGGATAGGATGTACTTCAAGGGTAGTTTGATTAGGTTCTGATTATAGGATCCATACGAACAGTCAACAAAACTAGGACACCGACAAACATACCGACATAGACATAGACACCGACTCCAAAAATGATAATAATTGTAACTACATTATATTTTCGTAATAATTTGATTGACTTTTAAGTACTCTATTTTTTTTTTTTAATCAAGTTGTTGTAAGGTTGGGCGGGCACTACATTGTACAAGAATTATTTTTTTGCTTTTTAGTGCATATTAATTTGTTTGGGAATTGTTTTTTGTTTGAAGTCGGTTTTTTTTTGTTAAAAAATATTTTTTGACATTATGTTATTTGTGTTCAAAAATCTATATACTTATTTTAATCGTGCGGACTGACAATGCATTCGCTGTAATAAATAAAGCAACCATTGAAAATATAAAATATTTACTTGCATTACGAAATTTTACATACCTTCATCTCATCGACCCTTGTTTGGCGTCCGGGCAGTTCCCTGGGTACTGAAAGGAGGGGAGGCTGGTACTCCTGCCGAAGCCGGACGGTCTCCCGAGCGGCACCTCGTCGGGGTCGGGCCCGATCTGTCGGACGGCCAGTTTGGTTTTAGGAGAGGGCGTTCGGCGATCGCGGCTCTGCTGCGCTTGAGGGCCGTGGTGATGGAGGCCGTCACAGGCGGAGGAGTGCTGTTGGCGATGTCCCTGGACATCGCCAATGCCTTCAACAGTGTGCCATTCAGCTGCATCAGGGAGGCGCTGCGGTATCACGGGGTGCCCGTGTATCTGAGGCGCCTGGTGGCAGACTACTTGGAGGGGCGCAGCGTCCTCTACGTTAACCGAGTAGGGGACATTGTACGAACGCCCATGACGTGCGGTGTCCCACAAGGGTCGGTTCTGAGTCCGACCATGTGCCATCGGCTACGACTGGGCGTTCAGGGAGAGCCTCCCACCAGGGCTGGGCGTAATTTGTTACGCTGACGATACGCTCGTCACAGCCCGGGTGGGACGCTAGAGGAGGCGGCACGCCTGGCAACTCTCGGCACCGAGGAGATTGTCAGGCGGACCGAAGCGCTGGGGTTGAGCGTAGCCCTGGACAAGACGGAGGTCCTCTTGTTTCATGGCCTCCGTACCGCCGGGCCTCCCGCTGGCGCTTCGATCACCGTGAATTCGGTTACCATCAGCATCCGGGCCCACATGAAGTACTTGGGCCTGGTGCTCGACGGCATTGGTGGTTCCGGGAGCATTTCCATCATCTTGGTCCCCGGCTTGTCGGCGTGGTGTCCGCCCTTTCTTGGTTGATGCCGAATGTGGCCGGACCCAGCGCTACGTGCCGACGGCTGTACGCGGGGGTAATCCGGTCGATGGCCCTGTAGGGCGCACCGTTTGGGTGGGGTCCTTGACCGTCTGTCTGAGGGCCCTCTTGTGGCGACCACAGAGGGTCATGGCGATCAGAGCCATACGCGGTTACCGCACGGTGGCGACGGAGGCAGCATGCCTCTTGGCTGGAACTCCCCCGTGGGACCTGGAGGCGGAGATGCTCGCCGAAATTTACCAGCGGGTGGTGGAGACGCGCGCCCGTGGCAGTATGGTCTCGTTACAAGAGATTACCGCCTGGCGGGTCGATGCCCGCTGAGACATCATTGCCCGTTGGGCAGTCCGGCTGGAGAGGCCTCGGTACGGTATCAGGATTATGTTCGTTGTCGACCTGACGCTGCCGACCATCGCCAGGGAGATGCTCGGCAGCGTCAGAAACTGGGACGCGGTCGCCGCTTTCTGTGAGGCTGTCATTTCACGGAAGGAGGCGGCGGATCGTGCGCGAGAGGAGCTCCTCTTCGGCAACACGTTCTGACGCCGGCGACTCGGGCGGTGCAGGCGCGAGTACCTGCGCCTGATGCCACCCTAGCCGAGGCCACGGGTGACCGGACCGGGGAATTTAGTCCATCACCCGCAGAGAGGCTGACCGCGCGACGGCGACCGACGTCCCGGGACAGGGACGTTGAGAGGTGAGGGTACCCGAAAGGGTATTCCGTCGGGCCGACCACTGACGAAAAGTCACCCTGCTCCGGTGGTCGGCCCGACGACGAAGGTGACGTGGGTGGGTTATGGGCCCGCGCGCCGTCTTTTCATCGCCTCGGATGGAATGGACCACGTGTCCGCTTCTCATGGCCCACCCATAAAAAAAAATACCTTCATCTCATCATCATCACTGCTTAAATACGTCCCAATGCTGGGCTCTAGCTTCCTGCAGAATGAAGGAGAGAAATTGACCTATTATACCGCGCTGGTCAGACGGATTGGTGTAGAGTTTTATTTCGAGTTTTCCTTCTCTTGCATAAACATTATGTGCATATTCTAATCTATTAGTCGTTTTTTACGATACCCATGGGTTTGCTCATCCATCCACCTCAACCTGTATCTTGATACAGAGTGATGAATTGTATTCTTGCTACGTCACCGCACAGAAGAATACGTAAGTGTGTGTTAATATAAAATTAATTATTTTTTGTATGTATTTTACTGTCATTATTCCATTTAAAAATATTTTTCATAGAAATTCTTGAGTTTGAATACCTTTCTTCATCATAGCTGAACTACCTAGTTTTAGGTAGAACTTCGTGATCATCATGTAGTATTAGCACCGACAGATGTTATTGATTTTAGGACATTTCGTCGTCTTTTGCTTGTGGAGGTTATGTTGTCACATATGTTTAAAAGCACACACGCGTAAAAAATTAAAATTTTAACATTATCTTCGTTTTCTGTGTCCCTAGTTTCATTTTCAATAAAATTTATTCATTCGCGAAACGATTTTAATGCAATTAGCGTTCTAGATTCTGTCCAAGGCTTCTGGAAAATTAACAATTCAATAATTTCGATAACAAGTTTCCAATCACTTAACATTATGTCAACAATAAGGGACAACGAAGAGTGACACCAATTTAGAGATACTGCACAGAATTTATATTCATAACCGTTCAGAGAATATTTAATTGTGAAATTTGTGCAATTATATGAGTTAATTCACCGTGGGTATACTGGGTTTATCCTATATAGTCTATGTTACTCAGGGATACCGTAACATTCTACCGGTGAAAGGATTATCGAAATCCGTCCAGGAGTTTTGAGTTTATTCGTAGGGAACGTTTCCTCTTTATAATATTAGTGTAGATTACACCCTTAGAGGGTGAAAATTAAAAAATGCTGAAACAAATGTTTATTTATTTTTACTGAAGAGTATTTCTGGAAAATTTGAAGAAAATCGATGTAAATTTTTTTTTTCTCCCTATACAAACTTTGTTACTGCGGTTTACAACCTAGGGGTTGAATTTCAAAAAACACTTTCTTAGTGGGTTTCTACGTCACGCAAAGAAACTAACGACAAAATTTCATGTTTCTGGCTTCAGTAGTTTCGGCTCTGTGATATGTCAGTAAACTGACATCTTTCTACCTATTTTACACCCTTAGAAGATGAAAATGGACAAACGCTGAAATACGTGTTTATTTATTTTTATAAAAGAGTATTTTTGCCTAATTTGAAGACAGTAGCTAAAGATATTTTTTTCTTTCCATACAGACTTTACCGTTGCGTTTCACCCCCTTAGGGGTGGAATTTCAAAAAATCTTTTCTCAGTGGGTGCCTACGGCACGAAATGGAACTACGGTCCAAATTTCATTTTTATAGCTTCAGTAGCTTCGGCTCACCCTGTTCCTTTATATGTATATTATTCAGCGTCAGGAACTGGGACGCGGTCGCAGCCTTCTGCAAGGCAGTAGTCTCGCGGAGGAGGAGTCTCGCGAGGAGCGCGCCGACCGCAACCCACCACCAAAAAAAAAATATGTATATTATTGTTAACGCCCCCGCAACACCCTTTGCAGGTTTCGTAAAATGGTGATGAGTCAATTTATCGCTCGCAAAACCCTCCTCTTCTATACAGTAATATATATATATATATATATATATATTCCTACGCAGATCCTCATATATTTTTGAAGAGGAATTTATTAGACGAGAATCGGGTGTAAAAATTCAAGAAGAAAACGTCTTAAAACAAGAAAAAAGTAAGATATAAGATAGAAAAAACAGTGAGACGGCTATATATACGAACATTATGGGAATGAAACATAAGAAAAGGCTAGCCAGCCGGCAGCCCATTTTTGTGTAGATTTAGTATCACCGAAACTCATTGCATGAATTCACAATCCCTTCACTTTCTTCATAGAAGACAGTGGCCTAATAAAGGTTAATAAACAGCAATATTACTTATCATCACGTGTGATGTAGGTATGCTCGTTTGCCCTCAGCAGCAATAAAATAAGAATAAACAGCAATAGCGCGCGATAGTACATTTTGCTTTAAAAAACTATAAGAAAATAGCTTTATTTACGCATTTATCATAGAGGTATACTGTACTAACTGCATTGTATGCCGTGCTCTGTTTGTAATATAATGTACTCTGAAAATTCGCCATGTATTCTTTTATATTTTCATAGAATAGAAAGCGAACTTATGACTATCATCGAGTTACTGTTCCGGCCCTTGTGATACGCTTTATACTTGTAAATTAAAAACATATGTAAATAAAACACTATTGGGTTTGGTTACTGATATTAATGAACTAGCGACGTAACCTTAAAATATATTATGAAAATAATAATTATGATATTTTTTAATTATTAAAGTTAAAATATATTTTTCTTTACATGTGGTGACGGAGTAAGAAAACAATTAACCACCCTCGTCTTACTCGTGGGTATCGTAAAAGACGACTAAGAGATAGGATATGCATATAACATCTATGCTAGAGAAGAAAAACGTAAAATAAAACCCTTGGACGTTTTCCTCCCATTGAGGAGGGGGCTCGAGCCGAACAATGGATTCTATGTGGGCTGAGATGACGATGAGATGAAAATGTATTAATTATAATTGATGGACTTTTCCCTTTTCAAAAAAATAGGATACAATTTTAATTCTTAGGTTAGTTTACCATACCGTAACAAGTGTTCTTTAATATATGGAACTAGTTGACATGCGTAACTTTATATATATATATATATATCATAGAAAAGGGAAGGGGTTAGAGGGAGCTCATAAGCACTTACGACCCACAGCGGACGTAATGGAAGATTTCGATAGTAATGATTTTTTTCCGCTTTTACAACATTTTTTATTGATGTTCCGTCCCTCTTGATCCTAGCATGGTTTTATATAGTCCATAAAGTATCTCGATAAATACGTTATCCAATACTGAAATAGTTTTTCAATTTAAACTAGTAGTTCCTGAGATTAGCGCTTTAAACCAAATAAATTGATCATTTTTATAATAATAAACAATGATAACGATTATAATACAAAAGTAGAGTTTATACAATGATGAAAACGTCTTTGTAGACTTTCGTTAATGATTAATGTATTGACACGCAATACAAAACTTCCTTCTAAACTTATTCAAGTGAATGTGTTAATTTCCTGAAAGCTTAGCTTTGAGTAGTAAGTTTCTTCTCATACATTTTCTGATAACTCAATTTTTTTTATCCTTGGCCAAATATTGATTTTGTACAGTGATTGAATTATCGTCAGCATCGGTCAATTCAGATCTAAACCTATTTTTTATTTTTTATTTTAAAGTCAAATAAGTACTGGAGTTATTGATATGTACATCTGCATGACACGTGCTGTATGTCTTCCGCCAAGAGTTAGACTTAGTGATCAGTCATACATTTAAGAACCAAACAATGAGAATTAAGATATAGAGGTCTCGGGTTCAAAAACAAGGGCATATGGCACGCACCTTTGATTTTTCCAAGCTACAAAAATTGTTTATCAGTGCCGGCATTAATGTTAAAGAAAGTGACCTTGAGGAAACTTATATTTTAGGAGTCTTATAGGTAATAAATTGCAACTGCTATAATAAAAGTAAAAAGTCTTTCAGCCACCGGCTTTAGTAGTTATGTGCGTCTCTGAAGCAAAATATGGCGAATTATAATATTATCCTCTTTTCTTTACTCTTGAACGATCTTCTAGAGTCGGTAACTGCGGCGGACATCTTGATGTATGCAAATAACGTAGCCGCAGTTGTACACGCCGACTCTGTTGATCTACTGGAACAGAAGCTTAATTTAGCAACCTCCCAACTCGCCAGATGGTTCCGCATCAACGGGTTAGTGTTGAATTTAAATAAAACTCACTTTATGCATTTCGGTTTATGCGGTAGAAAAAATAGACGATTAATTGTTACCGTCGATGGAACGCGCATGCAACAAACCGAAACAATAATTTTTTTCGGTTTTAAAATCGATACCGCCCTTAAGTGGAACGACCATGTCCAAAATGTTTGTACCAGGGTGGGCAGCGCATGTTTCGCGCTACGACGCGTTGCTCGTGTGGTGGCGCCGACAGTGGCACGTTCGTGCTACTTTGCAACTGTCCACTCAATTCTGCAATATGGCGTGGAACTGTGGGGTATGGCTGCAGAATGGGAACGAGCCTTCCAAATGTAAAAGAGGGCCATTAGAGCCATTGTTGGCATTCCCAAGAACGTATCTGCTAGACCACATTTTAGAAAACTTGGCATCATGACCGTGCCCTCCAGCGTCATCTTTCAGGTGGCCGCTTATGTAAGAATAAATCTAGTGGAGTACAACAGATACAAGGACATTCACTCGTACAACACCAGAAGCGCGAATAACTTAATTAGTGTAAAACGAACGTTAACAAAGACCTCCAAAACAACTCATGTCATGGGGCCGGCAGTATACAACAAGCTACCGAGCTCAGTTTCTATGACTTCTACTCTTCGTGGATTTAAAACGCGTCTTAAGCGTTGGCTGGTCGAGCAAACTTTTTACAGTTATGACGAATTTATGAAAATGAATTATAAATAATTGTACCTATGTAATAATAATAATAATAATGTAATATAATTTATCCATTAAAATTGACATGTAAATTGGCTTTACATAATAAATGAGTATGAGTATGTTGATATCTAGTCGAAAGAGACTATAATAAAAAAAATATAATAATAATAATTAAATTTGATTAAACTAGACATATGGTGGAGTAGTCTAAGTAACGACCACCAATGCCGTGGGATCAATCAAGCAAAGCAGTTTCTTGTACAATCCATGTGATCTAAATGATTGCTCTGTGTTTAGGTTTATGTGCGTTAATTGTTTATTTGTAATGTCCGCGATACAAGGGTTGTTAAAAAAAATAGGTTACATTCAGAAAAGTCTTTTATAAACAAAACTCTTCTATGATCCCTGGGTCGAGGTGATTTTTCATGTGGTGACGGAATAAGAATACAATTCACTACTCTCTATCTTGCCCCTGAATGTCGTAAAAGACGACTAAGGGATATAATACACATATCACCAACCCAAAACCCTTTACCAACCTGTCTGGCCAGCATGGTATAGTAAGGTGAATTTCCCTCCTATCATGAAGGAGGGTTGAGCCCAGCAGTGGGACGTTTATGAGCTGAAATGATGATGATGATGGGTCGAAGTGCTCAGATAATAGTCGTTTTGTAGAAGAAGTAATATTCTTCCAACACTAACTAAACTATAAAACCGATGCAAATACGATTCAGACTAATCAACGCATGGAGAATTAGAATAATGTATATATTTGCATCTGGTTGCCTTAGTTAGTAGCGACATCATATGACAGCTAATTATGAGATGTTGGATTCAATAACAAACAAATGCAAAGATATTGTTGGGGTTTTCGAGAAATCAACTATCATTTTCATTAACATATTAAGACGTATGGAATTATGTCCGGTAGACGTTAATGAAGTTAGCCCCTATTATGTGTTAGTACAAACCCACATAGTGAAATTTAATTCTATACATATTCCTTTATTCCAAAGCTTTGAGAAAAGAAAGATGAGATTGTAAAATCCTAAAACAAATTGTATTAAAATATCCTGGAACATTGTTTTTGTAGTGATGAATGCCGATATTTATTATTTACTTGAATATCTATACTTATGTATAATAAAAAAAATAGTTAGAATTCTGTTAATTAAAGAATTTGAGAAAATGTATAAGCACTGATAAAACAGTTTCTGAAGATTTTTATAAAAAACTTTAAAGATCTTTTTTAACACTGGAGAGAAATTCTTGAAATATATATTTGTAATAATCCTTTAAACTCTATAGGTAATAATATATAGGACCATTTTAATCATGAAATCCTTTATTACTAAATAATTGTCGGGTTGATCACTGAAGTCAAGGAACTCTGCGCTGGTGGTCGACCCAACGACGAAGGCGACGTGCTATACGGGTGGGTTACGGGTGTACCTGCTAACGGCTCTCTGTCGCCCCGAACGGAGTGGTGCGAGGAGTGTGCCAACCGTAACCCACCCCCTAAAAAAAAATTACTAAATAATTAATCTATGAATATATATTATCCAGCATAGAACTACATGCTTTCCTCATTAGGTAGTTTATTGCTAATTGTGTTGAAACTCATACTGATCATTTACAAATTAGGTTAAGCTCAATACATAACATTTAGATTTTATACTATTTCTATTATACAAATAACAGTTTTTAAAATAGTATTATTTACTATTTTAGAGTAAATAAAACCTAATCTTTTACATAAAAATATTAAATCAGATTACTAATCTTGAAAGTATATCCTACACTATTAAACATTGCTAAGGCCGGTTTATGCAGTTTTATATATTGTATTGAAAGCATTTTCTATTTCCTTTATTTTTCCTATGCAAATATTTTTCATCGCGAATTCTATAATTATAAAAATTCAAGGAGGCAGACGCTTAATAATTTTCCTTTTATCTCGAATTAACTAATTTTAAATTATATAAAGTCAAGTTTTTTTTATTGCTGATGGTGCCAAACGAACAAGAAGCACATCTGATGGTAAGTGATCCTGCCGCACGCATGGTTCTTTACAATACCAGAATCACGGCTGTTGCCTACCTTAAACAAAATGGTATAAATACTTAAACCTCGTTTAAAGAAGTACATGTTATAACGCTCGGGAAACACAACAGCAGGAGCTGCTGCGCTTCATTCCAGAGCCTGCACGTACGTGAGAGAAATGATAGCTGGAAACGTACAGTTGAAGACCATAACGTTTCCAGGTGAAATGGATGAACCTTGCTACGGTATCGATAGGTACGTTGGTAAAACGGTGAAGGTGGAACCAATATAAACAGTTCTTTAGAGTACTCCACATGAAAGAGCCGGTGGAGTACAAAGAGTGACCTAAAATCTCTCCACCGCTCCAGCGACTCTAATTTGTCAATAAGATTGGGATTCACGATGACTAGAACAGTACGCCTTTGCAGTGAGTCAATGGGTTGAGCTGATATTTGGGCGCGCCTGCCCAGAGATGTGGGCAGTACTTCACACGAGGACGAACTTGTACTTTGTATTACTCTACTGCTGGCCAAGTTGTCCGATATTCTCTATACTGGAAAAGATTTCTCATATTTTAGCGAGTAACATTTTAAAACTAATATTTTCACGGATTTTATAGCATTTATAGTTGATGCGAGGACTCTTACCGTGACTATGAACGCTAGAAAGTGAGCAAAACACGGGAAAATTAAAAACAAATACAATCGCGATAAAATCCCTAAAAATAGTACTGTTTATAATTGGATAAGATTGCTTAAGTTTACTCTATTTTATCTATTCTGTTCTCCTCTGTTTTTTTTTTCGCCATTTGCTGTAATTAATATAATCTACATGGAGTTTACCATGGACGAATTTATTAAGTATGAGCGCCTTCAAAATGTTTGTGTTAGATTCGTATCTCTAACACATAAATATGATTATATTTCCGATTATCGAAATAAGCTCCAATAACAAATGATCTACAACAAAATACTCTCGTATTTTCCTTGTTATATGTTTATACGTCTTCCCTGTGCTTAATAACGTTTATTTCTCATACATTTAAAAGTGTTTAGTCGATAGAGAGTTTTATTACTTTTTACATTTACAGGTTGTTCAATTCTCAAACTAAGAATTCTGAATACAGTTTTATATAAGCGAACTTTAAGTAGGTAATGATATGGGGCCGTACACCCCTTCCAATCGGATGGAATTAGGAAGGAGGGGTGGGATCCCATAATCTGCGCCACTTGCTCCTGTTGAGTGGACCTTTAAATAATGATATCCTATGTTCTATATCATGGGTTCACTCGCGCATAGAATAATTATTTAGGTTATTTACATGATAGATGAGAACCTGAAGGTTTAATTATAAGATTATGAAGCTCCTTTTAAGTTTCTTGACGGAGTATGAGTACTATTAACCATCATCTTTCTCGCTCTTGAGTCTTGTAAAAGATGACTATGGCATTATATTCTAACAACAAGCAAAGGAAAGGCTTTATCTTTTTTTGTATTTTTGTTGGTGTAAAACACGCAAATAGTACACCTGATGGTTTGTTCAATGCACATTGAACATGCAACGCAGCAAATTCAAAAGTAGAGCATGTCAACATACAAGTAAAGCATGTCAACATACAAATGTGCAAAATTCGCACTGACATGATTAAAAGACGCTGCGTTACACTTCACACTTACGACACACTAACACAAAATGGTATATGTGTGTATTAGCAATAAGTAGTATATAAGGTGTACATTTTGTAAAATAAATCAGATTTGAATTTATTCATCTCTCAGTTACATCCCTCTCACTGTGGCCAAGACACCCTTAGCCGTCAGTTCTGATTAGTCTAGTGAGTCTGCTTGACTGGCAGTGAGAGTTACCAATCCTCCACCCAAACCTCCATCTCACTGTGGCCAAGACACCCTTAGCCGTCAGTTCTGATCAGTCTTGTGAGTCTGCTTGACTGGCAGTGAGAATTACCAATCCTCCACCCAACATCCATCTCACATCTACCTGTCACCTTAGGTATCGCGGTGCAGGTATCCCATCAGATAGGCTAAGAACTTAAGGGCTTTAGGTATTTCAAACTATAACCTCAGGTTCTTCTGTCAAACACGGCGTTAGTCCACTAGCCCATACTACGCCTGTACATTTGGTCCTTCGAGTAAAAAGTAAAGTTTTTTTTTTTTTTTTTCCTCCCTCTAACCCCCCCGTAGGTTTGACATAACAGACATACGAATCAGTTAAGAACGGGCTGGTGTACTCAACAAAGCATCAGTTTCGGAATTGACTGAAGGACTTTTACTTACGTACTCTGTCAGAAAGCCTCTCGTTGCGGTTCGGTCACTGGCCTCCCACAAGCTGGACTCACCAGCTGATTGAGAAGTCGCACCTTCAGGGACGTGTTATAGCGAGAGCGCAGGTACGATAAGTATTGACTTAAAACATTAGTAGTAGGGAAGTTAGGGTAGGGCTATTAGGGAAGAAGACAAAAGAAGCACTATGGACATACAAGAAATAAACACAGCAATCAGGAGCCAGGAGGAGGATTATAACGAGATCAGGAGGATAATTACAAACATTAAAAAGGACTCCGTGAGCCAAAGAACACAAAAATACATTGACGAAAAAAGACAAACACTAACTACTATTTTCCAACGGGTGCAAGAGAATCACTCGAAACTGGAGAAACAAGAGATGTTATCATCTCACAAATATATCACCACAAATTACTTTGGAAATATCCAGAAACAATACAACGAGGGCTTAGCCCACCTACAAAAATATGAAGAAAGACTTCAACTTGTTCAGGCGATATATGAACCTGAAGAACAAAACACAAACGAAGAAGAAGGGAGAGGGAATCCCAAGACGTTTATACAAATGTTCAGGATATCCCAGATGTCAAAAAGGCTAATTCAGGCGAAAGAATCAGTCACTGAAAACAAACCTATATGGCATTTACAAACTACAATAAACAATTTACAAAAACGATGGCAGGATATTGAAGAAACACACATTGAATTATTATTGGAGGAGGATACATCGGGACACCTTTACTTCAAAAATAAATATTTTGAAAACACCCAAATTGAGTTCGATACTACAATGGAGATGCTGGAAGAAAAAATCCATGACAGTTCCAGCGAAAAAATAACCTTAACACAGTCGTCAGGAAAACTACCCCGTATCTCTATTCCAACTTTTACTGGGAGTTATGACTCATGGTATACTTTTCATGATTTATTCAAAAAAATTATTCATGAAGATAAAAATATTTCATTGGTAAAAAAGATGCAATATTTAAAGACAAATGTAAAAGGTGACGCAGCAAAAATTATACGTCATCTAACGATAAGTGAATCGAACTATGAAACCGCATGGAAATTGCTTACGCAACGTTATGAAGACGAACGAATGATATCAATTAAATTCATCGATAAATTATTAGATTTACCCAAGCTAAATGTTGCGAATGCAGCGGGTTTAAGAGACATGCACGACACCATAAAAGAATGTTTGGAATCTTTAAAACATCAAGGGATTGACATTTCAACATGGGACCCTATTTTGGCTAGACTTTTGGCCAGGAAATGGGAGCAACAAACTGACTCAAAATACGAGGATCAGTTACAACACCCAAACAAATTGGAATCGTTTGAAGAAATGTTACAGTTTTTAGAAAAAAGATTTAAAAGTTTAAAGTCTTACGATCAGCAAAAAATTACGTATAATCACCTGAGTAATAACTCGGTGAATCATACAATAAATAAATACCGGGGAACACTCGTACCAATAGCAGAATCATCAAAAAGTAAACATTGCTGGTACTGCAAAAGCACAGAACATAATATAAATAAATGCCCTAGTTTTAAAACCTTGAACGTAACACAACGATATAAGGAAGTCTCAGACAAAGGAATGTGCAAACGCTGCTTAAATCATGATAAAGAAATACAATGCACGAGCGAGTTTTATACAAAATGTGAAATATGTCAACATAAAGGTCATAACACACTATTACACCGAACATTCGATTCAATTAAAAGACAACCAGGGTCTTCTGAGTATACGAAAAAGTTCACTCCTAAACCAACTATGAGTGATAAAAAACAAAACACAACGTTATCGAACTTATCAGCTACCAATTTAGAGGCAAAAAATACGGTCTTATTAGCCACAGCGCTATTACAAACCACGTCGTATGATGGAACACCACAATTATTAAGAGTATTGTGTGACCAAGGTTCAGAAGCGTCATTTTGCACGGAAGAAGTAGCACAACTGCTGTCGTATCCAAGACAAAAGATTCGAGCCGAAATAAAAGGCATTGGAGACAACGAACCTAAGACATCGAAATATACAATTAACATAAACCTACAACCAAGGTACTCTAGTGAGTAGGGGAAGTACGTCCAAAATGACACAGTGTTTTTTTAATAATCAATAACTTTTTTATTATTCGTATTAGGAACATAATTTTTTTATAAAACTTTGCTTATATTAATTGGTTACCCATACCTTAAAAGATTTGTCACAAAAATCAACACTTACAAAAATATTTAGTCTTAAATGGAGATCAAGAAAAATCCGTTTTGTCCATACCGTATGGACAAAACGACACAAACCGTATGGACTAAATGACATACACAGCCATCAACATGAATACAATAGTAAATAACAAAAATTAATTGCACAATTCGCAAACAAATATTTTGGTACGCTTTGGCAAATCAGCACAGGCCGCGTGAACCCAACGACTGCACTTCATGCACCTCAACCACCTCACCAGGCTTTGAACGTGAGTAAAGATCGTTGCAGTATATACAGGCACAATCGTCTTCTTCGACTGCTTGATCAAGACCATCTTCATCTGAGTCTTCATTAACATAAAGAGATTTAGTAATTGCCTGGATTCTTTTACGAGTTGGTTTTTTAGCTTCAGTCTCAGCTCGTTTGAGTTTTAATTCTACCATATTTGGTGATGATGTCAAAAGGAATGTCGTAGTTCGTTTCTTTGGCTTTCGTTTACCTTGACCACTTCCAAATTTACCTCTGGGAACTGGAGAAATGATATTAACTGGAACTGCTAAAGGACTTGTCATAGGAAAGGAACTTGTAGATGGTTGGGAAATATCTGAGTGGCCAGTCAATATGTTAGGAATATCATTAGTGACTACTATTGCGACTGAAGAATCCGATGGTTTAGATGGATTAGAAGAACTAGTGGACGGCTCTAATGAAGATTCAGGGGCCTCATTCTGTATCTGTGTCATAATCTCACCAGCCTCCAGGTCAATTGGCAACGATGGAAGAAGGTCATCATCCTGGATTTGGTCTGGATTATCAGCTGTGGAAGCCATTGGTATATTTGTTGTTTCAGCTGGTTCAAAAAAGTGATCTGGAAATATGTCCGGATTAACTGGCCCCAGACCAGTGCTTTTGAAACCATTGCATGCATTTTGAACTGAAGCAGTTTTTCCATAAGCTTGATTAAACAAATATCCGATCTGAAAAGCTGTCACCACTCTTCCTGGATGGTTTCTAAGCCAGACAGAAATTTCTTGGTTAAAATATGTCTTGAGAGGTCCATAAAAGCATACGTCGAGAGGCTGCATACGATGGGTGCAGTGAGGAGGAAGACAAACAATTTCGATTTCATTTTCCTTCGCAAAGTTCAAAGCTTAGAATGACTTATGGCTGGCATGGCCATCGACAATAAGCAGGACTTTATCATCATGACTAGCTTTTATAAAGCTTTGAAAATGATGGAGCCACTTCACGAATATTTCAGTAGACATCCATCCGTTTTCTTGAGCTACTCCTACGGTGCCAGTTGGTGCTTCATCCACGAGCTCGTTTTTCATATTCTTCCTAGGGAAAATCATGAAAGGAGGTACGTACCACCCAGCTGCGTTCATGCAGCACACGACTGTCACATTGGATCCTCGCTCTGGACTCGTAATGGCACCTACTTGCTTCCTGCCAGTGGTAGCCAAGATTTTTTGAGGTCTTTGGACAGTAGACAACCCCGATTCATTCACATTGTAGATCCGGTTTGCGTTGAATTTGTATTTGTCTATGTATTCTTGATAATTATCAAAAAACTTTTTTACCTGGGGTCTATTGAAAGCTTGGGCTCTGGCTGCGGAAGTAGGCTCAGATTTACGTAAAGATATGTCTTTATGGCGCCTTAAAAATCCATCTAGCCACTCCTGGCCAGCTTTGCCCTTTTCTTTATTAAAACTGTGTGCAAAGCCATTCTTTTCAGCCAATTCGAAAGCGAGTTCTTGGACCATTGTCCGCGTTAATACAAACATGCGAGTTTCAAGTAGCTTGATATGCTCAACCAATTGTCTCTCGATTTGAAGAGAAAATGTTACCTGAAATCGGCCCAAACCTTTTACTGCTGGTGGAATTCTTTTATTTTGTTTCAAAGCATGACGCCTTAGTGTAGCTTGTGGTACTTTGAAGGTCTTAGAAGCCAGAAGCCAACCCATTTTTTCTCCTGTACAGCTTCAATAGCTTTTTGCATCGCTTGCGGACTCCATGATTGCCGATTACTTGTCCTCTTATAATTCCGTGGCATATTGCAATCCTGTGAATTAAAGAGATTTATATGTTTACTATTCACAATCTCTACGGACAAAACGACACACTATGTTGTTTTGTCCGTATTGGTTGTATGTCATTTTGTACATAACCTCAAAAAAATAACGATCCGAAAAATAATCTTATTGCAGCGACAATAATGTTGTATAATCTATACGATCACCTCAAGCACAAGATGCTTGAATATAAAAAACTATAACACAGTAAAATAACAAAAGAAAACTTACCGAAAAACAAAAAACTGACGACCACTAACAAACTTTTCTCCAAGCGCAAAACACAAATGTCAACATGGCGTCCGTTACGTATTTTAAATGACTCTGAGAAATCCAATGGTATATTTCTTGTGGGGGCGCTTCCTAATTGTCTTATTTTTGACTGTCTAAACTGCGCTAATTTTTAAATATCGCCAATGTGTCGTTTTGTCCATATGTGTCATTTTGGACGTACTTCCCCTACAGACTACCTGTAACGCTTATAGTACTACCGAAGCTTACAAACTCGTTACCAAGAAGTAACTTACAACAATTACAAGAGTTGGACAATGTTCTATTGGCAGACCCAACGTACAACAAAAAGGGACCTATAGACATAATTTTAGGTGCCCAAGAATATAGTAAAATACTATTACAAGGTTTTATACGACTACAAGGCGGTATAATCGCTCAAGAAACAGAATTGGGTTGGATTTTATCCGGGTTATATCCGCAAGACACAAACGGTGGCATCAAAGTATTAAGCATGATGACTCGCACCGACGACATATAACAATTAACAAAATTTTGGGAATTAGAAGAAATTCCACAACACTATGCACTCACCAAAGATGATGAGTTGTGTGAAAATTACTATACAAATACTACAATACGAAGTTTCGACGGCACTTATACGGTACGACTACCGTTTAAGGACGCGAAAATAAAATATGGCGAGTCAAGGAAAAAAGCCGTGGCTCGACTATTACAACTAGAACGTCAATTCGAAAAAAATGAAAATTTACTCCAACAATACAAGGAATTTATGTACGAGTACCTAAATATGGGTCATATGAGAAAAGTACCTAAACCAGAATATTACACAGGAGAGTATTATATTCCCCACCAAGCGGTAATAAAAGAAGACTCTCTTACAACAAAACTACGAGTGGTATTTGACGCTAGTAGTAAAACAAGTAGTAAAATAAGCCTTAATGAAAATTTACATAAAGGACCACGACTTCAACAAGACTTATCAAACATATTATTACGCTGGAGAACGCATAAGATTGCTTTCATGGCTGACATTATGAAAATGTACCGGTTCATAAAAATAAACCAAGAAAACTATAAATATCAAAGAATTTTATGGAGATTTTCTCCAAAAAAGGCCATTAGTGAATACGAACTAACAACGGTCACTTATGGCACAACAAGCGCGCCTTATCTGGCCGTGAGAACATTACAACAACTAGCATTAGACGAACAAGACAATTACCCTATCGCCAGTAGAGTAACGTTACAGGATTTCTATGTTGACGATATTTTGTCAGGAGAATCCCAGGAAAGCTCCGTCAAGGAATTACAAGAACAATTAATAGCAATGTTAAATAATGGTGGTTTCCAACTACGAAAATGGTCTTCAAATAGTTCGGAATTGTTGAACAATTTAACATGCGATAACGAAGAAAGTCGGATGCTGAAACTTCCCTTAGACGAAACAAGAAAGTCGTTGGGAATTATATGGTCTCCAGGCGAAGATAAATTCTGTTTTCAAATAACTATAACAGAAAACACAAAACCCACTAAACGGTTCATTATGTCAGAGGTGGCGAAAATATTTGATCCGTTGGGCTGGTTGGCCCCCATCATCATAACACTAAAATTACTAGTACAACAACTGTGGACGTCTGGTATGGAATGGGACCAACCAGTAAATGACATAATACGAAATAAATGGACAGAAATACAAAAACAGTTAAAAAACATAGAAAGTATACAAGTACCACGATGGTGTCACACGATAGACAGGACAAAGTTTGAGCTGTATGGATTCTGCGACGCCTCAGAAAAAGCATACGGGGCTGTCGTCTATAGCAGAGTAATGGTGAATAACAGTTACTACATAACATTGCTCCAAGCTAAGTCAAAAGTTGCACCGAAAAAACAAAAAACAACATTACCGCGTCGTGAGCTATGCGCCGCAGTATTATTGGCTAATTTAATAGAAAAAATAAAAAATGCTCTAAACGGTGATAACAATACCGTGATTTCATGCTGGACGGATTCTATGATCACGTTGGGATGGATAAAAGGAGATCCTGGGCGATGGCATACGTTCGTGGCCAACAGAGTGTCAGAAATTAACAGCATAATACCTAACGCTCAATGGAATCATGTCATATCGTCTGAAAACCCAGCGGACATTATATCAAGAGGATTGGAGCCAGAAAAATTAATAAACTGTTCCTTATGGTGGAACGGCCCACCATGGTTACAGACGAGTGAAATACCTATTACAACAACAGCACCACAGCCAAATGAAGAAGCCAAGTACTGTTTATCAACAACAATTAATACTACGAATGAAAAGTATGACATCTGGAGTCGATTTTCTAACTACAATAAAATGATAAGAACATTAGCGTATTGCTACAGATTTATCAGCAAGCGCAAAAAGCACGAACCATTATCCTGTACGGAACTAGAAGAAACAGAGAAACGAATTCTATGCATATTGCAACAAGAAGAATTTTACGATGAAAAAGAAATTATTCGAAAGAAAAAATCACTGCAGAAAAACAGTAAATGATCCACACTAGATCCATTTATTGATAACGATGGATTATTACGAGTTGGAGGTCGAATAGAAAACGCTGACTTGCCATATAATCAAAAACATCCTATACTATTAGCACGCCGACATCATATAACGTCATTAATAATACAAAACGCACACATGAAAACATTACATGGAGGAAATAAACTAACTACAGCTGTCCTACGACAAAAATACTGGATTATAGGTGGAAAACAAGTTGTCAAAGGTATACTAAAAAAGTGCGTCAAATGCGCGAGATACAGGTCCGAAACGAATGTACAGAAAATGGGGATACTTCCAAAAGCAAGAGTCACGCAATCATATCCATTTAGTCACACTGGAGTGGATTATGCGGGACCAATACAAACAAGAACAATGAAAGGAAGAGGTCACAAGTCCTACAAATCATATATTGCTGTATTTGTATGCTTAGCAACAAAAGCAATTCATCTTACTGGGAGATTTGACAACTGAAACATTTATTGCGGCACTGCGGAGGTTCATGGCCAGACGAGGACACGTGTCACATATGTATAGTGACAATGGCACGAACTTCGTAGGCGCAGCGAAATTTTTGGAACAAGAATTATTGCAAATAACACAGTCACCTGGATTCCAAAATACGATGACCAGTATAGGTACTCAGTGGCATTTTAATCCGCCAGCAACCCCCCATTTTGGTGGGATTTGGGAGAGCAGCGTAAAATCAGTTTTATGTCAAAAACGATCAATACATACATTAATTCCTTTACCTGTATATCAGGAAGAATTAATGACTAACACGAATACGTTAAGAAAAAATACCGAAACGCCTGTGAATAGTAACATAGCAAATAACATAAATAAAAAGTTTAAGACACTTAAGTCAGGCGTGTTACTCTATACTACATTATTATTGTGTATCGGACAAGTAACAAGTACATCAATGTTTACTATGAAACATTTAAATCCAGGCCTATATGTAGAACAAATAGGTACTTCAACAATAAACAGAGGGAGTTTTAGAATAGAAACTAATTACGAAAGGAGTGATTTGGAACTGAATTTAAATAATACGATAAAAATAACTAATCAGTTTCAAAAGTTATGCACTGACACGAAACAGTATACAAAAGACACCCATTGTGCAGAATTTTATTATCATTTGAACGAAGAGAAAGCACGATTTGAGAAGATAAAGGATTACCTTACTGGGATAAAGATTTCTAGAAGGAGACGTGGATTATTAGGACAAATGTTAACATACGTGTTCGGAGTCAACGATGAAGTATACAGAAGTATTGACTCATTGAGTAGCAATCAACAAGAACTTATAAACGCCGCCAATCATCAAACAAACATAATGATATCTACAGTATCCGCTGTAAACCAAACCGAGGAGCGGATTAAGAAAAAGTGAGAAAATTTTGAAAAAAAGTTAAATGAAGCTATAGCATTCATGTACGATAACGACGTATGGTATAAGATGGTAGACGCTAACAATGTGAAAATACAAGTAATACAAACGTATCAATTAGCGAGCAATTACATAACAGAGATTATTCACTATTACAACGGGTTACTTGAGATATACCTAAATAATCAATATACACGATTTTGAGTCCTAAATACGCTAATGATATTATATCATTAGCGTATTTAGGACTCAAAATCGTATTGTTGTATTAACAAACAACCAATCAAAAGTTACCTGGAAACTTAAGGATAATTCAGGATCAATTAATACAGACTAACATGGAAATAAATGCAACACATATAAACGTATTTGCGTACTATCCTATTCATGACATAAGAAAATATACGCTAATACACATAACGGCGATTCCTCAAAAGTTGACCGGGAGTTCTTTTGAATGCTTGTTAATCCCAAGAGCATTCATAGGCTTCGACTATAACAATGAACGATACTTTGAGTTAAGTAAAGACGAGTTCAAAGATTGTTTACACAAAAAATCGGAGTTTGTTTGCTATCCCGTGGCTGTTAAGAACATGCAATTGAACAAGAATTGCATTGTTGACCAGCTATTCAGCAACAATAATAACACTAAATCACAATGCACATCAAGAAGATACAACATTCAATCTACAATTCTATGGAAACAACTTTACATGCAGAATACTTGGATGTTTATCACTTCAAAAACACAATCAGCTTCGATAATATGTGATGGACAAAGACAAGAGATTAACCTAGAGGATATAGGAGTACTACACATTTCAGAAAGCTGTGTAGTAAAGACGTTGAACAACATTCTTGCAGCTAAACGAATAACAACAACAACTGTGCAAACATCATATTTTAAAAGGAGTAATTTTACTCTAGACACACAAGTAGTCCAATCAGAGATACCAGACATACCGAAGGAGGAAGTATTAGATAGCTCCACCAGTATATTTGACCACTTAGCCGCTTCAGAAGCAAAGCTAAAAACAAGATTAGATAACACAATATGGAGGCGAATAGAGTCTCATTCCTATGTGGCTAGTACCGTGACATCTCTTTCTTTAATAGTATTAGCTTGTCTTTTAATTTATTTCAGACCACTCAAACAATGTCGAGATAGACTTACAAGAAGACAAAACAAGGAAACAACTACAACACAAGCCACAGATACAGACAAACAGCGGACAGCTCCACCACAACCACGGCCACGGTATGGGAAACCTCGTCCCCAGACTACAGTCCACACACCACAAGCGACGGAAGGACACATTGGACCATATGAGGTTATCGAATTATACGACTTGCAGTCGTGTTCCTGAGAGACCCCAGAATGTTCAATGCACATTGAACATGCAACGCAGCAAATTCAAAAGTAGAGCATGTCAACATACAAGTAAAGCATGTCAACATACAAATGTGCAAAATTCGCACTGACATGATTAAAAGACGCTGCGTTACACTTCACACTTACGACACACTAACACAAAACGGTATATGTGTGTATTAGCAATAAGTAGTATATAAGGTGTACATTTTGTAAAATAAATCAGATTTGAATTTATTCATCTCTCAGTTACATCCCTCTCACTGTGGCCAAGACACCCTTAGCCGTCAGTTCTGATCAGTCTAGTGAGTCTGCTTGACTGGCAGTGAGAGTTACCAATCCTCCACCCAAACCTCCATCTCACTGTGGCCAAGACACCCTTAGCCGTCAGTTCTGATCAGTCTAGTGAGTCTGCTTGACTGGCAGTGAGAATTACCAATCCTCCACCCAACATCCATCTCACATCTACCTGTCACCTTAGGTATCGCGGTGCAGGTATCCCATCAGATAGGCTAAGAACTTAAGGGCTTTAGGTACTTCAAACTATAACCTTAGGTTCTTCTGTCAAACACGGCGTTAGTCCACTAGCCCATACTACGCCTGTACATGGTTAATGATACTCCTACTCATGGACCTTTGCTAGTCCACTGCCTACCTTGAAGAAAGTGAAAAGAGTATAATTGTTTGCAATGTGGTTCGGTGATACTATAGGCCCCACCGAACATATTCCGGCTGTTTTACTCACCAAATAAAGTGTAGTAAGAAGAGTGCAGGTACTTGCGAAAACAACCAATATTGCATTACACCTGCCCAAGTTATTTGTGCTCCACCCGATAGAAAATGTCATAAAACCATTGACAAAACTTTTGAACTATATTCTATGAAGAAATAGTACATATTAATTCAACCCCAAATATCGCAACCTCTTCATTGCCACATAAGTAGTAAATTAAATCTTGTTTTCTACATACGAAGGACTACTTCTCTATATGCAAAACTGATTGAAAATAAATATTATTAGTTAAGTGTATTCCCAGTATTCCCGAGCACTATGACATGTCCTTCTTTTAAACGAGGTTTAAGAAGAGTATTTTCATCACTGTAGGCAACGGTCTGGCTGTGCCCCTGGTATTGCAAAGGTCCATGTGCGGCAGTATCACTTACCATCAGGTGTGCTGCTTGCTCGTTTGCCACCGTTGGCAAAAAAGAACAGCTATTAAAAAAGCAGAGTGAAAGAAGAATGAAACTAAACTAATATAGAATGTGTAAATTAAAAATTATAAATACTTAATTTAAAAGTTAAGTAAGAGGGACTAATTGACTGCACAGATGGCATAGTAGTTAGGTAAACTACCGTATCAGTGTCGTGGGTTCGAATCCCAACACAACATTTTATGTGATTCACAAATTGTTCTTTTGAGTCTAGATTTAATTTGTGATCGTTAATTATTTGTTTATAAAGTTCCCCGCAACACAAGGATTATTTCCTTAGTGCAAGGTGTTGTCTTTTAAAAAGAAATAAAAAAAAATTCTGATACTCGATATTCTCCATTTCAAAACACCATATATGTCAGTAACACTATGTATTTCTAATTTAAAGAAAAAACAGAACTCATTATAACAATTCTGCGGTGGAAGCAAGTTGACTATATAGGGTGTCTCAAGTTATGGAACAACTGTTTGAGTATGTTGTAGTTTAACAGTCAGATTGTAATTAGAATGTATATTACACAAAAAACAATAAAACATAATAGTTACATAGTAGTGTTTTTTATTTCAAAAATGTGTATCTGAGAGTCTATGCCTTAAATGTTACATATTATGTAGGTATGTACAGACAGGATACATGTAGGCATATTACGCGTCGACAGTATAAATAGGTATGAATCGCACAAACGCGTCGATAGTAAAGAAGGTAGTTATATCAACGGTCATCGGCCGATCAGCTGCTTTTAAAGCCAAGTTTGTCTTGCTTATGCGAATGTAATCATTGATTTATTCAATTTCTAATGAATATTTAACGAAGTACGAATATGTTACAGATTAATTATCACTGACTTTATACATTTCAATAAGATTCACATGAAAAAGCGATGACAAAATTGAAAACTTTACATGTCTTTTAATTCATTAACGAATGAATATTTTTACTTCAATTTGTTTAATGGGTTCCTGCTACCTTTGCCTAACTCCCATTTGACCAGTTGCCTCATAACCTGATACATCCTGTGTAGTAAAATTATACTTATTTATCAATTGAATAGCGAAAGGTCAATGAGTTACTAATCAAGGCTTTAACTTCTAACAAAATTCTTTTTTCTAGTCGAGATTGCTTCTTTAAACAGAGGCTTAATAAGATTTTTCTGCTACTTTTGACCTTTTTGCTTTGATTATGTAAATCTTAACATCGGCAACGAAACGATGATAGCCATCAATTTTGTCTGGATCTTACAAACATTATTTCTTGAAGGGTTTGCAGCAAATCCGAAGCAATCCAAATTATTCAAAGCAAAACAGTAAGCCTAAAAGCTTTTCTACCATGTTGAATCTGTGAACCGTATTCTCTTTATATAGAGTAGGAAGTAACTTTTTTTTCTTAATAATGGCATTTAAAATCTTTATATATATATTAATCTTCTGTTCCTGTTTTTGTAATTGAACTCCTTCGAAACGACTGGACCGATTTTAATGTTTTTTTTGTGGCTTTTCCGATGGATATCAGAATGGTTTAGATTAACAAATGGAGCCGATAGGTGGCGCTGCGATCGATTGCAATAAGAATTACTTTAACTATTATGTAAATAAAACTAATTTTACGGATTATATCGCGTTTGTATTTGATTTATGATTGCCCGACGTTTCGAACACTTTGCAGCATTCATGGTCACGGGCGGACTAAAGTGTCTCACGTCCAACAAGTAATCGTTATTTCAGACATTTATAATTATCTACCCGATACAGAAAATTTGTTATAAATTTATTAAATTGTTGACCCACAATAATAATAATAATAGTTAAAGATAATTTTATAAATTAAAAATCTTTTAGTAAGACAAAGTAAGCCGCATCTAAAATTAAAATCAATATTAATTTAGCATCATGTCCCCTGAGTTTTCTTGCCGGATCATTCTCAGCGTGGCCGTGTTCCGATCCAGTGGTAGTATATTAGTTTTGTTAGTTTTAAATCGACAAATTGTAACAATAATTGCTACAAATTTAATAATTAATAATTACTAACCATAAACAATATAATTTTTTCATATAGAATCATTTTCTTCTTACACTGGCAATAAATTTGTACTAAAATGTGGGTCACAATTTAATTTTATAACAAATTTTCTGTATCGGGTAGATAATTATAAATGTCTGTAATAACGATTACTTGCTGGACGTGAGACACCTTAGTCCGCACGTGACCATGAATGCTGCAAAGTGTTCGAAACGTTGGGCAATCATAAATCAAATACAAACGCGATATAATCCGTAAAAGTAGTTTTATTTACAATGTGTAGTGCTCGCGTAAACATCAGATATCATTATTTAACTATTTTTTTAGATTTGAACAGAACAACGTCTTTTGGGTCAGTTAATTATATTTATAAATTACTAGCTTTTTTTTTTTTTTTTTGTGGGTGGGCTGCGGTCGGCGCGCCTCCACACCGCTCCGTCCGGGGCGACAGAGGGGCTTAAGCACGCAATTACCGCAACCCACCCGAAAACCACGTCGCCTTCGTCGTTGGGCCGACCACTGGAGCAGGGTTACTTGACATCAGTGGTCGGCCCGACGGAATACCCCCTATTGGGGTACCCTCCCATCGACCGACGTCCCCCCCTCGGGGAGGACGTCGGTCTTTCCTCACGCGGTCGGCCTCTCGGCGGGTGACGGACTAATCCCCGGTCACGTCACCCGCGGCCTCGGCTAGGGCGGCATGAGGCGCAGGTAGTTGCGCCTACGCCGCCCCAGTCGCCGGCGGCGGATCTCCTCATCAAGGCTGCGATCCGCCGCCTCCTTCCGCGAGATCACTGTTTCGCAGAAGGCTGCGACCGCGTCCCAATTCCCGACGCTGTCGATCATCGCCCTAGCGATAGCCGGCAGCGTCAGGTCCTTACCGATGATTGCGACGAGTTCACAGCGCTGCACTGCCCAAGCCGCGCAGGCCTCGAGCGTATGGCGCGCCGTGTCCTCGTCGCAATCCCAGTGGTGGCAGGACGGTGTACTCTCCCTCCTAACGACTCTGTGCAGGTATTTGGCGAAGCACCCATGCCCCGTCAAAACTTGCACCAGTCGGAAGGAGAGCACCCCGTGCCGCTTTTCCAACCACTGCATCAGCACCGGCCGGAAGGCCTCCATGGTTCGCACCCCGAACCGAGGCCTCTCCAGCCGGACTGCCCAACGGGCAATGACGTCTCGGCGGGCGTCGACGCGCCAGGCGGTGAGATCCCTTAACGAGACCACACCGCCCCCCGCTCGCATCCTCGTCACCCGCTGATATAGTCTGGCGAGCATCTCCGCCTCCAGGTCCCACGGGGGAGTCCCGGCCAAAAGGCACGCTGCCTCCGTCGCCACTGTGCGGTATCCGCGGATGGCCCTGACCGCCGTGACCCTCTGTGGTCGCCACAGAAGGGCCCTAAGTCTGACGGTCATGGACCCCGCCCACACCGGTGCGCCGTACAGGGCCATCGACCGGATATAAATTACTAGCTGACCCAGCGAACTTCGTACCGCCATATTTTTTTTCGTAAATATATTTTCTAAATTTCCAAAAATATAGTCTCTAATGGAAGAACCATTACAGCTTTGTCGAGAAAGATTCGATCGTCTTGGTCGCGGCATTGTTAATAATGATTCAAAGAGAAATTTTAAATTACTCATTATTGATTTCTGACAAAATTATAATTATCAAATTTTCAACTGTAGACAAAATTACGTTTAGCTGTCATTTGCTTTTTGTTATTACATATCAAATACGTTTTTTTATACTACGTTTCATAGTGACTTGTGTTCTCTTTGACATTTTATGTCACGTCACATGGAAACGCGATCGAACGGGATAAAAAAGATATTGGCGAAATCTTGTAAACACCATTTAAAAAAAAAAAAAAAAAACGAGATAAAAAGTATCCTATGTCCGTCTC
Source organism: Lymantria dispar (assembly GCA_032191425.1). Lineage (NCBI taxonomy): Eukaryota > Metazoa > Arthropoda > Insecta > Lepidoptera > Erebidae > Lymantria > Lymantria dispar. The sequence goes on along the minus strand of CM063449.1, from coordinate 11,219,977 downwards.
CTGGTTCTAAGCTACCTCCCCACCAATTTTCAGCCAAATCGGTACAGCTGTTCTTGAGTTATAAATAGTGTAACTAACACGACTTTCTTTTATATATACCTATGTATATAGATTTGGTTACCTATCTATTAGATTATAAAGGTGACAGATTAAAAATACAATTCACCACCTCCACTCTTATCCGTGGGTGTTGCAAAAGACGACTAAAGAATATGATAACATCTCTACAAGAGAAGGAAAAGTCGATATAAAACCTTAAGTCAACATGTCTGACCAGCGCGGTATAGTGGTTCAATTTCCATTCCATTGTAGAGGAGACCCGAGCCCAATAGCGAGCTAATGTGGGCTGAGATGACGATTAGATGAAATTAATGTAACTAGGTTTGGTCTATATAAAATCACCTTTTGTTCGTGTTTTTAGGCACCGAAAAAAACAATTAAAATATGAAGGTAAATTTTAGCCACAGCCATTAAAACTCAAAATAACTCAGCTTGGAAATCGAGTAGTCGCTGAATACAGGCAATCCCAGCTCGATCCATGGCTTTCAGTTTTTAATTATTTTTCTTTTGTTAACTTTTTTATAATTTACCAAAATAAAAGTACCGAACCAAGCTCAACCATTCAGGCAAAATACTTTAAATGTCTAACACGTGCTATAGTAGCAAATTGTATTACTACTCGTATCTGAGTCAAGGTCTTTATTATTGGAATTGTAACAATAACGTATGTTATTTATTTAATGTTACGTAGTATTTTTTTGCCAAAAATTACAATATCGTTTTATTACCACATAAAGGTCTTCCTTTTCCGGTTTCTATACCATTTAATCTTTGTGTTAGAGGTAAGAAGTATTTTTCTTCTCTTTTTTATAGTAGTCTGGACACATCCCACCCAATCTGTCCAAGGCGATGGATAAGCGGCCCATAAGTAAACCTTATCTGTATTAATAGACTTACAAAGCAAAATATTTATGAAACCTACAGTATTTGAATAAATAATACGAACTATTTGATTTTTTTTAAACCAAAATTTTGCAAATATTTCTTCTACAAACAATTCAATATTGCAACCGATTTCAAAAATTCTTTCACCAATGGAAAGCTGGCTATCAGGGCGTAAACAAGGCTATATTTTATCCCGGTATTCCCACGGGAACGGGAACTACGCGGGTAAAACGACTATAACCTATAACCGAAGCGAAGCGAGAGCGGGTTGCTAGTTTATGAATAAATAAAAAACACACAAAGCAATCAAGAGGACTGCCGACAGAAGTCAAAACTTAAAACTATGAACATACAGTTGTTATTTTTGAATCTTCAATTAAAATTATCTGGTATTGGATTGAAAGGTTTTAAATTGCACGATGTCATACAGCACTATACGTCAGCTGCATAGCTACAGATGTACTGCCATAAGCATGTCGGTGACGCGAACGCACGAGAATGGCGCACGAGCATTGCACGTGCGCCATCCTTGAGCATGTCGGTGACTTGAACCCATAGATTTGCCCTATCCGAAAGTGCCCAACTCGGCTTCAGAAATTTTCACTTCAATAACACCTTATCTCCGAACATTGTTGGATCGCAATAAAAATTATCTTACATTGAGGATCTTTATTTTAACTATCTATTGCAGTCAATTATACTATGACATTATAATTGTAATACTCTGAGATGTTCATTGATTATTATCATTTCAGCTCATATACGTCCCACTGTTGGGCTCGAGCTTTCTCCACAATCATCATCATCATCTTGCTCTTATCCCAATTACTTGGGGTCGACGCAATATGTCATCTGTTTTGACATATTGCAAAAAGTTTCGGCAATGACTTTTATGACCGGCCGCCTGCCTGACGTCAACCCTCCTTGGGAATGTAATCGTTGACCCAAATGGTACCAGATGGAGTAGGTCCGGGTCAATCTAGGGCTCTTAGTCGTCTTTTACGACACCCACGAGCAAAGCAAGGGTTGGTAGTATTCGAAGCCGCTACCAACTTTCTCCACAATAGGAGGAAAATTAACCTTTCTATACCATGCTGGTCAGATAGGTTGGTATAGGGTTCCATTTCGAGTTTTTTCTCTCTTGCATAGATGCTACATGCATATTATCTCCCTTAGTCGTCTCTTACGATATCCACGGGCACGATAGGGAGTGATGAATTCTTTTCTTACTCCGTCACTACCCACCATCTCCATCCGTTCTCTCCAGCCTAACCTATCCCCACTTATCTCAGCAACCCACACTTATTCCATTAATTTTTAACCGTCAGCAGTTAGCCACTCATCCCCTTTTATCCGCTCCACCTCCACTCTTCGTATCCATTCCCTTCTGGCGTCACTTATGCCACCTATCCTCATTTGTCCCCACTCATCTCCATCCGAAACCACCGACCCCACCCATCTACATCTGTCCCCACATATCACACCCATCCCCATCCTTGGGTGGTTGAATAGAGTTTAATATTTTGTGGTGTTCTTATCTTATTAGTATATATTAATTACTTTTAATAAATAACAAACTTTGTTTGATTTTAATTACTTTTATTCTTATTATATTACAAAATTGTGATTTAATTGAGAAATAGTTCAAGTAATTTTTTCACAATGTCTTTTTTAAATTTTCTTAAGGCTTCCTAAACTGTAAATATTTTTCTTAATGCAGACCTCTTTAGTAGAACGTTGTTTCCTTAAAGGAAGTCGTTATATTACACGCCACATTAAATCTTGGGAGTGTAAAACACGGCATTTTCCTTATTGCCCTCTGTTCAACATATCTTTATTTATTTGACAAATGTAGATTATTTTATTTTGTAAATTATATGGAATTAATAATAACCTCTTTACAGTACAGTAAATATAAGAGGAAATCTCATTCTTATCTTACATTAAAAAAGATACTTATCCATCTAACAGGACGTCACAGTATAATATTTGTAAATGTGCACTAATTTTGACTTTTTTGTTGGATTTAATTACTATGCTAGAATTCTATATGCATTATGCAATAACTTATATCTTTAAACGAGCAAATCAAATCAAATCATTTATTCTGCATAGGCCCCTTAAGGGCACTTACATATTGTCAAATTACACGTTTGAATACAACACAATAATCTACCAGCGGATCGGAACGCGGCCACAAACTGAGAAGATCCGGCAAGAAACTCAGCGGGCAGTCATTTTTTTTCTTAATCTTTTAAATATGTATACATAATATTATGCTTCGTACAACATATATTAGCTCCAGTGTGATGCCCTTCGAAATGAAATATATGTATATATTTTCAAGATTTAATGCAGGACAAAAAAAAATTAAAGCATAAAGAAAGGAAGAAAATATGGCTGGACCAGATCCCACAAGCAGCACCCGATCACCAGTTAACTACTAGAGCAGCCATCACTCTCCTCAACCAAATTAGAGGGAAGGGAGCGACCCGCCCCACATAGCTACTGCAAGCAGAACCTTATTCAATGAGCATGACCAAACCATAAATAAAAAAACAAAACGAACTACAACTACTACTATACCTACTATAAAAAAAAAACCACTAAGTACTATAAAATAAACTATGAACTATAGCAGGTATGCAAAAAGAGATCAAAACCAAAATTCGACAGGCAAAACACGCTACGCTGTACAATCACAAGAGTAAGAGAAAAAAAATAATTAAAATAAAAAACCTGTGAATTCATACAAGTTAGTACTCCTAACTTAGTACCTTAAAGCTGTAACAATTACATTAATTGCTTAATGAGGAGCTGCTCATAACCACTCTGTATTATCATCTAAATTCTTGTTTATATATATATATATATATATATATATACAAGAATTGCTCGAATATATATATATATATATATATATCGCCTCGGAATCGGCTCCAAAGATTTTCATCGCTAGCTATATATCTAGCTATAGCTAATCAGTACAATGACATAAAATGTCAATAGAATAGGAATTTAAATTTCGCCGTCGCCGTCAAGAGTGACAATAGCTTAGTTGGGAAGTTGTCCAGTCGCATTCAAACAGCGTGAGATCGAAACTTAGTGTTATTATTATTCTGTTTTTAGTAATTTTTGACATTTTTTTCATTATTTCATCATTTTTATATTTTTTATCAATATTTATTTAATAAGTTCATCAAAAATACAATTTACGAAAAAAAAAATTATACCGAGCAAAGTTCGGTCAACCAGATATTTATTCGTTTATGTGGATAACGTGTACTAGCTACAAGCCGGAGAGCAAATACTTTCGCAGTCAGGAAACCTTATAATTAGTCGAGTTTTAAAATAGCCTTAAAAAGAAGGGGGGAATTGAATTTATATCCTATTAACAAATACACTGACTAAGGTCTTGAAGAACTAGACAAATATTCTAAGGAATAAGAATATATTTAGTACTTTTTTTAAATAATAATCATTAATACGCACGCACGAAAAATTAATTATCTGCTTTTCAGTCTGTAGTGGTAATTAATTAATTGGTTATTTGTATTTCAAAGAATGTGTTTTAATATTATTAAGATGTCATTAATTATTACGATGAAAGAAAAGAAAATACTATGTCGTACACCTATTGGGTACGCCCAATCATTTAGTAAGAATTTATGGAGCATGGATTCCAATTTACTAATTTTGCGGACAAACAGTATACTTGATTAAGAAAACTACTATATCTAAATATATTGTAGATATATACATTTCGTTGTTTATTTTCTCCTTATACATGTACGGGGTATATGGTACGCTCTTGAGTAAAGGGAAGACAAATTGCTCTATACCATGTACCCAAATGAGTTAGCTTAAGTTTGCAATTAGAGTTTTATTTATTTTGCAGTATTATTTTCCGTATGGTGACGCATTAAGAATACAATTCACCACCGTCTATATTACCAGTGGGTGCGATAAAGATGACTAAAGGATATAATATGCAGTAAACAGCATTGCAAGAAAGGTCAAACTCGTCATAACATCCAATACTAAACCATCTGACCAGCGTGGTATAGTAGGTCAATTTCTCTTCCGCTGTATGGGAGGTTGGAGCCTAGTACTGGGACGTGTATGAAGTGTGATGACGATGATGATGATAATGAATATTATTTATTAATGCCCCCACACTTCTTACGAGCTTGTGTAGTATTTATTGCTGTGTGGTAGCGGCTTCGAATACTACCAACCCTTGCTATGCTCGTGGGTGTCGTAAAAGACGACTAAGAGCCCTAGATTGACCCGGACCAACTCCATCTGGTATCCTCCATTTGGGTCAACGATTACATTCCCAAGGAAAGTTGACGTCAGGCAGGCGGCCGGTCATAAAAGTCATTGCCGAAACTTTTTGCAATATGTCAAAACAGATGACATATTGCGTCGACCCCAAGTAATTGGGATAAGAGCAAGATGATGATGACTTCTTACGAGCTCTATGAAAGATCAAGTAATGAAAATATATGGTATTCTTAGTTCATTCATCCAAGGCAATGTTATTCATAATCGTCATCATCATCACAGTTTACATACACCCTATTGTTAAGCTCGAGCTTCCACTTCAATCACAGAGAAATGAAGCTACTATGTATGTATATAGCATGCTGGTTATACGTATTTTATTTTGAAGTTTTCGTTCTCTTCCATAGTTGTTAAATGCGCATTATATCCCTAGCCGTCTTTTGAGACACCTACAAGCGAGAGAAACCGAAACGAACGAACGAAACGCAAAAAAAAAACCATTTTTTTTTATTGCAACCGGTGGCAGACGAACAAACAGTAGACCTGATGGTGAATGTTGCTGCCGCTCATGGATCTTTGCTAGGCGCTGCCTAACGTGAAGAAAGTGATGGGAGTGTGAATGCATGCAATGAGGTTCGGTGAAACTAAAGCATCACCAAAACCCACCACATGCAAATACCCTCAGAAAGTTGGGCTTCCGGCTCTCTTGCTCACTGAAAAAAGTGCAGTAACAAATTGCTATTACTCAGACGTCGATTTTCTGCGAGAGTGTGGTACCCTGGAGGGACCGGCCCGCGGCTGTAGACAGACGACTGTCAACAGTGTGGTGCTCCTACTAATAATTTACTTATGATTTAGGAAGTTTCTTTATAAATAGACGATTTAAAAAATACTGATGCAACATAACAAATAATGGTTAGTGTTACTATGGGAACAGCTTATGGCCCGAAATTGACTTAAGTTAAAATATATTCTCGGGCCGACCACTGACGACAAGCAACCCTGCTCTGGTGGTCGGTCCAACAACGAAGGCGACGTGGTATTCGGGTAGGTTGCGGGTGTGCGTGCTTATGCCCCTCTGTCGCCCCAGACGGAGTGGTGTGAAGAGTGCGCCGACCGCAACCCACCCGAAAAAAAAAAGTTAAAATATATTCAGAAAAGTTTAAAAAAAGTTTGCCCTCGCGTAAAGTAAAAAAATAATATTGGTAAGACACGGCTCTTTTATTTAGAGCCTGATGGTGCAGAGGAATCACATTTTACTGTAAGCCTACCATTAAATACAAAATTCCACTGAGCATCTCAAAACAAGCATCCATTTTAGAATCAACAAATGTTACAGAAATAGACTTTATTTATCGAAACGAACAAGAGTTATTTATTTAATTGAATAACGAGTACGATGTTGTTTTCCATTTGATAAAAAAAGTAAAAATTTTAAAACAAATACTTCTTAAAATAGTCTTTATTACGTAAAAGGCAAACAACATCAATTTAACAATTGAGGTACTATGTCCGTATTTTGCTTTACTTTTTATTAATTCTTCATTTAGATTAAGAACAAAGCTTAGGAACAAAGCTTGAAGATTTGCTGCATGGTAACAGCTATATTACCAACCCCTACATTGCTAACGAGTGACGTAAAAAATTGCATAGAGTTTTACATTGATCTGGGCCAACTCTGTCTGATGCTGTTTTGTCAACAATTAAATTCCCAATAAGAGTTAGAAGATTTGACATTAAGCAGGTCCTAAAGCTATTGCCAATAACTTTTGCTTTTACGAAGAAAGGGGAGTATATATTGAGTCAATTCTAAGCGATTGGGATAAAAGCAGGATGATGGTAATTTGGGGTGTCGGGGATAGAATGTTACCAGACGATCTCTTCGGCACCCCGTAAAAGCGCAGCCCCTACTGCGCTTTTATTATAACGCTGTGGTTTTAGTGGGTATTTCGGTCACTTTTGTGGCCGGTGAGTCCAACACACACACTCCCCCATCTGTAACCGGCGGGGGATAATGCGTAAATGCATTTCCACAGCGTGAAAAAAAAAGGATGATGATAATAATGGGTAAGGACAAAGACTGCAATATTTGTAATAATGGGATCCATGGGAACCGTGGGATGCAAGTGGCATAGAACTTCCTTGTGGCCTATGTCCAACAGTGGACGTCTATGGGTTGATGGGTAAATGGGTGGATGGATGGATGGAAGTAGTATGGAAATAAAGCAGTTTTCAAATACATAGTCTCATGCATAATGATATGATATAATATCGACTGTATAGGTGGCAAAGTGGTTATAATACCAACCAACTGAGTCCCATTATCGAGGGTTCAATTATCACGCAGGATAATAATTCGTATGGGCAAATTGTTGTTTTGATTCTGGGTGTAATATAATAATAATAATCTTCATTTATTAAAGTAACCAAGTGAGTCTTGGTCTATTCGTCTTGGTGATATTGTTAGTAATACTTAATCTATAGTTGTTAGTTAACTAAAATTACAAAAACCAAATGAGAATTAATTGTAATAAAATAATGTAAAATAATGTCTGCTAATATCACACCATGAGAGACCTCACAGCAGTGATTTATATATATGTAGTCTAGTCGAATTGCAACCATGGCCACAACAACTGAACTTGTGTCCGTAAATAATATTTCTATAAAGTAGTTACCTCGCAATATAATGATTATTTCCTTACTGCCGGGTTATTTAAAAATATATGATTAAAGCGGTAGTTAATTCCTCTCTCTAATGTTTAAAATATCTGGAATGCATATTTCATTTTATTATTGTTGGATAAATAATAACATCCCGTCTAATATCCAGATAAATAATGCACATAAGTCTCTTAAGCGATGAAAAATTCATGAGACAGTATAATTTGTTATCGATATTGCTTCTGCGTTGGCAATTTGTTTTCTATATGTAACGATGGTAAGCAAAATACTATAAAAATAATATTTCCTTTAAGTTAATTTATACTAATAATATTATTATAGAAAATATTCATCATCATCATCTTCGCAAACATAAGTATTACCAGTTGGGCTCGGAGTCCTTACGCACTCTCTGCTGTATACAGCGACTGTGATCATCAATCCACTTGCCAAGCGTGGCAATTATGGCATTATCCACACTTACAGGGAAGCTTATATCTGCCAACGGCCAACAATTACATTCCCAAGGAGTGTTGACGTCAATCAGACGACCGATCATAAAACTATTTTACTAACTTTTACACCTTTACATTTACTTTTTACATCTTTAAACAAATAATTCTTGTATAATTCTTGTGTATTTCTATATTTCTATTATATATTTCTATATGTTCAGAATCTCAGAAACAGCACCAATAATTTTCATGAAATTTAGTATACAAAACTTTTCCGAGGCAAAAAATCGATCTAGCTAGGTTTTATTTATAGAACATGTCTTGTCGGTGTTTTTAACTAATCAATAAAATGTCATTAGAATAAGAATATAAATTTAACCGTCGCCGTCAAGAGTGACAATAGCTCAGTTGAGAAGTTATCCAGTCGCTTTCAAATAGCTTGAGATCGATGTTGAAAAAACCAGCGTGGTATAGTGGGTCAATATCTTTCCTATTGTGAAGGGGGCTCTAGCCCAGTAGTGAGTTGTATATGAGCTGAGAGCAACGTGCATGTTTTCTTCATTTAATAGAAAATTATCACTTACGTTTCTAGAGGAGTTTAAACAACTAATTCTAATGCAATTAGTTAATAATCACATCTTACCTAATAACCCTTGGAGCAATTATACCTTAATCGTATGAAACTGGTTAGTTGATTTTAACGGTATTCTTTAATAAAAGTAAAGCTCTTAGGCTCGTCACGTATCTGTGACCGACGTGTAAGTAATGGAATTCCAAGATGGCGTGTACCTTTAATTTACATTTTCTGAGACCGGCAACGAATACTGATATATGAGTAAATTACACACAACATCGTTATACCCTTCGATTAAGAAGGTTAAAAGGCAGGTTCCCTGAAAAAATATAATATTCTGCTCAAATTGAACTAGAAAGTCAAAGTTAATACGATTCATATCGCCCCATATATGTACTTTTCCCACTACCGCGCGCCTCCATAAAAGAGAAAATTTACCTACTATACCACGCTGGTCAGAGGTATTGATACAGGATTTTGCACAGATGTTATTTTCATGTATCCCTTAGCCGACTTATACGACAGACTCAGGGGTGGTGAATTTTATTCTTACTCTGTCACTATTCGGAAAATATTACGATTGGGAATACCTAATACTAATACGATTAGAAATGATAAATCGTTTCAACCTGGCTATTAGAGTAGCATCTTCTTATGGCGAGTAACGTAAGTTTGAATACCATTTCCATATATATATCATCATCGTCATCATCTCAGCCCATATACGTTCCCCTGGTGAGTTCGGATCTCCTCTATTATGGGTGCGAAATTGACTCACTATACCGCGCCAGTCAGAGGTGTTGGTATAGGGTTCTATGATAAATTCCCGTCTCTTCCAAAGATATGCATAGTATATCTCTTAGTCGTCCCTTATAACACCCAGGGGAAAGAGAGAGGATTGTGAATTGTATTCTTACTCCGTCACACGGAAAGTTTTATATACAAGAAATTTAATAAAAAAAAAATCCATTAATACAATTACTTTTAATTAGATTTTTTATTTTACTAATGAAGAAATATAATTACATTGATTCAATTTCTTTTATATGACATCTATAGGAAGTGAACCAATTAATAATTTAAATTTAATCAGTCATTATAAAAAAACAATATTTCGGGGTGAAATATGAATTTGCATATTTACGTTATTAACGTCTTTACCGACACATTTACAATGACTACCATCTTGGCTCATATAAGTCCCACTGCTGGGCTCGAGTCTCATCAACGATAGGAAGGCAATTGACTTTGCTTATACCATACTGGTCAGGTATAGAGTTTAATTTCGAGTTTCCTTCTTTTAGATAAAGGACATGAAGTTCACTACCAGGGCTAGATCTGGGTTTAGTCCCTGGTGACAGAGTAAGAATACAAGTCACCATCTCCTCTCATTCCCGTGGGTGTTGTAAAAGATAACTATATGACATCTATGGAAGAGATGGAAAACTCGAAACAAAACCCTTTACCAACACGTCTGTCCGGCATGGTATAGTAAGGTCTATTTCTCTACTGTTATGGAGGAGGCCCGAGCACAACATAGGGACGTATATCACCTGAAATGATGGTAATGAATGACTATACGAAGTTTCCCTTTTTTTAGAAATGGCGTACAATAAAAAAATGGCCCCCAGTCACGGTGGCTCCGGTACTCTACGGGCTCATTTTGGTGGCGGACCCAGTAGTGGTGGAGCGGGGGGTGCGAGGAATCTCCGGCAACGATCCGGCTACCAACAAAAACGACCCTTGGCCCTGGTAACACACAACATTCGGACACTCAGGACCGACGAGAGGGTCATCGAGCTGGAAGAGGAATTGAGCAAAATCCGAGGGCACGATAATCCTCCAGTCTGGACTTGCTCTTCTACCGGGAGGGCGATCACCCGTCCCAAGGTGGTATAGGGTTTATCGTTTGTAAGTCTCTCGTAGACAACGTGGAGAGGATCGAGGGTGTGTCGACAAGGGTAGCGTACCTTATACTCAGAATTACCAAGAGGTATTCGCTGAAGGTTATACAGGTATACGCACCGACCTCGACATACTCCGACGACGAGGTGGAGGCATTTTATGAGGACATCTCGAAAGCCATACACACGTTCAAAACCCACTTCACGGTAGTCATGGGAGACTTTAACGCGAAAATAGGCAAAGGGAGTGATGATGAGTTGAGAGTGGGGAAACATGGATATGGACAGAGAAACCAGAGGGGCCAGAAAATGGCTGATTTTCTGGAGAGGAAAGCTTCTTTATGATGAATTCCTTTTTCAGAAAGCAGCCACAAAGGAAATGGACCTGGATTAGCCCCGATGGTTCAACAAAAAACGAGATAGACTTCATCTTGTCAGACAAACGACAGATATTCAATGATGTCTCAGTGATCAGCAGGATTAAAACTGCGAGCGATCACCGGATGGTACGAGCCACATTGAATATCCACACAAAAGTCGAGCGGTCACGCTTGATGAAGTCTACACTCCGATCTACATCTGTCCAATACCAGAACCTCGAAGGCTTTCATCTCGAACTACACAATCGCTTCCAATGTCTGGACGAATGCGAATCTCCGAACGATATGAACAACAGGTTCGTGGAAACTGTCCACGCGGTTGGGTCGAAAATTTTCAAGGCCCACCGCGTTATAGACCTAAAAAACTTTCTGACCAGACTCTCGAGCTCATGGGGCGGAGAAAAGAAATGACGGTGCAGTCTTCAGCCGATTGGTCCAAACATAGGCAGCTAAATAGGCAGATCTCCAGGTCTGTGCGTCGCGATATTCGCCGATTTAATACGCTCCGTATTAAAGAAGCAATAGAGCGGAATCGTGGCTCAAAAGTATTCGCACAAGATCTGTCTATTGGGTAAAGCCAAATGACTAAGCTGAAGACCGACGATAGCACTGTCATTTAATCCCAAAGTGAGATCTTGGGAGAGGTCCAAAGGTTTTATGGACAGTTATACAAATCATCCCGAAATCCTGTTGTCGGCTTGGTCCAAGATCCTAGATCCAAGCTAACTCGGCACTATACCGAAGAAATCCCGGACATTAGCTTGTACGAGATCAGAATGGCTCTCAAACTACTACGCAACGGGAAGGCACCGGGAGATGATGGAATTACGGCAGAGCTTCTGAAGGCGGGCGGCAAGCCGGTATTAATAGCCCTTCAGAAACTATTTAATTCCGTTATCCTCGGGGGCGACGTTCCAGAGTCGTGGACCAGGAGTGTGGTGGTGCTGTTCTTCAAGAAGGGTGACAAAGCTCTCTTGAAGAACTACAGACCCATCTCACTCCTGAGCTACGTTTATAAGTTGTTTTCGAGGGTCATTACCAATCGACTCTCGCGCAAGCTCGATGACTTCCAGCCACCCGAACAAGCCGGCTTCCGAAAAGGCTATAGCACCATAGACCATATCCTCACGCTTCGGCAGATTATACAAAAGACCGAGGAGTATAATCGGCCCCTGTGCTTAGCGTTTGTGGACTATGAGAAAGCCTTTGATTCAGTCGAAACTTGGGCGGTGCTGCAGTCCCTTCAGCGGTGCCAAATCGACTATCGCTATATCGAAGTGCTGAAGTGTTTGTATAGGAACGCCACAATGTCAGTCCGTATCCGGGATAAGAGTACGAAGCCGATCCAGTTGCAGAAAGGCGTGAGACAGGGAGATGTCATCTCTCCGAAACTGTTCACCACTGCACTGGAAGATGTCTTCAAGCTCTTAGACTGGACTGGACTCGGCATCAACATTAACGGCGAATACATCACTCACCTTCGATTTGCGGACGATATAGTCGTTATGGCAGAATCCATGGAGGACCTTGGCACAATGCTCAATGATCTCAGCAGGGTATCCCAACTAGTGGGTTTACGAATGAACATGGACAAGACGAATGTCATGTCAAATGCCCATGTCATTCCTGTACCGGTCCTAGTTGGCAATGCGATTCTTGAAGTTGTCGATCACTATGTTTACCTGGGACAAATAGTCCAGTTAGGTAGATTCAATTTCGAGAAAGAGATCAGCCGACGAATCCAACTCGGTTGGGCAGCATTTTATTTTATTTTATTTTATTGGGACAAAAAAACAGCTACACATTTATTATCAATATCTATATCAATTCTAAAAACTAAGTAAACGTGTAACCCACACCAATGTCCGCAAAATAATACATATTTATTAGTTCGGGAAACTTAAGAGGATCTTCTCGTCCAACATACCTCAGTGTCTGAAAACATAGGTCTTTGACCAGTGTGTGTTACCAGTAATGACTTACGGCACGGAAACGTGGTCCCTAAATGTAGGCCTCATATCAAGGCTCAAAGTCGCTCAGCGTGCTATGGAGCGGGCTATGCTCGGGATTTCTCTGCGAGATAGAATCCGGAATACGGAAATCCTCAGAAGAACGGGTGTAACCGACATAGCACGAAGAATTAGCACGCTGAAGTGGCAATGGGCAGGCCACATCGCTCGACGAACCGACAACCGCTGGGGAAGAAAGGTTCTCGAGTGGCGATCACGTATCGGACGACGCAGTGTAGGACGCCCCCCCACTAGGTGGACCGATGACCTAGTGAAAGTAGCTGGGCGTCGTTGGATGCAGGCGGCACAGGACCGCTCATTGTGGCGCAACATGAGGGAGGCCTACGTCCAGCAGTGGACGGCGATAGGCTGAAATGATGATGATGATTATACGAAGTTTGAAATCATTCAAATATACTATGAATGCATAGGTTATTTATACGGAAACACCTAAATTTATTTTTGAAATGAAAACGGCAAAAATGTGGGCAAAAAATAGGCAGGTTTGAATGGGAAGTAAAGCCATTTAAGTCGTCATTAACATGGTTACATGACGAGTTAACACTAACACTATATCTGTAGCTATGTAACTGTCACTGGATTTGTGCTGATATAATAATATGTCAAAACCAGTTAAATATAAAAAATGTGTGACCATGAACAGTGTAAACTGCTTGAAACGTCGGGCAATCAAGAATTGATTTGAATACAATCACGACAAAATCCGTAAAATAGATTTGTTTACAAAAGTAAAAAGTTTTAATTTACAAATTTTAATTTAAAAACAAACAACTAATTTCATTATCCAAAAATAACAAATTTTTATTTATAGTTTTAACTTTTCACTTGAGTCGGCGGTGCTCATGACTGCTTTGTATTCTATTTTTTATGGATAGGACTATTAAAGCTCCATTTAAATTGACTTTATCTGAGCTTCGTAAATGCCAGCAAAAGTACGGTCCAGCCGCACCCTAAAATTTGTAAAGCCTTTTATAAGGATCTATTGTTTTGTTATCGAAAAAAGTATCCATTAGCAACAGAAAATTCTTCGTTATAAAACGTAATTATTATATCCAATTTAAGGATAAAATATAATATAAACTCTTTACACGAAGCGAAATACATAACTTTGACAGTTTATGGAAATATGTATATAGAAATGAATTTTATTCCTATTCTGTCAAAAAATCCATGGTAGTTAATATCAGTTCAACTCAGTTAATACCCTCTTTTGGTATGGTGATAGGTTGCGAAAATATTTTATCAGCGCTAGTTATCTTCTTATGAAAGTCGTAAAAAAAGGGCAGAGTAATCAACAGGAGAATGAGTACTGAGTAGCAGCTCTGTTGGGAGACCTGTGACTCCAACAGCGGTCGTCACACAGTATCTCAAAAGGACGACTATGGGACTATCTATCTACAATAATTTATCGAAGGGTTACAGGAATACAGTAATATTTTATGATGCAACTATCTAAAAAGGAATTACATTTGTGAATTATTTGCTATTTCTAAGAATTTTTTCAGATGAGCAAACACGTTAAGTACGAGAAAGCCTCACACAATAAAAGGAAATCGGTTATGAATTCACCTGTCAAGTTGAATGGAATGTCGCAAAAGGTCCTATTGTCATCTTGAAACAGATTTATTATATTCTGATGCGAGAGAAGAAATCATTTTAAATAGAATAATCTTGGCAAATTTTTTCAACAGAAATTTTATTAAAGTAATTGTTGTTTCATCACAATTAATTTATACTAAATAATGAATTTCTTAGCTTTACGTGTGTTGTTTTAAAATATTATCAAGATTAATAGTCAAGAGGTACCTTACACAAAATGGTGTTGAGAGACGAGTGGCTAAAATTGAGCCTGAGTAAGTGACCGTACGTGCTCAAGCATTAATCTTAAAACTGATGAAGTTGAACGCTAACGTTAAAGAGAGCTTTCACTTTTGTTAGCTCATAAAACACTTTATAATATGGCTTGTATATAATTTTAAAAATATTGGAAACTTAAATACAATGTCCAAAAGAAGACTAATTATAACTAATGATAATAAAAACTAAAAACGTATCGTTTTAACAAATTAGTTACTCCCACAATCTCTAATTATTTTCAATCTTAATAACCTTTTGAGCTTTTTCTTTTGACAAAGTAGGGTTCAGTAACATCTCGCTCTCGCCCAGGCTGATTAAAGAACAGAGTGTGGCTCCACAATTTATTGTTTTACTATCTTCGTTAATTGATAGGCCCAACGGAATCTTTAACTTTTGTGGTCCGGTTATGTCTTTAGATATCTTTGACCGTTGACCTCCCGGCAATAAAGTACCAAGAATTTGCGGTCTTTGACTTTATATCTTGAATAGTTTTGTCAGAACATCGTATTACCATAGAGTGATTAATATTTGACCTCAACGGACCAAAGAAATAACTGTAATCTAGCGTTTAAATAGATGTTAAGAGATATTGGAATGCCTGACCCCTCTATAGACAGTCACAGATATTCATAACAACATCAACTAATGAGTTAAGGTATCAACGCACGAACTTAGAAAGCGATATTGAAACATAACTGTATTTTCCGTGTGGTGACGGAGTAAGAATACAATTCACCACCTCCCTCTCTTGCCCGTAGGTGTCGTAAAAGACGACTAAGGAATATAATATGCGTATAACAGCTATGCAAGAAGAAGGAAGGAACTCGAAAAAACCCTATGTCAAGACGTCTGACCAGCGTGGTATAGCAGGCCAAATTTTTTCCATTGAAGAGGAGGCTCGAGCCCAACAGTGGGACGTCTAACCAGCGTGGTATAGTTGGTCAATTTCCTTCCCTGAACGTAGGAGGTCCGAGCTCAACAGTATGACGTATTTGGGCTGAGATGATGATGATGATGATGACTGTATTTTATTTCTTGAATTTACTTATAACTACACAATAGGCAACTTCTAGTTGATACTGGAGTTTAAGTACAATTCATCATCTTGCCAAGAGTATTGTCAAACACGACAAAGGTATGTAAGCATATCCTTACAAAAACCTCATTACAAAAGAAGCAAAACCTGAAAGTCTAACCCTAACTCAACTTACTGTCGCCTTATAGTGATAAATGTTTCTGCCATTACTGAAGTAGGGATGTGAAAAAAGTTCTGCATTGCCTTTTCATAAATTTTGAAAAATATTGATAAGAGTGCGATAGGTCTATAATTTGTTAATTCCATTGTATTTTTAGACTTAAAAAGAGGTTTAACTATAATTTAAATTTAATTTAAATTTTTTTGGGAAAATGCCGTCTACAAAAGATAGATTTATAGTATGAGCCAATATTGGCGCTATAATACTCGCGGAGGACTTTAGAATACGTGTGGAAACCTCGTCATAGCCAATGGACCGTTTGTTGTTTAGTATTTGCTTTTTTGTTTAAATTTGAAGTTTTCTATTATATAGAAAATAAATATCACTGCCAAAAAAAAGGTCATCATAATCCTGTCGGGAGAAAAACTTTAAAAAAGATCTATGAATAGAAAAAAATTTTTCCCCTCTAAGTCACACCGCTATATTGAAGGAACAAATGCCTTGTGGTGGGATGTAGAAGATGATGTATACGACCTAATAAGAGTAAGGTGTGAAACTTATGTTCTAGCGCTACCCTTTAATGTTAGTTAAAAAAAATTGCAAATTTATTTTATAAGCTTCCAGGCTATAGTATTATCAAATAATGTTATATGTATAGGTTATCCGTGTGGTGACGGAATAAGAATACAATTCACTACTCGTTATCTTTCACGTGGATGTCGTAAAAGATTACTGACGGGATTTAATACTCTCACCTTGGACGTATAAATTAGTAGATTATAGCTTACCAGCAGTGCTTATGTGCCACACGTTGTCACGTATATAGATACGTAGTATGGGCCTCTTTAAAAGTACGAGTTTTCTTTCTCTTGTAGTAACGTAATCTGCTAAGATCACTTACCCTTTTTTTTTAATCGCCATCGTCATCTTGCTCTAATCCCAATTACTTGAAGTCGATGCAATATGTATGATCGGCCATCTCCTGACTTCAACACATGTTGGGGATGTAATTGTTGACCTGACGGCATTGGATATAGTTGGATTAGAACGATATGTAACTCTTAGTTACCTTGTACCACACTCACAGGCAATATATGCTACCACACACCCTATTTCTTTTCCAATGATCATCATCCTCATCATCATAATGCACGCAATTTATATAGTGGTAGGACCACACTGTTGACAGTTGTCTGTCTACAGCTGCGGCCCGGTCCATCCGGGTTAGTACCACACTCTCGCAGAAAATCGACACCCGAGTAGTACGAGTAGCAATTAGTTACTGCGCTTCGTTCGGTGAGCGAGAGGGCTGGAAGCCCAACTTTCTGAGGGTGTGTGCGTGTGGTGAGTTTCGGTATTTCCTTTAATATCACCAAATCTCATTGCACGCAGTCACAATCCTCTCACTTTCTTCGTGGTAGGGCGCGGCCTTGCGATGGTCCATGATCGGCAGCAACATTTACCATCAGGTGTACTGTTTGCTAGTTTGCCATAATAAAAAAAAATATATATATACATCCGTATTGGCGTAGTATACTGGTCTATCCTGGTCAAACGTATTGGTATAGGATTTTATTTCGATTTTTCTCTATTTTCCATATATTATATGCATATTTTAATCCCTTAGTCGTATAATCCCTTTTACGACGCTCACGGGCATAAGATGAATACTCCGTAATTAACTATAATCATTTCTATATTCTTTTCTTTTTCAGCTAAGTAAATACAGCCACAAGTTATATTTAAAATCAGAAGAAATTTTTAGATCTCTGAAAATAATCTCTCTTGCGAGACTCAAAGCAAAACATTCAGCGCGGAAGGTCTCTTAAATCATTTCATCGTAATGATGGTCATTTCAATTTATAGATCTGATTAGTAACTAAAAACTCATTGAATATTTTTACATAACAAAAGATGTAATTAAGAATTTCATTTCGCAATTAATAATTTTATATTCATTAGAATTCAAAATTAATTTCATTTTTATTCAGCTTGTTAGTAATTGTATTTCACAATCTCCTCCTCTGAACTTCAATTTTGTTATATACATATTTTATTTTGATATTTTGAGGATGTAACACGTTTAGAAATAACATTTGTTTTTATGTATTTGAAGCGACAAACACGTAGAATCTAAAATTTTAAGGTGTTAACTCAAATATTATAAAACGTATAAAAAGCTTTGAACGAAATATAAAATTTTCTTGCCTGTTTTTCGTATAGCACAATAACGTTTATGTTGTCTCAGAACATTATCTAAAATTACGGTTTACCTATTTTCTAGAAAGAAAAGAAATAAAGCAATTTATATGATGCCATACCTATACATTATAACACTATCAACAATGTCGTTAGTTTTTCGTCACGTTAATTTCTTATTTATTTTCTTCAATATCGTCATAATATCTTTTTTAATTTCTCTGTCATAAAGAAGAAGGGCCGAGACCAATAGGGGGAAGTATATGCGCTGTGATGATAATGATGATATCTTTTTAGAAGAGATCTACGCTCATCACACATATCCGCCATTGTACCTCCTATAAGCCAGGATATACAATGGACAATAAATTACACCGAGGTCTGACCCTCAGGTCGTTCCGGGAAATGAATGATTGTTGTCTCCGAATCCGCAACAAATTGAAATAGAAAAGGTAAAAAGAAGGAGGTGGAAAAGAATAATTCCAATTCCTTCTTAAAAAAATGCGGGTAACAGAAAGAAAATTAATTAGTCAGCAAATAAATAAAGAGGTGTATGTATTACGGTACTAGCTACGAGACTAGCTACGATACTAGCTGCGGTTCTAGCTACGGTACTAGCTACGATACTAGATACGGTACTAGCTACGGCACTAGCTACAGCACTAGCTACAGCACTAGCTACAGCACTAGCTACGGTACTAGATACGGTACTAGATACGGTACTAGCTACGGTACTATCTACGGTACTATCTACGGTATTAGCTACGGTACTAGCTACGGTACTAACTACGGTACTAGCTACGGTACTGGCTACGGTACTAGCTACGGTACTAACGACGGTACCAGCTACGGTACTAGCTACGGTATTAGCTGCGGTACTAACTACGGTACTAGTTACGGTACTAACTACGGTACCAGCTACGGTACTGGCTACGGTACTAGCTACGGTATTAGCTGCGGTACTAACTACGGTACTAGCTACGGTACTGGCTACGGTACTGGCTACGGTACTAGCTACGGTACTAACTACGGTACCAGCTACGGTACTAGCTACGGTATTAGCTGCGGTACTAACTACGGTACTAGTTACGGTACTAACTACGGTACCAGCTACGGTACTGGCTACGGTACTAGCTACGGTATTAGCTGCGGTACTAACTACGGTACTAGCTACGGTAAGCGCAGCGGTATGGGACCGCGGATACGGATGACCAAACAGGGTGAATTATGTGAGATTGAAGACTGCTTGCACTAGTAAATAACAGGCTCTTCGTAATATGTCGACTGTATATGAAATAGTTGAAATAGTTGTTACAATTGATTTATAACTCACACGTCATAACCAGTAGTCCTTTGACGTCGACTAAGACGATGTCAACGCCTATCCACATACAGAAATGAAACGTATCCTATGTTAAAACGTCACGCACTTCCTTTTACCTTACTAGGGATAGATTACTCGTATAACTTCAAGCAATTTGCGAAGATGGAATGTATTATTTGCTGACATAAAGTATATTACAGCTGGTACGAAATATCGTTTTATTTAAACCTAACATTTTCTTCATTTCAATATTTACTGAAATACCTATTTATTATCCTTACTAATATTATAAATGCGAAAGTAAGTTTGTTTGTTTGTTTATTTGTTTATTTGTTACGCTTTCACGCTTAAACCACCAACCGATTTCAAAAATTCTTTCACCAGTGGAAAGCTATAATATCAGGGAGTAACATAGGCTATATTTTATCCCGGTTTTCCCACGGGAACGGGAACTACGCGGGTAAGGCCACTAAAACCGAAGCGAAGCGAGGGCGGGTTGCTGGTACCTATATAAGAATGAATACAATCATGTAATGGAATAATAATTATAATTTACTGTTTTCATTGTTTTTGTAAATTTTTAAACTGGAAACATTTGTAATGAGGCCTAATTGTCTAAGTAGCGACTTTCATTCCACTTCCTTCCAAGTCGTAGCTTCCTTCTCACACAGATAGTTCTTTTTGCTACACATAATTGTATAATGTAAAAACTGCTGCAATAGATATTTTTTGTTTATGCCGATGTTGTCTTTAAAAAAAATATGTACATATGTACTTAAAACCGCATAGCAAAAGTGAAAACTTCATTGGCAATCGTAATTTGTATATATATCTTTATATATATACTAGCAACCCGCCCTCGCTTCGCTTCGGTTTCAATCGCCTTACCCGCGGCGTAGTTCCCATTGCCGTGGGAATACCGGGATAAAATATAGCCTATGTTACTCCCTGATATTGTAGCTTTCCATTGGTGAAAGAATATTTAAAATCGGTTCAACGGTTAAAGCGTAACAAACAAACAAACTTACTTTCGCATTTATAATATTAGTGGGGATATATATATATCTTTATATATTTATATTTCTTGTGTACGTGTGTACTGTGCGTACTGTGTACATGTCACTTAACTCCTTCTAAACGGCTGAACCGCTGTTGACGAAATTTTTTGTATGTGGTCAAGGGGATTCGAGGATGGTTTAGATCCACAATTGGACCCGGTAGCTGGCGCTGTTATGGTCTTAAGGGAGAATGCCATTTATTTTATTTGAGCGGAACAACGTCTATTGGGTCATCATCGTCTAATGGTATCAATCAAATATAATAATAATAATGATTACATATAAATGGAATCTTTCTCGCTCGGATACATTCAGCAGTCCCGAATTTACCCGATCGCGATGCAGTGGCATTAAGGAAATTATTATTGTATTTTGTTGAAATTTAGAAATATATTTAACGGATACATAAATTACACACAGATTCAGAACAACAATTCTTGGATTGCACAAACTGCGTGGGAATAGTACCGAGGACACTGGCGCGGTAGGTCGGTATTTTAATCCCTACACCATCTTCACAGAAAATTTTAATAAGAAGTAAATGATTTATAGGTCTTCAATATTTTTAGTATAATTAACAGTTAATAACTATCTATCAATTAGTTGATGAACTAATTAGAAATATTTTAGTAAGTTTATTGAAACACAAAATTTTATTTTATCTAATCAACGTTAGCGGCATTGTTTATTTATTTTGCTTTAACGAGAATACTTTTTATAAATAATAGTCCATTACAAATAATATTAATACAGCGTATTTACTTTGAAAAGATTCTCTAACTCAATAACAATAATAATTAAGGCTAAGCAACTCTTTGAACTATGTATAATTTACATTTATTTAGTGATTCAAAACCTATTAAAATTTTAACCTTATAGATGGTTTACGTTTTAAAATGACACATATTTATGACATGAATAAAGATCCGAAGGTCTTAAACTTAATCCTTACTAATTTTACAAATGCGAAAGGAAGTATGTTTGTTTGTTTGTTACGCTTTCACGCTTGAACCACCGAATCAATTTCAAAAATTCTTTCACTAATAGAAAGCTATAATATCAGGGAGTAACATAGGCTATATTTTATCCCGGTATTCCTACGGGAACGGTAACTACGCGGGTAAGGCGACTGAAACCGAAGCGAAGCGAGGGCGGGTTGCTAGTATGTATATATAACTTAAAGTGATGTCATAAAATTTTACTGTAAAGATCATACAGCACAATTTCGTCTTCTTTAATATTTACTCAGAATATAAACAACATGCTGCACTGACCCTGATTGGTATCATAGTACAGTTTCATTAAGATAAATACGTGTCAGACTCGGCTTTCACCAACGTACAACACCATAGGCCCTCCTATTCATTGATTTCAACTGGAACTGTTATGATTTTCAACGGTACATTTCCAGCAATCATTTATCTCATGTACGTACAGGATATCCAATAAGCTACAGCTGTTGTGTTTACTGAGAACTATAACACATCCACAAGCTTAAGAAGAGCATTTCCTTCACGGTAGGCAGCGGCCTAACTATGCCCTGTGGCCCCACAAAAGGTTCTTGTGCGCCATCACTTACCATAAAGTTTGCTGCTGTTTGTGCTTATTCGTTTGCCACAACCGGATTTAAAAAATTGCCTCATCTGATTACATTAACAGTACACCCTAGTGGCTCAGGTCGAAGAAAATATATTCTGGCTGATGTAGACGAAATATTCGTCAACGGCAGGTGATGGGTAGTTACTGGGCCGCTGACTGTGATGTTGTGGAAGAAGACCGCAGAGCGGGAATACGAGGTTGTACGAGGAGGAGGATACTATACCTGACCCGCTATGCGTGCGACGGTCAAAAAGTCGGCTCGGGCTCTTTATGCGCCTTTTGCCCTTTAGTGTGATAAGGATGTGACTAGTGAACCTGTCCAGGTCAATTATTGTAAGATGAACCTCTCATCTCACTGGGCTTACCCCTCCTTCACAACAGTAAAATTAACCTACTACACCGATCATACTGGTTAATATGGGTTTCGCTTCAAGTTTGGCTTTTCTTGCACAGATATTGTTTGCATATTATATCTCTTTGTCATTTTTTACGACACCCACGAGGGAACTGTATTCTTAATCCGTCACCACATGAAACTTTTTAACGACCCTCTGACGCTTTACAAGCAACGGGGCAGTAGTGCCGTCTGTGGTTTTCAGTGGGTGGCTAGGCCAACGACGAGACCCGTAATAGTAATCCTTTTTTACTTTTTGATAATTTTCTGCGTTGTTAAATTTATATCTTACTATCTGAGCAGCGCGCATTTGTTTACTTTACCTTCATTATTATCAAAGAACTTTCTGCGTGACTTTATACAAACAAGGTATCAAGGTCCATCTTTGATTTTATGCAACGTATCAAGATCAAATGAAGAAAGTACGCTTTATGTTAACCCCGAGATCTATTATTAGAACACTGCCGCCCATTTGAATTAAGACAAAGACTTTTAAAGTGAGTTTTATCATATATGCATGCAATGAACGAAGCACTTAACCTCAACAATAAGTATACAGCATCGAGTGCTTTTAGTACGTATATATAGTGCTAGGTATGTATATATTAACATTCTTGGGAAACGCCTACATCCGTTGAGCGGGAGGCATCCATAAAGGGGTTAGTAAAGCCTCTTATTATAATAACACATTTGAATGATTTTTGACCTTTATGGGGAATCTTGTGTAAAATATTATATTGTGTGAATTGTGATAATTATCATAATATAAAAAATAAGTAGGTAGCAAAAAAAACCTTTTTAACACGCTTTTATTATAAATAAAACTACTTTTACGGATTATATCGCGATATAATCCGTAAAAGTAGTTTTATTTACAATGTGTAGTGCTCGCGTAAACATCAGATATCATTACGCTTTTATTAGTTTCACCTGTAGGTATGCTTGTAATCAAACTCTTTGAGCTCGATTTTCTCCTACTTTGAGCAATTCGATTTTATTTAAACTTTGCACACCCGTCAGAGACCGATGACAATGCAATAATCCGCTTTTTTATGGGAGGTTGGTTTTTTGGAGGTGGGTTACGGTCGGCGCACTCCTCGCCCGCTCCGTCCGGGGTGACAGAGGGCCGTAAGCGCGCACGCTCGTAAAGTATGCAAGCGTGGGGTGCTTGATTTACGAAAATGTGGCACAAAGCGCCCCACGCTTATTTCACAATAATATTAATATATTTCGTTCATTATTATTTTCTGCCTATATTGAAAATTATTTTACACTTTTTAGTTGAAAGCGTGTTTTTAGTTTTTTAAACTATATTATTTATTTAAAAGTATTTTTTACATAAAATTTAAGAGCGCCATGGGATATTTTCATATTCCCACTCAAAATCTATAAATGACTAATGTTGCAGTGGGTATACAAAACATTTCACCGTGTGGTGACGGAGTAAGAATATAATTCACCACCCCCTTTTATGCCCGTGGGTGTCGTAAAAGACGACTAAGAAATATAATATGTATATAACATCTGTGGAACAGATGACTCAAAGAGAGAAACTTGAGTGACGTGGTATAGTAGATCAGTTTCTTTCCTATGCTGGAGGAATCTCGATCTCAACAGTGGGACATATATAAGCTATGATAATAATTATGATGATATAAAACACCTATATAATAACAATAACATATTAATTAGTTCAGTCAGCCCAGAACAATGAAGATTTAAAGTATTCATTTGCAAAGTTCGATTAATAATAACAAAATTAAAATCACAAGGCAATCAAGAGGACTGCCGATAGAAGTGAAAAATAAATACGAAGATTTAAAATAAAATAAAATTTTCAAACGCCAAAATTAATGCGATTATTTAAAATAATTTTCTGTTATTTATTTTTAGTCTTAAAAATATTATTATATTTATTTTGTACTTACTATTGTACTATACGATGATTCTTCAATTAAACGATTCAAATAATATTCATACAAAACACTATTTCAACAATGCACAGTATATACACATTAAACTTTTACTAAATCCATTCGATTTCACTTTTAATATATACACAGCACTATACGTGAGCTGTATACAGATATACTGTTATAAGCATGTCGGTGACCCGAACGCACTAGATTTAACCTATACAAAAAATGTCTAAGGGCACAGCACACTGCGGGGTCGCCATTAATGAGCATGTCAGTGACGGGAACTCATAACATTTTCCCCTATCAAAAAGTGCCCACAGTATATTCTTGGAAGTATTATGTTTTATGACTAAAGCTAATAAAAATGATACAAAAATGTATTATCTAATTATATTTTTCATTTATCTTTTATATTTTCCTTTGATTCTGCGTTTTCGTTTAATCCGTCTTTACGACAAAAGTAAAGAAGATAATCCATGATTCTTGAAAGATATTTTTTGAATTAATATGATGGATACGAATGCTTCCGACGACTCCGTACTGCTAATAATTCTATTGTGATTCCGCAAATGTTATTTTCATAAAATGCTCGTGTTATTACGATAAAAGTCTTGAAGTAATAATATTTATGGTATGCAATTATCTTATTTAGAAATTCATGCTAATATTCGAATTCGTACTTTCTCACCGTGTGGTGACAGGTTAAGAATATTCTTATCTTGTCGCCACATGGAAAAACTGAACTTGAAGGAGATAAATTAGCACCAAGCATTATACTTCGTAAAAAATGATACAGTGGAGTGAATGTAAAAGAGGATACACAGCTACAAAGATATTTATCCGGGACGCAATGAGCAACAGATGATTCAATTTTGAAGGATTTACATTTATTTATATTTCCTATATGTTGATGAGTTTATGTTAGCGCTTATTCGTATTTTTATCCCTCTATCAACCGTCAAACAACAATATAACACTAAAGCAAATAAAGAAATATACGAACGTATTGTTTCAAGTTATGCTGCCTCAATATACATACTATAATAATCTTTATGAAATATTCAAATACAATCTTCTGACAAATATAAACCAGATTGTCCCAACAACGCCAATATGCTATGAACAGCTATTTCAATGTAAAAATATACAGTCTTTTTAGACGTGTCTAAGAACATTGCCATGAATTTTAGAAATGAAACAAGATTTTGCGTTTTCTCGAAGCAATTGTCGATGTAACTTTTGTTCGGAGTAATACATACAAAGCCATATTGCTGAAGCCATTTTTTCGATGTAATTCATATTTGTATATCTAAAAGTTAATTTATTCATGCCAATTTTTGGTTTACAAGTCAATTTATCTAAATGGTAAACCATCCCACATACATTAACTAAGTAAAATGTTGACTAAGATTGCGTGGCTTACATTTTAAATCAAATTCAGGGATTCAAGGCATTATCCTGAAAATCTTATAACAACTACTGTGGTCGCCAATCCGCGATAGCATAGATCTCATGTTGAACAGCGGATATCGATAGTCATTAGCCATTCAATCTTTAGATTGAATGGATGTCTTTTTATAATAAATTCTAATAATTTGTTACGTATTAACTCCGCTGATATAGTGTAAATTTTATATTTTATCTTAAATTAATCCAATAATTTACCACGATGTCGAACATGAAATTTATCGGGGTAGTTATATTTTTAATTAACTCCTTTAAAAATTACTTTTAGGAAATATTACCTCCAATGCGTTGCCCTTCATATATCTTTTTAAATACAATGTAGAAGAATAGGGCTAAATGTGATACCCCAAGCGGCAATTGGTAGAGCAATCATCACTCTCCTAAATCATATTGAAAAACACCGCTCCACGTAGCTACATATTTTAGTCACAGCTAATACTCAATTCATTCTGTTGTACAAAAAAAAACTACTACTTCTGTCTGATGCTGTTTGGTCAACATTTACGAAGAAGAGTTGACGTCAAGCAGGTAACTGATTCATAAAACTATTGGCAAAACTTTTTACAATATGTATGACTAGCTCCTGCTTGTGACTTTGTCTGCGTGGTATAGATACTTTGAGCTAACGCTAACTTTAACCTAAGAAGTGAAAAATATTGTTTAATAATACGATTCTGTCACATTTTTTTTGCAAAAATTTAGCCGTTTACGCAGCGGAAGCTCTCAAAAGGAAAAAAAAAAACGATTTTGATACATTCTTTATTGATGCTCCGCTCCTATTAGACTTAGCATGATGATATATAGCCTTCTTCGATAAATGGGCTACCTAACACTGAAAGAATTTTTAAATCGGACTAGTAGTTCCTGAGATTAGCGCGTTCAAAAAAACCAACTCTTCAATTTTATATGTTAGTATAGATGGAAAAATTACATATTGTGTCGATCCCAAGTAATTGAATTATGAGAAAATGAAGTTGCTTATTATCTCTCTCATAATCTCTTATCCTAAAGTAAAAATTCATTAGAGATATTAGAAAACAGTATGTCTAACATATATCTTTCACGGAGATTTGTTATATGATAATAAATAGAAACGGTACTGCATTTGTTCATAATATATGTCAAAGTGTCAACCTACATCATAAAAGTCCATTACACTTTAGGAGTCAAGTACTTTTGTCCCATTACACGTCAAAAATGTATCTCATGAATATCCTTATCTTTACGGATTATAGAACTTTATCTAATTTGAATTAATTTTAAATATTCACAAGCACCCTGATTGCGAATACTTCAAATATATGAATATCTAATTGTTGGATCTGAAACAGATTCTCACATATAAATTTCAATCATTAATATATTAAAAAATATATAATGTCGCTGTCCAACAAGAGTTTCTTTCCTATATTCAATGGAATGTTAGAGAAAATCTAACTTTCTTATTGGTTTAGTATCAAGAGCTAAATTCACATTATTTGGGTAAAATGATATTTTATTGGATTAAAATCAAGTCAATTTTTCATGCTTTGCTTTCAAATATCCCAGATACTGGTATACAATGAATTTTTAGAAAATTCCCCGTTATTGCATGCTGAATAGTTTTGTAGCGTTTGCGCAGGTATTTAAAAAGTTCATAATCTCATTATGATCGGCGATTATGGATGTCTTGTTCGTCAATCTCTTAAAGAATTTTCTGCTATGACTTAGTTTAGAAAGACTACAAAATAATTAATTTATGAACGCATACATACCTATATATTTGTACTCTCTGTTTAGCTATTGCACAAGAATTACATATATTGCCTAGTAACAGGATACCCGTCTCTAGGCATGAGCGGTTAATAAGCAATATTAGGTAATTATAACTTATCCGTTATTGTAAATTACGCTTTCAAAATACGATATACAACAAGATTTTACCTTATCCTTAAAGGAAGTCTAAAATGGCAAGGTCGTATACATTTAAAGCTTTGTAATTAAACTTTATAAGACTAGGTATCTAAAGATAACTCCAGAAATAATCTCTTTGACACCGTAAGTCTTGGCAAGTTATAATGAATTAACTTCTCCACAGAGTTCGAAAACAGTAGCAAATATAATACAATAGTATTTCTTTCTCAATTAAATGATAGCTTTCTATATTCCAATATATCAAGTTCTGTATTCTAGTACATTATTTTGATTTTGAACATTTTTTTGTTGTTCCACACTTTCATCTTCTAAGAACTACATAGTTATATAATACAATTACATTTCAGTGTCATTGCAACGCTGAATAGGAGGGCCAGCTCTACGAGGCTTACCGCAGTGCGCGGTCTACCTTCAGGCTGGCCATCCATCACGGCAAGGACGCCCCCGGGCCAGACGGTGTACACGACCGGGTGTTAGTCTTCGGACATCTGGAACCATGCCTCAGGGGACTGCACGATGCTTATTTAGCGTCGGGGCGGTTCCCTGGATGATTGGACGGAGGGAAGACTAGTACTCCTGCCGAAATCGAGATGGGACTAGTGGCCTACAGGCCTACTAGATGATGCGGGTAAGCTGCTGGAGAGAGTCCGTGCTGCTGCATTGGGCGGCAGCGTGATCGACTCCCTATCTGTCGGAGGCCCAGTTTGATTTTAGAAGGGGGCGTTGACGGCCTTGCTGCGCTTGAGGGTAATAGTTGCGGAGGCGGGCGCCGATGGAGTTGGCGATATCCCGAGACGACTCTCTTCTATTCAGCTGCATTAGGGAGGCGCTTCAGTATTACGGGGTGATGAAGCGGCTGGTGGCAGACTACTTGGAAGGATGCGGCGTCCTCTACACTAACCGAGTATGGGGCATTGTGCGGACGCCAATGTCATTCGTTGTCCCACAGAGGCGATTCTAGGGCCCACCCTGTGGAATACCTGGGCTGGGTGTAATTTGCTACGCTAACGATATACTCGTCACAGCCTAGGGTGGGACGCTAGAGGAGGCGGCACGTCCGGCAACTCTTAGCACCGAGGAGATTGTCGGGCTGATCGAGGCGCTGGGATTGAGGATAGCCCTGGGCAAGATGGAGGCCTTATTGTTCCGTGGGCTCCGTATAAATCCCCTCATCGGCGCTTCGATCGCCGTCTCTTCGATTACCATCAGCATTCAGGTCTCTATGAAGTACTTGGGCCTGGTGCTCGACGGGTTTTGGTGGACCCAATACTACGTACCAACGTCTGTGCGCGTGAATGATACATTTATTTAGTAGAAATAAATAAATATTATGATCCAATTTTTTCACTTGATGAAGACAGTATTTTGTTTTCGGTATGATGACAGAGAGCCCCTTGAACATTATCCCTCCATTCATATTTAGTCCATAGATGTTCACTGTTAGACATGGGCCTTTCTACGAGAATCGTGGAGAGCCACTCAAAACCGTGGTGTGCCAGCTGCATCCATTAACTGTCTGCGACTTTTAAAAGGTCGTTAGTTCAGCTTGTGGCTGATCGTCCTATACTGCGTTATCCGATACGTGATCATCATTCGGGAACCTTTCTGCCCAAAAAGCTATGGGGCCATTATACACATGAGTTTCAATTTCCATATGGATTAAGTATAGGCAATGCAATGTCAGCGCCTCTTTTTCCCGTGGGAATCATAAACACCGTCTCAGGGATTACAAGGACAATGGGTGGTAACTATGAAATTTATAACACTAATTGTTGCGCTAATCTGCCTGCCAAGCGTCATAACACTATACCTCCCTTAGAGAGAAATTTTGAAAAATAACACAATAACAATCAACTTGATTGAATTTAATTTTATCTGTATAATTCGCTTGCAATGGAAGATCATTTAATTAATTTCTGCACAAAACAAAAATATTATTAAGAAAACTCTAAGCGTTTATTGTCGGTTTTGTGGTACTCCAATTGTTAAGATGCCTTGTGACACGCCAGGTATATGAGCAAAGTCGCTTTCTACGGATATGAAGTTTTGTACAGTAGCTACTGTAAATTTGAAGCACTCTGCAGAATTGTTTTGTTGAATGTTTTGGTTCTCCGTTTGTTTTTATATACATTGTATTTATTTCAAGTTTGTTTTGACCTGTTCCATTGTTTTTTTTTCTTATAGTTTAAATATATTAAAAGATCAAGATGAGGGGTTTTAGATTAATAATGAATAGCATAAAAGCATTGATCGTTTTAAACTAAACATTCTTGCGTAAAACTTACATGAAAATTCACGAAGCTGGTGGCTTCATGGCTGGCTTCATCCACTTTTTGTTGGCATGCTATGGTTCGGCCGTCCAAGTTGAATGCAAGAGTGCAACCATAAAATTCGTAATTTACCTGCTCACCATCTTTTGACAGTCTTTTAACTTTAGTGATCCTGTAGCTTTCCCTATCGTATACCTACCACCTAAACACTGTTTATATATACTTCGAGATTTTATTACTTGCAGTATGGCTTATTACAGGTTATGGACTGCTTCTGTTTTCCCAAAGGTTGGCCAGTATACTAGGTTATTACGCGTTAGCTAGTGGTATATAGGTAGGATGTTTGAAGAACAATCTTATATCTTTAAACGAGCAATTCCTGTATATATATATATATATATATATTTATATATATATATATATATATATATATATATATATATATATATATATATATATATATATATATATATATATATATATATATATATATATATATATATATATATATATATATATATATATATATATATATATATATATATTTATATATTCAGGATCTCGGAAACGGCTCCAACGATTTTGTTGAAACTTGGCATACTAGAGGATTCGGGTCCAAAAAATCGATCTAGCTAGGTTTTATTTATAGAAAATGTTCTTTTGTCGGTGTTTTTAGTATAACAATGAATGACATCAAATTTTAAAAGAATATGAATTCAAATTTCGTCGTAAATGTCAAGAGTTCCGGTAGCTCAGTTGAGGGACAGCCGGTTTTAATTTTGAGTTTTGTAGCATCCAAACAGCGTCGGTTCGAATCTCGGTGTTATTATTATTCTCTTTTTGTATTTTTTTTATATAATTTTTAGTTTTTATTAATATATCTAAATAAATTCTACAAAAATATTCCGAGCGAAGCTCGGTCAACCTGATATTCTGATATGATATTCTTATATGATATTCTTATATGATATATTCTATATATGATATTCTTAATTAATTAACAAGAGCAATAATTTTTTTTCCAAAGAATGGATTCTAATGCTATCCTATTTTTCACAAAGAGTTTCATTCTATACATCAGTATCACTACTAAATTTAGCAGTCAACTTAGATTTCATCTTGGGAAATAAAAAGTAAACACAGTATACGGTTCGTTGACTATTTCCCGTGTCCTTTCGAGTAAAACTTGCTGAATTGAGGTAGACAAGATAAAAATACTATATGTAGTTATTTATACGTGTGACTTTTGTGTATAAAGATATGTGACCGTTACAGAATTCATAGAACAATTTTACTAAGTTAATGTTCTTCCGTATGGTGACGTGCATAGGAATATAGTTCATTACCCCCTTTTTTACCCATAGGTATCGTGAAAGACAACTAATGAATATTCGGATAATATCTATGCAAGAGAAGGAAAACTCGACATAAAACCATATACCAACAAGTCTGATCAGCGCGGAATAATAGGTCAATTTCCCTCTCATTGAGCAGGAGGTCCGAGCCCAATAGTAGTAAATATGGGTCAGCCCATATAAGTCATGAAATTGAAATTTTTCAATTGAGTTCTTATGTGGTAGCAGCTATGAATATTATAGACCCTTATATTGCTTATGGATATTGTAAAAGACGACTAAACACGTTATATAGTCCTGGGCGAGCTATCTGATGTCGTCTAATTAATAATTACATTCCTAAGAAGTATTGACGTCAGACAAGCGGCCGGTTATAAATCTATTGCCTTTTGCGATATGTAGGATGAAGAAGCAAATTCATATTATGTCGACCAAGTAACTGGAATAATAGTAAGACAGTGATAACGCTATTTTTAAAATTAAGAGTTAGGATTGCAATTCAATTTAATGGTCTATTCACTTCACTTCATAGAGAGCGCGAAAGAGAGAGAACAAGGAGGGATTAGGTTATAATCGCCACGTTTGGCAGGTACTTCAGCAATTGCTGTTGGTATTGTTTCCGCAGACATTGTCGCGATTCGTTCTCTTGGTTATTCCTATTGAGGAATATATATATATACAACGCATTGTCGTTTTATGAGTCCCAGTGAAAAGTAAAGGGTGGTAAGTAATTTTTTTCTTAGTTATCGTCACATCATATAAGTCTAACTTTTTTTTTTCGGGAGGGATATGGTCAGCCCACCTGACGCCTGGCTCCGACCGGGGCGACAAAGGGGCGACGTGCGGCCTCATAACCCACCGTAGCTCTTCGCCTTCGTCGTTAGGCCGACCGCCGGTACCGAGTTCCTTGGCTTTCGTGGTCGGCCTGACCTAGAAAATAGTGATACGGTATATTAAACATCTTAGCGGATAGTTATACTACTGGTAACGCACTTTCTCCAGAATAAAATTTTTATTCTATTTTATTAATTAGGTTTTGACAGTGACCAACTTTGCATAGTATAATAATCTTTTTTTTATTTCCGATGGTGGCAAAAGAGCAAGCAGCACACCTGATGGTAAGTAATACTGCCGCACATGGACCTTTGCAATACCAGGGGCACAGACAGGCCGTTGCCTACCGTGAAGAAAATACTCTTCTTAAACCTCGTTTAAAGAAGGACATATCTTAGCGCTCGGGAAACACAGCAGCAGGTAGTTCATTCCAGAGCCTGCACGTACGTGGGAGAAATGATCGTTGAAAATGTACAGTTGAAGACCATATCGTTTCCAGCTGAAATGGATGAACCCTGCTGCGGTGTAGAGTGGTACGTAGGTAAAACGGTGATGGTGGTACCAAGTTAAACAGTTCCTCAGAGCACTCCCCTTGAAAGAGCCGGTGGAGTACACATATTAGCATAAATTAACTTAACCTATGATATACTAAATTATTTTATTGGGACTAATCCCACCACACATTCCCACCATTGTAAATCCTGTAAGCCAAGATCCACAATGGTCTCCATAAATGACACCGAGGTTTGACCCTCAGGCAGTCCCGGGATATGATTTTAATTGTCTTGGGAACCGCAACAAATTTAATTAGAAAAGATTAAAGAGGAGGAGTTGGAAAGAGAGATTCCACTTGCCTCCTCGGCAAAGCGGGAGACAGAAAAACAAAATGACTAGTCAGCCAATAAGTAAAAAGGTGAACAGCTACGATAGCGCAGCAGTACGGCACCACGGATACGGGAGAGCTTAACGGGGCCTATATGTGAGCGTTAAGATTGATTGCTACAGTAGGTATGGCAGAAACGCATGAACGCACAAAAATTTTCTCGAGTTGCTACAAGATCCGTATAGTATACTACTCCACAGGTGACTTGCAAACTGTTTAACATAAGGTTACGCTCGTTTCGCCAGAGATCGCACTCCCAGAGAATGTGATGTGCTGATTGTTCATACTCGTGGTCAGATGTGGAACATTGACATAATGGTGATGGTATGAGTTTAAAAGAAAATAATTTACTTTTGAAGTTGCCATGGCCAGTTAAAAATCGAGCCACGAAGTGGTCAACCTCCAGCCACACCTTCTCCAGGCGCTCCCGGATGCATGGAAAAATAGATAAAGCTGACGACCTTTCGATGATGAATCCCATCTTTCTTGCCATTCAGTTAAAAGTTCCTCATAGACAATGGATTGTAGTCAAACAATCTAGCAATTTTATTTCGGTCGCACGGTAGACGGAAATCTGTATTCATAGTTTCCTTTGTGGTGTAATACATTGACGCTCGTCTCTGAATCTCCAAATCAACCGGAAGTACACCCGCGAGTACTGGTAGGGCCTCGGTACTAACCGTTCTATAGGCTTTACATAAGAATATTAGGGCCAATCGTTGACTCTGTAGTAATTTAAGCCGAGCCGCCCCTATGGTGGTCCTATCGGCCCATACAGGTGCAGCGTAACAAATACACCCCAAATATGTGGCCATGTATATGGTTTTAAGTGTATTAAAACGAAGGCTCCAAGTAGATGTGAATATTCTAGTAAGCGCGTAGAAATTCCGTTTCGCTTTTTCGCCTACAGTTTTAATATGCTCAATAAATGAAAATTTTTTTCTAAGACTAGGCCGAGATAGCAAACTGATTCTTTCTTTTTGACAGTCATGTTATTGAATTTTATACGCGGCGCCGATTGTAAATGTCCTTTTAATAAAAGATGATATGTTTTTTGTGGTGCGACGGCAAACCGGTTTCGTGTACCCCAATCGAATATATCATTGAGGCATGTTTCCGCTAATTTCTCTAAACCATCCCTTGTGTTCGATTGTATAAGTAAAAGTCCGTCATCTGCATAACCGATCAGTAGACAACTTTTCGGTAGAGGTAACTCGAGAAAATCGTCAAAACCTAAATTCCATAGATATGGACTTAATACTGAACCTTGAGGGCAGCCCATCGTCAGTGGCTTCGACACAGCATGGTGACCAAGTTTCAATTTAGTCGAGCCATTTAAAAAGTACGACTGTATACTGTATATACTAAATTAATAAAAAGACAGGAGAATCCTAGCTTGCAGCTGAAGCCAGAGCGCTAATATCTTGTTGATCAACATTTGTATTAATATTACTTTACCGGAGAAGACGTACTAACGTATCTATACTGCAGGAGCTTAAGATCAAGACCAGACTTTCCACCATATGTCTACAAAGAATACTCGTATACTTTGGCCACATAGCTAGACGAGAAGGAGGTAATCTCGAGAAGCTCGTGTTAGTGGGCAAAGTTTCGGGTAAAAGAACCAGAGGACGGTCACCAATGCGATGGTCAGATCAGGTCCAAGAAAACTCTGGAATGACATTTAATAATGCTCTCCGACATGCCCAAGACAGAATGGAGAACTGTTATAATACCATAGCGTTGGAAAGTCCGTAAAGACACGACCCTCAGCTATGAGGAAAACGATTGAGAAGAAGAAGAAGACCGGAGAAAATTATTACGACGTGCATCACCCGGGCACACTCCTTGTTGTGCTATTAACAACATTGTAACAATAAACACATTTCAATAAATTCACTTTGCTCATTAGATATTTTAAACCCGTTTGATGAAATATGACTTGAGCGTTCCACTGTAAAAGGAACTTAAATTTCTATTCTATGCTGCTCAAAGAGGTATAATAATAATAACCTCTGAGCCAGTCGTTACCTCACTATAGGACTAACGTAATTCAAATTCAAATTCAAATTATTTTATTATGCATAAGCCCCGAGAGGGCACTTACATATTGTCAGGTTTACAATTTCCAAAAAATATACTACCACCGGATCGGAACGCGACCGCTACTGAAAAGATCCTGCAAGAAACTCAGCGGGCTTGTCATTATTTTTAATTTTTTTTTTTCTTCTTACTAGTTATACAATTGTGTACATGTTTTGTAAGAACTAGCTCCAGTGTGATGCCCTTCGAACCGCAAGACACTTAATATAATTTAAACGATTATGGCTGGACCAGATCCCACAAGCGGAGCGTAAACCTCGGAGGAACATTATATGTCTCTCTAAGTTCTTTTGATATAAAAGAAAAAATGTATCATAAGATTTATGGGAAAGCCAATAAAACCACAGGGCAGCTTGTGGCGTGCTGAATGTGAGTGGTGACACTGCGGTCCTGAATGCCCCAGAGATTCGGCCAGGGTCTCGTATCCAGCTCGCCTTTACTGGGTGGCTGGAGTGGAAACCGAAGAATGCCTGCAGGATTCTCAACTCTGGCTTGCCTTAAACGGCTGGTCAGAGAGGAGTCGCCAGAGCTATATGCTCGGGGGTGTAAGTGTCACTTTCAAAGCCATAACTACGGGCAGACCACCGCGAGTCGCTGTTTATCGGGGACTTCCAATGGTGAAACCGGCGCCGCACCGCTCGACACCCAAGGCACTTGCACCAATGTTGCCCTCCTGTTGCCCATATGACCTGCGTGTCTGTGGCGACCGTTTACCCATTCAGTGAGTTGGCGAGTCACAGTCTGCCAAAGTTCAAGACGATAAAGGTATTGAAGGCAGACGACAGTTTTTAAATCCCCAGACCAGTCCATTAGACCTCCAACCCCATAAACAGATATTAGATACCATCATCACACAATAGTTTTACACCTACCGTTGGGAGTCCACGTGTGTTATGTGTAGATGTGGAGTGTCATCGGTAGACGTCCTATCCCATTTTTAGATTGAATTTCTCCAAAGGCCTCTGCGTGTTGGATCCATATCCCCATGTAAGCCTTTCAAAGGACCGGGTATCTTCCCTAGGAAGATCCCGTGAAACGGCGCTGCATAATAATAATAATAATCTCCATTTATTCAAGTAACCAAGACTCATTATTGTTAGTAATACTTAATCTAAAGTTGTTAGTTAATTAAAATTACAAAAATCAAATGAGAATTAATTAAAATAAAAGAAAAATAAATAACGTCTGCTAAATCACTACTGTGTCACATCATGAGAGACCACACAGCAGAGATTCATATATATGCAGTCTAGTCGACTTGCAACCATGGCCAGGATGCTGGTTGAGCTGGCCCGCACCCTACGCACCAAGGATGCGCACCTTTTGCGCATTGTGGCGTAAAAACAATCCACGCGAGCCTCGGCGAACATCCCTAAAGCGCTGCAGAAGCGCGGCAGCCCCAACAACACCCTGAACGTGTTATTATATTGGATACGGAGGGATATAGGTTTTTTATTTTATGAAAGAACATTATCAGATATTAAGGCGAAGCGTAGTATGTCAATATTATATATTTTATTAAGGGGGGAAATACGTGTAGAGGCTTAAAAAAATTTAATTATTTTTTTTTCATGCATCGCTTGTAAAACTATTGAAAAATACACAGTAAAAATTTCAAGTCAAAATTATTATTCGTTCAAAAGTTACAAGCGGTTTAGTGGAACATGGGCAGATGTTCTTTTATTTTATTCGTATAGTAGAAGCTACTAGAAACATTAGTGTACTAGCCCGAAAAACACGAAAAAAAAAATTAGAAGAAGGTTTATAATATGGTGCTGGAATAGGTGATTAATTGGTAAGTTGTTTCAATTCGTTTAATACTTTGTTAACTTTTTTATCGCTTATTTTTTAAATGCGTTTTTCTCTAAACTAGTTTTTTCGAACTAGTGTACACTCTAGCTTAAAAAGTTTTTAACCAATCATCTTGAAATTTAGTATATGATTTCTTTACATAATTGTGCTGAATATGAACCTCAATCAGAAGCAATATTTTCATTTTAACTTTTTTTTTTATAGTAAACAATATACAAAAAAGTGGTAAAAAAACATGACTTACATTCACAGCCCTCTAAAAAAATCCAAATTATTTTTTTTCTTTAAAATGATGTTCATATAGAAGATACATATATAAAATAAGTAATAAGTAAATATATATAAAAGTATATATATATAAATGTATATGTATATGTATATATATATAAGTAAATATATATAAAATAGTTTCATTGATTTCAGATAAAATTATGGCCTCCGTGATGTACACCAGTTGCAAAGTCGGACGTAAACCTACGAGATGTATCAGCTGATATCTTTACTACTATTTAAGTTTTATTCTTGTAAATATGTATTTTTACTCTCCAATATATGTATATAATAACCTAAGAGTTTGAATAAATAATATTATTTTTTTATACCTTAAAATAATTGATGAAAATCTGCTCGAAAACGGCCGTCTACACGTATTTCCCCCCTTAACGTTACATTATAATCAAGCTAATATATTGAAGATGTAATATTCTGAAACCTACTCGGAATATCGAGCTTATTAAATTAGTATACTAGAACACCTGTGTGAATACTTCGCACCAGTAATAAAGGATTTATTACATAGTAGAATTTTAATATTGTGGCAAGAAATTGATAAAAAAAATATGTGAAGTGAAAGTGAATGTTTTAATCGTAACCAAGCGTTTACATGTTTCTATAGGTTTATGATGTGAAACATCGTAAGATGAGGGTAAATCTGATCATTTGCGTGACGTAAACCTACCACGCTGACGCAACGCCATGCTATATGATGAAATATATGTACTATACGTATTTTAGACTCATCGTCATTCATCATTTCAGCTCATATACGTCCCACTGTTGGGCTCGACCTCCTCCACACTAGGAGAGAAATTGACGTTACTATACCATCCTGGTTAGACGGTTGGTATAGAGTTTTGTTTCGAGTTTTCTTTCTCTTGCATAGAAGTTATATGCGTATTATATGTTATATTCGTCATCTTTTACAACATCCATCGGCAAGATGGGGCAAATTGTATTTTTACTCCGTTCCCACATGAAATAAAATACGACTAAGGGATTGAAATTGCAAATAATATCTATGCAAGCTTAGAGGAACTTGAAGTTAAACCTATATCAACACATCTGACCAGGATAGTGTAATGTATGTTCATTAGTTTAACATATTACATGTGTCGGTAGATTTAATAATTTGTTAGCAACAAATTGTTAAACTGTCTCGCAGACGCAATATACTCGTTGACTAATGTAGAATGCTAAATTATTTCTGTGACCCTGCCTACTCCGAAGATTCTTCAGATAGTATAGTAGATCAATTTCTCTCCTATTATGGCGGACGTTCGAGCCCAACTGCGGAATATTTATGAGCTAAAACAAACTATAGATTTGATAATCTTAAATCTTCTTTTCTTTTTGGGGTTGGTTGCGGTCAGCGCGCTCCTCGCACTACTCCGTCCGGGGCGACAGAGGGGCGTAAGCACGCACACCCGCAACCCACCACGATGCACGTCGCCTTCGTCGTTGGGCCGACCACCGGAGCAGGGTGACTTGACGTCAGTGGTCAGCCCAATATTACAGCTTTACGGATTATTCATCCACCTATTTATCTTTGGTAATATTTAATTCGCCGTGTGGTGATCGAGTAAGAATACTATTCACCACCCCCTCTCTTATCTGTGGATGAAGGGGTATAATATGCAGAAAGCTGCATTGCAGAAGTAAGAAATCGCGACATAAAACCCTATACTAAAACTTCTAATGAGCGTGTATAATAGGTCAACTCTTCAAATGTAGAGGAGGTTCAAGCTTAACAGTAGGACGTGTATGAGCTGTGACGATGATGATGTATATTTATTATTCTGAATGTTATTACAGATAGAATTCGAAATACAGAAATCCGCAGAAGAACGGTTGTAACTAACATAGTACGAAGAAATAGCACGTTGAAGTGGCAATGGGCAGGCTACATCGCTCGACGAACCGACAACCGCTGGGGAAGAAAGGTTCTCGAGTGGTGACTACGTATCAGATGACGCAGTGTAGGACGCCCCGCTAAGAGGACCGATGACCTGCTCAAAGTTGCTGGGCGTCGTTGGATGCAGGCGGCACAGGCCCGAACTTTATGGAGTAAATATAAGGGAGGCCTTCATCCAGTAGTGGACGGCGATATGTTGAAATGATGATAATGATATACATACGTTTACCTATCTCCGTCCACCAGCCTATAGAGGTCCACTGTTAGACATAGGCCTCCCCACGACAATGTTTCTCGGAACAGTCTTGTACCAGTTGCATCCAACGGCTCTTTGCAACTTTCAAGATATCGTCAGTACATCTAGTAGGGGGTCGTCCTATGCTGCGTCGTCCAATTCAGGTCGCCATTTGAGATACTTTCTTCCGCAAAGGTTGTTAGTTCGACGAGAAATGTGGTCTGCCCATTACTATTTCAACG
Organism: Lymantria dispar; assembly: GCA_032191425.1. NCBI lineage: Eukaryota > Metazoa > Arthropoda > Insecta > Lepidoptera > Erebidae > Lymantria > Lymantria dispar. The sequence continues at coordinate 11,179,886 of CM063449.1, read as the reverse complement.
TGCTAATTCGGCGAGCTACGTCAGTTGCACTCATACCTCTACAGATTTTATTATTTCTTTAATAGGTATTTTATGTTACAACCATGCTGAGGGCAAGTATTTGTGGCTGTCGCAAAGATAAGAAGCGTACAAAAATAAACTCGATTTGCGCAGATATTGATCATCATTAGATATAAATTAGTACTTGCAATACTAAGTTCTCTGTTAAGGCATAGAAAATTAGCCATGCAACGAATATCAAAAAATATGGATGATTACAAAACAACTTGAAAGTGTAACCTTACATTTAAGTAGACTATACGTGTCTGGAAGTACCACCAAACAGTTATTAAGTTTATTTGGAACTTAATAAGAAAACTTTGTAAGGTCGTTCCTGCGTTTATTTGATTTTACCGAAATAAACAATGAAAATTTACCTCGTAACAATGAGCTCGGTACGACTTAAACTTTACAGACTTTGGAAACGGGCTCAAGAACTTGTTTTCGCTAAAAGAAATCTATAGTTTCTTATTTGTCAACGTTTCTCCTTGGTAGGGGTAAAGATTGAGAGCCAGCTTCAGTAAGCTTTGCTGTATTTTTTTACTTCTTTATCAATTGATGAGTAAACTAAAACTAATACGGAACCGTGATATGCATAATAATATAACCTTATGATTTTATATATTGGGTAAGGTTTAATGCCATAAGTTTTTAATAGTAAGCATAAATGCTAAAAAAACTGTTTTCTGTTACTGAAACTATTTTACCGTTTTCATCGCGTCTGTTTTTGATCGCCCAACGTTTTGAACACTGTTCATGGTTACAGACGGAGTATACTATTCAGTATTCATTACGGGAAGACTAAACTCGCGTAAACATCAGATATATTTTTTTTTCTGTTTTTAGTAGTTCACTTTCGCCACATGTGCCTCCAAAAAATAGGAAGAAAATATGTTTATACCATCAAAAACAAGACTTGTAAAAAAAGCCAAGCCTCGCAACTGAGTTCTTCTACCATAAAAATTTGTGAGATCCATGTTATACCAAGTCGGTTAACTCATTCAGTCCCTGCATAAGGGACCTTTCTTCTTAAGTTATTACGTAAATAGCTAACATAACAACTTCTTATAGTGACTATATCAATTTTAAAGATCTTTTATGTTTTAAATAAAAAGAATGACTTGGCAAACGCATGAAAACACACCTCACAAGTAATACATATTATATTAAATTGTACTAAACATAGTGCGATTCAATATCAATAGGGCTCATTTTTCTTCGCATCATTATATCCCATAGTCGTCTTATACGATATCCACGGACAAGACAGAGAGTGGTGAATTGTATTCTTACTTCGTCACCATACGGAAAGAACATATAATTAACCGAGATAAATTACATTCAAACTCAGAACAACAATTTGTGGATCGTACAAGGTGTTGTCTTGCATGGGATTCGAACCCGCGACACTAGCACGGTACGTTGGTATCTTAACCACTACGTCATCTGCGCAGTCTTAAGCCGGTTGTTACGATTCCCATAGAGAAGCAATGATGATAACAAATGTATTCTTATTTTTTACAAAGTTACATTTCATTAACTGCAAATGTAACTTTGTAATCCTATATATTTATATGAGTTTACAAAATTATTTATGTAGTTGGTGTATCTCGGCAACTGGATGAAAATTATAATGTTTCATAACTTTTCCTTCATTTATATACTAAACAATAATTGCATTCTAAATTTGAAGCTTCTATGTCTGCTAGAAGTGCTACTTTAATATTGTCAGTCAGTGAGTGACAAAATTACGAAATTTTGACTAGTTATAATTCTTAAACTATTGGTTCAAATTGAATGAAATTTGAAACACACAATGTGTATACAAGGCCTGCTAGGTTACTAAAAATTCAGGTTTCTAGTTTTATTAACAACGAAGTTATAAGGGGTCAAAAATGGCCTGAATGGCTTCGAGAAAAGTATGTTACGGCAGTTTTGCGTTTTACCAGACTTTTTTTTGCTCGACTTGGCGGGGGCACTGCCGTGCCCCCAGATTTCTCGCAGTAATGTTCTCTATTTAAATTGTTCAATTGTTTATTGATTTGGAATTATAATTTTATAAATTCAGCGATTTTCAATAACTTTTTTATTTATATAATCATAGTAACAAATTAGTTTACCTTAACAATAAACTTTGATTTCAAACTAACCACGACTAAATTGGCGTTAAAGTTTTTATTTAAATTACCTATATATAGTTAAGAAAAGCCTCCAAATGAACAGCCAATTATTTTCTTGTGTTATATGAAAAATGAAATGATGTTATATGAAATCAATGAGAGAGAATATTAGATATCTTACACATCCATTAGAACAAAAATTAGTACAAAAGTGCCGGTTGATACAGTTGGTTTATTTTGTAAGTTTGACTAGTTAACTAACTCCTGTTTAGCAAATGCATTCCGCCAATGTATAAGTGAATCCGGTTCTAGAATGCTATTTGGTGAAAGTCGAATATAAAATTAATTAAAAACTAAATGCTAATTTTTTTGACAGGATATGATCAGGAGACACCTAATCCCACCATCCAAGGTGAAGAGAAGGTAGACGACCACTACCGATTCCTTAACTTTGGTATCTGAAGTCATTTACTGCTAAGGTTACATTAAGAATTACCTTTAAATCAGGTGGATATTTTATGTATTAAATAAAAAATAAAATAAACTTACACTAGAAAGAACATCACGCCAACTTTCAATATAACAATTTCAAAAACCACTAACAAACTCTTAAAACAGTGCATCTAACTTTGCAAACATTAGTGCTTAAATAAAAACTTTAGTTTTTAAAGAAATTGTCCGACAAAGTTGACAGTTTAATGTCTTTGTAAAATGTTCGCTTGAAACGACTTGGTCGGTGAAACTTATTAAATTGTTCAGAAGGGATTAACACTGTGAACTATCCAATGGTAAGTTGTTTAATTAAGTTGGTCTTTTTATAACAGCAGAGAAGCGTCGCTACGAGTAATTTTCTATTATGATTCTCTATACATATGTGGTTAGTCCGTGATTTTACACAACCGAGTCTTACTCTTGCGATTAATGTAATTTTAGTCACATTTGGACATTGTTTATCCTTCCTCATCTCAAACTTCAAAAACTAACGTGAATTGAGACTATTATGATTTAATTTCAATAAATATTTAGGTAAAAAGCGTGATTTAGAGAGAGAAATTATACAAAAACGCTGTCGATTGTACAAGCACTATAAGGTTAAAAGTGAAGGCATGAGTGCATACTATTACCTAGTTCTAGATACGAATCTCAAACAAATCAAATCATTATTATAGATAGATAAGTATGATGGATAGAAAGAATTGTCAATTTTAGAATTTATTTAAAACTAATCTAATAAAATCTATCACTGGATTGAAAAGCGGCCCCGAGTTGAGAAGATACATCAAAAACTCAGCGTGCTTGATATTCTTTTTCTTTAAATAAAATTGCATATAAAATTGAGTATTAGGTACCTCCAGTATTATGGCTCTTCGAAATTATTTTTTATTTTACATAGGAAAAAAAGATTGGACTAGGTTCCCCTTATCGGCTTCTGATTCTGAGTTAACTACTAGAAGAGCCATAGCTTCTGAACTCTCTCATCGCCTATCTATCATGCACTCGGTAGAAAACCTTATCTTAGAATAAAGAGTAGAGATAAAAAAGTATTTACTTTTATTTAATAACATTCACATTCCAAGAGCAAAATGTTCCAAACGTGACAAGTGAATCGTATTTCCTAAGTACAATGTAATTGCTTAGCTTGTAATATTCGTAATATTGCAAAAATTATACGCTCCAAGTATTCTTAAAGACGACCGAAATGTCGACGAATTTGTAGGGCAAATATATAACAGGTGTATTTTTATTTCCCTTCCATTCGGGAGGGAATTTTCAAAGTAAGATACCGGCGCATAAATTATGTAGTGTATGCTCTTTTTATTTTGGTTAATGATGGAGGACTTGGAGTAGTTGAATATTATAGATAATAATATTTTGGAAGAAACTGATATTTATAAGGTTGTTTATTCTTTTAATATACAGATCCGGCAATATATTATAACCCAGTAGTCTAAATATTGGGCGTGCCGAGTATTTTTAGATCAAATCCCATGCGGGGCAATTGTACGTTTACTTTTTGTGTTCATTTAAAAGTCTTATCTCTAGAGCAGTAAAGGGAATAAAAATAAATAATGTTGCAAAAAAAAATATATTGAATCATACCAATTAATTTATTACATTACTCAATTTTTATGACATAAAGCTTGTCGCCAGATGTCTTTCTTTAGATTTATTGATGTTAAATGTATTCATGTTTAATCACACAAGTAAATCATCTCCAAAGGCTTCATTCCAAACACCGAATCAAAGCCACTCTGTTCGACAGGTGGCACCTGCCAGTAAAATTTCAGTTTAATCGCTTGGAGATAACTACTTTAAAATTCAGTTGCAAAATTTGCGCCGAACACATTCCAATTGAAATAAAAAAAAATCTCCTTTTTTCTTGTTTCGTAAGCTATAGAGATCACCCGCGCCTAATGCGCGGGTGATCTCTATAGCTTCACATTTTCATACTTAGATCATATATATTTTTTAAACAGAATATTAATGAAAGAATGTCTATAATTTTTTAAGTACAGTTACCGATTTCATATTGTTTGTAAGTAATTATAAAACTTTCCGAACCACTTGCTGCGTAGTCGCGGTTGTGAAAGTTACCAACCCTTAGATCACTCGAGGGTATAATAAAAGACGACTAAGAGTTTTACATTGACCTGGGACACCCTCATCTGATGCAGTCATGTCAATAATTAAATACCCAAGGAGGGTTGACGTCAGGCATGCGGCCGGTCCACTGCTGCCAAGGTTGAGTACTAATGGCTCACCCACTTAGTGTTTAAAAGAGGTACCTCTCGCAGATCAGACGATACGTGAAGCACCATGGTCTGCCAACAAGAAAAAAGGTAGGCTTCATAAAACTGTTTGCAAACTTTTGCAATATATATTATAAAAGAAAAGTGTTTATTAGTCGACGGTAAGTAATGAGAATAAGAGCAGAATGATAATAACTTCCCGAACCACATAGTGGGCTTACGGTCAAAAGTCGCTTACATCACTAAATTAATTAAAAAACAAAAATATCTATACCAATAAATAAAATTGGAGTGTCTGTTTGTAATGTCAAAATAATAGGCTTTTTTCATGCTCACGCGGTTATTTGCCTAAAATATAAATATGCCTAAAATAGCAATTAAAAATTTTTTGTCTGTCTGTCTGTCTGTTTGTTCCGGGTAATCTTCAAAACGGCTGGACCGATTTCAAAAATTCTTTCACCAATGGAAAGCTATAATATCAGGGCGTAAACTAGGCTATATTTTATCCCGGTATTCCCACGGGAACGGGAACTACGCGGGTAAAACGACTATAACCTATAACCGAAGCGAAGCGAGGGCGGGTTGCTAGTTGTAAATAAATACTTAAATTATCATCATAAACATTTATGAGAACTTTCCCAGATGATAAAATTCCATATCAATTGAATTTTGACAAATAAGCTATACAATTAGCATTAGCAATCGAAGTAACGACTTTCCTTGTCAACGTTTCAAATATTTACAGTTTTGTTTTCATTGTCACAAATATTTGTTTAGAGTGATTTTATGTGTTCGTTAATTACATGTTAGGTAGAGTCACCTGTAGTATGGAAAATTTAAGTGTGTTGGATTTCAAAAAATAATAACCTCTGATTTAAGTATTATGTATTGTAAATAAAGCTATTTTTACGAACTAGTAATCGCGTCCACCCAAGTCCATAAACGCTGTAAAGTGTTCAAAACGTAAGGAAATCAAAAATCAAATACAAAGGCGATAAAATCCGTAAAACTAGTTTAATTTAAAAAGATAACAAAAGTTAATTATATAAAAAAATCAAGAAAAGGTTATCTAAAAAGTCCTTCAATTATAAATTACCATCAACTGTTAACTTCGATGTTGCCACAGAGAACTCAAAAATAAAAGACTAATGTTTTACAGTAGCAATATATTAGTGGTAGATATAAATTCAATAATATCTTTTCACATTTTCCCTTACTCTATTCAAAATTTGTTTTTTATTTATTATATCCAAATGGAAAGTATGCTTAATCCAAATATCCTTTCCATTTGGATCATGACGATGATGTTTACGGCGGTGAGCACTTATCCTTACTATTGGATTACATTATAATACAAATATACCTTCCTCATTAAGCTTACTGAGGCTCTCGATGGGCTCTTTGCTCTTTAAGTCTTTGAAAGGGAACAAAATGGATCTTTATAAGTATTGATAATATGATAAGTTAATCATATTTATGTCGGTACTGTATTCAAAAATAGAGAAATCAAACTATATATTATAGTCTGTCATTCTGGTTTGCTATAAGTATATTATTATCTAAAATCCTATTTTGATCGTAGGGTTAATGACTATTCAGATGCTAGATAGATAATAATCTTACGTAATATCATAGCTTGATCCCAATATGAAAATATAATGTATCTCTCACTCTTCATATCTCACAGAAATCATAAGAGATGTGGTCTCTTGCCCGTTAATATCGTAAAGACGACTAAGGAAATAAATGTGCCATACCATCTATCGTAGAGAAAGAACACTCGAAATAAAACTATAGCAACACATCTGATCAACATGGTATAGTAGGTCAATTTCACTCTCATTGTGAAGGGCCTCCTTCACCGAATTCTTCAAACCCAATAGTCGTACATGAGCTGGAATGATGAAGGAATATGAACGGATAAAAACACGATAAGACAAGGAAAACTGAAAATCAAATCTTATAACCACTCGTCGGATCAGTTTGACATAGTTGGGCAATGACACTCCTCTTACGAACGAGACTCCAACAAAATGTATGAACTGAGAAGTTCTAAAATCTACACTAATATTATAAAGAGGAAAGATTTATTTGTTTCTTTGTATTGAATAGGCTCCGTAACTACTGAACCGATTTCATAAATTATTTCACCAATGGAAAGTAGAATTAAGGAGTAACGTGGGCTATATTTTATCCTGGTATTCCCACGGGAACGTCAACTACGCGGGTAAGGTGACTGAAACCTATGCGAAGCGAGAGCAGGTTGCTAGTACTGTATAGGTAAAGTTAATTGGAAATGCGTTGTTTTCAAACGTTCTAGGGTAGAATTCTTTTTGTTTTTTCCCTAGCCGAGGTCGCGGTTGGATGAGTTGGGAATTAGTCCGCCACCCGCAAAGACACCAACCGCGTGAAGGCGATGCAACAATAACACTGTTTTTGTTGCTGTGGCGTCGAAGAGAAGGATATCCGAAAGTCTAATCCGACGAGCTAACCACGGATGTCAAGAAAGGGTGATAGAGAGGGGATACGGTAGGTTATGGGGCCTCAAGCCGCCCTTCCGTCACTCCGCACGAATTGGGCAAGGTATATAGAGACCCAGCTTAATCTAAAAAAAAAAATCATATGTGTCTGTGTACTTATGTATGTATGTTAGAAGCTATACGTTTTTGGTGTAGCAAGCTAAAAATCTTTCTAAATATTTCTACCTTCTCATTATCCTATGTTTGTAAAAAAAAAAACTACACTAATAATAGAAAAAAAAGGTATTTAATGCATTGAAAGTTTTACTATAACGCATTATATAATTGACATTTGTGACGATGTCCGCGCGCATTGTAAAAAATGTTAACTAGCTAACTTCAACAGATACCCGATACATCTGTGACGGAGTGCGCGCATCTTAAAAAAATACTCTGACATTTTTCCCTAACGCGCCAAAAAGTATTACTTCAATAAAGTCTTAGAATATTTCTCGCTATTTTCTGGTTATAAAATACCAATAAACTGAAGCTGTGAAGAACTTGGAATTCGATGCAGCACTATTCATTTATTTATTTTGTATTGTATTTCATCATAAATCATGATTAGAGCTAGCCCGTAGCGCAGTGTTGATTGAGCGTATCGGCAACAATAATAAATTACATCCTTCCTGCCTCGAAGAAGACGCTAAGCCTTCGATATAACTTTATTTATACACTAAATATGTAATAGTTAATACGTGGAGTAATTTATTTTTATCGTATCTTCTACTCATAGTCATAAAAAGCAACTAAGGGATGTAATATGCAGTAACAATTTATGTAAGAGAATTAAAACTTGAAATGAAACCTTATACCAATACGTCTGACCAGCGTGGTGTAGTAGGTCAATTTCTTCCTATTTTGGAGGAAATTCGAGCAAAACAGTGTCATAAACTCACTTGAGCCAGCCTGCAGCCGTTCTATCGTTAGATCGATGTTCGACACTGTCAGGAACTGGGACGTGTTCACCGCTCTCCGCGAGGCTATGATCTCGTATCGTAGAATTATCGCGCAGAAGGTATGGATGGTATCTGAAAACTATGATCCTGATCTCAGCTTAAACATATCCCATTGCTCGGCTTGAGCCTCCTTCACAATAAAAGGAAAATTGACTTACTATACCACGCTGATTAGGTGGGTTGGTATAGGGTTTTTTTTATATCAAGCTTACGAGAGGTTTTATACGAGCATAGATCTTATGTGTATATTATATTCCTTAGTCGTTTTTACGACACCCACTAGCAAAATAATGAATGGTCATTTCTATTCTTACTCCATCACTACACGGCAATTACTATTAATTATTAAATGTTAATAAAAAAATAAAAATAGTTTAAAAAACTAAAAAACACGCTTTCAACTAAAAAGTGTAAAATAATTTTCAATATAGGCAGAAAATAATAATGAACGAAATATATTAATATTATTGTGAAATAAGCGGGGGGCGCTTTGTATCATATTTTCGTAAATCGAGAAAAAAATTAAATAAATTTAATTTAATTAAATATTTTTTTAAATTTCGTTCTTTATTATTTTCTGCCTATATGGAAAATTATTTTGCACCTTTTAGTTGAAAGCGTGTTTTTTAGTTTCTTTGAACTATATTTATTTTTCACTTTTTAGTGCATGGCCACCGTAATGTAATTAGTGCGATGACCGTAATCCACTACCAAAAAAAAAAAGCTGATTATTGCATTGTCATCGGTCTTTGACAGGTGTGCAAAGTTTCAAAGTAGAAGAAAATCGAGCTCAAAGAGTTTGATTACAAGGAAGCATATATACAGGTGAAACTAATAAAAGCGTGTTAAAAATATGAAACATTTTAAATATAAATAAATGTACGCCGCAAAATTTTTGGCATTAAGAATTAATTTATTTAAATTGATCTCAAAATAATCCTCTAAGTATTCGAGTAGGGATTATCATGTTCCTCTATTGATAACTCGGTCTAATATTTCCTCTCAATTAAAATGTACTTATAATGTTTTGAAATTTCTTAGTAGTAAAATGTTGTTTTAATATTAATTGGCACAATTAATTTTTGTTGATCGTCCGTTAGTCGAAAGTTTTTCTTTACAAGTGAGTTAAAGTATCGTCGTGAATATATGAATCTCGATGGCTATAGTGTAAGGCAAATCTGTTTTATGAATAGCAATTAGCCGTTTAGAAAGAAAGAAAATAAGAAAAAACTATATCGTGTTCGTTAAATTTAATAAAAAACGCAAACATAACCAAAGAAAAGAACTTATTACATTAATTTAATTTTATCGAGGCACAAAAAAGCTATCGGTGTTTGTGTTACTTCTTGAAGAAACAGCGCTAGTCTGCAAACACATGTTAAAATTAATTAGGTATCAAAACTTACTAGAATTTGAATGTGTATGTGTGTATAAACATGTGTTATCTGTGTAAGGGTGTAATTAATTTTGAATATTTTGTATACATACATGATACATATAAAATATATAATACTTTTTGTAGTGGTAGGACCACACTGTCGACAGTTATCTGTCTACAGCCGCGGGTCGGTCCGTCCGGGGTAGTACCACGCTCTCGCAGAAAATCGACGTCTGAGTAGTAGCAATTTGTTACTGCACTTCGTTGGGTGAGCGAGAGAGCCGGAAGCCCAACTTTCTGAGGGTGTTTGCGTGTGGAGTTTTGGTTTTGGTGGTGCCTTTGGTATCACCGAGCCTCAATGCACGCATTCACACTCCCTTCACTTTCTTCATGGTAGGCAACAGCCTTGTAAAGGTCCATGAGCGGCAGCAACACTTACCATCAGGTGTACTGTTTGCTCGTTTGCCACTGCTTGCAATAAAAAAAAAAAACTTAATAATATATATATGTCATTGTATTTATACTGATTTTATCCGATACTTCAAACACCTTACAGCGTTTATGGTCTTGCGCCTGATGCCATCCTAGCAGAGGCTGCGGGTGCTGCAAGGATTTAGTCCGGCACCCGCGGAGAGGTTAGCCTCGCGACGGCGATCGTCGACGGGAGAGGGTACTCCCTTGGGATATTTCGTCGGGTCGACCACTGAAGTCAAGGAACTCTGCACCGGTGGTCGGCCTAACGACGTAGGCGACGTGCTATACGATGGGTTACGGGTGTACTCTGTCGCCCCGGACGGAGCCGGGCGAAGAATGCGCCGACCGTAAAAAAAAAACATTTATGGTCTCGAACCCTGAATATACTTTTCATTTGCAATATCCTAATCTCAAAATTAACTTTAACACTCATTAAATTACACACTTAAACATATTGTACAAGCACTCTTACGTATGCGCACACTCATAGGCAAACATCAACTCGAATGTGTAAATACACAAAAACACACACAAACATACATTCACACACGCATTCACACACACACACACACACTAAGATACTCACTCATTTATATAAACACACACATATACAACATACCTTTTATCTTTTAAGTATTATCAGATTCGCACTACTTACCGCTTATTTCTTATAACTAAGATGATATAGTTATGATAACTGTTGTAACGGGGGGCCTGATAATCTGTCAGACAGGATTATTATCTTAGTGCAGATACCAGTCTCTCACAAAGGCTATAAACTAGTACGAATTTGTAAAATTACAGAAATTAGCTAAGTACCTTTGTGTCAGAATAAATAAATAAATAAATAAAAATTTTACAATCTAAACGGTATTAAAATTCCGCACTATAGGACAGGACAACATTTTCTAGAAATAGCATTAATCAAATTAGATACTGAAATTGTCATCAAATTAAATTAATTATTTAATAAATAACTAAAAAGCACTTTAAAATAGTTTGAGCACAATTTAGGTGTGAAAATTTCTTCTTCTTTTTTCATTTTCATTTTCCACACGAGTTTCTTTCATTGTTGATTCCTCTTAACAATTTTTGTTGGGTATATTATATCAATTATTCTGTTATATCATTTATTCTGTTATAAGCTTTTACGTAATGTCAATTTTACAATTCATTTGAGATTAATCTAATAATCTACAACCCCATCGGATCGCGGCCACCGGCTTAGAAGATATAAACTAAACAGGCTCGTAAGCTTTGAATCACTTCTTAAAAATTGTATATTTACAAGTAGTGTTATCTCCAGTGTATGTACTGGATGTTTGTCTAAAGTGTCCGGCAGCAGAAGGATTATCTAAGCTGTACGCGGGAGTGATCCGGTCGATAGCTCTGTACGGCGCACCGGTGTGGGCGGGGTCCCTGACCGTCCGGCTGAGGGCCCTCTTGAGGCGACCACAGAGGGTCATGGCGGTCAGGGCCATACGAGGTTACCGCACGGTGTCGACGGAGGTAGCGTGCCTCCTGGCCGGAACTCCCCCGTGGGACCTGGAGGAGGAGATGCTCGCTGACATTTATCGGCGGGTGTCGGAGACGTGCGCTCGCGGCGGTATGGTCTCCCTGCAGGAGATCACCGCCTGGCGGGTCGACGCCCGCCGAGGAGTCATTGCCCGTTGGGCAGTCCGGCTGGAGAGTCTTCGGTACGGTGTCAGGACCGTCGAGGCCTTCCGGCCGGTGCTGATAGAGTGGTTGGAGCGGACGCGGTGCTTTCTTTCCGGCTTGTGCAGGTGCTGACGGGGCACGGGTGTTTTGAGAAGTACCTGCACAAGATTGTCAGGAGGGAGAGCACACCGTCCTGCCACCACTGCAGTTGCGACGAGGACACGGCGCAGCACACGCTCGAGGAGTGTGCTGCGTAGGAGGGGGAGCGCCGTGAACTCGTCGCGATTATCGGTGCCAACCTGGCACTGCCGACCATCGCCAGGGAGATGCTCGTCAGTGTCAGGCACTGGGACGCGGTCGCCGCCTTCTGTGAGGCCGTAATCTCATGGAAGGAGGCGGCGGATCGTGTGCGAGTAGAGCTCCTATTCGGCGACACGTTCCGCTGCCGGCGACTCGGGCGGCGTAGGCGCGAGTATCTGCGCCTAAAGCCGCCCTAGCCGAGGCCGCGGGTGATCGGACCGGGGAATTGTCCGTCACCCGCAGAGAGGCTAACCGCGCGATGACGACCGACGTCCCAGTACGTCGAGAGGTGAGGTTACCCGAAAGGGTATTCCGTCGGACCGACCACTGATGACAAGTCACATCTGTTCCGGTGGTCGGCCCAACAACGAGGTGACGTGGATACGGGTGGGTTATGGGCCCACGCGCCGTCCTTTCATCGCCACGGACGGACAGGACCGCGCGTGCGCTTACCATAGCCCACCCATAAAAAAAAATAGCAGAAGGATTATTTGCTTAGTGCAAGGTGATGTTTTAATAAAAACATTCAATAAGAATAGTCAATGATAAAGTTCTTTACTTTTAGCACAACTTATGTAACGATGTATATTAGTAATAACAAAAATAATAATATTGTTAACTAGATTTAGTAGTAGTATTTAGTTTTTTTTTTTTAATATGATGTAAATTAAATGAAATGAATATTATATATGAAACCAAATTAAAGGTCTGCCATATATAGCTTCTTTCGAATTCTTTCAGTTCTAACATGTCTGGTCATAACATAAAATAATTTGTATTCAAGACCGTAGTTCGGAGAACAAAGCATACAAACTTTTCGCAACTGAGATAAATTTCTATAACGATCTGTGGAATAAAAATTATATGAAATATAATATGACATATCATGTATATTAGCGTATTCTACAGATGTCAGACTTATGAAAAAATATGAACCGTAATTGAGATTATTGGTACTTTTGACGCGAATGTCAAAATGTCATGTAGCGCTTTTATATTCTTTTCATTATTTTAGTGTTTTAACGTGTTATATTCAATAATTTTGCTGATATTTTATGTAATATAATGCAGATAAAATTCTGAAATGTAGTGAAAATGATATAATAGTGAATTACGTGCATTTTGACATTCTGCCCAAATTTCCTGAGACGCATGACTTGTATCAGCACCAAGTCATGCTAACGACTAACTGAAAGACTAAGACTAAAGACGTGAATAATAATCAATATACTCGACACTGGCACCAATAGCTCATATTATTGTAGCTCATTGCCATTAACTAAGAAGAAGAAGAAGAGATTATTGGTGGAGACTGCTGCTGGACTATTTGAGATTTGAAACAGGGATATTAACATCAGCTGCAAGCAGAGTAATGCATCTATTTCTGTCACATTTTAGACAGATAATAAATAGCATAATATTACTGTATCACTATAAGCCTGGATGAATAAAAGCAAGTTTTGAGAGAGCAAAAAAATATTATTGAAAATATAGCTATTACGCATACGTGGAATGTTTTAAATACTTACATATTTTGCCTCAGTTCAAAGATACTTGTAACATATTTGCTAATTGCGTTGATGTTACAAAATTTTACTTGTCTGTATAAATAACCTAAGTATCTGGTTGATTGAGCTTTGCTAGGTGTAATGATTTTTTATGTAAATTGTGTTTCTGACGAAAATATTTGAATATATATTTAAAAAAAAAGATGAAATGGTGAAAAAGATATCAAAAATTAATAAAAAAATCGGTTGTCTGTAAAGTCGGTTTACTGATGATAGTTGAACGCGACAACGTCATAAAAAAATACTGATGGAATGGTTTCATTTTTCAAGAGAAAATTTTAATTTTATTTGTTTGATAGATATTTTGTATGGATCAAGCCTTAAATGGAACGCCTCAGAGCGAGGTAACGCCGCATACGTCATGTTTTTTCGTGTATGCAGCCGGCTCCATCGAATTATAAGACGTTGTCACGTCAAAATAATAATAATAACACTGAGATCTGATCTCGGACTGTTTGGATGTGATTGGAAAACTTCCCAACTGAACTATTGCCACTCTTGACGGCGACAGCTAAATTCACATTCCTATTCTAATGAAATTTTATTGATTAGCTGAAAACACCGACAAGACGTTATTTTCTATAAATAAAAACTAGCCTAGATCGATTAATAGCATCTAAAATTTTTTTCAAAATATAAATATATACAAGAATTGCTCGTTTAAAGATATAAGATATACAAAAATAATGAATTCCCTATGTCTTAATATGACACGCTTCTGTGGAAAATAACGAATTGCATGACAAATCATTAATCAACTCCTATTAACTTACAGAAACTGATAAAAGAAAACCCCTGACAAGTTTAAGGAAAAATGGTTATATTTATTAAAGAATGAAATGGCTATTTTTGAAAAGATTAATATTAAATGAAGTATGTGTTAGATAAAGGATGAAGAGAGTATTTTCCTTGACATTTTTCTTATGAATTTTTCATTTTTGGCGAAATTGGTAGCGGAATTATTTTCGTAGCTGTAAATAAAATGTTGCTATATTTATATTAAAAATGATGTAGGGCTATTTATAGTCCTGCTTACTCTCCAAAAAATATAATACATAATACATTAATATAATACGTAATACTAATACATCTATAAAAAAATCATCATAAATCTAATTGACTTTAAATCCCCAGTCACAAATTACTTACCTTGTAATAGTAGGTGAACTTATTGACGTCCATGTTCTATCGAGCAAAGTTTTAGATATTCCGTTTAGGAAAATTAGTCGCTTTATACATCTAATTTAAGAAAGATGATAATTGAGCATACTAAATATTATTATTTCAGCTGAAATATCTTCAACATATAGGAATGAGCCCGTCGTTCTTGCCATTGTTCTGTTGGAAAGATCACAGGCCTTGATCCGCTCACATCCCATCGGAATCGTTCACGGCATCGTAAAAGATGCTGTGCAGCCCCATAACCAGCCATATGCACCTGTCTACTGCTATTTCAGCTGATCATTAGTACTGAATCCTTGTCTTCAGTCGTGTGCTCGGCAAATTACAATTTTGGTTACCATCATCATCGAAATTCTAGCTACAAACAATGTTGCTGGAGCTTCAGCATTGCGGGATCAATTTCTCAACGGATGGTGGACTGTTCCCAAATCTGGCCGCCCACAACCTCGTATAGGATCAGGCATCGACTAGTAATCACATTTACACCACTCGATGCGCCAGCAAATTACTCTCAAATTACACTCTAAAGTTTACTTGAGGCTCGAGCCCAACTGTGGGACGTATATCAGCTGAAATAAATTACAACCAAACGAAAATATTTTTACAGAATTTATCGCGTTTATATTTGATTTTTGATTGCTCGACGTTTCGAATACTTCACAGAGTTCACGGTCGCAGGCGGACTGCCCGTAAAAATAATTTGTGTAATACTGGCATAAACATCAGAAATCATTATACAACTATACACTAAATAATTATAATGTAAGATTCTGTTTGTGTAGTTTTGGATATGTTTAGAATCATCTTAGTCGTTCTATTACAAGGATAATATAAATACATTTTTGAATAATGTTCATTGAAACACAATTAAGAATGTGTTTTAATTTGATTGCTAAATGGTATGAATTTTAAACTTATAAAGTTTTATATTAATAAGTATCGTTGATGTGCAAATAGATGTGTAATATTAATTTCAGTAACAAAAAAACTGTAGCAAATTTGTGACAAACATTAAGAACAATAAAAACAAATAGTGCTATAAAAATTTAAGTACGTTTTATCTCAGAGATCGTAGTAAATGTGCAAACCCGTTTTTGGATGCTTTCAACGACACTGAACATCGTTTTGTCGAAGAACTGGGCGTAGTGATGAATCATTCATTTAAAGGGAGACTTCGAAGTGAAAACTTCTGTAAAACATTCAATGTATGAGCAAACACAACAAATAGGTTGTAAAATATTCAGCAGGTGAAAAATTACTGTCTAATCATGCCTGCTTTGCTAGAATTTTTTATTTGTCGTCTATTATGTATATAAGAAATTAAATGAATGTTATATAAATATCTTAATATATATATAAATTACGTGTCACGTTGTTTGTCCGCGATGGACTCCTAAACTACTTAACCGATTTTAATCAAATTTGCACACCGTGTGCAGTTTGATCCAACTTGAAAGATAGGATAGCTTACATCTTAATTTATAGTCGCAATATTATTTTATTGCAAATTATTTGTCTATTATTTGACATTCACAATTATCTGTTTTAACGGATTTTAACAGATGGCGATATCTGTTGACTGGATTGAGTAATTAATTAATAGATGGCACTGCTATGTCAAACCTACAAACGTGGCATATACGATTTTAACTTGCTTTTTTACATAGATGTCATATGTAAAAATATATGACGACCTCCATGACAGATGTTCTCCTACAGTTCCACTTAAATAGTTTAATAAAATGTAATATAACAAAAACATTAGCCACAGCAACGCGTGGCCGGGTCTGCTAGTATTAATATATAAATATACTAGCTGACCCAACAGTCGTTGCTCTGTTTAAATAAGCTTCACTTACCGGGTCCAATTGTGAATCTAAACCATTCTCGAATCCCCTTGAACGTACACAAAAAATTCATCAACATCGGTCCAGCCGTTTAGGAGGAGTTCAGTGACACACACGTACGCAAGAATTTTATATATAAAGATTGTGTTCATGTGGTGACGGAATAAAAATATAATTTAGTAGACCCCCCCCCCCCCCGTTTTACATAATTAACCAGCCCCCCTCTTGCTCACGGGTGCTGTAAAAGACGACCGAGTGATATAATATGCATATAACATCAATGCAAGAGAAGGAAAATCTGATATAAAACTCTATACTAACATGTTTAACCAGTGTGGTATAGTAGGTCAATTGCCGTCCTATTGTGGAGGAGCCTCGAGCCCAGCAGTGGAATGTATATGAGCCGACATGATGACATGATGTTTTATTGTCTATTAGACAAGAAATTGAATGTTATATACACGTAATGGCTAAGTCTATATCGATTTTTCAACGTCCTTATTTATGTTAAAAAAGGCGTGAGGGGTAGGGATGTGAAAAATTATCGATTTTTATAATAATCGATTATTACAAAAAAATAATCGATTAATAATCGATTATCAAAATAATAAAAATCGATAATTAATCGATTTTTTATTATTCGAAATTCAATCGAAATTAATCGATTATTCATTGTCAGATTTCCTAAAAAAAAGGTCATCACGATTCTGTCATACTATATTAGAAAATAAAGCTCACATTTCCCAAAAAAAAGGTCATCATAATCCTGTTGGGAGAAAAATCGATCATTTTATAATCGATTATTTATTTTTAATTAATTGATTGTTTTATATTCGATTTATTTTAAAGAACAAAAAATCGATTAATTTCCCTCCAAGTCACATTTCTAGTAAGGGGTCTATTGAGTCACAATCAGAATGAAGTACCTTTCGCTTTTTGGTAGACCTTTGCTATGACCTAATGAATGTCATTATAATTTATATTTTAAAATATGAAGTTTATAGAGGTAACTTGAAAAGTTTGCGATATATGAATTAAACACTGAATCATCATCATCATTTGCCTGCCCTCATCCCACGCTAAGTGGGGTCGGCACAATATGTGCTCATCTTCCATAGCTTCCTATCGTAAACACTGAATGATCGGGAATAATTAAGGTAACAACAAAAACAAATTAAGAACGCTTTAAACTGTTTTTCAAAAATTTTTATTGAATATACTTTGTTACAAGTAGTAAATTATTTTCACACTCTTTTGTATTGAAGGAAAATATTTTTTTTATATTTATGATATAACTTAACGGTTACCTCATAATAATTACAATTACATTACATATACATGAGGCTAATGAGTAATTTAAATTTAACTTAATTTGCTATGACTTACAGAATAAAGAATGTGTCCATTGACATTTTTCGTATAATCTCTAATGACAATAAAGTACACTTTGATGTTGTGTTCAAGGATAGCACTCATCTACGTATCACTAATTTTACTAAATTTTTATTTATTTATTTTAAGACAACACCCTGCACTAAGGAAATAATCCTTGTATTGCGGGGGACTTTACAAACATATAATTAACCGACACAAATTACATCCAGACTCAGAACAACAATTTGTGGATCGCACAAAGTGTTGTCCCGCGTGGGATTCGAACCCCTGACACTGGCGCTGTAAGTCGCTATCTTAACCACTACGCCATCTGTGCAGTCAAATTAAATCAAAAGGTTTAATTTAGAAGAAAAATATGAAAACAATGTGAGCATCAACGCGACAAAAGCCACTTTCGAGCATCAACGCGACTAAAGCCACTTTCACAGTAAGTGCAGTGGCGTGCGGTGGGGGAAGAGACTACCTAGTCAAATCATCATTTTCCTGCCCTCATCTCACGCTAAGTGGGGTCGGCACAACATGTTTTTACCTTCCATAGCCTCCTATCAACCGTCATATGTGCACTCACTGCTTTCATACGCATATCTTCATTCACGCAGTCCATCCATCTCTTTTTGGGTCTCCCACGCTTCTTTCGTCCATCCACAATCATATTGACAACCCTCCTTGTCACATGCCTTTCATCCCTCCTCATCACATGTCCATACCATGACAATCTCGCGCTCCTAATCTTCTCTATCACTGGTGCCACTTTTAGACTTCCCTTAATATACTCATTTCTTACTTTATCTAACCTTGTAACCCCACACCTACCTACCACTACCACCACTACCTAGTCAAATATAACCTAATAATGCTGAACAAAACTTTAAAAACGCAATGTAAAACAGAATCAAATGTCACCTTTTTCAGTCTAACCCCCCATCCGCTTAGAGCGTGTAACGCGTGATAGGAAACTTCGTTCCAAAGCTCTTGTAAATTACACTATATATCCTCAAAAGTCGTAATTATATTTTTTGATTATATAGCTAACCTTAAAAAAAATTTTAATTTATTAATGTTAATAAAAATATTTTGCTCTCTTCAATGTTTTATTTTATAAAATGAATAAAATTAATATTATATATTCGTTTTATGATTCCAGTTATATAAATAACTCACAATAAGGAAAATCAAAACACTTTTGAATAAAACTCTTAATGTTTTAAAAACATAACCTCCAGTAAAAGAAGTTATAAAGTAAATTGTTTTATTTACAAACTTAGTAGACATTCTATTGGAAGTATTAATCTCAGTTCTTCTGTTATTTTTTTACATACCTAGTAGGATAAACTCGCTACCTAATTTATTTTAAGTTGACGTAAGGCCGGTCTTATCAATTTTCTATAGCAAAATATTTATTCGCGTATTTGATCATACATTATTTTCGTGTAACGTTTTTAAAGTGCTATGAAATTTGTCATTTTGGAAATAAATGTGTCGGATTATAAATAGAAGAAACTAGTATATATATATAATATTTACTTATTACTTATATCACGAACGCTAGCATAATATTTTGATGCAAGAACTCATTTGAAGAATAAATTTTGAATAGAAGATTTTTGTGTTTAATAGAATAGTAAAGGATTTGAAAAGGACTTCAGGAAAATATACTTTAATTTAATCTGTAATAACATTTTCTTTATATTTTTTTATCCATGTGGTCTCGGAATTAGAATAATGTCGTAAAAGACGACTAAGGGATAATACGTATATAACATCTATGCAAGAGAAGGAAAACTCTAAATAAAACCCTATACCAACCTGTCTGACCAGCATAGCATATAGTAAGATCAATTTCCCTCCTATTGTGGAAGCTCGAGCACAACAGTGGGATGTACATGAGCTGAATTGATGATGAGTATTTTTTTTATACTTATTTTTATCCGTTTGGTGACAGAATAAGAATATTATTCACCACTCCCTGTCTTACTCGTGAATGTCGTAACAGACGACTAAAGGATATAGTAAGCATATAACATTTATGCAAGAGAATGAAAATTCGAAACAAACCCCTATCTACACCAACCTGTCTGACTAGCATGGTACTAGGTGAATTTCCCTCCTATTGTGGAGGAGACTTGAGCCCAGCAGTGGGACGTATATGAGCTGAGATGATGACTTATATATAGAATATAATAAAGGGTTTTTTTTTTTTTTTTTTTTTTGGGGTGGGTCGCGGTCGGCGCGCCTCCGCACCACTCCGTCCGGGGCGACAGAGGGGCCTAAGCACGCAACTCCCGCAACCCACCCGAAAACCACCTCGCCTTCGTCATTGGGCCGACCACCGGAGCAGGTTTACTTGTCGTCAGTGGTCGGCCCGACGGAATACCCCCTACGCGGGGTACCCTCCCGTCGACCGACGTCCCCCCCTCGGGGAGGACGTCGGTCTTTCCTCACGCGGTCGGCCTCTCGGCGGGTGACGGACTAATCCCCGGTCACGTCACCCGCGGCCTCGGCTAGGGCGGCATGAGGCGCAGATAATTGCGCCTGCGCCGCCCCAGTCGCCGGCGGCGGATCTCCTCATCGAGGCTGCGCTCCACGCGCAGACGATCCGCCGCCTCCTTCTGCGAGATCACTGTCTCGCAGAAGGCTGCGACCGCGTCCCAGTTCCTGACGCTGTCGACCATCGCCCTAGCGATGGCCGGCAGCGTCAGGTCGGCACCGATGATTGCGACGAGTTCACGGCGCTGCACTGCCCAAGCCGCGCAGGCCTCGAGCGTGTGGCGCGCCGTGTCCTCGTCGCAATCGCAGTGGTGGCAGGACGGTGTACTCTCCCTCCTCACGACCCTGTGCAGGTATTTGGCGAAGCTCCCGTGCCCCGTCAACACCTGCACTAGTCGGAAGGAGAGCACCCCGTGCCGCCTCTCCAACCACTGCATCAGCACCGGCCGGAAGGCCTCCACGGTTCGCATCCCGAACCGAGGCCTCTCCAGCCGGACTGCCCAACGGGCAATGACGTCTCGGCGGGCGTCGACGCGCCAGGCGGTGAGATCCCTTAACGAGATCACACCGCCCTCCCCGCGCACCCCCGACACCCGCCGATACAACTCGGCGAGCATTTCCGCCTCCAGGTCCCACGGGGGAGTCCCGGCCAATAGGCACGCTGCCTCCGTCGCAACCGTGCGGTATCCGCGGATGGCCCTGACCGCCATGACCCTCTGTGGTCGCCACAGAAGGGCCCTAAGTCGGACGGTCAAGGACCCCGCCCACACCGGTGCGCCGTACAGGGCCATCGACCGGATGACCCCCGTGTACAGCCGTCGGCACGTAGCGCTCGGTCCGCCCACGTTCGGCATTAGCCACGATAGGGCGGACGCCGCGCCGACGAGCCGCGGAGCGAGCCTGCGGAAATGCTCCCGGAACCACAATTGCCCGTCGAGCACCAGGCCCAAGTACCTCATATGGGCCCGGATGCTGATGTCAACCGATCGGACGGTGATCGAGACGCCGATGGGAGGGCTCATAAGGCGCCCATGGAACAAGAGGGCCTCCGTCTTGTCCAGGGCGACCCTCAACCCCAGCGCCTCGATCCGCCTGACGACCTCTTCGGTGCCATAGGTCGCCAGGCTTACCGCCTCTTCTAGCGTCCCACCGCGGGCTGTGACGAGCGTGTCGTCGGCGTAACAAATCACGCCCAGCCCGGGCGGGAGGCTCCCCCGCAACGCCCAGTCGTAGCCGATGTTCCACAGGGTGGGTCCGAGGACCGACCCCTGTGGGACACCGCACGTCATGGGCGTTCGCACAACGTCCCCTGCTCGGTTGGTACAGAGGACGCTGCGCCCCACCAAATAGTCTGCCACTAGCCGCCTCAGGTAAGCTGGCACTCCGTGATACCGGAGCGCCTCCCTGATGCAGCTGAATGGCAGACTATTGAATGCGTTGGCGATGTCTAGGGACACCGCCAACAGCACTCCCCCACCGGTGACGGCCTCAGTCGCCACGGCCCTCAGGCGCAACAGAGCCGCGATCGTCGAACGACCCCTCCTAAACCCAAACTGGGCGTCCGACAGATCGGGCCCCGTGCCGACGAGGTGCCGCTCGATGCGGGCAGCTACCACCCTCTCCAGTAGCTTGCCCGTGTCATCGAGCAGCACGATAGGCCAGGTGGTCGAGGACCAGGCCCAACACGCGGTTTGGAACACCGTCGGGCCCGGGGGCGGTGGACTTTGCGCACATGCGCGCCACCGCCACTCCCATCTCGGGTTCCGTGATGGGCGGAACACTGTCGTCGTCGGCCTCCCGGTCAGTGTCTGGCGGAGCCATGACCGGGGGCGTGTGTTCCGCCCGCCGCGGGAACAGGTCCTCGACGACCCGGGTGAGAAGGCTGGGCTGGAGAGTCTCGGTGAGGGGAAGGCCCCGCGCGCGGAGCTTATTCAGCACCGCGCGATAGGGGCGTCCCCAGGGGTCACGATCGAGACCGTCCAGCATCTCCTGCCGACTGACGTCCTTGGCGGAGCGGACGGCCAGCCTGAAGGCCGACCGCGCATTGCGGTAGCCCTCATACAGCAAGGCCTCCCGCTCCGCGTCGCGTTGCCGCCGCCGGCTGCGGGTGTAGGCCCTCCGGGCGCGAATGCACGCGGCCCGGAGATCCGCCAGCTCCCGGGACCACCAGTGGACCGCCCTCCTCGGGGGCGGACGCCGTACCCGGGGCATGGCCGCATCGCAGATCTGCGTCAACGCACTGCGGATGCGGCCAGCCTCGGCGTCCACCCCGTCCGACTGGTTGGCAGAGGACAGCCACGAGTAAACGATGGCTGTCTCCGCCAGCTGGTCCCGGTCTAAGCGACCCACAGCCCATCGCGGGAACGCAGGACGTCCATCCGCCCCGTGACCCCTGCTGGGCGTCGGGATTACCGGGGAGACCTCCATCCGGATATACCGGTGGTCCGACAAGGTCTCCACCTCCTCCACGACGCGCCAGCTCCCCACGCGTGCGGCGACCTCGGGGCTAGCGAACGAAAGGTCCACTATCGACCCGCCCCGTTGTCGCACGCACGTATGCACCGAGCCCCTGTTCAGCAAACAGAGGCCCAGTGCCGCCGCCCACTCCTCGATCGCCCGTCCTCGGTCGTTCGTCCGGGGAGACCCCCACGCCACGGACTTGGCGTTGAAGTCCCCCAAGACGAAGACCTGGCGCGATGCCATTCGCCGTAACGAGGCCTCCATGATGGTGAGGGAGGCCTCGAAATCGGTCACACTCCAGTTAGGGGAGAGATAGACTCCGAGGAGCGTAATCTCCCCCCAGTCCGCCGCGACGTATCCGACGCCCCTGTCCCTAAGGGTCAGAGGCGACGAAGGCCACGACGTGGAGGCGACGATTGCCACGGTGCCATCGGTGCTACCCAACCAGTTAGGCCGGTCGGGCACCACGTACGGCTCCGCGGCTACGGCTACTCCTATCAACCACTCCGCCATGGCTTGCAGGAACACGTCCTGCGCACCGGCGGTGTGGTTGAGGTTGGCCTGGAGGAGACGAATGGATACGGGGTCCATTAACGGTCCGTATCCATCGTCACCTCCTCCGCGCTGACGGGCGATCGGGCCGCGCTCGGAGCGGGGACTGGCCCGGTCGATGGGCCGTCCCGCCCCTTCGGGGCCGATGCCGGGGGTCTGCAGTCCCCAGAGCCCATGCGGTGTTTGGCAGGCCTATTGCCTGCCGCACACGCGGGGCAGTGGGGCACCGCAGAGCACGATGCCGCCTGGTGTCCGGTCTGACCGCAACGGAAACATAGCCCGCTGCAGTCAAAGCAGTTTTTGCATGTCGGTCGGGTATGCCCGACCGCCATGCATTTGTAACACCTCGCGGGCCGGGGCTCTAGCACGGTTACCCGCGCCGAGCTCCAGCCCACGAGGAGCCTGCCTGAGTCGGCCAATTGCTTGACCGACTCCACCGGACACTGCACCCAGGCAGCACCGACGCCGCCCGGACCAGTGCGAATGGTGCCAATCCGGACGGTGTCCGAGGCACATCCGGTACGCGCCATAATGGCCTCCCGGACGTCCTCCACCGTCACGGAATCGTCCAAGCCCGTCAGGCGCATCTCTGCGCACTTGACAGGCCTGGCGATTCGGACACCATCCTCCGGCCCGAACAGCCCCCTCAACATCGTGGCCAAACTATCGGCCGTCTTCGCGCCCTCGGCCCCAGGGAACTCGAGTATTCGAGCCCCTGTCCGGGCCTTGCGGGTCATCGCCTCGACGCCCCCGATACCGGAGACGTCCAGCTCCCGCCGGGCGCGTTTTAGGACGGCCTCATAGTTGAGGCCCCTCTCAGCCGCCTCAGGCAGCACGGTGATGACCACCGCGGCCGTCTTCGGCGACTTGAGGCCCCTGCGCGACCTTTTCTTCCCCTTTCTGCCGGCTCCCGCCTGGGGAGCGGCGGCCACGGCGGCACTCTTGGCCGCCGCTCTCCGCTTCTGGCCGCGTGCCTTCCTGCTCCGCTCAGCCACCTGCCAGC
Organism: Lymantria dispar; assembly: GCA_032191425.1. Lineage (NCBI taxonomy): Eukaryota > Metazoa > Arthropoda > Insecta > Lepidoptera > Erebidae > Lymantria > Lymantria dispar. Next base: position 11,155,194 of record CM063449.1, on the reverse strand, counting down.
CCTGTTCAAGCCTGGCAGCAGCGCTGAGCGCAGCAGGAGCGTTCGCGGGTGCGCTGGCCGGCGCCTGCGGTGCAGCCGCTGGCGCCGGCCGCGGCCCGGCCTTGGCGGGAGCCGGCACCTTGCCGGCCTTCTTGGCCCCCTTGGGCCCGGCCGCGGCCGCAGCGTAGCTCACCACGCGGCCACCCTGACAGGGCAGCGGGGTGGGAGCTGACGCTTGCGGCCGCCTCGCCTTGTCCGCGGCGAGCGGCGGTCGGAGGGGCGGCTCAGGCGGGAGCCTGGCCGCTACGGCGGCGATACGCGCATCCACCATCACCCCTACTCGGGCTAGGATCACGCGTACCGCCGACTCCGACACGCCGTGCACCTCGTCGGGCGGCGGCTCCTCTCCCCTCCGAGGTCTGCCGCGGCCACGAGCCGGCGGAGGGACCACGACGAGGGGAGGAAGCGCCGAAGCCGCGACGGGTGCAGCTGGCGCAGCAGCCGCGACGGGCGCAGCCGGCGCCACGGGCGCAGACGACGGGCCCGCCCTCCCCGGCGCAGCCCGTTTCGGTGGCGAGGCCGGCACAGGCGGCGCGGCCGGCGCCAGGCGCGCGAACTGGGCCCGCAGGTCGGCCATCTCCTTGGCCAACCCGCGGTTCTCCCGTCGCACCGCCGATAGCTCCGTCTCCAGCTTGCGGTTGCGTTCCCGCAAGCCGGAGACCTCCTCACTAAGGCGGGCGTTCGCGGCCTGGAGGGCCGCCACCTCGCCACCGTGGCCGGCCGGACCCGGTGTCCCCGGCCACGCCGCCACCACCGATCCTCGGCCTCTGCGCCCCCGGCGCATGGTCGGGACCTTGGGAGGAGGCATGGTGATGGAACTCCCCTCCGAGTCGGTGTTGGAGCGGCCACCCTCTTGCAGGGGGCGCTTCCAGGGTCTCGGGGGGAGGGCCTCCTCCCTCTTCCTCGCACTTGGGGCTGGAGCTGGCGCCTTTGCAGCCCCCTCCGTCCTCTTCCTCGGCGACGACGACAACGACGGCGACGACGGCAACGACGACGGCCTAACTGCACCCTCAACTGACGGCGCGCCTATCAACTGTCTACCTGCGGCGCATCCACCGCCCTCGTCCCTACTCCGGCCGACTAGCACCCAAGGGGTGCTGCTCTCCTCGGCGGACGGCTCTGCGGCACTTCCGCCCACGTCCGTCAGCTCCATCTCCGATGCCTCGGATGGCCCTGCGGCACTGCCGCCCTCATCCTGCGACGGCTCTGCGGCAATGCCGCCCTCATCGCTCGACAGCTCGGAGCTTTCGCCTGCTAACCTTACGCACGGCTCTGCGGCAATGCCGCCCTCGTGCTCGGACCCGCTGCTGCTGCCGCTCTCCTCACGCGGCGGCCCTGCAGTGGTCTCCATCCTCTCCTCCGACGGCTGGGCAGCAACGCCACCCCCGTCCCGCGACGGCCCTGCAGCAGCAATGCTGCCGCCCTCGTCGCGTGCGGCAATGGCTTCAGCCTTCATCCGCGCCCGCCACGCCTTCGATGCATTGGCGCTAATGCGGGCTCGTGCAGCGGCGGAACGCCTCGGCTTTGTCCTTCGGGTCTTCTTCCGCACCTGCACCTCCTCCTCGTTCCCCCTCCCCCCCTGAGCCACCTGGTGTTGAGCCGGGCTCTCGGCTTCTGAGGCAGTAGTTGTCCCCCACCCATACGATTGGGGACTGACTGTGCCGGGACTTGGGCGCGACTCCAAATGGACGCCGCGCGCAAGCACCGGCACAGCAAGGGATTCCCCGGCCTGGCCGGGACCCTCTGGTGAAGTGTTACTTGTATTAACTTCTGCCATTTTTTTGGACGTTTTTGAGTCTTGCCTTGACTACCACTCTAACGACTGGACGCTCACGCGCTTCTTAACCCACCAGTCATACATCTCCTCGCCGAGTGGCCAAACTTAAGATTGGGGTAATTTTTTATAGGGGTTTTCTTCCCCGCGGTCCGAAGACCCCCGGTCCTGACCCCCCTGCTCAGGATTACGGTTTGGGCCTTCCGGGTCTGGCCGCTCGCGAGCGACCGACCCGTCACGCCCCCGGGCCGTGACGCAACCGTCCCTGGCGACGGAGTGCCATGAGGCACATCCGCCCCATTGGCCCCGGGTCAGATCCGCCGTGCGCTCTGCCACCAGAGCCGCACGCGGAGACCCCCCCCTGCCGGAATCTTGGCCGTCCAAATGGCCGCATGACGTCCAAATGGACGTTACCAGGGAGCACCACGAGGAGGTGCTCCGGCCGCGCCCCCCAATATAATAAAGGGTAAAAATAACTTAATATCTTTATTTAACAAACATGCCATTTCCAACAAGATAATGCAAAAGTTAGTCAAAGCTTAAATGAAAACGAATAAAGTTGTAGAAGTTGGTAAACAAATAAAAGTTACAATGCACGGCCATAAACTACATCTAGGCAATTTTAGTTGTTTTGCTCCCCTGATAACAAATAGAACTGAGATGAAAGATAAGGAAAGAGCATTTAGAAAAATAACGGATGATTTCAAGGTAATGATTATTTTGTTATGAATTTGTTTGGCGTGCAATTCACCACCTTCTTTCTTTTCTATAGGCCTTAAAAGATGCCTAAGAGATATAATCTTCATCATCACAGCTCATATACGTCTTATTATTGAGCTCCATCCTTAATTTTTTAAGCTATTGAAGAAAAATCTATGCAGTATTATCAAATTCATAACGCTCACTGTTGTAAACGTAAACGTAAACTTCGTACTTGGCAGACGTCTTAATGATCACAGTTGCTATTATAATATTTCCAAGAAAGTACAGTTTGCTCATTCTCCTAACGACTTCTTAGCCGGCTTTTTATCATTATCATCACAGTTGATACGTGTCCCACTGCTGGGCTTCAGCCTCCACAATGGGAGGGAAATTGATCTACTATACTGCGCTGGTCAATCGTGTTGCTATAGGCTTTCATATCAAAATTTCCTTCTCTTGCATAGAGGTTATCTGCATATTATAATCCCTTAGTTGTCTATAACGACACCCACGGACAAACAATGGGGTGGTGAATACTATTCTTACTCCGTCACCATATGGAAAAGCTAGCTAAAGCTAGCTAAAGCTAGCTTTTACTACATGAAAAAGTAATATATTTCCATTACAATGTATTTTCAATTCATCAACATATGGCTCTGTTAGTTACATCCAACTTATTTATCCTTGAAACTATGGATGAAAGTATCACCTATATGTCTCTAAATCCGATAACCATAATCTTAACTTAGTACCATTCCATTTAACTTTCAAGTTTTTCTCTTGCGGTGGTGTTTTATGCTTACACCATTTAATCGTCTTTTACGTTACGCGTGCTTAAAGTAGGGATGGTAATTTAGATGTTATTATTGAAATATCTTAGCTTCCTAAATTTTACCAAGTCAAAAGTCCATCAGCAACAGATATTTCATTAAACTTTGAGCAGAGAAAGAGCCAAATTAATTAGCGCTTCTAAACTTTGCTAAATATAGCAAAATTACCTTTAAATAATATGTAGTTAGTTAGTTCGAAATCTTAATAGAAGTAATATTGCTTGATTATTTAAAATGGCAAGATAATGTTCAAGGTGTATGTATATATAGCATTTGTTTCTTATTTATTGATAATAACATGTTCGATTTCTATACGTGTATCGCTGAATTATAGGATTTTCCATCAGAATACTAATTTTCCACAGGGAAACAAAATTTAACAAGCCTAATACATGTATAAATAAATTCATTTTACAAGTTTTATCGAGTTTGTATTTGATTTTTGATTGCTCGATGTTTCCAACTATTTACAACGTCACGATCATAGGCAAACTAAGATGTCTGACGTGATTTCTGCAGCGGGTAGATATCTCTGCAATAACAATGACTTGTTGGACGCAAGACATCTTAGTCTACCTGTGACTATGAACGCTGTAAAGTGTTCGAAACGTCGGGCAATCATTGATAAAAAGCAAACACGATGCAATCCGTAAAATAGTTTTATTTATTATGTGTAATACTCATTTAAACATCAGAAATCATTCATAAATATGTCTTACATCTCTTGTCATGTCTGCAGAGATAAATTAATATAGGCATATTAGTCTATCGGCTTAAACCTCCCGCTTGCCATTATCCCCAAGCGGTTAGAAGTGTTATCAGTTTCCTTGACGGGTGTAGCTGACCATTATTTTCATGATCCTTCAGCCAATTTATACAACTTCTACAGGAAAAATAAGGGTTTGGTGACACGTGCCAAGAGGGGGGATTAAATAATAGAAAATTATGATAAGTATTTCATAGGTATTTTTACGTTTACTTTTGTTTATAATTATCCAACTTATCTCAGTTGTGCTTTACTTCTTTACAATCATCATAATTATCAAATCAGCTCATATACGTCCCACTACTGGACTCGAACTTTCTCAACCATGGAAGGAAATTTGTCCTATTATCCTACGCTGATCTGGCGGGTTGGCATCCCTATGCCTAATATTTCATTTCGAATTTTACTCTTGCATAGATATAATCTGCATATTGGAATCCCTCAGTCGTTTTTTACGACATCCACGGGCAAGAAAGGGCGCTATTCTGTTTAAAACTAATAAAAATCCTTGAAATGGATCGCAGCGACACCTACCGAATCCAATTTTTAATCTAAAGCATTCTAGAATCCACCCGAATTCACTAAAAAAAAACAACCAAATCGGTTCAGCCAGCCATGTTTATTTGCTTACTTGTATTCTTATCTTACTGAAACTATGGCAAATGGCTACAATATATATTATTCTTACTCCATAAACATGTGAAATGGTATCTTATCTAAGTTATTATATAAAATAATCTAATTGTCGGCCTTCTCGAGAATACACGTTTCTTATAAATGTTATAAGGAGCGCACTACTAAAGTGGTCTAAATGGCTTAAATTTATCAAAAGTTAACATACGAGTATGAGTAATGATATCCATTTTGAGAAGAAACGTGGGGTGTAAGTTAACGAAGATTTATAATATGTCGTCCCTTATTCTTGTCCACGTAATATTTTATGCAAAAAGTTTCAGTGGCGCTTCGTTTCCATTAGAATGTGTAAGAGTTATATTATAGTTTGTTTATATTTTTACCGTGATATGGAGATTTCATCATTCATTCATCGTTGGGCTCGAACCTCCTCCACAATAGGAGGGAAGTTGATTATAACCACGTTAAACGTGTATAGGGTTTTGATTTCGTGTTTGCCTTTCACTTGCGAGGATGTTATATGCATATTTAATCCCTTAGTTGTCTTTTACGACACCCACGGGCAAGAGATGGGGTGAATTGTATTTTTACTCCGCCACCACACGGAAAGCGATTCATCATTTTATTAATTTGCGTCCTTGTTAGTTTATTTCAAACATTATTATTTGATGTTGGCACTGAAAGTTATTATCCTATTTTTTTTTTGCATGCTATGGTCTGGACAGACCCCGCCCAATCTGTCCGAGGCGACGAATGAGCGGCTTGTGGCCCCATAACCTTTCGTATTCTGTTACCATCACCATTGGGCCGACCACTGCCACCGATACCTTGATATCCGTAGCCAGCCCGACTGTCCCCTTCGACTTCGGTGGAGATGAGTTATCAGCCTCACTATCACTTGTTATGCCTAAATGGGTCCGTCATGGTATTTGTTATCGGCAAACTAGCCTGTTGTGAAGCTATTTGGGTGGACGAGGAAGTGCGTATATTATCTGCGTCATCTTCTTAGTCGGCTTTTCCCTAAGCAGTTCTGAATTATCATCTGTCTCGTATCCTTGCTTCGCGGTTTACTATTTTAATATTATATGTTCGCTGAGATTTCCTTAACCCAAACCTGTTATTATCAAGTCTTTTTCTAATAACGGCTTGGAATGTTTGCCGTATGATGATGGTATATGAATACATTATCTTACCCGTGGATGTCATAAAAGACGACTAAATAACATGATATACAGATAACATCGATAACGGCTAATAAATATCCCTACTAATTAATGAGGTGTAGTCAATCAATTTTAATCCTATACTAAAGGAAGCACGAGCCCAATAGAGGGATTTATATAGTTTGAAATGATGAGATGATATCTCTCTCACTACAGCAAATTCTAGAGTATTACGCGCGGAAATAAGTACCACATTAATCATGACAAGGCCTTCGTATATCTAAATGATAGGTACATCTGAGCTCACTCTAGGATGTCACATCTATACGATTAAGTTTTATAACTGTTCGAGTCCCGTGCGAACAATGGTCTAAATTATTATGGACACTGCTGAGCTATAGTTTAGTCAAAATCCACCCAAACGATCGGAGGCAGAGATAAAGCGACCCTCTCAAAATAATTTCATAATGCGTAGCTAAAATTTAATAGCAATTACTTCAAAAAGGATATGAAATTGCAAGTTATATCTTAGCATGAAGTTCATTCAAGTTCAATATTTGGATCAATATTGAATGTTGACTCTATAAAATATTCAGGAACACATAATAATACATATAAATGTTGTTTAATATAGATTTAATATTGATATAATATTTTTCGTGTTAAAACGAAATAAGAATGCAATTTACCACCACTCCTCTTGCCTGTGGGTGTTATAAAAGATGTATAAGGTACATAGTATTGTTAAATAAATTAAACTATAATAGTATACCAGTAACACTTTAATCAATTTTCATATAGAAACACAACTACGATTTAATAATATTTTAACTATACTTAGTGTTTTACACAACACTTCCGGTTTTTATTCTCACTATTTTAAACACTACAAACTGATACCAAATAGAATTACAAACTGATACAAAAATAGGCTTTTTAAAATTAATAGTGAGACATTAAACTTAGTAACTTATTATTAATATAAATTTTGTACGCAACTTTAATAAGGAGTCTAAGAACAACCTATTCGTACCATTGTTGTCAGAACAATCCCCATGCGCCGCGTATCGCTTTAACAGGTAAAAACAAAATAACAACAAAATAAGTGCTCGATCCACAATGTTACTAGCGCTGTAATGTTGCCAACAGTATGCAGGTTAAATTTATGCAAAATAATGATTCGAATTTTCCTTCTCTTGCATAGATTGTATTTGTATATAATTTTCCTTAGCTATCTTTTACGACATCCTCGGGCAAGAGAGGTAGGTGAATAATATTCTAACTCGTTCAGATATAGAGAAATTCCAGCTCAAAAATTAACTATTACTGTAACTAGCATGATATCGTAGATACATTTCCCTCTTATTATGGAGACGGATCGAGAATTGCAAAGAAAATAGCCACTATAACATCGATAACTTGACGAATTCTAACAGAACTTCGTTATACCATTTGCTTGTGTTGCTTATGTGGTTGATCTTGATCTACTTTTAAACATATTATATATACCATCTTCAAATCAAAATAATACACTCTAATACCAGGCGTCGAATCTGGTCGCCTATCGCCAGCGTGGTATATAAGATCTTTTACCAATCTATTATTCTAGCCGGGGCCGCGGGTGACGTGACCGGGGATTAGTCCGTCACCCGCCGAGAGGCCGACCGCGTGAGGAAAGACCGGCGCCCTCCCCGAGGAGGGCCTGCTCCGGTGGTCGGCCCAACGCCGAAGGCGAGGTGGTTTTCGGGTGGATTGCGGGAGTTGCGTGCTTAAGCCCCTCTATCGCCCCGGACGGAGTGGTGCGGAGGCGCGCCGACCGCAGCCCATCCACAAAAAAAAAAAAAAAAGTCATTCTATTATTGTAGAGGCTCATGCCCGGCAGTGGAACGTTATGAGCTGTGAAGCATAGGAGTTTATCCTTTTACAATTTATTGATACAGTTCAATTTGCTTCTATCGAAAAAGAATATTCAGTTTTAAACCGACTAGATTAAAAAACTGACGTCAATGCAATTAACAATAATAAAGACTCAAAGGTTACTAAGAATAATAAAGGCATACGTCAATTGTAGCAAAAACTGTAGGCTATATTATCTTACATAACCAATATGTTCTTTTGTTATGATGACGATAATATAAAGGTTAAAATGTATTATAAACTAGCATCCCGCCCTCGCTTCGCTTCGATTTCTGTCGCCTTATCCTCGTAGTTCCCGTTCCCGTGGGAATACCCGGATAAAATATAGCCCAGTTTACTCCCTGATATTATAGCTTTCCATTGGTGAAAGAATTTTTTAAATCGGTCCAGCCATGAAAAAGGCCTATTATTTTGACATTACAAACAGACACACCAATGTTATTTATTGGTATAGATGGAAAATTTATTGTAGTTCTATTAAAACATATCAAAGCTTCCAGAACTATTATGAACGTTCAAGTTCCTAAATAAAACTAAGCTAAATATTTTACTAAATTTAATGCGAATAATTCTAATTTCCCGTGTAGTGACAGAGTATGAATACAATTCAACACTCCCTATCTTGCCCGTGGATGCCGTAAAAGACGACTATGGGATATAATATGCACATAACATCTATGCAAGAGAAGAAAAACTCGAAATGAAACCCTATACCAACATGTCTGTCCAGCATGGTATAGTAGGTCAAATTCTCTCCCATTATGGAGGAGGCCCGAGCCCAATAGTGGGACGTATGTGGGCTGCGATGATGATGATGATGATGAATGCGAATAAACTTAATCAATTATTTTCATTAGAGTAACTACAAAAAAATAAAGAAATAACTAATTTGCGAGCTGAGAAAATTCATGAGATATTTTATGTTTTGATTTGAAATAAGTTGTGCTATGAAATGGTTACAGACTTTAATTTGACATCATCATCGCAGCTCATATGCGCTGAGTTCAAGGCACCTTCTTCGCAATAGGAGACAAATTTATCTATTATACCACGCTGGGCAGGCGGTTTAGTATAGGATTTAATTTTGAGTTCACCACTTCTTGCAAAGATGTGGATATGGATTAAATGTTATCTGAATATCAAATCCCTTAATAATCTTTTACGACAGTCACAGCCAAGATAACCCAGTAAGTAAGTAAGAAATTTATTTGTTAGAATCAGGGTACAAATTAGATGTTACAATTTCATGTTGAACTATATATATTTTATTATTATTACATACATAGATTCACGCCTCTTTCCCATAGGAGTACGCAGAGACCATTTCCCTCCACTTGTTACGATCTTGACTTACCACTTTCGCCTCCACATTCATTAATCTCCTCATGCATGTTCTTCGGTTTAGGGTACTTCTAACCTGACCTTTCTTAAGAATGTCCCCTATTTGGTTGTGGAACATCCGCCTTGGTCTTCCCCTTCCAACACGTCCGTTCACATATTTTTTTTTTTTTTTATTGCCAACGGTGGCAAACGAGCAAGCAGCACACCTGATGGTAAGTGAAACTGCTGCACATGGACCTTTGCAATACCAGGGGCACAGCAAGGCCGCTGCCTACCGTGAAGGAAATACTCTTCTTAAATCTCGTTTAAAGAAGGACATGTCATAGCGCTCGGGAAACACAGCAGCAGGTAGTTCATTCCAGAGCTTGCACGTATGTGGGAGAAATGATCGCTGGAAACGTACAGTTGAAGACCATAACGTTTCCAAGTGAAATGGATGAACCCTGCTACGATGTCGAGTGGTACCTTGGTAGAATGGTGACGGTGGTACCAAGTCAAACAGTTCCTCGGAGCACTCCCCGTGAAAGAGTCGGTAGAGTACACAGAGTGACCCAAAGTCTCTCCGCTGCTCCAGCGACTCTAATCTGTCCGTAAGAACAGATTCGCTCTATAAATGCCCCTTTTCAATCTCCTTTCATTTATTCTCTTTACATGACCAAACCAACTCAACATACCGTTCCACAACGTTCCCTAATCACTCTGTTTTTAATTTTATCACTCAATTTCACATCAATCATGATCCTTAGCGCTCTCATTTCCACAGCATTAGTTCTACTTTCGTGCTTCTTCTGCATAGCTCTCGCTTCCACTCCCTGTATCACTAAATGGACATTTTACAGGAACATAACTGTAGGAAAGTATTATTTGTTACTTAAATTAATTTTAGATTAATAGCTCATTAAAAGTATACTGCCACTTAACATAGCGTAATATTTTATTAACTGTTTCATAAATGTATGTAATTTAGTAGTAGTAATAGTAACGCGTAATAATTTGCCAACTTATTCTAAAAATACATATGTTATTAAAAATCTATTTTAGGGAAGGAATAGTGGCAAATATCAATGCTGTGATTGTCTTTTAACCGGAACATTAGCGTCGTGGGAATTTAAGATTAGTTGTTTGACAAACCCCAAAATGTCAGAATGCGCCTAAAGTACATATCACGTCACACTTTTGCAATAAATCTTATTGTCAGAAGCGGCTTCTCTCCAGGCCGTCCACCCGCAGCCGCGCTAACCCTAACTTAATGTTTATTTTACCATCGGAATTATAAAAATAGCTTACCGGGCAATTTTGCTCACTAGGGACACTTAAACACCAATTTCAATGGCCATTTCACCTGCCAAGCCTAGTGATTACAAGTAGTAGGCTAATGAAAGGAAATACAAACGTTTTATATATTAAATGACTGCACAAATGGCGTATTGGTTAAAATACCGATCTACCGTGTTGTGGATTCGATTGTATACGAGACAATACTTTGTGCGATCTGCAAATTATTGTTCTGAGTCTGGATGAAAATTATGTTTGTTAATTATGTTTGTAAAGTCCCCCGCAATCGTTTCACCTCAGCCCACATAAGTCCCACTATTACAGTCGGGCCATCTCTACAATGGGAGGGAAATCGACCTACTATACCGCGCTGGTCAGACGTGTTGGCACAGGCTTATATGTCGAGTTTTCCTTCTCCTGCATCAATGTTATATGCGTATCATATCCCTTATTCGTCTTTTACGACACCCACAGGTAAAAAAGGTGGTGATGATTGTATTCTCACTCCATCACACGCAAAAGTCCCCCACAATACAAAGTTTATTTCCTTAGTGCAAGGTATTGTGTTTAAAAAAAAAAGTAATCCAAACTAATCCTACTAATATTATAAACGCGAAAGTATATTTGTTGCTCTTTCACGCAAAAACTACTGAATGGATTTTGATGAAACTTCATAATAATATAGCTTACATATCAGAATAACACAGGCTATCATTTATCCCGATATTCCCACGGAAAGGAGAACTATGTGGGTAAAACCGCAGGGCGCTGCTAGTATTTTATATAAACTCAGGCTGTACCTGAGTCAAAAAAAAAACAAAAGAAACAAAAATTATTTGGAATAACAATCGTAAGAAGAACAAGTAACAAAATCTAATACATACGTACGACGTATTTTACTGTCGGGTCGTATCTCAATTCCTGATTACATTACGTTCATTTCAATTTAATCATAAGATTAAGATAAGTGAACGACTGGTCTTTCTTTCCCATCAGCAGTATAAATTTTATAGCTCAATCTCTTAAGTTTAGCGTATTTTAGTGTTATATACAACTTCTTAAAATTTTTCCACAGTTTCCTGTTTCTATTTTCGACGTGCAAAGCGTTCTTATATAGCAAGTTTAATGGCATTCCCGTATAAAGAAATTACTCGTGCAGTTGTCGTAAAAGATGATTATGGAATGGAAGTAGATACAAGAGCAAGGGAATAAAAATGGAACTAAAACTATATACCAGAAACTAAAATATCAGACAGGTGTCTGATTAACACGGTATAGTTAGTAAATGGCAATCATCATCATCAACACAGTTTACATCTCACGTTTACGTCTCACTACTGGGCTCGAACCTCCTTCACAATAGGAGAGAAATTTACCTTACTATATCATGGTGATCAGACAGATTGCTATAGGGTTTTATATTGAGTTTGCCTTCTCTTGCATAGATGTGATATGCGTGTTATATCCCTTAGTCGACTTTTACGACATCCACGGGTAAGATAGGAAGTGGTGATTTTTATTTTTACTCCGTCACCACATGGACAATCCCTTAGTCATCTTTTACAGTGCCCACGGGTAAGAGAGAGAGTTTAGTGAATTGAATTCTTACTCTGTCATTACACGGAATGGCGCCTCTCCGTCACCACATGAATTTTACTCCATCATCCCAATAGCGGCGGTCAATACACGTATGAACGCGCATTGTTTGATCGTAGGCCATATATACGGTATAAAAAAACATAGGGATTAATATAATCTATAGTTGAAGACTTCACATTACTACGTTGAATTTCGTACGATTGAGTCCTATTAAGAATTGTAATCTAAGACCTCACAGTGATTTGGTTATATCATCATCATTTCAGCCTATCGCCGTTTACTGTTGGACGTAGGCCTCCCTCATGTTACGCCACAAAGTGCGGTCCTATGCCGCCTGCATCCAACGACGCCCAGCAACTTTCACCAGGTCGTCGGTCCACCTGGTGGGGGGGCGTCCTACACTGCATCGTCCGATATGTGGTCGCCGCTCGAGAACCTTTCTTCCCCAGTTGTTGGTTCGTCGAGCGATGTGGCCTGCCCATTGCCACTTTGGTTATATACGTAGGATATTAGACCAATAAATTATGTAAGATAAATAATTTTGATATAATTTCGTCACTTTTTTATTCCCAGTTGTAGTAAATTTAAAAAAATACGTAATATGATAAGAGTATTATACATTTAATTAAAAGGGAAAACGTTCACCGTATTCCCATTGCAGACCTCAACTGATATCAAGAGTACGCTTTAATATTAAGAATGTTGAAAGTAGAAAAGCTTCTGAGGCTTCAATTAATATTTGCGTAATAAATTTCGTGTTATATTAATTTTGTATTATGTTTTATTAACTTAACTTTATTATTGTCTGAATATAAAAATGTATTCATTTGTTATTTTAGTAACATAGAAATTAATTTCTTCTAAAAAATATTTATTATTAAGATTGCCTATCTAAAATATTATTGTGTTTTCTTGCGATTCGTACTATGAAATCGACAAAAAAAATATATATATTTCAAAAATATTATGACAAAATTAGTAATTATGATGATAGTTACGTAGATATGGTTCATAATTTCAGCTCAGATATGTCCCATTGATGGGCTCAAGTCTCCTTCACAATAGGAGTGAAATTGACCTTCTGAACGCGCTACGTTACGAGATGCTTAAATGGGTTGATACAGGGTTGTCTCTCCAGTTTTCCTTTGATTGCAAAGATGCTATATGAATATTATATAATATGGTGGGTGGTTAATTATATTCTTACTCCGTCACCACACGAAATATGTATATTTTTCATATGATTACTTTCATAGACATTAAACATCTCAATGAAATAATGAAACATGAATAAATAACTATTAATTGATTACTAACAAGACTGTCACACAATACCAGCACTTGTCATTCCTATGTTGTCGTTCATAATGCAAACAGGTTTCAATGTACAATTAGGGTTTCAGTGTAAGTGGATTTCGTATTGCAAACAATTCAATGTTATAGAGCTGCGATAGTATGTACTATTGTACGGAATATAAAACGTATTTTCGTGCTATGTATCTGTTGCTTCTATTTATTTTTGCAAACAATACAATAGGTAAACGAGAAGAGATTGTTCAAAAATAGTATTTTTATGCGTTTAATTTTTTTCTTCACAATCGCTATAGTTATTAGATATATTTATATATCATATAGGCTTATTTGTTATAAGTTATTGAGCATAAGGTAGGTATTGATTGCACTGATGGCGTAGTGATTAAAATACCGATCTACCTATTGCCAGTGTTGAATCTCATGTAGGACAAGTTCGTCCTCATGTGGAGGACTGCTCACATCTCTGGGCAGGTGCGCCCAAATATCAGCTAGACCCACTTGACTCCCTGCAAAGACGGACTGTTCGAATCGTCGGGGATCCCAATCTTACGGACAGATTGGAGTCGCTGGAGCAGCGGAGAGACTTTGGGTCACTCTGTGTACTCTACCGACTCTTTCACGGGGAGTGCTCCGAGGAACTGTTTGACTTGGTACCACCGTCACCATTCTACCAACGTACCACTCGACATCGTAGTAGGGTTCATCCATTTCACCTGGAAACGTTATGGTCTTCAACTGTACGTTTCCAGCGTTTATTTCTCCCACGTACGTGCAAGCTCTGGAATGAACTACCTGCTGCTATGTTTCCCGAGCGCTATGACATGTCCTTCTTTAAACGAGGTTTAAGAAGAGTATTTCCTTCACGGTAGGCAACGGCCTGGCTGTGCCCCTGGTATTGCAAAGGTCCATGTGAAGCAGCGTCACTTACCATCAGGTGTGCTGCTTGCTCGTTTGCCACCGTTGGCAATAAAAAAAAAAGACAAAACTTTATGCGATTCACAAATACTTGTAATTTATTTATATATATTCAATGTAATAGGGGTTTAAATATGAAATTGCCGTTTTAACGTACTAGCTACTTTGAATTAAAATTAAACCTGCATGGTGTCTGATATCAAAGTGAAACAGTTTTCAAACGAAAACTATAACATTCTAAATTTAAAAAATATATGACATTTGATCGTTGGAAGTTCAATTGTTTTTACATGGATAAAATGGTGAACATGGATACGGCGAAAATCAGAGTAATTTTCGAATACAAGTTCCGACGTGGGACTAACGCAGCAGAAACGGCTCGTAATGTCAATGCTGTATTTGGAGAGGATACAGCTAACGAACGCACTGTGCGTTTTTTGTTTAACCACTTTCGTAGTGGAAACTGGGACTTGAAGAATGAACCACGAGGAAGGCCAGCCATTAAGGTAAATAGCAATGAATTAAAGTTGATGGTAGAAGCCGATCCGAGTCAAACTACCAAGGAATTAGCGGCATGGTTTGGCGTTAGCATACCCACAATATTGACTCATTTGTAAAGCGGTAAAATAAACAAACTTAAAAAATGGGTGCCTCATGATTTGACTGATCTGCAGAAAGCAGCGCGCGTTGAAGCTTGCCTTATCCTGTCAAACCGACATAGAAACGAAGGGATTTTGGACCGAAATGTCAAAATTCGGTCTAGCACGAAACGGCATTTTCATACTTTAACCCCTAATATTTACTAGAGGCTAAGAGGTCACTAAAATTCTTTAAAAAAATATCGATCATCTAAACAATCCTATCTACCTATACTATGCACTAAGGTATGTTACAACATGTAGGCTATAGAGCCTATATAGATAAGTATGTCACAAAAAATCTTATAGCATTGAGACATTCAGCCAAGAAATTGATCACATGATAAGGTCGAAGCAGGGGACCTATCCATCGGAAACTTCGTAGTTAGATAGTTTGACATCACCGCAAAACATTTCATTGACAAAAAAGGTTTTCGTGTATCGATATTTGGTTTATATATATTTCGAAGTTTTCGAACATAGTCGTCCTTATCATCGTCATTTCAGTTTATATACTTCTCGCTATTCGACTCGAGTCTCATCTACAATGGTAGGAGGAGTTCAGTGATATACACACGTACACAAGAAATTTATATATAAGACTAGCTGACCCAAGAGGCATTGTTCTGTTCAAATAAAATAAAAGAAATGTTTCTTGAAATCGACAGATAGGGACTGACTGACTGCAGCGCCATCTGTCAGGCTAATTCGTGAATCTAAATCATCTAGGCCCCCACTTGAATGCATTCACAAAAGTTCATTTAAATCCATCCAGCCGTTTAGTTGCAGTATAGATAAAAAACCTAGATACCTAGTCGTTAAGTTTTCCTAAATTTTCTGATTTTCTGCGCAACTTTCTTATTTTTTTTCCGTAAAAGCCTTTCTTAAAGTATTAGAATAATTAAAAAGAAAGATAGACGGAATCGGTAAAGTCGTTTTCAAGTTATGTCATTGTCCTGCCCGAACAGCGCCACCTACCGGGTCCAATCGTAAATTGAAACCATCCTCGAATCTCCTTGAACGCACACAAAAAGATCGACAAAATCGGTCCAGCCGTTTAGGAAGAGTTTGGTGACATACACACATACACAAGAAATTTTTATATAAAGACTAGCTGACCCAACAGACGTTGTTTGTGCTAAAATAAGCGCTACCTACCGGGTTCAATTGTGAATATAAACCATTCTCGAATCCCTATGCATGTTCATATGCACAAATAATTTCATCAACATCGGTCCAGCCGTTTAGGAGGAGTTCAGTGACACGTACACAAGAAATTCATATATAAAGAAGATACGTGTATTATAATCCCTGAGTTGACTTTTACTACATCTAAAGGCAATATAGAGGATGGTGAATTGTATACTTACTCTGTGTTCATTTATAAAAAAACTTTTTCAAGAACAATATATTGTTTGAATATGATGATAAATTTAGCCACTGATAAAAATGACAATAGTTCGGTTAAGAAATCGAGCAGTTGCTTAATCCAGGCAGTCTCGGTTTAATCCTTGCTTTACTATTCTTCTCGGACTTTTTTTACTATTTTTTCATGATTTTTTAATGTTTTTCTCGTTTTAAAATTTTTATTATTTCATCAATTACTTCTTATTTATTTTTTATTTTATCCAGTTCATATTATAATGACACCATATAAAATATTCATTGCATCAGCATCATTTTAAATTTTGTGGAACTATCTACTCCAAAACGTATATATAAATATAGTTTCCACAAAAAAAAACACAATATACCAAAAAAGAAATGCTAGGCTTGGCCATTCAGATATTGTAATATAAAAGTTACATCGTTTAGTAAATATGAATACGTATTTCATAACTATTCTGTCCCCACAAAATTGTAAGCTTTTTTTTTACAAAATTGTATGCTAAACCTAACCTACTAAAGCTTAAAACAAAAATGTATCTGCTAGAAAAGAATGAACAAATACACGACTTGAATCGTTACACTCGTCTTCGTAAATCAAATACAGTTACGTAGATATCGCTCCAGCGAATACTCTTGACTGTCAATAAAAGCTTTAAGCATACATCATATACATAGCATATGCGAGACATGAAGGGTTGTGAACGTATGTACCCCACACTTGAAAGTGTAGGCATATGTATGACTAAATACTCGAACTGATTTTCGATTTTATTTGCATATTCTATTTATTATTTAGTTGTAATAGCGCTTTGTATATACATGGTAATGGAGAAATAATATGGTATCATAAAATGCTCTGAGTACACCATAGAAGACCAGACGCCACGTGGATACAGCAAGGATGGGAATGAGTCTGGGTATTTCTCGGAGACACAGCCAGGTGATTGAAACTTCAGAGTTATTAGTTTTAAGATGTAACGCTTGCTGGTTTGTTATCGCCTATTAGGCAGTTCGGTCGTGGAGTGGATGGAGCGGTATGACGGGTTTGTCTCTTTCCGCGGTCTTAGGCAAATAAGAATCGCAACTAAATAACAACAGGAACCCTAAGTAGACTGACATCATAAAATTGCTAGGGAGCCATTAGATGCAAGTTATAGGAGACTGTTATGAGAGGCACTCTCATGGGGAGGCCTATGTCCAACAGTGGATATCTAAATGATGGATAAAAACATATATCCTAGTCGTTGTAACATAACTATAAATAATTTCTACAATAGTGTTAATAATTACGTTACACATCACATAAAGTACAGCTTGTGGATGTGATGATGAGTTTACTCGATATGCTGTAATACTCAAATTTTCCAACATAAAGAATGGTTTTTTTTTTTAGGACTAATCCCACCACACATTCCTACCACTGTAACTCCTGTAAGCCAGGATCCACAATGGTCTCCGTATAAGACACTTTTTTTTTTTTGTGGGAGGGCTGCGGTCGGCGCGCCTAAGCACCACTCCGTCCGGGGCGACAGAGGGGCTTAAGCACGCAACTCCCGCTCCGTATAAGACGCACGCAACTCCGTATAAGACACTGAGGTTTGACCCTCAGGAAGTCCCGGGGAATTGCTTTTAATTGTCTTGGAACCCGCAAAAAATTTAATTAGAAAAGAAAAACAGGAGGAGTTGGAAAGATTCCACTAAGCGGGAGACATGAAGCAAGGTTTTATTTACTAAATCTTTATAAAATTTATGCAAACAAGAAATTTTCGGCAAACAAAGATTTCCTTATTACATTAATTCGATATAAAAAATATTCCGTGTGATGAATGAGCAAAAATAAAATTAATGACTTTCTAAGATAGCAAGTAATTAAGGCAAGATGACCGTGGATGTTATAGAAGATGATTAAGAGATACATAGCAGCTATGCAAGAGCAAGAAGACTCGAAATAAATATGTGGTGTAGTAGGTGAGTTTCTTTCCTATTGCGAAGGATTTCCGAGCCCAGAAGTATATGAGTGCTGAGAAGATGATAATGATGGTCATGATGTATTGAAACATGTAACAAAAATTCATTCTATAAATATTTCTATCGACTATGCAACGGTATATTATTACATCATCATACACAGTTACGGCATATTTTTTCCTCATAAATTTTCATCTATCCTTAAGACTTTTCTCTAAAAATGGTTTACAAAACGAACGAATGTCGATTAATTTTCTAAAAGTTTGAATGTATCTAGTAGTGAAAATCTTTTCATCTTACTTTATCAAATCTACTATAAGAAACATCTTCCTCTTTTACACTTATGGTATTGCACGCCTCATAACACAAAGCGTACGGCTTGCTCCACTCTCAAAATGCTTCCAAGCGGGCAGTTACCGAACCAAATAGCTTTCTTTTTTCTCAGTTATGTGTTTGGTGAGAACGAATTTAATTAAAAAATACACTGTAATGTGGCAACTCCGCCACTTAATGTGGTGGGTTAAATGAGACACCAGTTTAGAGTTATAACTATGAGCTACAACGCTATCAGCTCCATCAAGATCTATGAGGATATCAACACTATTGTGAGGTTTATCAATGTCTGTTCTGTGTATTTTTTGAGTATATATAATATATATATATATATATATATATACATGTTACAATGGTACGGTATATTTATGTGCTAATTATATGCTTAATAAGATGTTATTAAATAGGAAGTCATAAATTCTTTCACTTACTTAAATACTAGAACGTTTGCTACGAGTATCTTTTGGATTTTCAAAATTATATTTATTATCCTTTCGCGCTATGATAGGTTTTCATAAACATTGTCAAGCGATGATCCCACGTCGAGCTACATGCTCCTGTGCTATCATCCCAGATCGCAAAGCGAGACATGTTCAGACCGTAACTCGGCAATATTAAAAAGGCATTGTCTTAAAGTCCTATGTCCGATAGTGTATGTTGCTGAGTTAATGAATCTGTTCACTTAAAAAATTATAATGCTAAAATTATATATATTTTACATCATCTCAAGAAGATTAATACTTAAATGCTTCTTGCAATACGTATATATAACAAATTACAATCGATTGAAAAAATGTGTCTTAATTAGGAATAATTTTTTTTACCTAAATAAAAAACAACTTAGCACTTATTACAAATATATAATGCTCTATTCATATTATATAAATAGTTGAACAGTTTTTCAATGATATAAATGACGCTTAATAATAATGTGTGTGTTTCCGTATGGTGAAGGAGTAAGAATACGATTCACCACCCACTCTCTTGCCTGTGGGTGTCGTATAAGACAACTAAGGGATTAAATATGCATATAGCATCTATGCAAGAGAAGGAAAACTTGAAGTGAAACCCTATACCAACACGCCTGATCAGCGTGGTATAATAGGTCAATTACCCTCCCATTATGGAAGAGCCTCGAGCTAACAGTGGGGTATGTATGAGCTGAAATGATAAATGATGATGATGAATAATAATGTGACCTTAATAATAGGATGATATCTCTATATTCTTCTAAGCTTAGATATATCCTCCTAACATGAGCTGTGAGTAAATTGATCTACGAACCACCTCAGAATATACATAGTTCAAAGTAGCGGTACTGGCGTTACTTAATATATGGGGAGGGTTATGGGATATTTATCATCATCATCGCAGACCACATAAGTCCCACTGTTGAGCTCGGGCCTCCTCTACAATGGGAAGGAAATATACGCCACGCTGGTCAGACGTATTGGCATAGGATTTTATTCAGAGTTTTCTTTCTCTTGCATTTATGTTATTTGCATATCACATTCCTTAGTCGTCTTTTACGACATCCACGGGCAAGATAGGGAGTGGTGAACTATGTTTTTACTCCATCACCACGAGAAATTATGGATTTCTGCATTACCTTATCGTCGTTTCAAATGCCTGGCGTTGTGGTCCCTATTATGTGGGTTCAAAAGTTTTATGATCGGCGATTGGCCTCGGCGATAATACAACTTCTTTATCGTTGAGGTCACCGACTATGAAAAACTAAATATGAATTTTCAGCTATAAATATTTTGATGATCACTTTGACGTGATGAGTCTATAAAATCATAAGGGTACTAAAGCTGAAACTTGTAGCGTAAAGAATTGGGATATATGATGAATAACTCGTTTCAATGTAAGTAGTGTCGTTTCATACCTTTTAAATTTTATCGATAAAGGTTTTATTTACTAATGGCTACTTAAAGATCGAAGTTCAACAGTCTTTACTTAAACTTTTAAAGTATAATCTTGTTGAAGTTTTTTTATATGTCTAAAAGATACGTGAGGGCGATGCCCCGAGTGGAGGGCTGCATCAAGGAGGGGTGGGTTAGTTTAGGTTAGGTTAAAGAACCCGAAAAGGTAACCTACCGGGCTGGTTATGGATGCCAAGGGCTGGGTACCAATTGTCAGTCCAACACCAAAGGGAAGGGAATACAATCGTCACCCCGGGCGGAATGGATGACGTGCGTCCCGACCATTGCCTGCCCAACAAAAATTTCAAAAAGATATAATTGTATGTGTCTATATTTTTATTTATTTAAGTTGATTGTCAGTGTATATCTATTTTGAGCTTCGAAGAGAATGGATTTTTGTCATCATGGAATAATGCTGATTATGCAATAAAGTGTGTGAAGAAATGTGCAGAACATAGCTACAGCAGCACGTATACTTATGATTCCATTTTCAAGTTGGTAAAATTTCAGTAGTTCAAAGCTTGGAAAAGTAATCGATTTAAAGAAATAGACTCGGCCTTTATTAATCGACATGAAACTATAAATTGTGTATTGGAGTGTATAATATTTATGGTTTTAAAACATATATTAAGGTTTTTAAAATTAAATTAGAACAAGTGTAGAGCAGCCACTAGTTTACAGCTTAGAAAAATATAACACTTTATCATACAGGACTATATTGCCTTTTAATTCGTCTGAGATCCTACTTAAGCTATGTGCTCGATGGCAACCGACATCCCGGGACCGGGACGTTGAGAGGTGAGGGTACCCGAAAGGGTATTCCATCGGGCCGACCACTGAGGACAAGGAACTCGGCACTCGTGGTCTGCCCAACGACGAAGGTGACGTGGTACGGGTGAGTTATGGACCCGCGCGCCGTCTTTTTGTCGCCCCGGACGGAATGGACGGCATGTGCACTTACTATGGTAAGTGCACATGCCGTCCATGTCCACATGCGCACATGCCCACCCACAAAAATAAATACTTTAAAAAACAAAGCTATGTGCTACTTTACAATTTATTTAAAAATAATATCATAAGATGGGTCAATGGGACGTGTTGTAAATAAATGTAGTAGAATTAAGCGATTTAGTGACTCAAAGGTATACTATCCAAAGTAAATTACTTAAAAAACAACATTATTTTTTTGTAAAATTCTGTATCTATGCGTTTTTTAAATTTGTTCAATGAACTAAACTCTATTTGGAGAATTGCCAAGTAATGTTGATATAATGTAGGTAATCTGTGCAAACATCCTCGTGATTACATTATGTCATGAATCTGTCGCTGAGATCAAGTAAATAGAGAAACTAGGAAATCTTGTTATCCGGTATGTATGAATCATTTTGTATATAATTTCGATTAAAGTTACTAAGTTTCGCTTTACAAACTTAGGAATTAGTTGATACACTTGGCTGAGAAATTATATGTTTACCGTTATGAGAAGGTAACAATCCTTGAACACAAGTAATTAAATATATAGAATATTTTTGAAGTTATAGGTACTTTTTGTCGCGTCAGGAAAAAATTATAAAAGTAAATTTTTACGATGGGCGCACATACCGCTACGAAAAACAGACACCCTAAAGTTAGCAAGTCAACATTTACGATACGCTCGCATACCGTCCTAATTGTCAATTAGATAATGTGTTATAATAAAACTTTCAATGTATTAAATACCTTTTTTTCTATTATTAGTGTCGTTTTTCTACAAACGTAGGAGAACGCGAAGGATAAAATTTTTAGAAAGATTTTATCTTATTACGCCGAAGAACTATAACTTCGTTTGTGCCTACATAAGTACACAAACACTTATTTTTATCAATAAAACTTTTTTTAAGTATTACATGAAGCTTTTCTGGGTGGTGACGGAGTAAGAATACAATTTACCACTCCCTATCATGTCTATGGATATCGTAAAAGACGACTAAGGGATGTAATATGCACATAAAATCTGTGCAAGAGAAGGAAAACTTGAAATGAAACCCTGTACCAACATGTCTGTCCAGCATGGTATAGGTCAAATTCCCTCCCATTGTGAAGGAGGCCCGAGCCCAACAGGGGGCTGTGATGATGATGATGACATGAAGCTTCTAATATTAAAAACCTGATATTCAAAATAATAAGTGTGTTAGTTTTTAGTGTGTTATTTTTATTTATTTATGTTTTAGTCTAAATAGACTTTGGTGTTCAAAGTGGGTTAAAGCATTAGCTTTAGTTGTGGATTTCACTCAATATTAAGTTGGAATACGACTATTAGGATAAGATGCAGAGTTACTTCACTAGATATATGAAAACTAATCTATAGATTTCCACCTGATTTGCTTAGCTTTGGCAATTGTGTACTACAGAATAAATTATTACACAGCAAAAACCTGGTAAGCGAAAATATAATTTCTGCCCTCAACGAATAATTTATTATTATTAAGTAAGCTCAGTATCTTATCGGAAGCAATAAATTCTGAGATGACATCTGTATTGGCGATGGGAAAGTAAATTGTAGGCACGGTAACCCATATTAAATTATTCGTAGAACATTATACGTATAAAATAATAAATTATTCAGCAAAAATATATAATAGTTAATAAAAATATTAACGATGCTTTCTAAGCAAGTAAATATGACTAAAATTAAAAGAACTACTGGATTTCAAAAATTAAAATTTTTATTTCAAACAGAAATTCATTCAATGTGATGGTCATCATGATCATCATCTAACGTCAACCATCAATGTGATTATTGCTTAAAACACAGTCAGTTATTGTTTATTTAGTGCTAGTATAATTGGCACATTAATGTTGATAATTATTTATAGGTATATATTTTATGTAAGCATTTATATAAATATTTATTATTATTATATATTGGTATTATATATTATTCTAAAACGCAATAAAATGTAATATTTAGATAAAGTTAATGAGCCGTGTATGTTGTTTAAAATAGCATACAGGAATTGCGTGGACAGCTTATCAAGTTGTCACGCGAATGGTCAACTGTCGTGAACACTCATTTTTTTATTTATTTGCCTATGTAACTACCATATCCTTTCTAATCCGTTTGTTTCCTATCTGAGTCCGCTCACATTCGGCATCAGTCAAGAAAGAGCGAATATCCCACCGACAAGGCGCGGACCAAGTCAACGAAAATGCTCTCGGAACCGCCAATAGCCATCGTCCAGCACCAGACCCCAAAACTTTATATGGGCCCGGATGCTGATGGAATAATAAGGCGTCCGTCTTGCCCAGGACCATTCTTAATAAATATCACCCAGCCCAAAGGGAGACGGCATCTCAACGCCAGTCCTAACCGATGTTCCATAGGGTAGGCCCCAGAACCAATCTCTGTGGGACAGGGCACGACATAGAAGTCCGCACAACTCTTTTTTTTTTGTTCATACTGTGGAAATGCATTTACGCACTATTACCCGCCAGTAACAGACGGCGGAGTATGTGTACGACTCGCCGACCACATAAGCGACCAAAATATCTACTAAAACCACAGCAGCCCCTTCCTCGCATTTAGGGTTGCCGCAGAAATCATCTGATGACATTCTAGCCTACTCCAACCTTTGGCTGTCTGACCATATCCTGTTATTATTCAGGGCGATGGGAGGAGGAGCACAAACTGGTGTCTTGTCCTCCCTAGTCGCCGCTGGCGCAGCGAGTCAGCAGATGCAAGCGCCTCGCGTGCCTGCTCCGTGGTCTCCTTTCTTGTCATGACAGCTTCACAAAAAGAGGCCATAGATGACCAGTATCTGTCACTGCCGAGCATCTTAGAGATAATGCTCGGCGACGGCAGGTCTGTTGTTCCAATTTCTGTTAACAGGACGTGGTGCTGAGGCCCACAGGCGGGCCATAATTCTCGTGTGTGGCACGCAACATTAATTGGCGCGCCACACTCAAGGCATCCTGGGGCCTCTTCTCTTTCAATTCGTACTTGCCGAAGACGCCATGTCCGGCAAGCCCTTGAATGTAAGTTGCCGGGCCTTCTCCTGAGCCCGCAGTGTAGATACGGCAGAACCGCTTCCACAGTCCTCCACCCTGCTACAGGGGACTCTAGATGCCACCTCCACCGTCGGAGACTTGCTCACCGTTGACACATGCTGTGGCATGGAGCCAATACACCTCCACGAAAGCCTCCACCATAAGTGGCTGCACAACGTCCTTTACTTGGTTAGTGTTGAGGATACTGTGCCTCTCCAAGTAGTTATGTATGCAGCGCATGATGCCGCTATATGCGCGGGTTGACCGCAGTGGCAGCATAGCCTGTCGCAGTCAAAGCTCAACAGCAGCAGACTCAGAATCAGATAATTATATCTGATACAGTCAATCGACCCACTTCCCACCAGATCACTATCTTTGATCGTATAAAGAATTGTCCCATTTCATCATCAAATTTATAATGCTTGGCAGACGGTGTCTATTCTTAGACCACAATATCATCCAAAATATAATAAAAAGTCTAGTATTTTAATCTTTTCTCGTAGCTATTTATTAAATCTGTGGAACGGCATTATTACATAAATATGAAGGGTCAAAATAAAGCTTTTATATAGTTAAAAATATTTTCTACAGTGACCGTGTATTATCCTTCTTTCTCTCGTCCATTAGAGTGGCATAAACAAAGATGAGGATTAAAAGGGATAATGTCCCTGAAACGAATATTTTTATAAAAAGCTTGATGAAGCTGAAAAATATTTTCAAAGTTAATATTAATATTTCTTAATTAAAATAACATTATTTTGTGAATGTTAGTTAAGAATACAATGTGTTACTAGTCCATAATTTCCATTAAACATTGTAATAACTGTTATAGGATTACTAGGAGAGTGAGCAGCTGTGATCATCACGCCAAAAGCCAAGGCCAGCTATTATGACATTATCGCCCTTGGATGGTAAACTATATTGAACCACTTTGCTACTTATATTTGCATCCATCCATCAATCAGCCTTCAGACGTTCACTGCTGGACATAGGCCTCCCCACGAGAATGCCACACAGAACGGTCCTGCGCCACTTGCATCCAACGATTCCCTGCGACTTTGAGAATGTCGGTAGTCCATCTACTTATACTTATTTAAAAATAAACAAAACATTCGAAAGTGTTTAATGAGTAATCCTTCAATCCACGTATTCTTTAATTCTTGTCTTTAATACATGTTTTTGAAGTGAACACTTCTTCTAGCGCGCTGTATATTTTAACATATGGGTTTTGAATGGACCTGAGCCGTCATGCTTGGCTATGTAACGCTCGTTTGAATAAAGTTGACCTTCGTCGACTAAGGAAGACGTTCTTCTTAGTCGACAAAGACCAAATTCACAAAAGTCGTTCGAGTTACATTCAATAGAAAGAGAGAAAGATTCTAAATTTATAAGAACCAAAAAAAATTGTATTTGATATCACTAACCTCGTCTTGATAAAGTTTTCACTTCTGTCGGGTGGTCTTAAACATACAACAATTTTGTTTTTGCTTTTTAGAGTTCCGTACCCAAAGGATAAAAATGGAACCCTATTACTAAGACTTTGCTGTCTGTCTGTCACCAGGCTGTATTTCAAGACTCGCAACAGCTAGACAGTTGAAATTTTTCCAAATTATGTATTTTTGTTGCCGCTATAACAACAAATACTAAAAATAAAATAAATATTTAAGGGGGCTCCCATACAACAAACGCGATTTTTTTTGCCTTTTCTATAGATAATGGTATTGAACCATTCATACGCGACTCCGAATCGCACTTAGCCGGTTTTTTAAGTAACACTTATTCTATATATTATTTAAAAAAAAAAATATGTAATTTGTTTCGGGAATATTAGAAGTAGTAAGCGCCTTAGGTTTTGATGACTTTTTGTATTTCTAACCCATTATCACAGTCTTGTTATAAATTAAACAATATTCATTGTAGAAATTTTGCTCTCGTAACACAAATTTGAAACAATAGAATGACAAGCTACTAGGAACTGAGTCAGACAGCAAATTGAAGATAAACGCTTGAACACGTACGAACGCCAACTGGGACTCAAATTTAGACACTCCTGTGTGCTACACTTTGGCTTGTAATGATCTATCTCTATGAAGATGAATTTCAATACCGTTTTGTAGTCAACTGATCAAATATTTAGAGAGTAAATACTTAAAATTTAAGTTCATTAAAGAAAACAGCTGTAATTGGTTTGATTAAATATTTCAAATATTATTACATAGGTATATACCTACATCTCCGTGTGGTGATGGGGTAATAATGCAACTTATCACCCCTTTTTTGCTCGTGGATGTCGAAAAAGACAAATCCTTAATATCATGAATATTATCAAACATCACTCCTATTTTGACTGTGAGTATTGTAAGAAACGACAAATGGGTATAATATACATATGACATCTATGTAAATTATGGAAAAATTGAAATAAAATCCTGTACAACGAGTCTGACCAGCGTGATACAGTAAATTAATTTCCCTCCCATTGTGTAGGAGGTTCGACTTAAGCAGTAGAAAATATATGGGCTGAAATAAGGATAATGGTAATCCTGAATATATGATGAAGATAAGGTGTATTCTTATTTTTATCAGCCATCATTCATCCATCCGCCCATCTATCAGCTATCGAGGTCCGTATCTTAATCTGCAACCTTTCTTTGTGGGTTGTGGTGAGTACACACGCTATCCGTTCCGTCCGGGGTGACGCAAGGGCCGATATATTCATCGGTATGGTATTCCATATTTCGAGTTCCTTGACGGCCCTAGCAAGTCCGGTAGAATATCTTTTCAATTACTGTCTCTCCCTCATACCCCTTCTTTTTTTTTGGGGTGGCCTACTGTCGACTCACTCCTCGTCCGCTCCGTCCGCGGCGAGAGAGAGACGTAAGCACGAGCGCGACACGTCGCCTTCGTCATTAAGCCGACCAGCAGAGCAGGTGACTTGACGTCAGTGGTCGGCCCGACGGAATACCCCTGGAGGAGTACCCTCCCCCCTCGGGGAGGACGTCGGTCTTTCCTCACGCGGTCGGCCTCTCGGCGGGTGACGGACTAATTCCCCGATCCAGTCACCCGCGGCCTCGGCTAGGGCAGCATGAGGCGCACTCCCTCATACCCCTCCCGGGTCATCGGCGCCCTCACGCGGTCAGCCTCTGCGGATGACGGACTATTCTCCGAATATTTCACCATGAGGAAAATATACGCCATGTCATTCAATATAAAGAATATTTCTCATATTAAATTTACAACATTATATTATATTCAATACGGAAACCTTACAATCTTATTGAAGGTTTTACGTAGCGTTTCCTTAATTCCGTATAATCATATGAGCGTATAAATTTATAATAATATAAAAGGATGCTTCTAATGACGGCTTTGTAACATATCACAGTTTTCTTTGAAATATTTACATAAAAGCCGAACACGAATTGGTTCAAACCTAAAGTACTATCTTAGTCAACTATTTGTTAATGGAGTCTTTGATGTCCTATTTCTCTTTTGTGACCCTATTATATCAAAGGCAACTTGAATAAATAAACGTGTGTGTTCGGCAAAATTAATAAGGCACATTAATAAGGTACCTCATAAAGGCTCGTATAATGACGAAATACGAATATAATAGGGAATATGCATGATATTTTTTTAATTTTTTAAACGTTTCTACTAGTTATTACATTACTAGAAATAAATATAACACATCCAAAATATAAACCATTACGCTAAAAAAAGTTTTTAAAAATCGCCATTATTTATGGGCGATGTAAACGCGACTACTTTGGCGCGCGTATTCTGTGACGTCAGAGTACTCGACACTCGTACAAGTTGCTAGGGCTGCCAATTAGGGCTGTTGATATTTTTATAAATATCGTTTTTCGACATATCGATATTTTACAATGTATCAATATCGGTGTTCGCTATATCAGAAAAATATCGATATATCGATAAAAATATCGATTTTTTTATTATTATTACGATTATTAAATATTAATATCTTATTTACCTTGCAGCTTTTATTCGTCCGAGTTTAACAGACATTAAATCTGAATTAGACACGAAATATGTTGTCATCATATACACGTCTATTTTAGGAAGATTATCTGACTATACTTTGACGAAACCGGTTTCAGTCATTGTAATGGACTTATTCACAAGATTAATACTTGAACACAGAAAACTAATAACTTATTATGAAATAACTGTCTAACAATACAAAATAATTAGATAAATTAGACTTGGAGGGAAAAAATCGATTTTGTAATTATCGATTTTTTGTTCTTTGAAATAAATCGATTATTAAATAATCGATTAATTAAAAAAATCGATTGTAAAATAATCGATTAATTAAAAAAAACGATTATAAAATAATCGATTTTTTGTTCTTTAAAATAAATCGATGATAAAATAATCGATTAATTAAAAAAAAATCATTATAAAATAATCGATTAATTAAAAAAAAATTGATTATAAGATAATCGATTATTTAAAAAAAATCGATTCTAAAATAATCGATTTTTTCTCCCAACATGATTATGATGACTTTTTTTTTAGGAAATGTGGTCTTTATTTTCTAACATAGTATGATGAATTTTGATCGAATTTCGAATAATAAAAAATGGATTAATAATCGACTTTTATTATTTTGATAATCGATTGTAAAAATCAATTATTAATCGATTATTTTTTTGTAAAAATCGATTTTATTAAAAATCGATTATTTTTTCACATCCCTAAAAATAATCACTAGAAACATACAAACAGTAACTTGATATCACAAGGTACTCCTATCCAAGGTACAAGGAGGGCTGTTGATAAAATATCGATATGTCAAAATATAGATATTATTATTTAAAAATATCGATACTTAATACTGAACTTTTCTTGGACGATAATAAAAAGTACGTATCGAGGGTCAATATTTATTTGAATAAATTTGGTGTTTTATCTTTTCTTCTAAAGTATTTATTCTACAAAATCACCGTAAACTTAATCTACTGTAGAAGCGCTGGCATGAAACTGATGATCAGTTATCACTTACTCCTAGAATTTGATAAATAAAAGCTCGGCACGGCAACCCCGCAATGAACGAAGTTAAAGAGTGGTCATGGGGAAAATATCGAAATATCGATATATTTTTCGTTATATCGAACTCCGATATTGATATATATTTAAAAATATCGATATATCGAAAAACTATTTTTTTTAATATAGACAGCCCTAATTGGAAGACTCGGGTATCACGTGTTCAAAACGTGACATCATAGTACTCCAACCAATGCGGTGCGTTTCAGAAATTTTGCGCGCGAATCTCAAAAAAGGCACTTTTTGATAATTAAATTTAATTATTAAATAATGATAAAATTAAAAAATAATTGTATAGGTACGTTTTTTAAGCAATAAAGATTACAAATAAAAATAATTTGTTCATTTTGGAGTTTCGTGCATATTCCCTATTATCACCAAACCTTTCATTTTCAAGGGTAGTCGTGAAACAACTAAGGGACAGAAGCCGATAATGTCGCTGTAATAGAAGGAAACCTCATAATAAAGTCTCTTACCAACCAGTGTGACCAGCGTGGTAAAGTAGCAGTTTTCTCCTATTTTGGAGTAGATATACTTGAGCCCAGTAGTGGGCTTTATATGAAATGAAATGAATAACTCTAATATAGACATTTTTGTAGCTAATTAGAAGTAATCCTTTCGTGTGGTAACGGAGTAAGAATACAATCCATACTCCGTTTCTGATATGTGGGTGTTGTAAAAGATGACTAAGGCATTATGAGATGCAGACAACATGTATTCATGAGAAGTAAAACCCGAAATAAAACCCTATGCCAGCCGCTTGACGAGCGTGGTATAGTAAGTCAATTTTTCCCACCCACTGTAGTGGAGTCTTTAGCCCAGCCGTGGGTAGTAGATGAGCCGTGAGAAATTAGAAGTAATTATTTACTAATACTTAGCAAATGGACGAACCAGTTTGACTTGTAAGTTGCTAAAACTAAGCACTTAATGATTTAGTATGAAAACTAAAAAAATAAATAAAATAAAAGCAAGGTTAACATTTATTAAAAAAACGATCGATATTTATAAAATCTATAGAAATTACTTTGTCCACTGAATAACAACGACATTATTTTTGGGTCTAGTGTCTGCGTAAAAAATAATCTGCCTAATAAATATAAAAAGTGCTTGGCATTTTATGGTCATACCCATATTTTAGTCTACCTAAATAAAGGAATAATAAAGCGAGCTTAAAAGGTTAAATAAAATTTTCTCTTGCTATATATTATGAGTAAGTACTACATATATATTATGTACTTAAATTTAAAAAAAAAATACAACCAATATTATATCTGACAGATATATAGAATAACCTGTTTGTTTAAGCGCTTGTTTCGAACAATACTATCGTACTAAATAACTATAAAGTTATAAAGTTTCATCGTCATCATCATTCGACGACCGATAACCTGGACGTCGAGAGGAGAGGGACGCAATGTATTCTATCGAGCTGATCACGGAGGACAAGGAACTCGGTACCAGTGGTCAGCCCAACGACGATGGCGACGAGCTACGATAGGTTATGGGGCCGCCCCTCCGTCGCCCGGACGGTGGGTGCACGGACCATAGCCCACCCCAAAAAAAGCCAGCTAAATAAATATACACAACTTATAAATGAATAAATATAAATAAAATAATATAAAATGTATGGGTTACATTTTTTATGCTTTATTTCTTTTCAAGTAACCACGAGGAGTTCACGCTCGCTTCGCTAGGCGTATAATAGAAAATAATCAATTTTATTTTAAACTAGCAACCCGCTCTCGCTTCGCTTCGGTTATAGGTTATAGTCGTTTTACCCGCGTAGTTCCCGTTCCCGTGGGAATACCGGGATAAAATATAGCCTAGTTTACGCCCTGATATTATAGCTTTCCATTGGTGAAAGAATTTTTGAAATCGGTCCAGCCGTTTTGAAGATTACCCGGAACAAACAGACAGACAGACAAAAAATTTTTAATTGCTATTTTAGGCATAGGTGTCGTGCAAATAACCATGTGAGCATGAAAAAAGTCTGTTATTTTGACATTACAAACAGACACTCCAATTTTATTTATTGGTATAGATAAAACTACTTTACGGATTTTATCGCGATTTTATAGCGATTTTATAGCGTAAAGTACGCTGTAAAGTGTTCGAAACGTCGGGTAATCAAAAATTCAATACAAACACGGTAAAATCCGTAAAGTAGTTTTATTTAAAATGTATAATACTCGCGTAAACATCAGAAATCATTAATTAATTTTATTCCATGTATTTTTTTATATTTTTATTTATTCATTCCACCTTTTTGTTTCTATGAATTTAGCTATAATAATTGAAATTAAATACTCCTTGAAAATCTAGGCCTTAATCAACAAAATAAACAAATAATATTCACTCTTGACTGACATATTATTGTGTAACAATAACAATTAGGTCACTTAGTCGACGTCTATTTTGTACACAACTACACGATGCTCGAAAGTGTTAAACTCTGGATTGAAATATAGAGAGGTCGACTGAATAGCGGCACTGTTGAAGGTACAGAAGTAAAACGATGAGTAGGTACTGAACCTTGAACCTCAACAGAATGTCTGTGCCCCAAACAAACTGCCGATACTTTCGTGAACTTTAACGGAAAAATATGGAATTATTTAAGAATAATATTATTACTATTATTACAGTACATTCATGTTGGGCAAGCACGCGCAGAGTATGTAATTCCTTTTCATTTCAAAAGATTTAATCAAATGTTATTTAGACCTAAATTAATTGTTCACATAAAATTCTATACATAATCATCAAATTTTATATAATTTCATATTTTAGAAGAATTTATAAATATCATAAAATTATATGATGTTTTATGAAATTGATGCGTGGGTGAATGCGTAGGTGAATGAGTGGGTGGCTACATTGGTGGATGCGTGGGTGGATGAGTTGGTTAAGCGTGAATGATTGTGGGTAAGAGTTGGTGATTTTTCAATTTCTTTCATTGGCGTGAGTGATAATGTTTCATTTATACCTAACCTAAAAACACAAATAATTAAAGAAAACTGAAGAGTCTTTTGTTTTCATTGGCAGAAAAAACTATATAAGAGGAAATTGAAAAGAAAATGAGGAAGGGTCATGGAGATTTCAAAAATTCTTTCACCAATGGAAAGCTATAATATCAGGGACTAACATGGGCTATACTTTATCCCGGTATTCCCACGGGAACGAGAACTACGCGGGTGAAACCGAAGCGAAGCGAGGACGGGTTGCTAGTATTTTATAAATAAAAATCTTGCGACCCAAATTAATATGTACAAAAATTTGTGTGATCTTTAATGTACTGATACACAACACACACTTATATAGTTAATTCTTTCATGCCTGCTTAAGTATTTAACTCGTGGTCGCCTGCCATTTTTCTGATCTAGTCTAGCCATAATCGTTTAAATTATATTTGTTAATTACATTAGGTATCTTGTGCATCGCAAAGCAACACATTGGAACTATAGTCCATAAAATATAGCTTGATCTCTGTGACAGATGTCAACGAAACCAACGAAGTAAGTTTGAACGAGCGACATGTTTACAATTTCATTTTGTATCAAATATATTTTCATTCTTTTCGTGTCAGTTTTATTGCAACTGAATTGCAATATATTATAAATATAAAATATTAAAATTCATGCCTAAAATGTAACTCGTAAGTACTGAAATACCTAGTAAACGTTTTATACATAAATGACGCTTACGCACGTACAAGGTCATACTGGACTGAAAATAAAAAAGAGATGGGACAGTCGATATACGTAAATCGATAACCGATCTTTATTAAATTATTCATAAAAGAAATAAACTCAATACAGCACCTATATAAAACTATCAACATATTTTTTACAATTAAAACAGACAGTTACATTATAAAATACATAAATTGAATTAATTAAACATTAAAAACTACTTTTTTCTCAGAGTAAATGATAATATTATGTACTCATTATTGTGAATAAACTAGATATATTTATTTATAAAACAGTCGTAACTGATTGATTGATCTAACGACTGTCCCGTCCCTATTTTGACAATAAATGATAAATGTTCTAGCAGGAACGCTCTAGTGATGACGATAGACGATAGATTGATATAGTGAGCTAGACCTTGATTGTCTTGACCTTTTGAATAATTAAAACATTCAAAGAACAGTTTTGTTTGAAATAAATTCAAAAAGATTGTCAATGATTATATTTTAATTATAATAGAAAATCACAAATATAAGAAAAAAGAGTTTTATCGATAAAAAAATATGAACTTTATCATAAGCGTGACAGCACTAGGGACAACTGTCACAGAGATCATCCTATATTTTATGGTACTTATTATTTACAATTTTATTAAAAGAATTTTGCAAAAAAATATAACAAAAATTAAAGACTAGCCCGCTAGGTCGGTTCTTCTTAGTAACGGCCGCGTTTCGATTTGGTAGTAGTTTACTGGATCAATTTAGGTTAAAATATACAATATGTAAGTATACCGTATACTTAATGCTGTTTGCAGATAATGATTTTGATTATGAAATTTTATTTTCTAAAAATAATTAGATTAGTGAGTAAATTAACCATAATTTACACTATTACATACCTTAATTATTGACCATATTCATGGGTAAACCTGATTTCTTCCTTTTAAAACAATATATCTACTTCATTTTCGGTAAATTTCAAAAGGTCAAATAAATATCTCGATCCGTCTGTCTCGTAAACGTTACGTAATTCCTTTGACAATGATAACAAAACAGTTTGCGTGTTCATAAGCCCAGAAGATTTAACTCTATTACAAAGTTAATATTGTTCCATTACTTTTGTATAATTAACAAATTTATTCCTCGAGTTGTGAAAGCTGTCATGTATTTCAATGTCAAAATATGAAGTTGTTGTGAATGGAAGATATATTAAAACATTTTAGAGAAAGTTAAGTTGACTGTATATAAATTACTGACTCGATTACTTCAGACAAGTATAAAATACAGTATTTAACACTAATGTACACAGATATATTAAAGCAGCTTTTGCATTGTAGACATTAAACGTTAAAATACTACTCCACTATGAATTTTCTTATTCAAAATATTATATAATTGATTAAAGTTCTTAATAACTCTCTGCATAGAATGTAGCATAACTTTCTTGTAAATCATGAGACTTACAATTAAGAACATAATTATAAATAACGTGTTTCATTATTTGCAATATATACTAGCGTGTGTTGCTCAAACTAACTTTGTTTTTAAGTATCAAGAAGTTTGGACCAACTCTAACAAGTGTCACGAACGCCAACCTAATGTAATTAGATTCGTCAATGGCCTTCTTTTCGAAATACAATTAACCTAATATTAAATTAACTTAATTTAAGATATTATCGAGATATTTGCAATCCCTGTCATTGAAATGTATTAATTAAATATGATTTTCATTCAATTCGTGTTTATTTAAAACCTTATTAGTTGATAAATTCTGTGAACTGTTGAACATATTTCCAAGATTCTTTAGCAATTTTTACATGAGCTATAATAGTGTAATCTAGTCAAACTAAACGTGTCATCATCATCAAGATTAATTATTTCAGCTAATATACTTCCGCTATTGGGATCAAGCCAGGATAGGAGGAAAAGCGACCTACTACCTCTCGCTGGTCAGACCTGTTGGTTAGTTTTATTTGAATATTTTCCTTCTCTTGTATATATATATTTCTCGATGTGGTCACGGATTAAGAAGACAATTCACCACTCCCTATCTGGCCCGTGGATGTCGTAAAAGATGACTAAGGGATATAATATATGCACCATAAGATCTGTGCAAGAGAAGAAAAACTCGAAATGAAACTCTATACCAACATATCTGACCAGCACGGTATAGTAGGTTAAATGCCCTCCTTTTGCTCAACAGTGGGACGTATGTACTGCGATAATGATGATGATGTATAGATATTATCTACATATTTGTAATCCCTTAGTCCTTTACGATATCCACAGTCAAGAGGAGTAGTGATTTTTATTTTTACGCTGTCACTACCCGGAAAATATTTATAATACTTTTTTGCAAAGCTGTTATATTAATATGTAGCTAATAGGAGAAGATATCAACATGCCTATACCGATAGAAATGTTATATATTTTAAGTGTTCTTGAGTCTTCAAGCGTCAGTCACTTATTACCATAAAGGAGCCTAAAGATATTTTGACAATGAAGAAAAATCAGCTTAACAACTCAATCGTAAAGTTTCACTATCACTACCTGACTTAAAGACTGAGATCCACTTTATCGAGTAAATAGACTTATAAAGTTGCCAGTTTAATGTCTCCGTGAATTAGCGACTGGAAAGGAATTACTCCGGTGAAACACTAACCGACTGCTTAAGTGGGGGATTTAGCAGTGCAAACAGCGTAGAGTTGGATGGTATAATTAAGTAGTCAGTTCACAATTTTGTTAGTTGCTGGCATTTTGTACAGGATTGGTATAAAATTAGCTATTGTGTGTTGTAGTTATTTATTATCTATATGGTGGCGGATTATTGCTATGTGATGACGGCTAAAAATACTGCCAACTCTAATATTGCTTGATATAATTAAAGACGACTAGAAGCTTTACATTTCTATTTGGTGACGGAGTAAGAATACAATTCACTACCCTATCTTGCCCGTGAATGTCATAAAAGACGACTAAGAGATATAATACACATATAAAATCTATGCAAGAGAAGGACTCGAAATGAAACCCTATACCAACCTGTCTGTTGCGTCCACCACTGAGGATAAGAAACTCGGCACTGGTGATCCGCCCAACGACAAAGGCGACGTTTGTGTTATGGGCCCACGTGCCGTTCCTTCGTCGCCTCGGACGGAATGGACGGCGTGTGCTCTTGCCATAGCCCACCCAAAAAAAAAAAAAGAAACGCATGGTATAATAAGGTCAAATGCCCTCCTATTCCTATTTTGGAGGTGGTTTGAGCCCAACAGTGGGACGTATATGAGCTGAAATGATAATGATGAAAAGCTTTACATAGACCACTAATAGCAACTCCATCTGATGCCGTCTATTCAACAATTACATTTTCAATTTGGGCGTCACGTAGGCGGCCGGTCATAGAGATATTGCCACTAACTTTAGCAATATTTACTATGAAAAACAATATAAATTTAGTCGCTCAAAAGTAATTGAAATAAGAACGGGGTGATGATGATTCATTTATAATCCATATGATAGCGGATTAAGAACATATGTATACTCACCTTACTGCCAGCTGTGGCAGTTATGACACTTTCCTCTATGTTAATTCTTTCATCACAGCTCATGCACGTTCCACTGCTGGGCTTGAATCTTCGCCGCAAAAGAGGGAAATTGAGCTATTATACCACGCTGTTCAGACAGGCAGTTGTAGGGAATTAACTTCAAGTTTTCCTTCTTTTGCATAGATATCATATGCATGTTATATCCCTTAGTTGCCTTTTACGACATCCACGGGCAAGATAGGGTGAATTGTATTCTTACTCCGTCACATGGAAATTTTTCCTCCATTCCGCATTCCTATATTCTACTGAGGATGTTGAGTTGATGAATAGGTGATTTATTATTGAACTTTTCACTGTAGCAAAAAGGATGAGGTTTACAGGAATATAAGGAAAGATTTTACATAATAACTAAAAACTTAATGTACGTAAAAAGAAATAAAGTTTATCGTAATGATATAATCAATTTCATTTAAATCTGCCCACTTATTGAAATTGCGAAGAAATTAATCTCTCTCTCTCTCTTCTATAATATTAATTAGGCTAAATGTCACAGCAATTTATGCGTATTCAATGGGATAATGGATGCAAAATTTTACAGCTTATTGTAAAAGTATTTGAATTATGGAAGACTAGCAGTGCCCCGCGATTTCACCCGCAGTTTCTCTTTCCGTGGGAATATCGGTGTTGATAATAGTTCTTTTGAGGGAGGTATAAATGATTGTGGAGACTATGAATTTGATAATTATTATTATTTGAATAAAATTACAATTGTATTAGATGCGTACTATAAATTAAAGGTGTGATTGCTACGTAGTAGGAGAAGGGAATGAAGAACGTTTTTCTCTTCGATTCAAATTACACGCCCAATTGCATTAGACGTAGATGGCAGCACTGGTGATTAAGGCGAAGTTTTCTTATTAAGGAGAAGTCTCAACAATCGGGATTAATTATAGCCTGTGTGTTATTCTGATATGTAAGTTATATTATTGTGAAGTTTCAACAAAATCCATTCAGTAGTTTTTGCGTGAAAAAGCAACAAATAGCTTCACTTCTTCACATAATCACATACTCATATACTCACATCCTCAAATACTCACATCCTCACATACTTACATCCTCACATATTCACAAACTTTCGCGTTTATAACATAGTTAGGATTAATCTTTGGAAGTGTAGAGAATCTTTGGAATAATATTAAAATTCGGTGATTCGGAAAAAGTTATAACTCGCTTAATACGTTATACTTACTCGTTAATCTAGTCTCCCTGGTCCAGTCTCCCTGGTCTAGTGGAAAAACTATGCTATCGTGATCACATGATCCTGCGCATTCTGAGTCAGCATAATTCATAATCATTAATGCTCATACGTCCCGCTTCTGGGCTTAAGCCTATTCCACTTTGGAGAGCAATTGACCAACTGTACCACGCTGGTCACATATGTTAGTATGGCGTTTTATTTCCAGTTTTCCTATACTTTCATAGATGTTTCATAGATCCTGCTTAACATAGTCCCTTAAAAATATGTGTTATAATTATATGTGTTAAAAGACCCATTATTTAAAATCATTCATTTCTCCTCTTTTGTGAGAAATCCTTACTAATATTATAAATGCGAAAGTAACTCTGTCTGTCTGTCTGTCTGTCTGTCTGTCTGTCTGTCTGTCTGTCTGTCTGCTACGCTTTCACGTCTAAACCACTGGACCGATTTTGATGAAATTTGGTACAGAGATGAACTAAATCTTGAGAAAGGACATAGGCTACTTTTTATTGCGAAAAAATGGGTATAAGGGGTTGAAATAGGGGATGACATTTTGTATGGAAATTCGTCATTTTCGATGATAGAACCACGAATTTTTGTATTAAGGTACCTGATAATAAATAAATAAATATTCGTTCAAGCGTTTTGGAAATTTCATTTACATGGGGATGAAATTCAACCCCTAAAATACCAAAAAGCATACAGCCGAAACCACTGGGCCTAGAAACGTATTTTTTTTTTACACCATCGTATCTTTTAGGGTGCACGAGCACTAGCAAAGGATTTTTGGAAATTCACCCCCTTAAGGGGGCGAAAAGCATATAGTCTTTCACGTCTAAACCGATTTTGATGAAATTTGGTACAGAGATGGACTAAAGCTTGAGAAAGAACATAGGCTACTTTTTATTGCGGAAAAATGGGTATAAGGGGTTGAAATAGGGAATGACATTTTGTATGGAAATTCGTCATTTTCGATGATAGAACCACGAATCTTTGTATTAAGGTACCTGATAATAAATAAATATTGGTTCAAGCGTTTTGGAAATTTCATTTACATGGGGATGAAATTCAACCCCTAAAATACCAAAAAGCATACAGCCGAAACCACTGGGCCTAGAAACGTATTTTTTTTTACACCATCGTATTTCTTGGGGTGCACGAGCACTAGCAAAGGATTTTTAGAAATTCACTCCCTTAAGGGGTTGAAAAGCATATAGCCTTTCACGTCGAAACCACCTAACCGATTTTGATGAAATTTGGTACAGAGATGGACTAAAGCTTGAGAAAGGATATAAGGCCACTTTTCATCGCAAAAAATTGGGTATAAGGGGTTGAAATAGGGGATGACATTTTGTATGGAAATTCGTCATTTTCGATGATAGAACCACGAATCTTTGTATTAAGGTACCTGATAATAAATAAATATTGGTTCAAGCGTTTTGGAAATTTCATTTACATGGGGATGAAATTCAACCCCTAAAATACCAAAAAGCATACAGCCGAAACCACTGGGCCTAGAAACGTATTTTTTTTTACACCATCGTATTTCTTGGGGTGCACGAGCACTAGCAAAGGATTTTTAGAAATTCACTCCCTTAAGGGGTTGAAAAGCATATAGCCTTTCACGTCGAAACCACTTAACCGATTTTGATGAAATTTGGTACAGAGATGGACTAAAGCTTGAGAAAGGATATAAGGCTACTTTTCATCGCAAAAAATTGGGTATAAGGGGTTGAAATAGGGGATGACATTTTGTATGGAAATTCGTCATTTTCGATGATAGAACCACGAATCTTTGTATTCAGGCACCTAATAATCCTTACTAAATTTATAAATGCGAAAGTAACTCTGTCTGTCTGTCTGTTACGTTTTCACGTCTAAACCACTGAAACGATTTGATGAAATTTGGTACAGAGATGGACTAAAGCTTGAGAAAGGACATAGGCTACTTTTTATCGCGAAAAAATGGGTATAAGGGGTTGAAATAGGGGATGACATTTTGTATGGAAATTCGTCATTTTCGATGATAGAATCATGAGTCTTTGTATTAAGGCACTTGATAATGTATACATAAATATTTGTTCGAGCGTTTTGGAAATTTCATTTATATGGGGATGAAATTCAACCCCTAAAAGACAAAAAAGCATAAAGCCGAAACCACTGCACCTAGAAATGTAATTTATTTTTTTACACCGTAGAATTTCTTAGGGTACACGAGCTCTAGCAAAGAAATCGTGAAAAAATGGGTGTAAGGGGTTGAAATAGGGGATGACATTTAGTATGCAAATTTATCATTTTCGATGAAAAAACCATGAATCTTTGTAATAAGGCACTTGATAATATATAAATAAATATGTATTCTAGCGTTTTGGAAATTTCATTTATATGGGGATGAAATTCAACCCCTAAAACACAAAAAAGCATAAAGCCGAAACCATTGGGCCTAGAAACGTAATTTTTTTTTACACCGTAGAATTTCTTAGGGTACACAAGCTCTAGCAAAGAAATCGCGAAAAAATGGGTATAAGGGGTTGAAATAGGGGATGACATTTAATATGCAAATTTATCATTTTCGATGATAAAACCATGAATCTTTGTATTAAGGCACTTGATAATATATAAATAAATATTTATTTTAGCGTTTTGGAAATTTCATTTATATGGGGATGAAATTTAACCCCTAAAAGACAAAAAAGCATAAAGCCGAAACCACTGGGCCTAGAAACGTAATTTTTTTTACACCGTTGTATTTCTTGGGGTACACGAGCAGCGAGCGAAAATCACCCCTTAAGGGGGTGAAAATCGTATAGCCGAAACTATTGGGGCTAGGAACGTAAAACTATGTAGTTCTCTGTATTGTGCGATTCTCCTTCTTTTATTGTAAATGAGCTCTAAGAAATTAGTTTTTGAAATTCAATCTCTATGGGGGTCAAAAATGTATATCCGAAATCATTAGGCCTAGAAACTAGGGATGTGAAAAAATAATCGATTTTTATAATAATCGATTATTAATCGATTTTTTTTGTAATAATCGATTTTTACAATCGATTATCAAAATAATAGAAAATCGATTATTTTTATAATTAAATAGATTTTCCTAAGAAAAGAAGGTAATAACAATACTGCGTGTAGTATTTCATACTATATTAGAAGATGAAGCTCACATTTCCTAAAAAAAATCATCATAATCCTGTTGGGAAAAATCGATTATTTTATAATCGATTATTTATTTTTAATTAATCGATTATTTTATAATCGATTTATTTTGAAGAACAAAAAATCGATTATTTAAAAAATCGATTATTTTCCCTCCAAGTCACATCCCTACTAGAAACGTGAAATTTTGTACAAAGTTCTCTTTCTTGGGGAAAGTGCTCACTAAAAAAGAGTTTTTGTAATTTTACCCCTAAGGAGGTGAAAAGCGTAAAACCGATATCACTGAGCCTAGGAACGATCATTTTAGTACATGATCGGCTTTCTTGGGTTACCCCATTATTTTTTCTTAATGCTCGCTTATTAAGATTACTTTGGATCGACGCAATATGTATTTGGTCCTCTGCCATCGTAGATATATTGCAAAAGTTCTTTTAGCAACATTTTATTACCAGCTGCCTGCCAGACGACATAGCTGGCTAGATGGCATCACCAATTGGTCCAGGTCAATGTAAATCTTTGTCTTAGTAGTATTTTGCGACACCCACAAACAATGAAAGTGTTATAATATTCCTAGCCGCTACGAGACAGTAAGTTAAAATCAAGATATTAATCCAATTTTCTATCTTTAGAAATAAACAAATTTGAAGCGTCTATTTGTTGTCAAAATAATACGTTTTATTTATGCTCACAGTCACACAATTATTTGCACGATACCTACGTCTAAAAAACCGGCCAAGTGCGAGTCGGGGTCACGCACGAAGAGTTCCGTACCATTATCTATAAAAAAGGGGAAAATTGGGTTTGTTGTATAGGAGTCCCCTTAAATATTTATTTTATTTTGTTTTTAATATTTATTGTTATAGCGGCAACAGAAATGCATAATTTGTAAAAAATTCAACTGTCTAGCTATTGCGGTCCTTGAGATACAGCTTGGTGACAGACAGATGGACAGACAGACAGCGAAGTTTTAGTAATAGGGTCCCGTTTTTACCCTTTGGGTACGAAACCCTAAAAACGGCTCAATTTTTTTGTCTGTCTATTCGATACGGGTAATCTTCAAAACGGCTGGACCGATACTGATAATACTTTACCACCAGGTCTACCAAGCCTTACATAAGGAATAACTTAGGCTATATTTTATCCAAGGCTATATTTTATCCCGGTGTGGCTGGAGCAACTGTGAGAATTTAATCGACTTTAAAATTATTTCACTAACGGAAAGCTAATTTTAAGCGTGTAACATATTTAGGTTTTATTCCGTGTGGTGACGGAGTAAGAATACAATTCACCACCTCCTCTCTTACCCATGGGTGGTCGTAAGAGATAATTCAGGGATATATTACGCATATGACATCTATGCAAGAGATGGAAAACTCGAAACAAAACCCTATACCAACCTGCATGACCAGCATGGTATAGTAAGGTTAATTTCCCTCCTACTATGGAGGAGGCACGAGCCCAGCAGTGGGACGTATATGAGACGAAATGATGATGAACATATTTAGGCTATTTTTTTATCCCAATATTCCTACGGGTCCGGGCACAATGCGGGTGAAATCACGGACATTTAATGGATATAAAAATTAATTTACGAATGAAAATCTACATTATCAGCGAATAACAAATAAAGGCTATTTTCATCCTGGTGTTTGCCCGGAACGAGAACTGCGAGAGAAACCGGTGGATGTTTACCAATTTTTAAAATTCTTTCAACAATAGGAAGCTACGTTATCAGCGAGTAACATAGGCAATTTTTATCTTGGATATTTGTGTGGGATTTGTTAGTACAATTTTTTTTCCACCTATGTAGACTTATAATATCAGCGAGTAACATAGGCAATTTTTATCTCGGCATTCGCATAGGAATGGGGTCTACGTGGGTGAAACAACGGTCGTTTGATCAATATTATTCTTTTTCACCAATGGAAACCTATCATGGATAATGTTATTATCAGCGACTAAGGATGGCCATATTTATCAACGTGTTTCCACGTGAATTTAAACTACAAGGGTGGAAGTAATATTCAAATATAAAAATTTGTGAAGTTATTTGGACCTTTCTTACTCGATCACGCGTAAACTGTTGACCAGATTTGGATGAAAATTGACACACAGATAGAGTATTTCTTAAATTAAGAAATATCATCATCATCATCATCGCAGCCCACGTACTTCCCACTCTTGGACTCGGGCCTCCTCCATAATGGGAGGGCATTTGACCTACTATACCATGCTGGTCAGATATCTATAGGGTTTCATTTTTCGAGTTTTCCTTCTCTTGCATAGATGTTATG
This sequence comes from Lymantria dispar, assembly GCA_032191425.1. Lineage (NCBI taxonomy): Eukaryota > Metazoa > Arthropoda > Insecta > Lepidoptera > Erebidae > Lymantria > Lymantria dispar. The sequence continues at coordinate 11,111,633 of CM063449.1, read as the reverse complement.
TGTATATATCCCATAGTCGTCTTATACGACATCTACGAGCAAGATAGGGAATGGTGAATTGTATTCTTACTCCGTCACCACAATAACACAATAGAAAGAAATATGCAAGCCAACTTTTACGCGGGCGAAGCCGCGGGCAAAAGCTAGTCTATAATATAAAATTTAAACGCTGATTGTGTTGCTAAGCGAAGATCTCGAGGGAAGCTGAACCGATTTCGCTAATTCTTTTTTCAGAATATTCCTTAAAATACGAGGATGGTTCTTGCGTAGAGTAAAATTCAAAAATTGCCCTAATAAGGTCTAAAAACAAGACTTTTCTATACTTCCATACAAACGATTCGTAATAATACTTAATAGTCAATTTGAACTTTAGTACCATACCAGAAAGTTCAAGTGTTAGTGGAGAGGTACCGGGAAGACAAAACAATTGAGTGACGTTAGTATTATATATATATATATATATATATATATATATATATATATATATATATATATATATATATATATATGTATATATATATATATATTAATGTCAAATACAAAATTTTAGATATTTTAAAATTTTTATTTTTTGACATAATGTAATTGTTGACTTACTTTTTTTTTCTTGTTTTATCTTAGGGGGCGTCCATAAATTACGTGAGGTGTTTCTTTAAATTTTCTGTACCTCCCTCCCTTCCCGGTGAGATGTCGTGAGATTTTATTCAACCCCCCCCCATCCCCCAATCTCACGTGAGATCTTTCAAAATGTTAAATAATATTTTCTATCGAACGAATTAGTGAATGATCTTAATCGTATTACGATTACGCTTAAGATTAAATCTTAAGCATGTACATTTACAATCTGGATTAAATGGACCAAAATAGTATAATTTTTTATTTTCAATCAGAAAAAAAATTGCCTGATATTTGCCGGGATCCCCCTTCTCTCCAACGTAAGATTAGATGAGATTTGACTTGGACCCTACAACCACCCCCCACCACCCCCCCTAACATCTCACGTATTTTATGAACGCCCCCTTACTAGCTGACCTGGCATTCCGAATAGCAGAATAATTATCAAAAAATAATAAAACGTTAGAGAATCTACTGTTAGGCGGTACGAAGTTCTCCGAGTCAGCTAGTTCCAAATAAAATACGATCAGGACATCTAATTAAATATTCATTATTATCATTCAGTTTTATTGACGGAACCTGCTACACGCAGTACATAGAACGTCACTAAAAATAAGGGATAGTATCGTAATCTCCAGACAGGCTTAAATATGTTTTATATTGTAGAGGTCTCATTTATTTATTCCACAAAAAACGTCCTGAGGGGTTATCAAACTCTTGACACTTATAATGGGTTGCTACTTAGATTATTACACAATCCATGCAATCTAATTGTGAATGGTTAATGGCAATGAGCTTACCCTTTTAACATACGACTAAAGATTATCTAAAAAATGTGGGTGCATTTACGCCCCTGTTTAACCTCCAGGTTTATTTTCTCAATAAACATAAAAATAAAATATAAAACAGAGAGTGTAACGGAATTGAATTTGTTCAGAAACTAGTTTTGAACAAATTCAATTTAGTTTTAGTTATTTTCTTTTTATATTACCGATTCAAGTGTCACATTCACAGTAATCAATAGCTGTTTTATATTTTCTTATAAGATAAATTAAAAAGAAAAGCGACGTCATCCCATGAACCATGAAAAGATTCTGAACAATCTGTTAAATGAATTAAGAAAATTATAAGTAAAACTATTTTTACGGTTACTATCGCGTTTAGATATCAGGACACCTGAAAAGTTTATTCCACGAACAATCAAAAATCAAATGAAAACGCGATAAAAGTAAAAATAATTTTATTTATAATGTATATATTCGCATAAACATCAGAATTCGTTAACTATGAGAATGTCTAATCTGTCAATTAGTACTATTAATTGTTATTAAAGTTGTTATTAAAATGTTTAATCTGTTAATTAGTATTATTATTAAAATAAAGGTGTCTCCTAATATCCAATCCGATAAGTCTAAACATCAATCCATGTGGTGAGGGTGTAAGAATACAATTTGTCACCGCCCTAATTTGGCCTTGGGTCGATACCCAATTTTACTATTAAAAGACTACTAAGGGATATATTATGAATATAACATCTATGCAAGAGATGCAAACTCGAAATGAAACATTATAACAAAATGTCTGACCAGTGTGATATCATCATCTCAGCTCTTATACTTCCTACTACTGGGCTCAAGCTTCCACCAAAATAAGAGGGAAGTTGACCTAAGTTTTTTTTTTTATAATCTTTATAACAAATATATATTTGTAAAATTACACTAAAATAATAATTACAAAGGTGAATGAGAAACTGTCGTAATCCTTATAATATATTTATCTTACATTTCATTTAATTAGTTATATGGCTATGGGTTCGTCGAGTTTCCAAAGAATTGAATAAGGACAAATGCTCGCTTTCGTAATTAAGAAAGATTCTTTGTTTAGACAAATAGACCTCTATTTGTTCTAACTCTCTTATTCGCTTGAGCTTTGCAATAATTTCTATAAGCGTTTACATTATGACATTTTTAGCTTAACTCACGGCTTCGTTCTAAAATTATATTTTTTTGAGAGGTTATTTGTCGGCCATACCGGTCATCAGTACTAATATTTTAATGTACAAGGCTTTTGTTCCTATTCCACTAGGTTTTTTAATACACACATATACTCACGTCTTTTTCCATAGGCATAGACAGAGACTACTCTTTCTTCCCATTGCTACGATCTTGTCATACTACTTTCGTCTCATCCATCTTAATTAAATTCTTCATGCATGTTCTTCAGTTCAGGGTTCTTCTAACCTGGCTTTTATTAAGGATGTCCCTGATTTGATCGTGGGGTGTCCACCTTAGTCTTCCTCTTCCAACAATTCCGTTCACATTTGCCCTATAAATTCTTCTTGTTAGTTTTCTTTCAGTCATTCTCTCTACATCGTCGAACCAGCATAACATACCTTTCTCAATCCTTATCACTCTATCTACATTCATACTACAACGTTCTCTAATCACTCTGTTCTTAATTCTATCACTCAAATCCACACCAATCATGCTTTCATTTCCACACCAATTATTCTACTTTCGTACTTCTTCTGCCATACCCAGCTCTTTCTTCTATACATTAGGGTTGGTACAAGCACTCCCCTATGCACTGGGCACATAGCATACATTCCCTATTCCTTTCTATAATAACATACATATACAATAGAAAATAATACTTGGTAGCAGTACTTCATTTAAAAGCATTCCTTTACATATAGACCAAAGACCGCAGTAGTCGTAGCGATACTCATCTTCATCGTCATTGTTTCAGCTCAAATACGTCCTGTTGTTGGACTAGATCCTCCTCCATAATAACAGAAAAATTATATACTATACCACGAGGATTGGTATAGGATATTATTTCGAGTTTTTTGCATAGATGTTGAAGGCGACGCCAAGGGTTTCACCGGTTTGGAAGCGATGAAAAATTATGTAATTACTGTTGACGCCAAAAAAGTACTGATGTGTTGAGATGAAACTGGTTTATTTAGATAATATTGACTATATAATAATAATAGAAAACAACAGAGGACATTTAAAAAGGTATACATAATTAATAACTATATGTGAATAACAATAACAATAGAGTACAATTTTAGCTTAAGGCTCGTATCTAAAACTATTCGTACCGTAGATTTCGAGCGAGTGTAGAAAAGGGCGCGTTAGACCCAGAGGCACGAGCGCGGGAGTGCGCGAAAACCTCTCCCCGCGCACCAGTCACCCCGCACGCACCGGCATAGCAACAATCGAATGTCGACTACTTAGAATAATAACGTATATAAGGATAGTGTCCATACGTAAGCCATCAAAATTATGAAGCAAACAATACTACATGCGTGCACACGTACACACGCACACCACTATAAAAATTATGAAATCAAATTTTGTTTTTATTAACATAAATCGTCGGAATACTTTTAAAAGTACAGTGTATTTCGGTTATAACGACGGCGAAGGATATAGCGACGACCCCTTTAATGTCGTCGCTATATCCGGAGGTCTCTATATCCGAATTCCGTTTTTCTTTAACAGTAAATGTACGTCTTTTTTTTTTTTTTATGGGTGGGCTATGGTAAGCGCACGCGCGGTCCAATCCGTCCGGGGCGATGAAAGGACGGCGCGCGGGCCCATAACCCACCCGTACCCACGTCACCTCGTTGTTGGGCCGACCACCGGAGCAGATGTGACTTGTCGTCAGTGGTCGGCCCGACGGAATACCCTTTCGGGTATCCTCACCTCTCGACGTACTGGGACGTCGGTCGCCGTCGCGCGGTCAGCCTCTCCGCGGGTGACGGACAATTCCCCGGTCCGATCACCCGAGTAAATGTACGTCTAGGAGCCATTTTCACAAGTTTAAGAAACACTGTTCACTCACTAGAAATAGCTACGTAACTGATTCATAATTTTAACTTCGCGCACATGCTAAGTAACGCTACACACAAACAAAGCATTTGACCATCTGCGAATATAAACAAAGGATAAGAAAGCTTAATAGGTAAAGCTTATGAATGAGACTTTATGCCTTTGCCGACTCGGTCGCAACATCCGCAATTTCTAAGAATTTGTCCCAAATAGTTCATAAAAACAAGTCGGTATACCCGAATTAGGCGTTATATCTGGAGTCGCTATTACCGAATGAATTTCCTACGAAAGTATGCTTCAAGTTCTAGGGACGCAAGTTCGACGTCGCTATAACTGAAAAATCGTTACAACCGAGGTCGTTATTAATGAAATTCACTGTAATGTTAATATACTTTTTATGTTTTTCAAATGTGTTGTGACACCATTTGAATGCACAAATTGTCATAATTACCTATTTATTTCTTAAGAGTTGCGTACGTATTTGCAGTACAGAGACCTTGTACATTAATTACGGATCGGTTCCGGTGTAAGCTCCATTAATCTCCAATTGAAATGCTTCACTTTTAGTGCGCGAACTTACCTTCTATACGTCATTATTCTAAGGCCGACTATTTACAATTTTTGAATACATATTTTTATTTTGAACAATTCGCGTCGCTTACAGATGTTATATGCATATTTATTTCCTTAATCGACGAATCCTTTTACAACACCCTCAGACCTAAGACACGCGGAGGTGAATTGTATTCTTATCCCGTCACCTCACCGAAGTGATACAAAATTATTTATTTTACTATTTCTATAAATAATTCCTAGTAATTTCTTACAAAAAAATCCATGATTAAATAGTTATTTTGTATTACCTTTTTGGGTAAATACCCAAAAGGTGCTTTATAACATAGAAGTTGAGAAACATAGAATAAATACAATAGTAAAAGTTTCTTCATTTCACTAATTTTTTAGATGAGAGTAACTGATTAATGAATTGAAATTACTTAAGTAAATCTGAACTTTTTTTATATTTATGTACACAGTTTTATTTAATCTTAGCGTTCAAGTTAATCCAATTACCTCTGTAAAGTAACGTAATTAGTATAAATAATTTATCGTTCCTTTTATTAATGTAGCTAGCTTTCAAAATATATATGTATTTTAAATGAATCTCTTGTTTTTTACAGGGTGAATTCATATAAGCTTTCAACCACTATAGGCTTTCTAGCTCAAGGAAACCCACTTCCTACAGTCTGGCTGTTGAGAGTATATTCCTTACGTCTGTTCGGTAGTCATGACTAGTGATGAGTATTAAATAACACTAATAATTATTTTCTTGCAAACGACCCAAGAAGAGAGCACCATAAATTTTTATATTTTACGTTTCGTGACGTAAATTCCATATTTTGTTGAACCTGAAAAACAAAACAAAAAAAATCAGTCGAATTTCTTTACCCAATGAAACTTTCGGCGTTTACACATGTACATCGTGTATTCAAGAACGAGAAAGTCATTGGCGTTCAGCCACGTCTTATCGATAAAAATGATATTATCACAATTTTATTAAATATTTTCGCTTCCCTTAAAACAGTAATTCTTTTTAAAACAATATTATATCGTTCCAAAAGAATTTTCTTTTATTGCAAATGGTGGTAAACGAGTAAACAGTACCTGATGGTAAGTGTTGTTGCCGTTCATGTACCTTGTATTGTTCATGTACCAAAACCCACCACCTGCAAACAGCCTGAGAGAGTTTGGCTTCCGGTTCTCTCGCTCACCGAACGAAGCGCATTAATAAATTGCTACTACTCGGACGTCAATTTTCTGCGAGAGTGTGGTATTGGATGGACCGGCCCCGGATGGACCGGCCCGAGACTGTAGACAGACAATTGTCAACAGTGTGATCCTAAAAAAACCAATACCTTTTAAAATGTTGAGTAAACATTTCTGCCTTCCTTAATTAAATCAGCTGCTCTTTAGATGACAGAAGGTTTTTTTTTTATTAAGATATAGTAAATGAAAACGTTTAAGACTGTAATCTATGTGCACGAGATGACCGTTTTAAACTCAGAAAATGGCATTTCATCAAGCCTTTTGGGGTTGGCATATTTCACCAGAAATATAGTAGTTAGCCAATTACGAAACAAGCCTTCGCACATTTTTTTATGGCTGCACCTTTACAATATTATGAACTTTATTATTTAATTAGTACATTCCATTATGGTGCATACCACTGTTGGGTTCGAGCCTCCTCCATAATAGGAGCGAATTCGACCTTACTATACCATGCTCGTCAGGCGGATTGGTATAGGGTTATATCCCAAGTTTTTCTTCTCTTGCATATGCACAAGATATCTCTTAGTCACCTTTTACGACACCCACGGGCAAGAGATGGGATGGTGAACTGTATTCTTGCTCCGTCACCACATGGAAAAGGATAACAAATATTCTGCTATTACCAGGTATTACCGGGTAAAATGTAATAAGTTTCATCAGCCTACTGTTCAATGTGGGACATAAGTCTTCCAGGGGAAGATAGTCCCATAATCACCATGTGTAAAAAGCCAACTGGCGATCGCAGTTGATGTTATAAGTTTTCCAGGAAAGTATTAGTGCTCTTTCTCCAGATAATATTTAGGCTGGTGGCATTCTTCCACTAACCCATGGGAAACTAACTAAGGGTTTGTAAGTTAGTAATTATTCATATTCATAAATCACTCCACCAAGAATTAGTGAGTAGCTAACTTGAAAAAAACTTGGCAAATGTATAATTATTTCAACGGTAATAGATAAACAAAATATAATGGATATTGCAAATTATTGTAGACATCATAGTAAAAAAAAATTGCATAACTTTTACGATTGATACTAAAGTATCATTTATTTATTTATTTATTTATTCATATATTTTACAGAATCTATAAAAATAATCCTAAGAGTATTCTTGGAGAAATTAAGATTTCCCATGTGTAATTGGGCCGGAAGAGATTATTCGGCGCTGATGAGCTCAATAGGTCTAATATCAAAAAAGTTGAAAAGCAGAAACGCAGATGTTAATCGAATTTTATTTTCCCTTACGTAGGCGACGAAATTAAAATTGTTCTCTGTTCTTTCTTATTTCACGCTTAATTTTTTTTAGTATTAATTTGAATATCTATTCATTATTTCTTTATTTTTAATGTTGATAAACTTTAAATGGAAACTGAGCGTCGAAACTATCCTATCCAATAATATGAATAACAGCCTATGATCAGATCATTATCGTCATTATTTAAACTCATACACATGGCATTTTTAGACTCAAATCTCCTACGAAATGGGAGGTACATTGACCTAATAAATCACTCTGGTCAAAGAGGTTGATATAGGGTTTTAATTAGAGTTTTCCTACTAATCTTTAATTGAGTTATTAAAAGTGTTATCTATTTCATCAGAAGGAACGTAGATATAGATAGATTTTATTATTTTTATTACTTTTTTCTTTCTATTAGTATTTAGAAAATAATAAAAAATATTTAAGCCTTCTTTTTCAAAAGTAATGTGATAATAATATTGAAGATGTTGCTTTGAATTGTTAATAGCTAATAGTGATTATTTTAATCATCATCATCTTGCTCTTATCCCAATTACTTGGGGTCGACGCAATATGTCATCTGTTTTGACATATTGCAAAAAGTTTCGGCAATGACTTTTATGACCGGCCGCCTGCCTGACGTCAACCCTCCTTGGGAATGTAATCGTTGACCCAAATGGTACCAGATAGAGTTGGTCCGGGTCAATCTAGGGCTCTTAGTCGTCTTTTACGACACCCACGAGCAAAGCAAGGGTTGGTAGTATTCGAAGCCGCTACCACACAGCTTATTTATATTTACTTTATTTATATTTTGATAGCCACTTTAATAGCGTAAACGTGTGGTTCTTTGCCTAATAGAGTCCCGAGTTGGGTGTTAGTATAGTAAGTATATGCTCCGTCCTAATGACGGCAAAATACCAGTCTCTTGCTTTCCATGAGTTAATAGAATATAAATACAATATATAATCTCTTCCTTTTCTTCGTTAAAGGAATGTTAGCAAATAATATTATCACAAAAGAGATATATTGCCAATAAATTCCTATATCTATATAAAGCCAGCACAGTATAGTAAGCTAATTATGAAATAGGTGTTTATGCCTGAAGAAAATGAAGAAAATAACCTCATATTATGTGGCTCTTAATACTGTGTAGTGGCTGCTATAAAAACGATCAATAGCTGCAATTGCTCGAGTGTATCGTAAAAAATGACTAAGACTTTTACATCTACCTGGATCTACTTCACCCGATGTCGTTTAATCAACAATTACATTTCCAAGGTTTACACACTGCTAAAGCTTTAATAATATGCACGATGGAAGAAAAGTAAGTACATATTGCTACGACTGCAAGTAATTTGGATAAGAGCATAATGATGATAATAACGTGATTCTTAATACGACACTATAGAAAGATGGCATCAGCCTTGATAAAAGTATATAATTGCAAATACTACTAAATCTTACTGTTGTTTTATAATAGAAAATTGGTTAAAATATGTATTTCATTATTCGAACTTAAATCTGAAGTCAATGATTAAACGAGGGATTGTTAGGATCTTTTGTTGAGTAAGAATTAATTAGAAATGGAAATGGCTAGAAGTCTCTTACGAAGCAATTAATACTGGATGAATACTTGTGAAGATTTATTAGGGATAGCTTTAGTATAACGTTTTGAATGAATTGAACGTTTTTAATAGTAAGCAATATTATTTTTTATATAAATTGTTTCTTAATTGCTAGCTTTTGACTTAGGTTCAGAGTAAGACTTGTAACTCAATTTTAAAGTTCCTTCAACCGATTGCGCAAATATTTTACATACACATTTAGTGGGCAATGCACAGTAAGCTGAGTTTTATCATTCAAAATTCAACATAGCGGATGATCCTAGATGGTGGACTAGCTATTTTATATGCTCTCCTATAATATAGCTAATTAAATAAAAGGATTTTTGTAAAGAAGAATGCTATCATTGAAATAACTTTACTCTTTTTTTTTGGGTGTGGGTTGCGGTCGGCGCGCTCCACGCACCTCTCCGTCCGGTTACTTGTCATCAGTGGTCGGCCCGACGGAATATCCCCTATTTGGGGTACCCTCCCATCGACCGACGTCCCCCCCTCGGGGAGGACGTCGGTCTTTCCTCACGCGGAAATAACTTTAATCTACCTTAGTGACCATGAACGCTGAAAAGTGTCCGAAACGTTAGGCAATCAAAAATCAAATACAAACGCGATAAAAGCCGTAAAATAGTATTATTTATATAACACTCGCGTAAATATCAGAAATGTTCTGTTCAACATTTCAGCTCACATACGTCCCACTGTTGGGCTTGAGCCTGCTCCAAAATGAGAGGGAAATTGACCTTACTATACCACGCTGGTCAGACAGGTTGGTATAGGGTTTTGTTTCGAGTTTTCCTTCTCTTTCATAGATTTTATATGCGTATTATATCCCTTAGTCGTCTTTTACGGCATCCACGGGCAAGATGTGAATTGTTATCTTACTCTGCCACCACACGAAAGATTCTATTATCATAAATTTGTTTCTTCCCTATTCAAATAACAGTTATACTACTGAATGATTGGGAACTGAATAAATGGTAAAATATTTTTAATTTATATTTAAATAAATACATTTATATATTTCAGCACATTCAACCATATTATTCGTAGCTGCCCTACTTCCGAGCATAAATGAAAAATAGCTGGAGCGAAACAATAAAAAAGGCATAAAAGCGGAAACATTAATCCATTGTTCTTTATTTAATGTCTTATTTTCTTACAATGCAAGAATTCAGACCATAGAAACACATGCCAAATGAAGAATTTAATTAGTATATATTAAGGCAATTTGTGTAGTGGGATAAAGAAATTAAAATCATAAATTTTAAATCAATTTATCGTTTATGTTACTATCATAAACTTGAAGTTTACTTCTTTGAACGCAGTAACGAACTTATAACTTTTCTTATTTAGTTTATTTAACAAGTTTACAGGGTATAGATTATAAAACTATTTTAAAGGAATTGCGCTATGATCATTGAAGCAGAACAAGAAAATAGTAACAATAAGATCTAGTTAATACCTTCCCAAAATTTTACTATTTTCCGTGTGGTGACGGAGTAAGAATATGTGGCTGTCGTAAAAGACGATTGAGGTATATTATATGCATATAACATCGTTACAAGAGCAGGAAACCACGAATAAAACGCTATACCAATATATTTGACCATCATGGTATAGTAGGTCAATTTCCCTCCTATTGGGGAGGAGACTCGAAACCAACAATGAGACGTGTATGAGCTGAGACGATGACGACGACGAAATAGATATTGTTGTCGCAACAACTGTCTTTCAAACAATATTAATCATATTACTCATCATTATTACTCATCATTCAGATACATACATAACAATATTACTCAACATTCTTTATAAATTATTTAAACAATAAAAAAAATAACATTTAGAATTTCAATTCAATTCATTTTATTTGCTAAAATATGGTTTATACATGTGTTTACAAATCGATTGAGTACATCATATTCTGCCCCGTGGGGCGTGCAAATGGTTATATAATAATATTTTATATTAATTACATGTCAAAAATATAATTTAATTGTCAGTAATATAATTTGTATAAAAATGATATAAAAATATTTAAGATTTAGTTACATATAGTTAATTATAATATTATCGATGTCCATATAATTGATGATATTATTAGATTATAAATGTCAGTTCATATTTCAGTCAATTCAATTCCATTTTGTCTTCTAAATATTCCTTGCAATTGTAATAGTTTTTATTTATTAATAAATTATGTAGTTCTTTTTTAAAACATTTTTGACTCTATATCAAAGAATTTCATTTCGAGTTTTCAATTTCTAGCATAGATGTTATCTGTAAATTATTTCTTAGTCTTCGTTTACGATACCCAGAGGCAAAAAAGGATAGCGAATTGTATTCTTACTTCATCATCACCACACGGAAAAATATTAAGATTTTCTTTTCTTTTTTTAAGAATACCCGGTATAGGCAAATACTTCTTGTATAACGGGGGACTTGTGGTTGTACCACATTATTTAATAGACGCAAATTAAATATTATAATTACTCAGAACAACAATTTGTGTATCACAAAGCGTTATTCTGCATAGGAATCCAACCCGCAATTCTGAACACTGTAGGGGCGGTATCTTACTATTACGTTTGATTGTACTCAATACTGGAACAAAGATTGTTTTCTAAAACAAAAGCGTATTTTACGGAGAATTTACATTTAAAAAATAAAACAATAACAATAAAACAAATAACTACTGAAAGGGTTAACGAGGTGATCTTATTAAAATATAATACGGTTTTATTTGTAAAACTTTGTTTTTCAGGAATGTACTCCTAAACAGATAATTAATCTTAAAAAGCAAAATCACATCAAATATAAAATTTGATCCACATAGCTATTGCTAAAATAAATAAATGTATACCTGTAAGAATGACTTGTTTATATAGAATGGGAAGAGCCTTAATTGCCATGCTTGTCAGGAAGATTGGCGATTGTAGATTATATTATAATTTCTTTGGAGTACGCAGCTACTTATTCCCTATAGTTATGGTTTCGCCTGCCTACGACTCCCATAGTAAGGGGAGAAATATCACTATGCATTTTTACCAGATAGTTTTTTTTTTGGGGCGGGTTATGGTCAGCTCACAAGGCGTCCATTCCGTTCGGGGCGACGAAAAGATGGTGCGCGGGCTCATAACCCACCCGAAGCTCGTAGTCTTCGTCGTTGGTCCGACCACCGATGCCGAGTTTTTTGTCCTCAGTGCATTTTAACCAGATACCATAAGGTCCATATCACCACATGCAGTATATTATCATTATATCAGGTTATATAACTTCCACTGTTAGGCTGGAGCCTCCTATTTAATAAGACGGACTTTGATCTACTACTACTCACGTAGTAACATGAGTCAGGTGGGTTGGTATAGGGTTTCGTTTCGAGTTTTCCTTCCATAAATGTTTTATGCATAATGATTTCTGATGTTCACAAGAGTAATACACATTGTAAATAAAACTATTTTACGGATTTAATCGCGTGTTTGTTTGATTTTTGTGAAGGACCATCCGCCCGTCACCATAAACGCTGTAAGGTGTTCGAAACGTCGGGCAATCAAAAATCTAATACAAACACTACAAAATCAGTAAAATAATTTTATATACTACTAGCAACTCGCCCTCATTTCGCTTCGGTTTCAGTCGCCTTAACCGCGTAGTTCCCGTTGTCGTGGGAATTTCGGATAACAATATAGCCTATGTTACTCCTTGATATTATAGCTTTCCATTGGAGGAAGAATTTTTAAAATCGGTTCCGTGGTTTAAGCGTGAAAGCGTAACAAACAAACAAACTTACTTTCGCATTTATATTATTAGTAAAAATGTTTTATGCATACTCAATCCCGCAGTCACCTTATACGACACTCACGGGTAAGATAGGGGAAGGCAAATTGTATTCTCACTCTGTCAATCCACAGAATTACATATTATTATAATATACTAGAAACCCGCCCTCGCTTCGCTTCAGTTTCATTCACCTTACCCACGCAGTTCCCGTTCCCGTGGGAATAAAATATAGCCTATGTTTCTCCCTGATATTATAGCTTTCCATTGGTGAAAATTTTTTAAAATCGGTTCGGTGGTCCAAGCGTGAAAGCCTAACAAACAAAGAAACTTACTTTCGCATTTATAATATAACTAGCAACCCAACCTCGCTTCGCTTCGGTTTCAGTCGCCTTACGTGTGTAGTACCCGTTCCCGTGGGAATACTGGGATAAAATATAACCTATGTTACTCCCGGATATTATAGCTTTCCATTGGTGAAAGAATTTTTGAAAACGGTTGGATGGTTTAAGTGTGAAAGCGTAACAAACAAACTTGCTTTCGCATTTATAATATAACTAGCAACCCGCCCTCGCTTCGCTTCGGTTTCAGTCGTCTTACCCGCGTAGTTCCCGTTCCCGTGGGAATACCGGGATAAAATATAGCCTATGTTACTTTCTGGTGTTATAACTTTCCATTAATGAAAGAATTCTTGAAATCGGTTCGGTGGTTTAAGCGTGAAAGCGTAACAAACAAACAAATAAACAAACAAACAAACTTACTTTCCAATTTATAATATAATAATATATATTTTAATTATATTTTGTGCTAATGTTAGTCAAAGTAGATCAGCAAATTTCAAATTAATGCGACCCAGAAAACAATCCCTACTCGCATCCCGAGCTGCACAGAAATTTCTCTTCAGGGAGCTATTCATGAGCAAGGTTATTATAAAGTCTTCATTTAGAAAGTTCCAGCGACGTTGATACGTTAAGTAACATCAAGAGCTTTTTAGCTTCGCTTATTATGAAAATGGTGTAAATATTAATTACACTTAACTGATAGTGCAAGCGAAACTTATATAAGTAGTTGCAATATTATTACTACGGTAACAACAATATCTATATTATAAAATACTAGCTGACCCAACAGACGTTATTCTGTTCAAATAAAGCGCCACCTACAGTGTCCAATTGTGAATCTAAATCATTCTCGAATCCCCTGGAACATGCACAAAAAATTCATCAACAATGACATATACAGGCACACAAGAAATATATGTATAAAGATAAGATATAAAATACTAGCTGACCCAATAGATGTTGTTCCGTTCTCTCTCCTAATTTATTGTATGAATTCACAGGGCTTTTTTTTATTGTTACTGGGGTGCTGCTTGTGGGATCTGGTCCAGCCATATTTTTTTTCTTTCTATTTTTTTTTTAATTTGTACTAATATTTTGAAAATTTAGACATGTATACAATTTCGAAGCCATTACACTGGAGCTAATGCCATATGTTATACGAAGTATAAAATTATATATATTTAGCAGACTAAAAAAAAGTGACAGCTCGCTGAGTTTCTTGCCGGATCTTCTCAGCTTGTGGCTGCGTTCCGATCCGGTGGTAAATTACTGTATTGTATTCAAATAATGTTTAAACTTGACAATATGTAAGTGGTCTTAAGGGGCTTATGCAGAATAAATGATTTGATTTGTTCAAATCTAAAAAAATAGTAAATGTACCTATTTCAATTATTAATCTAAACCATTCTTATATCCATCGCAACAGTCATCAAAATCATCAAAATCGGTTCAGCTGTTTAAGAGTTCAAATACAAACAGAAGATTCATTACTCTTCTTTTTATTTCATAGATTTTATTTCCATGTTTTACTCGTTTTATTACGACAACCATAGCTAAGACAGGGGATGTTGTATTGTATTCTTACTCTGTTACCACACATAATTTAATAACTTACAGCAAGTACTAATTTTTTCATTCAGACTAATCCGTTATTTTTCCGTGACGAAGAAAGAATACAATTCACCACAGCGCAACGTGTATGAGCTGAAACGATGATGATTATGATGCTATCGTTTTTAATAAAACTATTTTTACAGTTTTTATCGCGTTTAAATTTGATTTTTGGTTGCCTGACTTTTCGAACAGTTTTCGGACTACATGGTTCCAAACGGACTAAGATATCTCACGTACGAAAAGTCATCATTACCTATTACCAACGTTGGGCTATCAATAATCCTTACTAATATTATAAATGCGAAAGTAACTCTGTCTGTCTGTCTGTCTGTCTGTCTGTCTGTCTGTCTGTCTGTCTGTCTGCTACGCTTTCACGTCTAAACCACTGGACCGATTTTGATGAAATTTGGTACAGAGATGAACTAAATCTTGAGAAAGGACATAGGCTACTTTTTATTGCGAAAAAATGGGTATAAGGGGTTGAAATAGGGGATGACATTTTGTATGGAAATTCGTCATTTTCGATGATAGAACCACGAATTTTTGTATTAAGGTACCTGATAATAAATAAATAAATATTCGTTCAAGCGTTTTGGAAATTTCATTTACATGGGGATGAAATTCAACCCCTAAAATACCAAAAAGCATACAGCCGAAACCACTGGGCCTAGAAACGTATTTTTTTTTTACACCATCGTATCTTTTAGGGTGCACGAGCACTAGCAAAGGATTTTTGGAAATTCACCCCCTTAAGGGGGCGAAAAGCATATAGTCTTTCACGTCTAAACCGATTTTGATGAAATTTGGTACAGAGATGGACTAAAGCTTGAGAAAGAACATAGGCTACTTTTTATTGCGGAAAAATGGGTATAAGGGGTTGAAATAGGGAATGACATTTTGTATGGAAATTCGTCATTTTCGATGATAGAACCACGAATCTTTGTATTAAGGTACCTGATAATAAATAAATATTGGTTCAAGCGTTTTGGAAATTTCATTTACATGGGGATGAAATTCAACCCCTAAAATACCAAAAAGCATACAGCCGAAACCACTGGGCCTAGAAACGTATTTTTTTTTACACCATCGTATTTCTTGGGGTGCACGAGCACTAGCAAAGGATTTTTAGAAATTCACTCCCTTAAGGGGTTGAAAAGCATATAGCCTTTCACGTCGAAACCACCTAACCGATTTTGATGAAATTTGGTACAGAGATGGACTAAAGCTTGAGAAAGGATATAAGGCCACTTTTCATCGCAAAAAATTGGGTATAAGGGGTTGAAATAGGGGATGACATTTTGTATGGAAATTCGTCATTTTCGATGATAGAACCACGAATCTTTGTATTAAGGTACCTGATAATAAATAAATATTGGTTCAAGCGTTTTGGAAATTTCATTTACATGGGGATGAAATTCAACCCCTAAAATACCAAAAAGCATACAGCCGAAACCACTGGGCCTAGAAACGTATTTTTTTTTACACCATCGTATTTCTTGGGGTGCACGAGCACTAGCAAAGGATTTTTAGAAATTCACTCCCTTAAGGGGTTGAAAAGCATATAGCCTTTCACGTCGAAACCACTTAACCGATTTTGATGAAATTTGGTACAGAGATGGACTAAAGCTTGAGAAAGGATATAAGGCTACTTTTCATCGCAAAAAATTGGGTATAAGGGGTTGAAATAGGGGATGACATTTTGTATGGAAATTCGTCATTTTCGATGATAGAACCACGAATCTTTGTATTCAGGCACCTAATAATCCTTACTAAATTTATAAATGCGAAAGTAACTCTGTCTGTCTGTCTGTTACGTTTTCACGTCTAAACCACTGAAACGATTTGATGAAATTTGGTACAGAGATGGACTAAAGCTTGAGAAAGGACATAGGCTACTTTTTATCGCGAAAAAATGGGTATAAGGGGTTGAAATAGGGGATGACATTTTGTATGGAAATTCGTCATTTTCGATGATAGAATCATGAGTCTTTGTATTAAGGCACTTGATAATGTATACATAAATATTTGTTCGAGCGTTTTGGAAATTTCATTTATATGGGGATGAAATTCAACCCCTAAAAGACAAAAAAGCATAAAGCCGAAACCACTGCACCTAGAAATGTAATTTATTTTTTTACACCGTAGAATTTCTTAGGGTACACGAGCTCTAGCAAAGAAATCGTGAAAAAATGGGTGTAAGGGGTTGAAATAGGGGATGACATTTAGTATGCAAATTTATCATTTTCGATGAAAAAACCATGAATCTTTGTAATAAGGCACTTGATAATATATAAATAAATATGTATTCTAGCGTTTTGGAAATTTCATTTATATGGGGATGAAATTCAACCCCTAAAACACAAAAAAGCATAAAGCCGAAACCATTGGGCCTAGAAACGTAATTTTTTTTTACACCGTAGAATTTCTTAGGGTACACAAGCTCTAGCAAAGAAATCGCGAAAAAATGGGTATAAGGGGTTGAAATAGGGGATGACATTTAATATGCAAATTTATCATTTTCGATGATAAAACCATGAATCTTTGTATTAAGGCACTTGATAATATATAAATAAATATTTATTTTAGCGTTTTGGAAATTTCATTTATATGGGGATGAAATTTAACCCCTAAAAGACAAAAAAGCATAAAGCCGAAACCACTGGGCCTAGAAACGTAATTTTTTTTACACCGTTGTATTTCTTGGGGTACACGAGCAGCGAGCGAAAATCACCCCTTAAGGGGGTGAAAATCGTATAGCCGAAACTATTGGGGCTAGGAACGTAAAACTATGTAGTTCTCTGTATTGTGCGATTCTCCTTCTTTTATTGTAAATGAGCTCTAAGAAATTAGTTTTTGAAATTCAATCTCTATGGGGGTCAAAAATGTATATCCGAAATCATTAGGCCTAGAAACTAGGGATGTGAAAAAATAATCGATTTTTATAATAATCGATTATTAATCGATTTTTTTTGTAATAATCGATTTTTACAATCGATTATCAAAATAATAGAAAATCGATTATTTTTATAATTAAATAGATTTTCCTAAGAAAAGAAGGTAATAACAATACTGCGTGTAGTATTTCATACTATATTAGAAGATGAAGCTCACATTTCCTAAAAAAAATCATCATAATCCTGTTGGGAAAAATCGATTATTTTATAATCGATTATTTATTTTTAATTAATCGATTATTTTATAATCGATTTATTTTGAAGAACAAAAAATCGATTATTTAAAAAATCGATTATTTTCCCTCCAAGTCACATCCCTACTAGAAACGTGAAATTTTGTACAAAGTTCTCTTTCTTGGGGAAAGTGCTCACTAAAAAAGAGTTTTTGTAATTTTACCCCTAAGGAGGTGAAAAGCGTAAAACCGATATCACTGAGCCTAGGAACGATCATTTTAGTACATGATCGGCTTTCTTGGGTTACCCCATTATTTTTTCTTAATGCTCGCTTATTAAGATTACTTTGGATCGACGCAATATGTATTTGGTCCTCTGCCATCGTAGATATATTGCAAAAGTTCTTTTAGCAACATTTTATTACCAGCTGCCTGCCAGACGACATAGCTGGCTAGATGGCATCACCAATTGGTCCAGGTCAATGTAAATCTTTGTCTTAGTAGTATTTTGCGACACCCACAAACAATGAAAGTGTTATAATATTCCTAGCCGCTACGAGACAGTAAGTTAAAATCAAGATATTAATCCAATTTTCTATCTTTAGAAATAAACAAATTTGAAGCGTCTATTTGTTGTCAAAATAATACGTTTTATTTATGCTCACAGTCACACAATTATTTGCACGATACCTACGTCTAAAAAACCGGCCAAGTGCGAGTCGGGGTCACGCACGAAGAGTTCCGTACCATTATCTATAAAAAAGGGGAAAATTGGGTTTGTTGTATAGGAGTCCCCTTAAATATTTATTTTATTTTGTTTTTAATATTTATTGTTATAGCGGCAACAGAAATGCATAATTTGTAAAAAATTCAACTGTCTAGCTATTGCGGTCCTTGAGATACAGCTTGGTGACAGACAGATGGACAGACAGACAGCGAAGTTTTAGTAATAGGGTCCCGTTTTTACCCTTTGGGTACGAAACCCTAAAAACGGCTCAATTTTTTTGTCTGTCTATTCGATACGGGTAATCTTCAAAACGGCTGGACCGATACTGATAATACTTTACCACCAGGTCTACCAAGCCTTACATAAGGAATAACTTAGGCTATATTTTATCCAAGGCTATATTTTATCCCGGTGTGGCTGGAGCAACTGTGAGAATTTAATCGACTTTAAAATTATTTCACTAACGGAAAGCTAATTTTAAGCGTGTAACATATTTAGGTTTTATTCCGTGTGGTGACGGAGTAAGAATACAATTCACCACCTCCTCTCTTACCCATGGGTGGTCGTAAGAGATAATTCAGGGATATATTACGCATATGACATCTATGCAAGAGATGGAAAACTCGAAACAAAACCCTATACCAACCTGCATGACCAGCATGGTATAGTAAGGTTAATTTCCCTCCTACTATGGAGGAGGCACGAGCCCAGCAGTGGGACGTATATGAGACGAAATGATGATGAACATATTTAGGCTATTTTTTTATCCCAATATTCCTACGGGTCCGGGCACAATGCGGGTGAAATCACGGACATTTAATGGATATAAAAATTAATTTACGAATGAAAATCTACATTATCAGCGAATAACAAATAAAGGCTATTTTCATCCTGGTGTTTGCCCGGAACGAGAACTGCGAGAGAAACCGGTGGATGTTTACCAATTTTTAAAATTCTTTCAACAATAGGAAGCTACGTTATCAGCGAGTAACATAGGCAATTTTTATCTTGGATATTTGTGTGGGATTTGTTAGTACAATTTTTTTTCCACCTATGTAGACTTATAATATCAGCGAGTAACATAGGCAATTTTTATCTCGGCATTCGCATAGGAATGGGGTCTACGTGGGTGAAACAACGGTCGTTTGATCAATATTATTCTTTTTCACCAATGGAAACCTATCATGGATAATGTTATTATCAGCGACTAAGGATGGCCATATTTATCAACGTGTTTCCACGTGAATTTAAACTACAAGGGTGGAAGTAATATTCAAATATAAAAATTTGTGAAGTTATTTGGACCTTTCTTACTCGATCACGCGTAAACTGTTGACCAGATTTGGATGAAAATTGACACACAGATAGAGTATTTCTTAAATTAAGAAATATCATCATCATCATCATCGCAGCCCACGTACTTCCCACTCTTGGACTCGGGCCTCCTCCATAATGGGAGGGCATTTGACCTACTATACCATGCTGGTCAGATATCTATAGGGTTTCATTTTTCGAGTTTTCCTTCTCTTGCATAGATGTTATGTGTATATATCCCATAGTCGTCTTATACGACATCTACGAGCAAGATAGGGAATGGTGAATTGTATTCTTACTCCGTCACCACAATAACACAATAGAAAGAAATATGCAAGCCAACTTTTACGCGGGCGAAGCCGCGGGCAAAAGCTAGTCAAATATAAATGCGATGCGATATAATAAATAAATAAAATAAATAAATAAAATCCGTAAAAATATTTTAATTAATTTTTTAGACCTATATTAATATTTATAAGATTAAAAGAAAAATCTTCTCAAGCATTAAAATATCTGCGCCTCATGCCGCCCTAGCCGAGGCCGCGGGTGACGTGACCGGGGATTAGTCCATCACCCGCCGAGAGGCCGACCGCGTGAAGAAAGACCGACGTCCTCCCCGAGGAGGGGACGTTGGTCGATGGGAGGGTACCCCAATAGGGGGTATTCCGTCGGGCCGACCACTGATGTCAAGTAATCTAAGTAAAGCTCCGGTGGTCGGCCCAACGACGAAGGCGACGTGGTTTTCGGGTGGGTTGCGGGAGTTGCGTGCTTAAGCCCCTCTGTCGCCCCGGACGGAGTGATGCGGAGGCGCGCCGACCGCAGCCCATCCACAAAAAAAAAGCATTAAAATATACTAAATATATTGAGGTAAAGCAATATCTTTTCAATGTAACAAAGTCTTATTTAATCCTTTCTCTAACATAGGTATTCTTTGTACTAATGACTATTCCTGCGTTTTCTTGTAAAGCCGCAACAAAGCCCAAGCTTAGTAGACCGTGAGGAACGTAATTGAAGGTTATACGTGATTGGAATTCTTTCAGATCAGGAAACCTTTTACACGGAAACTTTTGGAATAAGGAAAGCCCTTCAAAAATTCATGGCAGGTTGCAAGTGTTAAAAAGACTGTAAATCTATATATTAGAGTTACAATGAATACTGGATTACTGTTATTTTTTCTGTGATGACAGACAGATGTATTTTTCTTTCCTTTAAAGTTTGCCTTGCTTAGTTTGACTTGCCTTGTTTCCGTGTGGTGACGGAGTAAGAATACAATTCACCACTCCTTATCTTGCAAGTAGATATCGTAAAAGACGACTAGGGGATATAATAAACATATAACGTATATGCAAAAGAAGAAAAATTCGAAACAAAATCCTATTTCAACACGTCTGATCAGCGTGGAATAGTAGGTCAATTACCTTACGATTATGGAGGAGGCCTAAGCCCAACAGTGGGATATATATATATATATATATATATATATATATATATATACAGGGTGACTGGTAAAAGATTGTACATATTGAAGGAGGGTATTCAGTACTTGATTCTGATACCGAATATATAAAAAAAATTGGTACTTAAATTTTGAACTAATTATCTTATAAAAACATTTAGTTATGAACACATGGGATAGGTCAACGTACGTCAGCACTTGTAGGTACTAAACAGTTCGCGTGACATTGAACTAGTTACATTTTAGGTAAATATTCTACCTATGCGATTCAACCCAGTAGGTATTTTTTTGCGTCGCGGGCCGCAGACAGAGGTCAACGTACGCTGGCAAACCTTATTGTTTTGATTAGAAACAAATCACTTTATCTCAGGATTGGTAAAAGCTATGAATCTGCAACTAACTTTAGTGTTTTTATGACATTATTCCTACACCTAGCTTTAGTAATTCTAGTAATAAATATCCAAAATCTTGACAACAGTACTAACAAAACCTTTACTCGATATCGGTATCGGAGTATCGCCAGTAGGGTGACAATATTTTTGGAAGTCTTGTAACACTAATATTGTTGATTTTTACTATGTAGTTAATTAATATTATCTTCTTTTTACACTTTTATTAGTTACATGTGGCCATTATCTATCGTTTCCTTCAATATGTACAATCTTTTACCAGTCATACTGTATATATATATATAGGTTGAGATAATGATGATGATGATGACTTGCCTTAGAAATATTTCACGTAATATTAACTGGAATACGCAAAAACACCAGTTTTCAAAAGAATAATGAATTACATAAATTGTATTTTACAAACTAAACAATTTAGATTTCTTCATTTAAAAAGAAAATGTATCAAATAAAACTAAAATTAAATTAAATTATTTTTAGACAGGTAGATAACGATAAAACTTTTGCTTTTCTTTTGTGTGTATTTGAGTAAATCTTATTACAAAGAAATTAATAACTTTTTGTCCATATAAAATGTTTATACTCATAAGCAAATCATCATTAGTGAGAATTTCTCAAATTCTATATAGTATCTAATGCTCGCATTGACAAAAAATATGTATTTATGAATTAATCTTAAATCTTAAGTATTTTTGAGCTTTCAATTTGACGGCCCCATTTTTTAAATTGCTCAACATGCTGGCTAGATAAGAACTCGGTATGTCACAACACCCTTTCTTGAAGGGTACTGTAGAAATCGTTTAAAGAATGTAAACAGATAACATTGTTGCAAGAAAAATCGCGAAATATAATCCTATGTCGACTCATCGGGCCCTATGGGTTAAATAGAAGAAGATACATAATAATATTACAATATAAAATAAACTATTGTTTAAGAAATAAAATCATATATCGATCGATATAACCGACGCGATGTGGTAAAACACAATTTTACCCGTACCATGGAGAACTCTTTTCCGTGTGGTGATGAAAAACAATTAAAATTCATTACATTTTTATTGACAATAGGTGTAGTAAAGGATGATTAAGCGATATGATATGCAGATATCAACTATACAGGAAAAGGTGATCTCGACGTAAAGTTCTGTGTCAATTCATCTGACCAGCGTGGTTTAATTTAGCTCCTGTTGTGGAGGAGGCGTGAGCCTAACATTGGCACGTATATGGGTTGAAAACTATTGCTGCAGGAAGCTTATTTATTACGGCAGGGAGAAGTTTACATCAATGTAAGCGAAGGAAAACTCTACACAAAATCCTATTCCAATACGTCTGATCGGCGGCGGCGTGAAATAGTAGATCAATTTCCCTCACATTATAGAAGGGGTTTGAGGCGAGTATTCGGACTTATATGGGCTGAGAATCATCAAATTATTGTTCACATGTTCGAAGATTTTAAAAATAATGAATATTAAACTTATAAATAGGCAATATTCAAATCAGAATTATGAATAAATATATGTTTCTTTGTATGTGGAATAGCTATTTCTTAACAATATTATTTTTGAATGACACCTATATACCATAACGGTTGTACCATTAAGTCATATAACGGGTTCTAATTGTCATATATTCGAGTATATAGTAGGTATCTGTAAAAGCTATTTAATACCTCTCGTTAAATTGCGAATGCGAAAATGACTCGTTAAAAGTCAATTGACTTTCTTATTTTATCGTTTATTTGATGGTCTGCTCTGTAGTAAAGAGCGAATTTCCCCAAAGTCTTTACTAAATCCGCTTGAATCTAATATAGATTAGTAGGCGTTATATCAAATCTCTCTCTAATGGTCGAGTACTATCTTTTCAATTCAACGTATTATATCGAAAAAGATAATAAAATGATTATCCCTTACAAAGATAATAAGCCTACAATACAATTTTTTATCATCTACAATATTTGTTGTGTTAATTAAGGACGGATTTAAATATGGTTTCAAAATTCTATCCCTAATCTTCCTTTTTTCCAATCTCAGTTAAGTTTTTCTTGTGATAGGCTGTGGTCTGGACACACCCCGCCCAATCTGCTCAGAGCGACGGATGGGTGACGTGTGGTCCATCATCATCATCATTTCAGATTATCGCCGTCCACTGCTGGACATAGGCTTCCCTCATGTTACGCCACAATGTGTGGTCCTGTGTCGCCTGCATCCAACGACGCCCAGCAACTTTCACTAGGTCGTCGGTCCACCTGGTGGGGGACGTCCTACACTGCATCATCCGATACGTGGTCGCCACTCGAGAACCTTTCTTCCCCAACGATTGTCGGTTCGTTAAGCGATGTGGCCTGCCCATTGCCACTTCAGCGTGCTAATTCTTCGTGCTATGACCCGTTCTATTACAGATTTCCGTATTTCGGATTCTATCTCGCAGAGAAATCCCGAGCATAGCCCGTTCCATAGCACGCTGAGCGACTTTGAGCCTTGTTATGAGGCCTATATTTAGGAACCACGTTTCTGTGCCGTAAGTCATCACTAATAACACACACTGGTCGTAGACCTGTGTTTTCAGACACTGAGGTAAGTTGGACGAGAAGATCCTTTTAAGTTTCCCGAACGCTGGCCAACCGTCCCGGACCGGATTCATCGGCTGATCTCTTTCTCAAAATTGGATCTACCTAGCTGGACTGCTTGTCTTAGGTAAACACAATGATCGACAATTTTGAGAATCACATTGCCAACTAGGACCAGTACAGGAATGACATGGGCATTTGACATGACTTTCGTCTTGTCCATGTTCATTCGTAAACCCACTAACTAGTTGGGATACCCTGCTGAGATCATTGAGCATGGTACCTAGGTCCTCCATGGATTCTGCCATAAGGACGATATCGTCGGCAAATCGAAGGTGAGTGATGTATTCGCCGTTGATGTTGATGCCGAGTCCGGTCCACTCTAAGAGCTTGAAGACATCTTGCAGTGGTGAACAGTTTCGGAGAGATGACGTCTCCCTGTGATCCATAAACTACTACTAAACTACGTATTTCCTCCCCACACACATTGGGGCATATTAGTTAGATGATTAAGTCTACAGCCGAACTAAAAACATTTTCATGCTTCATTTCTTTTCAATTTTCTTTGAAGAACACCCTGCATTAAAGAAATAAGTTTTATACTGCGGGGGGTCTTTACAAACATTTAATTAAAGGAAACAAATCACATCTAGACTCAGTACAATAATTTGTGGATCACACCAAGTATTGTCCTCTATGGGGATCGACAGTGGCTTTGCTTTTTTTTTTTTTCATCATAGTGAAACTTCTGTAAAAACATAAAACAAAGATGTTGTGGTCATTTAATATGTTTTATAAAGACGTTCCTAGTCTGTAAAAGTCACTAGTAATAAGTGTTACGAATGTTATACCAACATTTAATGTATTGTTATGAAAAATAAAGAAATTTCAAAATCAATCAATCAGTGGCCCATTAGGTAAACCAGTAGGTAAGGTACCTGCACCACTGCACGCATTCATAATCCCTTCACTTTCTTCGCAGTAGGAAGCGGCCTTGCAAAGGTCTATGAGGGACAGCAACACTTACCATCAGGTATACTGTTTGCTCCTTTGCCATCGATTGCAATAAAAAAAAAAGATAACATAGATGTAAGGCAAAGGAAAGTCGAATGAAACCCTATACTAATAAGTCTGACCAGCATGGTATATTAGATCAATTTCCCTACTACAAAGTAGGAGGACTGAGCCTAACAGTTGGGACGTATATGGGCTGAGATGCTGGTTGATAATGAATGTGTCTCTAAACAAAACATAATTATGTGCATATTGTTAGGCACCTTAATAAACGCGAAATATATGTGAATGCAAGGTCTGTACTTCGCTTCCTTCTTTCTTTTCTTACATCATCATCATCTTGCTCTTATCCCAATTACTTGGGGTCGACGCAATATGTCATCTGTTTTGACATATTGCAAAAAGTATCGGCAATGACTTTTATGACCGGCCGCCTGGCTGACGTCAACCCTCCTTGGGAATGTAGTCGTTGACCCAAATGGTACCAGATGGAGTTGGTCCGGGTGAATCTAGGGCTCTTAGTCGTCTTTTACGACACCCACGAGCAAAGCAAGGGTTGGTAGTATTCGAAGCCGCTACCACACAGCACATTCGAAGCCGCTACCACACAGCACCTTCCTTCTTCCTTTTCTTACGTAAAATATAATTTGAACAGTGTTTATGAATGTCGCAATTTTGATTTGAAAATCATATTCGAGCTTCTGTGTAACGGTGTTCCTTGGTACGATGTTTTCGTTTATACATTTAGATTCAAAGGCAAAAGATTTTCAGAATATTACTTGTATAGTAAGAAAGTATGAAGCCTGGTAAACGCAAGATTTTATACCTTACAATGTACAACATTTCAAACAATTATAACAAAGTGGCTCATAAATTACTGCAGCAAAAAGTTCAGACTTACGGCGTAACAAGGCTGAATGCAATTTGTTGAATTTAATGATCGTTGTTGACTTCAGGTTTGAAATACGAATTATAACAAGACTATTGTTTTGTTCTCGCAACTGAAGTTTAAATGCTGTTTTAAATCTAAAATGAATTTAAAAGAATGGAGATTCCTGATGTTTACGCGAGTATAAACTACAGTAAAACCACTACCGTAAAACTACTTTATGGATTTTATCGCGTTTGTATTTGATTGCCCGACCTTTCGAACAACGGTAACTTATTAGACGTGAGACATCTTAGTCCGTCCGTGACTATGAACGCTGCAAAGTATTCGAAACGTCGGACAATCAAAAATCAAATAGGTACAAAGGCGATAAAATCCGTAGTTTTATTTAAAATGTTAAAAGAATGAAGTTATTTGAAGTAATATTTTATGTTATGCTGTTATGACATTATTTAGAAAGTGTAATTAATGTACTTCTACAGAGCATAAAAGTTTATTCTAATGAAAACTTCTATAGGGTTCGCAAGGGGAGTAAATTCATGTAAGTCATCATCAACATGGTCACGAGACGTGTTAACACCAACCTAGATCTGTAGCTACATATGTCAATTTCCCTATATATATGTTGGTAAATATCTAAACCAGATCAATGTAGAATTTTAATTAAAGACCATACAATTAATTTGAGTATTCAAAAATAACAATTGTTTGTCCATAGTTTTAAGTGTTCACCTCTGTCGACAATCGGCGCAAATGGATTAAGAATACAATATAAGGAATTGCTCCTTATTTTTTCGTGAGAGTCGTAAACATCAGTTAATAGAGCACCAGTGTAGTATCTAGTGATCATTTGAGAAATTCATAACAATAGTTGAGATCACCATCCAAGCATGGTGATTGACTCGGGCGGTGCAGGCGCGAGTACCTGCGCCTGATGCCGCCCTAGCCGAGGCCGCGGGTGACCGGACCGGGGAATTTAGTCCGACACCCGCAGAGAGACTGACCTCGCGACATCGACCGACGTCCCGGGACAGGGACGTCGAGAGGTGAGGGTACCTGAAAGGTTATTCCATCGGGCCGACCACTGACGACAAGTCACCCTGCTCCGGTGGTGGGTACGGGTGTGTTATGGCCCCGCGCGCCGTCCTCCTTTCGTCACACCTAATGAAGTGGACCGCGTGTGCGCTTACCATAGCCCACCCAATAAAAAAAAGCATGGTGATTATGATCTTATTACCTATTCCTGGAGATGTTTTTGTCCAACAATTAACTTCGATAGGCTGGTGGAAACCTTATATATTATCAGAAATCTTTTGCCGATAATGTTTTATGAATGAAACATTTTTTTGTTTTCAGATTTTACCGTGTTTGTATCAGATGGGACTCAGTAATTTCATGATTATGAACGCTTAAAAGTCAAAATTAAAAAAATCAAAACGTCGGACAAATAAGTATTATATGCACACACGCTAAAATCCACAAACATTGTTTTGTTTCATACAGATTACTCACTTAAGGAACGGAAAAATATGCGCGTGTACTTATGTACGTAAAAAGGTATAATTCTTTGGCGTAAATAATGTAAATCTTTCTTAAAATTTTATCAATTGCGTTGTCCTACGTTTGTAGTAAAAAAAAACGACACTATTAATATAAAAAAGGTATGTAATAATGATTTCTGATGTTTACGCGAGTATTACACATTTTAAATAAAACTAACATTTTGCAGCGTTTATGGGCACGGGCGGACAGTCCGCCCGTCCGCTGCAAAGTGTTCGAAACGTCGGGCAATCAAAAATCAAATACAAACGCGATAAAATCCGTAAAGTAGTTTCATTTAAATGGTACGTAATACATTGAAAGTGCGCGCGCATCGTAAAAAATGTTGTTCACTAATTTCAGGGTGTCGGTTTTTCGTGACGGTGTGTGCACCCTTCGTAAAAATTTACTCTCATCATTTTTACCTAATGTGCCAAAAGAAGTTTAACTTCATATATTAATTGATTTATTTTGTACAATTATGTAGGTATTAATAATTTTATAAGAAACAGCCTTACTGCTTGTCAGTATTATCACAGTGTCATGTAATCGAAGTGCTGTACTGTGTTCCGTATTAGACATGATTTGATAGATGTTTTGGTTACGATTGCAAGATGGAGAATTGATTTATTAGGCGTCGTTTCATAATCTATCAGGGATTATAGATGTATCGCTATCCTATATTGACATACAGTAATATATTCAAAGTGAATTGCCAATCTAGTAGTATACATAATAAAATTTTAACTAAGTTATATGTTGAGTCATGTATCTCAACTTGGCTAGACCACAACGGGAATGTCACGGTGATGAGGAACCACCAACTATTCGCCGCGCCACCGATTGAACTTTAGCTGACATTTTTCTTTATACTTTTTAAATTCTCGCCACACTAGCAACAGCCATTTTCAGTTTGAATTATTTCTTTTACAATACTAACACTCGCTAGGGTGGCAACAGGCGCAGGTACTCGCACTTGCACCGCCACCGGCCGCCTGCCTGACATTAAACCTCCATGGAAATATCATTGTAGACTAGACAGCATCAGATGGGTTTGGTCCAGATCGTCTTTAACGACATCAACTAGCAATGTAGGCATTGATAGTTGATGTAGATTTTGTTGAAATTTGACATTTATAATCTACATCAGCCCATTTTTTTTTTTGGGGGTGGCTTGCGGTTCCATTGCTGGGCTCGAGACTCCTTCACAATGGAAACTTAAACTAACTTAACTAACTTACTATACCTACCACGTTGATTAGACGAGTTGATATAGGGTTTTATTTCGAATTTTCCTTCTCATGCATACACGCTATTTGCATATTATATCCCTTGGTCCTCTTATGGAATACCTAGGGGCAATATAGGGGATAGTGAATTGTATTATTTCTACGTCACCACGCGGAAAAATGCAAAATCTACATTTAGTACATAAAATTATAAATTAAATACTATAAAATCTTTAAGATGAGTTCATGTAAACAAAATGACAATTTTTGTCCCTGTATTATATTCTACAGAATAGATATAAAAACACGACTGAAGATGTAAGAAAAGGTGAAATATTGCAGAAAGTTTCATCCGCTTGTCAAGCGACATCTACTACAGGCCATTACCCACCCCAAGGGTGGTAATCTCGTTGCGCCTCATGCCGCCCTAGCCGAGGCCGCGGGTGACGTGACCGGGGAATTAGTCCGTCACCCGCTGAGAGGCCAACCGCATGAGGAAAGACCGACGTCCTCCCCGAGGGTGGGGACGTCGGTCAATGGGAGGGTACGCCAAATAGGGGGTATTCCGTCGAGCTGACCACTGACGTCAAGTCACCCTGCTCCGGTGGTCGGCCCAACGACGAAGGCGACGTGCATCGCGGGTGGGTTGTGGGAGTGCGTGCTTACGCCCCTCTGTCGCCCCGGATGGAGTGGTGCGAGGAGCGCGCCGACCGCAACCCACCCCCAAAAAAACAAAGAAAAAAGGGTGGTAATCTCGTGATCGCCATACTTGTCAAGCAGATTGGCGAGCGCAATTAGTGTTATAAGTTTCATGTGAAATCGCTTCTGCCCAATGATCTTGTGATTCCTTAATCGATTTTTACAATTCTAGCTGCAATGCAAGGGTTATTAACACATTATATTCTTAAATCATCACTACACATAACCCCATGACTTTTATCGTCATCATCCTGTTCTTACCCCAATTACTTGGGGTTGACGTAGTACTCTTCCATTATACATATTCGTAAATTGATTGTTGATTATTTTATCACCGGCTGCCTGCCTGACGCCATACTTGACTTTAATTTTCATCTTTAGGTAACTAATACATAAAGCTGAAGAGTTTGTTTGTTTGAACGCACTAATCTCAGCAACTTTTGGTCCGATTTGTATAATTCTTTCAGTGTTAGGTAGCCCAATTATCAAGGAAGGCTATATATCATCACGCTAAGACCAACAGGAGCGGAGCAGTAATAAAGAATGTTTAAAAACCGGGTTTTCCCTTGTGAGAGCCGCCGCTGCGTGCGCTACGTAAACGGTTAGTTTTGCAAAAATTATCACATATGACAGAATCGTATTATTTAAAAATATTTTCACATTCTACGTAAACAAATTCGCGGTTAAAAGTTAGCGTTAGCCCAAAGTAAGTATTCCACGCGGACGAAGTCGCGAGCAGCAGCTAGTTAAATAGATGCATAGTATCGCGCCTGCTTTCCAGATGGGTAGGCAGAGACTACGCCACAAGCCACGATTCTGGCATAGTTCCATCGCTTCACTCACACCCATTAAAGTCTTCATGCAAGCTCACCAGTTACGAGTACTCTTACTCTCCTTGCACTAGCATATCTCCAATTTCACTTAGAAACGTACGACCTGGAAGACCAGGAAGACCTCTTGTAACCGTCTCACTCACACTTGCTTCCTATTCTTGCTTCGTGAATCTCTCTTCACTGATACTTTCTACGTGTCCGCACCAATTCTATTCAAAATAATTATTTTTCTTAAATTATTTATGTAAAAAATATCTCCGCTCATTACTGGGGTTTTATAAGGCCACTGAAAAATTAGAACTGTAAATTAGAAGTATTGTTCGAACGTTTCCAAGGATCCGTAATTTTCAAACCGCACATAAATTAAGAGGAACGCAGGCTCGTTTGAATATTATTTAATTTCTTAAACTTTGAATAATCACTTCATATTTTTACGTTTTAAATTTAAATTTATTTCAATTCATTATTCTATGCATAATTTACTATTAAAAATACCTTTGCTATAATATACTGACTAAAAAAATAAAATAGCTATGCAAAGACCAGGGTTATTTTACACTTATTAAAATCCTATACTATATTCATAAATATGAAATAACTAGCAACCCGCCCCCGCTTCGCTTCGGTTTTTGTCGCTTTACCCGCGGCGTAGTGCCCGTTCCTGTGGGAATACCGGGATAAAATATAGCCTATGTTACTCCCTGATATTATAGTTTTCCATTGGTGAAAGAATTTTTGAAATCGGTTCGGTGGTTTAAGCGTGAAAGCGTTACAAACAAACAAACATCCTTACTTTCGCATTTATAATATTAGTATGGATTTCATTGAAATATAGCAGAGGTATTCTAACGTATCAATCACAGGCTTACGGAGAAAGCTGTATTGAACTGAGACGAGTTGAATTAATTGCAATGAAAATTGGCATATATATAAATCATTCTCTGGATTTACACATAATACATATACTATTTATCCCAGTAATATGAGCTTTTGGAATAATAATTCAATTTCATTTTTTTTCATCATCATCATCGCAGCCCACATAAGTTCCACTGTTGGTTTCGGGCATTCTCCACAATGGGAGGGAAATCGAGCTACTAAACCGCGCTGGTCAGATATGTTGGCATAGGGTTATATGTCGACTTTTCCTTCTCTCTTGCATAGTCGTTTTTCGTATATCACATAGACGAAACCACGACCAGAAACTGGTTTTTATAAGTTTTCGTTAAGCACTCTTTGTGTATTGAACCCAAAAAAAGACTATTTCTATTACGATGTGTGACAAGTGTTTGAAACCTTCGTAAGCCCTGCCCTGTGTTGGGGTATTCTATCCTATTGGACATAATAACGCGCCTGACCTATTTTGAGTTGCTTGAGCTAGTGTGTTTCTTAATATTGTATACTTGTAAAAGTTATTAAATAAGTATCTCATGGATTGCGTGACTGTCAATCATGATATTGAAGTCTTGAGCTTGTTTCCTGTGTTTTGTAAAAACAACTAATGTTGTAGTCTTCTACAGATAACTTTGGACGTTTTTTGTAAGTATATTTAAAAAATAATTGCGAAAACGACGCCTAGTTAACGGCATTAGGCTCGTTTGTTTTCTAAGTAGCAAGGACACAAAAATATGTGACTTGGCCTGGATATTTTTAATTTTTATTTATTTGGTATTTTACGATTAAAGAATGATTTAAATTAATAAATGGACATTGGAATTTTATTTTTATATTTTCAGATTTATACAGAACAATCAATTGGGTCAGCCAAAACTATAAAATTGTACTAACATATGATATTCGGACACATAAAATACACCTTTAAAGCCTAGACTTTTATAATGTAGGTGTATTTTATGTGTCATAGTAGTATCCGCCACGTCGGTTCGGTAGATTACTTTCATATTTATTATTATTACTCTGATTA
Source organism: Lymantria dispar (assembly GCA_032191425.1). Classification (NCBI taxonomy): domain Eukaryota; kingdom Metazoa; phylum Arthropoda; class Insecta; order Lepidoptera; family Erebidae; genus Lymantria; species Lymantria dispar. The sequence continues at coordinate 11,079,037 of CM063449.1, read as the reverse complement.
ACTTTTTTCTTATCATATGCTAACGAAGTAAGAAAACAATTGACTACTCCCTATTTTGTCCGTAGGTAATCTATACCAAACAATCTGAGCAGCGGTAGTATAGGTCAATTTTATTCCTATTTTAGAGGAGGCTCGCCTAGCACTGAGAGATATACAGATTGTCCCTCAATTAAACGTCCAACGGTGAGTGGGTGGTAGACGACTTAATGACAGCTATGGAAAAAAATTCATGTCACTTTTTTTTTATATGAGAATATTACTAAAAACGATGAAAAATCAGACCTTGTATGATATTTTCAAGTACTATAGCGATAAAACGGCTAGTTTTGGCATCGGATATTTCTTGCTGGAAAACTGCACTATCGACCACAAGTACAATTAAAACTAAATGTTTTTGTGACAGACAACGAAGTTTATGAATAATGATTAGGTATATTTTTTGTTCTATTTTATTAAACCTCATATAAAAAATGTTATTGCGTGGGTGAAAGAGAGACAGAGAGTGACGCCCATTGTATTTTATTGGGCACTAGGTAAATGTCCCTCCGAATATGCTCGAGGAACATGAATGAACACTCGATGGTCTGGATAGCGTTCAGTATTCAGATATCGCTCACGATACAATCTACTTGCAGCATGATCATTGCATCTGTACTCTCCATAGATCAAATGCATATTAGGGGATTCTAACATTATATAAGAAGACGGCATCGTAATCACACAAGTCACTTTTTATTTTTAATGTCACTCTTTCTATACTAGTATTATCTACTTTATGCAAATAAATGGCGTGGCTGCGGGTGACCGGACCACGGCTGCGGGTGATCGGACCGGGGATTTAGTCCGGGCACCCGTGGAGAGCCCAGCCTCGCGACGGCGTTCGGCGTTCCTTGGGGTATTTGGTCGGGTCGACCACTGAAGTCGAGGAAATTTGCACCGGTGGTCGACCCAACGACTAAGGCGACGTGCTATACGGGTGGGTTACGGGTGTGCATGCTTACGCCCCTCTGTCTCCCCGGACGGAGTGGAGCAAGGAGTGTGTCGACCATAGCCCACGCCCCCAAAAAAAATGCAAATAAATGGCGTAGAACATAAATTCTTTTCATAAAAAACAATAATTTACAATAAATTTCGTTGTCTTTAACTAAAATATTTTTTTTAAAGTTACGATAACACGTAGAAGGTATTATATACCATTTTGGAATACCAAGGGAGTACTCTGCCGTCGACGTCACGAGGCTAACCTCTCCGCGGGTGCCCGGACTAAATCCTCGGTCCGGTCACCCGTAGCCACGGTCCGGTCACCCGCAGCCACCCCATTTATTTGCATAAAGTAGATAGTACTAGTATAGAAAGAGTGACATTAAAAATAAAAAGTGACTTGTGTGATTACGATGCCGTCTTCTTATACAATGTTAGAATTCCTTAATATGCATTTGATCTATGGAGATTACAGATGCAATGATCATACTGCAAGTAGATTGTATCGTGAGCGATATCCGAATATTGAACGCTATCTAGACCATCGAGTGTCCATTCATGTTCCTCGGGCATATTCGGAGGGACATTTAACTAGTGCCCAATAAAATACAATAGGCGTCGCTCTCTCTCTCTTTCACACACGCAATAAGATTTTTTATATGAGGTCTAATAAAATAGAACAAAAAAATATACCTAATCATTTTTCATAAATTTCGTTGTCTGTCACAAAAACATTTTTTTTTCTAAAAGTTACGATTACATCTATGTAGAACAATAAATAATATAAATGCCTAATCAGATTCCATAGATAGGCTACAGAAAGACAAACGGGGCAATTAACGTATATAAAACTGTTTATGATATAAATATCTAAAAAAATGTTTGAGTCATCATAAGAGGATGGGTTTTTGAAGGGTTGATTTAAGTGTCTTTCGCGTGGGCCGCAGTAAAACTCCATTAATTTTATATACTTAATATGTCGAAAGAATATTGGAACAATTTGTTGTGAACCATTAGGTATCGTCTTTTGAGGAAACTGAATCCTGAATACTGACCATATGAGGTCACCACTTAAATGAATACGTTATCTATAGTAAATAAATAATCAGAAGCAGTGACTTGATATATTATTTCTAATAGAAATCAATTGTTACATTACGAATTTCTCTTTAAAAATGTACAAATAATTATTATACTCATGGATAATTCCAAATATTTGATGAAGGTTGGAATCATTCAACTGAATCAATGTAACACGTTCAGCAAATAAACTGGCGTCTGAAGATGAATGTCGCAAACATTACCATTGGTACTGTTTCTTTGCACAGTTTGATGAAATCGATTCAACTATAGCGTTGAAGTTCGTAAACATAGACGTATAAGAACTTTATTCGTTTTAGAAGATTCATATCAGATACTGGCTGACCCAACAGACGTGGTTCTGTTTAAATTATGATGATAATGATAACGAATTGATGATTTGATGATTATTAATTATTCGAGTATGAATAAATCCTTTTACGGTTATTGGAATACGGACTTTATTTTATAACAAGTTACTGCGAGTATTCTTTTCTATCATTTTTTGTTTCGTTGGTTCAGTGGAGTAACTTGCCTTAGACTGAATCTGGGACAACAATTTCATAATATTAACCATTTCAGGTTCTCCGATTTAATTATAATATAAGGTTGACCGAGCTTCGCTCGGAGTATTTTTGTAGCATTTATTCAGATATATATTAATAAAAAATAAAAAAATAAATAATGAAAATTATATAAAAAATTACAAAAAAAGAATAATAATAACACCGAGATTCGAACCGACGCTGTTTGGATGCTACAAAACTTAAAATTAAAACCGGCCGTCCCCCAACTGAGCTACCGGAACTCTTGACATTTACAACGAAATTTGAATTCATATTCTTTTAAAATTTAATGTCATTTATTGTTATGCTAAAAACACCGACAAAAGAACATTTTCTATAAATAAAACCTAGCTAGATCGATTTTTTGGATCCGAATCCTCTAGTATGCCAAGTTTCAACAAAATCGTTGGAGCCGTTTCCGAGATCCTGAATATATATATATATATATATATATTAGGATTGACGAAATATTGGAGCAGTGTCCATCAGCGGAGGTGGTGGTTCTTGGAGACTTCAACGCTCATCATAAAGAGTGGCTGGGGTCCCGAACCACTGACCTCCAGGGTCGACATCTCTTCAATATGGTCTCGGCCTATGGTCTCTCACAACTGGTGACACAGCCCACCCGTAACCCAGATATTGAGAGCCATGAGTCTTCTTTACTGGATCTTCTGCTGACTACACACCAGCACGGATATCAGGTAGTGGTTGAAGCCCCTCTTGGGCCTTCTGACCACTGCTTGGTTCGTAGCAGTGCCCCTGTTGTAAGGCCTAGTCGTTCTAAGGCGACTGGGACTCGCAGAGTCTGGCAATATAAGTCAGCAGATTGGGATGGACTGCGCGAGTTTTACGCATTCTACCCATGGAAGCGGCTTTGCTTCGCCTCTGGGGACCCTGGCGTCTGTGCGGACTGCGTTACCGAAATGGTTATACGGGGATGGAATTATTCATCCCCAACACCAAAATACCCGTCGGTGGCCGCAGCCGACCCTGGTTTAACAAAACCTGCAGGACGGCTGCATGCCAGAAACAGTCCGCATATCGGGCCTGGAATAGGGCCAAAAAATGCCAGGACCCGAACGCCAAAGAGGTGAAGCGGAAATTTAACGCCGCTTATAGATCTAGTAAGTAGGCTATTGCCAGAGCCAAGGCGGAACATGTTGCCAGAATTGGCGAGCGATTGCAAAGCTATCCCACTGGTAGTCATGCATTCTGGTCGCTCGCCAAGGCTGCCCAAGGCAACTTCTTCCAGCCCAATCTCCCACCACTGCAGAAACACGATGGTAGTCTGGCCCACAGCGCAAAGGAGAAGGCCGATCTTCTAGGTCAATTCTTTGCCTATAACTCGACTTTGGATGTCGGAGCTGCCACACCACCTACCATCCCACGATGTGAAAGCTCACTGTCCGAAATCCGCATCACGCAGCGAGCGGTTAGGCGGGAGCTGCGGCCTTTAGACGTCCATAAGTCGAGTGGACCGGATGGCATCCCTGCAGTGGTACTAAAGACGTGCGTCCCTGAATTGACTCCCATCCTCACGCGCTTATACCGACTTTCCTACGCTACTAATAGGGTTCCGTCTTCGTGGAAGGTAGCCCATGTCCACCCGATCCCTAAAAAGGGAGACTGGTCTGACCCATCGAATTACAGGCCAATTGCGATAACATCCTTGCTCTCCAAGATATTGGAGAAGTTTATAAACCGCCAGCTTCTGCAGTACCTTGAGGATCGCCAGCTTATCAGTGATCGCCAATACGGCTTTCGTCATGGTCGGTCGGCTGGTGATCTTCTTGTGTACCTCACACACCGTTGGGCAGAGGCCTTGGAGGGCAAGGGTGAGGCGCTGGCGTTCAGCCTAGATATCGCAAAGGCGTTCGATAGGGTCTGGCACAGGGCACTTCTATCGAAGCTACCATCTTACGGAATCCCCGAGGGACTCTGTAATTGGATTGCCAGCTTTTTGGATGGTCGGAGTATAAAAGTCGTAGTAGATGGCTCCTGCTCCGTTACCATGACCATTAATGCTGGTGTACCACAAGGCTCGGTGCTCTCCCCGACGTTGTTTATCCTGCATATCAATAACATGCTCTCTATCGAGAGTATGCGTTGCTATGCGGATGACAGAACGGGTGATGAGCGGTACACTGAGCAACGGAATATCCCTCGGAGTACTCAGTAAAGAAGGGTTCAACTTGTGTCTGAAGTCGAGCGCTCTCTGGGGCGGGCCTCGGAATGGGGTGAACGGAACCTAGTCCAGTTCAACCACACAAAGACAAGTTTGCGCGTTCACTGCAAAGAAGGACCCGTTTGTCATGGCGCCTCAGTTCCAAGGAGTAACTCTCCCAATTTCTGAGAGTATTGGGATTCTCGGCGTCAAAATATCGAGCAAAGTCCAGTTTGGGAGTCATTTGGAGGACAAAGCCAAATTGGCAAGCAAAAAGTTGAGCGTCCTGAACAGAGCCAGGCGGTACTTCACACCGAGACAGCGTCTTGTGCTATACAAAGCACAAGTTCGTCCTCATGTGGAGTACTGCTCACATCTCTGGGCAAGTGCGCCCAAATATCAGCTAGACCCACTTGACTCCCTGCAAAGACGGGCTGTTCGAATCGTCGGGGATCCCAATCTTACGGACAGATTGGAGTCGCTGGAGCAGCGGAGAGACTTTGGGCCACTCTGTGTACTCTACCGACTCTTTGCAATGCTCCGCGGAACTGTTTGACTTGGTACCACCATCACCATTCTACCAACGTACCACTCGACATCGCAGCAGGGTTCATCCATTTCACCTGGAAACGTTATGGTCTTCAACTGTACGTTTCCAGCGATCATTTCTCCCACGTACGTGCAAGCTCTGGAATGAACTACCTGCTGCTGTGTTTCCCGAGCGCTATGACATGTCCTTCTTTAAACGAGGTTTAAGAAGAGTATTTCCTTCACGGTAGGCAGCGGCCTGGCTGTGCCCCTGGTATTGCAAAGGTCCATGTGCAGCAGTTTCACTTACCATCAGGTGTGCTGCTTGCTCGTTTGCCACCGATGGCAATAAAAAAAAAAATATACAAGAATTGCTCGTTTAAAGATATAAGATATAAACAACAATACCTAATAAAAGTTGTCTAAAGAAAAATTTAAATTATAATTTCAAAGCTAGTATGACGAGTCCGTCAGTGTAATGAGTAGAATAAATATTGGCATTTAATGGTAAGGTTTTTTTTCAATAATTTTGTAAAATCTCTGCTGTTTAATAAAAACTTTATCATTTTGCATTTGTCAGTATTAAGTCCGATATGCTAGCCTTGGACTTGGACTCCCTAAAGAGGGGTAATATAATAACCAACACGCTTGGCAGGTGGATTGTCTTCTGTCATCTGCTACAATTTTTATTAGAATACTAGCAACCCGCCCTCGCTGCGCTTCGGTTTCAGTCATCTTACTCGCGTAGCATGAAAGCGTAACAAACAAACAAACTTACTTTCGCATTTATAATATTAGTAAGGATTAGCTCTGGTCACAATATGTTCTCGTCCCGTTATATGGAAAGCCTTTATATATTTAAATAAATTGACGTCTATTAGTCTCACAAAAGCTCGAGAACGACTAAATTGATTTTCCTAATTTTTGTAAAAGTATTCGGTATTTGTAAAAGTCCACGGCAGGTTTAAAAACTGAGAAAATTCTAATAAATTACAAGGAAAGTAGTAAATATGACTCTTTTATTTGCCTATAATCTGTTTTTACTTGTCAAATATTTCATGTTTGCGTTCAGAAATCTATTTTGTGAGTAAACTTAGAGATAGAATTTTTATCCTAAATAAACTTAGATATAGGTACATAAAAATATAAGTGCCCGAGAACTTTCTTAGTTTTTAGTTAATTTAAATAAATCTCCGTACTAACTTTTGATCGTTTATAATAAAGGCACTTATTTTTTTAAGCAGCTTCATATCTATTTTTATAAACGCAACCAAACATATTTGACAACCATCGGATCTGATCTGAAATTGGACAAACCAATGGTGTCATATATGGAAACCATCGTGGATCCTGGCTCACAGGAGCTACAATAGTGGGAGTGCATAATGGCTTTAGTCCCAAAATAAAAAGCCGCCGAGTATCTTGCCGGATTTTCTCAATAGCAGTCGCGTTCCGATCCGGTATAATTCAAGGTCAAATGCAAAAATTAACAATATGTAAGTACCTCCGCGGGGTTTATGCATCCTTACTAACATTATAAATGCGAAAGTAAGTTTGTTTGTTTGTTACGCTTTCACGCTTAAACCACCGGACCGATTTCAAAAATTCTTTCACCAGTGGAAAGCTATAATATCAGGGAGTAACATAGGCTATATTTTATCCCGATATTTCTACGGGAACGGGAACTACATGAATAAGGCGACTGGAACCGAAGCGAAGCGAGGGCGGGTTGTTAGTAATAAATAATTTTAACCGTATACCATTATGTCTGACCAGTATGGTATAGTAGTGGTATAGTAAGTGCCCTCTCGGGATTTATCTATTGCAATAAATAAAACTGGAGTGTCCGTTTGTAATGTCAAACTAATGGACTTTTTTCATGTTCACACGTTTATTTGAACTATACATATGCCTAAAATACACTTTATATTTTTTTGTCTGTCTGTCTGTTTGTTTCGGGTAATCTTCGAAACGGCTGGACCGATTTCAATAATTCTTTCACCAATGGAAAGCTATAATATCAGGGAGTGAACTAGGCGATATTTTATCCCGGTATTCCCACGGGAACGGGAACTACGCAGGAAAGACGACTGAAACCGAAGCGAAGCGAGGGCGGGTTGCTAGTGCATAATAAATGATTTGAATTTGAATAGAAATATACATAAGGAAATCGCTAAAAAATAATCAAAGTTAATAAAGCACGTGATCAATCTAGCTAATACAGTATAGTAGACTAACATCGCTTATCTGAAGGAGACCCGTGGCTACTGAATAGGCGTATATGGTTTCATGATGAGACGAAGTTTTAAAACTGTAATAATACCCCATATATATATGCATACATTTTCATTGCCCCAGTGTTAACCTCGAAGCTCCTCCTCATAGGAGAGCAATTATATTATGAACACATTTGTTAGACGGGTTGATATAGGATTTTAATCTGAGTGTCTTTCTCCGACATAGATGACACTATGTGAAGTCGTATTTTTAACCGACTTCAAAAAAAGGAGGAGGTTCTCAATTCGTCAGTCTTTTTTTTTTATGTAAGTTCACCGATTACTCAAAGATTCCTGGACCGATTTGCAAAATTCTTTTTTTGTTTCATAGGGTATACTACCCAGGTGGTCCCATAGTCATCAGGTCAGGATCTGATGATGGTATTCTTAAGAAATTGGTGGAATTCTTGAAATTTTATAGGCGATTTTAACGTTTTTAGTTTACTGTTTGAAGTCGGTTTTTTTTTTGTTAAACATTATAATACGATATCCATGCACAATAATGGTGGTAAATTCTATTATAATATCGTCACCATAGAGAAAAACAATATGCGCATATTTTCAATAATTATAACACTAGGTTGTGTAATTATCAATTTAGAATATACTAGCTGACACAACAGACGTTGTTCTGTTCAAATAAAAAAAAAAAACAGTAAATGGGATTCTCCTAGAAATCGATCGCAGCGATATCCACCAGTTTCAATTATTAATCTAAACCATTCTCATATCCATCGGAATAGAGCTGACCCAACAGACGTGGTTCTGTTAAAATGAAATAATGCCACCTACTGGATCCAATTGCGAATCTCAACCATCAAACCATTCTCAAATCCCCTGGAACAAATTTTTTCGTCAATAGCGGTCCAGCCGTTTAGGAGGAATTCAGTGACATACACACGTACACAAGAAATTTATATATAAAGATAAACGGAACATGTCAAACCTTATGTTACCCATGACAAATATATCGGCAAATATGCTCAAACCCGACAGGCTTACTCGCATTAATCATCGTTATCATGAAAATATGAAACGTTTTTCTTATTCGGGTCAAGGTTAGAGATGAGACGATAAAAAGGTGCACAAATAGGCAATTTAATAAAATTTTCATATCTTACTTTACCTTTTATTTTTTATTTTTAGCACTACGTCCTTATTCTGAAAATACGTAGATAAGCCGTTATGTAACATTTTAACTATGTAACTTTTGAAGATTGAATCAAATATTGCAGCCATACCTTAGTTAGCTGTTAGACATAGTTTAATGTCTTACTAAGTACATATATTTTTTATTGCTGATGTTGACAAATGAATAAGCAGCACACCTGATGGTAAGTGATGCTGCCACAATATCACCAAAACCCAACAATATAAAAACCCTCAGAAAGTTAGATTTCCAGCTCTCTCGCTCACCGAACGAAGTGTAGTAACAAATTGCTACTCCTTAGACTTCGATTTTCTGCGAGAGTGTGGTACAACCTCGGACGGACTAGTGTACCGCTGTAGACAGACGACTGTTAACAGCATGATCCTACCACAAAAGTGTTATATTGAAAACAACACTAACAATACTGTACAGCACTATAAAACACTGCATAGAACTGTAATATTATAACCAAATCACTACTTAGATTAGGCCCTAACTCTTCTTTTTTTTTTAATTGCAAACGGTGGCAAACGAGCAAACAGTACACCTGATGGTAAGTGTTGCTGCCGCTCATGGACCTTTACAAGGCCGTTGCCTACCGCGAAGAAAGCGAAGGGAGTGTGAATGCGTGCATTGAGGCTCGGTGATACCAAGGGCACCACCAAAACCCTCCACACGCAATCACCCTCAGAAAGTTGGGCTTCCGGCTCTCTCGCTCACCGAACGAAGCACAGTAACAAATTGCTACTACTCAGACGTCGATTTTCTGCGAGAGCATGGTACTGCCCCGGACGGACCGGCCCGCGGCTGTAGACATAACTGTCGACAGTGTGGTCCTACCACTCCTAAACACCACCACCTCACAAGTTGCTATAGGTAATTCTAACAATCCGAACCACTAATCATTAAAGTGCTTCGATGTTTCTTTTAAACATTCGATAACAAAATAATGCAGCTTAGTCGAGTCACATTACGCAGGTTTGCTACTGAAATAAATATAAGTCGTACTATAATCAAATATTGTAACTTAAAATGATTAAAACCTTAAAAAGAATTTAAATCTGTTTTCAAAACAATGTCCGTAAAAGTTTAACGTTGATCCACACAGCCAATAACAGATCATCTAAACTGTTTTGACTATAAAATATAAAGTGTGGGAGTAAATTGCTCAAAGCACCATTTTGGTATTAAATGTCTCAAGAAACTCAAAAAAATTTCAGAGTATCTAAAGTGCCCCTAGATCACGTCACATAGGCGGAGTAGCGATCGAGTTCTTGGAGATATATTTTAATTTTTCTAGATTTGTACGTAGCAATGTCTGTTGGTTCAGTAAGTGAAATATATATTTACACCAATGCCCATATATCATACAGCCTCTCTGCGGGTATAGTAAAAGATGATTAAGGGATTAAGTTTATATATATATATATATATATATATATATATATATATATATACACCTATGCAAGAAAAGAATAAACTTGAAATAAAACACTATACTTGCACGTCTGACCGGTGTAGTATAGTAGGTATATTTCTCAAGCCCAACAGTGGGAAGTGTTTGTGCTGAAATAATGAATAATGATGATGGGCAAAGTATAAATGCTATGTCGACAACAAGTAATTTTGATAACAGCAGGACGATAATTATGATAATAACCATAGTAAAATTATATTAATGTAAAATTATAAAAGATTTGTTTTTGCGTTTGTTTAATTAAAGTACTTATACCATAGGCTTTAAGACTCTATTTCAAATATGCATTAGATTATTGCATTAGGTTATAGGTAGGTACGGTCAGCGTAAATAAATTCAGTAAGGACTCGAAAAAAGATGAGGACAGATCTAGAATCTCCTATAAGCTAAATAAATCCATCATTCTATAAATTCTCACTACTAATACTGCTATAAAAACATGAAACATAAAGCTATTATCTTTGTCTATTTAAATTACATTGCTTCTTGTTACATGAAATTCTATTAAACATAATTAGATAAAAAAAAACTTCTATCAGCCATTCATTACTAAACTTGTAGTACACTTTTGTATTGTTTACATTTTCTAATTTCAGTCAAAGCTATACAAACTTCAGCTAGAAGAATTATTAATTAATTACATTATTAACAATTCCATGAATTTTTATTTGACTGTTTAACAAAATATTACTTAATGATTTCTGATAATATTTACAAGTTTTATATGTAAAGTTTTAACAATATAACTAAGTACGGTAATAGTAAAAACTGTTTCAAAGACAATCATTTCTCTGCTTTGTATTTGCTCTGTATGTATCTCAAATGAAAATATTGACTATCTAATAATTAAGCTACATATTTATTTCCGTATGGTGACGGAGTAAGAATACAATTCTCCTCCCCCTTACTTACCCGTAGGTGTGGTAAAAGACGATGACAATATGCAGCTAACATATATGCAAGATATGAAACTAATTGAAATAAAACCCTATATTAGGTCTATTTGCCTCCTTTTGTGCAGAAGGCTCAAGCCAAATATAGTAGGATATATGTGAGCTGTCTTAATAATTCAGAGTAAATGAATATTTCTTTAATAGCAAATCACATTTATTAACTAACTAGTAACCCGCCCTCGCTTCGCTTCGGTTTCAGTCGCCTTACCCGCGTAGTTCCCATTCCCGTGGGAATACCGGGATAAAATATAGCCTATAACATAAGAGAGTTACTCCCTGATATTATAGCTTTCCATTGGTGAAAGAATTTTTGAAATCGGTTCGGTGGTTTAACCGTGAAAGCGTAACAAACAAACAAACTTACTTTCGCATTTATAATATTAGTAAGTACCGATATAAATATACAGACACAAAAAATAATTTGCTGTGGGAATATATCAGTAATTACGTACTTATTTCTCATTTCGTTATGGATTTCTCAAGGGGTAAAATGTTGATAGTGAGATGTACTAGTTTACATCCTAATTTTATAAATGTAAATGTGTGTATGTCTGTTTATTACGCTTTTACGCCTAAACCATAACATCGATTTTGAAAATTCTTGCAGCAATGTTAAGCTACATTATCTATGAGTAACATTGGCTATATTTTATCCCCGTATTTTTAGGGTAACGGGACTTTGGGACAGGGTAATCCCTCGGGGTATTCCGTTGGGCCAACCATTGAAGTCAAGGCACTCTGCACCGGTGGTCGGCCCAACAACGTAAGCAATATGCTATAGGGTGGGTTACTGGGCCGCTAGCCGCCCTTCTGTCGCCCTGGATGGAGCGGGCGGGCGCTGACCGTAGCCCACCACAAAAAAAAGGGGAACGGGACTTACATGAATTAAACCGCGCCAGTTTGCTAATATTAAATAAAATGTACTGTTTTAAAAGCGGGTGTTACGTATTTCCAGACATATAATAAACAGACACAATTCCATACTCAAAACAACAGTTTGCGAAACGTACAAAGTATTGTTCTGCGTGGGAATCGAACCTTCGCTAGCACGGTAGGTCGGTATCTTAACCAGTACGCCATTTGTGCAGTTTAAATCACCCTTTTACAATGTACATAAGGTAATCTGTATAACCATGTCAATCATTAAGTTAATCATATTGTTAAAAGATGGTGCTAACTAGGATGAGCCACTTCCTGAGTCACGAGTTTGGGATTTATTGACCTCGGAAAGAAATTCGGGGCATTGTAAGATTAAATCATTAAAATAAAGTAAATAGAACTATATTATCTAAAAATTAAGAACAAATTCAGACTATTTTGCCAATAGTCTCATTTTGGGATAGGTATGTAAAATTCCAAGGCGGCGGAGCGCGTGCACGCGGAACGTCTCCTCGAAGACGCGAACCGCCACCAACGACTGGGGCGGCGTAGGCGCGATTACCAGCGCTTCATGCCGCCCTAACCGAGGCCGCAGGTGACGTGACCGGGGAATTAGTCCGTAACCGCCGAGAGGCCGACTGCATGAGGAGAGACCGACGTCCTCCCCGAGGGGGGGACGTCGGTCGATGGGAGGGTACCCCTCAAGGGGGTATTCCGTGGGGCCAACCACTGACGTCAAATCACCCTGCTCCGGTGGTTGGGCCAACGACGAAGGCGACGTGTCACGGGTGGGTTACGGGTGTGCATGCTTACGCCCCTCTGTCGCCCCGGACGGAGTGGTGCGACGACTGCGCCGAGCGTAACCCATCCCAAAAAATAAAAAAGGTTTATAAAGTACCTAAATACTTTATTGTTACAACTTAATGAGTACCTCAGTAGGTATTAAGAGAAATTGTAACATCAATACAATAAAATAAAATAAGTAGAACTACATATATGTATGATAACGGAGTAAGAATACAATTCACCTCCGGCGATCAACTATCTGACCACGACCCTGATCCTGCAAATATTGTAATGAAAAAAAAAGTGGTTGACTGTAAAGTCCGGTTACGAACAATAATTTTACGTCATAACGTCATACGAAAATATTGATGAAATTGTATACTTTTATGAAATGAATTGAATTATTATCACTAAATTGACATTATTTTGTATAACACAAAAGACATTTTTTTCGATAAATTAACATTTATATGCATTCGTTAATTGAAATATTTTTTGAACAGAGATGAGATGCCTCAAAAGCTGAACAACTAGATCGATCGTGCCTCTCTATAGCTTTTTCTGCCCTCTCGCTTGCACGCTCGACTTAGGCGAAACGTGACAATTATTCGTATGTGCGGCTAGCGTTCACCAATTTATAAGACGTTATGACGTCAAAAATAATGTTCAACATTACCATTTTATTGTGTTTAAAACTCTTTAAAGTACTTTAAAGAAGAAATAATTACGTTGTTCCCATGTACCATTTTTTTGGGTTGAAAATTCAATGACTTTTTCGGGTAAACTAATATCAGTTTGACATCAACTTATTCAATGTAATTGCGTATTCTATTCGCAAAGTTAAATAATTAAGATGGTACTACACCGAAGTTACGCACAAAATCGTGACGAGTTTTAATGAGGTAACAATTCAGTTTTTCTTGTTCCTAATTTGACTTACACGGATAGTTTATAAAATAAAACAAATCTATACACTCTGTTTATCTTTGTATTATATCTATGTACATTAATAAAGAAATGCATGTAGCGGAGATGCGAATGTTGAGATGGATGTGTGGTGTGACAAGAATGGATAAAGTGAGAAATGAACACATTAGAGGCAGTTTGAAAGTTGCGCCAGTGACGGAAAAGTTAAAGAGTGAATGGCTGACATGGTATGGACATGTGATGCGGCGGGATGAAAGTAATGTTGTGAGAAAAGTTTTGGGTATGAATGTTGAAGGCTTTTTCGTCATCTCTACAGTCATGCCCAGTCTATAGATAGCCTGGAAGTGACTGCAGAGATAATGTCTGATAGGACCGTATGGAAGAAGATAACATATTGTGTCGACCCCACCCAATGTGGATAAGAGCAAGATGATGATGATGTACATTAATAAAGAAATTACAAAATCAATCAGGCCTTATTTTTCTAATTTAAATTATGTGAATAAATCGTAAATGTGTGACGATTTTTCGCTCAACGTGCTATGGAGACTGCCGTGTTCCGGAAATCCGTAGAAGAACGGGTGTAACCGACATAGCCCGCAGAATTAACATGTTGAAATAGCAATGACCAGGCCACATCGCTCATCGAACCGACAATCGTTGGGGAAGAAAGGTTCTTGAGTGGCGATCACCAATCGGATGACACAGCGTAGGATCCCCTACTAGGTGAACTGACGACATTTTCAAAGTCGCAGGGAACCGTTGGGTGTAAGTGGCACAAAACCATTTCGAGTGGCATCCTCGTGAGAAGTCTTATATCCAATAGTATACGTATGCATAGATGGATGGATTACGGTTTTTAAAAACCAAACCAAACAGTTATGAAAGTACTCTTTATAGGATAATTTTAGGAGAAATATAATTAGGTTCTTATTACGATGATAAGAGATTTTGAAATATTAAAATATTATTTAATTATTATTTTACACGGTATTTGTAACGAGTATCTTGCAGTAAACCAAAAGATTGGATATATTAAAAAAAGCTACAAATAGAAAAGTGTAAAATTCAGGGTTGCATTGTAGGGTTTCATTTCATTGCAGTTCATCCATTTCACCTGGAAACGTTATGGTCTTCAACTGTACGTTTCCAGCGATCATTTCTCCCACGTACGTGCAAGCTCTGGAATGAACTACCTGCTGCTGTGTTTCCCGAGCGCTATGACATGTCCATCTTTAAACGAGGTTTAAGAAGAGTATTTCCTTCACGGTAGGCAGCGGCCTGGCTGTGCCCCTGATATTGCAATGGTCCATGTACAGCAGTTTCACTTACCATCAGGTGTGCTGCTTGCTCGTTTGCCACCGTTGGCAATAAAAAAAAATAAATTTCAGCATAATTAAAAAAAAATATCAGTTTCATCTTATGGAACCAAAACGTCGTCACTAGACATGGCTTCTCCTACTTATTAAAATTGCTTACTTAACATGTTATGAAGAATCTATTTTATTTTAATGTCTCTACTTGACAATGCGGAACACTGCAATCTGTAAAAGAAAAGATAGACAAAAGAATTAGTACGTTGAAGTGTGAATAGGCAGGTGATATTTTTCAACGAACTAAGAATACATACGCACATGTATTCAATTGGACTAGCTCATTAGTAGACACTAGCTTCAGGGTTCTGTTTCTAAAATCCGAGGGAAACAAGTATTAATTTCTTTAATTGGCGTGTTGTCTCTTAAAAAAACCGAAAAAGAACAAATACAAAAGGAGAGACATCTTAAAGAAGCTTATTGTTAGTTAAAAATTATTTTAAAGTCATTCTTAATTAAAATATGTCATCTACGATTAACCTTTGTCTTCGCTGAGATTTCAGTAATAAAATGAACTTTATGATCGCACGCAGATGTCGCGTAGTTATGAGTTTGTGTTATTACTTCCTTCGTGATTTCATTAATATTTACAATAAATACGACTACTCGCAGATGTGAGCATGCTCGCATGCCTAAGAAAGTTTCGCTCTAATAAATTTGTATTATTAAATTTGTATTTCATCCATTCGAGAAACTTAGAAGAAGAATCTTGTACAAAATTGCCCAAAATTCGAGAGAAGATACGACGAAGGTGTTGTGACTCATAAGATTTGGTTTTTAAATGTTAATCTGAGAAGAACACCTATTTTTTTTAAAGACAACGCTAAGGATATAATCCTTGTTTTTGCGGAGGACTTCACAAACATATTATTAACGGACACAAATTACATCCAGGCCCAGAACAACAATTGTCGGTATCTTAACCACTGCGCTATCTGTGCCTATTCTTCCAAGACTTCAGGCCTGAAAAATAAAAGAGCTAGCCTCAATATATTAGCATGGTGAATTATTCATTGCGCTTGCGTAGACGGTAGTGTTTGATAAACAATAATAGATGAGGAAGTAAGTTTTTCGAGTGGCGATCCGGTGTCTACTAAATTTTCCGTCTGGTGACAGTATAATATTGTAGTGCATTACCCGCTCTGTTACCCGTGGGTCTCGTGAAAGTTATATATATGTATATTGTACGGCACTACCCTCGTACGTCACTGATCAACAATTCGACGTCTTGTAAAGAACTACGCTCATACGCCGCCGACCAACGTTTCACCGTACATAAAAGACGAGCGAATCGACTAATTTGAAAACAGTTTGTTGGCGCTTGTAGTGATCGGAAGTCTACTAAAATCAATCGTTGGTCGTCGATCGTCATGAAGGTCGTGTAAGTCATTCTTAGAATATAATTAGTATTGATTTATAAAGTAAGCAATTATTGTTCTTTTATGAATTTGAATTGTGTAAAAGTGAGTAAGTACTATTGTTGTTAAACTTCAGATTATTGCTGTAATAGATGAGTTTTTTCATGTTTGCTTTTTTAAAGTAAATATAATCTCCGGCCTACAAATATTAGTCATTTACTCGTCTTTTACGATAACCACAGGTAAGAAAGGGGAAGGCGAATTGCCTTGTTTCTCTGTCAAAGGAAGGTATGTATTAGATTGCTCAGTTTTCCAACTGAGCTATTTCCATTTACGGTGACATTGGCCAAATTTACTTTCAAATTCTAATTATGTTTTATCATTGATGATATACTGACAAAATTATATTTTCTATGGATGGAACCTATTACCTCTGCTGAAATCTCTTGTATACTAAATTCATGTAAATCACTGCTGTCATTATATAAGAATTGTTCGTTTAAAGAAATTAAATCTGTTTTTTATTGTTGCTTAAATTGCTGAGAATAAAAAGAAAATTCAAGATTGCTTTCGGTTTATTTTTTTTTACTTTATTCCTTATTTTCTATGTATAATAATAAAATTATTTTTCGTTTCATCTTTATATTGTAGGAACTCTGAATGCTTTTTGAATGACCTATAAAAGCAAAATACGAAGGGTCTTCATAAAAAATATGTTTACATACATAAACCGACCCTTTCTTTTCTCGATTGGGTGTTCAACTTCAGATTATGTTAATGCATATACAATAGCAAAATCTGGTCGGATATAACTGCAAATTATATTGTTATGTAGCATAATCGATCGGATTTTAACTGTCATATTTTAAATCATTTTGTGTATCTCGGCAGCGTGTGGTAGCGGCTTCGAATACTACCAACCCTTGCTTTGCTCGTGGGTGTCCTAAAAGACGACTAAGAGCCCTAGATTGACCCGGACCAACTCCATCTGGTACCATTTGGGTCAACGATTACATTCCCAAGGAGGGTTGACGTCAGGCAGGCGGCCGGTCATAAAAGTCATTGCCGAAACTTTTTGCAATATGTCAAAACAGATGACATATTGCGTCGACCCCAAGTAATTGGGATAAGAGCAAGATGATGATGATGTGTATCTCGGCAATATGCCACTGCCATTTCTTTTCCAGGAAGAAAGGTAGGTATGGGATCAAACAGATAAATCTTTAAGTTATTCATATGGTTTCATCATCGCAGCCCACATACATCCCACTATTAGGCTCTGGCCACCTCTTCGATGGGAGGGAATTTGACCTACTATACCATTTGAGTTTTCCTTCTCTTGCACAGATATTATCTGCATATTATATCCCTTAGTCGTCTTTTACGACATCCACGGCCAATTTAGGGAGTGGTACTGGTGGTGGTAAGGTTATATATTTTCATATATCTACAAGGATTTTAGTCTATTACACACACACACGCACACGCACGCGCACGCACACGCGCACACGCGCGCACGCCCACACACACACACACACGTAAATTGGGAACACATTGGTTTATTTAATTCATTACTATCTCATTACGGACCGACAACGTTCAGTCTAGAAGGAAGCACTCTTTCAGGTTGAATATAGTCTAGATATGCGCAGAATGTTTGGACCTTACTCAGAAAATAGGTAACCAAGTTGGTAATCAGCAAATGGATCACGTAAGTCAAATAAATATGGAGGCCATTGATTCCCTTGATTTGAAAATCAAAGAGAGTTTTGTTATCCGGCTGAAGTGCGGTATTTATAGATAGTTCGATAATAAAAGCGATAGTTAAGTAAAAAAAATACTGAATGTAATAATAAAACTAAATTCACATACTATTATTTCACTCAAGCGGATGGAGAGTAGACACATGGCTAGCTGCTTAGGGGCTCCTCATCTCATGTCCATACCAAGACAATCTCGCGCTCCTAATCTTCTCTATCACTACTGCCACTTTTAAGCTTCTCCTAATGTACTCATTTCTTCTACTACTCTACTCTATCTATATCTATAGGTACCAATAAATAAAATTGGAGTGTCTGTTTGTAATGTCAAAATAATAGGCTTTTTTCATGCTCACACGGTTATTTGCGCGACACCTATGCCTAAAATAGCAATTAAAAAATTTTTGTCTGTCTGTCTATTTGTTCCGGGTAATCTTCAAAACGGCTGGACCGATTTCAAAAATTCTTTCACCAATGGAAAGCTATAATATCAGGGCGTGAACTAGGCTATATTTTATCTACGTATTCCCACGGCAACGGGAACTACGCGGGTAAAACGACTATAACCTATAACCGAAGCGAAGCGAGGGCGGGTTGCTAGTCTTATCTAACCTTGTAACCCCACACATCCATTCTAGCATACGCATCTCTGTAGCAAGCACATGAAAAAAAGCGGATTTCGATTATGGTATTGTTCGGGACATAGAGAAGACTTAAGGTAATTTTCATACCGAAATAAGTAACTTTCTGCTTAGAAGAGTAAAATGCTAGCGATACCGCGCGCTTAACTTGTCATAATATAAACAGACTATGGCAATTGTGATACGCAAATTGTTCATGTAGTTTTATGAGCCATAAAATCAGGTTTATACAAGCAGAGGTGCCATAAAACAAAACATTAAGGGTACGATTGTCGACTATGCACTTTCACCATTTATTTTATTTACATTTATTTCACCATTACTGCCAGAATCCTACAGACACTTCTATACAAATAAAAAATCTTTAAAAGGAACGAAGCGATGCCTACCAAATCCTAACGCATTGTTTAAGGGTACTAAAACCATTTTCGCATTATTGGCTTGGCTGTGAAATAAGCACCTTAACAAGATCTATTTACGTGCGATTACGAATTAGAAAAAAATGTGAGTCTATGACGGATTTTTCAGTAGAAGTCATAGCAACTTGGCTAAGGGTTCACTCGGAGAATAGGCCTGCTTGGAACTTTATTAGGAAACTTATAACAACACCGTAAGAACCAAACGTGGTGATTATGGCGTATCATCAGCCAGGCCTATTTGTGGAAGTGGATTTCATTGTCATATTGATAATTACAAATATATATACTAGCAACCCGCTCCGCCTCGATTTCAGAGGCCTTAACCGCGTAGTTCCCGTTCCCGTGGGAATACCGGGATAAAATATAGCTTATGCTACTCCCTGATATTATAGCTTTCTATTGATGAAAGAATTTTTGAAATCGGTTCAGTGGTTTAAGCGTGAAAGCGTAACAAACAAACAAATTTATTTTCGCATTTATAATATTAGTAAGGATAAAAGACATGGGCGGCAAATTTTATCCAGATATATTTTTAGTACACCTTCACGCGTTATGACTCTTTCTGATTTTTCTGAATCGCTGAATTTATTCTACCTATTTAAGTCATACACTGTACATTAGTGAGTAACTATTAACTTCTCGTTCTTTAAATTGTGTTGTAATGACCCTGTAAGAATATTATTCACCACATATTCCATCCTCGTGTCATAAAAGACGACTAGGGCGAGCAGATAACATCAAATTAAGACAGAAAAATCTTGAAATAAAACCTTTTACTAATGATTTCTGATGTTTACGCGAGTATTATACATTTTAAATAAAACTACTTTACGGATCTTATCGCGTTTGTATTTGATTTTTGATTACCCGACGTTTCGAACACTTTACAGCGTTCATGGTCACGGGTGGACTAAGATGTCTCACGTCCAACAAGTCATCGTTACTGCAGAAAATTTATAACCTTTTACTAATTATCTCATATCTCTATTACTACAGTAGGTCAATTTTCCTTCTACTGAACAGGATCTGAACATATAAGAGCTGATAAAGTAAATTTCTAATTAAAACAGGGTTAATAGCTAACTTTATTTATTCACTAACTTTGTCAGTAAACGAATTATGTCGATATAAATTAATTCTTTGTATACATTTAGACTCATTTTAAGCCATATTCATTACATACCTTATTTATCATGTAATTCTAACTTTCTTAAAAGCAATTTGCGTAGTATCGATATCAATGTAAAGAGATTTGTGGGTGTAATAAAACACCTAATCTCTCCACCCCCCTTTCCAACGATTCAAGACTAGATCTACTGCGTAAGCGGTCTCTTTAAGCTATATTTAGTAGCCAGAATTCTCAAATAAATTGTATGTCATCTTTTTTAAACCTATCTACAGCACAAATATGAATTCATAAAGCAAGCGTGGGAGGTTCTGGATATTATACCGGTCTGGTCCATATAGTATATAGAACCTCCCACGTTTAAGGCGCTAGCGAATAAGTTGTTAGTACAATCATGTTCCTATATAACTCATTGCAAAATAACTATAGTGCAGTATCATAGTACGTCATTATTTTAATATATTTTATTAAACTGTCTTATAATAAATTTATCACATTAAACTATTGAAGAGAATTTTTAACTATTTGAACTCCTTGAACTTAATAAAGTCGAGCACTGTTAATTCAATTTAAAAAAAAAGTCAAGAATGTTAATTTTTTTTTTAAATTTATTTATTTAAGACAACACCCTGCACTAAGGAAATAATCCTTGTATTGCGGGGGCCTTTACAAACATATAATTAACGGGCACAAATTACATCCAGACCCAGAACAACAATTTGTGGTTCGTACAAAGTATTGTCCCGCGTGGGATTCGAACCCCCGACACTGGCGCTGTAGGTCGCTATCTTAACCACTACGCCATCTGTGCATGATTAGTATTGGTATTATAAATAAAACTATTTTTACGGATTTAGTTGCACTTATATTTGATTTTTGATTGCCCGACGTACGGGCGGACATGGTACCGAATCCTACACACAGTGCTCATGGTCTACCCATGACCATGAACGCTATAAAGTGTTCGAAATGTCGGGAAATTAAAAATCAAATATAAACGCGATAAAATCCATAAAATTAGTTTAATTATAATGTCGCGTAAACATAAGGAATTAGTTTTAGCATGATTAATATTACTATCACTCAAAGAATCGGTTTAGTACTTACTCATAAAAATAATAATAACGATCAAAAATAGTACCTACTCATACTTTAAGCATGAACATATCTTAAAATTTATAAAAGACTAGCAACCCACCTTCGCTTCGTTTCGGTTCCAGTCGCCTTACCCTCATAGTTCCAGTTCCCGTGGGAATACTGGGATAAAATATAGATTATATTATTCCCTTGGTAAAAGAATTTTTGAAATCGGCTCGGTGGCTTCAGCGGGAAAGTGTAACAATCAAACATACAAACTTTCTTTCACATTTAAAATATTAAGATACCCGAAAAATGTTAAAATGGTAAGAATTAAAAAGTATATAAAATTTCATAAAGTCGGCAACATAAGTACAACAGAAAACTTGATAATTCGGTACTAAATTGCGCTGGAAAATTTCATAGAAAATTAGGTGTATGAATTGTAATATTCTGGCGTAAAATATAAACTTTAAACTAAGTAAGATTATATAATAATTAAAATAAATTTTGGTAGTAACTAAACTAAAGTAGAGAGTAGATATAAAACTTGAGAACTATATTTGAAACAAAGCTAATTGCTCTTGTTATTCATATTTAAATTGGAAGGTGTAAAATATCTGTACGCGAGGGTGAAGCTGATCGTTGGAGTGGCGTTAACGCCGCGTTTGGATATGTACATTTGTTTAACGAAATCATAAACTGTTTTAGAATTTTGTACAACGCCATCTAGTGAGCTCCAAATAAATTATTAACCTAAACACATACCTATAGTGTATACTAATGAAAATAATATTTATTAAATAAATAACATAATTTTCTCGAAAAAAAAAACCTTATATTTTATTAATACTTTATGCCATTTTAGTTCTAGTAATCTGTTCTTTTATGCATATACTAGCTGACCCGGCAAACTTCGTACCGCCATAATTTTTTTCGTAAATATATTTTGTAAATTGCCGAATATAGGTATAGTCTCTAACGGAAGAACCATTACAGCTTCGTCAGGAAAGATTCAATCGTCTTTGGTTGCAGCATTATTAATGATGATTCAAAGAGAACACTAATTACTGATTATTAATTTCTGAAAAAATTATAATTATCAAATTTTCAACCATACTTAACTATAGACAAAATTACGTTTAGCTGTCATTGGCATTTTGTTATTACATATCAAATGCGTTTTTATCCTACGTTTCATAGTGACTTGCGTTCTCTTTGACATGAGTTTCGGCGCGAATATGGAAATGTCATGTTAAGCTCTTGTATTTTTTTTTTTTTTTTTTTTTTTATATATTCACGCCTTTTTCCCATAGGGGTAGGCAGAGTCCACTGCCCTCCACCTGCTACGATCTTTGACATATTCAGCGTAGCAAAGCGGTTCTCTGTGGGCCACTTTTCGCCCCCGACGGAAACGAGACGTGACGTGTCGCGAGCCACATCGCCGCCATTCGTACAGTTTTTTAATTTTTGAAACTCATTGCGTTTCCGCGAGAAATACATACACATATAATTAACGGACACAAATTACATCCAGACTCAGAACAACAATTTGTGGATCGCACAAAGTGTTGTCCTGCGTGGGATTCGAACCCCCGACACTGGCGCTGTAGGTCACTAGCATTAACCACTACGCCATCTGTGCAGTCTTGTATTATATTCATTATTTTAGTATTTTATAGTGTTATATTGAATAATTTTACTGATATTTTATGTGATATAATACAGTTAAGGTACTGAAGTGTGGTGAATGTGATATAAGAGTGGTAGCAAATACACCTAATGTATTTTCATATTCTACTGAATTTCCCTGAGAAATCATTTAATTAGGCTTTCAGCGCCTAATTAATGGTAAAGATTTGACTTATTGACGGACATGATTATAAATAAGCTATTCTATATAAAGAAATGTTAAATAATATGAAGAAAATTATATCACAATTGGCTGTTTGGGCTTTGATCCCTTCGCCTGTCCGAATGGACAAACAGAAACAAAAAAAAATCTATTTGACATTTTATGTCACGTCACACGGGAACGCGATCGAACGGGAAAAAAAGTAGCTCATTGCCATTAAGAAGAAGAAGACCGGGATAAAAGTATCCTATGTCCGTCTTCTAGTTCTAAGCTACCTCCCCACCAATTTTCAGCCAAATCTGTACAGCCCTTCTTAAGTTATAAACGTAGTAACTAACGCGACTTTCTTTTATATACAGGGTGTATCAGGTTATGGAGCAACTGTTCGAGTATGTTGTAGTTTAACGGTCATAGATCGTAATTAGAATGTACATTACACAAAAAACAATATAACATAAAAGTTATAGTGATTTCAAGAAAATGTGTCTAAGAGTCTATGCCTTAAATGTTACGTATTATGTAGGCATGTACAGGCAGGATACATGTAGGCATGTAAAGCTTCGCCAGTATAATTTCATTCATTCATACCTAGAATTGCGCAAACGTTTCAATGACATCGTAGGTTGTATCTACGATCGCGCGAGCGGTCAACGGCCATAGGCCGATCAGCTGTTTTAAAGCGAAGTTTGTCGTGCTTATGTGAATGTAATCATTGATTTATTCAATTTCTAATGAACATTTAACAAAGTATGAATATGTTGCGTATTAAGTATCATTGACTTTATACATTTCAATCTGATTTATACGAAAAAGCGATGACAAAATTTAATACTTTATGTTAAGGAATTACCTTAACGAATCGAAATTTTCCCTTCAAATTTTGCCCATGGGTTCCTACCACCATTACCTAGCTTCCTTTTGACCAGTTGCCCCATAACCTGATACACCCTGTATATAGATACTTGTACAAAATAATTTCGATCACTCATATCTGCTAGGCGTCCTGAGCGACGGCTCTTTTATTTATTATTTTTCATCTTTGATTTTTTTTATTCATATTTCATTACTTTAAAATAAAAGTAAATAACTTAATTTTTATTTGATAAAAGAAAACAATTTAGCAAAAACAAATTACAGAGCTAAGCTCGATGATCCAAGATATCCAAATACTATTAGGTAATACAGATACGAATTAACTGCTCCTTTGATCTTAGTTACATTATTTATGCATCTATTCATCCACAAGCATATCAAATTCTAGTGTTCGATGTAGAATGCTCCACAGGGGATAAACCCATAATAACCACCACACGGCAAGTAGGATCACAGTTGTTTAATTTCTTCGAAAATCGCGGCCGTCCACTTATCTGGTGTCTTTCAGTAACACGATACCCCAGCAAAGTGTAGGGTAGTAACAAATTTTTTATCGTGTAACGTCCTCAAACATGGCGATGTTTATCATCATCATCGCAGCCCACACACGTTCCACTCTTGGGCTCGGGCCTCCTCGACAATGTGAGGGAATTTGACTTACTATACCATGCTACTCAGACATGTTGGTACAGGGCTTCATTTCGAGTTTTCCTTCTCTTGCACAGATGTTATGTGTATATTATATCTCATAGTCGTCTTTTACGTCATCCACGGGTAAGATAGTGGTGAATTATTTTCTTAATTCGTCACCACACGGAGCTGTTTATATAAAGTTTGAATTGTATTATTTACTTATCAAAATTATTATAAAAGACTATACGCTATTTTTCCAACTAAAGAATCAAACCTGGTATATCAGTATTTAGAATTACATATGAATCTACATAACGGAACTTAATAACAAACCAGAAAGGTAACAAAACTCATTCCATTGTATTTTTAGCATTCCAACTTCATTTTATTCTGTTTGCGGAAATAGCACAACGTGTAATCCTGACCAACTTTACATTCTAAAATATATTTCAAAAAGCGTTTATTATACAAGAATTTTGTTGGTAAAAATACATAATATGATGTTTGTAAGTTGATAAATACTTTTTCTAAAACTGCAATGAATTTTTATAAGCTAGCAAAAGAAAAGGAGAAAAAGTAATCCATGTGGTGACAAAGTAAGAATACAATTGACCACCCCCTATCCTGTCCGTGGGTGTCGTAAAAGACGCCCATAGGATATAATATGAATCTAACATCTATGCACGTAGGAAAACTCGAAAGAAAACTATATACCAACACGTCTGACCAGCATGGTATCACAGGTCTGATTCCTTCATATTATTGAGGAGACTCAAGCCCAGTAGCGGTACGTATTATGAGCTGAAATTATGAAAAGAGTAAATGGTACAATAGCTATATTTTAATTAAAACATCTATGAATTGTGCCAAATGGATTTAAGTTCACGTTATTTTAATGTTTTGATTGTGGTTTACTTTTATTGCTTTTGGTTTCATCATGTTCACCTAAATGTCTTTGCTTGTAGTGGTTAAGTATAGCTCTATCCTGTCCTCAAATATAGTTGAGGTACCTGATGATGGCTTTAATAGTAAACTAGTAATGAGATACCTGTTATAGGATATGATCCAGAAATAATTTTGTTCTGATTGGAAGGGCAATACATTGGGACTAATCTATACCAATAAATAAAATTGGAGTGTCTGTTTGTAATGTCAAAATAATAGGCTTTTTTCATGCTCACACGGTTATTTGCATGACACCTATACCTAAAATACAGATTGAAAAATTTTTGTCTGTCTGTCTTACATCGCCCCGGCGTACCTCGCAAACGCTGCTGTACACTCACCTTGATGACGAGCATCGGATATATTTGAAACCCGGGTCGACGTAATCGATCTTAGCACGTGAGTATTTTGCCGTTATAGATATTCTCATATGTTTGAAACACAAGATAATTTCAATTTTAAAAATAAGCTCTCTAATTACGGACGACTTATTGCGAAAAGTTCCGCCTCGGTTGTGAAAAGTTCGAGTTCAAACCATTTATGTCATCGACACTCATACAATTGTATTTTATTTATGTACGGGGTAGATCTAAATCTTTGTAATAAGGAACTTATTGAACGTAATAGGCCTTAGTCCTCCTGTGACCATTTGCTGAAAAGTGATTGAAACGTCGAAAAATCAATAATCAGATACTCGCATAAACATCAGAAATCATTAGCCAATGCAGTTTTTAAATTCATTGTAGTTTTTTCGCATGTACTCGCTCAAACATTAAAATATTTTCTTCTCAAAGTCATATATAATTTACATATTTATCCTGTCCCTTTAGGTTAAAGTTGAGCGTGCAAAAACATATTATCTAACACTCCTAACAACATGATTTACAAATATTTTTAGCTCCAATCATGCCTTTAACATTGGGTTAGTTTTTCCTGAAACTTTATTATATTGCCGTTATTTACGTTACCCCTCAAAGAATTATATAGACCACATCGATAAAATTTTACGTCACAGGTCGGCACGGATAAGATGAAATGAAATGGAAAAACCTTTTATAAGTGAATGGATCCACTTAGATACTTTCTATGTAATGTGTAGAGCAATTTTCATACGAATACCGTAAAGTACTGAATGTCTAAAGTGGTTAAAAATATGTATTTTTAAATTTCAGTATACTTCTATTAGTATATAAACAAATGTTTGTAATTAAGTTTGAATTGTGCAGTATGGGTTCATACAAATAAAATTCAAAGCTAGACACCGCAGTCAAACACATGACCACTTAGTGATGGGTTAGTGCCCCGTATACATATGACCGTATCTGTTTATGATAAGAATCTACCTATCTTTAATAAATTGTTTCAATAAAAATATCATTTGACTGCACAGATGGCATAGTGGTTTAGGTACAGACCTAATGGGCTACCCGTAGGTTCAATCTCACCAAGGAGAATACTTTATGTGATTCACAAATTATTGATCTCTGGATTATTTTATTAGGGTGTTAAAGATCGTGCTCGACTGCATCAGGAACTGGGACGCGGTCGCCGCAGAAGAAGGCGGTGGAGCTGGTCCGGGAGGAATTCCTGTACCATGACAGGCTCCGCCGACGGCGTGTTGGGATGCGTAAGTGCGACTACCTGCGCCTGATGCCGCCCTAACCGAGGTCGCGTGTGGATGGGCCGTGGATTAGTCTGTCATCCGCCGAGAAGGCGACCGAGTGAGGGCAATACTCCGGTAACACAGTCTTGTTGCCAGTGTGTCTAATGGGACGATGCCCGAAAGTGTAACGCGCTGACTACGGAAGTCCAGGAATCGGTACCAGTGGTCGGCCCAATGGCAATGGGGAGGGAATACGGTAGGTTATGAGGTCGCACGCTGGTCAACCGTCACCCTGGGCGGATTGGGCCGTGCCCAAACCAAAGCACACCAAAAAAAAATAAGGGTGTTTAAGATATTTATCAAAAGAACGAATCTATTGTTACAAAATTGTCTTTAGCACTCATAATAAGTAAGGGAATCATAGTAAGACTATTATTACTAACAAAAAACCATTCTGCAGTTTTACTCAACATTGTAAGACGTATATGCGAAGTACAATTTACGCTAAATTTTTCAAGATTTTTTATAAATTTACTAGCTTTCGCCCGCGACTTTGTCCGCGTAGAAATCATATGTGGCAGAGGCAATCACAGATAACTGTGTAGTGTGTTCAGGGTTCTACAGGCTCACTGTTACTCTGGATGATGTAGGCAAGCTAGTGTAGAGAATCCTGATTGCCCGCATCAGCCAGCACCCTAGCGCGCCTGTCTCGATCAGACCTATTCTTTCTGGCAGACGATCGCAGCCTATCTATGCCTATGGCCCGTTGTCATCAAAGCGGTCACTGGTGGAGGGGTGCAGTGGGCGGTGTATTTAAATGGCGTCAACTCATGTAATAGTTTGCCAATCTGTTATATCAAGGTGGCGCTGTTATCAGGGGGTGCTTTTATAGCTAAGGCGGCTGACTCCAGACTAATTCGGCTCAATGGCCTCTATGTGAAGCGCGCACAGGACTTTGTGCTAACGCTTATGTTGTACAGCTCCCAGTTGAGCTCATACTTGCCCTCTTCCCTTACCCTCTCCGGGCTGGACTTAATTTAAATAAGCGATACGTTTGGCCACATTCGGTATCGAGGTAATGATTCAATGATTCGCGATGCCGCCTAGAGCTGTCCTATTAATTTTAAAAGAGAAAATTATTAATATAGTAAAGAGTTAAAAACGGATACTAGTAAAAAAAAAGTGATTCAAGGTGGTATCTAAACACATCTCTCTTTGGTCGTTCCCTCATGACTGAGGATCGTGGTCAACATTGGCGAATGTGAGTGCAATGGTGCACCTTGATTTTATAATTTGTCTCCATCGGTGCCGATCCATCGCGTCTCTGACAACCGCACAGAATTTGGCTGAAGATGATGCTTTTATTTGATCGCTCCACCTGGTTGGGGACCATCCATGGCTTCGTTTGCCCTCCGTGTTCCCAACAACGATCAGTTTTTCTAGGCATTCATATCCTCTCCTCACTACATGGCCGAAATATGTCAATATTCGCTGTTGGCAGATTGTGGAGAGACGGTTTTGGACACGAAGCTGCGATAGAATGGACGCATTGGTGCGCTTGGCGGTTCAGGGGATCCCCAGCATGCGCCTCCAACACCACATCTCGAAAGCATCAATTCTCTGTCTTTCTCGAGCTCGTATTGTCCACGTTTCTACCCCATATAGAAATATAAGAAATATAAGAGCGTGCATTAACCTGGTCTTTGTGGTGTTGGTAATTCCCCTCTTCCTCCAGATATTATTGAGACGGGTCAAAGCATTTTTAGCCATACCTATACGCCTCACTATTTTCGCGTGCGCAACTACCATCGTTGCTAAGCAGTGCGCCTAGATATACAAAGTGATCCACAAACGTCTACTCCTGGTATTACACTAGTGATAGAATTTGGCAGCCTCTCGGCACGGTCTATAATCATGAGTTTTGTGTTACTCCTGTTTACTGCGAGACCCATGTTGTTACTTTCGGTCTCGAATCTCTGAAACAGCTCCTTCATATCTTCTGCAGATGTCGCCAAGAGGACCGTATCATTGGCATATCTTAGGTTCGAGACCCTTTTTCCACCCACAGGAAATCCTTTATCTCAAGTTCCTAGCACTCTCTTCATAATGAATTCATCGTATCTAAACACATGAGAGAATAAAAAAAATCAATTCGAAAATCGGAGTGAAATTTTTAATAAACGAAGCGACCATTAACGACGTCTGCCCACTTTCGGTTTCCTCACTTGACGACTACGTACGTCCCGCCCCCTACTTTAAACTTTGAATGAGATATGGCCAATAATAATTATTAAGAACTAATAACCTAAATATAAAATTTCATTAAAATAATGTAGGTAAATACGAAAAACTTTTAATCCTACTAAATTTGCACCCATCTTTTACCCCCTTAGGAATTGAATGCACACAAAGGGAATATCATCAATAATCATTATTAGGAACTTATAAGCCAAATACAACATTTCACTGAAATAATTTTGAAAATTGGAGAAATTTTATACTAATTTTGCACCTCCCTTTTACCCCCTTAGGGATTGAATTCATAAAAAGGGATATCAGCAATAATCATTATTAGGAACTTATAACCCAAATACAACATTTCATTGAAATAACTTTGAAAATCCGAGAACTATCATACTAACTTTGCACCTCCCTTTTACCCTATTAAGGAATGGTTTTTGAAAAATATTTTACTTATGTTTCATGACTTTCAATGAAAAACCTTCATACTAAATTTTATTCGAATGACTTCAAAAACGGCAAAGTTTCATACTAAATTTGCACCCTCGCTTTACCCCCTTAGGGGATGAGTTTTTAAAAATCCTTTCTTAGTCCTCCCCTACATTATAAAAAGAGCTTCTGTGCAAAATTTCAAGTTTCTAACCCTTATAGTTTGGGCCCTGCGTTGATATGTCAGTCAGCTTATCCTTACACATATATATATATATATATATATATATATATATATATATATATATATATATATATATATATATATAGATTATGACGCATACAATCGTACAAAATACGTATGGATATTATACCGTACAACATTCAAATTTGCACACAGTGAGAGCCTAAACAATGATTATACACAAAATTATTTGCTGCTATTACTTAATACATTTCTTAAAAAAGATACTTTTTAATCTGGATTTGTAAATAAAAAAGTTATTATAGTAGTCATTAAGGCAAGTAAAATAGTTAAGACAATATTTAAATGGATATAAACTCTTGCGAACAGGAAGACTTATCAACAAAAAATATATTTATCAAAACTTATCAGAATAAGTGACTGTTAAGTTGGTATATTTTGGTATTAAATCGGTGTAGCGGATCAGCATACTAGAGAATGTTGGTTAATTTGACCAACATCCTCTAGTACCTTAGTAGTCTCTTTGACCACGCGGTATAAAAAAAAATTAAAAGCACTTAAATACTCAGAATTTTTCATTGCTAGAAAGATAAACTGCTTTGTAATATTATATTATGCAGTATATATACTACATATACGTATTGTATATCTTTTTTTTTTAAACAACGTCTTCACTAAGGAAAAAATCCTTGTATTGCAGGGGACTTCAAAAAACGGACACAAATTAAATCCAGACTCAGAATAATAATTTATGGATCGCACAAAGTGTTACCAGACAGACAGATTTTTAAGATGTCATTAACCACTTAGTGGGGGGAAGGAGTAATGATCATCGTTTTGGCAAGACTTTACATGAAAATGTTGTTGATATACATATATAGGTATACATAATTCTTACGAAAGTTGGAGTGTAATATTAAATTGTCTAAATTGCACGACGACGAGCCTAACAATATTATGAAACTTGGAACAATCTTCAGTCAAGTAGTTTACAGAAAAAGCCTATTTACACCCAAAAGATAACCTTGAATGTTGGAGGCTTGCCAAACATCTCACAGATATAAAATGAAGGTCAAAAATCAGTCGCGTCATGCTGAATTTGAATTACTTACCGACATTACGGTTTTGTTCGTCCACTGACTGGAGATTGTTACGGTACATAGTCTTCTTAATAAAAAGCCAAGTTCAGAAATAGTTTTGGCAAACATATTACGTTTGATGGGAAATATATTTCCTCATATTTACAAGGCTGCAAGTAGAAAAAGCTTAGAATTAAAGTGACAACAAAGCCATAAGGAATGTTGGATGGAATAAAGCCAAAAAATAGAAGAATGAACATAACGCGTCTTTTCTTAGATAGTTGCGGTATTATTGCAACGCGTTCAACTAAACGGCATTACATTATTTGAGCGAATCTTTTTCTGTATGTTTTAAGTACCTAGCTATAATAATAAATATAAAAATAAATAATCTATCAAATACCTTTAACGTCTCTACAGTGGAGTGAGAAACAGCTATCTCCCAGGCATTTACTGTGATCGTTAACCCACCAGCCAAATGGTGGTTTAGTAGGGGATGGTAAGGACTTAATGATTATAATGATGACTTCTCAAATGTAAACCATAAGGTAAATCTATAAAGTAAGCAAGTTTTGGCAGAATTTTCGGTGACGTCAACAGCACCCAACTGTGGATTTTAATACTTAGAACTACACTAAAATTATCCGTATGGTGACGGAGTTATCCGTGTGGTGACGGAGTAAGAATACAATTTACCACTCCCTATCTTGCTCGTGGAGACATCCAGTCATCTCTCAGTCGTCTATTACGACACGTCATGACGTAAAAGATGACTGAGGGATATAACATGCACATAACATCTGTGCAAGAGAAGGAAAACTCGAAATGAAATCCTGTACCAACATGTCTGACCAGCATGGTATAGTAGGTCAAATTCCATCCCATTGTGGAGGAGGCCAGAGCCAAACAGTGGGACGTATGTGGGCTGCGATGATGGTGATGACACTAAAATTAGCCCTTGAACATTATCGAATATTGATTTTTTGAATATTAAAATAGATCGAACCATAGAGCGATATTAATTTTTTTTTTTAATTTTAGAAAGGATAGAGTAATGCTGGTTTTCACCTACACGGTCAAAATTTTTGGTAATCTATATGTCATATAATATCTGTGATTGATTGCTATATGTATCGGTCAATACTAATATTGTTACTTCAATTGGCCTATACAGAATTTAGATATTATAATTAAAAAAGCATAATTAATTCCCTTAAGATATTTAAAGATGACGTAGGTTGATTTTAATGAACACAATATACTGGGATTTGTTGTGTTTAAAGAGTTACGTTTGATTGAAAACGGATGTAAGTCTGGCTATGTCTGTGATGCAATTTAAATTCTTGCTGAATGTAATTAAAAATTCAATTTACTATTATTCCGTGTGGTGACGAATTAAGAATACTATTCACCACTCCCTATCTTGCCCTTGGATGTCGTAAAAGACGACTAAGGGATATAATATGCACATATGATCTATGCAAGAGAAGGCAATCTCGAAATGAAACCCTATGCCAACATGTTACCAGCATGGTATAGTAGGTTAAATTCCCTCCCATTGGGGAGGAGGCCCGAGCCCAATAGTGGGACTTATGTGGGCTGCGATGATGATGAAGATGATTATTAGTATTGTATCTTAAATAAAATGGTCAATAAAGTTTATATATAGTACAGTATTTTTTATGGTCCTGTTTTTGATGTTATTTCAAAGAACTTTCACATCAAAAAATTTTTTTGCGACAAACACTTTCTAGATCATCAACATATTGAAAATATATACATTTGAAAACTTCGAACTGATAAAAAGCTTCAAAGTAGGCGGCTGAATTTGAAAATACTTAGATTGAGTATAAATTGTGTCAAGGAATCTGTTATAGAAAAAGTTTTTCATCATTTTCACGTAAATTTGGATTCGTATCAATTTTGGTATTTGTCGAGAGCAGTTAGTGAAATACATTTACATTTTAATAAATAAAAATACGTTTGGTGACGGTTTAAGAATTTAATGTCACACCAATCTTTATTTTACAAGCTTTAATTTAGTTTCACCTGTCCCGTTGTCTATAATCAAATCTTGCAAGTTAAATTTGATCCACTTCTCGGTTTCTAATTGAGCTTAAATTTTGATTGCATGTATAAATCGGATGACAATGCAATATTATTGTGACATAGAGCTGATCTGATCATGGACCTGGAAGCTGGCCATAGGAACCCTGTAATTAAACGACGCAACCCCATTGAGTTTGAATTCATTTGATTCATCTTGACGAGTACTCTGATACCATATGGTAACCATGGTCTAATGATGAACCTGGACTTTTAACCTTTTAGTTTACTTTATTAACAAATAATTTAAAAAAAAAAGTATTTTTTTCTTTAATTTTATTTTCAGCTGAGAAACCACTAGAAGAATAAGCAGTAAAACCCTACTAGGGAATTTAGAACACCATTTTGATCTGCAATCTGTCTGTCATGCGTGATGTTCGTAGCATGACGGGCCGTAGGCCATAGCCGTATTCAAGCCTAAATGAAACAGTGAATGTCTAATAGGCTAATTTTAGGGATGATAAAATAAAAACAATTCATATCCCAACAACTCTTCATGTGGTGACGGAGTAAGACTACAATTGATCATTCCCTCTCTTGCCCGTGGGTGTCATAAAAGATGACTGAGCGATATGATATATAACAGCTTTGTAAAAAAAGTAAAACCTGAACGAAGCCCATAACAACCAGTCTGATCAGTGTTCTATGGTAGGTAAATTTCCCTCTTATTTTGGTAGAGACTCGAGCCCAATATGTGAGCTGTAATGATGATGATCACCACAAAAATCAATACGACAGTCAGTTTATCTAATTATTTATTTATCTATTTAAATCTTCTGCACACAAAAAAAGGTACATGGCGGACTTAATGCCTTAGGCATTTTCTACCAGTCGACCTGGGGTGGAGCAGAAATAAGTTAGGTAGGTGCAATTTAGCGAGAGTAATGAATTCTGGTTAACAGTTATCCGAATCAAATTACTTAATATAATCTTATACCTAATACATAAAGACAATACATATATACATAGATACATACCTACCCATATAAATACATAAATACATGCATACACACAAATATATATATATATATATATATATATATTATATATTATTCTAATGTATAGAATTCCCATTATGCATGTATTTGAAGGGCTCACTAATTGACAGCTTTTCAAACACGTTTAATCGTTGTTTTCATGTTTCAGAAATGTTATATTCTTATTGGCTACCCTTAATTAAGTCACAATAAAGATTTGACGTGTTGTAGTATTACATTATGTTAATTGAATTATAAGACGTTCTCTTTACTCAGAGGTATATACATAATTTCGCTGATATACATCCCACTGCTGGACTCCAGCCTCTTCTATAATAGCAGGGAAATTAACCTACTATATCATGCTGGTCAAACTTTTTGATATAGGGTTTTATTTCGAGTTTTCCTTCACTTGCAGATATTATATGCATAACTCCCTTTTTCTGTTTTTGGCCGGAATATGGTCTGGACGAACGCCGTCCATTCCATCCGTGATTACGAATGGCGACGGTCCCATAACCTACTGCATTCCCTCGCCTCTCGCCCTCCCTTCGCCGTTGGGCTGACCACTGGTACCGAGTTCCTTGACGTCCGTAGCCAGCCTGGAATATTACATTTCCTAGTCATCTTTTACGACAACTACGGGTAGATAGGGGATAGTGAAATGTATTCTTACCCCGTCACCACACGGATATTAAAATAAATTTATATTGTTATCTATATGATATAGTAAATTCCATAAAAAAGAAATACTCGTAATAAAAATCTCTGCTAAATCTCTTTAACTCCAAACAGGGCCTGCGGGGTCTAGTAATTTCTCTCGTCTGGAGAAGGCCCTTTGCCATCAAGGGGACATATAGCTAAAAAGAAGAAGATATCATTATCCTTTTAATAAAATTTTGTTCACATGGTACTAAAGTCATAAAATAATGTCAATATCCACTTATCTTCAGAAATAATGCTTAAAAATGCCATGACGTCTAAGATAATATTTAATTCCAAGCACGTTCGCATGAGCATACACTTGGTTTGATCTTAGAAGATACGTTTAACTTTTAAAACAACTTCAGAAGGCAATCGTGCTAAAGTAATGGAAATACATTAAGAATATGATAAAAGTCGCCGAAGTTTTTTCCTGGAAAAGTGACATTGTTATTGAATTCTTATTAAAAAAGTTTAATATAATTTTGTCAAAGTCTTCCTTTATGATTCTTTAGATATTTAAATATTTTTTATGTTATTTAAAAAAGGTAAACAACTTTACTGATACAATTGTTTACTACAAAAACGTGACCTCATTTGATTTCTTTAAATTATTATATTTGCGAGCATACATAAAGAGTAGTTATTTACGCTAATTGAAGTAATTAGCATATTAAATTTACAGTAGTAGTTTTTTATAGTATAGTAGTAGTTGTAGTTCGTTTTATATTTTTATTTATGGTTTGGTCATGCTCACCGAATAAGGTTCTGCTTGCGGTAACTATATGGGGCGGGTCGCTCCCTTCCCTCTAATTTGGTTGAGGAGAGCGATGGCTGCTCTAGTAGTTAGATCGTGATCAGGTCCAGCCATATTCTCTTCCTTTCTTTAATGCTTTAATTTATTTTTTGACTTGTACTAAATTTTGAAAATTTATACATATATTTAATTTCGAAGGGTATCACACTGGAGCTAATACCATATATGTTGTACGAAGCATAAAATTATGTATATTTAAAAGATTAAAGAAAAAAATGACTGCCCGCTGAGTTTCTTGCCGGATCTTCTCAGTTTGTGGCCGCATTCCGATCCGGTGGTAGATTATTGTATTGTGTTCAAACGTTGTGTAATTTGACAATATGTAAGTACCCTTAAGGGGCCTATGCAGAATAAATGATTTGATTTGATTTAAACAAAAGTACCATATTGATGTCTGTGTGGTGACGGAGTAATAATACAATTCATCAACGAGGGGTCTTACGCGTTGATGTTGTAAGAGACGAATACAGGATTATAATATGCATACAGCATCTACGCACTTTATTTCTGCTTGTACAGTTTCACAATTTCATTAGGTTGCCTTTTGTATCGATACAAATTCAAAGTAATATACCTAGTAAGATTTTATTTAAAAGATTTATATTTTCCATTTGTCTTAAGAGCCCTTTCATCAACTAATCAAACGTTATTAAAGCTTTTAGTATTCTTCTAACTTTTAAGTTTTCTAAACAAATCATATATCAGATAAAAGGTTAAAAAAAAGATAAAATTTACAAATAACTTTTAACAAAATACCTATTTAATGTAACCCTTAAATTTGGCCAAACAATATCAGTTTTCATTGTATATTATCAACCCCCACTAGCTTCGCTTCGGTTTCAGTCGCTTTACCCGCGTAGTTGCCGTTCCCGTGGGAATACCAGGATAAAATATAGCCTATGCTACTCCCTGATATTATAGCTTTCCATAGGTGAAAGAATTTTTGAAATCTGTTTGGTGGTTTAAGCTTGAAAGCGTAACATACAAACTTACTTTCGCATTTATAATATTAGTAACAATTGTATTGCAGAAACCTAGCTACTATTATCAATAATTTATCTCTTTTGACGATACGAATGTGTTTTGTGGTGGCTACGTATAATACTCACACTTACAATGCTCATGGGTCCGTAAAAGACGACTAACGGAATAATAATACAATTCACCACTGCCTATCTTGCTCCGTGGGTGTCGTAAAAGACGCTTAAGGGATATAATATGCACATAAAATCTGTGCATGAGAAGGAAAACTCTAAATGAAACCATATACCAACATGTCTGCCCAGCATGATATATTAGTCAAATTTTCTCCCATTGTGGAGGAGGCTTAAGTCCAATAGTGGGACGTGTGATATGCGATGATGAGGATGTTGGTAGTCATAAACTATACTTTTGCAATATGTTCTATAAAAAAAGGATACATATTGTATCGATTTCAAGTAATTAGGATCAAAGCAGGGTGATTATAAACACGGTCCCCCGCCGGCGACTGAGGCGGCGCAGGCACGAGTACTTGAGCCTGAGATACCGCCCTAGCAGAGGTTGCGGGTGACCGGACCGGGGATTTAGTCTGGCACCCACGTGGCCACGGAGAGGTTAGCCTCGTGACGGCGATCGGCGTCCCGGTAGCGGACGTCGATGGGAGAGGGTACTCCCTCGCGGTATTTCGTCGGGTCGACCACTAAAGTCAAGGAACTCTGCACTGGTGGTCGGCCCAACGATGACGGCGACGTGCTATATGGGTGGGTTACGGAGCCGCGCGCCGCCCCTCTGTCGCCCTGGACGAATCTGGGCGGCGGGTGCGATGACTGTAGCCCACCCCAAAAAAAAAAACGGTGATTATAATGATTTGGCAAAATGAATTTACGCAATATATTCTACTATTTCAAGGTAGATACATATAGGATAATATATTAAATATCCGCAAGCTAAAAACTTACACTTGTATTCCTATAGGTTTATTATGATTCACCTACATCTGTATTGACATTAGTGCCACGTAATGGGCATATCTGAATAAACGAAACGTCATTGAAATCATCGACATCGGACCTTCAACAGAGACGGTGGATGGAAGCTGTCGTCAGCATGGGGTTACCAGCTCTTAATACTGCCGTGAGTCGTAAGGTGATGGTGTGCGTGGAGAGTGACGTGACCAGCGTGGTATGTGATGGTGACGACACACGGAGTAACATACCAACAACGCCGCTTAACTCCGGGTGTGAAGTTTCGTCCGACGTTTCCGCCGAGGACGATCAAGAGGCGAACACCTCCCCCGCACCCCTCTTGGCTGTGTCGAGGCGCGCTGCTCGATATGCATCGCGCAGTGCACGCCGGGGCCTCGCAGACGCCGCTGCGCACTCGCCCTGATGATGAGCATCGGGCATGCTCGAAACCCGGGTCGACGTAATCGATCTCAGCACGTGAGTGTTTTTGCCGTTTTAGATATTATAATATGGATCAGTCTCACGATAATTTCAATACTAAAGTCATTAAAATCATTAATCTAACCACCTGAGAACATTATAAATAATACTATTTTTACGAATTTTATCGCGGATATATTTAATTTTTGATTGCACGACGTTTCGAACACTTTTTAGCTTGCATGGTCACGAGCGAACTAAAATATTTTACGTCTAACAAGTCATCGTTAGTACTTGTATAATGACAACGCAGGCGCGACTACCTGCGCCTGATGCCGCCCTAGCCGAGGTCGCGGGTGACTGGACCGGGGAATTAGTCCGTCACTCGCCGAGAGGGTAACCGCGTGAGAAAAGACCGACGTCCTCGCCGAGGGGGGGACGTCGGTTGATGGGAGGGTACCCTTCAAGGGGGTATTCCGTCGGGCCGACCACTGACGTCAAGTTACCCTGCTCCGGTGGTCGGCCCAACGACGAAGGCCACGTGTCGCGGGTGGGTTACGGGTGTGCGTGCTTACGCCGCTCTGCCACCCCGGACGGAGTGGTGCGAAGAGTGCGCCGACCGTAACCCAGCCCCAAAAAAAAAAAGCACTTTTATAATACTCGCGTAAATATTAGAAATCATTACATCTGAGAACAGTATTGAATTCCGTGTTACTACTGAGAATTCTATTACAAAACCACCAGTTACATTACTCTAGATTGTTTTTGCTGATATATTACCATCTATCAATTTCATGATGGAGTAAGTATACTTATTCCTTACCCGTTGGTGTTCGTATACAAAAGATGACTTAAGAACGCAAGCAGATAACCAGTCTCATCATTTGTAAGAAAAAGAAAATTCAAAATAAAACCCTATGGCAAGCAGTCTCAGCGGTGTGCTATTTGTTTTTTAGGGATGGGCCATAGTCGGTGCACCCGGCGCTCGACTCAGTCCGGGGCGACGGAGGGGCACCGCGCGGCACATCGATCGCCGTCGCGCAGTTGGCTTCTCTGAGGGTGACGGACTAAATCCCCGGTCCAGTCAGTGTGCTATGGGAAGTCAATGACCGCTTCTTTTTGGAACCTTAGGCGTAGCAGTGGGACGTTATGAGGTAAGACCATGATAACAATATGATCTAACTTACCTAGTAAAATCTGGTGAAAAGAACAATCGGACCATTGTTCAGTAGCGCTCTCATGGAAAACTCATAATTCTAACTGGGATTACTAACTAGTTTGTCATGTATTACAGATTCTGTCATCTCTCCTTCACGGGAATGTCGATACCATCTAATAGACGTCGATTAGCTATGGATGATTTACTTAACAATTAAATTATCTTTTTTAGAAGAGAAAAATAGTCTATTAACATAAAACCAAACTTTCTTCATATTTATAGAACATAACCCTGTAATACAATATTAGTTTACTTGGACACTATAGCTGAATCTAAATCATATTTATTGCCTATATGCGTATCTTGTTTCTCAGTTAATACTCTTGGCGATGGACCAGCTAAGCACATTACAATTTCATGAAAATGTGTCTTTATGTTAGAGCAAATTATAAGACTGAAGTTTTTAGGTTAGTTATTAGAGATTTAAATCATAACAAGTGATAATAATAAATCTTTATCCGTTGCGCAAAAATGGGGTCATAATAACAGGGGTATTGGATAACTTTACCACTTTTGTCATACGAGTTGACATATCGCTTCAAGTTATCTTTTCTTGCAGCTATCAGCTTATGTCTTATAGTTATGTTACAGATAGAAAGGGACACTTAGTGAGATATTTTATTCTTAGTCTGATGCTATAGGTCAGATCTCATGTACCTATTTATAAGATATTTTGTGAGATGACGGCGTAAGTATACAATTCACCAACCCCTTTCTCATACGTCTGTGTCGTAAAAGGTGACTACGAGATAGCTTGTGCATATAACAATTATGCAAGAGTAGGTACTAATACACCTGACCAGGGTGGTACAGTACCAATATAGAGAAGGCTCGAGCCCAATATTGGGACGTATATGAGCCGTGATGATGATTTATAACGTTATAATTATATTGGTTGATTAATACCCATGATTAACTAATTAAATGTATTTTTTGCTAATAATCTTTTGCATTTTAAATAAAACTACATTACGGGTTTTAACCGCGTTTGTAATTGATTTTTGATTGCTCGACGTTTCGACACTTAGCAGCGTTCATGGTTACGGACGGACTAAGATGTCTGACGTCCAACAAGTCATCGTTATTCCAGATATTTATAAGTAACCCGCTGCAGAAAATTAGTTATTAAATTTTGACACACATTTTAGTACAAATTTATTGCCAGTAAAAGAAGAAAATGATTCTATATGAAAAGATCGGGCAATCAAAAATCAAATACAGTCGCTATAAAATCCGTAAAGTAGTTTTATTTATTGGGACGCGGTCGCAGCCTTCTGCGAGACAGTGATCTCGCGGAAGGAGGCGGCGGATCGCCTGCGTGAGGAGCGCAGCCTCGATGAGGAGATCCGCCGCCGGCGACTGGGGCGGCGCAGGCGCAACTACCTGAGCCTCATGCCGCCCTAGCCGAGGCCGTGGGTGACGTGACCGGGGATTAGTCCGTCACCCGCCGAGAGGCCGACCGCGTGAGGAAAGACCAACGTCCTCCCCGAGGGGGGGACGTCGGTCAATGGGAGGGTACCCCAATAGGGGGTATTCCGTCGGGCCGACCACTGATGTCAAGTAACCCTGCTCCGGTGGTCGGCCCAACGACGAAGGCGACGTGGTTTTCGAGTGGGTTGCGAGAGTTGCGTGCTTAAGCCCCTCTGTCGCCCCGGACGGAGTGGTGCGGAGGCGCGCCGGCCGCAGCCCACCCACAAAAAAAAAAAGTAGTTTTATTTAAAATGTGTACTACTCGCGTAAACATCAGAAATCATTAAATAATCTTTTAATTATGTATACTAATAAGTGTACTTGCATATTTTGTGAAAGATCAACAGATAATATTATTTTCATGAAAATTGATGAAGTAAAATCATGTACATGATAGTAAAAAATAACGCGAAGAATGTATTCGGATCAATTCTGACGACATTCCAACTAAAAATCAGGTAATAAATATAAAAAAATATGAATGAAGTGGGTTATTATGTTACAAAACTATGTCATTAATTTCACTATACGGAAAATCGAACTTCTGCTAAGAGTAAGTACGATCTTCTAAAAATGTCACGTAGCTTAGAAGCTTTAGAAGTGAAAAATGCGGATTCTGCTTTTAAATAATAGGGTTGTCAGCAGGGATTGTTTATTACGACCCAATGCGAATTGTTCACATGAAACTTTCAAAACAATGCCAATTTAGCAATATATTATGTATATTTCATTAGTGTGAATAAAATAATTCGATCATTCAAATATGCGTTTCGATTTTATGTTTATACTAGCTGACTCAATAGACGTTGTTCTGTTCAAATCTAAAAAAATGGTAAAACGTATTCTGCTTGAAATCGACAGTAGCGACGCACCTATCGGGTCCAATTGTGAATCTAAGCCGTTCCCGAATCACCTTGAATAAACACAAAAAAAACAATTTCATCAACATCGGTCCAACCGTTTAGGAAGAGTTTAGTGACATACACACTTACACAAGAAATATGTATATAAAGATTAGCGATGTTATACGTCTAATAT
The DNA here is from genome assembly GCA_032191425.1 of Lymantria dispar. Lineage (NCBI taxonomy): Eukaryota > Metazoa > Arthropoda > Insecta > Lepidoptera > Erebidae > Lymantria > Lymantria dispar. The sequence continues at coordinate 11,036,958 of CM063449.1, read as the reverse complement.
TGATATAGACCTTTAAAACTCGGTACACTATTAACTGCGAATAATTAGTGAAGTTATACTTCTTTTGGCGCATTAGGTAAAAGTGACGAGAGTAAATGTATATGATGCGCCCGTAAACTGTCATGAAAAACCGACACTCTGAAGTTAGCTAGTCAACATTTTTTACCATACACGCGCACGCCGTAACAAATGCCAACTACATAATACGTTATAATAAAACTTTTAATTTATTAAATACCTTTTTTTCTATTATTGGTGTATTTTTTTCTACAAACGTAGGATTAACGCGTTGGATAATTTTTTTAGAAACATTTTATCTTGTTACGCCAAAGAACTATACTTTCTTACGTGCGTACATACACTTTTACAGAACATACAGTTTTTTTTTTTTGTAAATAATTACTAACAATGTAGGTAAAGATGAGAAGCGGGACCAGAGTTCTTCACAACTATTAGTCACACCTTTACGAAACCAATATTTTATCTAGCATATCTTAATATATCTTAATATATATAAATTATGTGATAATAATAATAAATAATATTTGATTATAGTACGACTTATATTTATTCCAGTAGTAAACCTGTGTAATGTGCTGTGTGGTAGCGGCTTCGAATACTACCAACCCTTGCTTTGCTCGTGGGTGTCGTAAAAGACGACTAAAAGCCCTAGATTGACCCGGACCAACTTCATCTGGTGCCATTTGGGTCAACGATTACATTCCCAAGGAGGGTTGACGTCAGGCAGGCGGGCGGTCATAAAAGTCATTGCCGAAACTTTTTGCAATATGTCAAAACAGATGACATATTGCGTCGACCCCAAGTAATTGGGATAAGAGCAAGATGATGATGATGATGGTGATGATGATATATAAATTACGTGTCACGTTGTTTGTCTGCGATGGACTCCTAAACTACTTAACGGATTTTAATCAAATTTGCACACCGTGTGCAGTTTGATCCAACTTGAAAGATAGGATAGCTTACATCTTAATTTATAGTCGCAATATTATTTTAATGCAAATTACTTGTATTACCTATATATACCTATTATTTGACATTCACCGATGGCGATTTTAACCGATGGCGATATCTGTTGACTGGATTGAGTAATTAATTAATAGATGGCGCTGCTGTGTCAAACCTACAAACGTTTTACATAGAATTTTAACTTTTTTACATAGATGCCATTTGTAAAAAAATATGACGACCTCCATGACAGATGTTCTCCTACAGTTCCACTTAAATAATTTAATAAAATGTAATATAACAAAAATATTAGCCACAGCAACGCGTGGCCGGGTCTGCTAGTAATGATATAACAGAAGGTGTTATAATTACATTGCCATTGATCGAGATTTAACTACAGCTCTCTCCTGGACTTCTTCCAAGAGCATTCAATATGGCCTTAGTATATATGTATTTTGAGTAGATTAGGTTAGTGGAAGAGGCTACAAATACTACTAACCGTTACATTGCTCGAGGTTGCCGTAAAAAACGCCCTAGAGCTTAACATCGACTACATTCCGAAGCAACCCTCGTTGATATCAGACAGGCAGCCGGTCATAAAACTGTTGCCAATAATTGACCACAGTAATATCCAACGAATAAAAAAAGAACACAAAGCTGCCATGAAGGTTTCCGACAGAAGTGAAAACATAAATCTATTAACTTGTTAACAGATACTGAAACAGCTAGAATGGTTTATTTCGCTTATTTCCATAGTCTTATGTCTTACGGTATATTACTGTGGGGATGCTCCGCGGACTTTAATAGAATCTTTGTTCTCCAAAAAAGGGCTGTCCGTGCAATTTATAATCTAGGCCCAAGAATCTCACTTCGGGAGAAATTCAAAGAAATAAATATTCTAACTGCTGTATCACAATATATATACGAAAATATATTATATGTCAAAAAAAATATCGCTAACTTTAAGAGATATTGTGACATTCATGAAATGAATACTCGTAATAAGGACAGATTAGTTGTACACACTACTCGTCTCCAAAAAGTTAACAAATCATTCATGGGGCAATGTATACGCTTTTACAATAGATTACCTAAAGATATCCGAGACCAGCCTATGAAAAAGTTTAAAAAAGCCATCAAGAATAGACTTTGTAAAAAAGCTTATTATAAAATCTCGGATTATGTAGATGATAATACAGATTGGTTGTGAGCAGCTCCTCATTCAGCAATTTCCTTGTTATTTTAAATATACTGTTTGTAAATGTACTTTTAACTTTCATTGTAAAGTGTTGCGTGTTTTGCCTAACGAATTTTTGTAGTTTCAGCGTTTGTAACATATTGTGGTGTTGGTCATGCTCACATAGGGATCTACTTGCGGTAGCTGCGTGGAGCGGGTCTCTCCCTTCCCTCCATAGTGGTTGAGGGGAGTGATGGCTGCTCTAGTAGTTAACTCGTGATCGGGTGCCGCTTGTGGGATCTGGTCCAGCCATAATCGTCGCATGATTTTTACTATTCTTGATCAACTTTTACTTCCTATCACACATATACTTAACTTCTCCCTTCGTCATGGTACATTTCCTACGCTATGGCGTAAGGCGCATGTCATTCCCTTACCCAAAATATCTAGTCCTTCTCTTCCTAATCACTATCGTCCCATCTCTATACTACCTTTCCTCTCTAAAGTGCTCGAGGCCTGTGCCCATAAACAACTATCACAGTTTATCCATTTAAATAATATTTTAAGCCCACTACAGTCTGGGTTCAGACCTGGACATAGCACAGTCTCAGCACTCCTCAAAGTGACTGGCGACGTGAGGGCTGGTGTGGAGGATACCAGGGTCACTGTGTTGGCCCTGGTTGACTTCTCTAACGCCTTTAACGTAATCAGTCATGAATTACTATTGTCTCTTCTGTCCCATCTTATGATCTCATCGGATGCTTTGGAATGGTTTTCATCTTATCTTCTGGGACGTCAACAGTCCATTCGCATCGACGATACTTCATCTGATTGGTGTGATATGGACTCTGGCGTTCCCCAAGGCGGCATACTTTCTCCTCTTCTTTTCTCTCTTTTTATAAACTTCATAACCTCCGAACTTCAGTGTACGTATCATTTGTACGCCGATGACCTGCAATTGTATTCCCATGCCAAGCTGAACGATCTCCACTCAGCAATTACTTCCATAAACTGTGACCTAGCAGCTATAAGCACTTGGGCTGCGAGGTTTGGCTTGGGAGTGAATGTAGATAAGTGCCAATGTATCATTATCGGCAGTCCCCGCATCATCAGCAGAGTCGACGTATATAATTTGCCAGCAGTCATCTATAATGGAAGCGTGATACCTTATAGTAACCAAGTAAAAAATCTAGGCCTTTTTCTAGACTCGACAATGGAGTGGCAAACGCAGGTCGCTAACGTATCTAAGAAGGTTACAGGAACACTCCGTTCTCTATACCGTTTCAAAAACTTTCTCCCAGACGCAACCAAAGCATCGCTGGTTCAAATCTTAGTCCTTCCTATCATCGATTATGCTGATGTGTGCTACCTCGACCTGAATGCAGATCTGCTCAATAAGCTGGACCGACTTCTCAACAATTGCATTCGATTCGTTTTTAACCTTCGCAAATACGACCATGTAACCACATTTCGCTCTCGTCTCAATTGGTTGCCAATTAGACAAAGACGGAGCTTGCGAACTCTTTCTTTACTCTATTCAATTCTTAACTCTCCTAATGCCCCTTCCTATTTAAAACCAAAGTTTCAATTTCTTTTCACCACTCATGACCGTGCTCTTCGTTCCTCAAAAAATCTTCTTCTACATTGTCCCTCTCACTCTTCTGGTCTGGTGCATTCCTCTTTTGATATCCAGGCTATTCTTCTGTGGAATGCATTACCTCTAGACATCAGAATGGCTGCTAGTCGTGACATTTTCAAGGCTAAAGTTAAACGACTTTACTTAGATTTTCTGGCGGAGTCAACTCATCTGTGACGGCTCGCATCCTTTTTTATGTATGTATGTATACTTATGTATATATGTATTTTTATAGTATATATGTATTTATACAGTGTATATGTATTCATATTTATATATTTGTATCATTTGGTAATTATATATAAATTCTGATCTTCAACTATCTCTATTGCACCTGCCTTGTATTATTTCTGCTCCACCCTCGGTCGACTGGTAGAGAATGCCTAAGGCATTAAGTCCGCCGTGTACCTTTGTTTGTGCAAAAGCTTTAAAATAAAATAAAATAAATAAATAATCGTTTAAATTATATTAAGTGTCTTGCGGTTCGAAGGGCATCACACTGGAGCTTGTTCTTACAAAACATGTACACAATTGTATAACTAGTAAGAACGAAAAAAAAAATTAAAAATAATGACAAGCCCGCTGAGTTTCTTGCCGGATCTTCTCAGTAGCGGTCGCGATCCGATCCGGTGGTAGTATATTTTTTTTGGAAATTGTAAACCTGACAATATGTAAGTGCCCTCTCAGGGTTTATGCATAATAAAATAATTTGAATTTGTTGTTATTATTTGATATTCAAATTGTTTGCACTTAATTTAAAATTTGAAAATTAAAAGTGTTTCCTTTTATCTGGTTTGACATTTATCGGCACGTATATAGTGACATAGACTTACAGATATACCTAGTAGTAAGTTATATGACCATGTCGATAACGACCTACATGAGTTCACTCCCCAATCAAACCTACCTATAAAATTTTAACTTTTAAATTGTATTATAGATAATGATTCTCATAATAATAAAAGAATAATTCCATGTAATTGTAGCAAATTATTCTAGAACAATATGATATTACGAAACATTATACAGTACACAGTACAGTAGCTTTTAGTTCCAATTAAAATGGAACGATGAAACTACTATTGCGGCTTAAATATGCCGCTCTGTTTAGGATAACAATTTGAACTTTTGGCCAATTATATAAGATTTTCTGAGAAATATTAACAATTGTACTACAGTACTAATATTTTGAAACTAAAATGGATCAGAGAATCTTTATAATGCTTTATAGAATTCACTATTTTATAGCGTCATGCCTATATATACGAAAGAGTAGTATTATAATTTTGCAATATAAATCTTTAGTATGGTAAGCTAAGTTAAGGTTAAGTATGGCAGCATGATAAGAATACAATTATCGGCACTTCGTACTTCCCCGTGGAAGACATTAAAATTAGTTAAGAATCTCAGCAGGAGAGTAGACAGTTATTCTCTCCTGGGCAGCTTATAATAGATACCTTAATGCCATTGCCAATCTGCCTGCCAAGATACAGCACTATCCCTTCATTTGTCAAGGATTCATCCGTCCAACTATGGACAGTGAAAGACTAAATGATAGTGGTGATAAATGTAATTTTTAAAACCAAGTAGTACATCGCACCATACCTGTAAATAGATTTGTTGCAAATGTCGAGTCCATTAAGAAATATAGCTATTTTATTTACTGTGACTTTAGCATTAAAATATTAAATCAATAAAACATTTCAAATCCCTTTGAGTAATTTCGATGAACGATATATAAAACACAAAAGATGCTTCACATTTACCGTAACTGTTATATGAGTCCGTAAAAATTAAGCGAACTCAAAAATATGGGCCATATAAAAGAAATAGGTCGTTATGTTATGAAACAATGAAGGTCAGAGACCGTCATTATTAAAAGGTTATTTGATATAACGTAGGATTTATGTGGAGGTAAATAACGTAACTAAATTTCTAGACAATCAAAATAATTTTATGTCCTTGTGTATGCTGTGGAATGAAGTAATAATCATCATCATTTCGCCCTTTTTTTTGGGGTGGGCCACGGTCAGCGCACCCGCCGCCCGGATCCGTTCGGGGCGACAGAGGGGCGGCGCGCGGCCTCGTAACCCACCCATGTAGCACGTCACCTTCGTTCTTGGGCCGACCACCGGTGCAGAGTTTCTTAACTTCAGTGGTCGACCCCATCGACGTCCACCCGAGACGCCTATCGCCGTCGCGATGCTAACCTCTCCGCGGGTGCCGGACTAAATTCCCGGTCCGGTCACACGCATTATCTCACTCAACATAAATCTCCAGCCCAGCTGGAGCCTCCGCAATAAAAGGGAAATTGATCTACTATACCACGCTGGTTAGATAGGTTGGTAGAGTATAGTTTTATTTCAAGTTTTTCTTCTTTTGCTTGGGTCTTAAATGCTATATATCGTTATATCGCTCGTATGCTATATATCGTTAAGTCCACTTTTACCATACCCACGATGGACTGTCATCATTCATCATCATTTTTTCTCATATATGTCGCTCTATTGGGCCCGAGCCTCCTCCGCAATAGAAGGGAACTTAACCGTAACTACACCATGCTGATCGGACAGGTACCAACCTGATTAGGGTTTTATTTCAAATTTTCTCTCTCTTGCATAGATGCTATATGCATATTATATCCCTTAGTCGTCTTTTACTATATCTACGGGCAACATAGGGAGTGGTGAATTGTATTCTTACTCCGTCACCACACGAAAATATATATATATATTGTTCAGACATTTTAAATTCAGTACACACCTTACTAAATACCAGAACTTGGTCAGCAAGTTGCCTTTGGAATCCCATTAATTAATATTTTTGGATCCATTCATGACCTATGCGAACAGAATAAATTACGAAAAATACATATTTTTTCGGTGCAAAGCTATAATTTCTGTTTGTTTCGGTATAGAAATTGCTTTATTATAACTCAAGAGAGTTTTCTTCGTGTCAAAGAGATTATTTTTGGAGTTATCTTCCTGTGCCTCGGCTTAAAAAGTTCAATTACGGACCTTGTATAAAACCAAAACATACTTGATTTCATGGACATAAAAATATTATATTAAAAATATTTTTGTTTAGTCCTTAAAAATAATTTTGTATTTTTTGTAGTCGCAGGCTTAGCCCTGAAGGTTTAAGCAGAGATATAATCTACTTGTCAAGTTACTTTTAGTAGAAATCACGACACAAATTCTTATTCATTCTTTTCTCGCAAATGTTTTAAAGGACAAATAAGTGCAAATCACAAAATATAACCTTACAAATAATTCTCACCAACGTATTGTAGTCTTCTTGCCATAGTCTCTTATCTAAGTAAAAGACTTATATCCAATAATAGGTTTTATACCCATTTCTTCAAGAAGAATATGGGATAATAGGTTTTGCAACAGCAAAGTACTTACACATTGTAAATGTAGCCACTTAACAAAGTGACATTTACAATGTGTACTTATGAAAATTATTCATTAAAGCGTTCAAATTTCGATTTTATTGTCCCGACTTTGTGACTACTTTACGCCATTCACTCTTACTGTAAGATTAATAGACGTACAGTATGTCATCGTTATTACTATGGCTTTTATCTATCCTCTACAGCTTTAGTTATTAATTTGTCATTCACGTTGTTCCATATATACGTTTACGGTCACTTTTTCATAATATTTCATTATCATTCTGTTTTTATCTCAGTCACTTGGGGGTGACGTAATAGATCCTTTTTTTTTTCACACAGTTCTATTAGACATCATCTTTGTTTTCATTGCCATTTCGTACATCATACTTCATACAGTCCATCTTTTCTATAGTTTTCCTTTAACGATAAAATCTTGGACATTCATAGTTAAAACTTTCTTCATGGGAGTTACTAAAAATATATTTCAAATCAACATAATTATTAAAATTTCATATTAATGTAAATAAAATTCCATGTGGTGACGGAGTAAGAATACAATTCCCCACTTCCTATCTTGCCCGTGGGTGTGGGGTCGTAAAGGACGGCTAAGGGATATAAATGTACATATAATATTTATGCAAGCGAAGGAAAACTTGAAACAAAACCCTATACCAACACGTCTGACCAGTGTGGTATACTAGATCAATTTCTCTCCTATAGTAGAGGAGGCCCGAGCCCAACAGTGGCATGTATATGGGCTGTAATGATGATGATAAATAAAATTTTATATTCAATTTTATTAACATCTAAATTTATAATATCTAGTAAAAAAAAATATAGTCATATAAATATTTGTCTTTTCTGTGTAGTGACAGCGAGGGTATAAATATTCTCCACTCCATCTCGCTCGTGGGTGTCATAAAAAATTACTAAGGGATATTATATGCATATAACATCTATGCAAGAGAAAGAAATCTATACCAATAAATAAAATGTCTGTTTGTAATGTCAGAATAATAGGCTTTTTTCATGCTCACACGGTTATTTGCACGACACCTATGCCTAAAATAGCAATTAAAAAATTTTTGTCTGTCTGTCTGTCTGTCTGTTTGTTCCGGGTAATCTTCAAAATGGCTGAACCGATTTCAAAAATTCTTACACCAATGGAAAGTTATAATATCAGAGCGTAAACTAGGCTATATTTTATCCCGGTATTCCCACGGGAACGGGAACTACGCGGGTAAAACGACTATAACCAAAGCGAAGCGAGGGCGGATTGCTAGTCTAGTCTCGTAATATAATCCTATACTAACCCGTTTAACCTACGTTGGTTGGTGCAGTAAATAAATGTAATTCCTATTGTAGAAGAAACTCAAGCCCAGTAGTGGAACGTATATACATAATAATCAATAACGCGCAATAGTTTCATGGATATAACGTAAGTTAAAAATCACAAATTGTAACTGTATTAGGAACAGTTCTGTATAATCCTTCCTGGATGGAAGCGTGAGTACAATCTAGTTTAGTTTAATCAGCATTTAAATTTAGAAGCAGCGTTCTAGGGCGTGAATCGTCTCGACATTTAGTCATGATTAATGGCCGCCTTAATTAAGAACTTAGCTAGATCATCGTATTATATGTACTTGAAAATATATATTTCAGAAGATATTTTAAGTTTTCATGGTATACGGTTCACTACGCCCTATCCTGCCCGTGGGGGTTGTAAAAGTCCACTGTGGGATATAATATGCATATAACAGATATGTATGGGCAGGCAAATTCCAAAGAAAACTTTATACCAACCAGCCTGACCAGCGTGGTATTATAGGTCTCTTTTTCTCCTATTGCAGAGGAGTACAGTAGAACGTCTAAAAGCTGAAATGATGGTAAATGACGATATATTAAATCCTTAATAAAAATCACTAAAAACTTCTCTAGACCATTAAAAATGTTTATATCAACAAATCAGTCAAAACTATGAAACATCATTCTTCTAGGAAAACTTATACAGTGACCAATAGGATAATTCACAAGTATCAAACTAGCTACTTTTATATTATCAGTCCACAATTTAATGAACGTCTACTCACTTGGTTTTCCATAGAATTTGTAAGTACACTGAAATTATACTGAGCGGTAGGGTCAAACTAAAGAATATAAATAGCTGTGATATTACAAAAGGCTTTCTAGTATTATTAGTTTGATCCCAAACATAATTAAATACAGGATTATTTGTAAATTTATTTAGAAAATAGCATGTTATTAATGTCAGCCTGTATGGTTACATAATAATAATAATAATAAATATTTATTGGATCGAGTAACAATGACTCATTATGTGTTAGTACGACTTACAACTAGGTTAGTAAAGATACAAAAACATTCAAACACATAAAAATAATACACATACAGAAAATAAATAAATAGTAAGTACACACACTACATTTTACATTTGTCACCGCTGCGACATCCCATGGGAGACGGCACTACAGCGACTTAAATAAATGCAATCAAGCCTGCTCGCAATCATGTTCAGGATACTGTTGGAGCTGGCCCGCACCCTGCGCACCAGAGAACCGCATCTCTTTCGCATTGTAGCGTAGAAGCAATCTACGTGTGCGTCGGCGAACATTCCTGATGCGCTACAGAAGCGGGGCAACCCCACCAGCACCCTGAACGCATTGTTGAATTGCACACGGAGTGCGTTGTAGGATACCCGCGAACACCTAGCCCACAGGCTGCACGTGTAAAAGGTTGTACAATAAGCTCGGAAGAGTGTGATTTTGACATTCAGTGAACATCGTGCAAACCTGCGGGCCAGCATGTTCGCTCTGATCGACAACGCCCTCCGCTCCCTTTCTATATCGTCATCGTCTTTGAGGTCAGGGGTCAATATGTGACCAAGATATTTAAACTTAAAGACTCTTTGCAACGGTATACCATTGAGTATTACAGGTGGTATTTTATCAAGGGTTTTACCCCTGGCCTCAAAAACCATGACCTCTGACTTTTTGCAATTATATTTCAAGCCATGTGTCTTAGCGTATCTTTCACATATATCTATTAATTTTCGTAAGCCACAGACTGATGCGCTCAGCAGCGCCATGTCATCAGCGTAGCTGATATTATTGACGCAAACGCCGTCAACATAACAACCGACTCTAGCGCTACTGAGCTCACCAATTAGCTCATTAATGTACAGGTTGAAAAGCGTTGGTGAGCTCAACCCCCCTTGCCTCACCCCGCATTCCAACCTGTACGCATCAGATAATGACCCAGCCCATCGTACATTATTGATTTGATTTCCATACCAGTACTTAAGGATGTTTACTAATGCAGGTGGTAACTTAGTATCGTCCAACTTTCTCCACAGCATGTCGTAAGAAACCAGATCAAACGCCCTAGATAAATCCAGAAAGCAAGCATAAATGGGCGTACTGCGTTGTGTATAATATGTGACAGCATGCTTTAAACACAATACGGCACTCTCCGTAGACAACCCAGGACGGAACCCAAACTGGTTGTCATAGAAGTTTGTGCACTCATTGAGATGTGTGTTCAGCATACCGTCAAACACCTTCGCTATCACGGTAGCCAGCGAGATGGGTCTATAGTTATCGCTGTCAGCCAGATCACCAGTTCTATTTTTCGCGATAGGGACTACAACTGTCTTTATCATGTCAGCCGGCAAGTAACTATGACTCACACAAAAGCTAAAAAACATAGCAAGAATCCGTGGTAAGTGTGGTCCAGCATATCGGAGGTGCTCAATACTGAGACCGTCATGGCCAGGGGATTTGCCTCGTGACATGGATTGTATAATTTTGGCAATATCCTTCGATTTAAATTTTATTCCAACTGGCCCACCGGGCTCAATATCGAGTACCGCCTCAGAAGGTCCCAGGGGAGTGGTGATAGTAAATTTTTTTTTGAACATATTAGCAATTTGAACAGGCTGGCTGACGCCACCGACGCTCACAGGCGTTCCAGGTTTGGCTTGTAATTTGTTCGTGTGCTTCCAAAACCCACGAAAGTCGTGTTTAGAATGGTGTGAGGCCAGAATGTCCATTTTGACTTGATCCTCATGATCTTGGCACCATTTCAATTTAGACTTAAATATTTTTCTAGCCTCACACATTTCGTTGTACGTAATCCCGGCAGTCGGTTTACCATACCACATCCACTTCAAAAACTTTTGCCTGGCCTCCCCGTGAGCGTCCGCAACGTGTTTATTCCAGCCCACAACCACCCTTTTGGGACGCTTTCTCACGCTTTGTGGGCCAGACACAGCCGCTCCACTTATGCTTTGCACGATATCAGAGTAAAGCCCATCAATAATAGATTTATGATTAGGATTATTACATACTTTACCGCAACATTCGCTGAGCTGCTGTGGAAAATCGATACGCTTCAAACTATCATGACAAGCTATCTGATAACCTTCTATCTGGCTTTGATTTCTCTCTCCCCATACAACCCGGCTAGCAATTACTGTGTTGTTACAATTCCTTGGCGTTATTAATTCTAAACTACATTCTACTATCAAGGGTAGATGATCAGAACAGAATACGTCATACAATACATGCACTCTTTTGACAGTTTTCATTGCTAATTCTGTTACTAGACAGTGGTCAAGCCACCTTTTTGTCGCATGAGCCTCGCTAAGGAACGTATAAGTGTCTGACTGTACCCCTAACATTTCTGTATCAATACATATCCATCTTTGTTCTATACAAAAACTTGATAATTCGTCATAAAACATACTGTTAGGGTGAGCATTAAAGTCTCCTAACATGTATACGCAATCTATACTATAACTGTCAATAATTGCACTCACCATACCTAATATGTCCGTGAAATCCGTTAAATTTGACGCCGTGTCCGTAGGCATATACACATTTAACAATAAAAAAGCTTTATCTCGTACTACCACTTTCACCGCACACATACGTGGGCTACTGCACTGTATAACGGTCACATCGTGAAAAAGAGATCTTCTCCACAGTAGACCAACTCCACCATACGGCCTACCGCGCAGAATTCCCGCCGACGTGTCCACTGCAGACGTCCCCGTACAGCTGAACTCATCACTAATAGTGTTAAGGAATGAGATCTCTTCGGGCAATAACCAGGTCTCTTGCAGCGCAATAATATCTGACTGCTTACATAATTCACGTATGTCTTGTACGGAGCGCTTAACATTCTTGCAGTTAAACGACACAAATTTGTAAATCCTATCATTATCCAACATTATTTTTGTTTTATGTGCCGACTGACGTTATCGTAGAATGTTCATTCATATGTTTAATATGCTTTGGTCGATAGTTAATAAAACGTCGAAATACAACTCCCTGCGGCCACAGCTTATCATCTAAGTACATTTGGAGCTTACTCTGGGAGACAAAAAATTTATATGCATTGTGTTCACATGGCCTATTAATTTTGATTTTTTCGAGGCTCACTTTTTCCCCCGTTTTGTTCTGTATATAATTAATTATATCGGATTCTACAGTGTCCCTATGAACATTAGATAAGAACATAGGTATGTTTCTATCGGCAGATCGGAATTTCTCTTCCGATGCCACAACAACGCTACCTATGTTCCCCTTACGCCTATCTTTATATTTCTGTTTCTTAGACTGTATTAGAGTAAAATCACCATTCATTTCTCGCATTGCAACAGTTGCATACGATTGATATTGCGCTGTCTGATTAGTCACACTCTCAATTAACTGTTCGCCTGGCCCGCTACTGCTAGATAATAACGGTAAACGCGTCACATCGACTCGGGCTACGTCACTTGCCGCTCGGTTCGTCACCGCTTCGCTATCGCTGTTGATACAATTAGCCATCTGCGGCAATTTTTCGCCACTACCTCCTATCTGATTTATATTAATATTCGAGCAATTGTTATTTATTGCAACTGATGATATTCCTGAGCACCCAGGTTCATTTTCCGAACTCACACGAGTAACATTATTTTTATTATAGTCATTTTGGTTTGCATTTACATTCCGGTCGGGCAATGAAGCCAACACTCTCATTTCACATTCCTTTTTCATGGTATGGAGCTCATCTTGCGTAACATAGGACGATTTAATGTTCTTTATATCCGCTTGTACTAGAACCATGTCCTTAAGAAGTTTTGAGACATCCAAATGATCGAAGGTGATCGGTGGCAGCTTCTCAAGATCTCTCGCTACGAATATTGGCAGATGATCGGGTTCGGATTTAAAAATGGCAATGATATCATTTAACACTCGATTATCTTTTCCTTTTCCTTTGCGTACTTTACTTCGCACTTCGGACGACAAGGACTCTAAGAGTAACGTCTTCGAATTATGAATTTGATCACTGGAAAAAGCTGATGTACATATTTTAGCCAAAGTCATCTCATCAGCGATCGACACTTTATTTTGTATGTAAGCTAATAGCTCATCAATAACAATATTGCACGACACGCACTTTACTGTATTCGACATGTTTGTTAATTGCGCGCGCGCACTAACCGATAACACGAGCGTGGTCAATGACCTCAATTACATAAAAAATGTAAACGAACAATCGTAATATATGGAAGCCTAAATCGCTTAGGAATTTAAAACTTTCAATTCTCACTAAATGTTTAAAAGACTATATGGATAATGAAATATTAGTTAGAAATTATCGAGAATGAATTAGCCTGGACTTGATTTTGATCTGTTCCAGAATTGATGCGTTGGTCCTATGTGCAGTCCAAGGTATACGCAACATTCTCCTCTAGCACCACATCTCAAAGGCGTCAATGCGGTTTCGGTCCCAGTCCCCTTATTCACACTTAATGTGGATTTTTGAAATATCCGGAAGGCAGGCCGCCTTGCTCTTTTTAACGGAGACACCCCAGATAACATTTTGTACCTAAATTACCCCGGCTACGAGTAGATGTACATCTTCCGTCGTGAAGCCGGGGTGCGCATGTTCATTCGGAGCGAGATCTGTTGTTGCCGCCTTTGGGTACACGAGCACAGTGAACTGTCGATCGTATGTTTGCACTTAGATTATCGGCTTACCCGCATCTACGCGTGTGCCTCTACTGGTCCCATGGCAGTGATCCGGGGTTAATTAATTTCTTGGCAAACGGTCAATGATTGACGAAATATTGCAGCAGTGTCCATCCGCGGAGGTTGTGTTCTTGGAGACTTCAACGCTCATCACAAAGAATGGTTGGGACCCCGAGCCACTGAGCACTACGATCGAAATCTTTTCAATATGGCTACGCCCTATGGTCTCTCACAACTGGTGACACAGCCCACCCGTGTCCCAGATATTGAAAGACTGAGTTTTCTTCACTGGTTCTCCTTTTTTTTCTTCTGACAACTACTTGGTTCATAGCAGAGGCCCTGTTGTATGGCCTAGTCGCTCTACGGCGTCCAGCATCTCCCGCCGACTGACGTCCTTGGCGGTACGGACGGCCAGCCTTAAGGCAGACCGCGCACTGCAGTAAGCCTCGTACAGCTGGGCCTCTCGCTCAGTGTCGCGGTGACGCGATCGGCTGCGGATGTAGGACCTCCGGTCACGTATGCACGTGGCCCAGAGATCCTCTAATTCTCGGGACCACCAGGGGACCGCACTCTTCGGGGGCAGACACCGCACACGGGGCATGGCGGCATCGCATATCTTCGTTAACGCACAGCGGATTCGGCCAGCCTCGGCATCCACCCCGTCCGCCTGGGGCGGTGAGGATAGCCACGACTGAACGATGGCTGCCTCCGCTAACAGGTTCCAATCCAATCGACCCACAGCTCACCGCGGAAACGCGGGAGCTCCGTCCGCCGTGTGACCCCTACTGGGCTGCAGGAGGATCCGGGAGACCTCTATCCGGATGTATCTGTGGTCGGATATGGTCTCGACCTCCTCCTGGACGCACCAGCTCCTCACACGTGCTGCGACATTAGGGCTAGTGAACGACAAGTCCACTATCGACTCGCCCTGCTACCGCACGCACGTTTGCACGAGCCCCTGTTCAGCAAACAGAGGCACAGTGCCGCCGCCCACTCTTCGACCGCCCTTCCGCGGTAGTTCATTCCGGGGGACCTCCACGCCGTGGACTTGGCAACTGAGCTATTGTCACTCTTGACGGCGACTGTAAAATTGGAATTCTCATCCTATTGACATTTTATGTCATTGTATTGATTAGCTTAAAATACCGAAAGAACAATAGTTTCTATAAATGTATGTGTAATGTATGTTTATGTATATATAATGCTTACTTATATATATATATATATATCTTACTAAAAGACCCGGCGAATTTCGTAACGCCATAATTTTTTGTTCGTAAATACATTTTCTAAATTTACGAATATACAGGCTGTATCAGGATATGGAGCAACTGTTCGAGTATGTTGTAGTTTAACAATCACAGATCGTAATTAGAATGTATATTTCACAAAAAAACTATAAAACATAATAGTTACAGTGATTTCAAAAATATGTGTCAAAGAGTCTACGCCTTAAATTTGACATGTTGATGTTACGTAGGCGTCTAGGTCATCGCCCGTCTTTATACCTAAATAATGTCAGTGTGTTAGGTTTGTTTGGTTTATAATAAACTCTTGTAGATAAAAAGTAAAATAAGTACTATTGAATTTGACTGCACAGATGACGTAGTGTTGAAGATACCGTCCTACCGTGCCAGTGTCACGGGTCCGAATCTCACGCAGGACAACATGTGCGATCAATAAATTGCTGTACTGAGTTTGGATGTAATTCCTGTCCGTTAATTCTATTTGTGAAGTCTCCTCTCCTACAATAAAAAGATTATTAACTTAAAAATAAAATAGAAGCTAGATATCTACCAGGTCAGTAATGGGCCAGGCTCCCGCCTGAGCCGCCCCTCCGACTGCCGCTCGCCGCGGATGGAGCGAGGCGGCCGCAAGCGTCAGCTCCCACCCCGCTGCCCTGTCGGGTGAGCTACGCTGCGGCCGTGGTTGGGCCCAAGGGGGCCAAGAAGGCCGGCAAGGTGCCGGCTCCCACCAAGGTCGGGCCGTAGCCGGCGCACCCGCGACCGCTCCTGCTGCGCACAGCGCTGCTGCCAGGCTCGAACAGGGCTGGCAGGTGGCTGAGCGGAGCAGGAAGGCACGCGGCCAGAAGCGGAGAGCGGCGGCCAAGTGGTGGCGCTGTGGCCGCCGCTCCCCAGGCGGGAGCCAGCGGAAAGGGGAAAAGGTCGCGCAGGGGCCTCAGGTCGCCGAAGACGGCAGCGGTGGTTATCACCGTGCTGCCTGAGGCGGCCGAGAGGGGCCTCAGCTATGAGGCCGTCCTAAAACGCACCCGACGGGAGCTGGACGTCTCCGACATCGGAGGCGTCGAGGCTAGGACCCGCAAGGCCCGGGCCTTGCGGGTCTCGAATTCTCGAGTTCCCTGGGGCCGAGGACGCGAAGACGGCTGATAGTGTGGCCTCGAAGCTGCGGGGGCTGTTCGGGCCAGAGGATGGAGTCCGGATCGCCAGGCCCGTTAAGTGCGCAGAAATGCGCCTGACGGGTTTGGATGACTCCGTGACCGTGGAGGACGTCCGGGAGGCCATTATGGCACGTACCGCATGTTCCTCGGACACCGTCCGGATTAGAACCATCCGCCCTGGTCCGGGCGGCGTCGGTGCTGTCTGGGTGCAGTGCCCAGTGGAGTCGGTCAAACAATTGGTCGACTCAGGCAGGCTCCTCATAGGCTGGAGCTCAGCGCGGGTAACTATGCTGGAGCCCCGGCCCGCGAGGTGTTACAAATGCATGGCGGTCGGGCATACCCGACCGACACTTTCAACTACTTTTAACACTTTGAACTTTCAACTATCTATACGGATTAAATGTTTAACCCTTTATATAAGGGTTTGCTATTCAAATAAAAGCTGATCTCAAAATTTATATAGAACATCAAAATACTTAAAGCACTATTGTATCATATCACTATACTTATACGCTTTCTTTGCATTACATTACCCAAAATACCAACCGAATATTTAATCTTCTCTATATAAATAAAAATTAATCATCGAAATGTATGTACGTCCATAACTTCCGATCGACTGCACCAAATTGGATAATCCTTTTCATTTTATTTGCCAATCAGGACAAAATTTGTATAGAAGAAAATCAAAGAAAATAGGATTTTCTTTTTAAATCACAATTTTTAAGTCTCATGAAAAGAAAAGTGAGTTGTTCAGCCAGCAGTTAACAACTTCAAATAGACAATACGTCATTTCTTTTTTTGGGGTGTGGGTTCCGGTCGGCGCACTCCTTGCACCACTCCGTCCGGGGCAACAGAGGGGCGTAAGCATGCACAGCCGTAACCCGCCAATGACACATCGCCTTCATCGTTGGACCGACCACGGGAGCAGGGTGACTTGACGTCAGTGGTCGGCCCGACGGAATACCCCCTATTTGGGGGTACCCTCCCATCGATCGAAGTCCCCCCTCGGGGAGTACGTCAGTCTTTCCTCACGCAGTCGGCCTTTGAAAAAGAGCTGATACTCTTACACTGCTGGACCGACATTAATCAAACATGGCTAAGAACCATCGCCAGGAAACTGGCTTTCAAATAAACAAAAACCGCAAGGAAATCCGTTTACCCGTTTGAGAGCTACAATTCCGCAGACGACGGAACAACACACACAGACAGACGTCGATGTCTATCGACGTCAAACTTATAACACCCCTCTTTTTCCGTCGGAGGTTAAAAACAAGCCGTTTATATATATATATATATATAATTATATATATATATATATATATATATATATATATAGCAAAACAATACATTAAATTTTAAAATAATATTAATTGAAATTTAGCCGTCAACGTCAAGAGTTATAATAGCTCAGTTAGGAAGTTGTCCAGTTTTCTTTTTGTTTTGTTTTGGCATTCAAACAGCGTGGGATCGAATCTCGGTGTTATTATTATTCTCTTTTTGTAATTTTTGACACTTTTTCATTATTTTATTTTTATTAATATATATCTAAATAAATTCGACAAAAATACAACAAAAATATACCAACAATAACAAGATATTTTTATCTAGAAACCCATTAAATGTACTCGTATGTGTATAGAGATATGTGTAATTTCGGGAACGAGAGAGCAAGACTCGATGCAGTACCATTTAAATCAAGGCAGCGGTACGGATGACCTAGCTAATATGAGGAATGAAGATTCACACTGAATAATGAACTTCTACGCCACTCTTCTGATATTCATGACAACTAGACGTTATCAGATCATAGGTGACCCGAAAAAGAGGGTCCTAAACCAGCATAATGTATTTTCTTTCATGAGCCTCCCACTGTTAGATATAGGCCACTCGACGAAGGGGATAATGATACAATTGCCAAATAAGTGTATCACCAGCTACTTGTTGCCACCGGTAAAGTTTGATTAGGGGAGCATAAAATACTAAGGTACTTATCTATACCAATAAATAAAATTGGAGTGTCTGTTTGTAATGTCAAAATAATTGACATTTTTCATGCTCACACGGTTATTTGCACGACACCTAAGCCGAAAATAGCAATTAAAAAATTTTTGTCTGTCTGTTTGTTCCGGGTAATCTTCAAAACGGTTGGACCGATTTCAAAAATTCTTTCACCAATGGAAATCTATAATATCAGGGCGTAAATTAGGCTATATTTTATTCAAATAGACAATACGTCATTTCTTTTTTTGGGGTGTGGGTTCCGGTCGGCGCACTCCTTGCACCACTCCGTCCGGGGCAACAGAGGGGCGTAAGCATGCACAGCCGTAACCCGCCAATGACACATCGCCTTCGTCGTTGGACCGACCACGGGAGCAGGGTGACTTGACGTCAGTGGTCGGCCCGACGGAATACCCCCTATTTGGGGGTACCCTCCCATCGATCGAAGTCCCCCCCTCGGGGAGTACGTCAGTCTTTCCTCACGCAGTCGGCCTCTCGGCAGGTGACGGCTTAATTCCCCGGTCACGTCATCCGCGGCCTCGGCTAGGGCGGCATGAGGCGCAGGTAATCGCGCCCACGCCTTCCCAGTCACCGGCGGCAGTTCGCGTCGCGGAGGAGACGTTCCTCGATGATTGCGACGAGTTCACGACGCTGCTCTGCCCAGGCGGCACAAACCTCGAGCGTATGGTGCGCCGTGTCCTCGTTGCGATTGCAGTAGTGGCAGGACGGTGTACTCTCCCTCCTAATGACCGTGTATAGGTATTTGGCGAAGCATCCATGCCCCATCAACACCTGCACCAGTCGGAAGGAGAGTACCCCGTGCCGCCGTTTGAACCACTGCATCAGCACCGGCCGACAGGCGTCAGCACCGGCTGGAAGGCCTCCGCGGTCTGCACCCCGAATCGAGGCTTCTCCAGCTGAACTACCCAACGGAAAACGACGTCTCGGCGGGCGTTGACGTGCCAGGTGGCAAGCTCCCTCACAGACCACACCGCTCTCCGCTTGCACCCCCGACACCCGCCGATACAAATCGGGGAGCCTTTCCGACTCCAGATCCCACGGGGGAGTCCCGGCCAACAGGCACGCTGCTTCTGTCGACACCGTGCGGTATCCGCGTATGGCCCTGACCACCATGGCCCTCTGTGGTCGCCACAGTAGAGCCCTGAGTCGAACGGTCAAGGATCTCGTCCACACCAGTGCGCCCGCCGTACAGGGCCATCGACCGGATGACCTCGCGTGCAGCTGTCGACACGTAGCGCTCGGTCCGCCCACGTTTGGCATAAGCCACGATAGAACGGACACCGCGCTGGCGAGCCGTGGAGCGAGCCTGCGGAAATGCTCCCAGAACCACCAATGCGCGTCGAGCACCAGGCCCAAATACTTTGTATGGTCCCGGATGCTGATTTCAACCGAATGGACGGTGATCGAGACGCCGATGGGAGGGCCCATGCGGGGCCCATGGGTCAAGAGGGCCTCCGTCTTGTTCAGGGCCACCCTCAACCGCAACGCCTCCATCGGCCTGACGGTCTCTTCGGTGCCTAGAGTCGCCAGGCTTGCCGCCTCCTCTAGCGTCCCGCCGCGGGCTGTGACGAGCGTGTCGTCGGCGTAACAAATCACGCCCAGTCCAGTCGGGAGGCTCAACCTCAACGCCCAGTCGTAGCCGATGTTCCACAGGATGGGTCCGAGGACTGACCCTTGCGGGACACCGCACGTCACGACATGTCTGACATGTCGCATTTTCTGGTGACTCGACTCGAACTGGGGTTCTCAATCCTCAATGAGACTGAAGAAGAGTGAAAGTAGCGTTTGGAGGCAAACAGAATAAGAATTTCTCAAGCGAGATCTACTACAACTCCGGATGATCTCGTTGCTGAATAGGTACTCAGTGCATATATGCGTGCGGCAGCGGGGCGGATCGATAGTGGTTTTTTTGTTCGCCAGCCCTAATGTCGCAGCACGTGTGAGGAGCTGGTGCGGCCAGGAGGAGGTCAAGCCACTACCCAACCACTGGTACATTCGAATTGAGGTGTTAAAGACCCTCTTACTAGAGGGTCCGTAACACCTCAATTCACACTTGCTGGGTTACTACCCAGCAAGTGTTTTCACGATGGACTGTGATCCCACAGGATTGAGATCTATTGACGGAGGCAGCCATCCTTCATTTGTCGCTGTCCTCATCGCCCCAGCGGATGTGGTTGGCGCCGAGGCTGGCCACATTCGCTGTGCGTTAAGGCAGTTCTGCGATGCGGTCATGTCGAGTGTGCAATGTCTATCCCCGAAGAGAGCGGTACCCTGGAGCTCTCGAGAGTTGACGGATCTTCGGGCATATGCATAGTGCATACGTTCCCGAAGGTCCTACACTCGCAGCTGGTGCTGTTACCACGGCGCTGAGCGGGAGGGTCAGCTATACGAGGCTTATTGCAGTGCGCGGTCTGCCTTCAGGTTGGCCCTCCGTCACGCCAAGGACATCAGTCGGTAGGAGATACTGCAGTCTCGCACGTGACCATTGGGGTTAGCTCTATCGCGCTCCATGTGCGCAACCAAGATTTTCGGTAAGAAATATTCATGAAAAGAAATATGGGGGAACTAAGTTTGCCGGGTCAGCTAGTATTTTATAAAATATTTAAACATTGAACAGTTATAATTTGTAAGCGCTACATAACATGTCTGCTAAAATATCATCAGTTTCTTAATCCAAGAAAAGGTAACACTGTTCAAATTCATTAATGATAATAACTATGATTTCACAATATACATAACAACCTTTAACCTTAACTAAATCAATCTTTGTATAGATTATTTGAGTTTATTTTGAAGTAAAGCTTTAAAATATATTATGTGATACCATTGTTCTTATCTTCGTACTATTCCTCAAAACAGGAAACATTTTTTGCGTGAAATAAACACACAACGCACATTTTGTATTCCTTTCACAGTTAACATTTTTATGATATACAAATTGCCGCACTAAAAATTTTAAATGCGCGTACTTGAGTTCCAACCATATAAGACCCTCTAAATTTTTAAATGCCACGTATATTTGTCATTTTTAAAATATAGAAAAAAATGTTTTGTTAAAGAGTTAGTAGTACAATTTAATATTTATTATACTAGTATTCATCATCATCATGACATTTCATATAGGTCCCACTGCTGGGCTCGTGGCTCATACATAATAGGAGGGAAATTGGCAAATAGCATGCTGGTCAGACGGATTGGTATAGGATTTTATTTCGAAACTTCCTTCTAATCGTTTATTTATTCATTCACTAAAACTCATATAAGTCTCGCTACTGCGCTCGATTGAACCTCCTTCGCAAAGGGAGGGAAATTGACCTAGTACACCACGCTGCTCACACGTGTTGGTATAGGGCAGGGTTCGCCAAATAATTTTGCTAGCGGTCCGTTTTAAGAAATAAAATAACCATTACGATCCGTGATGCTTTTAATAGAAAAAAAATCAAATGTTATTTTTAGTTAACAAATTTATTTTCTTATTTCGACATTTTTGAATTGACTACGTCAACAAAGATAATGCGGGGAAACATTTTTATTAAATTACGTACTCTGTAGTGTTAAATTACATGCTCTGCAGTTGCTGTATTATTCTTTCGGTCCGCACTAAATGGGACGGCGGTCCGGATGCGTAGCATCCGCCATTTGGCGATCCCTGGTATAAGGTTTTATATATATTGCATTCCTTTGTAGTCCTTTAAGATAATAATTTTTAAAATGGTGGTGGTAATTGTATTCGAACTCCGTCATCACACGGAAATTATACTCACATTAGTGTTATGTCTTTAAATTCAGTATGACCACCGCCCTAGGATAGTGAATTACAGCTTTTTTCAAAAAAAAAAAGCATTTAATAATGGTATTAAATTAAAGGGCGATTAGTAAACGATACAGTTAGTGACATCACACTATAATCGTTTCCAAACGTTACGGTGGTAAAACAAAATCAATATAACAATTTAATTAGTTTAAGTTGTTTTTAAATTTAATTTTATAGTTGATAAATAAAAATATAACATTGATATTACAATAATTAGTAAAGTCTATCTATCACAGAATTAAATTCAAATTCAAATACTTTATTATGCATAAACCCCGCGGGGGCACTTACATATGGTCACTTTTTTACATTTTACCTTACATTACTACCTGAACGGAACGCGACCGCACTGAGAAGATCCGGCAAGAAACTCAGTGGGCTTGTCTTCTTTTTTATTCATTTACTATTTTTTTAATAAGATAAAATACAACAACATGTCTATTAATAGCTCCAGTGTGATGCCTTTCGAACCATCATACAATACAGTTATTAAATATAACGAAAAAGTACCATGGCTGGACCAGATCCCGCAAGCGGCACCCGATCACGAGTTAACCACTAGAGCAGCCATCACTCCCCTCAACCACAATGGAGGGAAAATTAAATAAATAAACTATAATCTTGTTTAAAATAATCTGTTACCAAAATAAAAGCATTATTTATCAGCGAAGAAAGAAGATGAAGCAAAAAATAAAAAGCACGAGAATTATAAATAAAATTGAAAATTTTGAATAACGCCCGACGCAAACTAAAATAATGAAAAAGAAGTGTTACATTCTCTTCAACAGGAATTATCAAATAATTGCCCTTTAAGGATTATACTGGCATGAGCGAGCACTCAATCGGGTAAAACGCCATTACATAACTTTGAAAAAGAGCTGATACTCTTACACTGCTGGACCGACATTAATCAAACATGGCTAAGAACCATCGCCAGGAAACTGGCTTTCAAATAAACAAAAACCGCAAGGAAATCCGTTTACCCGTTTGAGAGCTACAATTCCGCAGACGACGGAACAACACACACAGACAGACGTCGATGTCTATCGACGTCAAACTTATAACACCCCTCTTTTTCCGTCGGAGGTTAAAAACAAGCCGTTTATATATATATATATATATAATTATATATATATATATATATATATATAGCAAAACAATACATTAAATTTTAAAATAATATTAATTGAAATTTAGCCGTCAACGTCAAGAGTTATAATAGCTCAGTTAGGAAGTTGTCCAGTTTTCTTTTTGGTTTGTTTTGGCATTCAAACAGCGTGGGATCGAATCTCGGTGTTATTATTATTCTCTTTTTGTAATTTTTGACACTTTTTCATTATTTTATTTTTATTAATATATATCTAAATAAATTCGACAAAAATACAACAAAAATATACCAACAATAACAAGATATTTTTATCTAGAAACCCATTAAATGTACTCGTATGTGTACAGAGATATGTGTAATTTCGGGAACGAGAGAGCAAGACTCGATGCAGTACCATTTAAATCAAGGCAGCGGTACGGATGACCTAGCTAATATGAGGAATGAAGATTCACACTGAATAATGAACTTCTACGCCACTCTTCTGATATTCATGACAACTAGACGTTATCAGATCATAGGTGACCCGAAAAAGAGGGTCCTAAACCAGCATAATGTATTTTCTTTCATGAGCCTCCCACTGTTAGATATAGGCCACTCGACGAAGGGGATAATGATACAATTGCCAAATAAGTGTATCACCAGCTACTTGTTGCCACCGGTAAAGTTTGATTAGGGGAGCATAAAATACTAAGGTACTTATCTATACCAATAAATAAAATTGGAGTGTCTGTTTGTAATGTCAAAATAATTGACATTTTTCATGCTCACACGGTTATTTGCACGACACCTAAGCCGAAAATAGCAATTAAAAAATTTTTGTCTGTCTGTTTGTTCCGGGTAATCTTCAAAACGGCTGGACCGATTTCAAAAATTCTTTCACCAATGGAAATCTATAATATCAGGGCGTAAATTAGGCTATATTTTATCTCAGTATGCCCACGGGAACGGGAACTACGCGGGTAAAACGACTATAACCTATAACCGAAACGAAGTGAGGGCGGGTTGCTAGTAATATATATATACTAAGCTTGTATACTAAGCTTCCCTAATCAAACTTAGATAGTTTTTATATATCTCATATGAAAATGAGGGTTGCTGCCTTATATTTGTTATCCATCATCACAGAGCGATTAATGGGGATTATGATTTATGGGGACACAACCAATTTATTATTATCACTAGCCCTCGCTTCGCTTCGGTTTACATATATATACATTTACACATTTTAAATAAAACCACTTTACGGATTTTATCGCGTTTGTATTTTATTTTTGATTACCCGACGTTTCGAACACTTTACAGCGTTCATGGTCACGGGTGGACTCCATCCCCTTTACATTAGGTACTTCTATATACATGTATAACAAAGGTTTATAACCAGTGTGTGTTACCAGCAATGACTTACGGCACTGAAACATGGTCTCTAAATGTCGGCCTCATAAAAAAGCTCAAAGTTGCTCAAAGTTGCTCAACGTGCTATAGAGAGGGCTATGCTCGGTATTTCTCTACGTGATAAAATCCGAAACACGGAAATCCGTAGAAGAACGGGTGTAACCGACATAACCCACAAACTTAGCACGTTGAAATACCAATGGGCAGGCCACATCCCTCGTCGAACTGACAACCATTGGGGAAGAAAAGTTCTTGAGTGGCGACCACGAATCGGACGGCGAACCGTTGGATGCAAGTGGCGCAGGACCGTTCCGAGTGGCATTTTCGTGAGGAGGCCTATGTTCAGCAGTAGATATCTGTAGGCTGATGGATGGATGGATATACATGTATTCCTTTATAATACAGTTATACTTATGTAGATTAAGCATGTTATAGTTAAGTTTAAGTTCTCTTTTTAAACAAATTCGAACTCTCAATGGGAGAACTGCTATATGCCAAATAGTGTATTTATTGCACAATTAGTATTATCATTATTATTCACCCTATCGCCGTCTACTGCTGAACGGAGGCCTCTGTCATATTTCGCCACAAAGTGCGATCCTGTGACCATAGACATATTAAATACAGTACAAAAAATATACGTTAGTGAAATTAAGCATGAATGTGTTACAAATAAAGGAAATTATTATGTACATACATATATGTAGCTGCTGGACGAGAGCCTCCTTCACAATGGGCGGGAAATTGACCAATTCTACCACGCTGGTTAGACATGGTGGTTTTATTTCATGTATTCCTTCTTTTCGGACTATCACTATTGCGTCAAATTTTCCATTAACTATTCCGTAAATATACGACTATACGACGTCATTATCCGAGCGTTATTGAAAATGTTATCAATTTTACTGACGTTTAAAGTACTTTCTGCGTTGTTACAACGCACGCTTTATAACATATTTTAAATCCTATAACTTGTCTTAATGAATATTTTTTTTCAATACATAGCCAGCTAAATTAACAATACATAAATCGATGCATTTAAACGAGTAAACTATTTAGCTCTCTACTAGTAAATCATTGAGAGTTAGAGGTTTTTCTCATTAAAAGAAAAACATTGTCTTTCATATAATTGTACGTCTTGGCAATCGACACATAGACACTATGCCGTTTAAGCAGTTAATGAAATTATTACTTTCATTTCATAAAATAAGATAGAGTAACTATATTTCTCGTTATGCATATATAAATAATATTTAATTCACTTTACAAATTCTGATCGTTATTTGGATAATAACAACTATTGGCACACTTGCTTTTAAAGAGGCTTTAATTATTGTGATGAAAAATAAAACAGGAGCAAACAGCAGATAATGTCGTCATTATCGTTTTCTGATCCTTACTTTGGTTAGTTATTTCGTATGTGCAAAGCAGTGCGAGTGCATACCCGAGGCTGGCAAATGTCGCTGCGCACTCACCTTGATGATGAGCATTGGATATACTTGAACCTGGGTCGACGTAAGCAATCCCAGCTTGTGTTTTGCCATAATTTATAATTATAAAATCATTGTCAAATGGAAAGGTTATAAGATATTATTTTACTCCGTCAATGCTCTGTGGAATTGATTGAAAATCATGACATGAAATTCTAAGCTGGTAATATATTTATTTTTGTGAAAATTACTTGTATAAGTTAAAGTTAAGTGTTCAAAGATTTTAAAATATTAAATGATAATGTATTTATAATATCAAAAATACTTATTGCATATTATTCAATATCTTGCTTTAACTCAAACCAAATACTAAGTCTCACTATTTGTCATTTAAAGATTTAAATTTAATAAAATACAACTAATCTATACAAATAAATGAAATTGAAGTGTCTGTTTGAATGTCAAAATAATGGCCTTTTTTCATGCTGATACGGTTATTTACACGATACCTATGCCTAAAAACCGGTTTAATTTTTTTTTGTCTGTCTGACTATCTATTTGTTTTGGGTAATCTTCAAAATGGCTAGACGGATATTGATAATATTTTAATACTAGGTAGTTGTCTATATAAGGAGTAAATTAGGCTCTATATTATTCCAGTAGTCCCACAGGAACGGGCACTAAGCGGGTAAGGCGACTGAAACCGAAGTGAAGCGAGGGTGGGTTGCTAGTTACTAACATAATCAATGGATATGATATTGTAAAAACGACTGAGAGATATAATATACATATAACATCTATGCAAGAGAAGGTAAACTCGAAATAAAACCCTATACCAACCTGTCTGACCAGCATGGTATAGTAAGGTCCATTTTCCTCCTATTGGAGGGCTCGAGCCTAACAGTGGAACGTATATGAGCTGTGATGATGATGATCTTCAATTGTGGAAACATACGTATAACGAATAGTATATGTATTTTACTGAATTGATGCGACGTTTATAATGTTAATAAAATATATTCGAAATTCAAGCTAAAGACAAACGAAAACTACCTATAGTTTCAGACCTTTGTTTCTAAATTTAGGTACATTAATTAATAAAGGCTGTTAGTGAAACATATCAAAATTGAAGTATGCGGAACAAAAAGCTGTTGTTTACATAGCAATGTCAGAACCAGTCCACTAAAGAGTAAACAAATTTGGGCAAAACATCACTAAAATCAACATAAAATGCACATGACTGGACAGAATATATTCATGTACGGGTCAGTATGTCAATAGTGTCTGAAAATCGAAGCAACAAAACATCAAAGAAAGTTTTGTTTGTGACAAAATATATCTTAACGGCCTTACGTAAAGTTGTTTTTGAATATAAAACTCTTAAGCTACTTTTCCGGATTATTATATTAGGGTACTAAGGTATATTTATATACGGTAGCCGTTTCCCGTGTGGAGGCAGGATAAGAATACATTTGTCGCCACCCCTTACTTGGCCGTGAGTTCTTAAAATTAGGCTACGAGAAGCCTAATTTTGAAAATTGGGCAACAGCTCTTTCCTTGATCGACGTTCTCGAGTGGGGGAACGTCGGTCGAGGAGAGGGTACTCCTCAAGGGGTATTTCGTCTGGCCGACCACTGACGACAAGTCACCCTGCACCGGTGGTCGGCCCAACGATGAAAACAACGTGTCACGGGTGGTTTATAGGGCCGCGCGCGCCGCTCCTCTGTCGTCCCAGACGAAGCCGGGCGACAGGTGCGCTGACCGTAGCCCACCCCCCAAAAAAAAGAACATGGTGGTCTGTAAAGTCGGTTTACGGACGATAGTTTAACGTGACAACGTCATAACAAAACATTGATGAAATGACTGCATACTTTTATGAATAAAATTGAATCAGCGCAACGGGACAATTAGCGTAACGGGACAAGCAGTGCAACGGGACAATGAGCGTAACGGGACACTTTTTCGTGCATGCAGCCAGTGTTCATCGATTTATTAGACGTCACGTCAAAAACAGCTCCTTCCTAAGAAACATGACAACTCACTACGATCGCCCACCCGACCGCCAAGCATATATTGCCCTCAATCCCAGGGGAGACTTACGTCTAGCAGTGGACAACTAAAAGTTGAATGATGATGTAGAAAAAAATCATAAGTCATCATATAAAATTTAAAAATAAGATCACAATTATTTTTTTTTAATATATGTGAGTAAAATGCATTTATATGATATGATATTAACGAAGCTTTATTCAATTCTTCACCACACGTATCTTTTCGGATCTATTGTATTAAAGTCGCGTTCCTGGTAGTTTTAATTTGCACAATTTTTGCTAATATAATTCATGAATCATCATTATCATCACAGCTCATACACGTCTCATTACCGCGCACGAGCCTCGTTTATATTGGGAGGCAAGTTGACCTACTACACCACGTTGGCAAGGCGGGTTGGTATAGGGTTTTATTTCGAGTTATCCTTCTCTTGCATAGTTGTTATATGTACAAGATATCCCTAAGTCGCCTTTAACGACACCCACGGGCAAGATAACCGTCACCACATTGAGAACAGTTCAGTTATTATAGATTAATTACTATTATTGCAACATAATAATGTAATCATCGATATGAAATACCATAATCAGTTCCATGCGTTTGAAGTTCATAACCTTTCTTAAGCTAGAAAAAATCCAAAGCTGTTCTTGTGTCCCAAGTTATCAAATACATTATCAATAATAATGTTAGGTTTACCGTTACCTCAAGTAACTATATAGTGCTCCTTATTCCAACCAGAAACAAATTAGAAACGACACAGTACTTCAAGACATGGATTGAGTAGCAATGTAGAAGTCCGAGCTCTCAGGAAATTAACAGATTCGATTGAGTAAGTTCGATAACAAGTTGCCGGTTGCCTAATGGACACGACGACACTTCGAGCTTTAATGATGATTGGCAAAAATGTAGTTATTCTTGTATCGAGGCTGAATTGGAGACAGTACTTGTTTGAGGAGTGAACTCAAGATTATTGTATGAACGACAATGCAACGTAAAAATATAATATTTGATATAGTTTGGCAAAGGACATTGTTTATTAACTAAATTTGATAAGCTCATAAACGAATAATCTCAAAAATATATTAACTTATGCATTTATTGTTATTGTTATAATATTAAAGAGGCAGCTTTTTTCTATGGATGGGCTATGGTAAGCGCACGCGCGGTCCAGTCCGTCCGGGGCGATAAAAGGACGGCGCGCGGGCCCATAACCCACCCGTACCCACGTCACCTCGTTGTTGGGCCGACCACCGGAGCAGATGTGACTTGTCGTCAGTGGTCGGCCCGAATTAAAGAGGCAGCTACACTTAAATTATAGTATAGAATATTTACGTATTAGTCTCGCTAAAACTTAAGAACGCTTTCACTGATTTTATATCACTATGATATTGCGGGTAGTTTACAAACAAATAAAAATAGGAAACTCTAAAATGACAGTTTTAAATCAAGAACTTCAAAACTCGCTGCGTGACTACTAAGGATTACTTTTAATAGATTTTTTATTTAACAAGCATTTTCATTTAACGGGGATGTTTTATTGTTAAGTTAAGACATTTTATCAAAGAGTGTAGTGGGTTTCGAGAAAAAATAAATTGCCAACCTTTCTGCTTCATCTGTTGGTTGTTACAAAAAGAAAATGTGCCCAAAGCTAAAACTAAATTTAAAAAAATATTTAAATAAATAGTATGGAATTAGCAAGGAGTGCCTACCATTCTCCTAGACTACAGTATTCCACTTATAATTCCACCTGCGCTCGATGACTTGCTTGTCAACGTTGACAATTATGGCATAATCCATTTAGAAATTCCTGTATTTGATAGTGAACGTCGAAAAGCTAATGAACGGATGGGTACGGAATCAATGTAAGGCAAGTACATTCTTAAGTTAAAATATAATACCTAATCTTTACTCTTCAGTACATTCTCTAAAATAACAATCGAACTTGCTACTTCTTATTATTCGAAGCGTAATATAACTCAGTGCTAAGTCTTTGTCAGTCCTCATTGAAACTCAAAGTGTTAACTTGTCTATTAGGTGTCTGCAAACTTCTTGTTCAAGTAAATCTCTTAATTAATTATCTAAATCGTGGCTTTCAATTTAATTGATTTCTAAACCATTTGATCATTTATTTCATTAAAAATCGTAAGTTGGTATAGAATTCAAGTTTTCCTTCACTTGCACAGATGTTATATGCGTATTATATCCCTTAGTCAGCTCAGCTGATAAAAGTTCCACTGCTGGGCTCCAGCCTCCACCCCAATTGGAGGGAAATTGACCAACTATACCATGCTGGTCAGGCATGTTGGCATAGGGTTTTATTTCGAGTTTTCCTTCCTTTATACAAATATTATATGCATATTAGTAGTCTTTTACCACATTCATGGTCAAGATACGGAGTGGTAAACGTGTCACAGTGTTTGTCTTCATACTCCTCCGAATCGTATTGACCGATTCTTATAAAATTTTGTGTTATATTCAGTAGCTTTGAGAATAGGATGTAAACTATTTTTTAATCTAAGTGATTAGGGTGATCCACCACAAAACATTTTTTTATTATTTTTGGACAAAATTTTTTATATTAGTTTTTATGATTCCGCATTAAGAAATTCAATATCTGGTTGACAGAGCTTCGCTCGTTATATTTTTGTTGTATTTTTGTTGAATTTATTTAGATATATATTAATAAAAAATAAAAATTTATTAATAAAAAAATGACAAAAAGAGAATAATAATAATAACATCAAGATCCGATCGCATGCTGTTTGAATGCCAAAACAAAACAAAAAACACCCGGACAACTTCTCAACTGAGCTATCGCCACTCTTGACATTAACGGCAAAATTTGAATCCATATTTATGTCATTGTATTGATTAGCTTAGAACACCGACAAAATAACATTTTCTATAAATATAACATAGCTAGATCGATTTTTTGGCCCCGAAACCTTTAGTATGCCAAATTTCATCAAAATCATTGGCGCCGTTGCCGAGATCCTGAATATATATATATATATATATCGATACAACCTGGCAGCAACAACGACCGATCGCTTTCGAGTCTCGTTCCCAACTGAGTATTCAACGGACCGCTCTCAATAACGAAAGCTTGGTAATATTTCAAACGTTAACGGTCAAACGACAAACATCAAAAATCATTGCCAACGTTGTATCGAACACACCCAAGTATAATACTTGACGTTTCTGTAATCGATTGATTCGTAAAAACTATTAAGATATGGCGCCAGAGGTAGTGACGCTGCGACATATATATAGAAGAATTGCTCATTTAAAGATATAAGATATGAAGGCCGCTTTACATCAGACGAGCGAATGCTCATTCTATGTATCAAATTCATTTAGTGTAAACAAATATGGAGCATTCTCTCGTTGTTTTATCTGCGTTCGCAAAGATTCTATGATTCTAAGAATGCTCGCTCGCTTGATGTAAACGGTACTAGATACTCATCGATTCAACTATGGATTGGTCTCACGAATAATGCCTATTTATGATAGAAGTCTACTTAAATTCCAGATACTTGTGAGATCCGTTTGAACACTATAAAAATACAACTCGCAAACATGATGCTTGGCAGGAAATTCCAAATATACTAGAACGTAATGTTGAGACAGAATAATAAATTCAGCACTTGAAATTATAATATTGCTGAGTCCGCCATAACGAAGCATAACGAAGCATTACCAACCACAGAATTGACACGAATAAGCAAAGAGCATTCGCTCAGTTGCTCTAAATATCTATCCTGCAAAAATTCTAGTTCTTGGTTCTCATTCTTGTTTGATGATATTTTGGTGTAAACGCTAAGAATGATCTTTCGTTTACACTGAAAGATCGAGAAAGAATGCTCTTGTTATAGCTCTAGCTCTATTTTCGTTTAGTTTAAACCCGCCTTGACTCTTAATTTTTACCCTTCTACAATCAACCCTTATTTTTTATAGGGTAGTATTGCAATAATTTTTAGCTTTCGTTTGTCTATAACTTATCAATTGTCAATTGATCAGTTATCTACCTCAGCATTCTATCGGTGTCACTTCTCAGCCAGCAAACAGAACGGAGTAAGGATTAGAAGGAAGCCAATCCCCTGGCGTTCTCACACAATAAGTTTTCTCGCACTACCTACACAGTTTTCAGCTATTATTACTATATGTGTATCTATCCTGGCAGTGACCCTTATACTTATCATTTTACTTGTATAACTCTCATATTAATTATACTCTAGTAAATTTATCATCAATTTGCAATGTTACAATTATTTATTCCCATTTTATTAATAATTGCCGCAGATATTATAGTTCTTACGTTCAGTTAAGTGATCCGATTGAAAGAGAATGATCTGAAAGAAGAAGAAAGAAAAGAAGAAGAAATAGTCATCAAACGAAATGTGTGTGTGTGAGAGTTTTGAGAATAGACAGTAAAAATTTTTGTAGGTGAACTGTATACCTATAGTTTTATATCAATTGTGAAGTGAAATGTATTGGGTTGAGTGGGAACGGATGGAAAGAGTGATAATAGATAATGATGGATAGGCTGAGTGGTGATAGATGGGATGAGGAATGATGCGTGGCATCAGTGGCGATGGATGGGATAGGTGGTAACGAATGGTAATGGATAAGATGCGAAGTGACGTATGGGGATGGAGGATATGATTGATGATGGATGGGACGAGTGGTAATGCATGGCATGAGTGGTAATAGATGTGATGAATATCGATGGATGGATCGGGTTGAGCGGTGATGGATGGATTGAATGATCACAGATGGTGATGGAAGGGATGAGTTGTTACAGATCGGGATGAATGTGATGATATAAAGTACAATGAACTAAAAGAAAAAATGATTGATGTTTTGTTATTTCTATAAGCTGGCCACATCGTTCCATTTCTCCTTCAGACATAAATTGCATGTCGGGCCGACCACTGACGTTGTCGGACCGAGCGCTGACGTCAAGTCATCCTGCCCCGGTGGTCGATCAAACGACGAAGACGTTCACGGGTGGGCGTGCTTACTCTGTCGCCCCGGACGGAGTGGTGCAAGGAGTGCGCCGACCATAAAAAAAAGAAAGAGAAATAATTTATTCCTTCCTCGCATATTTGTTTGTTTGTATAAATTAGTTTGCATTATAGATATATTATGATAAATATACTAATTAATTAGTACCTACATTTCAGTGAATATTACGACAGGGATTAATCTTAATATTAGACTCATTTTATCAAGATTACTTTAAGCCTTTTAAGTCAGCTTATATTTCTTACTTCAAAAACATTATCGTACTAAAATAAATTAATTGGGTAAATTGGGCAAGATAATGTTTAATTAAGTTATCCATGAAAAATCTTTTAGGAAATTAGGCGAATGTTATATTCTATAATGTAATTAAAGATTTCATGATATATACTTGTACTAGCTTTTGCCCGCGGCTAAAAAATCTATTACTCGCAGGGTAAAAAAATACGAGTAAAAAATCTATGTTTCTCTCTGATAATATAGCTTTCCATGGGTGAAAACATTTTTTAAATTAACCAACAACACGTTATTTTACTTGCGTAGTTCCTGTTCTGTCGAAATACCGATATAAAAAAATCTATGTTATTCGCTGATAAAATAGCTTTCCATCAGCGAAGAAAATATTAAAATCGCACAATATGCAGCTGTTTCACTCGCGTAGTTCCTCTCGTAGATAAAATATAGCCTACATGTACTACTGACATGACTACATGTACGCTGACAATTTAGCATTCCATTGGTGATGGAATTTCAAAATTCGTCAACAGCCGGCGTTTTACCGTGTAGTTCCCGTTGTCGTGGGAATACCGGGATAAAAAATAGCTATATGTTACTCGCTAATAAGCTAGTGTTCCATTGGGGACAGAGTTTTCAAAATCGATCTACATTCAGCGATTTCACCCGCATAGTTCTGGTTTCCGTGGGAATACCGGCAAAATATAGCCTACGTATATTACTCGCTAATAATGTAGCTTTTCATTGATGAAATAATTTTATATTCAATTAATTTCTCGCAGTTTCACCGTTATTGTTCTAGTTCCCGTGGGAATACCGGAAGAAAGTATAACTTAAATTATTGTTACATATAGACAGCTACCTGGTAGTAAAATATAATCAATACCGATTTAGCCGTTTTGAAGATCACCCACAACAAATGTCTGTATGAGAGATAAATAAAATTAAACTGCAACAGCCGCCGTTTCAACTCCGCAAAAAACCCTTCCAGCATAACACCGCCTTAAATGGAGATGACTACCCACTGTCCACGCGTCGACAACTAGCAGGCCACCCGCTTACAACTGTCCGGCAACTAACTGTCGCCGCACTTACAACTAGCAGTCAACTACCCTACCCGCATACCGACCATTTTTTTTTTTTTTTTTGCGATGAACACACTTTGTGTTCTGTTGCCTTTGAAATAACTCGGGGGCAGTGGACGTGCGGCAGTTGATCCATCCGACGTCCTCGTCACGTCCTCGACGAAAAGGATGACAATATCACACTCGCTCAACAAAGAGCCTACACGGCCCGCGAGGCCTTAACAAATAAATATCCGCGGTTCCGTCCTCGCCGTCGAGGTGCGAAACCGCGCCGCGCAAAAGTCACGACTAAAAACGTGGGCACGCCCACTTTGCCTCCAGCGACGCCCCAAGCCGAGGTCCGTTCCCCACAGGGGGAGCCCTTGGGCGTTGTCGCTTAGCATACTTTTCTCCGGGTTGAGAGCCCTCAGCGCTCACCCATAGTCCGCGTCAAGCTGTCAAGGCCA
Source organism: Lymantria dispar (assembly GCA_032191425.1). NCBI lineage: Eukaryota > Metazoa > Arthropoda > Insecta > Lepidoptera > Erebidae > Lymantria > Lymantria dispar. The sequence continues at coordinate 11,001,733 of CM063449.1, read as the reverse complement.
TCTGCGGCCAACAGCTGTACACACACAAAAAAAAAGTGCGACTAGTTGTCCCTCTCGCACGCCAGCAATCTAACGATGTGCTTCAAGCGAGCTGTCTGCGTGCGTACGATGCGCGGGCTGCTTGCTTAAAGCACGCGGTAAGCGAGCCGTCAACTATCGAGTGGTACAATTGCAGTAAGCTCGACTACAGCGGGTTGTCTGTTAATTTGTATTGTCAATATAAAATATGTCTATATCGAATAGCTTAAAACACACATTTAAATTAACATAATTTTGCCGTGTGGTAAAAGTCGGCTATGACCCTAAGGATGGGCTTTCACTAATAAAAAATAAATAAATCTTAACATATTAATCGTAACGTACCATTGCTGGGCCCGCGCCTCTTCCACAATAGGAGTGAAAGTGAGCTTTTTATACTATGCTGATCAGACAGGTTGGTATAGGTTTTATTTCGAGTTTTCCCTCTCTTGCAGAGATGACATATGCATATTATATCCCTTAGTAGTCTTTTACGACATCCCCGGGCAAGATAGGGAGTGGTGATTTGTATTCTTACTCCGTCACCACACGGATAATAATACCAAATAATAATAAATATATTAAGGACAATGTTAGTTTAATTTGTATTTTTATATTCAACTAGCTGATCCAACAGACGTTGTTCTATTTAAATAAAATAAAAGGAATTCTCCTTGAAACCGATAGCAGCGCCACCTACCGAGTCCAGTTGTAAATTTAACCATTCTCGAATGACCTTGAACACACAAAAAAATATCATCAACCTCAGTCCAGCCGTTTAGGAGGAGTTCAGTGACATACACATGTACACAAGAAATGCGTATAAAGAAGATGTAGAATAAAATGTCGCATCTTTTATCGGCATGTATATGTCGGCGTTGCGCCAGGAATTTAGTCGTCCATAGTAAAATACTGAATAAGTAATCACTGTATTTATTAGGAGCTATTGCCGGAGAAGTGAATGAAGTAAATCTATGTTCTATTCTAATATTAGCAGTGTTTTACCTGAAATAAAACACATATTAAATACTTACCTTATTTGAAACTTACTTGATTGAGATAGGCAGTCCGTATTTCCGCTTCCTCTTTGCTTTCTTTCACACCTTTTGTATATCTATCTCCCTCGCACATCCAATCCCCACCAGGCTTCCGGTCCGAACAAAGGCGTGTTCGGTTTTGGTTGCAATATTTTAATCATTGAGTCGATAATCTACCAGGCAGGAATTAAAGTGTAAGCTTCAAATAAGGTAAGTATTTAATATGTGTTTTATTTCAGGTAAAACACTGCTATTAAACACTTGACCGTTATTTGAAGCTTACTTGATTGAGACGTGTTTGTTATCGCCTGGTGGGACCCAACGCCAATGTGATTGACATGCATAGGTTTTAGTTTTAAGATGATAATTAAATAAGTAATTAAAACAATAGATGTGCAAGCATTAATTATATTGTAATATTCCAAACGCTGTTAGTCTCTTTACAAATAATAGTAATAGAAATATTATATTGTTATAATGATAGATAAAGGCAATATTTTTAACTTCACGTAACATACTAGGCATTTAATTGAATGTCTCAGACATTCGGTATACGTGCTATTTTAATCACTAAATTATAATGACTTTATTGGAATAAACATACTATTATCATTATATCCTTCATTAGCTGGCATTACCTCCTTGCAATAGAAACGTGCAAAGGTATTTTGTGACATCCAGTTACCTCCAGACAGAATTTCATCTAAGGAACAATTGTTAGACCACCTCTTGGAGGCAACGGCAGAACGTATACTTCCCGGTGAAGCAATTACTCCAGCCTGCAGCAGTAGGGATTTAACCCATCCCGCTATGACCGTTCGTGAAGCAGCTTTTGGTTCTCCTCTGATATTAAGAAAAAGATTCTTACACCCGAAGCGACGCTTTTCTTCTAATAAGAAAATTGTGCGTTTTACCCATAATACTGGATCTAAATTTTTCTGGGTAGAATTAGAGGATAATCTCCAACCAGATTGTCTATACATAGCAGTGTCTGTTTTGGACCCAAACATGGGCCAGAAGATGATATAATCATTCTTTTCAACAAAATGATTTGAATCTACAGCCAGCAAGGTCAAATCATGAACTCTCCGTCCTGAGCAGAGGAGGAGGAGCGTAGCCGTATGCCTGCAGGTGGCAAAAATATCGTTCTCATCAATAGAATAATTATTCAAGAAGGATGTTAGCTTATCGATATTCCATACCGTGGGCCTCCTGCGTGGTGGCCTCGAGTATCGTGCTGGTCCAGGGATACATAATTGCTTACCACCTTCGCACGCTCCGATGCAAATAGGTCTATCATTGGCACTCCAAACTTCCTGAATATTTTCGTGGTACACTGTGGCAGGAGATGCCATTCTGGTGGGTGCCGATGTCGAGACAAGTGATCCGCATGACTGTTGTATTTGCCCGGAATATGATACGGTTTCAAATGAATTTGGTATTTGTCTAAGAGGACAAAAATCTCTTTTGTCAACTGCATCAAAGGTACAGACTTGGTGCCTCCCTCGTTTCTCAAGAACGCCACAACAGTTTTGTTGTCGCATTGCACTAAAACTGTTGACTTTTGCAAGTGTGGACCTTGCTTTAGTAAAACCTTCAATATGGCGAGCATCTCTTTTTGATTGCAGTGGAGGTTCTGTTCGAGCTCTGTCCAAGGCTCCGATAGAGTACAACCGTCGAGCTGAGCGCCCCATGCTATGTCTGACGCATCTGTTGTTAGAAAATGTGACGGAGCTGGATAATGAATGGGGGAACTGCGATGACAGTTCTCCACCCACCATACTAGTTCTGTCCGCACTTCCATGGGTAGTACAAATGAACCCGCTGGAGGTTCCCTCAAACAATGGTTTAAGAACAATAGCGTGTCTCGAAAATAAAGTCTGCCTTTGGATACGGCAAAACTGGCAAAGTTTAGGATGCCTACAATGCTCTGAAGACATTTCTGCGTTGCGGTGCCCTTGTCTAATAAGTCCAGCACTTTTTGTTTTAAATTTAAAACCTTCTCGAGTGGCAAGGACCTCTCGTTTAGCCATGGGTTCCAATGAACACCTAAGAATACGAGACTTCTGCAAGGTGATGTGATCGATTTCTCGAGATTTATCTGCCACCCTAGATAGTGTAGGTGATCTAACACTACCTGAATATGGTCTTGCAACACCTGGTAATTTTGATGTACTACCAGAAAATCGTCTAGGTAAACTAGAATCCGAATGCCTTGCTTCCTTAAAGATTCTGCTACCCAGTTGGTCAGACTGGCAAATATCTTTGGTGCTGTAGCGAGACCAAACGGAAGGCAAGTCATCAGCAGAAACTGCTACAAGTGTAGCAGTTTCTGCTGATAAATCAATCGCAGAATTGGTCTGTGCGACCGGGATATTGGAAGATTGTGGGCGAGATCTACTTTGCATAACCAGTCTTTTGGTTGCAGAAAGTCGGGTACTCGGTACATGTTTAAGAGCCTGAATGGTTCGGTGAGCACAAATTCGTTCAGGTTCTTTAAATTGAAAATGGGCCGATTCATTCCATTGCCCTTGGGGACCAAAAACATTGTCGATATGAAGCTTGGAGAATACAGCGCTATCTCCAAAACCTTTTGAGCTATCAATTGTGAAGTGATAATTGACATTTCCTCCGATTCTGTCGTTTGGAATGGACTCCGTAACATGGGTAGGAAAAGCGGAGGTTTTTTGTGAAAAGGTATGCGATACCCTTTTATATTTTGAAGCAGCGGCTCTGGAGCGCCTAGTTTCTTCCATCGATCGACAAAATTTATCAACTGGCCCGCTCTGAAATAGTCAATACCTTCTTTTTTTACTACAGGTCTGGTGATCGTAGGTTGCAGTACGCTTCCTGCCACCTCTAGGCTCTTGTCTACTACTTCGTTGGCTCCCTCCACGAGGACGAAAGGATCCACGCGTATTGTAGTTAGACCCACGTGTAGGATTATTGTAATTACTAGTTCCCTGCGAGGGATAATTATGTCCAAAACCCTGTGATGGACGGTTATGTGCGCAGCTCTGCGAGAACTGATTATGGCATGCCAAACTGCAACATCCATAAGAGGTACCTTGCGTAGGTACACCAGTATTACCAGTCCCCTGCGAGGGGCAATGTTTGGCTTTCTTAACAACTGCTTGCGAAGCAGTTTTAAAACCAGCAGTGAGATTTAAGGGTAAAAATGACTTTTTAACACCTCCGGCTTTATCTAAGGTAAATGTCAGTAGCTCACTATTAAAAATGTGTTTATTTGTAGGCGGGATTTTTCGAAGCGCCACCTTAATAAGAGGATCACGAACAAAATTAATTATTCCGTCCCTGCGCATTTGAATAGTCTCTGCGCGGTGACCACAAATAAGCTGCAATAAATCTGAAGATGCCTTATGGTATTCTCCCTCCGAAAATAGCCCGTTAATTTTATCGTACAATTGGTCAGGCGTTACGTTGCCTAACTTGCGAGCCCAGGAGATGAGACCTGTCAGACCATCTTGCAATGCTTCTTGCTGCTTAAGTAAGCAAAATGTCAAGGCACCATAGGCTTTATCGGCATAACTCAACTGTCTTTTAGAATCATAAGGTTTGATTTCCTCATTTACCTCTAAATCTATAAATCCAGGCGTATGATTATACAGTTTTTGTACTTCCGAGTACCTTACCTCATACCATTCACTCTTATTAAATTGTTGGATATCATCTAGTACCGCAAGGTAACTTGCAGGCGTCTTAGGCACCGATGGCTCCTTTATTTTTACCTGAATATCCAACTTAAGTTTATGAGACTCATTTGACTTGTCATCTTCCAATACACAATCGTATAATGACCTATATTCGCGACTGTCTAACAAGGACATTTCGTCAACGTTATCCACAAAATGCCCTTCGGCCGAGCCAGAAGGCGTAGCCACAACTTGTTTGTTAGTATCGTCGTCATGAAAGCGCTTACGAAGTGCGCTCACTTCACAGGATAATTTATACAGTAAACTGTTCTTACAATTATATCTGCCCCCCCTTTTCTTATGGGAGCGATGGCGATGACGTCTCTTTTTTCGTGTTGACTTAGCCGATGATGTAGTAGAAAAACTAGAACTGCTACTACTACTTCCACTAGAGGAAGATGAGCTGACCCGTGCTCGTGGTTCACGACGTGTAGTTTTGGCTTGCAGGCCAGATGGTCCCGCAACCGCGCTAGCGGCAATATCTTCTGTCTTATCCATTCTAATTACCTAAATAGAATAACGGTTACATCCAACCTAGTTAAATAATATTATTTAAATTGGATAACTTAGCTATTACCCGCACCGAGCCAGTTACGCCAGGCGAAGATGCAAAACAATGCGCTTTTCTTGTTTCGGCTTTAATCCGCAAGATAAACACTACTAGTATTTCAAAATAATAAAAACAAAAGTAATTTCAGAATTTATAAATAGTATTCTTAATGAAGGTAGATGCGAAAACAGTTGGACAAACGGCCACAATGGATCATGTATTTATTTAAAATCGTAGAAGTGTATGAGAGCATTCAGTGTTATATTTAAATTTGAAATTGATTGGTAAAAGCGCACGGTAACACCGTTATAAAATGTAACTTTACCAAATCATTACACTATTACACAATATTTGGTATACAAAATGCTACTTACAGTTCCTCGACGAACGGAATCACTTAACACTTGAAAATATTTTACCTTTATTTTAAGGATTAAAGTCTTTGCAATTTAACACTGAGAGGAAGTTCTGGTGCGACTGCACTCCACGGACAATTAAACGCCAATGATTAAAATATTGCAACCAAAACCGAACACGCCTTTGTTCGGACCGGAAGCCTGGTGGGGATTGGATGTGCGAGGGAGATAGATATACAAAAGGTGTGAAAGAGAGCAAAGAGGAAGCGGAAATACGGACTGCCTATCTCAATCAAGTAACTTCAAATAACGGTCAAGTGTTTAATACAATGGTTTTATAACCTCCGCTTTACAATGAAACGGTCTAGGCTTAGTAACTATAACTACTAACTAACTAACTACTTTTTATAACAAACAAATAAAACAACTATAAAATAACAATCGAAATATAGCTAAATAATAATGATAAATATGCTAATGCATTTAACATTTTCCGTGTGGTGACGGAGTAAGAATACAATTCACCACCACATCTTACCCGTGGGTGATCGTACGAGACGACTAAGGGATATAAAACGCATATAATATCTATGCGAGAGAAGGAAAACTTGAAATAAAACCCTATATCAACACGTCTGACCAGCGTGGTATAGTAGGTCAATTACCCTTCCATTATGGAGGAGGCCCGAGCTCAACAGTGGGACATATATGGGCTGAGATGATGATGATGATTTAACATAATTCCAAATAGTCAATTTTACGCAATTTACATTCATGTAATTAAAGGAAATATTATTCTCATATGTTGTTCAACAGACGGCGCTGTAGCTAGAAATCAATTGCAATGTTTATTTGGTAAAAACAACTAAATATGGTTATAAATAATTATATTAATTCTAATCGATTTTAATTTGATCATTTATATAAATATTTAAACAACTAAATCAAATATTTCTAGAAATACATTCAAAAAGTGTCTTTTAAATATCATAGCATGGTAAATAGCAGTATTGTTACTACAAATAATTATTTAAATATTTGTTGCAAATATTTCAAACATGTTTATAATAATCTTTTAAACTATAATTGATAACACATACATCTAAATTTACAAATATTGCCGATAGAGGGCGATATGCGCCCATATATACTACACTACGTATAGCTTTACCATCGCAGTGAAACCACTAACGTGAAATACTAGGTCCATTTATCTTTCACTGTAGAGCCTGTAATCAATAGTGATATTCACATGAAATTGAGACGCAAATATCCATGAAATATAAACGTAATATGATGTATTACCAAACCTTGAAATTGCTATTAAAAACGTATAAACAAAATAATTAACATACCAATCACAACTTTAGTCAATATTAGGTAACGCATTTACAACTTTTTACTTTGTACATAAATATTTTCTACAAAAATAAGAAAAACATTAGAATGTAAATCCTTGTTTACTTTAATATGTGGCCTTATATCTGTAAATCCCACGGTAATGGATATCATAACTTACATTCTAACTTCTGAACAAATTTCCACCATTACGGTCACTTATCTCGAGTTCCCCGTTATTTTTAAGAAATTTACATCTCAAAATAAATTATATAAGAAGTACGTATTCGTGTATACTTACAATTAGGGATGAATCGATACTAATGAGTACTCATATGGTATCGATACTTTTTATTCGATACTAGTACTCGGTATCGAATGTTAGTCCATTCGATACTAAGTACTAGTATTATATATCTATTCACCCCTGTATCATAAGACATGACTTAGATTCCCTAAAAAAAAAGGTCATCAATCCCGAAGAAACTTATCTCGTATTTGAGGATAATCCATTCAATAAGAAAGTACTAGTATCGAATGAAAAGGATTAGTATCGATTGAAAAGTACCGATACCAGTAAGTATCGATACTTTTCAATCGATATTAATTGAGTACCGATACTTAGTGACCGATACGGTATCCATCAAAGTATCGATACATAGTTGGTATCGACTCATCCCTTCTTACAATTCTTTTATATAATAAAAATAAGTAAGTATTAAATTCATTCAACCATTAAACTACAAAGCTGCTAACACTTCACTAATTTTCAAGGAGTAATAAAATTTTACGTCACAGAACTTTAAATGAAGCAATGAAAATTTTAAAGGAAATTAGCGGTGCTCGGTAAATTTAGCTTGCCATAATTAAGTTAGCATTTTCTGTAGTATCGTGAACTTTTAATGGGATGTCTTACGTTCGTGACGTTGAACAATATCACCTTACTATTTAATTTAATTTATTTTAAACCCACTTCAAAAAAGGAGGAGGTTTCTCAATTCGACCGTATTTCTATGTTTGTTCGCGGATTACTTCGTTGTTTATGAACCGATTTTAATGATTCTTTTTTTGTTAGAAAGGTTATACATTCCAAATAGTCTCATGAAAATTTTATCGAAATCGAACAAGCGATTTTTTGAAAAATCAACAAAAATTTAAAAAATTATCTACATTTTCTACATTAATGAGGGCGGTTTCTTTTTTTGCCAAAAAAAATATTATTTATTCCCTGTTGCTATCGAGTACAGCAAAGGTTTTTTATAAAATCTTAATTTAAATGGTTACAAATAATATGCCTACCAGAACTGGAGTACACCCTTTTTTTTGGTATGCTATGGTCTATACACAACTCGCCCAATCTGTCCGGGACGACGGATGAGCGGCGTGCGACCCCATAACCTCTCTGTCGCCATTGCGCCGACCACTGGTACCGATTGCTAGGTGATTATCCTAGCAATACAGGATTGTCCTTTAAACTTAAAAATGACAAATACTTTTAATGAGTATTCATATTTTATGCTTTCTGTTTTTATTTAACGAAAAATTGCTTGACAATACTCCATTCTGTCGAGGCAGCAATATGGATTTAAATGGTAAAGTTTTCATTCATTTATCTGAGTCTATATAACTTCTACTGTTGAGCTCAGGCTTCCTCCATAATGGGAAGGAAATTGACCAACTACGCGTTAGTCATACCTGTTGGTATAGGGTTTTATATCGAGTTTTACCTCTCTTGCGTCGATGTTACCTGTACACATCCCGTACTCGTCTTTCACGATGCCCACGGACAAGAGAGGGAATTGTATTTTTACTCCGTAATCACACGGATATAATAAATTATTATTTTCGAATGGATAAAGTATTATTTTCTATCTTTAGGTTTTCATGACGCTGGAGCAAGACATGTGCTATTTGGTATAGTGTAATTGGTGGGTAATAGTTTACCCGCAACGAATGTAGTGTATGTCTGGAATAATCTACAGATGGACGTACCACCTAGAACATTCAATGAGAGGATATTGTGTATCACATCATCATCATCACAGCCCACATACGTCCCACTATTGGGCCTCCTCCAAATGAGAGGGAATTTGACCTACTATACCATGCTGGTCAAACATGTTGGTATAGGGTTTTACTTCGAGTTTCCCTTCTCTTGCACAGATGTTATGTGTATATTATATCCCTCAGTCGTCTTTTACGACATCCACGGGCAAGATAGGGTGTGGTGAATTGAAACTCTTACTCCATTACCACACGGAATATTGTGTATCAAGTTTGAAGGAATTTTCATTTGCTCTAAAATCAAGCTTAAAGATGGCGCAATAAAAGAAAATATTTAAAATTGACCACATGATTCTTTACTTTTTAAAATGATAATATTCTAATTTTTTTACTGATGATACTAATACCATATTGGATACCTAATATCTCTCTCTAATATGGCTCCTCTTGTTAAAGGCTCAACAGCTTTGGAAAAGATATATCATGTACGCCCCATTTAGCGTAGAATGACTTTTAGTTTACCAGCGTTACAAAACTCTCACAAAATGATAATATATAAAAAATAGTATTCAACATTTTTTTACTACATTATAACAGACAGTTATTGTAAAAACTAAAGATAATAAAATGCTGGAATATATTTTTGTTCTCGGTGAAGATAGAGTTTTTGTTGCGTTGAGATATTTTTAAATTACAGACCACTTTATGTTAATTTTTAATACTGCTAAAAACGTGTCGCTTCTGAAATTGCAACACTATTAGAAAAAATCATGGAATTAAAAAGAAAATCCATGTTCTTAATTGCATTCTTTCTCTCCGGCGCTTCAAAAATGTGTCTCAAGAATTTGAGATTTATATATAATAGTCTCTGTAATGGCTACTGGCCCCTTTGACAGTTCAGGAAAATTCAGTAAAGTTTGATTTCATAATAATTCGATGTATATAATCATAATAAATTATATTAATTAATTTTCCGTGTGGTCATGGAGTAAAAATACAATTCACCGCTCCCTATCTTGCCCGTAGATGTCGTAAAAGACGACTGTGGAATATAATATCACATAACATATGTGCAAGAGAAAAAAAAATCGAAATGAAACCCCATACCAACACGTTTTTTTTACTAGCCGAGGCCGCGGGTGATCGAACCGGGGAATTGTCCGTCACCCGCAGAGAGGCTGACCTCGCGATGGCGACCGACGTCCCAGTACGTCGAGAGGTGAGAGGTTATCCGAAAGGGTATTCCGTCGGGCCGACCACTGATGACAAGTCACATCTGCTCCGGTGGTCGGCCCAACAACGAGGTGACGTGGGTACGGGTGGGTTATGGGCCCGCACGCCGTCCTCTCATCGCCCTGGACGGACAGGACCGCGCGTGCGCTTACCATAGCCCCCCCATAAAAAAAAAAAAAAATACCATCACGTTTGACCAGCATGGTATGGTAGGCCAAATTCCCTCCCATTGTGCAGGAGGCCCGAGCCCAACAGTGGGACGTATGTGGGCTGCAATGATGATGATGATATAATTAAGAGCGATTCTTTACTAGGGTGGTCGAGTAACTGTTCTCATAGTGGGCGAAACATACGTTACCAGTTATGGCTTTGCCAGACAACGGACATAGATAGCGGCGGCGGTGGCGGTAATGAGTGTTAAGACCACCGGTCTCAGATCGGATGGTGTACCCGACATGAATTTTGATTAAAATTTAATTAATCAAAATCCTTGAACACACACAAAAAATTTCATCAACCTCAGTCCAGCCGTTTAGGAGAAGTTCAGTGGAGTATATAAATATATGTTTCGTTATTTGATTTTGCTATCTATTGCTATGTATTATATATCAAGTAAATTGTTTTATCAAACTGATAAATCATACAAAATGTTATAAATTATTAAAAAAGTTTCCCTAGGAATATGACATTCGCACATTGTTCTGATTTGTTAGTATGGTGTATTATTTCGAATTTGCCTTCCCTATAGTATATAGTTTTTTTATCCCTTATTCGCTTTATATAACCATTGCCGCCAAGATAGAAAATGTTGTGATGATTGCGGAACGGTTCTTAGTGTGTCACCATACAAAAAATGAAAGTTTATAATATAAAAAAATCATTAACTCATCTTACTTCAGACCATATAGGTACGTCCCACTGTTACGCTAGAAGCTCTTCAATAATAGGAGCAAAACGACCAACGTAGAATAGTAAGTCTGCTATAATACGCTAGTCAGATGTGTTCATATAGGACTTTATTTCCAGTTTTTTTTTCTTACATAGATAATTATTTCTGATATTTACGCGAGTATTACACATCTATACCAATAAATAAAATTGGAGTGTCTGTTTGTAATGTTAAAATAATAGGCTTTTTTCATGCTCACACGGTTATTTGCACGACACCTATGCCTAAAATAGCAATTAAAAAATTTTTGTCTGTCTCTCTGTCTGTTTGTCTGTCTGTTTGTTCCGGGTAATCTTCAAAACGGCGGGACCGATTTCAAAAATTCTTTCACCAATGGAAAGCTATAATATCAGGGCGTAAACTAGGCTATATTTTATCCCGGTATTCCCACGGGAACGGGAACTACGCGGGTAAAACGACTATAACCTATAACCGAAGCGAAGCGAGGGCGGGTTGCCAGTTTTAAATAAAACTAAGTACTTTACGGATTTTATCGCGCTTGTACGCGAGCGGACCACACCCGTGACCATGAATGCTGCAAAGTGTTCGAAACGTCGGGCAATCAAAAATCAAATACAAACGCGATAAAATCCGTAAAGTAGTTTTATTTAGGCCGCGGGTGACACGACTGGGGAATTGGTCCGTCACCCGCCGAGAGGCCGACCGCGTGAGGAAAGACCGACGTCCTTTCCGAGAGGGGACTTTGGTCGATGGGTGGGGTACCCCAAATAGGGGGTATTCCTTCGGCCCGACTACTGACGGCAAGTCACCCTGCTCCGGTGGCCGGCTCAACGACGAAGGCGACGTGCATCGCGGTTGGGTTGCGGGAGTGCGTGCGCCCCTCTGTCGCCCCGGACGGAGTGGTACGAGGAGCGCGGCGACCGCAACCCACCCCAAAAAAAAGGAGTTTTATTTAAAATATTAAAATGTTATTTGCCTTAAATAACATTTACGATACCCACGGGCAAGATAGGGCGTATTCTTACTCTGTCATCGCACAGAAAATTATTAATTAGAACATTATTTATAGCATTGTTAATACATTATATAAGCTGTTAATTGTTTTGAAATAAATTACGACTGTTTCAATACCATATACAAACAGAACCAATTTCAATTATGATGTTAAAATTAACCTTTGTCGGTATTAATATTTAACATTGGCCTTAAATAAGTGATTGACTTGCTAAATTATTTTGAAAGTACTTGTCAGAGCTGTTGTTCACCACCATATGGACATCGAAACGGTAACCACCAATAATGAATTTGAATATTGCTTTACAGAATTTTTGTCTTGAATATATTAAAATAAACTCTTTTAATCTAAATAATAATCCTAAATATTATAAATGTGAACGTGTATTGGTTTGCTGCGTTTTCAAGCCTAAATCCTTAGAATAATAACGTATAGAAGGATAGTGTTGGTACTTCGAGCAATCAAAAACATGAAGCCAAATATACATGCGCGCAGGCGACACACGTACACACGCACACCACTATACAAATTGTGAAATCAAATTTTGTCGAAATACTTTTAAAAGTAATGTTATAAATCTTTTTATGTTTTTCAAATGCGTTGTGACACCATTTGAATGCACAAACCGTCATAATTACCTATTTATTTTTTAAGAGTTGCGTACGTACATGCAGTATAATGACTTTATACACTACGGAACGGTCCGCCGTAAGCTCCATTAGGCTCCAATTTGAATGCTTCATTTTTTGTGCGCGGACTTACCTTCTATACGTTATTATTTTAAGCCTAAACTATTTAACCGATTTTAACAATTATTTTGCATCATTATCAGCGAATAAGCGGCTTTTATGTGTGATGACGGAGTAAGAATACAATTCACCCCTCCCTATCTTGCCTATGGATACCGTAAAAGACGATCAAGGGATATAATATGCATATAACATCTGTGCAAGAGAAAGAAAACTCGAAATGAAACCCTATCGACGAAGGCGACGTGGGTACGGGTAGACTATGGCCCCGCGCGCCGTCCTTTCGTCGCCCTGGATGGAATGGACGGCGTGTGCGCTGATCATAGTCCATTCATAAAAAAAATACCAATACCCTCCAATTGTAGAAGAGGCCTGAGCCCAATAGTGGGAAGTATGCAGGCTACTATAATGATGATGGACATAGCCTATATGTTATTGATATTTCCACGAGAACCACGGGAACCATGCGGAGGAAATCGCAGCAATTTGACTGATTTTAAATCAGTCTATCAGACGTCTATCTCAAATGGAAAGCAACATTATCAACGAGTAATATTGGCTATATTTTATCTCTGTATACCCACGGGAATCGCTGGAATTTGCTAGTCTTAAATATATGCTGTAATGTATGGATGTAATTTGTGTCCGTTAATTATATGTTTGTAAAGTCCCCCGCAATACAAGGATTAATTCCTTAGTGCAGGGTGTTGTCTTAAATAAATAAATAAAATAAAATAAATATGCATATCATCATCATCACAACTCATATACGTCCCACTGCTGGGCTCGAGCCTTCTCCACAACGCGAGGAAAATTAACCTACCGTACCACAATGATCAGACGGCTTAGTACAGGATTTTATTTCGAGTTTTCCTTCTCTAGCATAGGTATTATATGCATATTACCCCTTAGGCATCTATGGGTGTCGCCCATGGCAAGAAAGGTGGTGGAGAATCGTATTCTTACTTCGCTACACGACAAGTTTTAGGTCAATAATGAAAAATACATAGAATAGTAAGATCCAAATGCATTAAAACTTTTCACCTAGACTTATGACATAATAACGAAGAAGAAATCAAATCAGACATACAATATATCAGATAACAATGCCTTAAGTAGGGGACGGTGTTATTATGTACAAAATGTTGTCTTATAACTTTTTCCTCAAAGTGACGGAGACGCTGCCGGGAATAATGTTACACTAAAAGGACACTTGTGTTTAGCTTATACTAAGCTACAGCGACAAGAAAGAGTGAGACTTTTCGTTTAAATACATTTGTATTATAACTTTTCTATCTAAAAATATTACCATAAAATTAGTCGGGTATTTACACGAGTATTACATTATAAATGTTCTATGTCAATTATGTTCCTATCTTAGCCCGTCCGTGACCATGAACGCTGAAAATTGTACGAAACTTCGGGTAGTCAAAAATCAAATACAAACGTGATTAAATCCGTAAAATACTTTTATTTACAAAGTGTTATATTCGCGTAAATACCAAAAATCAATGTGTAGAGTGGTTTAAAAGAAAGGTTTAAGTATATAATGTGTCAATATTACGTGTATTTATTAAAATATAACAATACTAGCACCCGCCCTTGCTTCACTTCGTCTTCAGTCGCCTTACTTGCCTAGTTCCCGCGGGAATACCGGGATAAAATACAGCCTACGTTACTCTCTGATATTATAGCTTTCCATTGGTGAAATAATTTTTGAAATCGGTTCGGTGGTTTGAGCGTGAAAGCGTAACAAACAAACAAACATCTTAACTTTCGCATTTATAATATTAGTAAGCATTAGTTGAAAGTGTCGATAAAAGACAAGCTACCTTTAATCGAAAACGCTATTGAGAAATAAATAACAATGATGGGCTATTCCGTATTTATAGAAAAAAGCCCCGATGACATACATCTAATTGTTAAGAATTGCTTATCATATTCGTGCTATCTTCTAAAAAAATAGTCACATACATTGCGGTAATTGAAAAGCTATTTAGGCAGAATATGTGCTAATCCTTACTAACTTAATACGTTAAATAAGTTAGTTATGCACATAATGTGCATGAAATGATGAAAGTAACTAATTTATGCTAAAGTAAGGATACGTATGCCTAAAACCGGTTTAAAAATTTTTGTCTGTTTCTTTTGAGTAATCTTCAAAACGGTTGGACCGATTTTGATAATATTAACTACCTTGTAGCTGTTTATATAAGGAGTAACGTGGGTTATTTTTTATCCCGGTATTCCCACGAGAACGCCAACTAGGCGGGTAAGGCAAATGAAACTGAGGCGAAGCGAGGACGGGTTGCACGTACTATGAAATAAGAGTACATATTGAGTCGACCCTAATTGGGATAAGAGAAAGATAATGATCATTAATGTTTATAATAGCTCCCAATAAACATGTAGATGACGACAGATTAAACATGTAGGCATATAGTCCTCTAATACCCGTACGAAGCCGCGATGGATCGCTAGTAATAATATGAATTATGAAAAGAAAAATCACAAATGCAATATTGGTATTATTTTACGTAAAGCAATTTTCCGTTTATTTATACAAATAGAGAATTTGTCTGTAACATAAACTATATTATACCTCGCTTGTTTGTTTATGATTCTAGACAATTCAAGCAGAAATTACTTCTATTAAATTTATCTATATAGACACTACACTACAATATTGACAAGGGACTAACGAAATTTATAGAATAGACAAAAACTAAATTAGAAGTCTGAACTATAAGATTATAAGTACGCATCAATGATTTTTACGAGCTTTTGTTTAAATGGCGATGTTGGTTTATTTGTTTAGGTCAAATCTTCCACGATGAATTAGAACTAGTTCTTTTATAATCACAACTTGGAAATGTTGTATCGTATGTATGTATGTTCTGAGTCTGGATGTATATCGAGTCCATTAATTATATGTTTATAGAGTCCCCCGCAACACAAGAATTCCTCTCGGAACACAAGAACTACAACACACTGCACTAAGGTGCAGTGTTTTGTATTTTAAAAAGATAAATTCATCCATCCATCAGCCCATAGACGTCCACTGCTGGACATGAGCCTCCCCACGAGAATGCCACTCGGAACGGTCCTGCGCCACTTGCATCCAACGGTTTCCTGCGACTTTGAGAATGTCGTCAGTCCACCTAGTTGGTCGTCCTACGCTGTTCCGTCCGATTCGTGGTCGCCACTCAAGAACCTTCCTTCCCCAACGGGAAAAAGATAAATACTAAAAAAATAAATACTAATATTTCAACGTGTGGTAAAGGATTAAGAATACAATTTACCACTCCCAATCTTGCTCGTGGGTGTCGTAAAAGACGAGTAATGGATATAATAAGTTGTGGTGGTGTGCATGTATGTTATATTAGAGTAAGTAGTGTTAAGTACACTTATGTAGTAGATAGACAGAACAGTAATTATACGGATGTCGTTCTAACGAGTCGTGTTTATGATTTCACGCCTTCCCGGTAACACACCACACTACATGGCGACCCTGCCATACGTAACTCGCACCGTGCGAGGGCGCGGTGAATATTATAATTAAAAATAAAAGTTAAATACAAAATAACAGTAGGAAGTTTTTCAAAACGCTGCGGCAGGAAACGACGCTATTTTGAAAAGTCTTGGAGGACGTGTGGAAAATTTACACACGATGTTGATCGTGGTAAAGTCATTATTATCGCTATTGTGGCATTTTTCTTGTGGAAAATGTATAATAATTGTCAAAGAAAACTGGTCCAGAGGGAGATAGGACAGCACGCCTTGCGACACATTCGAGCTTCATTTGGACGAGGACGAAACGCAAATGACGAAGAGGTACGGAAGTAACTAGTCCGTAACGACATCCGTATAATTACTATTCTGTCTATCTACTACATAAGTGTACTTAACACTACTTACTCTAATATAACATACATGCACACCACCACAAAGTATATAACATCTATGATCAAACTCTAAATAAATCTCTATATCAACTCATCTGACCAACATGCTACAGTAGGTCAATCTCTCTTCTATTATGGAGGAGGCTCGAGCCCAGCTATGGGACGTATACAAACTGAGATGAATACTTAGACTGCATAAATACGTAATATATATATAATGATGTCAGAGTAATTTAAGTACAGACCTATCTAGCAAAATGGCATGAGTTCAATCTCCACGCAGAATAATTATTTTTCCAATACAAAAATTATTTTAATAATGTAATTTGTGTTTATTAATTGTATATTTGTAATGTTCTTCGCGATAAATGAAACCATTAGCGAAAATAAAACTAATTCAAAAAAGCGAATTTCATGAATACAGATACGACCATTGATTTTTATTTTTCAGATGATCATCACCATCATCAGCATCTCAGCTCATATATGCCCCATTATTGAGCTCCAGCCTTCTCCATAATAGGAAGAAAAAGCTCCTTTTAGTGATCTCTCAGATGATTTTCCATCTCCTACGAATAAGCAAGGGGCGATGATGAAATTGAATCCATGGTGTATTTCTATAAATATAATATGCGTATTTCTGTGCTGTGTGGTAGCGGCTTCGAATACTACCAACCCTTGCTTTGCTCATGGGTGTCGTAAAAGACGACTAAGAGCCCTAGATTGACCCGGACCAACTCCATCTGGTACCATTTGGGTCAACGATTACATTCCCAAGGAGGGTTGACGTCAGGCAGGCGGCCGGTCATAAAAGTCATTGCCGAAACTTTTTGCAATATGTCAAAACAGATGACATATTGCGTCGACCCCAAGTAATTGGGATAAGAGCAAGATGATGATGAATATGCGTATTTCTATTTCTATATTTTCGGAATCTCGGCAACGGCACCAACGATTTTCACGAAATTTTGTATACAAAGAGGTTTCGGGGGCAAAAAAACCGATTCAGCTATGTTTATGGCTCTAGCAGTGTTTTAGCTAATCAATAAAATGTCATTAGAATAGCAGCTTCACGCTGTTTGAATGCGAATCGAATCTCAGTCACATTATTATTCTATTTTTTAATTTTTGATATTTTTTCATTATTTCATCGTTTTTATTTTTTTATTAATATATATCTAAATATGTTCGACAAAAATACAATATACAAAAAAAAATTGTACCAAGCAAAGCTCGGTTAACCAGATATTTACATATTATACCCGATTTGTCCGAGCTTAAAAACTTAAATATTAAAAGTCCAACGTTGTTTTATGTACGACATTTGGATATTAGTATTGCTGTATATATCTGAAATACTAAATACTGAATAGATAGTGAAATGGTTAAGATGACCTGTCGTGCTAGTACCGTGAGTTCAAATCCCACGCAAGGCAATATTTTGTACGATCCACAAATTGTTGTTCTGAGTCTAGATGTATATCGAGTCCATTAATTATATGTTTATAGAGTCCCCCGCAACACAAGAATTCCTCTCGGAACACAAGAACTACTTGTCTTTTAAAAAGATAAATTCATCCATCCATCAGCCCATAGACGTCCACTGCTGGACATGGACCTCCCCACGAGAATGCCACTCGGAACGGTCGTGCGCCACTTGCATCCAACGATTCCCTGCGACTTTGAGAATGTCGTCAGTCCACCTAGTTGTCGTCCTACGCTGTGCCGTCCGATTCGTGGTTGCCACTCAAGAACCTTCCTTCCCCAACGGGAAAAAGATAAATACTAAAAAAATAAATACTAATATTTCAACGTGTGGTAAAGGATTAAGAATACAATTTACCACTCCCAATCTTGCTCGTGGGTGTCGTAAAAGACGAGTAATGGATATAATAAGTTGTGGTGGTGTGCATGTATGTTATATTAGAGTAAGTAGTGTTAAGTACACTTATGTAGTAGATAGACAGAACAGTAATTATACGGATGTCGTTCTAACGAGTCGTGTTTATGATTTCACGCCTTCACGGTAACACACCACGCTACATGGCGACCCTGCCATACGTAACTCGCACCGTGCGAGGGCGCGGTGAATATTATAATTAAAAATAAAAGTTAAATACAAAATAACAGTAGGAAGTTTTTCAAAACGCTGCGGCAGGAAACGACGCTATTTTGAAAAGTCTTGGAGGACGTGTGGAAAATTTACACACGATGTTGATCGTGGTAAAGTGATTATTATCGCTATTGTGGCATTTTTCTTGTGGAAAATGTATAATAATTGTCAAAGAAAACTGGTCCAGAGGGAGATAGGACAGCACGCCTTGCGACACATTCGAGCTTCATTTGGACGAGGACGAAACGCAAATGACGAAGAGGTACAGAAGTAACTAGTCCGTAACGACATCCGTATAATTACTATTCTGTCTATCTACTACATAAGTGTACTTAACACTACTTACTCTAATATAACATACATGCACACCACCACAAAGTATATAACATCTATGATCAAACTCTAAATAAATCTCTATATCAACTCATCTGACCAACATGCTACAGTAGGTCAATCTCTCTTCTATTATGGAGGAGGCTCGAGCCCAGCTATGGGACGTATACAAACTGAGATGAATACTTAGACTGCATAAATACGTAATATATATATAATGATGTCAGAGTAATTTAAGTACAGACCTATCTAGCAAAATGGCATGAGTTCAATCTCCACGCAGAATAATTATTTTTCCAATACAAAAATTATTTTAATAATGTAATTTGTGTTTATTAATTGTATATTTGTAATGTTCTTCGCGATAAA
This sequence comes from Lymantria dispar, assembly GCA_032191425.1. Lineage (NCBI taxonomy): Eukaryota > Metazoa > Arthropoda > Insecta > Lepidoptera > Erebidae > Lymantria > Lymantria dispar. The sequence goes on along the minus strand of CM063449.1, from coordinate 10,982,090 downwards.
TGAAACCATTAGCGGGGGGATGTTTTGTTTAAAAACAATACTCTAAAATCTTAAATATCTAGTACAATATAAATGAAACAGTCAATAAACGCTAGCAGAAAGCATTTACAACGAGCTTTCGGGTGTAGCAAGTCAAATAGCCGTAACCGTTATGACAAATTGAAGGGGAATCCAGGGATTAACTTGGAGCTTCAGTCGAGGATTGAAGAGGTGTGCTAACACGTATTTCTTGGACTTTGATATTTTACGTTCGCTATTTTATAAAAAGGTTTCAAAGTCAGCCTGAAATAATTTTAAGGCCTCATAAAACTGTCTCTGATACACGACTTGAGTTGATTTTTTGTATAAAACCTTTCCCTCATATTACGGAATAAGAATACAATTCACTACACCTTGTCCATAAAAGGTGCCGTAAAAGACGACTAAGGGATATAAAATGCATATCTATGAAAGAGAAGGAGAACTGGAAATGAAATTGTACGCCAACAGGTCGGACCAGCTTAGTATGGTAGGTCAACTGCCCTCCCATAGTGGAGGGGGCCGAGCCCAGCAATGGAGCAGCTACGAGTTGACATGATGACCTAACATAATGACCTAAAATGATGATAATAATTTAGTCCATATCATATGTCATTAGTTTTGCTCGAATAGACTAGAGGCTTTCTGCTTTGATAGTGGGCATAAAAAATCGAAAAAAAGAAAAACTCGAAACAAAACCATTTACCGACCTGTCTGATCAGCATGGTATTGTAAGGTCAAATTCCCTCCTATTGTGGAGGAGGCTCGAGCCCAGAAGTGGGACGTATATGAGCTGAAATGATCAATGATAATTAAAAAAATTGTTTAAGTATAATTTACAAGAGTACTAAATATCAAAATACCAACGACGATCAGTTCTTATTAGTTAAAAAATACTATTCAAACTTCTGAGAGAATCAGAGTTGAATTTTAGACTAAATTTCTTTTTATTTAGGTTTTCAGTAAGAGTCCTTAATTTTTATTTCTTTTTTGTTATAAAGCTACAATACCACGACCTTATAGAAACTGTAAATACTGCTAATATGATTCGTCGCTCTTTAAGTAGTGAATTGTATTCTTACGCTGTCACCACAGTAATTGCCGTTAATATGCATTGAAATTAGTAACAATAATTCTTTTTTTTTTTAACTGCAACCCATAATATTAATTGAACTGAAAACTTATTTGTTTTTTGTTATAGTTGAACGATTACTAATCATTATCATTATCAATCATCATTATAATATATTATGCTTAGGATTATAGATAAAAAAACACAAAGCAGTTATGAGGATTGCTGACAGAAGTGAAAACTTAAAGCTATGAAGCAACAGTTGTTATCTTTGGATATTTAAATTGATTATTTAATAATGAATAAAAATTTGTAAATTGAAACTATACTACATTTATCTGATTTTGAGATATATTGACATGGATATAGTGACATATACATAGCTACAGATATAGTGTTACAATTAACATGTCACGTGACCATGTAGATGACGACTTACTTAAATTTATTCTCCATCCAAACCTACCTATTTTCACTTCAAAAAATAATAATTTATAGGCCCACTCGCCTTTGTCTCCAAACATATAGGTTAATTCGGCTCATATACGTCCCACTACTAGGCTCGAGCTTCCTCTATAATAGGAGGAAAATTGACCTTACGATACCATGCTGGTCAGACAGGTTGGTATAGGGTTTTGTTTCGAGTTTTCCATCTCTTACATAGATGTCATATGCGTAATATATTCCTTAGTTGTCATTTACGACACCCATTGGTATGAGAGGGGGTGGTGAATTGTATTCTTACTCCGTCACCACACAAAAAGCAATAAACATATGGGTATATTGCTGCGACTAGTATGTAACAAACAGCGAATTAGTGACTTTATTTACGATCATAAAATATATGCAGTGCAGAATCATATATTTTATCCGATCATAAGACACTGCTGTCTGATACTCAGTAGTTATTAGTGAATCAAAAAGGAATTTAGCATTGTCAAATTAGATAAAAAAGAGAAGGCGGTAAAATATACGCTTCTTCTAGTCTTAGTCTTCTTCTAGTTCTTTGAGGGTAACGACCGAACGCACTGAAATATAACAGACAACCTAAAGTTAAATTCAATATTTATGTCGTAAACCTGCTTCAAACTTAATGCTCCACCTGAGATTCAAACTTCGGTTATTTAATCAGTAAATGTAATATTAAACGGCTTCTATTATCTTATGTAGTAAGTTTGATTTACGTAAGCCTTGATCTGACTTGTAAATGTTACAAGCTACATTAAGATTCGTGGAAGATATCTCAGAGTTCAATGAAAAATAAATAATGGAAAAACTAAGATGCAACTGCAATAAAAGCAATTTAACACAAAAAAGATTGAGAATAGAAAACATAATTAAAATAAACTATTACTAAGTTTAATGGACTATATTATGAGTTGAAAACCTAAGTTAAATACGGGCATTAAGTTTACTTGTAAGCAAGACCCAATTGTAAAGAATGACTTGACAGTTGGGTAATTAAGGGACGTACGCAACTAACGCCAACCCGCACCATGTGAACTGATGACAACGTGAAGTTTCCAGAAAACTGCTGAATGAAAAAAACACAGAATTTCTATTCTATGTGCTGTTCTGTGTGAGACATCCGTCAGTGGGCATTGAATGATTAACGTATTATGGATTGAAAATGTTAGAAGAATGTTTTCTTCTGATTAGTCAAACAAGAAACTAGTAGTCTTAAATTCGGCTTACATTTTTTGAACAGATGTCATTTGGTTAAATCTGTGATCTGATATAATTTTGATCAATCACCGAGAATCCTCTCGAACTCTAGATGATCGAATTAGAACCCATCCACTATAATCACCCATTAAAATGTTCGCTAGATGAGCTAGATGATAGCATTTTATAATTACATGTTGGCTATAACTTGTATTCCTTTATATACATTTGTTTGGTTTCCTGAGAGTAAAATTGTATACGTTTTCGTCTATACCGCAATCATGTTTTTGCTCGAGGCTTGGCTTTGAATGTGGAGTTTTCTGTGTTCAGTATATTGGTTTAAGTATATCCTATATTTATCGTAGAATACGTATTGTTACTTAAATTGCAAAGTTAATATAGTAATTCTTTTGGAGAATACTTAATAGCTTATTTATGTAAGTTAACTTGTTAAAAAAGTTCTGAAAGATTTTATGATAAACATATATCATAAAATCTACGACTTTATGATATTAATTTTTGTAGTTCTAGAAGTAAAGCTACAACCCAGCGTATTATTAAGATCTGGACTCTATGCTACTACTGACAATTTTATAGGAGCGTACGCTTAAAAAGTTTTATATTATTAAAGGAAAAAGAATATTATGAAATTGTGCCAGTCACGGAAAAGTTAAAGAGTGAACGTTTCACATAGTGGACTTCTGATGGGACAAGTTGAAGGTAATGTTGTCAGTAAATAAATTGATTGATTTAAAATATGAGTTTCGAAGATTTTAAGAGTAAGGAAAAACTAAATATAAGACAAATGCACTGTGTGGATAGAGAGGGAGTGAACACAAAAATCACTTTTGATGGATGTGTAGAAAAAGGGAACATGTTGTGTCGACTCCAAGTAATTGGTATAAGAGTACGATGATGTTGATGACTTACAATAAATATTCACGCGGTCTTCACCTATTTACAGAGAGCAAAATCTGCGTATTACATTAGTTATTGTCGTTAAATGTCTGAAGATGTTTGCAAACAAAGTCCAAAGGATGAAAAATACGAGCGAGTGATCGATAGTATTTTAATTAAAAGGATAGTTTTTATTTATCCTATGGATTTAGTAATATTTTTTGGGTAATTAACTAAATAACATCACTGTAAGAAAAACAAAATTCTAAAAAAGACTCGTGTTATTTAAGAAGTAAATTACTTCATGGTATTCATCATCATCATCATTTCGGCTCATTTACCTCCCACTGCTGGGCTCGAGCCTCCTCCACAGTACGATGAAAATTGACCTTACTATACCATGCTGGTTAGCCAGGTTGGTAGAAGATTTTGTTTCGAGTTTTCCTTCTCTTGCATAGATGTTATTTGCGTAATATCCTATAGTCGTCTTTTACGACATCTACGAGCAAGATAGGGAGTGGTGAATTGTATTTTTACTCCATTACCACACAGCTAATCAAAAACTATTTTTTTATTATCATCGATACATGGAAATATAAATTAAAACTGATGGTGTGTTAATTTAAACTCATAATAATTTAAAAACTCATAAGCTCAGAGCTTTTTACGCCATAAATAGTAATTAAATTTACAATGTTAACATATTACGGTACGAAAATATTGTTCGTGCGGTTTTAAAACATGCTTCGCCCCATAATTCTTTGTTACCACGTATTTTACGTTACGTTTTAAAGTAGAATGGACATGTCTATAGTATTATTAATGTTTACGACTGCCAGTTATCTCCAGATGCCATTTATATAAAGAAGAAAGGTTGTCTAGTTATGTGACAATTATGCATAAAAAGAGCAATGTAGAAAGGCTTTGAACCAGATAGACTAATGTAGTTTAAATTGCGAGCAATCGTTGAAAGCAGGCATCAAGAAACACATTGTGACTTTCTCTTGCGAAATCTCTGCCATTCAAAAGCTATTTTTTTTAATGAATACACGAATGAAATAGTTTTTGTATTGCGTAGGACTTTATTAACATAAAATTACACAACTTACATTTTGACTTAGAAAAATAATTTGTCCATCACACAAAGTGTCGCGCTGTCTGGGAATTGATGCTGTGGCACTTGACATGGTAAGCTGGTCTCTTACTCATTATGCCTTACGTGCATTTGAAAACATTTTATTATGGAAGTCTAAGTATTTTTTGGCTATGATAAAGGTCATTTTTATGTGGATTTTTTGCATAGCGCTTTAAAATTATAATGTGTAATGAACCCGGGCGATAATGTCATAATCTCGACGCTGGTCAGGTGTATTGCTGAGCGTAGTTAGAGTTACAAGTATAGCATAAAAGTTGCACTGAAATTCATTATCTACGCAGAACGTCTGACCGAATAGCAGAAAAGGTGGGATTCATCACTAAAAGGCCGTCATCGCTATCAATTTTTCAAGCGCATGGAGAAATTGTGGCCTGTGATTGACTATTGTGGGGCTTAATGCATAACTGGCCATGGCAGTTTCAAAAGTAAATGATTTTCTTTTAACCTCATATCCTCCCATAATATCAAAGTTCAACATTCGAGCACAAGTATGAACAATCAACGCACATTCACTGGGAGTGCGATCTCTAGCATAATGAGTACGACCATATGTTAAATAGTTTGCAAGTCATATCTGTTGTAGGATACTAAACGGACCTTGTAGCAACTGGAGAAAATTTTCATGCGTTCAGCCGTTGTCATACCTACTATGACAATCAATCTTAAGGCACCGTCAAACTCCTCTATATCCCTGGTGCTGTGCGGCTGCGCTTATCGTAGCTGCACATCCTCTTATTTATTGACAAACTAGTCAATTTTGTTTCATGTCTCCTGCATTACATAGGAGAGAAGTCCTCCCGTTTCACTTTTCTAATTAAGTTTGTTGCCTGAGGATACCTGAGGATCAAACCTCATTGTGATCTATGGAGACCATTGTGGACCATTGTGAGGGCTTACAGGAGTAACAAGGGTGGAAATATGTGGTGGGATTAGTCCCAATAAAATCTTGGATTTGAAATTTATCATACCTAAGCTTCCAACAAATCGAGTGCTTTCATTTGTTACCCATATTGAGGGGCTTATGAAAAAATATATAGCTTATTCACCATTTTGTAGCATCTCGGATTTAAAATTTCTCATATGCACAGTAAGCTGCTAGCCAAGCCCCTTCATTTCATACCTATATTGAAGTTCTGTAAAACATATGCAATGCACCATTTTGAAGAAATGACCATATTTGATAAAAAAAAATTACATATTACCTATAGTGTCGTAGCCAAGGCAAAAATAGGTCAAACTAAATAAAAACATTTAAAAATTAAAGAATCAAAATTAAAAATATGCAAATAGCCATAACTTTTGACGTCATTATTGTTGACTTTTGTAAGATCAAACTCAAAGAAACTTGTTTGCAGACGGTGAACGATGATAGATGAGCATAATAACAATTTGTCAAAACGCAAAGAAAAGGAATTGTTAATTAAGCTGGAGTTCCATCACTCAAAATGTCAAAAATGATGATAAGAAATTGAAACAAAACTGCACTCGTTATAAAACCATATTTTAATTATTATTTATTTATTTGTTATTTATTATTTATTTGTTATTTCTGTAAAGCATTTTGCTTGAGTTATAGACACATATGATTAAATTACGGTGGCGACGGAGGCAGCGTGCCTACTGGCCGGGACTCCCCCGTGGGACCTGGAGGCGGAGATGCTCGCCGGACTATATCGGCGGGTGACGGGGGTGCGAGCGGAGGGCGGTGTGGTCTCGTTAAGGGATCTCACCGCCTGGCGCATCGACGCCCGCCGAGACGTCATCGCCCGTTGGGCAGTCCGGCTGGAGAGGCCTCGGTTAGGGTGCGAACCGTGGAGGCCTTCCGGCCGGTGCTGATGCAGTGGTTGGAGAGGCGTCACGGGGTGCTCTCCTTCCGACTGGTGCAGATTTTGACGGGGCATGGGTGCTTCGCCAAATACCTGCACAAGGTCGTTAGGAGGGAGAGTACACAGTCCTGCCACCACTGCGATTGCGACGAGGACACGGCGCGCCATACGCTCGAGGCCTGCGGAGCTTGGGCAGTGCAGCGCTGTGAACTCGTCGCAATCATCGGTACGGACCTGACGCTGCCGGCTATCGCTAGGGCGATGGTCGACAGCGTCGGGAATTGGAACGCGGTCGCAGCCTTCTGCGAGACAGTAATCTCGCGGAAGGAGGCGGTGGATCGCCTGCGTGAGGAGCGCAGCCTCGATGAGGAGATCCGCCGCCTGCGACTGGGGCGGCGCAGGCGCAACTATCTGCGCCTCATGCCGCCCTAGCCGAGGCCGCGGGTGACGTGACCGGGGATTAGTCCGTCACCCGCCGAGAGGCCGACCGCGTGAGGAAAGACCGACGTCCTCCCTGAGGGGGGGACGTCGGTCGATGGGAGGGTACCCCAATAGGGGGTATTCCGTCGGGCCGACCACTGACGACAAGTTAACGCTGCTCCAGTGGTCGGCCCAACGACGAAGGCGACGTGGTTTTTGGGTGGGTCGCGGGAGTTGCGTGCTTAAGCCCCTCTGTCGCCCCGGACGGAGTGGTGCGAAGGCGCGCTGACCGCGACATACCCACAAAAAAAAAAAAAACATAATTAAATTATTAATAAAATATTAAAGTACTAGCAACCCGCCCTCGCTTCGTTTCGTTTTCATTCGTCTTACCCGCGTAGTTCCTGTTCTAGTGGGAATACCGGGATAAAATATAGCCTATGTTACTCCCTGATATTATAGCTTACCATTGGTGAAAGAATTTTTGAAATTGGTTACGTCGTACAAGCGTAATAGCGTAACAAACAAACAAACAAAATTACCTTCCCATTTATAATTTTAGTAAGGATATTTTACCAAAGTATATTTTTATTACAAAGTTTGATTCGGGTAGATGACTCTGTTACACATAAAAGCAAAACCCACATATATGCTTTTTTTATGTCTGGGGCACTATTTGGTCCCTTTTTTGCAGTAGGGTATGTTATGGTCTATACACACCCCGCCAAATCTGCTTGGGGCGATAGATGAGCGTCGTACGATCGCATAACCTATCGTATTCCTTCCCCATCCCTATTGAGCCGACCTCTGGTACCGATTCCATAACGTTCGTGGCCGGCCCGGCAGCTGTTTGGCCCTAACGATTTGTCTGGTTGAATAAATCTATGTTTTGTACAAAATATTAAGAAAAACTAAACATAGAACCAGAATTAGTCCGTCACTCACGGGGAGGCCAACTGCACGAGGGCACAGTATAGTTATCTATCCAGTAATGTATCTCGGCCGTAACCTTGAATTAAATGCCTAAACGTAAACATGTGATAGGGCTGCCCGTCTCCAGCATTTTAATTACATTTGTGTTTCCATTTAGTTTTGTATATACTTTTCTTATATAAACAAATAAAATACTTTGTGAATAGAATAGTGTTCAATAAGAATGCGTGTTGATTTTTGATTGGTAGTTTTAATTTAAAAAAAACATGTTTATGTTTAAATAACAAATCGGTCCATAAATTTAAATTATCTAGTGAAAGACAGACGGTCAAATTATTTTTTTCTAGTATTATTCATACACATAGTACAATAAAGATATATTATTAATAATAAAATACCACGTCTTTACTTTGAATTATATAAATTAACAAAACAAAACACATTATGAGTTTTAACACAAGCGTACCGTAACATGATTCATGAACCGCCTATAACTACCTATTTCACTCGTGTCAATCACTTTATTCACTTTATTTATTAATCCAGACAACTTTTTTTCGGGAGATAAAAGGAAATTAAAACGACACACATTATGTACCTACCTACTAGTAAGTAAAATTATTTTATAATCTTACCTTTCAGAGTTTCCAGCTAATCTAAAAAAAGTTATCTCTGGATTTGTTATTGACGAATTCATGCAACCAAAAACAGCACAATATACCCTACTTGTCATATTAAATGTGTGTATAATTATGTATTTTAGTGAAAATTCGCGCAGTTATTGTTAAAAAAACAACACACCGTTCGTTCGTCACTGCAGCACAGTCGCGACTGTCTACATGCCGAGCGCATGCCGAGATCGAGGCACGTAGGTATAGCTCGCGTTTCGTCCGTTTGTATGAAGTTGGATTACTGGTAGATTATACTGGTATATTACCGTGACGAGGGCGTCGCCCTTAGACGCTACTCGAAAGCGTACCTCGCCAGACAGGCCAACGATGACAGTAGCGGGACCCCGTGGCCTAAAGTGTTCGAATGCATGTGCTGAAAGAGAAAATAGATTATACCGAAACTGATTTGACGAGGATCCTATCTAAATTTAACAAAATATCTTTATAAATAAATTTCTTGTGTACGTGTTGTATGTCACTGAACTCTTCCGAAACGCTTGGACCAACTTTGATGAAATTTTGTGTGTCTTTGAGCGGATTCGAGAATGGTTTAGATTCACAATTAGACCCGGTAGGTGGCGCTTATTTGAACAGAACAACGTCTGTTGGGTCATCTAGTATAGATATAAAATTTTACACTCCTAAAGAAATAATTGTAAAAATAAGATTAATAATCTTTTTTTTTTAATCACGCTGCATTAATAACATAATCTGTATGTTTAAGGGTTCTTCCCAAATATAAAATTAAAGGACACAAATTATACCCAGACTCAGAACAACAATATACATATACATCCCACATGAGCCGCCTCCACAATGGAAAGGAAATTGACCTAATTGCCAACCTAGGCGGGTTGGCAATTAGGTCAATCACACTGGTCAGGCAGGTTGGCATAGGGTTTATTTCGAGTTTTCCTTCTCTTGTATAGATGTTATCGACAAACTTCAATCCCTTAGTTATCTTTTACGAAACCCACGGGCTAAAAAAGGAGGTGGTGAATTGTATTCTTACCCCATCACTACACGAAGAGCTAGCATGGGAATCAAATCCATATTTGTCACGATAGGCCGGTTTTTTAACTACGCCAAGTGTGCAGTCGTAAATTAAAATGTAATGCATATATGCAAAAACTATAAGCAAACAGAGCAGTTCTGTTTTTAAAAAAAAATATGTATCACGATATGCATTTATATTGGCCATGCGACAATTTTGTTACCACAAAAGCATTTCTCAACGACCGTCGGTGTATGCATGGATTGCCACTGTATAGCCGGATAAAGCCTATTGTTTTATCGAGCAACCAAGTTTATAGATCAGCTTTGTTTAGTGTTCTACAGTATTCGGATTTAAAATCGATGTATGCAATATATCTAAGTTATATACTGAAATTATATTGAAACGTAAAAGGGTAATCATTAGAGTTATCTAAATAAAATAATAAATATAATTTCAGCTTTTTAGGTAGTACAGTTTGTGTCTCTGAAAAAACATATTTCCAAGGACACAAACTGAACTGAAAGATTCGCCGTTTACTCCCTGCTACACCTTTCGCGCAGTATTATAAGTTCAATGCGAAGGTAAGAGGTGGTGACATATTCTTACTGTCTGTGATTATCGCCATACGATGACACATTGTGCCATGCACCATCCATTTCCATTATATCTGCTTTTACGATATCTAGAAGTACTTTTAAGGTTAGTGGTGTTTGCGTCTACGTAATATTTGATCAATTTACAGTTTCTTAAATCATGTATGTATTTTATAATTTTGTCTATTTATTTACAAGATATTTTGTACTAGTCTTTCCTTATCTAATTAATCTTAAATAAATTATAAAAAATATTGTATTTTCTATAACTCTAATCTAATCTATGCTAATATTAAATATAAAGAGGAAATATTTGTTTGTTTGTATTGAATAGGTACCGAAACTACTGGATCGATTTAAAAAATTCTTTCACCAGTGGAAAGCTATAACATCAGGGAGTAACATAGGTTATATTTTATCCTGGTTTTCCCACGGCAACGGGAACTACGCAGGTAAGGCTACTGAAACCGAAGCGAAGCGAGGGCGGGTTGCTAGTGACCATAAACGCTAAAAAGTATTAGAAACGTCGAGCGATCAAAAATCAAATACAAACGCGATAAAATCCGTAAAATAGTTTAACTTACAATGTATAATACTCTCGTAAACATCAGAAATTGCTAATCAAATTTTAATAAATATAATTTTTAAAACTACTACAAAAATTTGGTTACATTAAATTAAAATCACTTTCATCATCCCAGCCTCCATACGTCCCATTACTGGGGCTCAAGCCTCTTCCACATTGTGAGAGAAATTTACCTAAAATTACGCACTGGTAAGACTAGTTAAAATGGGGTTTATTTCCAGGCTTCTTCTCTTGCTTTATGCAAGTTTTTTATCTGCACATTGTAACTCATTGTCATCTTTTACGACACCCTCAAGCAAGAAAGGGAAATTGTATTTCTACTCCATCACTACACAGAATTCCACTAACATTTGCTTGGTAACATATAATAATACATTCACTTGGATGAATAGTAAATTAATTTTAATTATAAAGTAAATTTCAGTATGTTTAAATTAGCCTTTTAAATGTGTAGCTACAACGTTTATATGACTACTCTCATGTAATAACAGTTTATGGATATCGTCCTCATGTGGTTGTTCAAATTACTTAGCGTAATATCAAGCAGCCAGTTATGGTGAGTTTACTGTAATATTAACGTCCTGAATAAACTTAATTTTAAAACTGTACACATGATTTTAATTTGGGTTATATAATAAACTTTTTATATGATGTGATATTACGAACAGAGGGTGCGGGCGGGTCAGAGGTGAACTGCTCTGCGGCGACATGCTAACGCTTTGGTAACCTTTTACAAGTATTGCTGAGCGGGGTGGCATGAGATGGTACCCGAAAGGGTTATTAATACTCTAATCGCCACAATTGGCAGGCGAGGTGATGATTGCCGTAGGTGTTACAATTATTTCCAGCAGATAGTTGCTGCCCACTGTCCTGGTGGAATCCTTAGCCGATTTTTACCACTTCCACGGCCAATTAAGACGTAACGATAGTTGTATTCTATTCCGGTGCCAGACGGGGATATACCATTACGAAAAATGAATGTTTTATTTGTTGGGAAATCCTGTGATTATCACAAAAACTTATGTAATAACTAGTAGACCCACGCGTTGCTGTGGCTAATGTTTTTGTTATATTACATTTTATTAAACTATTTAAGTGGAACTGTAGGAGAACATCTGTCATAGAGGTCGTCATATTTTTTTTACAAATGACATTTATGTAAAAAAGCAAGATAAAATCGTATATGGCACGTTTGTAGGTTTGATATAGCAGCGCCATCTACTAATTAGTTACTCAATCCAGTCAACATATATCGCCATCTGTTAAAATCGTTTGGAGTTAACAGATAATTGTGAATGTCAAATAATAGACAAATACTTTGCAATAAAATAATATTGCGACTATAAATTGAGATGTAAGCTACCCTATCTTTCAAGTTGGATCAAACTGCACACGTTGTGCAAATTTGATTAAAATTGGTTAAGTAGTTTAGGAGTCCATCGCGGAAAAACAAAGTGACACGTAATTTATATATATTAAGATTGAATAAAAACCAAATATCTACAATTAAAAATGACACGTGTTATAACGGTTGTTATAACTGTCCTTTATCTTTATCTTGGTCTATTATTACTGATCATTTAATTTAATTTTAATACTAAACATTATATAGCAATTATTGTTAATGATACAGCATAAATGCTAATCATAACGTCCATATAGTCTGTATCTAAACTATCGTCGACTTGAGTAGAGACCTTGTAGTCCTTCAAACTTTAGCTATTTATTATATGACTAGCAAAAACTCTGACCTTTAGGCTCTCACATATGCGTAATAAATGTAGTATTTACTTCTTAAGTTGCCCCTTGCCTTAATGGCTATATGATATGCCAAAATAAGATTTTTTTTTCACATATATGTTAACTTTCACATATATTAGTTAACTCGGTAAACGTTGTTTTACCATATAAATTATTTCTAGAGAATGTTTTAGTAGTTAAATAAAAAAAAATACTAACTTATTGTAGGTATTTAGGACGTGGTTTATGTCGGAAGGAGAAATGGAACATTGTGGATGATGACGGCCTATAAACAGCAAAACACCAACTATCCTTTTTTTAGTTCATTCTACTTCATTAACTACATCCGTTCCAATCATCTCGTCCATTCCCATCTGTCATAACTCATCCCTTCCATTACCAACGGTCACTACTCATCACCACCATTCATCATCATCTGTCACCACTCAAACCATCCATCAGCACACACCCTATCCATCACCACTCAGTCACCATCAGTCCACACTCATCACATCTATAATTCAATCCATCGCCACTCATACGATCCATCTAGTGGTGATCCAGATAGTCTGTCACCACTTATCCCATTCATCACTATCCGTCGTCACTCATCCAATTCATCACCATCGGTCACCACTCATTTTATCCATGATCACTCGTCCTGTCCATCACCATTCATCCCCATATATCACCACTAAACCCATTCATCACCATCTGTCACCACTCATCCCATCCAACACCATCCCTCACCATAGATCCCATTCATCACCACTTAACCCATCCCTCACCATAGATGCCATTCATCAGCATTCGTCACCCATCCATCACCACTAATCCCATGCATCATTACTCATCCCGTTCATCGTCACTCATCCTCTCCATCATCGCTCATCCCATCCATCACTACAAGTCAGATTTAAATTTTTTTATTAATCGAAAAATTTTTTTGATTCGCTGATATGTACATGTACACTACGATATACACTACGATAAAATATATAATAAATAGTAGTAATATATTTATAATATAGTATACGAATAAGAAATGAAACTTCTGTAGGTAGGAGCCTCCTCCATAATAGGAGGGAAATTGACCTTACTGTACCATGCTGGTCAGACAGGTTGGTATAGGGTTTTATTTCGATTTTTACTTATCTTGCATAGATATTATATGCGTATTATGTCCCTCAGTCGTCTTTTACGACACCCACGGGCAAGATAAGAAGTGGTGCATTGTATTCATACTTCGTCCCCACAAGAAGAGAAATTGAATATAATGACTGTAATGTAAAGACGGACTGTTTATTATTATTTCGCGTCAAATATCGAAACAAAATCCTTATTTTCTTTCTCACAGCTTACCTAAAAAAGTTTTAATCAAAAATATAGGTAAGCTCACACAAGGTAAACACAGCTAGTCTATTATATACAGAAATGAAGGATCAAGTTGCTAAGAGTACGAAATCTTGGAACTTAAAGTTGTTATCACTGCTTCTTAGCATCCCTCTTGGGATGAATAATCACTAAGGCTTTCTAATACCTTTATGTAAGCAAAGTAACCTGAGAAGCTTTGCACCTGTCTCATAAAGGATTATAGTATAACAGTTAATAATAAATATCAAGGAAGTTTATTATGTGATAACATTTAATTTACATCCCTTCTATCCCAGACAACGAAGAAATATGCGTAGGTGACATCACTATAAGAGAAGGAAAGGTCAAAATGCCTGTAATGCCTGTCGGGTATTGGACTATTTTTCTGTTGTGAAGTAGGCTCGAGTCCTATAGAAGGATGTAAACTGATGAAAAATAACGAAGGAGAAGATGTACCCAGTAGTCTATTTGACAATGAAATAAATTAGTTCATTATGTTAGCACCGCCTACATTTAACAAGGGAATTATTTACATTATAAAATTATTTATATTATAAAGGGGCAGCGGAGCGCCGTGATTTGACCGGACCAACACGGACCCCCCAATAACCAATACTTCACATACAATATATAAAAAAATATTTTGTTATAATAAATCAACTTCCTATCAATCGTTTATCTTTATTTATATTCATTTTTTTTTTGGGGTGGGCTGCGGTCAGCGCGCTCCTCGCACCACTCCGTCCAGGGCGATAGAGGGGCGTAAGTACGCAACACCCGCAACTCACCCGAAAACCACGTCGCCTTCGTCGTTGGGCCGACCACCGGAGCAGGGTTACTTGACATCAGTGGTCGGCCCGATGGAATACCCCCTATTGGGGTAGCCTCCCATCGTCCGACGTCCCCCCATGGGGGAGGACGTCGGTCTTTCCTCACACGGTCGGCCTCTCGGCGGGTGACGGACTAATCCCCGGTCACGTAACCCTCGGCCTCGGCTATTATTTATATTCCTGGATGAATTGATTACACCTAGCCAGTAAAACAGTTTTGGGTAGGGTTTTTTTTTTCCGAATTTTCCATCTTTGAAGTGATTTTATCTGTCTGTCACCTCACATTAAACTCCACAGATGATGCACATTTGAATAGGCGAAACGAATTAGCATAGTTCGAGTTGTTTAGTTGTCTAAAGTCTGTAATAAAGAGCTGGGTAAAAGACTTTTACGATTTGATTAGTGGAAAGTATCTATGTTTTGATCGGAGGTTAATATTTTAGTAATTCAAACATTGTCTCCAATAAGTACTATGAACAAAGATATAAATGATCTCGACAATCTATAGACCTACAAAATACAATTCGTTCCTTTCATCTAACGAAATCAAATTGAATGGAAAATCATAATTGAATCGGCACCTTTAAGAGAACTGTAATAAGAAATAATTAAATAGAATTTGAACAATCAAAATCATCATCAGAGATAAGTACCAATTGCCTTTATTTGCGTGTAATTCATCAAAAATATTATTTTATCATTGTATTATCTAATATTCCACTAATTTCACATGATTGACATTCTATTTTGTAAATTACATTTTGAAAATACTTCAAACTTAATGTTTAATTCAAAAAGATTTGCTCTATTTTAAAAACATTTCTGTTTGCTAATGTCTACGAATACTATCAACCCTGGCGTTGTAGGTGTTATACGTGACGACTAGAAGCATGTTCACTGTTAGTGATAAGTTAAAAATACAATGTATAATCAAGTTTTACTTTCGTTGCAATTATAGCATTATCCTTTATCAAACTTTTACGTTCCCAAGGAGGGTTGATGTTGGATAGGCAGCCGGTCATGAAACTATTTCCAATAACTTTTGCAAACCATCCATCCATCAGCTCACAGAGGTCCACTATTGATTATAGGCCTCCACATGAGAATACCACTCAGAAAGGTCCTGTTCCACTTGCATCCAACGGTTGCCTGCGACTTTCAAGATGAGGAGGGGCCGATGATACTCTAAAATTATTTCTTATTTTACTTCTCTAAATTCGGTAGCAAGCAATTCAAAAGTAAATAATAAATTTAGTAATTCAGCGTATTTGTAGTTAACAAATACGCTGAATTACTAAATTTATTATTTACTTTTGAATCAAATTATTAGAAAATTTTTGCATCCATGGCTGAATATTCGTATACAAAATGCCAATTGCACCTTTCTTAATCTGCTCTAGATAAACACTTTTACAATACAATTCACTCGTTTGGTGGCTGCTGCCCTGCGTTACCGGATACACAGCCACACATACACCGCATCAATATAGACAACTACAATATAAGCCCGAAGGCATGTTAATTTAGCACTATGGTTAAATTATTTGTTAGTTTGGGTGTTTTAGCCAATATAATATTTAATAGTATATTGTTACCGCCTTCACCGCGTGAAGGTACTTCCAGATTATTTCTTTCTTTTTTAATTGTCGTTTTTGTTCACATTTTTTTTACATATTTTATTTAGAAAAGAAATTGGAATATTTGTGGTCTTTACGAAAAATATCCACTTTTCGGCATATTTTCGAAGATTTGTATGTTATTTGCCAAAACTATGATCATCTTTAAAAAGACTTGAAAACAGTTTTTTGCATTGCCTCTCGAATCCCACGTATAACTGGTTTTCATTATCTGCCGTTTTTGAGGGAACTACTGGTTCAACAAGTACCAATTTGATCTCAAATGAAAGCTGATTGAATGTACTACAACTTTGTAATAGTAAGTTTTGGTGTAAAATGCGTATTATAGAAGATATTACACAAAATAGGCGACTATTTTGAAAAATATTCACTTTTTGAAAAAGTCGGCTATATTTGAAGAACTGTATCTCAAGAACCAATAATGGTATAGAGCTGGTTTTAGTCTTAAATTGTAGCTTATTTGTTGTACTTCTAATGTTTCATAGCAACCAAATATGTCAGACCCTTCCTCCACTAAGATATTCAACAAAATCTGAAAAATGTCCAAAATTTTTATGGTTTTATGGTCACCCTATCGTTAGCACAGCACTTTGGAAGTTGCAAATTGTGTATTTTTATGTTCATTTAGGTCCTAATAACATATCAAAAATACGCAACTACACGACCTTTTGCAAGCACAAAAATGTATCTTGACTGGACTAGTAAAGGAATATGCAAAAATAGTTTTATTTGAAAAGTAATTAAGTTTCTTTTGATACATTATATTAGGTATACAGATTTGCTCCCGCCGTCTTTTATGAGTGGTGTTAACGACAAGTAGACGTAGAGTATTTTCATCTAAGAAACCTTGCAATACTCTACAGTATCTTGGGAATATAACCTGATAGAACAAGTAGTTGATTTGTGTTTACAATATATAGTTATTCTCGAATAAAAACTTCAACTTATGCGCTGAATCCTCATCCTTTGCGGGAAGCATTTTATTATAAAAATATGCAACTGAGGCTCACTCAATGCTCTCAGCCTCTTACGCTGAGGCTGCTATGAGTGAAAATACATGTCGTAACTGATTTCAATGCTTTAAGAGCAGACCCCTCCACCAGCCCATGGTCCCTCCAGCCATCCTGGCTATATGGACCGAATCACGGGAGATGCACGCCTTACTTGCGTGTGCTCTTTCGGGCGTGCACTTTCTTGACTCCCTACAAATTGTCTGCCCGAGCCCTCTCCCCTTTCTGGGGCGGCTTGTTCCGCGTGGGTGTCGCTATTGCGACGGACGACACGACGATGGCGACTGCGTCATGGACCCTGTCCTTTCTCCGCCAGCTCGAGCCCGCTCCTGATGTTATGCCAGTGGTGCGAAAAGTCTCTCAACCGTCGAAAGTTGGCCTCGGAGTTAACAAGATCGCAATAGTGTATCGGTCCAGGATTGACCCGTTGAATCCCGTCCAACATCTTCATGCGGATTTCATCGTACAGTGGGCATCGCCATAGCACATGATCCAGACATTCATCCTCCTCTCCGCAGTAACACAGGCTGTTCTGACATAGCTTCATCTCATAAAGTCTCCTTCTAAAACAGCCATGACCTGTCAAAATTTGAGAGCACTGGTAGTCGGGCTCAACCCAGGGGGATCTGAGTCGAACACGAACATCGGGGAAGAACCGATGGAGCTCCCTACCCTTCTCCTCACCGTCCCATCTTCGCTGCCACTCAGCAACGAGCTCCTCCGAAATTTGGCTTCTCTCCGTCCTAGGGCAGTCCCGGCCAGAAAACCTTACATCGTCTATCCTACCAGCACGGATTACCTCTAAGTCCGCAGGAAAAACCCCTGCCAAAACTGGCAATACTGCCGAACTAACTGAGCGGTAAGCCTTTGTGATTAGTATAAGGGCCTGCCGCTGGGTCCTTAACAACGCGCTCCTTACCATGTAAATGGACGTGCGTCTCCACCAACATCCTGCCGCATAAGTGATGATGGCAACGAATATAGCCTGGTACAGTATTCGAAGGCCCACGTACCGTATGCCCCAGGATGAGGCGGAGACACGCGACATTTTCCCGAACGCTGCTGCAGCACGCTCTCCAATGGACTGCGCGTGGAGCCGGAAGCTCAAGTTAGAATCAATTACGACACCCAGGACAGTCGCTGATTGGACGCTTCTTACCGGCTCTCCACCGAGCCTAACTGTGGGCGGTCTTCCACTCAGCTTCCCTTTTAGGGTTATGGAACATGACTTCATAGGGGAAAAGGACAGTCTGTTACGAAATCCCCAGGCTGTGACAAGTCCGAGTGCCGTGGAGGCCAAAGCCTCTAATCCCGCACGAGAGTTCGACTCGATGGTGACCGTTACGTCATCCGCGTACGCAATCAGTTTGACTCCCTCTGGTAAAGGGAGTTGAAATAGATCGTCCATCAGGAGATTCCACAGAGAGGGCCCCAATACAGAGCCCTGCGGGCATCCCATGGTTAATTGTTTCCACACGATTTCACCTCCAGCAAAGAAACCGGCACGCCGGCCGCAAAAATAGGACACCAGCATCCTATAGATGTTCGGCGGGCAACCCCCATTCTTGGCCTTCAGCAGAATCATGGGCCACCACGCGTTGTCAAAGGCACCCGAAATATCCAAAAGAACTGCCTGGACATATTTGCAGTTGCTATGAGCCACGGTGTCCAGAAGGGACCGAATAGCCGTGACGGTGGAATGTCCGCGTTTGAACCCGTGCTGACAGGAGGAGATGCTGCGCGAGATGTTGGGAGCACAGTGTAGCAATATTCTCTCCAAGACCTTACCCAAAACCGAGAGAAGTGTGATCGGGCGATATGCTTTGGGATCAGACAGCGGTCGACTATTACCTTTGGGGATAACAATCAGCCGCCCATCCTTCCACACATCGGGAAAAGTACCTTCCTCAATACACTTGCCGAATAAACGCGTCAGCTCGGAGCCAGCCACGTGCCACGCATGTTTGAGCATGCGGGCGGTTACTCCGTCGATTCCTGGAGCCGAGTTCGGTAGGCGACTAACAATACCCTCAATAACCTGTCTAGATGGAGGGGGCGCATCCCGCCCAGATGGGGCGCATGCCGCCATGGTTCGTACCTGGCGATGATAAGGGACATCTCTTTGGGGATCGTCATCGGGACAAAGCGCGCCGATTAATGCAGAGATCGATTCTTGAGTTGTGCTTACGTATCCCTCTACGAGCCGAGCACCACTTACAACATTTGGAGGGGGTCGTATCTTCACCAAGGCTAGCCTATATGCCACACCCCACGGGTCTTCGTTGCCAGTGTTTGCGATGCTCCTGAAAAAGTCGGTTTGCGCCCGTCTCATCATAGCTCTATATTTCCTGCGGCATTCATGGTACCTTAATCTTGCAATCTCTTCTAGATGCCCCGGACCTCTTTTTCTGGAACTCTGCCATTCCTTTCGCAACTTGTTGGTCTCCTTTCTCGTGGAATCCAAGGCGGGAGACCACCATTCGTAGCCCCTCGCATTCGGCCTGTCACAGCTGAGACCCAAGCTTTCCTCTGCACAACGCTCTATAACATTCATAAATTCCTTGCAGACGTCACGTGTAGGCTTTCTCCAGTTTATACTTCCTACCCTATCGTGTAGTAACGACTCAAACCGGCCCCACCCAACACCACGCTCCCGGTAACGCCTCGGCCCTCCCGACGGTTCCGCATAGGGAGCGGGCTGATGTGTGTAAATGTAGCTGAAAGTGATCAGGCGGTGGTCGCTACTGCTGGCATCAGGGTGTACCTTCCATCCCTGGATGGATGCTCCTCTCGTTGACAGGGTTAAGTCAATATTGGACTCGCCGTTGGCTGTGGAGAAGGTGGCCGGTTCGCCCTGAACATTCTGGATTACTAGTCCTCTAGAGGCGATGAAATCCTCCATCAATTCACGTCGACGCGTCACATCCTGTCCACGTCCAGTGTAGTGACGTGGGTGACAATGCCACAGGGGTGAGTGGGCATTAGAGTCCAGTCCTAAGATGGTAGGGTGCCCCTTCATGGCGTCTAGGACCATCCCTAGATGTTGTAGGTGACGATTGATGTCATGGGAGTATTGAAAATACGCACTAATAATATTGAAGGAGGGGGCACCCTCCACAGATACCTGGCAGGCTAGACAGTGACTGTTTGACAGTTGATGATATACCACGCACGTGATGTTTGACCGCATGATTAGAACTCCACTCTTGGGGGGACCGTCCCCGGCAGCGACGAGCCACGGAAGGGGGCGTCCGGCGGTGGCAAAGAGAGAGGACATGGCGTAGGGTTCTTGAACAAGAACCATGTCCAGTCCCATCTCCCCTGCGATGGCAGGCAACTCTGCTGTAGCCACCGCTGACCCCTGTAGGTTAACTTGACCTACTTTTATCGTTAACATCTTAGTGGCCATAGTTTGTTTTGAATGTTTCTTTCCTCCGCGTTCTTCCGGGCTGGACATTCAGGGGAGTTGGTGGTGTGATCCGAAGCGCCCTTTCTGTTAAATTTCTTACACGTAGCACAGGAACTAGTTTTTGCTTGGCACTCAGCGTTCTTGTGGCCGTCCTCGCCACACTTACCGCAAGTCATTGTCTTTGCCCTACAATACTTCTCGGGGTGTCCAAACATCTGGCACCTACGGCAACACGTAACCCCGATGTGGTCCAGAACCTCCACGGCATCCCATCCGATGTACACCCTGGACAGGTCCATGAGTTGGCGTCGCAACTCCGCTGAGCATTCGCATACCCACGCTTTTTTGTTGTTTCGTCTAGTGCGGTGAAACAAAGGTCGCAGGTTCTTTTTCAGGTCTTCAAGCTTGTGGATCCCCGACAGGTTTTGTTCATGCAGCTGCTCGATCATGTCGTTTGGCTTGGTGTCTGCATCAACACCCACCAAAGTGACGAGCGGCTTTCGCTCGCGTGCTTCGCCCACACGAAGAGTGTTAGGTAGGGCAGCCCTGAAGGCGCTGGCGTCTTTTTCGGAGGTGGTCTGGATAATGACGCCAGCGCCACCCGTCTTGCGTACACCTTGGACTTTAATCCCCAGTCCGACGGGATCAATAGCGACCTTCAGCGCCCTTTTAGTGTCATCCGCAGTTTTGAGGGCGTCTACTTGATCTTCTGCAGGGAAAACCGCGACGGCAGGACCAAGACGCGCCGGGATGGGCAAGGGGTTGGAATTCCGGCCCAGCTTAATAGCTCCAGCATACGATCTTACTAGCGGGGGGGGCGGTTCCTGGCCAGGAGGGGCCACCCGCTGTGGCAAGTTCCGAGCACCAGCCTCGGCCCGAGCAGCACGCAACTCAGCCGCAGCCAGACGGGTGACGAGGTGAGTAATTACAGACCCAACGGCGTCCACATGCTGCCCTATGGCTGCGATCTCGTCCTTGTTTAGTTTTGATGTCTTACATTTGACCGCAGCCATGATGCCGCTGGTCGATGAGGTGGCGAGGGAGACAAGCCTCTCGACAGGGGCCTCCAACAATTGCAGGGGCACCTGGTCAGAGCCGGAACTAGACGATGGTGGGGCGGCCGAGGGTTCAGCCCGGCGGGTCTGAACGCGACGTCGGACCGCTTCCTGGACCTCCTCCGGGGATGATAACAGCCTTTTGGAACCAAGTCCGGACGCGATGAAGACAGGGGGAGTGCTGAATCCTTGAGGGGGGGTCCGCGCTAACGAGGCTCGGGGGGTAAAGCCCGACTCTCGGCCGATTTCTCGGAGAGCCTCCAGTTCTAGCTCCCTATTCCGTAGCTCCTGCTCAATTAGAGACCTCTGGGCCCTAAAATCCTCCTCCTCGTCGGCCATGTCCCAGACTGATGATAGTACTCAGCAAGGCTCAGCCAAAGCGTAAAACAGCTAAGTGAGGAAGCAAGCACTAAGCAATATTTAATATAAGCTAGTACTCAATACGCACTAAAGGGAAGTTAGTAACTACCTACCAGCGCCATCATCGAAAGAAACCGCCGAAGCACAAGCTAGTGCCACCGCAACCTACCACTAGCGCAACACGCAAAGTGGTAGAGATCGGAACCACGTAGTAACGTATAACCACGTAAAAACCGTCCTCTACTTACACTACCGCCACTACCTATAGTGACGGATAGTAAAACTAACCTGTCCTTATGTCCCAGTTGCGCCAAACAGTGCTTTCGTGAACTAATTTCACTACACTACTACACTGGCGCCACCACATATAGCGGCGAATAGCAGAACCAAGCGGACACTATGTCTCAGTGGCGCCAAACAGCACTTTGGTGAACTACACTTTTAACCAGGGGTGCGACACTGCCACAATGCCTCAAGACTACCCTACTTATAGTTTTATAACAAATTAAAATAGGAAAAGTACAAATTTATTCTATTCTACTATACTAATAACTAATAACTACTTAAAAACAAAGAACTTAACTAATGGTGGTCCTCTCCAATATCACTTATACCTAGATATCGTCACTATCGCACATAAACACTCAAATTGTCACAGTATTTTTATGCGTCTTTTCGCAACGAAGAGCAGGGGAAACGGGGAAGTACAGAGTCCCAGGTGTACTCTGGTACTTTAGATACGCACACACATAACTCTCACTACCGAAAAGTACGGAAATTTGTGGCAATAAAAATTGGACACGGAGCTGTCAAAAATACAACCGACTCCGACGCGAGTCGATGACGCAATGCTTTAAGAGCAGTGATGTATGAAGACAAAACAGAAAGGTCTTTTGCATCGCATTGCGACTGGTGACAATAAATAGATTTTCATGATAACTCCAAGCGCCTAAAATCATGGAGATCGGGGTATCTCCAATACTTTTAGACGTAAATATACCTAAAATCAGTTTTTCTGCTAATAAACTTTGAATACTGGAACAAAAACGACTGGAACTAAGTTGTATCATCATTATCTCAGCGTACGTCCCACTATTGGGCTAGCTCTAGCGTAATAGGAGGGATGTTAACTTTCTTCTTTTTTTGTGGCACATTTAGCATTTAGCACATTTACCGCTGCCTCAGTTTGGACCACCTTGAAAGATACTTTGATGTAATACAAAGTTGATCGGATAATTTGATTTTTGTCGAGTTTCGCATCTCTGGCACCGATGTTATCTGTAAATCATATCTAATTCTTAGCTGTCTTTTACGATATGCACGGGCAAAAGACCACACTCCAGCAGAAAATCGACGTCCGAGTAGTAGCAATTTGTTACTGCGCTTCGTTCGGTGAGCGAGAGAGTTATCTAACTCTCAAGTTGGGCATCTGCCCAACTTTCTGAGGGTGTTTGCGTGTGGTGGGTTTTGGTGATGCCTTTAGTTTCACTGAACCTCATTGCACGCATTAACACTCCCTTCACGGTAGGCAGTGACCTAGCAAAGGTCCATGAGCGGCAGCAACACTTACCATCAGGTTCAACACTTACCATGTACTGTTTGTTTGTTTGCCACCATCTGCAAAAAAAAATTGTATTCTTACTCCGTCATCACACAGATAAAAATTACACTTATGATAACTCATAGTTAAGGATATAAAACCAAAAACCACGTCAAAGTTACCATTTCAGTATGAATCCCGGTATATCGTATTTTATATGTTATATAATTCACAGGGTACTTGTAACTCTTACTTTATGGCTCTCGTAAAAAGGGTACATAAGAAAATGTCTTGTTACAAAACTACCTTTCTACTTACATCACTATTAATATTTATTTGACGGTCTATTGTGTACCAAAGGGCGAAGTTTGTCAAAAAGTGAAAGTTTCTGGTTTCAGAGAGCTTTAAATTTGCAAGATTCCAATCTCGTCAATAAATCTAATAATAAAAAGATGAAAGATTAAAATGATTTATGGTAACTATTTCTTATGAAAAAAAGTAACACTAATCCCCTTTTTTTTTTCTTAATAAATATTTCACATACAATCATCTAGCTATACCATCATGTTGTAGTTTAACAGTCGTGGCTAATTATTTAAATGTATATCATACAATCGTTGGCTTTTCGTGTGGTGACGGAGTAAGAAACTGAATATATACATTTCAATCAGATTCATATCACACGAAAAGGCTATAACAAAATTGAAAACTTAACGAATCGATATTTTTATTTAGGATTTTTTTCATGCGTTCCTACCACCATTATCAAACTCTTATTTGATCAGCTACTCCATTCTCTGAGACAGCCTGTATATATTATGTAATACAATTTAATTTTCTAATGAAAATATTAAGGCAATTATTGTTTTAAATTGAGCTGGTAGTTTCTCAGATTATAACGGTTAATTAAGTAATGTAACTATTTAGCTTTATAACAGAAAACGTACGAGATATATTATCTTTGTCAGCAACCTAATATATTAATAACAAAGTAAATACAGCAAGGTATTGTTATAAATTCAGGACACATATTTCAGGAGAGCAAGCGTCTATTTGTGGAATGTCCATTAATAAAGTTTTCGGATTCATTT
Organism: Lymantria dispar; assembly: GCA_032191425.1. Lineage (NCBI taxonomy): Eukaryota > Metazoa > Arthropoda > Insecta > Lepidoptera > Erebidae > Lymantria > Lymantria dispar. Next base: position 10,957,210 of record CM063449.1, on the reverse strand, counting down.
CTCTCTTATGCAAAGAGAATAAATAACTCTGATATCAATATGGTATTTTTAGTACTAAGTTATGATTCATCCAACTTTATGAGGGTGTTTGCTTGTGGTGGGTTTTGATGATGCCTTTAGTATCATCGAACACCAATTCAGGCATTCACACTCCCTTCACTTACTTCGCGGTAGGTAGTGGTTTAGCAAAGGTTCATGAGCAGCTGTTACATTTATTTATTTATTTAAACTTTAGCACACAAAAATAAGGTGCATGGCGGACTTAATGCCTTAGGCATTTTCTGCCAGTCAACCACGGGTGGAGCAGAAATAATTTAGGCAGGTGCAATACATTGTAAGGGGTAATTTGTAAAATTTGGTTATCCAAGTATAGCAATTATATTCTTATACACTATACACACAAACAATACACTTATATAGATACATATATATATAGAAATATATATATATTACACATAGAAATATATATATACATACATATACATACATATAAATTTTATTAAAAGTAGAGGAGAGCCATCATTGATGAGTTGACTCCGTCAGAAAGTCTAGGTATAGACGTTTTACCATAGCTTTAAAACCATCACGGCTATCGGCCATTCTGATCTTTAATGGTAACGCATTCCAGAGAAGAATAGCCTGGATATAAAACGAAGAGTGTACTAGATTAGAGGAATGAGAAGGAAGAATTTACCATCCGGTGTGCTGTTTTCTCGTTTGCCACCAACAGTAATAATAAAACTCCTTATTAAAATAGATAATATATTAATTTTTATGAATATCAGCGTCAATATTTTTGTAACTTTCATGTATCCAGTGACACTCATGTCATCAAAACAAATCTAATGATGTATCAGCTTCAAAAATCTTTGAACGATTTAGTAGTAGATAACAAGTGGACATACAGATGGGCAACATATACATATATATAGGTCAAACAAATAATACTAATTTCGGGTTTTGCTACAGCCAAGTAAAACTTAAGGACTTATTTCTTGTGTTGAGATCAACAGGGACTTTTAACACGTCATTTAATGAATTCAATAAATTTAAAACCTCAAACAATTATTTATAAATAGTATAATTAAAATGGCATAACATTCGACATTGTTTTACATTACGTATTACTACACCATCTATGTAGTCAGATATTCCACTCTTCGCCCACATAATCCCCACCGTAGGGCTCAGGCCTCCTCTACAATGGGTGAAAATATTGCCTACATTTTTTTTTACAGTCGGTGCACTCCTCGCACCATTCCGTCCGGGGCGACAGAGGGGCGTAAACACGCCCACCGGTAACCCACCTGTGACACGTCGCATTCGTCGTTGGACCGACCCACGGAGCAATGTGACTTGACGTCAGTGATCGGTCTGACGGAATACCCCTTGAGGAGTACCCTCTCATTGACCGATGTCCCCCCGTCTTTCCTCACACGGTTAGCCTCTCGGCGGGTGACGGACTAATTCCCCGGTCCAGTCACCCACGGCCTCGGCTAGGGCGACATCAGGCGCAGGTCCCCCAGGTGCCCCAGTCGCCGGTGGCGGTTCGCGTCGTCGAGAAGACGCTCCTCGCGCACACGCTCCGCCGCCTCCTTCCGCGTGACTACTACCTCGCCTCAGAGCGAGGTAACGCTGCATACGTCATGTTTTTTCGTGTGTGCAGTCGACTCCATCGAATTATAAGACGTTGTCACGTCAAAAATGTTATATTAATTAAAAATGAGAGTATTTAATCAACAATACAAATAGAAACGACATCGAATATATTTTCAGAGAAAACGTTACCTAATAGAATTTCTTCAGCAAATATGACAAATTATTATTTACCAACGTGAATATGGATGCGTATATTAATTACTACTATTAATTACTTAATAAGTTATACAGGATGTATCAGGTTATGGGACAACTAGTCAAACGGGAGATAGACAATGGTGGTGAGAACCCAAAAAAAAATTTGAAGGAAAAATATCCATTCGTTAATGAATTAGAGACATGTAAAGTTTTCAATTTTGTCATCGCTTTTTCGTGTAAATCTGATTGAAATGTATAAAGTCACTGGTACACTTAATCTGCAAAATATTCGTGCTTTGTTAAAAGTTCATTAGAAATAAAAAAAATCAATGATTACGTTCGCATAAGGAAAACAAACTTCGCTTCAAATCAGCTGATTGGCTGATGACCATCGCCGAGTCGCGTTTTGACCTACGCTACCATTGAAGCGTTTGCCCAATTCCTACCTATTCATTCATACTGTTGAAGCTTTACATGCCTACATAATACGTAACATTTAAGGCATAGACTGTTTAACACACATTTTTTAAATTACTATAAATTTTATGTTATATTGTTTTTTGTGTAATATACATTTTAATTACGATCTATGACCGGTAAACTACAACATATTCGAACTGTTGCCCCATAACCTGATACATCCTGTATAATGATAACATAAAATAACTTTTCAAAGAGTCGTCGGTTCAGCTCGTACCTGTCACTGCTGTGCTTGAACCTCCTACTGAATGGGAGGGAAATAGACCTACTATACCATGCTAGTCAGACATATTGGTACAGGGTTTCATTTTGAGTATTACTCCTCTTGCACAAATGTTATGCACAGATGTTATGCACAGATGGCGTAGTGGTTAAGATAGCGACTTACAACGCCAGTGTCGGGGGTTTCGAATCCCACGCGGGACAACACTTTGTGTGATCCACAACTTGTTGTTCTGAGTCTGGATGTAATTTGTATCCGTTAATTATATGTTTGTAAAGTTCCCAGCAATACAAGGATTATTTCCTTAGTACATGGTGTTGTCTTAAAATTATTATTATTATTATGTGCCTATCATATCCCTTGAAGTCTTTTATGACATCCACGGGGAAGATAGGGAGCGATGAATTGTATTCTTACTCCGTCACTACACGGGAAAAAGTTATTTCAATAATGTGAGGTAAAAACATTACTTGATAGTAAGCATGTTATGTTTATTATGCTACTGTATATTTGGTCCCATTGTAAGCCTTATACCATAACATCAAATAGACAACGAGAGTTATTGATTTATATGTGAGGGTTTGGAAAAACTATTATTGGATTTCACGATTACTAAATAATAATATTCCAATAGTAAAAGAAAAAAAATTAAATTCAAAAATAATAAATGTTCCCGTTTATTTTTGTTACAAATTTTCTCATTAATAATATAGTATAGTTTTTTTAAATCTATTTACTTATATTAATAACTTTGTTCAAGTAAAGTATTTCTTTTAGTTATTTTGGTGCTTAATTTTAAACTTTATCATTATATGTAAGTTTTGCCTGTTTTATATTAATACACTTTTTATTTAATTGTGATTATCTAAAAACTCTTTTCTTTTATACGACGACTAATGGATCTCTTCTCAATATATTTACAACTAGCAACCCGCCCTCGCTTCGCTTCGGTTATAGGTTATAGTCGTTTTACCCGTGTAGTTCCAGTTCCCGTGGGAATACCGGGATAAAATATAACCTAGTTTACGCCCTGATATTATAGCTTTCCATAGGTGAAAGAATTTTTGAAATCGGTCTAGATGTTTTGAAGATTACCCGGAACAAACAGACAGACAGACAAAAATTTTTTAATTGCTATTTTAGGCATAGGTGTCGTGCAAATAACCGTGTGAGCATGAAAAAAGCCTATTATTTTGACATTACAAACAGACACTCCAATTTTATTTATTGGTATAGACTAGCAACCCGCCCTCGCTTCGCTTCGGTTTTAGTCGTTTTACTCGCGTAGTTCCCGTTCCCGTGGGAATACTGGGATAAAATATAGCCTTGTTTACTCCCTGATATTATAGCTTTCCATCGGTGAAAGAAGTTTTGAAATCGGTCCAGCCGTTTTGAAGATTACCCGGAACAAACAGACAGACAGACAAAAATTTTTAATCTATATTTTAGGCATAGGTGTCGTGCAAATAACCGTGTGAGCATGAAAAAAGCCTATTATTTTGACATTACAAACAGACACTCCAATTTTATTTATTGGTATAGATCCGCTGACAAGCACTCCTAAAACTAATCTTCTCTAGATATAGGAAGGATTGGTGTTCTTCCGTGTGGTGTCAGTATAGGTATACAATTCACCACCTTCTTTCTTTACACGTAACGTCAATACAAGACAACGAAAACATGAATTAAAACCAATACGTGTGGCCAGTGTGGCGTATTAGGCCAATCATAATATTAAGAAGGCCCAATATTGAAACGTATATGGCTAAGGGTGGTTGTGGAATTTTATTTCGAGTTTTTTGACTCTTTCAGTGATGGTAACAACTTTACTGATATGTAAAGGTCATCCTCTTGAGATGCTTCTAATTTAATATCCGAGGCATTTTAATTTAGTATTTTCATACTATGAGTAACTGATATTCCAATTAATGTATCAAATAAGTGGACAAATAGTTAAAACAAGCCATTTTAATCATCATCTCGGCCTATAAATGTCCCACTGTTGGGTCCTGGCCTGGCCTCCTCTATAAATTGACCCACTATTCCACGCTGGTTAGACGTGTTGAAATAGAGTTTTGTTTCGAACTTTCCTTCTCTTGCACAGATGTTACATGTTTATTATATCCCTTAGTCGTCTTTCATGACATCCACGGGGAAGATAGGGAATGGTGAATTTTATTCTTACTCCGTTCATCATCACAGCCCATATACGTCCCACTGTTGGGCTCGGCCCTCCTCCATAATGGGAGGGAAGTTGACCTACTATACCATGTTGTTCAAACATGTTGGTATAGGGTTTCATTTCGAGTTTTCCTTCTCTTGCACTGATGTTATGTGCATATTATATCCCATAGTCGTCTTTTATGAATTGTATTCTTACTCCGTCACCACGCGGATATTTGTTTATTTATTCATGGATTTTAATTTGTAAAACGTTTATCACATTTCAAGGATTTTCAATTATTTAAAACATAGATTAAGGGTGTACAATAATCCCTTAGTGGTTTTTTTCTAGTTTACTTTTAAGTAGTTAAATTTAAGAACATATTAATTCCTAACTTGGAATTTACATTGTTTAGTTATAAACTTACATATGCACCGGCAGGCGGTGTCGATACCAAATTACATTGACTTCATGAATATTTCATCAAGTACTGTCTGAAACCGACATGCAACATTTGCCTAACAACTAAGCGCAACCGAAGGTAATGTAAATCGAAAGAGTATACAATATAATAACATTAACATTCGATTCCTCATAAACATAGTCTGGGGGCACGGCAGTGCCCCCGCCAAGTCGAGCAAAAAAAAAAGAAAACGCAACACTGCCGTAACATATTTTTCTCGAAGCCATTCAGGCCATATTCGACCCCCTATAACTTCGTTGTTAATAAAGCTAGAAGCCTGAATTTTTAGTAACCTAGCAAGCATTATATACACATTGTGTATTTCAAATTTCATTCAATTTGAACCAATAGTTTAAGAATTATAACTAGTCAAAATTTCGTAATTTTGTCACTCACTGACTGACCGATCATCAATATTAAAGTGGCGCTTCTAGCAGACTTAAAAGCTTCAAATTTAAAATACAATTAGTGTTTAGTGTATAAATGTAGGAAAAATTGTGAAACATTATAATTTTCATCCAGTTTCTGAGATACACTAACTGCATAAATAATTTTGTAAACTCCTATAAATATATAGGATTACAAAGTTACATTTGCAGTTAATGAAATGTAACTTTGTAAAAAATAAGAATACATTTGTCGCCATCATTGTTTCTCTATGGGAATCGTAACAACCGCCTTAAGACTGCGCAGATGACGTAGTGGTTAAGATACCAACGTACCGTGCTAGTGTCGCGGGTTCGAATCCCATACAAGACAACACCTTGTACGATCCACAAATTGTTGTTCTGAGTCTGAATGTAATTTGTGTCGGTTAATTATATGTTTTTTCCGTGTGGTGACGAAGTAAGAATACAACTCACCACTCTCTATCTTGCCCGTGGATATCGTATAAGACGACTATGGGATATAATATGCACATACCATTTGTGCAAGAGAAGGAAAACTCGAAATGAAACCCTATATCAACATGTCTGACCAGCATGGTATAGTGGGTTAAATTCCCTCCCATTGTGGAGGAGTCCCGAGCCCAACAGTGGGACATATGAGGGCTGCGATGATGATGCGATGTTGAATTACATGTTTGTAAAGTCCCCCAAAATAAGGATTATTATTCCCTTAGTGCAAGGCCGTTGTCATTTAAAAAAAAGATTCAACAGGAAGGAGAGTGGGCAGCAGCTCTCGCCGGGGAAATATGTGATATCTCACTGCGAAATCAACCCACCTACGAAACGTGGCGACTACGTGATTATTCCTCATAAGGCGAAGAAAAATTAGCTCTAGTCATGGCAACTCTGTTACCCTTAAGCGTCGTTGGATGCAGGTGCCACAGTACGGCACTTTATGGTGAAGCATGAGGGGGGTCTATGTTCTACAGTGGACGGCGATAGGCTGAATGATGTTTGGCATAATATGTGTAAACAGATACCTAGATATAATTATGTTTAAAGATAACTTGTAAAATGGTCAATCAACTTAATGAAAAAGCAAGAGTGGGACGGGACGTGTCTTATGAAATTGTACCAAAATCTCCCAAAGTATTAAGCAAACTAAATTGCCTCAAATTTATATGAAAGAAAGAACGCCATCGTTAGGCTCAATTGCCATCAAAGCGGGAGGAGACTAGAGGAGATGTGTTTCGAAAAATCAATCAAATTTCTTTACTACCACATCTCTTCGCTTAGTTTAGGTAGAATTGACTCCAGCGGAAAGGAGAGATGTTTCATTTTTCAGAGAGTGTGCTCTAAGAAAATCCTTTGTTGGTATTCCAGAAGTAGAAGGTACCGGAAAGGCAAATAAGCAGGTCTATCTACAAAAAGAAATGAGATACCATCAAAAACAAGACTTGTAAAAAAAGCCAAGCCTCGCAACTGAGTTGTTCTACCATAAAAATTTGTGAGATCCATGTTATACCAAGTCGGTTAACTCATTCAGTCTCTGCTTAAGGGACCTTTCTTCTTAAGGTATTACGTAAATAGCTAACCTAACAACTTCTTATAGTGACTATATCAATATTAAAGATAATTTATGTTTTAAATAAATAGATTGACTTGGCAATCGCACTATGTTTAGTACAATTTAATATAATATGTATTACTTGTGAGGTGTGTTTTCATGCGATTGCCAAGTTAATCTATTTATTTAAAACATAAATGATCTTTAATATTCACACGGATGCGTGTTAACGCTAACACTATATCTGTAGTTCCGTGAATGTCACTATAGTCCATAAAATATAGGATGATCTCTGTGACAGTTGTCCCTAGTACTGTCACGCTTACGATGAAGTTCGTAGTTTTTTATCGATAAAACTCTTTATTTTTATAATTGTGATTTTCTATTATAATTAAAATACAATCAATGAAAATCTTTTTGATTTTATTTCAAACAAAAACTGTTTTTTGACTGTTTTAATTATTCAAAAGGAGTACAATCAAGGTCTAGGTCACTATTATCGTCATCACTGGAGCGTTCCTGCTAGAATATTTATCATTTTTTGCCAAATAGGGACGGTCGTTAGATCAATCGATCAATTACGACTGTTTTATAAATAAATATGTCTAGTTTGTTGACACACATCAATGCGCACATAATATTATCATTTACTCTGAGACGAAAAGTAGTTTTATAATGTTCAATTAATTCAATTTATGTATTTTATAATGTAACTGTCTGTTTTAAGTGTAAAAAATATATTGAAAGTTTTATATAGGTCCTGTATTGAGTTTATCCCTTTTATGAATAATTCAATAAAGATCGGTTATCGATTTACGTATATCGACTGTCCCATCTCTTTTTTATTTTCAGTCCAGTACGACTTTGTACGTGCGTAAATGTCATTTATGTTTAAAATGTTTACTAGGTATTTCCGTACTTACGAGGTACATTTTAGGTATGAATATTAATATTTTCATATTTATAATATATTGCAATTCAGTTGCAATAAAACTGGCACGAAAAGAATGAAAATTTATTTGATACAAAATGAAATTGTAAACATGTCGCTCGTTCAAACTTAGTTCGTTGGTTTCGTTGACATCTGTTACAGAGATCAAGCTATATTTTATGGACTATAGATCTATGCAGATACATGTCAAAACTAGATAAATATAAAATTTTTTATTTTACTCATTTTAATTCAAGATCAAACAATTAATTTCAATATCCAAAAATAAAAACTGTTCATAGTTTTAAGTTTTCACTTCTCTCACAGTTACCTTTTCTGCTGGCAATCAACATATCAATGTTGGTCAAACAATTTATACAGATACTATAATGGAAGGCGTTAAAACTTTGTTATAACAATGACTTGTTCATACATACATAAATTTACTCTTGCATTCTAGAGAGTAGAATTTAAGGACTCTTAATATTTATGTGCATCCATCCTGCTACCCACTAACGAGCTACACCTTATAAACACTGAGTTGAAGTTGACTAATGAGAAGTATATTGCATGAATAGGAGTCACTTAAAATTCTTACTAATTGATTTGAACTGTCACAGAATCAGTATTAGTAAAATAAAGTTATGGAAAAATTAAAAAATAAAGTTAAAAGAAGCTTTCATGCACATAAAATGACAGTTTAAACTGTAATAGACTATGATAATTTTTACAGATTGTAAATAAAAATTATAGAGATCTGTCTCTATATGAGAACTTTCACAGGAGCATTTAAAAATTGCCGCATTGAATCTAGAACTTCCATACATGGAGCTGTTTTGGGAAAACCGACTCGCACATGGCTCTTTTTTCATTTATATTATCCACCAAATATAATTCGCATATCTTTCCACTTTGTAGAGATTTTGTCTCTGAAGCATTTATTTATCATATTTCTTTTTAATTTATCCGCCATATTTTTTATTTTCACACTTATATAGCTGGTACTAACAGAACTAACATGTACTGGCAGAAGTGACTTTTTAGACACAATAGTATTTTTTGCTCTTAAAGGCGTGTAATATTCCTTGATTTTATAGCGAGCATTTGTTTCTCAATATCTTCATTGTTTCTACCATCAAGAATGTAAGAAAATAGATAAATTACATTAAATTTATATCCCGAACTAAATTTTATATAATTTATGAAAATCTATATCACTATTATAACACTGAAGTGTTTTTATATTTAAACGCGTTCACTTCAGAAACTAGCGTAGGCGGCATGCCTGGCAACACTCGGCACCAAGGAGATTGTCAGGCACATCGAGACGCTGGTGTTGAGAGTGGTCCTGGTTTTGATGGTGGCTCTAGACAAAACGGATTTTAAGTTCGCCTTCTCTTGTACAGATGTTATATGCATATTGTATTTAGTTTTCTTTTACGACATCCACGGGCAAGATAGGGGGTAGTGAATTGTATTCTTATTCCGTCATCACACGGAAAACATGGTATAGCGATATGTATTCTCTAGTTTGCTTCGACAATCAACGATTCCACAAGACCTGTTCACAGTAATATTAAATTAAAAAGGTAGTTGCTTCGAATTCAAGTTTTAATTAATGTTAATGAAATTAACGTGTTTATATTTAGCCCTGGCGGTTACTCGTGCCAAACTTCGTTAATTTATGTTGAGTGGATTATTGTGGAGGACCTCTATTTAGGGCCGTCAAACAAAGGAATACACTGTTTTTGTTATTGCTGCCAAATTTGCTAAACTTTTCAGTGAATTATAATAACTAGTGGTCGCCGTGTAGTCGAAATTCGGCCATAATTCATTTTAATTAAATATTCTGCTACACAAGTTTCTTTTAATTTTATTTATTTATAAAGTGCTAAGTACAAATGCCTATTATACATTGTCATCATAATTATGAATATCTGGTTGGCCGAGCTTCGCTCGGAATATTTTTAATGTATTTTTGTCGAATTTATTTAGATATATATTAATAAAAAATAAAAATTAAATAATGAAAAAAATATAAAAAAATACAAAAAGAGAATAATAATAACACCGAGATTCGAACCGACACTGTTTGAATGCCAAAACAAAACAAAAAGAGAATTGGACACCTTCCCAAATGAGCTTCGTAACTCATGACGTTGACAATGAAATTTGAAATCATTTTCTTTTAAAATTTAATGTCATTGTATTGTTCTGTTAAAAACACCGACAATATAACATTTTCTATAAATAACACCCTCAGTACTTGCTGAGGTTCGACAGAAACTCTCGACACCAGAGAGTTCAACGCCGAGAACAATGTTAATACGAAGTTACTTCTAGAAAAAAGTTGAGAAAAGAGAGAAAACTGTTAATAGAAGTTATTTCTACAAGAGGACAGTGCGACAAGCAGCTTCCGCACCGCCCCCAAGACTAGGTGAACAGTTCGTAGTCGAGACACTACACGATGTTGAAGCGACTCCAGGGTCAAAAATACTTGGTGTATTTTTGACCCTGGAGTCGGTCAATCAGTGACTGTCAAACAAGAAATTAAAACGGAAGACAAAAGCGACGATTTTGTGAAAACTACTAGTTTGGGTCAAAATCACAAGGAGGTAAATAGTCTCATTTTACTATTAGGGGTGTTTGCTATAGAGATCAGCAGGGAAATATCCGAAATGAAAATATTCACGTGCTAAATTATGAGGCTAACACAAATGACATACTATGTAACGAGCAGAAGAAACTTTTTCGTGACTAATGAGTCTATATTTGCAAGTAATAGTACATGTTGCATTGATTTATATGTAAATAAATATATCTTTTCATTTTTAATCGAAACAGGGGCCTCCATTAGTGCCGTAAAATATAAACATGTTCTTAAATTAGACATTCCGATCCATAAAGAGAGTATTAAAATAATAGATGCAATGGGATATGTTTATTTAACACTTAGTGATTGTTATGTTACCAGGAGCTATAATGATACATAAGCTATATGTTTTTAATACCTTACCATATAAAGCTCGTGCTATCTTAGGACAAAATTTTCTTGTGAAATTTAATGCTAATAATTCACTACATACCAAGACTAACTTGACAAAGAATTTTATCTATTATCATTTTATCTATACGTAAGTAGCTGATATTACTCAAAAAAAGAAGTACGTGTTAGTAGAGCGCGGCGATTATGCGAATTCGTCGTTAAATCATGCAATAATTGTTAAACTGTTTTCTCTATCACAGCGTACACGAGTTGTCTCTGTGAGAGAAATGGAATTATTTTGTACGTATATTAAAATAAAACTTTATATGTAATGAAAGATGAAAATAATATCGAAGTATTGAAAGAGCTACATAGCTCAATTTATAAGTAAACTGCCTGAGTGGTCCGGACCCCACTTATGTATAATTAAAGGCGTTAAAAGAATGATATACGATGATACAAAGAGAGTTATTATAGAGACGATTAAGAGATTTACTACTCGTGAAAAACGAAAGTGGAAACAAACTTCAAATGTTTAAAAGTGGCCATACTTAATTAATAAAGATGTTGCGCCAAATATTGAAATATTGAAAGATAATAAATGATTTAATACATAAGAATAGAACGAAGTTATATCATATATGTAATTTTACTTTCTTTTACTGTTATACATATGCATATTTACATGTTTTTTTTTTCGTTATATTTAGTTTCTAGTTAGTTTTCCGCTAAATATATATCTGCTTATACTCTTTATAAAAATGTTATATTTTTAGTTATAAGAAAATTCATTTAGCGTAGTAATTTTCATTAAATAAATATGAATATAAATTTAAGATATACTGTAATTGCATGCCATGTTTAGTTATATGCGTATAGTAAAATAATGTTACAATCAAGAAAAAAAATGTGTTTATTTTACACTTTTTTTTTCTATTTTTGGATAGGCGTGTTATGTATCCCTATATATATGTGTGTGTGCGTGTGTGTATTTGTGTGTGTTTAGTATATAAGTTACATGTAAGTACATGTATCCTCTATATAAGCGAATACTTATTGAATAAAAGAACAGTTATTATACAGCAGCAACCATACAGGCGGACGGCACGCCGTCGAGCCGCGGAATGAGCCTGCGGAAATGCTCCCGAAACTACCATCGCGCGTCGAGCACCAGGCCCAAGTACTTCATATGGGCCTGGATGCTGATCTCAACCGAGCGGACGGTGATCGAGACGCCGATGGGAGGGTCCATGCGGGGCCCATGGAACAAGAGGGCCTCCGTCTTGTCTAGGGCCACCCTCAACTCCTGCGCCTCGATCCGCCTGACGATCTCTTCGGTAACTAGAGTCGCCAGGCTTGCCGCATCTTCTAGCGTTCCACTGCAAGCTGTGATGAGCGTGTCGTCGGCGTAACAAATCACGCCCAGCCCGGGCGGGAGGCTCCGTCGCAATGCCCAGTCATAGCCGATGTTCCACAGGGTGGGTCCGAGGACCGACCCCTGTGGGACACCGCACGTTATGGGCATTCGCACAACGTCCCCTACCCGGTTGACGTAGAGAACGCTGCGCCCCTCCAAATAGTCTGCCACCAGCCGCCTCAGGTAAGCTGGCACTCCGTGGTATCGGAGCGCCTCCCTGACGCAGTTGAATAGCAGACTATTGAATGCGTTGGCGATGTCTAGGGACATCACCAACAGCACTCCTCCGCCGGTGACGGCCTCAGTCGCCGCGGCCCTCGGGCGCAACAGAGCCTCGATCGTCGGACGACCCCTCCTAAACCCAAACTGGGCGTCCGACAGATCGGGCCCCGTGCCGACGAGGTGCCGCTCGATGCGGGCAGCTACCACCCTCTCCGGTAGCTTGTCCATGGCATCGAGCAGCACGATGGGCCTGTAGGCCGAGACCGACTCGGGAGATCGTCCCGGCTTTGGCAGGAGCACCAGCCTCCCCTCCTTCCAACACCCAGGGAACCGCCCGGACGCTAAACACGCGTCGAACAGTTCCCTGAGGCGGGGACCCAGATGGTCGAGGACCAGGGCCAGCACACGGTTCTGAATACCGTCGGGCCCGGGGGCGGTGGATTTTGCGCGCATGCGCGCCACCGCCATCCCCTTCTTGGGTTCCGTGATGGGCGGAACACTGTCGTCGTCGCCCTCCCGGTCAGTGTCTGGCGGAGCCATGACCGAGGGCGTGTGTTCCGCCCGTCGTGGGAACAGGTCCTCGACGACCCGGGTGGGGAGGCCAGGCTGGAGAGTCTCGGTGAGAGGGGCGTTCACCCCGTCCAACTGATTGGCAGAGAACAGCCACGAGTAAACGATGGCTGCCTCCACCAGCAGGTCCCGGTCCAAACGACCCACAGCCCATCGCGGGAACGTGGGACGTCCGTCCACCCTGTGACCCCTGCCGGGCGTCGGGATTATCAGGGAGATCTCCATCTAGATATACCGGTGGTCCGACAAGGTCTCGATCTCCTCCACGACGCGCCAGCTCCCCACGCGTGCGGCGACCTCGGGGCTAGCGAACGAAAGGTCCACTATCGACCCGCCCTGCTGCCGCACGCACGTATGCACCCAGCCCCTGTTCAGCAAACAGAGGCCCAGTGCCGCCGCCCAATCCTCGACCGCCCGTCCTCGGTCGTCCGTCTCGGAGGACCCCCACGCCACGGACTTGGCGTTGAAGTCCCCCAGGGACCCGAAACCTCTAGTATGCCAAGTTTCATCAAAATCAATAAAACACAAAGTTTTTGCTTCGCGTATTAATATATAGATACAGGCAATTTATTATGTATTGTGTGGATTGCTGTACATAATATATGTGGTCATATATATAATTAATAAAGGCATAATATTAAATTAAAATTATAAAAATAATATTAAATAAAGGTGAGCCGTCGCTAAGGACGCCTGGCAGATGCGAAACATAGTAAGCCGCCTTCAAAATTAATATTAATTTAGCATCATGTCACCTGAGTTTTCTTGCCGAATCTTTCTCAGTGTGGCCGTGTTCCGATCCGGTGGTAGTATACTAGATTATTAGGTTTTTAAAATATAATTACTATTAATTTTAATGTTAAATAATTACTAACCATAAACAATATAATTTTTTCATATAGAATTATTTTCTTCTTACACTGGCAATAAATTTGTATTAAAATGTGGGTCAATATTTAATAACTAATTTCTGTATCGGGTAGATAATTATAAATTTTCTACAGTAACGATGACTTATTAGACGTGAGACATCTTAGTCCGCCCTTGACCATGAACGCTGCAAAGTGTTCGAAACGTCGGGTAATCAAAAATCAAATACAAACGCGATTAAATCCGTAAAGTAGTTTTATTTAAAATGATGATTAACATTAATTTTCATTAAATACAAATAAAAACTCTAAAATATTTCAAAATGTGACAAATAAATTTTTTAATCAGTGATTTCTGTAATAATATAATATAATAGTTATAAAAATAGTTATATTCGATGCATCTGACGATATTATTGTCTCAATTGATCGGCACTACACTTACTACCATAGAGCGTGGCGAGACTTCGCCACGGCATGCGTCGCTTTACGCCACGCCAACGATCAGATTTACCCCCGCCTATAGATGTTTCACATCAATAACTGATAACAAATCAATAAGACGTTAATAATGAAACCCCTTCAAAGGTAATTTAACAACTCTGTTCAACATTTGCAACCTAAGTAAATCAAATCTTCATTCAAATGTATCGATTTGTCAAAGTTAGGACCGGTAAAGCAATGAGGTAACTTTATCAGTTGGCTTGCTATAAACGATACATTGTATTTAAGTTATACGTCTAAGTTTGCAAATCCGATACGCTTCGCTATTAAAGTTTAAAAGATCTTGAATTTAAATATAATTGTAAATATGAGATCAACGATATCAGTGAAATATTGAGACAGCAAAACTTACATTATTTTGTTAACTTAAACCAGAAAAGTATTAGGTTCTAGGTTTCACTATAGGTTTTTTTTAATATACCCATTGATTTCGCCATTCATTACTGATTGAAAGTTCTCGATTCTTTGAAAGTGTACGCTGTTGAGGTATACCCCAAGACAGAATCTAATGAGTATATTCAATGTGTATCAAAGGAAAACCTAGAATTAGGTACATTTATCTATTTCAGTCGTAGCCGATGTGCCACAGGGTGGGTCCGAGTACCGCCCCTGTGGAACACCGCACATCATGGGCGTTCGCACAACGTCCCCTACTAGTAAAATATCAATATAAAATATACAATCTTATATCTTTAAACGAGCAATTCTTGTATATATATATATATATACAAGAATTGCTATATATATATATATATACATATATATATATATATATATATATATTAGAGTGGTCCTTAATAAGGTTAACTCTAAGATAGTGCGCATTGCAATCTAAGTTTCCTATGGAAATAACATTGGAAGAATTACTTTTGTTGTTTATAATTTTATAACTTGGGAACGAATAAATCAAAAATTATAAATCATACATATTTTTATAGAAAATTTAACGCTCTACAAAAAAGGTCTCTTATAATTTTTTCATTAGTCTATTGGTTTAAAAGTTATTTAACGTCAAAGTTTAATTTTCATATTATTATTAATATTATCAAGGCTTTTTTTAATATTATCGAGTAAATTATTACATTATTAAATATTTGTTATTAATATTTTATTTATGATTAAAATAAGCGAATATAATGTTTTCTTTAGTATTGTGATTGATATGTGTGATTTTTAAATCAATAAAACAAATAGTTTGTCTTCTTTTGTTGTAGTTTGTCGTCTTTTCTTTGTCTTAAATAAATAAAAAAATGAATAAATTTTCAAGTTAATAAAATGAAAGGACAGATGAAATATGATACCGCTCGGATACTTGGCTTTAATCTTTTTTCATATTTTCCACTATTGCAGATTTTCGAGTATCAGCATAATATCGCTTATATTCTGATAAAAATTGAACTATAAATTGCTGCTGCTCTGGATCCTTGCTTAGTATACTATGGTATTCTTCAATTAGTTTCACTGCACGCTCAGCAATATCATTAACAACTTTCAAACTTCGTACCAATAGCAAACCTTTCTGGTAATCTTCATTTCGACACCACTCGGACGGATTTAAATTAAAAATCTGTATTTATTCCAAATCTTGTGAAAAACTGGAGTGATTTTGATGATATGAATGAAGCAATGCTCCAGTTATATACATCACGAATGTCTTTAATTTCAAAACGTTTCAATTTCTCAGAACTTCTGTCGATACTTTTTAACATAATCACCATTTGGTTCTTAATGTTTAGTGGTATTCTTTCGTCAAAAAATGCCATAGCTGCAATTTCTGGATTTAAATACCATAAATGCTTGCAAATTTTTTTTAATGCCACTTCAGATATTTTAGCATCTGTCAATTTATAATCAATAAGTTCTTTTAAAAATGTTAAATCATTATTTGGAGTTTCAGATGCTAGAGGACAAGTAAACCATGCTTTGATATACACTGTAGCAATAAAAATACAAATTTCAGAAATTGATTTGATTAATTTCACCGTCATTTCAATTTTTTTACGGAATAAAAATATTTTTATAGTATATATGGCTTTTGACATCCATCTAGCGTGATGAAATGCACCCGGTTAACGAAATTTCACTTCACTGCATGTAACTTTACCAATAAATATCTGAACAAGCTCCAAGCCACCAAGCTTGTTTATTTTGATTAGAGGTTAAGTGATTTATGAATATTTCTAAGGGTCAAAATGTTTGAGTACACAAATACTATGATAGATGGCGTAAGTGATTCATTCCATAATACCGCGAGAATTACAAATATTGTATTTGCTTCTTTTAATCATAAATAAAATATTTTAACAACAACTATTTAATAATATAATCATTTATTCGATAATATTAATAAAAAGCCTTGATAATATTAATAATTTAATGAAAATTAAACTTTGACGTTGAATAACTTTTAAACCAATAAACTAATGGAAAAATTACAAGAGACCTTTTTTGTAGAGCGTTAAATTCTCTATAAAAATATGTATGATTTATAATTTTTAATTCATTCGTTCCCAAGTTATAAAATTATAAACAACAAAAGTAATTTTTCCTATGTAACTTCCATAGGAAACTTAGATTGGAATACGCACTATCTTAGCGTTAATATTAAGAGCTCAAATTTTCAGGGAATTTTTTTTTATCAATTTGGAAGCATTTGAGCCCCTGGGAGCAAAGAAATTTGAAAATAACCTTATTAAGGACCACCCTAATATATATATATATATTCAGGATGTCGGAAACGGCTCCAACGATTTTGATGAAACTTGGTATACTAGAGGTTTCGGGGCCAATAAATCGATCTAGCTAGGTTTTATTTATAGAAAATGTTGTTTTGTCGTTTGTATCTAAATAAATTCGACAAAAATACAACAAAAATATTCCGAGCGAAGCTCGGTCAACCAGATATGTAATACTTTAAATGTACAATCTATTGCAAGATATTTTTCATATATAAATAATAAAATATGCCTTCCATTTGACCTACATGATCGCAAATCTTAATAGAAATATAGGACACCTAAAAAAATATATCATCATCATCACAGCTCATACACATCCAAGTCCGAGCCTCCCCACAACGGAAGAGAAATTGACCTCCTTTTTTTTTTGGCTGTGGGTTGCGGTCAGCGCGCTCCTCGCACCATTCCGTCCGGGGCGATAGAGGGGCGTAAGCACGCAACTCCCGCAGCCCACCCACGATGCACGTCGCCTTCGTCGTTGGGCCGACCACCGGAGCAGAGTTACTTGTCATCAGTGGTCGGCCCGACGGAATAATTGGCCTAATGGACCATGATGGTCAGACGAGTTAGTATAGGGTTTTATGTGGAGTTTCTTGTCTTATAATGCTGTTTTCTGCATGTTCCCATGGGTAAGAGAAATGGAGGGATTGGTGAATTGTATTCTTACTTCGTCACCACACGTAAATAATATCTAATTTATTAATATTTAAAAAAAAATATTTTTCTCCGTGTGGTGACGGAGTAGAAATACAACGTGGGTGTCGTAAAAGACAACTAAGGGATATCATTAGCATACAACATCGAGAGAGAAGGAGAACTCGAAACAAAACCATGTGCCAACCCGTTTGACCAGTGTGGTGTAATAGGTCAATTTATTTGCCATAGTAAAGGAGGCCCGAGCCCAACAGTGGGACGTATATGGGCTGAGATGATGATGAATATTTAAACACCACTTTAGTATGTACATTTACCTACAACAACTATTTCTAACCACTTATATTTAAGCCAGGGAAAGGGAAAATTATTATTTTTCTTAGAGGGATCGCTAATGCGAACTTTGCATGATTTATTCTTATTAATAATATATAAATAGTATCTTATTAAATATGGACATGCAAGATGGAGATTAATGGGAATTTATATATAATATTGCTCTAATTGCTTTCAAGAATATTGTTTTATTGTTTATGATGGCAGATAAGTAAATACCATATAGTTAAGTGTTGTATTAAATGTTACTAGCAGTCGCTGAGTGGTCAAAATTTGGCCATTTTTCATTTGAATTAATTTTTTTGGTACACAATTTTCTTTTAATTTTATTTATATATATAATTTCAACTAATATATAAGTACAGATGTTTATTAGACATTGTCCACGCTGTGCCTTCGTGACGGCGAGGGCGAAGTCTCACACAGTACCGTTAAGCATCGGTGGTGGGAAGCGTTGATTAAGCAAGCTAACTCACTCGCTCGCTAACATCCCGCGAACTACATCGCATTGCAATATATAGTTTATTATACATTACTTATACAATTTTATTATATCCAATTTTATTTGTAACCAAGAATACAAGTTATTAAGTCTGTAGTTGGATTTTATTGCTATTCGACTCCAACAGACATTGTCATCATAATTACGATTGTTTGACATTCAGTTCGATCAGAGATTTTAACCGTAAACAAACGTGTATAAGCGTAGTGTGTGTGTATGTGTGTGTATGTGTGTGTGTGTGTGTGTGTGCGATTCCATGGTAATGTGCGTAATGCCTTTTTTAATGAAATTAATGTATTTCTAATCCATTATTATATGAAATTTCAGTTTTATGCATTACTCCTCATTATATACTTCAACCAAATTTCGTACTTATCCATCCACGTAATTTTCGTGGTACAAAGTTTTTGCTTCACGTATTAATATATAGATGCTAACACATTGTATAGACGTTCGTATAGTTGCATGCTAGATTCCTTCATTTCATCATAATCATTTCAGCTCATACACGTCTCGCTGTTGGGCTCGAGCCTCGAATAGGTGGCAAATTGAGCTACTATAACACGCTGGCCAGATGTGTTGGTATAGTGTTTCATTTCAAGTATTCCTTATCTTAAACAGATGTCATATGCATATTTAATCCCTTAGTCGTCTTTTATGATAAGGGGGTGGTGAATTGAATTCATACTCTATCATCACACGGCAAATCCTTATGGTGATGAAATACAAGTAGGTATACCTTACAATATCACTATGCTTGCCCTTCCTGTGGTTCCATTAAGTGATAAATAAGAAAACAGATAATATTTATTATAGAACAAGAAAATTGAAAATTAATTTCTATATAAACCGTCTGGAGAGTGATGTATTTGATAAACCCTGACTTGGTAGGAAAGGTGGCTAACTTTTTTCTATATTTATCGTACCCCGTCTCTTACCCTTAAAATTTTCCATTGGAAGAATAATCCTCGCGACTTCTTGAAGTCGCGATCCGCCGCCGGCGACTGGGGCGGCGCAGGCGCGATTACCTGTGCCTGACGCCGCCCTAGCCAAGGTCACGGATGACTGAACCGAGGAATTAGTCCGTCACCCGCCTTGGGAGGGTACCTCTCAAGATACTCGGTCGGGCCGACCAGTCCGTCACCCTGCTCCGGTAGTTGGCCCAACGACGAAGGCGACGTGTCACGGGTGGGTTATGGGTGTGCGTGCTTATGCCCCTCGGTCGCCCCGGACGGAGTGTTGCGAGGAGCGGGCCGACCGTAATCCAACCCCCCAAAAAAAAAAGTTAATTTCTTAATGTTTTTAAACTCCAAAGACGCATACATATAAGCTAAAATAAATACGGTAAATTGCCAGATTTTTATTACTTAGTTAATATGTTACTTGAAATGTATAATTTTTTTTAAACCTACGTACCTTCCAATGTGAGATAGTTTAGATGTTGGGGGAAAAGTTATACCACCAATGATACTATACCAGTCGCCGGTACCATGGTTTTCTGTTACCAATTTGCCTTTTATAATGTAACAAAATAACCACCACAAAATAAGGACAAGGTGCCGGTATATTTACAAGGCCTATGAGAAAATTAACATTTGTCACACCGTTGAGACATAATTTATATTTCATGTGCAAAATTACCAAATAATTCTAATGGAGCGAGTCCTGTTATCTCTCTTTATAAAAGTCGTAATTAATTATGTTCAATTTAACCTGCCGTACTCATCAAGAATTCTAGTCGGTACATCCTAAGCCCCTGTATCAAATCACAATATATAAACAATAGAGGTTGAATTTCACAATTGTTTGTTGGAATTCTACATGTTACGTGGAATGAATACATACTCGGATTTTGTAAAAGTCAATTTTCAGTGAAAATATAACCTGTTCATATTGCTTGCAGTTGCTATAAAATTTGAAAATCGTATTTTATGCTGTTTGCAAATGCGATTATTTGATATTTAATTAGGGTCGCTAAAATACCAGTTAACTACTATTCTTAAAGCATAAAAAGAGTTTTATGAGTACCAAATACATAACTGAAACTTAGAAATCAGTTTGGCGAATAGGGTAGCGTTCAGTTCTTAAACCTGTAAAGTACGAAGAAATAAGTAAAGTCCGTAACGGTAGAAGACATCTGGGAGTACATTGCCACCTAAATTGTATGTAGGTACCTCCGACAATTTCGATTGGCGCAATTTGGACCGTTTTAGGCGGTAACGAGGTGAGTAGACTCTTCGTAAGCTGGAACTCCGGATAAACATGTTGGGCCTCAGCCTGCGAGGTACTGTAAATGCATAATCATCGGGCTCAACCGCTTAACATATACTGACTGCTGTGACTGTAGTAAGTTTTGTATCCGTTCTAGTGGAACGAATTTCGTATATCTTCCAAAAAAACATCTTCTTATTGTAAGATCTGCATAATAATAATAATACAGTTTTCTTCCTGATGTTTACCTTTATCTTTAAAGCAAATTGTTATTATCATCGTCATAGCTCATATATCTCTCACTATCGGGCTCGAGCCGCCTCCACAATGCGAGGGAAACTGTGTCAGTCTGATGTGATGGTATAGAGTTTTATTTAGAGGCTAGCAACCCGCCCTCGCTTCGCTTCGGTTTCTGTCCCGTTCTCGTGAGAATACCGGGTTAAAATATAGCCTAGTTTACTCCCTGATATTATAGCTTTCCATTGGTGAAAGAATTTTTGAAATCGGTCCAGCCGTTTTGAAAATTACCCGGAACAAACAGACATACAGACAGACAAAAAAAATATAAAGTGTATTTTAGGCATATGTATAGTGCAAATAACCGTGTGAGCATGAAAGAAGCCTATTATTTTGACATTACAAACAGACACTCCAATTTTATTTATTGGTATAGATTTCCCTTTCTTGCATAGATGTTATATACTTATATATTTTGAAGTGAAACTTCTTTGGGCGCATGAGGGTAAATTTCTTACGGATGAAACGCAATTTAGGGTCAAGAAGATGTGCAGCGTTTTTGTCGAAGAAGTGGGAGAGAGCGATTGAGACCGATTGAGAGAGAGAGAGTGAGAAAGGGCGAACATAGCACGAAGCACAGCCATGGGGCGAGAGTAGGGAGCAAGCAATTAAAAAAGATCGAGAGATTTTTTTTAATACTGATAAAAAACACATGGAACCAAAGAAGTTTCACTTTTTGACATGCGTACTTAGTACTCACGCTATTTTTCTTTTTCCCTTAGTCATCTTTTATGACACACATGGGCAAGAAAGGGTATGCTAAATTCTATTCTTACTCCGTTACCACACGGAAATACAATAAACCAAAGAGTGTGTGTTCGAATACTGTCTCTCAGTCCGTTGTTCTCCCCACTAGGATATCACTTCTAAATTGTACCATCATCATTTCAGCTGAGACTACTAGGCGACTGATTGGTTCTTAATAGGAGGGAAATTGATTGAATATAGTAATATTACACTGGTCGAATGTTTTCGTATAGGATTTTATTTTGAGGTTCTTTCTCTTGCACATATATTATAGAAATATACTTCTTAGTTGTTTTTTTACGACGTGACGGGAAAGATATTGTTGAATTATATTCTTACTCCATCAAAACACTTTTTGTGAGAACTGCATTTATTAAAAAAAATAACGTTTTGGCTGTACTATTTAACGAATTTCTCAATCAAATTAGCTTTATATTGTTTGAAAATTCTCAATAATTCCATGCGTACTTGGTACTCCATTTGAATATGTTTCCACATAATTTTACAGATGATTACAAGGGTTAATCGGTTTAGGAGAGAGGACCAGCGATACACATATAAAGGTTTACTGTGTATTTAATTAAACAATTACACTATTTGAATCGTCTATAAATTACTTTGTAGTGGATTTAACTATATCTCTTAAAAAATTAAGCTGTTTAACTTCTACATTTTAAAAGTTCAACATGACCATGCATATGTTGAAACAGGATAAAAGTAATGTATTGAGGTAAGTTTTAGGTATGATTGTTGAAGGCTTTAAGGATAAGGGAAGATCAAAGAAAAGATGCAATGGATTGCTTGAAACATGATATGGAAAGGTAGTGAATACGAAGATGACGTCTGATTGGATTACAGGTAAATAAAATAGGGGGACGAATGGGTAGCATGCTGTACTATAACCCACTGTATTGCCTCCCCATCGAGCCAACCTATATATATATATGTTTATTATATATATATATAATACCTGCAGTATTTAGCGAAGCTACTGTACCCCGTCAATACCTGCACCAGTCTGAAGGTCGGAAGCATAACACCCCGTGCTACGACGCAACCACTTCATCAACACTGGCCAGAAGGCCTCGAGAGTCAGAACACCTTACCGAGGTTTCTACAGCCGGACTGCCACGAGTGATGACATCA
Source organism: Lymantria dispar (assembly GCA_032191425.1). NCBI lineage: Eukaryota > Metazoa > Arthropoda > Insecta > Lepidoptera > Erebidae > Lymantria > Lymantria dispar. Next base: position 10,933,997 of record CM063449.1, on the reverse strand, counting down.
CACCGGGCATCAGCATACTTTCTAACAGCGTGCCTGCATGGTCAAACATAATGTGTAACTCTATGGAAAAATGATGAGGAATATTGAAAAAGTTATTAACATTTATACAACTTTATGCATTTGTACACTTTTTTTTCTCTTTCTATTTAAGGGGAATGGTTTCATATTTGAACATGTAATCCCCGTAAGAAAAACATATAAAACTAAATATTCTAAAATTAATAGGTACTACTTATAAAACAATCATTTTGAAGGGAATGTACGGTTTCTTGTCTTTGCAATTTTGTATAATAATTTGGCCTTTTTTTTTTTTTTTTTTTTGTGAGTGGGCTGCGGTCGGCGCGCCTCCGCACCACTCCGTCCGGGGCGACAGAGGGGCTTAAGCACGCAACTCCCGCAACCCACCCGAAAACCACCTCGCCTTCGTCATTGGGCCGACCACCGGAGCAGATTTACTTGTCGTCAGTGGTCGGCCCGACGGAACACCCCCTACGCGGGGCACCCTCCCATCGACCGACGTCCCCCCCTCGGGGAGGACGTCGGTCCCTCCTCACGCGGTCGACCTCTCGGCGGGTGACGGACTAATCCCCGGTCACGTCACCCGCGGCCTCGGCTAGGGCGGCATGAGGCGCAGATAGTTGCGCCTGCGCCGCCCCAGTCGCCGGCGGCGGATCTCCTCATCGAGGCTGCGCTCCACGCGCAGACGATCCGCCGTCTCCTTCTGCGAGATCACTGTCTCGCAGAAGGCTGTGACCGCGTCCCAATTCCCGACGCTGTTTCGTTGACATCTGTCACAGAGATCAAGCTATATTTTATGGACTATAGTACCAAATTCTTGACATCCATGGCCAACTTGATAGGTCTAGGACTATCCCTACACGACGCCCCTTTTGAGGCATTGTTATTAATTGATCTCTGCATTGTTATTAATCTATCTCTATATGTAATTCGATCTCACTATTTATAATAAATGTTGTCTAAGAAATCAGAAATTTTACACGGACATAGGCCGATTCCTTTTGATGCCTTCAGATCAATAGTGACATTTTTAAGGTTGGCTGACATCAGGCAGGTGGTCAATAAAACTACTAGCAACCCGCCCTCGCCTCGCTTCAGTTTCAGTAGCTTTACCCGCGTAGTTCCCGTGGGAATACCGGGATAAAATATAGCCTATGTTACTCCCTTATAGTTTTCCATTGGTGAAATAATTTTTGGAATCCGTTCGGTGGTTTAAGCGTGAAAGCGGAAAAAAAACAAACTTACTTTCGCATTTATAATATTAATAAGGATTGTTAAAAAAATTACAATATGTACGGTGGAAGAAGAGTACATATTGCATTGATTCCATTGTTATCGTAGAAATTAAGAAGAAAACTCAAAATAATATTCCACAAATTTAGTTCCTTAAAATATTTAATTTCATTTAATTCTCAGGTAAAGGTTTTAAAATGTAATTGATGTCACTTCTCTGACCTCATTAGCCGAAGTAAAGCCAGCCTTAATTGCAAAATCTGTTACAATACCGGATATCGCCTTAACGAATTAAATGACTAGCAAAGGCTCTTTAATAATTTGAAAATAAACATTGTTTTAGAATTATTTATTAAGTAAGTCGAATGAAAACCATTAAATTTAAATTCCTCAGCCTCACATTTGGGTCAAGGTTGTGTATTAATAGGGTTATTGCACAGAAATTGTTTGTAATTTGGCATTTTATAGACTATTACAGATAGATATAGAAATAACAAACTAACTATCATCATCATCTTCCTCTTATCCCAATTACTTCGAATCGACGCAAATATTCTTCTTCCATCATATGTAATTTTTATTCAGATGGCATCAAATCAAACTGGCCCAGGTATATGGATATCTTAGTTGTATTTTACAATACAAGTGTTGTTAGTATTCGTAACCGCTACCACACATAATCATTAAAAATGAAAATTTTGAATAACCCCCGAAACAAACTAATGTAATAAAAAACAAATGTTACGTTCTCTTTAACAGGAATTATCAATTAATAGTCATTTGCGATTATATTGGTACGCATGAAGCATTATATCGACGATTAATTAGTCTATATAGACATAGGCCTCCCGAAAGCAGATAATGCACATAATAACACTTGGCGATTGGGCTAGTGGTCGAAGTTTGCTGTTCCCTTTATAAGAACAGCTGATTGTGTTCTTGGTGTTCCTGGAGCCGGTATTTAGAACTGCCACGGCAGACTAAGGGGGTAGTGACATATTATATTCTTAATCCGTCACTAGGCCACCAATTTAGAAAATCATATATTTTTTTGGATATAATGTTTGCTAAAACATTAAATAGCTATTAGCTCAAGTCTCAAATATCAAAATAATATTTTATCCATTTCTTCATGGAATATGGTTATTTATGAAATTTATATAGCAATTGCTAAGTAAAAACTAATATTTCTATTCGAAATTGACTACAATAAAAAGCCAATCCAATTATATTTTAAACCAAGAAATGCTAAGACAATCATCACACACATACACTAACGCACGTAGGCACGCCACCACCATATCAATAAAAACGTTACAAAAAACTAGAAATTTAAATGCTTAGTTTAACCTTCCCTACAATTTTATGATACTGATTAAAAGTTATTACTAATAGGTAGTAATATTCCGAGCGACAAAGGCCATTATACGAATCCGTCATAAAACGTCAAGAGAAATAAACGGCCAATAACCATTTATACCTTGTAACTTTTGTTTTTACAGCTTGTTACACTTAAGGGTTCCCTTTTATTCCACAATCTTTAATATTTGTTTGGCTTTTATAATTAACAGCATTTTAGAGTACTTATCCATCCATCAGCCTATCTATATCCATGGAGGCTAATAATATAATACTACGCTTATCAGGTTGATTGGCAATCACAGTTGATGTTATGATTTTCTCAAAGAAATGTTAAATCCGATTTAAAGTAAATTATGTACTCAAATCTAAAATTATCTATTGCAAACTATGCCTTTTCTTACAGATCTCCTTTGCGTTATACAAAATGTGTACAAAAGTCAATGAATGTTAAGAAAAATTGCAAGATCAAGTCTTGGAGTTCATTATTTATTTATTTATTTATTTATCGGGAGACCAACAGCTTAAAAGTAATAAAAATCTAGAAAAACATATTTAAGATACATAAAGCCAATAATAGGTCTTCACTATTATGCTTCACATAAAACAATACAACGGAGAACATTAAATTAGCCTATTGATGTGTTGTGAAAAAATCGAGACCGAGTGTCCGTTTTATCGCATGCGTATTAGCGTTGAATATATCGAATTTATGTTTTTTATATTGATTATTAAGCGTATTATCATATCATAATAAGGTATATATCTTATTTTGAATCATCGTACAATATTATCCAATTTCAATATTTAATCGAATAGATTTTATTTTCACTAAACACAACAAATATGCATCATTGAGCATTCTTTTCACATAAAGAATTAAAGATTAAGCCGTAAACCCGCTACATCTGATGGAAATAACCAGCCGCATATTTACGATAATCTCCCGGGCGTCTTGGATTCCACAAGGAATTTATGTAATCAGGATCTGAAATACGAGCCACAATAAAAATACGTCATTCATACGTGTTGGGATTCGGTAGTGTTATGTTATCCATTGAATAATATCTTCCATATGAGTTGAAATGAAAAGAAAATAGTAATTTATTGATAGAATATTACTGTTGTTTAAAATAGGCATTGACTTGCTACATCTCTATTATAGTCATCATCATCATCATCATCATCTCATCCCATATACGTCCCACTGTTGGGCTCGGGCCTCCTCCATAAAGGAAGGGTAACTGACCTACTATACCATGCTGATCAGACATGTTGGTATAGGGCAGGGATGGCAAACCATTGGCACGCGTGCCATTTAAGGCACGCAACGAAATGTTTTAGGCACGCCACCAATCACAAAGCTCATTATGCACTTAGTAAAATATACTGCGATTTAGAATCTAATCCAATCTTCAACGACAGAAGTCAAATTAATGTTACATAAATTCAAACTTAAACGTATAACCGAAATGTTACATTTTTTGTTGTACGAAAATAGTTCGAGTTTCCCCGATAATTACAAAATCAAAATTATTTATGACATGTTTATGACTTTAAACATTACAAAAAATGGCACGTTGATACATAAAGGTTCGCCACCCCTGGTATAGGATTTCATTTCGAGTATTCCTTCTCTTGCACAAATGTTATGTGCATATTATATCCCATAGTCGTCTTATACGACATCCACGGGTAAGATAGGGAGTGGTGAATTATATTCTTACTCCGTCACCACACGGAACCATTCAGAATTACAACCTGTTAAATAAAACATGTTGTATTCTATATAAATTAGATTAAGATTTGAAGCAGAATGATGCCACAATTAAAAAAAAAAAACATTTTCATTGGCATTTATAATGATGCCTAACGACAACTGACACTATGTTGAGACTGGTATTGATTTATGGAGCATTAAATTTCACATAAATTATATAATATTTCTAATAAAATCAGCTAGTCTATTAAAAAACATTATTACTACTTTAGTTTGTCGCTTTTATGTGCATTATAAAATAACGGCAAAATTAAATTCCGCGCCAAGATGTTATTCAGTATCAAATGTAAGGAAAGACCAAAATCGACTTCCTTTCGCATTTTACATGCTACGGGAAAGTCAAAAAACGAGCTATTTTATTCACTGGAGTATTTTTATAATCCATCCATCCATCCATCAGTCAATAGACGTCCACTGCTGGACATAGGCCTCCCCACGAGAATGCCACTCGGAACGGTCCTGCGCCACTTGCATCTAACGGTTCCCTGCAACTTTGAGAATGTCGTCAGTCCATCTGGTGGGGGGTCGTCCTACGCTGCGCCGTCCAATTCGTGGTCGCCACTCAAGAACCTTTCTTCCCCAACGGTTGTCGGTTCGACGAGCGATGTGGCTTGCCCATTGCCCATTGCCATTTCAACGTGCTAATTCTGCGGGCTATGTCGGTTACACCCGTTCTTCTACGGATTTCCGTGTTCCGAACTTAATCACGTAGAGAAATACCGAGCATAGCCCTCTCCATAGCACGCTGAGCGACTTTGAGCTTTTTTATGAGGCCGACATTTAGAGAGCACGTTTCAGTGCCTAAGTCATCACTAGTAACACACACTGGTTATAAACCTTTGTTTTCAGACACTGCGGAATATTGGACGAAAAGATCCTCTTAAGTTTCCCGAACGCTGCCCAGCCGAGTTGGATTCGTCGGCTGACCTCTTTCTCGAAATTGGATCTACCTAGCTGGACTGCTTGTCCTAGGTAAACAATAAATTTTATAATACGTGGCACATATTCCAGATTAAGACTTATTTTTCCACTGACTGAATTTATTTATTAGGATGCCGTACCCAAAGGGTAAAAACGGGACCCTACTACTGAGACTTCGTTGTCCGTCCGTCCGTCTGACACCAGGCTGTATCTCAAGAACGGTGATAGCTAGATAGTTGAAATTTTCACAGATGATGTATTTCTATTGCCGCTATAATAACAAATACTAAATATAAAATAAAATAAATATTTAAGGGAGGCTCCCATACAACAAACTTGATTTTTTTGCTCAATATCGATAACGGCAATAGGGAGGCACTTGTTTGCATAGTCAATGGTACGGCAACCTTCGTGCACGAGTCAGACTCACACTTGGCCGATTTTTTAATAACGTTATTAAATTTTGTATTGCTAAGATTTAGCCTCCTACTAGTAAATATCTGGTTACACCCGCATAATTCTTGTTTCCATAGAAATACGAGAATAAGATATTGCTAACTTGCTGATGATATATATTTCCATTGTTGAACGATTTTTTATAATCGATTTAGTGGTTTAAGCGTTATAAACAAATAAACTTTCTTTCGTATTTATAATATTAAGTGAGGATTATTTCCCAACACTTATTCGTAGATAAAACGTCGGTTTTTTAATATAGTATTCTCTTATGAACACTTATATCTAACAATATACATTGATAGACTTGTGGATGCAGGATTTTATAGACATGTTATATTAAAATGGATAGAGCAAAAGATTTGATGTACTTATATAAATATTGATCCGCTATTTCCTGCCAACCTGTTGAAGTCATACAAAAATATTTTTTAACTCCCGACGCTAAAAGAGTGGTGTTATAAGTTTGACGTCGATGTCTGTCTGTCGGTCTGTGTGTGGGTGTGTGCCTGTCTGTGGCATCGTAGCAATCAAACGGATGGATGGATTACAATGCGGTTTTTTATTTGAAAACCAGTTTCCTGGCGGTGGTTCATAGCTCTGTTTGGTTAATATCGGTCCAGCAGCGTAAAAATGTCGTACGATTACTCAATTGCATGCTTCATGCGTGCCAGTATACTTAATTGTTAAGTGACAATTAATTGATAACCTCGACCAGAATGATCTCCAGAGAACCCAATTCTTCAAAAACTCACAGCAGACATGTCGTATTTTTGGGTTCAATAGATTAATTTCAATGAGTAGGTACCTTGCAGGTTTAGCTTAGCCTATCGCACTCAGCTATGTTTGGTTAATATCAGTCCAGCAGTGTAAGAGTATCAGCTCTTTTCCAAAGTATGTTATGGCGTATGATTGCTCGATTGCATGCTTCATACGTGCCAGTATACTTAATTGTTAAATGACAATTAATTGATAACTTCGACCAGAATGATCTCCAGAGAACCCAATTCTTCAAAAACTCACAGCAGACATGTCGTATTTTTGGATTCAATAGATTAGTTTCAATGAGTAGGTACCTTGCAGGTTTAGCTTAGCCTATCGCACTCAGCTATGTTTGGTTAATATCGGTTCAGCAGTGTAAGAGTATCAGCTCTTTTTCAAAGTATGTTATGGCGTATGATTACTCGATTAGGTGCTTCACGCGTCCTAGTACAGTCGTTAAATAACATTTAATTAATAATTCCTGTTGAATACAACGTGATACTTTTTTTGTATTATTGCAGTTTGTGTCGGGGGTTATTCAAAATTTTAAATTTTACTTAATATAATATTTATTTACTTATTTATTTATTTATTTATTTATTTATAGCAGAACCAACAGCTTACATATAATATATTACAGCAAAATAACAACAGATAGCCAATTATAGGTTCTTACAGATAGATAATTTATTACAATAGGAGAAATTCATCAGTCGACAGTGAGGAGAAACCAATCACATACTCAAACGCAAAGATCGAAGAAATTAAAAAGAAAGAATACTTATACTAAAGAATGCTACCACTGACACCCCCATAAACAGAGAAATGCTCACTTAGTCTAGTTTTTACAGAAGTAATACTTGTATGAAACAAATCAAAATCGTGAACAGCCGTTAGTTCGTTGAACCTGCTGCACACTCTCCACAGATACGAGTTCTGCCGATAATTGGTTGAGACTAATGATACATGAAGTGGACGGTTTTTTCTCAGAGTTCTATGTGGAACTTGCAATGACAGTTTTGATACTAACTCTATACAGTCGACACAATTCTGAGCTATTTTAAATAGGTAAACTATATCAGATATGTCACGACGAACGTGTAACGGTAATAAGTGATGTATTATTGAAACATTCGCTATACGTGATTCTTGATGCTATTCACCTCGTTATTTACTACCTATTTATGATACTTAAAGAAGAGAGAAAAATCAAGTATTTATTTTAGATTTTAGAAATAAAATTTTAGTATTGATAATAACTTATTATTATTCTTATTATCTTATTATTATTCTATGTGGAGCTTTTGGTAATGGTATTTTATATACACTCATTTGCAAAAAAAACGGGCACCTAAGCAATGAACCATTTCAAATGTTAATATTTCTTTGTTTGATAATTATAGGTAGTTTTATCCACACAATTTGCTAAATTAATAAGAAAATAATCGTTTTCATCAGTATTTCATAAAATTTAGATACAATTTATGGGAAATAATGCTAAACCTCGCTAGTAGTGTATATTCGCTAGTAGTGCATATGCTCATGAAGTAAAAATAAAAAAGTTTTTTTGTTTGTTTTTCTTTAATAAAGTAAAAGCAGATAAATGTTTAGTATCGAGTGTGACCCCCTCTAGCTAAAATCACAGCTTGAATTCGTCTGGGCATGCTAGCGAGTATATCCCGGATACTTGCTTGCGGAATACGTTCCCACTCCGCAGTAATCACATTCTTCAGCTCTCTGATGGTCTGCGGAGCCGGGTGTACTGATCTCTCACGCCGTTTCAGAACGTCCCAGACATGCTCTATGGGATTGAGGTCGGGACTTCGAGCTGGCCAATCCAAACGACGAATGCCGACCTCTTGCACATACGCATTAACATCGCGGGATCGGTGGGCGCGAGCATTGTCGTCCATAAAAATCGAGTCTTCACCTAGAGCGGCCAATGCGGGTTGTGCATGAGAAATTAGAACTTCCGTTATGTATCGATGCCCAGTCAGTGAGCCGTTTTCAATGAAGACTAACTCTGTACGATCCATTGAATTTATTCCTGCCCAAAACATAACAGAGCCCCCACCATAAGGTGTGATTTCTTCGAAACATGCCTCTGCAAAGCGTTCTCCTTGTCTTCTTAGCACTCGCCGACGTCGATCTTCACCGAACAGAGATATCCTGGCTTCATCAGAGAACAAAACCCTATTCCAATCGTCTTGAGTCCATGATTCACAATTTCTAGCGAACCTAAGCCTGTGAACTCTGTGCTCACGGAGTAATTTGGGGCCGCGGGCCGGGCGGTGACTGCGTATATTGGCAGCGAGAAGCCTCCTCCTGACCGTCCATAGACTAATATGCACATTTCTTACTTCTTGGAGGTTGTTCTTAAGATCCACATACGAAGATTTGCGATTTCTCAATGCGCGACTCACAAGAAAACGATCATCCCGTGGTTGGGTACATGGTTTTCTTCCAGAACCAGGCCTTCTCTCGACGGAACCAGTCTCCTGATATCGCTGCCAGGTCCTTTGGACTGTCGAGCGACTAACATTTAGCCTCCTAGCCACGAAACATTGGCTGCAACCCTCTTCAAGCAGCGCGATAATTTTGGTAGCTTTTACCACTTTATCTACCATTTTTGATACAGCCAAACAGCATTAAATAAAGCTTTGACAGTCAAGGATATGAAATTAATCGATAAAAATTGAATAAAAGTTATGAAAGTCGATGTTAACTTCTGGAACTTCGCGCCAAAAATGTAGGATAAAAAGGGGTTTTCTGTAAAAATGAACATCAAATGAAAAATTGAATTTAGAACGTACTTTTTTAAATACCACAGCATTTTTAAAACCGGCCAGTAACGTGTACAAACGATTGAAACCTTTTTGGTATTGTATCTTTTTAAATATGAATGAAAATCAAAACCGCCCGTTTTTTTTGCAAATGAGTTTATAATGGTATATGTTTATAAGTTTTCTGAATAGAAAGATATTTTGTGACTTTACGGTTTATGGTGTGATATTCTTGTACTTATTTTTATTTAAATTGTTGTATTTATATGCCATATCTTTACTTTTAGTGTAATGTAATATGAAATAAAATCATTGTTTTCTTTTCTCGAATTTTACAAACCTACTTAGGAACTGCATCCACACGGGCATGTGCGCACACATAAACATACTCTTTACACTGAACATATCTTAAAAATACCATACAGTAATTTAGTAGTATCATTAATAATATTATCTCTTCTATGATGTAACTATATCTTCTTATTGATAAAGACCAACCAATAGATGTGTTTAAAATGTATTCTGAGCCTATTTTAATTACGATTATTTATGAAGAGAAATCAATTATTATTATTATTATTATTATACTAACAAAATTCCCGCAGTTTTACCCACGCAGTTTCCGTTTTCATGCGAGTACCGGGATAATATATAGCCTAAGTTACACTTTATACGGACAGCTACTTGGTAGTAAAATATTATCAAAATCAGTCCAGCCCTGTTCAAGATTACCTGGATCAAACATACAGACCGACAAAAAATATTTATACTGGTTTTTAAACATAGACATCGTGTAAATAGCCGTGTGAACTTGAAAAGACCTATTACTTTGACATTACAACTAAATTTTATTTATTTGTATAGATGTATCTTCAATGTGTCGCTAGGAATCATCATCATTTCATCATTTCTGCTCATATACGTCCCACTGTTGGGTTCGAGCCTCCTCCACAGCAGAAGGAAAATTGACCTTACTATATCATGCTGGTCAGACAGGTTGGTATAGCGATTTATTTCGAATTTGCCTTCTATTGCATAGATGTTATATATATTTTTTTTTCAAATCAAATCAAATCAAATCATTTATTCTGCATAGGCCCCTTAAGGGCACTTACATATTGTCAAATTACACGTTTGAATACAATACAATAATCTACCACCGGATCGAAACGCGGCCATAAACTGAGAAGATCCGGCAAGAAACTCAGCGGGCAGTAATTTTTTTCTTAAACCTTTAGATATACATAATATTATGCTTCGTACAACATATATGGTATTAGCTCCAGTGTGATGCCCTTCGAAATTGTATATATGTATAAATTTTCAAGATTTAATACAAAACAATATACCTTAGTACGACTAAGGTATAATTATATACCTTAGTCGTCTTTTACGACATCTACGGGCAAGATAGGGAGTGGTGATTTATATTCTTATTCCGTCACCACGCGGAAACATTTGCATGCTATACGAATACTACAGGCTATTTATAAAATCATCATTTCAATTTAACATCTCATTACTGGGCTTGAAGCTACTTCACAATGTGAGGGTAATTGATCTACTACACCACTCTGGCCATTATGTCCCACTGCTGCTCGAATTTCCTACATAAAGGAAGAGAAAATGACATACTATACCATGCTTGTCAGGCGGGTTGTTATAGGGTTTTATTTCGAGTCTTTTTTTCTTTTACACGAATTTTGTGTGTGTATTGTCCTTTAGTCATCTTTCACAAAAATCACGGGCGAGATAGAGGGTGGTGAACTGTATTCTCTCGTTACCACACGAAAAAGAAAAGATGAGGATCTTCTACCTCTAAATAAACCTAACTTTTTTTTGTTTGTTTAACTAACCTAGAGTATATTAAGACTATTATTTTTTTAATAATAACTGAGGCAAATTCATATAACCCAGCTACAATATAGCTATATTAGTAAAACTATGTTTGTGTCTAGCCATATTATCACAAGTTTCCAAGTATTTGGACTAGCTAGTCTAGACAAAGAGTACTATGTTGGTAGTTAAACGGTCCCGACGCGATGGTTCAATGTGTTTCTATATTACTGAATGTATATTATTATTACATTCATTTATGGATAAATTCTTTGTTCTATGTATTTCACATATTCTATGGTTCAATTCATAGGTATATCTTGCTACTATTATATAATGAATTCGAAAGTTTCGATTCTCGAAAGTTGGGGGAATATTTCTTCTTTTATAACACCTTAACGACTGCAAGGATTTTCATGAAATTTGAGATACATCATTATCTATATTTATATCTATATATATATATATATATATATATATATATAACTTGTGTACGTGTGCATGTCACTGAACTCCTACTAAACGGTTGGACTGATATTGATGAAATTGTTTGTATCTTCAAAGAGATTCCAGAATGGTTTAGATTCACAATTGCAGGCAAAACTGCCGACACGACTGGTGATAAATAGACTCGGTAGTCCAGTTGAATAAGTAAGTGACTGAGGGCTTGAATTCCAATTTTGAGTTGGGCAAAATATATTTTGAAGATTTAGGGAAACTTTCCTTGCAATATGCACACAAACAAGCTCGAAGTATTCCCGATTATGCTATTCTTGGTTAATGATAAAAGACTCGGATCCCTTTTCATATCAAATCAGATCACTTATTATGTGTAAGTCCAATTATATACTTTCTCCGGGGCAAGGAGGTATGGTCGACTGCACAGATGGTGTAGTTGATTAAGATACTGACCTACTATGCCAGAATCACGGGTTTGAATCCCATGCAGGACTACACTTGGTGCGATCCACAAGTTATTGTTCTGTGTCTGGATGTAATTTGTGTTTGTTAAATTACATGTCCATAGAGTCCCCCGCAATACACGGATTATTTTTTTAGGGCAGGTTGGTCTTTATAAAAGAAAAAGTATGGAAAGAAACTCAGTGGCCTCATCATTGTTGAGTTCCTTTTTTACTATTAACTCCAGTGTGATTTTTTTTTATTAGTAATGAAGGCATACGAGCAAGCAGCACACCTGATGGTAAGCGATGCTGTCATTCGTAGACCTTTGTTATTACCAGGGGCACAGCTAAACTATTGGCTACTGTAAAGAAAGGTCATATCTTAAATCTCATTTAAAAGATATGTCATAGCGCTCGGGCAACATAGCAGCAGGTAATTCATCCCTAATTCAGTACGTAAGTGGAAGAAATGATAGCTGGAAATGTATAGTGGAAGATCATAATGTTTTCAGGTGAGATTTATGAACCCTGCTGCCCTTGTAAACAAAACTACTTTTGCGGTTTATATCACGTTTGTATTTGATTTATGATTGCCCGACGTTTCGAATACTTTACAGCATTCATGGTCACGGGCGGACTAAGATGTCTGACGTGCAAAGAAGTCAACGCTATTACAGATTCCTATAATTATCTACCCGCTACAGAAAATTAGTTATTAAGTTATGACCCACATTTTTGGTACAAATTTATTACCAGTACAAGAAGAAAATGATTCTATATAAAAAAATATATTGTTTATGATTAGTAATTATTCAACATTAAAATTTGTAGTAATTATTATTAAAATTTGTTAATTTAAACCTAACAAAACTAATATACTACCACCGGATCGGAACGCGGCTACACTGAGAAGGATCCGATCCAAAAAAACTCAGAGGACATAATGTTCGTTCCCCCTCGGGGACGTTGGTCGCCGTCGCACGGTCAGCCTAACCCTGCTACCCTGCTAGCAAAGCGGTGACGGTGGTACCAAGTCAAAAAATTTCTCAGTACACTCCCCATGAAAGAAGGAAAGAACCAGTGGAGTACACAGTGACTCATAGTCTCGCTGTCGCTCCAATGACTCCAATCTATCCGTAAGATTGGGATAAGCGACGTTTCAAACAGTAAGTCTTTGCAGGAAGTGAAATGGGTGTAATAAAATTAATATTTATACGTGTCTCTCCAGAGGTAAGCCCAGTCTGGTCGGCCCAACAACGAGGTGACGTGGGTACGGGTGGGTTAAGGGCCCGCGCGCCGTCCTTTCATCGCCCCGGACGGACAGGACCACGCGTGCACTTACCATAGCCCACCCATAAAAAAAAAAATTTAAAAAAATTAAAAATAGAGGTAAGCCCAGTACTCCAACTTTTAAATGTTAAGCATAATTATTTCATTAGGAGCACATTCTAAAATATATATCTCTAATAGTGTGTTTTTAAAATAATAAATAAAGAATATTTATACTGCTTCTTTTTTTTTTTTGTGGATGGGCTGCGGTCGGCGCGCCTCCGCACCACTCCGACCGGGGCGACAGAGTACCCCCGAATACCCCCTATTGAGGTAACCTCTTATCGACCGACGTCCCCCCCTTGGCGAGGATTTCGGTCTTTCCTCACGCGGTCGACCTCTCAGCGGGTGACGGACTAATCCCCGGTCACGTCACCCGCGGCCTTGGCTAGGGCGGCATGAGGCGCAGGTAGTTGCGCCGACGCCGCCCCAGTCGCCGGCGGCGGATCTCCTCATCGAGGCTGCGCTTCTCGAGCAGGCGATCCGCCGCCTCCTTCCGCGAGATCACTGTCTCGCAGAAGGCTGCGACCGGGTCCCAATAGGCACGAAACTCCAAAATGAACAAATTATTTTTATTTGTAATCTTTATTGCTTAAAAAACGTACCTATAGAATTATTTTTTAATTTTATCATTATTTAATAATTAAATTTAATTATCAAAAAGTGCCTTTTTTGAGATTTGCGCGCAAAATTTCTGAAACGCACCGCATTGGTTGGAGAACTATGATGTCACGTTTTGAACACGTGACACCCGACTCTTCTAGTTAGGGCTGTCTATATTAAAAAAAATAGTTTTTCGATATATCGATATTTTTAAATATATCAATATCGGAGTTCGATATAACGAAAAAAATATCGATATTTCGATATTTTCCCCATGACCACTCTTTAACTTCGTTCATTGCGGGATTGCCGTGCCGAGCTTTTTTTTTTTAATTCTAGGAGTAAGTGATAACTGATCATCAGTTTCATGCCAGCGCTTCTACAGTAGATTAAGTTTACAGTGATTTTGTAGAATAAATACTTTAGAAGAAAAGATAAAACACCAAATTTATTCAAATAAATATCGACCCTCGATACGTACTTTTTATTATCGTCCAAAAAAAGATCAGTATTAAGTATCGGTATTTTTAAATAATAATATCTATATTTTGACATATTGATATTTTATCAACAGCCCTCCTTGAACCTTGGATAGGAGGAGAACCTTGTGATATCAAGTTGCTGTTTGTATGTTTCTAGTGATTATTTTTAGGGATGTGGAAAATAATCGATTTTTATAAAAATCGATTTTTACAAAAAAATAATCGATTAATAATTGATTTTTACAATCGATTATCAAAATAATAAAAGTCGATTACTAATCGATTTTTTATTATTCGAAATTCGATCAAATTCCATCACACTATATTAGAAAATAAAGCTCACATTTCCTAAAAAAGTCATAATCCTGTTGGGAGAAAAAATCGATTATTTTTAATTAATCAATTATTTTATAATCGATTTTATTTAATTATTCGATTATTTTATAATCGATTTTTTTTTAATTAATCGATTATTTTATCATCGATTTATTTTAAAAGAACAAAAAATCGATTATTTTATAATCGATTTATTTTAAAGAACAATAAATCGATAATTACAAAATCGATTTTTCCCTCCAAGTCACATCCCTAATTATTTTGTATTGTTACCCAGTTATTTCATAATAAGTTATTAGTTTTCTGTGTTCAAGTATTAATCTTGTGAATAAGTCTTATTACAATGACTGAAACCGGTTTCGTTAAAGTATAGTCAGATAATCTTCCTAAAATAGACGTGTATATGATGACAACACATTTCGCGTCTAATTCAGAATTAATGTCTGTTAAACTCTGAGAAATAAAAGCTGCAAGGTAAATAAGATATAATATATTTAATAATCGTAATAATAATAAAAAAATCGATACTTTATCGATATATCGATATTTTTTCGATATAGCGAACCCCGATATTGATACATTGTAAAATATCGATATGCCGAAAAACGATATTTATAAAAATATCAACAGCCCTATTTGGCAGCCCTAGCAACTTGTACGAGTGTCGAGTACTCTGACGTCACAGAATACGCGTGCCGAAGTAGTCGCGTTTACATCGCCCATAAATAATGGCGATTTTTAAAATTTTTTTTAGCGTAATGGTTTATATTTTGGATGTGTTATATTTATTTCTAGTAATGTAATAACTAATAGAAACGTTTAAAAAATAAAAATATCTCATGCATATTCCCTATTCCCGACGCTGTCGACCATCGCCCTAGCGATAGCCGGCAGCGTATATTAATACTGCTTAAATTGTCATATTGTGAGTGATTTTATTTATATAAACCTATCAAAAAAAAAGTCATTCACTTATGAAGAGCTACATTAACAACGAGTAACATGACTATATTTTGTCTCCTTACGAGATGACAGGAAACGAGCAAGAAATTAATAAAAGACTATTTTTAACACCACGCATCTATAATTTGCTTTATTACCACGAAGCAAAAGCAATAAATCATTACGCATCGTAAAAATTGAATGATCCAATCCAAAAAGAATTATTGATGAGTTCACACGCGGATGTATTTCATTGAAATTATTATAAAGTATATTTATTTTAAAGTAGGTACATGCGAATTGAAATATTAATGCATATATTTTAATTATTTAGAGTACAGTTCCGCTATTAGTTTAATGTTTTGTGTTACATTCTATTTCAAGCAATTCATTTAGTTTTACTGCAATTGATGATTGATATTTATGATATGAAATAGAATATTTATATACAAGTTTCTATAGCTGAAAATGCTTAAATTTGTTTACTCACTGTTGTTAATCAATTGTGAGGCATTTTATAGATGAAAACTATTTCTTTTTTAGGGTTCTGTACCCAAAGAGTAAAAACGGGACCCTGTTACCTACTAAGACTTCGCTATCTGTCCGTCTGTCTGTCACCAGGACGTATCTCAAGAACCATGATAGCTAAAGAGTTGAAATTTTAACAAATTATGTATTTATGTTACCGCTATAACAACAAATACTAAAAACTAAATAAAATGAATATTTAAGGGGGGCTTTCATACAACAAACGCGATTTTTTGCCCTTTTTTATAGATAATGTTACGGAACCCTTCGTGCGCGACACCGACTCGCACTTAGCCGGTTTTCTTCATTAATTCATCGACTCGTGAAGGAACTTTTCTTTTTTATGGGGGAGGGTTACGGTCGGCGCACTCCTCGCACCACTCCGTCCGAAGCGACAGAGGGGCGTAAGCACGCACACCCGTAACCCACCCACGACACGTCGCCTTCGTCGTTGGGCCGACCACCGGAGCAGGGTTACTTAACGTCAGTGGTCGGCCCGACGGAATACCCCGAGGGAGTACCCTTTCCCTTTGAAGTCTCCTACTGGGACGCCGATCGCCGTCGCGAGGCTAACCTCGCCGCGGGTGCCCGGACTAAATCTCCGGTCCGGTCACCCACAGCCTCTGCTAGGACGGCATCAGGCGCAGATGTGAAGAAACTTGGCCTACTTATACTACGCTAGCCAGATGGGTTGGTAAATAATTTTATTTTAAGGTTTTCCTTTTATAGTGAATTTTTTATGAGATTTGATAGACTCGTATGGAACTCATCATCATGCCAATCAAAAGTCCTGAAAATCACTCAAATAAATAATAAACTCAAATAAAATACTTAGGGTCGACTCAATGTTTTCTTTTTTAACCCCTGATGCAAAAGGAGGGGTGTTATAACTTTGACGTCGATGTCTGTGTGTGTCTGTGGCATCATAGCTCCGAAGAAAATGGACTGATTTCGATGCAGTTCAATTGATAGCCAGTTTCCATGCGGTGGTTCTTAGCTATGTTTGGTTAATTTCGGTCCAGTATTGAAGGAGTATCAACTCTTTAAATGATATAATGACTGCTTCACGCGTGTCAGTATAATCGTTAAATAACAATTAACTGATGATTCAATTAAATGAAGACGTGGTCCCTAAATGTAGGTCTCATTACAAGGCTGAAAGTCATTCAGCTTGCTATAGAGCGGGCTATGCTCAGGATGTCTCTGCAAGATAGGATCCGGCATACGGAAATTCGCAGAAGAATGAGTGTAACTGATATAGCACGAAGAATTAGCACACTGAAGTGACAATGGGCAGGTCACGTCGCTCGACGAACTGACAACCGCTGGGGAAGAAAGGCACTCGAGTGGAGTTCACGTATCGGACGATGCAGTGTAGGATGAACTAGGTGGACCGACAACCTGGTGAAAGTTCCTGGGCGTCATTGGATGCAGGCGGCAATGGACCTCACACTGTGGCGTAACATGAGAGAAGCTTACGTCCAGCAGTTGACGGCGATAGGCTGAAATGATGATGATGATTAATGGATGATTCCTGTTAAAGAAAACTTTTTATTGTTTTAGTTTGTGTCGGATTATTCAACATTTTCAATTTTACTTATTCATAGTAAATATATATAAATTACGTGTCACGTTGTTTGTCCGCGATGGGCTCCTAAACTACTTAACCGATTTTAATCAAATCTGCACACCGTGTGCAGTTTGATCCAACTTGAAAGATAGGATAGCTTACATCTTAATTTATAGTCGCAATATTATTTTATTGCAAATTATGTGTCTATTATTTGACATTCACAATTATCTATTAACTCCAAATGATTTTAACAGATGGCGATATATGTTGACTGGATTGAGTAATTAATTAATAGATGACGCTGCTATGTTAAACCTACAAACGTGTCATATACGATCTTAACTTGTTTTTTACATAGATGCCATTTGTAAAAAAATATGACGACCTCCATGACAGATGTTCTCCTACAGTTCCACTTAAATAGTACAATAAAATGTAATATAACAAAAACATTAGCCACAGCAACGCGTGGCCGGGTCTGCTAGTAGTAAATATTGCAAAAGCCATTTTTAATACTTTTATTATGGGTCGTTTGCCTGACCTCAACCCACCTTGGGAATGTAAATGTTGACCGAACGACTATATAGACACAGACATAAATAACTTTTTCATTACTAAAGAATCAGTCAAAGTTTTAATACTAGCTGAAATATTAATATTAATACTAGCTGACCCAACAGACGTTGTTCTGTTCAAATACAGACTACAGCAGCGCCCACCTAGCATGTCCAATTGTGAATTTAAACAAAGAAATTTATCAACATCGTTCCAACCGTTTAGGAGGAGTTCAGTGACATACATACGTACACAAGAAATTTATATATATTAATATATAGATAGATAGATAGATAATACTTTATTTGTACACCAATTATAAGAGAAACTTTAATAATAGTTATAACCCAGAATGTACAAAGGGCGGGCGTTATCGCTATAAGCGATCTCTTCTAGGCAACCTTAGGATGGATACTATAACAAAAAAGGGAAATGGTAGGTAATTAGTTGCTGGTGGTAATGAAAATCAATTATAAATAACATTATGACTATGTAACTAATAAATTTTATGTGTTAATATTTGTAACCCTAATACTGTAAAAGTAAAACAATATAAATTAGTAAATAGTAGATAATTGTACTTATATCTTAAGTATATATTTTCATATAAATAAACATACACACATTCATAAACTTATACATACATACACATATACATACATACACATACACACATATATTACAGGAACTCACACGCTTTAAGAACTTAATATATTATAGCAATAAATAGTGATCTGTCAACTGTTTTTTAAATGTAGTTAAAGTCGGGGCTTGTCTGATTATTACTGGTAACGCATCCCATAACGTTTTAGCCTTTACAGTAAAAGACTTACCTATGAAATGTGTTGGTTATAATATACCTTTAATTTCAGATTTTCACGGTACAGTGAAGTGTGTTGGTACCTTTAATTTCGAATTTTCAGATGATCTCAAGGATTTTGTATATGTGTCATGAAGGTACTTAAATCGATCTTTGAGATAGACGGGGGCCGTTGGATTAAATAATATTTTATATACGAATGTAAGTGTATGAAAGTTCCGGTGAAGGCGAATTGGTAGCCTTTTGAGCTTTTGCCGAAACTCAGAGATGTGATCGTATTTGCGTAATCCATAAATAAAACTAATGCAAAAATTTTGAAGCCGCTCTAGTTTGTCAAGTTGTGCCTCCGTAATATCAAGGTAATATAAGGAGAAGTAGGGTTTTTGCAAGTGCGGTTTTGGTGGAAATTGGAAGAAAATTTCGCAGTCTCTGCAATGCTCTAGCTGATGCGTACAATTTACGGCTAGTTTCTTGTATCTGTGAGCTCCAAGATACCGTACTGTCAATATAATGTACTATATTAATAATAGGTATTTACCTATGTAATTGCCGTTCTGCAGTACTGGTCATTTCAAATCAAAATAATTTTTGTTTGGCTAAGAATTCTAATTGCAAATTAATTTTATTTTAAAACATGGAATTCATTTTCCAAAAGTAGTCATTTGTTTATTGATTAGTGTTACGTTTTCATCGCATTTCAATCTTTTTCGCCATCATGGATACGTTAAAAATTCGAGTAATTATGAAATATGAGTATCGTCGTGGCAGCAACGTGTCACAAGCGGCACGCAACATCAACGACGTTTACGGAGCTAACACTACAAACCAACGCAGGCGGTGCGTTGATTTGTAGTGTTATTGGTTTGCTCGCTTCCGTTCAGGAAATTTCGACTTTAAAAATGAACCTCGCGGTCGTCCGAAGACTTTGGTTGACAATGACGAATCAAAGGCGATTGTGGAAGCCGAGGATATACAATCTACGGCTGAATTAGCAGTAGCTTTCGACGTTAGCGTCAAAACAATATTGGTCTATTTGCGTCAAATTGGCAAGGTAAGAAAGCTCGATAAATGGGTGACCCACGAACTCAATGATCGCCAGCGCGAAATACGTGTCGAGACATGCCTTGCATTGCTCAACAGACACACAAATGAAGGAATTTTGAAACGCATTGTTACTTGCGATGAAAAATGGATTCTGTTTGATAACCGTAAGCGCTTAGCAAGTTGGTTGGATCCTGGTTCAGCACCTAAACAATGCCCTAAACGAAAACTTACCCCTAGAAAAGAGATGGTCACTGTTTGGTGGTCTAGCGCCGCTATGATTCATCACAGCTTCTTACCAAACAGGGTGAGCATTACTGCAGATGTGTACTGTGAAGAACTGAACACATTGACGGAGAAGCTGGCACGTCTCCAACCAGAATTGGTCAATCGCTCGTCTCCGCTGCTCCTGCACGACAATGCGCGACCTCATACTGGAAAGTAGACGGTCTCCAAGTTGCAAGAACTGGCGTTGGAAGCTCTCCGTCATCCGCCATACTCACCAGACCTTGCGCCTACAGACTACTTCTTTTGCCAGAATTTGGATAACTTTTTGGCGGGAAACAAATTCAATACCCGAGAGGCAGTACAAAATGCCTTTGAAGAATTTGTTGCCTCCCGTCCGGCTGATTTCTTTAAGAACGGCATCAATAAACTGCCGCTGCGTTGGCAAAGATGCATTGATTGCATGGGTGATTACTTCAATTAATACAAATAAAAAATACATGAAAAAAAATAGTTTAATTTTTTTCATACATAACGGCAATTTCATAGGTAAAGACCTAATATATAGTACATTAAGTTGCCCATGGATGTCGTAAAAGATGACTGAGAGATGTGATACGCATATAATATCTATGTACGAGAAGTAAAACTCGAAACAAAACCCTATACCAACCTGTCTGATCAGCATTATCATACTGGTAAGGCCAATTTCCCTCCTATTGTGGAGGAGATTCGAACCCAACAATAGGACGTAAATGAGCTGTAATGATGATGATGACATTAGAAATAAATGTTAACTCTTAATTTTAATTATATAAATAGCTCAAAACTTAGATCTCGAGCGCACGGTACTAATGCAATTATGAACCAAAACACAAACAAAAATACTAAACAGAATCTGTGCAGCTGTTTAGGAGTTCAGTCACATACATAAGTACAAGTGAAATATAAAACAATATAACGTGCTTAATCATGTGCTATGACCCGTGTAAAATATTATGAAGACTGTTTTATGCCATTTCGTATTCGCAATCCGTCGCCACACGGATAAAAACTCTCAAACTTTGATGCCAGATTCACCATTAATCCAACGAAAAAAAAGCCTTGAATGAATAATAAATTTGATGAATGATTCAATTTCCTTTATTTTGTATTTCGTTGTTTTCTCATCTCATCGTTACAATATCAGATTACTAGTCGGCTTTCGATAATTTAAAGTGCGAGGACGCCATTCAACAATTACTCTCGTTTGATGAATGGGGATAGTATTACAGCCAATAAATTTGTACGTTCAAGTAAATCACGTCTATAAAATACATCTGTTACAATGCTTATAAATACGATGTATGCGTGTTAAGACAATGGATATACTTGTCCGTATGGTGACGGAGTAAGAATACAATTCACCACTCCCTATCTTATCCGTGGATGTCGTAAAAGACGACTAAGGGATATAATATGTACATAACATCGGTGTAAGAGAAGAAAACTCGAAATGAAACCCTATACCAACATGTCTGACATGGTATAATAGCATATAACACCTATGAAAAAGAAGGAAAGTCGAAATAAAACCCTATATCAACCTGTTTGATCAGCATGGTATAGTTCCCCCGGTCATGGCTCCGCCAGACACTGGCCGGGAGGCCGATGACGACAGTGTTCCGCCCATCACGGAACCCGAGATGGGGGTGGCGGTGACGCGCATGCGCGCAAAGTCTACCGCCCCCGGGCCTGACGGTGTTCCTAACCGTGTGCTGACCCTGATCCTCGAACACCTGGGACCCCGCCTCAGGGGGCTGTTCGACGCATGTTTAGCGTCCGGACGGTTCCCTGGGTGCTGGAAGGAGGGAAGGCTGGTGCTCCTGCCGAAGCCGGGAGTCGCCTTCGGCCTACAGGCCTATCGTGCTGCTCGATGACACGGGCAAGCTACTGGAGAGGGTGGTAGCTGCCCGCATCGAGCGGCACCTCGTCGGCACGGGGCCCGATCTGTCGGACGCCCAGTTTGGGTTTAGGAGGGGTCGTTCTACGATCGCGGCTCTGTTGCGCCTGAGGGCCGTGGCGACTCAGGCCGTCACCGGCGGGGGAGTGCTGTTGGTGGTGTCCCTAGACATCGCCAACGCATTCAATAGTCTGCCATTCAGCTGCATCAGGGAGGCGCTCCGGTATCACGGGTGCCAGTTTACCTGAGGCGGCAGACTATTTGGAGGGGCGCAGCGTCCTCTGCACCGACCGAGCAGGGGACGTTGTGCGAACGCCCATGACGTGCGGTGTCCCACAGGGGTCGGTCCTCGGACCCACCCTGTGGAACATCGGCTACGACTGGGCGTTGAGGGGGAGCCTCCCGCCCGGGCTGGGCGTGATTTGTTACGCCGACGACACGCTCGTCACAGCCCGCGGTGGGACGCTAGAAGAGGCGGTAAGCCTGGCGACCTCTGGTACCGAGGAGGTCGCCAGGCGGATCGAGGCGCTGGGGTTGAGGGTCGCCCTGGACAAGACGGAGGCCCTCTTG
Organism: Lymantria dispar; assembly: GCA_032191425.1. Lineage (NCBI taxonomy): Eukaryota > Metazoa > Arthropoda > Insecta > Lepidoptera > Erebidae > Lymantria > Lymantria dispar. The sequence goes on along the minus strand of CM063449.1, from coordinate 10,911,001 downwards.
TTCCATGGGCGCACTATGAGCCCTCCCATCGGCGTCTCGATCACCGTCCACTCGGTCGACATCAGCATCCGGGCCCATATGAGGTACTTGGGGACGGGCGATGGTGGTTCCGGGAGCATTTCCGCAGGCTCGCTCCACGGCTCGTCGGCGCGGCGTCCGCCCTATCGTGGCTTATGCCGAACCTGGGCGGACCGAGCGCTGCGTGCCGACGGCTGTACGCGGGGGTCATCCGGTCGATGGCCCTGTACGGCGCACCGGTGTGGGCGGGGTCCATGACCGTCCGACTTAGGGCCCTTCTGTGGCGACCACAGAAGGTCATGGCAGTCAGGGCCATCCGCGGATACCGCACGGTGGCGACGGAGGCAGCGTGCCTATTGGCCGGGACTCCTCCGTGGGACCTGGAGGCGGAGATGCTCGCCGGACTATATCGGCGGGTGACGGGGGTGCGAGCGGAGGGCAGTGTGGTCTCGTTAAGGGATCTCACCGCCTGGCGCGTCGACGTCCGCCGAGACGTCATTGCCCGTTGGGCAGTCCGGCTGGAGAGGTCTCGGTTTGGGGTGCGAACCGTGGAGGCCTTCCGGCCGGTGCTGATGCAGTGGTTGGAAAGGCGGCACGGGGTGCTCTCCTTCCGACTGGTGCAGGTTTTGACGGGGCATGGCCTGCACAAGGTCGTTAGGAGGGAGAGTACACCGTCCTGCCACCACTGCGATTGCGACGAGGACACGGCGCGCCATACGCTCGAGGCCTGCGCGGCTTGGGCAGTGCAGCGCTGTGAACTCGTGGCAATCATTGGTACGGACCTGACGCTGCCAGCTACGCTAGGGCGATGGTCGGGAATTGAGACGCGGTCGCAGCCTTCTGCGAGACAGTGATCTCGCGGAAGGAGGCGGCGGATCGCCTGCGCGAGGAGCGCAGCCTCGATGAGGAGATCCGCCGCCGGCGACTGGGGCGGCGTAGGCGCAACTATCTGCGCCTCATGCCGCCCTAGCGGAGGCCGCGGGTGACGTGACCGGGGATCAGTCCGTCACCCGCCGAGAGGCCGACCGCGTGAGGAAAGACCGACGTCCTCCCCGAGGGGGGACGTCGGTCGATGGGAGGGTACCCCAATTAGGGGTATTCCGTCGGGCCGACCACTGACGACAAGTTAACGCTGCTCCAGTGGTCGGCCCAACGACGAAGGCGACGTGGTGTTTGGGTGGGTCGCGGGAGTTGCGTGCTTAAGCCCCTCTGTCGCCCCGGACGGAGTGGTGCGGAGGCGCGCCGACCGCGACCCACGCACAAAAAAAAAAAAAAAAAGTGGTATAGTAAGGTCTTTCTCTCTCTCCTATTGTGGAGGAGGCTCAAGACCAACAGTGGGACGTATATGAGCTGAAATGATGAATGATGATGAAGGCAATGGCTTATTTAAACATTTATATTTTAAGAATAATCAATAACAAAACTATGTGGTGACCGAGTAAGATATATTTTTACCAACTCCCATCCTTCCTGTGAGTATATCCATAAAAGATGACTAAGGGATATAATATGTACTGTCACGCCCACAGGGTGCCTGAGAGATACGTGTATGGTAGGTTATAGGGTTAGCCTAGGGAAACGAAAAGTAGCTTGTCCTCAAAATAAAATAAAGTACCTCAAACACCCTTTTTAGCTAAAGCTACTTAAGCTTTGGCATATACATACATACCCCATCCAGTCCGTATGGGCCGACGGAAAAGCAAGGACGTCATGTAGTAAATTATTTTGTCATGGCGTCGTTCTTACGAGGTTAGTCTTTCTACCGGCGCGGACGCATCCCTTCTATCCGCGGCCTCGTTTACAGCGGAATCAAGTGCATTTAGCCAACATTTAGGCCAACCCTGCCTGATGCGCTAGTGATGGAGTGAATCAGCGTGAAGGATCTCTTTTCTGACCCATCCCGCTGGCTCATTATGCAAGATACCTACCCAGCAGAACTACCTAGCTAAATATAGTGACCGCATCTCAGTCCCTAGCGCTGTCGACTGTGACCTTAGCGATGGTCAGCAGGGTCAGGCATTCCTGTATTAATCCCAAGTATCATTATACTTGCAAAGATATTACGGTGCTGCTCTACCCGAGCCATATAGCCTCAAACGTACACTGTGCCCTGTTCTCGCTGTAATTACAATGGTGGCAGGACGGCGTCATTGCCCTGCTTGGAATGGTTCTCAAAGCAATCATACCTCCACAAAATTTGTGCTAACCGGCAATAATGCTCGAAGCATTTCCACTTACAAGTGCCATGGGGGAGTTTCGGACAACGTGCATACTGCCTCGGTCGACATCAAATAATAACCGCGTATAGGTCTGCCTAAATGCCATGCTTTTCTGTGGCCACCACAAGAAAGCCCTTAGACAAGTATCAGGGAACTCGGCCACACAGAGCCATTGACCAAACCAGCTACCCATAAATTCCCTTTACTTTCTTCACGGTAGACAGCGGCCTAGAAAGATCCATGAGCGACAGTATGACTTACCATCAGGTGTACCGTTTGCTTCTTTGACACCATCACCTCATCGTCATCATATCAGCCATATACGTTCCACTGTTGGGCTCGGGCTCCTCCTCTTTATGAGGGAGATTGACCTTACTATACCATGTTGGTCAGGCATGTTGGTATAGGGTTTTATATTGAGTTTTCCTTCTCTTGCACAGATCTTATATGCATATTATATCCCTCAGTTGTCTTTTTCGACATCCACAGGCAAGATTAGGAGTGGTGAATTATATTCTCACTCCGTCACCACACGGAAAACGATGTTTGACACCAACATCAATAAAAAAGAACTAAATTAAAATATTTGGGAGTGCTCCGAGGAACTGTTTGACTTGGTACCACCGTCACCATTCTACCAACGTACCACTCGACATCGTAGCAGGGTTCATCCATTTCACCTGGAAACGTTATGGTCTTCAACTGTACATTTCCAGCGATCATTTCTCCCACGTACGTGCAAGCTCTGGAATGAACTACCTGCTGTTGTGTTTCCCGAGCGCTATGACATGTCCTTCTTTAAACGAAGTTTAAAAAGAGTATCTTCTTCATGGTAAGCACCGGCCTGGCTGTGCCCCTGGTATTGCAAAGGTCCATGTGCGGCAGTATCACTTACCATCCGGTGTGCTGCTTGCTCGTTTGCCACCATTGGCAATAAAAAAATTAGCCTTTACCTCGTGTCGTATTCTTATTCTGCGACTAAATGGTAATAGGGAGCTGAAGCCTCCTTCACAATAAAAGAGAAATTGGCCTACTATACCACGCTAGTCAGATAGATTGGTATAGGGTGTATAAATATTTAACTTTAAATTTTAAACTAATTCGAATTTGGCTCTGAAGTATTTCAGACTTATTGCTGTTATTTAGTAAGGTATCATAAATAATTTTACTAAAAGAACTTTCTAATTACAAAGTGGCTTTAACAATTCTGGGATTAAGATTTTTTCTGAACTGTTTAACAAATTACTCGGTGAGATCATTTACATAACAATTGTAAATTATCTCCTTTAAATCAAGAAATTGAGTCCTAATTGCGAATTATGTCAACTTTAAAATCTTTGAAACGTCTCTTATATTTTATACTATTTAAAATTGAAGCTGAATCAATTGCATTGTCCAGAAATATTGATGTCAAGTAGGCGACAGATCGTAAAACTTCATCTACTAATATCAAAGAAAGAAGACACGCGTTACCAACTCTGAATAAACTGGGATAAGTATAGAAGCATGACGGTGTCCATATGAGTTTCTTGACGCGACTAATGAGTTTAACGCAAGTTAGAAAAGTAGTGATATTTTTGCTGTCTAATGATCCACTTACCCTATTAAGTACTCATGTGCTTACTAGAAAGAAAAATTAATGCTGTGTCACTACTACACATATAAAAATTTTAGTAATAAATTTAAGACGAGACGTGTGACAAAAACATAGTTAATTGAGACTAATCATCATCATCATCTCAGCCCACATACGTCCCACTATTAGGCTAGGGCCTCTTCCAGAATGAAAGGGTAATTAGCTTACTATCACGCTGGTCAGACGTGTTGGTATAGGATTTTATTTCGAGTTCTCCCTCTCTCGCATAGATGCTATATGCATTTTATATCCCTTAGTCGTCTCGTACGATCACCCACGGGTAAGATAGGGGGTGGTGAATTGTATTCTTACTCCGTCACCACACAGAAGTAATTGAACTAATCAATTTTAATTAACATTCTCAAAAACGACAAATAATGTTAGTTAATTAGATAATTTTTATAAATAAACAACCTTTCAGTAAGACGAAGTAAGCCGCCTTTAAAAATTAATGTTACTTTTGTATTGTCCCCTGATTTTTTTTGCCGGATCTTTCTCAGTGTGGCCGCGTTAACTGGGATGCGGTCGCCGCCTTCTGCGAGGCAGTCATCTCGCGGAAGGAGGCGGCAGAACATGCGCGTGAGGAACGCCCCCACGACGACACGGTCCGCCGCCGGCGACTCAGGCGGCGCAGGCGCGAGTACCTGCGCCTGATGCCGCCCTAGTCGAGAGAGGCTGACCGCGTGACGGTGATCGGCACACCGGTGCTACGACCCAATGGCGAAGGTGACGTGCTACTGGTGGGTCATGGGGCCATGCGCCGCGCCTCTGTCGTCCCGGAGGGAGCCGGGCGGTGCGCTGACTCCCCACTCAAAAAAAAAAGTGTGGCCCCGGGCCGATCCGGTGGTAGTATACTAGTTTTTGTTAAGTTTAAAATTAATAAATTGTCATAATAATTACTAGAAATTTAATATCTTAATACAGTGGATTTCATTTATAACGACCTCGGTTGTAATGACCTTTCGGTTATAGCGACGTCGAACTTGCGTCCCTAGAATTTAAAGCATACTTTCGTAGGCAATTCATTCGGTAATAGCGACTCCGGATAGAATGCCTAATTCGGGTATACCGACTTTTTTATGAACTATTTAGGACAGATTCTTAGAAATTCCTTGCGGATGTTACGACTGAGTCGGCAAAGGCACAAAGTCTCATTCATAAGCTTTAACTATTAAGCCATTTTTATCCTTTGTTTATATTCGCAGATGGTCAAATGATTTGTTTGTATGTAGGGTTATCCTTTATTTACATTCGCAGATGGTCAAATGCTTTGGTTGTGTGTAGCGTTACTTAGCATGTGCATGAAGTTAAAATTATGAATCAGTTACGTAGCTGTTTCCAGTGAGTGACTGTTCACTTGTGAAAATGGCTCCTAGACGTACATTTACTGTTAAAGAAAAACTGATTTCGGATATAGAGACCGCCGGATATAGCAACGGCATTAAAGTGGTCCCGCCGCCGTCGTTATAACCGAAATACACTGTAATTACTAACCATAGTTTTATTTTTCATATAGAAGCATTTTCTTCCTACTGAAAATAAATTTGTAGCAAAATGTAGATCAAAATTTAACCCATTATAGACTGAGTTTTTCTGAGGTATCAGATTTTTATTTTTTCTTAGTATGTTTTTAAGTATAACTGAATTAGCATTATAGAAACATTTAAAAATTAATCTAAGGCTTAGTTTACACAGAAGGTGCTGATACTATATGGTACCGCTAGTCTGTTAGGATCTTTCATAAGAGGAGGCTCTAAGGCTATCCACTCAAAGATTAGTTCATCATCAGTAGCGAGGCTGATCGGGCAAAGGCGACATTCTGGGTTGAGAACGTTCTTTTGCTTAGGCGTGAGAGCTAAGCTCCAATTTAGTATAGGTAAGCTCTAAGGAAATGTTTTCATGTTGATTTATATAATCATAAAGAACTAAGATATTTCAAACTAAGAAGTCTGAATATCTAAACTACTAAAAAAGAACTTCGAAATCAAAATCATATTTTCACTATAAGAATAAATTGGTTATACGGCATAGTGGTTTGAAATATTCAACTCACGGTTTTAATAAAGGCCAGCGTTGTATTTGTAGCGTACGCAATTTATATGCTACGTTCAAGTTTCAAGTAAAAACTTTTACTTTACTAAGAACTTATATGCAATACTCCGTAAATGCAGTTTCGAATGTAGAACGGATAACCTTTAAATCTTAGATTCTTTAAATGTATTTTATTAACAGTGTGCATATACATTAGTACTTTTACTATAGTACATACTTTGAGATTGTTATATACTCTACGTGTGATGATGGACTAAGAATAAGATTAACCCCCAAATTCACCAATCGGTGTCCTAAAAGACGACTACGGGATATTATACGCAACATCAATATCTATACATCGCAGCCCACATACGTCCCACTGCCGGGCTCGTGCCTCCTCCACAATGGGAGGGAATTTGACCTACTATATATACCATACACATGGTTAGACATGGTCAGACATGTTGATATAGGGTTTCATTTCGAATTTTCCTTCTCTCAAATGCTATGTGTATATTATATCCCATAGTCGTCTTTTACGTCATCCACGGGCAAGATAGGGAGTGGTGAATTGTATCGTTACTTTGTCACCACACGGAAATCTATACAAAAGAAGGAAATTTAATAAAATCCGATTCTAACCCGTTTGACCAATGAAATATACACTCTAACCCGTTTGACCAATGAAATATACAAGGTCAATTACTCTCACATTATGAAAGAGGCTCAAGTTCAGTAGTGGGACGTATATGAGATGACGATGATGATATATTTCCATAACAGCGCAGTGGCCTACTGTCTGACTGCACAGATGGCGTTGTGGTTAAGATACTGACTTACCGTACTTGTGTCTTGGGTTCGAATCCCACGCAGGACAACAAATTGTTGTTCTGAGTCTGGATGTAATTTGTGGCCGTTAGCTATATGTTTGTAAAGTCCCCACAACAAGGATTTTTTCAGAGTGTTGTATTATCTAAAAAAAATGTAATCCAAAATCTCCTGTGTGGCGAAGTGATAAATTTACCATTTTCACCACGCCTTACTTGCCATTAAAATCATCTAACGATTAAAATCTCTACTTTTATTATATGGCATTAAAGATTGTATAACAGATTATAATTTCTTTTGACTTTATAATTTATTTTTTAATTTATAATTTATTTTATTTTATAATTTCTATAATTTATTTTATATAGACTTTACAGTTTATTTTATTTTATATAGATTTTTTATATTTATTTTAATTTATATAGACTTTATAATTTATTTTATTTTATAATTTCTTTTGACGTGACCGGGGATTAGTCCGTCACCCGCCGAGAGGCCGACCGCGTGAGGAAAGACCAACGTCCTCCCCGAGGGGGGACTCGGTCGATGGGAGGGTACCCCAATAGGGGGTATTCCGTCGGGTCGACCACTGATGTCAAGTAACCCTGCTCCGGTGGTCGGCCCAACGACGAAGGCGACGTGGTTTTCGGGTGGGTTGCGGGAGTTGCGTGCTTAAGCCCCTCTGTCGCCCCGGACGGAGTGGTGCGGAGGCGCGCCGACTGCAGCCCATCCACAAAAAAAAAAAGATTATAATTTCTTTATCTTCTCTACTTAGGTTTTCTGCAAAATGGCATCACATTATATAAAAAAAAAACATAGAAAATAATAATTATACTTACTACATCTTAGTACAAATTGGAGCCATTCATTTTATTTTTGTAAAAGGCTATGCGGCACTTACCAAGGGGCTAGAAAATTTAATAAATTGGAAATTAGACAAAGGGGCTTGTCACGTACCTATCCTCAACTACCTGACCACGCATTCTTAACTACAGGTATCCGGAAAGCCATTATCTTTTCATTTACATTCACCGAACAGTTCCAATTCGTTTGCCACTTGTCAGATAACTATTTTAACTCGCATGCACTAATTGGTATTGTTATATTTTAACTTTTTCGGTACATATATCTCGCAGCGCTTGGCACCATAATCTGACATAATTTTAATGAAATCACTCTTCTGTCCCAAACTGACTTACTTTTTATCACACTTTAGATTTAAAATCTACATTTTAAGATCGAGTTTTTTTTTATATTTTAAACTAACAACCCGCCCTCGCTTCACTTCGGTTGCAGGCGTCTTTCCCGCGTAGTTCCCGTTCCCGTAGGAATACCTGGATAAAATATAGCCTATGTTACTCCCTCATATTATAACTTTTTATTGCTGAAAGAATTTTTAAAATCGGTTCGGTGGTTTAGGCGTGAAAGCGTAACATACAAACAAACAAACTTACTTTCGCATTTTTAATATTAGTAAGGCTAAGTGCCAGATCCCTCTACAAGACGTAGGAGTTTATAAACTTGACTGTGACTGGTCTCTCTTATATTGGGCAAATAAAGAGATCCATAAGAAATCGCATCACAGAACACATAGCCGATGTGAAGCACCGCCGTCACACTAAGTCTGCAGTCTGAGAACATAGGACCGCGCCCTGTCAGCGTCAGGTTTGATAAACCACAAAGCCTCGCTAAATAACACCGATACCTGCCTAGAATGGTATGCGAGGCTATTGAAATCAAAAAACACAAAAATTTCAATAGAGAGGATGGCTGGGTGTTACCATCAAGCTGGGATCCTGTTATTAACATAATTAAAAATAAATACAAAAAAGACCACCACAAGACTGCATGACACTGTGAGCACTTATTGTATAGATTTGACCCACAATAGTTAAAAATAATTTAATAGATCAAAAATAGTAAGATAAATTAAGCCGCCTTAAAAATTTATACTACGTAATTTAGCATCATGTCCCTTGAGTTTTCTTGCCGGATCTTTCTCAGTGTGGCCGTGTTCCGATCCGGTGGTAGTATATGTCGGCGTTGCGCCAGGAATTTGGACGATGATAGTAAAATACTGAGTATGTAATCACTGTATTTATTAGGAGTTCTTGCCGGAGAAGTGAGTGAAGTAAAACTGTCCTCTATTCTAATCTTACAATGTTTTTATAACCTCGGCTTTACAATGAAACGGTCTAGTCTTAGTAACTACAATTACTTTTTATAATAAACAAATAAAACAACTACTTTTACTATCGGAATATAGCTAAATAATAATGATAAATATTCTAATGCATTTAACATAATTCCAAATAGTCAATTTTACACAATTTACATTAATGTAATTAAAGGAAATATTGTTCGCATATATTGTTCAACAGACGGCGCTCTAACTAGGAATAAATTACAATCTTTATTGTGTAAAAACAACTAAATATGGTTACAAATAATTACATTAATTCTAATCGATTTTAATTTGATCAATTATATAAATATTTACACAATTAAATCGAAGATTTCTAGAAATACATTCAAAAAGTGTCTTTTAAATATCATAGCATGGTAAATAGCAGTGTTGTTACTACAAATAATTATTTAAATATTAGTTGCAAATATTTCAAACATGTTTATAACTATAATTGATAACACATACATCAACAATTTACAAATATTGCCGATAGAGGGCGATATGCGCCCATACGGCCATACTGACTCCAGCGCGTCCCTTGCGCTGTTAAGGCGTCACCCACCAAGGGATCTAGCCAACCACAAGGCATCACCCATCCTGGGATCTAGCCAACAAGACCAGGTTTAAGGATACGCATGATGGCCAGCCAGCGCTTTAGGAAGGATGTTTTGGATAGAAAAAGCATTTGCAAGGCATCACCCACCAAGGGATCTAGCCAACCACAAGGCATCACCCACCAAGGGATCTAGCCAAACACAAGGCATCACCCATCCTGGGATCTAGCCAACACAAGACCAGGTTTAAGGATACGCATAGTGGCCAGTCAGCGCTTTAGGAAAGATGTTTTGGATAGGAAAAATAAAAAGCATTTGTTTCCAAATTAGTATTCACCCGCCCATACGACATTACTTTGATAAAAAAAAAAAAAACTAGTTTTTGCAACAGGCGCTTGTCATAAAAAGGCATGGCTAGCGATACTTACACCACATCCGCGGAGATAATTATGCTTCAATATATATCGGACATTAGGCAATACCTCCTAAAGTGCCATGGGACCCTCGAAGAGTGCGTCGATCATGGCGATGCACGAAAACAAAATTGCCAAATTTAAATACATTTATTTTGGCTTTACCTTTGTCAAATCAATTAACTCTAGAAAAGATCGCTCGTCCATCCTTTTCTTACAGACGCTTAATCTTTTGTCCGTTCGTCGTCCTCTACCTGCAACATCTCGATAAAACAGCGGTTAATATTTTTGCTGAACAATACTCCCAGTAATATTGCATAGTTTATAGCCGAATGGAAATCGTGTGGCATGGTTTTTAAGCTCAACTACAGACATTAATATCTTTGATAATTTTCACAACTAGTCCCACTTAACGATTTGCTCTACTAGTTTCCTTAGCCACAAGGTATATTCAATACCGTATTTATTCATTATTATAAGAAGAGACGAGTTCCAAATATAGTTACAACTTCACAAAAGACCTCGTAGCCGATTGTGACGTCTTTAGTGTAAACTACTATAAAGACAAATGCGTATTCTGGCTGATGACGTCCGCCATGAATGTAGCCTGTAATGTCAGCGAACACAGTATGAAAATTATATTACAGTTTTATAGATTGGAAGTAGATTGTTTACGCCCGATTTCGGCTTTACGAATGTTAGCTAACACAATTCTTCACAAATTTTCGAACATATTCAGGTACCTATATTGTTCGCCGATTTTAGCCAGTACTTTTTCGCAACAAAAGTTGTGGTAGTCTCGTAATAGTCCTTATATTGCGGTGGAGGTAATAAACACCTATTAATGGAAACAAATTAGATGCAAATTCAGAACAAAAATTTATGGATCGCACAGAGCTGTCCTGCGTGGGATTCGAACCCGCGACATTGGCACGATATCTTAACCACTACGTCATCTGTGCAATGCAGTGTGATCGTAACACGAGTTTCTAACGGTAATTACGTGAAACGATACTATTTGAACATTATGTCTCTGCAATAATTTGTTAAATGACATAAAGTATAGACTACTGTCCGTGTCAACAATCTCCTTTATTGAAGGATCACTCTTCCGCCCTACATGAAGCCAAGTATGGTCAAGAGTGGATGAATTTACGACGAGATAAACAATTATTTCGATTTAGAGCATATGGTTTACTTAACACAGATTAAGACTATAATCGGTATTAACTAAGCAGTCACCCTTTCGATATTCTACTTTAAACTAAAAATTTTAAAGAAATGCTACCAGTTATGCACTCCTGGAGTGTGGTCTTTCTGCCTTGCCTTGAAACCTAAAGTGAATTTCAGTTACAACATAATCAGTTGCCACTTTAAATAATTGACCACCTAAGAAGTGACGGAAATGCTTAATAGCTTTATACGAAGTCTAGCGTCTTCAGCTCACGAACGGTATTTATTTCAACGCACATGGTTCGCATACTGAACTACGCGAGGACTTTTGAGCATTTAGTGATATTTAAAGTGAAGGCAGCTTATCTCATTTTCATAGCGTTATAGAAGTGATAATCTATAGGGACTGCGTTGAACTATTTAATCGGGCTTTTAGTTTTATTGTTGACGCACTGGCCTTTATTTGCGATACACAGTTGCAGAGTATGAAACTAGATTTAAAGCTTGAGAACATCATCATCATCTTGCTCTTATCCAAATTACTTGGGGTCGACGCAATATGTCATCTGTTTTGACATATTGCAAAAAGTTTCGGCAATGACTTTTATGACCGGCCGCCTGCCTGACGTCAACCCTCCTTGGGAATGTAATCATTGACCCCCATGGTACCAGATGGAGTTGGTCCGGGTCAATCTAGGGCTCTTAGTCGTCTTTTACGACACCCACGAGCAAAGCAAGGGTTGGTAGTATTCGAAGCCGCTACCACACAGCAGCTTGAGAACATCATGTAACTTAAAACAATATTGAGTCGTTTAGATTGAAGTTAAAATCAAAGTTATAGATAGCATGGAGGGTTCATTTATCGGCAATTACAGTTTTCTATATATACCCTCCTTAAGACTTACGGTAATACCAAACACCACTTAATAATGTCATAACCAATTCTATCTCGACACGTCATGGAAACTAACTTTGGTTGTAATACAAGCAACATCAACGATCTGGTGTTTGCCCGGAATCGAACCAGTAAACTATTTCGGATCGGAGAACAATCAATACCAGTATGGAATAAGCTATTGAAAACTTTACTTTGTGATAATGCGATCTCTAGAAGTAAAAAATAATAGTCCGATTGTTAGTTACCATAAATTTTATCGATTTGCTTACGGAAATAATTATTTTCACTATGGTATTTTCTATAACAAAAACGGTACTCGTCGTATTAAAGGGGTTATGAAAGTTATAAATCAAGGACTCTGCAAGCGTGATAAGTAGACGCTTCTATTTGGATCACAAAAAGGTCCTAGGTTATTACAGTTACACAATTACTAAACAGTGTAAGCGACGCGAATTATTCAAAATAAGAACTATTTAATAATTGTAAATATGTAGTAGGCATTCTATTGTTGCTATGCAAGTGCGCGCGGGGTAATTGGTCGCACGGGAAGAGGTTCTCGCTCGCTGCAGCGCTCACGTCACCGGGACTTGAGCGCCTTTTACGTCACGAAAGGTGCCAAATACGGGCCTTATCATTTTTAAATGTCCCGTGCTGTTTACTATTATTATTAGTCAATATCTATACCAATAAATAAAAATGGAGTGTCTGTAATGTCAAAATGGCTCCTTTCACGCTCACGCGGTCACTTGCACGACACCTATGCCCAAAATACAGTTCAAAAATTTTTTGTCCGTCTGCCTGTCCGTCCGTCTGTTTGTTCCGGGTAATCTTCAAAACGGCTGGACCGATTTCAAAAATTCTTTCACCAATGGAAAGCCACAACATCAGGGCATAAATTAGGCTATATTTCATGCCCGGTATTCCCACGGGAACGGGAACCACGCGAGTAAAACGACTAAAAAAGAAGGTGAAGCGAGGGTGGGTTGCTAGTTATCTAAATAAACCAGTTTCTCTCAACACATCAGTACTTTTTGGCGTCAATAGTCAATACATAACTCTTCACCGCCTGCACACCGGCGAAACCCCCGGCGTCGCCTTCAGACAGTTACAATTACTGTTAGACGGTAGTTTTCGTCTAAACAAAGACAAAATCTAGGCGTGTTTCGCAATAGCTCAGATCTTATTAATTCAAGATAAATACCTGTTATTACGGCATCGATCACCTCAGAGTCCGTAGCCTCACGTCTCAAACGTTTGAGCAGAGCCCGGCCCGTTGTAGCGTAACGATGTCATCTTCCACTTGTTACCATGTAATTGATTGTAGCGCCCATGTGTCTGCCATACCGTCGAGTTCAAGAATAGCTTCCGTTCTTGCTTCTTGCGGCTTATATGTTGAAAGCCATGATCGTCTCGTTAACATTTGCCCACCAGTCCGCGATGTCGATGATTATCGATGCGATCTCTCGTCGGGGTTGAACGGCGGTAAATAAAAATTTTGGTGCCGCCGTTACATTGTAGCCTCCGTAGAAAATGCGGCTCTCGCAGCTGTTGTTGCAGCAGTATTTTGTAATGGAGGTCAGGAGATCCATCACTTACTCCATAGTGAAGTTCATCCGTAGATCTTGAAGAGTTTTGGGGCTGTGATCCCACCGCTGCTGTCGGCGTTGCGCCAGGAATTTGGACGATGATAGTAAAATACTGAGTATGTAATCACTGTATTTATTAGGAGTTCTTGCCGGAGAAGTGAGTGAAGTAAAACTGTCCTCTATTCTAATCTTACAATGTTTTTATAACCTCGGCGTTACAATGAAACGGTCTACTCTTAGTAACAACAATTACTTTTTATAATAAACAAATAAAACAACTACTTTTACTATCGGAATATAGCTAAATAATAATGATAAATATTCTAATGCATTTAACATAATTCCAAATAGTCAATTTTACCCAATTTACATTAATGTAATTAAAGGAAATATTGTTCTCATATATTGTTCAACAGACGGCGCTCTAACTAGGAATAAATCACAATCTTTATTGTGTAAAAACAACTAAATATGGTTACAAATAATTACATTAATTCTAATCGATTTTAATTTGATCAATTATATAAATATTTACACAATTAAATCGAAGATTTCTAGAAATACATTCAAAAAGTGTCTTTTAAATATGATAGCATGGTAAATAGCAGTGTTGTTACTACAAATAATTATTTAAATATTAGTTGCAAATATTTCAAACATGTTTATAACTATAATTGATAACACATACATCAACAATTTACAAATATTGCCGATAGAGGGCGATATGCGCCCATATATACTAGATTGTTAGGTTTTAAATACAATTACTATTAATTTTAATGTTAAATAATTACTAACCATAAACAATATAATTTTTTCATATTGAATCATTTTCTTCTTACACTGGCAATATATTTGTATCTAAATGTGGGTCAATTTTTAATAACTGTTTTTCTGTATCGGGTAGATAATTACTAATTTTCTGTAATACAAGTCATCGCGACTTTTCGGATGTGAGACATCTTAGTCCGCCCGTGACCATGAATGCTGCAAAGTGTTTGAAACGTCGGGCAATCAAAAAGCAAATACAAACGCAATACAAGCCGTAAAGTAGTTTTATTTAAAATAGTGACCATAGTTAAAGGAATAATTACTTTTAAATATTTTAACATTATTCATGATTAGTTTTAAGCACCCATGTAATAGTGTATCAATACATTTTATATAGAAGCTTTTACTAACAATACATTTTACTATAAGCAGTTTATTATGAAGCATAATAATTTGAGGCTTTTGTATAACTCATAGTAACTTATGATCACAGACACATTCATATGGAATGCCCTTTTGCCGGCCGCTTTATTACGTAAGCTCTAAACGTTTCAAATCCAACAGAGAATAATTCAACAAATAAAATATTAAATCCGTAAATGTTAAAGAGCATTGACGCAAATGTTTCGAGCGGAAATTGAGGTCGCATTATTTATTTCCGGGTTACCTAAAAGTGAGAATTGTGTGGTACTTTAAGGAAGATTCAATTCAATTGAAGTTTATGTTGAGTAATAATTAACAGTTTGTTGTATGTTCCGTGTAGTGACGGAGAAGTATACAATTCACCACCGCCTATCTTACCCTTGGGTGTCATAAAAGACGACTAAGGGATTGAACATGCATATAACATCTATGCAAGAGAAAGAAACTCAAAACAGACCCTATACCAACCTGTCTGATCAGGATGGTATAGTAAGTTCAACTTCCCTTCCACTGTAGAGGAGGCTCGAGCCCAGCAGTGGGACGTATATGAGCCGAGACGATAGATGATGATGATTAGTTAAGTGAATAATTACTTCGAGCAAATAACCTACGCTATTGTAAAATTATTGATTAAAATTGATGTGGTTTTTTTGTAAAAAAAAAGTTGTCAATTCTATCAGGTGTCTTAACGGCAGGTTCTATATAGTTTTTTTTATGTGAGACATCTATAAACGTGGGTAAACCTGTTTGTTGGCGTGGCGTAAACAGGCCGCGACGACGCAACGCCACGCTATATGATGGAATATGCGAGAGTAACCCTGATGGTTGGCGTAGCGTAAATAGGCCGCGGCGATGCAACGCCATATGTTCCATACATAGTCTATAGGTACGCAGTTGTGTGTAAGACATAGCGACACGATGTTGTGCGTAAGCCACTGTGCGGTGAATTAAATATGATTGTTGTGTAATATTGTAAAGCCTTACTAATATTACAAATGCGAAAGTAAGTTTGTTTGTTTGTTACGCTTAAACCACAGAACCGACTTCAAAAATTCTTTCACCAATGGAAAGCTATAATATTAGGGAGTATTTAATCCCTGTAATTACATAGGCTATATTTAATCCCTGTATGCCCACGGGAATGGGAACTACGCAGGTAAGGCGACTGAAACCGAAGCGAAGCGAGGGCGGGTTGCTAGTCTTATATATAAATTTCTAGCGTACGTGTGTATGTCACCGATTCCGTCCATCTTTCTTTTTAATTATCTACAACTTTGAGAAAGGCTTTTACGAAAAAAAAAATTAGAAAGTTGTACAGAAAATCAGGAAATTTAAGAAAATTTAACGACTAGGTATCTAGGTTGTTTATCTATACTGCAACTAAACGGCTGGATGGATTTGTATGAATTTTTGTGAATGCATTCAAGTGGGGGCTTGGAAGATTTAGATTTACAAATCAGCCCGTCAGATGGCGCTGCAGTCGGTCAGTTCCTGTTACTGTCGTCCATTTCAAGCAGACTTTTGTATTATTTGAACAGAACAACGTCTGTTAGGTCAGCTGATAAATAATAAAATTATCAGTTTCCTACAATTTTTTTCACTGTCACTAACTATTGTTCTGTATAGAGTTCGAATAGGATAAATAGACTAATGCACCTAATTACATCAAAATGCTTTACCAATAATCATAATAGACCAGGTGATACCAATCTGTTAGGTTCTAATGATATCTTAAAATGCCTTAGGTATAAATTAACTGGGGGGCGCGGCCGGAGCACCTCCTCGTGGTGCTCCCTGGTAACGTCCATTTGGACGTCATGCGTCCATTTGGACGGCCAAGATTCCGGCAGGGGGGGGGGGTCTCCGCGTGCGGCTCTGGTGGCAGAGCGCACGGCGGATCTGACCCGGGGCCAATGGGGCGGATGTGCCTCATGGCACTCCGTCGCCAGGGACGGTTGCGTCACGGCCCGGGGGCGTGACGGGTCGGTCGCTCGCGAGCGGCCAGACCCGGAAGGCCCAAACCGTAATCCTGAGCAGGGGGGTCAGGACCGGGGGTCTTCGGACCGCGGGGAAGAAAACCTCTATAAAAAATTACCCCAATCTTAAGTTTGGCCACTCGGCGAGGAGATGTATGACTGGAGGGTTAAGAAGCGCGTGAGCGTCCAGTCGTTAGAGTGGTAGTCAAGGCAAGACTCAAAAACGTCCAACAACATGGCAGAAGTCAAGACAGGTAATACTTCACTAGAGGGTCCCGGCCAGGCCGGGGAATCCCTTACTGTGCCGGTGCTTGCGCGCGACGTCCATTTGGAGTCGCGCCCAAGTCCCGGCACAGTCTGTCCCCAATCGTATGGGTGGGGGACAACTACTGCCTCAGAAGCCGAGAGCCCGGCTCAACACCAAGTGGCTCAGGGGGGGAAGGGGAACGAGGAGAAGGTGCAGGTGCGGAAGAAGACCCGGAGGACGAAGCCGAGGCGTTCCGCCGCTGCACGAGCCCGCATTAGCGCCACTGCATCCAAGGCGTGGCGGGCGCGGATGAAGGCTGAAGCCATTGCCGCACGTGACGAGGGCGGCAGCATTGCTGCTGCAGGGCCGTCGCGGGACGGGGGTGGCGTTGCTGCCCAGCCGTCGGAAGAGGAGAGGATGGAGACCACTGCAGGGCCGCCGCGTGAGGAGAGCGGCAGCAGCAGCGGGTCCGAGCACGAGGGCGGCATTGCCGCAGAGCCGTGCATAAGGATAGCAGGCGAAAGCTCCGAGCTGTCGAGCGATGAGGGCGGCACTGCCGCAGAGCCGTCGCAGGATGAGGGCGGCAGTGCCGCAGGGCCATCCGAGCGTCAGGAGATAGATACGGCATCGGAGATGGTGCTGACGGACGTGGGCGGAAGTGCCGCAGAGCCGTCCGCCGATGAGAGCAGCACCCCTTGGGTGCAAGTCGGCCGGAGTAGGGACGAGGGCGGTGGATGCGCCGCAGGTAGGCAGATATTAGGCGCGCCGTCGGCTGAGGGTTCAGTTAGGCCGTCGTCGTTGCCGTCGTCGCCGTCGTCGTCGTCGTCGCCGAGGAAGAGGACGGAGAGGGCTGCAAAGGCGCCAGCTCCAGCCCCAAGTGCGAGGAAGAGGGAGGAGGCCCTCCCCCCGAGACCCTGGAAGCGCCCCCTGCAAGAGGGTGGCCGCTCCAACACCGACTCGGAGGGGAGTTCCATCATCATGCCTCCTCCCAAGGTCCCGACCATGCGCCAGGGGCGTAGAGGCCGAGGATTGGTGGTGGCGGCGTGGCCGGGGACACCGGGTCCGGCCGGCCGCGGTGGCGAGGTGGCGGCCCTCCAGGCCGCGAACGCCCGCCTTAGTGAGGAGGTCTCCGGCTTGCGGGAACGCAACCGCAAGCTGGAGACGGAGCTATCGGCGGTGCGACGGTAGAACCGCGGGTTGGCCAAGGAGATGGCCGACCTGCGGGCCCAGTTCGCGCGCCTGGCGCCGGCCGCGCCGCCTGTGCCAGCCTCGCCACCGAAACGGGCTGCGCCGGGGAGGGCGGGCCCGTCGTCTGCGCCCGTGGCGCCGGCTGCGCCCGTGGCGCCGGCTGCGCCCGTCGCGGCTGCTGCGCCGGCTACACCCGTCGCGGCTTCGGCGCTTCCTCCCCTCGTCGTGGTCCCTCCGCCGGCTCGTGGCCGCGGGAGACCTCGGAAGGGGGAGGAGCCGCCGCCCGACGAGGTGCACGGCGTGTCGGAGTCGGCGGTACGCGTCATCCTAGCCCGAGTAGGGGTGATGGTGGATGCGCGTATCGCCGCCGTAGCGGCCAGGCTCCCGCCTGAGCCACCCCTCCGACCGCCGCTCGCCGCGGACAAGGCGAGGAGGCCGCAAGCGTCAGCTCCCACCCCGCTGCCCTGTCAGGGTGGCCGCGTGGTGAGCTACGCTGCGGCCGCGGCCGGGCCCAAGGGAGCCAAGAAGGCCGGCAAGGTGCCGGCTCCCGCCAAGGTGCCGCCTCCCACCAAGGCCGGGCCGCGGCCGGCGCCAGCGGCTGCACCGCAGGCGCCGGCCAGCGCACCCGCGACCGCTCCTGCTGCGCTCAGCGCTGCTGCCAGGCTCGAACAGGGCTGGCAGGTGGCTGAGCGGAGCAGGAAGGCACGCGGCCAGAAGCGGAGAGCGGCGGCCAAGAGTGCCGCCGTGGCCGTCGCTCCCCAGGCGGGAGCCGGCAGAAAGGGGAAGAAAAGGTCGCGCAGGGGCCTCAAGTCGCCGAAGACGGCCGCGGTGGTCATCACCGTGCTGCCTGAGGCGGCTGAGAGGGGCCTCAACTATGAGGCCGTCCTAAAACGCGCCCGGCGGGAGCTGGACGTCTCCGGTATCGGGGGCGTCGAGGCGTGGACCCGCAAGGCCCGGACAGGGGCTCGAATACTCGAGTTCCCTGGGGCCGAGGGCGCGAAGACGGCCGATAGTTTGGCCACGATGTTGAGGGGGCTGTTCGGGCCGGAGGATGGTGTCCGAATCGCTAGGCCTGTCAAATGCGCAGAGATGCGCCTGACGGGCTTGGACGATTCCGTGACGGTGGAGGACGTCCGGGAGGCCATTATGGCGCGTACCGGATGTGCCTCGGACACCGTCCGGATTGGCACCATCCGCACTGGTCCGGGCGGCGTCGGTGCTGCCTGGGTGCAGTGTCCGGTGGAGTCGGTCAAGCAATTGGCCGACTCAGGCAGGCTCCTCGTGGGCTGGAGCTCTGCGCGGGTAACCGTGCTAGAGCCCCGGCCCGCGAGGTGTTACAAATGCATGGCGGTCGGGCATACCCGACCGACATGCAAAAACTGCTTTGACTGCAGCGGGCTATGTTTCCGTTGCGGTCAGACCGGACACCAGGCGGCATCGTGCTCTGCGGTGCCCCACTGCCCCGCGTGTGCGGCAGGCAATAGGCCTGCCAAACACCGCATGGGCTCTGGGGACTGCAGACCCCCGGCATCGGCCCCGAAGGGGCGGGACGGCCCATCGACCGGGCCAGTCCCCGCTCCGAGCGCGGCCCGATCGCCCGTCAGCGCGGAAGAGGTGACGATGGATATGGACCGTTAATGGACCCCGTATCCATTCGTCTCCTCCAGGCCAACCTCAACCACACCGCCGGTGCGCAGGACGTGTTCCTGCAAGCCATGGTGGAGTGGTTGATAGGAGTAGCCGTAGCCGCGGAGCCCGACCGGCCTAACTGGTTGGGTAGCACCGATAGCACCGTGGCAATCGTCGCCTCCACGTCGTGGCCTTCGTCGCCTCTGACCCTTAGGAACAGGGGCGTCGGATACGTCGCGGCGGACTGGGAGGAGATTACGCTCCTCGGAGTCTATCTCTCCCCTAACTGGAGTGTGACCGATTTCGAGGCCTCCCTCACCATCATGGAGGCCTCGTTACGGCGAATGGCATCGCGCCAGGTCTTCGTCTTGGGGGACTTCAACGCCAAGTCCGTGGCGTGGGGGTCTCCCCGGACGAACGACCGAGGACGGGCGATCGAGGAGTGGGCGGCGGCACTGGGCCTCTGTTTGCTGAACAGGGGCTCGGTGCATACGTGCGTGCGACAACGGGGCGGGTCGATAGTGGACCTTTCGTTCGCTAGCCCCGAGGTCGCCGCACGCGTGGGGAGCTGGCGCGTCGTGGAGGAGGTGGAGACCTTGTCGGACCACCGGTATGTCCGGATGGAGGTCTCCCCGCTAATCCCGACGCCCAGCAGGGGTCACGGGGCGGATGGACGTCCTGCGTTCCCGCGATGGGCTGTGGGTCGCTTAGACCGGGACCAGCTGGCGGAGACAGCCATCGTTTACTCGTGGCTGTCCTCTGCCAACCAGTCGGACGGGGTGGACGCCGAGGCTGGCCGCATCCGCAGTGCGTTGACGCAGATCTGCGATGCGGCCATGCCCCGGGTACGGCGTCCGCCCCCGAGGAGGGCGGTCCACTGGTGGTCCCGGGAGCTGGCGGATCTCCGGGTCGCGTGCATTCGCGCCCGGAGGGCCTACACCCGCAGCCGGCGGCGGCAACGCGACGCGGAGCGGGAGGCCTTGCTGTATGAGGGCTACCGCAATGCGTGGTCGGCCTTCAGGCTGGCCGTCCGCTCCGCCAAGGACGTCAGTCAGCAGGAGATGCTGGACGGTCTCGACCGTGACCCCTGGGGACGCCCCTATCGCGCGGTGCTGAATAAGCTCCGCGCGCGGGGCCTTCCCCCTCACCGAGACTCTCCAGCCCAGCCTTCTCACCCGGGTCGTCGAGGACCTGTTCCCGTGGCGGGCGGAACACACGCCCCCGGTCATGGCTCCGCCAGACACTGACCGGGAAGCCGACGACGACAGTGTTCCGCCCATCACGGAACCCGAGATGGGAGTGGCGGTGGCGCGCATGTGCGCAAAGTCCACCGCCCCCGGGCCCGACGGTGTTCCAAACCGCGTGTTGGGCCTGGTCCTCGACCACCTGGGTCCCCGCCTCAGGGAGCTGTTCGACGCGTGTTTAGCGTCCGGACGGTTCCCTGGGTGCTGGAAGGGGGGAAGGCTGGTGCTCCTGCCGAAGCCGGGACGGTCTTCGGGGTCGCCTTCGGCCTACAGGCCTATCGTGCTGCTCGATGACACGGGCAAGCTACTGGAGAGGGTGGTAGCTGCCCGCATCGAGCGGCACCTCGTCGGCACGGGGCCCGATCTGTCGGACGCCCAGTTTGGGTTTAGGAGGGGTCGTTCGACGATCGCGGCTCTGTTGCGCCTGAGG
This sequence comes from Lymantria dispar, assembly GCA_032191425.1. Taxonomy (NCBI): domain Eukaryota; kingdom Metazoa; phylum Arthropoda; class Insecta; order Lepidoptera; family Erebidae; genus Lymantria; species Lymantria dispar. The sequence goes on along the minus strand of CM063449.1, from coordinate 10,889,546 downwards.
GCCGTGGCGACTGAGGCCGTCACCGGTGGGGGAGTGCTGTTGGCGGTGTCCCTAGACATCGCCAACGCATTCAATAGTCTGCCATTCAGCTGCATCAGGGAGGCGCTCCGGTATCACGGAGTGCCAGCTTACCTGAGGCGGCTAGTGGCAGACTATTTGGAGGGGCGCAGCGTCCTCTGTACCAACCGAGCAGGGGACGTTGTGCGAACGCCCATGACGTGCGGTGTCCCACAGGGGTCAGTCCTCGGACCTACCCTGTGGAACATCGGCTACGACTGGGCGTTGCGGGGAAGCCTCCCGCCCGGGCTGGGCGTGATTTGTTACGCCGACGACACGCTCGTCACAGCCCGCGGTGGGACGCTAGAAGAGGCGGTAAGCCCGGCGACCTATGGCACCGAAGAGGTCGTCAGGCGGATCGAGGCGCTGGGGTTGAGGGTCGCCCTGGACAATACGGAGGCCCTCTTGTTCCATGGGCGCACTATGAGCCCTCCCATCGGCGTCTCGATCACCGTCCGATCGGTTGACATCAGCATCCGGACCCATATGAGGTACTTGGGCCTGGTGCTCGACGGGCAATGGTGGTTCTGGGAGCATTTCTGCAGGCTCGCTCCGTGGCTCGTCGGCGCGGCGTCCGCCCTATCGTGGCTTATGCCGAACGTGGGCGGACCGAGCGCTACGTGCCGACGGCTGTACACGGGGGTCATCCGGTCGATGGCCCTGTACGGCGCACCGGTGTGGGCGGGGTCCTTGACCGTCCGACTTAGGGCCCTTCTGTGGCGACCACAGAGGGTCATGGCGGTCAGGGCCATCCGCGGATACCGCACGGTTGCGACGGAGGCAGCGTGCCTATTGGCCGGGACTCCCCCGTGGGACCTGGAGACAGAAATGCTCGCCGAGTTGTATCGGCGGGTGTCGGGGGTGCGCGGGGAGGGCGGTGTGATCTCGTTAAGGGATCTCACCGCCTGGCGCGTCGACGCCCGCCGAGACGTCATTGCCCGTTGGGCAGTCCGGCTGGAGAGGCCTCGGTTCGGGGTGCGAACCGTGGAGGCCTTCCGGCCAGTGCTGATGCAGTGGTTGGAAAGACGGCACGGGGTGCTCTCCTTCCGACTAGTGCAGGTGTTGACGGGGCACGGGAGCTTCGCCAAATACCTGCACAGGGTCGTAAGGAGGGAGAGTACACCGTCCTGCCACCACTGCGATTGCGACGAGGACACGGCGCGCCACACGCTCGAGGCCTGCGCGGCTTGGGCAGTGCAGCGCCGTGAACTCGTCGCAATCATCGGTACCGACCTGACGCTGCCGGCCATCGCTAGGGCGATGGTCGACAGCGTCGGGAACTGGGACGCGGTCGCAGCCTTCTGCGAGACAGTGATCTCGCAGAAGGAGGCGGCGGATCGTCTGCGCGTGGAGCGCAGCCTCGATGAGGAGATCCGCCGCCGGCGACTGGGGCGGCGCAGGCGCAACTATCTGCGTCTCATGCCGCCCTAGCCGAGGCCGCGGGTGACGTGACCGGAGATTAGTCCGTCACCCGCCGAGAGGCCGACCGCGTGAGGAAAGACCGACGTCCTCCTCGAGGGGGGGACGTCGGTCGATGGGAGGGTACCCCGCGTAGGGGGTATTCCGTCAGGCCGACCACTGACGACAAGTAAACCTGCTCCGGTGGTCGGCCCAATGACGAAGGCGAGGTGGTTTTCGGGTGGGTTGCGGGAGTTGCGTGCTTAAGCCCCTCTGTCGCCCCGGACGGAGTGGTGCGGAGGCGCGCCGACCGCGACCCACCCAAAAAAAAAAAAAAAAAAAGGTATAAATTAACTATTTAACGTCTACAGCTGAATATAGGACTTCAATGAGAATAGCATGTTGATGGCTGTCGCCGACATTCGTGTCTAACAAGAGGCCTCTGAGAATTTCACTATATAATTTGTATGTATATACAATCCTCAGTCTATATTAAGCCCTCTCATTATTATCACAGCTCACAAACGTCCCACTGCTGGACTCGAGCTCCCTCCAAAATGGGAGGGCAATTAATCAACAATACTACGCTGGTCACTCGCTCACATCCTACGTATAGGATTTTAATTCAAATTTTCCTTAGGTAGTTATTATATGCACAGTATATCCCTTCATTTCAGCTCATTTACGTCCCACTGCTGGGCTCGAGTCTCCTCCACAATAGGACATTAGCCACTTTACTATACCATGTTAGTCAGACAGGTTGGTATAGGGTTTTGTTTCGAGTTTTCCTTCTCTTGCATAGATGTTATATGCATATAATATCGCTTAGTCGTCATTTATGACATCCACGGGCAAGATAGGGAGTGTTGAATTGTACCTATTTTTACTCCGTCGCCACACGGAAAATACTTTTTTATATTACTACTATTAAAATACTACTATTTAATTAATTGAATTAGGCAATACATTGGCGGAAATTGATTATTATTTTAAAATGTAAGAAGGGAGAGGACACCCACCATCTTCCCACGAATTCATATTTGAAGCCAAACATCCTGAGATTGGCTCGTTCAGAGACGAAGCACGTGTCGAATATATCTTTAGAGATACGCGGCAAATTGCAATTTGAAGTTCTGGGGTTCCTCAAATTAGAGTAAAGAAACTTTTTTAAAGCTAATTCCACCTTGGTCTTATCCCTATATTTCTTGATTAATTATGGGAAAATAGTGGGTCTTTCTTCCTCCAGTTTATAATAATCTATTTATTTCTATTTCCTATAAGTGTGTCCGAGAATAAATGTATCGATATTAATTTTGTTATTCCAACAGCTCATGAATATTGACAGGCAATCTAATAATGTACTAGATAATACGTAATAAACACCAAAATGAACGAACGACACCCACGCACACGAGTAGTAATTAAATATAATGTTATGTGACAGTTGTCTTGCCTCAATAATAAATAAGCAATTGGTATATATTTCATAATAATTCCTATTTATTCGATATAAATTTGATGAAATATTCTACTTAGAATATCATAATACTGACTTATCAATTACAAGAAACGTTTGGCAAAAGATTACGAATCACCTTACAATCTTGTGATTTCGCAAGTAAAGAGTTTGACGTGTTGATAACCTTAATTGAGTTGACGTCAAAAGTCATGAATTTCACAGATGTTAATTGAATTTTGTTTCTGACAGCCGACAGCCATCATTGGCAGTAAGTTCGAAAATCGTTTGCACTTTAATTTCCTGCGTTTTTCTTGATTCAATTAGTAGGCACCTCTGTTTGAAACGCTACGTTCCTAATTAAATTAACTAAATTGAAATAACAGTTTTTGGCGTCAAAGAAAAGATTTTAAAGTCATTCGTTTTTCTTTTCTATATTTTATACACGTCTAACTGCTTTACAATGTAAGTGAAATTAACCTTTTAAATTGTTAGCTATGGGTTTTGGTTTTCGTCTTCTTTCTATTGTTGTAATATTATTCGCTCATAACTCTTACGATACCCGCGGCTACGATATGATACATTGTAAAGCATCTAAAGAACTGTAAGGTTGGGCGTTGGGATGCAACAATACAATCTGACTGCTGTATAATAACTGTTCGTTTATTCGATAAGTATGAAAAGTTATATTTATCTACATATAAATCAATGCAACATGTACTATTAGAGTATACTTGCAAATATAGATCCATTAGTCACGAAAAAATTTTCTTCTGCTTGGTACATAGTATGTCATTTGTGGTAGTCTCATAATTTAGCACGTGAATATTTTCATTTCGGCTATTCCCCTGCTAACCTCTATAGCAAACATATCTAATAGTAAAATGAGAGTATTTACCTCGTTGTGATTTTGACCCAGACTAGTAATTTTGCTGGGATGACTCCCAGATTTTGTGACCAAAATCGTCGCTTTTATCTTCCATTTTAATTTATTGTTTGACATTCACTGATTTGGTGCATTTTTAACCCTGGAGTCGCTTCAACGTCGTGTAGTGTCTCGACTACGTACTGTTCACCTAGTCATGGGGGCGGTGCGGGAGGTGCTCGTCGCACTGTCCTTTTGTAGAAATAACTTCTATTAACAGTCCTCTTTCTTCTCTCAACTCTCTTCTAGAAATATCTTCGTATTAACATTGTTCTCGGTGTTGAACTATTGACACCAATTTGTCGAACCTCAGCAAGTACTGAGGCGTACAGTAGGTAATATTATTTTGAATTTACTGCACACTGAAGATCAAAGTTCTTATGTCACACGCAAGCAAATTGTAATCCGAAACCGCTCCACCAAACATGGCAGGGTCGCCATGTAAGGTTGGGTGTTGGGATGCAATAATACAATCTGACTGCTGTATAATAACTGTTCGTTTATTCGATAAGTATTGGCTTATATAGAGGATACATGTACTTATATGTAACTTATATACTAAAAACCCACACATATATATGGGATACACTACAGAACGTTGCTATAAAAAGTAAATAAAACACAGTGACATTCCTAGTTTTATTTCTAGAGATAATTGCAGAAGTGAGAATACAATTACCACCATCCTTTCTCGTGTATGATCATAAAGTACGTCTAATTTAATCGTCTTTTATGAGCATATAAACTGTTTCATTGCAAGAGAAACAAAAATTGAAAGTCAACCCTATGTCCATCCTATGACCCGGGTATCGGGATCTCTGCCCGGGTCGACCTCTTTTTTCTCCCATACTCGTGGGAACTGTATGGATACTTGTTCTTTAAACGACGCTGCAGATAGGAGGGGTGAGACGCCCATTAAAACCACAGGGAACGGGGAGCCTAGTTCCCACATTACAGCCCGGCCAAGCTACTGTAAAACTGGCCCAAAGGAGAGGGATGCCTCGTCCGACAGCAGCTCAGCTGCTAGTCTGGCACTTGAGGCTCCAAGGTCAGCCGAGGGCCCGGCGAAAACAGAGGCCCGTAAAAAGAAGAGAGGAGGGAAGCCCACCCCTGCAACGGAGCGCGCCAGACGGCGCGCCGCGAAGCAGCAAAGGGCGGCAAAGAAGGCTGACGAGGGCGGCAGTACTGCCGCAGAGCCGTCGGACATTGAGAGCGGCAGCACATCAGCTGCAGAGACCGTCGCTGGATCATCCCAGTCTCCAGCGTCGGCCTTGACGGCGGCCCTAGCGGCCAGGGAGGAGGACCTCCCCTCGCAGGTACGCAAGCGCCCCCTTAGCCAGGGTGGCAGCTCGGAGTCTGCCTCCGAGGGGGGTGGCATCAACATGCCTCCTCCCAAAGTTCCAGCCTCTCGCAGGGGACGAGGGGGCGCAGTAGTGGCGGCAAGGTCGGCGACGCCGTCGCCGGCCGGCGCAGTACGGGGGACTGAGGCCCAGAAGCGGGCAAATGAGGCGGCTGCCGCGAGGATGATGAGGGTGTTGTTAGACATCCCTCCCACCGACACGGCGGCTGCTGAGCCCGCTATAGGTGGCGACCCCCGAGCTGCCAATATGGCCACCCTGCAGGCCGAAAACACCCGCCTTAGTGGTGAGGTCTCAGGCCTGCAGGAGAAGAATAAGGCCCTGCAAAAGGAGCTGTCGGCGGTGCAGAAGGCGAACCGCGAGTTGGCCAAGCAAATGGCGGACTTGCGGAGCCAGGTCGCGCAGCTGGCGAGAACCGCGCCGCCGACAAGTCCCGGCCCTGCTGCCGCCCCCGTCGTCCCCGTTGCGACAACTTGCGCGGCGGCAAGTCCCCAGAGGGCCTAGCTGGCCGAAGCGGTCCTTCTGCCCGCAGTGGACGGCGTGCCGGACCAGACCATGCGCGCCATGGTGGATGTTTTCGGCAAGATGCTCGACGCGCGCATGGCGGCTCTGGAGGCGAGACTGCCCCCGGAGCCCCGACTCCGGCCGCCGCTGGCTGCGGATAGGCCGAAAGCCGTGGCGTCAACCCCTGCCGCGCTACCCTGCCAGGGTGGGCGCGTAGGAAACTACGCTGCGGCCGTTGCTGGGCCGAAGCCCAAGGGACCCGCCGCGAAAAAGAAGGTGGCACCGGCTCCTGCTAAGGCCGGACTCCAGCCGCTGCCGGCAAATGCACCGTCGGTGGCGGCCAACGCAGCCGCGGCCGTGACTGCTGTGCTCGGCACCCCTGCCGTGTCTGAAGAGGGTTGGCAGACGGCCGAGCGCAGCCGAAAAAGTCGCGGCCAGAAGAGGAGAGCGGAGGCCAAAAGCGCCGCCAAAGCCTCCGCTCCCAAGGCAGGAGCCGGTAACAAGAGGTCGCGCAGGAGGCTCCGGCCGCCAAAGTCAGCCGCGGTGGTGATCACCGTCCTGCCTGAGGCGGCCGAGAACGGCCTCAGCTATGAGGCCGTCTTACGTCGCGCCCGGCGGGAGCTTGACGTCTCCGATTTAGGAGGCGTCGAAGCCAGGACCCGCAAGGCCCGGACAGGGGCTCGGATTTTAGAGTTCCCTGGGGCCGAGGGCGCCAAGACGGCCGATAGCATGGCCGCGAAGCTGAGGGGTTTGTTTGCTGCGGAGGATGGCGTCAAGATCGCCAGACCCGTCAAGTGTGCGGAACTGCGGGTCACGGGTCTGGACGACTCCGTGACGGTGGATGACATCCGGGAGGCCATCGTCTCGAAAACCGGATGTCCCGTGGACACCGTCCGAATTGGCGCCATCCGCCCTGGTCCGGGCGGCGTCGGTGCTGCCTGGGTGCAGTGCCCGGTGGAGTCGGCCAAGCAATTGGCCGGCTCAGGCAGGCTCCTCGTGGGCTGGAGCTCAGCGCGGGTGACCGTGCTGGAGTCCCGGCCTGCGAGGTGCTACAAGTGCATGGCGGTCGGACACACTCGGCCGACATGCACTAACTGCTTTGACTGCAGCGACCTTTGTTTCCGCTGCGGTCAACCCGGGCATAAGGCGGCATCGTGCGCCGCCACTCCCCACTGCCCCGCGTGTGCGGCGGGCAATAGGCCCGCCAAGCACCGCATGGGGAGCAAGGAGTGCAAACCCCCGGCTTCGGCCCCAAAGGGGCGGAGCGATCCGACGACCCCGGCCGCTCCCGCCCCTAGCGCGACCCAATCGCCCGCCAGCGTGGAGGAGGTAATGGATACGGCCCACTAATGGCGGCCGAATCTTACCACCTCCTGCAGGCCAACCTCAACCACGCCGCCGAGGCACAGGACGTTTTCCTGCAAGCCATGGCGAAGTGGTTGATCGGTGCAGCCGTAGCCGCGGAGCCGTACGTGGTGCCTGACCGGCCCAATTGGCTGGGCAGCAGTGACGGCTCTGTGGCAATCGTCGCCTCCACGTCGTGGCATTCCCCGCCCTTGTTGCTCAAGGACAGGGGTGATGGGTATGTCGCGGCGGAATGGGGAGAGGTTACGCTATATGGTGTTTACTTCTCCCCTAACAGGAGCGCGACGGATTTCGGGGCCTTCCTCACCATCCATGGGGGCCTCGATACGGCGACTGGCACCGCGCCAAGTCTTCGTTCTGGGGGACTACAACGCCAAGTCCACGGCGTGGGGGTCCCCCAGGACGAATGACCGCGGGCGGGCGGTCGAAGAGTGGGCGGCGGCACTGGGCCTCTGTTTGCTGAACAGGGGCTCGGTGCAAACGTGCGTGCGGCAGCAGGGCGGGTCGATAGTGGACTTGTCGTTCGCTAGCCCTAATGTCGCAGCACGTGTGAGGAGCTGGTGCGTCCAGGAGGAGGTTGAGACCCTATCCGACCACCGATACATCCGGATAGAGGTGTCCCGGACCCTCCTGCAGCCCAGCAGGGGTCACACGGCGGACGGAGCTCCCGCGTTTCCGCGGTGGGCTGTGGGTCGATTGGATCGGGACCTGTTGGCCGAGGCAGCCATCGTTCAGTCATGGCTGTTCTCACCGCCCCAGGCGGACGGGGTGGATGCCGAGGCTGACCGCATCCACTGTGCGTTAACGCAGATCTGCGATGCGGCCATGCCCCGTGTGCGGCGCCTGCCCCCGAAGAGTGCGGTCCCCTGGTGGTCCCGAGAATTGGCGGACCTTCGGGCCGCGTGCATACGTGCCCGGAGGGCCTACACCCGCAGCCGAGCGCGTCACCGCGACGCTGAGCGGGAGGGCCAGCTGTACGAGGCTTACCGCAGTGCGCGGTCTGCCTTCAGGCTGGCCGTCCGTACCGCCAAGGACGTTAGTCGGCGGGAGATGCTGGACAGTCTCGAGCGTGACCCCTGGGGTCGCCCCTACCTCGCGGCGCTGAACAAGCTCCGCGGGCGGGGCCCCCCCCTCACCGAGACTCTCCAGCCCAGCCTCCTCACCAGAGTTGTCGAGGACCTCTTTCCACGGCGGGCGGAGCACACGCCACCGGTCATGGCTTCGCTGGACAGCGACCGGGAGGCCGACGATGAAAGTGCTCCGCCCATCACGGAGCCGGAAATGGGGGCGGCGGTGGCGCGTATGCGAGTCAAATCCATCGCCCCCGGGCCCGACGGTATTCCGAACCGTGTGCTGGCCCTGGTCCTCGAACACCTGGGACCACGCCTCAGGGGACTGTTCGACGCTTGTTTGTCGTCCGGACAGTTCCCTGGGTGCTGGAAAGAGGGGAGGCTGGTTCTCCTGCCGAAGCCGGGACGGTCTCCCGAGTCGGCCTCGGCCTACAGGCCCATCGTGCTGCTCGATGATGCGGGCAAGCTTCTGGAGAGGGTGTTGGCTGCCCGCATCGAGCGACACCTCGTCGGGGACGGGCCCGATTTGTCGGACGCCCAGTTTGGTTTTCGGAGAGGGCGTTCGACGATCGTGGCCCTGCTGCGCCTGAAGGCCGTGGTAGCGGAGGCCGTCACCGGCGGAGGAGTCCTGTTGGCGGTGTCCCTGGACATCGCCAACGCCTTCAACAGTCTGCCATTCAGCTGCATCAGGGAGGGGCTGAGGTATCACGGGGTGCCCGTGTACCTCAGACGGCTGGTGGCAGACTACTTGGAGGGGCGCAGCGTCCTCTACGTTGACCGAGTAGGGGACGTTGTGCGAACGCCCATGACGTGCGGTGTCCCACAGGGGTCGGTTCTGGGTCCGACCCTGTGGAACATCGGCTACGACTGGGCGTTGAGAGGAAGCCTCCCACCCGGGCTGGGTGTAATTTGCTACGCCGACGATACACTCGTCACAGCCCGGGGTGGGACGCTAGAGGAGGCGGCACGCCTGGCAACTCTCGGCACCGAGGAGATTGTTAGGCGGATCGAAGCGCTGGGGTTGAGGGTAGCCCTGGAAAAGACGGAGGCCCTTCTGTTCCATGGCCTCCGTACCGCCGGGCCTCCCGCCGGCGCTTCGATCACCGTGAAGTCGGTCACCATCAGCATCCAGGCCCACATGAAGTACTTGGGCCTGGTGCTCGACGGGCATTTTTGGTTCCGGGAGCATCTCCATCGACTTGTTCCCCGGCTTGTCGGCGCGGCGTCCGCCCTTTCGCGGCTGATGCCGAATGTGGGTGGACCCAGTGCTACGTGCCGACAGCTGTACGTGGGGGTGATCCGGTCGATGGCCCTGTACGGCGCACCGGTGTGGGCGGGGTCCCTGACCGTCCGTCTTAGGGCCCTCCTGTGGCGACCACAGAGGGTCATGGCGATCAGGGCCGTACGCGGTTACCGCACGGTGGCGACGGAGGCAGCGTGCCTCCTGGCCGGAACTCCCCCGTGGGACCTGGAGGCGGAGATGCTCGCCGACATTTATCGGCGGGTGTCGGAGAAGCGCGCCCGCGGCGGCATGGTCTCCATCACAGAGATCACCGCCTGGCGGGTCGACGCCCGCCGAGAAGTCCTTTCCCGTTGGGCAGTCCGGCTGGAGAGTCCTCGGTATGGTGTTAGGACCGTCGAGGCCCTCCGGCCGGTGCTGATGGAGTGGTTGGAGCGGACGCACGGGGTGCTTTCCTTCCGACTGGTGCAGGTGCTGATGGGGCACGGTTGCTTCGGGAAGTACCTGCACAAGATTGTCAGGAGGGAGAGCACACCGTCCTGCCACCACTGCAGTTGCGACGAGGACACGGCGCAGCACACGCTCGAGGAGTGTGCTGCATGGGAGGAGGATCGCCGTGAACTCGTCGCAATTATCGGTGCCGACCTGGCGCTGCCGACCATCGCCAGGGAGATGCTCGTCAGCGTCAGGAACTGGGACGCGGTCGCCGCCTTCTGTGAGGCCGTTATCTCACGGAAGGAGGCGGCGGATCGTGTGCGAGTAGAGCTTCTATTCGGGGACACGTTCCACCGCCGGCGACTCGGGCGGCGCAGGCGCGAGTATCTGCGCCTAATGCCGCCCTAGCCGAGGCCGCGGGTGATCGGACCGGGGAATTGTCCATCACCCGCAGAGAGGCTAACCGCGCGACGGCGACCGACGTCCCAGGTCGAGAGGTGAGGTTACCCGAAAGGGTATTCCGTCGGGCCGACCACTGACGACAAGTGACATCTGCTCCGGTGGTCGGCCCAACAACGAGGTGACGTGGGTACGGGTGGGTTATGGGCCCACGCGCCGTCCTTTCATCGCCCCGGATGGACAGGACCGCGCGTGCGCTTACCATAGCCCACCCAAAAAAAAAAAAAAAAAAAAAAAATGTCCATCCTATGAACTAAAAGCAATGAATGAATGATAATATCGCTAAAACATTCCATATTATTTATTATTAGCGATATAATAAGTAGCTCAATGCGATATAACACAGACATATAGTGTGTTATAACTTGGAGATCTAAGTTGCAGAGAACTCTATTAAACCCTACAAGGAGTTTCAGAGTTCTTGTGGTCTGTAAAACATTTAAATTTTAAAAGCTACTTTTTACGGACCATATCTCTGACTCCGTAAGTAGTAGCATGTTTATACTCCCGAACCAACAAGACAGTGTTACCTAAATTCGATAAGCATTTTTACAAGAATGTTTGAAACTCATCTCGGCTCATATACGTCCCACTGTCGTGCTCGGTATCCTCGGCGGAGGGAAAATGACCCCACAACACCATGCTGTTTGGCGTACGGTTTTCTTTCTAGTTTTCCTCCTCTTGCATAGATGTTGTATGCATATTACATCCCTCAGTGGTATTTTACGACATCCACGGATACGTATTAAATGTATTCTATTCGTTACATTACAAATTCATTAATTATATTACAAATTCAACGATGTGCTGTGTACATTAATCTATAGCATTAATTATCTGATCTAAAGTTTATTGCAAATGCAATTTTCCTGCAGTTTTCCTAGAACCACCACAGTATTTAGAGGAGGCACGTTAAGGTTTCAATATTTATTTTTTACTTAATGGTCTCAAGTAAAGTCTCAATAAACTTGTTTTAAATATTCAGCTAGTAAATTTCTTCGGAAAAATTATTAGAAATTACTTTTACTCGACCCAGCATTCGAACTCGAGTAACTGTCATTAGCAGTGGTCGCGTTTTTATACCACTACATCACAGAGGTGTATTGCTTTTATGTTTCAAGAACTTATTATAAAAAAAAACAGTAACTTATTATAATAAATGTTAATATAATTGCAATTCTAAATTAAATTCCATATAAAATCAAAGACGATTAAAAGTCAAAGAGCATAAAGTAAGTACACAAAAATGCAGTTAAAGTAATACAATCTGAAGATTGCACTCTTTATATCTGCAACTTTGCACAAAGAGCTTTGAAAAGTTTCACACACATACATTCGATGTCTAACTCAGTGGAAAGTAGTTTGAACTGCAGCGAGCTTCCAGTAAGTACTATTGGTATTTGGGAGACAATATACGGTGTAATCTCTGCGATTTGTGTCCTTTAATTCTATGAATGATAAACACATGATCATACTACTTGAATTTTTAGACGTGGTGACGATGTTAGAATACAATTCATCACTACCTATATTGCCCAAAGACTGAGAGCACAGATAGCACAAAGACTGAGCTGAGCTTTATCGCAACAATCCACTTATCATCATCTATGCTACCTAGTCTAAACCCTACTCAAAAATCACTAATCTGATCATTAATCCCATCATATATTCCCACCATTGTAACTCCTGGATGCCAGAATCCACAGCGGTTTCCTTAGATGACATCGAGTTTGACCCTAAGGCATTCCCAGCAAATGATTTTAATTATCTAAGAAACCGCAACAAACTTAATTAGAGAATTCAAGGAAAAACAGTTTTGGAACAGTTTGAATGCACATCCCTCCTATGCAATGCGGGAGATATATACCAATAAATAAAATTGGAGTGTCTGTTTGTAATGTCAAAATAATAGGCTTTTTTCATGCTCACACGGTTATTTGCACGACACCTATGCCTAAAATAGCAATTAAAAAATTTTTGTCTGTCTGTCTGTCTGTTTGTTCCGGGTAATCTTCAAAACGGCTGGACCGATTTCAAAAATTCTTTCACCAATGGAAAGCTATAATATCAGGGCGTAAACTAGGCTATATTTTATCCCGGTATTCCCACGGGAACGGGAACTACGCAGGTAAAACCACTATAACCTATAACCGAAGCGAAGCGAGGGCGGATTGCTAGTAGGAAATAAAATTGACTAATTAGCCGATATATAAAAAGACGATGTGCAGCTATGATAAGTATAGTCACACTGCACCACAGATATGGAAGAGCCTGACGAGGCCTATATGTGAGCCTTTTACTTTCATTACTATAAATATCTGGTTGACCGAGTTTTGCTGAATATAATTTTCTTTTAATAAATTGTATTTTTGACGAATGTATTTAGATAAAAAATAAAAATGATAAAATAATGAAAAAAAATATCAAAAATTAAAAAAAAAACAGAATAACAGTAACACCGAGATTCGATCTCACGCTATTTGAATGCGACTGGGCAACTTCCTAACTGAGCTATGGTCACTCTTGACGGCGACGGCTAAAATTTGCATTCTAATTCTAATTACGTTTTATTGATTAGCTAAAAACATCGGCAAGACTACCTTTTTCAAAAATAAAACCTAGCTAGATCGATTTTTTGCCCCCGAAACCTCTAGTAGACCAAATTTCATGAAAACCATTGGTGCCGTTTCAGAGATTCTGAAAATATAGAAATATATAAGAAATGCTCGTTTAAAGATTTACTATAATTCTATAATATGGCAGAAACACCTGAATGCGCAACAATTTTCTCGAGTTACTATAAGATCCATATAATATGCTACTCCAGACGTGACTCGCAAACTGTCTAGTATACGGTCGCGCTCATTACACTAAAAATCGCACTCCCAGAGAATGCGGTATGCTGATTGTTCATACTCGTAGCCAGATGTGGCACGTTAGCATAATGATGAAGATACGAGTTTAAGAGAATAATTTACTTTTGAAGTTGCCATAACCAGTTAGAAATTGGGCAACAAAATGCAGATCATTGTATATGTAGAAGCATTACTTTAAATAGTTATTATCTTATCTGTATTATGGTCTATGGGTCTTAATGCGGGTATCAGTCTGTCATTGATTCAACCATCGGTGGACAATCAAGCCATATATTGAAAGTAAAAATAAAGTAAAAATTAAATATAAGTAAGAATTTATAAAGTTATTGTTAGCTGTATAGATGTCAATTTCAGAGATGGTGAAGTTGTTAACATACCGACCTACTGTGCCAGTGTCCCAGGTTCGAATCCCACGCAGGACAACACTATGTACGATCTGCAAATTGTTATTCTGAGTCTAGATGTAATTTTTATCCGTTAATTATATGTTTGTAAAGTCCCCCGCAATACAAGGATTATTTCTTTAGTGCACGGTGTTGCCATTTAAAAGAAATGTAATCATCAATAATAGAAAAGTTTCTTTGAACCACTTCAGAAAAGATTTATAGAATGGATCAGTTGCAACATCCCGATAAAAAAAACACCACACGCCTCGTTTAGGGTAGTGTAACTACACATACACCAGATGTTATTTTCACGGTTAGTTTTTTATGACACGTTTCATGTATGAGGGTTGAAACATACTGTATTCTCACTCTGTAATTCTTCAACAAGTATACTCCGCGTGGTGACGGAGTATGAATACAACATTTCACTACTATAATTGCCATGGATGTCGCAAAAAACGATTTAGGGATATAATATGCATGTAATATCTGAGCAAGTGAAAAAAAACTCGAAAAAATTCTGAAGTTTCGGGTCGACCACTGAAGTCAAGGAACTCTGCACCGGTGGTCGACCCAACGACGAAGGCGACGTACTATATGGGTGGATTACGGGTGTGCCTGCTTATGCCCCTCTGTCGCCCCGGATAGAGTGGCGCGAGGAATGCGCGAACGTAATCCATCCCCAAAAAAAAAAAATGGTGTGACTCGGAGTCGCGTACGAAGGTTGCCGTACCATTATCTATCTCTCTCTCTAAAGTCGGTCCCTCATATCTGAGGATCGTGGTTAGCATCGGAGCTACATCTGGAGCGGATGATCTGCCTCCACCGGTCTCGATCCAGCGCGTCTCTCACGGCCGCATAGAATTTGGAGGATGATGAGTCTTTCACTTGATTAGTCCATCTAGTTGGTGAACGACCACGCGATCTCTTGCCTTCGGTGTTCCCAACGACAATCAGCTTTTCCAGACTCAAAACAAAAAAAAAACAAACAAACCATTATCTATAAAAAGGGCAAAAAAAATCGCGTTTGTAGTATGGGGGCCCCCTTAAATGTATGTCTTTTTTTTAGTATTTATTATATTTTTTTTTTTGGGGTGGGTTGCGGTCGGCGAGCTCCTCCCACTACTCCGTCCGGGGCGACAGAGTGGCGTAAGCACGCACACCCGCAACCCACCCACGTGCACGTCGCCTTCGTCGTTGGGCCGACCACCGGAGCAGGGTTACTTGTCATCAGTGGTCGGCCCAACGGAATACCCCCTATTTGGGGTACCCTCCCATCGACCGACGTCCCCCCTCGGGGAGGATGTCGGTCTTTCCTCACGCAGTCGGCCTCTTGGCGGGTGATGGAATAATCCCCGGTCACGTCATCCGCGGCCTCGGCTAGGGCGGCATGAGGCGCAAATATTTACGCCTACGCCGCCCCAGTCGCTGGCGGCGGATCGCCTCATCGAGGCTGCGCTCCTCGCGCAGGCGATCCGCCGCCTCCTTCTGCGAGATCACTGCCTCGCAGTCCCAGTTCCCGACGCTGCCGACCATCGCCCTGGCGATAGTCGGCAGCGTCAGGTCGGCACCGATGATTGCGACGAGTTCACGGCGCTGCGCTGCCCAAGCGGCGCAGGCCTTGAGCGTATGCTGCGCCGTGTCCTCGTCGCAATCGCAGTGGTGGCAGGACGGTGTACTCTCCCTCCTAACGACCTTGTGCAGGTATTTGGCGAAGCACCCATGCCCCGTCAACACCTGCACTAGTCGGAAGGAGAGCACCCCGTGCCGCCTTTTCAACCACTCCATCAGCACCGGCCGGAAGGCCTCCACGATTCGCACCCCGAACCGAGGCCTCTCCAGCCAGACTGCCCAACGGGCAATGACGTCTCGGCAGGCGTCGACGCGCCAGTATTTGTTGTTATAGCGGCAACAGAAAATACATAATTTGTAAAAATTTCAACTGTCTAGCTACCGTGGTTCTTGAGATACAGCCTGGTAACAGACAAACGGACGGACAGACAGTGAAGTCTTAGTAATAGGGTCCCGTTTTACCCTTTGGGTACCCTAATAAAACCCTATTCTAACATGTCTGAAGAACATGTTATAGTAGGCCAATTGCCCTCCTATTGGGGAGGAGGCTCGAGCTCAACAGTATGACGTGTATAAGCTGAAACGACGAAGTATACATATTATCCGTCATGATCACTAACTATAGTAAAAATGTTAGTCCATTTCATGATTCAAGCTTACTTTAAAAGTAGCTTTTAAATGTACTGGCGACAACTTTTCCTACTTTTAGGCGCATATAATAGTTGGATATCTGCAAACACTGGTGAGAGCCATGAAGATAAGTTTCTTAACAACAGAGCCTTCAAGTTTCTCGTTCAACGAACTTAGTTTATTTAGGACACGACACATGGAGCTCAGTAAGCTAAAATTTAAACACAAGCCAACTTCGAATGAGCTGAGCAAGAAACCCATTATTTTATGTGTTACACTATATTACGTTAAAAATGTGTGTAATATTCATAATGACTTCTAATGTTTACGCGAGTATTACACATTTGAAATGAAACTATTTTTACTTGTTTCATTGGGTTTGTATTTCATTTGTCCGAGGTTTCGAACAATTGTCAGCGTTCATGGTCACGGGGAGATGGACACTGGTATTCAAAATTCGTAAAAATAGTTTTGTTTCAAATTGTTATATAAATTTAAAGATACTCTAAGTTCAGAAAATGTCGCAGCGAATACAAATACTCGATACCGTTGGTCCGCCCAAATGACGACAGAGTAGTAATGCAAGGTAGATTATGGGTTTGGGCCTACACGAGAAAAAGTAAGAAAATTGACATTAATAACATAATTAATGTGTATCATCATCATTTCAGCTCATACACGTCCCCCTGTTGGGCTCGAGCCTCCACCACAATATTCGACCTTACTATACCATGTTGGTCAGATAGGTTGGTATAGGTTTTCATTTCGAGTTTTCCTTCTCTTATTAATGTGTATATATAGGTAATATATGAGTACTGGCATTATGTTTGTATTGAACCTTAACCCTTAAAGTCGCAATTTTTTTTTCAAATTAAATTAAATAAGGCATGGTTTAATAGTTTATTAGGCATATAAAACAACTAAGAAAAATATATAAAAAAATAAGGGTGCAGTATTTTTTGGAAAATCATATGTATAGTATACTATACATTGCGCCATATACCGCAATCGTGTGGTACAACATAAATCAGTTCCTACCCTTAACATAACATAAATGCAGTCTGTATTTAGTGCAAATTGTACTCGCTTGATCTTCTCTACAGATCTACACCTCTAGTACCCGGTTAACTAAGGCCAGTGATCGTATTTATCGAACCGCACATCATCATGAGGCCTCGCAGTCATCCCATTCTTATTCTTTTTCTTTTCAGGGAAACAATCCATATCCTTCACAGACACAATGCCGTCACGTTACAGAACTCCAACATAGACTTTGCAGCGAAAGCCTTCAGCAATCTTGCTTATTCTTCATATTTATTTGTTTGTCAAGTCTATGACGTAACAGCCAAACATTATATTTTACACAAATGTCAAAAACTCCGTCTGGTCCTTTTTTTCAATTTATTATAAAATAAAACAAATGGAACATGCAGCCCAAGCTGCACTCAAATAAAAGCCAAACGAAATATCTAACAAAATCTGTTAATTCCTCGTAGCAGCAGTAGTGACAATGTATAAGTATACTATACAGATCAAGTTAGTAGCGTTTGTAGCAATGTATAGTATACTATACAGATCAAGTTAGTAGCGTTTGTAGCAATGTATAGTATACTATACAGATCAAGTTAGTAGCGTTTGTAGCAATGTATAGTATACTATACAGATCAAGTTAGTAGCGTTTGTAGCAATGTATAGTATACTATACAGATCAAGTTAGTAGCGTTTGTAGCAATGTATAGTATACTATACAGATCAAGTTAGTAGCGTTTGTAGCAATGTATAGTATACTATACAGATCAAGTTAGTAGCGTTTGTAGCAATGTATAGTATACTATACAGATCAAGTTAGTAGCGTTTGTAGCAATGTATAAGTATACTATACAGATCAAGTTAGTAGCGTTTGTAGCAATGTATAAGTATACTATACAGATCAAGTTAGTAGCGTTTGTAGCAATGTATAGTATACTATACAGATCAAGTTAGTAGCGTTTGTAGCAATGTATAGTATACTATACAGATCAAGTTAGTAGCGTTTGTAGCAATGTATAAGTATACTATACAGATCAAGTTAGTAGCGTTTGTAGCAATGTATAGTATACTATACAGATCAAGTTAGTAGCGTTTGTAGCAATGTATAGTATACTATACAGATCAAGTTAGTAGCGTTTGTAGCAATGTATAGTATACTATACAGATCAAGTTAGTAGCGTTTGTAGCAATGTATAGTATACTATACAGATCAAGTTAGTAGCGTTTGTAGCAATGTATAAGTATACTATACAGATCAAGTTAGTAGCGTTTGTAGCAATGTATAAGTATACTATACAGATCAAGTTAGTAGCGTTTGTAGCAATGTATAGTATACTATACAGATCAAGTTAGTAGCGTTTGTAGCAATGTATAAGTATACTATACAGATCAAGTTAGTAGCGTTTGTAGCAATGTATAAGTATACTATACAGATCAAGTTAGTAGCGTTTGTAGCAATGTATAGTATACTATACAGATCAAGTTAGTAGCGTTTGTAGCAATGTATAGTATACTATACAGATCAAGTTAGTAGCGTTTGTAGCAATGTATAAGTATACTATACAGATCAAGTTAGTAGCGTTTGTAGCAATGTATAGTATACTATACAGATCAAGTTAGTAGCGTTTGTAGCAATGTATAAGTATACTATACAGATCTAGTTAGTAGCGTTTGTAGCAATGTATAGTATACTATACAGATCAAGTTAGTAGCGTTTGTAGCAATGTATAGTATACTATACAGATCAAGTTAGTAGCGTTTGTAGCAATGTATAGTATACTATACAGATCAAGTTAGTAGCGTTTGTAGCAATGTATAGTATACTATACAGATCAAGTTAGTAGCGTTTGTAGCAATGTATAGTATACTATACAGATCAAGTTAGTAGCGTTTGTAGCAATGTATAAGTATACTATACAGATCAAGTTAGTAGCGTTTGTAGCAATGTATAGTATACTATACAGATCAAGTTAGTAGCGTTTGTAGCAATGTATAGTATACTATACAGATCAAGTTAGTAGCGTTTGTAGCAATGTATAGTATACTATACATGGGTGCGTGTGAGTAAATATATATCAGATATGATAATTTACAAATCATTTATACAATAAAACGGTTATAATAATTATTACCCTTTACGATTTATGCATTACATACAAATAATAAGTAATAAAATCGCGAAAACAAAAGAAAACTTACCTCAATTATAACTACTAGCCACGGGTTGTTCGTTATTTTCTATCACTGACATAAATTTACCAAAGAATATCTAGTAATAGTAATTTTTACTTAAAACTAAAGTTTCAGAAATGAGATTCGTAACGAAATAATGCAAATGAAATCAGTAGATATTTCATAATATATTTTTTTAAGTTGATGTATATTATAACTATACAAAATAACTTTAAGGGTAAAAAATTAAATAATTTTGAAAAGCATGGATTACTTAATTTCCGTGTGGGAACAGAGTAAGAATATAATTCACCACCCCTTGTTTACACGTGGGTGTCATAAAATGATTAGGAAACGTAGATAACATCTTTGTAAGAAAAAAACCGAAATAAATCCTTATATAAATCCATCTGACCAGCGTGGAATAGCAGATCAATATGCATATTTTCATAATAGTGTCATCATTATTACAGCTCATATACGGCTAGGCTCGAGTCTTCTCCACAATAGGAAGAAAATTAATCTACTCTAACACGTTGGTTAGATGGGTAGGTGTTTTTTTACGGCTGGGCTATGGTTAGCGTATGTGCCGTTCATTCCGTCCGGGGCGACGAAAGGACGGCGCGCGAGCCCATAACCCACCCGTATCTACGTCGCCTTAGCCGACCACCAGTGCTGATTTCCTTGTCCTCAGTGGTCGGCCCGACGGAATACCCTTTCGGTTACCCTCACCTCTCAACGTCCCTGTCCCGGGACGTCCGTCGCCGTCGCGCGGTCAGCCTCTCTGCGGGTGACGGACTAAAGTCCCCGATTCGGTCACCCGCGGCCTCGGCTAGAGCGACATCAGGCGCAGGTACTCGCACCTACACTGCCCGAGTCGCTGGCGGCGGAACATGTCGCCAAGAGGAGTTCCTCTCGCGTACGATCCGCCGCCTCCGTGAGATGACGGCCTCACAGAAGGCGGCGAGCGCGTCCCAGTTTCTGATGCTGCCGAGCTTTTCCCTAGCGATGGTCGGCAGCGTCAGGTCGGTACCGATGATCGCGACGAGTTCACGGCGCTGCTCTGCCCACGCGGCACACTCATCGAGCAGGTGCTGCGCCGTGTCCTCGTCGCAATTGCAGTGGTGACAGAAGACGGTGTGCTCTTCCTCCTACCGACCCTGTGGCAGGTACTTGGCGAAGGTACCGTGAGATGGGTAGTTGACTCTTGCATAGATATTATATGCATATCCAATCTCATTGTCATCCTTTACGACACCCACGGCAGAAATAAGGGGCAATGAATTGTATTTTTACTCCGTCGTCACATGGAATAGGAAATTAATACAGAAAAATCAAATACATTCCTAAATAATGATTTTCGGGAATTAATCTTCATAAAAATTTGAAGCGTCTACTCATAGTACCCTAAATCTTAGCAATTAATAGCATGATTTATTTTCCAGCTTTGATAATAATAATTGAGTTTTAAAAAAGTATCATTATTCAATTGCACGAATTTGGTTAGTTGATGATTTGATATAACCACCAAATGGTATTGTCTCCCTAGTATACAGAATAACAATATTCTTAAGCGTATTTAAATCACTACTGAACGACTTTTTATCTTACGATGTAATATTCCTGCTAGGTCTATTTGAAGGAAAAATATTTGAACATCGCACCCGATAACACTCTAAAAAGATCCTATAAGATTAAGACAATATTTTTCGGTTGAAAAAGTGTCAAGGAGATGAGATGAAATTGTCCCAAGATACCCCTTTTATACCAAATGTTATAAAATGGTTTGAGAATTTAACAAAAGAAAGAATATGGTTGCTTTTTATCTTATTAGTTGGATTTTTCACTGAAATTTGTATTTAGTGTTGCGTTTATAAAGTGAAAAAGGTACACAGGCGGGTTGTAAAATAACATGGCGCTCGGCTGTTAATCTAAACAACTGGCCGGATACAGTGTACAGTGCATTTCATTGCCAGTAAATATCTCTATCTGTTCGTGTGGTGACGGAATAGGAATACATTTCACCGCCACCTATTTTTTTTTTTTTTTTTTGTGAATGTCGTAAAAGACGACCAAGGCATACGTACAATACACATATGACATCTATGGAAGAGGAGGAAAACTCGATACAAAACCCTTTACCAACTGTCTGACCAGCATGGTA
The DNA here is from genome assembly GCA_032191425.1 of Lymantria dispar. Lineage (NCBI taxonomy): Eukaryota > Metazoa > Arthropoda > Insecta > Lepidoptera > Erebidae > Lymantria > Lymantria dispar. The sequence continues at coordinate 10,868,450 of CM063449.1, read as the reverse complement.
TAGTAAAGTCAATTTTCCTTTTATTATGGAGGAAGCTCCAGCCCAGCAGTGGGACGTATATGAGTCGAGATCAAGTATCTGAAAAGGTATGTAAAGGACGTAGTTAAATTCATACAATGAGAAGAAACGGAGTAATAGAGTTACTGCTGGTTCTGACAACTTATAGTAAATACAGTATTTTTTTTTTTTATTGCAAACGGTGGCAAACGAACAAACAGTACACCTGATGGTAAGTGTTGCTGCCGCTCATGGACCTTTACAAGGCCGTTGCCTACCGCGAAGAAAGCGAAGGGAGTGTGAATGCGTGCTTTGAGGCTCGGTGATACCAAGGGCACCACCAAAACCCTCCACACGCAATCACCCTCAGAAAGTTGGGCTTCCGGCTCTCTCGCTCACCGAACGAAGCGCAGTAACAAATTGCTACTACTCAGACGTCGATTTTCTGCGAGAGCATGGTACTGCCCCGGACGGACCGGACCGAGGCTGTAGACAGATAACTGTCGACAGTGTGGTCCTACCACTCATAATGTGTATATTGTATGTATGTACTATGTATGTATGTACTATGTATGTATGTACTATGTATGTATGTAATGTATGTACTATATTATGTTAGTGTATTTTTGTAAGATTGAGTTTTTAACAGTGTTTGTCCTTGTGGCGACGGGTTGAGAATACATGTGTCGCCACCCCTTACTTGCCCGTGGGAGTCGTAAAAATCGGCTGAGGGTTCACCAGGAGAGTGGGCAGCAGCTCTCTCCTGGGAAACATAAAACATCTATACTGCGATGGCCAACCCGCCTGCCAAGCGTGGCGATTACGGCAATATCCCCTCTTTAAAAATGGCGTACAAGCGGCACTGGACCGGACATTGTGGCGCAACATGAGGGAGGCCTACGTCCAGCAGTGGACGGCAATAGTCTGAAATGATGAATGATGAATGAGTTTTTAACAAGAGTTTTCACAAGTCCATTCGTCTGGAATCATTGATATATTTGCACATTATAATTTGATACTTCTACAGCATCAATTAAAGCAGCTATACTCTAAGTGTGTTCCGCGGAACCCTAGGGTTCCGTGATACCTCTGTCGGGGTTCCGCAAGAATTTAGAAATAAAAAAATCAAAACACCTCTCTCTGGTCGCTCCGCGGCTGTGCGGACTCCGCGGCCGCGCGGAGACAAAACGCTATGAATGTTATTTATTTATTTATTTGTATTTGTATAAGCTTGTGTTACATTAGCTGGTACAATATCTCATAAGTTTGGTTTCAACAATTTTATACTTATACAACGCGTTCGCTCTAAGTTTGCCGGTCTGTGGAATGCGCGTACCCTCCCCCACGTGACAACAAAACTTATAATGTGTCATAGTTTTACCCAAATATCTAACGTACACAATTTTTATTGTTACAATTAAATAAAAAATTTCGAACGTCATACACTCATACCTATCGCCAGCGGCAAACTTAAAACGAGCGGGTAGTATACTTGTAAGCGCTCAGTCTCTTTGATAAAAGCCGCCTCTGAATTAGACGCTATAGTTGTCAACTAGCGACTTTCGTCTCTAACTTCAAAGGATAAAGTCGATATTGTTTACAACGCTATTTTTAAATTTCTGTTTTTATTTTTGCTTTTTGTTTATCAAAGGTGCCGACTCGAGTATTTTCGAGAATATTTGAGATCGAGTCTAGGACTAAGTATAAAAGCGGCGATCGCGCGTTGGCGTCGTCATTAGAAATCAACCCCGAGAAGAGTCAGGCGGTCATGTTCACTAGACGAACTGCCCGTTCCTACTCTATCGATAGCATTCCCCCCCTTAAAATTTTCAACAAGCCGGTCACTTGGACCAGGCAGGCCTGAAAAAAAAAAAAAAAAAAAGTTGGCGTCGTCAGTTGATGATTAGCATTCGGAGCGATAAGTTACTACCTACTTACAAGCTCGCTAGCGAGAAACTAGTGTTCATTGTTTTACTGCCTGCTGTATTCTGTTGTCTCAGTTTTATACATTTCTTCCCTGTAGGTTCTAAATTTAGTCTCTTATACGCAGTAACGATTGTGCATTATTTAAACCCCACTATCCTGACTTGTAACATTATAAATAAAGAAGAATGGAACGTTGGCTTAAAGGTGTTAAACGTGTTCCAACAACATCTTCTAATGACGCTGAATGTTCAAAAGCAATGCGCGCGGAGAATTTAGTAATCACCGATCCAGAAGATGATGCCACGAGTGCCACGACGTCAAGCTCGACGGTTTCAAAGACGAAAAAAAGGAAGTATGATGAATCTTATATCAGTTTCGGATTTGTTGATTCCAACGGCTCACCTCTCTGCATGCTCTGTAGTAAACTGCTTCCTAATAGTTCCATGGCACCTGCCAAATTGCGTCGACATTTAGAAACCGTACACCCCGAGACTAAAGACAAGAATAAAGAATTTTTTGTTCGCAAAAAAGATCAGTTATTAGAAAGTCAAAAAAATATGATGCATGTAACACAAACTACCAACGAAAAGGCCACGGAGGCATCATACTTAGTTAGCTATCGCATTGCACAAGCAGGTGAAGCGCACACTATCGCTGAGAAATTAATAAAACCATGTGTATTAGACATAACAAAATGTATGCTTGATGAAAAATCTGCAAAGCATCTTTCTACTGTTCCGCTATCAAACGATACTGTTTCACGACGAATCCATGATCTGGCAAGCTACGTCAAACAAGAACTAGTTACACGTCTACAAAATACACGATTCGCTTTGCAAATGGACGAGTCGACTGATGTCGCTGGTTTGGCTATCCTGCTGGTTATTGTGAGATATCCATATAAAAGTTCTTTTGAAGAAGACATGCTTATGTGTTCATCGCTGCTTACAAACACTACCGGGGAAGAAATTTTTAATAAAATAAATATATTTTTTGAAGAACATAATCTCAGTTGGAACAATTGCATTGACATTTGTACAGATGGGGCCAAGGCGATGACAGGTAAAACAGCAGGAGCAGTGTCACGAATGAAAAATAAAGCGCCTAATTGTAGTTCCAGTCATTGTATTCTGCATAGACAAGCACTTGCGATGAAGCAAATGCCGTCTAATCTAAAATTAGTTATGCCACTACAATCCCGATTGTTCTCATTATTGTGTGAAGATTATGGCAGCAAACATAAAACACTGCTGCTCCATACAGAAGTGCGATGGCTGTCTCGGGGAAAAACTTTAACAAGGCTATTTGAACTTAGAGCCGAGTTACAAATGTTTCTTTCAGCAGATACTTCTTTTAATTTGAAGGACCGTTTGTATGATAAAACTTGGTTGTTCCGATTGTCTTTTATGGCGGATATCTTTCAAAAACTTAACGAATTAAATTTATCGTTGCAAGGTAAACAGACAACAGTGTTTCCTAACAGTGAGCCTATAATAAAATAACTGCTTTTAAAAGAAAATTAGATTTTTGGATCATTTGCATTGGTAAGAAAGAAATAGAAAGTTTTACGTTACTCAGTGAGTTTGTTAGCGAAAACGACTCAGAAATGTTTGAAGATAATGTGTTTGAAGAATTGGTCCAATATCTCAGTTCGATGCGCGCATCTTTTGAAAAGTATTTTCCCGAAGAACACAATACAAAAATTAAAGTGAACTCCTGGATTCATAATCCTTTTTTACCCAACTTGGAAAAGCCTGAAAACATGTCAAATGAGATATATGAATCTCTTTTAGAAATGTCATCAGACACAAGTATGGAGTCATTGTTCAAAACGACGCCTCTTAATGATTTTTGGTGCAGAATCCAAGATGAATATGCAATGCTTGGCCAAATGGCTCTGGATATTCTTCTCCCGTTCCCAACTACATATTTGTGCGAAACAGGATTCTCTACCTACGCAGCCACGAAAACAAAATATCGCAATAGACTGGACGCCGAAGCTGATATGAGACTCCAACTTTCTTCCATCAAACCTGATATCAAGCAATTGATGAAAAATAAAAAACAGTTTCATACCTCCCACTAGTTAGATTTTTTCTTTTTTAATGTTTTCTATTATTGTCCTTACCAAGTGGTGAAGTAAATAATAATTAGTAACTGATACATTGTACTTTTATTATGCTGATTAATATAGAATACACTTATAAAAATAATTGTTTTATTGTAGGGTTCCATCAAGTATTTTGCTTCCCAAAAGGGTTCCGTCATTTAAAAAGTTTGAGAACCACTGAATTAAAGAATAATATTGCCAAGACTGAATAATTTGTCGCCGTAATTATCACAACTGGAGTCACCACATATCACACGCATGGATTCAAGTTTAGCAGAAATACATTTTGTGTGTGATTTTTGTAATGACCGAATCTTTATATATAAATTTCTTGCGTACGTGTGTATGTCACTGTACTCCTAAAGGACTGGACCGATGTTGCCGAATTTTTTTTTTGTGTGTGTTCAAGGTGATTCGAAAATGGTTTAGATTCACAATTGGACCCGATAGGTGGCACTTTATTTGAACAGAACAACGTCTGTTGGGTCAGCTAGTAAGAATATAATTTGTCACAATCTCTTACTACCCGTCCGTTATGTGATGACGTCGAAGATAAACTCAAAGTAAGATCTACAATTGAATTCCACGCTTGGTCTAATAATCTTAAGTCCAATAATGGGTAGTATACGAGTATATAAAAAATATGGGGTCGCCTATGAAGAAAATCCGCAAAAGAATTAATTAATATGTTTTCTTTTAATTTATATATTTGCCAATATTTTTGTAATTAAAAAACCAAACATATGAATAATTCAAAAAAATACAGTTTAATTTTCTAAGTAACAACATCATTTTTCAACTAAGGTATACATGCAAGCAAGGTAACGTTCTGAATAACTAGATGCTATCTGTTACCTAATATTGAACAGTTGCCAAAACTCAGATACGAAAAGGAAACGACTAAAAGATGCTTAATTGTATATATATCCTTGTATATACTTATACATGCTTATATTATTACGGTATGTATCAAAGTTGTAGGGCTAAATATTATTCGGCGGATCACCTGCGCGAAGAGCGCAGCCTCGATGGGGAGGTCCGCCGCCGGCGACTGGGGCGGCGTAGGCGCAACTATCTGCGCCTCATGCCGCCCTAGCCGAGGCCGCGGGTGACGTGACCGGGGATTAGACCGTCACCTGCCGAGAGGCCGACCGCGTGAGGAAAGACCGACGTCCTCCCCGAGGGGGGGACGTCGGTCGATGGGAGGGTACCCCAATGGGGGGTATTCCGTCGGGTCGACCACTGACGACAAGTTAACGCTGCTTACGTTACGTATTATAGTATACGTACTATAGTATACGTACGTAGTATACGACGAAGGCGACGTGGTTTTCGGGTGGGTCGCGGGAGTTGCGTGCTTAAGCCCCTCTGTCGCCTCGGACGGAGTGGTGCGGAGGCGCGCCGACCGCGGCCCACCCACAAAAAAAAAAAAAAAAAGGGCTAAATATTATTAACATTTTTTTTCTCTGGAGACTAAACGTATTAAAATATTTTTTTTTATTTAGCCTGTAATACAATAGCTATTTTAAATTTTTCTTTATTTCAAACGTTGGCAAACGAACAAACAGTACACCTGATGGTAAGTGGTACTGCCTCAAGGATCTTTGCTAGGCCACTGTCTACCATGAAGAAAGCGAGGGGAAATGTAAATCGTGCAATGAGTTTTGGGTGATAGTAAAGACATCACCAAAATCCACTACATGCAAACACCCTCAGAAAGTTTGGCTTTTGTACGATCGCAAAATGTTTTAATAAAGTTGGTATATTGATAGAAGTAAAAGTATATTGATATAAGTAAGATAATTTTCAGTCTCATGGGTATAAAAAATCTATCATATAAATACATAAGTAGACTTATTTCATACTGCCTTTACAGTTTTAAAAAATGAAATAGCACATGCGCATGTGCGTGAAGACATAAATAAATGTATGAGTGAGTGCGCGTATATGTGCGCATATGCACACGTTTGTTTGTATGTTTGTAACATTACAATTTTGACCAAGTCATTGACACAACTGACGGAAGACCGTCTTACTCTGCATCGTTCTATATATATAAGTTGATATGGCTCAAGTAAAATATTTAAGCGAGCCTAAATTCTCTCATTAATTTTATTTTTTTTTTAATTCAATGCCCTGCGCTAAGAAAATACTCCTTGTTTTGCGGGGGACTTCTCAAACATATAATTAACGGACACAAATTACATTCAGACTCAGAACAAATATTTGTGGACCGCACAAACTCTTGCGTGGGATTTCTCATGGATGTTAGCACTGGCACGGTAGGACGGCATCTTAATCACTATGCCAACTATGCAATTTCTAAAAATCAGTCTTTCTTAAAAACAGTCGGTTGGTACCAATTCTTCTAGACTTTTCTATCTATGAGTTTTGTTTAATAGAAAGGGCATCATGTCTTAATTTGAAAAATATGGTATCTACCATATTTCTGTGCTATAAGTCAACACTAGTCATCAAAGTAAAGGTTACGGGTACGTTAAGGGTAAACCTTTACTTTATAGATCTGTTCTTTCAGATAAATGGTGGAGATTGGTAACGGTTATGAATACTACCAATCCTTACATTGGTCGTGAGTGTAGTAAAACACGACTAAGAGCTGTACATTAACCAGATCCAGCTCTATCTGATACCATCTATTCAACAATAACATTCTAAAAGAGTGTTGACGTCACGCAGGCGGCCTATCATAAAACTATTGCCAATAACGTTTACAATATGTATTATGAAAGAAAATGACATATTGAGTCGACCCCAAAAAATGAATGCTCTAAGATAATAAGTTTAAGGTAAGTTTTCCAAAAGCTGCCCAACTGAGTAGACAGCTTTCGGAAATCCATTCCCTGATCCCTTTCCAGGAACTAGATCTACCCAATCCAAGGGTTTATTCTTGTAAACAATTATCAATTGTTCGTTGACGGAGTAAGAATACAATTCATCACCTTCTCTCTCTTGTTCGTGGGTGTTGTAAAAAACGACTAAGAGATACAATATACTAGAGAAGGAAGACTCGAAATAAAATCGTATGTCAACACGTTTGACGTGTGGCATAGGTCAATTTCTCTCCTATTGTGGTGGAGGCTTAAGCCTTGAACAGTGGGACGTATACGACATGATAATGATGAAACAATTATCTCACCAGATATTAAATGCATTATGAAAATGTTAGAAATTACCACAATTTAAACTGATGCAAAGTCGGGTGAGTTGACTAGGGGCAGATAAACTTTATGTGTGCTCATTTTACTTATACTTCCTCGTCGTTAGGCGCTAATGACATGTAAATACAAACCTTAACGAAACAAGACGCCCTTTATTCATATTGAGCAATTTTAAGACCCATTATCTATCTATTTACTTAAGCTGTTCTTCAGAGTAACACGAAGCTTCCTTGGTATAATTTATTTTTCATAAATTGCTCACGTTATTTTTCTTTAGGTGCCATATTTGAGTTGTTGAGGAAAATTTAGATTACTTTTAATTTCATTCAATAGCTTATTTTATTGATTATCCAAGCGGCTTAATAGTATCAGGTAGTATTGGAAATTTCCCTGCACATCATCTAGCTTCATGATACGACAGCCATGGGAAAAGAGGAGTTATTGATAACTTTAAAATCGGACGTCTGATTGAAACGTAGTTTTCGATACCTTAAGCAGTTAAATTAAGTTCGATTTATAGGGCAGATTATGAGAAAATTATAATTTTCAATTTCTTTTATTTTCTAAATTTGGTTAATTTAGATTTGCTCGGCAACTATTATATCAATCATTTATATGATCTAATCAAATTTTCTACTTAATAAACAACTTCGATACCTATAAACTGATTCAAAATTGGTTGATTTATTTGTGACATATCGAAAACGAAAGAAATGTAGAAAAAATTGATTTGTTTTTTCAAAATAACTTGATGAATTCTTGTTTTTGGCTTCAACGATATCGTGGCAAACTAAAATCCAAAATAGTGTTTTCTCAATAACTCGGCAAATTCGAATTAAATCGAGTTATTTGTCTTCCAAACTACTTACTTTATTGATAATAGACTGATACTACTTTTTTTCCACTCAAAGGGCTCAAATATATCTAACAAGCTTAATATTGAGTTGGTGGAAGAGCTCAAATATTTGAAATTTTGTATAACGTTAAAAGTTATAAAATTGAATACAGCGGGCAGTTGCAAGCTTGGCCTGAACGGTTAACCCTTTTTTCAGAGCTCCAATTTTATATTGTTAAGTTTTTATTTAAGTGTCACTGATTTAATTATATGTCACAGCTTTAGTATAAAAAGCTCCAACTGTCAAGAACTGTCAAGAAACGTACGAAAAACTTTTTAGATTTTTCTTGCCCAATATTTATGAATATTTTAAAGTACCCGCCTAAGATGAAATGTATGCTTAGTTACAAAGACTTACGATGCAGAAACAAGATCTATAAAGCTTGATCCCAAAACAAATTTCAATAAGACTTTTACGCCAGTATTTAAAAAAAAAAAACTATGTTTACGGATCTTATTTTGAAATCGACGCTTCGTACTAACAATTTGTTACTGCACTTCGTTCGTTGAGCGAGAAAGCTGGAAGGCTATCTTGCCGTGTAGTGGGTTTTGATGATGCCTTTAGTATCACTGAATCTCATTGCTCGCATTTACACTATCTTCACTTTCTTCATGGTAGGCAGCAGCCCAGCAAACGTCTATGAGCAGCAGTATCACTCACCATCAGATGTGCTGTTTGCTCGTTTGCCGACAACAGTATTAAAAAAATATATAGTGTACTAATTATTCTATTCCCATAGAAATTCTTCAGTCATTTCAACTACGGATAGTCGTAACACTAAACTTTATAATAGAGAAGATGAGCTGAGCCGTGTGGCGACGGAGTAAGAATACAATTCACCACTCGCTATCTTGCCCGTGGATGTCGTAAAAAGTAAAAGACGACCATGGGATGTAACATGCACATAACATCTGTGCAAGAGAAGAAAAATTTGAAATGAGACCCTATACCAACATGTCTGACCAGCATGGTATAGTAGGTCAAATTCCCTCCCATTGTGGAGGAGGCCCGAGCCCAACAGTGGGACGTATGTGGGCTGCGATAATGATGACGAGCATCAAAAAAAAATTTTCCCTTTTTCCTTTTTTTGGGGATTTTTGATTTTAAAATCATGACTAGCCTATCATTACTTAAACTATTTACCTATAGCAAGATCTGTGATAAAAAAAAATAATCACTAAACTAATTCAATATACGCTACTCTTTTTAATATTAAAATATATAATTTTTTGACTTTAATTACCATAATTAATTATGAAATTGCTGGCCTCTTTCCTACTTAAATTTAATATACTTTATAAGGCCTATTCAAACTCGTTCCATTCAATTATAAAAGTATTCTCAATACTAATTAAGGAAGGCTTATGTTGGATATAAATTTACAGCTCACATCATACTATACAAATCTGCAATTAAATTTAAATTTTAATAGGAGTAAGGTAAACATTGGATATTTTGTGATCCCTAAATTATTAAGGTGAGTTTACCTGTACAAATGGAAACGTTGATAAATTTTCTTTTTTAATTAACGGAATATTGGAAATGTTTGGTATTGATAGCTTTAACTGAATAACATATAGATGTATATTTTTGATATATGATTTACGAAATTACTGACTTTTTAATAAGGATTAATAAGAATTCTATATTTTAAACGTTACGGAATCGTTTTTAATGTTGCGCGTCCCACTACGTCCCACTTTTGGGCTCGGGCCTCCTCCATAATGGAAGGGTAATTGACCTGACCACGCTGGTCAGACGTGTTGATATAGGGCAGTGATGGGTAAACTTTTTTAATGGCGAGCCACAAAGTTTAAGAAATTCTAGAGAGGAGGGCCAGAATTATAGAAAAAAATACATTTTGTATTAAAGCTTTTTAATAAACATAATACTTTTTACTTTTACGCCTTGTTAGGCGTGTGAGACATATGCAATTGTTTTTGATTTTCCGTAATATTTTCGAAAGCAGGTTCCATCTGTGACGAAGCAACTTTCAGCAGTACGAAAAGGTGCTCATCAGTCAATCGGTTTCTTATTGAGTTTTTCCTTTCACGCCGCCTGCGCCTCATATTTCACCACGTTTTGCGCCCCGTATTTCTCAACACATGAACTACACGGCTAGTTTAGCTTCACCAATAGGTGGATAGAATGTAATTTTTCCAATAAATACACTAATTTCTGTGACAGACTGCCGAGATAATTATAATTATGACAAGTTAATTATGAGATAATGAAAGTGACGAATTAGAGCTCCCATTAAAAATTTGGAGATTTTCAATTATAAAAGTCAGATTTTATTTTACGCGCCAAAATACTGACTAGAATATTTAGGATGGATGGACTCTCGGCGGGCTGGATTAAATACTTTCGCGGGCCAGAGTTGGCCCGCGGGCGGTACTTTGCCCATCACTGGTATAGGGTTTTATTTCGAGTTTTCCTTCTCTCGCATAGATGTTTTATGCGTTTTATATCCTTTAGTCGTCTCGTACGATCACCCACGGGTAAGATAGGAGGTGGTGAATTGTATTCTTACTCCGTCATCACACAGCAGATTGCGGTTGCGCTTTAGTTTACATTAAAGAACATAATAGCTACATGGAGTCAGTGTGATAGTGGAATAAGAATACAACTGAATTCATATTCCACTACCACTACCATCTTGCCCGTCCATGTCATAAAAGACAAGTAAGAGATGCGCATTATGCACATATGGCATTTGTGCAATCGAAGGAAACCTCGAAACAAAATCCTATGCGAACCTGTCTGACCAGCATAGGTAAATTTCTCTCCCATCGTGGAGGAGGCTGGAGCCCAGCAGTGGGACGTATATGAGCCGAAATGAATGAATGGAGTTATAGAAAATAGTTCCTATTAAAAAGACAGAAATAAAATTTAGAGATATATAAGTACTAGCAAACCGCCCTCGCTTCACTTCGGTTTCTTTACCCGCGTGGTTCCCGTTACCGTGGAAATATAGGGATAAAATATAGCCTATGTTACTCCCCGATATTATAGCTTTCTATTGGTGAAAAAAGTTTTGAAATCGGTTCGGTACTTTAAGCGTGAAAGCGTAACAAACAAATAAACAAACAAACTTACTTACGCATTTATAATATTAGTAAGGATGTGTTGTATATGCATGTATTATTAAATTATCTTTCTGCACAAATGATATATTTGAGTCTTAAAAATATAGCAAACTAAGTAACAAAGATAAACTTACTTTTGATGCAAATCATAATTTACTAGCAACGCGCCCTCGCTTCGCATTCAGTAATTTTACCCGCGTAGTTCCTGGGACTGTGGGAATACCGGGATAAAATATAGCCAATTTTATTCCCTGATATTATAAGCTTTCCATTGGTGAAAGAATTTTTGAAATCGGTTCGGTTGTTTAAGCGTGAAATGGTATCAAGCAAACTTACTTTCGCATTAGTAAGGATTTACGAATATCCAACCCCAAGCATCTTAGCAATAGTGTACATACGAATGGCTTCCTTGTTAAAACACTGATTTAATCGTTTTAGAGAATAAATATTAGATAATTGCAGATTAATTAACTCAGCAAATTTGTAATGTTTAGTATAGTAATTACAAGTTTAACTTTACATGACCTTAATTTTACTACTATACATTTTATAAATAATAGCATCATGATTTTATGTTTTCTATTTTCTGTTCAATATTGGACTAAATTATTCGACATACGTATATGTCGGCGTTGCGCCAGGAATTCGGACTATGATAGTAAAATACTGAGTATGTAATCACTCTATTTATTAGGAGTTCTTGCCGGAGAAGTGAGTGAAGTAAAACTGTCCTCTATTCTAATCTTACAATGTTTTTATAACCTCTGCTTTACAATGAAACGGTCTAGTCTTAGCAACTAAAATTACTTTTTATAACAAACAAATAAAACAACTATTAAATAACTATCGGCGTATAGCTAAATAATAATGATAAATATTCTAATGCATTTAACATAATTCCAAATAGTCAATTTTATACAATTTACATTAATGTAATTAAAGGAAATATTGTTCTCATATATTGTTCAACAGACGGCGCTGTAACTAGAAATAAATTGCAATATTTATTGTGTAGAAACAACTAAATATGGTTACAAATAATTACATTAATTCTAATCGATTTTAATTTAATCAACTATATAAATATTTAAACAACTAAATCAAATATATCTAGAAATACATTCAAAAAGTGTCTTTTAAATATCATAGCATGATAAATAGCAATGTTGTTACTACAAATAATTATTTAAATATTAGTTGCAAATATTTCAAACACGTTTATAACTATAATTGATAACACATACATCAACAATTTACAAATATTACCGATAGAGGGCGATATGCGCCCATACGGCCATACTGACTCCAGCGCGTCCCTTGCGCTGTTAAGGCGTCACCCACGCTGCCAGCCAGCGCTTTAAGAAGGATGGTTTGGATAGGAAAAATAAAAAGCATTTGTTTCAAAATTAATATTCACCCGCCCATACGGCATTGCTGTGATCAAAAAAAAAAATCAGTCTTTGCAACAGGCGCTGGTCATAAAAGTCATGGCTAGCGATACTTACATCACATCCGTGGAGATAATTATGCTTCAACATGTATCGGTCATTAGGCAATACCTCCTAAAGTGCCATGAGACCCTCGAAGAGAGTGCGTCGATCGTGACGATGCACGAGAACAAAATTGCCAAAAAATACATTTATTTTGGCTCTATCTTTGTCAAATCAATTAACTCGGAAAAGACTGCTCGTCCATCCTCATCGTACAGACGTTAAATCTTTTGTTCGTTCTTCGTAATTTACCTGCAAAATCTTAATAAGCGGCGGTCAATATTTTGCCAAACAATACTCCCAGTAATATTGCAGTTTATAGCCAACTGGAAATCGCAAATAGCACTGTGGCATGGTTTACCAAGCTCAAGTACAGACATTAATATCTTTGATAATTTTCACAACTAGTCCCATTTAACCATTTGCTCTACTAGTTCCCTTAGCCACAAGGTATATTCCATACCGTATTTATTCATTATTATAAGAAGAGACGAGTTCCAAATATAGTTACAACTTCACAAAAGACCTCATAGCCGATTGTGACGTCTTTAGTGTAAACTACTATAAAGACAAATGCGTATTCTGGCTGATGACGTCCGCCATGAATGTAGCCTGTAATGTCAGCGAACACAGTATGATAATTATATTGCAATTTTATAGATTGGAAGTAGATTGTTTTACGCCCGATTTCGGCTTTACGAATGTTAGCTAACACAATTCTTCACAAATTTTCGAACATATTCGGGTACCAATATTGTTCGCCGATTTTAGCCAGTACCTTTTCGCAACAAAAGTTGTGGTAGTCTCGCAATAGTCCTTATATTGCGGTGGAGGTAATAAACACATTAATGGAAACAAATTAGATCCAAATTCAGAACAAAAATTTATGGATCGCACAGAGTTGTCCTGCGCGGGATTCGAACCCGCGACACTGGCACGATATCTTAACCACTAAGTCATCTGTGCAGTGCAATGTGATCGTAACACGAATTTCTAACGGTAATTACGTGAAACGATACTATTTGAACATTATGGCTCAGCAGCAATATCTTGTTAAATGACATAAAGTATAGACTACTGTCAGAGTCAATCTCCTTTATTGAAGGATCACTCTTCTGCCCTACATTGAAGCCAAGTATGGTCAAGAGTGGATGAATTTACGACGAGATAAACAATTACTTCGTTTTAGAGCATATGGTTTACTTAACACAGATTAAGACTAATCTGTATTAACCAAGCAGTCACCCTTTCGATATTCTACTTTAAACTAAAATTTTAAAGAAATGCTACCAGTTATGCACTCCTGGAGTGTGCTCTTTCTGCCTTGCCTTGAAACCTTAAGTGAATTTCAGTTACAACATAATCAGTTACTACTTTAAATAATTGACCACCTAAGTGACGAAAATGCTTAATAGCTTCAAACGAAGTCTAGCGTCTTCAGCTCACGAGCGGTATTTATTTCAACGCACACGGTTCGCATACTGAACTACACGGGGACTTTTGAACATTTAGTGATATTTAAAGTGAAGGCAGCTTATCTCATTTTCATAGCGTTAGATTATAGGGTCTGCGTTGAACTATTTAATCAGCCTTTTAGTTTTATTGTTAACGCACTGGTCTTTATTTGCGATACACAATTGCAGAGTATGAAACTAGATTTAAAGCTTGAGAACATCATGTAACTTAAAACAATTGAGTCGTTTAGATTGAAGTTAAAATCAAAGTTATAGATAGCATGGAGGGTTCATTTATCAGCAGTTACAGTTTTCTATATACATATACCCTCTTTAAGACTTACGGTAATACCAAACAGCACTAATAATGTCATAACCAATTCTACCTCGACACGTCATGGAAACTAACTTTGGTTGTAATACAAGCAACATCAACGATCTGGCGTTTGCCCGGAATCGAACCAGTAAACTTATTTCGGATCGGAGAACAATCAACACCAGTATGGAATAAGCTATTGAAAACTTTACCTTGTGATAATGCGATCTGGCGATCTCTAGAAGTAAAAAATAATAGTCCGATTGTTAGTTAACCATAAATTTTATCGATTTGCTTACGGAAATAATTATTTTCACTATGGTATTTTCTATAACAAAAACGGTACTATAAACTTCGTCGTATTAAAGGGGTTATGAAAGTTATAAATCAAGGACTCTGCAAGCATGATAATTCTATTTACATCACAAAAAGGTCCTAGGTTATTACAGTTAACACAATTACTAGACAGTGTAAGCGACGCGAATTATTCAAAATAAGAACTATTTAATAATTGTAAATATGTAGTAGGCATTCTATTGTTGCTATGCAAGTGCGCGCGGGGTAACTGGCGCGCGGGGTAATTGGTCGCGCAGGGAGAGGTTCTCGCGCGCTGCCACGCTCACGTCACCTGGACTTGAGCGCCTTTTACGTCACGAAAGGTGCCAAATACGAGCCTTATCATTTTTAAATGTCCCGTGCTGTTTACTATTATTATTAGTCAATATCTATACCAATAAATAAAAATGGAGTGTCTGTAATGTCAAAATGGCTTTTTTTTTACGCTCACGCGGTCACCTGCACGACACCTATGCCCAAAATACAGATTAAAAATTTTTTGTCTGTCTGTTTGTTCCGGGTAATCTTCAAAACGGCTGGACCGATTTCAAAAATTCTTTCACCAATGGAAAGCTATAATATCAGGGCGTAAACTAGGCTATATTTTATTCCGGTATTCCCACGAGAACGGTAACTACGCGAGTAAAACTACTAAAACAGGCGAAGCTAGGGTGGGTTGCTAGTTATTCAACATCATCATCACTTCACACACAACATCAGTACTTTTTGGCGTCAATAGTCATTACATAACTCTTCACCGTCTGTACACCGGTGAAACTCCCGGCGTCGTCTCCAGACAGTTACAATTACTGTTAGACGGTAATTTTCGCTAACGAAAAGTTATCAAAACAAACACGAGCCTAGACAAAATCTAGGCGTGTTTCGCAATAGCTCAGATCTTATTAATTCAAGATAAATACCTGTTATTACGGCGTCGATCACCTCAGAGTCCGTAGCCTCACGTCTCAAACGTTTGAACAGAGAACGGCCCGTTGTAGCGTAGTCTGCGTAACTGTCCGCTTGTTCAGAGATGCAGCTGCGCCACCTCTGGACGTAGCCAGCATACCGGAACTCCTTGCCGAAGGTTCTAACGACGTCATCTTCCACTTGTTGCCATGTAATTGATTGAAGCGCCCATGTGTCTGCCATACCGTTGAGTTCAAGAATAGCTTCCATTCTTGCTTCTTGCGGCTTATATGTTGAAGCTTGATAGTCTCGTTAACATTTAAGCACCAATCCCCCGATGTCGATGATTATCGATGCGATCTCTCGTCGGGGTTGAACGGCGGTAGATAAAAATTTTGGTGCCGCCGTTACATTGTAGCCTCCGTAGAAAATGCGGCTCTCGCAGCTGTTGTTGCAGCAGTATTTTGTAATGGAGGTCAGGAGATCCATCACTTGCTCCATAGTGAAGGTCATCCGTAGATCTTGAAGAGTTTTGGGGGCTGTGATCCCACCGCTGCTGTCGGCGTTGCGCCAGGAATTCGGACTATGATAGTAAAATACTGAGTATGTAATCACTCTATTTATTAAGAGTTCTTGCCGGAGAAGTGAGTGAAGTAAAACTGTCCTCTATTCTAATCTTACAATGTTTTTATAACCTCCGCTTTACAATGAAACGGTCTAGTCTTAGCAACTAAAATTACTTTTTATAACAAACAAATAAAACAACTATTAAATAACTATCGGCGTATAGCTAAATAATAATGATAAATATTCTAATGCATTTAACATAATTCCAAATAGTCAATTTTATACAATTTACATTAATGTAATTAAAGGAAATATTGTTCTCATATATTGTTCAACAGACGGCGCTGTAACTAGAAATAAATTGCAATATTTATTGTGTAGAAACAACTAAATATGGTTACAAATAATTACATTAATTCTAATCGATTTTAATTTAATCAACTATATAAATATTTAAACAACTAAATCAAATATATCTAGAAATACATTCAAAAAGTGTCTTTTAAATATCATAGCATGATAAATAGCAGTGTTGTTACTACAAATAATTATTAAAATATTAGTTGCAAATATTTCAAACACGTTTATAATTATAATTGATAACACATACATCAACAATTTACAAATATTGCCGATAGAGGGCGATATGCGCCCATATATATTTAACGTTTGGGTGATATTTATAAAAAAGAACTTTTGGGAACCATATAAAAATTACAAAAAATATTCTTCTTGTTTTTTTTTTCTTTTCAGACCATATATGTATTATTATACATACGGCCCATTATCAGGTCCAAGCCTTCTCTTAGTCGTCTTTTACGACATCCAAAGGCAGTGGTGAATTGTATTCTTACTCCATCATCACACGAAATATCTCCAATATACAAGGGCAGTTAACCTATAATCATCATCATCATCATCTCAGCCCGTACACGTCCCACTGTTGGGCTCGGGCCTCCTCCGCTATGGGAGAGAAATTGACCTGCTATAGCACGCTGGTCAGATGTGTTGGTATAGGGTTTTGTTTCGAGTTTTCCTTCTCTTGCATAGATATTATATGCATACTATATCCCTTAGTCGTCTTTTACGACACTCATGGGCAAGAGAGGGGGTGGTAAATTGTATTCTTACTCCGTCACCACACCGAACACCTATAATACCTTATTAGAATAGGATATGTAGTTTGCCTTGCAGGCATGCCTTATCTGCATTTCTAAATGGCTTTTACGATACCTACGAATACGTAAGAGAGCATTCTTACTCCGTAACCACGCAGAAAGACATTACGAAAAATATTATATGAATCTAAATCTACGTAAAAGTCAATTGGAATAGGAACTACGTTTACGATAACAAAGAATTTATGATATCGTTAATAATTTAGATAGCTTTATATGCTGCGCATTGAGTTAAAGGAACGAGTATTTTGAGCTAAGGATATATAATTAAGTTTGTGGATAGACTTGCAAAGCTAAAAATGTGTGTTCTTCTATTCTATTCGGGAACATGATCTGAATTTTGTAAAATAAAACTTAATAAGTGTGGTAACGAAATAGAAATGCAATTCAATACTCCCTACCTTAACCGTAGGTGTCGTGAAAGGGATATATTATTCATATAACAACAGTTCAAGAGAAGGAAAACTCGAAATGGAACCCCTACACCAATTTTGTTATTTTTCTTTATTTCTGCCCAGAATATATAGATGGACGAACTTATTCCGAACGAATAAACAAAAAACTATAATCGAAAGTCAAAAATTAAGTTATATTCATAGAAATTGTTTTTATGGAAAATAGAAATTCTTTTTTCTGATATTTAGATTTATGATTTTAATAAGCGATAGAAACGATTTCTGTAACTAAACATCAAAAATAAAAACGTATAAGTAGCAAAATGCTTACATAAAATGGTTACGAACATTTCGTGTTAAGAGTGTGATATGGTTATAAGAGTTGTGGAAATATAAGGATTCATGTATAAATCACTAATCGTTTATTTTTTGCGGCAAACATACTGAAATAAGAGATTTTTTTAATACGTTTTCAGTCTGTAGAAATTTCGTTCGAAAGCAAATCCTTCTAACTCCAAGGGATACTTGAATAAAAACAATTTCGTCTGTACATGATCACATTCAGTGGGTTGCAAAATAGGTAAAGTTGTTGTGTAATACTTCTACTTTATGCTAGGAGTATACATTTAGAATAAGAATACGATGTACTAAAATAAGTACCGTCATTTCGCAGTTGGTTTATTACGACTATGAAAGTTCTACGATTTACTAAAGGCCTACCTTTAGATAAATATAGCACTGACAATTTTAAGAATATCCTCACCAAGCTCTTATCCTAATTACTTTGGGTCGACTCAATATGTACTCTTGTTACATAGTACATATAACAAAAGTTTTGATAAAGGCTTTATCGGGTGCCTGCCTGAGGTCAACACTTCTTGAGATTGCAGTTGCTGACTAGATCAGCATCGGCATCAGGTGGTGTTGGCAGCTTATCAGGTCTTTAGAATCTCTTTTATTTTTTAGATTTGAACAAAAGAGCGTTTTTTCTGTCAACTAGTAATATATATAAGATTTAAGGGCCCAATTAGGAGTAGTGGGTCTATACAAAAAAGATAAATGGCGTTTGTAGACTTACATTTTTACTCGTAATTTTTTATTTTTGTGTATTTATTTTTAATTTTAGACAAGTAAATAAGACGGTCTTATTTATTTGTCTAATAATATTTTAGAAAAAATATTTTTTTTAATAATATTAAATTCCTTTTAACCATCAATTTTTGTATGGTAAACTGGAACACAGCTCCAATGATTTCCTTGAAATATAATACGTAAACCTACATAGGACGATAAATCGATGTAGCTAGATTTCATTTATACAAAACCTCGTTTTATAGGGTTTTCAGACAGTAAAAAATATATTTGGAATGTGGAGGTAGCCATTAAAAATAAAAATAGCTCAATTGGAATATCGATCAGGTATTTAACCCAGACTAGACATCCCTATTTCAGTCTTTGGTTTTCCCTTTTTCATTATTTAGCCATTTTTATTCATTTTTGAAAAGTAAGCTGCACTTTAAAAATAAAAATTAATATCAATTTAGCACTATGTCTCCGGAGTTTTCTTGCCGGCTCTTTCTTAGTGTGGCCGCGTTCCGATCCGGTGGTAGTATATCAGATTTGTTAAGTTTTTAAAGTAATAAATTGTTATAATAATTACTACAAATTTAATTGTTAATAATTATTAACCATAATCAATATAATTTTTTCATATAGAATGATTTTCTTCTTATACTGGCAATTAATTTGTACTAAAATGTGGGTAAAAATTTAATAACAAATTTTCTGTATCGGGTAGAATTATCAATCTCTGTAATAACGATGACTTGTTGGACGTGTGACATCAATCAAAAATCAAATCAAATACAAGTAATCAAAAATCAAATAAAACAAAATCACACCGTCTTTCCATGGAAGTCGTAAAAATTGGTGGATATCGACGGTTTGATAGATCGATAGAAGTCTTTTTCAAGAAGAATTTTTTTTTTGATAAAATTTAACCTTTTTTTTTGTATTTGTGGATTACAATCGGCGCACTCCTCGCATCATTCCGTCCAGGGCGACAGAGGAGCATAAGCTCGCATACCCGTAACCCACCCGTGACACGTCGCCTTCGTCGTTGGACAGACCACCGGAGCAGGGTGACTTGTCGTCAGTGGTCGGCCCGACGGTATATCCTTTGAGGAATACCCTGCCATCGACCGACGTCTCCCCCTCGGAGAGGACGTTGGTCTTTCCTCGCGCGGTCGGCCTCTCTGCTGGTGACGGACTAATTCCCCGGTCCAGCCAGGCTGCGATCGCGTCCCAGTTCCTGACGCTGCCGACCATCGCCAGGGCGATGCTCGATAGCGTCAGGTCGGCACCGATGATTGAGTTCACGACGCTGCTCTACCCAAGCGACACAATTAATTTTTACATTGTTAAATTTAACCTGAACATTTCTTGAATTTCCTGGATAGACTGCACAAACAGCGTAGTGATTAAGATACTTACAGTACCAATATTTCCGGTAAGTTGGAACTTTCTGCGATTTACAAATTGCTTTGTGAGGCTGGGTAAAATTTGTAATGATTTAGGCTAAATAAATCAGATCCACTGATGTCAAGGAGTCGGTATGAGTGGACGGCATAATGTAGATGGGGTGGGAACGCGGTAGGTTACGAGATTGCACGCCGTCCATCCGTTGCCCTGGACATATTGGGATGGTTGTATCCAAACTATAGCCAACAGTGGTGGTGGTTTTATAGTGGTGGGATCACACTATTGACAGTTGTCTATCAACAGCCGCGGGCCGGTCCGTCCGGGGCACATAGTACCATATCGTCGCAGAAAATCGACATCCGAGTAGTAGCAATTTATTACTTCAGTGAGTAAGGCACGGAAGGCAAGGAAGCCCAACTTTCTGAGGGTGTTTGCGTGTGGTCGGTTTTAGTGATGCTTTTAGTATCACCGAACCTCATTCCACGCATTCACAATCCCTCCACTTTCTTCGCGATAGGCAGCGGCCTTGCCTTGAGATCCATGAGCGGCAGCAACACTTACCATCACGTGTACTGTTTGCTCGTTTGCGACAATATGCAATTAAAAAAAAACCTATTTTATATCTATAATTATATGCCTATAAATTTTATATCTATAATTGCAAAACAAACATTTCTTGATCATTTTCAATAACTACTGAAACAATTTCTTACATTTTTTCAATATGTCACAACATATCAAAAACACATTTTAAAAAAGATATTGTGTTTTAAATCACCAACCGGATCCAACAATAGCATAGAATGAAATGTTATCAACGACTGAAAGGCAAGAAGTACAGCGGTTTCCCAATGCGAACGCCACAACAATAGTTGGTGACAAAGGACAAGCTGAAATAGTTTGTATTGTACAAGTTGGACTATGGAGTTTGGTCCACTTGTGTTTACATGAATTGCAAACAAGTTGACTTGTGAATTGATATAAAGATGTACTCAGTATTTGTACAGAGCCGCGCAATCACTCCAATTATTTTCTATCTTTTTATGTTCTTCCTTATCTTTTTTCTGTATTTTTTTTTACGGATGGGAATTTGATATTCTAATTCGCAACCGTGTGACAATAAGTAGGTAGTGTGTCAGGTAGAGTAGAAGTAGTATCTCGCTTGCCTTCGAGTATCGGAAAAGAGAATAATATACACTTAAGAGCCATTTCGCGTTTACGCTCGAAATTATCTGATTTTGGGCTCCTAATTTACCGTCGTAAGTAACATCTAGATATTATTGAATACTTATTAAAATGGGCCAATCTTTCGTATTGACGATTAATTTAGCACTTTTTCTAAAAGTCAATTGTTCTATCCATAGTAGCCCATCTCCCACAACCATTTTACTGGAAAATCGCCTCAGAGTCAATTTCAGAGCTTTGTATCTATGAATAATATTTATATTTTAGGCCACAAAAAATATAGTAAACATCAGAAATATACTCTTATTGCCATTTAATTTAACACATTCTAAATTTTTTATACCGTTAATCAGAAAAAAAATAAAACTCTAGGCCGATTTTTAAATTTTGCATTGCTTTTTTATCGCCTATTTTATGGCGTTAAAATAATAAAATTATTCTAAATTAAATTACACATTAAACTATGATCTTTGGAGAATTGAATTCTACAGTTATATTGAAAATCCTTGTATGCAATTAATTGTATTTAATTATTGAATATTAGTCCAAATTACAATAAATTACGATACACAAGCGGGCACCGATTAGTACGGTGCGAGCACCCGTTGCGTATGGACCTATGTCGCTTGTTCCTGCGTGCCGATTCAATGCGTTCGCATTCTAAAATCATTATTATACTGCAATTACATAGTTTTGATACATTTCGTATTTTGTCATAAGTTAAGATTTTTATACTATCAAGTATGTATGACTTACGTACGATGCACATGTGTGAGTATGTAAAATTTGATCGGATTAAGAGTACGAATCCGATCCGATTGCGGCAAGGCATGAGACAGGGATACGTCGTCTCTCCGAAACTATCCACCACTGCACTGGAATATGTCTTCAAGCTCTAATACTGAGTCGGACTCGGCATTAACATCAACCTCATCTTCGATTTACAGTAATAGCGTATTTTTTTTTTTATTATTGCAAACCGTAGCTAACGAGCAAACAGTAAACCTGATGGTAAGTGTTGCTGCCGCTCATGGACCTTTACAAGGCCGCTGCCTACAGCGAAGAAAGTGAAGGGAGTGTGAATGAGTGTATTGAGGCTCGGTGATACCAAGGACACCCCCAAAACCCTCCACACACAAACACCCTCAGAAAGTTGGGCTGCCGGCTCTCTCGCTCATCGAACGAAGCGCAGTAACTAATACTCAGACGTCAATTTTCTGCGAGAGCGTGGTACTACCCTGGACGGACCAGCCCGCGGCTATAGACATAACTGTCGACAGTGTGGTCCTACCACTCTTGAATTATGCCAGAATCCATGGAAAACCTTGGCACCATGCTCAACAATCTCAGTACGATTTCTCAACTCGCGGGTTTACGAATGAACATGAACAAGGCGAAAGTCATGTCAAATCCCATGTCATTCCTGTACCGGTCCTAGTTGCGAATGCGATAATCGTAGTTATCGATCATTATGATTAACTTGGACAAACAGTTCAGTTGGGTAGGTCAAATTTCAAAAAAGAGGTCAGTCGATGAATCCCGATCAACTGGGCAGCGTTCAGAGACCTTAAGGTCTTAAAAGGATCATCCAACATACCTCGGTTTCTGAAAACATATCTATATCCTGTATATGTCACTAGTGGTGACTTACGGCACGAAAATATGATGCCTAAATGTAGGCCTCATAACCAAGTTCAGTCGCTGTGCTCGGGATTTCTCTGCGAGATAGAATCCGATATATATTTGAGGTGATGATTATGATTACACAGATTTTTCCTGGCTAAATGTCTACATTTTTAAATTTTCATTGAGAAATGTTTTTGAGATTCCTTCTCCTAACAAACTAAACTAGGGGACTTTCAAAGTATAAGTAGATCCCATTCTTAGATAATTGCGGGCGAAGTTTTTTGTTATCTTATTTCAGCCATGGGATGCAAGGACTGCGTAATAATTCTGGTAGATTGTGGCCCAACTCAGTGCTCAAGAAAATTATAATATAGAAAAATGTCTTTTTATAGACGAGGAATTTTTTTATTTAGGGGCAACACCAGATGCGTTGTACAGTGAAGGATTAGTGGAAGTGAAATGTCCAACCTCGCTATTAGAAAATGATCCTGATGCTGTCTGACAAGCTAAAGGACTGAAATGTTTTAAAGTGAACAGCCAATCTTAAATCACGACTGGTATTACTGGTTTCAAGGCCAATTGCACATAGCGAAAACTTATGTGTATGTGCTATATGGATTGGTCCTCATTTTCCATTGAAAATAGTCAGTAGAAAAAGACAACCTTTTGGCAGGAGAAAATGCTATCCAAATAAAATATTCATTTAGCATTTAATTGACATGTGTTTGTTTTTATGGTAATTGTTATTA
Organism: Lymantria dispar; assembly: GCA_032191425.1. Classification (NCBI taxonomy): domain Eukaryota; kingdom Metazoa; phylum Arthropoda; class Insecta; order Lepidoptera; family Erebidae; genus Lymantria; species Lymantria dispar. The sequence goes on along the minus strand of CM063449.1, from coordinate 10,844,570 downwards.
TATATTTTACATAACATACTTATTTGTGTTTTCTTATTAATCTAACAGAAAATCATTAAACAATTAAAATAAGTAACTTCTTTTCTTACAATTAATCTTTTATCAAATCACATCACGTTTACGGCTCAAGACTACTTTGTCTATCTCGACCCTCGCGTTACACGCGCATCTGTAGTTAGCTACGCACACATAAACATTTCTGCAGTCTTTTACCTAAACTCGAGCGTAGTGATTTTGCGAAATGGCTCTTAATACTTTCATAATTTTATAAAAATAAATTATATCATAATGATTTATAATGTTTACGCGAGTATATTGTAAATAAAACTACTTTATGGATTCTATCGCGTTTGTATTTGTTCATCACTATTGTGCTCGAGCCTCTTCAACAATGGGAGGAAAATTGATCTAATACACCACGCTGGTCAGTCAGGTTGGTACAGGTTTTTATTTCGAATATTCCTTCTCCTGCATACATATAATACTTTATTGGCGTGACACCCGTGGACAAGAAATGGGGGGGTGGTGAAATTTATCCTCACTTCGTCAACACACAGAAAAATAAAATAAGAATATGGGATGATAAATGTTACTTAAAACTGATTAATTTAATTGTTTCCCTATTATTCAAAACATTGTGTCTTGATTATATTCAGAGTCAAAACAGCTTGTGGATCATGAGAAGTATTGTCCTTTTTTTTTGGGTTACGGTCGGCGCACTCCTCGCTCCACTCCGCCCGGGGCGACAGAGGGGCGTAAGCACACACATCCGTAAACCACCCGTAACACGTCGCCTTCGTCGTCGGACCAACCACCGGAGCAGGGTGACTTGTCGTCAGTGGTCGGTCTGACGGAATACCCCTTGAGGAGTACTTTCTCCTCGATCGACGTCCCCCCCTCGGGGTGAACGGCGGTCTTGCCTCATGCGGTCCGTCTCTTGGCGGGTGACGGACTAATTCCCCGGTCCAATCACCCGCGGCCTCGGATGCGAAGTATTGTCCTAAGTGAGATTCAAACCCGTTATACGATCGATGTGTTTAGCGTTAAGAAATTATTTATTTCATACGTATTCATCATTATAACGAATGAAGTTACTGGTACAACTGTTTATTACATTTGTTTTACATATACATTGATACTTATATAACTCGCTAAAGCAATCCGTGAACAATTTTCTAACATAATCCATCATAGAAGTTGTCATAATATAAGCCTTATGGTATTGTATAAACAACAATCCATCGTAATTATCACTGCCTTATAATGTTGATAATTAAGACCAGAGTTGTTAAGACAGATGATACCGATCGTTTGACAAGAATAATTTTGAGAAAGGGTGATAAAATACGAACGTTGACATCTAAAATATTTCAATCAATCAATATCGTGCTTGTTTTCGTACACTTACAGAGCAAAAACAGTATTTTTATGATGTTAAGATTATAAAATCATATTTTTAATTCCCGACGAAAAAAGAGGGGTGTTATAATTTTGACGTCGATGTCTGTTTGTGGCATCATAGCTCTTAAATGGATGAACCGATTTCGGTGCGGTTTTTTACATTTGAAAGCTAGTTTCCTTGCGTTGGTTCTTAGTTATGTTTGGTAAATATCGGTCCAGCAGTGTAAGAGTACCAACTCCAATACGATGTAAGGGTGTATAAGTACATTGAAGAGAATATAATATTTTTTTTATTATTTTGGTTTGGCTTTTTTTCTGCGGTCGGTGCACTTGTCGCCCGGCTCCGTCCGGGGCGACAGAGGGGCCCAAGCACGCACACCCATAACCCACCCATATAGCACGTCGCCTTTGTCGTTGGGCCGACCACTGGTGCAGAGTTCCTTGACTTCAGTGGTCGATCTGACGGAATAAACCAAGGGAGTACCCTCTCTCGTCGACGTCCCCCCGGAACGCCGATCGCCGTCGTGAGCCAAACCGACACCCCGTGTGCCAAACTTAATCCGCAGTCCGGTCACCCGATTTTAGTTTAGCTTGTGGGTTATTCAAAATATTCAATTTTACTTATCCAAGGTTAAGGTCTACTTCACGGGATTCATCCATCCCGGTATCCACTATTGATCATCGCCTCCTATGAAGTGGGACAACGCTATAATTGCCATGTTTGGTCTTCGAGTTGATGACCACAATTGCTGTCATTGACTATTTTATTGGTGATCTTTAGTCAGATATTAAGACTTCCATGGGCAAATGCATGGCAAAACGTCTTCACGACAATTTTAACTATCATCATTCATCATCATTTCAGCCTATCGCCGTCCACTGCTAGACGTAGGGCTCCTTCATGTTACACCACAAAGTGCGGTGCTGTATCGTCTGCATCCAACAATGCCCAGCATCTTTCACCAGGTCGTCGGTCCACCTTATTGATCGTCCTAGACTGCGTCGTCCGATACGTGGTCGCCACTACATACATATCTATTAGCTTTGTCATAAAATAATTACGATCTAGATAACACCTCCACATCCATTGAATTCTATCATTTAATACTATATAGCTGCATATAAATCCTACATCTTATTATCTCAAAATTTTCTTCTTTTTCATAGATGTCATATATCCCTCAGTCGTTTTTACGACAACCGCGAGCAAGATAGGGAGTGGTGAATTGTGTTCTTACTCCATCACCATACAGCAAGTAAAACAAATCATTCCATTCATTCATCCATCAGCTACTGTTGGACATTGACCTCCCCACGAGAGTGCCACTCGGAACGGTCTTGTGCCACTTGCACCCAACGGTTCCCTACGACTTTTAAGATGTCGTCAGTCCACCTACCCATCAGGGAGTCGTCCTACGCTGCGTCATCCAATTCGTGGCCGCCACTCGAGAACCTTTATTCCCTTTATTCAACCGTTGCTGGATTGACGAGCGATGTGGCCTGCCCATTGCCATTTCAGCGTGCTAATTTTGCGGGCAATATCGTTTATACTGATTCTATGGATTTCCGTATTCCAGATTTTATCACGTAGAGAAATACCGAGCATATCCCTCACCAAACCAAATACTGCAAAAGCATAATAAATAATTAGTTAATAAAATAAAGAAATTTCAAATTAACATTTCAAAGAAAACTACTTTAATGGTTTACTTCAGAAACTCGTTTTTTTTTTTGTAGAAATAGAACTCAAATAATATGTTACACAAAGAGAGTATGCCACGAATGCTGAAATAACTCATTAGTTTTTTTATCCACTTTGCCATTATTCCCAAAGGATGCCTGCTTTTAATGTTTGCCTTTTACTTCAGTCAACGTGTCGTTTATAGACGAATTACATTTTTCAGAACTTTGGCTAAACAAAAGACTATATATATAGGGCTACATTGGACCCATACATATGTGCACGAATATACACAAGTATGAACCCTATAAACACAAATACATCTTTATCTTTATATATAAATTCTTGTGTATGTCACTGAACTCCTCCTAAACAGCTGGACTGATGTTGATGAAATTTTATGTGTGTGTTCAGGGAGATTCAACAATGGTTTAGATTCACAACTGGACCCTGTAGGTGGCGCTTTATTTGAACAGAACAACGTCTGTTGGGTCAGCTAGTTACGTATAAATTGGAAACGGATTGGCCCCCACAATACAGGGTTGCTCATGTTAAAATAATTGTATACTTAAACTGGATTCTTGAATGCATTGATGTTAATATATTATCTAAAAGATTACGAATTGCTATTATAATAAACTAATTTTTCTTCTGTTTTATTTCTTTATGACTGATGATCTCTGTTTTGACACCAATGAATTTGAAAAGTTAGAAAGCACAAATAATATGATATAGGACTTTATTTTGACTGTTCCTTCCGTTAGAAAGATAATACCTTGCATCTCGTAATAGCCTCGTACAATAACCATAGGAAATAAAGGTGTCATGAATATTTTTTCCACATCAATATACCACCTTTCTCCAATTCTTTGACTCAATTTAAGCCGCCTATTAATAAATGTATAAACATTTTATAATTTATCCTCCATTTCTTAGAATTATTCTTAAATTCTTAAAAATACTCATTCACTTACCCCATTGTAATTTTATTTTAATGTAACTAATTCATCATCATCTCAGCTCATATATGTACGTCCCACTGCTGGGCTGGAGCCTCCTCCACAATAAGAAGGATATTGACCTTGCTATACCATGCTGGTCAGGAAGATTGGTATAGAGTTTTATTTTGAATTTTTCTTCCTTTGTATAGAAGTTATAGGCGTATTATTAGTCGTCTTTTGCGACATTCACAGACAAAATAGGGAGTGGTGAAAAGTATGCCTATTCCGCCATCACACGGAAAATGTTACTAATTATATGTTAATTATTCCACTTTAAAGTTATGTCTTTTTTTACTTAGTAAAAAAGACACTCTATATTTTTGTAAATGCCATTTCGTGGAATATACTTTTAAGAGATAGGGACACCATTTTAAAAATCTGTAAGTATTTATCTTTAATTAATTAAAATTTTAAGTACTGCTATTGTTTAAAATCAGCTTCTTTTCTGATAGACATTATAGGTTAAAACACAGAAATCCATAAATACAGAGTCATCATCGCAGTCCACATACGTCCCACTGTTGGGCTCAGGCCTCCTCGAAAGTGGGAGGGAATTTGACCTACTCTACCATGCCGGGCAAAGATGTTGGTATAGGGTTTCATTTCGAGTTTCCCTTCTCTTGAACTGATGTTATGTACATATTATATCCCATAGTCGTCTTATATGACATCCACGGGTAAGATAGGGAGTGGTGAATTGTATTCTTACTCCGTCCCCACACGAAAATTCAGAGTAATAATCATAAATGTCGGGCAACTTGGCAAAGTTTGGATGTAAGTAGCGCGGCCAATTTTCCATGATGGAAGAGATTAATACTCTAACTTGCGGCATATATGAGCCATGAAGAAGGAAGATGCAAAGAAAACTAAATATTAATTCAACTCTGTATCTACACTTTAAACAAATATTCTTATACAGAGGTGAAACTCTTAATAAAGTTCAACACACTTCAAAAAATTAATGCTGCTATAAAAACTTTTGTTTTCAAGAAAATTGTCGAAGAAAGTTGGTGGCTTAATATCTCGGTGAAGTCCTGACTGGAAATGACTTACTTAGGTAAAACAGTAAACGAGTGTTTCGCAGAGGTTAAGCGCTTAAAACAACGCACAATGACTAAGTTGCCAATTTACAATTTTACGGAAGTAGCTGTGTACCGTTTTCTTTACCAAAGAGAAAATGTTTTTACTTATAAATAGGGATTTGTTGTTCGGATCCAAAATTTTATGTTTAGGTAGCTTAATTTTATATTTAGTAAGGAAGATAGATATGTAGCTATTTTCAAACTTCTCAGCCATATCCCTAAATGTTATTTATAGTTTTCAATGGTCTATTAAAAAACATGGGATTTTTTTTTTTGTTTTTTTTTTATGCGGGTATAATCTCATCATCATCAGTTCATATACGTCCCACTGTTGATCTCGCGCCTCCTCCACTGCAGGAGGGAAATTGATTTAATATGCCACGCTGGTCAGACTTATTGGCATAGGGTTTCGTTTCCAGTTTTCCTTCTCTTAATGTTTTATGCAAATTATATCCCTTGGTCGTCTTTTATGATATCTATGGGTTACAGAGGTGGTGGTGAATTATATCCTTGCGCCGTCACCTCGCGAATGGAAGTAACCTAACCTAACCTAACTTTTAGACCCCACTATGGCACATAAGCCGTATAAGCACCTAATGAAACAGGGGAGAAAAATTCTGAAAAATCAATAACACCGATTGGAATTACCAACCGGCCTGTCAAGTGTAACAATTATGGTATTATTCCCATTCTCCGTTGAAAGGCCCATGTCCGGTGGACGTCGATAAGCTGATTGATGTATGGAGGGATGGAGGTGACTTATTTGAAGATACATCAATAAATTACACGATTGGTATTATTAAAAAGAATATAAGGACAATTTCAATAGTAAATTTCTTTCTTTCTAAAGATATTTACTGTCGATACTTTAGGATAAAATCAGCGACATAAAATTTAAAAACTTGTCAGTAGCTTTCTATATTCCATTTTACATCGGTAATAAAGAAAAATTCCGTGTGGTGACAGAGTAATTGTAACTCAAACTATTTTCATAAATTGTATAGCGTTTCATTTGATTTTTTATTGCCCAAAGTTTTGAACAATTTACAGCATTCATAATCACGGGCGGCAGAGTCAGTCCGAGTCAAAAATCAAATAAAATCACGATAAAATTCGTAAAAATCGTTTTATTTACAATGTGTAATATTTTCTTAAACATTTTTTTTTTCTTCAAAGAGAACATGTTACACTAAGGAAATAATCCTTATGTTGCAGGGGACTTTATAAACATATAATTCAACGGACACAAATTACATTCAGATTAGAATCCCTTAGATATCATTAGAGTAAGAATACTATTCACTATCCCTTTTCATGCCCGTGGGTATCATAAAATTGTATAAGAGATTATAATATGTAGGTAACATCTACGCAAGAGAAGAAAAACTTGAAATAAAACCAAAAAGTTTTACCAGTGTGATCTAGTATGTTAATTTCTCTTCCACTTTGGAGGCTCAAGCTCAGTAGTGGAACATATATAAGCTGTAATGTTGGTGACTAAAGAAAACTATAACGATAACAAAAAAATGTCTTATACTTTCAGTATATGAATACTGACGTTGTTCTGTTCAAATCAAAAAAATAGTAAAAGTTATTGTCCTTGACAACGATCGCAGCGCCACTTACCGGCTCCAATTATTAATCTAAACCATTCTCATATCCATCGGAACAGCCATAAAAATCATCAAAATCGGTCCAGTCTTTTAGAAGGGGTTTAATTACAAACACATGAACATAAGATATATAAAGATAGTTATGAGAATTTAAACTGTCTACCTATTAAGGTTTATGAGAAATCGGCCGCTGAGAAATCGGCCGCTGAGAAATAGACGAACTAACGAACCGACAACAAAAGCTTAGTGATAAGGTTCGGTAGTCAGACTTTGGGTACATAACCTTACAAAAGGTCTTTCACTCCTTCGTTAGACCTCATTTAATGTGTACTCAATTTACAAGAAATTTTCTTCTTCTTTTGTAATGGCAGTAAGCTACAATTATGTAGGGAGCATTGGTGCCAGTGTTGAGTTATAATATTTCTTCTTCAAGTTTTTAGGTGCCGTATTTTAGTTATAGCCTTAGTACTATTGATTAGATGCTGATAACTATATCGAGATTTCTCAATTTTGACAGAATTTAAAAATGCACACAGTTCACTATTATATCATATTCATAACATTTCGGCATTTTATCTGCATTATATTACACTGGCTTCTACTCGCGACTTCATCCGCATGCTATAGATACTATGGGCTACGGCTAACTTTAACCTAAGACTTTGTTTAAGCAGAAAGTGAAAATATTTTTAATAATACTATTCTGTCACACATAAATTTCATCAACATCGGTCCAGCCCTTTGGGAGGAGTACAGTGACGTACACACGTACACAAGAAATTTATATATAAAGAAGATATAGATAGCAAAAGTACTCAATATAGCACTGTAAAACGACGTGACATGATGAAATTTTGACATTCCAGTTAAAAGTTCTACATGAAGTTATAAGCTACATCTTATTCAATATTCACATTTGTCTACAAGACAGTAGGCAGATGTGATTAGTCATACTTCAATGCTTATAAAATTACGTGGTTAATAATTTTCAATTTTACGGGTTCAATGACTTTTGACTCCTGTTTCATAAAGTAAATAATATTTTTGAGCTCAAGTTCACACAGCTATTGGTTATGCTTGTAACTTTTGCGTTATTGTTCTGAAATAAGCCTTATTGCGTATTAACTTGTTTCAATCTACAACATTGTTTTTATATATTATGTGTATTAAGAATACGGTAACGGTATTTGATGTTTACTGGAGTATTACTTATATGAAATAAAATTATATTTAGCGATTTTATCGCATTTCGATTTGTTTTTTTTATTTGATTTAATTTCATTTTATTTGATTTTTAAATATTTTGCAACTTTCGTAATTTCGTATTATTTTCGTAAAAGGGTAAGTTAAGAATACGATGAGTGACCATGGCTTACTGCCACGGGGCAGAAGTGACACGTCAAAACATATTCGGTACCGTCGCGTAAAATTCTAATAAGCGCCCTTGTGGTATCGAAAGTATGATAACAATAAATTTAACGTCAACATTAAAAATATATGAAACTACACACTATTGTATACAACTTTATAAACACACAAACGGGCACTAATTACGCCCACCAACTTAATAACAATTTATGAATTATAAATTACACATTAGCCCAATAATAATTTACGTATCACACAAGAGTACCTATCGTCCTGGATGGAAATCAAACCGATATCACTTGTCACCCTAGTTTGATATCTTAACCACTACACCATCTAAGCAATGAACTTGAAGCAACATTTGTAAACATATGTATATACCGTTCCAAACATCAAATATATTAATTTCAGTGATAAGCCACATATTGCTGATACAGAATGAAGTATGACTGGATATGACATGATAAATTTATATCATAATCCGAACCCAAAGCTCATTCAAGCTTATCGAACGGTTCTAATAATAGCATAACACTAGTATTAATAGTCATTCATCTTGGTTTGATACGTCTCACCACTGGCCTTGAACACCCTCCATAATAGTAGACAAATTGGTCTACTATGCCAAGCTATTTTACAGTTGGTGTAGGGTTTTATTTGATGTTTTTTCCTTTATATAGATATTATCTGTATTTTTAAATCCCTTAGGTTTTTTTTTTGTTGGTGCGGGTGACTGGACCAGGGATTTAGTAGCACCCGTGGAGAGATTAGCCTTGCGACGGCGATCGGCGTCCAGGGGAGACGTCGATGGGAGAGGCTACTCCCTCGGAGTATTCCGTCAGGTCGACCACTTAAGTCAATGAACTCTGCACCGGTGGTCGGCCCAACGACGAAGGCGACGTGCTATAGGGGTGGGTCACGGGGCCACGCGCCGCCCATCTATCGCCCCGGACGGAGCCGGGTGGCGGGTGCGCTGACCGAAGTCCACCCCAGAAAAAGAAAGCTTTTCTATGGCATGCATTTTATGTGTGTGTACTTTGTAGTTACAATTTCACACATAAACCACTAAACCATCAATCAACCAATCATCCTTCCTTCTAACTACGAGTATCAGCGAATAACACAGGCTATATTTTATCGGAAGGGATCGGGAGATGTGCATGTGAAAATGCGGGCAATTTCTAGTATATAATAAAATCATTTACACATGAGTCTAAACCGTCAACCAATCAATCAACCTTCCTTCTAACTACGAGTACTAGCGAGTAAAACAGACTAAATTTTCTCGGAAGGGAACTTCTAAGGGAAATTTCTAGCATACAATAAAATCATTTACACATGAGTCTAATGTACGTAATTATTCAGAACCAAGTCACATTTTAAACTTGTGACATAAAGTGTACGAGGTTAAATACGTTATGAAAAAAAAGGTACTACTACACATATAAATTTTGTGCTCAGCTACCAAACTGGTGGTTCGTTAGCGTTTGGTTTAGACTATTTCATGTAGTGCGCTGGCCAACTGAACCGTGCCGTAAATTTCACTCTGTATTTAATTGATGGGTTCGATACAATGGGTGAATCACTGTCGTGGTTAGAAACACTTAGTCCGATATTTATCTAATTAATTTTATTAATGGAAACAGCTTCGTTGGTTACGTGATACAAAGACGGTAGCCTGCACCGTATTTTAAAGATTCCTTACAAGTCAATTACGAAGTAATAAGTAGATGACATTACTGTATCCTTATTAATATTAGAAATGCGAAAGTATGGTTGTGTCTTTTTTTCTTTGTTTGTTACGCTTTCATGCTGAAACCACTGAACCAATTTCAAAAATTCTTTCACCATTGTAAAGCTATAATATTAGTGAGTAATAATAATAAAATACTACTATATTTTATCCCGGTATTGCCACGGGAACGGGAACTACGCGGGTAATGCAACTGAAAATTATCAACATCTATAACATCCATCCAAGAGAAGAAAAACTAATTCAATTATTTACAACATTTTATGTGTGTGTTCTTCTTAGCTTCCTGTATGGTGAACACAAAAAGGTAGGTAATGGATGTGTGCAAAAAGTATATAGAAAATATACGCTATTGATCATATTTTTGAGAACAAAGACATAAAAACAATATTAATTTGTCACTTTGTGGTAATAGTTTATGATCTGGTCAGACCCCATCTCGCTGAATGCGGCAGGGACGACGTGCAGCCCTTTAACCTGCCATATTATACATCTTTATCGCCATTTAGGTAGATCACCAATAACAAGTCGTCATCAGTAAACAGTAAGATAATAATCAAACACTGGCATAGACTAATACGTATAGACTAATAGTTGTTTGCTCAAACACGACTAACTATATCTAATTCGCAGTTACACTACAAGATTCATTACATTTTATTATAATATTACCTTAACTACACACCTGTCATATCTTGAGTAAATTGAAAATGGAAATATGGAAGTCTTGTGTGCATTTCAAATACAAATTTCAATTTACTAATAAAATTATTCTATTTACACTGATGAGTATATATATATTATATATGTATATTATGTTGATTGCACAATCTTGCATACAACTTTACAATTTTAGTTAAAACAGACACAAAATTCACTCTTTTCAACATGTTTTTCTTATTTATTTTTAACACAATTTTATCTCCAAAGAGATGAGCAAGGCTGTACCATACTACAGCATACAATTTCTCATCGCACCTATAAGCCGTGAATTATTTGCCAAAATAGCGAATCTTTAGAAAATACCGACCATTTTTTATTCGACCAAAGTTGCTTAAATAGAACCTTATACTTCGTTATCGTATGTTTACAAAAAAGAGAATCACGAGATAGTTTTTTTTAAGTAAAGAAAGTATGTGTTAAAAACATTCGTTATTTTAACTGAGCAATCTTATTGCTACATACGGAAAGCTAATCGCAGTGTAAATGCGAATAAATTAAAGATATACTGGTGTAAAAGCGCTCGAGTAGTAATGGCACTTTTTATTATTCGAAACAGCACATAAACGCGCTTTTCTAAACATTTGAAAGTAAAATATGGTCTAATTAGACAGCAGTCGCGCAGTCAAAGCAAGCTTATTCATATTTAATATCTAAATATTACAAAATAAATAATATAGCCATAGGTTTCTTCTTCAAAACATATGTGTTTGTGTGGGAACGAACCTTTTTCTGTTGAAGAGAAATTGGTTTACTACACCACGCTGATTAAAAGAAGGTTGGTGTAGAATTTTGAAACTACCCGACCTGTTAGGTCAGGTCATTATTGAATTAGCTTCGTGGCACGTAACTGAGTAATTGAATCACTAGTTTCAAGTCAAATTACAAGTGGTGATTTTTGTACATGCATTATTACTGTTAAATATGATTGTTTGGGGTGATTAATCGAGCGAGAGAGTCTCTCGTATAAAGGAAGATTAATTGATTTAGCCCAACTATCTGAACGTGTTTGCGTATAATGGGTTTTAGTGATACCTGTAGTATCGCCGAACTTCATTGCACGCATTTACACTCTCACTTTTTTAACGGCAGGCAGGAGCCTAGCAAAGGTCCATGAGCGACAACATCACTTACCATCAGGTGTGCTGTTTGCTCATTTGTCATAATGGTCTCCATATTACCACACCGAGATTTCACCCTCAGGGGGTCCCGGGAAATGATTTTCATTGTATAGGGACTCGCAACTTTAAATAGAAAAGTTAAACAGAGGAGTTGGAAGAAATTTATTCCACTTCCCAATCCAATGCGGGAGACATGAAGCAATATTGACTAGTTAGTCATTAAAAAAGAATACGTGTAGTTACAATAAGCATAGCTGCACAGCACCAAGTATATGGGAGAGCTTGACAGGGCCTATATGTGGGTCTTAAGATTGATTTATTTCAACTATCACAGAAGCTGAAATAGTTAGTTACAAAAAACACTAATTTTGAACAGGTGACACTGTCCAAATCACATGGTTCTTAATGTTCCTTGAAAATGACGTAACGATCCATGACTTTTTTTTGGGGTGGGCTATGGTCAGCACACCCGCCGCCCGGCTCCATCCAGGGTAACAGAGGGGAGCGCGCAGACCCGTAACCCACTCGTAGCGCGCGGCCCCATAACCCACCCGTAGCACGTCAACTTCGTCGTTGGGCCGAGCACCAGTGCAGGGTGACTTGTCGTCAGTGGTCGACCCGACGGAATATCCCTGAGGTATACCCTCTCCTCGACCCCCGGGAGGGGAACGTCGGTCGCCGTTGCGCGGTCGGCCTCTCAGCGGCTGACGGACTAAGTCCCCGACCATCTCAAACGATCCACGCCTACTTTAAATCTATACCAATAAATAAAATTGAAGTGTCTGTTTGTAATGTCAAAATAATAAGTTTTTTTCATGCTCACACGGTTATTTGCACGACACCTATGCCTAAAATTGCAATTAAAAAATTTTTGTCTGTCTGTCTATCTGTCTGTTTGTTCCGGGTAATCTACAAAATGGCTGGACCGATTTCAAAAATTCTTTCACCAATGGAAAGCTATAATATCAGGGCGTAAACTAGGTTAGGTTATCCGTGTGGTGACGGAGTAAGAATACAATTCACCACCCCCTATCTTACCTGTGGGTGATCGTACGAGACGACTAAGGGATATAAAACGCATATAACATCTATGCGAGAGAAGGAAAACTCGAAATAAAACCCTATACCAACACGTCTGACCAGCGTGGTATAGTAGGTCAATTACCCTTCCATTATAGAGGAGGCCCGAGCCCAACAGTGGGGCGTATATGGGCTGAGATGAAACTAGGTTATATTTTATCCCGGTATTCCCACGGGAACGGGAACTACGCCGGTAAAACGACTTATAACCTATAACCGAAGCGAAGCGAGGGCGAGTTGCTAGTTCATTAATATTTTAAGAAACAACGCGGAAAATTTGAAATTCTTTAAACAAACTGCGTTCTTATCCACTAACCGAGTCCTACATTTAAATATGAAATGAATGCAGAGTTCCAGTTCAAATAATTTATTTATAACGAGGTTGACCCCCTCAGGTCTGCTTGCGTGGACTACCTAACTAATCCAAGCGTTTTCCACTTGATACGTGACGCGATCTAAGCACATTAAAATTAATGATAAAATGCTTAAAAATTCTGAATACGAAGTTATTTAAATTTAACCTTCCATCTATACAAATAAATAAAATTGAAGTGTGTCAAAATACTGGGATTTTTGGAGACTGGGACTGTTTGTAATGTCAAAATATTGGGATTTCTTTCACGCTCACACGGTTTTTTGCACAACACCCAAGCCTAAAAAACCGTCAAAATTTAAAAAAAAAATTACAGGTAAAAAAATTTCTGTCTGTTTGTCTATCGGTCTGTCGTCTGTCTGTATGTTTGTTTGAGGTAATCTTCAAAACAGCTTGACCGATTATGATAATATTTTACTACCAGGTAGTTGTTTATATAAGGAGTAACGCAAATGATATGATATGCAAATAATATCCGTGCCAGAGATGGATAACTCAACGTAAAATGCTATACCAACACGTCTCATCAACGTGGTATAGTGGGTTTGTATTTGATTTTTGATTGCCCAACGTTTCGAACACTTTGCAGCGTTTATAGCGGACTAAGATCTCTTAGTCCGCCCGTGACCATGAATGCTGCAAAGTGTTCGAAACGTCGGCCAATCAAAAATCAAATACAAACGCGATAAAATCTGTAAAGTAGTTTTATTGACATTGTGATACTCGCGTAAACATCAGAAATCATTATGTGGTATAGTGGGTCAATTTCCCTCCCATTGTGGAGGAGGCCCGAGCCCAACAGTGGGACTTATGTGAACTGAGTAATGATGATGAATCTTACATACTATATTAAGTATTTTCTGTGTGTTAACAGAGTAAATAACTACTCATCATCTCGTTCTTTCTTTATAGATAATCCAGAGAATGAAACTCCAAAATAAAGTTCTATGCGAACTCATGTAAAAAAGAAAAAAACTGGACTTTAGGTCATCATCAGACATCTGACAATAGTAGGTTAATTTCCATCCATCCTTCTGACTTGCTTTGGAGAAAAGTCAGAGAGAAGGTATGCTGAAGAAAAAGATAAACAGATTTATTAATCCGATTTTAAGAGACCTGTGAATATTAGAAAGAAATGAAAAGCAAGAAAGAAAAGTATTTTTTTTACGCGAGGAAATCCATTAGGATATCTCGCCGGTCCTAGAGCCTGCTTCTGCTAAGGCGCTGGACTACCCTGAGTCCAAAGGCCAACGCTCATGGAGACCGGAGGTCATCATGGAACGTAAATGCACTGAAGAAGAAATTTTAAAATTGTTAATTACACTTGCAAGAGTTACCAAACAACCCTACTATACCACGCTGGACAGACGGATTGTTGTAGGGTTTTATTTCAAGATTTCCTTCTCTTGTTATAGTTCTTAGCATATAGGTTCTTTCACTCCCTCACCACATGATAACTAACAACAATAGAAAGAAATTATTCAAAAGTATTAATCTATATAATGACAGAGTAAGAATACAATTCAACCACCCCCTATCTTACTTATGGGTGTCATGAAAGACGATAAAGGGGTGTAATATGCAGTTAACATTGATACAAGAGAAGGAAATTTTGAAATAAAACCCTATACCAACCCGACTGACCATCGTGGTATAGTAGGTCAATTTCCCTCCCATTGTGGAGGAGGCTCAAGCCCAGCTGTGGGACGTATGTGAGCTGTAACGATGATGACTACAGGGTGTATTTTGTTTTTTATTTAGCTAATTAACCGGATAAATAAATGTATAAAACTAAAGACGGTTTAGATATACCTGTATTATTTCGTACACAGCCTCAAACTACTCTTTCCTCACTAACAAATGTGGACTATTCTGTTTGTTTACTAACATAAGGTAATGTTTACGTAACTTATGTTAGATAACTTTATTACGTAAGCACTCGTATACTGACAGAGAATCGCTGTTTGCGAATATGTAGTTTATTTATCTAACCATTCACGCAGATTGATAAGGTAAGAATATTGAGATATATACAGAAAATATTTTATAAGAACTTCAGTACCTTTATAAATACAATAAATTCATATTTTAATAATAATAGGTACCAACAGTATGCTGAGTGATCTTATATACGTCCTACTGTTGGGCTTGAGCCTCTTCAATAGAAGGATAATTGATCTTACTGTACCATGCTGGTCAGATAGGTTGGTATGGGGTTTTATTTCGAGTTTCTTGTTTGAGTGTATTGCAGATGTCATATGCATATTATATCCCTTAGTCGTCTTTGATGACATCCACGGGCAAGATTGGAAGTGGTGATTTGCATTCTTACTCTGTCACCACGCGGAAATCAGATGTTATAACGTATTTTATCCCTTCGTCGTCTTTTACGACATCCACAGATAAGATAGGGAGTAATAAATTGTATTTTTACTCCATCACCACACGGAAGTGCTCAGTGGTAGTGGTTACGAATACTACCAAACTTATATTTCTCACGGGACGTAAAATACAATTAAGAGCTTTACATAAACCTGAGCCAATGCCGCCTGATGCCAATACATTTCCAAAGAGGATTAACGTCAGGCAGGTGGCCGTTCATAAAACCATTGCTAATAACTTTATCAATAAGTACTATGAAAGAAGAGTACATATTGAGCCAGCCGATTTTGGTGGCAGATTACGGTGCAACGACCGATTCTTACGGAGCCACGGAAGGTGGCCGCAAACGAGCCCATAGTCCTCCAGAAGCGTACCTCTTTCAAGCATCAAGTGGGCAGGCAAAACAATGAAGATGATGTACACAGTTATGTCACCATCCCTGTCACGTGATTGTCTTACTATGAGAAATAAACAAATAATAGAGAAGAATAGCTTAAAGTGAAATCTTATGGCTTTCTTTTTTGGGGGGTGGGTTACGGTCGGCGCACTCGTCGTCCGGCTCCGTCCGGGGCGACAGAAGGGCGTGAGCACGCACACCCGTAACCCACCCGTGCCACGTCGCCTTCAGCGTTGGGCCGATTACCGGTGCAGGGTGATTTGTCATCAGTGGTCGGCCGACCGACGATGTCCTCCCCACCTCGGGGAGGACCTCGGTCTTTCCTCGCATGGTCGGCCGCCCGACGGATGATGGACTAACTCCCCGGTCCAGTCACTGGCGGCCTCGGCTAGGGCGGCATCAAGCGCAGATACTCGCGCCTGTGCCGCCCCAGTCGCCGGCGGCGAATCTTATGGCTTCAATAATGCTTCAGGTATATAGGATGAAAGATCGCGGGTGACTGAACCGGGGTATAGTCTGTTAGCCCCAGAGAGGCAGACTGCGTAAAGGCAAAGACGCCCTGGGGGTAGTCGGGGAAGGAGGTTACCGAAAATCCCGCCAGAATACATATCCGAAATACAGAAATCCATAGCGAAATGGGTGTAACCAACACAGCACAAAGAATTAGCATGCTGAAGTGGAAATGGGCAGGTCACATCGCTCATTAAATCAACAACCGCTGGGGAAGAAAAGTTCTCGAGTAGCGACCACATATTGGACGACGCAGTTTAGGAGGTTGGATACAGGTAGCACAGAACCGCATTTTGTAGCAAAATATGAGAGAGGCCTACGTCCAGCAGTGGACAGCGATAGACTGACTAATAACGGCGATGATTATTTGTTTAAAAACAAATTTTTACTGAACTCTCCATTAAATTACACTAAATTTATCCTAATTTCGATAAGACTTATAATTTTAAATGTAAATGCAACAATATGGAATAGGAAAATAACTCACGCAATAGGCCCAAGGATTTCCAATATCTCTGAAATACCTTCATTCCTTTAGACCCCTCTGTCATTAAGTGCTATGTGTAGGAATTTATCACCATGTGGCTCAATTTCGTATTCTCGCATTATTCTCATTAAGCGTGCCTGGTTTCCAATATCCCTTTGACAAATGCCTCGTTCTTGGGTAAGGGCTATTTATTTTGGGCCCTTAATATATATTTCTGCATGTTATGATTATCTGACAAATATTTGTGTTAATTTATATCAACAATCCTTACTAACATTATAAATGCGAAAGTAAGTTTGTTTATTTGTTACGTTCTCAAGCTTAAACCACAGAACCGATTTCAAAAATTCTTTCACCAATGGAAAGCTATAATATTAGGGAATAACATAGGTTATATTTTATACCGGTATTCCCACGGGAACAGGAGCTACGCGGGTAAGACGACTGAAATTGAAGCGAAGCGAGAGCGGGTTGCTAGTTTATTATAACTTAAGCATCATATCCGTGGTGCTGTACTGCCGTACTTCACGTAGCTATACATTCTCTTATCTATAGGCTTATTAGCCAATTTCGCTTGATATTTCGGTTTTTTCCTAGGAGGGAAGTGGAATCTTTCCAATTCAATTAAAAGCGGCACCGCCTGAAGGATACAACTCCGTGATCATTATGAAGAATGTAGCGGGCACTGGCTTACAGGAGTTACAGTGGTGGGAATGAGTGGTGGGATTAGTCCTAAAGGAATATACCACAAAGTGCGTTGTATAGCTTACAATGCATTCATATATACATTTATCGACTTATTAACGTTGCTACTTTTGAACATAGATCTCTCACGAGGGGTCAAGATCTTCTCTTCAAGTTGCAAGATCACATTTGGTGTTATATGTCGCTCAGTAAATTACTACTATTCATTCTTTCGGTAATCCATGGGCTAATTTTTACGAAACTTCATGACACGGTTATAGCATCATCATACCTTCCAAATGTTCCATATTGTGCCAATGCTGCTGTTGCTTCTACAGAGATGAAATTAAAAATACATTAACCTTGTTGACAATTAGATAGGATTAAAACACGCGGGTTGTAAAGTCCAAAAGTTTTTTTACAAAGAGATCACGAAGAGACTCATAGATGCCTCACAAAACTATATAGTCTTGTGAGGCATCTATAAATCTCTTCGTAAATATAGGCCAACTATATAGTTGGCCTATATTTACGAAATAATTATTATAAGGATGCCATTTAACGTAGTAATGCTGCTAGACTACTGCCAGCATGTAACAGGTGAACAATGATGCGGCACCTCCGCTTTTTTGATGTTTGATAATTTTTATTTGCTACATTTGTTAGCCGAGGTCACTGATAGATAGAAAACTGACAGTCTACCACGCACATTATGTATACCTGCCTTCATAAAGAATAGATTGATACGTAAGAAAAAATATAATTTTATATTTTTAATATTCCTAAGAAAAAATCACACATATGTACATTTCACTCGAAGTTTGTTTTCTATTTCAACAAATCTTTACTAGAAAAGATAAAGCGAGTTTCTATGTCTCTTTCAGCGTAAAGTTTTAACATTCAGTTAGTTTTTGTAGACGTCTTTTATTTTTTATTATAAGTTCCTCCGCAAGCAGACGTGAGCATAAAATTAAATACACCTTTCCATTTATATGTTTTGCTGTCTATGTTTTATAGTTATAAAGAAGGGGACTGTCAACAGAGAATAACATTATTTTTTTCTAGTCGAATGCTCTAAATATGAAATCATTAAATCGACACGTTGGCAGAATACAAGGGATCAAATAAAAATATAATATAGGTAGTTTAGAAAACTATAAAACACGCTTTTGTGAACAACCAAGCCAAAATATGAGACGCAGTAACAAGGAATAGGCACATGTATTGAGTCACGCTAATTCTCAGCCACGTTATAAAAATAATTGTTAATCCTGTAAAAATAAAGGGGCCAACTATTTTTATATTTTAAATGAAGCCGACGTTTAGAACGATCAGAAAAAAAATTTTTTTTTATTTTTTTTTATTGCAAACGGTGGCAAAAGGGCAAACAGTACACCTGATGGTAAGTGTTGCTGCCGCTCATGGACCTTTACAAGGCCGTTGCCTACCGTGAAGAAACCGAAGGGAGTGTGAATGCGTGCATTGATGCTCGGTGATACCAAGGGCACCACCAAAACCCTCCACACGCAATCACACTCAGAAAGTTGGGCTTCCGGATCTCTCGCTCACCGAACGAAGCGCAGTAACAAATTGCTACTACTCAGACGTCGATTCAAATACTTCATAAAACCAAGTTAAAATAAACGTGTTTAAAAATACTATTCCTGGAATAATAATAAAAGTGTCTATGCAATGGCGCCAAAGGTATATAATCACCTCATCATCATCATTTCAGCCTATTGCCGTCCACTGCTGGACGTAGGCCTCCCTCATGTTGCGCCACAATGTGCGGTCCTGTGCCGCCTGCATCCAACGACGCCCAGCAACTTTCACTAGGTCGTCGGTCCACCTAGTGGGGGGCGTTCTACACTGCGTGGTTGCCACTCGAGAACCTTTCTTCCCCAGCGGTTGTCGATTCGTCGAGCGATGTGGCCTGCCCATTGCCACTTCAGCGTGCTAATTATTCGTACTATGTCGGTTACACCCGTTCTTCTGCAGATTTCCGTATTCCGGATTCTATCTCGCAGAGAAATCCCGAGCATAGCCCGTTCCATAGCACGCTGAGCGACTTTGAGTCTTGATGTGAGGCCTACATTTAGGGACCACGTTTGCGTGCCGTAAGTCATCACTGGTAACACACACTGGTCGTAGACCTGTGTTTTCAGACACTGAGTTATGTTGGACGAGAAGACCTCTTAAGTAATCTATAATCCTCTTAGGTAATCTCTATAATCACCTACCCAAACAAATTAGGAATTGTACTAATATACATGACTATAAATTTACCCTTAAGAAATTACTAATAGAGAAAACGTATTATTCACTAGCAGAATTTTTTAATGACAAATTATAAATTGCAATGATTTTCGTAATTTTTTGACTGTATGTTATTGATTGTAATTGAATGTATTTTTGATTGTTATTAATTTAGGTTATTATTGGTTGTAATTGATTCTAATTTATGTTATCGATTGTATTTTTGATTATCATATTATGTTAATATTGTACATTAATTGCATGCCGTAAGGTCGACTATGGTGAGACTTATATTATTTGTAACATCTTATGTACCCCAATAATATTTTGATCGAAAAAATGACAACTATACTAGATAGCCTAAATCTCGGAAAACAAGTATGCCAATATCTCTGAAATTTTTTGAGCAGGTGTTTGAAAATTGGTAACGAGATGGAGAATCAGGGTGATATAGTCAGACACGCTAGAAGGGGCTTAGCACAAGGTGATCCTCTATCGCCCTTGTTGTTTAATATTACTACCTCGGTACTAGTTGGACAAATAAGGGAGGTTAAGTTCGCCCAGTATGCAGATGATTTTGTTTTGTTTAGCATAACCAACAATATGATAGAGAACGTAACAAAAATTCAATATGATTTAAATGCTATTATTTCCAGCTCGCAAGATTTAGGACTTAAATTATCGGAACAGAAATCAAAGATATGCCTTTTTAGTAGAAGTCGAAAAAATACCATACTCAAATAGAAGTAAATGGTCGCAAATTAGAACTAACAGATTCCTATAAATATTTGGGGTTATGGTTGGACAAATCCTTACGGTGGTCTAAGCATATTAATGAAACCGTTCAACGAACAGAGAACTTTTTACGTTTACTTAAGGTTTTAGCTGGCTCTTTATGGGGTGTTCATCCCAAACATTAACGGAGATTATACATTTCTTTAGTGAGAAGTAGAATAGATTATGCTTGCTGTTTATACGACAATAGTGCCACATCAAACATATGTAAATTAGATAAAGTACAAAATTCAGCTCTTAGGGTCATAGGAAACTTCATTAAAACTACTCCCATTCATGTAATGGAATATGAACTCTGTGTGCCTCCTCTATGTATAAGAAGAAAATACTTGGCGTATAAATATTGTCTGAAGGCCAGAGCTTTATCTAATAACTATATTATCGATATGTTACTAGAATTAAAAAATCTTTGTGTTAATAGTTTTTGGATAAATAAAAAAATGCCCTTGCTCCTGTTTAGTATGTATGACATTAAAAATGAAGTTATTGCCAGTTCATTATACCTCGGTATTTTTAGTTTAGAAACCTGGATTACAAATATTGAAACTACAAACATAATCAATTGTAAATTAAATAGTGTTCCTATGGCTAAGAAAAATTATCAAATAAATGAAATCAAATGTAATGTGATGAATGAATTATATGTTAAATTTGCAGATAACTTAATTATTTACACGGATGGGGCAAAAACTACTCGAGGTCAAGGTGCGGCTTTTTATTATCCTAAACTACAAAATTCTTGCAATATGTTTAGAATAGTCGGCGAAGTTTCAATTATGTCGGTGGAACTGATAGCAATATCGGAAGCACTTTCACATATCGAAACTGCTAAATTTAAAAAAGTTGTGATATGCAGCGATAGCAAAAGTGCTTTACAACAACACTTACTTTTATGCGCCTCGGGAGGCAGGGGTGTTATGATAGGTTACGATATTTTAAATAAAATTCATGCCTTGTGTCGTAATGGTATACAGATATTGTTGCAGTGGGTTCCTTCACATATTGGATTGAAAGGTAACGAGGAGGCTGACAAACTGGCAAAAGAAGGAATTACAAGCGGTAAAGAGATCATAATTAAACCAAATTACTCAGAAATTTTACAAAAATATAGAATTAGGTGTACAGAAATTTGGCGCGAACATTTCAACAAAGTTTCATTAGAGAAAGGTATATGGTATAGATCATTGCAGAGTGAACCTCTTCGTATGGTTTCAGAACACGGACATGAATAGGAACCTTATTGTTACTGCGCTTCGACTCAGAACTGGACACATTCCTTTAAATAAATTTAAACATCTTATGAAGTTAACCAATTCGCCAAACTGTGAGATATGCTGTTAGGTCCAAGATGTTTATCATATTCTGGAGGAGTGTGTTCAGTATGAGTTGGATAGAGAGAGAATTATTACACTTTTAAGACTAAATAGAAATGATATTGGCATGTACCATAAGATTTTAACATCACCGATGTCAAGAAAAGCGGCATCGTTGTATAAATATGTATATAAATGTATATTGCTTAGTACTAATTAGTAAGCAAGTATTGTGAGAGTTACGATGGGACTGATATGTACATGTGTACAAAAGTCCCTAAATAAAATTAAATAAAAAAAAATATATATGTACCCATATTTCGCAATAATAAATCGATTGATTGATTGATTGATAATTTGTGTTTTTAAATAATGAAAATAAATTAAAAGGAAAAAAAAACTTAAAAAAAAAGCTTTTGTTTAAACGCTCTAAAAAGAAGAAGAAAATGAGGTAATTAAACCTCGTTTAATTACCTATTCGCATTTAATTAAATTGAAATTGAAAATATAATAAACTTAGCAGATCAATTTATATAATTAAATTGGTATCTGCTAGTTTATTTACAAATCGCGCGATAAGCTTTTAATATCATATAAATTACATATAATGAGGTTATAAGTTGATAGTTAACATTTTTAAGGAAAAATTATCTTCTTTTTAGAGCGTTTAAATAAAACCTTTTTTGAAAAATGTTCTTTTTTCCTTTAATTCTAATTTATTTTTTATTTTTTAGTTATCGCTGGCTAGGTTTCTCAGTCTGTTCATCTCATTCAACGCATCATTGTTACAAGGTCGTTTGCCGGTTAATTTCGAACAGTCCAACTCTTCAATAAGGAGACAAATTACACAAGTCAAGTTATTTCAGCTTGGAGCTCTCTTTTCAATTTACTCGCAATGAGCCCTATTATTTGATACCCATGTTACAGGGGTGCATTAAAAATAACTATTCCTCTATCTTGAATGAACCGCCATATTGGATTTAGAATGACATCCCATTATTTTTCAAGTTACACTCAACAAGTCCTTTTATTTGATACCCATATTGTAGAAGTGCATTAAAAATAACTACTCCGCCATCTTGGATGGTCCACCATATTGGTAAATCCAATATGACGCCACATTATTTTTTGTGTTACTCTCAACAATTCCTTTTATTTGATACTCATATTGTAGAAATACATTATAAATATCTATTCCGCCATCTTGAGTGGTCCGCAATATTGGATTTAGAATGATGTCACACACCATATCGTGCATTGTCATCCAAACTAAACGTGTATACAAAATTTCAGCTCAATCGGTTGTAGGTATCTACTTCAAAATTGAGTTCAAAGATTCCACCCTAACAAACATACTTACATACAAACATACATTGCAAGTTAAATAAAAGCTTTTAATAAATCAACGCTTGATAAATCCATGTACTTAACCATTTTTTTAACTAATATTGTACTAATTCTCCACGCAACGACAGGCAGTAGTGGCAATAACCATTCCAATGAATAACTGATCTCTAAAGCATTTATTTCCGTGTGATAACGGAATAAGAATACAATTCACCACGCCTATCTTGCCAGAGCTATCATAAAAGTCGAGTAAGGGATTTAATTCGCAGATAACATCCATTCTAGAGACTGATTATCCTTATGGTGACGAAGTAAGAATACAATTCACCACTCCCTATCTCGCCCGTGAATGTCGTAAAAGACGACTAAGGGATATAATAAGCGTATGACATCTGTGCAAGAGAAGGTAAACTCGAAATAAAACCCTATTACAACACGTCTCACTAGCGTGGAATAGTGGGTCAATTCCCCTCTCATTATGAAAGAGGCCTGAGCCCAACAGTGGGACATGTATAAGCTAAGATGATGATGAGAAGGCAAACTTGAAATAAAACCCTATGGTAAACGTTTTGACCAGTACCGTGTAGGCCAATTTTCTCCCTGTTCTGGACGAGGCTCCAGCCAATCCGTAGCGTTCTATGTATGAGCTGATGATGATGACGACATTTAAGGTATTCTATGAGGGTGCCTATGTCTGGCAGTGGAAAGAAAAGTCTAAATGGTGATGATGATAATCGATGATCAACTAAGGCCTACGCATTAATATTTTTGGACCCCGTTCCCGTGGGAATACCGGGATAAAATATAGCCTAGTTTACGCCCTGATATTATAGCTTTCCATTGCTGAAAGAATTTTTGAAATCGGTCCAGCCGTTTTGAAGATTATCCGGAACAAACAGACAGACAGACAAAAATTTTTTAATTTGTATTTTAGGCATAGGTGTCGTGAAAATAACCCTGTGAGCATGAAAAAAGCCTATTATTTTGACATTACAAAGAGACATTCCAATTTTATTTATTGGTATAGATTAGCAGACCCGGCCACGCGTTGCTGTGGCTAATGTATTTGTTATATTACATTTTATTAAACTACTAGCAATCCGCCCTCGCTTCGCTTCGGTTATAGTCGTTTTACCCGCGTAGTTGCCGTTCCCGTGGGAATACCGGGATAAAATATAGCCTAGTTTACGCCCTGATATTATAGCTTTCCATTGGTGAAAGAATTTTTGAAATCGGTCCAGCCATTTTGAAGATTACCCGGAACAAACAGACAGACAGACAAAAAATTATTAATCGCTATTTTAGGCATAGGTGTCGTGCAAATAACCGTGAGAACATGAAAAAAGCTTATTATTTTGACATTACAAACAGACACTCCAATTTTATTTATTGGTATAGATTTAAATGGAACTGTAGGAGAACATCTGTCATGGAGGTCGTCATATTTTTTTACAAATGGCATCTATGTAAAATCGTATATGACACGTTTGTAGGTTTGACATAACAGCGCCATCTATTAATTAATTACTCAATCCAGTCAACAGATATCGCCATCTGTTAACATCGTTTAAAGTTGACAGATAATTGTGAATGTCAAATAATAGACAAATAAACTACAATAAAATAATATTGCGACTATAAATTAAGATGTAAGCTATCCTATCTTTCAAGTTGGATCATACTGCACACGGTGTGCAAATATGATTAAAATCGGTTAAGTAGTTTAGAAGCCCATCGGAGACAAACAACGTGACACGTAATTTATATATATCAAGATGATACGTAATATACGTGAAGGCTTCAATACTGACATGATATGCTGTTTACTTTATACCCTTCCCAGAACTGTTCATTATTTAATATGTAATACGCCATGTATGTCAAATATCCTATCATTTTCTTTTATTTTTCTAATATTTTTCGAAATAGTAAGCTATTTATTTTTTTATTTTTTATTACACATATTTTATTGTTTATATAACCCACAGTCTACATGAAATATCGTAATATTTTCTTTTAATTTTTTTACTATATTTCTAAGTAGAAAGTTATTTCCATGTGGTGATGGAGTAGGAATACTATTCGCCACCGCCTTTCTTGCTTGTAGGGTCGTAAAAGACGACTAAGAAATATAACACGCATATCTATGCAAGAGAAACCTCGAAATAAAATCCTTTACCAATACGTCTGACCAGCGTGTATAGTAGGTAAATTTATGTCCCATTGTGGAGGAGGCTGGCGTTTGAAAGTTACGCCAGTGACGGCAAAGTTAAGGCGGGAAGAAAGTAATGTTGTGAGAAAAGTTTTGGGTATGAATGTTGAAGGCTTTAAGAGTAAAGGAAGACCGAGGAAAAGATGGATGGACTGCGTGAGGCATGACGTAGATAGTCTGGGAGGGGTTGCAGAGATGATGTCTGATAGGACCGTATGGAAGAAAATGACATATTGCGTCGACTCCAAGTAATTGGGATAAGAGCAAGATGATGATAATGTGGAGGAAGCCTGAGCCCAACAGTGAGACGTACATGAGGAGTGATGATGACGATGATGAAGACGACAAACATTTGCCATATTATTTATAAAAGCTTGTCCCATCTTTGTGAGATATCGTTGCAATGGGCACTTTAAAAAGGTTGACTTTACACTAAGTACAATTGTAAATTGACTGGAACATCAAAACTCATTTAATGCAGCAGATAAGATAAGGGAAGTATCCGGTTATGTAGCGAGCTCCAAAGATCGTTAACATTTAATTGAGAGCCATTGTCGTACCCACATACATGGCTTTGTTTTCGCAAAGATAATGTCTGTTTCATTAGGCAACGATAACATTGAAAGAACCTAAAATTTAAAGAGATGTAATATTTATTGCTTTAACATTTATCTTTTATGCAATTATTTATTTATAGCGTTATGGTGGACTGACGACCTGGTGAAAGTTGCTGGGCGTTGGATGCAGGTGGCATAAGATCGCACTTTGTGGCGAATCATGCAGTGGACGGAGATAGGCTGAATGATGATGATTTCATTAGTTTATGCTTGCGATTTGACTTGCATTTATCATCTCAACGCATATACCACAAATAGTACCACAAATGGGCGCAGGCTTACTCCCCAATGGCAGGCAAGCTATACCTAGGCCTACTATACCGCGCTAGTCAGACGTGTTAACATAGGGTTTTATGTCGAGTTTTCCTTCTCTTTCATAGATATTATTTGCATATCATCCTTTAATCGTCTTTTACCCCATCCACGGGCATGGGATGGTGAATGGGGCTGTGATTGTACATTCATGGCGTCCAGAAATCAAAATAATTATCTCGGTAATTATCATAATTATTTATCAGTAATTATCATATACTTACATATTCATAATACATAAATCATATTTATATTTATAATTATAATAATTAATGAAATTATTATAATCATAATTATGTATCTCCCTGATTCACGGATATCTTCCAAGGGAAGATACCCGGTCCTTTGAAAGGCTTACATGGGGATATGTATTGCAGAAGCCTTTGGAGAAATTTAATGTAAAAATGGGATGGGACATCTACCGATGACACTCCACGTCTGCAAATAACACACGTGGACTGCCAACGGTAGGTGTAAAACTATTATGTGATGATGGTATCTAATAACTATTTATGGGGTTGGAGGTTTGATGGACTGGCTAAACTAAAAACTATTGATTGAAAAACTGTCGTCTGCCTTCAATACCTTTATCGTCTTGAACTTTGGCAGACGGTGACTCGCCAACTCACTGAATGGGCCCCCCAAACGGTCGCCACAGACACACAGGCCATACGAGCAACAGGAGAGCAACATTGGTGCAAGTGGCTTGGGGTGTCGAGCGGTGCGGCGCCGGTTTCACCATCGCAGTGGTTTCCCCGTAGTTATGCCCTTGAAAATTACACTTCCACTCCCGAGCATATAGCTCTGGCGACCCCTCTCTGACCAGCCGTTTAAGGCAAGCCAGAGTTGAGAATCTTGCGGGCACTCTTCGGTTTCCACTCCAGCCAGCCAATAAAGGCCAGCTGGATACGAGGCCCTGGCCGACTCTCTAGGGCACTCAGGACCGCAGTGTCGCCACTCACATTCAGCACGCCACAAGCTGCCCTGCGGTTTATTGGCTTTTGCTATAAATCTTGTGATACATTTTTTCTTTTATATCAAAAGAATTTAGAGAGCCATATAATGTTCCTCCAAGGTTTGCGTTAGTCTCAGGGTGAGATAACGATTGGCCCAGAGGTTTGATCATAATTATTATTATCGCAGAATGTTTGATGGTGATGATATCTAAAAATTTTGTCAGATTTTCTAGCATTGGTAGACACTGCTCCTCTTCTATTTGTCGCTAAGTTATGGATTATACCATGGTTCTACAAGTAGGCTATCTAATTCAATAACATTTTTTGGAATGGAACTGATAGTTCTTAAGATCAGTCCGTTAAAACAAACAAACTGCTCCATATAATGCAATATCGATTAAGTTTTAAATAATAAATTATTATAAAATTACAACTCATATACGTCGCACTGCTGGGTTCGAACCTCTCCACAATAGGAGGGAAATTGAACTAGTATTCTCCGCTGCTCAAACTGGTTAGTATTTTTTTTTTTCTGTGGGTGGGCTATGGTAAGCGCACACGCGGTCCATTTCGTCCGGGGCGACGAAAGGACGGCGCGCGGGCCCATAACCCACCCGTACCCACGTCGCCTCTTTACTGGGCCGACCACCGGAGCAGGGTGACTTGTCGTCAGTGGTCGGCCCGATGGAATATCCTTTCGGGTACCCTCACCTCTCGACGTCCCTGTCCCGGAACGACGGTCGCTGGTTAGTATAGCATTTTATTTCGAATTTGCCCGAATAAAAGGTGCTGGTCGTCGATAGATGCAGACGTTACAGGACGACGATAGGTTAAAATGATGATGATATAAAGAATATAAAAAACTGGCTAAGTGCAAGTCAGAGTCGCGCACGAAGGGTTCCGTACCATTATCTATAAAAAAGGCTAAAAAGATCGTGTTTGTTTTATGGGAGCCCCCCTTAAATATTCATTTTATTTTGTTTTTAGTATTTGTTGTTATAGCGGCAACAGAAATACATAATTTGTAAAAATTTCAACTGTCTAGCTATCACAGTTCTTGAGATACAATCTGGTGACAGATGGACAGACAGACGGACGGACAGACAGCGAAGTCTTAGTAATAGAGTCCCGTTATTACCCTTTACGAACGGAACCCTAAAAACAAATTTAATTTATATAACGTACCAAGCACCAGTTGTTTTCTTTTTAATTTACAATTATTTGTAATCTCAGTGAAAATCCAAGTAAAGGACAGAAGAAAAAAGTTTGTTTAACCTGTTACATAAGCAAGAATAATAAAAGAATCATATAATAATAAGCGAGTGTTTCAAGAGTATAATTATATTGATATAGTAACTTTAATATTTAACTTGGAAAGATGAAACGCTAATAAATTAAATATTTATGTATTTGGGACCCAATTTAGAAGATTTTCCACAAATATACTCACACTGTATGAAGAGAACTCGAGCGCCCCATAAGTTAAAAAGATAGATACATATGTACATTTGTATATGTTTCGTGGGGGTAAACGTATTTATTCAACCTAAAGTCGAGTGCACTCCGAAACGGTCATAAGAATAGAGTGAATATAACCGTAATTCAATTCAATCTAACTCGACCATAAGATTGTGCGTTCACTGCAGAAATATAGATGGCGTAAATTTAAATACATTATCTAAGTTACATTTACAAGAATTTCATTTACAAAAATTTAATTTAATCTAAAGAAGAATTCACCGTGTGATGACGCAATATGAATACAATTCACCACTCTTGCCGGTGCGTGTCGTAAAAAACGTCTAAGGGATAAAATATAGGTGAGGTTGCCCGAAGGGGTATTCCGTCAAGCCGACCACTGACGACAAGTCACATCTGCTCCGGTGGTCGGCCCAACAACGAGGTGACGTGGGTACGGGTGGGTTATGGACCCGCGCGCCGTCCTTTCATTGCCCCGGACGGACTGGACCGCGCGTGCGCTTACCATAGCCCACCCATAAAAAAATTTAAAAAAAAGGGATAAAATATGCGTATAAAATCTATGAAAGAGAAAAAAAACTCGAAATGAAATCCTATGCCAAAACGTCTAGTCAACGTGCTATAGTAGGTCAATTTTCTCCTATTATAAAGGAGATATATTCCGTGTGGTGACGGAGTAAGAATACAATTCACCACCCCCTATCTTACTCGTGGGTGATCGTACGAGACGACTAAGGGATATAAAACGCATATAACATCTATGTGAGAGGACAAAAACTCGAAATAAAACCCTATACCAACACGTCTGACCAGCGTGGTCAAAACTTAAAATAGTTGTTATCTTTGGATATTGAAATTTAATTGTTTGACCTTAAATTATTTTTTTTATTTTCAAACTTTTTAACCCCCGACTCAAAAAGAGGGGTTTTATAAGTTTGACGTAGATGTCGATCTGTCTGTATGTGTGTGTGTCTGTCTGTGGCATCTTAGCTCTTTAACGGATGGACCGATTTCGATACGGTTTTTTTTTTTTTTCATTTGAAATCCAGTGTCCTGGCGGTTGTTCTTAGCTAAGTTTGGTTAATATCGGTCCAGTAGTAGAAGATTCGGATCCTAAATTATGTAATGGCGTATAATTTTTCGTATTTATATTATATGTATTTATATATATAATTTTCGAATGACGTATGTAATCCTGAAATGACAATTGGTTCCTGTTGAAAAGAACCTAATACCTATTTTTTATTATTTTAGTTCGTTTCGAGGGTTATTCAAAATTTCCAATTTTACTGATTATTACATCTATTTGGTTTTGACATCTATCGACACAAATATAATGACATTGACATAGCTAGAAATATAATGTTGGCGTTACCACGACATATTCAAGTCCATGACGACTTACATGAATATAGTCCCAATTCAAACCTACCTATAGACGTTTTCACTTCAAGAATGTAAGTATGCTTTAAATTGCGTCTCCAATATACTGCAAAGATTATGCAATAATTTATTTTTGATATTTTAAATGTATTTTTCTTACATTTTTATAACTTTTCAATTTATATAAATTGAAAATATACGTACGTACTTCAAAACCAAATCAATTTGGAAAATAGATATTATTATTTTGCGAAACACTTGACTTTCAGAACACATATCAAAAAATAAGATTTCGTTGACTCAATAAAGAGGCGAGCGTTTTTTTTTAAGACCACAATATTCCACCTACTTTATATTCTGAACGATTTCATTGATACGATTCCTTATGAATAATAACAGACAATGTAACCTTATCTCAAATATCATCTGAATAATATAGAGAATCTGCCAAATTTTAAACGCTGAAGCTAAAGCTTTCATAAGGATATGCGAATATAATTGTTGGTATCATTTCGTTCAAAAGATAATTATTAATAGATTAAAATATGGTCATGGATAATTTAATTATATTAGCTTACTATAAAGAATACTAATGTGACACTACTCACAGCCTTTTTTTTGGTAGCCTCTGGTCTGACCACATCCCACCCAAACTGTCCGGGGAGAGAAAAGCGGGACGTGTGGCTCCAAAACTTATAGTATTATTACACACTAATTCACCACCATAACTAATTCTTAACTTCGGCAGCCCGGACCAAGTAGAACCTCTCAGCAATAAAACGCTAACACGCGTGCAGCCTCCCTGGGGTTGCTGGACTAATCCACGGTTTGAAGCGCCATTACACCACGTGATACGTGACGTAATAGTGGTTCGAACACTGGAACTATTACTAGGTATGTATATAATTTAATTTAAATGAATTAATTAGAAAGAAAATAATTAAAGATATAACTCCAATGAGTTTCTTGCCATATCTTCTCACAACGGTCGCATTCCAATTCGCTGGTAGTCATTTGAATTAATTTAAGGTAAAATATAAAATTTGTAATATATAAGTTGATGCATAATAATGAATGGAACTTGATTATTTTCGACCACCCACGACTACAGCGAGAAACATAACAGGCTGAACTGTTCGGGCCTGTATTACCCCATGCACTAATGGCGAAGTAGTTCATAGTAAGCATTAATTTGCCCGGTTTGATCCGCTACATCGTACCTTATAAAATGATACTAAACTTAGTGTTAATTCGTTTTGAAAATCAAAAATCTAATATAGGATCTGAATCCAAGATCACAGGCTCAACATTTACAAGTTAAAAGTACTGATAAGCTATATTTCAAATGTTACATTTACATTTAAGTTTCATGTAATATTGCAAGATACGAAAATTATTATCAACTCGTATACTGAGATATTAGACTTAGATATTATAATATCGTATACTGAGGTAAAATCCATGACAATAGAATCGGCATCCTATTGTGACTGGCTTCAAACTTTTCTAAAGAAAGATCAAGTGCCTTTTTGTTGTTAAAATATGAATAATACAGCTCAGCGTTGCCTGGTTATATTCAATAGATTTTCTGGTACAAGATGTACTCGAAATACGTACTAAGGATGTACTCTAATCTGCGTTACTGCGTATACCTGTGGCTATACATGTCTAACTTATTCATCAATAAATCACTTATAAATAAATTTAAATAATTTACATATTAATTATCCCTGTGGTGACTGATTAAGAAGACAATTTATTATCCCCATCCCCTACTTACTCGTGCTAGTCATTTATACCAATAAATAAAATTGGAGTGTCTGTTTGTAATGTCAAAATAATAGGCTTTTTTCATGCTCACACGGTTATTTGCACGTCACCTATACCTAAAATGCAGATTAAAAAATTTTTGTCTGTCTGTCTGTTTGTTCCGGGTAACCGGGTAATCTTCAAAACGGATGGACCGATTTCAAAAATTCTTTCACAAATGGAAAGCTATAATATCAGGGCGTAAACTAGGCTATATTTTATCCCGGTATTCCCACGGGAACGGGAACTACGTGAGTAAAACGACTAAAACCGAAGCGAAGTGAGGGCGGGTTGCTAGTAAAAACTATGAATACTAATGTCTTGTGAAGTTTATAACATCCACGATCACCAACCTGTCCGCTAAGCATGGTGACTATAATATTATCCACCCTTTTTTGGTGACAGGCTATGAAGCTCCTCGGCTGGTTCGTGCGGGCACAGGACAGCGGTGGGCTCGGCGTGTAACCCTTATAAGCAGTGCATTACCTCTTCATCCTCCGGTGCCAATTATCCAACGTTAAAGTAGCCTATATCTAACAGTAGATGTCGATAGGCTGACGATGACATATTAATTTCCTCATAGGCAATCTCCCGACACACACAAAGAGAGTTCCGCTTTACGAATTTGTTATTATTTTTATTCCGTTCCGTTAGATTTTTATACCCAAACAAAGGGGTCCAACGGTTATCTATTACTAAATCTCTACCATTCGTTCAAATGTTCATGCCAATAGAATAGGTTAGTTGATAATCCAATATAAGGTTAGTTGATTTTTTTACAGAACAAGAATTTGTATTACCACTATCTCAATGATAAAAATAAAATTGAAATATAAATCAAATGGGGTCCTGAAACAAAAATCTTACTTTTTATCGTTTTACTTTTCATCTTGAACATAATTAAAAAGTAGCGTTAACATAGCGTTGAATGTTGTACTGTACGGAACTTTCGTTAGTTCGATTTACAATTGGCCAATTTCTCTTTCTATTAGTAGTAACTATTTTTATCTCAAGAAAAAATACGTTCTTTAAAAATTTTGATCACTGTGTTTACTTAGGACCAAGAGTTTAGTTATGTAAATGAAAATTCAAGAAAGAGTTCGGCAATCAAATTCAACTCAGACAGCGCTCGAGAAAGTTTTTAAAGATGTTCTCGTCTAATTTTACTCAGTCTCTAAAAACTATTACCAATGTGGAAATCATTATAAATATATTTAATGTCTTGTGATAACATAATTAAAACTTAATATTAATTCTAGAAGAATGTAATTTTACTATTATATACAGAACAAAATTGTGCTGACCATCTATACAGAGCCCGTAGTGTTAACTATTGTCTATGTGTATTTAATAAAAAGTAATATATCTTCCTATAATAAGTGATATATTAATACAGTTTGTATTAGAATTCTAATATAGATTACTAAATTGTCTTGATTAAAAACTGTCCACAACTGCAACTATTAAAAAGTCACATTAGTGGATTTGTATGACAATCTCGAACGAGAGTGAAACAACGATAAATTATATTCATAATGTATTAAGTAAATAAAAATAAACAAAAGGCTTTTTTTATTGATGATTAGGATTTTATTGATAATTAGGGAAGCACTCAGACAGCAACTGATATCAGAATACTACATAGTTCTCATACAGGACATGTACAAGGCTATTACTACACAAGTTCAAAGCCCCGCAGGCCGAGGCAGTCGGTTTGAAATCAAAGTAGGAGTACACCAAGGGTCCATCCTGAGTCCGCTACGTTTCAACACTATAATGGACTACTTAACGAAACTTTGCCAAAAACCACTGCCTTGGAATATCCTATATGCAGACGACGTTGCTCTAATCTCTGAGAATATTGAGGATATTCAGCGGGATTTTAAATATTGGGTGGAGGCACTAGAGACGAATGGTCTTAGGATCAGTCGAAACAAGACTGAGCATATGTCCTGTATTTTTGATAGCGTCATGAACCCAGATAATATAAAGATCTCGCTGGGCAATACCTTTCTGCCAACGGTCACACAATTTAAATACCTTGGATCAATAATTAGGAATGACGGCAAAATTGAAAAAGATGTTACTCATAAAATAACAACAGGATGGATGAAATGGAGACAGCTTACAGGCGTAATGTGTGATAGAAAAATCCCTCTTAGTCTTAAAGGGCATCTATATAAGACCGCTATTAGACCTGCTATTATGTATGGTGGTGGTAATGTTGGGCAACAAATAAACAACATATGAACAAACTACACTCTACAGAAATGCGCATGTTACGCTGGTCAGCGGGTATCACGCTGTTGGACAAAATTCGAAATGAGTATATACGAGGAAGTTTCAAAGTAGCCCCCATAATGGATAAAATCAAAGAGAGGCGTTTGCGATGGTATGGCCACATAAAAAGACGCCCCGACGACAATATGGTGAAGCTTGCCCTAGATTTGCCTACGACGAAACGTACGCGTGGAAGACCACCCGCCACATGGCAGACAACGGTCCAAAAAGACCTGAACGACGCAAGATTAAACGCTGACGAAGCACAAGATCGTGCTAAATGGACGTTTAGGATAAGGAAGGCCGACCCCAAAAAATGGGATAAGGTCTAGCCAGAAGAAGACGATTAGGATTTTACCGTCCACGTTAGACGTAAGCCTTATACATTTCATATGAGGGGATAGTGCCGTAATCGTCACGCTTGGAAGATGAGTTGGAAAGAAGCTGATGTTGCTCTCCTAGAAAACCCTCCGCTAATTTTTATGATGCCAACGGGCATATAAGTGTTAACGAAAATTATATCTCATTCCGTCATTACACGGGGGCACGGGAGTGTTTTTACTTACTGATATTCAAAATAATACCTATTGATATAGGTAGAAATACTAATTGTTTGTGGATATCATTCCCATTATATTAAGTATCTTGTGGTTTACACTGAAGCTAATACTTAAAAAATATTTTGTATCCTATTATATACAAAAGAATTAATAATAAGATAAAAATAGTTGACAAACCCGCTAAGTTTCTTGTCTGATCTTCTCAGTAGTGTCCGCGCTCCGATCTAGTGGTAGTTTATTGCATTAATTTAATTAGTGCTAACATTTATAATATGTAAATGCTCTCTTGGGTTTATGCATAATAAGTGAATGTTTTGATTAATTAATTAGAACATTCATGGGATGAAAATAAAAACTTGTTCATGTACC
Organism: Lymantria dispar; assembly: GCA_032191425.1. Lineage (NCBI taxonomy): Eukaryota > Metazoa > Arthropoda > Insecta > Lepidoptera > Erebidae > Lymantria > Lymantria dispar. The sequence goes on along the minus strand of CM063449.1, from coordinate 10,809,229 downwards.
ATTGTTCAATTTCAACTCATAATAACGCAAGTTAAAATTCTTAACTCGTCTCACACAACGTCTGTGACTCGTAAACTAGACTTAAATTTTCAGCAACTTGGAATATTCTGACTAATTTTATACCAATTCCAAACTTTGTATTATTCGTAACGTAATCAATTTTTCATTATATTATATTAAAGTGATATATTACAGTTGAAAAAGGTTAAACTCTATGAAAAACAGTATGTTAGCCGTATAATAAGAATATGTATTGAGTCAACTCCAAGTAATTGGGATAAGAGAAGAGTGATAATGATCAGTAACAAAAGAAGTAAAAACTTATAACATTTAATAACATTTTAAATAAAACTACTTTACGGATTTTATCGCGTTTGTATTTGATTTTTGATTACCCGACGTTTCGAACACTTTACAGCGTTCATGATCACGGGTGGACTAAGATGTCTCACGTCCAACAAGTCATCGTTACTGCAGAAAATTTTTTAATTATCTACCCGATACAGAAATTAGTTATTAAATATTGACCCACATTTTGATACAAAATTTATTGCCAGTGTAAGAAGAAAATGATTCTATATGAAAAAATTATATTGTTTATGGTTAGTAATAATTAAACATTAAAATTAATAGTAATTATATTTAAAAAACTAACTAATAATCTAGTATACTACCACCGGATCGGAACACGGTTACACTGAGAAAGATCCGGCAAGAAAACTCAGGTAACATGATGCTAAATTAAAGTTAATTTTGAAGGCGGCTTACTTTATGTTACTAAAAAGGTTTTAATTTATAAAATTATCTTTAGTTATTATTATTGTGGGTCAAATCTATACAATATGAGCTCACGGTGTCTTGCAGTCTTGTGGTGGTCTTTTTGGATTTCTTTTTAATAATGTTTATAACAGGATCCCAGCTTGATGGTAACACCCAGCCATCCTCTCTATTGAAATTTTTGTGTTTTTTAATCTCAATAGCCTCGCGTACCATTCTAGGCAGGTATCGGTGTTCTTTTGCGAGGATTTGTGGTTTATCAAACCTGATGTTATGGTGGGCGCGGTCCTGACTATGTTCACAGACTGCAGACCTAGTGTCCCGGCGGTGCTTCACATCGGCTATGTGTTCTTTGATCCGAGTTCTTATGGATCTCTTTGTTTGTCCAATGTAAGAGAGACCACAGTCACAGTCAAGTTTATATACTCCTGCATCTTGTAAAGGGATCTGGCACTTGACAGGTGGTAAGAATTTTAATAACAGTTGAAAGATAAGTAACCACATGGCTCTCTATAATTAGCCTTATATCCAATAATTAGAAGGCTTAAAGAATATCTTAAGCAAGTGACTGAGAAGCGAAAAAAATACGTTTTAAAAAATGGTTAATGTTAAACATTTTTGAAAAAAAAAAGTGTTTATTAATATCACAATTGTAAATGTGAAGTTCAGAACTATTTCGATGGATACATTCGAAAATGGTAAACTAAAAACTACATATCAAAACGTAAAAAAACTACAACTTTGCTCTTTAAAATAGTCAAGTTAAAAAATGTAATTTAATAAAGCAATTTACCATTATTTATGGGAAAGAGTAGAGTCCATAACGCAGTTGAGATTCATAAATGAATTTATGGATAAGTTAGTGCGGTAGTGGGGTTATAGGTCGTAATATTGCCTGAATAATTTGCATACACATAACATAAATTGTACATTGCACAGCAAAATGTTAGCGTTCCACGAATAACAATAAAATATTGAATACATTTATAGTATTATTTCCGTGCGGTGACGGAGTAAAAATACAATTCACAACCCCCTCTCTGCCTGTGGGTATCATAAAAGACGACTAAGATAAAAAAAAAACTTGAAATGAAAGCCCAGCGTATTATAGTAGATCATTTGCCCTCCTATTGTGGAGGAAACTCGAGTCCAACAGTGGGACATGTATGAGTTAATGTATGAATGATGATATAACTGAAGAAGACATGCTTATGTGTTCATCGCTGCTTACAAACACTACCGGGGAAGAAATTTTTAATAAAATAAATATAAAATATATATATAAACATTATATCAATACAAATAAAATGGTCAATTAATATTAAATGACAAGGAAGCCACGAGTCAAACTTAAAAACTAAATGACCCCACGTACGGACCCCGCCCCAAAAGTACCTATTAAACTGGCTGCGTTACCGCGCTGGATTGCCAGCGAGACCTGTTGGACAATAAACCACCCAGAGCGCGGATCCCGCCCCTTTCCTCGCAGGCGCCTCCCAAGCTCCTGCACCAGTGTCTTAGCTTCAGAGCCCCACGGTCCAGCCGTCTCAACAGCAAAAGGGACAAAATCATACGCCGACTCCAGGCAAGCGTATTTGGAGTGTTTCACTCTTGCGGCCATCTCGGCGCCGCCCCCAGCGCACTGTTGGGTGGCGGAGAGATGAGAAGCCGCAAAAGTACTAACACATGTGGCATCCCAGATGAGACACCGACCCTTCCGCCACGGAATCAGCGTAAGGCCATCCGGCCGTTTGCCGTCCAAACGAGAAAGACCCGGGGGCTCCAAAACGCATGGAACCTCGGCGGAAACGAAAGCCCGCCGAATTATCTCGTTAATAGCGTGATGACGGGGCCTTCGTCCCGCACATCGCACACAACTCAAGCCGTGCAGACCGGACGAATCAACATGCGTACCGCATATGCAAACATGGGGTTCACAAACTCCGCACCCCAAACGCAAACCCACTGCCACCCTAAGGGAGTCACCATCTAGAAGCGTGCCCATATTAGGAGAAGGTAAGGCATGCAACCAGGCCCCTGACTCCGGCCTCGAGGCGGCAGTAAGACGCGCCAACTCGACCCCCGAGCTGTTTCCTCGCATTTTAGAGAATAAGTACCTCGAAGTACCCTCGTCCCAGCCACGTTGGCATCCCGGCCTCTCCGGCAAGTTAACTCCTGGGTAAAGAGCCGACCAGCTACTCAAGACCTCAGACTGGAAAGGTATGCAGATCACGTCACCGTTAGGTGAGAGTATTTGAGTGACAAGCTCCGCAGACCCAAAAGAAGAGGCCAAAAAAGCGGCCGGACCAGTTTCCCGCAACCGCCGGACACCCAGACCACCGTGCCGAATAGGCAAACTCGCTTGGCACCATTGCGACTCATTAAGACTCACGTTAATAGTCTCTTCAAGTAGACGTTTAATAGCACAGTCGAAACGATCTACCTCTTCCGGAAACTGCCATGAAGGAGCCGTTCGCACCACGTAGGTCAATTTTGGCATAGCGAAACAGTTTCTCAAAAGAGTCAGAGAAACATGAGCCGGTAGGTGCCTGAAATGGCCAGCTAGTGACGCCAGAGTTTCAGTTTTTGTCCGTAGACACTCCTGCACACCGTCGGGGAAAACAGGAGCACCCAACAACTGCAATGACTTACGGTCAACCATCTTGAGGCCCGGTATAAGAAGACTGAATCTGTCGCAGTCTGCGGCTGCCCCTGGACTGCAAGGATACAATTCACACTTCGAAGCGTTTACCTCCAAGCCAATCTCCCCCAAGGCCGGAAAAAGTAACCTTATGTCCCTCTCCACTGCAGCAATGTCACCACCAATCGTGCCGTCGTCCAAGTACCAGATGTTGAGAGGAGCTTCAAGAGACGAAATGGCCTTGTGGATGCCCAGGCTGAAGATCAAAGGACCAAGCGGATCCCCTTGCTGGGCACCCACCTGGGACAGGATGCAAGTTTTGTTAAACGACAAGTTACTAGGGGAGGAGTAACATTGATACAAAAAAGGAAAGATAGCCGGAATCAAAGTCTTCACCTCCGAAAGTATGACGTCCCTTTCGATGCAGTTGAAGGCATTGCGAACGTCGAGCTTCAATATAACATCCGCACTGCCCTCACGCAACGCAAAAGCCCGCGTGGCATGAATGGCTGCTTTGCAGCCGAGCTGTGTGCCGAACCCTACTTGGTGAGGCTGTAAGAAATTTGCCATGGGATTTTTTACTGCATGACAACACAATTTGGCAACTAGACGACGAAAAGTACTACCCACAGCTATAGGCCTTATACCTCCGTCTTTCTTTTGAAGGGCACACAAAGACGCACCATAGAGGAACGGGCAAATGTCCGGATTCAACTTCCCCTTCAACATAAAGTTACACAGACCAGTAACCGACTCCAACAATCTCAGGCCATTGTCACCCGACGCTGGGGATACAAGCTCCTTCAGATGGTCTGGGCGCAAACCATCGAGGCCTGACGCCGATCCGCGCTGAAATGACTGCAGGGCGTCTGCAACGTCGGTCACCTTCACAGCAAGGCAGGGTGGAGAAAGGTCGGACGCAGGAGGTACATAAAGAGGATGGGAGGGAGCAGGGTGCTTTTCCTTAAGCGTAGATAAGGTATTCTCATCGGAAGGAGCAAACGAACACTCTGACTTCAACAAACGAGCCGCTCCTTTAAGGTCCCCATCGTAGACCTTGGCCTCTACAGCTTTATAGATTGAAAGAGGCTTACGAACCCAATCCTCTTCCAACAAGTCCCACTGACAACCCTCAACATTAGCTTTAACCTTGGCTGTTAAAGACTTCCCGTCACCCTGTTCAGGCACTCTAAGAGCCGTGTATGCAAAAGTTAATAGAGCAAACCAGTCCTTTGAACAGTTTGATTGAAGGCATTGTTCTATCAGTGACGAAAGTTTGCCCGCTGCCAAGCATCTCGCACCTTTGGGCACGTGCCGGAGGACACGCACCTTGTCTTTAAGCACTGGCAGGTCATTCAAATTAAAACTACTGGGGCCGCTATCTACATGTGATTCCACCGTAGAACCACCTGAGGGCCCTGAGACGCCCACGTCGGGAGGGCTGAGTGACAAGACATCCTTATGTTTTCGACCAATGTGAACCCGCAGCCCATGGGGTACAGTGTATAACTTAGCTGAGTTCGGACAATGGGGGCAGGGGGCACGCGTGGGAGTAGTCATCTCGTTATACAACCGTCACAATAAGTGCAAACAACAATCTTATTTATAGAAAAAGAATTCGTACACTCATACAAACACAAAATAAAATTAATACTATTTGAAAAGCCTCCCTAAACAATATAGCATCCATATAAATATGCACAACTTTAACAAGAATACTACACGATAAACACAGTCAACAATCTTAAAAACAAAAAAATAAAAATTAATTACAATAGATTCCGCAATAATGAAATAATTATTACATCATAAAAAGTTATATAATATGTATTAAATGATTCAATTAATTTAATGATGTCGTTAATAAAAGTTAAATAAAAGTAGGTAATAACAAATTACTATACTAAGGGTAATTTTATTAATGTGATAGATAAAGCGTTATCTTCTAAAAATCCGCTTCTTCTCGTCACGGCGTGGCGGTGGCGTCCGGGAACAAAAACCAGCACGATAGGTACCAATCTCCAGTTGTAGATGATCCAATAAAAATGTTTATCTTCTACTGACTTGACGTGAAGCGCCCTCTATATAACGTCAAGGTTCCATCTAATGGGTCGATTATTGATTTTGTTCTTCCAAACACCGGCTGCCGTTGTAATATCGCGTGGAATTGATAGATGGCGCTTGGACAAAAAGGTGTTGTTGGGGATCAAATTGCATGACAAACTAGTAATATCTAAATTTGTGGCACTAGTTTCTTGGAATAAAACATCTCAACTTCCGTGAAACGACCCCCGACACTCCACGGTGATGTAATTTCGCAGCGACAATCGCCAGCGGTGTGTTTCGAACGACACAAACGTACCTATTGTTGAAGTCGGCGCACCAAACACTTCTCGGGCTTATTTCAAGATAAGACACTGGCGTAACACGTAACCCAGTAAACATTAGTGAGCACAATAGATAAATAACGAGAACTAGCCGAAATTTGCTCGAAAACAATTAAAAATACAATATATTAGCGGGAGGACCAAGTTCGTTCGCGGGCCTCCTACCCGCTTTTCGATATAACTTATCTTTACCTATATATATATTTCTTGTATACGTGTGTTTGTCACTGAACTCCTAAACGGCTGGACCGATGTTAATGATTTTTTGTATGTGTTGAAGGGGATTCGAGAATGGTTTAGATTCACAATTGGACCCGGTAGGCGGCGCTTATTTGAACAGAACAACGTCTGTTGGGGCAGCTAGTGTATTATATATTTCTGGGTGACGGAATTATAATATAATCTATTAACAACCCTTACTTTCCCTCATCACCATCATCCCAACTCACATAAATCTCTCTGCTGGGCTAAATCCTCCTCCAAATTATAAGGGAAAATTCAGTTATTGTACTACACTGGTCAAACGTGTTGGTATAGGGGTTCCGAGTGTTTGTTCTCATGCCATTAGTCTTCTTTTACGATCACGGGTAGTTATGGGGTGGTGAATTATGTTACTGCTCCGTCACCAGACACTTTTAGAAATTTACATCTACGGTCACCAACCCGCCCATCAAGCGTAGCAGTGATGGCGATAAAGCTCCGTGGGGATGTCGTTGTTTAACGTTAGTAATTATTTTAATATTTAATCACAATACATTGATTTTAAACGTAAAGTCGACTTTTGATATTAAAATATTGATCAAAATGCATAGCTTCCTATTTATATTCCTTTCTATGTACACAATTAAAAATTCTACAGTTTAAATTTGAATGAATTCTATGATGAATGAATTCTACGAAAATAATAACACTTCAAGTACTCGAAACACATTATTTATTTCATTAATTAAAATAAGTAATGTGATTGTGTAAAAGAATTTTTTTAATTAATTATTAATTCTTTTACTTAATTAAATGTAATAATGTTTTTAGATGTCATAGACGATTAAGAGTTTTTCATTTACATACGACCAACTTCATCTGATACTGTCAGGTCAAAACTTATATTCCCAAGAAGGGTGTCAAAGGTGTGATGTCAGGCAGGTGACTGGTTATAAAAAGATCGCCAAAACTTAAGCAATATATAGTGTACAGTACATATTAGTATTTTGGATAAGAACAGCGTGATGATGCCGATAATTAACAAAATTTAATATACAATATAAATTATTACAGTCCTATAATAGAATGCAAAAGTAAAATTCATGACATATTTTCATGAGCTAACAAAGCATCATCGAATTCTTTCTGACAAAGAAATATGCTTTTGCACTAATGACAATTCCTCCTTTTTGATAAGCGGGAACAAAGCTCGAGCTCAGTAGACCACGACGAAAGTAATTGAACATCATACGTGATTGGAATGCTTTTGCAACGGGGAGATGAAAAGAACAGGAATCCTTTACGTGGTAACCTTACGAACTCACTTAGCGAAAGTTTATTCTCCGTAAAAAAATGTAGGCTGTTGAAAGTATGTAAATGACAGAGAGCTTACAATTTCATGGTCTCAAAGAAAAGTATTTTAATGTATAAAAGATAAGGGTAGATTTATACATATAAATGAATATATAGATTAGAAGGGACTCTTCCTAAAATAATAATTATTTTGTTATATTTGGTTTAATCTTGTTTAGAGATCAGTTGAAGGATTGAGGACGTTACGTGACCACATATTTTCTAAAAGTGATACGGGCCTTATTTTTAAAACTCAGACTGAGGAACAAAATTGATACTTCCAGAGCCCACATTTAGTGTCCTTAATTTTATCGCTATCTGTATACGAGTACAAAAAAAATGTTTTTCATAATGATCACATGTTTATGCGAGTTTATCCATTTTGAATAAAATATATTTACGGATTTTACAATTAGTTGACCTTATGAAAGGAAAACGATGAAGTTAATATTTTTTACTTAAATTCTTATCTAGAAAGACACAACAAATAAAATAATCACTTTCAAAACCAAAAATGGTCATTTTCGCAAAAGGGGCAAAATCTCATATGTCATAAGGTTGATAACATATAATAAATAAACATAAACAAATATAATAAATAAACATAAATAAAAAAAATAAACATATATACTAAATAGACCATGGAAGGAGGTCCTTCCATGGTCTTTTTATTACGAAAATAGAAGCTATTGGGACGCTGAGTCATGGCATGTGGAAAGAAGTTGCCAATTTAAAGAAGTCACAACACGCGCGACGCCTGTGGGACTCCATGTCACCAGTTAAAGGTAACATGTTAAATCATTAACCAGTATTGTAGGTCAAATCTATTGGTACAACACACGGATGCTCACAGTGTCAACACACGGATGCTCACAGTGTCTTGTCAGTCCTACAGGATGCAGTAATTTAAAAACTTAACTGTGATTTTGGTCTCTTACTCTGACCAAAGAGAACCAAGATCTAAGAACACGTAGCTGATGTGAATCATCGGCAACATACTAAATCTGCAGTCCGTGAACGCAGTCAGGACCGCGCTCACCATAATATCAGGTTTAATAAACCACAAATACTTGTAAAAGAACGCTGACTAGAATGGTTCGTGAGGATATAGTAATTTTAAAAAGAAACATAAAAAATTCAATAGAGAACATAGCTGGGTATTACCATCAAGCTGGGATCCTGTTATAAACATAATTTAAAATGAAACCAATAAAGTCACCACAAGACTGCAAGATACCGCGTGCACTTATTATATAGACGTTACCATCAGCTTGGAACGCGGTCACACTGGGCAAGATCTGAAAAAAATTCAGAAGTTATGATCCTAAATTATTATTAACTTTTAAAGTTTTACTTTAAAGGTTTACTTTACGTTACTAAAATTTTTACGATACCTGATACCTGCCTAGAATGGTGCACAAGGCTATTAAAATTAAAAAAAAAACCTCCAAATTTCAATAGACAAGATGACTGTGTATTAACATTAAACTGGGATCCTGTTGTAAAATTATAACCTAGAAATATTTACCTAAGGAATTCGGAATACAATGACCCTCCTGCTCAGATTGACTGCCGAAAAGCATTATTTTGAGGTTTTCTCGTATTGCATTAATTATCGTCTTACATCCTCAATCGATTTTTGTACTAAGAAATGAAGGAATAGTAACCACTTTATCTTATTCTGTAACCACGTAGAGCAGAAATGTAATAATACTACACTATAAATAAAACTATTTTACGTAAAATATCGCGTTTGTACTCGATTTATGACTGCCCGACGTTTCGAACACTTGGCGCTCATGGTCACGGGAGGGCCATGGGTGTACATGAAAATATTATTTTATTTTGCTAAATATTTCTATGATGGCATGTAACCAGCATGTTACCAGCGACTTACGGCACTAAAACGTGGTCTCTAAATGTCGGTGTCAGACGTGCTATAGAGAGGGCTACGCTCGGTATTTTTCTTCTTGATAAACGCCGGAATACGGCAATCCGTAGAAGAACGGGTGTAACCGATATAGCCCGCAGAATTAGCATGTTGAAATGGCAATAGGCAGATCACATCGCTCGTCGAACCATTGGGAAAGAAAGGTTCTCGAGTGGCGACTACGAATCGGACGACGCAGCATAGTACGATCCCCTACTAAGTGGACTGATGACATTTTTAAAGCCGTAGGGCACCACGGATACAAGTGGCACAGGAGAGTTCCGAGTAGCATTCTCGTGGGGAGACCTATATCCAGCAGTGGACGTCTGTAGGCTGATGGATGGATGGATGGATGGCATGTGACTTAAACAAGATATTATTGAAGTGACAATTAGGTAGGCGGTGCACTTTATTTTGTGGGTATTATATAGATTGAGGCATCACACTGCTATGTACTGCTTTTACCAATAAATTCACCTCTCGTCGACTGAGGGAGTAGTTAGTATAATACAGATGACGATCAGATGTAATTAACTGTATTGTAAATGTTATTTTAACTATATTAATATAGACCAATAAATGTGTAAGTATTTTGTATTATTAACATCTCCTTAATGAAGTCACTTCACTTATTTTATCATATAAGTCGTTTTAATCTTATTATAAGAAGAAATAACATTTATGTGTACACAAGGATGGTCACGGACGTCAAAGATTCGGTACCAGTGGCCTGTCCAATGACGAAGGGGAGGAAATAAGGTGCGTTATGAGCCTTCGTCGCTCTTTCGCCACTCCGAACGGACCATAGCCCGCTAAAATAATATGTACACAGTGATCGCCCGTTCAATCAAAGTCACTCGACATAGTATATCATAAAGTAATATTTACTTCTATAACTATTTATTCTATAACTATCTTTTGCCCGCGGCTTCGTCCGCGTAAAAGTTAGCTTGCATATTTCTTTTTACTGTGTTATTGTGGTGACGGAGTAAGAATACAATTCACCACTCCCTATCTTGCCCGTGGATGTCGTACAAGACGCCTATGGGATATATGTACGTAATATCTATGCAGGAGAAAGAAAACTCGAAAAATAAAACCCTATACCAACATATCTAACCAGCATGATATAGTAGGTCAAATTCCCTCCCATTATGGAGGAGGCCCGAGTCCATGAGTGGGAAATATGTGGGCTGCGATGATGATGATGATGATATTTCTTAATTTAAGAAATACTCTATCTATGTGTCAATTTTCATCCAAATCTGGTCAACAGTTTACGCGTGATTGAGTAACAAACGTCCAAATATCTTCACAAATTTATATTTGAATATTACTTCCACCCTTGTAGTTCAAATTCACGTGGAAAGACGATGATAAATATGGCCATCCTTAGTCGCTGATAATACATTATCCATTGGTGAAAAAAATAATAATATCGATCAAACTCCCGTAGTTTCACCCACGTAGACCCCATTCCCATGCGAATGCCAAGATAAAAATTGCCTATGTTACTCGCTGATATTATAAGTTTACATGGGTGAAAAAAATTATACTAATCAAATCCTATACAAATATACGCGATAAAAATTGCCTTATGTTACTCGCTGATAACGTAGCTTCCTATTGGTGAAAGAATTTTAAAAATTGGTCAACATCCACCGGTTTCACTCGCAGAGTTCTCGTTCCCGGGCAAACACCAGGATGAAAATAGCCTTTATTTGTTATTCACTGATAATGTAGATTTTTATTCATAAATCAAATTTTAAATCCATTAAATGCCCGCAATTTCACTGGCATTGTGCCCGGGCCCGTAGGAATATCGGGATAAAAAAAAATAGCCTAAATATGTTCATCATCATTTTATCATAATTTCGGCTCATATACGTCCCACTGCTGGGCTCGATCCACCTCCATAGTAGGAGGGAAATTAACCTTACTATACCATGCTGGTCAGACCGGTTGGTATAGGGTTTTGTTTCGAGTTTTCCTTCTCCTATATATAGTCTAAGTTATTCCTTATGTAAGGTTTGATAGACCTGGTAGTAAATTATTATCAGTATCGGTCCAGCTGTTTTGAAGATTAGCCGTAACGAATAGACAGACAAAAAAAAAATTGAGCCGTTTTTAGGGTTTCGTACCCAAAGGGTAAAAACGGGACCCTATTATTAAAACTTCGCTGTCTGTCCGTCTGTCTGTCTGTCACCAAGCTGTATCTTAAGGACCGCGATAGCTAGACAGTTGAATTTTTTACAAATTATGCATTTCTGTTGGGGCTATAACAATAAATATTAAAAACAAAATTAAATAAATATTTAAGGGGGAGCCCCCTTAAATATTACTATACAACAAACGCAATTTTCCCCCTTTTTATAGATAATGGTACGGAACCCTTCGGGCGCGACCCTGACTCACACTTGGCCGGTTTTTTAGACATAGATATCGTGCAAATAATTGTGTGAGCATAAATAAAAACCTATTATTTTGACAACAAATAGACCCTTCAATTTGTTTATTTCTAGAGATAGAAAATTGGATTAATATCTTGATTTTAACTCGTCTGGTAGCGGCTAGGAATATTATAACCCTTTCATTGTTTATGGGTGTCGCAAAATACTACTAAGACAAAGATTTACATTGACCCGGACCAATTGGTGATGCCATCTAGCCAGCAATGTCGTCTGGCAGGCAGCTGGTCATAAAATGTTGCTAGAAGAACCTTTGCAATATATCTATGATGGCAGAGGACCGCCTACATATTGCGTCGATCCAAAGTAATCTTGATAAGCGAGCATTAAGAAAAAATAATGGGGTAACCCAAGAAAGCCGACCGTGTACTAAAATGATAGTTCCTAAGCTCAGTGATATTGGTTATACGCTTTTCACCTCCTTAGGGGTGAAATTGCAAAAACTCTTTTTAAAGTGAGCGCTTTCCCCAAGAAAGACAACTTTCAAGCTTTAGTCCATCCCTGTACATGATTTCATCAAAATCGGTTCAGTGGTTTAGGCGTTAAAAGCTATACGCTTTTCACCCCCTTAAGGGAGTGATTTTCCAAAAATCCTTTGCTAGAGCTCGTGTACCCCAAGAAATACAACAGTGTAAAAAAAAATACGTTTCTGGGCCCAGTGGTTTCGGCTGTAAGCTTTTTGTCGTTTAGGGGTTGAATTTCATTTGGGGTGCAAGGCCGGGGCACCTCCACGTGGTGCACCCTGGAAACGTCCATTTGGACGACCAAGATTCCGGCGGGAGGGGGGGTCTCCGCGTGCCGACTCTCAAGGCAGAGCGCACGGCGGATTTGACCCGGGGCCAATGGGGCGGATGTGTCTCATGGCACTCCGTCGCCAGGGACGGTTGCGTCACGGCCCGAGGGCGTGACGGGTCGGTTGCTCGCGAGCGGCCAGACCCGGAAGGCCCAAACCGTAATCCTGAGTAGGGGGGTCAGGACCGGGGGTCTTCGGACCGCGGGGAAGAAAACCCCTATAAAAAATTACCCCAAATCTCAAGTTTGGCCACTCGGCGAGGAGATGTATGGCTGGTGGGTTAAGAAGCGCGCGTGAAAAAAAAAAAGCGTCCAGCCGCTAGAGTGGTAGTCAAGGAGGACTCAAACTTCCAACCCGACATGGCAGAAGTGAAACATCGTACGACTTCACCAGAGGGTCCCGGCCAAGCCGGGGAGTCCCTTGCTGTGCCGGTGCTTGCGAACGACGACGAGTCGCGCCTAAGTTCCGGTACAGTCAGCTCCCGTTCGTATGGGTGGGGAGCATCTTCTGCAGCAGCCGCGAGCCCGGCGAAACAGGTGGCTCCAAAAAGGAAGAGGAAGAGGAAGGGCGCCGTAGAGACTGCGCATCAACGCAGGTTGCGCCTAAAGCGGGAAGCGGAACGGCGGGCACAAAAGGATGCCGCCGTGGCCGCGCGCGACGAGGGCGGTGCATCCGCAGCTACCGCAGAGCCGTCGCGGGGCGGAAACGGCGATATCGCCGGGGCGCCGAAGGAGAAGAGTGACAGCTCGGGCCTGTCGAGTGACGAGGGCGGATCAGCCGCAGGACCGTCGCGGGACGAGGGCGGCAGGGCCGCAGGACCGTCCAGGGAAGATGGAGGAAGTGACTCCGGCCCAGAGCGGAGTGACTCGCGACTGAGCGACAGCACTAACATCTCGCTGTCGAGCGACGAGGGCGGTACAGCCGCAGAGCCGTCGCGGGAGGAGGGCTGCAGTGCTGCAGGACCGGTGCAGAGTCCAGATGCGGCCGAGGAGATGTCCACGGACGAGGGCGGTGGGACCGCAGGGCCGTCCGATGGCGCAAGGCTGTGCACAGCAGGGCCGTCCGGGATGATGGTTGGTGGGTCGTCCGGAATCGTAGTTAGGGATGTCGCTGATGGGGAGGTGGTGGATAGGGGGGCCGCCGCTCTATCGGCGGCTCTTAGTGTTAGGAGGGGAACGGAGGAGGCCCGGCCCCCGACGAGGGATCGGAAGCGCCCCCTGCCAAAGGGTGGCAGCTCCGCATCCGAATCGGATGGGAGCAATTTCATCAGGCCTAAGGTGCCGACCGCGCGCCGGGGGGCCCCGGGGGTCGGGGCTGTACGGTGGCGGTGAGAACGGCGACATCGGGTTCAGCCGACCGGGAAGGCGGGGTGGCGGCCCTTCAGGCCGCGAACGCCCGCCTCAGTAAGGAGGTTTCCGGCTTGCGAGAACGCAACCGCAAGCTGGAGACGGAGTTGGAGGCGGTGCGGAGGGAGAACCGCGGGTTGGCCAAAGACATGGCTGACCTGCGGTCCCAATTTGAGCGCCTGGTGCCGGCTGCGCTGCCGGCGCCGGCCCCGCCGCCGAAATAGGCCGCGCCAGTGAGGGCGGGCCCATCGTCGTCTGCGCCCGTGGCGCTGGCTGCGCCCGTCGCGGCCGCTGCGCCCGTCGTGGCTTCTCCGCTGCCTCCCCTCGTCGTGGTCCCTCCGCCGGCTCGTGGCCGCGGGAGACCTCGGAAGGGGGAGGAGCCGCCGCCCGACGAGGTGCATGGCGTGTCGGAGTCGGCGATACGCGTCATCCTAGCCCGAGTAAGGGTAATGATGGATGCGCGTATCGAGGCCGTAGCGGCCAGGCTCCCGCCTGAGCCGCCCCTCCGACCGCCGCTCGCCGCGGATAGGACGAGGCGGCCGCAAGCGTCGGCTCCCACTCCGCTGCCCTGTCAGGGTGGCCGCGTGGTGAGCTACGCTGCGGCCGCGGCGGGACCCAAAGGGGGCCAAGAAGGCCGGCAAGGCGCCGGCTCCCGCCAAGGCCGGGCCGCGGCCGGCGCCAGCGATTGCACCGCAGGTGCCGGCCGGCGAACCCGCGACTGCGCCTGCTGCGCTCAGCGCTGCTGCCAGGCTCCAACAGGGCTGGCAGGTGGCTGAGCGTAGCAGGAAGGCACGCGGCCAAAAGCGGAGAGCGGCGGCCAAGAGTGCCGCTGTGGCCGCCGCTCCCCAGGCGGGAGCCGGCGGAAAGGGGAAAAGGTCGCGTAGGGGCCTCAAGTCGCCGAAGACGGCTACGGTGGTAATCACCGTACTGCCTGAGGCGGCTGAGAGAGGCCTAAACTATGAGGCCGTCCTAAGACGCGCCCGGCGGGAGCTGGACGTCTCCGATATCGGAGGCGTCGAGGCGAGGACCCGCAAGGCCCGGACAGGGGCTCGAATACTCGAGTTCCCTGGGGCCGAGGGCGCGAAGACGGCCGATAGTTTGGCCACGATGCTGAGGGGGCTGTTCGGGCCGGAGGATGGAGTCCGAATCGCTAGGCCCGTCAAGTGCGCAGATATGCGCCTCACGGGTCTGGACGATTCCGTGGCGGTGGAGGACATCCGGGAGGCCATTATGGCGCGTACCGGGTGTGCCTCGGACACCGTCCGGATTGGCACCATCCACCCTGGTCCGGGCGGCGTCGGTGCTGTCTGGGTGCAGTGCCCAGTGGAGTCGGTCAAGCAATTGGCCCACTCAGGCAGGCTCCTCGTGGGCTGGAGTTCGGCGCGAGTAACCGTGCTGGAGCCCCGGCCCGCGAGGTGTTATAAGTGCATGGCGGTCGGGCATACCCGACCGACATGCAGGAACTGCTTTGACTGCAGCGGGCTATGTTTCCGTTGCGGTCAAACTGGACACCAGGCGGCATCGTGCTCTGCAGTGCCCCACTGCCCCGCGTGTGCGGCGGGCAATAAGCCTGCCAAGCACCGCATGGGCTCTGGGGACTGCAGACCCCCGGCATCGGCCCCAAAGGGGCGGGGCGGCCCATCGACCGGGCCAGTCCCCGCTCCGAGCGCGGCCCGATCGCCCGTTAGCGCGGAGGAGGTGACGATGGATACGGACCGTTAATGGACCCCGTATCTATTCGTCTCCTCCAGGCCAATCTCAACCACTCCGCCGGTGCGCAGGACGTGTTCCTGCAAGCCATGGCGGAGTGGTTGATAGGAGTAGCCGTAGTCGCGGAGCCGTACGTGATGCCCGACCGGATTAACTGGTTGGGTAGCACCGATGGCACCGTGGCAATCGTCGCCTCCACGTCGTGGCCTTCGTCGTCTCTGACCCTTAGGGACAGGGGCGTCGGATACGTCGCGGCGGACTGGGGGGAGATTACGCTCTTCGGAGTTTATCTCTCCCCTAACTGGAGTGTGACCGATTTCGAGGCCTTCCTTACCATCATGGAGGCCTCGTTACGGCGACTGGCATCGCGCCAGGTCTTCGTCCTGGGGGACTTTAACGCCAAGTCCGTGGCGTGGGGGTCCCCTAGGACGGATGACCGAGGACGGGCGATCGAGGAGTGGGCGGCGGCACTGGGCCTCTGTTTGCTGAACAGGGGCTCGGTGCATACGTGCGTGCGACAACGGGGTGGGTCGATAGTGGACCTTTCGTTCGCTAGCCCCGAGGTCGCCGCACGCGTGGGGAGCTGGCGCGTCGTGGAGGAGGTGGAGACCTTGTCGGACCACCGGTATATCCGGATGGAGGTCTCCCCTGCAATACCGACGCCCAGCAGGGGTCACGGGGCGGATGGGCGTCCTGCGTTCCCGCGATGGGCTGTGGGTCGCTTAGACCGGGACCAGCTGGCGGAGACAGCCATCGTATATTCGTGGCTGTGCTCTGCCCACCAGTCGGACGGGGTGGACGCCGAGGCTGGCCGCATCCGCAGTGCGTTGACGCAGATCTGCGATGCGGCCATGCCCCGGGTACGGCGTCTGCCCCCGAGGAGGGGTGTCCACTGGTGGTCCTGGGAGCTGGCGGATCTCCGGGCCACGTGTATCCGCGCCCGGAGGGCCTACACCCGCAGCCGGCGGCGCCATCGCGACGCGGAGCGGGAGGCCGTGCTTTACGAGGGCTACCGCAATGCGCGGTCGGCCTTCAGGCTAGCCGTCCGCTCCGCCAAGGACGTCAGTCGGCAGGAGATGCTGGACGGTCTCGACCGTGACCCCTGGGGACGCCCCTATCGCGCGGTGCTGAATAGGCTACGCGCGCGGGGCCCTCCCCTCACCGAGACTCTCCAGCCCGGCCTTCTCACCCGGGTCATCGAGGACCTGTTCCCGCGGCGGGCGGAACACACGCCCCCGGTCATGGCTCTGCCAGACACTGACCGGGAGGCCGACGACGACAGTGTTCCGCCCATCACGGAACCCGAGATGGGGGTGGCGGTGACGCGCATGCGCGCAAAGTCTACCGCCCCCGGGCCCGACGGTGTTCCTAACCGCGTGCTGGCCCTGGTCCTCGAACACCTGGGACCCCGCCTCAGGGGGCTGTTCGACGCGTGTTTAGCGTCCGGACGGTTCCCTGGGTGCTGGAAGGAGGGAAGGCTGGTGCTCCTGCCGAAGCCGGGACGGTCTCCGGAGTCGCCTTCGGCCTACAGGCCTATCGTGCTGCTCGATGATACGGGCAAGCTACTGGAGAGGGTGGTAGCTGCCCCCATCGAGCGGCACCTCGTCGGCACGGGGCCTGATCTGTCGGACGCCCAGTTTGGGTTTAGGAGGGGTCGTTCGACGATCGCGGCTCTATTGCGCCTGAGGGCCGTGGCGACTGAGGCCGTCACCGGCGGGGGAGTGCTGTTGGTGGTGTCCCTAGACATCGCCAACGCATTCAATAGTCTGTCATTCAGCTGCATCAGGGAGGCGCTCCGGTATCACGGGGTGCCAGTTTACCTGAGGCGGCTAGTGGCAGACTATTTGGAGGGGCGCAGCGTCCTCTGCACCGACCGAGCAGGGGACGTTGTGCGGACGCCCATGACGTGCGGTGTCCCACAGGGGTCGGTCCTCGGACCCACCCTGTGGAACATCGGCTACGACTGGGCATTGAGGGGGAGCCTCCCGCCCGGGCTGGGCGTGATTTGTTACGCCGACGACACGCTCGTCACAGCCCGCGGTGGGACGCTAGAAGAGGCGGTAAGCCTGGCGACCTCGGGTACCGAGGAGGTCGTCAGACGGATCGAGGCGCTGGGGTTGAGGGTCGCCCTGGACAAGACGGAGGCCCTCTTGTTCCATGGGCGCACTATGAGCCCTCCCATCGGCGTCTCGATCACCGTCCACTCGGTCGACATCAGCATCTGGGCCCATATGATGTTGCGTGCTTAAGCCCCTCTGTCGCCCCGGACGGAGTGGTGCGGAGGCACGCCGACCGCGACCCACCCACAAAAAAAAAAAAACAAAAAAGGGGTTGAATTTCATCACCATATAAATGAAATTTCCAAAACGCTAGAATGAATATTTATTTATATATTATCAAGTGCCTTAATACAAAGATTCATGATTCTATCATCAAAAATGACGAATTTTCGTACTAAATGTCATCCCCTATTTCAACCCCTTATACCCATTTTTTCGTGATTTCTTTGCTAGAGCTCGTGTACCCCAAGAAATACTACGATGTAAAAAAAAACTACGTTTCTAGGCCCAGTGGTTTCGGCTTTATGCTTTTTTGTCTTTTAGGGGTTGAATTTCATCCCTATATAAATGAAATTTCCAAAACGCTAGAACAAATATGTATATAATATATATTAGCAAGTGCCTTAATACAAAGATTCATAGTTTTATCATCGAAGATGACGAATTTCCATACAAAATGTCATCCCCTATTTCAACCTTTTATACGCATTTTTTCGCGATAAAAAGTAGCCTATGTCCTTTCTCAAGCTTTAGTCCATCTCTGTACCAAATTTCATCAAAATCGGTTCAGTGGTTTAGACGTGAAAGCGTAACAGACAGACAGACAGACAGAGTTTTTAGATCACAATCGTCCTGCATTGAACACGATCTCCATTTAATAACTCATTTGCAATGAAAATATATAACTAAAGATTAATTATTGAAAGAGATAAATAGTAATGAACTAATAAACAAGTAATAGCATAGAAGATAAGAGTAATGAAAATTAATAATAGTTATAGGTGTGAAAACATTTGATATAATGTTGTAAAAAAATACCCATATTTATGAATTATAATAGATATTTTAAAGTGAAACTTTTATTACATCACCTCAAACTTTTTCGTCCATCTATTGCATGTCGCGTGACGGTCAGCCGCGGAGTAGGGTTAAAGTGAAAAGCGTTCGACAGAGCAATCGAGGCCAATATGGCGGCGCCTATGGTTCGCATCAGCTGACAGTGTAGTGTATAGACTATTACTCATTCGTGACAGTGCTCCACGCTATTTGTTTGTTTTTATTTATCAGTATTTAATGTAAATGCTGCTATTTTTTTAGTAAAATGACTACAATGCTAAAAAAAGTTTCACTTTTACCGTGGTTTCATAAAGCCACACAATAATTTTTTGTAGATTCTAAATTCTGTATTTAGAGGGTTACTAGGCATTTTATTCATTTCATTCCATGAAGTGTTGTAGTATGAATAGTATAAACCAAATTCATCACCCCTCCTTACACCTGGGTGTTGTTAAAAAATAAATCCGAATAAACGCGCCACAGTAATAAAATAAAATCTTATGCCAATCCATCCGAACAGCAAATTACAGTAATTTTGTTTCCCTTCCGTTGCAGGGGAGGTTTGAGTGTAAAGAACGCTAGTTTCGGCAAATACAAAGATTGTGCCAAATATCATTAGCCATGCTCACTTTAAAGTTTGCTTTCGGTAGCTACGAGGAGTGAGTCTCTCCCTTCCTCCAATGTGGTTGAGAGTAGTGATGGCAGCTCTGGTAGTGAACTACTACTAGCGTGATCGAATGCTGCTTGTGGGATCTGGTCCAGACATTATCTTTTGCATTATATTTGACAATTATATTATATCGTGGTTCAAAGGGCATTACACTGGAGCTATAAATAGACATCTTATATGTAATGTTATTTAAAAGAAATCTTTAATAAAAAATGAAAAATAGAAAACCCGCTGCACTTTATCCTATCTTCTCTGTGCGGTTGCGTTCCAATCCGGGGCTAATTATTTGAATTAATCAATTGAAAATGTTTATCCGTGTGGTATCAGAGTAAGAATACAATTCACCACCCCCTCTCTTGCCCATGAGTGTCGTAAAAGACGACTATATAATATGCATATAATATCTATGCAAGAGAAGGAATACTCGAAGCAAAACCCTATACCAACACGTCTGGCCGGGGTGCTATAGTAGGTCAATTACCACCCTATAATGAAGAAGGCCTGCGCCCAATAATGGAACATGTATGGGCTGAAATGATGTTTAAAATGTCAAAATTAACAATATATAAGTGTGTGTGTGTGTGTATATATATATTTCTTGTCTACGTGTGTATGTCACTGAACTCCTCCTAAACGACTGGACCGATGTTGAAATTTTTGTGTGTGTTCAATGGGATTTGAAGTTTAGATTCACAATCGAATTCGGCAGGTGGCGCTGCTGTCGATTTCAAGGAAAATCCCTTTTATTTTATTTGAACAGAACAACGTCTGTTGGGTCAGATAGTGTATTATATATTGTTTGAATACGAGACATTACGTTATCATTCTATGTAGCAAGAGTATAATTCTAAAATATGAATAAAGCAATTTCAATGTAACCATTTATAAGTATTATATATTCAATTTAGACGACCTTCAAGACCCTTTCTAATTAATACTGGCAAGTTTCAAGAGATTAAATACAACGCAGAAACCTTACAAGTTAATTTGTTAGCAATCCATGTAAACAACTGGAACAAACTCTACGGTCAAAGTCGTATATAATAGAAACTCCTAACTATTGTTAGCCAATTCAGACGACGTACTGACTTTTTGTATTATTTGGGTGACATTTTTACGTTTATAGTCCAAATTTTTGGTTCACATTTACACCTAGTTGTTCGTGTGGTGACGGAGTAACAATACAATTCACCACTCCCTATGTTGCCCGTGGATGTCGTAAAAGACGACTAAGGGATATAATCTATACCAATAAATAAAATTGGAGTGTCTGTTTGTAATGTCAAAATAATAGGCTTTTTTCATGCTCACATGGTTATTTGCACAACACCTATGCCTAAAATAGCGATTAAAAAATTTTTGTCTGTCTGTCTGTTTGTTCCGGGTAATCTTCAAAACGGCTGGATCGATTTCAAAAATTCTTTCACCAATGGAAAGCTATAATATCAGCGCGTAAACTAGGCTATATTTTATCCCGGTATTCCCACGAGAACGGGAACTACGCGGGTAAAACGACTATAACCTATAACCGAAGCGAAGCGAGGGCGGATTGCTAGTATGCACATAAAATCTGTCCAAGAGAAGGAAAACTCAAAATGAAACTCTATACTAATACGTCTGACCAGCATGGTATAGTAGGTCAAATTCTATCCCATTATTGAGGAGGCACGAGCCCAACAGTGAGACCTATGTAGCCTGCGGTGATTACATCCAGATTTTTACCATGCTTGTCAGGTGGAAGGGCAGTTGAAATTCTGTTCTAAGGTTCCTAAAAGAGTTCTGGTGGCCATCATCATCATCTCGGCTCATGTACATCCCCAATGCTGGACTTAAGCTTCATACTAGGAGGACTAATGGCATTCTATACTATTCTGGACAATGGGTTGGTCAAATAGGTTTTATTTGAAATTTTCCTTCTCTTGCATATATATGATGTATGTATGTTAATTCTCTTAGTCGTCTTTTATGACACCCACGTATTCCTATCTCGTCCACCATATAGGGAATGAGTTTGATTTTGCAGTGTATTTTTAATAAAAAAAAACTGTAAAGAAGGCAATGAACCTCAAAAGACTTAATCTTGCACCAGACACTCAGATTAAAGAAAAAGTGAAATTTAAATATTTTCTAAGATTAAACTTACGAAATTTCATTTATGGCTTTGATAGATCAAGCGCTTGTAGTCTTGTGATTGAATTTTAAATCTATACCAATAAATAAAATTGGAGTGTCTGTTTGTAATATCAAAATAATAGGCTTTTTTCATGCTCACACAGTTATTTGCACGACACCTATGCTTAAAATACAGATTAAAAAAATTTTGTCTGTCTGTCTGTCTGTCTGTCTGTTTGTTCCGGGTAATCTTCAAAACGACTGGACCGATTTCAAAAATTCTTTCACCAATGGAAAGCTATAATACCAGGGCGTAAACTAGGCTATATTTTATCCCGGTATTCCCATGGGAACGGGAACTACGCGGGTAAAACAACTAAAACCGAAGCGAAGCGAGGGCGGGTTGCTAGTTTTTAAATAAAATATCATTATATTTTAAACTAGCAGCCCGCCCTCACTTCGCTTCGATTTCAGTCGCCTTACTCGCGTAGTTCCCGTTCCCGTGGGTATACTGGGATAAAATATAGCCAATGTTACTCAGGGATACTGTAACATTCTAATGGTGAAAGAATTATTGAAATCCGTCAGGAGTTTTTGAGTTTATTCGTAAGGAACGTTTCCTCTTTATAATATTAGTGTAGATTACACCCTTAGAGGGTGAAAATTAAAAAATGCTGAAACACGTGTATATTTATTTTTACTAAAGAGTATTCTTGGAGAATTTGAAAAAATCGATGTAGTTTTTTTCTCTTTATACAAATTTTGTTACTGCGGTTTTACCCCCTAGGGGTTGAATTTCAAAAAACCCTTTCTTAGTGGGTTTCTACGTCAGGCAAAGACACTAATGTCAAAATTTCATATTTCTGGCTTCAGTAGTTTCAGCTCTGTGATAAGTCAGTAAACTGACATCTTCCTACCTATTTTACACCCTTCGAGGATGAAAATGGACAAACGCTGAAACACGTTTTTATTTATTTTTATTAAAGAGTATTTGTGCTTAATTTGAAGACAGTAGCTAAAGATTTTTTTTACTTTCCATACAGACTTAACCGTTGCATTTCACCCCCTTAGGGGTGGAATTTCAAAAAATCCTTTCTAAGTAGGTGCCTACGTCATAAAATGAAACTACGGTCCAAATTTCATTTCTCTAGCTTCAGTAGCTTCGGCTCATCCTGTTTTTTAAAATGTATATTATTGTTAAAGCCCCCGCAACACCCCTTGCAGGTGGAACTTCGTAAAATCCGTTCTTAGCTGACCTCTACTCAACGAAAGGAATATTTCTGCTAAATTTCAAGTCTATACGCCTTATGGTTCCAGAGATATGGTGATGAGTCAATATATCGCTCGCAAAACCCGCCTCTCCTATATATATATAGATTTTAAATAAAATTTATAGACAGAATAATTTTAATGAGTGAAATTACTTTGTATTTATTTTTACCTAAGTACGGAGAGTTATGATTTTGACAGCCTATGTATGTACGTTGTTGTTCATATGTTCCTTCATAGCTCCTCAACTACTTATTAGAACCGGACAAATGAAGTATTGTTAGAAGCGTCTTGATCGTCCGCTGGTTACAGGTTATATGATGTGTCACTGAATCTAATATGGCGCTCTCTAGAGGTCTTAAAGTACTGTCTTAAAAAATAAATTTGAGACAAATATGTCGTGTTTCATATCATTAGAAAGGGCGTTACTTTTACATTTCAAATATATATATTATATTAGCATTCGCATGTAACTTTATTGATATTTATCCGATAACTATCGTAGTTGGGTTCTAGATTTTATTACTTTTATTAATAAAAGACAACCCGCTCTAAAGGTTACATATGTTTTTAATTTTAAACATACAGTTAACGCAAATAATACTCTTCTTCGTCGTCGTACTCTTCAATTATCTGAAGGTCGTGTCTAACACTGTTCGTGAGCTTCGGCACTACTCCTTACTAGAGCTCTACTACTCCACTAGTTTCTGTCCCAAACGCAGAGCGATGGAGATGAGCAGATTAACAACTATCCTTTATTCGGTCAGACCAGTGGTAGGGCGCTCTGCCGCGGTAGGGTTTGCCTTTTACTCTGCCAAGCATGATTTGTTTCTCCAAGTTATCTGGACCCCTCCTGGCTACATGTCCGTAGTAACCTAGAATACGCTGGATGCAAACTGTTGACAGCCTTGATTTTATCTTCAAATAATACTAACATTCAGAATAATCAATTCTTGTCCGTCGCACACTGAACTTTTACTATCGTTACGTACGTATACGTTGTTTGTAAGTTATAGCGTAGTAACATGACTTAAGGTTTCAAGATCGCAAGTGATTCCGTAATGATGACTTAGATAAAATAAACTTTTTATTCCAACTCATACAGGTCCCACTACTGGGCTCACGCCTCCTCCAGAGTGAGGGAGGAACTTTACCAACTATATCACCCTGGTCAGACGAGTTAGTATATGGTTTTATTTCGAGTTTTCCTTTTCTTACATAGATATTATCTGCATAGTATGTTCCTTAGTTGTCTTTTACGACATCCACGGGCAGGAGAGTGTGTTATGAATTGTATTCTCACTCCGTCACCACACCGAGAACTTCGTCACCACACAGAGAGTTAGTACGTTACAAAACCATTTTTTTCTGATTACCCTCGTCATTAGTCACTATTTTTCTAACTACAACGTAATGTATATCTTTAGTTTTGGTTACAGGTAACAAGAAATTAAGAATAGGATACATTGAGAGAATCACGGTCAGATTTTACGACCAGTTGCTTATTTGTTACTCTACTTGGAAATACTTGTTTTTTTTTTTTTGAAACAGGGTCGTCACACTCCACCCGATCTGTTCGGGGCGACGATTGGGGAGGCTTGCAACACCATAATATGCCAAAACACGTACGTGTCTAGCACTACGTGGGTAGACCATCAGTAACCGATCCTTGACATCGCTGGCCCGTCCGGCTCTTGGGAATACTCCTACGACTTCTCTACATAATAATATCATTCCACAGTGCAACCATTAACCAAGTGGAGATTGAAAGTGGTAGTACCATATTCTCTGAGTAGTAGCAATTTGTTACTGCGCTTCGTTTGCTGAGCGAGAGAGCCGGAAGCCCATCTTTCTGAGGGTGTTTGTGTGTAGAGAGTTTCAGTGATACCTTTAGTATTACCGAACCATGCGAGTGCATGCGTTCATAGTCTCTTAATCTTCTTTACGATAGGCAGCGGCCTAGCAAAGGACCATGAGCGGCAGCGTTACTTACCATCAGGTGCACTGTTTGTTCGTTTGCCATCGTTTGCAATAAAAAAAAAGTTCAAATTCAACATAACTTATAAATATTCAACTAATTAGGCATTATAGATTGAACATAAAGCTATAAATATAAAGTGAATTAATTAATAACCTTAGAGTTCAAATTAGATTGTCCTTTTCTTCAAGAATTTATTAACCCTATAAAAGAATTTTGTTCTTCAAATAAATTCATTGACTTTTAATAGATTTTGTGATTAAAAGCGAATTTGGTGACTAGAAATAGAATTGTAAATGGAATTATTGAACTGACTTTGAACGGCTTCGTATTATTTATGCTTTGATTTTATTTTCATTTGTTACTTATTGTTGGAGTCGAATAACAATAATATCCAACTACAGACTTAATAAACTTGTATTCTTCGTTACAATAATATTTAGATATAAAGAAATTGTATAAAGTAATGGGTAATAAATTAGATAATAACTATTAAAATGCAAGGCGATGTAGTTCGCGGGATGTTAGCGAGCGAGTGAGTATGGGTGGGGGAGTTTGCTTAGTCGACGCTTTCCACCACCGATGCTATAACGGTACTGTTTGAGACTTCGCCCTCGTCGTCACGAAGACACGAATAATAATACAGTTTAGAAAATAGTACAGGTAACAGTACAGTTATGAAAGGGGAGTGGCTCATTCTTACCCAGATCGATGCTAGAGAAGAAAAACTCAAAATGAAACCCAACACGCCTGATCAGCGTAGTATAGGGAGTAAATTTCCCTCATATAATAGAGGAGGCCCGAACCCAACAGTGGGACGTATATACGCTGAAATGTTGATGGACGTGTATGTAATATTTTAATAAGTACAATCAAACAAAATTTTCCTTCTAATTACAGATGTGTTTAGAATGGAACGTGTTAGGCTAAGAATGTGATCCTTACTTTACCGTGTAAGTCATATAAATCAGTTAAAGGGACCAAGTACTAGGAGTATATATAGTACCTATTATTGTAATATTCATAACACCAACTACGATTGAACCCACCTGTCTAACGTGGTATTTATTGTACTGTATCTTCGTAAGTTGGTCTATCTTCTTTAGTAGACAATTCTTTTTCTATAATAACAAAATAAGTGAAATAGCTAATTCTGCATCTCCTTTATATCGTATGTCTTTGTGTCATCACATTGCTAAATAAGGTATACTATCATCATCCATCGTAATTTAATTTGAACAATTTTTCAGACAAATTCTATATTTTTTGGCTATTTATTAAGAAAACCAAGAAAAATAAACAAACTTACTTTTTTTAAAAAAGATAACTGACTGCACTTAGGTAATAATCCCTGTTTTACGGGAAACTATACAAACACATAACGAGGACATTAATTATGTGCATTTAGTCGCGCAACAACATAAGAATTGAACTTACGATACTTGGCATGGTAAGTACGTCAATACCTTAACAACTATGCTCTTTTAGTTTAAAGGATCGTCGCGGCAACTACTCAATAAATATAAAGTAACATTATAACAATATTAACAAGAAAACCGTAGTTGCTATAGGCGCTAAATATAAGATAATGTTAGAAAACAAGACAATGAATAAAGACGAGCTATCCATTTATTGGAAGATTACTTATTGGAAGAGAAAGAAAGATAAATAAAAAATAAACACTGTTTTCACAGAACATACACTAACATTTCCACAGGCTAAGTACTTATTGTAACAGTAATAGAATATTATTATAGTACAAAATAAGTAAAAAAATAGATTCGTCCATTTACCCCAATGAAATGTTTTCTATTATCTATCTTAATATACTCAGGACATTTTATTTATTTATAACTTTTGCACAAACAAAGGTACAAAGGCGGACTTAATGCCTTAGGCATTCTTTATCAGTCGACCTAGGGTGGAGTAGAAATAATGCAAGGCAGGTGCAATACAGAGGTTAATCATATCGTGTAATGTAATAATTATCTATATCTATACCAATAAATAAAATTGGAGTGTCTGTTTGTAAAATCAAAATAATAGGTTTTTTTCATGCTCACACGGTTATTTGCACGACACCTATGCCTAAAATAGCAATTAAAAAATTTTTGTCTGTCTGTCTGTCTGTTTGTTCAGGGTAATCTTCAAAACGGCTGAACCGATTTCAAAAATTCTTTCACCAATGGAAATTTATAATATCAGAGCGTAAACTAGGCTATATTTTATCCCGGGATTCCCACAGAAACGGGAACTACGCGGGTAAAACGATTATAACCTATAACCGAAGCAAAGCGAGGGCGGATTGCTAGTACAATATATAGAGAGTTAAACAGGAATATATAATTTGTAACAAACAATACATATATACATATACACACATACATAAAATAATAATAATTAAGTGGATGTGAGCCGTCACAGATGTGTTGACTCCGCCAGAAAATCCAAGTATAATCGCTTGACTCTGGCCTTGAAATTGTCGCGATTAGCAGCCATCCTGATGTCAAGAGGTAAAGCAAGATATTGATGAGAAGTATTTCATAGAGTCAGTATTTCTTGCTGTTTAAAATATTATGCTGGTAATAGTTATGTTTTTAATGTTTAATTACCGAGTGGTGACGGAGTAAGAATACAATTCATCACCTCTATGTTCTCCGAGAGTATCGTAAGAGACGACTAAATGATATGCATATAACATCTTTGCAAGAGATGGAAATCTCGATATGAAACCCTATACCAACAAGTCTGACTAGTGTGATGTAATAGGTCAGTTTCACTCCTATTGTGGAGTCTCAAGCCTAGCAGTGGAACATAAATGAGCTGTGATAATTATGATGATGAATAGATAATATGTATGTGTTTATAAAAATAGTACGATTTAAAACTATAACGCCTTTACCTTTATATGATGAAGTCAAAGAAAGACATGCTCAGTTATTCGAGAAAGACATGCTCAGTTATTCGACATGCTCAGAACAGACAGCTATCGTAAGAAGTTACTAAAATTAGTTGCAGTTTAATTAAGCTTCAAACCTGATTTTCTTAAAATAAATAAAAAACCATGTATGTACAAAAATAACTGATTCAACGAACGCTGTTCTGAAGAATACTTCGTCTCTGCACATGCCCGCCCCACTGCTGGGCTTGAGCTTCCTCCCATTAGGAGGGAAATAGACCTACTATACCATGCTGGTCAGACATATTGGTATAGGGTTTCATTTCGAGTTTTCCTTCTCTTGCACAGATGTTATGTAGATATTATATCCCTTAGTGGTCTTTTACGACATCCACGGGTAAGATAAGGAGTGGTGAATTGTATTCTTACTCCGTCACCACACGGAAAGAAGAATACTTAAAAAAATTGTTTTTTCTTTGATATTGGTCTTAGTGCCATTTAACGGGTCCAACTCAATACACAATCCACCTGAATACCTACCAAGAATTACATCATAATTGATCCAGCCATTTAGGTAGTTTTCTGACACATACACACATACGTAGAATTAGATATAAAAAATATATGTAAATTTTCTATCCGTGTGTTTGTAATTGAACTCCTACACGACTGAACCGGTTTTGATGATTTTTGTGGCTTTTCTGCTGGATATGGGAATGGTTTAGATTAATAATTGGAAGCGATAGATGGCGCTGCGATCGATTTCAAGGTCAATTCCTTGACTATTTTTTTTTAATTTAAACAGAACAACGTCTCTTGGGTCAGCTAGTAAAAGTATAAAACTAAATCATAGATATACTTCGATTTATATTTTACGCTAATGTGACATTACTATAAATAACATATAAAATATTTTTTAGAAATCTAAGACATGCCAATTGCCTCATGTCTAACAGTGAAGGTTAAAACAAAAAAAAAATTGCGTGCGTACAAAGTACGCATGTCAGAAGTGAAAATTCTATGGTGCCACGTATTTTTTGTCAATATTAAAAAAAAAAAACAATTTGTGGATTGAAGTGTTATCCCGCGTAGGATTCGAACCCACAACACTGGCACGGTAGGTCGATATCTTAACCACTACGCCATCTGTGCAGTCAAGTAAAATGAAATAATATCCGAAACCGTTAAGCGTTAAATGTTTAACGCAACCTTGTTGGCAGTCACATTAGAAGATTCACTTCAAAAAACAATTCAGAAATTTACGATTTTATGTTTATACACACGAGTGCAAAAGGTGAGAAGTACGCCTTAGTGTTTGAACTGGAGACCTTTGCGTAGCAGTTTATTAGTCCCAAATCGGCTCTCACTGCTTTTATATAATCGACTTATGCAGGTGTAACATCTAAACAATTAACTGAAATTAAAGTGTCTATTTTAAAATAGTAGGTTTCTTTTTACTTTTTTTTTCACGCTGATACCGTCATTTACACGATACCTATACTTAAAAACCAGTTTAATTTTTTTTTGTCGGTCTGTCTATTTGATTTTTAATAGTATTTCATTAACAGGCACCTGTCTATATAAGGAGTCATCATCACCATCACAGCAGCATATACGTCCCACTGCTGAGCTCCAACCTCCTCATAATGGGAGGGATAGTGACCTACTAAACCACGTTAGTCAGATGGTTTGGTGTACTAAACCTCGAAAACAGAAAAACTCGAAATAACTGTAGTTATTTCAAGTTTTTCTTCACTTGTAGATTTGTACTTGAAGATGTTGTATGCTTATTATAATCCCTAAGTTGTCTTTTACGACACCCACGAGCAAGAAAGGGGATGGTGAATTGTATTCTTACTCCGTCACTACCCGGAAATATAAGAAGTAAATTAGGGTATTTTTCTTCACAAAAAATTCCTATAAAATTTTGCTCGATCTTATGAACTGCAGTCGCGTATCGTAATATTTTAGAAGATATTGGAAAGTTAAAACGCGGGGACAAGACGACTAAAACCGAAGCGAAGCGAGCGGATTGCTTGTAATAATTAGAAATGTTATGGAGCTCCATAATCGTAACCTAAACTATCGAATATCCGAATTCAATATCTAGTAGAAACTTCTTATTAGCAACTCTGATATTAAAATATCGTAACATTTTATGTAGCTCTGTAACATGCAAAATATGACAGATTTTATTCCAACTGACAAAACCTATACTCTAAACGTAAGTCTCTCCAAAAGGGTAATAAAATAATAATCACCTTCAATATGCATAACTGACTAACTATTCATAACTATTCGACAATCGAAATTAAATTCACATCCGTAACTGTATCTGTGTGATGACGTAGTGGCTTTTCGTGGCGGTGTGCACGCGCGTCGTAAAAAGTAACTCTCATTATTTTTCACTAACACGCCAAAAGAAGTAGACTAGTGTATAGTTGGTCAATACCCCTCCTATAATGGTGGAAGCTCGAGCTCAGCGTATATAAGCCGAGAGTAACCATATTCAGTTCCGAAAGTTAATTTTTACAACATCTCTAATAATAAATAATATATTAATGACATATGGTTATGTTATGTGTACGGATATAATCTCGTCATAATGTATAGAAAATTAAACCGAACTTTGATAAACATTCCTATTTATATATTTTATAACTGGCACATGTAACATTTTTGCTGTCTGAATACTTGCCAAATAGGTCAATGACATTCTCAATAAATACCTAAAACTGAATATAACGTAATAGTATTCGCAATTTTATCGCACATTTCTTTTATTTCCGAGTGAAATTATAACAAGCAGTAGTTGTGGCTCTGTTATACTTTTATTTATTATTTTGAAATTTATTATTATTTTTATCTTAAATAACATACTTTAAGTTAAACTTAGGAGTGCATTCGTTAAAATTATATTAATTTCGATTCAGTAGTCGCCTTTATGATACGTGTACAATCACAAACAGACAAAGAGATATGTAAAATCCTAAAAGTTTAGGCTTCTCCTAGTATAGTCTGATATTCCCTCGGTTTAAACAGCAGCCTAGCCCAGCCCAGTAGTGAACGTGTATGAAATAAAATAGACCAATCTTAGAGTAAAAAAATATTGTATTATAATCTACTTCAATTTTTGTAATATTCTCCATTCCGTGTGGAGACACTTCTGCTTGCTCGTGAGTGTCGTAAAAGACGATTAAGGAATTATAATATCCAGATAATATCTAAGCTTACGAAAAACTTAAAATAAAACACTCTACCAAAAAGTTTAGGACTTACATGAACTGTGATGATGATGATTATGATATATTATTTGGGAAAATTATTTTATTATAATCTATAATATTGTATAATAATTTTATAATAATCTATAATCTTTATACCAACATGGTAGTGGTCTGACCAGCATGGTATAGTAGGTGAAATTCCCTCCCATTGTGGAAGAGACCCGAGCCCAACAGTTGGGCGTATGTGGGCTGCGATGATGACGATGATGTTAATCTATAAGTATAATGCTGTAATATACGAAATTTTATGAGAATTTTGAGATATTTGTTATTATATTCTGGGAAAAGATACTAAACACATTTTACATAAAACTTTCCCATTTGCTTATATATCACTATAACCATTCATTACTTTTGTCCATTAGTCTATAGATGTCCACGATTTCATACAGATCTGTCTTGGGAAGAAAATGCTTTACGATCTGCATATTTGCAGTCAGTTTAGCATTAATGTTTGTTGTTATGAGTTCTGACATTTCTTCAGTTAAACTATAAAGCGATTTTTCTTCAGAGAAAGTAGGAAATGCTGACAGACTTTATTCTTAACACGTTCCCTGCGCCATCATTTTCAAAGAACTTTCAGCTCGTGCTTTGGAGACCTAAAAGATCTCGTAACTAACCTACCCTTTGGGGCGTTTGATATCTAATCAGTCTCCTAAAAATACGGTTTTGAAAATAATTTATATACTACTGTGAAAATAATTATACTACTGTGCGTTAGGACCTAATCCATCTCTAATTATTTTTTTTTTATGTCCTAGAATTTACCTTTACGTAGGAAGCAAATATGTATATTTGTCCTACTCATACTTAAAGTACTTTATACGTTAGCACCTCCCGCAAGGAGTGCAAAACACGATTATAGTCAACGAACAATACAAAAGTCCTGCAAGAGATCTGATAAGATCTCGTAACGCGACGAACGTGTTAACCCATCACCAGACGGGAAGGATCACTATATTACAATACCGACGTTTACCTTTACCTATACCTACCCTTTAAAAATATATTGTACACTAATCTATAACATTTTAAATAAAACTATTTTTAGGAATTTTATTGCTTTAGTATTTGATTTTAATTTCAAGAAGTTTCGAAAACAGATGTGATCTAAAAATTTTATCATCCCGAATTACACACACACAGTATTAACTGTAACAATATTTGTATTGTAAATATTATTAGGTTCGTCTTTATTAGACGCGGTCGCCGCCTTCAATGAAGCAGTTATCTCATGG
This sequence comes from Lymantria dispar, assembly GCA_032191425.1. NCBI lineage: Eukaryota > Metazoa > Arthropoda > Insecta > Lepidoptera > Erebidae > Lymantria > Lymantria dispar. The sequence continues at coordinate 10,777,054 of CM063449.1, read as the reverse complement.
AAAGAGAAGGCGGAGCGTGTGCGTGAGGTATTCCTCTACGGCGACATGAGCCACCGTCCTATCCGCGGCAGTAGGTGCCTGGACCGGGAAATAGTCCATCACCTGTAGAGAGACTGACCACGTGAGAGCAACCGACGTCGCGGGAGGGGCATTAGGGAGGGAGGCTACTCCAAAGGAAGAGTATCCCGCTGGGCTGGCCACGGACGACAAGAAAATCGGTACACTGGTACGGCGACTACCGAGTCGCCACAATGGTGAAAGAGAGGGAACACGGTGGTTTATGGGGCCGCGCCCTTTCGTCACCCCCAATGGAAGGAACGGTGTGTGCCGATCATAGCCCACCCAAAAAAAATGTTGGTCATCCTTCAGACAGCAACAAATACTCTATCCGTTCCTTGTGATGACAGAGTAAAAATATAATTCAGGAAAGAGTGGAATCTAAGACTAATTCCTTAGAAATGTTAACTTATAATATTATTGAAAGATAAGGTAAGGAAATCTCACAATAAAACTGTATGCCGATAAGAAATTGGTCTCGATAACGTTACGAATACTTCGACGTAAATATTCGTGCTAAGTGCTAAGATTAACGTGAGTAGGTAGGTCAAATTCGCCCAAATTGTGAAATCCGTACGTATATTAGCTGAAGATGTATATTCAAGAAGGCTAAAGTATAGCTTTATTTTTTGTTTCATTTCTATTAAAACAGCAAAATATTGGTGTACGGTGTGATTAATAGTTATAAATAGACATCTAATCGTTCATCACAGAATCTACTGCAAAATATAAAAAATCCAAGATTAAACCAGACGAAGTTGTTATTAGGGTGCTTTTACATTTATGATTTTGATGAACCGCTAAAAGCGTTCAATGGATTACTGGGTTATGGAACAAGAGCCTTAAATTATATAGCCTCAACGAAAGCGTCGTATAAAAAAGTTTTAGAATTTTAAATTCAGTTACACCGCACTGCTTAAAAATTGCTTTTACTTCTTGTTTATTTGCATTCGTTCGAAAAAACAATATATTTATTGATTCGCCATGGTTTGACTACATAGATGGGGTAGTGGTTAAGATACCTAGCTACTGTGCCAGTGTCGTGGGTCCAAATCCCACGTAGGACAACACTTTGTACGATCCACAAATTGTTATTCTGAGCCTGGATGTGGTTTGTGTCCGTTATTTGTGTGTTTGAAAATCCTATAATACAAGGATCATTTCCTTAGTGCAGGATGTTGACTTTAAAAAAAGAGATATATATGATAAATATTAATGCATATATTTATTGGGTTAAAATAACAACCATTTTTCGGCTTGTTTGTGATTTTTTTGTATCAAAACTTAGTTATTCTTATTCTTTATTATTATTTAACCCTAAAAAATAAAAAAAACAAAATACCTTTAAAAAAATTGTACTTGTCGGAAGAGGAAACTCACCTTTTGATAATGATGTTGTCGAAGTTTTTTATTAAATTTTCTCTCTCTCTCTCACTCTTATGTAAGACGGAAGGCTAAACGAAGTTCCGCGGATCAGCTAGTATAGAATAATACGTAAGGTATATAAAAATTTCCTAATTTAATATCAAGAAACAGAATATTGAGAAAGTATTTTAAATTCTTATTTGGAGTGAAAAACTCAATAACTTTTATCTAATTGTAAGTGCCTAATACTTTAAGATACGGTTTACAAAAGTAACGCTATAATAACAACCAGTAGTAAACTCGTGATTGGCTGCCGCTTGTGGGATTTAGTCTAGCCATAATCTTTAAATCTATATTTGTGAAGTAATTTATATCTTAGTTCGAGGGCTATCACACTGGAGCTTACTAAACATATTGTACTGTATACATTTTCGATGTAAATAAGTCAGTAAAAAACAAAAAATACAGACAAACCCGCTGAGTTTCTTAAGGGGTCTTCTATGTGGAAATCATATGTCGACCTAGTGACAGTTTTTTAGATTAAGTTAAAATATTAAAGTTGCCAATATGTAATTGCCTTTACAGATTTAACACATAATAATGATTTTGAATTTAAAATCATTCTTAAGCGTATCGACATTCACTATTAAATTTTTCCAGAACTACTTTCCCAGAAATCTTAAACCCGCCATCCACAATTCACTCGATATCATCATAAACTACCCGAAAAATTTTCCTGTGTGCCTGATTGGTATTCTGAGTGAGTTGCCGGGCGATTACGCACGCTTTAATAACACCACAGTTTCATCCATCCCATCCAGTCTTGAATATTAGGGAGCCCTCCCCTAGAAGGTGCGGCAGTGTCCTCTTACAAAGAGTGGCAACTCCGAGTCCAACTCAGAGGGAAGTGAGGACATCATTCCTCTGGGGACTGTATAAAGTATGTCTAGCGTTTGAGTAATTCCCTGGATGTTAGAAAGAGGAAAGCTGGGACGGTCTCTGGACTCGGCTGCAGCCCACAGGCCCGTTGTGTTGCCCGAACCATGCGGGCAAGCTGTTGGAGAGGATCCTGACAACCGGCATCTGACAGCATCTTAATGAGGTCGATTCCGCTTTGCCAGACGCACAATATGGTTTCAGGATGGGGCGTTTAACCATCGCGGCCTTGCTACGCCTGAGAGGAGTGATCACATAGACGGTCACCGGTGAAAGGGTGCTGTTGTCCTTAGATATCACTAACGCATTGAATACTCTGTCATTTACCTGCATCGGGGAAGGCCCCTGTATCATACGGTGCCAGTATATGTGAGGCAGCTAGTGGCAAACTATTTGTAGAGACGCAGCGTCCTCAAAACGAACTGAGGGGGCACAAAGTGCGGATGCCACTCTCGTGGAGTGTCCCGTAGGAGTCGATTTTGTGGCTCATGCTGTGGAACATCGACTACGACTGGGCGTTGAGAGATCTGCCCTTCAGGCTAGGTGCAATTTGCTACATCGACGATACACTCATCATAGCACAGGGTAGGATGCTAGAAGAGGTGGCACGCCTGGTTGCTCTCAGCACTGAAGAGATTGTCAGATGAATCGAGGCGTTGGGGTTGATGAGAACAAAATGGAGGCCCTGGTGTTCCATGAGCTCTGCACCAGTCCTTTCATCAGTGCCTCAATCATCGTTAATTCGGTTCCCATCAGCATCCAGAATCACATGAAATACTTTGACCTGGTGCTCAATGGGCATTGGTGGTTCGGAGAATATGTCCATCGACTTGCTCCGCGCTTTGTCAGCGCAGCGACTGGCCTTTCTTGGCTGATGCCAAATGTGGGTGAACCTAGCGCTACGTACCGAATAGCTGTACGTGGAGGTGGTCCCGTTGATATACCTAAGCGGCGCACCAGTGTGGATGAAGTCATCCTCTGAGGGCTCCCTTTTTAAATCATTATTTTCTTACGTGATGCTCATGTACCTTTTGTTTAAAAACAACACCCGCACTGGGCAATAAATGCTTGTTTCGCGTTGTACTTTACAAATATTAAATTAACGACCACAAACCACACCTAGAACCACAACAATTATTTATGGTTCATACAAAGAAATGTCATGTGTGAGAATCAAATCCACGACACTCAGTACTGAAAGTCGTACTTAAATTATTTCACCATCGTTGCAAATAAAGTTATAAAGTGCTATTGCTGTTCATTGGGTTATATGGAAATTCTATTTATCAAGATAACTCACCCTTCATTCCAGTACATGGTTGCATATGACTAGCGATTAAACGACCAATTATAAGGTGCCTCCTAACAATTTACAGATTAACATTGTTTTGAAATTGTTCTGACGTTCAAGTTGTTCACAGTTTCGAGATTGTTTCTTGTTCAATTTGTATGAAACAGTTGTGTTTAATAATATTTATAATAATCAAAGTGTACTTTGAAATTAGGAGTACATTGATTTGCGTGAATGATGACAATGATGGTTGACGCCATAGTTTATTCATCATATCATATCAGCTTATGTATCTCACAGCCGACCTCGAGCTACCTCCATGATAGGAAGGCAATTGACTGAGCACTAACATGGTCAGACTTGTTGGTATAGATTTTTATATACTATTTTTCTTCCCTTAGATATTAATATACCTTTCGTCTGAGGGATACAATGTGCATTTAACATCTATACAAGAGAAGTAAAACTCTAAATAAAGCCGTATACCAACCTGTCTGACCAGCATGATATAGTAAGGTCAATTTCCCTCTATCCGTGGAAGAAGCTTGAGCCCAGCGGTAGAACCTATATGAGCTGTGATGATGATGATGGTACTCACAGATAAGATAAAGAATAATGAATTATACAAGGTGCATCAGGTTTATTATGGGGCAAATGTTCGTGTATGTTGCAGTTTAACGGTCATAGACCGTAATTGGAATTAATTAATTACACAAAAAACAATACAAAATAAAAGTTATAGTGATTTAAAAATGTATGTCTAAGAATCTATGCCTTAAATGTTACGTATTATTTAGGCATGTACAGACAGGATACATGTAGGTATGTAAAGCTTCGACAGTATAAATAGGTATGAATTCAAAAGTATACAGGATACTTGTCTTAGTAGTAGTCTAGTCATTTCTCGCGTTAATTATTTTTGAAGTAAAATAATTCAATAGGCAGCTTTGGATGAGGAGTAAATTCAAGTAAATCATCATCAACATGGGTACGTGACGTATTAACGCTAACACTATATCTTTAATTATGTCAATGTTATTATATCTACAACTGTAAATGTTAAAACCAGACAAATGTACGATTTAATAAATTTAATAATTAATTTTCTGTATCGGGTAGATAATTATAAATGTTACAGACATAACGATGACTTGTTGGACGTGAGACATCTTAGTCCGCCCGTGACCATGAATGCTGCAAAGTGTTCGAAACGCCGGGCAATCAAAAATCAAATACAAACGCGATAAAATATTTTAATTTACATATTGTTCATAGTTTTAAATTCTCACTTTTGTCGATAGTCCTCATGTTTGCTTTATTTTTTATATTTATCACTTTACTTTTATTATTGAAAGGTGTATATTTTTTAATATATCTGATGATTACATATATATATATATATATATATATATATATATATATATATATATATATATATATATATATATATATATATATATATATATATATATATATATATTGTTTTATTGATATTGTAAAAAAACCAGCAACCCGCCCTCGCTTCGCTTTGGTTTTAGTCGTTTTACCCGCGTAGTTCCCGTTCCCGTGGGAATACCAGGTTAAAATATAGTATAGCCTAGTTTACGTGCTGATACTATAGCTTTCCATTGGTGAAAGAGTTTTTGAAATCGGTCTAGCCGTTTTGAAGATTACCCGGAACAAACAGACAGACAGACAGATAGACAGACAGACAAAAAAAATTATAAAATGATTTTTAGGCATGTGTATAGTGCAAATAACCGTGTGAGCATGAAAAAAAGCCTATTATTTTGACATTACAAACAGACACTCCAATTTTATTTATTGGTATAGATATATTTCACTCACGCATAAATATTCAATTTGAAAAGTCGCTTCTGAAATCAGCACACACAAGCACACATTTTAGCTTTACAGTAATATAGCCATGGCTTATATTTAGATATGTCAACGCAATTCTGTAGGACTTCTGATGTAATAAAAACAACTTATTCCTGATATAATACAACATGAGATCATTTGTATTCAAGGACGAATTTCGATGAAGAGACAGCGCTAACTTTTGTCTAACTAAGCCAAATTTCCATAACAATGTCAAGAATATAAATAAGAAAAATGATTACACTACCAAAGGTCATTGCTGAAATAGTAGAAGCCACGCTTTTCTATTCTTAAGAAAAATGTAGTGTATATATATTGTATTTTCTTTGTCTAATAAAGTAAAGCAAATAATATTTTTCTTTCTGTGTATCGAATGATGGGTTAAGAATACAATTTGTCGTCGTACCTTATTTTCGTATGGGAATCGCAAAAATCAACTGAAGGATCTGTAGGTATAAAATAGCATCCCACTCCTGGGAAACTTCTAATACCAACTGCGATCAACAACTCGCCTGCCACGTAAATACATATCTAGACGCAGTAGCCTATCACGCCAAATTCAAAGTAAGAGACTTGGCCAGCCGTAGTGGGTGTAAGTTAGCACGAATCATTTCGTCCAACTTTTGATCTTTTTAACTAAAAAATTATTTAACATAAACACACCAGATTTTGTTTAGAACCTCTTAGCACCTACATTTTTTAATATATGATAAACTTATTAGATATCAACGTCAAAAAATGATAAATTTTATCACCGACTGATTTCGTTCTCTAATAAATTTAATATGTTGTTATTTTTATTTTAGTACATAGGTTTATAGTTACTTGACATCTGTGACTCTATTGGATGCGCTCGTCACGTAGTATCGCCTATTGAATCGTAGGCTAAACACCGTATTTTAACGTAACGCATTTTAACAGACTTTAATAAGGATGTTTTTTTCTTATCTTGTATGTAAGACGTTATGCGATCTTTTCATCAATTACGAATCGATTTTGAAAATATTTTTAACAGTTAAAAATGAACTTGAAAATTGTAGTAGTAGATATAAACCAAATACACATTATTGAAGATAACTCCATAACTACTCGTCAGATATTGATAAAATTATTATGAGAGCACCTCTTGAGTATAATCTACAAATTCTATAATGAGTTACGCATTTTCAAGTAATGTGTTAGTAAGTAATTTTCGTTTCATGCGATGTATACTAACTAAATGTGTAATGTTTAAAAAATGAAATGATTTCCTTCTTTGAATTACAGTATTAGCTGTCCCTGTAAGAAGGCCTATGTGATACACTATATTCTTGCCTCACCATGCGGAGAATATCCATTAAATATCTTCATCATCCTGTTCCTATCCTATACAAATGAAGTCGTCTCAGAATATACTCTTCTTTAATAGTATATGTTTCAATAGTTTTGGCAATAGTTTTAAGAACGGCCGCCTGCCGATCGTCAAGACTCCTTGAGAATATAATTGATAAGTAGATGCCATTAGATAGAGTTGACCCAGATTGATCGTTGTCTTTTATATCAGGGACAAGCAAATGTAAGGGTTAATAACATTCATAGATACACTATAAACGATTGGGTCACTCTGTGTACTCTACCGACTCTTTCACGGGGAGTGCTCCGAGGAACTGTTTGACTTGGTACCACTGTCACCATTCTACCAACGTACCACTCGACACCGTAGCAGTGTTCATCCATTTCACCTGGAAACGTTGTCTTCAACTGTACGTTTCCAGCGATTATTTCTCCCACGTACGTGCAAGCTCTGGAATGAACTACCTGCTGCTGTGTTTCCCGAGCGCTATGACATGTCCTTCTTCAAACGAGGTTTAAGAAGAGTATTTTCTTCACGGTAGGCAGCGGCCCGGCTGTGCCCCTGGTATTGCAAAGGTCCATATGCGGCCGTATCACTTACCATCAGGTCTTCTGCCTGCTCGTTTAAAAAAAAATCGATTTTAGTTTATCGACTCTTGTTCTTACTGTATCTGCTTACACTCCTTAGTCATTTTAAATGGCACAAAAAGAAGAGAATACATTATTTTTTCCTTTGTCACAGCTACGTATTATTTACTATCGAAATTGAATTTATAAAGGCTTTATTATGTTTAGATTGAATCAGATTACGTTGTAGTAAAACATCCGCATTACAAGATTTATATTTTGTGTTTGCGAAAGCAAACCGGAATATATTTTATTTCACGAGGGGCCGTAAAATGTTTTGGTGAACTCGATGACCCGTGCGGTGGCGAAATGCCAACATAATAGTAAGTTTTCTAAAGGTTTTGTTTGAGTTTCAAGCATTTAACAGCTAAGTAGTTTATCAATGGGCATAATATACGTTTATGTTTATCTTTCCTAAGGAAATAAATCCAATGAGAGAAAGTCTAAAACAGGTATCATCATCATCATCACAGCTCATATACGTCCCACTGTTGGGCTCGGGCCTCCTCCACAATGGGAGGGTATTTGACCTACTATACCATGCTGGTCGGGCATGTTGGTATAGGGTTTCATTTCGAGTTTTCCTTCTCTTGAACAGATCTTATGTGCATATTATATCCCTTAGTCATCTTGTACGACATCCACGGGCAAGATAGGGAGTGGCGAATTGTATTCTCACTCCATCACCACACAAAAAACCATCTTCACTTTAGCTTATATACGTTCTACTAATGGACTCGAACATTCTCGAAGGAGAATTGCTCAGAAGGGAAATTGCTTACTATTACACTACTACTACCATGCTGATCAGACAGGTTGGCATAAATTTTATTTTGAATTTCAATTCTCTTCTTTAATTATGTTACTAGCTGACCCAACAGACGCTGTTCTGTTCAAATAAAATAACGTCACCTACCGGGTCCAATTGTGATTCTAAAGCGTTCTCAAATCCCCTTAAACACATATAAAAAAAAATCACCTGTGTGCCACCTACCGGCTCCAATTATTAATCTAAACCGAATGGTTTGGATGTTCAGAATGGCTATTCCGATGGATATGTGAATTCATATCCATCGGAATGGCCTCAAAAAATCATCAAAATTGGTCCAGCCGTTTAGAAGGAGTTCAATTACAAACACACGAACAGAAGATTTATATATTTATATATAGAAAAGTTTATATAGTCGAAAAAAAGGTTACATTAGAAAATCATATATAAACGTTAAATTTGCCTAAATTTTCTAATTTTCTGCGCAACTTTCTTATTTTTTTTCCATAAATGCTTTTTTTGAAATATTAGAAAACTTAAAAAGAAAGATGGACGAAATCGGTGAAGTCGTTCTCAAGTTATGTTATTGTTCTGCCCGAACAGCGCCACCTACCGGGTCCAATTGTGAATCTAAACTATCCTCGAATCCCCTTGAACACACACAAAAAAATTCGTCAACATCGGTCCAGCCGTTTAGGAGGAGTTCAGTGACATACACACGTAGGCTAGAGATTTATATATAAGATATGCATACTATAGTCGTCGTTTACGACACCCCAGCGCAGAAAAGTGGTACTAAATCATATCCCCATTCCGTCACCATACGGATATGATAATAAATATGTCCATAAAATTGCACCTTTCTTCCAGAGGTGTGAGAGTCTGGCCAACAAAAGACTTCATTAAATAAATAGACCATATTTTTCTACAAAGTGGCTTAAGATACTTCTTTCATAAAATTAGAAAATCAAAAGTTACCTGAAAATCCATTGCAGAGGAGGCCTGAGCCCAACAGTGGGACGTATGTGGGCTGCGATGATGATAATAATTATGGTATAATATGTAATAATGCACTAATCATCATCTATATGTACAGAGTTTAAGATTTTCTAATGCTATTGAGAATATAGTAAGTTTTAAATAAAACTACGGCTTTTATCGCGTTTGTATTTGATTGCCCGACGTTTCGAACACTTTACAGCGTTCATGTTCACGGGCGGACTAAGATGTCTCACGTCCAACAAGTCATCGTTATTGCAGAAAATGTATAATTATCTACCCGATAAAGAAATTAGTTAATAAATCAAATACAAACGCAATAAAATCCGTAGTTTTATTTCAAATTAGCAAGCCGCCCTCGCTTCGCTTCGGTTATAGGTTATAGTCGTTTTACCCGCGTAGTTCCCGTTCCCGTGGGTATACCGAGATAAAATATAGCCTAGTTTACGCCCTGATATTATAGCTTTCCATTGGTGAAAGAATTTTTGAAATCGGTCCAGCCGTTTTGAAGATTACCCGGAACAAACAGACAGACAGACAGACAAAATTTTTTTAATTGCTATTTTAGGCATAGGTGTCGTGCAAATAACCGTGTGAGCATGAAAAAAGCCTATTATTTTGACATTACAAACAGACACTCCAATTTTATTTATTGGTATAGATATAGACTAGCAACCCGCCCTCGCATCGCTTCTGTTTCAGTCGCTTTACCCGCGTAGTGCCCGTTCCCGTGGGAATACTGGGATAAAATATAGCCTATGTTATTCCCTGATAATACAGCTTTCCAGTGGTGAAAGAATTTTTCAAATCGTTTCGGTGGTTTACGCGTGAAAGCGTAACAAACAAACAAACAAATATTCTTACTTTCGCATTTATAATATTGGTAGGTATGTGCAACACTCACGTAAACATCAGAAATTATTATATTGTAAGTTATTTAGTATTCAATGATACGACTCGATTCGATGTTTTCAATAAAATCAATGATTCGATCCAAGAGTTATCTGTTAGTCATAATGAGGGCTACAGTGTAAGTGAGATGTTTCAATTAAAACCGAGAGGATAAGCTGTTGAAAAATTTAGTAAAATTGATATCACGTCCTTAAAATGTAAAGAGCAGATGTAAAGTGGGTTATGAAGTACAATGCAATCTTACTGTAGCACCCAATATCCAAATGGCGCTCAGTCAAAACAACATATTAGCCTTTTTGTAGTCAGCTATAATCCGACAGTACTCCGCCCAAGTCAACAGAAGGGAATCGTGGTATTCGCTGTGCACTCTTTCTCCGTTTTTTAAGTTAACCACTGACTGCTTTATCCAGTTGGCGAGATAACATTTCGGAGATCTACCCGACATGGTGGGCCTCGCTATTGATGGCTGCCTGATATCCCGTTGCATAAAATATCCCTTACAAGAAAATTAAAAGTCGAAATATGTCAATCATTAAAAAAAGTATGTATGTACTTATGTACGCACAATAAGTTATACTTCTTTGGCGTAACAAGATAAAATCCTTCTAAAATTTTATCCTTTGTTATGTTACGTTTGTAGAAAAAAACGCCACTAATAATTCTGTTATCAGTGATGGTATTTAATACTGTGAAACTTTTATTATAACTCACAATCTAATTGACTTATGTGACGGTGTGCGGGCGCATCGTGAAAAGTGTTGACTAGCTAACTTCAGGGTGTCGCTTTCTTGTGACGTACGCGCACATCATAAAAATTTACCTTCATAATTTTTCCCTAATGCTTCAAAAGAAGTATTACTTTAAAATATACTAACCATTAAAAAGGATACGTACTTTTTGGTCAGTACTTTTTATGCTACTAATAAAAGTAACTATTTTAATTCCGCACTTACTCAACCCAAAATCTTACATGTACATAAAGTCATTTGAGAAATACCAGACCCTTGACCAATCACCTTTATCTGACATACTCTCAGTAATGGTTCGCGTCTGTTGATAAGCGTGTACTATTTTGTACATCTGGTGAGCGATGATTGACATAAGAACTCCATCTATTTCAGAACACTGTTTATTACTAAAACAAAAATATGTCGTAAGCTTTATTTGAATTGGGTTAGTAGGAACATTATGAAAACATTAGTGTACCAACTATCATATAATAATAACGAAAATAATATTGAAAAATATTCGATGGTAAAATATAGGGTTATGGGGCAACTGTTCGAGTATGATGTAGTTTAACGGTCATAGATCGTAATTAGAACGGTATATTACACAAAAAACAATCTATACCAATAAATAAAATTGGAGTGTCTGTTTGTAATCTCAAAATAATAGACTTTTTTCATGCTCACACGGTTATTTGCACGACACCTATGCCTAAAATAGCGATTAAAAAATTTTTGTCTGTCTGTCTGTTTGTTCCGGGTAATCTTCAAAACGGCTGGACTGATTTCAAAAATTCTTTCACCAAAGGAAAGCTATAATATCAGGGCGTAAACTAGGCTATATTTTATCCCGGTATTCCCACGAGAACGGGAACTACGCGGGTAAAACGACTAAAACCGAAGCGAAGCGAGGGCGGGTTGCTAGTATAACATAAAAGTAATAGTGATTTCAGAAATGTGTGTCCAAGAGTCTATGGGTCTCAGGTGTTTACATGTCTCTAATTCATTAACGAATCGATATTTTTATTTCAAATTTTTGCCTGGGTTCCTACCAGCGAGTGACCGGACCGGGGATTTAGTCAGGCACCCGCGGAGAGGTTAGCCTCGCGACGGCTATCGGCGTCCCGGGGGGACGTCGATGGGAGAGGGTACTCCCTCCGGGTATTCCGTCGGGTCGACCACTAAAGTCAAGTAAGTCTGCACCGGTGGTCGAACCAACGACGAAGGCAACGTGCTATATGGGTGGGTTACGGGGCTGCGCGCCGCCTCTCTGTCGCCCCGGACGGAGCCGGGCGGCGAGTGCGCTGATCGTAGCCCATCCCAAAAAAAAAATACCATTGCCTAACTCACGTTTGACCAGTTGCCCCATAACCTGATACAACCTGTATATAAATGAACTTGTGTCCACTATCGAACATAGGCTTCACTAAAGGAGGATTCCATTACAAACGATATGCTTGGTAGTCGGGTTGATGATCCGATTTGGCATTATAAGTTGCCTAGGGAAATGCTGTTAGAGGAGGATGACTGCGTGATAGCGACACCGCTAGAGGGATGTCAAGGGGGGATGGTATCCGAAAGGGTATCTCGCCAGGCTTGCCACGAATGTCAAGGAAATCAGATCCAATGGTCACCCTAATGGCAAAGGAGAGGGGTGGTTTATGAGGCCGCCTTTTGTCACCCTGGACCAAATGGACGGCGTACGTTTAGACATAGTCCGCCCAAAAAATTAAACGGGGAATGGATCATCCAATCGTTTTACGACTCCCTTGGTAATATTTTTTTTTATTGCAAGCAGTGACAAACGAGCAAACAGTGCGCCTGATGGTAAGTGTTGCTGCCGCTCATGGACCATGGCGAAGAAAGTGAAGGGAGTGTGAATGCGTGCAATGAGGCTCGGTGATACCAAAGGCACCACCAAAACCCACCACACGCAAACACCCTCAGAAAGTTGGGCTTCCGGCTCTCTCGCTCACCGAACGAAGCACAGTAACAAATTGCTACGACTAAGACGTCAATTTTCTGCGAGAGCGTGGTACTACCCCGGACGGACCGGCCCGCGGATGTAGACAGATAACTGTCGACAGTGTAGTCCTACCACGGCTAATGAACGGAATATGAAGGTTGTATTGCGTTCTAAACATATCGCGTACACTTTGTTATAGCTATATAGAAATAAAAAGCACATAGACTCTGAAAGTAAGTTTTGAAACGTCGAATACAATAAGAAGGCCTATTCGTTTCTACGTCTGACCTTTTAAACTGAAAAGGTAATTTTCACCGCATTCGATAATTGTGAGGTAATTTAAATTTATAACGAAAAGGCAGCTATTGAAGTTTACGAATGCCTAAGGGGTTATATAGACGTTAAAATTACCTTTTTTTTTCCTTTTTTTTATTATTTGGTCCAATAGTATAATAGACCATGCGGTAATAAAATAGACTAACAATTCGTTGTAGCGAAAAATTATTAATAGATACATTTAATAGGTCAATAAAAAGGACGTTAGTAAATACAGAGTACTTTAATAAAATTCTGATTGATAGAAAAAGGCATTCAATAATTTAAAATATAAAACAACTTAAATAAATTTCATTTATATACTTTATTAAACTAAAAATAATTTAAAAAAATATAACAAAGACAAGCCATTGTTTCTCTAAATATGGGTATTTAAATAGATTGAGTTTTGTATAAGCAAAATAAAATCCAACATCAATATTTAACAATTACATGATTGTTACTAAACTTTCATTTTCTCTTTCATTAATTATTTTATAAAATTAATTTATCTTTGTCAATATTTGAAGTATTAAGTACTTTGTTAGTTTTGAATTATTTAACTTTTTACTTTAGAAAATATTTAACTTATTGGCAGATTGAATGGCCAATTTGTTAGTTGTGAATTATTTAACTTTTTACTTTAGAAAATATTTAACTTATGGCAGATTGAATTACCAAGAAATCACAAGAAGAAGGAGCAATAGGATTCTTTATGAAACATACGTATAGCGATTACCAACTCGTTTAGCAACCGTGGCGATTACGGCTATAATCCCTTTCAAGAAAGACCGAGTCATATAGTATTTTATGAGGGAAACGACGACGTAAGGCTGTATGATGATAAATCTATTGCTCTAAATATTCCAACAAAAATTGTCTTAAACTAGGTACACAAAAGGCTATATGATTTATCATCTGTTACCTACTTATGCATCTTTCTTCTACAGTTATTATAAAAGCGCTAGTGGCAAATTATATTCTTAATCCATCACGGATTCATCACAGCTAATATAAGTTCCACTGCTGGGCTCGAGCCTCCTGCACAATATGAAGGAAAAGGAACCTACTATACCACACTGGTCAGACATGTTGATATAGACTTTTATTTCGAGTTTTCCTTTGCTTGCATTGTTGTTACATACATATTATATCCCTTGGTCGTTTGTTACGACATTCAAAGTCAAGATATTCTTCCTCTTTCTTCACGAGATTGGCAATTAAAGATATTAATAAGAAATATTGTAAACTCTAGTTCTAAAAGTAGCTATGACAAGACGTGGGTCGTTACGTTATTTTTAAGAAACGTAACGAAACTAGTTTCTTGGTCGACGTCACTTGTTTCAAAACTAGCTATTTTTGTAACTAGTTATTTGTATACAGCCACTGGGATTGTTTGCATATTGTATGATTCTTGGTCGACGTCACTTGTTTTAAAACTAGTGATTTTTGTAACGACTTATTTGTATACAGCTACCGTGATTGTTTGCATATTGTATGAATAGCTCCACTAACTATATACAGTTACACGTGAAACGAAAATAAATTTCTAGCTATACAGTTAAGTCAATAAATTAACTTCCTTTATACTTTTTTCAGGCTGAGGACTGACTGCATTATGTGTATTTACGATTGATTAGTAGTTATTATGTAACTATTATTTTAATTAAATTTGTATTAATGCAGACGTATTTAAAAGTAAATTTATTGTATATTCAATGATTGTATTTACAGTTTATTTACACTTTTGATATATTTACAGTTTTTTTCACTGTTATATGCACTGTATAATGTATGATGATTTTATTAGTAAAACAACAAACTAAAACAATAAATAAATTAAATTCTTTACTTTAAATTCAAATTTCAAAGTAACACTCGCTTCGTTTCCCACAATTGCAAGCCGTTGAAATTACTTATAAACAAAAATCACTATTTTATTATCTATAAATGCAATTTTACGTATAAAAATTAAATGTATAAAATGTATTGTTACGCTGTTTTGTCTTTGTTGCATACCACGGCTCGTGAGTGTTCGGTATTTGGTCGGATTACTTCAAATAATTTCGTGTCATTCGATTAGCCATCTCGCTCGCTCGCTCGGCCGCGATGCGAAAGAAATGTACTTAGCGTAGTCATCGTTGTGCGGTCGGCTCTTTCTCGCTCGCTCGAATATAATACTGTTATCTCATATCTGTGAGTCGTGTTAAGTATAACGCAGTTACAAAAATCACCTCTTTTCTTGTCGACTCGTAACTAGTGATTCAGTTACATGTCGCGTAATTAGTTATTGTAACTAATGACGTGAAATAACGCTCGTGTCTAGCTATGACTACGTTTTCCATATACACAAAATCCATTTCAACCACCTGTCGCCTAATTTAAATAATTTTATTCAAATACATTACGAAATATCTTACGTTGTTTAATTATAAATGAATATTAAATGCAAAATGTTTGATTTACTTCATCATCACAGCCCACATATGTCCCACTGTTGGACTCAGGCGTCCTCCACAATGGGAGGGAATTTGACCTACTATACCAGACATGTTGGTTGGCTGGTCAGACATGGTGGTATAGGGTTTCATTATGAGTTTGCCTTCTCTTGCACAGATGTTATGTGCATATTCCTTAACCGTCTTTTACGACATCCACGGACAGGATAGGGAGTGGTGAATTGTATTCTTATTCCGCCACCACACGGAAAATGATTGACATAGTCCTTGATTTACTTGCTCCTTAAACATTCCACTTCTAAATATAAGCACCACCATCAATAGAAAGGATATAGTTACTATAATCACGTTGCTTAAACGAGTTTAAAAAATGTATATTACTAGCTGACCCTACAGACGTTGTTCAGTTCAAATAAAATAAAAGGAATTCTCCTTGAAATAGACAGTTGCGCCACCTACCGGGTCCAATTATACATCTAAACCTTTCTCAAATCCCCTTGAATACACAAAAATTTCATCAACATCGTTCCAGCCGTTTAGGAGTTCAGTGACATACACACGTACACAAGTAATATATATATAAAAATATTGTGTTTTTTTCTTTTATATATAGGTTATACCTCACAAACATCCAAAAGTTATTTTCTCTCCCTCAGGAATAGCAAATCGTTCTAGATAATTACCTATGTTCAATGCACATTGAACATGCAACGCAGCAAACTCAAAAGTAGAGCATGTCAACATACAAGTAAAGCATGTCAACATACAAATTTGCAAAATTAGCACTGACATGATTAAAAGACGCTGCGTTACACTTCACACTTACGACACACTAACACAAAATGGTATATGTGTGTATTAGCAATAAGTAGTATATAAGGTGTACATTGTGTAAAATAAATCAGATTTGAATTTATTCATCTCTCATTTACATCCCTCTCACTGTGGCCAAGACACCCTTAGCCGTCAGTTCTGACCAGTCGAGTGAGTCTGCTTGACTGGCAGTGAGAGTTACCAATCCTCCACCCAAACCTCCATCTCACTGTGGCCAAGACACCCTTAGCCGTCAGTTCTGATCAGTCAAGTGAGTCTGTTTGACTGGCAGTGAGAATTACCAATCCTCCACCCAACATCCATCTCACATCTACCTGTCACCTTAGGTAGCGCGGTGCAGGTATCCCATCATATAGGCTAGGAACTTAAGGGCTTTAGGTACATCAAACTATAACCTTAGGTTCTTCTGTCAAACACGGCGTTAGTCCACTAGCCCAGACTACGCCTGTACAACCTACATGTATGCAAAATTTTATGTTGATCGGATCATCGACATCATTCAACTCAGCCTATATAACGCCCATTCTTGGGGTCAGGCCTCCTCCACAGTGGGAGACGAATTGATCTACTATCCACGCTGTTTACATTTGGTTAGAATTACAAAATCATATTTTATAATCGTTCATTATTGAATGAATATTTCATAATAATAATAATTACATTTCTAACAGTCAAGCCTCGTTAAGATCTCATAAATTGAATTCATTCAAAATTTTCTCTGAGTAAGTTTTCGCCACATTAACTTGGATATGTCCCGTAATTAAATTCTACTGCAGATATGAATATGTAACGAGGTACACGTACTCATAACTCTCTTACATTCAAGCTGCCTCGTTCTGAGCCCAAGTATAAGTTTTTTATTATACATATTTACCATTTTAAGGGTGTTTTGGGACTCGTACTTAAGCCAAGTGTCCACATGTCGGTAGGCATGATAAGCTCACAACATTACATTGTGAATAATAAAATATTTTTAGTTTTATATATACATATAAAATATATTTACGGAAAATAAAATATGCTCCAAACATATTTTGGTTAAAATATAACCAGGTATAGCTAACCTTTTTTTTTTTTTTTTTTTCTTTTTTTTTTTTTTATGGGTGGGCTATGGTAAGCACACGCGCGGTCCAGTCCGTCCGGGGCGATGAAAGGACGGCGCGCGGGCCCATAACCCACCCGTACCCACGTTACCTCGTTGTTGGGCCGACCACCGGAGCAGATGTGACTTGTCGTCAGTGGTCGGCCTGACGGAATACCCTTTCGGGTAACCTCACCTCTCGACGTCCTGGAACGTCGGTCGCCGTCAAAGGTATAGCTAACCTTGCCATGAAATATCTACAGAATCTGTCAAAGGCTATTTTCTATTTCAAGGAAGTAGAATTCCACAAAAGACGATGTTAAATGTTGTTTTACAAGAATACGCTTTTTTACTGAAGTGTAGGTTCAGGTGTGTTATATTAAAACTTTACAATGCACCTATTAATTTCAAGTTTTTCTGTGTGGTGACGTAGTAAGAATAGAATTCCCTATCCTCGCTCTTGCCCGTGAGTGTATTAAACGACGACTAAGGGATTAATAATAATAATAATAATGTAATTTATTTCAGACATCAAAGATCCATATTAGTGTTAGTAAATAAAATTAACCTATGTTAGAAGTAAGGTGAAAATACATAAAAATAGAAATAGAAACAACTGTATTCGAACACTGATAGAATAGTCTCCTATGGCATCAGCGTCCGAACACAGTGTCTGAAGAAAGGGCTATCCCACTTAGCAGCTAAGGTCTTCAGGATGGTGTTGGTGCTCGCACAGACTCTGCACAGAAGCGATGCGACTTTTTTCCGCATACACGCATGGAACCCGTCGGTGCGTGCTTCGGCAAAAATACCAGACGCGCTACAGAACCGTGGGAGCCCCAACAACATCCTAAACGCATTATTATATTGGACACGAAGCGCGTTGACCGATTTTTGAGTGCATGTAGATCACAGGCCACTCGCGTAGAATGTTTGGCAAAAGGACTTAAACAAAGTAATTTTAACCTCTCTTGAGCATCGATCGAACTTACGGACCAACATGTTAGCTCTCACGGTCAACGCTCTTCGTTCCCTCTCTATGTCTAGCTCATCACTCAGACTATCACAAACAATGTGCCCTAGGTATTTAAAATGAGTAACGCGTTTTAAGACAGTCCCATATAACATAACGGGCGGTACCACTACTAAGTATTTGCCCCTAGGTGCAAACACCATGAACTCACTTTTTTGGCGTTATAATGCAACCCATGACTTTCAGCGTAGTTTTCACATACGGCTAATAATTTCTTGAGTGCACTGATAGAAGGCACCAGCAGCACCATATCGTCAGCATAACTAATATTATTGATACAAGTACCATCTACATAGCATCCGATCGGTTGTCTGCTGAGGACTTCTATCAGCTCGTTTATATACAAGTTAAAGACGTGTGGAGAAGATACCCCCCTTTGCCTCACATCACATTGCAATCCATAAGGATTGGAAAGCACCCCCGACCATTTTACATTATTAATTTGATTGTTGTACCAATACTCAAAAATAGAACATATCTCACTAGGCAGAGTTGTATCACGAAGCTTTCGCCACAATACGTCATAACATACTGTGTCAAAAGCTCGCGAAAGATCTAAGAAACAAGCATAGACCGGTGTCTGTATATCAGTATAATACCTGGTTGCATATTTAAAGCTCACTATAGTACTCTCAGTGGACAGTCCCGGTCTAAAACCAGACTGCCCATCATGGATTTTTAGGTGCTTAGAGAGGTGTTTATCAAGAAGCCGGTCCAGTACTTTAGCTGTAATAGTAGCTAGTGATATTGGCCTATAATTGTTTTTATCTGAGATATCACCCTATATACATATAACGTATATGTAGAAGAAAACTCGAAATAAAACCCTAAATTGACTAGTATTTCAAACCTATATTACCGTGTGGTGACGGACTAAGAATACAATTCACCACTCCCTATCTTACCTGTGGATATCGTAAGAGACGACTACGGGATATAATATGCACATAACATCTGTGCAAGAGAAGGAAAATTCGAAACGAAACCGTATACCAACATGTCTGACCAGCATGGTATAGTAGGTCATATTCCCTCCCATTGAGGAGGAGGCCCGAGCCCAACAGTAGGGCGTATGTGGGCTGCGATGATAATGATGTGATTATGATGATTGACAAGTGTGGCTTTAGTAGCCCAATTGCCCTCCGCTTAAGGAGGACACTCGAGCCCAAAAGTGGGACGTACCTATATGAGTTGAAATGATGAATAGAAAGTGAGTACGTTTTCATATCCCTTTTCAAAATTTCTTGGCGAAACATATTTATTTTTTATACACTTTATTGTACACCAGTATTGAATATAAAAGAGCTTAATATAAAAGATACAGTACAATGGGCGGCCTTATCGCTATGAGCAATTTCTTCCAGGCAACCTTTAGATGGAATTAACACAGGAAAGAAAGGTAGTTGGCGGTGTAACCTATAGCGCAATTAGACCTAAATTATACATTAACAAATAATCAAATAATATAAATAAATACAAATATATATATATACATATATATATATATATATATATATATATATGTACAATATATATATGTATATACTAGCTTTTGCCCGCGGCTTCGCCCGCCTAAAAACTAACTTGCATATATTGAAATATTATCTCAAATAATATTATCGACATAAAAAGTATTCTATTTCTTAATTTAAGAAATGCTCTATATGTCAATTTTCATCCAAATTTGCTAAATAGTTTACGCGTGATTGAGTAACAGACATCCAAATATTTTCACAAACTTTCACATTTTAAATCTTACTTCTACACTTGTAGTTCAGATTCCCTTGGAAATATGGCTTTCCTTAGTCCCTGATAATGTAGCTTTCCATTGGTGAAAAACAATAATATCCATCAACCCTCCCACAGTTTCACCCACGTAGAACCCATTCCCATGCGAATGCCGAGATAAAAAATGCCTATGTTACTCGCTGATATTATAATAAGTTGGTGGTATGGGTGGAAAAAAAAATATATATTAATCAAATCCCATAGATATATCCGAGACAGAAATTGCCTATGTTACTCGCTGTTAACGTAGAGCATTCCATTGGTGAAAGAATTTTAAAAATTGGTTAACATCCCCCGGTTTCACGTTCCCGGGCAAATACCGGGATGAAAATGCCCTTTATATGTTATTCACTGATAATGTAGCTTTTCATTCGTGAATTAATTTTTAAATCTATTAAATTCCCGCGATTTCATTGTGCCCGATCCCGTAGGCATATCAGGATAAAAATAGCTTAAATATGTTAATCGCTTAAAAATAGCTGTCCATTAGTGAAATAATTTTAAAATCACTAAATTCTCACAGTTGCTCCAGCCAATTGTGTGAGCATAAATAAAACCTATTATTTTGACAGACAAACAGACGCTTCAAATTTATTTATTTGTAGCGATAGAAAATTGGATTACTATCTTGATTGTAACTTACTGTCTGGTAGCGGCTAGGAATATTACCACGCGTTCATTGTTCGTGGTTGTCGCAAAATACTACTAAGACAAAGATTTACATCGACCTGGACTAATTGGTGATGCCGTCTGGCCAACATTATCATCCGCCAGGCAGCCGGTCATAAAATGTTGCTAGAACCTTTGCAATATATCTACGATGGCAGAAGAGTAACTACATATTGCGTCGACTTAAAGTAATTAGGATAAGAGCAAGATAGATGTTATATAGATAGAAGACAATGACGTTATATAGACTGGGTGTCTTGGACTATATGCGTTTCACCCCTTTGGGGCTGCCCAAGTTGTTTCTTAGTGGGCGCTTACCCCAAAAAACAGATCGGTATACAAAATTTCACATTCGGCCCGGCAGGCCCGGTATCTTTGGCTATTATACACTTTTCACCCTCTTAGGGATTCTATTTGCAATTTTTTTTTGTTACGTCTCGCTTATCCCAAAACAGAATTTTCAAGTTCCTAGGACCATTATTTTAGGTTATACACTTTTCATCCCCTTAGGGGTGAGATTGCCAAAATATCTTTCATAGCGCTTGATAAGCGAGCACTAAGAAAAAATCTTGGGGTAACCTAAGAAAGCCGGCCGTGTACTAAAACGATCGTTCCCAGGCTCAGTGATTTCGTTTATACGCTTTTCACCCCCTTAGGGTTAAAATTGCAAAAAACTCAAGAAAGACTACTTCATACAAAATTTCACGTTTCTAGGTCTAACGATTTCGGCTATACATTTTTCACCCCCTTAGAGGTTGAATTTCAAAAAATAATTTCTTAGAGCTCACTTATAACAAAAAAAAAAGAATCGTATATAAAGTTTTAGGTTCCTAGGACCAATAGGTTCGTCTATACGCTTTTCACCCCCTTAAGAGGGTGATTTTCCAAAAATCCTCTGTTAGTGCTCGTGTACCCCAAGAAAAACGACAGTGTAAAAAAATACGTTTCTAGGCCTAGTAGTTTCGGTTGTATGCTTATTGGTCTTTTAGGGGTTGAATTTCATCCCCATTTGAGTGAAATTTTCAAAACGCTAGAATAAATATTTATTTATTTATTATGAAGTGCCTTAATACAAAGATTCATGGTTCTATCATCGAAAATCATGAATTTCCATACAAAATGTTATCCCCTATTTCAACCCCTCGTACCCGTTTTTTCGCAATAAAATGTAGCTTATGCCCCTTCTAAAACCTTAGTCCTTTTCTGTACCAAATTTCATTAAAATCGGTTCAGTGGTTTAGACGTGAAAGCGTAACAGACAGACGGACAGAATTACTTTCGCATTTATAATATTAGTAAGGATATACACTACTATATAGACTTACTTAAATATTTATAATAAAATATACTAAATACATATTTCAATAATAGAGACAATATTATAAATAATCTAAGTAATCATTGACTAACAATGTAAATATTATGGTCCCAGATAGAGTGTCTTCACTATTTTTTTAAACACTTCCAGGGATTCAGCTTGCCTTATATGTGGCAGTTCATTCCACAAACGGATAGCAGTTACGGTGAATGATTTACCGCTATAACATGGAGTATGTAACATACTATATAACGTAATGAAAAAATTCAAATCCCAAGATCACAGTGCTTCTTATAAATAGCCCATAGGAGAGAAATTGACTAATCACGTCAGGGCTGGTTTTAATTCGAGATATTCTTTCCTTACGTACATTTAAGTAAACACAACATAAAGTATACATTTAAGTTATAAGAAAGCAATTAAATTAAAAGATATTTTCATAATATCAACTCTTCTTTTGTCGAAAATTGTATGGTTTGACATTTTGTAAATATGAGAGGGATCTTTATTATTATATAATACTTTACTGCACTTACAAAATAAGGTACACGAAAATAAAAAGGTTAAACCTTCCTTTTATTTTTAAGTACACCCGTTATTTGATATATTTCTACAGAAATTCAAGCAACAATAATAAAAGAAATAATATTATTCACGGAGAAGAAGAAACATGGACTTGAGGATATGTTTATGTACGACAATTCAGCCATGACATTTACAAATTGCGCTATATCCCTGAGGTAACAATATCTAATTTTGTTCAAATCTTATATTTCTGCTACTCTCAAGGTCTGTTATATTCGATAGCTATTGCCTCCCAATTTATCATTCTTATGCTCGTTCTTAACTTAGAGTGAAAATTACTTCTTCTCAACAAGAAAGGCGTTTTGTATCTCAATGTTTCATTGTGACCATGACTACTGAAAATTACTCGAAACATCGGACAATTTAAAATCAAATACAAACATGATAAAATCCGTAACATAGTTATCCTTTAAGTATGTTAATATCAAAAATCAACAGCTACAATGAATAATACTCGTCGACTGTACAATAATTTTCAGCAGCGTCTTCTGGGGAATTTATATTACCAAATACGAACTCTAACATGTTTGTTAAATATACCGATTACGATATTTTCCTATGTAGGCCTCGCCTATGTACAGCGATTGAGGTCGAGAAGCTAACAAATGCTTTGAAATCTAATCCATAAATTATATAATCTCATGTAGATCTTATTAAACTTAATATTTTAAATAAGCGTCGAGCAATAAACGCTGTAATATGAGTAATTACATTAATAATTTGGTTTTAAAAGGATCATACTTCGACAGAATTTTGCATGAATATAATAAAATTTAATTCTTATAATAAAATTTGACAATTAAGTATTTCATTAAAATTTGTATCAATATTTAAAAAGTATTTTGATATTTAATCTCGTGGAAAATTATTTTTACTGTAATTGAATAATTACTCAAATATGAATAGGTGTTAAAATTAATATAAATTTATATATCATCTGATCATACGTCCCATTGTTGAGCTCGGGGCTCCTCCACTATGGAAGGGTATTGAACCTCACTATACCAAATCGGTCAGACCTGTGGGCCAGTTGCCAGACGTGCCGCCTCCATCTACGTCTAACGGATCTCTCCGATTTTTAGGTTGTCATTAGCTAGTGGGGAGTCCACTACAACGATAAATTTGCAATTACCACACGAGTACCTTTATTTCCCACCGTTTATCCCATATATTCTTCTTCTTCTTCTCGTTTAATGGCAATGAGCTGCAATAATATGAACTATTGGTGCCAATGTCGAGTTATAATATTAATTATTCACGTCTTTAGTCTTCTTAATTAATCAGTCGTTAGCATTGATTTGATACTGATTTTTTTTTTGGGTGGGTTGCGTTCGGCGCGCTCCTCGCACCGCTCCGTCCTCACCTCACGTCACTCGCGGCTTCGGCTAGGGCGGCATGAGACGCAAGTACTCGCGCATACGCCGCCCCAGTCACCGGCAGCGGATCGCTTCATCGAGACTGCGCTCCTCGCGCAGGCGATCCACCGCCTCCTCCTGTGAGATTACTGCCTCGCAGAAGGCTGCGACCGCGTCCCAGTTCCCAAACCATCAATAACAACAACCCTCCTAACGGCAGGTATTTGGCGAAGCACCCATGCCCCGTCAACACCTGCACTAGTCGAAAGGATAGCACCCCGTGCCGCCTTTCCAACCACTGCATCTGCACCGGCCGGAAGGCCTCCACGATTCGCACCCCGAACCGAGGCCTCTCCAGCCGGACTGCCCAACGGGCAATAACGTCTCTAAATACTTTAACATTTATATTCATCGATTTATATCAGATACAACCAGTCTGTACACTTTCTATCCTAAAGTTTGTCACGTTAAAAAGTTACAAGCCTTTCTGCACAAAACACTGAAAGAATTTGAGCACAGTAGTGACGTTGACATTGTTTACTAGATAGGTATATCGTATAATATATGCACTCAAACCCTAACTCGATTTACGTAAGAATATCTACAATGGAGTATCTATGTATAAACGTGCACAAATCACATGGCTGTGATCTGCATACGAGAAATCCGTGAATAAACTCAGGACTGATGACAGCATATACGCAGTTAAAATTTTTCATATCACGTTGATCTGTCATAATAACATTTCATTTGATAATAAAAACAATAAAAATACCAAATCATTTTCAATTAAATCATATTTTTAAAACTTATTATTTAGAATCATTTCGTGAAAAAAGTACTATGCTTTCGACTTTCTTCATTACTACAAAATACAACATAAAAGCGCTTATTCAACTAGGTACATTTCTAATACTACGTAGGTATCTACAAGTTCTAAATGTCCCACAAGTGGGCTAGAGCCTCATCCACGATAAAATAGCAAGATTTATTTTAAATAAAACTACTTTACCGATTTTATCGCGTTTGTATTTAATTTTTGATTACCCGACCTTTCGAATACTTTGCAGCGTTCATGGTCACGGGTGGACTAAGATGTCTCACGTCCAACAAGTCATCGTTACTGCAGAAAATTTATAATTATCTACCCGATACAGAAATTAGTTATTAAATATTGACCCACATTTTGATACAAAATTTATTGCCAGTGTAAGAAGAAAATGATTCTATATGAAAAAATTATATTGTTTATGGTTAGTAATTATTTAACATTAAAATTAATTGTAATAATATTTGAAAAAAAACTAACAATCTAGTATACTACCACGGCTTCGAAACACGGCCACACTGAGAAGATCTGGCAAGAAAACTCAGATGACATGATGCTAAATTAATATTAATTTTGAAGGCGGCTTACTTTATGTTACTAAGAGGTTTTAATTTATAAAATTATCTTTAGTTATTATTATTGTGGGTCAAATCTATACAATATGAGCTCACAGTATCTTGCAGTCTTGTGGTGGTCTTTTTGGATTTGTTTTTAATAATGTTTATAACAGGATCCTAGCTTGATGGTAACACCCAGCCATCCTCTCTATTGAAATTTTTGTGTTTTTAATCTCAACAGCCTCGCGTACCATTCTAGGCAGGTATTTGTGTTCTTTTGCGAGGATTTGTGGTTTATCAAACCTGATGTTATGGCGGACGCGGTCCTGACTATGTTCACAGACTACAGACCTAGTGTGACGGCGGTGCTTCACATCGGCTATGTGTTCTTTGATCCGAGTTCTTAAGAGATCCACTCTTTGTTTGCCCAATATAAGAGAGACCACAGTCATAGTCAAGTTTATATACTCCTGCATCTTTTAGAGGGATCTGGCACTGACACGTCGGGTAATCAAAAATCAAATACAAAGACGATAAAATCCGTAAAGTAGTTTTATTTAAAATGTGTAATACTCGCGTAAACATCAGAAATCATTAGCAAGATTTATTTTTGGGAATACTAGAAACTAGTCACGCTTAGTGAGAATAATATTAGTAGGTATATCAATCAGACAAGCCTGCGCAATGATAAATTTCCACACATTAAGATGAAATGATTAATTAGTCTACCATAATGAGTTATTCAACCTTCAATGGACGTTTTTCAAACAGTTTCTCTTAAAATGATTTGAGAGTAGATGCTAATTATATTTTAGGCAATAGATTTTTGAAGATTAATATCATATGGTAGCGGCTTCGACAACTATCATCCCTTGCCTTAGTCTTGGGTGTCATAATAGAAGACTAAAAGCCTTACATCGACGACAAGTCCATCTGAAGCCATTTTGGTTAAGAATCATATTCCCAAGGATCAGGACAGGTAAACAGCCGGTCATAAAACTATTGCCAATAACTTTTACAATATGCAATATGAAACAAGAGTACATATTGAGTCAACCCTAAGTAATTGGGTTAAGAGCAGGGTGGTGATGAATTTCACGAAGATTAATATTGAAGTAACTATTAAAATTTGATTAGACAGATAAATGGTGAACAGGTGGAACGTAAAACATTAGGTTAAATTGAAATAGAAATCATGATTATCTGAACCTTGTTTTTATATAGTTACAAGTTTCTTTTGTTTTTTAATTTAATATCTGGTTGACCGAGCTTCGCTCGGCATATTTTTGTCGAATATATTGATAGATATATATATTAATAGATATATATTAATAAAAAATAAATAATGAAAAATATATAAAAAATTACAAAAAGAGAATAATAATAACACCGAGATTCGAATCAACGCTGTTTGAATGCCAAAAATCCTGATCCTGAATATATATAGGTATACAAGAATTGCTCGTTTAAAGATATAAGATTTTCCCTAGAAAAGCATCAATTAATAAGAACAATGTAAGTTGAATAATTAGATACTAAAAGCCAATAAAAGGTCTGCACGCTTAAATACTTTACACGTGACTAAAAAATTTTGGTAATAATTCCTGCATGTTTTTATGAATATTGTAAGCAAACTGATGGTAAATAGTAATGTAATAGTGAAGGCTTGTCCGTGTGGTGATGGACTAAAGATACAATTCACCACACCCTATCTTGCCCCTGGATATCATAAAAGATAACTAAGGGATATAATACGCATATTACATTTATGCAAGAGAAAGAAAACTCGAAATAAAACCCTATATCAACCTGTCTGACTAGCATGGTATATATAGTAAGGTGAATTGCCCTCCTATTGTGGAGGAGGCTCAAGCCCAACAGTGGGAGGTATATGAGCTAAAATGATGATGATGATGAAATTAGTGAAGGCTAGCTTCATCATCAGTGAGGTGTTATACGTTTCCCAAGAAGGAGCTACCGCCCATTCTTTTGATGAGACCCTTAGCTAATTTTTGCAATTCCCACCTTAGATTAACGACAATTGTATTCTTAACTTTATTTTTGAGGCTACCTCGAATCTAATCAATCTTAATATTGTGGATCGTGGCTCACAGGGGCTACAATAGTGGGAATGTGTGGTGCGATTATTCCCAAAAAAAGCTGAAGAGTGCTAACATTTCTTACACGTGTTATGAAACTCAGTTAAGAGCTATATACTGACCTAAATATTCCTAATATTGGTTTTTTTTTTCCTATATCTATCTTACTATCCACACAAACAGTCTATGACCATATGGAGGCCATTATAACCTACCATTTTACCTCTTTCCACGAATTAAACGAATTCAATTGTTTGAGCTAAATTTGCTAAGAAATTCAACTTCTTCGCAAATTGAAACACCATCGAAATTAGCCAGTCAAGGAGCTCCTTGACTTCGGTAGCTATTCTCACCTAGTACAGTTTCATCCGGAGAACTAAGGGATATGATATGCAGATAATAACTATGTAAAGAAAAGTTAAACTCAAATTGATTTAGCAGCCTGTCTGACTAGCTTGATAAGTTAAGGCAGTTTGCCTTTCTATTGTGAAGGAGACTCGAACAACGTAGTGGAGCGTTACGAGCAGAATATTATAACTGTTTCATCCCCTGCATTCTCATAAGATTAGCTTCATGCTGACGCTATGTACCAAAACATCGTTCTTCATCTATCATTTATTTTGGGAGAAATAAGACATGCTATACAGACCTTATATTATAATAAGTCATCATCGTCATCGCAGCCCACTTACGTCCCACTGTTGGGCTTGGGCCTCCACATTAATGGGAGGAATTTTGACCTACTATACTATGCTGATCAGACATGTTGGTATTTTTTTTTATGGGTGGGCTATGGTAAGCGAGCACGCGATCAATTCCGTCCGGGGTGACGAAAGGACGACGCGTGGGCCCATAACCCACCCATACCCACGTCACCTTCGTCGTTGGGCCGACCACCGGAACAGGGTGACTTGTCGTCAGTGGTCGACCCGAAGACATGTCGGTATAGGGTTTGATTTCGAGTTTTCTTCCTCTTCTTATAATAAGTGCGGTGTATAAACCGAATGAAATATATATGAATTATTAATTAATGTTAACTATAGTTATTCTCTTACTATTATGTGAACGAAAATAATAACCTATCATTAAAATATAATAAATCTACAGAATGAGTACATTTGGTTAAACGTTTACAAGTAAGTTTTTCGGTATCATTTTTATTTATCACGATGATTGCCATCATTATTTGTGCTTTTTGCTAGAATTTATTTTCATTTGATAATATATAATGTTTCTTTTGCTTTAATGTTCTATAGCTATAATGGTGTTTGTTGTATGGTGGCATGCATACACACCTACATTGCTCGTGGGTTTTACAACTAAGCCAACTGCATCTGATACAGTCTGGTCAACAATTACATTGCAAAGAAGTGTTGCTGTCAGGCAGGCGGCCGGCCATTAAGTTATCACAACTTACACTATATACAATAATAGTACATATTGACTGACCCCAAGTAATAGGAATAAGAGTAGGATTATCATAATGATTCTCGGCTCATATATGTCCCACTGCTGGGCTCGAGTCTCCTCCTTGATAGAAGGGACGGTGTAGGTCACTACCACCACGCTGGTCAGACGGGTTGATATAAAAATTATTTCAATTTTCCTTCTCTTGCATAGTGTTAAATGTATATTTAATCCCTTAGTCGTCTCTTACGATACCCACGGGCAAGATAGAGAATGGTGAATTGTATTCATAATTGCTACCAGTAATTGGATGGGGCAGGCAAACAGTGGGTTATGGGGCTACGTACCGCTCTTTCGCTGCCTCAGATGGAAGGAATGGCCATCCAGACCATAGCCTGCGAGAAAAGACAGGTTAACCATCGTGGTCTAGTGTTATAAATTACTCAGAAGCTTGCTCTCCTTTCACTTGGTGATCGATCAGATGATTTTTACAACTCTCACGGGCAAGCAAGGTCTGGTGACATAATGTAGCCGTCATCACATGAGGATATAATGTCACTCGTATATTATGCTATAGATATAACCAAGGCAGCAATAAATACTAGCTTCATTTTGTGCAACTTATTAATATATGTTGAACATGGTTTATGATTTACGATAACAAATGTACCACCATTCATCATCCTCATGTCAGCCAATACACGTCCCACTTTTGGGCCTGGCTCTCCTCCCCTATGGGAGGATATTAACCTACTATACCACGCTGGTCAGACGGATGGATATAGAGTTTTATTTCAAGTTTCCCTGCTCTTTCATAGATGTTAAATGCATATTTAATCCCTTAGTTTTCTCTTACGACACCCACGGGCAAGATAAGGAGTAGTGAATTGTATTCTTACTCCGTCGCCGCACGGACACCACCATTAGGGAAGATAAAAATTATTATTATCCTTTCCTTTTTAAAAGCCACACAATGGCCTGCACTAAGAAAAAAAACATGGTTGTCTGTAAAGTCGGTTTACGGACGATAGTTTAACGTGACAACGTCATAACAAAACATTGATGAAATGACTGCATACTTTTATGAATAAAACTGAATCAGCGTAACGGGACAAAGAGCGTAACGGGACACTTTTTCGTGCATGCAGCCAGCGTTCATTGATTTATTAGACGTTGTCACGTCAAAATAGTCCTTGTATTTCAAGGGACTTTAGAACGCCAATTTGTGATTAGTACAAAGTACTTTCTTGCATGGAAAACGAACGCATGACACTGCAACGGTAGGTCGATATTTTAACCATTAGGTACTTCATCTGCTTAGAAAATATATAGTCTAACTATAACTATTTAATATCCTCTTTAGTAATCAAGATTATCCTCCCATGACACTCTATCCAGACGACTAGTCATCTCAGCCCACATAAGTCTCACTGTTGGGCTCGGGCCTCCTCCACAGTGAGAGGGTAATTGACCTACTATACTGCGCTGGTCAGAGGTCAGTGTTGGGATAGATTTTAAGTCGAGTTTTCCCTGCGCTTGAATAGATATTATTTACATGATCATATCTCTTAGTCATCTTATACATCAAAGACGACCAATCAGGAGTTTCTCTTTCAAGCTTTAGAGTGATGTTACCTGCTTATGTTCTTCAGTCATCTCTCATGATACCCACTATAAAAAAGTGAGAGGATATTGTATTTTAGTCTATCTCCAGATCCATTTCACTTAAGACTAAATACATATCTATACAAATTAAATATCACGATTACACCAATTAGAATCAATGAAAATAACTGTTTTCAATTTTGTAACGTTAGTAAGTGCTTCAATTCTGGTTAACAGTTTGTTTTTAATATTGAACTTTGGTTAACTCTTGCGAATTATTAATTTCATTTCGCAATATCGCGGCAAGTAAGTTAAAAGAACAATTTTGTAATAGAAATTCAATCAACTAAGTATCGCAAAAGCTATTTTGATTTTTGAAATATTTCATAATCATCATCATCGTCTCAGCGCTTAGCACGATCCTCATCCATAATGGAGACAGACATCGTCCTACCATATAAGACATTTCGAGTGAGTTGACATTTCTTTGTAACGAGAAGCTGTTTTGCCGCTTTATGCCGAATTTTCTTTCCTTTATAGTATTCTAATTTGCTTGCGTCCCATAATCGTCACCACTTGGACTGCTAGACTCAAGACTCCTCTACAAATAGAAAGAAATTGAACTACTATATCACACGCTGGTCAGACGTACTGGTATAGTGTTTATTTCGAGTTTTCCTTCTCTTGCATATGTTATTGGTATATTAAATCCCTTAGTCGTCTTTTATGGGTAAGAGGGGGGTGGTTAATTATAACCTTGCACTCTCGCCACACGTAAAATTTTTACTCCGTTACCACACGGAAAAATATATATCTATTGCAGTAAATAGTTAAAAAATAAAAATTTATAAATGATAAGATAGATTTTTTCTGGTTATGCATTCCTTAAATCGCAAATTAAATTAAGATAAAGCTAACGTTATTTTAATTACATCTGTAAGGTTTTCCTGTAAAGGAAATACTCGTAAGGGTTGAAATTTCCGAGACGTCATTGCCCGTTGGGCAGTCCGGCTGGAGAGGCCTCGGTTCGGGGTGCGAACCGTGGAGGCCTTCCGGCCGGTGCTGATGTAGTGGTTGGAAAGGCGGCACGGGGTGCTCTCCTTCCGACTAGTGCAGGTGTTGACGGGGCACGGGAGCTTCGCCAAATACCTGCACAGGGTCGTAAGGAGGGAGAGTACACCGTCCTGCCACCACTGCGATTGCGACGAGGACACGGCGCGTCACACGCTCGAGGCCTGCGCGGCTTGGGCAGTGCAGCGCCGTGAACTCGTCGCAATCATCGGTGCCGACCTGACGCTGCCGGCCATCGCTAGGGCGATGGTCGACAGCGTCGGGAACTGGGACGCGGTCGCAGCCTTCTGCGAGACAGTGATCTCGCAGAAGGAGGCGGCGGATCGTCTGCGCATGGAGCGCAGCCTCGATGAGGAGATCCGCCGCCGGCGACTGGGGCGGCGCAGGCGCAACTATCTGCGCCTCATGCCGCCCTAGCCGAGGCCGCGGGTGACGTGACCGGGGATTAGTCCGTCACCCGCCGAGAGGCCGACCGCGTGAGGAAAGACCGACGTCCTCCCCGAGGGGGGGACGTCGGTCGACGGGAGGGTACCCCGAGTAGGGGGTATTCCGTCGGGCCGACCACTGACGACAAGTAAACCTGCTCCGGTGGTCGGCCCAATGACGAAGGCGAGGTGGTTTTCGGGTGGGTTGCGGGAGTTGCGTGCTTAAGCCCCTCTGTCGCCCCGGACGGAGTGGTGCGGAGGCGCGCCGACCGCGACCCACCCAAAAAAAAAAAAAAAAAAAAAAGTGTTGAAATTTCGTCATGAAATAATGATGCGAAGCAGTAGTACGTAGCAAGTTTTTAATAAAATTTTCACTTTACTACTTACGTTTCTAACATAAACTTAATAATCGTATAAACATGTTTTATATACAATAATGTTATAAGAGCCAATAAAATGATACAACAGAGCCATATTAAAACAATAAAATGATCAGTAATCGACTAATTTAGTGTCTGTTCTGGGAGCAATGACAACGTTGAATCCAAACAGCTCTATAAATAAATAATATCACAATTGATCACTTTCCAATACTGTGATATTGAACTTTTGGGACTTTCAATTGGTTTTGTATTATATAACCTTTATATATCGACATTCTATCGGAAGGGATCCTGATTTCTAAAGTTTGGAATATGAGTTTTCTGTTCCACGAAAATCAATCTAAAAATTTAATCTAATAGCATAAGGTTGTGAATCTCAATATGATTTTCAAGCTAAGCAATGTCTTGTTACTTAAATACGAGTTCCACAGAGTTCCACTATATTGGCCCTGTCATTAAAAGCCTTTGATCTTATCTACTAAAATCCGTAAGTAGTTTTATGATATCTATTAAAAAGAAATGGAAGTGGTACATTGAGCGTTTGTGCTATGAGACCAAAGAAAGTCATTATCATCATCTCAGCTCATTTATTTGCCACTGCTGGGCTTGAGCCTTCTTCACAAAGGGAATGACGTGGACCAACCATACCAAGTTATTCACACGAGTTAGTATAGGATATTTTGTTTCGAGGTTTCCTTCTCTAACATAAAACTTATACACAGCATATCTCTTAGTTATATATTATGACATCTACAGACTAAAATGGAGGTAGTAAAGTGCATTCATACATCGTCACCACACGGATAGAACTGGCATAAAAATGTTTTTTTAAATTTAAATGCATACTTTTAAAAGGTTTTTTTGACGTGACAACGTCTAATAAATCGATGAACGCTGGCTGCATGCACGAAAAAGTGTCTCGTTACGCTTCTTGTACCGTTATGCTCATTGTCCCATTACGCTGATTCAGTTTTATTCATAAAAGTATGCAGTTATTTCATCAATGTTTTGTTATGCCGTTGTCACGTTAAACTATCGTCCGTAAGCCGACTTTACAGACAACCATGTTCTTTTTTTTAATTCAACGCTAAATTCTTGTTTTTAATGTTATATTTATTCCTTTTTTATGTACGCAGTTTTCCTGTTATTTTAATAAAAGTTTTGTCTTAGAAGGCCATTGCATTACGAGTAATTTTCCTTATAAATACATTGGCATTGAACTAAAATTGTATTATGACATTGAGGATAAAAAACTTGAACTATAAGCAATGTTTACGTCAGATTTCATTCAACATTTATGTATTGAATGAATTTATAGAGGTTCTTATAGCTTTGTATGTCACCTTACCACAAGTAAACATGTTTTTTACGATGAAATATGTCTGTGTAACATTTTATCTCAATCTCAATTACTCAGAATAATATTCATAGTTCCTTCAGTTTTATTTCACTATTCAGAATAATAGCAATGTTTATGTCAACAATAGTAATTATATATAATTAAATTTTATCCTTATATAAATATAACCCACGTAGGTTTAATGAAACGAAATTCAGATAAATATAATCGTTACCCTTCTTTGACAAATTAAGGAAACTTTGTTGAATGAATTATAAAGAATAATGCGGCTTTAATTAAGTGAAAAATATCAATAATTTTACCGTTATTGTAATAATATTTAAATTTATCGCGTCGTGGTGATAGAGCAAGAATATTAATAATTCACCACCCCTTTTTACCTGTGGGTGTCTTAAAAACTTTCTGAAGGATTATACAAGAGAAGGAAAACTCGAAATAAAACCCATACCAACTTATCTGACCAGCGTGGAACGTATATGAGTTGTGATTGTGATGATATTGATGATAGAAATTATTGAAACAATTTAATTTTCACGTTCGTGTTTGTGACCTTACTAGCGTATTCTAACTTCAATTTTATATTAATTTGACAAATATTATTTTGGCATTGAAAGCCAGTTTATGATGAACAAATATACTCGTAAATTATACAAAAGTAATGGAACAACGCAAACTTAATAATTGAGTTTGTCCTACAGTTCACACCTAAATAAACTGTTTTGTTATAATTGTCGAAAGCTTTATTTAGGCACACAAGAAGGACATTTCCTGGAATACAATAGTAATGTAAGCTTAAATGACATTAGTAACTCGTCGATGATCCTTTTGACTTTGCTACAATTTAAAACTGAAATAATATTCAATTTAAAAATATACGTGGTCATCTATTTTAAACTAGCAAGCCGTCGTCGCTTCGCTTCGGTTTCAGTCGCCCTACCCGCGTAGTTGCCGTTCCCATGGGACTACCGGGATAAAATAATATAGCATATGTTACTCCTTGATATTATAGCTTTCCATTGGTGAAAGAATTATTGAAGTCGGTTCGGTGGTTTAGCGTGAAAGCGTAACAAACAATCAAACTTACTTTCGCATTTATAATATTAGTAAGGATTTATAAAGTTTCAAAGTTCGAATTAGATAAACATGCTTCTTTAAATTCTAAATTAACTCAAAGGAAAGTACATTTCATTTATTTAAATCATTTATTAAATTTATTATTTGTTCGAAATATACAAAGAAATACCTTTTATTTATAGAACACTCATAGCCTATTAGTAAGTATCAATATCTACAAAGTATGTTTGAGTTTTAGTAACCACAATGTCGTAAGGAGCTTGCAATACATATTGGTCGTTAGTATTTTATCACTTCTAAGTAAACTGAGTTGAATTTAAGCGTGATGCACGACTGCAAGGTTGCTCAAACGCAGGCTCAAAAGTTAGTTTTGCTTTAATTTCTTTAGGGTTCCGCACCCATAAGGTAAAAAGGGTCCCGCCCTGTTACAAAGACTTCGCTGTTTATCCGTCCGTTTGTCCATTCGTCTATTTCCCACCAGACTGCATCTCAAGAACCGCGATAGCTAGACAGTTGAAATTTTTACAAATTTTATATTTCTGTTGCCGCTATAACAACAAATACTGAAAATAAAATAACTATCTAATGTGGGCTCCCAAACAACAAACGCGATTTTTATAGATAATGGTACGGAATCCTACGTGCGCGACTCCAACTAGCACTTAGTTAATTTATTTTATCTTATGGAGTACAGGCCTTAGTAGTACCCTGAACCGAAGAACATTTATGAGGAGATTAATGAATGTGGAGGAGGCAAAAGTGGTATGTATGCAAGTGGAAGGAAGTGGTCTCTGCCTACCCCTATGGGAAAGAGGCGTGAGTATATATATGTGTGTACGATTAATCTTTGATATTCATATAAATTATCGCTACACTGCATTTTGACCATTATAAGATCCTAGTTTTGAATTATGGTTTGAGTAAAGAAACTTTCTTAGTATTTTCGGCAGATGCCTCATTTTTTAATTACTTCCTCGGCCAATCCTCAACGGCGAGCTTAAAGTTTGACAATATACCCTGTTGTGGCAATAAGAGTCGCCCACATGAGTACATATGAGTAAAAAAAAATACGTAGTGGAATTTGAGTGCATTATACTGCTGCTTTTTTTTTATAGACAACACCCTGTACTAAGGAAATAATCCTTGTATTGCGGGGGACTTTACAAACATACAATTAACGGACACAAATTACATCCAGACTCGGAACAACAATTTGTGGATCGCACAAAGTGTTGTCCCGCGTGGGATTCGAACCCCCGACACTGGCGCTGTAGGTCGCTATCTTAACCACTACGCCATCTGTGCAGTCAACTGCTTAACTAACTATGAATTGCTTCATTAACTATGAACATTAATACTATGAATTCATCATCATCATCTTCCTCTTATCCCAATTACTTGGGGTCGACGCAATATGTCATCTGTTTTGACATATTGCAAAAAGTTTCGGCAATGACTTTTATGACCGGCCGCCTGCCTGACGTTGAAACTATGAATTAAAATTAAAATAATTAAATTAATCTCGGTGTACTAAATTATTTAGGGTCGATATCTGCACTCGAAATAAGTTTTCGTTTCCTGACAAAAAGGATTCCCTTAAATGGGAACAATCTTATATCTCGGTATTCGTATTTCATCGTCCTTTCTCGAAAAGGTCTTTCTTGAGAAATGGTATCATCTGCTGTAAATGGATTACGGGACTCCACCATTAATTAACAATGTATATCTATGTTATATTCTATGCTTATATCTGATTACATTACATTAAAAACAAGCCTAAATAAAAAAGTCTCACTAATTTACTAAAATCCTTATCCTTACTAATATTACAAATGCGAAAGTAAGTCCGTTTGTTACGCTTCCGATTTCAAAAATTCTATCACCCATGGATAGCTATAACATCAGGAAGTAACATAGGCTATATGTTATCTCGGTATTCCTACGGGAACGGGAACTAAGTGGATAAGGCGACTGAAACCGAAGCGAAGCGAGGGCGGGTTGCTAGTTTATGCCAATAAATAAAATTGGAGTGTCTGTTTGTAATGTCAAAATAATAGGCCTTTTTCATGCTCACGTGGTTATTTGCACTATACATATGCGTAAAAATCACTTTATATTTTATTGTCTGTCTGTCTGTCTGTTTATTCTGGGTAATCTTCAAAACGGCTGGACCGATTTCAAAAATTCTTTCACCAATGGAAAGCTATAAAATCAGGGAGTAACCTAGGCTATATTTTACGTGAAGGAGGCTCATGCCTAGCAGTAGGATGTATATGAGCTGTGATAACTGATGATGGTGAGACTAGGGATGGCGATCTGAGATCGAATAATCCCGGAATCGATTTTTCAGGCCCAAAAAGTCGATTGTATAAATCGATACGAAGCACTGAATAGATTCCATCAATACTACTTTACAATACTACTTTACCCTAGAAAATCATCATTCGATGTTTTTCTACAACAAAACTTTCAGAGTTCCTAAAAAAAAGCTCATCACAATCCTGCCAGGAGAACAGTGTTCCGTTTCCAATTAATTCATGTCTATATTATTTTAAGACATTGCTCTCCAGATTTCCTAAAGAAAAAGGTCATCACAAGCCCGCCAGAAACACATCTCATAATGAATGTCTAATGAATCGATTAATCGGCAATCGATCCTGCAAACCTCAATTTTCTTGTGAATCGATTCTTTGGACGACGATTGAAATCGATTCAAGAATTGATCTTTTTCAGAAAGATCGCCCATCCCTAGATGGGACTATGAATATATAAGATAATTGATTGTTATCTTCTATTTTTTAAAACATAACACAATGCGATTCATCTAAAACAAAGTTTAATTAATGTAATACAGGCTAGTTTATAAAAAATCAACTACTAAAATAGTTACTAACCTAAAACAAAGAATCGACAAATAATGTTCATGTTTTCCTTCTCTATTATAAACTTGAATAGTTCTTGCACATTCAACTTAAATCAATTTAAAAAGAACACAATAGAATTTCTAAAATATTATTACACGACATTTACACTCCATGTTCTGCATTTGACATTCACCTCATTCGTGGCTCTCTCTCTGATTGGCTCAACTCGTCTATTTGTCAGTATCAACCACAACACAAAGCTTACAAATATAACATTTTTTTAGAATCGAAACTGTATTACCTGATAATAGAACGTTCAAACAAAAAAACAAACAACCCCTCACCCTTATAATAGTAATATAGATGACATCTTATCCTCAAATGCCCCAATGAATTCTCTTTAAACAAACAAATTCTATACAGTGTAACTTAATGGAAATTATTTCAACTATTATTTGCTCAGGGGAAAATTTATCGTACAGAAACTTAGTTCATGTTAAGAGCACGCCTGCCTTTGGGAGTTATAGTAAACAGTGAGCTGTGTAGAACTATTTCAGGAATGATATTGGGCTGCAAAAGACAAATATTCTCTAGAATATTGAATAGATTATATGGTATATGTTACATACTAGTTATATCAGTAGCGTTTTTTTGCAAATTACTGGATAATTTATTATTTATTGCTATTATTGATCTGAAACATATAGATGTTTGTCACCTATAGAGGTGAGGACGAACCTGATTGTTGGCGTGGCGTTAACGCCACGTACATTTGTGTAACGAAACTATAACCTGTTTTAGAATTTTGTACAACGCCATCTAGTGAACTCAAAATATTTTTTTTACTTAAACACATACCTGTAGTATATACTAATGAATATTAATGTTTATTGAATAAAAATCGTCATTTTCTGGAAGAAAACGTAATATTTTATTAATACCTAATGCCATATTAGTTCCTGTCGTAATCTGTTTTTTTATAATGATTTCTGATGTTTACGCGAGTATTATACATTTTAAATAAAACTACTTTACGGATTTTATCGCGTTTGTATTTGATTTTTGATTACCCGACGTTTCGAAGACTTTACAGCGTTCATGATCACGGGTGGACTAAGATGTCTCACGTCCAACAAGTTATTGTTACTGCAGAAAATTTATAATTATCTACCCGATACAGAAATTAGTTATTAAATATTGACCCACATTTTGATACAAAATTTATTGCCAGTGTAAGAAGAAAATGATTCTATATGAAAAAATTATATTGTTTATGGTTAGTAATAATTAAACATTAAAATTAATAGTAATTATATTTAAAAAACTAAGTAATAATCTAGTATACTACCACCGGATCGGAACACGGTCACACTGAGAAAGATCCGGCAAGAAAACTCAGGTAACATGATGCTAAATTAAAGTTAATTTTGAAGGCGGCTTACTTTATGTTACTAAAAGGTTTTAATTTGTAAAATTATCTTTAATTACTATAATTGTGGGTCAAATCTATACAATATGAGCTCACGGTGTCTTGCAGTCTTGTGGTGGTCTTTTTGGATTTGTTTTTAATAATGTTTATAACAGGATCCCAGCTTGATGGTAACACCCAGCCATCCTCTCTATTGAAATTTTTGTGTTTTTTAATCTCAATAGCCTCGCGTACCATTCTAGGCTGGTATCGGTGTTCTTTTGCGAGGATTTGTGGTTTGTCAAACCTGATGTTATGGTGGGCGCGGTCCTGACTATGTTCACAGACTGCAGACCTAGTGTCCCGGCGGTGCTTCACATCGGCTATGTGTTCTTTGATCCGAGTTCTTATGGATCTCTTTGTTTGTCCAATGTAAGAGAGACCACAGTCACAGTCAAGTTTATATACTCCTGCATCTTGTAAAGGGATCTGGCACTTGACAGGTGGTAAGAATTGGCTAATCCTCTTCAGTGGCTTAAAATAAGTTTTAATGGAAGAGCGTTTCAGGATGTAGCCAATCTTGTCAGTGACTCCTTTGACGTAAGGTAGTATTGCAGGAAGGCGCTCAACTGTGGGTGGTTTCACTCGATCTCTGCGACGGGGGCGAGGAACTGGTAGCTTGTTTGCACGTAGCACCTGCTTGACATGCTGCAGCTCCCCAGCCAGGTGTTCATCGTCACAGATTCCTCGTTCTCTCTGCAACAAAGATTTACACACGGTAGCTAACTGTGAAGGGGGATGATGAGAATCACCGTTCAAGTATCTGTCTGTATGTGTTGCCTTACGATACACTGTATGACTCAAGGTGTTATTAGGGTTACGTATAACCAAAATGTCTAAGAAGGCTAAAGAGTGTTTTTTTATGCATATATACTTAACAAAATAATTTCAATGTTTCACATCTGCCAGGCGTCATGAGCGATGGCCCCCTTTTTTGTATTAAAAGCACGTACATAGAATTTATTTTGCGTCATAGAGAAAGAACATTACTCAACACAGAAAATATTTACAAATTGTATACAATTTTGTTATTTCAGTGTTTGTTTTGACAACGGTTACTGTGCCAGATGCTAAATTTTACCAAATTGTCTAACGCTCGTTTACCATCTCAGCCGATATAGGTCCCACTTTTGAGCTCGGGCCTCCCCCATTTTGGGAGGGAATTTGATTGACGCTGGTCAGACGAGTTGACATAGGGTTTCATTTCAAGCTTTCATCGCTTACATCTATGTTATTTGCATGTTATATTCCTTAGTCGTCTTTTACGACACCCATGGGTAAGAGAGGGGATGATAAATTGTATTCTTATTTCGTTACTACACGGAAAATTGTCTCATATATTAAAGTATTATATATTTTACTCTAATTTTACTAATTAAATACGAGAATTTAAATAAATATTTTTACTCAAACAAATGACTCTAGAATGGCTTAACAAATCTGGATGAGACTTTGCACAGTGATAGACTATAATCTATAATCTGGAATAGCCTAAGCCTGCTCTTTGATCTGGCTAAGTATGTTGTTCCCATTACATAGATTTGATTGACCAAATATATACTGTAGAGGAGTTCACATAGTTTTATTTAATAATGGTAATATTTGCTAATATCTTCATATACATAATTTTCTGTCCGTGTGTGACTTAACTCCTCCTAAACGGCTGGACCAATTTTGATAATTTTTATGTGTAATCCACTGGATTCGAGAATGGTTTAGATTAATGATTGCACCAGGTAGATGACACTGCGATCGATTCCAAGGATATATAATTCATTTCATTTTTATTAGTTTTGATCAGAACAGCGTATGTTGGGAGAGCTCCTATAAATTTCTTATGCCATCTTTGAGAAAACACGGGGTGATGTAACATAGTACCTACTAATTCATCCATCATCATACCAATAAATATCTTATTACAAAATATTACCATCACTACTTGCACCCAACATATATCTTATATCTTTAAACGAGCAATTCTTGTATATATATATATATATATATATATACTTATATATATATATTCAGGATCTCGGCAACGGCTCCAACGATTTTGTTGAAACTTGAGGTTCCGGGTCCAAAAAATCGATCTAGCTAGGTTTTATTTATAGAAAATGTTGTTTTGTCCGTGTTTTTAGTAAAACAATACAATGACATTAAATTTTAAAAGAATATGAATTCAAATTTTGCTGTCAATGTCATGAGTTACGATAGCTCAGTGGCGAAGTAGTCAGGTTTTATTTTATTTATGACATCGGCGACAAACGGCATCGGATCGAATCTCGGTGTTATTATTATTCTCTTTTTGTAATTTTTTATATAATTTTCATTATTTATTTTTTATTAATATATATCTGAATAAATGCTACAAAAATACTCTGAGCGAAGCTCGGTCAACCTGATATTTAGAATTTATTGTCAATATATGAACTTTTTAAAGTTAAAGCTATTTCATTACATTCGTTTTAAAACCTCCACAAATATCAAGAAATTAATATACTATTCTAAAACTTTCAATAACTATCCATTTTGCGAATAAAAGACAAATAGAATATTTTATTATGAAATGAAACAAACAGAATTTGGCAACAAATAGTCTTGTAGAACTTAATACATTTACGAGACTCTCTTGATACTTCA
Source organism: Lymantria dispar (assembly GCA_032191425.1). Lineage (NCBI taxonomy): Eukaryota > Metazoa > Arthropoda > Insecta > Lepidoptera > Erebidae > Lymantria > Lymantria dispar. Next base: position 10,734,972 of record CM063449.1, on the reverse strand, counting down.
AATCTTCCTAAGTCCACAAAGGTTTGCAATATCCAGTATGACTTACTTTGGCTTGTTTGGAAAACCCATTTCGCAAATGTGTTGCAGAGTAGAAACTCTTATATACGGAGTATATACAAGGAAGTATATTATAGGAATGATCGCTAATAAAAATTAAAAGAATTATGTATTACAAAATTTAATAAAAAATAGAAAAGGGTGACTACACCATGATAGTGTAGTGGTCTAAGTAGGGATTCGTTATCCATGTAGGTTTTGTTCGTTTACACACAATTGGTTTTTCTGAGTCTTGAGTGTGATCTGTATCCATGTTCTATACCAATAAATAAAATCGGAGTGTCTGTTTGTAATGTCAAAATAATAGGCTTTTTTCATGCTCACACGGTTATTTGCACTATACATATGCCTAAAATACACTTTATATTTTTTTTGTCTGTCTGTCTGTCTGTTTTGTTCCGGGTAATCTTCAAAACGGCTGGACCGGATTCAAAAATTTTTTCAACAATGGAAAGCTATAATATCAGGGAGTAAACTAGGCTATATTTTATCCCGGTATTCCCATGAGAACGGGAACTACGCAGGAAAGACTGAAACCGAAGCAAAGTGAGAGCGGGTTGCTAGTTATATATAAATTTCTTGTGTACGTATGTATGTCACTGAACTGCTCCTAAATGGCTGGACCAATACTGATGATTTTTTTTGTGTATGTTCAAGGGGTTCGAGAATAGTTTAGATTCACATTTGAACCCGGTAGGTGGCGCTGCTGTCAATTTCAAGGTTTCAAGAAGAATTTCTCTTATTTTATATGATTAGAACAACGTCTGTTGGGTCAGCTAGTCTTATATATAAATTTCTAGCATACGAGTGTATGTCACTGAACTCCTCCGAAACGGCTGCACCGATGTTGACGAAATTTTTTGTGTGTTCAAGGGGATTTGAGGATGGTTTAGATTCACAATTGGACCCGGTAGGTGGCGCTGCGATCGATTTCAAGCAGAATTCAATTTTCTATCTTTATACAGATTTGAACAGAACAACGTCTGTTGGGTCAGCTAGTATAATATATATTTTAAAATCTACTATTATAAAAGGATTTATTCCGTAGTATTAAAGAAATCTCTTCGTGTGGTGACGGAGTAAGAATACAATTCACAACCCCTTATCTTACCCGTGGATGTCATAAAAGACGACTAAGGGATATATTATGCATATAACAACTATGTAAGAGAACGAAAACTCGAAATAAAAACATATACCAACCCACCTGACCGTCCTGGTGCAGTAGATCAATTTCTCTCTCATTGCGGAGGAGGTTCGAACTCAGCAGTGGGACGTATATGAGTTCTGATGATGATTTTAAAGAAATCAAAGACTCACCAACAAAACAAAAAGAAAACAAGACTATGTAGTCTCAATGTACACTCAAACAATCAAATAGGTATACACGTCGTATTCTAGTTTCAGGACTTAAAGGTAACATAAAGTTTCGACAAAACATCGGTCATCCGGATATAGCCACCGGCGGTGCTTCATGCATTGCAGCTTGTATGTCAATGAATGACGAGTGACAAAGTGAAATGTACAAGACTATATGCAATACAGCTACTATACTAAAATGTCGCTTTGTGGTGTGGCGAGGCTTGCATAGAACGGGCTGCCGGCGTAGGGTTAATAATACCTGTATATTTATTTATTGTGTTCAAAGAAACAAATAGTATTATATTATATATTATAATATTATTATTTACAAACCAAATAAAATTAATAACGCTGTCAACATTTGTTTCTAATAAGTGTACATTAAGAAATTAATATATAAAGAGTTAATTTTTCTATTATTTAAAACTGTACATTAGAAAAGAAATGCATAAAAGTACAAGTTACGCCGCTATTTTTAAATGATTTAAAAGAAATAAATATTTCGTTAACAATATCAGCGCTATTATACTTAATATTGTAATAGCTACAAGCTCGTCTTATAAATCTATTTTGTCCGTATGAAGTTCTTGATTAAGGAATATCTAAAAGAAACAATAAACGTGAAGACGGTTGATGCTACAGGTAATCAATGATCTTTAACTCGGAGTTTGGTATACTATAAGTTTTGCCTTGTGACTGCCAATGCGAGTGTAGATAACTCAGGTGGTCAATATAAGCTAATTTAATATAAACTACTTTTATATTATATAGTGATAGAACCAAATTGCTGATAGGTTTTTGTTTCAGCCATAAAAAGACTCGTATGAGGTTTGTTTCGATAGCGGCGCAGTCGCAAACCCTCCTCACGGCAGCGATGGCGGGCGAGAACGGTTGATTAGCGGCAGTTAACTTATCAACAAATAGAGATAATGAAAAAAAATCACTAGGTAACAAGCTTAGACCGTTTATATTTTTCTTTTTAAATCCTGCACTAAAGAAATAATCTTTGTATTGCGGGGGAGATTACAAACATATAATTAACGGACACAAATTACATCCAGACTAAGTATAACAATTTTTGCATTGCATAAAGTGTTGTCCTCACAGAAAAATTAATAAGATTCCTATGGTTGTCCTGCATGGGATTCAAACCCACGACACTGGTATTGTAGGTCGGCATGTTAACCACTACGCCATCTATGCAGTCATTTAGTATCCGTATGACATCAAATTTGTCGCAAACTGAGTATATTACTTTTGCTTATTCGCAATTTCTTAAATTCCTCTTTACAAATTCTAATATAATATCGAAGGAAACATATTTTCCTGTAACGTTATTGTGTCATGATATTAAAAATGTTATTAATGTTTATTTTCTAGTCTGGCAGTTAAGAATAATAAACGCTTATTATATATTAATTCGACTTTGGAGAAATAGAATTTTTTTATTAATTTTGTTTGATTAAGAGAATTTCTTGAGAGACTTACTTGTGAAAAAATTATAAGATACTAGCAGCACCCTGCGGTCTTACCCGCATAGTTCCCCTCCGCGTGGAAATACCGGAATAAATTTTAGCCTGTGTTATTCTGATATATAAGCTGTATTATTGTGAAATTTCATCAAAAATCAATTCAGTAGTTTTTGCGTGAAAGAGCAATTTGATTGCCTGGCGTTTCGAATACTTCTCAGCGTTCATGGTCATGGGCAGACTAAGATGTCTCACGTCTAACATATCGTCGTTATTACAGATTTTTTTATCTACCCGCTACAAAATTAGTTATTAAATTTTAACCTACATTGTGATACAAATTTATCAAACCAATAAAAATCATATACAAATGCGATAAAAATAGATAGAATTCGTAAAAATAGTTTTATTTATAAGGTATTTTTTTTTTGGGGTGGGTTGCGGTCGGCGCGCTCCCCGCACCACTCGGTCCGGGGCGACAGAGGGGCGTAAGCACGCACACCCGCAACCCACCCACGTGCACATCGCCTTCGTCATTGGGCCGACCACCGGAGCAGGGTTACTTGTCATCAGTGGTCATTACAAAAAAAATTTGAGGCTTGATATTAATATTAAAAGATCTTTAATTGCAATTTTCATTTCTTTTTACTGAGCAGGCTTTTGTCTCTTAGCTTCCAAGCCATCGATCCAAATAAAACCAGTTCTACCAAAAAAGACTGACGGAGTTTTTTTTTGTCAGATGAACCGTTTACTAATAACCATGCCTTGAATATTCGTATGATTTTACATTTTGTAATCTATAAAAAAATTGTATACCTGAAAAAACCCAATAAATATTCTCAAAGGAAATAAAATTCTCGAATAGATTTCGATAGTTGATTTTTTGGCGCAGTTTAATATATATTCCACTACTGGGCTCGAACCTCCTCCAAAATGGGAAGGATATTTACCAACTATAGCACGCTAGTTAGAAGGGTTAGCATGGATTGCAGGGATAGCAGGATTTTAATTTCAGTTTTGCATAGATAATATACATTTAGCATATGCTAGGGGCATATGCCTTCGTGAGGAAAGACCGATATCCTCCCCGAGGGGGGGGACGTCGGTCGATGGGAGGGTACCCCAAGTAGGGGGTATTCCGTCGGGCCGACCACTGATGAGAAGTAACCCTGCTCCGGTGGTCGGCCCAACGACGAATGCGACTTTTGCGTGCTTACGCCCCTCTGTCGCCCCGGACGGAGTGGTGCGAGGAGCGCGCCGACCACAGCCCACACCAAAAAAAAAAAAAATAGGCCATGTGGCTTAGCCGCCTTATACGATGCCTACGAACTGTGTGCACACTTACCCTTTTTGCAGTTGTATCTAATTCTGTTGGTGCGTTAGAGAACAATGATGAGAGTAAATTTTTACAATGCGCGCGTATACCGTCACGAAAAACCGACACTCTGAAATTAGCTAGTCAACATTTTATATCAACTTTACGTATAAACAATAACCATTATAGTTCAAGATGAAATCGTTATCAAAGCTTCAGATAACCACACAATATATTTTATGGATAAGACGTCTCGAACGCTATAAATAAAGTCAAAGATTTATTTCCAATTACTTCAGCTATATAACGCAATAAATATAATCAAACTGATTTATCATCTAAGGTGTAACTGAAGATACTTCTATAATAATTTAAGACATGATATCTTACTTTAGTTAGCGAAGTTTATGTCTGTTATAAATATAATATAAACCATTAGTTATTATGAATACAACATATTATACGAGGCTTTGAATATTATCCGATATTTCTAAAGTTATCTTCTGTAAATAAGGTGCCCACCATCGGTAGAACGTGGTTGGCCACGGATGTCGAGGATTTAGTACCAGTGATCGGTCCAATGTTGAAGGGTATACGGCAGGATATAGGATCGCGCACCGCTTTTTCGTCACCTCGGAAGGGTTGGACAGCGTGAGCCCCACACCATCGCCCACCAAAATAATAATATGACGAACCTTTGACATGCAGATAATACTTCAATCATCGTAAAGGACTGAACAATCTCCGATTCAAATAAGTGCCTGTGATAGGCTCATTAGAACCTCGATAATACCACAATCTTTAGGCAAACGTCCCAATCATGGCGGTCTTCCACGCCCAAGTCCTGCTGTAACGGTTAAGAAAATATATAAGAAAAAAGACGTGAGATCTAGTTTAGGCTGGAGAAGCAGCCAGGCAGGGCCTCTTTCAAACTATGTTTGTTTTCATAACAAATACGAACGAGGTGATATTTAGATGAACTACAAATTCTAAATCTTCATCTCAGCCCATATACGTCTCATTGTTGGGCTCGGGCCTCTTCTACTTCTCTTGCAAACGTTATATATGTAATATATTATATCCCTTAGTCGTCTTTTATGACACTCATGGGCAAGGGAAAGTGGAAAATTGTATTCTTATTCTGTCACCACACGGGATACAGAACGAATTAATGATACAGACCACAGTCCTGTTGCTGATAGTAAATAGTATAGTCAATGTTAAGAATTTAGCAATCATACATATAAAATATGTATATAATATTCAAAGAAGAAAGAATGGAAAAGGTAACTCGATATGAAATCCCTATACCAATCCATCTGACCTAGTAAATTTTTTAACTATTGTAAAAGAGGCTCGAACCCAGCGTATATGAACTGAGTCTTTGACGAGGTATCAAAAAAATATTTACACTATATTTAACACTCACTGCAATGAAAAACAAACGCACACGATCTTAATAATATAAATAACTCTCTGGACAGACATTATCTTTTAATCAGCTATCTAATTTCTACAGATGTGAACTGTTGCTACAAAGAACTTTCATAGTTATGATAAGAAAAGTTTTGAACTATAAACATCTAATCCCAACAAGTAGCCTATCTTAAGTCTTACCTTATCTCAACCACGGGAGCTGTAACGATTGTTGTGTACGAATATCCCTAAATAAAACAAGTTACTAATTTGTAAATGGATCATACAAAGCGAAGTACATTAATGCCCGTTTATGAAAACATCCATTCACCTTATTTGGCAAACATTTCAGAGGAATAACTCAATTTCTTGGGTTCATTCTGCTTGAATACTGATGTCAAATAGGGTAACTTCACCGATTTTCGATATAATTTAGTTATTATACGCCATGTCAATTTGCCATCGAAAGGATGAGTAATATATAAGAATGTGTGTAGCGGGTACGAGCGTTTAAATGAATATTTAATACAAAGCAGGTATACAGGCAAAGCTTCATTCAAGTACATGACGTCGCATCTAAATCGCAATGACGAACAACAAAGGTGCTTCCACTCTCGCAAAATAGGCCAAAGACGTCTACTGCTCGGTTGAAGATTTGAGAGCATGGGACTTTTTGATTGGTTTAATTACTTTTCCCTTAACAATTACCGATGTTTAGGTACATATTGTGAGTATAAGTACAGGAAATAAAACAATTTCTACGGGTTTTATCGCATTTGTATCTGAATTTAATATTCGAGAGTATAAGACTATTTGATTGTTTTAATTACTCTTCTCTTAACGATTACCGATGTTTACGTAAGTATTGTGATGCCTGATGCCAACCCTCCTTGGGAATGTAATTGTAGACCCGATGGCATCAGATGGAGTTGGCCTAAGTCAACGTAAATATATTAATCATCTTTTACGACAACCACGAGCAAAGTAAGAATTAATAATATTCGTAGTCACTATCACAAAGCGCAATACTTGAATAAGGTATATAATAATGTATATAACAAAACTAGCAACCCGCCCTCCCTTCGCTTCGGTTTCAGTCGCCTTACCTAGCTAGCGGTAGCTATTTGGGGCGGGTCGCTCCCTTCCCTCTAATTTGGTTGAGAAGAGTGACGGCTGCTCTAGTAGTTAACTCGTGGTCGGGTGCTGCTTGTGGGATCTGGTCCAGCCATATTTTCTTCCTTTCTTTATTTTTTTTTGTATTGTACTAAATTTTGAAAGTTTATACATATATACAATTTCGAAGGGCATCACACTGGAGCTAATACCATATATGTTGTACGAAGCATAAAATTATGTATATTTAAAAGATTAAAGAAAAAAACGACTGCCCGCTGAGTTTCTTGCCGGATCTTCTCAGTTTGTGGCCGCGTTCCGATTGGGTGGTAGATTATTGTATTGTGTTCAAACGTTGTGAAATTTGACAATATGTAAGTGCCCTTAAAGGGCCTATGCAGAATAAATGATTTGCATTGATTTGATTTGATTACCCTCATAGTTTTCCTTTCCGTGGGAATACCGGGATAAATAATTTTAAAATACAAAATAAATTTAAATTGTATTTTAGGGATAGGTGTGCAAATAACCGTATTAGCATAAAAAAGTCTAGTTACCTATCCTAAGCCTAGCCTAAGCCTATTTAGATATTACAAACAGACACTTCAATTTTATTAATTTGTATAGATGTTTGGTTACCTTAAGAAGTGTAGAATTAAAAATTAATAATCTTTCTGAATTACTATCGCTAACACGTTGAACGCCATGAGGGACACCGGTTGGGACACCTATAGTGACATATAGACACCCTTGGCGTTCAAAGTGTTAAATATGTATGATGTTAATAGATAAACGGAAGTCTCCAATCAATTATCACCATCATTTCGTCCCAGCCTGTATGTCTCACTGTTGGGCTCAGGATCCCTTCACAGTGGGATTAGGCCCGCTGTTGAGCTCAAGCCTCTTCTAAAATAAGAGGGAAATTAATCTAAAATTCCACGCTGGTCAGACGTGGTTAAATAGGGTTTTGTATTGACGGTTCAGTCTTTGATGATTCGATGTTACCTGCAAATATCCCTTAGTCGTTTTTTACGAGACCCACAGAAAATAGGGAGTGGTTTATATTCTTAATCTGTAACCAAACGCCAATTAATCATTAGATGAAATGCCACATTGGTTATGGATAAAATGTATATTTGTCTAATAACACTAGCTTTTGAAATTATTCTAACTAACAGTAGGGAATGCCCCTACTGTTAGTAAGAATAATCAAGCAATGGCTTGCAATAGATTCTTATTATTATTATTTCCGTGTCTCTAATAAAAGAAAAATAGAAGCGATATTCTAAATATATTGATACGTCAGACAAAAAAACATATTAAAAGATATGCGAGTAAACGCAGGATCTTATCAGAAACAAGCACCGAAATTCACATGGAACTGAGAACTTCTATCGGAGCCAACTTTCATTTGAACAGAGTTATCGCACCGCAGATATTTTTGGTAACGAGTTCAGAATTTACTTACGATGCTTATTTACCAACTTTTCGGAAGAAACATTGTTGATCAGATGTTGTCTACAATTTTTTAAATTTGTTTAGTAACTCGATTTGACTTTTTCAGGAAAATTACATAAAATATTTCACATAATTATTGAGAAAATAAATGCCTTCGTTAAAAATTTATTTGCAAACTTTTTGTGTTTATCTTATTAATAAATGCCGTAATTAAGGCCGTAGTAATAAATGTAACATAAAATAAATTTTAAGAGTAATACAGCCAGAAATTATATCAACTCATACGTCCCGTATCCCACTCAATAGTGATGTGCGGCTCCTCCATAGCGGGAGGGAATATGTCATATTATAAAACGCCGCTAGGGTTTTATTTCGAGTTTTCGTCCTCTTCAAGACAGAAATAAAAGGCTTATTCATAATGCAGCGTTGGGTAGAATGGTATTTTAGAATGGTATAATAGGCTGAGGGTCGCCCTGGACAAGACGGAGGCCCTCTTGTTCCATGGGCGCCTTATGAGCCCTCCCATCGGCGTCTCGATCACCGTCCGATCGGTTGACATCAGCATCCGGGCCCATATGAGGTACTTGGGCCTGGTGCTCGACGGGCAATGGTGGTTCCGGGAGCATTTCCGCAGGCTCGCTCCGCGGCTCGTCGGCGCGGCGTCCGCCCTATCGTGGCTAATGCCGAACGTGGGCGGACCGAGCGCTACGTGCCGACGGCTGTACATGGGGGTCATCCGGTCGATGGCCCTGTACGGCGCACCGGTGTGGGCGGGGTCCTTGACCGTCCGACTTAGGGCCCTTCTGTGGCGACCACAGAGGGTCATGGCGGTCAGGGCCATCCGCGGATACCGCACGGTTGCGACGGAGGCAGCGTGCCTATTGGCCGGGACTCCCCCGTGGGACCTGGAGGCGGAAATGCTCGCCGAGTTGTATCGGCGGGTGTCGGGGGTGCGCGGGGAGGGCGGTGTGATCTCGTTAAGGGATCTCACCGCCTGGCGCGTCGACGCCCGCCGAGACGTCATTGCCCGTTGGGCAGTCCGGCTGGAGAGGCCTCGGTTCGGGGTGCGAACCGTGGAGGCCTTCCGGCCGGTGCTGATGCAGTGGTTGGAGAGGCGGCACGGGGTGCTCTCCTTCCGACTAGTGCAGGTGTTGACGGGGCACGGGAGCTTCGCCAAATACCTGCACAGGGTCGTAAGGAGGGAGAGTACACCGTCCTGCCACCACTGCGATTGCGACGAGGACACGGCGCGCCACACGCTCGAGGCCTGCGCGGCCTGGGCAGTGCAGCGCCGTGAACTCGTCGCAATCATCGGTGCCGACCTGACGCTGCCGGCCATCGCTAGGGCGATGGTCGACAGCGTCAGGAACTGGGACGCGGTCGCAGCCTTCTGCGAGACAGTGATCTCGCAGAAGGAGGCGGCGGATCGTCTGCGCGTGGAGCGCAGCCTCGATGAGGAGATCCGCCGCCGGCGACTGGGGCGGCGCAGGCGCAACTATCTGCGCCTCATGCCGCCCTAGCCGAGGCCGCGGGTGACGTGACCGGGGATTAGTCCGTCACCCGCCGAGAGGCCGACCGCGTGAGGAAAGACCGACGTCCTCCTCGAGGGGGGGACGTCGGTCGATGGGAGGGTCGTCCACTGACGACAAGTTAACGCTGCTCCAGTGGTCGGCCCAACGACGAAGGCGACGTGGTTTTCGGGTGGGTCGCGGGAGTTGCGTGCTTAAGCCCCTCTGTCGCCCCGGACGGAGTGGTGCGGAGGCGCGCCGACCGCGGCCCACCCACAAAAAAAAAAAAAGGCTAAATTTTATTCTGAAAAAACTCAAACGATTATAATTGATGGCTATCGACTAAAATTTTTAAATTAATGGCGAATATTTTCATAAATTTGTATCATAAATCAGTGAATTAAATACGATAATACAAGAATCTATTACATGTAGTAAAAGAAAATGATTTTAGGATTGATTAATCGACATAAGTAGTATAAGAAAGTACCGAGATCTATAACAATACCTAAGCACTATTTAGTAGTCGCGCTGGAAGGTGACACACGGAAGGCGTCCATTATATGAGAATTATATCAACTTACACAAATATTAATCAACTATTTACTTAATTATAAAATTACCAGTTAAATTATAAAACTTTAATCAAGTCAGTTAATAATTAAAATGTACCCGAATTAATCGTATATGTGAGGCCGGAAGTGTTACTTGATAACAATATTTTACAGATTTTATCGCGTTTGTATTTGATTTTTGATTGCCCGACCTTTCGAACACTCTACAGCGTTCATGGTCAAATGTTGATTCAAAATTTAATCACTAATGTCTGCAGCAGGTTAATTTAAATCTCTATAATAACGATGACTTATTGGATGTGAGACATCTTAGTCTGCCCGTGTCAGCCGATCGCTGTAAAGGGTTCCAAACGTCAAGCAATCAAAAATCAAATACAAACGCAATAAAATATCGCGTTTGTATCTGTAAAGTAGTTTTATTTGCAATGTGTAATATTCGCGTAAACATCATAAGTCATTATGTAAACCTTAATATCGTTCCTATAAAAGTTACGAGCATATTAAAATTTCAACTGCATATTTCAATTTGCAAAGAAAGCATTTATATAAATGGTACAGGAAATTGCAGCTCGATAAATGAAACTACAAAGCTTCTGCACCGTTTTCTTCATTCAAATCATAATATAATTCAAAAATTTCAGCTGCATAAATATTTAAATTATCTGATAACGGGTAGTCGGGTCAACGCAATTTCAAATGTAAACTTCTACATCTACATTCTATTCATGAATAAAACAAAATAACGGCAAAGTTATACAAAAAAAATATATTCATTGCCATTTATTTATATTCACAAATCTTATTTATGATTCAGAGTCGTGAACGGCGATTTACGTTGTAAGCTATTCAGACAAAAATTATTTTGTATTTCTTAGTATAAGTAGGGATGCAAATATCGAAATCAAAAACATCAATGTATCGATACAACGATGTTTCAGAACAAACATCGATGTATAAATAACATGGCCTAAAAACATTGATGTATGGAAACATCGATATTTATTTAAAGATCGTGCAAACAACTTAAATTTTAAAATGCATGCTATATTTATTATCTGTAATAATATTATCATTGAATAGGTGAGTCTTTAGAACAAGGGAGAGGTATAGTTGAGGAAATAAAGTTATATTTAACATATATTTCTCTATTCAGTAAAGTTATTACAAGCTTAACTGCAGCAAGTTACGTATTTAGAAAAATAGTTTAAAAATAACAGTTTTTACGAAAAGTATATACGTAAGTCATTTACTCTGGTAGATAAACTGTCACGCAAGTTTTGCTTAAATGACCATACATTTATACAGATGTAAGGCAAAACATCGATGTTAAAACCTCGTAGAAAATAATATCGATACATCGATGTTTCGCAATAATTAACATCGATGTATCGTTTGCATCCCTAAGTATAAGCTTAACATCAATTCAATAAAATATATATAAAACGTTAACGTATATCTTCACGATTACGTCTTCATAAATACATATAACTTAGTAACACAACCTTAATATGCACTTACAATATCTGACTATTACACAACTGCCTTTGCTTACATACGACGAGTGTATTACCACCGAATGCCTTCTACACGTTGCAGACCACCTTTTATACCCGTTTTTCGCTATTGAATCACTCAAGCATGACAATTCGCAATTCCGAATGTTGGCAGAGCGCACTCTGAGTTTGCACCTTTCGATAGGCAATAGGTACATTAAGAAGATCGTCATTTTTTAAAAAACTGCGTGATCTTATGGACAGTTCAACAGATTAGTATGCTAAGTTCCCGTATTCAGTTTATCTGACTTCAGTCTATCTATACTTAATATATAAAGCTGAAGAGTTTGTTTGTTTGAACGCGCTAATTTCAAAAACTACTGGTCCCACTTGAAAAATTATTTCAGCGTTAGATAGCCCATTCATCGAGACAGGCTATAAGGCTATATATCATTACGCTAAGACCAATAGGAGCGGAGCAACAATGAAGAATGTTTCAAAATCGGGTTTTTTCAAAAACTTTTATTTAACTTGCAATGTATGTATGTACATATGTAAGTATGTTTATTAGGGTGGAATCTTTGAACTCAATTTTGAAGTAGATGTCTTCAACTGATTGAGCTGAAATTTTGTACACACGTTTAGTTTGGATGACAATAGGTACATGATATGGTGTGTGATATCATTCTAAATCCAATATGGCGGACCATCCAAGATGGCGGAGTAGTTATTTTAAATGCCCATCTACAATATGGGTATCAAATGAAAGGGCTCATTGCGAGTAAATAGAAAAGAGAGCTCTAAGCTGAAATAAGTTTACTGTCCTTGGACATTTTCGAGTTTGTGGTATAACTATTAACAAAATCGTAGCACAGGATAGTATAGTAGATTGTACTCGAAAAACTGACGGCTAAAATTCAAATAATATGCGATATAAACAAACAACACAGGAGGGCTACCTAAGGAGCGAGAAATACTCACTGGGGCCAAGGTGATGTTGCGTTACAATGTAGATGTCTCCAAAGCTTGTCGCGATGTTTAATTAACTATCAGTATTTAAATCAATTGAAATTGAAAATATAATAAACTTAGCAGATCAATTTATATAATTAAATTGGTACTAGTTTATTTACAAATCGCGCGACAAGCTTTTGTTATCATATAAATGGTAGATATATAATGAGGTTATAAGTTAATAGTTAAAAAAATTTAAGAAAAAATTGTTTTCTTCTTTTAGACCGTTTAAATAAAAGCTTTTTTTTTAAGTTTTTGCTTTTAATTTATTTTCTTTTTGAGAGCCTCCATAATCATGTGGCAGCATCGTATTATTTAAAATTATTTTAACCTCTTAGTTAAACCAAGTCACTAATTGAAGTTAGCGTTACTCCAAAGTAACTATTCCACGTGGACGAAGTCGCGGGCAGCAGCTGTCTTCAATATGTGTTTTAAATTATGTAATTCATAAAAGTAATTTTAATTGCATGCAGCTATCATCAAGCATGTAATTCTGAAAGACCACATATAAAATCAAATTATATTTTATCATCAACCTATTAAATACCCACTGCTGGAATAGGCCTCTCTACGAATAGAAACAATAAATCATAATTAAAACGGTTAACAAACGATTTGTCCATCGCACTTATAGTTATAAGTTGCCCAGTCTCCTAGTATTTTCTTAATCAACTTTGAAGTGGTGACACATGGGCTTTTATCCTGTCCCCATACGGCAAAATATGTTTCATTGAATATAAGATATGTGTGATCATAATGTTATAAGAAACCTTATGAAGTCATGTACTAAATCTATATAAGCAAAGTACTACTCACTGACTGACTCACAAGATCTTTGAAAGTATATGTCCTCCTTGCACAACATAGATGCGTACTAAAAATAGATTTTAAAGCCATTTCTTTTTCTTTCTTTTTGTGGGTGGGCTGCGGTCGGCGCGCCTCCGCACCACTCCGTCCGGGGCGACAGAGGGGCTTAAGCACGCAACTCCCGCAACTCACCCGAAAACCACGTCGCCTTCGTCATTGGGCCGACCACCGGAGCAGGGTTACTTGAGATTTTAAAGCCATACGAGACTCGCTTAATCAATTTTGATATTTTGTTCCCGTTCCCGTGGGAATACCGGGATAAAATATAGCCTAGTTTACGCCCTGATATTATAGCTTTCCATTGGTGAAAGAATTTTTGAAATCGGTCCAGCCGTTTTGAAGATGTCCTGGAACAAACAGGCAGACAGACAGACAAAAAATTTTTAATTGCTATTTAGGCATAGGTGTCCTGCAAATAACCGTGTGAGCATGGGAAAAGCCTATTATTTTGACATTATAAACAGACACTCCAATTTTATTTATTGGTATAGATATAGATATAGGCTTTAAGATATCAACTTTTATACCTTCTTTGCAATTCCGTTAGCCATTTTCTTGTGTTGAGATAGTATCTAAATATTAATTCTAAAAAGAACAAATTCGCTATTATACTAAATTTTAATCTCTTTACCTTAGTTTCACAAAAATCCACCAAAAAAAAACCTAACAAAGTACAAGACTAGGTTTTATAGTCTATATTGGCGCATAACGCCCTCTATCGGCAATATTTGTAAATTGTTGATGTATGTGTTATCAATTATAGTTATAAACATGTTTGAAATATTTGCAACTAATATTTAAATAATTATTTGTAGTAACAACACTGCTATTTACCATGCTATGATATTTAAGACACTTTTTGAATGTATTTCTAGAAATCTTTGATTTAAATGTTTAAATATTTATATAATTGATCAAATTAAAATCGATTAGAATTAATGTAATTATTTGTAACCATATTTAGTTGTTTTTACACAATAAAGATTGTAATTTATTTCTAGTTAGAGCGCCGTCTGTTGAACAATATATGAGAACAATATTTCCTTTAATTACATTAATGTAAATTGTGTAAAATTGACTATTTGGAATTATGTTAAATGCATTAGAATATTTATCATTATTATTTAGCTATATTCAGATAGTTAACAATATTGTTTTATTGGTTTGTTATAAAAAGTAATTGTAGTTACTAAGACTAGACCGTTTCATTGTAAAGCGGAGGTTATAAAAACATTGTAAGATTAGAATAGAGGACAGTTTTACTTCACTCGATTCTCCGGCAAGAACTCCTAATAAATACAGTGATTACATACTCAGTATTTTACTATCATCGTCCAAATTCCTGGCGCAACGCCGACATCTACTATCAACCCACCCTCGCTTCGCTTCGGTTTCAGTCGCCTAAAATAATGTGTATGTTATTCCCTGATATTATAGCATTCCATTGTTGAAAGAATTTTTGAAATCGGTTAAGTGGTTTAAGCGTGAAAGCGTAACAAACAAACATAATTTCGTATTTATAATATTAGTAAGGATATACGGATATAAATATTTAAACCAATACTACAGGTGAGTCCCGTTGGTATTTTCCCAGAGGAGTTTAATTGTTACAACACCACACGTGCCATCTGTCGTACATTGAGCCAGGTGTTTAATCAAATCGCCAATTAAGCTTTAACATCTTTTAAATGGGCATACATACACTTTAATAGATTGATTTAAAATTCAAATTGCTCTCACGATCGTCGAAATCGTTTTGTCACCTGCAGGATTTAAACTCAATATCGTACATAATGATGTACAAATTATGAGTGTATTCCATATTTAAATATAAAAAAAAGGGAGCCGTCTGGCAGAAACATCGAAATTATTTTGTACAAGTAATACATAAAAGAACAGATTACGATAGGAACTAACATGGTCTAGAGTATTAATAAAATATTACGACTTTTTCCCGAAAATGATGATTTTTATTCAATAATCATTTATTTTCATTAGTATACACTACAGGTATGTGTTTAGGTTAATAATTTATTTTGAGCTCACTAGATGGCGTTGTACATAATTCTAAAACAGGTTATGGTTTAGTTATAAAAATGTACATATCCAAACGTGGCGTCCACGCTACGCCAACCACGGGTTGAGAGCCCTCAGCGCTCACCCACCAGTCCGGGTAAAGTTGTCACAGCCATCTGAGGCTAAAAACTAAGTCACACAAAAAAAAAATAATAAAAAACGCCACGCCAGCGATCAGGTTCACCCTCACTTATAGTTGTTTCACATAAAAAATCCATCTATCCATCCATCAGCCTATAGTCGTGCACCTGTATCTATCGGACTAACTATAACCATAAAAGTAGAAGTTTTAGTTCAAATGTCATTTAGTTTTGCATACTGATTTACATATTTATGTATTATTTATCTCACATTTTTTTTTACATATTTATTTATTTGTCACAATTGTGGCAAGTGGATGCAGCGAAGGGCTCTTCGTAAAGATGGTAAGTAGTGGCAAAAAATGCGCAGAATGTTAGAAAATTTAAGAAAACTTAACGTTTATATATACTTCTCTAATATAACCTTTTTTTCGACTATATAAACTTTTCTATTTTTATATATATATAAATTTTCTGTTCGTATGTTTGTAATTGAACTCCTTTTAAACGACTGCACCAATTTTGATGATTTTTGTGGCCATTCCGATGGATATAAATTCAAATATACATCGGAATAGCCATTCGGGACATCCAAACCATTCGGTTTAGATTAATAATTGGAACCGCTAGGTGGCGCTGCGATCGATTTCAAGGAGAATTCAATTTTTAATTTTTTTACAGATTTAAACAGAACAACGTCTGTTGGGTCAGCTAGTCTTATAAGGTGAATCGGGGTAACATCGGAAGGGTTTTCGATGAGATGAGGTATATTTTTTCAAACATTTCTTTTGGACACAATAACATGATGCAATAACAAGTTATTATATTTTTAATACAGACGAGATATTGAACTTTAATTAAACCAAGTTTGTAAATAACTACTTTGCTTATTAATTGAGTAAGTATGATTAAAATATAGACAAATAAAAAAAAATTAAATGTGTAAAGATCGCAACGTAACGGGGAAAGATCGGCATTGTATCTATTTTCTTTGTTGCTAATTTTAAAGCTCTAGTTTTGATGAAGACTTGGGTAATGTACCTAAAAGTCCACGTATTTCTTCACCAAAATACTATAAAACAATAGAAAATATGAAATATAGAAAAAGAATTAAATTCGTATTCCGGTCTTACCCCACTTTTAAACCGTCAAGACAAAGGTTCTCAAAGTTTTATCTAAATTTATCCAGGCATATCATATTCTAAAAGGCAATTTTATAAAACTACATTATGATACTAACTGGGTAGCAGTACTCTTGTGGGAATTCTATTACACCATACTGTGATCCCAACATTTTTCGCTGTTGCCGTGAACTCGTTACAGTCATCGGTGCCGACCTGACGCTGCCGACCATCGCCAAAACGGTGCTTGATAGCGTCAGGACCTGGGACGCGGTCGCCACTCCTCTATGAGACAACTACCTCGCAGAAGGAGGCGGCGGTGCAGGTCCGGGAGGAATTCCTGTAATACGACAGTTTCCGCCACCAGGGCGAGTACCTGCGCCTGATACCGCCTTAGCCGAGGTCGCGGGTGGATGGGCCGGGTATTAGTCCGCCACCCGCAGAGAGGCAGACCGCGTGAGGGCGATGCTCCGGCAACACTATTTAGTTGTCGGGGCGTCGTGGTCGGCCATTGGACCTACCGTACCTACCTACCGGCCTGCCTACCGTATTCCCTTCCCATATCGCCATTGGGTGAGGGAATACGGTACGTTATGAGGTCGCACGCTGCCTATTCGTCGCTCCAAGCGGATTGGGCGGGCAGTGCCTACTAAAAAAAGTGTAATCTTGAGCAACATTTGTCTAAAAATACTCGAAATAAAAAAACAAGTGCAGTTAGCTTGTCTTTTAAACCTTTGACCCCGATTAAATCTTATTTCAGGTGTCGGATCGATGAGGACTTTTCATATTTAATTTATTTCATTAATAGTGTTTTGAAAAATTCTACCAATTTTCAGCCAAGTGTGAATTTTATGATGAGGAGATCCGCCGCCGGCGACTGGGGCGGCGCAGGCGCAACTACCTGCGCCTCATGCCGCCCTAGCCGAGGCCGCGGGTGACGTGACCGGGGATTAGTCCGTCACCCGCCGAGAGGCCGACCGCGTGAGGAAAGACCGACGTCCTCCCCGAGGGGGGGACGTCGGTCGATGGGAGGGTACCCCGCGTAGGGGGTATTCCGTCGGGCCGACCACTGACGACAAGTAAACCTGCTCCGGTGGTCGGCCCAATGACGAAGGCGAGGTGGTTTTCGGGTGGGTTGCGGGAGTTGCGTGCTTAAGCCCCTCTGTCGCCCCGGACGGAGTGGTGCGGAGGCGCGCCGACTGCGACCCACACAAAAAAAAAAAAAAAAAAAAAAAAAAAAAAAAGTGTGAATTTTATAAACTCACCCCTATTTTTTGGTCTAATTTGACCGGATTACATATATGTTTGTATATTACTAAAACGAGGCTATGAGCCTCATTGGGAACCGCTGACTTTTTGTATGACTTTTGAAAATGGGGTAACATCGAGTGAGTGGTATTACGAACTTACCTCATATCAAAACTATAGTTGAAGATCGGATACATACAAATCTCCAATATGATAACATTTACGGTTAATATACTACTTTATTATCACTAATAACAGCAAAATAAACAATTAGAAGTGTAAAAGATTATAATAACTTACCTAAGTAAAAGGTTATAGATGATGGGTAAAGATCGAAAATGGCAAAAAATGCGGCGAATATACACCCTTTCGAAAAAAATTTTTTACATGCAATTGCACACATCTAACGTTGGACGCTGACTGGGGTGGGGTCCAGTATGAGTTAATCGTCTTCACTATGTTGTCGTATGTAAAATTATTTGTATTTGTTTATATCTGGGTAAATAATACTTATCGTTCTTCCCCCGTTTACGATCTTACCCCAAGTCACCTTATATAAATTTCAAGCGTACGTGTATGTCACTGAACTCCTCCTAAACGGCTGGACCGATGTTAACGAAATTTTTTTGTGTATGTTCAAGGGGATTCGAGGATGGTTTAGATTTACAATTGGACCCAGTAGGTGGCGCTGTTCGGGCAGGACAATAACATAATTTGAGATCGAGTTCACCGATTTCGTTAAACTTTCTTTTTAATTTTTCTTATACTTTATAAAAGGTTTTTAGGGAAAAAAATTTAAGAAAGTTGCGCAGAAAATCAGAAAATTTAAGAAAACTTGACGACTAGGTATCTAGGTTATTTATCCATACTACAAATGAAAGGCTGGATGGATTTGAATGAATTTTTGTGAATGTTTTCAAGTGGGGGCCTGGATAATTTAGATTCACAAATCAGCCCAGCAGATGGCGCTGCAGTTGGTATCTAGGTTATTTATCTATACTGCAACTAAACGGCTGGATACATTTGAATGATTTTTTGTGAATGTATTCAAGTGGGGGCCTGGATGATTTAGATTCACAAATCAGCCCGGCAGATGGCGCTGCCGTTGGTGTCTAGGTTATTTATCTATACTGTAACTAAACAGCTGGATGGATTTGAATGAATTTTTGTGAATGCGAATTTTTGTGAACTTTATCATTTACTTAAGATTTATGCATACTAAATTACATGAAAAAATTTCATGAACTACCTATCTGATGGTTAGTATAGTAATACAGATTGATCCACCAGCTGCCACCAACATTCACTGACTGAAATTTATGTTTGTGATTTGGGAATCTAACATTAATCTTCTTTATATGTATATTTCTTGAGTACGTGTGTATGTCACTGAACTCCTCCTAAATGGCTGGACCGATGTTGATGAAATTAGTTGCGTGTGTTCAAGGGGATTCGAGAATAGTTTAGATTCACAATGGAACCCGGTAGGTGGCGCTGCGATCGATTTCAAGGATAATTCCTTTTATCTTATTTGAACAGAACAACGTCTGTCGGGTCAGCTAGTTAAATATATATTACAACTATTAAGAGCTTAATAAAATAACGAAGAGAAAACATGCAAAGCCGATTTCTTTTTTATAGCATACACTATATGTGTAATGCTACATTAACTAAAAACTTTATCGAGTTATGAAAACAAATTAACATTTATTTTCATGTTAAGTTAGTTACAAGCAATTCACATTTATTAATTAGACAGTCGCAAGGCAAAGACAATTTAGCAAATTTCGTAATCTGAATTTGTCCTAAACAAATATCGTTGTACGAGAAAGGGGTAGAATATGACAAATTACTTCAAAACCTTGTGACTTCTTTAAATGTGTATTATTACATTCGCATTTTCTTTCTTTTTACGTTCGCCATAAAAATACTGGTAAGTAATAGTTTAATATTTTTATTGGAGAAAACTTTAATTAAATTATTTAATTTATATTTCGATTCACCTTGACCCCAAGAGTTAATATCGTTATAGTTCACTAGTACTCAGGTTCTAGAATAATTATAATAACTAATTAAATAATTATATCGTGAAAATAATATTTAATATCATAAATATTAGTTTCAGATTAGAATTCATCGTGTAGCAATAGACCTTGTAAGCAATAGTGTAGGCCTTATAATCAAGATCAAAACCGCTCAACGTGTTACGGAGTGGAATATGTTCGGGATTTCTCTGTAAGAAAGAATCCAAAACTGGACAATCCTCAAAAGAACGGTTGCAATCTTCCTAGCACGATGAACGCTCGACGAATCGATAACCACTGGGAAAGAAAGGTTCCCGAGGGGCGACCACATATCGGACGACGCAGTATAGAATGGACTAGGGAGATTGACGACCTGGTGAAAGTTGCTGGGCATCGTTGGATGCAGGCCGCACAGAATTACTCTTTGTGGCGAATATGAGGGAAATCTACGTCCAGCTGTGGACGATGATAGGCTGAATAATGATGGTGGTGAATTGGTGACCAGTTCATACTTTAAAGCAATTTTATACATCATTTGACAGATTATTACGAAGAAGTTTTGTATCAAATTTTCCTTCTCTCGCTGTGGTATTGTCTGTTTGCGTTCCTTGGTCATCTTTTATAATCAACCACAAACAAAAAAGGTAATGATTAATATCAGTCAGTAAGACTGACCGTCACCGCGTTTTTTATTTAGTTATATTGTAATTGACTGTAATTTAAGAAAAATACAAGCTTATTAAATTTCTAAACTAAATAAATGATGTGTCGCTCTCCGTGTGGTGAAAGTAAGAATAAACATACAAAACTACTTCCTATCTTGACTGTGGGTATACTAAAAACAACTAAGGGATATAATAAGCATATATGTAAAAGAGAAGTGAAACTCGAAATAAAACTCTACATCAACCGGTTTGAACAGCGTGGTGTAGTTGGTCAAATTCCCTCATATTGTATAGAAGGCTGATGCCCAGTAATAATACATATATTTGCTGAGAGGGAAACCAAATAGGTTCGCAATTTTCATTCATATATTTAACTAGCTTCTTCTCGCGACTTCGTCCGCATGGTATAGATACTTTGGAGTAACGCTGACTTTAACCTAAGATTTTGTTTACGTAAACAGTGAAAATATTTTTTAATAATGCGATTTTGTCACATGATTTTTGTGAAAATTAGCCATTTACGCAGCGGAAGCTCTGAAAAGGAAACAAAAATGATTTTGAAACATTCTTTATTGATGCTGCGCTCCTATTACATTTAGCGTGATGATATGTAGCCTATATCTTTCCTCGATAAATAGACTATCTAACACTGAAAGAATTTTTCAAATCGGACCAGTAGTTCCTGAAATTAGTGCGTTCAAACAAACTCTTCAGCTTTATATACTAGTATAGATTCTAATGCATAGCTTTCTACAGCTACAACATATAGCTGACTTTATACAGATTTATACGATACAATATTATAATCAACTTACTTTATAATAATGAAAACGTTTAACATGGTCCTTTTTTTGTCGCAACCCAAAAATGATTCGCAAAAAGTCAGATTAAATAATACAACAGCTTTAAATAAATAAGGATCGTTGGTGACCCGTCGCTATTGCTTCATAACATAATGACCCGTTTCTTTTATACGGCGCATATTTTTAAGGGAATTTTATTTTTTATAGACAACACTCGTAAAATATTTAGGGTAGGTGTATTTTTATGAAGTAATTACTTAAATTATGATGTAAAGTTGGGCAATTTTGACAGATAATTTTAAAATGTTTCTTGATCGTCACCGTAGCGATAAATGTTGGACAGGTGCTTACCGTGCATGGGGTCCTGCACAAAATTCAAAGAGAAGAGGCCCTAGGATGTCATGAGTGTGGCGCGCTAATCAATGATGTGCGCCACGCACTGGAAGTATGCCCCGCCTGCGAGCCTCAGTGGCCCGTTCTGACAACGGAAATTAGAACAACAGACCTGTCGTTGTCTACCATCATCTCCAAGATGCTCGGCAGTGACAACTACAGGTCGTCGATGGCCTCCTTTTATGAGGTTATCATGACAAAAAAGAAGGCCGTGGAGCAGACACGCGAGGCGCTTGCGTCAGCTGACTCGCTCCGCCGGCGACGACCATAGAAGAGGAGACGCCGCTATGCACTCCTCCGCCCACTCCCCTGAATGATGACAGGACATGGTCAGACGGCCAAGTGTTGAGGTGTCGGGGATAGAACGTCATCAGACGATCTCTGTGGCACCCCGTAAAAGCGCGGAAGGGACCGCTGTGGTTTCAGTAAGTATCCCGGTCGCTTATGTGGCCTGCGAGTCCCACACATACTCCCCCTTCTATCACTACCAGGGGGATAGTGCGTAAATGCGTTTCCACAGTATGAACAGAATAAGAGTGATTCTAGAAGAATGTTATTGTCTATTCTCCTCGCGATCTTTAGCCCGTTTTACGACCCCCATGAGAAAATAAGAGTTACTAACATCTTAAAACTCAAACTATCACCCAGAAGAAAATCAATTGCAATGATTGTTAAGGCAATCGGTACCAATGGCCGTCGCCCAGCCGTCGTCCCAGACAGATTGGGCGAGATATGTCCAGGACATAAAAACCTACCATAAAAAGGAGAAAATCATTTAGTAGGTCAATATCCTTCTATTTTATAAAAAGGTGATAGCAAAAAATGAAAACTCTTATTACATTTGCATCAAGGAATAAAAAACTGAAACAAAATTGATTATAAGTTTAAATTAACTAGGTTTTACCTGGTACAGTCATATTTCAGTCAAGATACAGGATGTCTGAACATCAAACGCAAACTGAATCGTCTAAATATTTATCTAAATCATGATACCTATAAAATATACATACAAGATATCATCTTTAATACATTTTAGCTCTCTGAATTCTAGATATTGCAAATAAAAAAGAAGCACAGGTATTTTAAATAGTTGATAGATTTGCATAGTTTTATGAGACTTCTTCCTTTCGTCGCTCCTTCCTTCGAAAGATTTAAATGGAATATTATTCAAACCATTGTATGTCCGTGTTGTAACGGAGTAAGAATACATTCCAATCAAATTCCCACAGTTTCAACGACTTACTGCCCTTTACCGTGGGAATACTGAGATAAAATATAGCCGAAGTTCTTATACAAACCTGGTAGTAAATTATTATTAAATCGGTGTAGCCGTTTTGAAGATTACCCGGAACATACAGAGAGATAGACAAGACAGAGAGACAAAAAAAATTAAACTAAATTTTAGGCATAGGTATCGTGTGAATAAAATAAGCGTATCAGCATGAAAAAAAAACTTATAATTTTGGTATTATAAACAGAAACTGCACTTTTATTTCATCTCGGCTCATATACGTCCCACTGGTGGGGTTAAACCTTCTCCACAATATGAGGGAAACTAACTTTATTATACCATGCTAGTCAGACAGGTAAAGTTTTGTTTCGAGTTTTCTTTCTCTTACATAGATGTTATATGTGTGTTATATCCCTCAATCATCTTTTACGACATCCACGGGCAAGATACACGGTAAACTTTTGTTTAGCTGTATAGATTAATGTCTCCCAGTCATCTTGTTGCGTAAACTTAAATGATACTGTCGTTCTATACGTTTCCTATATCCATATACTTTTCATATATCATATAGATGAATAACGTTATATTTACATATAAACATGAAATACCTCATTTGCAACGCATTCTAAGAGATGCCGAGACGCTATCCCTTTTTCAATCTCAAATCATCCATACGGTATTGCTGACAACCATGTAACTGATGTAATCTGTTTCAATCAATAAAGATATAAACATTCATATTTGGCCATTTTAGGTTTACTTCCATTATATTTATATATGACTCACATTAATATTTTTATTAGAATTTAATGTCGATATATATAAATAATTTCTATTAATAAATAATTTCTTCGTGTGGTGACGGAGTAAGAATACAGGTCGCCGCCTCATTTCTTGCCTGGGGATGTCGTAAAAGACGACTAAGGGATGTATTATGCATATAACATCCGTACAAAAGAAGCATAATTCAAAATAAAACCCGTCTGACCAGCGTGGTATAGTAAGTCAATTTCTTTCCCATTATGGAGGAGGCTTACGCCTAGTTTTAGGGCATATATGAGGCGAGATGATGAAATAAATACGATAAAGATATTGGCTAAAATTTTAATGATATTAAAATTAAATATAATAAAACTGTTTCCGTGTCGTGAAGAAGTAAGAATTTCAACACCTCATATTTGTCCGTCGGCGTTGCAAAAAGCGACTAAGACTTTTAATGTGCATGTATTAGAGAGGAACTCGAAGTAAATTCTCTCCTATTTTGAAGGAGGCATGAGTCCAACAGTGACACTTGTATGAGCTGAGATGACAATAATGGTTGATTTGATCATCATTAGCAATTTAGCATGTGACATTCTATGATTTTTATAAAAAAAGCTTATTTGATAACGTCAATATTATTGCCACATGCATAAAAAGAAGCCGCATCTACTGGAAATCTATTTCGACTGTATTAATCAATCAAGTCATTAATCAATGAATATGAGGGAATGTAACGTACTAATCATGTGATCATTACATTTGGGAGGACTGTAGCCAGACTATAACGCCCAAAAAATATTTCTTTTTAAAAATACGTTCATTTGCATAAAAGTAATCTGATTGCTTTTGCTTTTCAGATCATATACGTCCCATTATTAGCCTCCTCCACAATTGGATGGCAATTGACCTACTATAACCACGCTGGTCAGATGTGTTGTTATAAGGTTTAATTTCGAGTTTTCCTTCTCTTGCATAGATGTTATATGCATATTTAATCCCGTAATCGTCTTTTACGACACGCATGGACAAGATAGGGAGTGGTGAATTGTATTCTCATTCTATCATCACAATAATTAATATTACATAATTCTTTATATATCTTAAAGAGTATTTTCTATAAAAGATTTACTTCCGAAAATTGTACTATATTTGAGTATCAAGTCAAGATTCACTAAGTTTAACCGTTCAAGTTAACGATGACCGATGGTTTGGTCTCTAGCGTAACATTACAATGCCATTTATTTACATTATCCTCGACATTTTTCTAAATTATATACGCTATTTCCACTAAGATTGGCATTTGGTAATGTTATATACGGAAATGTAGTGGAAATAGAACTACCTTCATTATAAATTTTAAAAAAATGTAATAGATTAATATAATATGTAATAAATTCTACATTATTACCATAAGAGACAATATTTTTAAATAAGACCAAAACAAAATTATTGGTTTTATAAAAGATCATATAACTTCCACTAATTGACAACGGTTGGAACGTTTTGGTATTACACGTATTTACAAATCAATTTAGTCGTTTCAGGTTGAAGATTGGCCGGTAAGAGTTGTCTGGCTTGGTAATCAAAAAGAACATGGAACGGTAACTTGGTATTTACTCTGCTTATTCTAGAATCCCTAAACCTAGCATTGTTCTGAATCTAGGCTGTTATTTCGCTTGAAGTTTTACGGCAGGATAATGATAGTTGGAAAAATTTGGTCGCCGTTCAATAGTTCGCAAATCATTTTTGATGCTCCTAGATTGCTCCAAGCATATCAAAAATTAATTTAGACAACTCCTTGGAATATTGGAGAGTCAAAAGCTACGTTTAATATTTGAAGTGTACTTGTGTTTGGTTTTTTCTCGATGGTTACTTGCTCTTATTCTTCCTCGCTTTGAACGTAACGAGTACAGCATTTTCTTTGCAGGTCAATTACAGTCTTCTTGACGAAAACATCTATCGTCTGTTTGTTTACTAGTGGAAGGCTTTTGATTTGACGTTTGAGTAATTGACCATCGGCGATGAAGCTAATTTATCCATATTTTTAGAGGCATGCCTGTACTGCTTTACTACTGAAAAGATTTTTGGAAATTAAATGGAATTTTATTTTAAACGTCGTATTTTGAAATTTCTCAGGGAGTACATTCTCTCTACACACATTGATCAAATTTACTCTTCTGTCACACACAATGCGTAATAAATCATCAGTATTTTTTTTACTATACGTGGATTGTTCAGAAAATAAATAGGCAGACTGCCTCTCAAGGTCATGGATAGACGGCAAGAAACTCAGTACGAGTGGTCGGCTTAAAGACGAAGACGAGGAAATACGGTGTTATGGAGCCACGCGCTACCTTTGCGTCGCCCTGGGTGGAATGGACGGCGTGTACGTTTATGTAAATTGATTTATTAATTGTAAATAAAACTACTTTTACGGATTATATCGTGTTTGTATTTGATTTATGATTGCTCGACGTTTCGAACACTTTGCAGCATTCATGGTCACAGGCGGACTAAGGTGTCTCACGTCCAACAAGTAATCGTTATTACAGACATTTATAATTATCTACCCGATACAGAAAATTAGTTATAAATTTATTAAATTTTGACCCACATTTTAGTACAAATTTATTGCCAGTGTAAGAAGAAAATGATTCTATATGAAAAAATTATATTGTTTATGGTTAGTAATTATTAATTATTAAATTTGTAGCAATTATTTGTTACAATTTGTTGATTTAAAACTAAGAAAACTAATATACTACCACCAGATCGGAACGCGGCCACACTGAGAAAGATCCGGCAAGAATTGATTGAATTGATTTATTAAGATATTAATCGTTCTCTTTAGGATACATCGAATTTTTAACGGTTGTGCTCAAGTCCTATAAAATATGGAGCTGGTTATTTTTAGGAACGATTTCCGTTTGTTGTAAATTCAATACGTTTGTATTAACTGATACCTCCATACCTGCACTTTCCACGTCATTATTTTTTTAAATAAGTTGAGTTAGAAATGCTGCATGTCACGATAACTTAAGTGTTTTAGGTATTTTGCTTCACGATGCTTTCTACGAGACCAACCGCCGCTTGCATTACATGCTATCTACATAGCTCTGCGACCGGGCGGTAGACTGCAATGGAGAGTGTAACCGTTTTTGCGAGTTCGAACCTTCTATAGCACTCGCTGAATTTCATTTATCTAACGGAAAGATAAACTAAAATATTACAGATAAACTACTACAATTTTTTTTTTAATAATTCCAGCAACGCGCGAGATTTTTAACAACCCTGACAACCGTACGCCGTAAAAAACCCACCAAAGGAATATTAATATAGAGGGCACTATTTACAGAAAGGAAACGGAAATTGGTGACTTTGAGAAAAAGACGAATGCTTGACTCAAGATGAATGCCGGATATTGGTACAAAACAAATAATATTACTATTATGGTGTTTTCTTCATTTTTTTCACTATATTTATTTTTCACTATTTAGTTTGGAAAGTGGATGCCAAACGTTATACATACGTAGACCGCATGTTCTATGAATCTGGCTCTCACCACACGGAAAAGCATGAAATATTATTAATTAATATAGGTATTCTAGTATTTAGGCTGTAATGTATTATTTACTATTTCTCTACGTGATAAAATTCGGAATACGAAAATCTGTAGAAGAACGGGTGTAACCGACATTAGCCTGCAGAATTAGCACGTGAAATGGCAATAGGCACGCCACATCACTCGTCAACTCCAACCGATAACCGTTGGGGAAGAAAGGTTTTCGAGTGGCGACCACGAACCGGACGACGCAGCGTAGGACCACACCCTACTAGGTGGACTGACGACATCTTAAAAGTTACAGGAAACCGTTGGATGCAAGTGGCGCAGGCCTATATCCAGCAGTGGACGTCTATAGATAGATGGATGGATGGAATGTATTATTCAAATTAAAGTCACAACAATTTCTTTCATTCTATTATAAGTATCTTTAAATCAAAATGTAAGAATGAAGGAAACGTTATTAACTAATTACCGTAAGATTGAAAGGTTCTAAGAGTAGCTGCCCAAAGTTCGCTTACAGACGACATAAATTAGTTTACTTGTAAGTATGACACAAACTTCTTAATAAATCTATTAATAACATAAATACTAGAGTAGGTATGTCTATTTGAATATTCAATAACAAAGTATTAACTATTAGTAGCATTGTAAGCTGATTAAGTGATATAATTGAAGCTAAGGCATGATCTGTCTTGTTTTATTCCAGTAGTCTTGGTCTGATGTACATGATTATTGCCTTATTTACTTGAGTCTATCTTATATACAATGTAAAGTGGACAATTAGTGTGCAAGTTATAAAGATAAATTCAGCAACTGCATCAGCATTTCTTTTACAAGTTTCTAGTTATCCAAAAATCAGTTTAAATGAGAAAGTTTGCATGTAATATTCGAAATTGGTGCTGAATGAGTGAAAATGTATAGAAGGAGTTATCGTTTTCATTCTCGGCTCACCGCTACTCAATTTCGACAAAGTTCTAAACTGAGCTTTTCTGAACTACCCTATTTCATAATAACCTCATTTAGTTCTAAACATTAACGCTAAAAAAGAAGATCAATTAGAGAAAAGACCTAAGACAAAACTTAATAAATATAACTTGAGTTTTTGGCGATATTTGAATTATATACAAAATATCGTAACATTAATGTAGCTACATAAAAGGCCTGGGAGCTTCATGAAATAAAATTGATGAACAGTATGTTCACAATATTAACATTTCTTTTAATATCTCCGACATAAATTTACGAGAATGTATTAAACCCTCGGCCAACTTGGCTATAATCGTAAAACTAGCATAAAACTGTAGCGTACCCAGATAGATTTTTGAAAAACACCCATTATTATCCACTATTAGAAATATATAGCTTTTTTTTTTTTTTTTTTTGGGTGGGTCGCGGTCGGCGCGCCTCCGCACCACTCCGTCCGGGGCGACAGAGGGGCTTAAGCACGCAACTCCCGCAACCCACCCGAAAACCACCTCGCCTTCGTCATTGGGCCGACCACTGGAGCAGCGTTAACTTGTCGTCAGTGGTCGGCCCGACGGAATACCCCCTACGCGGGGTACCCTCCCATCGACGGACGTCCCCCCCCTCGAGGAGGACGTCGGTCTTTCCTCACGCGGTCGGCCTCTCGGCGGGTGACGGACTAATCCCCGTCACGTCACCCGCGGCCTCGGCTAGGGCGGCATGAGGCGCAGATAGTTGCGCCTGCGCCGCCCCAGTCGCCGGCGGCGGATCTCCTCATCGAGGCTGCGCTCCACGCGCAGACGATCCGCCGCCTCCTTCTGTGAGATCACTGTCTCGCAGAAGGCTGCGACCGCGTCCCAGTTCCCGACGCTGTCGACCATCGCCCTAGCGAAAAAAAAAAAATAAATATATACCTTATGAGAGAGGGGAAACTATGCTTAGCCAGCAGTATGAAAATTGCAGTTGGCGTTATAAGTTTATCAGATAAGCTGCTGATGTTTCTATCCTAGTGTTACACCTAGTGTTACTTACAACATCTATGCAAGGTAAACTCGAAATAATACTCTGAACCAACCCGTCTGACTAGTGTGGTATAGTACCTCAAACCCCCTCCAATTATTCAGGAGGCCAGAGCCCAGCAGTGTGACGTATATGAGCTGTGATGATGATGATGACGGGCAAATAAAGGATGATAATATATTGTATTTCTCTTTAGTAATTGCAATTATTAAAAACCAGTTTGAAAGATGATCAGATGATTTTCGCTTCGCGACAGAATAGTGTCTGGATTGACGATATAGACAGCTACGAAACTCCTTTTTAGAGTTCTGGACCGGGACCCTATTACTAAGACTTCGCTGTCTATCCATCCGTCTGTCTGTCGCCAGGTTGTATAGCAAGAACCTCACACTCCTTAAAAAAAATTTTCAACTGTCCAGCTATCGCCAGCTAGACAGTTGAAATTTTTACAAATTATGTTGCCGATATAACAACAAATATAATACTAAAAATAAAATAAAATAAATATTTAAGGGGGCTCCCATACAAAAAACGTGATTTTTTTGCCATTTTTATAGATAATGCTACGGAACCCTTCGTGTCCGATTCCGACTCGCACTTAGCCGGTTTTATTTATTATCACTATAAAATGATATGATTTATTTTCAGTCTTTTCTTTTTTCTTAAGCAATACCCTGCACTAAGGAAATAATCCTTGTGATTTGGGGGCTTTATATAAACACACAATTAATGGACAGAATTGACACCCAGACTTGGAGCAATAATTTGTGGGTCGCACAAAGTGTTATCCTGTAGCACCACGACATTAGCACTGTAGATTGGTAGTTAATGTGCAATTAATACATCTTCTTTTCAGGTCAATTTACACGTTACACTGTTGTACGCAGGCCTTCGTAAATTGTTAGAAGTTAATCTATTTTAATACACTAGCTTCTGCTCGCGACTTCGTCCGCGTGGTACAGATACTTTGGGCTAACGCTAACTTTAACCTAAGACTTTGTTTACGTAGAAGGTGAAAATATTTTTTAATAATACGATTCTCTCACACATTATTTTTGCGAAAATTTAGCCGTTTACGCAATGAAAACTCTCAAAAGGAAAAAATACCCCGATTTTGAAACATTCTTCATTGGTGCTCCGCTCCTGTTGATCTTGGCGTGATGATACATAGCTTATAGCCTTCCTCGATAAATGGGCTATCTAAAACTGAAAAATATTTTCAAATCGAACCAATAGTTTCTGAGATTAGCGCGTTCAAACAAACAAACTCTTTAGCTTTATAATATTAGTATAGATTCGGTAAACAAGCTGACGTAGGTATTAAGTATAATTTCACCCCACATAAGTCTCACTATTGAGTTTGAGCCTGAAATATCGAAATATATTATACCACGCTGGTTAGTCGTCTTGGCATAGGGTTTATGTCAAGTTTTTCTTCTCTTGATTTTATTTTTTTTTTATTGCAAGCAGTGGCAAACGAGCAAACAGTACACCTGATGGTAAGTGTTGCTGCCGCTCATGGACCTTTACAAGGCCGCTGCCTACCGCGAAGGGAATGTAGGGAGTGTGAATGCGTGCATCGAGGCTCAGTGATACCAAAACCACCACCAACACCCTCCACACGCGAACACCCTCAGAAAGTTGGGCTTCCAGCTCTCTCGCTCACCGAACGAAGCGTAGTAACAAAATGCTACTTACTCAGACGTCGATTTTCTGCGAGAGCGTGGTACCGCCCCGGACAGACCGGCCCGCGGCTGTAGACAGATAACTGTCGACAGTGTGGTCCTACCACTACTTGCATAATATATTCCTTAGTCATTTTGACGACATCCACGGGAATAATAGGGAGTCGCGCATTGTATTCTTATTCCGTTACCACGTGGTAGTTATTGAGTATTCAAAAGGTATATCAATTTACTCCTTATTTCCAGCCAACTTGCCTAAGAGCAAGTACTAATAGTTCTAACTATTCACAATTTGATTTAATCCCCACATAATTTTAAAAATATGTTACGTCAAAGGATAAATGGAAAAGAACGAGTAGTCAATGTTAAGACGTCTACTGCGACATGAAATCCCGAACCTCTATAATCCGTAAATTGCTTTCGAACCTAAGTTTATATATATATATATATATATAGTAGAAAATATTTCGTTAGGACTAATCCGTAAATTTTATTCTTTGGTAAATAAATTACTAGCGAGTATTGAAACTAAGTAACGAACTCATGCCTGCCTGTCAGTCTCTATAAATATAAATGTTATAGAAAGCTAATCTATATATATAAAAGAAAGTCGTGTTAGTTACACTATTTATAACTCAAGAACGGCTGTTCAGATTTGGCTGAAAATTGGTGGGGAGGTAGCTTAGAACCAGGAGACGGACATAGGATACTTTTTATCCCGTTCTTCTTCTTCTTTTTCTTAATTGCAATGAGCTATTTTTTATCCCGTTCGATCGCGTTCCCGTGTTACGTGACATAAAATGTCAAATAGATTTTTTTTGTTTCTGTTTGTCCATTCGGACAGGCAAAGTAATCAAGGCCTAAGTCTGATGCAATTTTTTTTCATATTATTTAACACTTCTTTATATAGAATAAGTTATTTATAGTCATGTCCGCCAGTAAGTTAAGTCGTTACCATTATTTAGGCGCTGAAAACCGAATTAAATGATTTCTCTGGGCATTTCGGTAGAATATGAAAATACACATAAACCACTTATATCACATTCACCACACTTCAGCACTTTAACAGTATTGTATTTCATAAAATATCAGAAAAAATATTGAATATGACACTATAAACATTAAAAAAATAAATATAATACAAGAGATTAACATAATATTTCCATTTCCATCCACTATTCGCACCGAAACTCATGTCAAAGAGAATACAAGACACTACCTATGAAACGTAGGATAATAAAAACGCATTTGATATGTAATAACAAAATGCAAATGACAGCTAAACGTAATTTTGTGTAATTTTGTTTGTTTTTTTTTGTGTATAGTTAAGTATGGTTGAAAATTTGATAATTATAATTTTGTCAGAAATCAATAATGAGTAATTTGAATTCTCTTTGAATCATCA
The DNA here is from genome assembly GCA_032191425.1 of Lymantria dispar. Lineage (NCBI taxonomy): Eukaryota > Metazoa > Arthropoda > Insecta > Lepidoptera > Erebidae > Lymantria > Lymantria dispar. The sequence goes on along the minus strand of CM063449.1, from coordinate 10,702,284 downwards.
TTAGCAATACCGCGACCAAGACGATCAAATCTTTCCCGATAAAGCTGAAATGGTTCTTCCATTAGAGATTATATATTCAGAAATTTAGAAAATATATTTACGAAAAATATTATGACGGTACGAAGTTCGCCGGGTCAGCTAGTACTAATTAAAGGCCTATATTAGCGGTCGAGTTTGAGGCAAATAAAATTTCTAACAGTATATCACATATTTATACTGGCAATAACATATAATACAGATGAGATTTATTAACATTCACATACAGTGTTAGTGGTTTCGAATGACTCCTAATATTTATTCTTCTATTACTTGCTTCTTACAGTATCTTTTTCTTACTTCTTACATTATCTTTTCTTTGGATTCAATGTACCCTACGTCCTTTTATGTAACCTTGAGAACGGAAATGCATGGTTAATTAGTCGCGTAGTTTAAAGATAACAGTAAAAGATACAAACTCACTTTTGAATTTAAAATATGAGTCACGATTAATTTATGGATTAAAAATTATATTGGTTTGGCAACCTAAAAGTTAAAATTGATGACGTCTGATATGTGTTTAGAATGAAGATAATTTTTTAAAAAAGGTTATAATAAAATCTCGGATTATCTTGATGTTAATACAGATTTTTTTTTATTGCCGACGGTGGCAAACGAGCAAGCAGCACACCTGATGGTAACTGATGCTGCCGCACATGGACCTTTGCAATACCAGGGGCACAGCCAGGCCGTTGCCTACCGTGAAGGAAATACTCTTCTTAAACCTCGTTTAAAGAAGGACATATCATAGCGTTCGGGAAATACAGCAGCAGGTAGTTCATTCCAGAGCTTGCACGTACGTGGGAGAAATGATAATACAGATTGGTTATGGGTAGCTCCTCAGGCAGGCATTTTCTCATTAATTCAATGAAAGGTGTTACACACATGTTTATTTTGTTATAGCTGTAATAATTGTAAAGCTTAACGTGTTTTGCCAAACTAATTTGTTATTTGTTCTATGTTTTATGTTTCTGGCAAATGGTATTGGTCATGCTCACTGAAGGGTCTGCTTGCGGTAGCTACGATGAGCGGGTCACTCCCTTCCCTCCATTATGGTTGATGGGAGTGATGGCTGCTCTAGTGGTTAACTCGCGATCGGGTGCCGCTCGCAGCATCTGGTCCATGGTAAGTTTTCATTATATTTAATAACTATATCATGGTTCGAAAGGCATCATACTGGAGCTATTAATTGGCATGTTGTTATATAATGTAGTAGTAAATGAATTAAATAAAGACAATCCCACTGAGTTTCTTGCCGGATCTTCTCAGTGCAGTCGCGTTCCGATCCGGTAGTAATTTAAGTTTAAATATAAAAAAAAATTACAATATGTAAGTACTCCCGCGGGGTTTATATATAACAAATGATTGGAATTTGAATTTTAACGGTGAAAATTCTCAGACTATACACATTTATATAAATGTAGAGGTTCTCATTTTTTTTAACATCTTATACATGGCCTAAATACATTAAATATTGCACAGATTTTTTCGCAGTATTGTTGCGTCGACCCTGTTTTATTTGAATTACTGAATATACATAGAAAATTATTTAATAAACATATTTTTATGGATTTAAGTTTATATAAAAAATGCCAACTTCATTGTCAGATTTTAACCAAAATCTAGACATAATATTTCTCAAGACAAATGTAATGAGCCCAAACAAAGTGGTGGTATGTACTTTAAAGTTTACTATAGACGGTATATATTTCTCAATGGGTTGTTATACATTCATAATAAATCGTTATCAACAGCAAACTTTAATAAATAATAAAATTATTAGCTCTTTGACTAATGACTTTATAATTAAATAATGACTCGCGTCTGTGAAGATGTTCCGATATTTGTATCTCTATATTATGAAATGCTAATTACCACATCTTATTAAGCTCTAAGTGAAGATTTTGATTGTACTTATCGAACATGTTATTAATATTATTAAACAAAATAATTGTAAATTTAACTTATATTAACATCAAAAAATTTACATGCAGATTTACATTAATCAAATATCATAGTTTTCAGACACTGATTCTGCGGTATTATTTCGGGGATGCAGTAATCATCATCATCAGCCCAGCCTACGGATCGAGCTTCCTCAACAATAGGAAGGCAATTGACCTATTTACCTGATTAGACCTGTTGGTATATGGTTTTATGACCAGTTTTTTTTCTCTTACATAGATGTTATCCGCATCCCTTAGTCGTCTTTAACGACATCCACGAGCAGGAGCCCCTCTCCTGCATGGTGAATTGTATTCTAAATCCGTAACCACGGCGTAAGATATGATATTATAAAAATATATATCACAGAAAATGCCAAATAATGCTGAGATAACCAATTATGAGTGGACAATTTTCAGCGGACCTGCTTCTATGTCGAGTTCATCAACTGATTCGAATTGTAACGCAGAAAATCGACAGATACTTGAGCGGTGAATCAGCGTTAGAGTGGCGGTAGTCGAGAATGATGTGCTGAAGGCGATGTGTTTAAGCACTAACATATGTCTTGCTAAGGCGAACTAGCGTCCACAGAAATTCCAGTAAAGCGCATTCCATCTACAGAAGGAGCCTCGTAAGTGTTATTTACCGCAAATGTGTATAAGATTAGAAGACATTTGATGACATTTGATATCCTGAATGCCCTTCCTAGTTGCGCTATAACAATCGACATACAACTTAGTTATTCAAAATTCATTGTTTTGTGTCTTTTAATAGTATTTTCTTTATATTTAAAGACAACTGAACAGAGCAATGAATGCTTGTATTTTTCTTTTATTACTGTTAGAGTCAAACGAGCGAACAGCACACCTGGTGATAAGTGATGCTGCTACTCATGGAACTTTGCTAGGCCACTGCTTACCGTGAAGAAAGTGAAGGAAATATGAATGCGTGCAATGAGTTTCAGTGAAACTAAAGGAATCACCAAAACTCATCACATGCAAACACTCTCAGAACGTTAGGATACCGGCTCTCTCATTCACCAAACGAAGTGCAGTAAGAAAATGCTACTACTCAGACGTCGATTTTCTGCGAGAGTATAGTACTACCTCGGATGGACCAAATCCCGGCTGTAGACAGACGACTGTTAACAGTGTGGTCCTACCACATAAGTCATGAGGACCTTCAAATAATAAATACAAATAACTCTCAGACTCAGAACGAGCATTTGTTGATCGCACAGAAAAGTGTCCCAGGGTATATACCTGATAACATATAGATAGTATATATATATCACATGATAATATAATATAGTGATATTACTAATCTTATAAAAGCACCGATATAACAGTTATTTCCGTGTGGTAACAGAATAAGAATACAATTCACCACCCTCTCTCTCTTACCCGTAGGTGTCGTAAAAAACAACTAAGTGATATAATATGCAGATAATAGCATGCAATGGAAAGTAAACTCAAAATGAAGTCCTATACCAGTACGTCTGACCAGCGTGGTATTATTCAACATCATCATTTCAGCTCCCACTGTTGGACTCTCCCTCTGCAATAGAAAGAAAATTTACCTACTATACCATACTGGTGAGACGTGTTGGTATAGTTTCATTTCAAGTTTTCTTTCTCTTGCATAAATGGTATATGCATGTTTAATCCCTTAGTCATATTTTAACACCCACGGGTAAGAAAAAGATTAGTGAATCGTATTCTTACTCCGTAATCACACCAGCGTGGTATAGTAGATCAAATTCTCTCCCACAATGGGTCCTCGACTCGTGTTTAGCAAATTTAGCCGAGTCTAACAGTAGGACGTATGTGAGCTGAGATGATGACGAAGAGTTATTTTAATTATTATATTATTTACAAAACTAAATACCATTAAATAAATATTTTTAATATGCTATGAAAAATTAAGATGTACTGAATAACATTAAAATAGATTAAAAGAAGAGTAGGTACTTTTATAAATAGGTAAACAGAATTATTTACACCGTAACTCTTATCTAGCCGCATGAAGCCACTTAAGTTTATGGCGGGACGCAAATGAGTTCTTAATGCAATCTATAAAAACTTAGGTATACTTCCGTAGATGGTGGTTCCCAGTAACTATATAATAAGCTATTATGCGTGGCAATGTGTACATAGGCAATGGTATTGTAATGGGTTGACGAAAAAGAAACTAATAGAATTACACTTAGGCCGGCACGTATTTGGGACTGTGATGCACTTTGGCAACCTAACACGGTATTGAATAGCAATGATTTGTTAAATATTTAATCCTATGTTGCTGCCAATTGCATTTCTATTGGATCTTCTTGTTACTGTTATTGACACCTCATCATCATCATCTTGCTCTTATCCCAATTACTTGGGGTCGACGCAATATGTCATCTGTTTTGACATATTGCAAAAAGTTTCGGCAATGACTTTTATGACCGGCCGCCTGCCTGACGTCAACCCTCCTTGGGAATGTAATCGTTGACCCAAATGGTACCAGATGGAGTTGGTCCGGGTCAATCTAGGGCTCTTAGTCGTCTTTTACGACACCCACGAGCAAAGCAAGGGTTGGTAGTATTCGAAGCCGCTACCACACAGCTCATTGTTGTTATTGACACCTATATTTTTTAATAGTTATCAAAATAATGCGCTTTTGCTGTGTTGTTTTCCGTGTGGTGACGAAGTAAGAATACAATTAACCACTCCCTATCTTGCCCGTGGATGTCGTAAAAGACGACTAAGTGACATAATATGCGCATTAAATCTGTGCAAAAGAGGGAAAATCTGGAAATTAAACCCTATACAAACATGTCTAACCAGCATGGTATAATAGGTCAAATGCCTTCCCATTGTGGAGGAAGTCTGAGCTCAACAGTGGGACGTATGTGGACTGCGACGATGATGATGATAGACTAACTACATCTTATGCCATCTGATCAACAATTACATTTCCAAGAAGAAAACAACTGCTAATAACTTTTACAATATGTACTATGAAAGAAGAGAACATGTCAGTCGAATCCAAATAACTGGAATAAGACCAGGATGACGATGTGTAAAATAATAAATTTCTCTGGTTTGGTGGAAAAAGATACAATTCACCACCTCCTTTTTTGCTACGGTTATCGTAAAAGTCGACTATGGGATACAATACACGGCGCAGCATACGCTCGAGGTGTGTGCCGCATGGGCTGAGCAGCGCCGTGAACTTGGCGCGAGCATCGGTGCCGACCTGACGCTGCCAACCATCTCTAGAAAGATGCTCGGTAGGTTCAGGAACTGGGACGCGGTCGTCGCCTTCTGCGAGGCAGTCATCTCGAGGAAGGAGGCGGCGAATCGTATGCGCGAGGGACGCCTCCACGACGACACGATCCGCCGCCGGCGACTCGGGCGGCGCAGGCGCGAGTACCTGCGCTTAATGCCGCCCTAGCCGGGGCCGCGGGTGATCGAACTGGTGAGTTTAATCCGTCATCCGCAGAGAGGCTGACCGCGCAACGGCGACCGCGGTCCCGGGACAGGGACGTCGAGAGGAGAGGGTACCCCCCTCAGGGTATTCCGTCGGGTTAACCATTGAAAACAAGGAACTTGGTTCCGGTGGTCGGCCCTACGACGAAGGCGACGTGTTATGGGTGGGTTACGAGGCCACGCGCCGCTTTTCTGTCGCCCCAGACGGTGCAGGGCGACAGAACATAGCCAACCCCCAAAAAAAAAACAAACAATGGAATACAATATCTTTGCAAGAGATGGGAAACATGAAATAAAACCCTATCCAGACCAGCATAGCATAGCAGGTTCATTGCTCTTACGTTTTCAAGGAGGCTTGGGCGTAGCAGTGAGTTTTATATTTTCTGAGCTAATGATAATGATGATAATGATCTCTTATATAATTCCCTCTACCATTACACTCTGACCCAATAGTGGAAAGTATATGAGGTTTTTGTTTTTTTTTTTTGGGGCAGGTTGCGGTCGGCGCGCTCCTCGCACCACTCCGTCCGGGGTGACAGAGGGGCGTAAGCACGTACACCCGCAACCCACCCACGATGCACGTCGCCTTCGTCGTTGGGCCGACCACTGGAACAGGGTGACTTGACGTCAGTGGAAGGATATATATATCAGGGAGTAACATAGGCTATATTTTATCCCGGTATTCAGATGGAAACGGGCACTACGCGGGTAAGGCGACTGAAACCGAAGCGAAGCGAGAGCGGGTTGCTAGTCTCTTATAAAACTGGGATAATATTAACATTTGATACACCATTTTCAAAAAAATCTGTGGATTCTTTAAAAGCGTATAAATATCGAAATGTATAAATATTCCATTACAAGTTATAGTGCCGTGTATATATTTCGTGTAATGACAGAGTAAGAACACAATTCACTATTTGATCTTGCCCGTGGGTGATCTAAAAGATGACTAAAGGATATTCAGATAGCGTCTGTACTAGAGAAAGAAAATTCGAAATAAAATCTTGTACGAACCTGTCTGAACTGTATAGTGTAATAGGACAATTTCCTTCCTAATATGGATGAGTATCGAATCCAGTACTGGTACGTATATAAGCCGTGATCATGAAACTATAGTTATACTACTACCCAGAAGACTAGGTTCAAATTGAATCCACAACGCGCAAATTGGTCCTTTCAAAATAGTATTTTTATCTGTCAAATCGTACTATTAATTATTAAATATCATATGTACATCTTGCCGTTTAGTGACGGAGTAAGAATACAATTCATCACATAAACTTGCTTGTGGGTGTCGTAAAAAACGACTAAGGGATATGATATGCATATAACATTTACACAAGAGAAGGAAACCCCGAAATAAAAACCTATACCACCCGTCTGACCATGCGATATGGTAGGTCAATTTACTTCTTTTGCGGAGGAAGCTCGAGTCCAGCAATGGTACAGATATGAGCTGTGATGGATGAAAATGATGTCATCATCATTGGCATCATCATCGCAGCCCACATTCGTCCCACTGTTGGGCTCGGGCCTCCTCCACACTAGGAGGGAATTTGACTTACTATACCATGCTGGTTAGACATGACCTTACACAGATGTTATGTGAATATTATACCCTATAGTCATCTTTTACGACATCCACAGGTAAGATAGGGCACGCAAATTATATTATTACTCCGTCACCACACGGAATAGAATGAATATACATCTTAAGAATAATATCGTCACAAAATTGCTAGAAAATAAACCTTCTCAAGGTTGTATGAAATTCATAATTCGATAAGCGAAAATTTCACAAAAAATTTAGACTGTTATCAGCACCCCATGTCATCTGCTAAGATCGTTGTTAGGAGTAATCCTATAATATTCGCAACCATTTGGGTTGCCGAGGTCAGATAGTAGCTCGGTGAAAAAAAAAATATTGCCGAAATTATTTCAACAAAAGAACGGGGTCTCGATATGAATACCAAAAAGTTTTTACATGATTATGTAATTTCATTTGAGTATTAAAATTTTTTGAATTATATCTCGGTTTTAATTTATCATTATCGTCTCTTGCACTGCTGAGATGTCATCCATCCATCTAGACGGAAGATCATTCTATGCTACGTCGTCCAATTCAAGTTCATCACACAAAAACTAATCTTCTCCAACGATTGTCGGTTCGACGAGCGACGTTGCTTGCTTATTGTACTTCTTCGAGCTATGTCTGTTACACCTAGTTTCTTGCGCATTGCCGCTTTCTGGCTTTTATCACTTAGGGAAATAGTTGAACAGACTACTAGCACCGAATGTTTGTCCTCAGTTATAAAATATGCCCAGACGCTGCCTGCAATCTAAGGCAAACTTAGATAGAGATTTCTGATGTTTACGCGAGCTTTACTCATTGTAAATATAACTCATATCTCATCTCAGCCCATACACGTCCCACTGTTGCGCCTGGGCCTCCGCCACTACGAGAGTGAAATTGGTCTACCATACCACGCTGGTCACACGCGTTGGTTTTCTTTCGAGTTTTCTTCTCTTGCATAGATATTATTTGAATATTATATCCCTTAGCCGTCTTTTACGACACCCACGGGCAAGAGAGGAGGTGGTGAATAGTATTCTTACTCCGTCACCACACGGAGAGTAAAATATAACTATTTTACGAATTTTATCGCTTTTAAATTGAAATAAAGTTCGCCCGTGACAATGAATACTAATAATACTACTACTAATACTAGTAATACTACTACAATTTATTTACAAGGTTAATACCACCTTGTAAATAAAACTATTTTACTGTCTCGCGTAAACATCAGAAAACTTAAATTTTGTTAAGAGCTTGATATTAAAGTCAAAACAAAAATAAATAATGTGGTTGTAATATTTCTATCTAATGCATACAGTTTTATTTAAGTAATAAGTTAAAAATATCAAAAGAAATCTAACGTGTACCCTAACAACGTAGAGAACAGTTAGATTTATGAATATAATGATGCTTTTACGTCCAACATCACTCCTTGCCTCATTTTATTCTATTTTTGTATGAAAGGGTCTCAGGATCATAAAAAGAATATTAAAAAATATACTTCATAAAACGACTGTTGATTCAACCACTGTAATAAATTAATTACAGTAAAATGTTAATGAAAATTTCATATTGCAATGGTTTAATTAAAGTAGATTGTAATATTTACAAAGGTTACCCAAATAAGGCTTGAAATGTATTAATTTAACATTATCCCTATTTAGAATCATTAACGATTCTTGTGTATTTGAGTTGGGACTTCAGTCGAAAATACATTCGACATAGTATAATTATTACGGTTACGATACAAACTTTAAATGATTTCCGATCGTAATTACCATACTCTATTTAGAAATACAGTAATGGCGGTATTATTAATAAAACAAGCTTGTTTATGTAATAGTTAGAAAATTAACCGATCCCAAACTAGATGTTAAATACTATAATTTTTGGGTTAGAACTTTAAGGAAAGTTTGATACTTTGAAAACCTTCATGATTTTCAAATTATTTTCTATATAATCACTAGTTATAAGGAATACATTAATGCAATAATAATTCAATAAATAATATTCTAAAAATAGGCATTCAATAAAAAATTTAGACTTGCTTTTTTATTTGTTACAAAACCATTGATGCGCAAGTATCGTGTAGTTGACATTTATGACGTCATTAAAGCGTCTACACGGAAAATCTGTGTAGGTGGTTTTAACCTGCAATATGTTAAGATGGATGCATTTTCTTTACGTTATTTTTATTCTTGTGAACAATCTTATATATAATATGTCTCAAAGAGAGCCTTATTTTAATTTTGTGTATTTTTATACGTGTATGTGACAACTCTGAAATTTTACAGCAATTATCTACGAATATTTCGATTAATGAAAATGGAGAAAAATTTCAAACTCAAGGCCGAGATCCAACTCGTTATCAGCAAAATATAGTCACATCTTTGTCAAAAATTCATCGAAAATTGTATGAAAAAAGTAATGGCCTATCATCAAAGCCGTGGGGGCCATTTTCCGGATATTGTATTTCATACATAATCCAAACACGTCTTCTTTATAATGCAATATAAATATCATAATATACTAATAAAATACACGAATTTTTTAACGAAATATTACACTCTTATTGAGACACCCGCCATTAATTTTCTCGTCACAATAAATACTTCCTTTCTTTCATCTATAATGAATGTAAATCAAAAATAACTTGAAATCTAAAACCCCACTACTTCATAATGGCTTTTAAGAAATATAAAACAAAACAATATTCGACATATTAATGTAGAATATTACTAATTAAATGTATAGTTCAACTTCTTTTTATTCTAAATACGTTTTACTATTAAGCATTTGCACACAATAGAAAGTAAAATGGTCTGCTATGTCATGCTTATAGAATAAATGCGCCTAAGGTTTTCTTTTTTATTTAAGGCCATTCAATATTCTAACGTAAGTATCAAAAGAGCTCTGGAATCGATGTATCTTATGTACTTAATATTAAAATACTTTTTATTTTGTTAAATTTAGAGGATTTGGTTAGTCAAATAAATGTGTTTGCTAATATGTATAAGGTCTTTTACATAGATTATATACACAAACATCCTATTTCTTAATATTACAACTGACAACAATAATAAAGAAATAATAATTATATTTATATAAACACTAGACCGTGGGTGACGGAGTAAGAATACAAGTCGGCGTACTCCTCGCACCACTCCGTCCGGGGCGACAGAGGGGCGTAAGCACGCACACCCGCAACCCACCCGAACACCACGTCGCCTTCGTCGTTGGACCGACCACCGGAGCAGGGTTACTTGTCATGAGTGGTCGGCCCGACGGACGGAATACCCCCTAGTGGGATACCCTCCCATCGACCAACGTCCCTCCCTCGGGGAGGACGTCGGTCTTTCCTCACGCGGTCGGCCTCTCGGCGGCTGACGGACTAATTCCCCGGTCACTTCACCCGCGGCCTCGGCTAGGGCGGCATGACGCGCAGGTAGTCGCACCTACGTCGCCCCAGTTGCCGGTCGCGGGTTGCTTCGTCAAGGCTGTGCTCCTCGCGCGCGCGACCCGCCGCCTCCTTCTGGGAGATCACTGCCTCGCAAAAGGCTGCGACCGCGTCCCAGTTCCTGATTTCTCTTTTGAAGTGATATTCTTTCTTACGTCCATTTTATATTACAACCGTAGGAAAAAGGGATTTTGGTACATAACATCACATCTTAATACATATAAATTACGTGTCACGTTGTTTGTCCGCGATGGACTCCTAAACTGCTTAACCGATTTTAATCAAATTTGCACACCGTGTGCAGTTTGATCCAACTTGAAATATAGGATAGTTTACAACTTAATTTATAGTCGCAATATTATTTTATTGCAAATTATTTGTCTATTATTTGACATTCACAATTATCTGTTAACTCCAAACGATTTTAACAGATGGCGATATCTTTTCACTGGATTGAGTAATTAATTAATAGATGGCGCTGCTATGTCAAACCTACAAACGTGTCATATACGATTTTAACTTGTTTTTTTACATAGATGCCATTTGTAAAAAAATATGACGACCTCCATGACAGATGTTCTCCTACAGTTCCACTTAAATAGTTTAATAATATATAATATAACAATACATTAGCCACAGCAACGCGTGGCCGGGTCTGCTAGATGTGTTATATTTCCTCACCGCACAGACATTATTTTTGAATACATTCAGACATTATTTTTAAATATTGTTCTTTTAATTTTACCTGAAAAAAATTCTGCCGTTACCTGATAATCCTTTGGCCGACTCTTAAGACTCCCACGGAAAACTAAGTGTCAGTGAAACACTTTGTTAGTATTTCTTTACATGGAAATATTGTATACGTTTATAATAAATAAGACGTAATGGAAATTATTAACAAACTTATCAATTTAAGCTAGGTAAACCGCCAATTTAAACTTAATAAACTTCCTTAATACCATTCACGTCAAACTTGCTATCAGAATAATACCTTTATTGAATTTCATTTTGTGATTTTCATGCATATTCATGCCTGTTTTCTGATAGGTATAAAGTAAAGTTTCCCTTTGGTTTCTCGGACCGTCAAGGCCTTTTAGCCGGTGCCGATAGAGTGGTTGGATCAGCCGGACGGGGTGCTTTCTTTCCGACTGATACAGGTATTGACGAGGCATGATTGCTTCGCCAAATACCTGCATAAAATGGTGAGGAAGGATAGCACACCGTATTGCTATCATTGTCATTGCAACGAGGATACGGCGCAGCACATGCTCGAGGTTGTACCACGTAGATAGAGCCACGTCGTTAACTCATCGCAATCATCGGTGCTGACCTAACACTGCTAACTATTGCTAGGATGATGTCCGACTGCAACAAGAACTGCGACGCGATCGCCGCCTTCTATAAGACAGTCGTCTCGTGGAAGGAGGCAGGTTAGCATCCGCGGTAGGAACTCCTCTGCGACGAAACCTTTCACCGCCGGCAAATTGGGTGGCGCAGAAGTAAGTATCTCCGCCTGATGCCATCGAAACCGAGGTCGCAGTTGACTGAACCGGGGAATAGAGGGGGGGACGGTACTCGAAAGGGCAACCCAACGGGCTTATCACGGACGTCAAGGACTCGGTACCAGTGGTGGTGTTATCCCGGACGGAAAGGATCGCATGCATACAGACTATAGCCCGTCCAAAAAAAAAGGTTTTCTTTGGTAGAATTAAGACATTTTTTTCTTTATCTTTATATTAATATATATTTCTTGTGTACGTGTGTATGCCACTGAACTCTTACTAAACGACTGAACCGATGTTGACGAAATTTTTTTTGTGTGTTCAAGGGGATTCGAGAATGGTTTAGATTAACAATTGGACCCGGTAGGTGGCACTGCTGTCGATATTAAGGAGAATTCTTTTTATTTTATTTGAACAGAATAACGTCTGTTGGGTCAGCTAGTACACATATATATTTCTTTTGTACATGTGTATGTTACTGAACTCCTCCAAATGACTAGACCGACGTTGATGAATTTTTTTATGTTTGTTCAAAGGGATTCGTGAATGATTTAGTAATCACAGTTGGACACGATACGTGGCGCTGCTGTCGATTTCCAGGAGAATTCCTTTCATTTTATTTGAACGGAACAATGTCTGCTGGATCAGCTAGTATTTATATACTTTATATATATACATATATCCATTAGTCTTCATACTTATCAAATTACTACAATTAATCCCACTTTCTGCCAGCATGTCGCCAAATTAATACGGGAAAATGTGATATAGCCTTGGTCCTCTTTTATCCATCCCATTGTAAACTTTATAATTTAATATTTCATTTACTAGAGTTGTCTCAAAATTGTTACAGATAATGACGTTAAATTTAAATAAACCTCAGGCAGTAACAGTTAAACTCAAAGAGTTAATTAGTTAAAATTTAACCCAATTTTAAGATTTACTGTACCCTAGTTTCACGTGGATAAAGTGGCTCTTAATAGAACGGCCACTTGAGATAATACGGATGATACTGCTTTCTTTACAGGCTATAGAATATTTTCCGTTTGGTGAATTAGTAAGAATATTATTCATCACTCCCTCTGTCCCAAAAGACAACTAAGGTATTGTTATATGCAGATATATCAATAGTGGTAAGTCCACACTGTTGACAGTTGTCTATCTACAGCCGCGGGCCGGTACGTCCGGGGTAGTACCACACTCTCGCAGAAAATCGACGTCTGAGTAATAGCAATTTGTTACTGGGCTTCGTTCGGTGAGCGAGAGAGCCGGCAACCCAACTTTCTGAGGGTATTTGGGTGTAATGTTGCGGGAAAGAGGCGTGAATGTATGTATCTATGTGTACGAGTTAGATTATATATGATAAAGATATGCCATACCTATTACTGTAATCAAACCTAATGCTCACAAATAGGTCCATTAAGCTTTGTCCAATCCGTGGTGCTGTACCGCTGCGTTTCACGTAGTTGTACAAACTCTCATTTACTGGCTTATCAGCCAACTTTGCTTCATGTCTCCCGCTTTGCATAGGAGGGAAGTGGAATCTTTTCAACTCCTCCTGTTTTCTTTTCTAATTAAATTTGTTGCGGGTCCCAAGATAATTAAAAGCGATTCCCGGAACTTCCTGAGGGTCAAACCTCAGTGTCTTATACGGAGACCATTGTGGATCCTGGCTTACAGGAGTTACAGTGGTGGGAATGTGTGGTGGGATTAGTCCCAAAATATGATAAAGATATATAACTTATAATACAGTACTATCCGTGCGGTGCTTACTATAGGTGACGGAATAAGAATACAATTCACCACTCCCTATTTTGCCCCTGGATGTCGTAAAAGACGACTAAGGGGTACAATACGCATATAATATATATATGTTACTAGCAACCCGCCTTCGCTTCGGTTTCAGTCGTCTTACCCGTGGCGTAGTTCCCGTTCCGGTGGGAATAAAATATAGCCTATGTTACTCACCGATATTATAGCTATCCATTGGTGAAAGAATTTTTGAAATCGGTTCGGTGATTTAAGCGTGAAAGCGTAACAAACAAACAAACATCCTTACTTTCGCATTTATAATATTAGTAAGGATATGTGTATTGTATATAGCAAGCAATCAAGCGAAGGAAAACTTGAAATAAAACCCTATACCAACCTGTCTGACCAGCGTGGTATTGTAATATCGATTTTTTTTTAATTGCTAACGGTGGCAAATGAGCAAACAGTACACACAATGGTAAGTGTTGCTGCCGCTCATGGACCTTTACAAGGCCGCTGCCTACCACGAAGAAAGTGAAGGGAGTGTGAATGAGTGCATTGAGACTCGGTGATACCAAGGGCACCAACAAAACTCTCCACACGCAAACACTCTCAGAAAGTTGGGCTTCCGGCTCTCTCGCTCACCGAACGAAGCGCAGTAACAAATTGCTACTACTCAGACGTCGATTTTCTGCGAGAGTGTGGTACGACCCCGGACGGACCGGCGCGCGGCTGTAGACAGATAACTGTCGACAGTGTGGTCCTACCACTTTTAAATTTCCCTCCTATCGTGGAAGAGGCTCAAACCCAACAGTGGGACGTTTATGAGCTGAAATGATGATGATGAATACAGCACGATAAAGATATTAAAAATAATAAAAAAAAATAACAGCCGAATGAGATCATTAAGCTACATAATTGCAATATTTGTAACTGTATAAATATATTACAGGAACGTGGATTTCATTCAACGAAGTTAATTATATCCAGATAACTATCGACGTTGTAGTGTAAGCCTTAATACTGAACGGAAATTATTTGAAAACTCAACGGCGCGATGAATCATTTTTTAAAGCTGTATAGATTTTGCCATAATTTTAATTGAAAATGTATATACTACAGATTTTCGTTGTAATCTCTAAAACGTAGACTAATTTTGATTTAGTTTTACATCATAATACATATTTCATTGATTATTATTATGTAAAATTATTTACTTACTAAAAGCCGGAATACGGGCATTCATAGAAAACGTGTATATCGACGTAACCCGAGGAATTACACGTCGAAATGACAATAGGCAAGCCACACCGTTCGTCAAATCGATAACCATTTGAAAAGAAAGGTTCTCGACAGCAAGAACATACATGAACTTAGATGGTGATAATGATTTATGGTCACTGGTATCCAAAACGTTATGAAATAAAAATAAACTTATAATGCAAACGAAATCAAACAATTAGGTATTTTACGTTTATTCCAAGTGTTCATATTTGACGATGATTTAACCAAACATGACTGGGTGTATGACCTCAGATTCTTACCAGTTATTTACGACTAAACTCATAACACCATAGAATATTTTACTATATTTCTCATACTTAGAACTTAGTCCTTATAACAATTTATTATATTTATCTTGTTTACAGATTTAGCCAAGACAAGATTCATATGTTTTAGGATACTGTATCTATTACAGTTTCAGTCTTGACCATGAACTAGCTTGTGACTTTTTTATTACTAGCGTCGTCTTTTGGAGCAGTTATCGTCTAAATGGTCTATGGATCATAAGTAAATAAAATGATCCCAAGAAAAGGAAATTTCAAAACATATTATAATCCATAAAATATAGGATGATCTCTGTGACAGTTGTCCCTAGTACTGTCATGCTTATGATAAAGTCTGTAGTTTTTTATCGATAAAACTCTTTATTTTTATAATTGTGATTTTCTACCATAATAAAAATACAATCAATGAAAATCTTTTTAAATTTATTACAACCAAAAACTGTTTTTGACTGTTTTAATTATTCAAAAGGAGTACAATCAAGATCTAGGTCACTATTATCGTCATCACTGGAGCGTTCCTGCTAGAACATTTATAATTTTTACCAAAATCGGGACAGTCATCAATCACGACTCAGATCAATTACGACTGTTTTATAAATAAATAAGTCTAATTTATTGACAATAACGTACATAATATTAGCATTTACTCTGAGATGAAAAGAAGTTTTTTAACGTTTTATTAGTTCAATTTATGTATTTTATAATGTAACTGTCTGTTTTGATTGTAAAAAGTATGTTGAAAGTTTTATATAGGAAAGTTTTGTATTGGGTTTATTTCTTTTATGAATAATGTAATAAAGATCGGTTATCGATTTACGTATATCGACGGTCACATCTCTTTTTTATTTTCAGTCCAGTATGACCTTGTACGTACGTATGTAAGCGTTGTTTATGTATAAAATGTTAACAAGGTATTTCAGTACTTACGAGGTACATTTTAGGCATGAATATTAATATTTTTATTATATATTTAAAAGCCGAAACCACTGGGCCTAGAAACGTATTTTTTTTACACCGTAGTATTTCTTGGGGTACACGAGCTCTAGCAAAGAAATCGCGAAAAAATAGGTCTAAGGGGTTGAAATAGGGGATGATATTTAGTATATTTATTATGTATTGCAATTCAGTTGCAATAAAACTGACACGAAAAGAATGAAAATATATTTGATACAAAATGAAATAGTAAACATGTCGCTCGTTCAAACTTACTTCGTTGGTTTCGTTGACATCTGTCACAGAGATTAAGCTATATTTTATGGACTATATTTCCTTCATTTCAGCTCATATGCATCCCACTGCTAGGCTTGAGCCTCACAAGGAGGCCTTACTATACCATGCTGGTCAGACAGGTTGGTATAGGGTTTGTTTCAAGTTTTCCTTCTCTTGCATAGATGTTATTGTTATCCCTTAGTCGTCTTTTACGACATCTACGAGCAAGACATGGCGTGGTGAATTCCATTATTATTCCGTCACCACACGGACAGATTAGTCAAGGCCTATACTTTGTTTTTGCTTCCGTAAATTTCTTTTTCCTAGGTGAAATATTCAGTAGTTTTATTCACTAATTCAAAGTTCAAAACCAGGTAATATAACCATCAGCAGTGGCATACATATGCTACCAGGAAGCTCACATTAGTATATTATTCATTTTGGCTCTTATACGTCCCACCGCTAGGATTGAACCTCCTGGAGAGGGTACCCCGCGACCGGAGTATTCCGTCGGGCCGACCACTGAAGACAAGTTACCCTGCACCGATGGTCGGCTCAACGACGAAGGCAACGAGTCACGAGTGGGTCATGAGGCCGCGCGCCGCCCCTCTGTCGCCCCGGATGGAGTCGGGCGGCGGGGGTGCTGACCATGGCCCGACCTTAAAAAAAAGGATTGAACTTCCTATAGAATGTGAGGGCAATTTATATACTGCACCACGCTGGCAACGGGTTAAAAAAAGGTTTTATATCGAGATATCCATCTCTTGTAGTAATGTTATCTGCTTCTGTCCCTCAATCGTTTCTTACGATCATCTACGGGAAAAGAAGAAGGTGGTGAAATGTATTCTTACTCGGTCACGACACAGATACATTAATTATACTTGCAGATAAGCCTACGAATTACTCAAGAATGATCTTTAACAACTTTTCTGTATTACTTATTCTTATATGGTAGGACCACACTGTCGACAGTCATCTATCTGCAAGCGCTGGCCGGTCCGTCCGGGGTAGTACCACACCCTCGCAGAAAATCAATTTCACAGTAGTAGCAATTATTACCGCATTTCTTCGATGAGCGAGACAGCGTTTGGTGACGCCTTTATTACCATCGAACGTCACTTCATGCATTCACACTCCCGTCACTTTCTCCACGACAGCGCCTTAGAAAATGTCCATGAGCAGCACCATCACTTACCATCAGGTGTACTGTTCGCTTGTTTGCCACCAACAGCAATAAAAAACTATTTTAGTTACGGCGGTTAGATAATACATAGGTAGGACGATAATATTATGTCGCAAATACAATATAACATTTAATGTTGAAGCTTGTCGTTAGATTACCTCATAAACCTCATAAATAGACCCCTTAATTGACCCATTAATAGTCTAGTGCACAATATACATATGGTATAATACTCTTTATAACCTCCATTAAATCTCAACTGCCCTTCTAATCTAACCTGATATCGGAGTATGTACTAGAGGTAATAAGACGAGAGCTTCATTACTGTTAATGAACTATACAGTGGCCAATTTGGAACAGAAGCATAAAGTTTATTTAACTAAATAAATAATAGAAATTATCGTTGTAAATAAAACAATTTTTACTGATTTTACAGCTTTTATATTTGATTTTTAATTGCCCGACGTTTCAAACCCTTTACAGCGTTCATGTTCACGGGCGGACGCGGCTGAAATCCGTAAAAATAGGTTTATTTACAATGAGTAACACTCGCATAAACATCAGAGGAAATTATTATCGCTAGTATCATGTAGTGTGAGGTACTTCTTACGTTTTTATTAGCCACCTTTAAAATGCATGAAAGCAAATCATCCTGCATATCCCAATTAGTTGGAGTCGACACAATATGTATTCTTCTTCTATGATACGGATTTCAAAAGTTTTAGCAACAATTTTACTACCCCTCGTCTGCCTGATGTCAACCCTCTTTGTTATTGTTGCGTGGAAGGCTGAAAATAAAACCTTATACCAACTTGCCTGATCATCGTAGTATACTAGGTGATTGTCCTACTTGTGATTATCCATTCGAAGAAGACGATATTAAAAATCATCATTGTCTTCATCGTCCTGGATGTATTTCAATTATTTGGGGTGGACACAATATTTAGACCTTAGAATAATAACGTATAGAAGGATAGTGTCGGTACTTAAGTGATCAAAAACGTGAAGCCAAAAATACTACACGCGTGCAAGCGTTTATACACGTACACACGCCCATCACTATACAATAGAGTTGCCTTATACGCAGTGATCTTGTATAATACGTCACGGCAGGGTTGTAAGGAACCATTTCTGGCTTCAATTTAAATGCCTCAAATTTTGTGCGCAAATTGAGCTTCTATGAGTTATTATTCTAAGATGTAGACTATACATTTCAGAAGTTTCGGCAATAGTTTTATGACCAGACTTTTCTTTTCCGCGTGGGAAAATGCAATTTTTACGCATACCCACCCACCTTTGATAGAGATGGGGTATGCCGGGCTCAACGTCGATTTATTATCAGCGCCACTACTAGGTAAAAACCACACGCTGTTCCTGTCCCTCGGCTATGATGAAGTCATGGGACCGTTTTTACATGCTGCGCAAATGACCGACCAGGCGGTCGGTGCAAACGGCGTGATGTCTTGTAAATATAATTGTGGACCAAATGGCATAGGATAAAGTTGACGAAGGTTAATGAAAAGTTCTTAGTCTTTTACGACATCCACGAGCAATATAAATGTTGGTAGTATTCGTAGCCACCGCAAATTTATAATAACACATTATAATACACTATTATAATACACTATTAAAACAATGTATTGTAGATTTTACATGAAGCTTAGGTAGAAAATAGAATCGTTATCGCCCATCAAAAGGTGGCAAGACAGAGTATGCTTTAGCAACATTCGTAGCCGCGGATCGTCACGCTTGAATCGTTTAATAGAGAATAACAGGAATAAATAGACCCTCTCAAATGAGTAGAGGACTCCATATAACGTCTTCGATACGTTCTCGATGAGGAGGACGACAGCATTACGCTAGCTGAACGTGGGGCGTGCATGGCTCGCGAGTCCATTACACGTAAATATCCACAGTTCCGTTCTCGCCGTTGAGGAGCAAACCGCGTCGCGTCAAAGTCATAAATACTAACGTGGGCACATACTTTTCGCCTCCAGCAACGCCCCAAGCCGAGGTTTATTCCCTACAGGAGGAGCCCTTGGGCGATATCGCTTAGTTTATTTTCACCGAGTTGAGATCCTTCAGCGCTCACCCATAGTCCGCGTCAAACTGTCAAAGCCATCTACGGCTAACAACTATACACTCTAAAATAAAAAAGGTAGGAGACACTCACATAGGTCGGCGTCACCAAGAGCACGGATATTGCAAGTGCATATTAAGGTTATCTGTATATTAATACGTGAAGCAAAATCTTTGTACCCCTTTTTAGGAAAATTACGTGGATGGATAAGTTTGAAATTTGGCACAGTTGAAGTATATAGTAGGGAGAAGTGCATAAAACTGAAATTTCATATAATAATAGATTAGAAATACATTAAATTCATTAAAAAAGGCATTACGTACACTACCATTCGATTACTACTACGCTACATACACACACACACACACACACGCGCGCGCGCGCGCGCCTGCTCTTATACACTTTTGTTTACGTCTTTTCTTCTTTTTTATTGGCAACTAGCTGATCCGACAGACGTTGTTATGTCTTAACTATGAATATTGAATTCGAATTGAATTAAAAAAAATGTTTACTATTCTAATTCCTAACTAACTAACTAATGAATGTAATGGCTCTGACGGCGGTACCAATGGCGTCAATTGCGCTCGCGCAACACAATCCAGGACCTTAATTTTTAAACTTAAATGCCTTGCAATATTGGCATACAATATTCATTGACCCAATACTTACAACTTAAGTTTGTACGTCTAATTGCTGGCATTTTCAAAAACGAAAATTCAACTGTAAATAAAAGAAAACTATTGTATTATTCTTAATAACTAAGTATATCACTTGTTATATTAGTAACATGTGTCTTAATTACCAAAACTCCATATTAAATAGACTTTTTATATTAGGCGTGATGGCTCTGAACTTACCTACCCTGATGTGCACTAAGAAACTCAGTTTTCTTACATCATTTCTGTAAGAAATAATGAATTAACTGTTTTACATGTATTTCATTAATAAGACCAACTGAACCGAATCCAACCGAAGCATCTGTTTTAAACAATTTTCAGTTTTTTTACTTCCTCTTTGACGATATTTGCAGCACGCGTTCTGTCAATTCTATGTTAAACGTCATAAGGTTACATTAAAAAAGTTTATATTGTCTAAAGCGGTTAGATTAGAAATAATTTTATATGATGGTTAAGTACTCTTAAATTTTCTAATTTTCTGGGCAATTTTCTTATTTTTTCTTTCATAAGAACCTTCACCTGACAATGACAAATACAACAAAAAAAGAATTAATGAAATTGGTCCAGCCGTTCACGCGTGATGGCGTGACCAAGGAAAACAGGCATTCATTTTTATATATATAGATAAGCTACACTCATATGAGCTATTGGTGCCAGTGTCAAGTTAAAAAGAAATTAATACGTCTTTTTATATAATTATAATATTCATATTAGAACACTGTGTAGCAGAAAAATTAATTTAAATGAATTATGGCCGAATTTCGACCACTCGGCAACCACTAGTATTACTAAATGTGTATTTATGAAGATGTAATTGTGGATGCCTACGTTTAACGAATTGTGTATATAATACATCAGATTGATGTTACGCTTATAGAATAGTAACATTTTCGAATGATATTAATTAGTACACTGATTTACGTCAAATATAATTATAAGGAAACAGTAATTAACATAACAGCTAAAGCTATCTCGATTATTAATGATCCTTAGGAAGATTAAGTTCTAATGAATCAATTAGTAGTATGGTTTGTGGAGTAAACTTTGTTAAGATAAGCATAATAATTTATTTATTAATAAATAATTTATAGAAATTGATAAAATGTGAAAATAATACTTTTCTTTCACGATTATTTTTTTACACGATCGTCATCATCATCTCCCATACACGTTCCACTATTGGGCTTGAGCCTACTCCACTATGGGAGGAAAATTTACCTACTATACGACCAGCATGGTATAGCAATTTAATTTCCTTAGCCCAGCCGTTAGATGTGTATGAAATGAGATAATTCGGAGTTTACGATACTCGCTTGGAAGGATCACTGTATTCTTACAACATAAATTCATATCTAATCAAAGTTATACAAATTCTTAACAACATTTTTATGTAAGTTTAATAAAAATAGGCCTTCAAATTAATATTCACAATTAAACTTCAACAGTGGTCGCCGAGTGGTCGAAATTCAACATTTAAATTTATTTTCTGCTACACAATTTGTTCATTACCGTTCCCTACTGACCTAGGATGCGCAGTGGAAGGGAACACCAGGCCAGTGAGGGATACCAAATGGGTAATAACATTGGCTTGCGATTACGCAAGGCTATTTTAAGTTCTCCTAAATGATAGTACAAGAACAGATTTTAACACTTACGAGTAGATACCGCGGAGGTAGCTATAACGTAACCTAACTCAGCGTTCGGTCTGGCCAGACAAATAGAAACTAACTGAGGGGTTACTTAGCTTGTATCCAAAAGCGCGGTGATGACAACGGCCTCGTACACTTCAAGGACCCAGGCTTGCTACTCGTACACACAATTTAATGTTCACAAATATATACTTAACTCTAATTAACTCGCGTACATAAGCGGTACACAAAACAAAGGGTGGCGCGCAATATTACAAATACCACGATTTCACGGCTTTAGTCCACAAAAGACATAGCAATTACAAAATATGTGCGTACGCGACCGTTACTTCCAACGCAAGTCGATCCGCGAACAAAGCGAAAGTGAAAGTGAAAGTAACCAAAAGGGCGGAAACAAAACGACCCCGGGGCCGGCCGACGCGCCGGCCCCGTGCCATCCGCGCACCAAAGTGAAAGTGAAAGTAACCAAAAGGGCGGGAACAAAACGACCCCGGGGCCGGCCGACGCGCCGGCCCCGTGCCATCCGCGCACCAAAGTGAAAGTGAAAGTGAAAGTGGCGGCCGGCTCCGAGCCAACCGCGAACCACAAAAATCAGAACTACCCTACATGGATTTAATTATTAAACTAATATAAAAATGTTTGGTACCGAACATCTACCCGCCTCGGACAGGTCTACCTGGCCGCTAATCAATTGGTAAACGGGACAATGTTGCTACCGCTCTCTTCAGTACCGAACCGTCCACCTGAACCTCAGCAAAACGAGGCACATTATCTGCGCCATATACTAAATTTAAAATTCGGCCGCGACGCCAGCACAGTGGCGGCAAATTGGTATCTTTTATCAAAACGAGGTCACCAACTCGAGGTGGATTAGTCTTGTCAGTCCACTTAACGCGCTGCTGGAGAACATGAAGATATTCTAAGCTCCAACGCTTCCAAAAGCTTTGAGTAAGCTGTTGGACCAACTCAAACCGCGAGAGACGACTTGGTCTCACATCAACAAAGGGGTACTCAGGCAAAGCATTAAGTGGCTGACCAATCAAAAAATGACCCGGTGTGAGAACCTCCAAGTCACTCGGGTCTGAAGAGATCGGACACAACGGTCGCGAGTTCATTACGGCCTCTATCTTACAAAACACAGTTGCGAGTTCTTCAAATGTGAGTACAGACTCACCAATAACTCGTCGCAAGTGTGCTTTAGCAACCTTAACTGCGGCTTCGAAAATACCACCCCAATGTGGGCATGCTGCCGGACTAAATTTCCAGGTTATACTACGACTGGTTAGTTTATTACCAATATTTGTGTGATTGCTGGCTAAAAAATCCTGTACATCTTTCAAATAATTATTGGTTCCCTTAAAATTTGTGCCACAGTCCGAACGTATCAAAGAAGGCAGTCCTCTCCTTGAAACAAATCTATCAAGTGTCGCAACAAATGCCTCGGTGGAGAGGGATGACACTAATTCAAGGTGCGCCGCTTTAGTTGACAGACATACGAAGACACACAAATAGGCCTTGACTGTTTTACTGTTTCGTAGAGTTGAAGTCTTAACCAAAAAAGGACCTGCAAAGTCGGTGCCTACACCGGCGAACGGCCTCGATTCTCTGACACGATCAGAAGGGAGGTCACCCATCAAAGGTTGCATGGTACTAGCCTTCAGCCTGTAACAAGGCATGCAACGAAATACCACACTGCGAATCGTTCTTCGAGCAGACAAAATCCAAAATTCTCGCTGCAATATGGCTAATAAGGCGTTACAGCCAGCGTGAGAATTTCTAATGTGACGGTCCGTCACCAACAATTGCACAAAATGACCTTGCTTGGGTAACAATATAGGGTGCCGACTACCGTAGGGTAGACTAGAGTTTCTGAGGCGACCTCCAACACGTAAGACACCCGTGTTGTCCAAAAAGGGGCTCAACATACGCAAGGTTCCTGTTAGTTTAGCCTTACCAGCTTTCAAAATTTCAATCTCCCTTTCAAAATATGTATCCTGTACCACACGTATCCAATGGCAAAAAGCCTCCTGTCGTTCTTGTGGTGATAGAAAAGCCTCTAATTTTTTGTTCCGTAAGTGCTTACAGTTGTAATAGAAGCGCTTAATCCAAGCTGTTACACTTACTAATTTATCGAGGGAGCTATACCGATTCAATAAGACATTTGGATCGAATACACAAGCACGCCTCTCAACAGCGAGCAGTCGCAATCCAGGCAACGGACCTACGTCCAAAACCGGCGTCAGTGGCCATTCAGACTCTGAGCGTAATAACCATTCCGGTCCCCACCAAAGGGAGTGCGTTACCAAGGCGGGGGATGTACAACCCCGAGATGCACAATCAGCTGGGTTAAGCTCACCAGGCACATGCCTCCAAATCAAGGGAGTCTCAGATTTCTGAATTTGGGAGACTCGGTTCGCTACAAATACCTCTAAGGTGTGAACTGAAGCCTTTAACCAGCACAAAACAATTTGGCTGTCAGTCCACGCGTAAGTGGTGCTAATGTTCACAGTATGACGCAACAAATTCGACACGTGATTAAGAAGACGCACAAGCAGAGTAGCCCCTGCCAATTCAAGTTTAGGGATTGTCAAAGCAGTCCGTAGGGGTGCCACCTTGCTCTTCGCCATGACCAGTGAGATCTTCACTTGGCTGTCAGAACCCACCGTACGCAAATATACACAAGTGGCGTAACCCCGTTCAGAGGCGTCCGAGAAACCATGCAGAGTTGCCTGGTACTTTCCTGGAGGAAGCATAGAACGAGGGATCGATACCTCATTGATCGCAGGAAGTGAGGATACAAATTTGGTCCAGTCTTCCATCAAAGCTCCCCGAAGAGGTTCGTCCCAGCCTAGTCCTGCCATCCAAAGCCTTTGTAAAAAGCATTTAGCCCAAAATATGACGGGACATATCCAACCATTTGGATCAAATGTTCTTGCAACCGTGGAAAGCACCAAACGCTTAGTCCAAATGCGCGGCAACTCTAAGTCAACATTGTAAGTGAATATGTCTGGGGCTGGTTTATACTGAATGCCGAGAACAGTCATCATAGCCGGGTTCTCGATATTCTCGAACAAATGCGGATCTTGCTGATGTTCATCCGGAAGTCCCTTCAAAAGCGCAGGTGAGTTGGATATCCACTTCCGTAACTCATAGCCCGCGGTGGCTAAGATGCCTATCAATTCATCCCGTAGAAGGATGGCCTCTTTCTCAGAGGGTCCACCAGTACAAATGTCATCGACATACAAATCCTCTTTCAAAATCGCGGCTGCGCGAGGAAACTTTAAGCGCTCCAGGTCCGCGAGCTCCCACAGAGACCGTATAGCCAAATAGGGGCTTGACTTTAACCCGTACGTGTTTGTATTGAGCTCATAAACAACCATGGGATCCTGGGGGCTTTCACGCCATAGAATCAACTGATACCGACGGTCATCCGGGTGAATAATCGTCTGTCTGAACATCATCCTTATGTCAGCCACAAATACAACCTGATGTCGACGAAACCGAGTGATGACGTCACAGAGATCCTTGATCAATTTAGGACCAGCATACAAACAATTGTTCAACGATACACGCGTTGAAGTTTGCGCAGAACCATCGAATACTGTACGCAATTTGCCATTTGATGCCTTAATTACAGCATGATGCGGTAGAAAGAAGTGATCCACTGTTTGCCAATCTAATTTCGACACAGACATGTGTCCCAACTCCTCATATTCACGCATAAAATCAATGTATTTCTCCTTTAGGAGAGCATCTCGAGCCATTCGGCGCTCCATAGCCAATAGTCGTTTCTCAGCAGCAGGCCGCGAGGTGCCAAGTGGTGGCCGTACGGCGAGAAACGGCAATCGAGTCATAATCTGACCAGTACGTAGGCGACTCGTATTGTTTTGGTAAAACAATTCGCACTCCTCATGCTCCGGATCAGTGCGCGGAGCCTGTGGTGGTTCTTCCACTTCCCAAAACCTCTGAACCGCATCAGAGAGAGCAGAGCCTACCATCAAGCCAATGTCAAGACGGGTATCCGTGAGGACCGGTCCCATCAGTGCAGAGCCAAATATGGTCGGGATGGCTACCATGCCTCCTGGTTGCATGACCTGAATGCTACCCAAGAATATGTTTCCCAGAACATCGGCGCCTAGCAACAAATCGACCGATCCAGGTATACCAAATTTGGGGTCTGCCAAGTTCAAACCCGACGCTAAACCAATAGCATACGGAGACAACTGCTTCTCCGGATGGGTGCCCAAAATATTGTTCATAACAATGGCTGAACACTCAAACAATGGGCTTGACGAGTTTATAGGAGAGAACGCACATAATACTTGGCCTTCAACATTGGCCACAACTGCGTTGCCAACACCTCTAGTGACATGAGGAAAATCACGCATACTTAGGCGTACCTGCCCCACCAACCAAGAAGACGCTATACACCCCTGAGAGCCTGTGTCCAGAATTGCCCGGACCACAACAGAGGCACCTGTCCGTCCCCAGACCCTTACAGAGGCAGTGGGTAGGAGTACGGTTTCAAACGGGGGTGGTGCATGACGGGGGGAGGCGCCGTGTTCCTAATGTCGTCTAGGCAGCGGGTGATTCTCATGTTCACGGGGAGCGTCATCAAAGGTAGGTACCCGCCCGTGACGATACGGGCGCGAATCGTGGTTATCACTCTTGCCACGGGCTTCCGATGACGGCGAGCATTGACCTTGTGGGCGCCTCGCTGCGGCAGAATCTACGACGCGCGGGGGTGAGCGACTAGGTCTCGGACTGCGGTTTTCATACCGGTGCCTTCGCTCATAACTACCCGTAGGTGAGCCTTGACGTTCATGTTCACGACCAATCCCATTATTATTCGCACAAAGAAGTTTCAAATGCTGGCCTCCGCAGTATGTACATGGGCGAGGATTAGGGCAATCGCGCTGGAAATGGTTTCCCAAGCAAGAAAAGCACCAACCTCGAGCCTTAGCCAAACGCCTACGCGAGGCCACGTGCAGCGCAGTAAAATCTGAGCAACTGGCAACTTTATGACTCGGGGACTTGCAATAGGTGCACTCAGGTCGCGACTGTACAGCAGCAAAACGTGGTGGGTGACGAACCTCTGGCCTTCTAAAGGCGTGATTGCGGGTCGGAGCCGATGACCGCGGCAACTGTTGACCAAATGACCTGTCAACGACCGTCATGTCTACCATCCTACACTCGTCTTCCAAAAACTTCTTAAGGTCATCAAAAGCAGGCAAGTGAGTTGCATCATCACCTCCATATTTTTGCTCGAAACGAGCCCTAAGTTCCGCAGGAAGCTTTTTCAAAACAATATGCACCAGCATATATGACCAAGTGCTCACCGGAAGGTCTAACCTTTCCAGTGCGTTGATCGCAATCATCAATGGGTTCAATAAGTCGGACCTTAAAGCCGAGACCCTAGATACCACTGGCAGACCCAAGAGCTGACCAATGTGTGTATCTGCCAGGCAACGCTTATTTTGGTAACGCTTTATGAGAAGGTTACGTGCCACTAGGTAGTTTCCATCATTGATCTCCAGGTGCTGAACTAAACCTCTCGCCTCACCTTCCAACACGGAGAACAGGTAGGCCAATTTTTGAGCGGAACCTAAGTCAGAACGCGCGTGGACTAAGCTCTCAAACAAGTTTATGAAACCTAGCCATTGGTCCAAACGACCATCAAAACGCGGCAGGTCCAAAGTGGGCAGTTTACTCAATAAGCCCGACGTAGAAGGTTTCACATCCCTAGACGCGGGAGACTCACCCCTTTTCGGCGCGGAAATTTCCCTAGCACGCTGTGAGATTCGATCTGCATAATCCATGATCTGGTCATAATCCGCGTGTACCAAGTCACGATACGTTTGTGGGTAATCTTCATCAGAAATATCTAAAATTTTTGTGTTGAAGTTACGGTACACATCATCAACAAATTGTAAGCGCGTATCCAATTTGCTGTACCTATCCAGGAGAGACTCATTTCGATCAGACCTATCAACCAAGGCGGTTGCAGTCGAGAACCATCTCAACTCAGAGCGCAGCTTACCTGCCGAGTCCTTAGCGCTAGCAAAAGCAGCCATAATAATCGAATAAAATAATTAAATTCCAACAACAAAAAAAAAATATATATATAATCAACTAAATAAATCAACCAATTGAAACAACAATCAAAAAATACAAATTACAAAATTGAACAACAATTAAATTATTGCGCAAAGGGAAACGTTAATATTTGTCTGTATAAGTACCATAAACAAAACGCAAAATAATATTAAACTAATTGTCTATACAGTTCAATTCATTCGTTCATTCAATCACGAGACTGCACTACTCTGTGGCACAATGTACTACGCAAATTATTTTATTACTCTGTGGCACATTAAGTAAACAATGATATTCAAAATTTCAAATGTTGCAGTGAACTTATTTATATGATATTTTTAATAACTAATAACAATAAGTACACAAATGATCAATCACACAAATATTTAATGTGTATCTTTATACACCAGACTATTTATTAAACTGGGCCGTAATACGTAAAATTCAAGTAATTATATATCGATTTATTTTTCAACACGGGCACTTGTAGATGTCAATACCAAACAAAACTACTAGATTCACTAGAACCACGCTCTGCTACCAGAAAGTGTGTTCATTACCGTTCCCTACTGACCTAGGATGCGCAGTGGAAGGGAACACCAGGCCAGTGAGGGATACCAAATGGGTAATAACATTGGCTTGCGATTACGCAAGGCTATTTTAAGTTCTCCTAAATGATAGTACAAGAACAGATTTTAACACTTACGAGTAGATACCGCGGAGGTAGCTATAACGTAACCTAACTCAGCGTTCGGTCTGGCCAGACAAATAGAAACTAACTGAGGGGTTACTTAGCTTGTATCCAAAAGCGCGGTGATGACAACGGCCTCGTACACTTCAAGGACCCAGGCTTGCTACTCGTACACACAATTTAATGTTCACAAATATATACTTAACTCTAATTAACTCGCGTACATAAGCGGTACACAAAACAAAGGGTGGCGCGCAATATTACAAATACCACGATTTCACGGCTTTAGTCCACAAAAGACATAGCAATTACAAAATATGTGCGTACGCGACCGTTACTTCCAACGCAAGTCGATCCGCGAACAAAGCGAAAGTGAAAGTGAAAGTAACCAAAAGGGCGGAAACAAAACGACCCCGGGGCCGGCCGACGCGCCGGCCCCGTGCCATCCGCGCACCAAAGTGAAAGTGAAAGTAACCAAAAGGGCGGGAACAAAACGACCCCGGGGCCGGCCGACGCGCCGGCCCCGTGCCATCCGCGCACCAAAGTGAAAGTGAAAGTGAAAGTGGCGGCCGGCTCCGAGCCAACCGCGAACCACAAAAATCAGAACTACCCTACATGGATTTAATTATTAAACTAATATAAAAATGTTTGGTACCGAACACAATTATCTTTTTAATTACATATATGTATGATTGTATATTGAGCAAGCTGTATTTTACTAATAACATAATATATACAAGTACCATTTTTTTTTACTGTCGGCGCATTCCTCGCACCACTCCGTCCGGAGCGACAGAGGCGTAAGCATGCACACCCGTAACCTACCCGTACAGCACGTTGCCTTCGTTGTTAGGTTGTCCACTGCTGCACAGTTCCTTGACTTCAGTGGTCGACGCAATGAAATATCCCCCTACAGGGAGTACCCTCTCCCGTCGACGTCCCCTACTGGGAAGCCGAACGGCGTCGCGAGGATAACCTCTCTACGGGTATCTGGACTAAATCCCCGGTCCGATTATCCGCAGCCTCTGCTAGGACAGCATCAGACGCAGGTACTCGCGCCTACGCCGCCCCAATATATAAGTACATTAAGTACCTATAAATATCTATTAGACATTGTCATCTTCTTATGGTTATTTGCCATTCAGTTCGATCAAAGTCTTTAATCATAAATAATAGTGTATATAATGTATGTCTGTGTGTTTTGATTGCATACTATTGTGTGTAGTGTTTTTTTTATTAATTTAACTATTTCTAATCCATTATTATGTCAAAATTTATTTTTACTGCAATCACCAACCAGTTTGCCCAATGTAATAATTATGGCACTGTCCCTTCATTGGTGAAGGAGGCCCTTGTCCAGCGAAACTTTGGATGATGATGATAATGATGTCAGTATTCATTTACTTAATTGTCAGTATTTACATTTGATAATATTAACTATTTCACAATTTTTTATGCCAGATTCTCTGTGAATTTATTATTCACTAATTCAGATTAAAAAAAAGATTGATTTTGGCAATTTCAAATACATTATTTATGAAATGAGAAAAGGCAGGTTTGGATGACGAATAAATTCGTGAGGTGTTAACGCTAACCCTATAATTGTAGTTAAGTCAATGTACGTCATGTGTCAATGTAGTTATACAAAAGTATGAATAGATGTCATAACCCGACAAATGTATAAAGTTATAATTCACAAATTTTAATTAAAATCTTTTCTGTGTGATGACGGAGTAAGAATACAATTCACAACTCCCTATCTCGCCCGTGGATGTCGTAAAAGACGACTATGGGATATCTGTATGACGACTATTGAAGACGAAGACGACTATTGAATATAATAAGTCCATAAAATTTATTCTAGAGGAAGAAAACTCGAAATGAAATCCTATACCAACATGTCTGACTAGCATGGTATAGTAGGTCAAAATCTCTCCCATTGTGGAGGAGGCTACAAATCCAACAGTGTATGTGGGCTGCGATTATGATGATGAATTGAGATCAAACAATTTATTTGTTAATCCAAAAATAACAAGTGTTTGTTTATAGTTTTCATTTCTGTCGTCCTCATATTCAGTCCTCATGACCTATTTAGTTTAAAAATGATGACTGTTAAATTATTAAAAGCAAAACAATCGTCTTTGTTGTAGAAGTTAGCAGCCCGCCCTCGCTTCGCATCGGTTTCTGTCGCCTTATCCCCGTAGTGCCCGTTCTCGTGGGAATACCGGGATAAAATATAACATAGTTTACTCCCTGATACTATAGCTTTCCATTGGTGAAAGAATTTTTTAAATCGGTCCAGCCGTTTTGAAGATTACCCGGAACAAACAGACTGTCAAAAGAAATATAAAGTGATTTTTGGGCATATGTATAGTGCAAATAACCGTGTGAGCATGAAAAATTGCTATTATTTTGACATTACAAACAGACACTCCTATTTTATTTATTGGTATAGATAAAGTATGTTTACCAAAGCTCACAATTACCTTAGCTTTTAAAAAATTATGCAGTAGTAGAGAGGAATAAAATACACCATTCGCAATTATCGGCTTCTAAATTATAGTTATTTCATCGAATAATTTTCAATACGAAAGTAGGCATAAAGCCAAATTTCAAATGAGAAAAAAAGTGACGTATTTCAATATTTTTTAATAAATAACAGAGTATTTTATCTTTTGTGGTACAGATTACACAGTAAATACAGAGTATCATTCAGACCGAACAAAGAGTACAACCAATTCAAAAGATCGTTTCTTTTCACCAAATGCGTGTATTTAGGTTATATAAGCATTATACGTTTTATAAGATGATATCTGGTTGGATTTTTATTTTTTTTTTTTGTAAATTGTTTTATTGGCGAACATATTTACATACATATTAATAAAAAAAAGATAAAATAATGAAAATATATCAAACATTAAAAAATAGAATAGTACCTACTAAAACTGAGATCCGATCTGAGGCTATTTGAATGCGACTGGACAACTTCCCAACTGAGCTGTAGTCACTCTTGACGGCGACGGCTAAATTTATATTCCTATTCTAATGACATTTTATGACATTTAATTGATTAGCTAAAAACACCGACAAGACGACATTTTCTATAAATAAAACCTAGCCAGATCGATTTTTCTCCCGAAATCTCTAATATATTGAATATGAAAATCATTGGTGCCGTTTCCGAGATTCTGACAATGTAGAAAACCTTAAATATTAAAAATATACAAGAATTACTCGTTTAAAGATATCAGATAGCTAGCTATGTTGGTGGCTTTGTACGTTATATTGGAAGACTTATTAAGATATATTTTCCATCACACGGACAACACACACTTCTATTATATACCTCTGACAAGTATATAGAGCGTAGCATAGAGACGGAGGGATTAGGAATACTACTCACAACCCCCTATCTTGACCGTGAGTGTCGTAAAAGACTTGCGGATCATATCATCATCTTGCTCTTATCCCAATTACTTGGGGTCGACGCAATATGTCATCTGTTTTGACATATTGCAAAAAGTTTCGGCAATGACTTTTATGACCGGCCGCCTGCCTGACGTCAACCCTCCTTGGGAATGTAATCGTTGACCCAAATGGTACCAGATGGAGTTGGTCCGGGTCAATCTAGGGCTCTTAGTCGTCTTTTACGACACCCACGAGCAAAGCAAGAGTTGGTAGTATTCGAAGGCGCTACCACACAGCAGAAATTAAAAGACTTGAGGATATAATATGCATATAGCATCTATGCAAGAGAAGGTAAACACAAAATAATAACCTTATTAACCCGTCTGACCAGCGTGGTATTGTAATTTCCCTGTTATTCTGGAAGAGGTTCGAGCCTGGCAGTGGGACATATATGAACGTATGCAAAGAATGAAATACCAAAATCATATCTAAATTTATAACATTCATTAAGAATATAAAATTACGGACCAAGTAGATAAGCAGATTTCCAGCACGACGATAGGGTGATAGTATAAGGCGTTAACATTGACTTAAGTCAGTGCTGTCATTCTCAGCCTTTCGAATTGACCACCCATAATAGTAGGGGAGCCCAAGCGGGGATTTCGGGATTCACTAAAGCGCGGCAGATTAATATACAGGGAGATACCTTGTACCCGGTTAAGTACCTCCACCAAATATGAGCCCCATATATAAGGCAGCCTGTTAAGGATAAAGGATCAGATTAGTAAAAAAAATTGATCATCAGAAATTCTCGAGCGCGTCAGATTAAGGTATAATGAGTTAATTACATGCTAAAAAGTGTACATTCTACTAATCTGACAATTTGAGAATGACATAAAAAAAAGGGAAGGGCTTCAAAGTTGTAAAAAAAAATGTCATCTCGACATTCTCGAGCGTGGCTAAATTTTTTTTATTTTAAAAGAAATAATTCAAGGATAACGAAAAATATATAATCTAATGATTTCCACAAGCCGAAGTAATAAAAATTCGTTGATAAAGTTTAATGCGTGCAGCTGTATGATGCTTATATTCCCCTCTCCGTGACCCAAAAATTTCGAAGGCGCTTCCAGCTTTGCATGCATTCACTGGTTGCGACTTCACCCCGGCGTTATACCGACGAGGGAAAAAGAAACCTTTGCAATTTCTCATGAATTCAAAAATTTTCCAAAAAGCATTTCTGGATTTGGGATCAGAGAAGCATAATGTGCAGGAGTCTTTTAACATCATAAAGTCTTTTACTTGCACATGTATGGGTTGAAAAAATTAGACGATGTCAATCAAGCCAGGAGTGTCATCTTCAATAAGACATACAAGGTAAAAGATAAATCACAATCCTTCTCCTTGACTGTCTGGCATCACGATGCGTGCAACTTGCCACCCTGTCAATCGGAGTTACTCCAGCAAGTGTTATGCACAAGATTCATTGCATGCTTGTGGAGTAATGCCCATAATGCAAAAATTAGTGGTAGTGGTAGGACCACACTGTCGACAGTTATCTGTCTACAGCCGCGGGCCGGTCCGTCTGGGGTAGTACCACGCTCTCGTAGAAAATCGACGTCTGAGTAGTAGCAATTTGTTACTGTGCTTCGTTCGGTGAGCGAGAAAGCCGGAAGGCCAACTTTCTGAGGGTGTTTGCGTGTGGAGGATTTTGGTGGTGCTTTTGGTATCAGCGAGCCTCAATGCACGCATTCACACTCCCTTCACTTTCTTCGCGGTAGGCAGTGACCTTGTAAAGGTCCATGAGCGGCAGCAACACTTACCATCAGGTGTACTGTTTGCTCGTTTGCCACTGCTTGCAATAGAAAAAAAAAAATATTGATCTTTTACCAACGGCCTATGGATGGAAAGTTGTCGACGGAAAGCTCAAAATGGTCTGGTTTGCAGATGATCAATTGCCGAAAGCGTCTGACGATGTAGTCATAACACCTGATAATCTTCATGATACTCCAGAATTAGGTATATGTTTTCTCCAATACTTAAAAAAACACGTTATTCATAAAAAAAAAAAAAATTGTCAGATTAGGCGAATTCCTCTAGATAATCGTCAGATTATGAGACAGCGCGTCTAGGACATAAAGATGGACCCATATATTTCGTAATCTGACGCGCTTGAGTATTTCAAAATGGCAAAATTTTTTTGCACATTATAATAGCGACTGCGAGTTTGCGTCACGTCGAAATCGTCAGATTATTGAATGAGAGCTTTTTTTAGGTTCACTTAACATTCCCTTAGAAAATCTGACGCACTCGATATTTTTGTTTTTTAATTTTCAACCCTTTCATACGACCACCTGCATCATGCAAACGATCAGATTAACATACGTACACTATTAAAAATACGTCGGACATCGATGCTATCAATATCTGACGCGCTCGAGTATGTCCATGCAACAGTATTTTTTTACATATTTGAAAATCTATAGCCGCTCCTCCCACCGATAAAAAGGTATACACTATATAACATTTTTTTCTTCTTATCATCTAAGCTTTGCAACCCAATAGGTCTCTATGACACTCGAGTTAGCATCTTGGGCTCCCCTACTATAATTAGTAAGATGTGTATTCCACTTCAGTATCCTATCTAGCACACTACACTGAGAAACTAATCATGTGGGAAGTTACAAATAATTTAGAAATGGCTGCTTAGTAGACCTACAGGACCAGGAATCTAACAAACAAATAGTGAAGTGTTATAAAGCCATACTTAAAAGTATTTTTCTTACATGAAAATGAAACTCGCTATACTCGGTACGGAAAGTCGCTAATTAGCCTACAGAAATTATATTAACAGGAATCGTACTTTATAGTATTAACTAGCAACCCGCCCTCGCTTCGCTTCGGTTTCTGTCACCTTATCCTCGTAGTGCCCGTTCCCGTAGGAATACCGGGATACAATATAACCTAGTTTACTCCCTGATATTATAGCTTTCCATTGGTGAAAGAATTTTTTAAATCGGTCCAGCCGTTTTGAAGATTATCCGGAACATACAGACAGACAGACAGACAAAAAAAATATAAATGTATAGTGCAAATAACCGTGTGAGCATGAAAAAGGCCTATTATTTTGACATTACAAACAGACACTCCAATTTTATTTATTGGTATAGATGAGCATAATAGTTTGAAAGTTCCTCGTGTGGTGACAGTAAAATTCAATTTATCATCTTTTCACGTGGGTGTCGTAAAAGTCTATATCAACTCCTGACTAGCGTGGTATAGTAGGTCAATTTGTACCCTAATGGGGAGGAGGGTCGAGACCAGCAGTGGGACGCTTATGATAGTTTGAAAACCGATACCAAACTCCAGTCCTCAGTCAACATAGTCTTCCTGAAATTAGGCCACCATTGTATTTAAGACTAGCAACCCGCCCTCACTTCGCTTCATTTATAGGTTATAGTCGTTTTACCCACGTAGTTCCCGTTCCCGTGGGAATACCGGGATAAAATATAGCCTAGCTTACGCCCTGATATTATAGCTTTCCATTGGTGAAAGAATTTTTGAAATCGGTCCAGCCGTTTTGAAGCTTACCCGGAACAAACAGACAGACAGACAGACCGACAGACAGACAGACAGACAGACAAAAATTTTTTAATTGCTATTTTAGGCATAGGTGTCGTGCAAATAACCGTGTGAGCATGAAAAAAGCCTATTATTTTGACATTACAAACAGACACTCCAATTTTATTTATTGGTATAGATATAGATTTGTATGTATTGTATGTAATTAAGAGGCATTTAAAGTGTAGTATAGTTTATTCGCGTATTAAATCTTCAGATGTCATAAAACAAAGAGATGAAGAAAACTAAGTACGGACGTTATATGAACTTTGGTCGTAAGCCAAGACCTAAATTTTGCAAATCACTATGCCGCCCACGGTGTGGTACTTCTATACGGCTTCGTGACGTCATCGCGTCGGCTTCACATGGTCACTATGACGTCTACGTGAGTCATCCTCTTTCATAATGCTGACTAGAACTTGTAATAATCTTAATTAATACTAGCAACCCGCCCTCGCTTCGATTCGGTTTTAGTCATTTACCCGCGTAGTTGCCGTTCCCGTGGGAATACCGAGATAAAATATAGCCTAGTTTACGCCCTGATATTATAGCTTTTCACTGGTGAAAGAATTTTTGAAATCGGTCCAGCCGTTTTGAAGATTACCCGGAACAAACAGACAGACAGACAAAAATTTTTTAATCTATATTTTAGGCATAGGTGTCGTGCAAATAACCGTGTGAGCATGAAAAAAGCCTATTATTTTGACATTACAAACAGACACTCCAATTTTATTTATTGGTATAGATAATAAATGTGAATTAGAGTTTATTTGTTACGCGTTTGTCTTAAATACTATAGCTGTCATCATATAATTATGTATATACATTGCCAGGGACACAATGACACAGAAAAACTATCAATATCAAGGAACCTGTATTGGTGGTTAGCCTAAGTGGCAATAGAGTGGTAATACAGCAGGTTTTCGGGCTGCCTTTCTATCGCTGTGTATGCTATGGATAAGGTATGTCCAGGCACAGGCCTAGACATACCTTTTATACAGATAAAAAAGGGTAAATTTTATACAGAAAAATCAGTTCTCTAGATATATAAAACATCTTTTAAATAGTCATCCGACGTTTTTTAACTAGAAGGATCACATTGTCTAAGTCGTCTGTCTACAGCCGCGGGCCGGTCTGTCCTGAATAGTACCACACTCTCGCAGAATTGCCGTCTGAATAATAGCAATTTGTTACTACACTTAGTTTGGTGAGCGAGAGAACCAGGAGCCCAACTTTCTGAGGCTTTTGGTAATGCCATTATTATCACCGAACGTCATTGCATGCAGTCACACTCCCTTCACATTCTTCACGATAGGCAGTGGCTTAGCAAAAGTCCATAAACGCCAGTATCACTTATCATTGTAGTATCATTTGCTATTTGGTCCACCAATAGTCTATACCAATAAATAAAATTGGAGTGTCTGTTTGTAATGTCAAAATAATAGGCTTTTTTCATGCTCACACGGTTATTTGCACTATACATGTGCCTAAAATACACTTTATATTTTTTTTGTCTGTCTGTCTGTTTGTTCCGGGTAATCTTCAAAACGGCTGGACCGATTTCAAAAATTCTTTCACCAATGGAAAGCTATAATATCAGGGAGTAAACTGGGCTATATTTTATCCCGGTATTCCCACGGTAACGGGAACAACGAGGATAAGGTGACGGAAACCGAAGCGAAGCGAGGGCGGGTTGCTAGTACTTAATAAAAAAAAACACAAAAAATATAATTGCTTAAGAATCAAAATATAGATCAAAGAATATATAGGAGTTGCTATATGTATATAGGATTTCTTTTCTATTATTTTTAGGCATTGAATATAGAAATAAGTGCCAATTATCCAACATATTGGATTTATTTTCTAAATCTCGATACTTTGACTAAATTATTTCTGAAAATATTTTCAAGAACAAGGAAAATGGAGAAATTGATTGTGTAGCCTTAACCTAAATGGGCACAAACGGTTTAATCATGACGATATTACCATTGCGATATTACCCGACGACGCCGAGAATATTAAGGCACGATAAAGTGCCTACCTTCGTTGATGTCCTCTAAGGTCGTAGATCAGAAGTGACAATAATATTCTTTAAGAAAAAGTGACTAAATTAACTTAAAGAATTACTGACCCACATCGTACAATATTTAAATTGGTTTTTTTTTAATCATTATCATTAAAATTGTCAATATATTAATTTCAAGATTTGTTCTAAACCAAATGTACTTAATCAATATAGGTATTACTTAAACATTCCAAGTATAAATAATACAATCTTTATATAAAAATTTTCTGTTCGTGTGTTTGTAATTGTACTCCTCCTAAATGGATCGTTTTTGATGCAATTTTTTGTATGTACTTCAGTGGATTCAAGAATGGTTTAGATTAATATTTGGACCCGGTAGGTGGCACTGCTAGCGATTTCAAAGAGAAATCCTTTTATTTTATTTGAATAGAACAATATCTGTTGGAGCAGCTAGTTTTCTATAAAAGTACATATATTTCTGCTACAACAGTCGACCTAGACATATAATAAGCCTTGAAAATAAGTTAGTCAAAACACTTTGAAAAATGGCTGATTGAAAATGTATTTTATAGCTTAAAAGAATGCTTTGCTAAAAAAATATAATAATTTTGAGCATATGTTATTTTATAAAGATAAATTACATTATAATATATTTTAGTATGTAATAATAAATTAACACTAGAAATAGAATTAAACTGTTATTGCAATGCCCGATTGGGTCAACTGTTGATACCAAAGCTTTGTTCATCATCATCATTCATCATTTCAGCTCATATAAGTCCCACTGTTGGGCTCGAGTTTCCTTCACTGTGAGAGAGAAATTGACCTACTACACTACGCTGGTCAGACGTGTTGGTATAAAGTTTTGTTCCGAATTTTACTTCTCTTACACAGATGTTATATATTTAAGCCCTTAGTCGTCTTTTACGACACCTACGGGCACGAAAGGAGGGTGGTGAATTGTATCCTTACTCTGTCACCACACGGATACTAAAATAATAACTTTGATAAACTTTGTTAACATCCATTCGATTACTATAGATCGATTCATCACATCATCCATTCGATTACTATCGATTTCATTTGATATTTTTTTTTAACATCCATGTAAAACACGTTTTCCTTATAAAGACGGGAAAATTAGAATGATAATTAACAGATAATATAGCAGTACGTAAATCCCGTGTATCATATACAATCCGTTACACATATGTCTCCACAATTACATCTTCATAAATACACACTTAGTAACATAACCTTAATATGCACTTGTAATATCCAAATATTACACTTCTAACAGAAGCAAGGCTTCTGTTAACTGAGCTATGCGTGATCACCGAATGTCCACAACTCTTTTTGTATGTAATTAGCTGTTAGCCACAGATGGCTTTCACAGCTTAGTCCGAACTATGGGTGAGCGCTGAGGGCTCTCAACCCAGTAGTCCTCAACTCATTCGTGACCATCTATTTATACCCGTTGTTTCATAGTAAACCACTCAAACGTGACGGAACGCGGTTACAAATGTTGTCAGAGCATACTTTGTGCCACCTTTCGATTGGCGATAACAATAATATAAAACATTACACTATTGACTCACAAACAAATACTGAATGAGTTTTACTACGGAATTCCTGTGACAAAAATATTTTTGGCCATAGTCTGTGCAATTAAACAAAAACTTCTTTTATTGTTCAGAATATGACTTTTAAACATTTCATTTTTGTTTTATGAGATAACTATTTTATTAGATTTCTTGTGTTCACGAGAAAGTTGTTTCAAAGTAGATGTGGGTATTTCGCGATCCAGTCGCTATACATTTAAAGAAGATACTTTGTCTTTATACTTTAAAAGCCAATAAAATCTAATTCCATATCAATAAATAGTTTTCACCGAGTTTAAAATATCTACATATTTTACTAACGAGGTGTGCTAACAGCTTTGCTTAGTTATGAGAGGAAGCCTCCCACCCGGGCTGGGAGTAATTTGCTACGCCGACGATACACTCGTCACAGCCCGGGGTAGGACGCTAGAGGAGGCGGAACGCCTGGCAACTCTCGGTACCGAGGAGATTGTCAGACGGATCGAAGCGCTGGGGTTGAGGGTAGCCCTGGAAGAGACGGAGGCCCTTTTGTTCCATGGCCTCCGTACCGCCAAGCCTCCCGCCGTAACGCTTCAATCACCGTGAATTCGGTTACCATCAGCATCCAGGCCCACATGAAGTACTTGGGCCTGGTGCTCGACGGGCATTGGTGGTTCCGGGAGCATTTCCATCGACTTGTTCCCCGGCTTGTCGGCGCGGCGTCAGTCCTTTCGTGGCTGATGCCGAATATGGGCGAACCCAGCGCTACGTGCCGACGGCTGTACGCAGGGGTGATTCGGTTGATGGCCCTGTACGGCGCACCGGTGTGGGCGGGTTCCCTGTCCGTCCGTTTGAGGGCCCTCTTGTGACGGCCACAGAGGGTCATGGCGATCAGGGCCATACGCGGCTACCGCACGGTGGCGACGGAGGCAGCGTGCCTCGTGGCCGGAACTCCCCCGTGGGACCTGGAGGCGGAGATGCTCGCCGGAATTTACCGGCGGGTGTTGGAGTCGCGCGCCTGCGGCGGTATGGTCTCCATCAAAGAGATCACCACCTGGCGGGTCGACGCCCGCCGCCGAGAAGTCATTGCCCATTGGGCAGTCCAGCTGGAGAGCCCCCGGTACGGTGTCAGGACCGTCGAGGCCTTCCGGCCGGTGCTGATGGAGTGGTTGGAGCGGACGCACGGGGTGCTTTCCTTCCGACTGGTGCAGGTGCTGACGTGGCACGGTTGCTTCGCCAAGTACCTGCACAAGATTGTCAGGAGGGAGAGCACACCGTCCTGCCACCACTGCAAATGCGACGAGGACACATAGCAGCACACGCTCGAGGTGTGTGCCGCGTGGGCGGGGGAACGCCGTGAACTCGTCGCCGTCATCGCCAGGGAGATGCTCGACAGCGTCAGGAACTGGGACGCGGTCGCCGCCTTCTGTGAGGCCGTAATCTCACGGAAGGAGGTGGGGGATCGTGTGCGAGTAGAGCTCCTCTTCGGCGACACGTTCCGCCGCCGGCGACTCGGGCGGCGCAGGCGCAAATATGTAAAAATATATGAATATGTGCCAAATATGTAAATATGTGCCTAATGCCGCCCTAACCGGGGTGGCGGGTGATCGGACCGGGGAATTTAGTTCGTCACCCGCAGAGAGGCTGACCGCGCGACGGCGACCGACGTCCCAGGACGTCGAGAGGTGAGGGTACCCGAAAAGGTATTCCGTCAGGCCGACCACTGACGACAAGTCACCCTGCTCCGGTGGCCGGCATAACAACGAGGTGACGTGGATACGGGTGGGTTATGGGCCCGTGCGCAGTCCTTTCATCGCCCCGGACGGAATGGACCGCGCGTGCGCTTACCATAGCCCACACATAGAAAAAAACTTTGCTTAGTTAGTTTCCATAGGGTTATTAATTTATTTAAACACCCAGCCTATCCTTTAGCGTTATTAATAATACCCATAAAACAACAATCACATTTTTTTTTATCTGAGCAGTTGTGACGAAAGAGATTTCATAGAAGACGTGATGCGCGACCTATTATGTCCGAATTGCTAACATTTATAGACACTTCTGTTATTTTTTTATATAAAACGATGATTATGATAGTCATCGTTTTATATAACCTGTTTCGATATCATCACTCATGATCATCGCCCTGCTCTTTGGCCAATTAATTGGGATCGAAGTATGCACTAACTCTTCATATACAATCATTGTTTGGAATTCTAAGAATGATGCCTGAGCTTTCTGATCATAGCTGGGTCACACACGCCGTCCATTCCGTCCGAGGAGAAGAGAGGGCGGCGCGCGACGCCATAATCTACCGTATTCCCTCACCTTCTTCATTGGGCCGACCACCGGTACCGAAGCTCATTACCGTCCGTGGCCAGCCGGTGCTGTTCTGCCCACGCGGTAGTGCGTGTGCAACGCCGTGTCCTCGTCGCAATCGCAGTGGTAGCAAGATGGTGTGTTCTCCCTTCTCAAGACCGAGTGCAGGTACTTGGTGAAACAACCATGCCCCGTCAATACCTGCACCAATCGGAAGGAAAGCACCCCGTGCTGCAGACCCAATCACTCCATCAGCACCGGCCGGAAGGCCTCGACAGTCTTGAACACCATACCGAGGCCTTTCTAGCCGGACTGCTCAACAGGCAAAGACGTCGTGGAGGGCGTCGTCCCGCCAGGCGACCATATTCTCCCTGAGCGACACTGAGCCCCTCCCCACCCATGTCACCTACACCCGCCGGTATAGTTTGGCGAGCTTCTCCGCTTCCAAGTCTCACAGGAGACTACCTGGCTCACGTTCGTCAGTCGTTGTACAAGTGCGAGAGGGCGTATTTGCGTGTATAAAGTGTTGTAAAGCCACAACAATGTAAAAGAAAAAGAAATTGTACAATAGTTGTATTTTATTTAGTAACACAAAGTTATAATTGTTTTAACAGCTTCCAATAAATAATAGACTTTAATGTTTCATGCGACAGGGACTCTACGAAGTCGACGCGAGTCAATTTTCTCTTTCCAAGCATCGATGTGCAGTGTTTATCGCCGCTTACTGTAATACCAATGAGTACCTATATTACATGGCATCATTTGTATGTAATATAACCTTCAAATGAAATGACTATAATTACATGATAATAAGTATTTTTTCAAGGAATCAAATTTTACGGCTTTTAACTTTAAATTGTTTTTTTCTGTACCAGACAATTCAGATATTTTACAAAATCAAGTAATCAGGTAACTGATGCGTAATATTAGTTTTATGTTATATTAGCTGTAACCGCGTTCAACATTTATTAATTTATAATATCAAGCCTATTATTTGATTTCTTAGCATTTGAGTTTGTATTTAAATATATACTAGCAGACCCGGCCACGCGTTGCTGTGGCTAATGTTTTTGTTATATTACATTTTATTAAACTAGTTAAGTGGAACTAAACTATTTAGGAGAACATCTGTCATGGAGGTCGTCATATTTTTTTACAATGGCATCTACATATGTAAAAAAGCAAGTTAAAATCGTATATGACACATTTGTAGGTTTGACCTAGCAGCGCCATCTATTAATTAATTTCTCAATCGAGTCAACAGATATCGCCATCTGTTAAAATCGTTTGGAGTTAACAGATAATTGTGAATATCAAATAATAGACAAAAAATTTGCAATAAAATAATATTGCGACTATAAATTAAGATGTAAGCTATCCTATCTTTCAAGTTGGATCAAACTGCACACGGTGTGCAAATTTGATTAAAATCGATTAAGTAGTTTAGGAGTTCATCGCGGACAAACAACGTGACACGTAATTTATATATATTAAGATTAAGATATACACACATACAATATAAGGTGAACTCGAAATAAAACCCTATGCCAAGACGTCTGACCAGCGCGGTATAGTAGGTCAATTCTTCTAATACGAAGAAGGCTCGAACCCAGTAGTGGGACGTATATGAGCTGCGATGATGATGAAAGTTTATTTCTGGCAAATCTTATACTGCATCCAAACAACAAACATATAAATGTCTACTTTAACTGGCTATCGAATATAATATATATGGGCGCATATCGCCCTCTATCGGCAATATTTGTAAATTTTTGATGTATGTGTTATCAATTATAGTTATAAACATGTTTGAAATATTTGCAACTAATATTTAAATAATTATTTGTACTAACAACACTGCCATTTACCATGCTATGATATTTAAGACACTTTTTGAATGTATTTCTAGAAATCTTTGATTTAATTGTTTAAATATTTATATAATTGATCAAATTAAAATCGATTAGAATTAATGTAATTATTTGTAACCATATTTAGTTGTTTTTACACAATAAAGATTGTAATTTATTTCTAGTTAGAGCGCCGTCTGTTGAACAATATATGAGAACAATATTTCCTTTAATTACATTAATGTAAATTGTGTAAAATTGACTATTTGGAATTATGTTAAATGCATTAGAATATTTATCATTATTATTTAGCTATATGCCGATAGTAAAAGTAGTTGTTTTATTTGTTTGTTATAAAAAGTAATTGTAGTTACTAAGACTAGACCGTTTCATTGTAAAGCGGAGGTTATAAAAACATTGTAAGATTAGAATAGAGGACAGTTTTACTTCACTCACTTCTCCGGCAAGAACTCCTAATAAACACAGTGATTACATACTCAGTATTTTACTATCATCGTCCAAATTCCTGGCGCAACACCGACATATACATAGCCGCAGTTTACATTTGAATAAAATTATCGACGTTAACATTTCAAATCACGACTGGTTAAACATAGGTCAAAGAATTTATTCTAAATGAATATATTGCTTTGTTACTAATGCAAATTAGATGGTATTTTATGATGACTATTGTCTATATAATCTTATGACATTTCGAAGTAAATTTTAAAAGGGAAAATTTCTATGGGAGGTTTAAATCGGGAATAAATTCATGTAAGACCTCATCGACATGGTTATGTGACATGTTAAAGCTAAC
Source organism: Lymantria dispar (assembly GCA_032191425.1). Taxonomy (NCBI): domain Eukaryota; kingdom Metazoa; phylum Arthropoda; class Insecta; order Lepidoptera; family Erebidae; genus Lymantria; species Lymantria dispar. The sequence continues at coordinate 10,657,773 of CM063449.1, read as the reverse complement.
ATTATAGTTGTGGCTATGTCAATGTCACTATATCTATGCCTATAGGTCTCAAAACCAGATAAATATATAATAAAAATATAATATATTAGGCTAATAAATACAGTTCATTATTCCGCGGACATTTACAACTGCAGTCTACGGGAATTTTCAGACGTTGTATATAAGTGCGTTGCTTATAATTAATAAAACATAATATTAAATTATGATTAATATTTTGATATTATATTTTATTAATTGTTTTATATTATTGTCATTGTATTACATATCTTAATTTATTATTTCGTTAAATATTATTTGATAAAATATAATGTTAAATTATGATTAATATTTTGATATTATATTTTATTATTTGTCATATTATTTATTGTCATATTGTATTACATGTCTTAATTTATTATTTAGTTAAATGTTATTTGGTAAAATATAATATTAAATTATGATTTATATTTTGATATTATATTTTATTATTTGTGTAATATTATTGTCTTATTATATATAAATGTTATTAATTTTATATTTTTCTCTTATAATATCGCATTAGGTTAAATGTCCTGTAAAGGTATTATAATTGATTGTAAATAAATAAATAAATAAATGTAAAGAGTTTGAATATACAAAAACAACTGTTTGCCATGGTTTCAAGTTGCCGCATCAAGTAAATATGCATATAACATGTATGCAATGAAAAAAGCACGTATAAAACCCTATACCAACTCGTCTGATCAGGTATAATAGATCATCATCGTCATCATCATTGCAGCCCACATACGTCCCACTGTTGGGCTCGGGCCTCCTTCACAATGAGAGGGAATTTGACCTACTATACCATGCTGGTCAGACATGTTGGTACAGGGTTTCATTTCGAGGTTTCCTTCTCTTGCACAGATGTTATGTGGATATTATATCCCATAGTCATCTTTTACGACTTCCATGAGCAAGATAGAGAGTGATGAATTGTATTCTTATTCCGTCACCACATGGATTTTTTCCGTTTAGTAATAGATCAATTTCCCTTCTATTATGAAGGAGGCTTGAGGCCAACTGTGGGTCTTACCTATATGAGCTAAGATGATTATTGTGACTTATTGTGACCGTGTTATTTACAACCTTAATAGGACATAATCAAGACCTTGTTTCTCCTGAAGATGCACTACGCTCACTTTTCTTAATCTTCTCGACGATCCCAGACGTCAAATCCCATAACAAGTTACCTCTCTGCCATATGGCAGATCCGTTCCTATGAACGGATATGTGACATCATTATACATATAATTAACTTGATAAAGATATGTGCTATGGCTCTCCGTGTGGCGAAACAAAGCCCTATTCCAATACGTTTGACCAGCGGGGAATACTCCGATTAAGGAGGCGGCCTGAGCCAACAGTGTATGGCTGAATCTTCTATCAAACGGATTAGGATTGAGATTGGCTAACAATATTTACTAAAATTCTTCACCACTACTTAAAAAGGAATACTAAAAAATCAAATCCCCCGGATATAATAAGTCTAAATTTTCTTACCAAGTTCTTGCAGTTTAATTTACCTTAGTGTTTACTTACAATAAACTCATCACTGGCAGAATTGTTTGAGCTAACTGTAATAGAGATGCCGGGTGGGCCACCGAAGCCTAGAAATAAGTTTTGAGGCCCAAACAATAGGCGGCGGCACAGAAATGGCAATTTAAAGAGTCCAACGTCGCCTTGTCGTTGACCTAAATGATTCGACGCCCTCAAAATAAAGTGTTATAAAGAACGACTATGAGACCCGTATAGGTCGGGTAAAGGATTTATTAAAACTAGTCTGGCCATAAATACGGTTACAACTTAAAAACTGCCGATTTTATTTTTCGTTTTCAATTTGGAATATGTTTATTAGAATGAAAACTTCTATAGGTCAATGGGGAAATATTCATGTAAGTCGTAATCGACGGTCACGTGACGTGTTAACGCTTACTACTATATTTTTGGCTATATAAATTTCATTACATCTATGTCGAAATATGTCGAAATCAGATAAATGTAAAAAGTTTTTATTTACAAAACTTAAGTCAAGGTCGAACAATTTATTTCAATATCCGAAAACAACTGTTCGTTCATAACTTTAGATTTTCACTGCAATCGGCAGTCCTCATGACAAGCATGTGTTCTTTTTTATCAGGGTCCCGTATCCAAAGGGTAAAAACGGGACCCTATTACTAAGACTCCGCCGTCTGACCGTCCGTCTGTCTGTCACCAGGCTGAATCGCAAGAATCGCGATAGCTAGACAGTTGAAATTTTTACAAATTATGTATTTCTGTTGCCGCTATAACAACAAATACTAAAAATAAAAAAATATTTAAGGGGGGTTCGCACACAACAAACGCGATTTCTTTGCACTTTTTACAGATAATGGTACAGAACCCTTCATGCGCGACTCCGACTCGCACTTAGCCGATTTTTATTACCTAACACCCGACGCTAAAAGAAGGGTGTTAATAGTTTGATGTCGATGTCTGTCTCTGTGTGTGTGTGTCTATCTGTGCCATCGTAGCTCTCAAACGAATGGACCGACTTCGATGCGGTTTTTTTTTTCATTTGAAAGCAAGTTTCTTTGCGGTGGTTCTTAACTATCTTTGGTTATTATCGATCCAGCAGTGTAAGAGTATCTATCGGCTCTAAAATCATGTAATGACGTATGATTACTCGATTAAGGGCTTCACGCGTGCCAGTATAATCGTTAAATGACAATCAATTGATAATTCCTATTGAAGAGAACGTAATAATTTTTTTTTATTATTTTAGGTTGCGTCGGGGGTTATTTGAAATTTTCAATTTTGCATATATTAGAAGCAAAGATAATTGACGCTATTTCATTTTTATTTCGCGTTTTTCACCTTAATGCTGAAGTATCTACATTGCTAAGTACTACATTGCACCCCATTGTAATTAGATCGTAATGCGAAACTTCTTAGCAATACGCGTTTTCTAAATGTACTTTGGACTTTTCAGCAAGACTACACTTGTTCGCAAGGTACGAATCACTCAAGCTTGGCTCGAAGGTAACGTTCCGGTCATTATGACAGCTGAAGACTGTCGTCATTTGGTCCGTTCCTTGACATCCGTGGCTGACCCAGCGTATACCCTTTCGGGTACCGTCACCTTTGACTTTCGATTACAATAACCTAGCAAAGGCATGTATATAAACTTTAATACACATACGTCACGCGAAAGAATCAACTTGTTTTTAAAGTAAAACAGTATCGTTTGGCTGTCAAATAATCTTCAAGATGGTGTATCAAACATTTCATTAAGGAAAATATTTCATAATGACGAAAAAAACATCTTTGCGAAATAATATATAGGTACTGTTTGTAATTGAAAGTTATTAATATATTTAACAATAAAATATGGCAATAACAGTTTACCTACATCTATTTTAATTGAGCCAGACCGTATACGGATGTTTTCTTAATAATTACAAGAAAGGGTCCAAACGAATTAACCCGAATGCCTGGCCTCTACGTATGGGATCAGATAAATTTCATAGATATATATTACAGACAGAGAATAATCATTGATCCTTTGCCATCCTTTTAAACTTGATATCATGATTGTGACCCGGCTGTATTGGACTACAAAAATAATTGTATAGGCTTTGGTTTTACTGTATTAGTATTAGACCCACCGATAGTTAGTCCCGCTGATATGTATGAGCCTTTTCCATAATGTTAGAGCTAACTAACGCTGACGAGTTCTATTAGTTGACATAGGCTATTATTTCCAACTAGCTGACCCAACAACCTGTAGGTACAAATCTATACCAATAAATAAAATTGGAGTGTTTGTTTGTAATGTCAAAATAATAGGCTTTTTTCATGCTCACACGGTTATTTGCACGACACCTATGCCTAAAATAGCAATTAAAACATTTTTGTCTGTCTGTCTGTCTGTCTGTTTGTTCCGGGTAATCTTCAAAACGGCTGGACCGATTTCAAAAATTCTTTCACCGATGGAAAGCTATAATATCAGGGCGTAAACTAGGCTATATTTTATCCCGGTATTCCCACGGGAACGGGAACTACGCGGGTAAAACGACTATAACCTATAGACGAAGCGAAGCGAGGGCGGGTTGCTAGTCACAAATAAAATACAAATAGAATGCTTTGAAGTGGATCGCAGCGCTAAATACAGGCGTACATAATGCATTTTTTATTAATTTTAAACCATCTTCGACTTTTTGCCATTCTAATTAAAGGTTTTGGAAGAATCGGTTACATAGTTTCAAAGTCTACGGCGGACATAAATTTCGGCATTTGGGTGACGCATAAGATTGCAATTCACCACCAGCTATCTTACCCGTGTATGTCGTAAAAGACCAGGAGATAAAATATGTATATAATTCGATACAAGAGATGGAAACCTCGTAATAAAACTCTAAAGCAACACGTTTGACCAGTGTTGTATACTAGATCAATTTCCCTCTCGTAGTGGAAGAGGTCCAAGCCCAGCAATGAGATGTCTATTAGCTGATATGATGATACTATTTATTTAAATTTCTTGATCATCTCATACGATACACGCAAAAAAAGTAGGGGTCCACATGTTATATTTTGACATTGTTTTTAATTCATCACCACAAAGAGAGACATATAAAGTAATTGTAGTTATTCAGATTTTGAAATTAGTTTAACCACAATCACGCTGGTCAAACGAGTTGGCGTAAATAGTGTTTTATTTGGAGTTGACCCGTTATATCAATGATTTTCCGTGCGATGACGGAGTCAGAATACAATTCACCATTTTGCCCGTGGATGTCTTAAAAGACGACAAAGGCATATAATACGCATACAACATCTATGCAGGGGAAGAAATACTCGAAATAAAACCTTATACCAACCTTTCTGATCAGTATAATATAGTAAGGTCATTTTCCCTCCTATTGTGGAAGAGACTCGAGCCAAACAGTGAGACGTATATGAGTTGAAATGATGATGATGATCAATGATTTATCTATTTAAATGTTATTTGATTTTTACCACACACTGTTGGGCTCGAACTACAGTGAGAATCGAATTAACTTTATCACGTTTGTTGGTTTGAAAAACGTAATATTTCAAGATTTTTCTTTCGCAATGTTTTAATCTGCTTACGTTTCGTAATCGTATTTACGATCATCCACGGGAAAGGAAATGCTAGCAATGCTTTTACTTCGTCACCACACGGATATTATATCTATAAACGAGATCGGAAACGATTCCAACGATTTTCATGAAATTTATCATACCAAAGGTTACGGGGCCAAAAAATCGATCTATGTTTTATTTATAGAAAACTAGCAACCCCCCTCACTTTGCTTCGGTTTCAGTCGCTTAAACCCGCGCAGTTCCCGTTCCTATGGGAATGCCGGGATAAAATATAGCCCATGTTACTCCCTGATATTATAGCTTTCCATTGGTGAAAGAATTTTTGAAATCAGTTCGGTGGTTTAAGCGTGAAAGCGTTACAAATAAATAAACAAACAAACAAACATCCTTACTTTCGCATTTATAATATTAGTATGGATGTTGTTTTGTCGGTGTTTTTAGGTAATCAATACAATGACATAAAATTTCAATAGAATGAGAATTCAAATTTCGCCGTGAAGAGTGACAATAGCTCAGTTGAGAAGTTGTCCAGTCGCATTCAAACAGCGTGGAAGCGAATCTCGGTGTTCTTATTTTTCTCTTATTGTATTTTTTGATATTTTTCATTATTTCATAATTTTAATTTTCTATTCATATATATATATCTAAATAAGTTCGGCAAATATAAAAAAAAATATACCTACTGTATATTGTCATCATTGTAAAAAATATACATACCGTGTAATCTCAGTCAAATCCCCCGAGTCAATGAGACAGTTGGGTCGTCAACAATGGCGGCTGTACCTTAAGTGCGCTCGTGCGCTGAACCACCAAATCAAAATATTTAAAAACTACAAAATTTAACTTCATATTTATTTTTAAATTACCATTAATATTTATTTTTAGAACATAAAAAAACATATAACAAATAAAATTTCAAATTATGACGAAATAATATAAGCGCTTTACTAAACTATTAAAACTTATATTCCTTGTAAAAAAAATCTCGTGCGCTGAGGCGAGCGCACGGGGACTGCCCATACAACTTGTATTAGAAATGAGTTAAAACGCCTGGCGCGTGAGACAGAAGATAGTTCATAGAAATATGCTGAAAAATGAGTCTGTTGTACGGCGCACGAGCGAACCGAACATTGCCGAGAGAACTCGACTTACGACGAAATTCGCTGATAATGTCTCGTTAAGTACAGTAAGTAGGTATAGTTTCGATGTATCTGTTAAATAAGGTTTGTTTACATTAATTGTTTTTTTTTTTATTTTGGTCTTAGTTCTATTTTATACTGCGTATACAGTGGGTGAAAATGAGCATAAATATAGACTATATTAAAGACAATAACAAAACTTTTTAAAATAAAGTTGATATAAATTGGCGGGACCGGCAAGGCCTTCTATTATGTTTTCTATATATGTTTTGCGCGCATATTGGTGTGCATGCGTTTGTCTATGTGTATATGTGTGTGTGAGTGAGTGTTTTCGATGTATATACTATATATGAACGCTATTTGGGCATGTTACAAATAATTAGAAATAATTAATAAATAAAATAAAAATTGTATTTAGTATGTTTAAGTCTGGAGGCATATTGTATGTAGACTATACATACACAATACATATCGTAGTACAGTCTGCATGCAATATTCTATTCTATGCTATACGTTGTAATGAACCGTACTCATTCTAAAGGTTTTACCTGAAAATCAGCGCTGTAACACGTTTGTGGTGCTGCTTATGCTGTGGTGGGACCTTTTTCGGTAGCTTGTGTATGAATTTGTAAGAATTTTGATTACCTTATTTTTTTTTTTGGAAACCGATATAAATGTTTTTCTTTCTTTCTATTATAAATATTTTTTGAAGTGTGAAAAAACAAACAAAATACCTATTTTTCTTCGCAAGTACACCTACAAAATGTAATGCGTTCAAAAATAATTAAAAAAAAAATTTTTACGTAAATTGTTGGTCCATTGCAATTTCTGATCTTAATACTTAGTGAGGAAGTAAAGTGAACCACCACTTTGATGACCCACCAGCCGCCACCGGTCGTCATCATGCTGCTCTTATCCCAATTACTAGAGGTCGGCTTAATATGTACTCTTCTTTCATATTACAGTAAGTAATTGACAATGGTTTTACGATTGGCCGCCTGCTGACGATTGGCCTCTCCTTGGGAATGTATTTTTTTTTAACTCCCTCCACTAAGGTGTTGCGGGGAACTTTACAAACATAATTAACGGACACAAATTAAATCCAGACTCAGAACAACAATTTGTGGATCACACAAAGTGTTGTCCTGCGTGGGATTCGAACCCGCAACACTGGCACTGTAGGTCGGTATTTTAACCATTACGTCATATGTGCAGTTGTTGACTAGGCGGCATTAGAGTTGACCCATGCTGGTAATATTCGTAGCCGCCGGTACACAGCAATGAGTTAGGCGTAAAGTTATGTTTTTAAATACAATATACGCCATACATTTATCTTCATAACTTGTATTATGTTACAATACTGTAGCTGTTTATTTCTCTGCTATTGAAAGGACTAAATCAAATTTATCGGTTACATGCGTAAACTTGTTGTACTTAATTTTTGGCACTGAACCAAAATAATAACATACATATAACATTTAATAACATCCAAAAATAAATTGGTAGTTTTTTTTGTCAGCAATAGACGCTGTATTATTTTGATTTAAGAAATGCCCTGAGTTTGTCAAGATTATCAAGACTATCAAGACTTTTATTGTTCTGAGTATCATGCGACTAAAGCTCTTGTACATTAATTATTTTTTAAAGACACAAAAATTCTTAGGAATGTCAATTAATTTTAAAGACACAATAAGTCTTCTATACCATTAAATAAAATTGGAGTGTCTGTTTGTAATGTCAAAATAATAGACTTTTTTCATGCTCACACGGTTATTTGCACTATACACATGCCTAAAAATCACTTTATTAATTTTTTTGTCTGTCTGTCTGTCTGTTTGTTCCGGGTAATCTTCAAAACGCCTGGACCAATTTCAAAAATTCTTCAAAGGTCAGGAAAGGTCAGGTATCAGGGAGTAACCTAGGCTATATTTTATCCCGGTATTCCCACGGGAACGGGAACTACGCGGGTAAAACGAATAAAACCGAAGCGAAGCGAGGGCGGGTTGCTAGTTAGAAAACAATATCAATTAATTATTACTTTAATGTTGTTCAAACAATCTATACATATAATAAATCTGTTGAGGTCGAAAATCTGTACATTGAAAAAAATCGCTAAAAACCGAGTCGGGAAGATGTTAGAAGTGTAATAGAACACATCCAGATTGTCTTAAATTTTTTTGTTTCTCTGTATGTTTGTCTGTTTATCTGTTTGTACGGGCTAATCTCCGAAGTTATTCGACCGATTTAAATGAAATTTGGCATGGTGGTACCTTATATCCCCGGTCAACATTTAGGATACTTTTAATCGCGGAAAATTAAAGAGTTCCCGTGGGATCGTTAAAATAGTTATACAGCTTAGTACATAACCCATTTAATTGAAAATCGATTACAAAGATTCATTATAAACGAAAATTATTCTGAAATCAACCCCATCAGAGGATATATTCTTTTCTAAGGATGTAAAATAGGGGATGAATTATGCTTTGATATTTTTCACTCTAATACACAAGAAATAAATTCATACAACGTCAATGATTAATTAACTGCACTGATAGCATATCAACTTACCGCGCCAGTGTCACAGGTTGCGTTCCAACGCAGGATAATCTTTTGTGTGATAGACAAATTGTTGCTCTGAGACTAGGTGTAATTTGTGTCCGTCACTTATATGTTTGTAAAGTTTCTTAGTGAAGGGTGAAGCGCGAAATTCATAGTTTGTAGAATGAATATTTGACTGCACAGATGGAGTAGTGGTTAAGATAGCGACTTACAGCGCCAGTGTCAGGGGCTCGAATCCCACGCGGGACAACACTTTGTGCGATCCACAAATTGTTGTTTTGAGTCTGGATGTAATTTGAGGCCGTTAATTATATGTTTGTAAAGTCCCCCGCAATACAAGGATTATTTCTTTAGCTCAGGATGTTTTCTTTAAAAAAAAAAACCTTTCCTCCCTTTTTTTGACCCCAGCCAGCAAACTATGTTGTTGTGGTATCGCCCGCGCGCGATTAGTCGCCCTACGGGTGGCGGACTAATTCCCAGTTCAGCCATGCGTTTCTTTGACTAGGGTAGTTTTTTAATTGCTGTTGTTGGCAAACGAGTAAACAGCACACCTAATGGTAAGTGATACTGCTCATGGACTTTGCCAGGTCGCTGCCTAGCGTGAAGAAACTGAAGGGAGTGTAAATGCGTGCAATGACGTTTGGTAATACTAAAGGCAACATCAAAACCCACCGCATGCAAATACCCTCAGTAAGTCTGGCATTTGGCTCTTTTCCTCTGGGCGGATCGGCCCGCGACAATAGATGGACGACTGTCGAGACTGTGATTCTATCATGTAAAGATAACAAAGCACAAGTACTCGGGCTGGCCCCTCACCCAACACGATAGCAGTGGAATGAGTTAGTTTGGCAGTTTTTCATCCTGACTCGCTCCGCCGAGTTCTTATGCGAAATAACTGGCAAGCAAAAGATGGCGGCCTTATATCAGTTCCTGACCTGTCAACTACTGTCTAAGTGATGGTCAGCAGCTTCGGCAGTGACGCTTGCGATGAATTCACGGCGCTGCTCTGCTCAGACCACATAGATCTCAAAAGTATGTCTGCTGTATCGTAGCTGAAACCACAATAGTGGGAGGTCTCCGTGTATTTTCACATTTAATTCCCACGGGAGAGTTCCGGCCAAAGCGCACGCTGCCTCGGTCGACATGGTATGGCATCTGAGTATAGCCCTAAGTTATAAGACAAGTGGTACGAATTTGTGCACCGTATAGGCCCGTTGCTCGAACCAGTCTCGCGCACAGCCATCAACATGTAACACCGTGTCAACGAGCCCGGAAGTATTTGTTTTCCATGCCCCTGAGAACACCATCACCCGTCGAGTACTGAGTCCAAATACTTTATCTGGTCCTCGACCGAGTGGAATCGAATTAACAGTGATTGCTGTGCCGACGGGTGTACAGTTACGAGATCTATGGAACAGCAAATCATTCGTTTTATATAGTGCTATGTATATATAAGCAGCAGCGTGACTCATCAAATCACCACCTTGATACCGAGTATGGCCAAACGTATCGCTTATTTAAATTAAGCCCAGCCCGGAGAGGGTCCAGTCTCTGCTAATGTACCATACCGTCAATCAACCGCAAGTACGACCTCAGGTGGGAGCAGTACAATATAGGCGTTAGCACAATGTCCTCTGCGCGCTTCACACAGAGACCACTGTGATGCTTCAAATAATCTGGAACCAGCCGCTTAGGCATAGAAGCCCCTTGATAACAGCGCCTCCTTGGTATACAAGATTGGCAAACTATGAAATGAGATGACGACATCTAAATATACCGCCAATAGCACCCCACCAGTGAGCGTCTTGATGACAACGGGCCACAGACATAGAAAAGCTGCGATCATCTGCCAGAAAGAATTGGTTTGATCGAGACAACCTCACTAAGGTGCTGGCTGATGCGGACAACCAGGATTCTCTACACTAGCTTGCCTTCATCATCCAGAGCAACACGGTGGACATGATATCTGTGATCGCCTTTACCACATATGATTTCTACGCGGACGAAGTTGCGGGCGAAAGCTAGTATTTAATATATATTTTGTTTTTCCTTTTTATTGTCGATGGTATTCAACGAGCTAGCAGAACACTTGATGGTAACTAATAGTGCTGCACATTAACCTTTCCAGGGGCACAAATGCTCTAAAAATGCTCCTCTTAAACCTCGTTTAAAGAAGGTCATGTCATAGTGGTCAGGAAACACAGCATCAAGTAATTCATTCCTGAGCCCACACGTTGGTACGTGGGAGAAATGATCGCTAGAAACGTACAGTTGAAGACTATAACGTTTCCAGGTGAAATAGATGAACGGTGCGACGATGTCGATTGGTACCTTGATAAAATGTTGACGGTGGTACCAAGTTTATTTTTTTTATTATTATTTATTTATCAGAACAAAAAAAAGTTACAATTTTATACAAGTAATGACATTTAAAACCACTTGGGTTTGTTAAAATTAATGCCATTGACAGTAGCGGTTTATAATGTAGATATGAAATACGATTTCAATTTATGTTTGATGTTTGAAGTTGTAATAATATTTCTAACTTCGGGTAGTAATTCGTTTATAATTCTCGGGACCATGTAGGTAGCCGTGCGTTCACCGTAAACATTGTGTGCGCGTCTCACACACAGTCTGCTATTAGCGACAGCTCGTGTATATATAGGTGTTCAATTTTGTCTTGTATATTTGTATTAAAAAAATGCTCTTTGAGTAGTACGTACTTAACTTGTAAAAAATGGGCAAGACGCTGCAGTATTTGATGAGAGCCATTTCGTTATCATGATACATACTTTTTATTTTATAAGGGACTATGTTCTTAAGAATTTTGAGCTGTAGTTTATAGATATCTTGTAGATATGATTTATATGTACGACCATAGCTGCTAAGGCCATATTGTATATGCGATTCAGCAAGTGAATTATACAACATTAGTTTCACTTTAAATGGTATGCGATTTTTTATGATTATGATATTCGCTAAAAATTGTCTTAGTTTATTGCAAACATGGTTGATATGAGCATTCCAATTAAATTTATTATCAATTACTAATGCTAGGTATTTTTGTGTGTCCGCCACTTCGATTGCAGTACAATCACAATTCAAGAGACAGCCATTATGCAGGCAAGTATGATTATGGGCCACTATGTATTTAGTATTTGAGTATTTCAAATACGGAGATTTAATTATTAGCAATTTGGTTTTATTTGAGTTAATGACTAGACCTGCATCATGGCACCATTTTATCAAGGCGTTAAAGTCGGACTGTAATTGTTCAAATGCATGAAGTGGGTCTTTGCTCGCTACTAGTAAGCATGTATCATCTGCAAATTGGTAACACGAAGAGTAACTTAAACAAAGATTCATATCATTTACATAAGTCAAAAAGTACAATGGGCCCAACACCGAGCCCTGTGCTGTACCTACTGTTGTTGTAATGGGCTTACTCTGCTCATCGCCAATTTTAACTGTATATTTACGGTTGTTAAGATAATCTTTACACCAGTTTAACAGGGGGCCACCCACTCCACAAGAATTAAGTCTATTAATAATTTGCTTATAATCCAGTGTATCAAAAGCACGTGTGAAATCTATAAATAACGCTAATACTATATTTTTTTGTTAAGGTATTCATTAACTTTGTCTGTAAATTGAGACAATAGTCCATTAGTGCTTTTGCCTGCTTGAAATCCGTATTGATTTTTATAAATAATGCTATTGTATGTGTAAAATTTATGAATTTGTTTACATATATATTTTTCCACTATTTTATCTATAGTAGAAAGAATTGTTATAGGGCGATAATTAATATAATTATCACGTTTTCCATTTTTATGTATTGGTCTAACACTGCCTATTTTTAAATCATCAGGATAAATACCCGATTTTACACTACAATTGATCAAATTGGCCACGGCTAACGATATGTCTTTACCTATCATTCTTATGTCACTTACTCCTATGTGGTCAGTGCCTGGTGCCTTCCTAGAATTAAGATTTTGTATAATCTTAAGCACTTTTGGACCTGAAGCTTTTTGAAAATATAGGCTTTTATCAATTGGCTTGCTATAATTATTTAAGTTTAACAGGTTGTTGCTACAATTAGGGATAATTATCTTGACAGCTCTATCAAAACTATAAGCAAAGTTGTCAGCAATACGCTTGGGAGTAAGTCCGTGAGAGTCAAAAGCCGTAAGAATTACTTCGTCAATAGTTAAAGAAATCCGTCCTAATATTTGGTTTATTATTTTGTAGGTTTTTTTAATGTTATTAAAATTCATTTTTATTTGAGTTATAGTCAAATAGTCATAGTCAAATAGTTCTTTAGAGTACTGCCCATAAATATTTAAATAGTAGATGAGGATTACCTGTGAAAGAGAGAGAGTACTTATCCGTGTGGTGACGGAGTAAGACTACAATTCACTACTCCCTATCTTACCCGTGAATATCGTAAAACACAACTAAGGGATATAATATGCGTATAAGATCTGTGCAAGAGAAGGAAAACTCCAAATGGAACCCTATACCAATATGTCTGACCAGTATGGTATAGTAGGTCAATTTCTCTCCTATTGAGGAGGAGGTTCGAGCCCAGCAGTGGGATTTGTATGCGCTGAGACGACGAGATAAAGATTGATTTCTGGATCACGGCAGATAGGATTTCAGAAGATATCAATTAATTGTGAGATCTAAAAAACAATATCTGTCTAGGTATAATTTGTATCCGCTAATTGCATGTTTATAAAGAAAGCCCCTTGATATAATAACTTTTATCACGGTGCAGGATATTGTCTACGAAAATAAAAGATATATGAATAAATGTAGTTATTTATGCCACTTTTGTTCACAGTTTTTGGGATCCAGGCGTGTGAATATAAACAAAAAATCAAGGACTCATAAATGTTAATGATTACTTTGTACATTTAGTTTGTCCTTTACAAATATTATTTTTCAATATCTTGTTATCTTTCTCTTTACGCTGATTACCATCATTACTGAAGTTATTTACTTTACTTTGTTATTTATTTTGTTTTAATAACCTTTGATGTTGTACTACAAAGAAGTTAATACTTACATTTAAATTAATGTGTTTTAAAAATAACACAAAAATATCTTTACTATTTCTATTAAGGTATAAAATATTTTTTATTCAAGTGAAAGACCGGGCGGCGAATGCAACCTAGCTGACCAGCGTATGGGAAACTTAGCAGGATCTTCTTGTCTAATATTACAGCGTCTGAAAACAAAATTCTATGACGAATATGTATTACCAGCGATGACATCTTCGTAATCTGTAAATGACGGCCTTACACTTAAAGTCGCTCAGAGTGTTATGGCTATGCTTGGTGTTTCCCTACGTGATGAAGTCCGTAATACGTAAATCTGTAAAAGTATGTTTGTCGGTTACATAACCTGAATTATTAGGTATTGTAATCCAATCATATCAATAGATATGGGTTCAAGCCCCACGCGTAGCAACCATTTTTCTCGCAAATAAGTCTTTATAAATTCCTTGCATCTCAAAGAACAAAAATCTCAGTAATTGAAAAGATTTTATCAGTGATGACATCGTATTTCAGATTTTAATACATACGAGTACGTAATTATACAGTCCCAAAGTTATCTTATGTGCTCAAGTATGGAAACCATTAATAACGATAATGTCCTTTACACATATTTCATCAGCCGGATGAACCTGTCCAAACTGGGGTATCAGATTGTGAGACGATGTGAACCAAATAATAATCCATTAAGTTTACATTATACTTCATTTAATCATTGGAAAGATAATGTATTTGTGAATTTAAATACGATGTATCAGTCAATTTAATTTTTAAATTCAATTTTGTAGGATTTTCCATGTAATGACGGTGTAAGAATACAATTCACCACCCCCTCTCTTACTCGTGGGTATTGTAAAAGACGACCAAAGGATATATTACGCATATGACATTTATGCAAGAGATGGAAAACTCGAAACAAAACTCTATACCAATCTGTCTCCGGGACAGGAACGTCGAGAGGTGAGGGTACCTGAAAGGGTATTCCGTCGGGCCGACCACTGAGGACAAGGAACTCGGCACTGGTGGTCGGCCCAACGGCGAAGACGACGTGGGTACGGGTGGGTTATGGGCCCGCGCGCCGTCCTTTCGTCACCCCGGACGGAATGGACTGCATGTGCGCTTACCATAGCCCATCCATAAAAAAAAATACCAACCTGTCTGAACGGTGTAAAATAATCGAAATGTCGAACAGTTAAAAGTCAACGCCATGAATCACCATGAAATCCGTAAAAATTCAAATATCTGTAAATTACAAACATCGCCCTTTACGCTTTTTTTTAATACTGTAGATATTCTATAATATCTGCTAGATATTCTATAATGAAGTCAACCGTGTAGTCGCATTAATTTATGTTCGCTACGGATTAGTCTACAAAATTGGATACAATATTCTTATTATACATTCAAAATTTTAATATTAGAAATGCTTCTCATGGGAACAGTTTATACAATAAAGTCCGTGTCCCAAATTTTACGACGGTCGATGTTACGCGTTGGCTCGTGTTGCCAAGATAAACCAACAAAGAAACAAATAAGTTTGGTAAGCAAATTTTCGCTTCTGATATCAATCATCTGATCTAAATTAGTGACGCCAATCCAATAATAACAACGTTGATGGAGATATTTTTATTGGCTTTTTTTGATAGGAAATTTATATAGTTCTGCCGATTTTCTAGTCACTAATTCACTAAACTAAATTAAAAATCACTAATATTTCTTAATTTGATTCCGATACCTTTCATACAACAATAAATTATCCTACGTTAATTTTCGTCTCATAAACGTCCCACTGCTGGGCTCGAGCATCCTCTCCAATAGGGAGAGGGAGGGAAATTTATCTGCTATACCATGCTAGTCGGACATATTGGTATAGGTGTAAATTCGAGTTTTTCCTTCTCTTGAATATAGGTTATATGCATATTATATCCGTTCTGCGTAGTGACGGAGTAACAATACAATTCACCACTCCCCATCTTGCCCGTGGATGTAGTTAAGGACAACGTTAATTTTACTGCACAGCAATTTAATTCAATTCCTCAACAGAATACAGAAATTTAAACCTTTACATTTAAAGAAGATAATTTAGTTTAGTTCTGTATTTATGAACACTAAAGTCAGTAATATATTCAATTATAATTAAGATACTTCTTAAAAAGACGTTACTAAGTAGAAGAACTTATTTAAGACAATTTTATTGTATTCTACTTTATACATCCATCCATCTGCCAATCGACAGCCGCTGCTGGATGGAGGCCTATCCAACAAGGCGGTATAATAACACAATCGCCACCCTTAGAAGGTGGTTTGGCAATCGCAGTTGATGTCACAATTTTCCTAAGCGAGTGCTTTTGCCCATCCTTCTAATCAGTCTTGAGATAATATTTGTGACTGCCACGGGAAAGTAAGTTGTGGTAAGACATGATGATCTTAATGTGACCGAAATAACAATGCAATTATAGCCACCTATAATTCATAAATAAAGTTCTAAAGTTAATAAATAGTGTATAAGTGCATAAAAAGTTCACCTAATATGCCCAGAATTCGATTTACGTCTATTTATTTATTGTCATCTCAACACTCGTATACGTCCTACACAACTGGGCTCGACTCTCTTCCACGATAGGACGGAAATTGTCTTACTAAGCCACGGTAGTTATAGGTGTTGGTATAGGGCTTTATTTCGAGATTGCCTTCACTTGTATCGATGATATATGCATACTATATCCCGTAATAGTCTTTTACGACACCCACGGGCAAGACGGTTTTTTTTAATTTTTTTTTTATACAAGATGCTGGACTGTATTCTTACTCCTTCGAAACGCATTTTATTAGATGGTTGGTAATTGGGCAGTCGTTCCGAGCCTTCATGCGTTGTGTATCACTTAAGATTTTGTTGAACCTTTTTCACAATTAAAGATATAGATGTACACTGATTTTATGTCCGATGTCTAAAAAAATCCAAAATAAATTAAGGTAATTGCTTAACACTAGGAAGACCGAAATTTTGAACTACCTATAAAGACCAAATGGGGTCAAATGACTCACTCATAGGTTGTAATGTTATGTGTTGTGGTTTTATATTTATATTTTATTACTTGATAAATTGAATAGTAAATAAAAGAATTTAATAGTTTAAAAAAAGTTTATTAAGTTTTACTAAGCAAAATATTAGACACACTGTTCACAGTTGTTGACACACAAAGGCTTTTTACAAGTGTTATAAGATTTATTGGTTTTGTTCTTGCATTTCTGCACGAAACACTGTCTTCTCTTTCTGCTACGTTCTTCTACAGGCTCTGGGGGTATGCTGTTATTGGGCGAAGGGGATAGTGTGGGTATCTTGGCCGACTAACTCCCTTGTCAAGTCAAGAATAAACTTTCTACTGCAGATTTTTTTCTCGGTTAGTTTTTTTTATACATAATCCACCAATTGATTGCTGCCAAATCCAAAATATTATAAAATGCAGTTTTTATGGTAGCTGGAATATTTCGTCGTGTTTTATTTGTAGTAGTACGTTTTTCAATTAGCTTTTAGTTAAAGTTACACTGGTGGAAAAATTATCAGTTGTTATATTTCGAGCAGTATTTAGGTATAGGTCCATTAGTCGCAATACAACGCATTCGCCTAAACTTTGATTTTGTGGACGGCTTTCATCTCTTCCTAAATAAGAGAAACTGTTACACAAGTACTTTGAATCAACATCAACGCAGAGCCAAACCTTGATCCCAAACTTGTCTGGTTTGTTACTCATAAACTGCAAAAATCTACACCGAACTTTTGTGGAAAAAAGCTGTTTGTCAGCAGTAAGGTTTTCACCAGGCTTGTAACATGAAATACTGTTATGGATGAACTTATTCCATACTTCTGAAATCACTGCAAGTTTATCTGTTTGCAAATATTCAGCCCTTTCTGTTCTTGTACAATCTGATTAGTCCTCCGATATATTTTGCATCACCTCCAAAATTGCAGAAACACGTAGGGAACGATTACGAGACATTATAATATTATTATTATTGTATGAGATATAATACGACTTTACTCCGATAAAAACAAAACAAAAAAGAAACGAAAACGTTTATTTCAACTACCCACGACACAAGTATATTCAATGAAATGTAAATATCTACCGCAGTGGTCAAATGACCACTGTGGTCTTTCTAAGTAGGTAATTATTTATAATAAATATTTATCTTGGTATCGGTATACACATATTAGAATAACGTAAACAATGACGAAATATTAAAAGTCATAAAACGACAAGGACTACGACGCAATGGTTTTAAAAATATGGTTGATCCAAAACTTCATTGAGGTCATTTGACCCCTTTGGTCTTTCTAGTGTTAAGGAGATTAAAATTTAATTTGTTTTACATTATTTTTGCATTAATTTTATCTTAAACGTACGACGCAAATTATTTCAGGATATAATCATATAAATCTATAACAATATAACAATTGCGATGTAACTGTAAATTATAAAAATAACTTATCTTCGATTTAACGTATAAATCATTTAGTAAGTAAATATAGCCTATTCTTTAACCGTCCTGTGGCAGTGAGATAAGAATAGAATTATAAGAAACGGTCTCATTAAGAGAGTAGGCAGTAGTTCTGTCATGGAAATATATCACTACTAGTGTTGCCCAAAAAAGTCTTGGTCTTGCGGTCTTGGTCTTGGTCTTGCGAGAAATGCGAGACCGAGACCAAGACCAAGACCGCTTAATTTTTGCAAGACCAAGACCAAGACTGGCCCTGCAAGACATGGGCAAGACCAAGACTGGGCCTGCAAGAGTCTCGCGGTCTTGCATTTAATTCAAATCACCATTTCAGCTTATATACGGTTGAGCTCGTGTCTTCTACATAACAGGAGGAGAATCGGCCGTGGTCGGAGGGGAATCACCACGGTGATCGGCCGTGTTGTTACAGGTCATACATGTCAAGTTTTCCTTCTCTTGCACCGATGTTATATATTATAGCCCTTAGTCGTGGGTTCGCAGTCACGGGTAAAATAGGGGGTGATGAATTATATTCTTACTCCGTCACTACACGGCAAGTCAAATCAGTCTTGAGATATCCATCTATTGGCCAATCGATTCCCAGTGTTGGTGTTGGCTTTTCAGAATTACTCTTTGGAAAGGCTTAAGGACAAAAATACCGTAATCACGAGAGTGCTCTTGCCCATTATACATATTTATATATCCGTTTATTCATTAGCCCAACGACGTTCACTGTTGGACATAGAAATATGCCTACAATTAATCTATATAAATGTCCATGTAGGGACAGAGTGCGATCACCATCAGGCAGTACATGAAGCGTTGCTCCCAGCGCTATTTTGCCTCTGCCACGACTCACCCCAATCCACTAGTGGTTGGGGCGGTAAACTACGTCCCCTCAAAAATATCCGCGGTCCGACGTCCTCGTCATCTTCTTGAAGAAGAAGATGACGCTATTATGATCACCCAAGAAAGGACCTACACAGCTCGCGCAGCGATAACAGATAAAACTCCGCGGTATCGGCCTCGCCGTCGAGGTCGAAAACCGCGCCGCGTAAAAGTCATTAACCTAAACTTGGCCACGCCCACTTTGCTCTCAGCGACGCCCCGAGCCAAAGTCCGTTCCCCACAGGGGGGAGCCCTCGGGCGATGTTCGCTTAACTTACTTACCGGGTTGAGAGCCATCAGCGCTCACCCATTGACCGCGTTAAGCTGTCAAGGTCATCTGCAACCAACAGCTACACACACACAAAAAACAAAGACAGAGTACGAATATAATTCACCACTCTCTTACCCGTGGATGTCGTATCAAATCGGATCGAGCAATGGTGTTAGGAACCCATGAAAAAAAATTGAAATAAAAATATCGATTCGTTAATGAATTGAGAGACATGTAAGTTCTCAATTTTGTCATCGTTTTTTCGTGTAAATTGATTAAAATGTATAAAGGAATGATACTTAATCTACAACATATTCGTATTTTGTTAAATGTTCATTAGAATTTGAATAAATCAATGATTACGTTTGCATAAGCAAGACAAACTTCGCTTTAACATAAATCAGCTGATCGGCCGATGACCGTTGATGAGTCGCCTTTGTACCTACGTAACCATTGAAAGGTTCGCGCAAATCTAATACCTATTTATACTGTCGAAATTTTACATGCTTACATATATCCTGTCTGTACATACCTACATAATGCATAAAATTTAAGGCATAAACTCTTAGACACACATTTTTGTAATCACTATAACTTTTACGTTATATTGTTTTTGTGTAATATACATTCTAATTATGATCTATGACTGTTGAACTACAACATACATGAACAGTTGTCCCATAACCTGATACACCCTGTGTATATAACATATGTGCAAGAGAAGTGAAACTAGAAAGAAAACCCTGTACCAACATGTCTGACCAGCGTGGTATAGTAGATCAATTTTCCTCTTACTGGAAGGAAGCTTAAGCCCAGCAGTGGCACTTTTATGAGCTGTGACGATGACGACGAATATCATACATTTTACAAGTATTAAAACCATAAAATTTTAAATCAGTTTTATATGTTCTTGAATAAATAGTATATTAAGAGCTACATGGATCCAGCGGCCAAAGTATTTATATAGGCAATAGAGCAACAGGTTTTTTCAAGTATCCAGAGTATCAGTAACTAAACTGGAAATACAATAGATACATACCACTTAACTTGAAGGGAAATATAAACAATCGCATTAATTGTAAAATATCGCATTGATTATAAAATGACATAAAATTTATTGTATCAACTGCCTCGTGTGGTGACGTCTTAAGAAAATAGGGTCGAAAGTCCTGTCATAAGAGTAGTAACGCTGTCTAATGGAACACCAGGGGAATAGAAGAGTAATTTTCTCCAGTGGTAAGTATTGTATTCAATAGTGAACTATAGGCTAGCAGATGGATAGATAGGATAGGATATTTGATTAATTTAGTTGGATTTTTCATTGCCATGATAAATTACTGTTACGTTATTCTAACTGCAAAACTTTGCAAGACTCTTGCTGCAATACCAAGACTCGGGTGCGCAAGACCAAGACCAAGACTCGGGTGCGCAAGACCAAGACCAAGACGAGACCAGGTGTGATGTTGCAAGACCAAGACCAAGACCGGTCCAAGTCTCGTCTTGGTCTTGCATTTGGGCAACACTAATCACTACTACCGTTACTTATTCTTACTCCGCGGGTGACAGGACCGCAGACTTTAGTCCATCACCCGCAGAAGCTATCCGCACGATGGCGACTGACGTCCCGGGAAAGGGACGTCTATAGGAGAGGGTACCGTTAGGGTATTCCGCCGAGCCGACCACTGAAGACAAGGAACTCGGCACCGGTGGTCGGCCCAACGACGAAGGCGACGTGGCTATGGGTGGGTTGTGCGGCCGCGCGTCACCCCTCTGTCGCCCCGGACGGAACTGTACGGTGGTTGCGCTCACTAAAGCACACCCCAAAAAAAAAAACAATTCTCACTATTATAATATCTAAAACGGCAAAACACTCACGCTGAGATCGATTACGTCGACCCGGGTTTCGAGCATATCCGATGCTCATCATCAGGACGAGTGCGCAGCGGCGTCTGCGAGGCCCCGGCGTGCACATCGAAATCGATCTCAGCGCGTGAGTGTTTTTGCCATTTTAGATATTATAATATGGATCAGTCTCACGATAATTTCAATACTAAAATTCTCACTATGATCACCAATTCGCTTGTAAACGTGGCGATTACGGCACTATCACCTTATTAATGAAGAGGCATATCTCAAGTACTGGTCGACAAAATGCTGAGCGATGATAACACTGAAATAAGCTATCTTTTCAATAGAATTCCCTTAACTAAACCACTGAATTCTGATTGTTCTGTTATATTTTATATTGCAAACGACATCAGAATTCATAAAACGGAACTTTGTCCTCGACAAGAGGAAACTCTGCGCATATTAAATATTATTATGCATTGCCACGACCCCTAAAATTCATCCTTACCCGTTTACAGGGTGAATTTATCAGGCATAAGTCCAAATGAAAATTGCATGTACCGACGTTGTTGGGATAAATTTATGTGTTGAATTAGGAGTTGAAGAGCATGTACTACTAAGAGTAATTTATGAAATAGAATTTCGGAGAGATTTAACTGTTATTACAACATATATATTACATATACTTTGGTATTTAAAAATAAGTGAACTGATATTCCGTATGGTGACGGAGCAAAAATATAATTCATAGCTCCCTTATTACCGGGTGCGATCGTAAGAGACGACTAACGATCGCAAGCAGATAAAATTACTGCAAGAGAAGGATTTAAGACTAAACCTTGTACCAACCAAAGATGTATGGTAGATGAATTCCCATTCCACGGTAGAAGAGGCTTGCAGAAGAAGAAGAAGAGGCCAGCAGGGCAGAAGTATATAAACTTAAATGATGATGATAAATAACTGATAAGAAAATCTGAAATAAAATATAAACTAGGTCAAAAAGTTGTTACACAAAGACGACTCAATTTTATTTCTTTGCTCCAGCCCACATAATTAATGTTATCCATATAAGTTTTCTTGCCTAAGGTTTAATAGTAACGGAGCTGTCTGTTTACATCTTTTATTATATATCTAGGAATGAATGTGACGTTTAATATCAATTATCAATATACTATTAACACGAATACATTAAGTGGTACTTATTAACAAGAGTCAATATCACTGATCTAACAAGTAAAGCGTCTCCTAAGTATAGATCACTATGCTAACAACGATTGCCATCGCGCATATTAATTTTCTACCCATAAATCTTAAAGCTATATTAACATTAACGATATATTCGTATGGTTGGTCGTGAATGAATATAAATTGTCAACATATTACACGTTCTAAAGTTATGTTCTTTTCAAACATGAACCACTTTTCTCATTTACGTGTCTTTCTATTTTTCCAGCCTTTTCTTTTTTGCTTGATTCTGAGAAATGGTACTATTCATTAAATAAATATGTGTACAATGGTTTCTGATTTTTATGCGAGTATTACATATTATAAATAAAATTATTTTTCCAAAGTTTATCCGTGCGGTGACGGAGTAAAAATACAATTCACCACTCTTTTCTTCCCCATGGTTGTCGTAAAAGACGACTAAGGGAGACTTCTGAAAGACCAATATACATATCACATCTATGCAAGAGAAGGAAAACTCGAAATAAAACTCTATTTTTTTTTTGGGGTGGGCTACGTTCAGCGCAACCGTCGCTCGGCTCCATCCAGGGCGACAGAGGGGTGGCGCTGCCCCGTATTCCACCCATTTAGCACGTCGCCTTCGTCGTTGGGCCGACTACCGGTGCAGAGTTCCTTCACTTCAGTGGTCGACCCGACGGAATACCCCGAGGGAGTACCCTCTCCCCTCCACGTCCGCCCGGGATGCCGATCGCCGTCGCGAGAAATAAAATCCTATGCCTTTGGCATAGGATTTTATTGGTCTATCTGGTTAGACAACCAGAGTGGTATAGTAGGTCAATTTCCATCCCATTATGGAAGAGGCTTGACTCCAACAATAGAACGTATATGAGCTGTGATGATGATGACTGCGGATTTTGTATTTGAGTTTTGATTTGCCGACGTTTTGAACACTTTTCAGCATTCATGGTCACGGGCGGACAATGGCGGCCTTAGGGGGTGGCGAACAGGGCAATCGCCCGGGGCCTCGCGCTTACAGTGGCCTCACGCAACAACCCAAGCAAATTTAAAAATATAGATTTTAAATTACATTTTTACTTATTAATTATATTTTTCACTTTGTTTTCAGTATTATAAAACTTAAATTTTATTTATTTGTACAACTTTAGTATTTTTCATCAAACATGACAAATCCCAAAACCAAACAACCAGACCTACTTTCGTATCTCATACTTTTCACGAAGGACAAAGGGCCCGCAAAGACTGCCGCCCGGGGCCTCGCAAAGATCTGCCGCCCGGAGCCTCGCAATGGTTAAGGCCGCCGCTGCGGGCGCACTAATAAAATCCGTAAAAATAGTTTTATTTATAATGTAATACTCGCATAAAGATCAGAAATTATTATTTTAACCAGTACGGACTAGAATTTACAAATAAAATATACCGATTAGAGTATCTTCATGCCAAGCATGCAAGATATACAATATCCACTATATTTCTTGAAGAGATGTGGAGACCATCTCATTTCAATGTGTTCCTTGCAAGAAAAATATAGTGGACGCGACAAGATTTTAGAATAGGTGAGTTTTAAAAAAAAAGAGTCCACCCGTGCTCATGAACGCTGTAAAGTGTTCGAAACGTCGGGCAATCAAAAATCAATTACAAACGCAATAAATCCGTAAAAATAGTTCTTTTCATATTAGATATAGTCATTACCATTGATAGGGTGCTAGTAACCAAATCAGGATTCCTCTGGGAATTCCCGAAGAATATGAAAATGCACGCAATTGATTATTATATCATATTCACAACACTTCAGCATTTTTTTTCAGTCTTCAGCCCTAATGACTTGTTTTCTGTTCTTTTTTTCAACAGAATATACTGCTGTTAGAAACACGTGTACGACACTGTGACAAACAATTTCGTGTATTAACGTCGGATTACATGTTAATGCCACGACAAGGCCACGCGTTAATACGACATCTACTAGCTTATAGCTATTGCAATTTTTCCGCCAAATTCTCTACCAAAACCAAGAAGATTTTATTTTTTCTAACGTTAAAGCAGTAGTAATTCTTGTAATGTCCTTAAATACTATTTTACCATGAAAAACTTTTAAAGCATACCAATCACAATATAACAATAACATTATATATAATACCTACATACTACTTAAGCGTAGCAACAAGTACAGTACCCAGCGATAAATATTGCACATCAGCCCTTGAAAAAGACAATCGAATATTTTTGGATTCGTAGAGCATTATTCCTATCACATACTAGGAGATGTCGCATGAATTACTAACAATCTAGTATCCATTACTTGTTTAATAATTAAAATACACCTATTCTACAAAAAATATTTTCTAAATTGCTGCTGTTTTAAGGACTTTATGTATTTTTTTTTGACTGGACGATTTCGACTGCCAAAGGTCACGCAGGTAAAGGAATGTACCTATACAATGTCACTTGTTTAGAAAGAGGGGGTCTTCAAAAATACAATTCACCACTCCCTTTCTTACCCATAGATGTCGTAAAAGACGTCTAAGAGACATAATATACATATAATGTCTATGCAAGAAAAAGAAAACTCGAAGAAAACCCTATGCCGACCCTTCTGACTAGCATGGTACAGTAGCTCAACATCCCTCCTATTAACCCGGCGTGTGTACACTGGGACTTTAAAGGAACAGTCGAAATTTCGAAGTCAAAATTCTTTCTTGCCGATAGATGGCAGGCTCCGGTTCCCCTCCCTAAAAAATCTAGGTAGTAGTAGGGACTGAATGGCTAAGGGACCGCCGGTTTCGACAGTTTACCTAGGAACGCCAGTGAGTGAAAGTCGTTGCCGTTCCCCGAAAGGGTCAGTGTACACACCGCGTCAGTATGAAACGCCGGTTTGCGAGGACCATCGACTCCGCAACAATTGCGCACAGTAATTTGTGTTTTGAGATAATTATATTTAATAATCATTTCTTTGTATTTTAAACAATAAAAAATCATTTTTGTTTCGTAAAATTACATTCTCGTTTATTTTATGACATGAATGAATCCATAAAATATTCCCCACTTTCAGGTGCTCAAATAATTCAACTTTTTGGAACCCACACCAAAAACAGTATATTCTTTTGAACGCTCATAGTCTAAGCTACAAAACCCTAGAACCGTTTTTTTTTATATTTGTTTGTTGTAGAGTTACGAATTTTGTAACAAAACTCCATTTTTTCCCACTTTTTGGACGATTATTTCATTATTTTTAACACCGGTTTTTAACTTTTGAGTTCGGTAGCTGCTGGGTCGTGTAGTAGAAACATAAATAAGTAACCCAGAATTTTTTCAGATTTTTTGGAAGCCTACAAAACCTTGTAAACTTGACTGTTCCCTAAAATACCCAGTATACACACCGTGCACCGAAAAATATAGTGTACACACGCCGGGTTAAGGAGGAGGTTCGAGAAGTATATTGATTCTCTTACATATTTACAAAAAGGGGCCAATGACTTAGGATGCTTTTAGAGAGAAAAATTTTACAAATCTTGAAGAAGATCATTTTAACAAAATCCCGAACCATTCAGTTTTGTCACGTTATTTTCTTTCAACTTGAAGAGTGCTAGAAATATGTTTCATAGATAAAAAGAAGAAATCGTAGTGAAATTAAATACTTGAATTATATGTCATTATACTGGGATTTTATTATATGAATAATTGATGATGATGAATTGATTAATAGTGGTAGGACCACACTGTCGACAGTTATCTGTCTACAGCCGCAGGCCGGTTCGTCCGGGGTAGTACCACGCTCTCGCAGAAAATCGACGTCTGAGTAGTAGCAACTGTTACTGCGCTTCGTTCGGTGAGCGAGAGAGCCGGAAGCCCAACTTTCTGAGGATGTTTGCGTGTGGAGGGTTTTGGTGGTTGGGGGCCTTTGGTCGTTTGCCACTGCTTGCAATAAAAAAAAAAAGAAAGAAAGACATTTTGGTGGATTTTAATAATTCCTGCATTAAATTTAAGGTAAGATATTACCGCGAATATTTAAATTTGCGTAGTTTAAGATTATAACTATCTAATACCCCTCAATGTCTAAAACTAACCTGGTCTACGACCAGTGTCGTGATGCTACTACATCATCATGCTTTATGGCATGGAAAGTGGCTCTAAATACAGGCCTCGTTAATAAAGTCGCTCAGCATGGTATGGAGTGGGTCGTGCTCGGTATTTCCCTGCGAGGTGGTAGGTGTGTAGGACCACACTGTCGACAGTTATCTGTCTACAGCCGCGGGCCGGTCCGTCCGGGGTAGTACCACACTCTCGCAGAAAATCGACGTCTGAGTAGTAGCAATTTGTTACTGCGCTTCGTTCGGTGAGCGAGGGAGCCGGAAGCCCAACTTTCTGAGGGTGTTTGTGTGTGGAGGGTTTTGGTGGTGCCCTTGGTGTCACCGAGCCTCGATGCACGCATTCGCACTCCCTTCACTTTCTTTGCGGTGGGCAGTGGCCTTGTAAGGGTCCATGAGCGGCAGCAACACTTACCATCAGGTGTACTATTTGCTCGTTTGCCACCGCTGGCAATAAAAAAAAAAAAGAGGTAGAAGCCGACATACGGCAATCCGCAGAAGAACAGCTGTAACTACCATAGAACGAAGAAGCAGCACGCTACTGTGGCAATGGGCAAGCCACATAGCGTAATGAACCAACGAACGACGGGGGAAAAAAAGGAGGTTTTCGAATGGCAACCAGGATTCGGACAACGCAGAGTAGGACGACAAACCAGGTGGACCTGGTGAAAGTTGCTGGGAGTCGTTGGATACGGGCGGTACAGGAATGCATTTTTGTCACAAACCAAAGCCATGTGTGATTTTAACGTTAAAGATCCCGGCCCTAATCCGTCTCCAAGTGTCTAATTTATCATATCATTGTTTAGGTACATAGAGTTAAACTTGACTGCACAGATGGCGTAGTGGTTAAAATACCGACATACCGTGCCATGGTCGTGCGTTCGAATTCCACGCAGGGCAACACTTTATACCTGACGATGCTCGACAGCGTCAGGAATTGGGACGCGGTGGCAGTAGTCTCGCGGAAGGAGGCGACGGAACGCGTGCGCGAGGAGCGTCTCCTCGACGACGCAAACCGCTGCCGGCAACTGGAGCGGCGCAGGCTCGATTACCTGCGCCTGATGCCGCCCTAGCCGAGGCCGCAGGTGACGTGACCGGGGAATTAGTCCGTCACTCGACGAGAGGCCGACCATGTGAGGACAAACCGACGTCCTCGCCGAGGGGTGGTCGTCGGTCGATGGGAGGGTACTCCTCAAGGGGTATTCCGTCGGGCCGACCACTAGCGTCAAGTCACCCTGCTCCGGTGGTCGGTCCAACGACGAAGGCGACGTATCATGGGTGGGTTACGGGTGTGCGTGCTTACGCCCCTCTGTCGCCCCGGACAGAGTGGAGCGCGGAGCGCGCCGACCATAACCTACAACCCCCCTAAAAAAAAAAGGGCAACACTTTGTGCGATTCATAAATTATTGTCCTGAGCCTGGATGTAATTTATGTCCGTTAATTATGTTTGTAAAGTCCTCCGGATTACAAGAATTATTTCCTTAGTACAGAAGCTATCTAAAAAAAAAACCGTACAATGATAATTAATTATACAAAAATCCTACAGAAATCCTTTACTCTATTAGACACTACACTATAAACAAAAAATATATCCTATAAAAATTTAAGTTTATTAAAATACTTACGGCTTCATCCCTTTAAGGGAAAGCACAAGGGAACACTCACATTTTACAATATTATGCACCCACAAAATTCACTTCATCCTTATGCCGTTACACTTTATTATTTTGTCATTTATTCTCCAACAAATTTTATTCCCGAACCAATAACTTAAGTTGCAACACATCTACAGTAACATCTACAGCATTATATATAACAACCTCACGCTTACTAATAGCATTTCTGAAAGATACCTAAAAGAATTTCCTCAAAAAACTTTCAGTAAATTTCTATGTTTACTTTGGTCAGAATTGACATGCATCGATCAGCTTATTGACGTCTACTATTCGAAATAAGCCTTCTCAAGGGACGATATCTCCATAATATCCGCACTTGACAGCCTGGTTGGTAACCGCAGTAATCGCTTGTAAGTCTTACAGGAGATTGTTGTCCAGCCTTCTGATCAAACTGAAAGATTCTCAAGCGTCTATAACGATTCTCACAGAAAAGCAAAGAGGTGACTCATTTTATTTCTAATCTGTCACCACACTAATCTGATCATATATAATGGAAATTGTTATCCTACAATTTTTGTGTCTTTATTAATATTTAAACCAAACATAATTCAATATTTTTATTTTCTTTTGCAAGTAACGTTATAAGTCCGGTAGCATGGCATAGGAAAGGAATCTTTCGCTTTTTTCCTACAATATCATAAAGAATATGTTACACAGAAAAATTTGGCATATGTAAAACACAGTTCTAACATATATCTTCAAATGAAATAAATATAAGAAATGGCAGTAGTAACTCGTATATAATAAAAAATATTTGCTACTATTTATTTAATTCTTTGTAATACTCGTATGATTTTTGAAGTATTTGGTGATTTCAACAATTAAATACTCAACTATCAGCCGCCTCACAACGTTGTTATCCCGAGGGGAGATTAAGTCGTAATCGCTACGATTGGCAACCAGGGTTGCGGTTCGCAGTTAGTGTTATAAATTAGAATAGGTTTCCGTGGCCGGCTTAACTATCATTGGGAGCTAGTAGGGCAAGTTGTAAAGCCGCAGGCCTCGTCTCTCGCCCCGAATAATTTGAACAGAGTGTAAATGTACTATACTCTGTCAAAAAAAAGAGTGCTCCTGATGGTTCCCCTCATAATCTCGGAGCCAGTTCTTATTAATCCTAAGGGATCCTACACATTGTATTTCTAAGATTTTAATCGCCACATGGGCAGGAACTCTTTGCAGTCCATAAACATTTTGTAGGAGGCAAAGCTATTTCATGAAATAGAAATTCTCTGAACGAGTTTGATTATCAGTGCTTCATTTCTTAGACTTGTTAACTACGTCCAGTTTATATTCTCTTTCCTAGGAGGTGATGATAGTTTTTTATGTGTCTTTAACCCTTTATCATCCCGCCTATATAGTAGGCGGTTGGCGGGATAATTACTTAGATACTATTTAGGGTTCACATACCCTACCATCATGAAGAAATTCAATGTCCAATAGCTATATCTTTCTCAACAATCGACCCATACATGGGCTAAAGAAAAACTCCTGCATCCCAATTCATCATCACAGTTAATGTTCGTTCCACTACTGGCCTCGAGCGTCCTCGATAATGGAAGGGTAATTAACCTCCTAAACCATACTGGTCAGACAGGTTGGTAAACACTTTAGTTCGAGTTTTCCTTCTATTACATAGATATGAGTAGTAGTATGCGTGCCTATATGCGTATTATAACTCATTAGTCGTCTTTTACGACACCCACGGGTAAGAAAAATGGTGGTGAATTGCATACTGCGTCACCACACGGCAAACCCGATCAAGAAAATGAAATTATGATAATTTTTAGAGTTCTAGACTATAATAATATTTTCTAATATAGGTTTACTACGACAAAAAAATGCTAACTCCAGTAAGCTGCTATTGTATTCCAGCAATTTAATTATGCAATCCACCACAACGAATGTTCGCATTGCTGCAAAGCCCCTTTTAAGTCGCTTACTATTTCACCTTGGTGAGTCGTTTACCGTCCAAAATTAACCAAGACATTAAACTCACAAGTTTCTTAGATAAAATACTTTAGAATGACAAGAATTTACGGTTTTATGGCAGGGCTAATGATGGATGGACGGAATGATGGATTGTTCTGGTATAGAAGTTTATTGAGATATTGTAAATATTTGCTTGTTTTAGAGACGCTTCTTAAAATGCTCTCATAATGGGATTAAGTTTTCCATTACGGGAAACTACTTTTATTAAATAAATAAATTCTCCATACAAAGAAATAAATTCTTTTGGGCTTTGCAATCATATAATCATCATCACCTCGACGCATATACGTCCCAATGTTAGGCTCGGGCCTTGTATACTATGCGAGGGAAATTAACCTACTATACCGCGCTGGTCAGACGTGTTGGCATAGGGTTTTGTTTTATATTACACCAGCGAACTTCGTACCGCCCGCCATATTTTTTTTAACCATACTTAATCATAGACCAAATTACGTTTACGTTTGTCATTTGCGTTTTTGTTATACCACGTTTCATAGTGACTTGTATTCTCTTTGACGTTTTTTGTCACGTCCCACGGGAACGCGAACGAACGGAATAAAAAATATCCTATGCCCTTCTCCTGATTTTAAACTACATCCCCACCAATTTTAAGTCAAATCGGTACAGCCGTTGTTGAGTTATAAATAGTGTAACTAACACGATTTTCTTATATATATAGATTACACACATGATATCCCTAAGTGGTTGTCTATGGCACCCACGGAGAAGAGAGAGGGTGGTCAATTATAATCTTACTCTGTC
This sequence comes from Lymantria dispar, assembly GCA_032191425.1. NCBI lineage: Eukaryota > Metazoa > Arthropoda > Insecta > Lepidoptera > Erebidae > Lymantria > Lymantria dispar. The sequence continues at coordinate 10,626,669 of CM063449.1, read as the reverse complement.
ACCACGCGGAAAACCATACAATAAATGGACACATTTAACACTCAGGGCAATAATTTATGACTCATACCAAATACCATTCTATATGGACAGCAATCACAAGACACTACTTGAACCATTGCATTATCTGTACACATTCCAATGATTTCTTAAATAGCTTAACTTTATTCTCAGCAAACTATACTTTCAGTTACCCAGTTACAAAGAATTACACTTTGTGGATAACTGAAAATAAAGTTTGAATGAAATCTTTTAAATACGACTCTATGATTAACATGTTACAATACACCACTATGGTGGAAGAATAGATAAAGCCGTGACACTACACAATATATTCATGTTGTTCAGACTTGTTGATATAAGGTTTTATTTCGACTTTATGTTCCCTTTCATAGATGATAGATATAGATAGATTTATCTCCGTATCATAATAATGTAGCTTAGTCGTATTTTACGACACCAACAGGCAAGAAAGGGACCCCTTTCTTGCCCGTGACCATGAACGCTGCAAAGTATTCGAAATGTCAGGCAATCAAAATCAAATACAAAACCGATAAAATTCGTAATGTTATTTACAAGAAAGAGGTTGGTGAATTATATTCTTAATTAATCATCATACGGACGAATAAAATAGGGTAAACAGCCAAAAAACACAAATACTATATTCAAAACATTTAATATTTCCTTTTTTTTTAACTGTTGACACAAATAATTATAGCTTTACTTTTGTAAAGCTCAAATAACATATAAATTACAAGCAATATGAAATTAAAATAGATTCCATTCGGTAATGACAGTAGTATAAAGACTTAATTTATTAAATTATAATAACTAAAATATAGAATTTATAAAGACATTAAAATTCAACGAAATTGATTAAAAGATTGGTCGGAAAATGTTCGTAACTGGTATTAGATAAATAGATTTTACAAAATTAGAATTGTTTTATACAAATTGATAAACCCTATCATACCTTACCTTAATTAGAAATTGAGACGCTTAAGGCACAGCAAAATTACATCTAACTAGAATATACAACTACATAGACACTCTTGGTAACAATTTTTCGTTTATTTCGCAAATTGTGATATGTACAAAAATATTTATTTTATCTTTACTATCTAGCATAATTCTTATACATTTATTGAAAATAAATAAATTAGGTATTAATTGTGTACATGATAAAATGGTATGTGATGATAATATAAATTATACATGCATTATTAATATTAAATAAGGACTGATAAACACAAATAATATCCCCAGACAAAAGCAATATATCATTAAAAGATTATACACCGAACTAAACAAAATATCTTTTGAACTCTGCACAATTGTTTGGCACAATTCCACTATAATTTAGTCTCTCCATTTGTAAATATCGGTCCCTTTTCTAGAACCGATATTCTTCAAATCAAGCACGAGAGCTACTTCTTTTTTGTTTTTCAAGCTGCTTTCTATGATTGTGTCGCTTTCGTGCAACTATTGCTATTAGTATTATAATAACAGCCAGGGCCACAACTATACCTATCCACCAATAAGTGTTGTACGACGCTTCTTTAGTGTTAGCTTCATCTTTTTGGTCCCCAGGTGCTACTGGATTTTTAATCTCCAACACTCCTACAGTAGACGTTTCAATATTAAATTTAAAAATTGATTCTCCAATTGTATCAATTACGTTCTCTTCAAGATTGTCGTGAGATTTAACTGGATCTGGTTTCTTTACCTCGGCCTTTTCTACAGACGGTGGTATTTCATGATCGTCAGGTGTGGGCTCAATAATGATAGGCTCAACGTAATCGTCTGAATCTTCGGCATCAGGTGATGGATCTAGTTGGCTATCTAAATATTCATCTAGAAATTTGTAGTAATCTGTAAGTCCCGTATATTCTAATCCGTATTCCCGCTTTGCTAAAAGATCGCTAACCATTTCAGGCCAGACCGCTCCGTAACCCTGCATCATTGCTTCTCTGCAATAAAATTATTTACAATTTTAATGATAGAAAAAAGTAATATTTTCAATTTCCAAAATTTGATTACTCACACTAGGCGATCATTGGTTTCAGCAATATGTTTAACTAAATCTGACTCATCAGAAATGAGCTCTTCTGCAAACGATTGATAGATTTGATATTTCAAAATCATGCCCATGAATTTTCTGGAAAAAATTAAGATAAGTTATCATTTTAATCATTTCTACTCTATTTCTAAAACCCAAACATTGTCCACTGGCATGTTTAGGCTTAGTTCACAAAGGACCGCGCTGTCAACAATTGCGTTTCCAGGGCAGGTAATGACCAATGTTAAACATAGCCGAAGCCCTAAGTAAGTGCTTTTCATTTCTTAGGTACCTGCATTAATGGAAGAAGAAATGCTATGTCAACCCCAAATATATTGAGATATGGGAGAGTGAGGAGTACATTATCTTTATTGCTATATTAGATAATTATCTCAAAATTATTCAATAAGCTAATTTTCAATACATAATACTATAAAGTTACAAGTTACGTAAGTTGTGAAAAAATGCAACACTAATCACGTAGTGGTAGGACCACACTGTCGACAGTTATCTGTCTACAGCCGCGGGCCAGTCCGTCCGGGGTAGTACCACGCTCTCGCAGAAAATCGACGTCTGAGTAGTAGCAATTTGTTAGTGCGCTTCGTTCGGTGAGCGAGAGAGCCGGAAGCCCAACTTTCTGAGTGTTTGTGTGTGGAGGGTTTTGGTGGTGCCCTTGGTATCACCGAGCCTCAATGCACACATTCACACTCCCTTCACTTTCTTCGCGGTAGGCAGCGACCCTGTAAAGGTCCATGAGCGGCAGCAACACTTACCATCAGGTGTACTGTTTGCTCGTTTGCCACCGTTTGCAATTAAAAAAAAAAGTTCTTAATGTTTAAAAGTTCAGCATCAATTTTAGTATAATAGTGTACTTACCCTATATAAGGTTTATTCAAAAGCATATATGGTTCTCCAAGGAAATCAGCATCAGATGCTTCTATATGAGAGAAATTTCTACGAAAATCACTCCAACTGCTCGGTATTTTAGCATATGGGATAGCTCCCATTAATACCTTTATTCTCCATTCATCAGCAGCCAAATAGAAGTTGAGTCTATCAAGAAAAGTAATTACGATTGAATTATGGTATTGGTGACGACTATAAATTTTTAATAATGTACATTAACTTACTTAGGCAAATCTCTCAAAGCCATTATAAGTTGTAGAATAAGGCGATTATGATTTGGATTATAGTTGAAAGTTTCCAGCGGAAATAGGCCAGCTCTATTTAAAGCGTATGGATTCAAGGAAAGTAGGGATAGAAATCCAGGAATTGCTTCATAAACAGCTGAAACAAATAATATCATAAATTTCTTGCGAGTTCAGGTTTGATGAATTATTATGGCTGTGAAATTTTACCTGAATAGCGAGAAGCTTCCCTTAAAATGTAAGTGTTATTGCTGTGTAAATTAATATTATGCTTGTAAACAATCTTCATAACAGCTTCATGGGCCTCTATATAGTTGGCTATGCTTACATCTTTACATGTTATTGCTCGAACTTTATTTGGTTTACACCAGTCAACGAGCACAGGGGGACAAGTACTGTTGAATACTGATTCAGTCAGAATTTCTTGTTCTGCATCTCCTAAATTAAGCGCCTTGATTAATTTAGCTGCTTGTTTAAAGGCGTTCGATCCTCCTAAATCCTACAAATCATAATTTAATTAATTAACACGTTAATAATTCACTATTCAGCATTATTTATCCAGTCGAAATAAACTTCGAAAAATTTATAAAATAAAGCTAAAAAAATTAAAATTTATTTTACATAGTACAACAGTGTCACGGTGCTAAGTCACAAGTATCAAGTTCAAAATTTAACGGTACAAAAATATATTGTTATAGTTCAATGAATTTATTCCTAAAGAAGAAAACATAACACGTAGTTACTCAAACACAAGGACGAGTCTATTACAGTATAGTCTGAGATTAGGCATTATGGCCTATTATCGGTAATAACAAAACCAACTCCTGATTCGGATTTATTGACAGCCGAAGAAATAAGAGTATAAAATAATCAAATATTCAATGTTTAAAGAAGTTTTATTTGTATCAACTTAAGTTGTAGATACAGTTAAATATATAATACAGTATAAATAAATAATAGTAAATATATAGTACAATAATACAGTTTAAATACATCCGGATGGTGACGAAGTAAAATTACCATTCACTATTCACTTTCTTATCCGTGGGCGTCGTCAAAGACGATTAAGGGATTATGATATGCAGAAAAATCTATGCAAGAGAAGGAAAACTTGCAATACAATCCTATACCAATCCGGCGGACCAGCGTGGTATCGTAGGGGAATTTCTCTACCATTGTGAAGGGGGGCTTCAACCCAGCAATGAGATATATATAAGCTGATCTTTTTTAATTTACCTTCAGCTGCAGATTCGCATGTATTTTTTGATAAATACCCGCATGTTTTGGCAGTAAACTTTCTATGACATTTGACCAATCATCCCCCGTTAACGATCCTGCAATTATAAATCGTAATATAATTATGTGTATTTTATCGAAAAACAATTATATCATACTTTTTAATAATTATTTATTTTTGTCTTTAATGCATAGAGAATACTTACTAAATAAATGTACTGGTAGAGGCTTGCCGATAGCTTCAGAACCTTTTAACTTCATAGCTATGTATTTGTGGAGCTTCATGTATAAAGGTTTAATATGTTGCCATAGTTCGCGTGCTTTTAAAATTGCACCTTCGTATTCGCCCAAAGCATCCCAATAATCTTCTAAAGAATTATAATCTGTTAAAAATATAAATTATATACTGAGAGACACTTTAAAAATAATTAATTATTTAATTTTGTATATGCTACTTGCAGGAACAAATGTGCGTTTAATGTGCGTAGCAGTTTAAGGAACGTAGCCCACACCAGGTGACCCAATTTTCTTACAATTTTAAATACATGTGACTTAATTCGAGTACGTTCCCTAAGTAGCTACATCCTATACTGATGCTATAAGTTCAATTCTACACAGGACTATTCCTTCCTTATATATAATTATCATTCATTCATATAGTAATGGACAATGCAAGCCAAGTTATCCATTACGGCATATATGACTTTCGATAAAATTACAGATTTCTGTGTATAAATACTATTCTAGCCAATTCCTTACTATCTAATTGTAAATTTAAAAACGAGTTATAACTTGATAAATTCATATTTATTCTTATGAAACACTTAACATTAAATCTATATTGCTATAGAATTGAAAAGTGATTTCGACCACACTCCATCGCAAATGTTAAAAGCTTTATGGTACACATAAAAGAAAATGATTACTTTTCAAATTACCATAATGCCTTATTTTAGCGTGTAAATCGAAGAATCTCAGTAGATTTTCACACATTTCATGGCTTTAACTGTACTGACAGTGTAAAATTATTTCGTTTTTCTTTAAAGGAAATTGGAATAAAAAATATATGTTTCCTTCAAAACAATTAAAAAAAGATGGTTATTTGTAAAGATAAGTTTACGTGATAACGTCATAAGAATGGACTTGAATTATTATCATTATTTCGTACCTATAATACAAAGGAGTTAATTGCAAATTTCAATTTTTGCAATAAATTAACATTTATTCGCACTCCTTAAATCAAATATATTTTGAAGAGAGATAAATGCGTCAAAAGCCCAACGCTTAAGCCTATCGTGCCTCTCTATCGCTTGTACCGCAATTTCACTCGCAAGCTCGGTTCAGGCGGAACGTGACAACGTTGAACGTGACATTAACGTGGAACGTGAACATAGTTACAGATCACTTTTATCAAATAAATATGCAGCTTTCCAATTGCTAGATAAATTACTTCTATTGATGCAATAACTATATATGACTAGTATAACTGGCTTTCCCAAGAGACCAAATAAAAACAAAGAACGCACTTACCGTTTTGTTTGGAAGAATTCCGTAGTAATGGTAGTATGTGATGTAGGTAATCGTGCATGTCAGGTAAATTGTTGTCCCAAGATTTCTTCATTCTTTTTAAAGTTTCCTCGTCTTGTTGCCGGGCCAAATTATAATGCAGCTCTGTTGACGATTTAAAATAATATTAATCTAATCACATTCACCATAGTCAGAGTACAAGCTAGAGGCTGAGACGGGTAATTAAAAGAACAATTGCTATCTTTCATAGTGGAACCCCATGGTGAGTTGCGGCTTCCGGATTCGAATTAGAGTACATAACATACTAGCTATGCTACGGCTTCGCTAGTGCCGCTATAGATTTTATCATTCAGCATTTCTACTCTTAGGGAATAGATCTTTGCCTGGATTAAAATTATAATGTAATTTCAGTGATTGTCGGTTAAATTAAAGCATGAAAAGATAAAAATAAAACAAACTCATATGCGCATCTATAATATTAAATTATCTTAGTTTCTCAAATAATTTTAGAAAGCAGTTGCCATTAGTTACCATTAACACATTACAAAGTGATTCAGATTCAAATACAAAGACATATTTTAGCGCCACATATCTTTCATGAAAGCAACCTGATCTATTTATTTGATATCCAGTAAAAGAAATAATTCAGCTGGCAATGTGTAATACTTCAATGTTATCATAATTGTCATTACATTTCGCTTCACTAGTTTAAATTTTCGAGTTAAATACAAATAATGAACTGACTAAAACGTAAATTTCATGCGCAGTCGTCAGAACACCAACAACTTCTAATTAAGTTAGTTTTTTGCTACTGTTATGGATAAAATGAAGACATAAAAGATAGAAATAGTAGACTCTAGATAGGTAGCATGTCATAAAACAGCACTGACTATACAGATGCCTTAGCGACGCCCTATGCCGTGGGTATAATTCCCACGCATGCAAGTGTATATATAGTACTATTCACGTTCGCTTGCTGCCTTTTGATTGGACAATTGGCACCATTAATATTCGAATTGAATAGGATGTAAAAAAACTCGCAATATAATATTGTTCAGTCTATTGTACGAAATAAAGGTACTGGCAGGATTATGAGAAGGCAAATTATAACATTTATCTTATAAAATCATTTGAAGGTTAGCACTTATTATCAACCAAGAAAGCACTTCAACAGATTACTGGATACTTCAGATGGTATTACCTCTTAACGTGCAATTCCCTGTAGTGCCGCAATCATAGTTGGTAGCAAATCTTATTCTATGCAGAGCATTGTCGCCGAACGTAACGAGCTGCAAAATTAAATATCATTGTTACATCAACTGCAATTTTGTTTTAGAATAAAAAATCCTTAAGTCAGTTAATTTAGTCAATAAATAATCCATGTGATAATGGGCTAATAATACAGTATGACCAGACTTACTTATCCATGGGTATTATAATATATACTAGATGAGGACACATTAGAAGACTGGGGCAACACTCAATCTTTTAGATTTCGTAAAAGAGGTGTACGAGCTTTACATAGACTTGGGCCTCCTGATCTCCTTCATCCTCTAATCAACAATTACACTCTCAAAGAGAATGTGGCGTCGGGAAGGCGGTTAGTTACAAAATTATTCACAAAACTTTTGCAATTTGTAATATGAAATAAGAGAAGGCACTATTTGCTTCGACCCCATCTAATTGGGATGAATGCAGCGAAAGTGCTAAACTTTGTTAGACTTTGATATAAACGTGTGTTTTCATCTCTTGCCAGAATTCCCCGAGGAAGAGTTAATGTGGTTGTTGACGCCCAATTAATGTTAAAGAACTTGTCTTAGTGACTTACTTACGTTTGGTATTATGTATAAGCTATTATTCTACATAAATGAGAGTGAAATCTTGTGGTATAGGTTATGAAGAGAAACTTATACCACTCTTTATTATCAGATTGTTAAACTAACAATGTATTTGACTGAAAGACTACATCTGTGGTCATAAATTATATAAGTAAGTATGCTCTTTCAGTGTGGTGACGGATTGAGAATACAATTCACCACTCCCTATCTTGCCTGTGGATGTCGTAAAAGTCGACTGAGGGATATAGTATGCATATAATATCTATCAATGAGATGGAACACTCAAAACAAAACCAACCAGTCTGACCAGCATGGTACAGTAACGTCAATGTCCCTCCTATCGTGGAAGAGGCTCGAGCCCAGCAGTGGGACGTATATGAGCCGAGATGATGTGCCCTACGAGCGGGTAATATAAATTATTAAATAAAATATTTCTTACTCTTATCCACTGATCTGTTTCTAATAAAGTATCTCCCGGCTGCAGCAGTAGCTTAACTTTACGGCGGAGCACGTTATCATCTGGTGATAGCGTATGCGCATTAAGAGCTCTCTTTATATCTGTAGTTTGTTGACAGACGAACATACCATAGGATTTGTCGCGCTCCAACTGTTAGGAAGGAAATAAATTCAAAATCTTTTAATGATTTCTGATGTTTACGCGAGTATTACACATCTATACCAATAAATAAAATTGGAGTGTCTGTTTGTAATGTCAAAATAATAGGCTTTTTTCATGCTCACACGGTTATTTGCACGACACCTATGCCTAAAATAGCAATTAAAAAATTTTTGTCTGTCTGTCTGTCTGTCTGTCTGTTTGTTCCGGGTAATCTTCAAAACGGCTGGACCGATTTCAAAAATTCTTTCACCAATGGAAAGCTATAATATCAGGGCGTAAACTAGGCTATATTTTATCCCGGTATTCCCACGGGAACAGCAACTACGCGGGTAAAACGACTATAACCTATAACCGAAGCGAAGCGAGGGCGGGTTGCTAGTTTAAAATAAAACTATGTACTTTATGGATTTTATCGCGTTTGTATTTGATTTTTGATTGCCCGAGGTTTCGGACACTGCATCGTTATTGCAGAAGAAATTTCTGCAATAACGATGACTTGTTGGATATGAGACATCTTAGTCCGCCCGTTACCATGAACGCTGCAAAGTATTCGAAATGTCGGGCAATCAAAAATCAAATACAAACGCGATTAAATTCAAAATCATTTATTATATACCAGTAACCCGCCCTCGCTTCGCTTCGGTTTCAGTCGCCTTACCCGCGTTATGTTTCCCGTTCCCATGGGAATACCGTAAATAACCTAAGTTACTCCTTATATAGACAGTTACCTGGTAGGAAAATATTATCAAAATCGGTCCAATCGTTTTGAAGATTACCTCAAACAGACAGACAAAAAAATTTAAACTGTATTTTAGGCATAGGTGTCGGTGCAAATAACTGCGTGAGCATGTGAAAAGCCCAGTATTTTGACATTACAAACAGACATTTCAATTTTATTTATTTGTATATATAAACCTCATTGACCACTTACATATTTTCAATTTTAACATTAGAGCAATCTAATAAACTATCGCCGTATCGGATCGCGACCACTACTGAGAATAGCCGCCGAGAATCTGAGCGGGTTTGCCTACTATTTTTATTATTTTATTTTTACTGATTTCTTTTATATGTTCTTTTATATGATCTTGAATATGTTCAAATTGTTGAAAACAAGATGTTTAGTAATTATTACTTTAGTGGCCTTTAGGATCATGATATAATTCCTTCATATCATTATATTATTACATATACACTTATATTACTCGTGGGTGTCGTAAAAAACGACTAAGAGCTTTATATGGACGTGGGTCAATTCCATCCGATGTCATCTAATTAATAATTTCATTCCCAAGGAGAATTGACGTTAGACAGGCGGCCAGTCATAAAAGTAATTCTTATAACTTTTGCAATGTGAAAGAAGGGAACATATTGAGTCAACCACAAGTAATTGGTATAAGAGCAGTAATGATGATTTTAAAAATATCCATCCATCCATCAGCCCACAGACGTCCACTGCTGAACATAGGCCTCCCCACGAGAATGCCACTAGGAACGGTCCAGCGCCACTTGCATCCAACGGTTCCCTGCGACTTTGAGAATGTCGTCAGTCCACCTAGTGAGGGGTGGTCCTACGCTGCGCCGTCCGATTCGTGGTCGAACCTTTCTTCCCCAACGGTTGTCGGTTCGACGAACGATGTGGCTTGCCCATTGCCATTTCAACGTGTTAATTCTGCGGGCTATGTCGGTTACACCCGTTCTTCATATTTAAAATATACAAAGCCATTATCTATGGGGAAACGGTCAGAAGACAATCTATTACTACCTATTGCTTTCTGGTGTCCTATGGACTATCTCCTATGGAAACTCAAAATAACACCGCATTATAGTCTAAATTGACAAGCAAGGTATATAAACAACCGATTTCCCTTTCAGTGTTGATTTCCAGGGCAACGTTAATTTTTTTTGTGAAATATCGTGAAAAAATACTCTCCTTAGACTTGTTTATAGAAGAAATTCTTTCGGCGTTATCAAAAACATTTTTTTTCATACATGAATCCTTTTAAAATTAAATACATTCGGAGGATTATTAATTAAGTTCAATGGCATAAATAATTTGATAATTGTATAGCGTTCATTAATATTTCTTTTAAATCCAATAGGTGCCATAATTATTGAATTCTCACAAATAATAAAGAAGACATGAAAGAGAAGGAAAACTCGTCATGAAACCCTACCTATACCAACCCGTCTGACCAGCGGTGGTATAGTAGGTCAATTTCCCTGTTATTATGGAGGAGCCTCGAACCCACGGGCCGTATATAAGCTGTGAAGATGATAGTTGGACTAAAATTTGTTAGGCAACCCATATGCAAAATATTTATTTACATATTAAATTAAATAAAAAATAAGTTTCATCATATAAACATCTCGGTGAAGGTCGTTATATAGCGGGATCTTAGACCATATGTAACTACATATCGTTACGTTCCAAGTTTGCGTAGAACGTTAATATCATTTTTAAGGGATGTCCTTTCAAAAAGAATAAAATATTACACATTATAAATATTACACTAACCTTCGTCGCCAAAGCTTTGTTATTCCCAGTAAGCTCGAGCCACGCAGCATTCGCCCTCTGCTCGCAGTGATCCACATAGTCCAGCTCGACTAGTTCTACTAATGATACCAACCACCGCCTATCATCTGCACTGGAAGAAGTGCCACATTGAAGAGGAGACGTGAGAGAGTAGAAGCAGATGTAGAGAAGAGTCAGCGTGGGCCGCATTATTGAACTGTGAAAGAAAATAACCATTTATACTAATGATTTCTGACACTTCGCGAATATTATATGACACAAAACTATTTTTACGGCGTTAATTAATTTAGTTTTTACCGACCAGAGATTTCAATGACTATTCAGCATTCCTTCTAATCATGACCATGAATATAATGAACTGATTACTATAACTATACAGAGAGTACAATAATCTAGTAATAAACTTTTAACCGAGCGAAACGTAGCATTTTCGAGGTTACAATATAATTGAATGTAGTATTTGTCAGAATAGAGATGTAAATTTCACAGTTCGCATTTTAAGCACTAGTCATATTCTATCATTAACGGGAGAAGTAAATATTCATTTAATTCATAAAATATTCGTAACATTAGCAATTGCAAATGATATTTTTAATATATATATGTTATATTTTTTTATTATATAATATAACTAGCCACCCGCCCTCGCTTCGCTTCGGTTTCAGTCGTCTTTTCTGCGTAGTTCCCGTTCCCGTGGGAATACCAAGATAAAATATAACCTTGGTTACTCCCTGATATTATAGCTTTCCATTGGTGATAGAATTTTTGAAATCGGTCCAGCCATTTTGAAGATTACCCGGAACAGACAGACAGACAGAAAAAAAAATATAAAGTGTATTTTAGGCATAATATGTATAGTGCAAATAACTGTGTGAGCATGAAAAAAGCCTATTATTTTGATATTACAAACAGACACTCCAATTTTATTTATTGGTATAGATATAGATAAAAGTCTGAATATTTGTAATTTTTAAGTCCTTAATAAATAAATATCCTTAAACCTATTAGGTAACTTATTATATAAGTATTATTATTAGGTCTTTACCTATGAAATTGCCGTTATGTATGAAAAAAATTAAACGATTTTTTTTCATGTATTTTTTATTTGTATTAATCGAAGTAATCACCCATACAATCAATGCATCTTTGCCAACGCAGCGGCAGTTTATTGATGCTCTTCTTAAAGAAATCAGCTGGACGGGAGGCAACAAATTCTTCAAAGGCATTTTATACTGCCTCTCGGGTATTGAATTTCTTTCCCGCCAAGAAATTATCCAAATTCTGGAAAAAGAAGTAGTCTGTAGGCGCAAGGTCTGGTGAGTATGGCGGATGACGAAGAGCTTCTAACCCCAGTTCTTGCAACTTGGAGACCGTCTGCTGTGCAGTATGAGGTCGCGCATTGTCGTGCAGGAGCAGCGGTCTCCGCTGCTCCTGCACGACGAGCGATTGACCAATGCTGGTTGGAGATGTGCCAGCTTCTCCATCATTGTGTTCAGTTCTTCACAGTACACATCTGGAGTAATGCTCACCCCGTTTGGTAAGAAGCTGTGATGAATCACACCGGCGCTAGACCACCAAACAGTGACCATCACTTTTCTAGGGGTAAGTTTTCGTTTAGGGCATTGTTTAGGTGCTGAACCAGGATCCAACCAACTTGCTGAGCGCTTGCGGTTATCAAACAGAATCTATTTTTCATCGCAAGTAACAATGCGTTTCAAAATTCCTTAATTTGTGTGTCTGTTGAGCAATGCAAGGCATGTCTCGACGCGTACTTCGCGCTGGCGATCATTGAGTTTGTGGGGCACCCATTTGTCAAGCTTTCTTACCTTGCCAATTTGACGCAAATGGACCAATATTGTTTTGACGCTAACGACGAAAGCTGCTGCTAATTCAGGCGTAGATAGTGTATCATCGGCTTCCACAATCGCCTTTAATTCGTCATTGTCGACCAAAGTCTTCGGACGCCCGCGAGGTTCATTTTTCAGGTCGAAATTTCCAGAACGGAAGCGAGCAAACCAATAACAGGCCGTGCGTTGGTTTGTAGTGTTAGCTCCGTAAACGTCGTTGATGTTGCGTGTCGCTTGTGCCGCGTTGCTGTCACGACGATACTCATATTCCATAATTACTCGAATTTTTAACGTATCCATGATGACGAAAAAGATTGAAATGCGATGAAAACGTAACACTAATCAATAAACAAATGACTACTTTTGGAAAATGAATTCCATGTTTCAAAATAAAATTAATTTGAAATTAGAATTCTTAGCCAAACAAAAATTATTTTGATTTGAAATGGCCAGTATTGCAGAACGGCAATTACATAGGTAAAGACCTATTACTTACTAAAGACACTTAATCTTTGCTTACTAGCAGTTTGTATATCTATCTGGTCTTGTGACAGCATTATTGTGCTTGCAGAATAAGTATGAATGTTCACGTACAAAAATACAAGTTTTATAAATGTACCCGACAGGAGCAAAATATTTGAGAGGGTACTCCTCAAGGGGTATTCCGTCGGGCCGACCACTGACGTCAAGTCATCCTGCTCTGGTGGTCGGTCCAACGATGAAGGCGACGTGTCACGGGTGGGTTACGGGTGTGCGTGCTTACGCCCCTCTGTCATGTCGCCCCGGACGAAGTGGTGCGAGGAGTGCGCCGACCGTAACCCACCCCCCCAAAAAAAAGGGGCAAAATATTATATTTCTCGAAATATTCTTTACAACTTTCTATTTGCTGTAGTCCAAACAGAGGTCGAATGCATTTTTTTTTTGTAAAATTAATGTTCTATTTACATAGTATAGTTTTAGCTTTTAATTCAGTTATGTTGTAATAAAACAAGAGATTTTAGCTGTGATACGAGTAATAATTATTCCACAAAACTTTTCTCATCTATCGCGCAATAACTCCTCAGAGACAGTAAAAACTTCATTCCTTCAAGTCACACATCTTAAGGAGATTTTCTCATTTAGTCTACGAGGGTTCCTAATGAATCCTCGTCACAATATGTACCTAAACAAAGCAAAGTAATAATTTGTGAATTTTGATGGAGATTAATTCGGTGAACCCAGAACAATCCTCGTTTATGTGAACGTCCTTTCGCTTTATTTGGCAAGCATTTCGGGAGTAATAACTCAATTTCCCGGACTCGTTCCGCTTGAATGCCGATGTCAAGTGGGGTTACCTTACCGACATTCAATGAAATTTGTCCATTATACGCCACGTCAAGTTCCCAATGAGACGTTGATTAGATGTATAAATTTGCGGTACTTTATTGTACAATATAACTGGAATCAACCAGCCGTCCTCAAAAGCATTGGGGAAAACGAAACAATGGCAAATGAATGATAAAAGGTTTGGTTTTTATAATTGTTTGCTTCATTAGCTCGGTGATATGTGCATAATATGCACATACATATACACTGCATATATATGTACTGTACCGATGTGATGACCGATTATGAGTTCTTAGATTCGAATTTCAATTTCTTTATCTTTAGAGCAAATGAACAAATAGGTCCATTGGTAATAATTACCATCTGAGCTCGTGGAACTGCAAGAACGGGTTTATAACAAGCCGTTGCCTACCGTAAGTGATAGGTTGGATGCGGAGTGAGGGCAAGAAGGGAAGGAGAGGGATTTACCATACTTTTGCGAAATCTTGTTATATTTTTTACATTGCCGAATTATAATTGATGCATTGTAAGAAATGAAGAATTGTACAGCGTCGGTGATCTGTCTGTGTTTAAAGACCATTATTAATATGATAAATGCACAGATACCGTTGTGGCCTAAATAGCGATCTCCAATGGCGAGAGTCATGGGTTCTATCGCGAAGCAGGATATTCATTATACGAACCACAAACCATTTTTGTGAGTTTTGAATGTTATTTGTATTCGTTAATTCTATGGTTGTAAAGTTCCTCGCTACACAAACTACTGCTAATTAATGCGCGGCGCGATATTCTAGAAAATATATATCATTACAATTTGTCTGATTTTATTATCGGAGGCAAACTTTTAACACTATCAACGGAAGGAACGGTGTACATAATCAGGTGTATACTATACATCTGCGGCCATAGGAGCAGTCTACCGGTACAGAGTCCTTGTCTTCGTTGTCCCAGCTGGTGGGTTACCCTTTTAGGTAATATCTCTTATGGACGACCCGGCAAAAGAATTCGCTGTCAGAACGTCACCCTCATAGCCTGTCTGCGAGTGACGAACGGGCTCTCAGAGGTTGGACACTTCGGTCAGGGGACCACCAGATCCAAATAATAATGTTTGCGCCATCCGACACACTAGCGACGAATAGCGTAAGCAGAGAAGAGTAGCAGTTTTTACAGCGAGATCTCCTGTGAAGTATAGGCGTCCTTATAAATTTAGTTTTCTTTTAGGCTATCATTCATTTTCTATCGCCACGTCTGCATGTGAAAATTATCTGCAAACTTTATACATATACAACTTAAGTTATGAAGAAACTACACGTAAATTCAAGAGGCTTTATTTACACTTTGCCTTTGTAATCTGTTTTATGTGACGTGAGGGTCCAAGATATGACGGCAATAGGATGACGTCTACTGATAACGGTCTTATACGGATGGGAGGTAATGTTACCTTAAGGATAAACAACTAACCCTATACTTTGTTAAGCAAATTTCATTCGCTTAAATAATATTAGTCAGTAATATTATACATGAAAAGATTCCTCGTAAGACCGGCGGTATAAGTAAACGGCAGTTGCAAGAAGTATCTCTGCTTCTTGTTTGACCAATTGATTTCTGAAACTATATAAGTCTCATATTTTTTTTGGAATTTGGGGGCAAGGAATGAGATGTGACTTAATCAAAATTAATGGGCAAAAAAAAGAAAAAATAAAGATAGAAATAATCATATTGATGTTAGGCGGAAACTAAAGATTTTTAAATACCTTATAGACTTTCCAATACAACCGAGTGGTTGTATTGGTTTTGATGATTTTTGAAGTGATAACTTCGATAGGCAGGTTTGGATGGAGAGGGGAGTAAATTCGTGTAAGCCGTTATCGACATAGTCACGTGACATGTTACCGATAACATTATATCAGTAGCTATGTCATTATGTATCTGACTAGAGATATCCTCGCTTCGCTTCGGTTTCAGTCGCTTTCTCGCCCCGCATCTAAATCTCCAATATTTCCTAGTATATTCCGGTACAGACCAGTCCATAAGAATTCGATTTTCGATTCCCAGATGTGTTATAAAATTTTTGTAGGGTTTTTTGAGAGAAAATATAGTCACAGTTATTTCTTATATACATAGCTACCTGGTAGTAAAATATTATTGAAATTGGTTCAGGCGTTTTAAAGATAACCCGAAGTAAGATAAGTAAACAATATCCAAAAATAACTGTTCGTTCATTGTTTTAAGTTTTTACTTCAGTCGGCATATCTCAAGACTGATTTATTATCTTCCTTTTGGATATTACAGATTGCTCTAACGAGTGATCCTGTGAAATTTTTTAAATAACATAAATTTTATTTAGGTGATACATAATTAGTGTTATCGTTGAAAAGTCGCGGTCAATACAAATTAGTTAAAAAATAAATAAAAGAACATGATTTAAATAATAAGGTTGCAGTTTAAATAATTTGTACCACTTCATCATTTTCATCATCATTTCAGCTCATACCTACACGTCTCACTCCTGGATTCGAGCATCCTCCCTAATAGAAGAGAAATTGACCCTACTATACCCTACTGGTCAGACAGGTTTCGAGTTTTCCATCTCTTGCATAAATGTCATATGCGTAATATATCTTTTAGTCGTCCTTTACGACACCCACGGGTATGAGAGGGGGTGGTGAATTGTATTTACGTACGTCACCATACTGAAAACCACATCATTCTCATCCTAACGATGCCGAATATGTTAATGGAATGGAATATTTGAGCTTACTTACGTGTGTAGTGTGGCTTATTCATCATTATCATCATCGCAGCCCACACTCGTTTCACTGTTGGGCTCGGGCCTCCTCCATAATGAGAGGGAATGTGACCTACTATACCATGCTGGTCAGACATAAGGTTTCATTTCGAGTTTTTCTTCTTTTTCACAGATGTTATGTGCATATTATATCCCATAGTCGTCTTGTATGACATCCACGGGCAAGATAGGGAGTGGTGAATTGTATTCTTACTCCGTCACCACACGGAAAAGCGTGGCTTATTATCCCATTGTAATAAACCAACCAGATACGCTGACATACAGTTATATTTCAAATTTACCGTCACTTGCAATAACATTGTTTGCCTACGTTTGATTATAAATCAATTGATTCAACAATTTAAAATGCTGTTGCTGAATTTAATTACTTCCTTGTATCACAATTCGTAGCAAATGATTAATTTAATCAATTGAAATAAAATGGTCGTGCATTTTTCTTGACAAGGTGAAGGCCTGATACGACCCAAATCAATCATGATAAGGACTGTAATCAAATTACAATTCCAGAAAATGTCAAGGACTTGTGTAATGAAAAAAGAAAATTTAATACATTGACAAGTTTCTATCCCTGATAAAAACGTCTACCCTCTCTCTTGCCCATGGGTGCTGTAAAAAACGATTAAGAGATATAATATGCATGTAACTTCTATGCAAGAGAAGCAAAACTCAAAACAAAACTATGTGTTAACACGTCTGACAAGCGTGGTTTAGTAGGTCGATTTCCCTCTCATGCTGGGGGAGGCCCAAGACCAACAGTGGGACGTATATGGGCTAGGATGAGTTTTAAATCGTCTAATGAAGAAAATAAATTAATTTAGGGGATATCTAAGTATTTATCAAATCAAAAACATAAAATGCAAAAACAGTCGAGTGACGCAACGCTACAAGAAGATCTTATAGAAAACATAGTTGGTTATTTTAATTAATGGAACAACTATTCTATTATCCATACTAATATTATAAATGTGAAAGTAAGGATGTTTGTTTGTTTGTTTGTAATGCTTTCACGCTTAAACCACCGAACCGATTTCAAAAATTCTTTCACGCTATAATATCAGGGAGTAACATAGGCTATATTTTATCCCAGTATTTCCACAGGAACGGGAACTACGCCGCGGGTAACGCGACTGAAACCGAAGCGAAGCGAGGGCGGGTTGCTAGTTATTAAATAACTTTGTAACCCATTCAACAACTTATTTATAAGTTGCTATGTATAATGATTTCTGATGTTTACACGAGCATTACACATTGTAAATGAAACTATTTTACGGATTTTACCCGTGACTACCGCGTCCGCCCGTGACCACGAACGCTGTAAAGTGTTCGAAGCGTCGGGCAATAGAAAATCAAAAACAAACGCGATAAATTCCGTAGAATAGTTTTAATTACAAGTTGCTATGTAATAAATTATCTATACCAATAAATAAAATTGGAGTGTCTGTTTGTAATGTCAAAATAATAGCCTTTTTTCATGCTCACACGGTTATTTTCACAACACCTATGCCTAAAATAGCAATTAAAAAATTTTTGTCTATCTGTCTGTCTGCCTGTTTGTTCCGTGTAATCTTCAAAACGGCTGGACCGATTTCAAAAATTCTTTCACCAATGGAAAGCTATAATATCAGGGCGTAAACTAGGTTATATTTTATCCCGGTATTCGAACGGGAACTACGCGGGTAAAACGACTATAACCTATAACCGAAGCGAAGCGAGGGCGGGTTGCTAGTTAACTATAATATTGAATATCCTTACTAATATTATAAAAGCGAAATTAAGTTTGTTTGTTCATTTATTTGTTTGTTTGTTACGCTTTCACACTTAAACCGCCCAACCGATTTCAAAAATTCTTTCACCGATGGATAGCTATAATATCAGGGCATAACATAAGCTATATTTTATCCCGGTATTCCCACGGGAACAGGAACTACGCGGGTAAGGCGACTGAAACCGAA
Source organism: Lymantria dispar (assembly GCA_032191425.1). Lineage (NCBI taxonomy): Eukaryota > Metazoa > Arthropoda > Insecta > Lepidoptera > Erebidae > Lymantria > Lymantria dispar. Next base: position 10,607,775 of record CM063449.1, on the reverse strand, counting down.
GCGAAGCGAGGGCGAGTTGCTAGTTGAAAATATAAATAAATATTGAAATCGAATCAATATCATTCTTTTTATTACTAGAACATCTTTTTTAAATATCAAAAGCTTTATTTCTATGATAACTTCATTGATTGTGCTCGAGACCGCGCACGACACGATAATTATAAAAGATTATTTTCTTTTTCGATTTCTAAACAAAGCTAAATAGTGCAGTTAAAAATAAAGTATTTTAATTAGTAGTATATGTGCAATTGCAAACTCACCACAGTCTGGCCTCTGAGAGAATGCGTTCCTGACGTCTGTCAAGACTAGTGATGGATATTAAATAGCTCAATATTAATTATTTTTTCAACCGAACCAAGAAAAGAGTAACAAAGTTTCAATATTTGAATTATCAGGCTTCTTATCGTAATTAACATTATTTTACTGAACCAGCATGGCATATTATCAGCCTGTATCCTTTACCTGTTAGAGCTTTCGACGTTGACGCTTGTGTATCCTCTATCGAAAAAAAGAGAAAGCGAGTGATTTGCGTTCGACTATTTCTCATCAATGAAAACGGCATTATCACTAATGTGATCATATTTTTTTACGTCAAAATGGGACGCTTTGATAACCCGTTATTTCTTGTGTCAGAACGGGACACTTGCAGAAATAGGTTAAGATATGAAATTAAAAAACAAAAACAAAGACACGTAAATAGTCATGAGGACTGACGACGACTTCCCTTGAAAAAAATAATTATTTTTAAAATAATATCATATCGTTCTAAAAGAACTCTTTTATCTATTCTTTTCAGGAGTGGTAGGACCACACTGTCGACAGTTATCTGTCTACAGCCGCGGGCCGGTCCGTCCGGGGCAGTACCATGCTCTCGCAGAAAATCGACGTCTGAGTAGTAGCAATTTGTTACTGCGCTTCGTTCGGTGAGCGAGAGAGCCGGAAGCCCAACTTTCTGAGGGTGATTGCGTGTGGAGGGTTTTGGTGGTGCCCTTGGTATCACCGAGCCTCAATGCACGCATTCACACTCCCTTCGCTTTCTTCGCGGTAGGCAACGGCCTTGTAAAGGTCCATGAGCGGCAGCAACACTTACCATCAGGTGTACTGTTTGCTCGTTTGCCACCGTTTGCAATAAAAAAAAAAAAAAAAAATATTAAAAACCAATATGTTTTTAATTTTGGGTAAAGCAGTGCTGCCTTAAGTAAATCCGCTGCTCTCAAAGATGGCAGAAATCATTTTTATCAAAGTATAAACAAAGTTCAGGTCACAAGAAAAATTGTGTGATACACTGTAGTCTGTAGAACCTAGTGTATGCGCACGAGAGGCCTGTTTTAATCTCATAGAATAGCGCAAAATATTCCGCTGCCATTATGACGAGACGACAATTTATTTCTTAAGTAAAATATAACAAACTATAAAATTTATGGAGACATAAAGACAGTTCATAAAGTGTCATCCATTTTTTACTAATGAAAAACCAAAGCAATAATAATTTTAATATAAAACATTAAATATTTTAAATAACTTCATAAAATTATTTCCAACGATTCATATTAAATTGTTTAAAATATTTTAACAGTGTTAAGAATAGTCAACGTTTTCACCACTATTAAGGAGGTTTTGCAAATGAGATCCTTGAAAAGCCTATTTAAAGTAGGCTAGCATTTAAGTCTCAGTTTACCGAGACTAAGTGGCGTATTCAAAACGAAGTAAGCTAGTTAGAAATGGGCTTAAAGAGAGAAGCTTGCGGATAAAATAGTTATAGCCCGACATAAAACCTGAAAAATTTTCAACACTAAAATACACATTGGATTGCTTATTATATACGAGAAAATATAAGAAAAATAAAATAAATTTCTTAGAGCGCAGTAGCGTTTTCATTTTCACAAACAAATAATATTAATTTTATTGTTGAAATAATCTGAAATTCGTTTTACGATACAAAAGCGCGTAAATAATTGTATACTTTGCCTAAAGCGCAAATGGTTAATAAAATACGACGGTAATGTTTCGTCACTTTTATGAAAATACATCACAGCCGTTTCATTTTAATAGCTGATCATATTATTGTGATGAGATATTTTCTTTATAATATAATAATAAAATGTTTTGCTCGTTCATTTTCAGTATTATTAAATTACCAGTAAATATTATCAAGACTGGAAACATTTTCCTGTGGAATAAGAATACAATTCACCACCCCCTCTCATACCCGTGGGTGTCGTAAAAGACGACTAAGGGATATATCACGTATATGACATCTATGCAAGAGATGGAAAACTCGAAACGAAATCCTATACCAACCTATCTATAGTAAGGTCAATTTCCCTCCTATTATGCAGGAGGCTCAAGCCCAGCAGTGTGACGTATATGAGCCGAAATGATGAATGATTATTAAAACATTTATTTTAAAATATTTTTTATCCAAGCTATATTTGGTGCAGGTTTTGACGGGGCATGGGTGCTTCGCCAAATACCTGCACAAGGTCGTTAGGAGGGAGAGCACACCGTCCTGCCACCACTGCGATTGTGACGAGGACACGGCGCGCCATACGCTCGAGGCCTGCGGTGCTTGGGCAGTGCAGCGCTGTGAACTCGTCGCAATCATCTGTACGGACCTGACGCTGCCGGCTATCGCTAGGGCGATGGTCGACAGCGTCGGGAATTGGGACGCGGTCGCAGCCTTCTGCGAGACAGTGATCTCGCGGAAGGAGGCGGCGGATCGCCTGCGCGAGGAGTGCAGCCTCGATGAGGAGATCCGCTGCCGGCGACTGGGGCGGCGCAGGCGCAACTATCTGCGCCTCATGCCGCCCTAGCCGAGGCCGCGGGTGACGTGACCGGGGATTAGTCCGTCACCCGCTGAGAGGCCGACCGCGTGAGGAAAGACCGACGTCCTCCCCGAGGGGGAGACGTCAGTCGATGGGAGGGTACCCCAATAAGGGGGTATTCCGTCGGGCCGACCACTGACGACAAGTTAACGCTGCTCCAGTGGTCGGCCCAACGACGAAGGCGACGTGGTTTTTGGGTGGGTCGCGGGAGTTGCGTGCTTAAGCCCCTCTGTCGCCCCGGACGGAGTGGTGCGGAGGCGCGCCGACCGCGACCCACCCACAAAAAAAAAAAAAAAAAGCTATATTAAAATTGATTACGTGCTTTTTTCGAATTCTTTCAATATGCAATTTATACCTGAATATAGGTAGATAGTGAAAATTTATATACTATACCTTCCTATCCTAGGATTGTCGAACATGACGCACGAAAAGGCCCATATCTTATTACTAGCAACCCACCCTCGCTTCGCTTCGCTTCGGTTTCAGTCGCCTTACCCGCATAGTTTCCGTTCACGTGGAAATATCGGGATAAAATATAGTCTATGTTACTCCCTGATATTATAGCTTTCCATTGGTGAAAGAATTGTTGAAATCGGTTGAATGGTGTAAGCGTAAAAGCGTAACAAACAAACAAACTTACTTTCGCATTTATAATATTAGTAAGGATGGGCTTGAAACCGTTTGCCTTTACACTTGCAAATAGATATAAAATGAATATCGTATCACTTAGTGGTATCTTACGACACCCACGGGTAAGATACCGGGGGTGGTAAATTGTTTTCACCAGTGACCATAGTAGTATTTTAATTCATTATTATTAGTTTAGTGGCAACAGCATTGCTGGTTGTACAATCTTCTAATTATAAAATTTCAGCTTCGAATTCTAAGTCGAAACAAATGAATGAATTTCCCTAACATAGTCCCATCTAAAAGGTTCCATTGTTCTGCAATTTTTATTTTACGGGTATACAATTAAAAATACTATTGTACTGCACGACGAGCAACATCTACATTTTTTATTACCTTAAACAATACAGCAGTAGCGTTTTCACAACGAGTAGGCACAATAACTGCAGCTTTTATTTTCTAACAGAATGGACGCCAAAGCGGAATAAGATTGGTAACAATATATTTTTGTTTAAGCCTTGAAAATGTCGACGAGTGTTCTTCAAAAAATATTCAGTATTTATTTACAAGCGCCGCCCTCGCTTCGCTTCGGTTTCAGTCGCCTTACCCGCGTTGTTCCCGTTCCCGTGGGTATACCGGGATAAAATATAGCCTATATTATCCCCTGATATTACAGCTTTCCATTGGTGAAAGAATTCTTGAAATCGGTTCAGTGGTTTAAGCGTGAAAGGGTAATAAACAAACAAACAAACTTACTTTCGCATTAATAATATTAGTAAAGATTCATCATTTAACTGACCTAAATTTCATAATGGCTGATGAATCTCATGGTCTTAATCTTCAACGGGATAACGAAATATGAGAATAGGTATCCCGAAGGCAAATCACGAAAACTATAGTCCGCTCAAAAGGTAGCGAGATCGCACAACGGCTTAAGGGATGCCACAGATGCCCACGCTTTCTTTACAATAATTTTTTTTTTCTTTATATACACTATTCTTAATTCAAATTTTTAAAAATTTATTTTCTATTTTGTAGTTGCATTTTCTTTAAAAGCCTATTTTTTTAGTTTTTTTGAACTATTATTTATTTTTCATTTTTTAGTTCAATTGTCGCTAATCCTCATTATCCTACTAAGGATAACGGGTCAAACTGTTTAAAATATTGAATTGTCAACGGTCCTTAATAAGTATGCCAAATCCGACGTTTTGAAGGGGGTCAAAATCATGTTCAAAGATTCCGTTACATACTAACATACATACGTCTGAATCTAATAAAAGCGTATTAAAAATAAGTAAAAATCAGATATGAACGCGATATAATCAGTAAAGATTGTTTTATTTCATAATTGTGCTTGTGGCTTATGAAATAACTGTGAATTTACGGTTGAACATTTTTTTTATTACATCACTACAAGTTTTGCACATTTTCTCTATATGATAGATTATGGTATAGTCACACCGCGCCCGATCTACCTAGGACGACAGAAGGGACGGTGCGCGACCATACATAGTACCTCAGCGGGCGGGCCACCGGTACCCCTCCTTGTCATCAGTGGTCCATCCGGCGGGATATCCGTTCGGCCTCGATATTCCCTCGAGTGACGGACTAATCACCTGTCCAATTACCCGCGTGAGTCTTTCATTTTGTGGTTTAAACCCTCACCGCCTGAAACTAGTGTAGGTTAATAGACTTTACCAAACTCTACTATATATTTTCAGAGATTTTAGCCATATATAATACAGTGGATACTCTAGAAAGAACCATATGCGATGTATCTCGTGGTTTATGAATCTCTCTAAGTCAAGAACGTCATTCCCTAAACGAGGTTTAAGAAAAGAGCACTTATGTCAGGAGACACCAACTTGGCTTAATGAAGACTTATACCTTAGTATAGCTAAGGTTTCATTAGCGGCATATATTAATTATCATTTTATTTAATCAACTCACATGCATTTACTTGTTACTTTAATCAGACGGGTTTCAACTTAATCAGATCGTCAATTAACGATCAGGGTTGACCCCCACATTGGGATTTATGTGGGCCAAGAGCATCATCATATACATCGTTAACTTTTCTGCAATCAGCCTAATGCAGAAGTGTATTTTAATCAGGTGATCCAATGTAAACAATTCATTTCAAGTCTATATATAATATGTAGTTATATATGTACCTATTTTGTATATGCTGATTTTAAATCCCGGTGATTGAACCACCGATATCAATTTCCTCATAAAAGATTCACATCAATATTGTGAGGTAAACTCATCATTCATATCTACAACTTCGTGCATATATATAGCAGCTCGGTTTCGCAATTTTGCTTTTGTTAAAAATTTTATCCAGAATAACAGATTATCTATTTATATCGTATCTAAATTCATCATCATCATCATCTTGCTCTTATCCCAATTACTTGGGATCGATGCAATATGTCATCTGTTTTGACATATTGCAAAAAGTTTCGGCAATGACTTTTATGACCGGCCGCCTGCCTGACGTCAACCCTCCTTGGGAATGTAATCGTTGACCCAAATGGTACCAGATGGAGTTGGTCCGGGTCAATCTAGGGCTCTTAGTCGTCTTTTACGACACCCACGAGCAAAGCAAGGGTTGGTAGTATTCGAAGCTGCTACCACACAGCATCGTATCTAAATTCATAACCAAAATTATGTTTTTTTTTTATAATTAATAATTATCCTAATTCTCTCATTCTGTGTAGTGACGGAGTAAGAATACAATTCACCACTCCCTATCTGGCCTGTGGGTGTTACAAAAGTCGTCTTTTACGACTAAGGGACATGATTTTAAGACTAAGGGATAATATGAATATAGCATCTATGTAAGAGAAGGAAAACTCGATATAAAACCCTATACCAACATATCTGACCAGCATGGTATAGTAGGTCAATTGCCAGTTTATTGGAGAGGAGGCTCGTGCCCAGCAATGAAACGTTTATGAGTTGAGACGAATCCAATTCTCTACGTTTTTGGCAACCTTTGAATCAAAAGATATTATATCCGTTTTCTAGACCTTAATAATTTGTAACATACATTTATGTTTCAATCTTAATCATGAAGATATATTAAATCTATACTAATATGATAGAGGAAAGATTTGTTTGGTTGTATTAAATAGGCTCCGAAACTACTGAACCGATTTCAAAAATTCTTTCACCAATGGAAAGCAATAATATCAGGGAGTAACATAGCCTATATTTTATCCCGGTATTCACACGGGAACTACGCGGGTAAGACGACTGATACCAAAGCGAAGCGAGGGCAGGTTGCTAATATGTTATAAAGATTGAATCATCATCACACCTGGGTTCGAGCCTCTTCCACAATAGGAATGAACATGACTGGCTATACCACGCTGGTCAGACGTGTTGTTGATATAGTATTTTATTACGAGTATTGCAGTTTATACGAGTTTTATCTGCATATTATATCATTCTTAGTCAAACAATACCAGCGAGTAAGAAAGGGGGCTGGTGAATTGTATTACTCCTATGTACTATAATTTTATTCACTTTGGTGGTATGGCAGGGATAGTACCTACCAGTTATAGTATATTAATATCCCTACTAATCTGGCGAATGTTCTTAACCTACAATAAGGACGTAAGTGAACCTATAATATGATCTATAATGTGACGGAGTAAGAATAGAATTCGCCACCCCATTTCTTACCCGTAGGTGATCATAGGTGACGATTAAGACACGAAAAAAAAAATAAGACTCCCTGAAGGCAAACTTGTAAATAAAAGTACCAACCCATCGTACCAGCGTGGTATAGTAGATCAATTACCGTCCCACCGCTGCACCTTGAAGGGGACTGGATCCAATAATGGAACATATATGAGCCGTGTTATTTAATAATATTATAGAATTTTGTGGTTATTTTTACATACTGAAGTATATTAATAAATTTTTAGTATCTATTATATTCAAATTTATGTGCCAATATTCTTTTCTAATAAATAATTTTGAAAGGCTTCTTTCTCTGAAACCAAATTATAAAAAAAAAATTCACTGCCTTTCGCAGACGATTTGAGTACATAATTTACTTTCAACTATTACCAATCAATTAAATTAAAAAATATTAATATTATTAGGTAGTATTTTCGTATTTTCTTTCAAGACAATATTCTTATCAACGTTAGTTTGAATAAGCTACAATCTTAAAGTACTTTAAAACTTTACAGTACAGAAATGGGGAAAGTTACAAGGAGTATTAATTTCACTCTGACCGCAAAGTTGCAGCAAAAACATAATCCCTCATTTCTTCGGTATACGGAAGGCATTCATACGGTATCGCTAAGGCGTCACGAAGAATTTGCTACAACGAGACTATATAGTAATAAGACACCTATTTGTCTTGATAAGGTTTCACTTAATTAATAAAAAAAATCATCTGTAGTATGTAAGCGATGTCATAAGAGCTGAGCCGAATATGAAATAAGAATAAATATTCGGTTTTGCAGAATCCAATTCAAATGACAAAAACTTATGTATGTATATCCTTATTAAGATTATAAATGCGAAAGTAAGTTATTTGGTTACGCTTTCACGCTTAAACCACCGAACCGATGTCAAAAATTCTTTCACCAATGGAAAGCTATAATATCCGGGAGCAACATAGTCTATATTTTATACCGGTTTCACGTTTAAACCACCAAACCAATTTCAGAAATTCTTTTACCAATTAAAACCTGTAATATCAAGCAGTGACATAGGCTATATTTTATCCACAGGCACGGGAATTGCGCGGGTAATGCGACTGAAACCGAAGCGAGGGCTGGTTGCTAGTATAATAATAATGCAAATCTTTTTTCGTATAGCTATGGTATAAATAACTCCTCAATCGAGTTGCTATGTTTTTAAAATATGTTTCGACTACATAAATGGCGTAGAGGCCCAAACCGATACGCATTGTCGATCCTGAGTTCGATGCCAAAGTGGGCCCATTTTTTGTTCAATCCACAAATGCTTGTTCTGAGTCTGGGTGTCTTTTCTCTTCGTTAGTTGTATGTTCTGTTCTTCAAGAAGGGCGACAAAGCTAGGACTACAAAGCTAGAGAACAACAGACCCATCTCATTCTTGAGCACGTCTACAAGTTATCCTTAGTACAGATGGTTAGCGTCTTTAAAAAAAAAGAGAAGAAAAGTAAAGAAAATGAATTCAAGTCAGAAAATACAGATATTGTAGGATTAGACAGATAAGGTAGTGTTTTAAATAGTGATCTCTCATGCCAAGCATCGAGATTCGACTCTCACTCAATTCTTTGTGAGACTCACGAAGCTTTTTTTTTCTTTTTACTACAAATTCAAATTGTATTCATGTATTATAGATTTGTGAAAGTCTGAGGATTACAATAAATTTTGCTTAGAACAAGACGCTAAATAAAAACAATTTATGAGCCGTTACAGAAGTGTTTGTACCTACCTCATATGATCAATATTCTCACGTGAAACTCGTGAATAATTCGAATTCGAAAGTTCATCACGAACGTGTCAAAAATACTGGAATGAACGAGTGATGTTTAAATCACAGACTGTGGTATTTACAAAGCTTAATATGAATACACGTGTTGCGGAAACAATTAAACTGCTGTTAGCAATACAAACAAATATGATTTTTAAAGCAATTTTATTTTTATTGCTCTTGGTGGCAAACGAACAAACAGCACACCTGATAGTGTTACTGCCGCACATTGAGCTATGCTAAGTCGTCGCCTACCGTGAAGAATGTGAATGTGTGTAATAGGGTTAGATGTTACTAAATGCATCACAAAAACCAGTGTCATACTTCCCTGGACGAACGTGCGCAGTATGATTTTGGCTGACTTCGTCTTATAAAGAATGGAGTAGAACTGCTATAATGTACAATGATATAAAGAAAATACGAAATAAAATCCTACCCAAACAGGTCCATTTATTTATTTACTAGGTGCTCCAACAGACGCTGTTCTGCACAATTAAAAAATAAAATTCTTTGAAATTGATCGCAGTGCCCCCTGTCACGTCCGCGTGCATTATTTTAGTGGTTTAAAACCATTTTCGCACACAGATGAGGTCGAGGACCCATGGAATTCTCTCGTGATCATGAACTCTGAACAGTGTTCGAAACATCGACAAAGTAAAATAGCTCTCTCTCTCTCTACTCGATAAAATTTCCGTGCGTTCAGGCTTTCTTTTTTTTTTTTTGTGACTTAGTTGTTAGCCTCAGATGGCTGTGACAACTTTACCCGGACTGGTGGGTGAGCGCTGAGGCTCTCAACCCGTTTAAAGTTAAGCGACCCATCCCGAGGGCACCCCCTGTGGGGTACGGACCTCGGCTCGGGCGGTCGCTGGCAAAGTGGGCTCTCCCACGTTTATGATTTTAACGCGACACGTCTTCCTTCCCCGTCGGCGGGGGCGGTAACGTGGATATTTATTACTATTTGTCAAGGCCGCGCGGGCTGTGTATGTCTCAGTCTGGGCGAGCGTAATAATGTCGTCGGGTTCGACGAGTATTAGTCGCGGTTGTTTAATCGCGGACATTTTAGAGGGGATGTAAGAAGCCGCCCTTACCACTAATGGGTTCGGGTGTGTCGCGGCAGAGTCGAAGTAGCGGCGGGAGCACTGTTTCATGAATTGCCTGATGGTCGGCAAGCCAAGATCTATGTGAAGATCCACATTGCGCATGTACCACGGTGCTCCCGTCGCTCGGCGCATGAACCTATTCTGTAATGTTTGTAGCCGATGTAGCCTGCGTGGCTTCGCTTGTGTGAACACTACACTTGCATACGTCATGATAGGACCTATACAAGCGGTGTATAATCTAACTTTATTGCGGAGAGATAGCTTAAACTTTGCGTGTACTAAGCTGTGTAACCATCCTAGCACTAGGGCTGCGCGCGCGCGGACTCGCCCTATGTGAGGACCGAAGGTCAGTCGTCTGTCCAAGGTCACACCCAGATATTTGACCTCCCTTGTCCAGGGGATGGGTTGGTCGAACATCTTTATCTGTGGGTATTCAGCCATTGGGTAGCGGCAATCTATCCCCTTATGGAATATGATCGCCTGGCTTTTGGTGGGGTTTATACCGATTCTCCATTTCCTAATCCATTTCGCTAGGGCGGTAGCCGCGGTTTGGAGAGCGGTTATCACTGTTGTGGGGTATCCCCCATAGAATAGACCTGCATAGAAGATGGCAGTGTCGTCAGCGAATAATGCTGTTTGTATTTTACTATGTTGGGGTATGTCGCTGGTGAACAGCGAGAAGAGAATTGGAGAGAGCACCGATCCCTGGGGGACGCCGGCTTCTAGTGGGTGCGGTGCTGATAGAGTACCTTCCACTCTGTAGCGAAAGCTACGCTCGAGTAGGAAGTCCCTAACTATCATAACTAAGTAGTGGGGGGTTTTAAGCTTTATAAACTTGAAAATAAGGCCGTTATGCCAGACTTTGTCAAACGCTTTTTCTACATCAAACAGAAGCATACCCGTATATAAACCGCGTTGCAGTTTATAACTTGTATACTCGACTATTCGATGTACTTGCTGAACGCAAGAGTGTTGCGTGCGAAAGCCGAACTGAATCGGCGGGATGAGGTTGTTTTCCTCAGCGCACTTTCTTAGCCTACTAAGTAGTACGCGTATAAATTATCGTCATAAATTTTACATAAACTGTTTAATAAACTAATCGGGCGATATGATGACGGTTCGGTACGTCGCTTGCCGGGTTTAGGTATACCTATTACCATGGCTTTTTTCCATTGTTTAGGAAATATGTAATTAAATAATGCGGCGTTAATAATTGCTGTTAATATTAATAACAATGAATGAGGGAAGAGTTTAATAACTCTGTTAGAAATACCGTCCGAACCGGGGGATTTCCTGGGGTGGAGACCTCTAACAATCGACTGAACCTCCTCCACTGTCGCTGTTGGTATAGGCTCTTGTGGCTCAGCGTCTGCGGTACGCGTACGCGATGTACATCGTTCCACTTCGCTGTTAACGGTGTCGGTGTGTCGCGCGTCTGTGTGTTGTGTACTCGACGTACATTGCTGCTCAAGGTCGGCCGCCAGACATTCAGACTTTTCATCGTCATCGAACGCCGGCGGTTGATTGGGGCGATTTAAGGGTGGCATGGTGGACACCGTATCCTTTTTGAAAGAACGGGCTAACCGCCAGTAAGTCTAGTGCGAAGGCTCCAGTTCGCTTAAGGTGGCGTCCCATTCGTTTTGTCTAAACTCATTTATAGCCGTTTTAACCGCCCTCTGCATTGACCGCATATGATAGCGGTTATCTTCGCAGGGGAAGCGGTCGTAGGCTCTTATGGCTGCGTTCTTACGCCTCAGTAGGTCGCGGACGTCAGCGGGTAAGCGCCTTCTACGATTACTCGTGTCAGGCACTCTCCGTGAACAATCGTTAACTAACGATTGTACGTGACCGGGGAGACTGGAGTTTAGCCTTCAGTCGCTCCCAGTCTGTGCACACTTTCTCAGTGGGGGGGGGGGGTGAGGCCTGAGGGGCCGTATCGGGGGGCGAAGTCAATGACCACCGGGCGGTGATCCGAGTTAAGCTCGTGAATTACCTCTATTAGACATAAACGAAGGTTTATGTTTTTTAATAGGGCTATATCTAATACGTCGGGCCTGTGCCCGACTGTGTGAGGGAAGTGAGTCGGCTCCATTAGGGCTATGATGTCGAACCCGAGCCGATCTGAGTAAGTCTCGAGGGCCAGTCCCCTGCGGTTGTTGGTGTGGCTATTCCACGACTTACTTTTGGCGTTTAGATCGCCTGCGATAATGACGGCGTCGCCGAGGTTTAAGCGAGCTTCGAGGTCACTCTCAAGCAACTTTTTTGGTGTGTCCCCATTAGGAGGGGAAAGGTATACTGATGCTATGATCAGTGGCTGGTGACCGGTGAGGGCCAGCCGACAGACCAAGGCTTCAATGTACGTCATGGCGGGGGGGTGCGTTCAGGCGTTTTTAACACGCTTTTATTAGCTTTACCTGTATGTTTGTTTGTAACGTCCACCTTTGAGTTCTATTTTGCCCTACTTTGAGCGATCAGATTTTCTTTAAACTTTGCACATCTACCAAAGACCGATGACAATGCAATAATCAGTTTTTTTTTTTTGGGCTGGGTTACTGTCGGCGCACTCTTCGCCCGCTCCGTCCGGGGCGACAGAGGGACGTAAGCGCGCACTCCCGTAACCCACCCGCGCGACACGTCGCCTTCGTCGTTGGGCCGACCACCGGAGCAGGTGACTTGACGTCAGTGATTGGATACAATAATCCGCATAAAAAAAAATCGATTATCCTAATTAGATTCGCCAGGATTCATCAACTTCTTGCCGTATCCTTTGCATGAGAGTAAGAGAGCCAGAGCTAGTCGGGCACTCAGCATAACACAAACGCGTAGAGACTTTCCTATGGTATAATAATTGCGTCTTGAGCCGTATACATTCATCGATATACCGACAAATTTAATTCGCATACTAATTACATTCCACTGGTTATTCACTAAAAAGTGAAAAAGAAATATAGTTTAAAAAAACTAAAAAACACGCTTTCATAGCATAACAAACTAAAAAGTGTAAAATAATTTTCAATATAGGCAGAAAATAATAATGAACGAAATATATTAATCATCATCATCATCATTTCAGCCTATTGCCGTCCACTGCTGGACGTAGGCCTCCCTCATGTTGCGCCACAATGTGCGGTCCTGTGCCGCCTGCATCCAACGACGCCCAGCAACTTTCACTAGGTCATCGGTCCACCTAGTGGGGGGCGTCCTACACTGCGTCGTCCGATACGTGGTCGCCACTCAAGAACCTTTTTTCTCCAGCGGTTAATATATTAATACTATTGTGAAAAAAGCGTGGGGCGCTTTGTGTCACATTTTCGTAAGTGAGCACCCCACTTTTTAGTTTGATATGCTATGAAAGCGTGTTTTTTAGTTTTTTTAAACTATATTTACTCCATATCTATATTGCAACCAATTCTAAAGCTCACATACGCCTGTATTAAACTCTGCTAAATCCGTGGTGCTATATTGCTGTGCTTCACGTAGTTGTACATCCTCCTATCTCAGTAGATAGGAAAATTGGCTATAATAGCCAATTTTGCTTCACGTTTCCCGCTTTGCATAGGAGGAAAGTGGAACCTTTCAAATTTGTTTTTCTTTTCTTATTAAGGGGCCCCCGCGAAAATTACAACAAAATTGCGTACATTTGATCCCTTATTGTATCCTTATTTCCAACGCTTTAGTTGTGTAATTCTTATATAAGATATTTAAGGATTGACTCCATACATTATACATTTTAAAAACACGATCACTTGTAATTTCCTCGATAGAAAAAAAATCCAAAGTTACCTCTAAATGAAAAAATAAACCCACAATACGGCGTAAATACTTCACAAAAGTTTATAAAATTTTCAATATTGATAAAACTACATATTACTCATATACATTAGATTTTTACAATGTGTATTTGTTTTAATAATATAAAGGAAAAACCTAAATTCGTCCGCGCATTGTCCACCATAGCTAGAGCCGCTACTCTTCCCCCCTATCCATCCGCTTTAGTGTTGCTTCGGCTATCGGACGGGTAGGTTATGTCGCTTGCGCATACGTAATTTTATAAACGTATCAAGAAATATAAAAGAAAACTGTAAATAATATCAATAATCTATACCAATAAATAAAATTGGAGTGTCTGTTTGTAATGTCAAAATAATAGGCTTTTTTCATGCTCACACGGTTATTTGCACGACACCTATGCCTAAAATAGCAATTAAAAAATTTTTCTCTGTCTGTCTGTCTGTTTGTTCCGGGTAATCTTCAAAACGGCTGGACCGATTTCAAAAATTCTTTCACCAATGGAAAGCTATAATATCAGGGCGTAAACTAGGCTATATTTTATCCCGGTATTCCCACGGGAACGGGAACTACGCGGGTAAAACGACTATAACCTATAACCGAAGCGAAGCGAGGGAGGATTGCTAGTAATATTATAAATCGCTTGTGTCATCTTATTTTGTAAACATCATTAGCACCCTCGCTAGTTAATCGGCGCACGGCTCCTGTAGCCTGCTCTTGTCGATGCTCCTCACGCACGCATACACAAAACGCATAAAATACCTAAAATCGGTCAGCGACAAAAGCCCTATGCCCCCTTAAATTTGTTAGCGGTAGTGTTGCCCAAATGCAAGACCAAGACGAGACTTGGACCGGTCTTGGTCTTGCAACATCACACCTGGTCTCGTCTTGGTCTTGGTCTTGCGCACCAAGTTTTGGTCTTGGTCTTGGTCTTGCGCACCCGAGTCTTGGTATTGCAGCAAGAGTCTTGCAAAGTTTTGCAGTTAGAATAACGTAACAGTAATTTATCATGGCAATGAAAAATCCAACTAAATTAATCAAATATCCTATCCTATCTATCCATCTGCTAGCCTATAGTTCACTATTGAATACAATACCACTTTTTTTTTTTTTTTTTTTTTTTTGTGGGTGGGCCGCGGTCGGCGCGCCTCCGCACCACTCCGTCCGGGGCGACAGAGGGGCTTGAGCACGCAACTCCCGCGACCCACCCGAAGCCCACGTCGCCTTCGTCGTTGGGCCGACCACTGGAGCAGCGTTAACTTGTCGTCAGTGGTCGGCCCGACGGAATACCCCAATACAATACCACTGGAGAAAATTACTCTTCTATTCCCCTGGTGTTCCATTAGACAGCGTTACTACTCTTATGACAGGACTTTCGACCCTATTTTACACGAGGCAGTTGATACAATAAATTTTATGTCATTTTATAATCAATGCGATATTTTACAATTAATGCGATTGTTTATATTCCCCTTCAAGTTAAGTGGTATGTATCTATTGTATTTCCAGTTTAGTTACTGATACTCTGGATACTTGAAAAAACCTGTTGCTCTATTGCCTATATAAATACTTTGGCCGCTGGAACCATGTAGCTCTTAATATACTATTTATTCAAGAACATATAAAACTGATTTAAAATTTTATGGTTTTAATACTTGTAAAATGTATGATATTCGTCGTCATCGTCACAGCTCATAAAAGTGCCACTGCTGGGCTTAAGCTTCCTTCCAGTAAGAGGAAAATTGATCTACTATACCACGCTGGTCAGACATGTTGGTACAGGGTTTTCTTTCCAGTTTCACTTCTCTTGCACATATGTTATATACACAGGGTGTATCAGGTTATGGGACAACTGTTCATGTATGTTGTAGTTCAACAGTCATAGATCATAATTAGAATGCATATTACACAAAAACAATATAACGTAAAAGTTATAGTGATTACAAAAATGTGTGTCTAAGAGTTTATGCCTTAAATTTTATGCATTATGTAGGTATGTACAGACAGGATATATGTAAGCATGTAAAATTTCGACAGTATAAATAGGTATTAGATTTGCGCGAACCTTTCAATGGTTACGTAGGTACAAAGGCGACTCATCAACGGTCATCGGTCGATCAGCTGATTTATGTTAAAGCGAAGTTTGTCTTGCTTATGCAAACGTAATCATTGATTTATTCAAATTCTAATGAACATTTAACAAAATACGAATATGTTGTATATTAAGTATCATTGCTTTATACATTTTAATCAATTTACACGAAAAAACGATGACAAAATTAAGAACTTACATGTCTCAATTCATTACCGAATCGATATTTTTATTTCAATTTTTTTTCATGGGTTCATAACACCATTGCCCGATGCGATTTGATACGACATCCACGGGTAAGAGAGTGGTGAATTATATTCGTACTCTGTCTTTTTTTTTCTTTTTTTTTGTGTGTGTAGCTGTTGGTCGCAGATGACCTTGACAGCTTAACGCGGTCAATGGGTGAGCGCTGATGGCTCTCAACCCCGTAAGTAAGTTAAGCGAACATCGCCCGAGGGCTCCCCCCTGTGGGGAACGGACCTCGGCTCGGGGCGTCGCTAAGAGCAAAGTGGGCGTAGCCAAGTTTAGGTTAATGACTTTTACGCGGCGCGGTTTTCGACCTCGACGGCGAGGCCGATACCGCGGAGCTTTATCTGTTATCGCTGCGCGAGCTGTGTAGGTCCTTTTTTGGGCGATCATAATAGCGTCATCTTCTTCTTCAAGAAGATGACGAGGACGTCGGACCGCGGATATTTTTGAGGGGACGTAGTTTACCGCCCCAACCACTAGTGGATTGGGGTGAGTCGTGGCAGAGGCAAAATAGCGCTGGGAGCAACGCTTCATGTACTGCCTGATGGTGATCGTACTCTGTCCCTACATGGACATTTATATAGATTAATTGTAGGCATATTTCTATGTCCAACAGTGAACGTCGTTGGGCTAATGAATAAACGGATATATAAATATGTATAATGGGCAAGAGCACTCTCGTGATTACGGTATTTTTGTCCTTAAGCCTTTCCGAAGAGTAATTATGAAAAGCCAACACCAACATTAGGAATCGATTGGTCAATAGATGGATATCTCAAGACTGATTTGACTTGCCGTGTAGTGACGGAGTAAGAATATAATTCATCCCCCCTATTTTACCCGTGACTGCGAACCCATGACTAAGGGCTATAATATATAACATCGGTGCAAGAGAAGGAAAACTTGACATGTACTTGACCTGTAACAACACGGCCGATCACCGTGGCGATTCCCCTCCGGCCACGGCCGATTCTCCTCCTGTTATGTAGAAGACACGAGCTCAACCGTATATAAGCTGAAATGGTGATTTGAATTAAATGCAAGACCGCGAGACTCTTGCAGGCCCAGTCTTGGTCTTGCTCAAGTCTTGCAGGGCCAGTCTTGGTCTTGGTCTTGCAAAAATTAAGCGGTCTTGGTCTTGGTCTCGGTCTCGCATTTCTCGCAAGACCAAGACCAAGACCGCAAGACCAAGACTTTTTTGGGCAACACTAGTTAGCGGTCCCCCAAGACAATTAAAAGCATTTCCTGGGATTCCCTGTGGGATTAAACCTTGGTGTTTTATAAGGAGACCATTGTGGATCCTGGTTTACAGGAGTTACAATGGTAAAAATGTGTAGTGGGGTTAATCCCAAAAAAACCACCTTGGGGCTCATATAGGTTAGTATATTATAGGATTTTATTTCGAGTTTTCTTTCTCTTGCATAGATATTATTTGCATATTATATTAGTAGTTGTCTTTTACCCAAAGAACGTGAGTGGAGTATTGTATTGTTTTTCCTTCATCACAAGGAACAACGTAACACAGTATAATATATACTGTATTCGTCTGTATGGTGACGGATTGAGAATACAATTAACCACTCGTCATCTTGCCGTAAAAGACGACTAAGGGACTATAATGTTCATATAACATCACTGCAAGAGAAACTCAAAACTAAACCCTATATTAATACATCTGTGGTACGGTATAATAGGTCAATATCCCTCTTACTGTGGAGGAGGCCCAAGCCCAATAGTGGACCGTATATGAGCTGACACAATGAAAATATTTTTACTATCTTAATTTCATAATACCCTATATAATATACTATATCTACTTAATTACATAATACAATTAAACTTCAAAACATAGGAAGGAGGAAATGAAGGAGACAATTTGAGTAAAGCAAAGTATTAATTACTACTGACGCTCTATTAGTTAACGCAAGTAGGGTAAATGCTTAATGTCGATTTACAATTAGGTCACGGCCGATATATTGTTCTTCGTAGACTTTTAATTAAACGACATTAATAGAGGAATTGCGTGACTTACTGATATTATCTACTTGATCTACAAAATAGCGAAATTTACATGTAGAGGTAAATTTTAAAAAATCAAGTCTTATTTCAATGGTATGCCATTTTGCTGATATTTAACTCACAAATCCCGATTATTAGTAATTTTAGCAGGGTATAATAAAATACCGCGTGAGGAAAGACCGACGTCCTCCCCGAGGGGGGGACGTCGGTTGATGGGAGGGTACCCCACGTAGGGGGTGTTCCGTCGGGCCGACCACTGACGACAAGTAAACCTGCTCCGGTGGTCGGCCCAATGACGAAGGCGAGGTGGTTTTCGGGTGGGTTGCGGGAGTTGCGTGCTTAAGCCCCTCTGTCGCCCCGGACGGAGTGGTGCGGAGGCGCGCCGACCGCAGCCCACCCACAAAAAAAAAAAAAAGGGTATAATAAAATACTCAAAAAGCTGTGTATACAAAAAAAAGCTCGATATTTGGGTGCCACACGAGCTCACTGAAAAAAATCTAATGCACCGTGTACTCATTTGCGATTCTTTATTGAACATAATGAAAGCAAACGATTTTTGGAGAGATTGATTACTGGTGATAATAAGTGGTACGCGTACGATGAAAAAGTGCGAATAAGGTCGTGGTCAAAGGTCGGGGCATGCTTCACAGTCTATGGGAAAACCCAGGCTAACTCGCAATAAGGTAATGCTGTGTGTATGGTGGCATTGGAAGGGTATTGCCATCCGGGCCCATATGAGGTACTTGGGCCTGGTGCTCGACGGGCGATGGTGGTTCCGGGAGCATTTCCGCAGGCTCGCTCCACGGCTCGTGGGCGCGGCGTCCGCCCTATCGTGGCTTATGCCGAACGTGGGCGGACCGAGCGCTGCGTGCCGACGGCTGTACGCGGGGGTCATCCGGTCGATGGCCCTGTACGGCGCACCGGTGTGGGCGGGGTCCATGACCGCCCGACTTAGGGCCCTTCTGTGGCGACCACAGAGGGTCATGTCGGTCAGGGCCATCCGCGGATACCGCACGGTGGCGACGGAGGCAGCGTGCCTATTGGCCGGGACTCCCCCGTGGGATCTGGAGGCGGAGATGCTCGCCGGACTATATCGGCGGGTGACAGGGGTGCGAGCGGAGGGCGGTGTGGTCTCGTTAAGGGATCTCACCGCCTGGCGCGTCGACGCCCGCCGAGACGTCATTGCCCGTTGGGCAGTCCGGCTGGAGAGGCCTTGGTTCGGGGTGCGAACCGTGGAGGCCTTCCGGCCGGTGCTGATGCAGTGGTTGGAAAGGCGGCACGGGGTGCTCTCCTTCCGACTGGTGCAGGTTTTGACGGGGCATGGGTGCTTCGCCAAATACCTGCACAAGGTCGTTAGGAGGGAGAGTACACCGTCCTACCACCACTGCGATTGCGACGAGGACACGGCGCGCCATACGCTCGAGGCCTGCGGGGCTTGGGCAGTGTAGCGCTGTGAACTCGTCGCAATCATCGGTACGGATCTGACGCTGCCGGCTATCGCTAGGGCGATGGTCGACAGCGTCGGGAATTGGGACGCGGTCGCAGCCTTCTGCGAGACGGTGATCTCGCGGAAGGAGGCGGCGGATCGCCTGCGCGAGGAGCGCAGCCTCGATGAGGAGATCCGCCGCCGGCGACTGGGGCGACGCAGGCGCAACTATCTGCGCCTCATGCCGCCCTAGCCGAGGTCGCGGGTGACGTGACCGGGGATTAGTCCGTCACCCGCCGAGAGGCCGACCGCGTGAGGAAAGACCGACGTCCTCCCCGAGGGGGGGACGTCGGTCAATGGGAGGGTACCCCAATAGGGGGTATTCCGTCGGGCCGACCACTGACGACAAGTTAACGCTGCTCCAGTGGTCGGCCCAACGACGAAGGCGACGTGGTTTTCGGGTGGGTCGCGGGAGTTGCGTGCTTAAGCCCCTCTGTCGCCTCGGACGGAGTGGTGCGGAGGGGCGACGACCGCGACCCACCCACAATAAAAAAAATTGGAAGGGTATTGTTCATTAGGAGCTTCTACCGCCGGGCAGAACCATCGATTCGAATCTATACTATCAACAACTGATAAAACTAAAGCAGGAAATTGAAAGAAGGCGCCGGAATTAGTCAACAGATTAAAAAAGTAAATTGAGAGAAAACGGCCGGAATTAATCAACAGAAAGGGTGTGGTCTTTCATCACGATAACGCTAGACCACATACACATCTTTACTCTGCAAAAATTTAGAGTTTGGCTGGGAGGTGTTAATGCATCTTCCATAGAACCCTGACCTTATTTTTAGATTTCTACTTGTCTCGATCTCTTCAAAATTCTTTATAAAATGTACCAGGTTAACATCAAGAGAGGACTGCCAAAACGACTTGTCGCATTTTATTAATCATAATTCCCGCAATTTCTACAGCAACGGGATCATGTCAGATGTCAGACAGTCATCAAACAAAATGGTACATATATATGTATTGCAATTAAATGTAATAAACTTTAAAAAATATAAAGTCTTGATATTTCATATAAGATGCGAATAAACTTTTTCTCCGACCTTATATAATATAATAGTGGCGCATTTAACTATCTAAACTGCATGTTGCATATGCATTACAGAACCTAAATAAAAATTACATGATACTCCAATAGTTTCCACGCATGCACGTGCATGTAACATCTCAAGCAAAGAAAAAAATCCCTATAAAACCCTTCTGACCAGCAAATAGGTCAATTGCTCTCCTTTTGAAGGTGAAGGAGGCTCGAGCCCAACAGTGAGACGTACATGAGCCGAAATTAGGAATAAAGATGAATATCAGTGTTATTCTATCTTATTCTAAATCATAACTATCCTTTACTATCCTGCCACAATACAAATATCTACATAGAGTACTTCTTTCGCTATTTACAAAAGAAGCAATAGTAGATAGATAACTCTGCTAGGGCTGCGACTAAGTTTTACAACCGGCTTTCGACACTTCAACTCTCCTTGGTAAATTCTTATTGGTGGCGCTCGCCATCTACATTATCTCTACTTCCCTAAATTATTTCAATTCAAAATGAAATCTTCCACTCCTTTTATATTTATTATCGTTTAATACAAATGGCGCCGGAATTAAACCGTACTAATAATTTATATAAGTAATCGAATTGTCTACGAATTCCCTGGACAAGTTATTGCCATGAATTCTATTACCCCAATAAATTATTCACGGAAGTATAAATAAAAGTGATGTATTAAGGATAAAACATCGTTACCTACGTAAAGTGTATATTTAAATACCGTTTTCCGTACAGGTGGAAACGGTTAAGTGGAAACTTTTAGAAGGCAAGCTTGAATGGATAATGTAATACAAGAAATTTGTAAAAGCTTAAAATTACTGCCATTTCTGTTGAACTTAATTACTAAAGTTATCTGATTTATGTTTGGAGTTTTAAATTATGCTATTCTTTAATATCATAAAATCCCTGTAAGACTCGTTACATTATAGATTTTAAAGACTTTGAAAGACCTTAAAAGTCATCATCTACCGACACGTAGTTTTCTAGAACAAAATTTAATTTCAATTATTTTTAATGTAGAAAACGTTACAGCAGAATAATAAACTCATTTGCAAAAAAAACGGGCGGTTTTGATTTTCATTCATATTTAAAAAGATACAATACCAAAAAGGTTTCAATCGTTTGTACACGTTACTGGCCGGTTTTAAAAATGCTGTGGTATTTAAAAAAGTACGTTCTAAATTCAATTTTTCATTTGATGTTCATTTTTACAGAAAACCCCTTTTTATCCTACATTTTTGGCGCGAAGTTCCAGAAGTTAACATCGACTTTCATAACTTTTATTCAATTTTTATCGATTAATTTCATATCCTTGACTGTCAAAGCTTTATTTAATGCTGTTTGGCTGTATCAAAAATGGTAGATAAAGTGGTAAAAGCTACCAAAATTATCGCGCTGCTTGAAGAGGGTTGCAGCCAATGTTTCGTGGCTAGGAGGCTAAATGTTAGTCGCTCGACAGTCCAAAGGACCTGGCAGCGATATCAGGAGACTGGTTCCGTCGAGAGAAGGCCTGGTTCTGGAAGAAAACCATGTACCCAACCACGGGATGATCGTTTTCTTGTGAGTCGCGCATTGAGAAATCGCAAATCTTCGTATGTGGATCTTAAGGACAACCTCCAAGAAGTAAGAAATGTGCATATTAGTCTATGGACGGTCAGGAGGAGGCTTCTCGCTGCCAATATACGCAGTCACCGCCCGGCCCGCGGCCCCAAATTACTCCGTGAGCACAGAGTTCACAGGCTTAGGTTCGCTAGAAATTGTGAATCATGGACTCAAGACGATTGGAATAGGGTTTTGTTCTCTGATGAAGCCAGGATATCTCTGTTCGGTGAAGATCGACGTCGGCGAGTGCTAAGAAGACAAGGAGAACGCTTTGCAGAGGCATGTTTCGAAGAAATCACACCTTATGGTGGGGGCTCTGTTATGTTTTGGGAAGGAATAAATTCAATGGATCGTACAGAGTTAGTCTTCATTGAAAACGGCTCACTGACTGGGCATCGATACATAACGGAAGTTCTAATTTCTCATGCACAACCCGCATTGGCCGCTCTAGGTGAAGACTCGATTTTTATGGACGACAATGCTCGCGCCCACCGATCCCGCGATGTTAATGCGTATGTGCAAGAGGTCGGCATTCGTCGTTTGGATTGGCCAGCTCGAAGTCCCGACCTCAATCCCATAGAGCATGTCTGGGACGTTCTGAAACGGCGTGTGAGATCAGTACACCCGGCTCCGCAGACCATCAGAGAGCTGAAGAATGTGATTACTGCGGAGTGGGAACGTATTCCGCAAGCAAGTATCCGGGATATACTCGCTAGCATGCCCAGACGAATTCAAGCTGTGATTTTAGCTAGAGGGGGTCACACTCGATACTAAACATTTATCTGCTTTTACTTTATTAAAGAAAAACAAACAAAAAAACTTTTTTATTTTTACTTCATGAGCATATGCACTACTAGCGAATATACACTACTAGCGAGGTTTAGCATTATTTCCCATAAATTGTATCTAAATTTTATGAAATACTGATGAAAACGATTATTTTCTTATTAATTTAGCAAATTGTGTGGATAAAACTACCTATAATTATCAAACAAAGAAATATTAACATTTGAAATGGTTCATTGCTTAGGTGCCCGTTTTTTTTGCAAATGAGTGTATTTCAATCGGTACATAAGTTAATCGGGTGCACTAAAATCGTTGTTATATTCTTTTCAAAGTAGGCTTAGCAACAGCTGTAGAAGTTATAGTAGTTACATAGTCTTAACTAGACAAGTTAAAAACAATATATATGCTCAAGTAAAAAAAGATTATTAATTAACTAATACATAAATAATAGAAAAATCACGATTTATTTTGACGAATTATTGTAGATTTATTGCAGACTAGCAAATTACAGCGATTTCAATCGCACAGTCGCCATTCCGTCGTGGGAATACTGGGATAAAATTTGTAATAAGTTACTCCTTATAGAGACCACTACCTAGAACAAAATCAGTCCTGCCGTTTTGAAGAGTATCCGGAACAAACAGGCAGACAGACAGATTGACAGACAAATAAACTTTGAACTGATTATTTACACGTTACTTATGGTATCGTGTAAATAACAGTGTGTTATGAAAAACCATATTATTTTGACATTAAAAACGAATACTTCAATTTTATTTATTTGTATAGATTTATCTATACTCTACAGGCCTGAATTTTTTCATTCCTTAATTTTTACGTTTAATATGTTTCATCATCATCATTTCAGCCTATCGCCATCCACTGGTAAACGTACGCCTCCTTCATGTTACTCTACAAAGTGCCTGTGCCGCCTGCACCCAACGACACCCAGCCACTTTCACCAGGTCGTCGGTCCATTTAGTGGCCGGGCGTCCTACACTGTGTCGTCAAATACGTGGTCGCCACTCGAGAACCTCTCTTCCCCAGCGGCTGCCGGTTTGTCAAACGATGTGGCCTGCCCATTGCCACTTCAGCGTGCTAATTCTTCGTGCAATGTCGGTTTCTTCCGTTCTTCTGCGGATTTCCGTATTTCGGATTCTATCTCGCAGATAAATGCCCAGCATAGCCCGTTCCATAGCAGGCTGAGCGACTTTGAGCTTGGTTAAAAGGCCTACAATTAGGGACCACTTTTCCGTGCCGTAAGTCATCACTGGTAACACACACTGATCGTAGACCAGTGCTTTCAGACACAGGTATGTTGGACGACAAGATCCTCTTACTTAATATGTTTAAATAATTTTTTTTTTATGAGTGTTCGAGGTTACGCGAGCCAGTTCGCTCGTGCTTTCTGCCCTTTGAGAAAATCATAAATACTTGTCTTACAGTTCCAGGAGTTGAGATTTTTTTAGGAAAGTTCTTCTACTTTCATAACCTTTATTGTAAATTACTTTAATTGAGTTATATTCAAAAATGTAGACCCAACCTCTATTAATCTATACCAATAAATAAAATTATGTCTGTTTGTAATGTCAAAATAATAGGCTTTTTTCATGCTCACACGGTTATTAGCCCTATACATATGCCTAAAATACACTTTATAATTTTTTTGTCTGTCTGTCTGTCTGTTTGTTCCGGGTAATCTTCAAAACGGCAGCACCGATTTAAAAAATTCTTTCACTAATGGAAAGCTATAATATTAGGGAGTAAACTAGGCTATATTTTATCCCGGTATTCCCACGGGAACGGGCACTACGCAGGAAAGACTGAAACCGAAGCGAAGCGAGGGCGGGTTGCTAGTTGTATATAATTTTTGAGTTCGAGTACTACAAAAAATCGTTGTTATTCAATGTATAAGGTACATTATGTAAAAATAGTTTCATTTTTATTTCATTACTAGCAATGCGCCCTCGCTTCGCTTCAGTTATAGGTTATAGTCGTTTTACCCGCGTAGTTCCCGTTCCCGTGGGAATACCGGGATAAAATATAGCCTAGTTTACGCCCTGATATTATAGCTTTCCATTGGTGAAAGAATTTTTGAAATCGGTCCAGCCGTTTTGAAGATTACCCGGAACAAACAGACAGACAGACAGACAGACAGACAGACAAAAATTTTTTAATTGCTCTTTTAGGCATAGGTGTCGTGCAAATAACCGTGTGAGCATGAAAAAAGCCTATTATTTTGACATTACAAACAGACACTCCAATTTTATTTATTGGTATAGATTATAGTTTGTTATTAATAATTAATAACACATTTTGGTATTATAGTTGGTCAACTTCCCTTCTATTGTGGAAGAGGCTCGAGCCCAACAGTGGGACGTATATGAGCTGCAATGATGACAATGATGATGAATTAATGATATAACTAATATCTGTCAATATGAAATAACTAATAAGTATGTCAATAACTTGGTATTTGAAACCAAATTACCAAGCTTTTCAAAAATGAACAATTTCATAAAAATACTTCCTTTACCCTTTCAATTACACTTGTTGTTTGCAGTGACATATAACTAAACAGGAAAACCGAAAGTAAATTAAACTTGGCTCCGACATTTTCATACTGAAGAGTTTTCTTTTGATTCCAATAAAACCAGTTTTTATTTTGCTTACCTTTATTTTCAAAAGCATTTTCTCAGAAAGTTATTCGTGCCGCGAGCGATAAGCTTACGCAGCATCTTATTTTTTTTGCTTAGCACCTTCCTTAGGATTGTTGGAAAATATATATAAAAGTGATAATTGAAACGGTGTGACAGATTAATCAAGCGGAATTTTAAATCTCTGGACTCCTATCAAATTTTGCGATGCATGGAAGTGACCAGGGACCAGGGAAATGACGTGAAAAAAGAGGACATGTTGCGTTGAACCCTAGTAATTGGAATAACAGTGTGATGTTGATGATCACTTTTCTTGGAGTAATTTTGAATATTGCAGAATAAGCACTTTGACCGACTCCTAGTTTCTCATATATACACTCGCAATAGAATTATATAAACATACTAGCTGACACAACAGACGTTGTTCTGTTCAAATAGAATAAAACAAATTCTTCTTGAACTCAACAGCAGCGCCACCTATCGGGTGCAATTGTGAACCCAAACGATTCTCGAATCCCCTTGAACACACACAAAAAAAATTATCAACATCGGTCCAGCCGTTTAGGAGGAGTTCAGTGACACACACACGTACACAAGAAATATATATCTTTATATATATAAAGATATACATATACTGACTCTTTCCGATTGCCTATTACGTAATTCAACTACCTCACAATGTCGCCAGTTCGTGAATTATTGCAGCCAAACGATCTATAGCTTTAATAACGCAATGAAACTTAAATTTATTTCCAGATTACAACCAGATAAAATTGAACACTTAATTTTTATAGAAGTCAATTTTATTTATTTTTTTTAATTTACATCTACCCTCATTCCAGTGCCATATTACAATGTAGGCCAACATTAATTTATTACGTAAAGAGGGCACTCATAGATTAATTCTTGTTTCTCAATCTTTGTTGTGACACTCACAAATAAAACTCGCTATCAAGTAAGATAAGACTTACGCTTAATTAAACCATTTCGTGAACTAATTTCGTCACATACGAACCAGGAACGCGTTATCCACTAAAGTAACGTAATCATAATTACAGGATTATAAAAAAACACAAGACGCATTGCAGATGCTCATTCTATTTTGTATAGAAAATATAAAATAATAAGAACTTTATTTAATAATTTATATACAAATATTACAGGCTAGGATACGGTATGGTATGCAAAATACATATATATTTTCTTAAAAGTCAGTTTTTTAAGAAACGTTATGTTAATTTTATTTTTTTTGCTGTGTGGGGGCTATAAATACGACGAACCTTTACAACCTTCGTGGGTTTCGTAAAAGATGACTAAGAATTTTACTTAACGCCGTCTGATCAACAATTACATTCTCAAGAAGGGTTGACGTCAGGCAGACGAATGGTTTATTGGTCGGCCCAACGACGAAGGCGACGAGTTACGGGTGGGTTACAGGTATGCGCGCTTACGCCCCTCTGTCGTCCCGGACGGAGCAGGGCGACGGGAGTGCTGATCGAAGCCAAACCCCCCCAAATAAAAACGGCAGACGACTGGTCGTAAAATATAGCTATTATTCGTAAAGATTGTTATTATTAGCAGTAACCACAAATCAAGGAAAACAGACCTTACTGTAATATTGCAAAACCATAAAACATTACAGCTTGTGTTTACACATGATTACAGCGGCTTATCTTTGCCCGCATGAACTGTAGGTAGTTAAATTTATCAAGCTCTTATCTAGATATCGCCAATCTGAACTGTCCCATTTGGATCGTGATGCAATAATGTTCCGGTATTTTTATCATAATACTAACTAAATATGTATTACAGCAACCGTATGTAGAACATATTGCTACATACTGGCAAGATGGTGTAGTATATCAATTACTGTGAAGAAAATACTTTTCTTAAACCTCGTTTAAAGAAGGACCCGTTTGTCGTGGCGCCTCAGTTCCAAGGAGTAGCTCTCTAATTTCCGACAGTATCGGGATTCTTTATTTACGATCCTTGGTTGAGGGGAGTGATGGCTGCTCTAATAGTTAACTCGTGATCGGTTGCTCTTTATGGTTTATTATCTATACCAATAAATAAAATTGGAGTGTCTGTTTGTAATGTCAAAATAAAAGACTTTTTTCATGTTCACACGGTTATTTACACTGTACATAGGCCTAAAAATAACTTTATATTTTTTTTTGTCTGTCTGTTTGTTCCGAGTAATCTTCAAAACGGCTGGACCGATTTAAAAAATTCTTTCACCGATGGAAAGCTATAATATCAGGGAGTAAACTAGGTTATATTTTATCTCGGTATTCCGACGGGAACGGGAACTACAGGGATAAGGCGACAGAAACCGAAGCGAAGCGAGGGCGGGTTGCTGGTCTAGCTATAAACGTCTATTTTTTGTCACAAAAGACAACATCCTGCACTAAGGATCTTTATCTTTGCAGGGGGACTTTACAAACATATAATTAACGGATTCAAATAACATCCAGATTCAGAACAACGATTTGTGGATTGCACAATGTGTTGTCCTTGGAATTCGAACCTATGACACTGGCACGGTAGATCGATAAATTTACCAATACGACATCTGTGCAGTCTAATCTAAGTTTGAATTATAGTTGTGAACTATACGTAATTATCTTATGGTACGAAGGTCATCACACTGTAGCTGGTACTTGCATCCACATTGAACACAATTTAATAAAAGAAGCTAGTAAAAAAATAAATATAAAAATAATAGCCAAGCCGCTGAGCTTCTTGCTGGATCTTCTCAGTAGCGGTCGCGTTCCAATCCGGTGATAGTTTATTCCATTAATTTAAATAGTATTAAAATTCACAATATGTAAGTGCCATCGCGGGGTTTATACATAATGATTTGAATTTCAATTTGATTTGAATTTGAACTTTGTTTAATCGTAACTGTTGTTTTCGATTATGTAATTAATTAATAATACAATTTTACTTCGACTTCTAAAGAATATAATCCATTAACATAGCGGCAAGAGTAGGCACTTCCTTGTTTTGACGGAGTAAGAATACAATTCACCACCCCCTTTTCTTGCCCTTAGTGTGTCGTAGAAAACGACTAAGGGACAATATGTAGATAACATAGCAAGAGAAGAAAAACTAGAATTTAAATCCTATGCCAACCCGCCTGATCAGCGTGGTATAAGGTCAATTTCCCTCCCATTGTGGAGGACGCTCGCGCTCGGGGATGCATATGAGCAGTAACCATGATGATGATCATGAAGAGGAAGTAGCCTATGGATAGAAACTATGCCTACTCCAATAAAAATGTATAGTAGGCTTAGAATAATAACGTATAGAAGGATAGTGTCGGTACTTAAGCGATCAAAAACGTGAAGCCAAAATACCACACGCGTGCTAGCGATTACACACATACACACGCACACAATTATACAATAGAGTTGCCCTGCGTGTGCAGTGACCTTGTACGCTATGAAACGGTCCGGCATAGGGCTCCAATTGAAATGCTTCATTTTTTGTGCGTGGAGTTACCTTCTATGAGTTATTATTCTAAGATAGTAGGCAAAATTCCCTTCCACTTGGAAGCTTGTCATCATCATCGTCATAATTTAAGCTCATATATGTCCCTGATAGGCTCAGGCTTCCTCCATAATAGAAAGGAAATTGATCTACTATACTAAGCTGGTCAGACGTGTTGGTATAAGGTTTCATTACAAGTTTGCCTTCTGTTGTATGGCTGTTATATGCACGTTTAATCCCTTAGTCGTCCTTTACAACACTCACAAGCAAGAAAGGGGGTGGTGAATTGTATTTTCACTCTGTCACCACACGGAGTTTCTGGCAGCCAGTAATAGGATGCTTTCTATGGTATGTTGATAAAATACAACCTCATCATACCTCATATAGATTCCACTAATGGGCTCCAGCCCCTAGACAATGGGAGATAAATTGACATACTAGGCTGGTCAGACGGGTTCGTGTAGGTTTTTATTTCGAGTTTTCCTTCTCTTCCTTAATATAATATATCTGATAAGAAGAAAATACTTGATTTGTGTGAACATATGACGAAATGGTAGTAGCGTAAAGCGAAATACCGATCTATCCTTCCAGATGTCATAGATTCGATTCACACACAGGACAATACCTTGTGCGCTATATAAATTATTGCAGTTAGGCTCAGGGTGTGATTTGAGTCCATGCTGTACATTTTTTTGTAAATTAAACATCCAAGTATTATTTCCTTAGTGAAGGTTGTATTTTTAAAATAAAAAAACTCTAATAAATAAATCGTTGTATCGCGAGGTACTTTAAAAAAATGTAATTAATGGACACAAATTGCATTCAGTTGTATAAACAACGAATGCGTTTCGTCAGGTGGGCGGCGGTCGTTAAACTATGCATATAAAATAAAATTGAGTAATGTCAAACTTGTAATGTCAAAATAGTAGGTTATTTTCAGGCTCACACGTTTATTTGCAGGATTCCTATACTTGAAACCAGTTTAAACAATTCTATAACAGACAGACAGCCGGACAAACAGAAACACATCTGTTTCTTCCGGCTAATCTTCAAAACAACTGAAGCAATTTTAATAATATTTTACTACCAGTTAGCTACCATATACATAAGAAGAGTAACGTAGCCATTTTTCTTCTCAGTAAAACCTTATAAAATATTGTCCTGACCGGGACTGCAACCACAGGCCTTGAATGTCTTAGTAGATTTTGGAGATTTAAAATATAGGGTTAAAGCGGCTATTAAAATAGCAAAGCGAGAGCGCGTCGCTAGTCCTATACAAATTCGAAACAGCAGTCTATTCGAAACGCAATTGCATAAGCGAGACACATGATTCTTCGAAGCCATATCAATTGGAATAATAGCAAGAGGGTAATGATATCTTTCTGCGTATGAATCAAACGACTCGTCACGGGAAGTCAGTTCTAAAGGTTCATTTCCGTGCATCGCGGCCGACTGCGCCCGCACGCGACAGTCGTAAGCGATCGATCGCGCGCGGCCGATGCGACCAGTGGCGTAGCAAGGGGGGGCGGAGGGGCGGACCGCCCCGGGCGCCACTATTAGAAGGGCGGCAAAATTGGAAGAAAAATATTTTGTGCGGACACTGGCGGTGAGTCGGACAATTAATTTTTCAAGAAGTTAGCTTTGGCTAGGGCGGCATGAGGCGCAGGTAGTCGCGCCTACGCCACCCCAGTCGCCGGCGGCGGTTCGCGTCCTGGAGGAGACGCTCCTCGTGTATACGCTCCGCCACCTTCTTCCGCGAGACTACTGCCTCGCAGAAGGCTGCGACCGCGTCCCAGTTCCTGACGCTGTCGAGCATCGTCCTGGCGATGGTCGGCAGCGTCAGGTCGGCGCCGATGATTGCGACGAGTTCACGACGCTGCTCTGCCCAGGCGGCACAAACCTCGAGCGTATGCTGCACCGTGTCCTCGTCGCAATCGCAGTGGTGGCAGGACAGTGTACTCTCCCTCCTAACGACCGTGTACAAGTATTTGGCGAAGCATTCCTGCCTCGTCAAAACCTGTACCAGTCGGAAGAAGAGCACCCGGTGCCGCCGTTTTAACCACTGCATCAGCACCGGCCGGAAGGCTGCCACGGTCCGCACACCGTACCGAGGCCTCTCCAGTCGGACTGCCCAACGGGCAGTGACGTCTCGGCGGGCGTCGACGCGCCAGGCGGTGAGTTCCCTTAAAGAGACCACACCATCCTCCGCTGGCACCCCCGACACCCGCCGATACAAACCGGCGAGCATTTCCGCTTCCAGGTCCCACGGGGGAGTCCCGGCCAACAGGCACGCTGCCTCCGTCGACACCTTGCGGTATCGGCATATGGCCCTGACCGCCATGGCCATCTGTGGTCGCCACAGTAGAGCCCTGAGTCGGACGGTCAGGGACCCCGCCCACACCGGTGCGCCGTACAGGGCCATCGATCGGATGACCCCCGCGTAAAGCTGTCGACACGTAGCGCTCGGTCTGCCCACGTTCGGCATAAGCCACGATAGGGCGGACGCCGTGGCGGACGTGGAGCGAGCCTGCGGAAATGCTCCCGGAACCACCAATGCCCCTCGAGCACCAGGCCCATATGAAGTATCATATGGGCCCGGATACTAATATCAACCGAATTGACGGTGATCGAGATGCCGATGGGAGGGCCCATGCGGGGCCCATGGAACAAGAGGGCCTCCGTCTTGTCCAGGGCCACCCTCAACCCCAGCGCCCCGATCCGCCTGACGATCTCTTCGGTGCCTAAAGTCGCCAGGCTTGCCGCATCCTGCAGCGTACCACCGCAGGCTGTGACGAGCGTGTCGTTGGCGTAACAAATCACGCCTAGCCTGGGCGGGGCGGGAGGCTCTCACTCAACGCCCAGTCGTAGCCGATGTTCCACAGGGTGGGTCCGAGGACCGAATAAATGATTTCACTGCGCGTAAGTCGCGAAAAGTAGAATTTTAGACTGTTTAGACTTTATTAAACATTATTTTTATAGTGTAAATTATTAATGTTTTAATAGTCATGTACATGGTTATGAAAAAATATTTTTCATTCAATTCTTTCATTTTGTTACGTTTTTTCTTACCAACACCAACTTACTACAACTTATTATTTTTACGACGTCAAAAGGGCGGCAAATTATGACTCCGCCCCGGGCGACAGTGACTCGCGCTACGCCACTGGATGCGACTAATAGTCAAAGTATGAAAATGTATGGTACCGTTTCCGAGGTAGGTACGCGACAGTCACGCGCGGCCAACGACAGAAACGTAGGGATATTAGTGAAATATCGATATTGAAATCGATATTGATATCCATAGCCAAATATCGATAAGTCGATATTATCGCGCACAAAATATCGATATTTCGTAATATCGATATTTTATACTATCGAAACTAATGGAAAGAAAATTCTCCGGACAAATTTTGATGAGCTTTTTTGCTTTTTAGGAAATTTCTCTGGATGTTTTAAGATACAGCGGGACTTACGACGAAATAAAATCCTCCGGACAAATTTTGATGAGCTTTTTTTAGGAAATTTGTCTGGATGCCTAGGAATCACACTTCTTATATTTTATTAATAATTTAATATCGATATCGTGTTCATAATATCGATATGGCGATATTTCAAAGTTATAATTATCGATATTGAAATATCGATATTTCGGCGGCTAATATCGATATTTCAAAAATATCGATAAATATCGCACATCCCTACAGAAACGACGCCATACATTTTCATATTTTGACTATTGTCGCATCGGCCGCGCGCGACAGTTGTAAACGATTGATCGTGCACGACCGCGATCGGCCACGATGCACGGAAATGAACCTTAAACCATAATAAGATAGAAAGATGTAAATCTCCGAATAATTACCTAAAAATCGTAAAGTAATCCTAACGTTTTCTTCTTCATCTTGGCTCATATACTTCCCACTGCAGGGCTCGGGCCTTCTCCACAATGAGAGGAAAATTGACAGGTTGGTATAGGGTTTTCTTTCGAGTTTTTCTTCTCTTGCGTCTGATAGACGTGTTACATCCCTCAATCGTCTTTTACGATATCCGCTGGCAAGATGGGGAATAGTGAATTGTATTCTTATTCCATCACCACACGAATAGTAAAAGTCGTAATACAAATATGTTATTAGTCGGAAGCAGTGTTCATGAAACAACTGTAATCCATATAACAAACTAAATAGCTTCATAAACGCTGGCTTACTATCAAAATAAGTAATAAAGTTGCATAATAGTTGGTCATGTACACATAATTACCTTCGTAAACACAAGAATTTGTTCACGTTTATAGTCTGTGTAGATATATAAAAAAAAAGTAAAAAGGGCAGGTGTTTTATTGATATTTAAAACTTTAGCTGTTTAATATTTTGTTATTATTGTATAGATTAATTTTAGACTTATGCTAAAAATATGTTTAAGATAGTATATCGCATGTGTCAGAAATCCCGGGCTGATTATTGTAATCTGAAATAACACTTTTTATTATCGACGTGATAACTCCTATAAACAGGATTGGATGGGGAGTAAATTCATGTAAACCGTGATCGACATACGTGAATTTTTACTTCTTCTTCTTAGTTAATGGCAATGAGCTACAATAATATGAGCTATTGGTGCCAGTGTCGAGTATATTGATTATTATTCACGTCATTAGTCTTAGTCTTTCAGTCAGTCGTTAGCATGACTTAGTGCTGATATCCAAGTCATGCGTCTCAGGAAATTTGGGCAGAATGTCAAAATGCACGTAATTCACTATTATATCATTTTCACTACATTTCAGAATTTTATCTGCATTATATTACATAAAATATCAGCAAAATGATTGAATATAACACTTTAAAACACTAAAATAATGAAAAGAATATAAAAGCGCTACATGGCATTTTGACATTCGCGTCAAAAGTCCGTGAATTTTTAATGCTAACACATATCTGTAGCTATGTCAATGTCATAATATTTATGCTGATAGATGTCAAAACCAGATAAATATAAATTTTTAATTGAAGATCACACAACTACTTTCAATATCCAAAAATAACTGTCCATTGTTTTAAGTTTTCACTTTTGTCGTGAGTCCTTATGACTGCTTTGCGTTCTTTTTCTTATTGTAATAGTGTTAGGAAATGTTAGCTCGGACCCCTTTTAGTAAAAGCGAAAGTAGAACCTAATCCTCTAACTACGTTTCGTAAAGTCAACAGTAAATGAAAATGGACATTTTGCATCCTTCAATCAATATACAAATTGCTAGTATATCGCTAGGCGCATACATATAAGCAAGCGTCTACATTATCTGAGTCCAATTCCCCTTATAACGACGTATGAAGGCTATTTGTATTACTTTGAACGATACTTCCTGTCAGCACCTAACAATTAATTGTTCCATCTTACTTTACGAATGAACGATCTTACTCTATACAATGTGCATTAAAATTGTTTTCTTATAAGTCATGTTCCATTGGTGATGAAGTTCATTAATGGAAGATATATAGGTATGACTATCTCTATGTATAGAGAAGAATTATTTTGTTACATAGTTACCGTAAGAATCGACTAATGAATGTAAAAAGATAACATCATGCAATTAATATGTGGTAGGACTACACTGTCGATAAAATCTTCTGTCTACAGCCGCGGACCGGTGCATTTGGAGTAGTACTAAATTCGCAAACAATCCACGTCTATTAACCCCTCACGCGCCAAACATCGCGGCGCTCTCGAATGCCCCGCGCGCTTTGGTTTATTGACAAAAGTTCAGTGAATTTTATGGTTTTACGTAAACTGTTATTGTTGCTATATGACAAGGCAATATGAAATAAAATATATATCAATAGCTTCGTTATTAGACGTACTATGATATGCGATGTATGTTTATTAGTTCCAATTTGTAGTTTTCATAAAATGAATGTGGAAACATAAAATGTTTAGGTGATTTTGGCAACTTACAAAATTTACTGCGTAATAACTTCAAAACACTAACACTTACTCTTGCACAAAATTTGTATACAATAACACAAATCATTCTAAATTTGATCACATAATTTATTTATTTCTAAACACAATATTGATTTCACAATAAAATTATTAGCACAATAACGGCGCGGACGCGCCGCGGCTGCCGGCTATAGGTACATCGGAACTCATCAGGGTTGTCCTTCATCCAATAATCATAACTAATGTTAGATGGTAAACATTGTTTTATGGATAGTTTTCGAAACTTATTCTAAAACTAGCTGATGCCCACGATTTACATAATAAGAAACGAAAGACATGACGCCATCGACCGACCGACCGATGTAGACCGACCACTGACGACAAGTCACATCTGCTCCGGTGGTCGGCCCAACAACGAGGTGACGTGGGTACGGGTGGGTTATGGGCCTGCGCGCCATCCTTTCATCGCCCCGGAGGGACAGGACCGCGCGTGCGCTTACCATAGCCCACCCATTAAAAAAAAAAAAAAAAAAAAAAAATCTTAGGTGCGACAACGATGGTTTGTTTACAAATACATTGTTTTGAGGTACAAATATTATCAATATCTAACGAATAATACTTTACACACAATGTATAGTAATTTATCTACACTTCCATGTAAAAAAACATATGAGAGTACTTTTTAGAGTACATTTTCCTTGAATGCATTGCGAAAACAATTGTCCACCGCTTTCGGTATCTGTCACTACGAAAATATTTTCAAAAGTATTTTTTTTTGTTTACATCACCGGTCGCAAATAGTTCTCGGCAATAGTTCACGAATGCCAATCATCTATGCTTTACGACTGCGTTGAGTTTTGATTGGTTGATTTAAATAAAAGTACTAAAAACCATTGCTAATTGTAGAATGTTTAATTGGGTCAAACGTGTGTCCCAAAAGCGCTTTCAGCACATTTTTTTTTTTGGTCAAACGGTGTCCCAAAAGCGCTCGCGGCGTTAAGTAGCAATTTGTTACTACACTTCGTGTGATGAGCAATAATATGGGTACCCTAAGCTTCTGAGGGTTTTTGCGTGTCACCGAACCTCATTGTACGCATTCGCACTCACTTCATTTTCTATACGGAAGGCCGCGACCAAGCTAAAGCTGCATGAACGGCAGCATCACTTACCATCAAGTGTGCTGTTTGCTCGTTTGTCATCAACGGCCATAAAAAAATGATAAACTCGAATTAACGTCTGTCTGCGCCAGGGTTGGGCAAAATCTGACTTTTATTAAAAAATCAAAAACCATTGATTTTTTTAAAAAAATCATGATTTATTTGATTTCTTTGATTTTTAAATTTGAACATAAAATTTGAACATTTTGATTCTTTGAAATTAATGTTAATTATTTTAATGTATAAGTCTAAAAATTATAATACAATTTGCGCCTCAAAAACTTGTGACAACGCATTTGTCGCGCTTCTTGCTCCTTGCAAGAAAATTCTTGTCACGATTTGTTTTCCTTCTGTCCTATACACTCACTCACTATAAAGTGCCGAGTGAGGCACGAACGCGTTTGTTGTGCTTTTTGCAAGAATATTCCTGTCATGTGGTGTCGAGGCTTGTTTTCCTTTTCAACCTATAAATTGACGTTCGCGCATTTCGCTAGTTTAGTTAAGTTAGTTAAGTGAAGTGAAAACATATAAATAAAGTAAAATGAGTGGAAGAAAAGAGGACCCAATATGGCAGTTCTATATTAAGACAACAAATCCAAATAAATTGGGGTGTAGGGCTATTTGTAGAAAGTGCAAGAAAGATATTCAAAGATATTCAAAGATATTAGTCCAAAGACTTAAAGCACACCACGATGTTTGTAATTATCAAGAGAGGAATACAGGTAATTAAATTATTAATTTTATTTTATTTATATTTTAGGCATATATGATTATATATGATGATAATGTTCGATTGTTTTTTGTTTTTAAATGTTAGGTGAAATCTAACACGTGGCGTGGCCTTTAATGTAACTTTTTTAACGCGACCTTTCCCA
Organism: Lymantria dispar; assembly: GCA_032191425.1. NCBI lineage: Eukaryota > Metazoa > Arthropoda > Insecta > Lepidoptera > Erebidae > Lymantria > Lymantria dispar. The sequence continues at coordinate 10,570,550 of CM063449.1, read as the reverse complement.
GGTTAATTATTAAAGATTATCTTTACTCTTCTATACTTACTTAATTTTTAATTTTTTTCAACTTAAAAAAATAAATTTGCTTTTACATCTCTATTGAACATTTTAACTTTATTTTAAAATCAATAATTCAGTACTATATCAATATATCATCAATTATAATTAATCAATTTCAATTTTCAGTTATGTTTTTTCTCTTTCCAGAGAGTCGAATGTCGCTTGACAGTTTTGCTAGCACATCATCTGCCTCAAGTTGTAGTTCACTCATGACGAAACTACCAACACCAACAAGTCCAACAACTTTTGAGCCAGTCCAAAAAAGAAAGCAATCGAAACTCAGCCTACCATGAGTACCATGAGTAGTTTTGTAATGCGGACTTCAACTGCTGAAAAACATAAAATTGACAAACAAATAGCAAAGGCTATTTTTGCTACTAATTCGAGCTTCAGATGTATTGAGAATTTAGAGGTGAAAAAAGCCATTCAGTTATTAAGGCCTAGTTATACACCGCCCTCGAGAAAAACGGTAGCAACAAGTCTTTTGGACGAAATCTATGAAGAGGATAAGAAAAATATTTCTCCTGCCTGTCAGGACAGTCCGTAAATATGTCAATTGATGGGTGGTCAAACGTGCACAACGAACCAGTGATATCACTGGCGCAACGATAACCACTGAAGATGGACAAGCCCTCCTATACGAAACTATAGACACATCAGGAAATCCACATACTTCAGAATATTTAACTCAATAGTTTGTGACCTGATTTCTTCATGTGAATTAAAATACAAGTGTACCGTAAAATCTTTTGTGACAGACAATGCCGCAAATATGACACTTATGAGAAAAACATTAGAAAAAAAAACGAACGCAAAAGTTATAACTTATGGCTGCTCTGCACATATTTTTAATTTACTGTGCAAGGACTTTCAAGTTAAAGACGTTATAGAACATGTGGTCCAAATTGTTTAATATTTTCGAAATAACCATTTGGCTAGAGCTAAATTCAGTCAAGCAGGAGGCAGCGCTTTAGTCCTTCCAAGCGATGTGAGATGGAATAGCCTTGGCAACTGCTTAGAGATGTATGTCACTCAGTGGGACATCATATTAAAAATCTGCGAAGAAAATAAAAACGAGATTGATTCCACTATTTACCGAAAAGTTTCAAATATTGCGATTAAACATGCAGCGCAAGATTATTTAAACATTTTAAAACCTATATCAGTTGCTCTTGATACTGTGCAGAGGAAAAATGCTACTATCGCAGATACTGTAGAGCAGTGGAAACATTTACAATATATCTTTGACGAATCTGTGGAATGACCATTACAAAAAACACAACAATTTAATAATCGATATAAGCAAGCACTAACGCCATATCATTTTATAGCGTATATGTTGAATCCACAAAAAACATAATACCAGTTAACACCAGAAGAAAAGAATATAGCTTTAGAAACAATTAAAGAGTTACATGAAAACAATGGACTGTTTTTGGACACCTTTAGTAATAAAGTTAAATGCCCGCAGTGCTCCATTTAAGCAAGTTATGTTTTCGGAAGAAGTAATAAAAAATGTAAACGGACTACAATGGTGGTTATCACAAAATGATGAGCCGGAAATCTTGAAACAGTTGCCAATAATAAAACAGTTCCTGTGTGCAACTGCTTCTTCAGCTTCAGTAGAACGCGTATTTAGCTCTTTTGGTCTTGTACACTTGGATATTAGAAACAGATTAGGCATAGAAAAAGGAGGAAAACTCGTGTTTTTGTTTAAATTGTATAACGAAAATGAATAGACTGAAAATATACGGTAATAAAATTTAGGTGTTACGTTTAGTTTAAGAATTTGGAATTGTACTTCTTTTTTGTTGTTTTTGCTAAAAGCAGATACTTCTTTTGATTTTTGAGAAAACTTTTATGTTATGTTGTTATCTGGTTCTGAATAAAAAGGAAAAAAAAATGACTTAAATCATGATTTTAATTTTAAAAATCAAGCGATTTAAATCATGATTTTAATCGTGATTTTAATCACTTGATTTTAATCAGCCCAACTCTGGTCTGCGCCAACTTGATCAATCTAAATGGCCGAGATCTGTATGTAGAGAGATGGAATACTGACATATTTCTGATTAGAAATTTTCTTCTTGTATGAGAAAAGTTACTTCACTGTCTATTCAAGGATATCTGAAGATGTAAAATACGATGGAATGTGTACGGAATGATAATATTGGACGTTATGTTAGACGATTTGAATGTGAGAGATGTTGACGCCATTATTATCATTTTAAATCCACAATATGCTGGTGTAACTAAAATGAGTATATCATTTAAATGTAAACATTTTAAACTGAACACAAATCTCGTACAGTCGACTCTCGTTAATTCGAAACTCGAGGGACTCTATAAATATCACGAATTGTCGAGTGTTTGAAATATCAAATGGTTCGAAATTTGTGAGAGACAATAAATAAAACTTCGAATTATTACGTGTTGATCAATTATTATTTATTAACTACTATTCTATAACAATGACAAAAGTTTAGTTACATACATGTACATATTCAAAATGTCAATTAATTAATCTTTCAAAAGAACTCTGTTATACTGGTTTGCTTCAAAGCACATTGCTGCTGCTCAGACTGCTCAATAACTTTTTTTAAGAGGAAGAGTGCCTGAAAAGCCACCCTTCACTTGCCGTAAAATTTTTGATGCTTAGAGTAGATGCGAACTCTTTTGCTTTTCCTTCAACAAGTTTCCGCTAATAGACACTTTTTGTTCTCTACACTAGCATAGCCAAATTACCAGGCTTTCTTCCAGACGAGGAAATTCAACTTTAGTAGTTCTTTTCCGTACTCAGCATTTTTAGTAGCATTAATTTTCTTGTAAATAAAACTACTTTTACGGATTATATCGCGTTTGTATTTGATTTATGATTGCCCGACGTTTCGAACACTTTGCAGCATTCATGGTCACGGGCGGACTAAGGTGTCTCACGTCCAACAAGTAATCGTTATTACAGACATTTACAATTATCTACCCGATACAGAAAATAGTTATAAACTTATTAAATTGTTACCCACATTTTAGTACAAATTTATTGCCAGTGTAAGAAGAAAATGAATCTATATGAAAAATTATATTGTTTATGGTTAGTAATTATTAATTATTAAATTTGTAGCAATTATTATTACAATTTGTTGATTTAAAACTAACAAAACAAATATACTACCACCGGATCGGAACGCGGCCACACTGAGAAAGATCCGGCAAGAAAACTCAGGGGACATGATGCTAAATTAATATTGATTTTTAATTTTAGATGCGGCTTACTAAAAGATTTTTGATTTATAAAATTATCTTTAACCATTATTATTGTGGGTCAAATCTATACAATAAGTGCTCACAGTATCATGCAGTCTTGTGGTGGTCTCTTTGGATTTATTTTTAATTATGTTTATAACAGGATCCCAGCTTGATGGTAATACCCAGCCATCCTCTCTATTGAAATTTTTGTGTTTTTTGATTTCAATAGCCTCGCGTACCATTCTAGGCAGGTATCGGTGTTCCTTTGCGAGGACTTGAGGTTTATCAAACCTAATGTTATGGCGGGAGCGGTCCTGACTATGTAAATGTCTGTAATAACGATTACTTGTTGGACGTGAGACACCTTAGTCCGCCCGTGACCATGAATGCTGCAAAGTGTTCGAAACGTCGGGCAATCATAAATCAAATACAAACGCGATATAATCCGTAAAAGTAGTTTTATTTACAATGTGTAGTGCTCGCGTAAACATCAGATATCATTATTAATTTTCTTGCTTATCTTGTGCGTTATTATGGTCGAGAGAGTACTCAGAGGAGTCTTAAATTCTTTTGCAACATCACTTTTCTTCTCATCTTCCTCTACTTTTTCGATTCAATTCTTCTTTTCAGCAATCGTCAAACATTTATACTTTCTAGGGCTCATAATTAGCACAAACTTTTAATTTGTATATCAACGAAAGACTAACAGTAACTGAAACGTAACTAAACATACCAATTTGTGCGAACCAGTGCGAACCAGTCAAATAGTCAAACTAATCATAACAAAAACAAGGGCTTTCTTATAATCTTTCCACCTCTTTCCCTCTGCAACTTTGAATTGTCGAATGTTGGACGCCGATGAGTTCGAATTAATGCGTCGTTTTGTTATATAGCATTGATTTTTTCGTTCGAATTACCAAGTGCATAAAAATGTATTGATGTAGTTCGAAATACAAAGAGATTTTGTAGGGAACTCGTGATGACTTTGAATTACAGAGAGGTTCGAATTATCGCAAGTTGAAATTTACGAGAGTCGACTGTATTTTAAAGGTATATAATGACAGTATTTTGTACAAGTCTCCCTATTAAATAAGAAGAATAAAAATGTATGTGTAGAACTGTAGATTCAATAATACAAATAAACAAAATTGTCGCCACAAATGTAGACGTTATAAATAATAGCACGTGATAAGTACTATACATACTGATAGCCAGCCCGAGATAGGACATGTAACGGATGTCTAATATTTAAAGATAATAAAATTGCATTCATCATTGTTCAGAACTTATGAGTATAGGTAAAAAAGGGGCATATCGCACTAAGGAAATGGTTAGAAATAGGGTCGTGTGTATCCCTTACTAGTTCTTACACGTTCTACGGAAGGGAAGGGGATGATGACATATTTTCATGTAGCTTGGACAATCAACATAAAGAAATATGAGATAGAATTTAAATGAAACATATATGAGCCTATATAACTTGTAGAAGGTTGTTAATGATTGTATATAATTTAATACCGCTTCATAATCATGTCATGAGGCTAATTTACCTACGCCACATGGATTTCCTACGCCATATTATGCACAGAATCTTGTGTTATTTCCAAAAGGAGTGAAGTCGACATCATAACATATAAATTGTTTACAATACAATCAATTATAAAGTCATCGTTGATTATGTCTTCCCTATAATTAGCTAGATATATATTTCTTGTGTACGTGTGTATGTCACTGAAATCCTCCTGAACGGCTGGACCGATGTTGATGAAATTTTTGGGTGTGTTCATGGGGATTTGAGAATGATTTAGATTCACAATTGGTCCCGGTAGGTGGCGCTGCTGTCGATTTCAAGGAGAATTCCTTTAGTTTCATATGAACAGAACAACGTCTGTTGGGTCTGCTAGTTAGATATAATACCCGACTTTTATGCGTATGATACCCATTATGTATATTACAAATATGATTTTATTCGTGTTTTGAAATTTAAAACGTTATATAGAAAAAAAAAAGTGTCATTCATTTATAAATATTATATCTAAACTTTATTGCGTCTCATATGAAAATGATCTGGTTTTCAATGACATTTAATAAATACCTGTGTTCGTTATCAACAAATCGATCAAATTAGGCCAAATATGAGATATACTTTGATCAATATGAACATATTTATTATATTTTTAAATATTTCTTGTACTTTGTACTACACTCAACTGAACTAGTTATTGGTTTCATGTGATCGACAATCGAGCCGCCAATTGAGATGGTTGACGCAGTTTGTTAAGATCGTAAAGTTTGTAATATAAAATTTGTTTCAGAGATCATCGCCCTCAGATAGTAATGGAGTAAGCAGACATAGCCGAAGTAGTACGTGATCATAAAAATAATGTTCTATGCGTCTATTTTGGCATTTTGCCACATATTTAAATTTTTACGAAAAAAATGATCCTATAAAACTAAGCGTTTGTTTCTTTATATGATTGGTTTATTTTTTTTTTATTGTTTAAACGCTTTAATAGTAGAAATTAATAGTTGATTTCAAAAAACCTTTTTGTGTGAATATTCTGTTTATAAAAAGGATAAAAATATATATATAAAGGAGGATAATATATAAAGGATATAACCCTGCGTACCAATACTAAGAGAGTAATGGCCATGCATGATGTGAATAAATCACCCACATTTTGTTTATTTTTTTATTTTTATTTTGTTTTATTAGGAAGACCAACAGCTAATAAGAACATTACAAGTTAAACAAATAAAAACTAAAAGCTAATAATAGGTCTCCACGCTTATGCAGCAATACAAAAAACAAGTGACCTGATTATATAGGATAATAGGCAAACAAAAGTTAATAAAAAATAAATAAAATGGGAAAGTAACATTAAACATATTTTTTTAAAAATTCCAAACTAAGCATCCGTCTTATCGGTTCCACCTTAGTTACAAATAGGTCAAAGTTTAATGTTTTAGTTTGATGATTCAAATAGTTGCCCGCTCGCCACAGAAATGCATTTTGACGATAGTTGGTGGGCGCTGGTGGAAGATGGATTGGTGTATAGCGTCTAACAGATTTTGTTGGTATATTAAATTCAATTTTAGAAAGAAGATTGGGACTGTCAATCTTACCTGAAATTTTGTTTAACAAATATACAGTATCAGCTATCTGACGACGTATGACCAATGGCAATAAATGAAATTTAGCACGTCTCTAAATATTTCTCAGAATCATAACTAAGTTTGGCTTGTAACATAAAAATTTTATGAATTTATGCTGAATATTTTCAATACGAGAAATATAAGTATTGTATCTCGGGCTCCAGACTTTTGTATTCAAGTACAGATCGCACGAACGTACAGTAGAGGATTTTAAAGTTTTTATTTCGTTCATATCCGCTGATATTCGCATAACAAACCCCAACATTTGTGTAGCCTTTACAATTATGGAATCTATATGTTCCTGAAAAAGTAGTTTAGAGTCATGAATTACACCTAGATCTCGAATAGTGAATACTCTGTTAATCTGTTGTCCTTGTGGATTATAATTTGTGGGTATAATGTTAATTTTTCTACTATAGGTCACCACTGAGCATTTGGATGGAGTCAGAAAAAGCTTATTGGCCGTGCAGTATTCACTTAATCTATTTAGATCATCTTGCAGTAAGAGCGCATCTGATGATGAAGAAATGGCTTTAAATATTTTCATGTCATCTGCAAAGCATAGGACCTTTGAGAATCGGAAGCATATGTCAATATCGTTCACATAGATTAGGAACAAAAGCGGTCCCAAAATAGAGCCTTGGGGGACACCACTAGGCACGGGCACCCAACTAGATATATATAATTATTAATCACAACTGCTAGGGACCGGTTAGCTAAATACGATGTAAGCCATCTCAACAAGTCACCCCTTATACCAATGAGATGTAATTTTGATATTAGCTCGTTGTGATCAATTTTATCAAAACATTTGCTGTAATCTGTGTAAACGACATCCACCTGCATCCCTCTACTCATAGCATCTTTAAAAATAGAAGATCGCACGTCATAGGTTCAGCATAATTTTCGTTGTCATAAAGACTACTAAGATAACAAATTCGTATCACGATTTATTATGGATGTTATTGCCTTTTTAATAACTTTCTTGGTATGTGTTGTTTAGCAACATAGAATAAAGCTCATTCCCGGAACGACGTGGGTGCACACACAAAATAATAGTAATAAATATGTAAGTAAATCATGCTAGCGGCGGTGCTGAGTAGTCTTGTAATATAAAACGTAATCAGCGAGCTATTCTCGCGAGATTACCCCTATTGTGAAAAGTTCGAACTCGAATTTTTATCTTAATATCGTAATCTATTCTTAAAATTGCCTTCCAGATACTTAGATCACAAATTGCTGTAGGCAAAACTATGTTGACTGACTTGTTGAAACCATTACATAGATGAATATAGATTGGGAAACTTAGTCGTGAATGAATGTATTCGCGGTTTCCTATTGATTTTTTAAGAATTTCTTATAGCAATTCTCATCAGCAGACTGCAAGTTTTTTTATTGCCAACGGTGGCAAACGGTCAGGCAGAACACCTGATGGTAAGTGATTCTGCCGCACATAGACCTTTGCAATACCATGGGCACAGCCGGGCCGTTGCCTACCGTCAAGAAAATACTCTTCTTAAACCTCGTTTGAAGAAGGACATGTCATAGCGCTCGGGAAACACAGCAGCAGGTAGTTCATTCCAGAGCTTGCACGTACGTGGGAGAAATGATCGCTGGAAACGTACAGTTGAAGACCATATCGTTTCCAGGTGAAATGGATGAACCCTGCTGCGGTGTCGAGTGGTACGTTGGTAAAACGGTGACGGTGGTACCAAGTCAAACAGTTCCTCAGAGCACTCCCCATGAAATACCCGATAGAGTACACAGAGTGACCCAAAGTCTCTCCGCCGCTCCAGTGACTCCAATCTGTCCGTAAGATTGGGATCCCCGACGATTCGAACAGCACGCCTTTGGAGGGAGTCAAGTGGGTCTAGCTGATATTTAGGCGCGCCTGCCCAGAGATGTGAGCAGTACTCCGCATGAGGACGAACTTGCGCTTTGTATAGTACAAAGCGCTGTCTCGGTGTGAAGTACCGCCTGGCTCTGTTCAGGACGCCCAACTTTTTGCTAGCCAATATTATATTTGGGCGCACCTGCCCAGAGATGCGAGCAGTACTCCACATGAGGGCGAACTTGTGCTTTGTATAGCACAAGACGCTGTCTCGGTGTGAAGAACCGCCTGGCTCTGTTCAGGACGCCCAAATTTTTACTAGCCAATTTGGCATTGTCCTCCAAATGACTCCCAAACTGTACTTTGCTCGATATTTCGACGCCGAGAATCCCAATTCTTTCAGAAATTGGGAGAGTTACTCCTTGGAACTGAGGCGCCATGACAAACGGATCCTTCTTTGCAGTGAACGCGCAAACTTGTGTCTTTGTGGAATTGAACTGGACTAAGTTCCGTTCACCCCATTCCCGAGGCCCGCCCCAGAGAGCGCTTGACTTCAGACACAAGTTGAACCCTTCTTTCTTGTGTACTCCGAAGGATATTCCGTTGCTCGGTGTACCGCTCGTCACCCGTGCTGTCATCCGCATAGCAACGCATATTCTCGATAGAGAGCATGTCGTTGATATGCAGGATAAACAACGTCGGGGAGAGCACTGAGCCTTGTGGTACACCAGCATTAATGGTCATGGTATCGGAGCAAGAGTCATCTACGACGACTTTTATACTCCGACCATCCAAAAAGCTGGCGATCCAATTACAGAGTCCCTCGGGGATTCCGTATGATGGTAACTTCGATAGAAGTGCCCTGTGGCAGACCCTATCGAACGCCTTTGCGATATCTAGGCTGAACGCCAGCGCCTCACCCTTGCCCTCCAAGGCCTCTGCCCAACGATGTGTGGGGTACGCAAGAAGATCACCAGCCGACCGACCATGACGAAAGCCGTATTGGCGATCACTGATCAGCTGGCGATCCTCAAGGTACTGCAGAAGCTGGCGGTGGATAACTTTCTCCATTATCTTGGAGAGCAAGGATGTTATCGCAATTGGCCTGTAATTCGATGGTTCTCCCCTTTTAGGGATCGGCTGGACATGGGCTACCTTCCACGAAGACGGAACCCTATTAGTAACGTAGGAAAGTTGGTAGAGGCGCGTGAGGATGGGAGTCAATTCAGGGGCGCACGTCTTTAGTTTCACTGCAGGGATGCCATCCGGTCTACTCGACTTATGTTTGAAAATCTCTCCAGTCTGCAATAATATAAAAAATGTTCCAAGAGATTTTGGCCTATTAAAAATTCTCATTTGCAGCCAGTTTACGATGTGCAAAAATTTACCTTGCAATTTTTTATATTAAACTCTTAAATTGCAATCACTCAGCAATCATGTGATAGCTAACTTTATATTGGCTAGGAAATGGAAATCGTACGAACTTTCATTTGATATTCCTTTAGGTCGACATATTTTGCCGATATAATTATTCTACACACATCGAAGCATTATTGGCATATTGTTTGCCGTTTCCATTTAACATGAAAGTTAACTGTGTTTGTACCTTCACGAAATCTAAGCGAGCCTGCTCCTGTGTTGATGTAAAAACTTCAGTGGTTAAAACGAAGATCTGTACCTGTTTGTACCTGAAATAGAAAACAACATATTTGTATAAAGACAATTAATTAATGGACAGAGTAATTAACGTATTGTATCTACTCTTATAACAAAAGAAGGATATGTAAATTATGAGTCAACAAAAACAAATTTAAAGGTTCGTTTTCTGAGGCGTTGAATCTGTTTAATAGTGTTATTTTACAAAAAAAAAAATGTTGATAGGTACTACCTACTAACCCATATAATACGTAATTCAGTAATTGTCAAAATTGCCCTGTGGTGACGGAGTTGGAATCAAATTCTCCACTGCCAATTTTGACCGTGTGTATTGTAAAGGTGAATATAATATGCAGGTTTCTTCTATGCAATAGAAGGAAAACTAGAAACACCAACCCGTCTGACCAGCACGGTATAGTAGGTTAATTTCCCTTTTATTGAAGACGAGACTGGAGCCCAGCAGGGCGACAAATATGTATGAGATGAGTTTTATAGCAAGATAAGAACTACTACATATAAATTACAAGAAAACAATAAGCTATATGCTAAATTTTAGATAAGTTTTTTTGTTTGTTACGCATTCACGCTTAAACTACTGATCCGATTTTAAAAATTCTTTCATCAATGGAAAGCTATAATATCAGGCTACTGCCTGGCTAGGCTATATTTATATTAACATAGGCTATATTTTATCCCGGTATTCCCATGGGAACTACGCGGGTAAGGCGACTGAAACCGAAGCGAAGCAAGGGCGGGTTTCTAGTCTATACCAATAAATAAAATTGGAGTGTCTGTTTGTAATGCCAAAATAATAGGCTTTTTTCATGCTCACACGGTTATTTGCACGACACCTATGCCTAAAATAGCAATTAAAAAATTTTTGTCTGTCTGTCTGTTTGTTCCGGGTAATCTTCAAAACGGCTGGACCGATTTCAAAAATTCTTTCACCAATGGAAAGCTATAATATTAGGGCGTAAACTAGGCTATATTTTATCCCGGTATTCCCACGGGAACGGGAACTACGCGGGTAAAACGACTATAACCTATAACCGAAGCGAAGCGAGGGCGGGTTGCTAGTCATAAATAAAATTACTTTCCAGTTTTTATCGCGTTTGTATTTGATTTTTGATTATCCGACGTTTTGAACACTTTACAGCGCTCATGATGACCAAAAATTACCAAAAATTAACTACAAACGCGATAAAATCCGAAAAGTGGTTTTATTTACAACAGTCATAATCAGAAATCAGAATCAGCTGTTCTTCTAGTACATTATCCTAGCACCTCGAAACATTTCAAAACCCGAAAATCGTGACGCAATCAGTAACTTCCTTGATTTTTATAATGGTAATTAAAAAAAAATACATTAAAATATATTATACTATCTGACCCAACAGACGTTGTTTTGTTCAAATAAAAAAAAATAGGAAAAGGAATTCGCCTTGAAATCGATCACCACGGCACCTAGCGGTTCCACTGGGTCGGGTCGTATCAAGAGAGAAACCTTCGTGGGCTCATGCACAACACTTTGCTGAAGATCATCACATGATCAAATGCATAGTTTACGATTCTATAAAGGACATACAGACAAACATTCATTTATATATACATATATAGATTAATTCCCAAAGATATACGGGTTGAGAGCCCTCAGCGCTCACCCACCAGTCCGGGTAAAGTTGTCACAGCCATCTGAGGCTAACAACTAAGTCACACACAAAAAAAAAAAAAAAACCAAAGAAATATATAACATTGTTATTACGCAACGCCCACGTAGTGGTTGGCCCGTTTCTCGATACAGTTACATTCAATTAATTTTTGATTTGGTTCAACATGTCAGGCTTCAACACGACATCATCGTATATTACTTATACGTCTATGATAATTGTGTGACAACTTATTGGGCACAGTTTATTTGTATATCACTTTTACATTCTTATGATTGAATGGTAAATAGTAAACAAAATACAGTAGAAACTCGATTATCCGATCTTCAAGCTCTCCGAATTGGCAATTATCCGGACTACCAATTATCCGGACTACCAATCGTGACCTATGTATTTTACTTACAAATCGAATTTATACAAACATGTCTGAAATGATACGAGTATGTCCCGCCCGAGCCCCCCGGGATCGTTGTCCCACGCGTTTCATTATTGTTTTATTTAATAATTGTTACTCCGCTCTGACGTGCGTGCCCCGCGGCATATGTATTCGTTTTTTAATAAACGCATAAAATTATGTACATACCTACTACATACGTACAAAACCAAAGAAAGTTTTTCATACATTCGATTATCCGAATGTCTAACGACAACAATGACTCTGGTTAATAGAGTTTCTAATGTGTACAAATTAAGGGTATAGATCGTGAAAATCACCGAAAAGAGTGTTACGATTTTTCATATTTAACCTATTTACATATGATTGATATCAATGATAATTTGTATATATTACAATCAAAGACCAATAAGTATGTTCATGCTTATATTAAACTCTTAAACCTAATAGTTGTTATATAATAAACGTCAACAAACGCACAAAATTGAGTAAAAATGCAAAAACATGACTTCGTATTTTTCAGATTTAATGTAAATGTAAAAAAATAAATGTAAATGTAATGTTGATTTATGGGGTATAAATCAACATAAATTGATAAAAAGAAACACTTTTTGAACACTGAAGAAACCAATAAGTATAGCTGTATACTTCTTTTTATACCTTTACAAACAAAGACTTCCTCTTTTAAAGCCCTAAAATCTAGATATATTTTAAGGTAAAATTTTCATACACAAATGTATGGGATAATGCGTTCGTTTCATTCGTGCAATCTCGGTGGTCACTACGGCAGTTCCTTTCTGTAAGTGGACGCGACACCACGCTTGTCGTCTGCAGACAGCAGAATTACGTATTGTGAATTTGTGTTTTTTGTAAAAAACTGTAAGTATAACATTTTTATAATTAATTTATTTTCAGTTAGTAGAAAGTATCGATATAATGAATGTCTGAAAGAAAACCATGATGGAACTAGATATAAATCGTAAAAAATACAATATCTACACTAATAGGTATTATAAAGAGGAAAGATTTGGATTTTTGTATGTAACGAATAAACTCAAAAAGTACTGGACCGATTTTAATAATTTTTTTATCATTCGAAAGCTACATTATCACTGAGTAACATAGGCTATTTTTTTCGCAGGACTGATTGAATTTGAGTGTCATGCCAGGGAAAAGAAAGTTTTGTACGCATTATAAAAATATGAAAGCCAAAAGATCTCGGAATAAAATGTAAGTTCCTCCCTACTTATTTATTATCGCATTTGAACAGGGTACATTACAAAGCTAATACAATATGTCATATGATTTAGATCGCCCGATTCAGACATATACCTACAATAACATGTAAATATTGGTTTGTATTATCTATATCTATACTGATAAATAAAATTGAAGTATCTGTATGTAATATCAAAATAATAGGATATATTTAAAAAAAAAAAAGGCGATACGGAGTTCGCCGGGTCGGCTAGTATTGTCTAAATATCAAATTGTGGAAGTAGGTAGGCGACAGCGCAACTTTGTCGACATACCTATACCGCCAAACAGACGCGAGGCGCCTAGCGTCTGGCTTAGGGTTGTACAAAATAAATAAAAAGTGGATTGATGAATAATATTTCCAGTATTGAAAATAAAGAAAACCGTGGGGCCGAGACTCTGAGCAACAATGCTACGCGCTGTATAGAGGTAAGTTGTTATACGTAATTCTTGTAGACTTGTTACATAAATAAACAAACTACTTAGTTAGTGATGGGCGAAGACAAAATCTCAATACCTACCTATAGATTTTTTCTTGCAATATTTATTATTTTCATCGAGAGACAAACACCTTAGTACCGAAATACTTCTCAATTACTTTCTCAAAAGAAAATTTACGTTCAAATAGGTGACGTCATAAAAAAAACAATACCTAATGCGTAAAGAAATTATAATTTCTATTCATCAGGAACCTAATATTGTATTAATTCTTTTGCATTTTTTTAAATTTTTAATTATTTTTTATAAAAAAAATCAAGCCATTATCTTTCTTTACAGGAACTAGTTATTGAAAACGACCAAGAGGGAAAGGTGGATGAAATGGAAGTTGGGCGTAGAGTTGTAGACGTTTCTTTTTTTTTTAAAGCTCTTCAGGCCATAGGGGACCACGGTCCAATGGATTGTAAGTTAAGTTACCTCAGTATAATAGGTGAAGTAAAAGTTGGTCTGGACTCAAAACTCATCATGAAATGTAGTATGTGTAGTATGAAATTTACTGTGTGTTTGATTGAAAAGAAAGAAGATAGAATGGAAGTGAATCATCAAATTGTATCTGGTATCATATCATCTGGTGGGAACTACTATCAGTTAAAAACATTAACTGCCGCAGTAGCCCTACCAATCATGTCACCTTCATTATACAATGAAATTAATAATACGGTTTGCGATTGGTGGGAAAAGACAGCAGCACATTCCATGGCAGAAGCTGTCAAGGAAGAAGCGGAGTACGCAGTGTCTATAGGTAGTGTCGATAAAAATGGTACACCATTAATATCTGTTGCTGTTGACGGTTGTTGGAGCAAGAGATCTTATGGTAAGAATTTTTCCGCCTAGTCCGGCGCAGCTGCGATAATTGGCATTAAAACTAATAAAGTATTGTTTTTTGGAGTTAAAAATAAATACTGCGTAGTTTGTGCACGAGCCGCAAAGAACGACAGTCAGCCCTCGGAACACCGTTGTTTCAAGAATTATTCGGGATCATCTACCGGTATGGAATCGACCATAATAGTTGAGGGGTTTAAACGTTCCATTGTTGATCACGGTGTAATTTATAATAAATTTGTAGCAGACGGCGATTCCAGTACTTATAAAAAAATATTAGATTCGCGACCGTACGGTAATTTAACAGTAGAGAAAATTGAATGCAAAAATCATCTTTTACGAAACTACTGCAATAGCTTGGAGAAACTGTCGAAAGACACTAAGTATCCTTGCGAATTGCGGAAATTCCTAAAAGAAAGGTATTTGCGTTTAAGAACGGGTGTAAAATGCGCTATTAAATATTGGGGCGATCAAAATCAGTCACTCGAAGAAAAAATTAAAAATCTTAGTGAAGATATCCTAAATGGTCCACAACACGTATTTGGTAATCACCAATATTGCAAGGAGTATTTCTGTAGACCTGATACTCGTCGAATAGAACCTGTTGGGTTGCTTCCTGCAATTGTTGGATGCGGATTAATGGACGCGGTACACATTTTAAGTAAAAGACTGTCATATCATTCTAGAAGTTTAATTCATAATTGTACAAGTAATATACTTAGTTGAAAGTTTTAACGCAGTGATTGCCAAATTAGTAGGGGGTCGTGTAAATTATTCTTCCCGTGGTTCTTATGCGGGCCGATGCGCAGCTGCTGTTGTGTCTTTTAATATAGGATCGATTCATAGTAAAACTCATGAAGTAATATTTAAATCTAGTCCTAATCCTTTGATCGCGAAAGTGGAAAATTGTAATCGTAGAATCCGTTTAATTGCTAAACCTAAATTAAGATTGAAAAAGAGCCACAGCGCTGTATCGAAAGACGCTCACTATGGACCAAACTGCGAAAAACCTGATCTGAGTCCAGAATTATATGAGAAAGCCAAGTCATCTTTTTTAGCCGATTTAAAGTTGTCTTGTGCTGAAAGAGAGGAGCTTGAAAGGTCGACCCATTTGCAAAGAAGTAGTTCTGAGTGGATGAGTACAAGGAGAAAATTACTAACCTCATCATCGTTCGGGGAAGTTTGTAAAAAACGAGAGAGCACAAGTTGTGCTGTTCTTGTTCGTAAAATCGTTTATGGTAGTAATATCGCCAGTTTGCCTGCTGTACGGAACGGTATCGAAAACGAAGAAACCGCAATTAAACAGTTAGAAATTCAAGAGAATATTAGTATACAAGGTTGCGGTTTGTTCGTCGACGATCAATATGAATTTCTTGGTACTACACCAGATGGCATTTATGCAAACGGTTTAATTGAAATTAAGTGCCCACATTCTTTAGCTGGCATGACTCTTGATGAAGCAATGGCCAAACATACCTTTTGGGTTAAGGACAAGGCTTCCAAGGGTTATGTCATAAATAAAAATCATAACTGGTATTTCCAAATTCAGGGACAGGTACATATTACTAAAAGAAACGTTTGCATGCTTGGCATCTGTTTTGGTGCTACTGTACCTATGAAAGTTTATATTATAGAAAAGGACGACAAATTTTGGGAGGAGAAAATGGAGATAAAATTAGTTAGGTTTTATTACGATTGCCTACTTCCAGAATTAGTTGATCCTCGGCAGTCACGAAGCATGCCCATTCGTGACGCGCCCAGTATCATAGAGGCTATGAAAGAGAGGAAAGAAAGAGCTTTACGTGTTATGAAAGAGAAGAACGCCTAATGATTTTGAAAGATACAGGTAACTTAACTACCCAGCCAGTCGATTCACGTAAACACGCCAGTCCAAAAGTCGTTTTAACTTAGGAACTTAGAAATCGCCTTTTGGTTTTCTGTTTTAAACGCACTTACTTATCTAGTCTTGGATTGTCATAAATCTTCCAATAGCTCAATTACTATACAATTTCTGAGTTACCTGGTGTAAAGAATCATAAAAATTGGTTCAAAAATACAGCGAATTGAGAATTCTCCTTTTTTTAAGTCGGTTAAAAGGGCTAAATTTGCAAAAAATAAAGTGACGTCACTGCGCTACGGTTTTTAATACTTACGTGAATCGGGCAGCTGGTAACGTTTTCATTCTGATAGGTTTTGTGATAGCCATTGATTTTATCATCAAATTAGCAGAAATCAGAACTTGATCCGTAATCGAATGAAAAAACATTAGAATTTTGAACTCATATTTCGTTATTGTTTAATTACATACTTTTAATTAGTATATTAATAATTTACAAACTTCTGTTAAAATTAGTAAATAAATGAATTATTTACTAATTTTTGTACAACCCTAGCACGCTTTTGAGATAATACGAGTAATGGCGACTCATATTTGTTATTGTGTAGTAAATAAATCATTTTTATACTAGTGTTTCATTTATTAACATTTTTTTTAAAACCCCTAGGATTTTTTTTAGATATCGACGAGGTGATCGTAAACAAAAAGTAAGTATTTGAGTTTACGCAATAGGCACATTTCCTTGCGTAGAGATAAACACACTTCCTACTGAATTTGCAATTATTTTATTGAATGAATATTTTACGAATTAGAATAAATTTTGGTAGTGAAATTACAAATAAATACATAGTTGGAATTTTAGGTAAGTAGAATACAAAAATGTCAGTCCGGACCTGCTCTTGATTGTATATTATATTATAAACTAGTAACCCGCCCTCGCTATCTTCGCTATCTTCGGCAATATTCACTTAAATTACATACTATAAAAAGCATATTGATCTATAATAAATGCACAATTTATTTAAGGTACTTTGGATAAGGATAAGGATTAATGCTGTATTGTATAAAATCACTTAGTAAATAATCATTTTTTAGTAGAGGATAAAAAATGGTTATGGTGGGTTATCCCTAAGAGATAGACATATGCCATCGTGGACTTTTTTGTTGAACTTTTTAAGATGGATAATACTGTAGTACATTATTTTGGTCTATCTCGTAGGGTTCAGCCAACGTTTGCAATATAAGCGCAAAAAAAACGTGCTTATTTACGACATCACATTAGAAACCTCTAAATTAATCAGCGTTTCTCTACTATATTATGCATGTATTATACATATAAACCTTCCTTAAGAATCATTCTATTTATTAAAAAAAACTGCATCAAAATCCGTTGCGTAGTTTTAAAGATCTAAGCATACATAGGGACAGACAGACGGCGGATAGCGACTTTGTTTTATACTATGTAATGTAATGATAGAAAAACATAAAAATTGTGTCTCAACTACTCTTATTAATCTTTTAAAAAGAATCAACAGCTAGTTTCCAAAAATTCAACGTTATTGTTATGCTGTAAATATTCAAGTTCAATAACAATTTCTCAACGTGGAACGTTTGTTGCAAAACATTTTGAAAATCGCGCTCTCTAGGTCATTCATCCGCCCCGTCGGATGTTACATTAAACTTTGGCGCTGCGGTCGCTCGAAATCGAGATCTCAGGCCAACAATCTACACCCTTAATGCTAAATTTTTATTCCACTGATATACATGTACTAATGATGTTCTAGGCTATTCTTATACCAGGGCTCTTGTGGCGTTGTGACCTGTGGCGATCACAGAGGGCCATGGCGGTCAGGGCCATACGCGGATACCGCACGGTGTCGACGGAGGCAGCGTGCCTGTTGGCCGGGACTCCCCCGTGGGACCTGGAGGCGCAAATGCTCGCCGGTTTGTATCGGCGGGTGTCGGGGGTGCAAGCGGAGGGCGGTGGTCTCATTGAGGGAGCTCATCGCCTGACGCGTTGACGCCCGCCGAGACGTCATTGCCCATTGGGCAGTCCGGCTGGAGAGGCCTCGGTTCGCGGTGTGGACCGTGGAGGCCTTCCTGCCGGTGCTGATGCTGTGGTTAAAACGGCGGCACGGGGTGCTCTCCTTCCGACTGGTGCAGGTTTTGACGGGGCATGGATGCTTCGCCAAATACCTGTACACGGTCGTTAGGAAGGAGAGTACACCGTCCTGCCACCACTGCGATTACGACAAGGACACGGCGCAGCATACGCTCGAGGTTCGTACCGCCTGGGCAGAGCAGCATCGTGAACTCGTTGCAATCGCAGTGGTGGCAGGACGGTGTGCTCTCCCTCCTGACGATCTTGTGCAGGTACTTGGCGAAGCAACCAGACAGGTTGATATAGGGTTTTGTTTCGAGGTTTCCTTCTCTTTAATAGATATTATATGTGTATTATATCCCTTAATCATCTTCTACAACATCCACGGTTGAGATATGAGGAATTGTATTCTTACTCCCTCCCCACACGAATATAGATACAAATACATATAGATACACGATTTAATAACAAAATCCAAACAGCATTATTCAAACAAATATAATGGATGTTTGTTATGTACACTGAATAATTTAGAATGGAACTCCATTTAGTCGTTTATTATCCGTTTCTTTTACTGTTTCCATTCAATAACATTTCAATTTATGAGTTTTTTTAAGGACGAATACCAGCATTATACCGTTTGGTGAAGGAGTAAGAATAATTCATCACCCCATTTCTTGTCCGTAGATATAGTAAAAGTAAACTAAAGGATATAAGATGCAGATAACATCTATGTGAGAAAGAAGACTTGAAATAAAACCGGATACTCCCGACTGCAACTTGGACCTTGGTGTATGTAATTTTTCTCATATTACGGACGATGTCCGAGCCCATCGTTGGGGCGTCCCAATATACGTACATTAGCTGATATGATGATGATATGATAAATACCAGCACACATTCTAACTATTGTGAGTCAGAACTGACACTCATCTGTATAAATGACAAGGTTTAATTGTTGGACAGTCGGCATACCGTAGGATGAAAAAAGTGAATTATATAACTAGTAAATCATCATCATCATCTTGCTCTTATCCCAATTACTTGGGGTCGACGCAATATGTCATCTGTTTTGACATATTACAAAAAGTTTTGGCAATGATTTATGACCGGCCGCCTGCCTGACGTCAACCCTCCTTGGGAATGTAATCGTTGACCCAAATGGTACCAGATGGAGTTGGTCCGGGTTATAACTAGTAAATAACGGGTATAACTAGTAAATAACCACGTTCAATGACTACATATAGTGTGAATTTAATCCGTCACCAAAAGCGCAAAGGATTTAACATTTAAAAAGTTGACGTAATGACGCACACATGTTTTGGATTTAAGCCGCTGTACTGCCTACTGTTTCGGTCTATAGAATAACTTTGTTAAGGTAAAAATTGGTAAAACTAATTCCTAATGCGGCCGCAACACGCTCTCGCACTTGCGACAGTGGTAATAGCGGGCCACCATTTTGATATTCTGCTTCAAAGTAATTACGAACCTTGATCACCAGTTCTCTCGCCTGTCTTTTCAGAACAGATCCTTTATGCATTTTGATATTTGACAGCTGGGCAGCAATCAACACGGAGGAACACAAAATACACAACGTAACGTATGGATAATGTGAAAAAACTCAGCGAACAGAAATGTAGAGACCATATAGCACGACCGTCTTGTTGCGAGTGACAGATTAAAACAAATACAAAATGGCGGTGGGTCATTGAGTGTTCCCAGCTTGAAAAATATATTTGAATGTTTTTGTTGAATTTGTCTTTGATAGTCCGCGTCAAGCTGTCAAGGCCATCTGCGGCCAACAGCTGTACACACACAAAAAAAAAAAAAAAAAAATGAATTTGTCTTTGTTCAAAACATATATGCGATCGATATCATTACTTATTTGGTCACAACACTACAACTATCAAATTAGAACTGTCATCGAGAAAATAAAGAAATGGAAATAGTATAAGAGATTACATATTTCCAGTGGTAAACGAGTATTTTTTTATTGTAGTTGGTTACACGAGCAAACAGAAACACAGTGGTAAGTGATACTGCCGCTCGGTAATAATAATGCCATCACCAAAACCCACCACACGCAAACACCCACCAAAAGTAGGCTTTAACGGATCTCTCGCTCACCGAACGAAGTGCAATAGCAATTGTTACTACTCTAAGTCTATTTTCAACAAGAGTGTGGTACTACCCCGGACGGACCGGCCCGCGGCCATGGATAAAACCTACCATATGATAAAAATGAGAATAAAGTAAAAATAAAAGTATAACATACAAACCTACAGCTTATGAGCTATACGATTTCAAGTACCGAACTAGCAAGTGATAACTGCCATTTAAAAAGTCATTTATTATGAATATGCCCTGCCAGGGCACTTACAAATTGTCATTTTTACAGCGTCGGAAATTATTCTAATAAGCACTGCATCGGTATACAGCAGCAAACTGAGACGATTCGGCAAGAAATCCGAAAGTTTGTTACTCTTAAGTACCTTTTTAAATAAAATTGTAATAAATTGTGCAACGTTGTTTACTAAATACCTCCAGTATGTGATGTATTTCGAACTAGGACATATTTCTTTCTTTTTTCAAAATAAAATACCCAATGCTACCGTATGGTGATGGAGTTTGAATACAATTCATCTATCCTGTCCGTAGATGGCGTAAAAGACGACCGAGGGATATAATATGCAAATAATGTCCATGGAAGAGAAGGAAAACTTGAAATAAAACCCTATACCAGCCAGTCTGACCAGCGTGGTATAGTAGATCAGTATCCCTCCCGTTATGGAGGAAACTTGAGCTTAGCAGAAGGATGCTAATGAGCTGAGATGATAATAAAAAAAATATAGCTGGACCAACTACTAAAGCAGCCATCACTCTGTGTAGATATAAATCCAAACACATGTCATCGAAATAAAATGTTCTATTTCCTGAAGCCTATTGTGATATTTATAATTCTAATCAAAATCATTGATTACTGTGTACACAACATCTAGAAAAGATATTATTTTTAAACTAACATTTAAGTAGTAGCCCAGTAAAGACGGTTAAATGGAGCAAATTCTCAAACTATATACAGGCGTGTCTGCCATTTTGTCCAGCGAAAATACCTATTATAGCTCTCTGTTAATACTTTTAATTAAAACTGTGACAAATACAATTACTGGACAAATAAAAGGAGCCGACTAGACGACTTCAATTTAAGCAATTTGGTAAAAAGGAACAGAATTATGAACAAATTGGCGTAGCAGAGACATCTTCGATGACCTCGACATTTCTATAAGAGATAAATAAAATTTAACAAATACTATGTAGATCCTAACTACTCCAACTTATCATCAACCTGTTCTTATCCTAATTACTTGGAATTTCAGGTCTACTCTTCTTCCATCGTAAATATTGCAAAAGTTTTGGCAATAGAATCTTATATCTTTAAACGAGCAATTCTTGTATATATTATATTTTCAGGATCTCGGAAACGGCTCCAACGATTTTGTTGAAACTTGGCATACATGGAGGATTCGGGCCCAAAAAATCGATCTTGCTAGGTTTTATGTATAGAAAATGTTGTTTTGTCAGTGTTTTTGGCAGACAATATAATGACATTAAATTTTAAAAGAATATGAATTCAAATTTTGCCATCAATGTCATGAGTTACGATAGCTCAGTGGCGAAGTAGTCAGGTTTCATTTTATTTTTGAAATCGGCGACAAACGGCGTCGGATCGAATCTCGGTGTTATTATTATTCTTTTTGTAATTTTTTATATAATTTTCATTATTTATTTTTTTATTTTTTATTAATATATATCTAAATAAATGCTACAAAAATACTCCGAGCGAAGCTCGGTCAACCTGATATTAATAACCTATAAAAGGATAGTGTTGGTACTTAAGCAATCAAAAACGTGAAGCCAAAAATACTACATGCGTGCAAGAGTGCAAGCAAGAGTTGCCTTGCGTATGCAGTGACCTTGTACACTATGGAACGGTCCAGCGTAGGGAGCCATCTGGCTCTAATTTAAATGCTTAATTTTTTGTGCGCGAAGTTACCTTCTACGAGATATTATTTTAAGGTTTTAGCAATAGTTTTATGACCGACCGACCGCCTAACGTAAATCCTCCTTAAAAATAAATCCTTAATGATGCCATTTCGAGTTTTCCTTATCTTGCGTAGATATGATATGCATGTTATATATTCCTTAGTCGTCTTTTACGACACTCACGCGTGGTGAATTGTGTTCTTACTCCGTTACCACACGGAAATGACGATTGTATCTATTGGGTTATATTGTCATATATCCCAACAGATACAACCTGCCGCGCCGACCTGTCGGTCGAAAATGTTTAAATTAAAGCACGTTGAAGTATAACTGCAGTAATTAGCTTCAAACAAATTAATTACTAATTAGCTATATTTATTACTTGTGAATACGTGAACTGTATTATTCATTTATTGTTTATACAATTAATGTACAATATTATAATAATATGAGGTCATTTTGAAATTAAAATAACGTATAAGCAAATAGTGTCAAAAAAACAAGCCTAGTCGAATACCCATTCGTATAGCCTTTATATTGAGTTTTCCTTAATTTTATAGATGTTGTATATTTGTCAATTGGCTGCACTTACGATGCAGTGGTAAAGATATACCTACCTACTGTGCCAGTGTCGTAGTTAGGATAACACTTTGTGCGATCCACAAATTGTTCTTCTGATTCTTCTGTTTGGATGTAATTTGTATCCGTTATTTATTTATTTACTTAAGGAAACATAAAAGCTTACAGTTTAGACCAAAACGCTTATATGATATACTACACAATCTAAATACCTAATTATTATACAATAACAAATAAAATAACATGAATAATAGACAAAACCTAACTTAATGTAATATACAATTTAAATATTTATTAATTTGGTTTTTTTATTGCACATGTTCTATCAGTGAATATACATCTGGAATAATTTTTACCAATTTGTTCATTTTAGTAATAGCCCTCCCAGTAGGACTATTACAGGCTTGACAAATCCGCAATGTTGGCGGGCAGGCAAATAGTCGATGTTGTCTTCGACCAATATAGTTATCAAGTTTATGCAATCCCGCACTGATGGATTGTCGATCTTCTCACCCACTAGCAGATAATTATATACTTATTTGTAAAATCCCAACACAAGAATTATTCTTCCTGCAGTGTATAAAAAAATATCTTCCTTGTGGTGACGGAGTAAGAATATATAATAGTCCCCATCCCCTTTCTTGCCTGAAAGCCACACCGAGAATAATAATCAGAAGAAAATATACAGTATATTCTTGATACGGAATCTCTGTTCTATGTCGGGATGGTAATTTACTTAATCCAATAAAACTAAATACCAGTATCTACGGTCACAATGGTTTCATACATCAATCTACCAAAGTCTACTGTTGGAAATAGGCCTTACCAAAAATAGGATAATCAGCACGCTTAGTAGGGTTACCGGGTTTTAACTCCCAATCTCTCAGTGATCCTTAACCTGTTTTTATGACACCCACTAGAAAGTAAGAGATGGTGATATGTAGTTTTCTTAATACCTCGCGACACGGGTACTACTAAATAGAATGGGCTTTTTTTTTGGGGGGTGAGTTACGGTCAGCTCACTCCTCGCACCACTCCGTCCGGGGTGTCAGAGGGGCGTGAGCACGCACACCCGTAACCCACCCGTGACATGTCGCCTTCGTCGTTGGGCCGACCACCGGAGCTGGGTGACTTGACGTCAGTGGTCGGCCCGACCGAATACCCCCTGAGGAGTACCCTCTCCTCGACCAACATCTCCCCCTCGGAGAGAAATAGAATGGCCTGAAGTGGTTCATGCTCTATATTTTGGTCATTTATTTGATTGCACAGATAGGATAATGGTTAAGATACCTACCAATGCCGAGTGTCGTCGGTTCAATTCCCAGGCGAGACAATAGTTTGTGCGTTCCACAAGTTGGTCGTTCTGAGAGTGTAATTTATGTCCGACAACTCTAGTTGTATTCTTTGTAAAATTCACCACAAAATCAGGGTTAGTTCCTTAGCCCCTAGTATTGTTAAAAAAAAATGATTTTGTAATCACATCGTTGAAAAGCACTACTTAAATATATCAAATTTACTGACTACGTATTCTGCTTCTCGGTTCTTGGCACTGAACCAGGAAGCAAAATTATAAGTCGGTATAATTTATTAGGCCGAGTTAACATGGTTTTCTTGTCATAATAGGGGCAGAGTATTTGTTATTCACAAAATTACAAAGTTTATTTTTTTATTCTTGCAAGACCACACTGTACACAGCCGTTTGTCTACAGCCGCAGGCCGGTCCGTCGTTGTCCTATTAGTAGCAATTTGTAACTACACTTCGTTGTGTGAGAGAGTCAAAAGCCCAACTTTCTGAGGATGTTGACGTGTGGTGGGTTTTGATCATTCTTTTAGTATCACTAAACCACATTACACCTATTCAGTCTCTTCACGGTAGGCCTAGCAAGGGTTCGACAGTAACATTTACCATCAGGTTATACTATTTGCTAGTTTGCCATCAACAGCATTAAAAAAAAAGCTTATGTGTCCAACACTTGATATTAAATGGAGTTACCATTTACTATCAAGTGACGTCGCTCACTGTGCCACCAATGGTGGAACAGTGACTGACGGTCACTGTTCCACGTGACCACGGACGGTGGTCATGTTCCACCAATAACAGATTCGCAATCTGGTCACATTTTACTATAAATATACATATAATGTATCATTATAACAACTTAAATAAAAATTAGGGTAAGATACCTAAGATATACCTACTACGGGTTAGATATGGGATGGTGAATTGTGTTCTTACTCCGTCACCGCACGGCAAATATTATTGCACATGGAACAATAATTATCTTGAGGTTCAAGCAGTGAATATAAACATACTAAGATAACACGCATATTTTCTCAACGGCTTACCAGTTCTGTCAATTCGCATCGTGCTAAACTAATGTTGCACTTTAGTCACGGGCAACGGTACGAGTTGAACGATGCATTCTGCAATCTCAAACTTATGACACGAAATCAACAACACAGACATGGCCAAGTCTTATCTACACTAATATTATAATATATAAATTTTTATTTTTGTGTATGTAATGAATAAACTCAAAAACTACTGTGACAATTTCGAAAATTCTTGCACCATAGGAAAGCTACATTATCCCTGAGTAATATAGGCTATATTTTTTACTGGTATTCCCACGGGAACGGGAACTACGCGGGTAAGGCGACTGTAACCGAAGCGAGGGCGGATTGCTAGTCTTAAATAATTTAGGATTTAACTTTTTATAAAATGTTTCCCTTTGCAGTTATACTTCTTTTGGCACGTTAGGCAAAAATCATCACATTGCGCACGCACAGCGTCACGAAAAACCGACAACCTTTAGTTAGCTAGTCAATATTTTTCAAAATGCGATCGTCACAAATGTCAACTAGAAAATGCGTAAATAAAAACACGAAATAAAAACCTATACCAACATGTCTGACAAGCATGGTAAGTAAGGTCAATCTCCTACCTACTGTAGAGGAGGCTCAAGCCTAACAGTGGGACGTATATATATGAACTGAAATGATGATGATGAATAACATAAAAGATTCTCACGTATATTGATGATAGAATTATGTTGAAATTGTAAGACTAGTAATTCATTTACATTGTGTAAAAGTTATTTATCATCATCTTATCGTCTCGGCTCATAGGTATACGTCCCACTGTTGGGCTCGAGCCTCCTTCACAATTTCAGAAAAACTAAACTACATACCGCGTTGGTCAGCTGGGTTGATAAAGGTTTTAATTGCGAGTTTTACTTCCAATAGATGTTATCTGCCAATTGTATCCCTTATTCGTCATTTTGGATATCCACAGGCAAGATAGGAAGTGGTGAATTGTTTACTTTATCACTACAGGGATCATCCAAATATAAACAAAGATGTCTCAAAATCGGTAAAAATTACGTCAAAAATCATTTCATTAATGATTATCTCATCTATGATTAACATGCTACTAGTGAGCTTGAGCCTCCTGCAAAATAGAATGGTAATTGACCTACTGTACTACTCTGATCAAAGGCATTGGCATAGAAATTTATTTTGTTTTCATTCTCTTGAACAAGTGTTACGTATATTATACCTAACCCTTTTTTTGGGGGTAGGCCATAGTCAACTCGCTCGCCGCCCGGCTCCGTCCGGGGCGACAGAGGGGCGCCGCGAGGCCCCATGACCCACCCGTGGCACAACGCCTTCGTCGTTGGCCGATCACCGGTGCAGAGGTTCTTGTCGTCAGTGGTCAGCTCGATGGAATACCCCGATCGCGAGGTACCCTCCCCTCACGACGTGCCCCCTCGGAGACGTCGGTCACCGTCACGACGGCAGGTGACGGACTAAAAAATCCCCGGTCCAATCACCCACGGCATATTATATCCCTTAGCAGTGCTTACGACATTCGGAGGAAACATAGAGAGTGATGAATACATTTCACAGGCATAATTTCTATTAAAAATTATCCACACGAAAATTACGTAAGTCATAAATATATGTATACATATTACGTTAATAAAATTGTGTTAAGAAGTAAATTTATGAAGAATTAACGGAATAATCTGGTTTAATCTATCAAGATTAGAAGTTTTGCACTAATTCGTCATTATCGCATACTTGCAAATAGATATATCATTTACGTATAACTGCAAATATTTATTTTTTATCTGTATCCGTATTGCTGATAATGTTATCTAGTGTTGACCGCAAGTATATTTACCTTATTATGAATCATAAACATAACCATAATTAAATTATTACATACTAGAAACCCGCCCTCGCTTCGCTTCCGTTTCAGTCGCCTTACCCGCGTAGTTACCGTTCCCGTGGGAATACCGGGATAAAATATAGCCTATGTTACTCCCTGATATTATAGCTTTCCATTGATGAAAGAATTTTTGAAATCGGTTCGGTGGTTTAAGCGTGAATACGTAGCAAACAAACAAACATACTTTCGCAAGGATTACATAAAAAGAAAGATATAATTATAATCATCGTTATTATCTCAGCTCGTATACATCCGTTTACTGGACTCCAGCCACCACAACAGGAGGGTTATTGACCTATTTATATTCCACGCTGGTCAGTTGTGTTGATATAGGATTTCATTTTGAGTTTTGCGTACCCAAGGGCAAGAAAGGGGGTGGTGAATTGTAATCTCATTCCGTCATCACACAGAATTCTTACATATGTGCTATTATTGTTAAACATAAGATTAGTATTATAAGAAATAATAAGAAAATCAACCAAGTACGAGTCAGACTCGCGCACAAAGGGTTCCGTACCATTGAGCAAAAAAGGCAAAAAAATCGCGTTTGTTGTATGGGAGTTTAAGAGTGGTAGGACCACACTGTCGACAGTTATCTGTCTACAGCCGCGGGCCGGTACGTCCGGGGCAGTACCACACTCTCGCAGAAAATCGACATCTAAGTAGTAGCGATTTGTTACTGCGCTTCGTTCGGTAAGCGAGAGAGCCGGAAGCCCAACTTTCTGAAGGTGTTTGCGTGTGGAGGGTTTTGGTGGTGCCCTTGGTATCACCGAGCCTCAATGCACGCATTCACACTCCCTTCACTTTCTTCGCGGTAGGCAACGGCCTTGTAAAGGTCCATGAGCGGCAGCAACACTTACCACAGGTGTACTGTTTGCTCGTTTGCCACCGTTTGAAAAAAAAAGTCCTTAAATATTTATTTTATTTTTAGTATTTGTTGTTATAGCGGCAACAGAAATACATAATTTGTAAAACTATAAACTGTCTAGTTATTGCGGTTCTTGGGATACAGAATTGTGACGGACAGACGGACGGACAGACAGCGAAGTCTTAGTAATAGGTCCCGTTTTTATCATTTGGGTACGAATACGAAACCCTAAAAAAACATTCAGCAAGTAGTAAGCCTAAAAGGTTCTACCTCAGTATAAAGAGCACTACAACGCTTTAAGCAAAACCAAAAGCCGCATAATATTTTCTCAATTTCTCTAAAATAGATCATAAATAAAAAAGAAATCTATTCTACTCCCTGAAGAACATTTACCTTCTCCGTGATAGACACATTAGCTTTCTATTGTCATAAGAAGCTATTAGTACTAACAAATTTTAGGGTGAAACGATTCAGGAAAAAAGGCTCGAAATATGACTATATTATACCAGACTAGCCACCGTCATATACAAGGCAACTTTCTCTAATTGGAGAATGTCTATGGCCAACAATGATGTACCTGTACTGAGAAGAATAAAAAATTAAGTACAACAGAATCTTTCAATATTTGAGTCAACTATTATATACTATTTAATTCATAACTATTTGTCTTTGATACATACACATCTGATATGATGATTTTCCGTGTGATGACGGAGTAAGAATACAATTCACCAGTCCCTATCTTGCCCGTGGATATTGTAAAAGACGACTATGGGATATAATATGCACATACCATCTGTGAAAGAGAAGGAAAACTTGAAATGAAACCCTATACCAACATGTCTGACCAGCAAGGTATACATACATATAATCACGCCTCTTTCCCATAGGGGTAGGAGACCACTTCCTTCCACTTGCTACGATCTTGACATACCGCTTTCGCCTCCTTCACATTCATTAATCTCCTTATACATGTTCTTCGGTTCAGAGTACTCCTAACCTGGCCTTTCTTAAGAACGTCACCGATTTAATTGTGGAACGTCCGCCTCGGTCTTCCCCTTCCAACACTTCCGTTCACATTCGCCTTATAAATTATCCTTGTTAGTCTCCTTTCATTCATTCTCTCTACATGGCCGAACCAACTTAACATACCTTTCTCAATCCTTGTCACTACATCTACATTTATTCCACAACGTTCCCTAATCACTCTGTTTTTAATTCTATCACTCAATTTCACACCAATCATGCTCATCAGCGCTCTCATTTCAAGGTATAGTAGGTCAAATTCCCTCCCACTGTGAAGGAGGATCGAGCCAAACAGTAGGTCGTATGTGGGCTGCGATGATGATGATGATTTGATTTTGAAACTACATACATACATATAATCACGCCTCTTTCCCATAGGGGTAGGCAGAGACCACTTCCTTCCACTTGCTACGATCTTGACATACCACTTTCGCCTCCTCCACATTCATTAATCTCCTCATACATGTTCTTCGGTTCAGGGTACTCCTAACCTGGCCTTTCTTAAGAACGTCCCCGATTTGATTGTGGAACGTCCGCCTCGGTCTAAAATTTTGAAACTAACACGATAAAATCTTGATTAAAAACTAACGCGATAAAATCATGTCTACTAATAGATAAAAACATACCTTATCGATTTTATGCTGTTATCGAATTTACATATTTAACACATCATAACATGGTTAAGTTAGTTGATGTTGTGGCTTATCTGAAAAACTTCTACCCTTCTTCGTAATCATTCCGTCTTCCCTTAATCATGGCCACGTCATAATAATTTATATTATTCACATAAAGCTCATTATGTTAACTTTATTGTTTTAACTAAAATTATTTAGTTATTTGTAGCGTACCTACTCTATAAATGTTTTAATACTTTGAACTTCCTTCCAATACTAAACAGATCAATGTATTACAGATATTTATAGTAACTAGATAATAAGGTTTGTTTACTTGAAGTCAGAGTGCCAGTTACACCCTGATAAGGAAATTTGCATCGAGCTAAGAAAGAGAGTATGATAAACAAATGTACACGTAGAACTAAATATTATATTCACAAAGAGTTTTATGATATTATTACATTATAGGAAGAGAACGCAGAGTTCGAGAGAACTTTTCGTGTCGTGATTGGTTAAAAATACAATGTATCCCTCTTACTTTACCGTGGTAGTTGTAAAACCGACCAAGCAAGCACCAAGGTAGTAGTCAGCGACGCTTTTCTGAGAGACTTTAAACATCATTCATTACGCTCTTTTTGGGAGAGGGACCTGTGCAATAATGGTGGTCAATAGGCAGATGGATGGATTGTTTGAAAGACCTCGAGTTCACGGAACGCATTACTGCAGTACATATGTACATAGTGTCATTAATTTCAATTAATATACGTCCTATTGCTGAACTCGAGCTGCCTCCAAGATAGAAAGGAATTTGACTTACGCTGGTGAGATGGATTGGTTTATACGAACTCTATGGTTATTTATACCTACCCTATAAAACCCTATGGTGAACCCAATGATTACTTACATACGGAAACGTCGTCTCTAAATGTAGGGCTTATAACCAAGCTCAAAGTCAGAGCCGCTTAACATGTTGAACGCCAAGGGCGTCACAATTCTATATAAATGTCGCCCACATGGTCGAGATAGAATCCGAAATACGGAAATCCGGCTGTAACGGACATAGCACACTGAAGTGGCAATGGATAGGCTACGTTGCTCGATGAACAGATAATCACTGGGTAAAAAAGGTTTAAGTGGCGACCACGTGTCGGATGACATAGTATGGGATGAACCAGATAGACGGAGAACGTGGTGAAATTTTTTGGGTGTCGTTGGATGCAAGCAGCACATAACCACGCTTTGTGGCGAATCATTTGACCAGTAATTTTTAAATGATACCTTGTTCTGAAGTCATAACAATATAATATGAATAATAAATACGAAGCCGTAGCCTAAGAATTGGAATAAATTTGCAGTACGCAGTGGTGATATAAATTATGACCAGCTCTCGAATACGCAGCCCATTAATCAGACACCCTTTGCACTTCTTTCATCAACCGAATGACCCCATCCGACCTGGGGCTCCGATTACTGAATGTATCAACCCATATCAACTAATAAAACTCAGTATATCTCATTCATTCTTAGTGACAAGCGGCATTCATTTGTATCTTGTTTCTATCCTTTTAATAAAGGGGACAAAAAATCTCGCACTGACAGGTTCCTAAATTATTTTACAAATTTATGAATGTTGCACGGGTTTGTTTTTATAAAAAAAATAGATGTCTAAATTTTCCGTGTGGTGACGAATACAATTCACCATCTTATCTTTCCCGTGGGTGTCGGAAAAGACGACTAGGGGATATTATATGCACTTAATACCTATGCCATAGAAGGAAAACTTGACATAAACCCTATACCAACACGTCTGACCAGTGCGATATAGTAAGTCAATCTGTCTCCCATTGCGGAAGAACCTAACCTAAACCCAACAGTGGAACTTTGTGAGCTGCAATGGAATTCCTTGTGTGGCGACGACGTAAGAATACAATGCACCACTCCTCGTTTTGCCCGTGGGTGTCATAAAAGACGACTAAGGGATATAATATTTTCAATAGCTATGCAAGAGAAGGAAAGGTCCAAAAAAGTCCAATCCGTTTGACCAACGCAGTATGTAGCACTTCAAATTTCCTTCCTCGAAAACGGCTTCAACGATTTTCATGAAATTTAATTATGCATGCTTTTCGCAAGCAATAAATCAATCTAGATGAGTTTTATTTATAAAAAAAATGTCATGTTAAAAAAAAGTCATGTCAAAAAAAATCAAACTATCGACACTTACATCAATAAAAACACCCCATCTGAACCGTCTAAGGCGACAAGACTGGCGTGTGGAGCCCATAACCTACTGTATTTTCAATATCAGAACCGATTTCTTGACTCCTATAGTCCACCCGGCTCCTTAATTCCCATATATTCCCATTCATTAATTATCATAACGCTTCGAAGGCTGTTTCCGTAATTATTACACCGAACATAACTAAGTGGGGTCATTGTCCCTCCCAATTCCCAATTGATGAATAGTCTATTAACATCGACAAACACTTGTTACATTGTGCAATACATAATTCATAGCTGCGTAAAATTGTTTACTAACCACGCAACTGCACTAACATTTTTCATTGCGTTGTGGAGTCAATACTGTGAGTAAATATACACATAAGGACGCAATAATTGGAGTCACATTGTTTTTATTTTATTCGTTTATTTAATAAATCTGTATGTGACGAGGGAATATAATATATCTCCGTTATTTTTATAGGGATAGCGAAATGATTGAGGTAGGAAAACTGATGATATCAGACCAAAAATCAAGGAAACTCGTAAAAACATAACGTCATATATGTTTTCTTAAGACAACAATCCGCAGTAGGAACACTTGTATTGCGGGCAACTTAATAATAAAGAAAATTGTTAAAAAACAATATAAAGATTACAAAAACAGAGATAACAGTCAGATTCAAAATAATCATTTGCGGATAGGGTTGCCAGGGCGCCATGCCTAATATCCGGACAGACCAGCCAGTTAGGCCGGCCATTTGGTTAAAAAGGCCGGACGCCCTAAATTATTGAGGATTTTGTCTCTCAACAACGAAGTAGGTACGACCAAAAAATTGTGGATATAATCAACCTTTTTTGATTTTTTATCATAACTCTTGTTCAATAATAATGAAATACAGTAAATAATGTAAAAAAACACCGTTTATTTGCGCCGGACACGCAATCAATAATACGATGTCCGGCTTTATCCGGTCACCTGGCAACGCTATTTGTGGATCGCACAAGGAACTGTCCTTTGTGGGATTTGAACTCATAACACTGGGCTCGGAGCCACGGTACTTAGACTATTACGGCATTTGCGTGTCAATTATATGATTAAGAGTGGTAATATAGACCAATTTACTTTTAACTATTGAGGCAAAGCCCAAGCCCAAAAAAAAAATAAAAAGAATAAAGCTGCTCACTAAACAAGTGGAAACCTCTTAAGTCTATGTTATATCGCCGAGAGGCCGACCGCGTGAGGAAAAACCGTCGTCCTCCCCGAGGGAGGGACGTCGGTCGATGCGAGGGTACCCCATATAGGGGGTAGGTATTCCGTCGGGCCGACCACTGATGACAAGTAACCCTGCTCCGGTGGTCGGCCCAACGACGAAGGCGACGTGGTGGTCGGGTGGGTGGGTTGCGGGTGTGCGTGCTTACGCCCCTCTGTCGCCCCGGACGGATTGGTACGAGCGCGCCGACCGCAGCCCACCCAAAAAAAAAGCCTATGTTATATGATAATGTACGTTTTACAACCATTTACCTAGCATATGAGCTCTTTAAATAAATGATTGGAATATTTTTAAAACGCTTTCAGACGCTTAACGAAGTACGAAGGGCATAAAATAAAAATAATACATAATATATACAAACACATTTCGTCGAACCGACACCAATAATAAGCATTCATTGGTTCTAAGAAAAACAATAGCAAGGAATGAATATTAAGCTTAAAATAAAATAACAAAATTATTGTTTGGTTTTTGTTGATTGAGAATTTGATGTGGTACTATTTTTTATGAAGTTACCAGAATAAGGGCTTAGCTAATTAGTTTAATTTTATTACTATCATAATTGTGAGGTAGGACAGGTAGTTGTTTTTTAATTCAATCATGGCAAATGTAATCTATCGATCGAATCGAATCTATCGATCTGAATATCTCTTAGTCGTCTTTTATGGCACCCACAATACAACAATACAATTACAATGTTTCAATACAAATTATTTCCGTGTGGTGACGGAGTAAGAATACAATTCACCACCCCCTATCGTACCCGTGGGTGATCGTACGAGACAACTAACTAAACGCATATAACATCTATGCGAGAGAAAAAAGACTCGAAATAAAACCCTATACCAATACGTCCGACCAGCGTGGCATAGTAGGTCAATCACCCTTCCATTATGGAGGAGGCCCGAGCCCAACAGTGGGACGTATATGGGCTGAGATGATGATGATGCTGAATACAAATTATATAAATACTTGTAAACAACAAGTCTACGACATTACCAGTTTTTTGACACGCTTTTATTAGCTTCACCTGTATGTTTGTTTGTAACGTTCACCTGTATGTTTGTTTGTAAGGTCCACCTTTGAGCTCGATTTTATCCTACTTTGAGCGATCAGATTTTCTTTAAACTTTGCACATCTATCAAAGACCGATGACAATGCAATAATCGGCTTTTTTTTTGCTTAGGGGCGGCGCGCTCCTGCCTCGCCCCGTCCGGGACGACAGACTTCGCTAAATAGTGTAAAATAATTAGTTTGATATGAAATGAAGACGTGTTTTTTAGTTTTTTTAAACTATATTTTTTTATCCATAGAAAGATCCTAAACTATGAGTATCAAACAAAATTGTGTCGGAAGGAAAATATTTTTCACAAACGTATCACAGGCTCAAATATAAAATATTCTACAAGGGATCGCCTAAAATCATTTAATATTTAATGTCACGCTGGCTTCTCTTTGTGTTAAAATAATAACACAAGAGTAGGTGCCTACTCTTGTATTAATAATTAAAGCTACGCGGGTTCAAGGTTCTTATAGTAATATTGCCTACTAGGTATATTATTCTGAATATGTATTATTATACACATCAAGAAAGAAAACTGTATTTACAAAAGATGCAAAATTAATCTCATTGTTTTATTTTTAAACCATTAGGATAGTAAAAGAAAAATTAAAATGCAATCGTCAGAATCATCCCAGTTTATCAGGGTCGACGAAATAAAGTACATATTTAGCAATATTTACATATTTTCGTGTGGTGATGGAGAAAGAATACATCACTCCCTCCCTTACCCGTAGTTGTCGTAAAAGACCACTAAGGGATCAATTATGCATATAACATCTATGTAAGAGAAGGAAAACTCGAAATAAAACCCTATACCAACTCGTCTGACCAGTAGGTCAATTTCCCTCCTAGTGTGGAGGAGGCTCGAGCCCAACAGTGGGACGTATTGTGGGATGAAATGATGATGATGACATATTTTGCACTATAGAACATACTTCTTTCATGATACATATTGTTAAAGTTTTGACAATGGTTTTATGAGCAGTTGCCTGCCTCACGTCAACTCCTCTTGGGAGTATAATTGTTGAAGGCGTCAGATGAAATTGGCTCGGATCTATGTAAGTTAGTCATTTTTTACGACAGCAATGAGCCCTGTAAGTATTGGTAGTATTCGTAGCCGCCACCACACAGTATGCGATGAAATCCGGATAATTTTTTATTTCAAATTTATCTAATTTTTCACTTTACTGTTTTATTAGAAGCAGAGTTAATATACGTACGTAACGAATGATCCGTAGGCAAC
Organism: Lymantria dispar; assembly: GCA_032191425.1. Classification (NCBI taxonomy): domain Eukaryota; kingdom Metazoa; phylum Arthropoda; class Insecta; order Lepidoptera; family Erebidae; genus Lymantria; species Lymantria dispar. The sequence continues at coordinate 10,534,869 of CM063449.1, read as the reverse complement.
GTCGTAAGCCACTGGAGTTAAAAATGTCCATCATGCCTGTGGTCCACTCAGACTCAGAAGATAGAAAGAGCTTGTGGAAAGTTCTGAGCACTTAGCCGACACTCCAAACGTCCGAAAAAAAAATTGCGTTTACGTTAATGCTTCAAATCATTTCTGAATGTTCTCCAGCGGTAAGTGTATCCAACGTCTTTCTTCATACAAGCAAAACTGCAAATTGACTGTGACATTACTAATACAAGTTTCGAATTAACCTGGCCCGCGGTCGACCGCAAAAAAATTGGTGTAGATTTAAAAGAAATTCGAGTTTTGCTGAAGAGATGAAAACAATACACAAATGTATAAATAATTGTTTCAAGTCTGGATCTACATTCGTCTGTTTATCGAACCCCAAATGAATATATTAACATATTATTTGAATACATTGCTCTTTCATTTCTTTGTTACACAACTGCCTCCATAATGTTAATTGTTTTGTGTTTGAAATGCTCATATCTAGCGCTAAGTGTGGTCAAGCAAGCTTGGCGCGGTCCGAATATAGACCATTAAGTAGTTAAGTGAGCGTCACCGTATTTCAAAGGGCACGTCAAGCCGAAGATTGTGTTTGATCTCATTCTAGTTTCACTAGATTGTTGTCTTACCCAAATTAAAAAAAAAGGAAAGACAGAGTATAACGTGTCCAGTTCACACACATGGATAACAAATAAGTCTTTCAAGTGTTAGTTTACTCTTTACATAGTATAAAGTCGCTTCCCGCTGTTCGTACGTTTAAATCTTTTAAACTACACAACGGATTTTAATGCGGGTTTCATGAATAGAATAGAGTGATTCACGGGTTAGATTTATATGTAGAATAAATCCATATTATAGTAAAGAATGGATAAAAAATTCAAAAAATTATAATATGATGCTGTGAAAACCTTTTTTTTTTTTGTGCGCTTACATTGTTAACGCTGGCTAAATTTTAGTACTATAGATCAAAATATTGTACTAGGAAAACTTTTTACTGCAGGCGGTGGCAGCCGAGCAATCAGTACACCTGATAGTAAGTGTTGCTGCCGCTCATGGACCTCTGCCAGGCCACTACCCACCGTAAAGAAAATGAAGAGAGTGCGCGCAATAAGGTTCGGTGAAACCAAAGGCATCACCAAAACCCACCCACATGTAAATACCCTCAGAGAGTTGGGGTGGCAGCTCTCTCGCACCGAACGAAGCGCAGTAACAAATTGCTACTACTCCGACGTGTGGTACTACCCCGGACGGACCGGCCCTTGGCTGTAAACAGATAACTGTCAACAGTGTGGTCCTACCACTAATAAATCTTAAAGATTTTAAATCACAATAGACATTAACTTATTTTACATATAAAAAAATGCATACTTACGAAACTATTTTTTATTTCGAGAAGTTATAAAATCATGTGCAACATAAACTCAAACGATCAACAACTGAAACAATGTAAACAAAACATGACACAATTATAGAAGAAGAATAAAATATAACTTCGAGCAGTTTCTTCCAAAACCTAAATTCCCTCCAATATATAATGACAATCAATAAACAACAATTTCGAAAAAAGAACACGAAATTATTTAATTCGAAATTAAAATTCAAAGACAAACTAAAATACTTTGTATTTGAAATGACCAGTACTGTGGAATGGCAATTACTTGGGTAAAGACTAAAGACCCATTATTATTTATTATTTACAGTCTTTGGCTACGTATAGTGAAGGTGAATACTAATCTATTACCAGTATAATGGGGGAACAAAACTCACATACATACATAAATGTAGAAGTATTAAAATAAGAATACAAACTATTTGTGTTGGTAATTCAAAACTACCAAATTGAGTGTTTCACCAGGAAGCGTGGCAATATCTAAAAAGCCGTCTGTAGCTGATGCAGTATTAATTACATTTGATTGATTCGTTCTTAATAGGGCATTAGCATACAATGATGCGTCTGTCAGACCAGGCGGTTCCGGTCGTGTGGGCTACCATTAATGTGAATTATTGGAAACGAGATACGCGAAGATAGAGTTTCTTAAAGGAAATAGTGAAGACGATAACCGATATGTCGACAATATAAAAGACATTAAAATTTCTTTTGTAATGTGTATAAATGGGTAAATTACAGAAACGTGTTCACTACTTAAATGGCGTAACGATTTAGATAAGTGTAAGCATTTAGCGTTTGAACCCCATATACATAAATAAATAACATCACAGCTCATATGCATCCCACTACTGGCTCTAGATGGCTGAATAGTTTTTTAGCAATATTATTGCACTATAAAATATACCTAGATGGATTTAATATGCAAAAAGTTTTAAATAATGAATTTATATACAGTCAAAATATATTTGTCATTCACAATCAGTTACTAATCGTTTCAAGTTATCTGCACTTTTAAATCTATTAACTAGAGGTATATTGAAGTATTCTCCTAATACATTAGAAAAGTAAAGGATTGCGCGTAGCTGTCATCATCGTCGTCTCAGCTAATGTACATATGCGCTTGGGTTCGAGCCTCCTCAAAAATGGTAGGGGACCACGCAGGTCACATAGTTTTCCTTCTTTTGCATAGAAGTTAACTACATATTATATGCCTGAGTCGACTTTTACGACATGCACGGACCAAAAATGGGTTGGTATTCGTACTCCGTCATGACACGGTCAACAACGTAGCTGTGTAAATAGGTGTTGAATATTTTGAGCTATTTTAATTGCATTCTGCTCTCTAACTACACTATTGTTTTCAAGTCACATAGCAGACTTAGTGCCATGTAATAATGGCACGAATTTGACGTTATTGGAGAACTGGCGCCATTGGCGTCCGCCATGCTAATCTATACCAATAAATAAAATTGGAGTGTCTGTTTGTAATGTCAAAATAATAGGCTTTTTTCATGCTCACACGGTTATTTGCACGACACCTATGCCTAAAATAGCAATTAAAAAATGTTTGTCTGTCTGTTTGTTCCGGGTAATCTTCAAAACGGCTGGACCAATTTCAAAAATTCTTTCACCAATGGAAAGCTATAATATCAGGGCGTAAACTAGGCTATATTTTATCCCGGTATTCCCACGGGAACGGGAACTACGCGGGTAAAACGACTATATCCTATAACCGAAGCGAAGCGAGGGCGGGTTGCTAGTAAGTACTAAAATTCATTTTTGGGTATCTAACTACAAACAACATGGCATCGCCAAGTATGGTTTGTTATATTTGAGTCATAGAGACACCCCTGATATATATTCATAACATTGTGCTATTTTATGACTAAATTTATTTAGGAAGCGGATATCCTTAATGACGCAGCCACATAGTTTGCATAAACATAAAACCTAGCGTTTGATTTGACCGACATTGTACTGATTTTAGATTCTAAATATCACAGCAGCTTTAAAGCTGACATTAATGTCACTTTAGCTCCATATTGTCTTAGATGTGTTATAGCCAAGATCTTGGGACTCTGGTCTTCTGAGCCAAGCAAGTATTTATGGGATTTTTCAGATTCTGATCAATATTCCAATAACAAGCACTAAGAGCTGCGCTCAGTAAAACAGTATCTGGGGGCACGGCAGTGGCCCCGCCAAGTCGAGCAAAAAAAAAGTTGGGCAAAACGCAAAACTGCCGTAACATACTTTTCTCGCAGCCATTCAGGCCATTTTCGACCCCCTATAACTTCGTTGTTAATAAAACTAGAAACCTGGATTTTTAGTAACCTAGCAGTCCTTGTATACACATTGTGTATTTCAAATTTCATTCAATTTGAACCAATAGTATAAGAATTATAACTAGTCAAAATTTCGTAATAAGGGTTTTCCCAAATACAATACTAGCAATTAGGTCTTTCTGATTACTCCTTTAGATAGTGGCGTGGATTAAAAAGTATTAGTGGCTATGACTTCAAAAATTTACTCCTCGATTTGATCATACAATATATTAGTCTCAATTGTATGTGAACCAAAAGCATCACCTTATATGTGTATATATGGTAGAACCACACTGTCGACAGTCTTCTGTCTACAGCCGCGGGCCGGTCTGCCCGGGGTAGTACCACACTCTCACAGAGAACGGACATCTGAGCAGAAGCAATTTCTTACTTCGGTAAGCCAGAGAGCCTCAAACCCAATTTCCTGAAAGTGTTGGCATGTGGCGCGTTTTGGTGATGCCTTTACTAGCGAACCTTATTGCACGCATTCACACTCCCTTCAGTTTCTTCATGATAAGCAACAGCCTAACACCGTTCCACGAGTCGCAGTATCACTTATCATCAGATGTGTTATATGCTTGTTTTCTACCAACAGCGATAAAAAGATATATTTTTTTTTGTATTGTAACTATAAAACTATTACCGTATTGGGAAAGTTTACATAGAATTGAAAGTATAATTGTAAGCTAACAATAGGCATGATGACTAATTTTGAAAAACTGTTTTATAATATTCTTAAATAACTACTATTATCAAAAAAAATATTATTTTTGCAATAAGTACGGTTTCTTCAGAAATAAATACTATTTTAATTAAATGCATTTAAATTAGCGCCAAAACGCTGCCTAGTGTCATGGCGTCTGCTTGTGACGTCACGTCTATTCACTTGAGTTGTACACGTAAGGGAGTTAAAGCAAAAAAACTGATATATTTTATTTAGACATGAATTCGAAAGTCTATAAGTGGTGTGCGGATCCTCAATGTGTTAATACATAAATAAAAACAGTTAACAAACTGTTTGTTTATGTGCCACACAATAAAATAATAAGATATGAGTGGCTTAATCTCGCACGGCGAGATCCAAAAACCATAAATTTAAATAAATAATTATAAATAATAAATAGGAGACTATTTATTTCTGTGAAGATCATTTTGACGTAAGTAATTACTTTATAATTATATATAATTAATTAATATATATAATTACTTTCCATGTGGTGCCGGAGTAAGAATACAATTCATCACCCCCTATCTTACCCGTGGGTGATCGTACGAGATGACTAAGGGATATAAAACGCATATAACACCTATGCGAGAGAAGGAAAACTAGAAATAAAACACTATACCAACACGTCTGACGAGCGTGGTACAGTAGGTCAATTACCCTTCTCTTATGGAGGAGGCCCAAGCCTAACAGTGGGACGTGTATATTTATACGTATATTTTATTTGGTGTGTAACTTTATTTAACTGCAGTTTAATACCAAGTTTACAAAAGCATTATTTAAATAATATAACCTCCAACATCTCAAGCGGTATTATTTTTAAATAGATTTTAAATTATTAGTGTTAGAAAATTATTAAATCAATATTTTACTTACGTCGTAGTTTAAATATTTCTAAATTCTGCTGAACAGAAGTCTTTGTTTGATGTCAGCTACTCTCCCAGCATTAACAAATCAATTCTAGGCAAATTAGAGCTGTTTGCCTTGGTGAATCCTTCTTCCATGACTTACATTTTTAGTAAGAACACAAAAGCAAGCAAGAGATCGATAAAAATCACGAAATACTCTTTAAATGCAAGTTAAAACAATTAATAAGTTTAACGATCGTAGACTTTCGTACAGAATTTGCGATGATAATGACAGGTGTACATAGGAGTGACGTAACTCAATTTGATTGGTGTTTAGCTGAGCATGGCGGACTTGTGTATTTTGTAGTTTTATTTTATTAAATAAATTAATAATCTCACCTTATAAAAGAAAATAAATATTTATTTCAAGATATATTCTTTAAGTTACAGTAGATAAACACATTATTTTAGTGGTTTTTAGTTACTGTCATCATGCCCATTATCATCATCATTTCAGCTCATATACATTCCACTGTTGGGCTCGTACCTCCTTCAAAATAGGAGTTGACCTATTAGCGGAGGCCTAACAATACAATTTTCGTCAACCTTTACCTTCCCATGGGGATTGTAATAACTTACTAAGGATTCATAAAGAGAATATAAAATCCGCCTACCTACTGTGACGATAATGACATTATTCCTTTTAGGGAAGTCCACCTCTAGCGGAAATGGATATACTAATGGATGGATGGAACATTACAACAAGTACATATGTAATGTACACTAGCTCTAAAACGTTTTCAGCTAAAATAATCAAAAAACAAGCCAAATATATGAATAGTGGATTTTTCTCATTGTTAAATCTAAAATAATGTAATAAATTCAGTAAGATGTCAAGGATTCATCATATTACATTATAAAAACCTCATGATATAGGTACTATAAGAACTTAAGTATGCAAATCACGGCTGCAGTGTTCTTTTGAAAAACTCGTTTGCGTCACTTAAGGAAGTCATTCATTACGCCGTCAACTTTCTCGTACAATTTTCTTTTACTTTTTACGCAATAAATCTAATATTTTTTCATTCTATTAATACAATGAAAATCCTTCATCTTAAAGCTAGTTTAAAAAGCTGTGTGGTGACTGCTATAAATTCTGCCTACCCTTAAATTGTTTATAGATATCGTAAAAAACAATTAAGAGCTAGATTAAGCTAAGTAGAGTTAACGTTAAGCAAACGGCTAGTCATAAGACTATTGCCAAAACCCTTTTAATATGTACAATGAGAACAGAGTATATATTGATTTGATCCCAAGTAATGTCCCGTGTGGTGATGGAGTAAGAATACGATTCACCACCCCTCTCTTGCCCGTGGGTGTCCTAAAAGACGACTAAGAGATATAATATGCGTATCATATCTATGCAAGAGAAGGAAAACTCGAAACAAAACCCTATAGCAATACGTTTGACCAGCGTGGTATAGTATATCAATTTCCCTCCCATAGTGGAGGAGGCCCAAGCTCAACAGAAGGACGCATTTGGGCTAAGATGATGATGAGGAATTGAGATAAAAGCCGAATGATTATGGTCTTGAAATGTGTAATAAACGACGTATTTATGAAAACATTTAAGGTTGAACATTATATAATGCTAGTACTTAAAATATATATAATAGACCATTCAACACAAGTCAAAACAACAGAAATAGTTGACTATTAAAGTTAATATAGCAATTTGTATTAATGGCACTTGAAAGTACAGCAGTGCATTGGAGTGACGCCATTGCGAAGTGCAATAAAGAGAACGTGAAGTTAAGTGGGACAAGGTTCGAATTCGAGTCAAATATTGAAGACGGTCGAAAGACATGATTATGTCATAAGATATTAAAATTTCTTGTGAGTCACAATGATACACATAATATCGAATCATTTCTGTAAACATAAAATAATTTCTTATGAAATTTTATCTTGGTCGGCCCAATGGCGAAGACGAGGGAATACGTTGTGTGACGGCGCACCGCCCTTTCGTCACCCTAGACGGAACGGACGGCGTGCGTCCAGACCATAGTATGGCCAAAAAAAATGTTTTTGTTTGTTTTTAGGGACAACACCGTGAGCTAAGGAAATAATACTTGTAGTGCGAGGGACTTTACATACAGTTAACGGACACAAATTACGACCAGACTCAGAACAACAATTTGTGGATCGCACAGTGTTGCCCTGCGTGGAATTTGAACTCACGACACTGGCACGATAGGTTGATATCTTAACCACTGCACAATCTGTGCAGTTGAAATAAAATTAGAACCTTATATAATTTTATGAAGAAACTATATTGTGAAAATAGCTTATTTCCAAAATGTGTGAATATATTTTCATAAATCGTGCATGTCTCAGAAGGAGCACCATAAATGTAAATTTTATTACGCATCGAGATGAAGCATCCTTTTAACTTGTTTCTGGATTGAAATTCACTATATTCTAAGACAAGCATCCTAAGTAGCTTCTAGTTATAAACTTTCTAGCTAACACTATTTGTTACATTTTCTTTTGTTTACCACAAAAAAAAATACCCTTCCTTTAATTCCTTTAATTTTCTATAAGGGAAAAAAAACAAAGTTGCGTTTGTTGTATGGGAGCCCCCCTTAAATATTTATTTTATTTTTAGTATTTGTTGTTATAGCGACAACAGAAATAGATAATTTGTAAACATCTCAACTGTGTAGGTATCGCGGTTCTTAAGATGCAGCCTAGTGACAGAGACGGTCGGACAGACAGCGAAGTCTTAGTAATGGGGTCCCATTTTTACCCTTTGGGTACGGCACCCTCGAAACAACACAATAATTAAGAATATAAAGTTTCATTTTAGAAATGAATACGCAAATACAACTAATGTACTATTAAAATACTAGAAAAATAAAGACATCGAAGAAGAATCTTAGTATGTATGAAATCTTCATGCAGCACAGAGATTTAATCTTCAACGGATACATAATGCTAATACAGAAGTAATCATATGCATTCAGATATAGTGATTTGAATTGAAAACTTGTAATATACTACCTGACTGGAACACGTTAATGGAGGTACAATCAAATAATCGAGTAGGTGTCGATACAACCCAAATATAGTTACGAATTTATTGCGATAAATTCAATTATTTAAAGGTAATTCTAGAAACAAGTATGATGACAGAGTAAGAATACAATTTACCACACCCTTTCTTACCTTGATGAGAGATCACGCGAGAAAGGAATTTGGTACCGAACTATCCAACCACAAATATCATCACACCCTTGGATAGATAATATAAAGGCCAATAGAGGATATCTAAAGACAGTCCTTAAACTACGTTCGGGACACATTCCATCAAACAAGTTCGCATTTCTGATGAAGAAAACCCCATCTCCAAATTGTAGTGACTGTGGAACTATGGAGGATGTTCAGCATGTTCTGATGGAATGTGTTCGAAACGAAAGTTTTAGGCAGTCATGCATCGCAATGGTTAGATCCATAGATATTGGCCTTCTTAACAGTATATTAGCGGATCCTACATCTGAAAAGATGAAAGTATTCGTTAAGTTAGCTGAGTTAGGATTAAAATAGTGATAAGTATTATTCATTTTGTTGTTCCTATAGGACGATTTGGTCGCTGTGCGACAAAGTCCATAAAATAAACTAAAAAAAAAAAACCTTTCTTACCTGTGGGTGTCATAAAAGACGACTGAGGAATATAATAAGCACTTGACTGCTAATGCTCTATGCATGAGAAGGAAAATTGAATACAGAAATCACCCGAAATATGTGTGCCTATATTATTTTCAAGATATTTGCAAAATTATTCAACATTACCAACGCATCCGACCAGTGGGGTGTAATTTGACAATTACCCTACTATTATAAAGGTGGCTGAGATGATGATGATAAATTCTAGAAACAATGTATCTAAATACCTATCCTTAAACGTATGCGTGTTAATAATAAAGTCTTAATACGTTAAATTACGTTCGACGATCGCGGCTCTGTTGCGCCTGAGGGCCGTGGCGACTGAGGCCGTCACCGGTGGGGGAGTGCTGTTGGCGGTGTCCCTAGACATCGCCAACGCATTCAATAGTCTACCATTCAGCTGCATCAGGGAGGCGCTCCGGTATCACGGAGTGCCAGCTTACCTGAGGCGGCTAGTGGCAGACTATTTGGTGGGGAGCAGCGTCCTCTGTACCAACCGAGCAGGGGACGTTGTGCGAACGCCCATGACGTGCGGTGTCCCACAGGGGTCGGTCCTCGGACCCACCCTGTGGAACATCGGCTACGACTGGGCGTTGCGGGGGAGCCTCCCGCCCGGGCTGGGCGTGATTTGTTACGCCGACGACACGCTCGTCACAGCCCGCGGTGGGACGCTAGAAGAGGCGGTAAGCCTGGCGACCTATGGCACCGAAGAGGTCGTCAGGCGGATCGAGGCGCTGGGGTTGAGGGTCGCCCTGGACAAGACGGAGGCCCTCTTGTTCCATGGGCGCCTTATGAGCCCTCCCATCGGCGTCTCGATCACCGTCCGATCGGTTGACATCAGCATCCGGGCCCATATGAGGTACTTGGGCCTGGTGCTCGACGGGCAATGGTGGTTCCGGGAGCATTTCCGCAGGCTCGCTCCGCGGCTCGTCGGCGCGGCGTCCGCCCTATCGTGGCTTATGCCGAACGTGGGCGGACCGAGCGCTACGTGCCGACGGCTGTACACGGGGGTCATCCGGTCGATGGCCCTGTACGGCGCACCGGTGTGGGCGGGGTCCTTGACCGTCCAACTTAGGGCCCTTCTGTGGCGACCACAGAGGGTCATGGCGGTCAGGGCCATCCGCGGATACCGCACGGTGGCGACGGAGGCAGCGTGCCTATTGGCCGGGACTCCCCCGTGGGACCTGGAGGCGGAGATGCTCGCCGGATTGTATCGGCGGGTGACGGGGGTGCGAGCGGAGGGCGGTGAGATCTCGTTAAGGGAGCTCACCGCCTGGCGCGTCGACGCCCGCCGAGACGTCATTGCCCGTTGGGCAGTCCGGCTGGAGAGGCCTCGGTTCGGGGTGCGAACCGTGGAGGCCTTCCGGCCGGTGCTGATGCAGTGGTTGGAAAGGCGGCACGGGGTGCTCTCCTTCCGACTAGTGCAGGTGTTGACGGGGCACGGGAGCTTCGCCAAAGACCTGCACAGGGTTGTAAGGAGGGAAAGTACACCGTCCTGCCACCACTGCGATTGCGACGAGGACACGGCGCGCCACACGCTCGAGGCCTGCGCGGCTTGGGCAGTGCAGCGCCGTGAACTCGTCGCAATCATCGGTGCCGACCTGACGCTGCCGGCCATCGCTAGGGCGATGGTCGACAGCGTCGGGAACTGGGACGCGGTCGCAGCCTTCAGCGAGACAGTGATCTCGCATAAGGAGGCGGCGGATCGTCTGCGCGTGGAGCGCAGCCTCGATGAGGAGATCCGCCGCCGGCGACTGGGGCGGCGCAGGCGCAACTACCTGCGCCTCATGCCGCCCTAGCCGAGGCCGCGGGTGACGTGACCGGGGATTAGTCCGTCACCCGCCGAGAGGCCGACCGCGTGAGGAAAGACCGACGTCCTCCACGAGGGGGGGACGTCGGTCGATGGGAGGGTACCCCGCGTAGGGGGTATTCCGTCGGGCCGACCACTGACGACAAGTAAACCTGCTCCGGTGGTCGGCCCAACGACGAAGGCGACGTGGTTTTCGGGTGGGTTGCGGGAGTTGCGTGCTTAAGCCCCTCTGTCGCCCCGGACGGAGTGGTGCGGGGGCGCGCCGACCGCAGCCCACCCAAAAAAAAAAAAAAAAAAACGTTAAATTAACACATATCTCTTAAGTTATCTGACAAGTATAGTATAATCTAATGTATTTTTGGCGGCATGAATCTCTCGTAACATAGTTATTTTGGTGTATGAAGTGAACAAATATATGTTTAGGACACTAACAGGTGCTAATGATGAGCCCACAAGAAAGTGCTAGAGCGAAAGTTTACTTTCTTCCGTGTATTAGATTTTATAATAACGGAATTATTATCGTAATTTATTTGGGTACCTGGGTAGTTCTTGTTTTTAACATACATAAAGTTGTCTCCCGCCAGTTAATGGAGAAAAATTCAAAAGATTTATCAGTATTGTTTTTTTACATGAATTACATCATGCGTTCTACTAGAAACGTAACAGATGTACACGTTTTAAATTAAATTTGCAGTAAAAATAACGTTCAAAGTCATTTACGTTCGATTACACCACAACGACAAGTATTACAGCAAAAATATGCTACAAATGTGACCGAGTGATATTGTAGTTTAGTTTTGTGACGGAGGTGTACCATTTTCTATCAAATCCACTTTTTAGGTTATGAAAATCTTAAAAGAAAATGTTAAATTCGTGGTTAAAATTTTGCCCGATAGAATGTACATTTAACTATGATAAAAACTATTAGTGCTAATGAAACAACTTTAAATCTTTTTTACAAATGTTGGCTAATATTTTATCACAATATAGGTTGAAAAAAAGATAATAACCCATCCACTGTTATTTAAGAAATAGTATCTCTATAAATACATTTTAATACTAGCAACCCGCCCTCACTTCGCTTCGGTTTCAGTCGTCTTTCCTGCGTAGTTCCCGTTGCCGTGGGAATACCGGGATAAAATATAGCCTAGTTTACGCCCTGATATTATAGCTTCCCATTAGTGAAAGAATTTTTGAAATCGGCCCAGCCGTTTTGAAGATAACCCGAAACAAACCGACAGACAGACACACAAATTTTTTAATCTGTATTTTAGGCATAGGTGTCGTGCAAATAACCGTGTGAGCATGAAAAAAGCCTATTATTTTGACATTACAAACAGACACTCCAATTTTATTTATCGGTATAGATAAAATACTTTTATATTAATAATGAAATCATTAGCAATGTAGATCATAAACATTTGAGTCATAATAATTATAGCTCATAAAGGTCCAAAGATAGTGTAAAATCGCCACGTTTTGAATTCTGAGTTGATGGTTACCCTTGATATTATAAATTGCCCAAGAGAATGAAAATCTTTCACCTAGTGCACCCTCATTTTTAACGAATCGTACGGGAAAGTTAGGCATAATATATACATACTTAACCCGTCAATACATAAGGTAAATCTACAAATCACAGGTAAATTCGTAAAATTATAAAACTGATTTTAGAAAATACTAGCAATCCGCCCTCGCTTCGCTTCGGTTATAGGTTATAGTCGTTTTACCCGCGTAGTTCCCGTTCCCTTGGGAATACCGGGATAAAATATAGCCTAGTTTACGCCCTGATATTACAGCTTTCCATTGGTGAAAGAATTTTTGAAATCGGTCCAGCCGTTTTGAAGATTACCCGGAACAAACAGACGGACAAAAATTTTTTAATTGCTATTTTAGGCATAGGTGTCATGCAAATCACCGTGTGAGCATGAAAAAGCCTATTATTTTGACATTACAAACAGACACTCCAATTTTATTTATTGGTATAGATAATCGTAAAATGCCAACATACACAAATTAACAGGTATTTTTTATGTTCACTAAGTAACAAGAACGTTAATTACTTCGTAATCAATCTCACCTACGTCAAAATTTATCGCCATAATTAATTATGAAAGACAATATCGTAAAAAAATATATTATAGAAATTGTTCACCTAAATATGAGGCTCATTTAGAAAACTCTTCCTCAAAATTCGACCAGGCCTATCAAAATATCATTTAATTTGAATTATAACTAAGACAATTCTGTCCTTCAGGCTTCAATCGAATGATATCAAAATTTGTTATAAAATTACAGGAACGCTTTTATAAGAAATTATCTTATTATGAGTAAAATAACAGAAACTTCACAATGAAATTTGTTGGACTTGGGGTACACAGCTAAATACACTCCGTTAGATTTTCACTGCCAAAGGCTTTTATTTCAAGATAGTTTACGCCTACAAGACAAGAATATTTGGCCAATTGGAACGAAGCCAGAATAAGGAGGAGATTATAATAATGGATGAACCTGCATAAATCTGTCTTTAGGGAGTTGTATGTTAGCGTTTCAGAACAATGGCTTATTGAAACTTAAAATCAAATAGTTTACGCATTCGTCATACGCATTACAATGAATTAATTGAGTATAGCATTTTTTTTAAAATCTAGTTGTTCATACAGCAATCTACCATTGCAACACAGAACCGCCTCCATCGAAGCCAAATGAAAAATTCAGACTGCGTACTATTGCAATCTTAAAACCCAGTGAAGTACGGCTTTCTCGGAACGTACATTTTAGCTTATTAAAAACTAGCTTCTGCTTGCGACTTCGTCCGCGTGGGCTAACGCTAACTTTAACCTAACTGCGGAATCTCACAAAAGGAAAAAAAAATCCGATTTTGAAACATTCTTCAATGGTGCTCCGCTCCTGTTGGTCCTAGCGTGATAATATTTAGCCTATAGCCTTCCTCGATAAATGAGCTATCTAACAATGAAAGAATGTCAAATTGGACCAGTAGTTCCTGAGATTAGCGCGTTCAAACAAACTCTTCAGCTTTATATATTAGTATAGATTATAGATTTATTAACTTTATTAAAAATGATTGCATGGAAGGGGTCCCTAAAACTGCTAATAAGATATTAAAAAAATCATTGACTAACGTTTATTTTATACATATACCTATATATTATTTCTTTTATCACGACTAAATACACTATTTGAATACAAACTACATGAAATTAGGACTAATAGACCTTCAAATATTATCGTAATCTTTTATTAGGACACTATCAAAAGCACCAATACACTCAAGTAATAGAAACTCACTTATCTTGATGGCCTACTTATCGCGATGATATGAGTAAGGAGCATTTAACAGTTCATATACATAATGTATAAGAAAATTTCCTTCATACGTACATATTCAGAGCAGAATCAAGTGATATGGCAAGAACATAGAAATATTTAGTTACGATCAATGTAGAACTAAAACAATTAGGACGACCCGATGCCGAGATCCATCCATCCATCACCGTCTATCGACGTTCACTATTGAATATAGTTAGATCATGCCCAGATGATGCCACATAAAGTGGTCGTATGCCGCTTAAAGTTATCGCCGCCATATAACTTTTACAATGTCCACGCTTGGTCCACGTGGTGGAATTTGTTCTACACTGTGCGTTCTACTCGTAGTAGATATTCAAGAATATTTCTTACCTAAGATTTGTCTGTTCATCGTTACTATTCATTACTCTATAGATTTCTGTATTAAAAATTTTGTTTTAAAGAGGAATCTCAAGTATAACCGTCTCCTTAGTATGTTACAATAAGCATCCTTAGGAAGCCAAGACCATGTTTATATTTGTACCGCTATCATAACATCCAATAATCCATGAATATCGACTACAGGCGGTGATGCTTCGCAAACGCTGCCGAGCCGAGTTAAATTCGTTAGTCAACCGTCGATTTCTGCACTTAGTACTCGATTACTTCAAGAAACGCCATCCTATTGACAATACCATAGTAGCAATACATAGCAGAATTAGCGATAGCAGGTAGTATCATAACTTTCCTCTTATAGTGCTAAGTAGAGTGCTCCTGTCTACAGCCGCAGGTCAATCCGTCCGGGGTAGTACCGCACTGGCGCACTCTCACAGAAAATCGACACACGAGTAGTAGCAATCCGTTAGTGCACTTCGTTCGATGAGGGAAAATGCTGAAAGTTTCTGAGGTAGTTTGAGTGTTGTTTTTGATGATGCCTTTAGTATCACTGAACCTAATTGCACGCATACACACTCCTTTCATTTTCTTCGCGGTTGGCAGCGGACTAGCAAAGGACCATGAGAGGTAGTATCATTTACCATCAAATAGCAATAAAATAAGTGCTGCTACCCATACTCTGTCTTCCCCCCAACCCATTTTACAACTTCCAATGGTCCTTTCTCCTGGGAGTCGTAAAAACAGTAAGTGACATATTGTATTATTAATCCATCACCACAACAATATCCATCTAATTCGAGATCTGATCTCAAAACTGAATCAATGGCATATCAAATGGTTCATCCATTTCACCTGGAAACGTTATGGTCTTCAACTGTACGTTTCCAGCGATCATTTCTCCCACGTACGTGCAAGCTCTGGAATGAACTACCTGCTGCTGTGTTTCCCGAGCGCTATGACATGTCCTTCTTTAAACGAGGTTTAAGAAGAGTATTTCCTTCACGGTAGGCAGCGCCCTAGCTGTGCCCCTGGTATTGCAAAGGTCCATGTGCAGCAGTTTCACTTACCATCAGGTGTGCTGCTTGCTCGTTTGCCACCGTTGGCAATAAAAATATATATATATATATATTTTAATTACTACATACATTATAGTATACATATAATAATAATTACAACTCATAAAAAAACTGGTTTTAAGCGCGCCACAGGTCTTGTGTTTGATCTCTTTGCCTTTATCTTAAATTGCCATTCCATCGAACAATGAAAGTGTAATTTGAGTCTGCGCATACACTCTTGAGTGTATGTGTACACACACTATACCAGTTATTGGCTAGCAACACGGTTGATCTAATATCATTAGATTCACCGGACGACAGAAAATAGAATCAAATATGCCGCGCGAAAAATAAAAAATATCACTAATGTATATGATAAGCGCGCATAACTTGTTTAGTTTTTTTTTTACATCTGCTAATTCAAAAATTTAAATCAACCTAAACTTCAACCTTCTTGCCCGTGTGTGTAGTAAAAGACGTGAAGAAAAGGAAAACTTGAAATAAAGCCCTATACCGATTCGTCTGACCATTACTCTAATAATATATCAATTTTCATTTACTTTTTTCTCGATTTTCAATTCCTCTCCCATTAAATATAAATCCTATAATAGGTATATAAGATTCAATTACAACGTAATTGTAAAGAACGAGAAATATAATAAAGGTTTTTATTAAGCAATCCAAACCTATGAAAGAAATGTTGGCTTTTGTTATTTCTTTGTGTTAAACTTGTAAAGAAAAATGTGTCAACAATTTTTCAGCGTTATTATTCATTTTCAGAGCGTTACTTTAAGAGCGTTATCGGTAATAAGCGGCCGTAAACCCAAAAATGTGGTTTTTTGAGGACTGGTTACTCGTTCATCATAATAGCTTACTAAAAATTTATATAACCACTACATTAAACACATCTTTATATTGTGCTTATACAGAATTATAACTCAATATTGTAACTATTTTATTAAAAGGCAAGGGTATTTTGAACTTAAGTTAATGAGATTTTACGAAAACGCTGAGTTTTGAAGTTCAGGTATGAAGAAACGATAAGTCGTGGCAGCTCGAAAAAAATTGTAGATGTTAGGAAAATTACTGTTCTTGGGTATGTATAAAATTAAATTCAAGATTTTTTCCTTTTAAAACTAAAAAAAAAATATTTCTTTAAGATTAATTTGACGAAAATGGCTCCTGTAAAACATTTAATTTTGTGAATAATACTAACCTTGGAATATTTAAAAAAATATCCACTATTTGTTCGACTATTGTAGAAGCAGTAAAAAAAAAACCAAATTGAAATACGAATAGTCACCCTCGTAATTAAATTTTAAATATTACTATAAATTGAACGGCATAATTGTTCATAAGCCGAGCGTAGCTTTCGCTACAGAGTGGAAGGTACTTTATCAGCACCGCACAAACTAGAAGCCGGCGTCCCCCAGGGATCGGTGCTCTCTCCAATTCTCTTCTCGCTGTTCACCAGCGACATACCCCAACATAGTAAAATACAAACAGCATTATTCGCTGACGACACTGCCATCTTCTATGCAGGTCGATCTCCCGCAACAGTGACAACCGTTCTCCAAACTGCGGCTACCGCCCTAGCCAAATGGACTAGGAAATGGAGAATCGGTATAAACCCCACCAAAAGCCAGGCGATCATATTTCATAAGGGGATTGATCGCCGCTACCCAATGGCTGAATATCCACAGATAAAGATGTTCGACCAACCCATCCCCTGGACAAGGGAGGTCAAATATCTGGGTGTGACCTTGGACAGACGACTGACCTTCGGTCCTCACATAGGGCGAGTCCGCGCGCGCGCAGCCCTAGTGCTAGGATGGTTACACAGCTTAGTACACGCAAAGTCTAAGCTATCTCTCCGTAATAAAGTTAGATTATACACCGCTTGTATACGTCCTATCATGACGTATGCAAGTGTAGTGTTTACACAAGCGAAGCCACGCAGGCTACATCGGCTACAGGCATTACAGAATAGGTTCATGCGCCGAGCGACGGGAGCACCGTGGTACATGCGCAATGTGGATCTTCACATAGATCTTGGCTTGCCGACCATCAGGCAATACATGAAACAGTGCTCCCGCCGCTACTTCGACTCTGCCGCGACACACCCGAACCCATTAGTGGTAAGGGCGGCTTCTTACATCCCCTCTAAAATGTCCGCGATTAAACAACCGCGACTAATACTCGACGAACCCGACGACACTATTACTCTCGCCCAGACTGAGGCATACACAGCCCGCGCGGCCTTGACAAATAGTAGTAAATATCCACGTTACCGCCCCCGCCGACGGGGAAGGAAGACGTGTCGCGTTAAAATCATAAACGTGGGAGTGCCCACTTTGCCAGCGACCGCCCGAGCCGAGGTCCGTACCCCACAGGGGGTGCCCTCGGGATGGGTCGCTTAACTTTAAGCGGGTTGAGAGCCCTCAGCGCTCACCCACCAGTCCGGGTAAAGTTGTCACAGCCATCTGAGGCTAACAACTAAGTCACACACAAAAAACAAAAAAAAAAAAAAATGTTCATAAGCCAGTCGCGCCTTGGCGCTCAACGGAGCAGGGTCACGTCGCTCGAGCTCTCAGCGTAAAAGACGACAATACGAACTTGAGCGTATACTGCGACTCGGTTTTGATTCGTAAGTATTTATTACTACCTAATTCTTTTAATTACTTTCATGCGATCTCTATAAAGAATAATATAGAATCTTTTTACGTTTTAGGTGATGGGTCGAAAAAGCAGATTGTATCTTGGGAACAAAATCGGTTACAAGGCAAGGAAAAAGAGAACACACGACAAAACTGTAAGGTACTTATAGTTTCAAAAGAGTAAACGAAAAGAGAAGTGAGCCGTCACTCAGGACGCCTGGCAGATGTGAAACATCAAAATTATTTTGAAGTCGTTACCGCAAAGCGTGGCGTTAACGCCGCTTTTAATGCCACGCGACGATCAGGTTCACCCCGCCTATAGATATTTCACATCAAAAATCCGAACGGAACATTTATGCAGCCTCATCTTCTGAAGATTATCAGCTAACTCAAATTTAATGTTTAATAATTACTAACCATACACAATATAATTTTTTCATAGAGAATCATTTTCTTCTTGTACTAGCAATAAATATGTAGCAAAATGTGGATCAAAATTTAATAACTAATTTCTGTAGTGGGTAGATTTAAATCTCTGACTGGACTTGTTAGACATCCATGGCCATGGCGACTAGGGCCATACTCGACTACTGCACGGCAGCCACGGAGGCAGCGTGCCTCTTGGCCGGAACTCTCCGGTGGGACCTGCAGGCGGAGGTACTCGCCGAGCTTTACCTGCGAGTATCAGAGACGCGAGCCACATATAGCCTCAATCAAGGTGATTGCCGCCTGGCGGGTCGACGCCCGCCGAGACGCCATTGCTCGTTGGGCAATTGATGGGTCACGATAGCCAAGTAAATGCGCAAGCTAGTTAGGAGGGAGAGCACACCACCATCCTGCTACCACTGCGATTGCGACGTGAGCACGGCGCAGCACAGGCTCGAGGTGTGTCTCGTGGGCAGAGCAGCGCCGTGAACTCGTTGCAATCACCGGTGCCGACCGGACCCTGCCGACCAGGGAGATGCTCAGCAGCGTCAGGAACTGGAACGCGGTCACCGCCTTCTGTGAGGCTGTCATCTCACGAAAGGAGACGCCGGCTCGTGTGTGATCAATCTTTGGTCACACGTTCCGCCACCGGCGACTCGGGCGGCGCAGATACGAGTATCCGCGCCTCACGCCGCCCTAGGCGAGTCCGCGGGTGACCGGACCGGGGACTTTAGTGTGTCACCCGCAGAGAGCCTGACCGTGTGACGGTGACCGACGTCCCGGGATAGGGACGTCGATTGGGGTTTTTTTATTTTTTTTTAATTATTACACATTAATGTGATAATTTAAAAAAAATAAGTTGTCGAGTCTCAAACCCGAGACCAGAGTTCCCGCCGGCGAGTACGTTACCACAAGATTACCGCTTGTTGGCGATTCGACTTTGAATTTTTTCTAGTACATAAATTACCCATCCAACTTTGACCCTTAAAATCTTTTTAACGCGGGCCCAGTTGACCCTAATATCTGGTAGTTGTGATACCATCGGGCCCCCTCTACCACCCCACCAAAAATCATGGAAATCCCCGACCCACACGTCCGAGGGTCTCCTTGTAAGTTATACTCTGTGCCTATATTTTACTATTTCCTGTACTTTGCATATTAAAAATACAATTTTAACCGTTTTACTGTCATGAGATTTGATTTTTAATTAAAAATTTTAAAATTTACATCGTGTTGATTTTTGAAAATCTCCTTCTCCGAAGAATATATTAGAGATTGATTATAAGCGCCAAGGCTCAAGACTGGTCATTCTATGAACTCGCGTGTGTGTAGTGCATTAGTGTGCGTCGATATCGGACTGTAGCAAAATACCTACAATGCGAGAAGTGCCGATCACCGATAACGCTCTTAAGGTATTTCGAGTTTCAACTTTAATTGTGAGTTAATTACGTGCCGTCAACATAGAGGTCACTTTTTCTATTCGTTCTATGGCGCTACAATAACAAGGATTTACATAACAATTCAAGCTTGAATATTCTTTTCTGTTATACAATCCTTACTAATATTATAAATGCGAAAGTAACTCTGTCTGTCTGTCTGTCTTTCTGTCTGTCTGTCTGTTACGCTTTCACGTCTAAACCACTGAACCGATTTTGATGAAATTTGGTACAGAGATGGACTAAAGCTTGAGAAAGGACATAGGCTACTTTTTATCGCGAAAAAATGGGTATAAGGGGTTGAAATAGGGGATGACATTTTGTATGGAAATTCGTCATTTTCGATGATAGAATCATGAATCTTTGTATTAAGGCACTTGATAATATATACATAAATATTTGTACGAGCGTTTTGGAAATTTCATTTATATAGGGATGAAATTTAACCCCTAAAAGACAAAAAAGCATAAAGCCGAAACCACTGGGCCTGGAAACGTAATTTTTTTTTACACCGTAGAATTTCTTAGGGTACACGAGCTCTAGCAAAGAAATCGCGAAAAAATCGGTATAAGGGGTTGAAATAGGGGATGACATTTAGTATGCAAATTTATCATTTTCGATGATGGAACCATGAATCTTTGTATTAAGGCACTTAATAATATATAAATAAATATTTATTCTAGCGTTTTGGCAATTTCATTTATATGGGGATGAAATTCAACCCCTAAAAGACAATAAAGCATAAAGCCAAAACCACTGGGCCTAGAAACGTATTTTTTTTTTTACACCGTTGTATTTCTTGGGGTACACGAGCTCTAACGAAGGATTTTTGGAAAATCACCCCTTAAGGGGGTGAAAATCGTATAGCCGAAAGTATTGGGGCTAGGAACGTAAAACTATGTATTTCTCTGTATTGTGCGATTCTCTTTCTTTTGTTGTAAATGATCTCTAAGAAATTAGTTTTTGAAATTCAATCTCTAAGGGGGTGAAAAATGTATATCCGAAATCATTAGGCCTAGAAACTAGGGATATGAAAAAATAATCGATTTTTATAATAATCGATTATTAATCGATTTTTTTTTGTAATAATAGATTTTTACAATCGATAATCAAAATAATAGAAAATCGACTATTTTTATAATAAAATCGATTTTCCTAAAAAAAGAAGGTCATCACAATACTGCGTGCAGTATTTCATTATAGTATGAGAGTATATTAGAAGATGAAGCTCACATTTCCTAAAAAAAAGTCATCACAATCCTGTTGGGAAAAATCGATTATTTTATAATCGATTATTTTATAATCGATTTTTAATTAATCGATTATTTTATAATCGATTTTTAATTAATCGATTATTTTATAATCGATTATTTTATAATCGATTTATTTTGAAGAACAAAAAATCGATTATTTAAAAAATCGATTATTTTCCCTACAAGTCACATCCTTACTAGAAACGTGAAATTTTGTACAAAGTTCTCTTTCTTGGGGAAAGTGCTCACTACAAAGAGTTTTTGCAATTTTGCCCCCAAGGAGGTGGAAAGCGTAAAACCGATATCACTGAGCCTAGGAACGATCATTTTAGTACACGATCGACTTTCTTGAGTTACCCCATTATTTTTTCTTAATGCTCGCTTATCAAGATTACTTTAGGTCGACGCAATATGTATTCGGTCCTCTGCCATCGTAGATATATTGCAAAGATTCTTTTAGCAACATTTTATGACCAGCTGCCTGCCAGACGACATAGCTGGCTCTAGCCAGCTATGTTAGGTGATTATGTTAGGAGCTATGTTAGGAGGTTATTATGGTGATGCCATCTAGGCATCACCAATTGGTCCAGGTCAAGGTAAATCTTTGTCTTAGTAGTATTTTGCGACACCCACAAACAATGAGTGTTATAATATTCCTAGCCGCTACCAGACAGTAAGTTAAAATCAAGATATTAATCCAATTTTCTATCTCTAGAAATAAACAAATTTGAAGCGTCTATTTGTTGTCAAAATAATAGGTTTTATTTATGCTCACACAATTATTTGCACAATTATTACCTACTAGCAACCCACCCTCGCTTTGCTTCGGTTTCAGTCACTTAAACCCGCGTAGTTCCTGTTCCCGTGGGAATACCGGGATAAAATGTAGTCTATGTTACTCCCTGATATTATAGCTTTCCATTGATGAAAGAATTTTTGAAATCGGTTCGGTGGTTTAAGCGTGAAAGCGTTACAAACAAACAAACTTCCTTACTTTCGCATTTATAATATTAGTATGGATGTCTAAAAAACCGGCCAAGTGCGAGTCGGGGTCACGCACGAAGGGTTCGGTACCATTATCTATAAAAAAGGGGAAAATTGCGTTTGTTGTATAGGAGCCCCCCTAAATATTTATTTTATTTTGTTTTTAATATTTATTGTTATAGCGGCAACAGAAATGCATAATTTGTAAAAAAATCAATTGTCTAGCTATTGCGGTCCTTGAGATACAGCTTGGTGACAGATAGACGGACAGACAGACAGCGAAGTTTTAGTAATAGGGTCCCGTTTTTACCCTTTGGTTACGAAACCGGCTCAATTTTTTTGTCTGTCTATTCGATATGGGTAATCTTCAAAACGGCTAGACCGATACTGATAATACTTTACCACCAGGTCTACCAAGCCTTACATAAGGAATAACTTAGGCTATATTTTATCCAAGGCTATATATATATATTTTATCCCGGTGTGGCTGGAGCAACTGTGAAAATTTAATCGATTTTAAAATTATTTCACTAACGGAAAGCTAATTTTAAGCGAGTAACATATTTAGGTTTTATTCCGTGTGGTGACGGAGTAAGAATACAATTCACCACCCCCTCTCTTACCCGTGGGTGTTGTAAGAGACGACTCAGAGATATATTACGCATATGACATCTATGCAAGAGATGGAAAACTCGAAACAAAACCCTATACCAACCTGTCTGACCAGCATGGTATAGTGAGGTTAATTTCCCTCCTACTATGGAGGAGGCACGAGCCCAGCAGTGGGACGTATATGAGACGAAATGATGATGAACATATTTAGGCTATTTTTTTATCCCAATATTCCTACGGGCCCGGGCACAATGCGGGTGAAATCGCGGACATTTAATGGATATAAAAATTAATTTACAAATGAAAATCTACATTATCAGCGAATAACAAATAAAGGCTATTTTCATCCTGGTGTTTGCCCGGAACGAGAACTCTGCGAGAGAAACCGATGGATGTTGACCAATTTTTAAAATTCTTTCAACAATAGGAAGCTACGTTATCAGCGAGTAACATAGGCAATTTTTATCTTGGATATTTGTATGGAATTTGTTAGTACAATTTTTTTTTCACCCATGTAGACTTATAATATCAGCGAGTAACATAGGCAATTTTTATCTCGGCATTCGCATGGGAATGGGGTCTACGTGGGTGAAACTACGGGAGTTTGACCAATATTATTCTTTTTCACCAATGAAAACCTATCATGGATAATGTATTATCAGCGACTAAGGATGGCCATATTTATCATCGTCTTTCCACGTGAATTTGAACTACAAGGGTGGAAGTAATATTCAAATATAAAAATTTGTGAAGTTATTTGGACCTTTCTTACTCGATCACGCGTAAACTGTTGAGCAGATTTGGATGAAAATTGACACACAGATAGAGTATTTCTTAAATTAAGAAATATCATCATCATCATCATCGCAGCCCACATACTTCCCACTTGGACTTGGGCCTCCTCCATAATGGGAGAGAATTTGACCTACTATACCATGATGGTCAGATATGTTGGTATAGGGTTTCATTTTTCAAGTTTTCCTTCTCTTGCATAGATGTTATGTGTATATATATATCCCATAGTCGTCTTATACGACATCCACGGGCAAGATAGGGAGTGGTGAATTGTATTCTTACTCCGTCACCACAATAATACAATAAAAAGAAATATGCAAGGTAACTTTTACGCGGGCGAAGCCGCGGGCAAAAGCTAGTATTTCATAACGCAAACTGTAAGCACAATACTCAAGTTATTTTAAGCATAGTTAAATACCGTGTGTCATAAATATCTGTAATTAAACAACTATTATAAACGACGATCAGATAAATGTGTGTTTTAAAAATACATTAATTGAGTATATACCTACACGATATCAAAACGAAAGTATCGATACTCCAAAGTATCGAGTACTGAGTTTTTAGGAATTTTGTCCTGATTTGATGAGCTTTTTTTTTGGAGTTTGTTTTGTGTTCGGATTAAATACGTCGAGCCACTTTTTAGAAGGCTCGTTACGCTTTACCTAGATGGCGTTACCATAAGCATGAGCCGTAAGGTCAAATTTAACATGGATACTTTGTACAATTTATTCGATACGATACCTGCCTAAAAAAAAGTACTCATTGAGTAAAAGTATCGAATAGAAAGTATCGAGTACAAAAATATCGGTATCGAAAGACAAGTACTCGATACCTAAAAGTATCGATACTTTTTTCGTGTCCCTACCTACAGGTATATATTAAATGAATGTATTTTTGTAATGAAAGGTATGAAGTGAATACGAAATAAATATAATCCACCCAAGACATAAAAGCGACTACTAAGGCAGCAACGACTATCTGACTCGGCTGTCGGCGTAAGAATGAGTTCTATTTTTTTACTATTTGTTTTTGGATTTTTAGATGTTAAGCTCAGAGGGCTGTTGCAGCCTTATACGGAATAATGATGAGCAGAAAGAACTCTCAATTCCAAACATTTAAGAGCGTTATCGGTAATCGGCACTTCTCGCATTTTAGGTATTTTGCTACGGTCCGATATCGATGCACACTAATGCACTACACACACGCGAGTTCATAGAATGACCAGTCTTGAGCCTTGGCGCTTATAATCAATCTCTAATATATTCTTCGGAGAAGGAGATCAAAAATCAACATGATGTAAATTTTAAAATTTTTAATTAAAAACCAAATCTCATAAAAGTAAAACGGTTAAAATTGTATTTTTAATATGCAAAAGTACAGGAAATAGTAAAATATAGGCACAGAGTATAACTTACAAGGAGACCCTCAGACGTGTGGGTCGGGGATTTCTATGATTTTTGGTGGGGTGGTAGAGGGGGCACGAGGGTATCACAACTACAAAATATTAGGGTCAACTGGGCCCTCGTTAAAAAGATTTTAAGGGTCAAAGTTGGATGGGTAATTTATGTACTAGAAAAATTCAAAGTCGAATCGCCAACAAGCGATAATCTCGTGGTAACGTGCTCGCCGGCGGGAACTCTGGTCTCGGGTTCGAGACTCGACAACTTATTTTTTTAAATTATCACATTATTGTGTAATAATTTAAAAAAAATAAAAAAACCCCAATCGACGTCCCTATCCCGGGACGTCGGTCGCCGTCACACGGTCAGGCTCTCTGCGGGTGACACACTAAAGTCCCCGGTCTGGTCACCCGCGGACTCGCCTAGGGCGGCGTGAGGCGCGGATACTCGTATCTGCGCCGCCCGAGTCGCCGGTGGCGGAACGTGTGACCAAAGATTGATCACACACGAGCCGGCGTCTCCTTTCGTGAGATGACAGCCTCACAGAAGGCGGTGACCGCGTTCCAGTTCCTGACGCTGCTGAGCATCTCCCTAGTGATGGTCGGCAGGGTCCGGTCGGCACCGGTGATTGCAACGAGTTCACGGCGCTGCTCTGCCCACGACACACCTCGAGCCTGTGCTGCGCCGTGCTCACGTCGCAATCGCAGTGGTAGCAGGATGGTGGTGTGCTCTCCCTCCTAACGAGCTTGCGCAGGTACTTGGCTATCGTGACCCATCAATACCTGCACCAGTCGGAAGGAATGTACCCCGTGCTGCCGACCCAACCACCCATCAGCAACAGCTGAAAGGACTCGACGGTCCTGATGCCGTATTGAGGCTTCTCCAGTCCGATTGCCCAACGAGCAATGGCGTCTCGGCGGGCGTCGACCCGCCAGGCGGCAATCATCTTGATTGAGGCTATATGTGGCTCGCGTCTCTGATACTCGCAGGTAAAGCTCGGCGAGTACCTCCGCCTGCAGGTCCCACCAGAGAGTTCCGGCCAAGAGGCACGCTGCCTCCGTGGCTGCCGTGCAGTAGTCGAGTATGGCCCTAGTCGCCATGGCCATGGATGTCTAACAAGTCCAGTCAGAGATTTAAATCTACCCACTAAAGAAATTAGTTATTAAATTTTGATCCACATTTTGCTACATATTTATTGCTAGTACAAGAAGAAAATGATTCTCTATGAAAAAATTATATTGTGTATGGTTAGTAATTATTAAACATTAAATTTGAGTTAGCTGATAATCTTCAGAAGATGAGGCTGCATAAATGTTCCGTTCGGATTTTTGATGTGAAATATCTATAGGCGGGGTGAACCTGATCGTCGCGTGGCATTAAAAGCGGCGTTAACGCCACGCGGTAACGACTTCAAAATAATTTTGATGTTTCACATCTGCCAGGCGTCCTGAGTGACGGCTCACTTCTCTTTTCGTTTACTCTTTTGAAACTATAAGTACCTTACAGTTTTGTCGTGTGTTCTCTTTTTCCTTGCCTTGTAATCGATTTTGTTCCCAAGATACAATCTGCTTTTTCGACCCATCACCTAAAACGTAAAAAGATTCTATATTATTCTTTATAGAGATCGCATGAAAGTAATTAAAAGAATTAGGTAGTAATAAATACTTACGAATCAAAATCAGTCGCAGTATACGCTCAAGTTCGTATTGTCGTCTTTTACGCTGTGAGCGGAGAGCTCGAGCGACGTGACCCTGCTCCGTTGAGCGCCAAGGCGCGACTGGCTTATGAACTTTTTTTTTTTTTTTGTGTGTGTGTACAGCTGTTGGCCGCAGATGGCCTTGACAGCTTGACGCGGACTATGGGTGAGCGCTGAGGGCTCTCAACCCGGAGAAAAGTATGCTAAGCGACATCGCCCAAGGGCTCCCCCTGTGGGGAACGGACCTCGGCTTGGGCCGTCCTGAAGGCAAAGTGGGCGTGCTCACGTTTTTAGTCGTGACTCTTGCGCGGCGCGGTTTCGCACCTCGACGGCGAGGACGGAACCGCGGATATTTATTTGTTAAGGCCTCGCGGGCCGTGTAGGCTCTTTGTTGAGCGAGTGTGATATTGTCGTCCTCTTCGTCGAGGACGTGACGAGGACGTCGGATGGATGGCTTATGAATAATTATGCCGTTCAATTTATAGTAATATTTAAAATTTAATTACGAGGGTGACTATTCGTATTTCAATTTGTTTTTTTTTTTTTACTGCTTCTACAATAGTCGAACAAATAGTGGATATTTTTTTAAATATTCCAAGGTTAGTATTATTCACAAAATTAAATGTTTTACAGGAGCCATTTTCGTCAAATTAATCTTAAGGAAATATTTTTTTTTTTAGTTTTAAGAGGAAGAAATCTTGAATTTAATTTTATACATACCCAAGAACAGTAATTTTTCTAACATCTACAATTTTGTAAATAAAACTACTTTTACGGATTATATCGCGTTTGTATTTGATTTATGATTGCCCGACGTTTCGAACACTTTGCAGCATTCATGGTCACGGGCGGACTAAGGTGTCTCACGTCCAACAAGTAATCGTTATTACAGACATTTACAATTATCTACCCGATACAGAAAATAGTTATAAATTTATTAAATTGTTACCCACATTTTAGTACAAATTTATTGCCAGTGTAAGAAGAAAATGAATCTATATGAAAAAATTATATTGTTTATGGTTAGTAATTATTAATTATTAAATTTGTAGCAATTATTATTACAATTTGTTGATTTAAAACTAACAAAACTAATATACTACCACCGGATCGGAACGCGGCCACACTGAGAAAGATCCAGCAAGAAAACTCAGGGGACATGATGCTAAATTAATATTGATTTTTAATTTTAGATGCGGCTTACTAAAAGATTTTTGATTTATAAAATTATCTTTAACCATTATTATTGTGGGTCAAATCTATACAATAAGTGCTTACAGTATCATGCAGTCTTGTGGTGGTCTCTTTGGATTTATTTTTAATTATGTTTATAACAGGATCCCAGCTTGATGGTAATACCCAGCCATCCTCTCTATTGAAATTTTTGTGTTTTTTTATTTCAATAGCCTCGCGTACCATTCTAGGCAGGTATCGGTGTTCCTTTGCGAGGACTTGAGGTTTATCAAACCTAATGTTATGGCGGGAGCGGTCCTGACTATGTTCACAGACTGCAGACTTAGTGTGACGGCGGTGCTTCACAGATGTCCGTAATTACTAACCATAAACAATATAATTTTTTCATATAGATTCATTTTCTTCTTATACTGGCAATAAATTTGTACTAAAATGTGGGTAACAATTTAATAAATTTATAACTATTTTCTGTATCGGGTAGATAATTGTAAATGTCTGTAATAACGATTACTTGTTGGACGTGAGACACCTTAGTCCGCCCGTGACCATGAATGCTGCAAAGTGTTCGAAACGTCGGGCAATCATAAATCAAATACAAACGCGATATAATCCGTAAAAGTAGTTTTATTTACAATGTGTAGTGCTCGCGTAAACATCAGATATCATTATCTACAATTTTTTTCGAGCTGCCACGACTTATCATTTATTCGTACCTGAACTTCAAAACTCAGCGTTTTCGTAAAATCTCATTAACTTAAGTTCAAAATACCCTTGCCTTTTAATAAAATAGTTACAATATTGAGTTATAATTCTGTACAAGCACAATATAAAGATGTGTTTTATGTAGTGGTTATATAAATTTTTAGTAAGCTATTATGATGAACGAGTAACCAGTCCTCAAAAAACCACATTTTTGGGTTTACGGCCGCTTATTACCGATAACGCTCTTAAGCAACGGGGCATTTTTTTAGAGTAGACTATGGTCTGGAAACACCCCGTTTAATTCGTCCGGGGCGACGGAGGGGCAGCGTGCGGTCCCATAACCTACTATATCCCCTCCCAATCGCCATTGGACTGGCCACTGGTACCGATTCCTTGACCTCGGTGGATCGCACAGCGGGTTACCCTTTCGGGTACCATCCCCGTTGCCGCCCCGACAGTAACTATGATTCACAGACCGTCTCTTTTCGTGTGGCGGACTAATCCCAAGCAACGAGACTTGAGGATACTCAATATGGGGCTGCCTGGGCTTGGGCCGTTGGAAGTCCCAACGTTATTTTTATTTATTATTGCGTGGTACACACTTTGACTGCGAGGACGGCACTGTGGTGTTTTATTTGCTAGGGCCTCGCGAGCCGTATAATATGCTATCTATACTGTTGTGATCTCATCGTCAAGCTCGTCGAGGACGAGTCTCAGTCGAGAAACCTTCGGGTTTTAATGAGCTCGACTTGTCCACGCGCAGTTTACATAGCTTATGCAATACTCGCTCGCTCGTACGATATATGACGTCATCCACGCTCGCCAGTATTTTTTATCGTCGTCAATTATCTTATCAGCTCATACACGTCTCACTGTTGGGCTCCAGCCTGTTCCACAATAGAAGGAAAATTCACCTATTACACTACGCTGATCAAATGGTAATGGTATAGGGTTTTGTTTCAAGTTTTCCTTCTCTCGCATAGATGTTATATGCATGTCATATCCCTTAGTCGTCTTTTACGACGCCCACAGGCAAGAGAGGAGGCGGCGAATAGTATTCTTACTTCGTCACCACATGATTTTTTATTTTTCATATAATTTAATTTTCTATATGGCTTTATACTAATTCAATACAATTACAGATTTGTATATCGCACAAAAAATTGTATTGCGTGAAAGTTCAAATCGAAAATGACCATTTTTTATTTACTAAGCAGAAAATTATTTAATACTGTAAAAGTTTAACAAAACCTATAATTTCTTTGCCAATATTTAATGAACAAAGAAGCTGGTAAGTAGGTAGTGGATCTACTTACGCTTAAAAATAAAAGCATGATTTTAAGAGGATTGTTAATATTAAAATTGAGGATTGTTAATATTAAAATTGAGGATTGTTAATATTGAAATATTATCTTTCTAATATACAAACTTGGAATTATTTTTTTCGGATTAAAATGTGTACCAAGTCATTGTCGACTTGTCTGTAGTAATAGACTAAGAACACAATATTCATTTCATCTCATATCGATGGCTCCTACGAATAGTGTCATCTGAAAAATTCCAATTTTACAGAGGAGCGTGTCAAAGATAACATGTTTAAATTTTTTCAAATTCTTGTTCTAGGATTTTAAGTTTTTGTATTGATTACGACGTGATTCATTGGACATTTAAATAGTTAACGGGATGAAACCATTCCTTATAGATGTCAAACATCTTAGGAAACGACAAGGATACATCCAAACAGGGTTGGGCTGATTAAAATCAAGTGATTAAAATCACGATTAAAATCATGATTTAAATCGCTTGATTTTTAAAATTAAAATCATGATTTATATCATTTTTTTTTCCTTTTTATTCAGAACCAGATAACAACATAACATAAAAGTTTTCTCAAAAATCAAAAGAAGTATCTGCTTTTAGCAAAAACAACAAAAAAGAAGTACATAATTCCAAATTCGTAAACTAAACGTAACACCTAAATTTTATTACAGTATATTTTCAGTCTATTCATTTTCGTTATACAATTTAAACAAAAACACGAGTTTTCCTTCTTTTTCTATGCCTAATCTGTTTCTAATATCCGAGTGTACAAGACTAAAAGAGCTAAATACGCGTTCTACTGAAGCTGAAGAAGCAGTTGCACACAGGAACTGTTTTATTATTGGCAACTGTTTCAAGATTTCCGGCTCATCATTTTGTGATGACCACCATTGTAGTCCGTTTACATTTTTTATTACTTCGTCCGAAAACATAACTTGCTTAAATGGAGCACTGCGGGCATTTAACTTTATTACTAAAGGTAACAGTCCATTGTTTTCATGTAAAGTAGTATTTTAGGAGTGGTAGGACCACACTGTCGACAGTTATCTGTCTACAGCCGCGGGCCGGTCCGTCCGGGGCAGTACCCATGCTCTCGCAGAAAATCGACGTCTGAGTAGTAGCAATTTGTTACTGCGCTTCGTTCGGTGAGCGAGAGAGCCGGAAGCCCAACTTTCTGAGGGTGATTGCGTGTGGAGGGTTTTGGTGGTGCCCTTGGTATCACCGAGCATCAATGCACGCATTCACACTCCCTTCGCTTGCTTCGCGGTAGGCAACGGCCTTGTAAAGGTCCATGAGCGGCAGCAACACTTAACCATCAGGTGTACTGTTTGTTCGTTTGCCACCGTTTGCAATAAAAAAAAAAAATGTAACTCTTTAATTGTTTCTAAAGCTATATTCTTTTCTTCTGGTGTTAACTGGTATTTTGTTTTTTGTGGATTCAACATATACGCTATAAAATGATATGGCGTTAGTGCTTGCTTATATCGATTATTAAATTGTTGTGTTTTTCGTAATGGTAATTCCACAGATTCATCAAAGATATATTGTAAATGTTTCCACTGCTCTACAGTATCTGCGATAGTAGCATTTTTCCTCTGCACAGTATCAAGAGCAACTGATATAGGTTTTAAAATGTTTAAATAATCTTGCGCTGCATGTTTAATCGCAATATTTGAAACTTTTCGGTAAATAGTGGAATCAATCTCGTTTTTATTTTCTTCGCAGATTTTTAATATGATGTCCCACTGAGTGACATACATCTCTAAGCAGTTGCCAAGGCTATTCCATCTCACATCGCTTGGAAGGACTAAAGCGCTGCCTCCTGCTTGACTGAATTTAGCTCTAGCCAAATGGTTATTTCGAAAATATTTAACAATTTGGACCACATGTTCTATAACGTCTTTAACTTGAAAGTCCTTGCACAGTAAATTAAAAATATGTGCAGAGCAGCCATAAGTTATAACTTTTGCGTTCGTTTTTTCTTCTAATGTTTTTCTCATAAGTGTCATATTTGCGGCATTGTCTGTCACAAAAGATTTTACGGTACACTTGTATTTTAATTCACATGAAGAAATCAGGTCACAAACTATTTGAGTTAAATATTCTGAAGTATGTGGATTTCCTGATGTGTCTATAGTTTCATATAGGAGGGCTTGTCCATCTTCAGTGGTTATCGTTGCGCATATCACTGGTTCGTTGTGCACGTTTGACCACCCATCAATTGACATATTTACGGACTATCCTGAAAGGGAGGAGAAATATTTTTCTTTTTCCTCTTCATAGATTTCGTCCAAAAGACTTGCTGCTACCGTTTTTCTCGAGGGCGGTGTATAACCAGGCCTTAATAACTGAATGGCTTTTTTCACCTCTAAATTCTCAATACATCTGAAGCTCGAATTAGTAGCAAAAATAGCCTTTGCTATTTGTTTGTCAATTTTATGTTTTTCAGCAGTTGAAGTCCGCATTACAAAACTACTCATAGTACTCATGGTAGGCTGAGTTTCGATTGCTTTCTTTTTTTGGACTGGCTCAAAAGTTGTTGGACTTGTTGGTGTTGGTACTTTCGTCATGAGTGAACTACAACTTGAGGCAGATGATGTGCTAGCAAAACTGTCAAGCGACATTAGACTCTCTGGAAAGAGAAAAAACATAACTGAAAATTGAAATTGATTAATTATAATTGATGATATATTGATATAGTATTGAATTATTGATTTTAAAATAAAGTTGAAATGTTCAATAGAGATGTAAAAGCAAACTTATTTTTTTAAGATGAAAAAATTAAAAATTAAGTAAGTATAGAAGAGTAAAGATAATCTTTAATAATTAACCTGGGAAAGGTCGCGTTAAAAAAGTTACATTAAAGGCCACGCCACGTGTTAGATTTCACCTAACATTTAAAAACAAAAAACAATCATATATGCCTAAAATATCAATAAAATAAAATTAGTAATTTAATTACCTGTATTCCTCTCTTGATAATTACAAACATCGTGGTGTGCTTTAAGTCTTTGGACTAACCCTTGAATATCTTTCTTGCGCTTTCTACAAATAGCCCTACACCCCAATTTATTTGGATTTGTTGTCTTAATATAGAACTGCCATATTGGGTCCTCTTTTCTTCCACTCATTTTACTTTATTTATATGTTTTCACTTCACTTAACTAACTTAACTAAACTAGCGAAATGCGCGAACGTCAATTTATGGTTGAAAAGGAAAACAAGCCTCGACACGACACGACAGGAATATTCTTGCAAAAAGCACAACAAACGCGTTCGTGCCTCACTCGGCACTTTATAGTGAGTGAGTGTATAGGACAGAAGGAAAACAAATCGCGACAAGAATTTTCTTGCAAGAAGCAAGAAGCGCGACAAATGGGTTGTCACAAGTTTTTGAGGCGCAAATTGTATTATAATTTTTAGACTTATACATTAAAATAATTAACAATAATTTCAAAGAATCAAAATGTTCAAATTTTATGTTCAAATATAAAAAATCAAAAAAATCAAATAAATCATGATTGATGAAATCAAAAATCAGATTTTGCCCAACCCTGCATCCAAATATTTACGATTTGTTTTTTTTTTTTGATTTGTGGGTCTCATTCCACAGGTGAAAAAGCTTCAATGATTTTCTGCAATGATTTATTTTAATTTTTATGACCGAGATTAATAAAAAGGTTATTTTTTTACATTTCATCAAAAAAGTTAAAATACCTGAAAATGTTAGTTGACTCGCTATACTTAGGAGCCATCGATATAGATACCAGTTGGGCTCGAGTCTCCTCCACAATAGGTAAAAAATTGATCTATTATAGCACGTTAGTCAGACGTGTTGGTATAGGGTTTAACTTCGAATCTTCCTTCCTTTGCATAGCTTTTATACGTATCCCTTAGTCGTCTTTTACGACAGCTACGGACGTCGATACGTGGACGTGTTTTCTGCATATTTTTACGGCACCCACAAGCAAGAAAGGAGGTGATGAATTGTATTCTTACTCTGTCACCACACTCAAACATGTATTTAAACACGTTTCTTATCCAGTATTAGATCACTAACTGACGATTAAGTATAAATCATCGCTTGATCTTTCATATTCCATCATGTTCAGACGCCTTTGATTTATTTCGAGAAGGATACCTATAGATTTAAAATATTCACGCTTACTACTATGTCGCCATCTGAATGATAACTAAAGTCTAAAGGAGAAACATCAAAAGGCAAATAAAAAAAAGTGAAGTCGATCATAAGTTTTAAAAAAAGTAAATAAATTACTCAGCAAATATACGATTTCCATCTCACAATAAACTTCCTTAATTATATTTTAAATTAAACCTGTTTTTGTTCTCTTCTCTAACAAAATATGCTTAATATGTTGTACCGTATTTTATGTTATCAACACAAGTTTACAACAAAAAATATTATCGACATTGGCCTTGTCATTATGTGTTAAGGTTATGACCATGATATTCACGCGTTACCGGTAATTCAACTCGAATCTTAAGAAACCCATTATATCTTATTTATAGTATTTACCAAAACTGCTTATTTCATCATCATCATCACAGCTCATATGCGTCGTACTGTTGGGTCGCCTCCTCCACAATAGGGAGAGAAATTGATCTTACTATAATACCTACCAAGTTGTGTACTATTCCGTGTGGTGAAGAAGTAAGAATACAATTCACCACTCCCTATCTTGCCCGTGGATGTCGTAAAAGACGACTAAGGGATATAATATGTATATAACATCTATGCAAAAGAAGTAAAACTCGAAATAAAACCCTATAACAACCTGTCTGACCAACATAATTTGCCTCCTATTGTGGAGGAGTCTCGAGCCCTATAACGGACGCATATGAGCTGAAATGATGATGATACCTACCATGCTGGTCAGACATGTTGGTATAGGGTTTTGTTTCGAGTTTCCCCTCTCTTGCATAGATGTTATATGCATATTATATCTCGTAGTCGTCTTTTACGACATCCATGGGTAAAATAGTGAGTGGTGAATTGTATTCTTATTCCGTCACCACACGGATTAACTTCTTTAATGTAAATCTCAACTTCTATATCAAAACTTACATTGACTGCGTGAATAATCTTAGCCTCGTTTTCACTATTGACCTGAACGCGGCTAATGCGAGCTGTAATATGTATAGGCATAGCATTTATAAAGAATGGGACCATTTGAATATTCTACTTGAACGATATTAACAGATCTCATTTAGATCTAAACGCCGTATCGGAGTCGTTCAGTTCATTAAAGATCATAAAAATGGGTGTTTATGAAAACTGAAAAGCTTTAAGACTCAAGTTTAAAATGTATTAGTGGGAAGATGATCTGTCTATCTATCAAGAACGACAACTGTTAGGCCACGAGAGCTTTGTATTTAAGTTAGCGGAGTTGGTATTATTAGTTTCTCAGTCGAGCGCTACCGCCCTTTGGCCTGGTGATTCTTAAGATATTTTCACTACTATGGGGAAGTAACAGGCACATTTTATTATCAGTCAGTTACTACAAGAAGAAAACAAATTAGGATAGTAATAAATAGATATAATGAGGGAATAGGAATAATAAAATTCATCACTCCTTCATTTCTCTCAAATGTGATAAAAGTCCAAATCTTTTAAATTTGTTAAAAGAAAGACTAACAAATGATAACTAGAACCCCGTCTGAGTAGAGTACCTAGATAGCAAGAGATTTTACAAACTTGTCATGAACAAGGCCCGGTTTGATAGTGCTGGGACGCTAGAACAGGACGCCTGGCTACTCTCAGCACCGATATTGTCAGGTGGATCGACGCGCTGAGACTTAGGGTGGCCCTAAATAAGACAAAGAACCTGTTATTTCATGGACCTGAAACTGTCCAGTCGCCTCAACCACCGTTATTTCAGTTTGGTGCTCGACGGGTGATGTTGGTTCTGAGAGCATTTTCGCCAACTTGCTGCGCAACTTGTCGGCACGGCGTCCGCCCTTTCTTGACTGATATCGAACGTGGGCAAATCAGCGCTTCGTGCCGTCAGCTGTGCGCGGGGCTGGTTCGTTTGATGACCCCGTACGGCGCACCGGTGTGAGCGGTATTCGACTGAAAGCCCTCTTGTGGCAACAACAGAGCCTATGCCGCCCCAGCTAAGGTCGCGGATAAATAGACTGCATAGCAATAGTTCGTCACCCACAGGGAAACTGACCGCGTGAGGATGACGCCTCAGAAAGGGTAACCCAATGGGCTGAACACGGACGTCAAGAACTCAGTACCAGTGGTCGGTCCAATAGTGAGAGAAGGAAATAAGGTGGGTTATGGGGTCGCGCGCCGCCCTTTTGTCACTTCGGACGAAACGAAGAGGGTGCGTCCAAATCATAGCCGCCCAAAAGAAAAGGAACTAGATAATAGTGAAATGTACAGAGTCTGAAGCAGTAAACATGTGACAGCTTTTATAACTTATCAATATTACCGGCAGAACGATTTCTGTAGATTCTCTTCGATGAACGCAATAATAAATTCCATTAAACCAAGGACCGTCATTTATCTAGGAGTGTAACTGATGTCCCCAACCGCTATTTCCTTATAGTATTATGGTCTCCTTAAATCATAGTAGGAAAGAAATGGTAACCTATTTGTAATACTTATGTATCCAATATAGGTTAACTATCAAAGTCATCAATGTTCGAAAAAGCGAAACAAAATATATTTTAAGACCATTCCCCAGCACGTTTCGAATGTCATCCAGAAACGTACGGCGTGGTCTTCCTCTAATAATCATCCCACTCACACTTGCTTATACTTACACTCCAAAAAATAACCCTCGATCTAAGGCGTGAACCGACCGATATTAATGGATTCGAGTCCAGATGGTAAGCTGGTCAAAAATGAAGGGTGCATGTGTTGGTGGTCAGGTACGTCAGACAGGGCACCGTAGTCATTTCACCTTACTCTCAAATAAAGGGGGGATTGTTTACTACCCTAATACGAATACTTTGACGCATACATTCATGCTAAGCCGATAGGTCTATTTTAAGAGCGGTTAGCAGTTTTAGGATCTTTTGGACAGCTATCCTTGTATCAACATTCTGGTCATATTTTGGGCCCAGCCCGACGCATTCGGGCAAACGGAGAGTGACGAATAGCGGATTGATGTCTGTTCCGTTCACCTGCGCCTCCTATTATACAATACTTGCAACTATTGTCACCTATGGTGGCAATAGTTGCAAGTACAGTGCAACCTCGATATAACAAATCCGACGGGAACTCGTAAATATTTGTTATATCAAGTAATTTGTTAAACTGAGGTTTGTTATATTGAGGTAAGGTTGGTCTAAAATTTGTTATAAAGAGGTAAAGAAATAGTTTTATTCACCTCAACATTTTTACATTCGGCAACTAGAATCTTCAACAAGAGTGCAGCACTGTTTACATTATTTTCCATCAAACGACTTCAATTTTTTTTTACGAAAAAAACGTGCCGAAACATGTCGCGACTGAATTACATACTATGGGATTAAGGGTCATATAGAGGTATTTACTTTTTTTTATAGTTGAAAATTTGTTAAAAGAGGTTGTTCGTAAAAAAAAACGTAATGTAAAGGTATTATTTACACTGACTCTTATGGACAATTCAAGGGGATTACGAAAAATTTGTTAAATCGAGGAAGTCGTTAAATTGAGGTTCGTTATATTAAGGTTGCACTGTATATGCCTAATTAAAAAGAAAAGGCATAACTTTATTGAAATATAAAATTTACTTCAAATCGTTGCCAGCATAACGGCTACATAAAATAATCTATAGTATCACTTAGTGGGAGGATGTACTTATATTACTCATATGTACTTATATTGTA
The DNA here is from genome assembly GCA_032191425.1 of Lymantria dispar. NCBI lineage: Eukaryota > Metazoa > Arthropoda > Insecta > Lepidoptera > Erebidae > Lymantria > Lymantria dispar. The sequence goes on along the minus strand of CM063449.1, from coordinate 10,496,961 downwards.
TGTTTGTAAATGCTAATCTAAGGAACCCCCAGCGAAATGAAAAAAAAACTGTTTCATAACAAATATTTATCAAGATAGAGGAAGGTTAGAAGTCATAGCAACGAAGGTCATAGCAATTACTGACAATGAGATAACAAAGATCACGTTTGATATATGTACATATATGATATTACAACTAATATCGCGGGAGAACTTAATTTGAGTACTTACTTAATACCCAATGGACAATTCCGTGTGGTGACGAAGTAAGAATACAATTCACCGCTCCCTGTCTTGCCCGTGGATGTCGTAAAAGACGACTATGGGATATAATATGTACATAACATCTATTCAAGAGAAGGAAAACTCGAAACAACCCCATTCCAACACGTCTGACCAGCGTGAAATAGTAGGTCAATTCCCCTCCCATTATGTAGGAGGCCTGAGCCCAACAGTGGGACGTATATAGGCTGAGATGATGATGATGACTCAATGGAAGAAAAGCTTTAAATATATAAATGATCCATTCAAGCGAGACTGCTGACAAATCTACTATAACATAAAATAAAAGTTAACAAAGAAAATTCCTTTAATCGCAACGACACATCATCATCTCGGCTCATATAGATCTCACTGCAGGGCTCGAGCCTCCTACAGAATAGGGGGGGAAATTGGCGATTCTATACTGGTGAGATGGGTTGGTATAGATTTTAAGTTATCCTTCTCTTGCTATATGCGTATTTATCTCTTAGTCGTCTTTTATGACATCCTCGGATAAGATAAGGAGTGCTGAATTGTATTCTTACTTTAGTGTTGCCCAAAAAAGTCTTGGTCTTGCGGTCTTGGTCTTGGTCTTGCGAGAAATGCGAGACCGAGACCAAGACCAAGACCGCTTAATTTTTGCAAGACCAAGACTGGCCCTGCAAGACTTGAGCAAGACCAAGACTGGGCCTGCAAGAGTCTCGCGGTCTTGCATTTAATTCAAATCACCATTTCAGCTTATATACGGTTGAGCTCGTGTCTTCTACATAACAGGAGAAGAATCGGCCGTGGCCGGAGGGGAATCGCCACGGTGATCGGCCGTGTTGTTACAGGTCATACATGTCAAGTTTTCCTTCTCTTGCACCGATGTTATATATTATAGCCCTTAGTCGTGGGTTCGCAGTCACGGGTAAAATAGGGGGTGATGAATTATATTCTTACTCCGTCACTACACGGCAAGTCAAATCAGTCTTGAGATATCCATCTATTAGCCAATCGATTCCCAATGTTGGTGTTGGCTTTTCAGAAATACTCTTCGGAAAGGCTTAAGGAAAAAAATACCGTAATCATGAGAATGCTCTTGCCCATTATACATATTTATATATCCGTTTATTCATTAGCCCAACGACGTTCACTGTTGGACATAGAAATATGCCTACAATTAATCTATATAAATGTCCATGTAGGGACAGAGTACGATCACCATCAGGCAGTACATGAAGCGTTGCTCCCAGCGCTATTTTGCCTCTGCCACGACTCACCCCAATCCACTAGTGGTTGGGGCGGTAAACTACGTCCCCTCAAAAATATCCGCGGTCCGACGTCCTCGTCATCTTCTTGAAGAAGAAGATGACGCTATTATGATCGCCCAATAAAGGACCTACACAGCTCGCGCAGCGATAACAGATAAAACTCCGCGGTATCGGCCTCGCCGTCGAGGTCGAAAACCGCGCCGCGTAAAAGTCATTATCCTAAACTTGGCCACGCCCACTTTGCTCTCAGCGACGCCCCGAGCCGAGGTCCGTTCCCCACAGGGGGGAGCCCTTGGGCGATGTTCGCTTAACTTACTTACCGGGTTGAGAGCCATCAGCGCTCACCCATTGACCGCGTTAAGCTGTCAAGGTCATCTGCGACCAACAGCTACACACACACAAAAAAAAAGACAGAGTACGAATATAATTCACCACTCTCTTACCCGTGGATGTCGTATCAAATCGGATCGGGCAATGGTGTTAGGAACCCATGAAAAAAAATTGAAATAAAAATATCGATTCGTTAATGAATTGAGAGACATGTAAGTTCTCAATTTTGTCATCGTTTTTTCGTGTAAATTGATTAAAATGTATAAAGGAATGATACTTAATCTACAACATATTCGTATTTTGTTAAATGTTCATTAGAATTTGAATAAATCAATGATTACGTTTGCATAAGCAAGACAAACTTCGATTTAACACAAATCAGCTGATCGGCCGATGACCGTTGATGAGTCGCCTTTGTACCTACGTAACCATTGAAAGGTTCGCGCAAATCTAATACCTATTTATACTGTCGAAATTTTACATGCTTACATATATCCTGTCTGTACATACCTACATAATGCATAAAATTTAAGGCATAAACTCTTAGACACACATTTTTGTAATCACTATAACTTTTACGTTATATTGTTTTTGTGTAATAAACATTCTAATTATGATCTATGACTGTTGAACTACAACATACATGAACAGTTGTCCCATAACCTGATACACCCTGTGTATATAACATATGTGCAAGAGAAGTGAAACTAAAAAGAAAACCCTGTACCAACATGTCTGACCAGCGTGGTATAGTAGATCAATTTTCCTCTTACTGGAAGGAAGCTTAAGCCCAGCAGTGGCACTTTTATGAGCTGTGACGATGACGACGAATATCATACATTTTACAAGTATTAAAACTATAAAATTTTTAATCAGTTTTATATGTTCTTGAATAAATAGTATATTAAGAGCTACATGGATCCAGCGGCCAAAGTATTTATATAGGCAATAGAGCAACAGGTTTTTTCTAGTATCCAGAGTATCAGTAACTAAACTGGAAATACAATAGATACATACCACTTAACTTGAAGGGGAATATAAACAATCGCATTAATTGTAAAATATCGCATTGATTATAAAATGACATAAAATTTATTGTATCAACTGCCTCGTGTGGTGACGTCTTAAGAAAATAGGGTCGAAAGTCCTGTCATAAGAGTAGTAACGCTGTCTAATGGAACACCAGGGGAATAGAAGAGTAATTTTCTCCAGTGGTAAGTATTGTATTCAATAGTGAACTATAGGCTAACAGATGGATAGATAGGATAGGATATTTGATTAATTTAGTTGGATTTTTCATTGCCATGATAAATTACTGTTACGTTATTTTAACTGCAAAACTTTGCGAGACTCTTGCTGCAATACCAAGACTCGGGTGCGCAAGACCAAGACCAAGACCAAGACCCGGGTGCGCAAGACCAAGACCAAGACGAGACCAGGTGTGATGTTGCAAGACCAAGACCAAGACCGGTCCAAGTCTCGTCTTGGTCTTGCATTTGGGCAACACTATCTTACTCCGTCACCATACGGGTACCGAATTGTAAATATGAACAATTGTTGAATGCACCTGAATTCACATTTCATCAAAATAGGTCCATCCATTTAAAAGAAGTTGAGACAAATACATAGAGATATACAAAAATTGCTTGTTGGAATCTCACTTCAGTTGTTTTATAGCATGATATTTCTATTAGGAAACGTTATACTAACGGTGTTTCAACTATACAGTCAGTCCGCATTAAAACTCACCGTTTTAATTTCTTATTGCAATAAGTATTACCTATTAGCTGCATCGCTATGTTATTAGAGCTAAGTCAACGCTAAATTTGCAATAGAGGCACTCGGGTCTAATGCCCACACTGAAAAATTTTCAGGACAAAAAAAAAATAAAAGCGTAGAAAGAAATCTTCGCGTAATCGAAGATTCATTTTTATTATCTAAAGAAAATATTTAAGATATTTAAACTGCCGTTGACGGCCGAATTGATATAAATCATGTTTTATAATTTTCAAAAAAAAGTAATGACTACACTTAAATAAGGCGATACATTTTTGTCTCATGAAGCACTTCTCAACATTTTTCTTTCTTCACAACCCACACACTCGCCCGCTAACGACAGGGAGTTGAAGTCGACGTAGGGAGAAATACCTACTCCTGGAACTGATCGATCCTGCTGAGAATTTACCGGTGTTTAAGCTTTTCAATAATACCTGCCATAACACTCAAAGAACTTTTTCAATCGCGCATAAAGGCTTTTTCACACGTACTCATTTTTTTTGTTATTACTTCTATAATAATCGTACGCTTCGTTCGTAGTATTACTGTACGAATCTCATCTTAACGTCTTAGATTCGAATTCCAGATAGGTCAAAGTGTGCCTCTGTAGAAATCTTTAACACTGAACTCAACTTTTGGCTTAAAATTGCATTTGTTTTTGGCAGGCTTTGGCCTACCAGCTACATGGCAAAATGGTTGTTTTCGAGTATAAATAAGCATGAGTGCAAAAAAGTACATGCGAATACAGGAATCCATATTTAAACTCTGATAGATTGTTAAAACACGGTCATAAGTAAACAGTCACGTATTGAATAACCACCGCTTTTGAGTTGAACCCCTACAATCTGGGAACACAATCAACTATAAAGACTTGTGTACGCCGGTAGAACGAGTTCGGTTACGAGGCCGTAAAACTGCGATATCATTGTTAAGTTCTGAAAGGCGTTCAAATATTACGAATAAACACAATTATTTTTGATAATCTAACTTTTAAACTCGCAAGGAAACGCAAAATATTAGACAAATTATTGAACAACAGAACACTTAATTTTTCTTTTGGTTTTAACTGAAAATCAGCGTCTGATAGTACCTAAGCTACACTATTCAGATATTTACATTATTTTTAGTTTGGTGGATGGTCATTTTAATTATTTTTTCTCATCATCACGCTACTCTTATCCCATTTACTTGGAAGGGACTTAATAGATGCTCGTCTTTCGTAGTACATATTCCAAAGTTATTGGCCTTTTTTTTTGGGTGGGCTATGGTAAGCGCACGCGCGGTCCAGTCCGTCCGGGGCGTGGAAAGGACGGCGCGCGGGCCCATAACCCACTTCACCTCGTTGGTGGGCCGACCACCGGAGCAGAGGTGACTTGTCGTCAGTGGTCTCCAAAGTTATTAGCTGACTAGCCGTCTGCCTGACGACAACACTCCTTGGGAATGAAAATCTCTTTAGCATGATAGTTTTATAAACGAGCACGACACACGACAACTGCCCGACGTCATCTGTCCTTAGGAACGTAATCGTTGATCAGTATAACTGGTCGCCTGCCTTCCTTGGCCAATTATCATCAGATGGAGTCGACCTAGGTCTATATAAAGGTCTTAATTGTCTTTTATGAGACCGACGACCAACCGACGAGCAATGTAAGGGTAGTTAGTATTCTCAGTCGGTATCGCACAGCAAATTATTGGTTTCAATCCTTTGCTAACACTATTTTTATCCTAGTGAAAAATACGCTATCCTTTTTTATACCCCTCTCAAGAACATAATTTGTATACGCAATATTGCATAATGTTCTGTCGAATATTAGGAGGTACGAGCGGGTAACAAGCAAACTCACACTAGAGGTAATGTAGATAGTTACTGCTACTGCTATTTCTGTAATAGGAAGCTGCGTTACATGAAGGTTATAATAGGCTAACTTCCATACCGATGAATCATGCTATTGTGAAAAGAAAAGTCAACGCCCTAAGCAAAAAGCGATATCATAAAGTTAAATTGTTAGAAATCAATTTAAAACTACGAGTATTTACTTTATTATCGTGGATGGTTAAGTAAATTTTGATCCGTAATAGTAATTGGTATAAAAGTTACATTGGATATAAAGCGAAATTGTAGACTATTTTTTTTACTGTTGATGGCAAACGAGCAAACCTGATAGTAAGCGATACTGTCACTCATGGACCTTTGCTATTTACCGTGAAGATAGTGAAGGAAGTGTGAATGCGTGCAATGAGGTTCGATGATACTAAAGGCATCACCAAAACCTTGACTGCCGTCACTCTCGCTCACCGAATGAAGTGACAGTATGGTACTACCCCGGACTGGCCCACGGCTGTAGATAGACGACCGTTGACAGTGTGGTACTACCCCGGACTGGCCCACGGCTGTAGATAGACGACTGTTGACAGTGTAGTACTACCCCGGACTGGCCCACGACTGTAGATAGACGACCGTTGACAGTGTGGTCCTACCCCGGACTGGCCCACGGCTGTAGATAGACGACCGTTGACAGTGTGGTACTACCCCGGACTGGCCCACGACTGTAGATAGACGACCGTTGACAGTGTGGTACTACCCCGGACTGGCCCACGACTGTAGATAGACGACCGTTGACAGTGTGGTACTACCCCGGACTGGCCCACGACTGTAGATAGACGACCGTTGACAGTGTGGTCCTACCCCGGACTGGCCCACGGCTGTAGATAGACGACCGTTGACAGTGTGGTACTACCCCGGACTGGCCCACGACTGTAGATAAACGACCGTTGACAGTGTGGTACTACCCCGGACTAGCCCACGACTGTAGATAGACGACCGTTGACAGTGTGGTACTACCCCGGACTGGCCCACGACTGTAGATAGACGACCGTTGACAGTGTGGTACTACCCCGGACTGGCCCACGACTGTAGATAGACGACCGTTGACAGTGTGGTCCTACCATCTACATTCTCTATTGTTAAGACTTTAAAACAGTGCATTAAAATTTACTTCTTATCGCTACAGTATTACGTTAATCTTATAATGAATTAACAAACGTGTGCCACAAAGTCGTATTAAAAGTAATATAGATTTTCGAAGGTCGGTCGAGGTGTTCGAAACGTTGGGCCATCATAGATCGAATACAAACCTTATAAAACTCGTAGTTTTATTTATAATGTGTAATGCTTGCGTAAACATCAGAAATCAATATAGATTTTATTAATAAGGAAAAACGCGCAACTTCCTAGTCTGTATAACATGAGAGAGAGAGAGAGCTAGTGAGAAAGAGAGAGAGGAATAGTAAAAGTTAAAAAAAAAAATTTCCCCGTTTTTATAACATGTTTATTAAATCTCTGCTCCTATTGATCATAGCGTGATGCTTTATAGACTATAGTCGACTTCGTTAAATAAGCTATCGAACACAAAAATAATTTTTCAATTCGAACCATTGGTTCTCGAGATAGCGCGTTCAACCAAAATTTTCAGCTTTATTATACACTAGCAACCCGCCCTCGCTTTGCTTCGTTTTCAGTCACTTAAACCCACGTAGTTCCTGTTCTCGTGGGAATACCGGGATAAAATGTAGCCTATGTTACTCCCTGATATTATAGCTTTCCATTGGTGAAAGAATTTTTGAAATCGGTTCGGTGGTTTAAGCGTGAAAGCGTTACAAACAAACAAACAAACGTCCTTACTTTCGCATTTATAATATTAGTATGGATATCGAGGGTTAGGCGCCGTGCTGCATCACTATCAGATCGGTCACACATCACGATGGGATAAAATAATACTTCGGATGGCTACTTTTAAACTATATTCAACAATTAGCAAAGTCAAACAACAAAATCAAAAATCATTGCCAACGTTGTATCGAACACACCCAAGTATAATACTTAACGTTTCCATAATCGATTGATTCTTAAAAACTATTAAGATATGGCGCTAGAGGTAGTGACGCTGCGACATACATATTAGTTAGCATACTTAAATTCATTCGTGATTAGCGTGGTTTAAATGGTCATTAAGTTAGATATTTACTAAAACTATTCAGTTATAAAAAAATATAACATTCATTTCATAACACAAATGGGAAATGCAAATTACCGGTGACGGAGTAAGAATGAGAAGAACGTTCTTGCCTATGGGTTTCGGAAGGAAAACTCGATACCAAACCCTATGCTAACATGTCTGACCAGCGGGCTACAGTAGGTCAATTTTCCTCTCATAATAGAGGAAGCCCCAACCAAGCCAACCATGGGTATATAGGCTGAGGTGTTGATGAAAAATAAAAATCATCATATAATCGTAGATTTGATTTTCGTTCGTTCATTAATTAACCTATATTAATGGCTACTGTTGCGAAAACCTGCTGAAGAATAACTAGTACAATTTATAGCTTTCTTCTGGAATATGTACAATACTAACTGCAACCACCAGCCATTCCGCCAAGCATAGCGATTGTAACTTAACAGCTCTTACTCATTGTCTTGGTCAACTCTCTCCTAGGATAATTCATCATCATCTCAGCTCATTTACATCCCAGTGTTGGGCTTGAGTCTCCTCCATAATAGAATGGATATTGACCTGCTATACTTCGCTGGTCAGGTGTATCGGTAAAAGGAATAATTTCGAGAGATTTCCTTCTCTTCCATAACAGAAAAATCTACAATTCTAGGATATTTAAAATAATCTAATAATCTTAATCTACTGCAGTTTCAAATTCTACAAAATATTACAGGAGTATTTTCCACAATAAGAAGTAAATTCGCCTACTACAAACGGTAACATAACGATATTTTATTTCGAATTTTCCTTCACGTACAGCAATGTTATCTACTCCTACGTAAATAAAATAAATCATTGTTCTTTTAGCGCCTTAGGTCGTACTTCTCCGTGTGATGTCGGAGTAAGAATATAATTCAGCGGCCCTTCTCTTTAGAGTACTGTAAAAGAGGACCAAGACACATATAGACAACATTATGCAAAAGAAGCAAATTCGAAATTTAATCCTATACCAATCTTGCTCACCAGCGTGGTATTACTATATCTACTGGTCAATTTCCTTCTTTCCATGGCGAAAGGAAAGGACTACGGTGGATTATGCGGCCGCGCGTTGTCACCCAGGACGGAACGGACAAAGTGCGTCCACACCATAGCCCGCCCAAAAAGAAGAAGAAGTAAATACACCATAGAACATAATACGCCAATAAAAATGGTTTTCTTCTCTTTAGTCTCTCATAAATAGATAGTACACTGTAGAAGAACTTGAAACTACTAAAAAATGTGTGATTCTAATCTATCATAAATACTAAACAGCGCAATCCCGTCATCAGTGAGATTTTAGAAGTAGTGAAAGATGTATAAGTTAATAACATAAGCCACCTTCATATGAAATTTGATAAAATACTTGTTACATAACCACTATGTTAGGGAACCTGAACTACAGAAAGGTTCAATTAGTTCATATTGTTCCAATTAATCCCTTCACCTTTTGTCGTATTACGCTTCTGTAGCGAAAACCTTGTCTAAATTAGTGCAATATAACATTATATATAGTCTTCCATGTAGACGACGGAGTAAGAAAACAATTCACCTACATACGTAGGTTTAGGGTCCGGAACAAGCAACCTAGCAACCTAGAGTAAAGTAAATCTCTTAGGGGGCTGAGTTAAAGCAGTGCTTAGCTTCATATTGTATGTACTACTAAACTCAGTATAAGTAGACTGAATTTCTACATCTAGAACTCCAATAAGCACTTGGTCATGTGACTCAAAAAAAAATACTACAGAAAGCACGTAATATCACTGTTAGTAAAAACCGTTAGTAAATATAATTTTAAATTCAAAAACATTTCAAAAATATACTCATATTTTTTATAATTTTGAACCGGTTCGTGTTTACCAAGGCCAAGGCGTTATCGCCCGTGGATCAATCCGAATAAAAAGGCCTCAGTTCGATTTTTGGTTTGTGGAGGACCTCTACCCGAGGGCTGGTAGAGTGACTCGCACGGTGGTTCTCTATTTCCGGGTAGTGCAGGTTTATGCCGATATGGTTTCTTCAGCAAGAACCTGTACATGATCGCAAAAAGGGATAACTACATCTTGCTGCAGTCACAGTTGCAGCGTGGAAACGGCGCAACACATGCTTATAGCCTGCTTGGCTTGCCACGGACCACGGATTAATTTATCATCCGCAGAGAGCCCGGCGCATGAAGGCAGCCAAAAGGTAATACTTTGCCCGTAGATACTTTGATTCTGCCATAATACACCTCATCACCTCAGTGGTTGTTGCGTTCAACTACACCACGTCCCAGATCTCAAAGGTCCCCCGGCCGAGACTTGTTCTCGACGAGCCCGACAACGTGACCACTAAAGCGTTGTTAACAGCTTACATGACCTACGAGTCCATACCAAATAGAAAATCATGGTTCCATCCTCGCCATCAAAGTGCGAAATCGTGCCACGTAAATGCGTAATAATCAATCTAGTGTGAACTCCCACTATTAAAGTAACGTGGGAACTCCCATATTGCCCTTAAAACCGCTCGTATGTTCAGCCGAGGTTCGTACATTAGGCCTTTTTTGTATACTACGAGTGGTCACCCTGGGGTTAAAAGTTGTAAAAAATAGGTGAAGTAGTATGGCTACGATCCCTAAATTTTACACAAGTCGTGACGTCATACTAACTTTAGAGCATTAGAGTTTACACTAATACATTATTTTTTTATAGATCTAAAATGATAAAATTAGAATGTTAAAATGTTTAAGTATAACAGTTAAAATCCATTGTAAATAAAATAAACTTCAAGTCATAATATACCTCCTATACTCAGTGCCAGATAACGTGGCAAAAGACGACCTTCACCTACCTTCACCACGATATCTTAAAATGCAAAAAAATCTATCGCTTACTATACAAATCTATCGAAAAGTTGTATCGCAAAATTCTCTTGGTAGATGCCTACCAGGAAGCAACATTACAAACAGCACAACCCAAAATTTTACGAAATCTAGTAAAATTACCATAGAAAATATATGTTTTTAATATCCTATAATCATGTATTTCATTGTTTTAAAATACCAGATTAACCTGTAACTGGTGACATTTCATTATTTTATAAATAATATCATTGATAACAATGCCAAATTACTTTCAAATGTCTGAAAATCAAAAGTTTTTAAGTAACATTAAAATTAAAGTACCGAGAATATTTATTTAAATTCAATATAATATAGATCCTATAATTAAATACGTATAATTAAATTAGCTTCGAAGAATTATGTAACGCCCAAAAAATGCCAAGTTTTAAGTTATGACACATTTCTTTCGACTCATTTTACCGTCAGGTGTAATAAACCTAAAGGATTGCACAACTAGATGCAAGATTTTAGGTTATGTGTATCAAACATAAAATCTTTTCTTAACTGATTTTAGCGTCAGGTGTGCGAGATCAGTGGCGTCGTGTGGCCCAGTCGCCATTTTGTTTGACATTCCGTGTGGAGCACGTAAAAGATATTGAAAAAAAATTATGGGCCTCGATGACAGTATATACCGAAAGATTGATGCATTCATAATTAATGTATCAGACAGCAGTGATAGTAACAGTAGTGGAAGTGATAGTAACAGTAGTGGAAGTGACAGTCCAGAACTATAGATTTTTGTAAAGTCATAAATAAATTATTTTAGTATATTATTTTACCTCACCTTACGTATTTAACAAAAAGTTAGCCTTAAGCTAGGTTAGCTATCAGTTTCATGCTAGGGCAGTGGTAAGGTAGGTAAAGTGTACGTATGCTTTATTATTGCACGTGTAGGTGTTTAATAATGTCTTAATTAAAATTCTAAACAAATTACACGCAGACAAATGTTTGTAACCTCTGTACGGTCTAGACACCTTCACCACGATATTACAACGATAAGACGGTTTGTATGAAAAGCGATAGAATTAGCGATAAATTACTTGGATTTGATGATATCGTGGTGAAGGTCACCAAATGACCTCTTTTGCCATGCTATTTGGCAAACACTTTAGTATACTTACTTTCTCAAAACGAACTCTTCGAAAATAGTCAACTAAATACGTATGCGTCTTAAAATATTATTGACGTGTGTCAATAGTAAAGAAAATATCATAAAAACCACATGTAATAATAAAGGACATATAGATATGCCTACTTATTGAAGAGTTTTAGTTATATTTTACCTTACTACCGAACGACCAACCGCTCGCCAAATTTGACAACCAAAGCTTGACGTCAAATGTCAACCTTCCTGAGAAATGTGATCGATGACCTTACGGCCCTAGGTGTAATTAGGCAGTTCACATATGCAAGGTTTCTTGATTTGAATGCGAATATTTATGTACATAATATTCAGCATACCTACTTATTATAACTTAACGCAGATAGTCTTTTCATTCGCCGGATGTATAGCAGGTATTTATTAAAGCACTAACTAGTTTACAATTAATGTTAGAAGCCTTATACACTACGTGGAATAACTTATTGGTAAAGAGTATATTTGATGTTCGATAGATCCGCATTGACACAAAACATTTTGCAACCTAATTTGGCAACTGTACATTTAGTCTTTACTTTTAGGATACCCACGACGGCCTCTGTATGGTGTAGTGTAATAGTGTTTGAATTTATACTAGGTACGTAACTAGGTACGCACTTAAGTAATTATTTGTAACTGTTACCATAAGTATAAATATCTAATAAGTATATAGTTATCTAATATTTTTGAAAAGTTAGATGGGTAGTTTGATAGGTATTTCTATAACACAACTTTCACTATTACATTTGTCATTTCACTTCGGGGGTAGCCAAAGAATATCACGAAAAGAATGTAGGTAAGTATAGGTACCAACTATCTAACACTTTATTTGGCAGTTTACGTTGTGGTCACACGCCGTTCATTCCGTCCGGGGCCACAAAATGGCGGCCCGCGACTCATCACCCGCCGTATTCCCTCTTCATCGCTATTGGGCCGACCATTAGTACCGAATCCTTGATATCCATGCCCGCCCTAGCAATCTATGTATACCAGTTAATTGCTAAAAATTGCCAGACAAAGTAAACTGTACCATTTCTGACTTCCTCGCATATCCATAAGCATACTCATGTGACGATAATATGATTGCCGTGATACTAATGTTTAAATATTAGATAGTTAATGAATTAGGTTTGTCGCTTAGTCCTTCACAATGGCGACTTTGCCCTTGAGAAATTCTTAGTATGTACCTACTAGGCAAAGTTTGCACTGATGGGAGGATGATCTAGAATTCCGTATACCTACTATTCTCAATTAATTGTTCGGGCTGTCCGTGATTTGTGTCCATTAATTATGTCTGTAACAGCCGGATACACAACAATCCATTCCTTGGTATGTAGGTATAAGATGTTGTCCTTTTGAAAAGAAAAAAGAAGCAATCTGAAATGTGTTAGACGGCAATCGGTTAACCACTATTTATTTTTAATTAACAATATTGACGAGCACGAGAGTTTAAACCTTTTTTCATAACAAAAATAATTTAAATAATATAAATATGTATCAAGGATCTCAATCGTAACTATAAACTATCATACAAAGAAAAATATAATTTCAGTCTTTTATTTAAGTAACATTTTACTTATAATTTCAGTCTTTTATTTAACATTTTACTTATGCAAATAGGTATCTACGCGTATTTCTTTTGAATAATTCTGTTACCGTTTGACCTCAGACGTAAGTGTACGTAATGTTCCGTATCTACCTAATAATTTCTATTAAAAAGTAGATAGGTAGGCGTAGGTATCTATGCAATTTTTGAATATCTGCCTGTCTAGGTAGATCATGTCCAGTCCATCATCATCTCAGCCCATAAACGTCCCACTGTTGGGCTCGGACTTCCTCCATTATGGGACGGATATTGCCCTACTTTACCAAGCCGAACAAATCAATCAATCAATCATTTATTTGCAAAGGTGTTGACTTGTGGTTTTGTTTGCTTTAGTTTTATTTCTAGTTTTCCTTCTCTTGCTTCTAGATGTTATATGCATATTATATCCCTATATCGTCTTTACGATACCCACTGGCTAGAGTGAGGGCGCTGAATTATATTCTTACTCCGTTACCACATGGAAATATTTACGGTGACTTGCTCACAATCATTGACATCGGGTACTTATAGATGTGCCAACTAACCTTTTCGGTAAGTAAATTCTTATTGAATAATTACTAGATCACAAACTAAAAGAAAAGCAGTCTGACTACTAGACATATAAACATAATATTCATTAGCTAGGAAATATTGCAAAATTAGAACGGTAACATGATTCACAATCGAACGTAAAAGATAATCCATTCTCGTTTATTTCAAAGTTCGATAATCCAGAGATCGAGCTTCACATTTTATTTTAAAAATAATACAGTTAGCAATAAAAAAGGTTAATCATCCAACATAATACCGATTCAATGTTTAAGGATATTAAAAAAAACTTACAACTAACACCGGCAAACTTGTAAATCCAAAGTGTGATGACGTAGAATAACCTCACAACTTCGCAAACACAAAATTCACAATAAATTAAGTTTAGCACATAACGCTAACACTAATATACGTCATTTTCGCACTTATCAAAACCGATTTTAAGTTTTATGTACTTCGAAAGTGTAACGGTCAACTCGCGGGAATACACGAATGAATCGCGCACACATCTAACACACGCGACTGACGCTCACAGACTGAACAACTGATCGAATTTATTCGGAATCCGAACGCTTGGATTGAATCGAGACGCGAAGAAACCAACTGTGAACCGAAAACTCGATTCTCTGCCGGGTGAATACGAATACAAACTGATTAAGCCATATGTAGATATTCTCGTGTTCTTCGTATGTTATCTCTAGCGCTGTATTTTGCTATTAATTTAAATATACTAAATTGTTCTTTGTAGTCAAAAAGATACTTGTGCTTTGTGGATAAGCTCCTAAATAAAATCTTGCACGAATAACAGGTAGGGAAATACCCTAGTCACGCTATATAGAGCGTAATTTACAAAAACTTATATAGGTAGATATTTAAATATAGTTTTAACAGGTATTTAAATATAGTTTTTAAGAGCATTTCTATTTATAATTTAAAAATATAAGATATTTATATTTTGAAGTAAATTAAATTATACTTAGCTCGGCACAATGTTAAAACCACACTCCATGGGCGTACCCAGGTAGGGGCAGGGGGGGCAGCTGAAGAAGATAAAATGTTAAGAGATGAATTTTCGAAAATCCTTTCTTAGTGCTCCCGTACGCTATAAAGGGAACCCCTGTGCAAAATTTCAAGGTTCTAGCTCTTATATTTTAGGCTCTGCGTTGATATGTTAGTCAGCTTCTCCTTTTATATGTATAGATAAGCACCTAGCGTATAAAAAATCTGACTTGCCCCCCCTGGCCCAGAACCTGGGTACACCCCTGCCACACTCCCTAATTAAATAGTCGTTAAATTAATAGGTACATAATTAAAGTAAAAAAGTCCAGACTCCATACTCTTGTAATAGGTACTATAGATTAATATCGCTATAGTAAGAAATACCTAAACGTATCTATTTATATTTAAAAATCTCTGTAATAACGATGACTTGTTGGGTATGAAACATCTTAGTCATTTCCTGTGAATAGGATTGCCACCTTTTATCCGTAAATAAAGTACATTACATGCAAAAAGTGCATCATTCGTGTGGTCACTGAATAAGAATACAATTCACCACCCCATGGGTATCGCAAAAGACGACTAAAGGATATAATATTATGCACATAACATTTATGCAAGAGAAAGAAAACTCTAAATAAAATCCTATACCAACCCGCATGACCAACGTAGTATAGTAGGACAATTTTTCTTCCGTTGCGGAGGATGCTCGAGCCCAGCAATGGGATATACCTGTATATGAGCCGAGATGATGATAATGAAAGTACTTACATAGCTTACTGAATGAAGATATAAGGAAACAAATGTACTTTGTGTTCAAATAAAGTTTACTACAAAGTTTTACTTTAAAAGATATTTTTGATTATATTTGAAAAATTTCAATAAATAATTATCACTGCTAAACAGAATCCTTCAACCCTATATTTAGCTTAATGGAAATAAATTTATTTTTATTGATTCAAAAACACCATGTTAAAGTTTAGAATTTTTATTCATTAATCTTGGCTCATATATGTACGGCCCACTGTTGGACTCGAGTCTACTCCACAATAGGAGGTTAAGTGACTTTACTATACCATGCTGGTCATACAGGTTGGTATAGGGTTTTATTTCGACTTTTCCTTCTCTTGCATAGATGTAATATGCGTTTTACATCACTTAATCGTCTTTTACGACATCCACGGACAAGATAAGAAGTGGTGAATTGTGTTCTTATTCCGTCACCACACAGATAAGATTCATCCTAAACAAATCAACTCAACTAAAATAAAGTATTTTGGCGTACTTTATTATTCACTAGCTGACCCGGCGAACTTCGTAACGCCATATTTTTTTCGTAAATATGTTTTCTAAATTTCCAAAAATATAGTCTCTAATGGAAGAACCATTACAGCTTCGTTGGGCAAGATTCGATAGTTTTGGTCGCGGCATTGTTAATGATGATTCAAAGAGAATACTTACTCATTATTGATTTCTGACAAAATTATAATTATCAAATTTTCAATCATACTTAACTATAGATAAAATTTCGTTCAAAGCTGTCATTTGCATTTTGTTATTACATATCAAATGCGTTTTTTATACTACGTTCCTTAGTGACTTGCATTCTGTTTGACATTTTATGTCACGTCACACGGGAACACGATCGAACGCGATAAAAGAGTTACTGGCGAAATCTTGTAAACACCATAAAAAAAAGAAACGGGATAAAAAGTATCCTATGTCCGTTTCCTGATTCTAAGCTACCTCCCCGCCAATTTTCAGGTAAGTCGGTACACCCGTTCTTGAGTTATAAATAGTGTAACTAACACGACATTCTTTTATATATATAGATATAGAGTACATTTACCCCAAATAACATACATTACTTTTACTGGCTTGCTATTAAAGTAGGGGTGGCAACTCTGCCCGTGAACTATGAGTGCCAAAAAGTTTTTAAAACGTCGCTTCGGGATAGTAAAAATCAAATACCTAAGTATAAACGCTATAACAAAGAAACCGGTTAAGTGCGAGTCGGACTCACGCACGTAGGGTTCCGTACCATTATCTATAAAAATCGCGTTTTTTGTATGGAAGCTCCCTTAAATATTTTTTTTTTTTTTAGTATTTGTTATTATAGCGGCAATAGAAATACCTACATAATTTGTAAAAATTTCAACTGTCTAGCTATCGCGGTTCTTGAGATAGCTACAGGCCTACAGCCTTATGACAGACAGACGGACGGACAGACAACGAAGTTTTAGTAATAGTTTCGTTTTTACCCTTTGGGTACGCAACCCTGAAAACCGTAAACAGTTTGCTTTATATTAGTAATATTCGCGTAAACAAGAAAAAACATTATCTTACAAAGATACCCACGTTGGTTAAAAAATTATTTGTTTGTAATTAAAAATCTCAGAATGACTGAACGTATCTGGATGAAATTTGACACAGAGATATATTATATACATTTTTTTTTTTTTTTTGGGACTAATCCCACCACACATTCCCACCATTGTAACTCCTGTAAGCCAGGATCCACAATGGTCTCCATAAATGACACCGAGGTTTGACCCTCAGGCAGTCCCGGGATATGATTTTAATTGTCTTGGGACCCGCAACAAATTTAATTAGAAAAGATTAAAGAGGAGGAGTTGGAAAGAGAGATTCCACTTCCCTCCCAGGCAAAGCGGGAGACAGGAAAACAAAATGACTAGTCAGCCAATAAGTAAACAGGAGTACAGCTACGATAGCGCAGCAGTACGGCACCACGGATACGGAAGAGCTTAACGGGGCCTATATGTGAGCGTTAAGATTGATTGCTACAGTAGGTATGGCAGAAACGCATGAACGCACGGAAATTTTCTCGAGTTGCTACAAGGTCCGTATAGTATACTACCCCACAGGTGACTTGCAAACTGTTTAACATAAGGTTACGCTCGTTTCGCCAGAGATCGCACTCCCAGAGAATGTGATGTGCTGATTGTTCATACTCGTGGTCAGATGTGGAACATTGACATAATGGTGATGGTACGAGTTTAAAAGAAAATAATTTACTTTTAAAGTTGCCATGGCCAGTTAAAAATTGGGCCACGAAGTGGTCAACCTCCAACCACACCTTCTCCAGGCGCTCCCGGATGCATGGAAAAAATAGATAAAGATGACTACCTTTCGATGATGAATCCCATCTTTCTTGCCATTCAGTTAAAAGTTCCTCATAAACAATGGATTGTGGTGCAAACAATCTAGCAATTTTATTTCGGTCGCGCGGTAGAAAGAAATCTGTATTCATAGTTTCCTTTGTGGTGTAATACATTGACGCTCGTCTCTGAATCTCCAAATCAACCGGAAGTACACCCGCGAGTACTGGTAAGGCCTCGGTACTAACCGTTCTATAGGCTTTACATAAGAATATTAGGGCCAATCGTTGGCTCTGTAGTAATTTAAGGCGAGCCGCCCCTATGGTGGCCCTATCGGCCCATACAGGTGCAGCGTAACAAATACACCCCAAATATGTGGCCATGTATATGGTTTTAAGTGTATTAAAACGAAGGCCCTAAGTAGATGTGGATATTCTAGTAAGCGCGTAGAAATTCCGTTTCGCTTTTTCGCCTACAGTTTTAATATGTTCAATAAATGAAAAAATTTTTTCTATGACTAGGCCGAGATAGCAAACTGATTCTTTCTTTTTGACAGTCATATTATTGAATTTTATACGCGGCGCTGATTGTAAATGTCCTTTTAATAAAAGATGATATGTTTTTTGTGGTGCGAAGGCAAGCCGGTTTCGTGTACCCCAATCGAATATATCATTGAGGCATGTTTCCGCTAATTTCTCTAAACCATCCCTTGTGTTCGATTGTATAAGTAAAAGTCCGTCGTCTGCATAGCCGATCAGTAGACAATTTTTCGGTAGAGGTAACTCGAGAAAATCGTCAAAACCTAAATTCCATAGATATGGACTTAATACCGAACCTTGAGGGCAGCCCATCGTCAGTGGTTTCGACACAGCATGGTGACCAAGTTTCAATTTAGTCGAGCCATTTAAAAAGTACGACTGTATGATTTGGTAGATATTTCTATAGCAACCACGAGCCTTTAATTTAAGAAGTAGCATTGGCCACCAGGCGTTATCGAAAGCACCTGAGATATCCAGGAAGACACCCAGTACGTATTTAAAAACGGATGCGCTAATGACACGTCTTACCGCAACGGCCGCGTCGATAGTTGATTTGCCGTGAGTGAAGCCGAATTGTTTATGATTGAACGTTGGTCCACCCGGCAATAAACGAGGAACAATGAGACGTTCTAAGAGCTTGCCTAATGAAGGCAGTAAGGTGATTGGTCGATATGACTTCGGGTCGTCTGGTGGCTTATCACCGCCTTTAGGAATTATACGTATATAACCGCGCCGCCATATACGAGGAAAAATGCCTTCAGTTATGCAACGATTAAAAATTATTAACATTGAGTCGCCCGATGCTCGACTAGCTTCTTTGATCATTTTATTTGATATTTTATCTTCGCCAGCAGCCTTGTTGAGGGGAAGAGTTCTAACGGTATTCATAAACTCGGCAAGAGATGGAAGGTCAGACATAGGCGAGAGAGGTGGCTCGGCGGCCCATGCACGTATTTTTTTATGATGTTCGCTGTCGACTGAGATGTCATCGTCTGGGATTAACGTATTTAATAAAACTTCCGTGGTCTCCTCAATACCCGTAGTGTGTTTACCGTTCACTTTAATGTTTTGTATGTACGCTAAGTCGACTGATCGATTCGCTTTAAACTCGTGATATAGTGGAGACCATGGACCTTCACTTTCTAATCTTTCCACAATCTTATTTAACAAAGCGTCTTTCGATTTTTCTACTGCAATCCGGTAGCGAGACCTGGCAGCTTGCAGTACAGATAGAGATTCATCAAAGGCCCTTCCTACGTTAGGTGACTTTTTAAGTTTATTATGCTTCCTGCGCGCCCTTCGAAAGCGTTTGCGGAGTTCCACTAGGTGATTGTTCCACCAGTCACATCTCTTAGTATTAGGCAGGGATGTTCGGCCTAGGGCTACATCAGCACAGTATATAAGAGAATGTGACATTAGTTCAGCGCCTTCTTCTGCGGTTAATTGTCTACGAGTGAAATCCCTGGCACACGAAGAAAAGAGAGAACTGAAAAATTCCCAGTTTGCGCCTTTAGATTTGTATCTAAAATTATAACTTTGTCTGGGAGGAGCCTGCAACAGTCTCGATCCAAATTCATACACGATCAGGCGATGATCACTACATGACGCGTCCGGAAGAACGCGCCACCTATTCAAACGGACGTCTGCACTTGAAAGCGTGATGTCAATAGAAGATTCGCCCAAAGGGCTGCAAAAAGTTGGTGGTGCATCGGGTGTATTGTGGATGGACAGATTCATCTCAGCGATGAAATCTTCTATAGCACACCGTCGGTCCGTATCGGTGTATCTAAATTTGCCATACCAGAGAGTAGATGACGCATTCACGTCAGCTCCTATAATTGTTTTACGGCCCGTAAGAGACCGCAAGACATGACGAAGATGGTGTAAGTGTGGACTATTATATACATATATACTTATTTCGGTAAAATATATCATTCCCATTTTAAATAAAACTACTTTACGGATTTTATCGCGTTTGTATTTGATTTTTGATTGCCCGACGTTTCGAACACTTTGCAGCGTTCATGGTCACTGGCGGACTAAGATGTCTCACGTCCAACAAGTCATCGTTATTGCAGAAAATTTTTAATTATCTACCCGATACAGAAATTAGTTATTAAAAATTTACACACATTTTGATACAAATTTATTGCCAGTGTAAGAAGAAAATGATTCTATATGAAAAAATTATATTGTTTATGGTTAGTAATTATTTAACATTAAAATTCATAGTAATTATATTTGAAAAACCTAATAATCTAGTATACTACCACCGGATCGGAACACGGCCACACTGAGAAAGATCCGGCAAGAAAACTCGGGTGACATGATGCTAAATTAATATTAATTTTGAAGGCGGCTTACTTTATGTTACTAAGAGGTTTTAATTTATAAAATTATCTTTAGCTATTATTATTGTAGGTCAAATCTGTACAATAAGAGCTCACAGTGTCTTGTAGTTTTAACATCAAAAATCATTATATATCATTCCCCTTAGAATAATAACTTATAGGCTTAACTTGGAGGCATTTAAATTGGTACCAGAGTGGCTTCCTACGCCGGAGCGTGACGTAGTGTACAAGGTCACTGCGTACAAGGCAACTCTATTGTATAGTGGTGTGCATGTGTACGTGTGTAATCGCTTGCACGCTGTAGTATTTTTGACTTCACGTTTTTGATCACTGAGTACCGACACTATCCTTTTATACGTTATTATTCTAAGCCATTCCCGTAGTATCCAACTCATATGATTGACAAAATACATTAATACCAAAAACAATTAAACTTGACTTCTTTGCGGGTAGGTACAACTGACGAGTCGTTTGGGTTTGACGTTGGTATTGCTATGAACGTACAGCGATTGCCACATAACTAATATTTCAAACTTGAAAAGAACAGAATTTCTCTTGTGAAAAGAATTATTTGATATATATATATCTCAACTTTTCATCCATACAAAAAGTGACGAGAGTAAATGGTATCCGGTACAAAAGAAAGCCCAACAATGGGACGTGTGTGGGCTGCGATGATGGTGACGATGATGACAGAAGAAAATGAATCTATGTATTGAATCATCGTCATAATCGCAGATCATATTTGTTCCACTACTGGGCTAGACTCCTCCGCAAAGGGAGAGAAATTGACCTATTATATCACGCTGATCAAATGGCTTGGTATAGGGTTTTATTTCGAGGTTGCCTTTTCATACATAGACGTTCTTCTTCTTCTTTTTTTGTCTCGGCAATCAGCTACTAATACGAGCCATTTTTGTCAGTGTCGAGTTATAGTTATCTTTTCATGTTAGCAGTTTGTTCATGTCAGTAATGGTCCGTCAGAAAGTCAGTGTCGCCCTCAACAGTGTAATGGTCACTGTTAAGGGTATCTTCTGAGAATTTTGGTAGAAACAAAAAGATATGTCTAGCAGTTTTATATCATATTCACTACACCTCAGCAGTTCTGCCGCTATATCCTTACTAATATTATAAATGAGAAAGTAAGAATGTTTGTTTGTAACGCTTTCACGCCTAAACCACCGAACTGATTTCGAAAATTCTTTCACCAATGGAAAGCTATAATATCAGGGAGTAACATAGGCTATATTTTATCCCGGTGTTCCCACGGGGACGGGAACTACGCCGCGGGTAAAGCGACTGAAACCGAAGCGAAGCGAGGGCGGGTTGCTGGTATTACATAAAATGCCATCAAGATTATTGAATATAACACGTTAAAACACTAAGATATTGAATATAATAAAAGAACACCACATGACACTTCCAGATTCCCGCCAAAAACCTCTACATAGTTGTTATATGCATATTATCTCCAGGGTTGCCACCCGTTCTTTATTTATTTATTTTTTTTTATTGCCAACGGTGGCAAACGAGCAAGCAGCACACCTGATGGTAAGTGAAACTACTGCACATGGACCTTTGCAATACCAGGGGCACAGCCAGGCCGTTGCCTACCGTGAAGGAAATACTCTTCTTAAGCCTCGTTTAAAAAAGGACATGTCATATTATATAGTACTAGCTTCTGCCCGCGACTTCGTCCGCGGAAAATTTCTTGTTTTAACATAAGATTACACTCGATTGATATTACTGTATTTAATTTTATTAGTAAAATATTTTTTGGAATCAGATCAGTAACTTAAAAGATTACCGAAGTTCTATTTTCTGCTCAAGGTAACTTAACCCTTAGTTGCCTTTTACTTATTTTATTTATTTGTTTAAGTTAGGTATCTATTTAATTTAAAGCTTCTCTATATACAATGTTTGAGGTTGTTTTATTTTCCGGTAACAGAATAATCTGCCTTTCGGATGATCCCACTCTTGATAGACCAACATATAATTGCCCATGGGAAAAACATTCTTTTCGTAGGTCAATGCCAACCAAAGAGAATGTTTGTCCCTGGGACTTATTAATAGTCAGGGCAAATGATGTTTTTATTGGAAACTGGAGTCGTTTAAACGGTATGGGTAGGTCCGTCGGAATCATTGGAATTCTTGGGATGTGCGCCAACTGGCCAGCTCCTGGGCCGATGAGAATGGTCGCCACAATTAGGTTGTCTTTTAAATCTTTTATTAGTAGCCTTGTGCCATTGCACAGGTTAGGTGGGCTTAAATTTCTTAAAAGCATGATAGGTGTCCCGGATTTCAACAGCAGTTCGTGAGGTGGCAGACCAGATGGTTTAAGGGAATTTAAAAATTCCTGCGGATAGTGGACTGCATCCTCGATATTACACACTGTATCAATTGACTTGTAGATTTTACCATGGCCGGGAACTTTTTGTAAAATTAGATTATTGATTTCATTGACTGTATCGTTCCTTGGTGAGACGATAGCCCTTGAACAATGCCAATGAATGTCTCTATCTAGTAAATATTCGAGGTCAGGATATACTGCATCTATAAGATGCTGTAGACTGTGAACTATACGACCCAGAGTCTCATTTATAACGATTTCCGCAGAGTTAGAGTCCAAGGTTCGAGAAGAAAAAGACCCTTCTCCAATTTTGAGCAGCTGTTGTGGAAAATCGTTATCCATATTTCCAATAACGTGGACTCTCATGTTCGTACGTAAATTCAAAGTTTGGACTATACTCCATAGGGGCGATGATTTTAGACATGCCTTTATGATATCCGCACGTGTACCTCTTGTGACGACGGGAAGTGTCTGACGAAAGTCACCTGCAAACACAAAAGTGACACCACCCATGACAGCGACTGAGTTTCTCAAGTCCTTAAGTGTTCGATCCACTGCTTCAACATGAGCTCTATGACTCATGGTACATTCGTCCCACATTATCAACGACGTATTCTGTAACAATTGACCAATGGGCCCATTTTTGCGTATCGAACATACCGACTGTTGCTCCAATGAAACTGTCAATGGGAGTTTGAAGGTAGAGTGAGCAGTTTTACCGTCACTCAATAAAGTAGCCGCAATCCCAGAAGAAGCCACTGCCAAAGCTATTTTTCCGGATTGCCTAACATGTGCTAATATTAAATTAGCGAGGAATGTTTTCCCTGTGCCTCCTGGGGCGTCTAAAAAAAAAATTTTTCCTTTATTATTCGTTACGCTATCAATAATTTCATCAAAAGCCTGTTTTTGGTCTGTGACTAATTTAGGCAAATTTTCATTTACAAAAGTAGCTAATTCACTGATGTTGTGCGGATGTACCAACATTGTATCTATTGCATCATTTACAGGGCGAACTGGAGACGGTAATCCAAAGTCACTCAATGTTTTATCATTCAATGCTAAAAGTTTGTTTTCAATTTGTATTAAACCTTCATTGTACATAACATCATTAAAAGGCATGGTAAAGTCCTGATTTTGTTGTCGATTTCTATGTCTGATATCTTCACAAAAATTGTCCTTGAAGATATCCCATAGTTTTAACGGTTCAGATGGCTGACAAAATAGCAGTATCACCACAAATAACTCCCTAAGTTTCAATGAACATTCCGACATCGAAGCTTCTCTTAATGTCTTCTCCCAGTGATCATCATTTTCCAGCAAACCTCTGTCCCGGCAAGCCGCTTGATACGTCTCCTTGACCACTCCATTTATAGTTTTCAAATCTTTGAATGATGTGGGACCGCGTACGTGGTGCAATAAAATTCTTAGATAAAAGCATTCTGATTGTGACGGATGTACACCGTACACTCTTCCCAAAGCTTCATCTCTTTTTATTTCTGGATGCCCATCGACGTCTTGACCGCGCCTTCGTCTTGAAAATTTGTTATTAGCCCACGTATAATAGTGTGGAACTTCGTGGTACAACAGCGTTTTTGCAAATTCGTCGGTATTGCAGAGTTCAAAAAACGCTAATAGAGTGGTTTTGCGCGGATTTTGGGCAACTTGTCGCGCAGTTCCTGGTGTGAAAAACACCCTTTGCCCGTTTTCTAAGTGCACGGCCAAATGCACGACCGTGGGATGTCGGTCGTGGATCGGAAATTCGAGTATTCGCCAGACGGCTTCCGATGTACTTATATATCGCCCATTTAAATAATTTTCCACCTCATCATGCGGATTTCTAACGCTGAACGTGGCTTGATCGGAACCTTTATTTATATATTTACATATATATTTTATAGCCTGAACTGAATGGCAGTATTCGACGTTAATGTGGGCGTTAAATGACCTGCACAACATTGGAGAGTATGGTACAATCCATCTGTTATCTATTGTAATCGGCCTCCCTCTGATGTTTACAACTGCGACTTGACCACCATTTTCAGCATTACGACGACGATATACAGGATAACCATCCTCGCCTGTCTGAGTATCGGTGACGAATCGCCGAGGATATTTCTTTGAACATATACCGTTCTTCATACACGGTGATGATAAATTGTGCTCCCCACAAGGTCCATGGATCATGTTTTTGGTGATAATATCGAATAATATTGGGTCATCATCTTTGTTTGGTAGTTCAGCAACTATTATACTGTCTATTTCATCTGGTTGTATTTTTTGTGCAAACCAAAACAGCATATGACAGTGTGGTAGTCCGCGTTTTTGCCATTCAACACTAAGCATATGGCATTTGACTTTGCCGAATACCTCGTCTTTAGTGAACGACTTGATCATTTTCTTCATCTTTAAATGAAAAACCCTAGCAATAATGTCATGACGGTCGAAAGAACGTTGGCCAGCAAATAGCTCTTTCTTAATTTCTGGCCACTCCGGATTGCAAGTGAACGTCACAAATAAATCGGGTCTTCCATAGTTGCGTACATACGTCATTGCATCTTGGGTTTTTTCATGCATGTAACGCGGAGAGCCGGTGAAAGATGAAGGCAAGATGACATGTTGGCCAATATTTGCAGCGTTGACATTAGCATCCTGATTTATAGCGTCTCTTAAATGGATATAGTCATCAGCTCTCAGTTGTTGTTGATTGCGACTTATGTAACTTAGTCTCTCTGTTATCATTTTAGCCATCATGTCAACACAGTATTGACTAAACAAATCCCGATAATAATGAAGGGGATTAAAACTGTTGGCCCTGGTCATCAATCTATACATATAAAATTGCATACACGAAACTGTTTTATTTCGCGCTGAATTTTGTAGAGGGATAGTCAAATAATAACCATCTTCACCGTTAACAAACATCAAAGGGTATTGTAAGGGATCGTAAGCTCTGTGTAATTCAGAAACTCTTTTCAGTTGACCATCTTTGCAATGAAGGACTATATCTCTAGGTCCCTTATCTTCGTCCACCAATAATACTGCAACTTCGTTTGCTGTAGGTGAATTGTATCTTCCACGATGTTGATTTTGTGGAGTGCGGTCAGCGTGAATGATTAATTTTAAGTTTTCAGATGAAGAGTTATGTTCTAAATTGTATTTGAAACTGCGAATATAAATGTTATGACTATTTAACGACGTCTGTAAATCATTGATTAAATCGATATTTAGGTTAGGAGCAATATTAGACCGCAACGAAAGTTGGTCGGCATCAGAAATGAAATAAATTTGTAGAAACTGCGGGCTTTGCCCTGGCGAAGGGAGTAGACTACCAATTAAGTGATAAACTTGCCCTTCTACTTTAAATGTAGGCATAAAGTTTCCTTCGCGAATTTCTTTAGCACCGAATGACGTCATTTGGAAGAGTGTATTATACTTTCGTATGTTTTTTAAAAAATGCGCAGATAATAGATGATTGCCCAGTAATAGATCTTTTATTGGTTGTGGTGGTGCCTGGATATCAGGAAGAACCACTTTTCCTGCAGCACAACACATACCATTTGGTTCATCGCTCCATTTATTTGCAAAACACTTAGGACATGTTTTATTCATTTCGCCTATTTTCACAGTGTTTTGCTGAGCATAATCTATATTGGCATCGTAATTGAAGGCTGATCTATTTCCTTGGGCTATATTCCGATTACGCGCTCTGACTGTAGCTGCTCGCTGTCTTTCTGTTGCTAGGCGCTGCGAGCGCTCAGTGCTAGTCTCCCTATCCCTTGTCTCACAGACATGCTGCCTTAACTCAGATAGACGGTGCGCACGTTCAGCGCTAGTTTCTCGAGCACGGGCCCGCGTCGTCCTCACATTTTGGCTTGCGAGGCGCTGTGAGCGCTCGGAGCTAGATTCTCTAGCGCGTGCTTGCGAAATATATTCTCTATTTCTCGAGAGGCGTTGCTCATTTTCAGGGGCAGATTCTTCCGTACGGCGTACTCGATCGGCTCTTGTCTGTGATGTCTGCCGAGACAGTTGAGATTTCCTTTTAGGCATGCTCTCAACAAACCACGCACAGACTTGAAAACAATTATGAACAAAGGGAGAGCGACTCGAACACCGTCCGCCTTTACAAAACAAAACAATCGTAATATCGAATAACTCGTGTCGATTATTACGATAGAACGAAGTACGAAACTACGAACATACAAAACAAACGTACAACGAAATTACGATATTTTCGATTATGAGGTATCTATCAACAACAACAACCATGCGAACGAAACAACCGAAACCAATAACCAACTGACATGTAATTTTTAGAACTCCAACTAACGACAACGTGGGCATAATAATTCGAGAGGGTCATCAATCCACGGAAAGTCTTAACACCGCGATTCAGAAAAATGACGTCATTGCAGAACGCCATCTATGGGCAAATAGGTAAAACGTCTGCACAATGAAAGTTATGCTAGGGTCATTTTGCGTTTTAGTAATTTTATATTATCTCCGAAACTTTATGACCAATTGATATACTGTAAATGGCAAATCTTATCTGTATGATGTTCCTGTGATACTGAAATAATTTATTGTCATAAGAATTAATATTTTGTTGCTCAAATAATCAACCAAACGTAACAATGCCGAAAAAAAAATTTTTTAATGCAATAATAGAAGTATAAAAGATAAAATATAAAAGATAGAGATATGGTATCGCTGACTTTTTTGTAGAAATAATTAAGATGAACCAGGTAGCCATACATTCTTTTTAATTTTAAGCAACTGTTTAGGCAGCGCACGCAAATAATTCTGTTTTACGAGGTATTTTTTTCCGACTTGCCAGACAAAAGTTGTGATAGCTCGGTTAATATACATGTTATAGAAACAATTTATAGCCTATAGCACTCAGGAATAATGTAGCTTTCTGCCAGTTAAAATAAAATTAGAATTAGATTATGAGTTCCAGAGATTACCCCCTGCATACAAACTTACAAATTTTACCTCTTTATAATATTAGTATAGATTACACTCATTTGCAAAAAAAACGGGCACCTAAGCAATGAACCATTTCAAATGTTAATATTTCTTTGTTTGATAATTATAGGTAGTTTTATCCACACAATTTGCTAAATTAATAAGAAAATAATCGTTTTCATCAGTATTTCATAAAATTTAGATACAATTTATGGGAAATAATGCTAAACCTCGCTAGTAGTGTATATTCGCTAGTAGTGCATATGCTCATGAAGTAAAAATAAAAAAGTTTTTTTGTTTGTTTTTCTTTAATAAAGTAAAAGCAGATAAATGTTTAGTATCGAGTGTGACCCCCTCTAGCTAAAATCACAGCTTGAATTCGTCTGGGCATGCTAGCGAGTATATCCCGGATACTTGCTTGCGGAATACGTTCCCACTCCGCAGTAATCACATTCTTCAGCTCTCTGATGGTCTGCGGAGCCGGGTGTACTGATCTCACACGCCGTTTCAGAACGTCCCAGACATGCTCTATGGGATTGAGGTCGGGACTTCGAGCTGGCCAATCCAAACGACGAATGCCGACCTCTTGCACATACGCATTAACATCGCGGGATCGGTGGGCGCGAGCATTGTCGTCCATAAAAATCGAGTCTTCACCTAGAGCGGCCAATGCGGGTTGTGCATGAGAAATTAGAACTTCCGTTATGTATCGATGCCCAGTCAGTGAGCCGTTTTCAATGAAGACTAACTCTGTACGATCCATTGAATTTATTCCTGCCCAAAACATAACAGAGCCCCCACCATAAGGTGTGATTTCTTCGAAACATGCCTCTGCAAAGCGTTCTCCTTGTCTTCTTAGCACTCGCCGACGTCGATCTTCACCGAACAGAGATATCCTGGCTTCATCAGAGAACAAAACCCTATTCCAATCGTCTTGAGTCCATGATTCACAATTTCTAGCGAACCTAAGCCTGTGAACTCTGTGCTCACGGAGTAATTTGGGGCCGCGGGCCGGGCGGTGACTGCGTATATTGGCAGCGAGAAGCCTCCTCCTGACCGTCCATAGACTAATATGCACATTTCTTACTTCTTGGAGGTTGTTCTTAAGATCCACATACGAAGATTTGCGATTTCTCAATGCGCGACTCACAAGAAAACGATCATCCCGTGGTTGGGTACATGGTTTTCTTCCAGAACCAGGCCTTCTCTCGACGGAACCAGTCTCCTGATATCGCTGCCAGGTCCTTTGGACTGTCGAGCGACTAACATTTAGCCTCCTAGCCACGAAACATTGGCTGCAACCCTCTTCAAGCAGCGCGATAATTTTGGTAGCTTTTACCACTTTATCTACCATTTTTGATACAGCCAAACAGCATTAAATAAAGCTTTGACAGTCAAGGATATGAAATTAATCGATAAAAATTGAATAAAAGTTATGAAAGTCGATGTTAACTTCTGGAACTTCGCGCCAAAAATGTAGGATAAAAAGGGGTTTTCTGTAAAAATGAACATCAAATGAAAAATTGAATTTAGAACGTACTTTTTTAAATACCACAGCATTTTTAAAACCGGCCAGTAACGTGTACAAACGATTGAAACCTTTTTGGTATTGTATCTTTTTAAATATGAATGAAAATCAAAACCGCCCGTTTTTTTTGCAAATGAGTTTATTATAAAGTATTGTACGTTATTTCGGGTAATTTTACTTTATGTAAATAATAAAATACGCGAAAATACTTTATTTCGCGTGAGTTAATTTGTCTCTGATTAATTCTAAAAATAAACTTAAGTGTCTTTGAATCTGATAAAAAATATTTTTATTTACTTTATTATATGTATTTTTTTTTTGTGGGTGGGCTGCGGTCGGCGCGCCTCCGCACCACTTCGTCCGGGGCGACAGAGGGGCTTAAGACCGCAACCCACCCGAAAACCACGTCGCCTTCGTCGTTGGGCCGACCACCGGAGCAGGGTTACTTGACATCAGTGGTCGGCCCGACGGAATACCCCTTATTGGGGTACCCTCCCATCGACCGACGTCCCCCCCTCGGGAGGGGAGGACGTCGGTCTTTCGTCACGCGGTCGGCCTCTCGGCGGGTGACGGACTAATCCCCGGTCACGTCACCCGCGGCCTCGGCTAGGGCGGCATGAGGCGCCGGTAGTTGCGCCTACGCCGCCCCAATCGCCGGCGGCGGATCTCCTCATCGAGGCTGCGCTCCTCGCGCAGGCGATCCGCCTCCTCCTTCCGCGAACATTAATATATGTATAGGGTACAACGATGTTGTTTAGCAGCGATAATTATTTATTGAAATTCTCTAAATCTAATCAAAAAATATATTTCAAAATAAAACTATTTAGCCAACCGTACTTTATTTGGACGGAAAGTACTTTTTTTCTTTATTTATTAAGCAATGTACGTTATTTACGCAAAAAAAAAGGGCGGCAACCCTAATTATATCCATTAGTCGTCTTTTGCGACACCCACGTGTACGATAGGGAGAGGTGAATTGAATTCTTACTCTTTCACCACATGGATGACTGTATAATCTTCTAATCACGGCATCTATATGAATATATGGTTTAAAATTTAATACCTGTAACGGGTAGACATAAATCTCTTTAATAACGATGACTTGTTAGCGTGAAACACCTTTGTCCACCTCCTGCTGAAAATACTCGAAATGTCGGGCAATTAAAAATTAAATACAAATGCTTTAAAATCCATAAAAATATCTTTAATACAGGTATGTTATTCCCATGTAAACATCAGAAATCATTACTTCAGCAATACAAATATTAAGTTTGAAATCAAATTCCTTTGATCAATTGATGGTGTGGCAAAGTACCTACTTGTTATTTCACAAACATCAATTAATTGACTCATGTATCAATCGTGTTCATGACAAATGATCACTCGCTTGATTTGGTTGGTCCAAAAATTTACGCTATTAAGATTTTACGTACAAATAAAATATATTACATTCATCTCTATTTAACAACGATGACTTGTCATAGAAATGGGAAAAAAATTGACCTACGATACCGCCCCGGTCAGACGTGTTGACATCGGGTTTTATGTCCAGTTATTCTTCCTTTGCATAGCTGTTATGCACATATCATATCCTTTGGTCAACTTTTACGACGCCTACGGGCAAGTAAGGGGAGAGGTGAATTGTTGTCTTACTCCGTCACTGCACAGAAAATATATATTTTATTGAAATTAAAGGCCTATGGAATGTAAAGTTTGTGCTATAGTACGAAAAACTATGACATCAAGTTTTTTAGATAAAATCTCTGATATGCTACTATCTCGTCGTCGTCGTCTTAGCTCATATGTGTTTCACTCCTGCGCTCGAGCTAGGGATGGGCGATCTTTCTGAAAAAGATCGATTCTTGAATCGATTCGAATTGTTGTCCAAAGAATCGATTCACAATAAAATTGAGGTCCGAAGGATCGTTGCCCGATTAATCGATCTATCAACCTTTTCTTTTGGACGTGCTTGTGATGACCTTTTTAGGAAGTCAGGAGAGTAAATATGTGATGAGCATATTTTTTTTTTTAGATAATCTGCATGTGATACTTAGTATCGAGTGGCAGAAAAAAGATCGAACGACAACTCTCTGGGGTAAAGTATCGATTCACCAAATCGATTCAGTGCTTCGTATCGATTTATAAAATCGATCTTTTGGGCCTGAAAAATCGATTATTCTATTAATCGATCTTAGATCGCCATCCCTAGCTCGAGCCTCCTTCTCAATAGAAGGAAAATTGTCCTACTATATTATACTGGTCATACATGTTGGTATAGGGTTTTGTTCCGAGTTTTCCTTCTCTGGCACATATATGCATATTATATCCCTTAGTCGTCTTTTACGACATCCACGTGGAAGATAGGGAGTGGTAAATTGTATTCTTACTCCGTCACCACACGGATAGCTACTATCTAAATCTTTGATATGTTATCCCCATGATGATTTACTTTACTGATTTGAACTTTTAACGATACGCGTGATTCTTATAACAGCTATTCCTTTTTGCGAAGTTCCCTTGTGAATTCGACAAAAGTATTGTGTGTGTTACGGCCATAAACTTTCACAGTAGTGTTGCTTCCTCTCGCCTCAAAGAAAGTGGGGTCAAGGAAGAAAGGTAATTATCCTTACACTACATCGAGGTCATTAGTTCTCAGATTTTAGTGATGATAATATTGTGTTATCGATTAGATTGAGAAATTATACATAGACGACGTAGTGGTTTAAGAAACAATCGCCAATTGCGCGTTCATGGTTTCGATCCCTAAGCAGGACTGTCCTCGTGGCCGATCCAATGGTGAAGAAGAGGAAATAAGGTGGGTTATGGAGCTGCACGCCGCCCTTTTGTGACCCTGGACGGAACGGATGGCGTTAGCCTTGACCATAATCCACACAAAAAAAGCAAGAATGTGCTTTATGTGATTCATATATGATTGCACAGAGTCTGGATGTTATTTATGTCTGTTAATTATATAATTACTAGCAACCCGCCCTCGCTTCGCTTCGGTTCCAGTCGCCTTACCCGCGTAGTTCCCGTTCCCGTGGAAATATCAGGATAAAATATAGACAATGTTACTGCTTGATTTTATAGCTTTCCATTGGTGAAAGAATTTTTAAAATCGGTTCAGTGGTTTAAACGTGAAAGCGTAACAAACAAACAAACTTACTTTCTCATTTATAATATTAGTAAGGATATGTTACTGAAGTCCCTCACAAAATAAAGATTTATCGGTTCGTGCGTTCGATGCTGTCTGTAAAAAAAAATACAATTTATGTAGGGGCATACTATTGACAGTTTTCTGCCTACAACCATGAATGAGTCGGTTTGATCAGGATAGTACCACACTCTCGCAGGAATTCAACATCTGAATAGTAGCTATGTAACACTGCTCTTTATTCGTGCGAGAGAGACAGTCTAAGTAGTTTTCCGTAAAACAATGACATGACTACGCTCTTGGTCCTTAAGCGGCTCTGTCACCAATGAAAAAAGCTTCTCAGGAGTACAGTTTCTATTCGCCTCTCATTCAACCACCTTATGCTACCAAGGCTAAAGAACTATAGAGTATATATGTATGTGAGAATACCAGTGACAATATAGTAAGGAGATCAACAAAATGCCATGCAACAGTCGCGAATTCGTACCCTGTAACGTTAACTTCTTCTTCATCTAACACAGGGAGAAGAACTAAACATGTTATAAAGTAATGGTTTCTGACGTTTACGCAAGTGTGTACGCGCGAAATGTGTACATTTGAAATAAAACTATTTTTACAGATTTCACCGCGTTTGTATTTGATTTACCGACGTTTTGAACACCTTTCAGCGTTCATGATCACGAGAGAAATCAAATACAAACGTGATTAAATCCATAATAATAGTTTTATTACAAATGCTGCAAAGTGATTTAACGGAGATCCATGTTTGTGCCGACAGCTTAATGAAATAGGATTTCTATAAATATATAACTCATATGTATTAAAAAGTAATTCTTATAGTTCAGGGATTCGTAATGAGCGACGTTCTAGACGGTAATTTTTGGATATATACCCATATATCCAAAAATTACCGTCGACAGGCTGGTTGTTACAAAGTCGCATAACCAAAAGGCGACCCTTTGGTACCCCCAATAGACGAGGATGTGGGGCCGCTCCAGATTTTTAGTAGGTATTCCGACGCGCTATCTTATTTCGGCGAGTCATACATAATGCTATACATATATGTAGGGCGCATGCATAAATGCTTTTTCCACAGCGTAGAAAAAAAACGCTAATTGTTACAG
Source organism: Lymantria dispar (assembly GCA_032191425.1). Classification (NCBI taxonomy): domain Eukaryota; kingdom Metazoa; phylum Arthropoda; class Insecta; order Lepidoptera; family Erebidae; genus Lymantria; species Lymantria dispar. Next base: position 10,463,055 of record CM063449.1, on the reverse strand, counting down.
AACAGTTAATCGTTCTTTATGCTGTATAGCCTATACAATCTCTGATTTCTCTATGATCGACTATAATACAATACCTCTGCCATCACTCCTTTCCTTCCTGATCTCTCTCCAATTGTGGGGGAGTTTAAACTAAAAAGAATGTGATATATGCATTTGATGGGAAGTGAAAGTGTTAACGACAAAGCCACATTCTGTTTCAATAGACCGTGACAGCGCTTTCTTTATCTAATTGAGGACGGTGTAATGATACTTAATGATAATGATACTAATTAGATAAAACATTTTAATGTTGACAATGAATGCAATATGATGATTAAAATATGTACTAAAATTCGTAATACTTAATATAATACCAGGGTTGCATTGTTCCGGAGCGGCTCGGATGTCTGGGTCCGAGACAAGATATTCATTTGATCAACAACCTTTCAGAAATGTTCAAAATTATTTTCTGGAAACAGGGATGGCCTTTTTTCTTTTTTTTGGCGAGAGGCCATGATGTGAGGGGGCGCCGAACGAGCGCATGGCCGGCCGGGTGTGTACCTTCATGCACCAAGTGGGCGGGTCACCGGTACCCAACCTCGACATTAATAAAACAGGGATGGCCTGCTCTATTTAATTAGTTTTAAATTTACTATTTAATTTTCTCTAAATATATGAACAAACTATTTGTTCTGGTTCACATCTAGGTTGTAAGAGCTGGGACCTAGGCGGGGCGGGACCCCAGTCCCACTTACCGTTTGGCTGGTCTGCAGCAAGTCCCGCAAGCCAGGCTTGTGGTGTGGAGCCCCATGCAGTCATACGCCACCTCGACTATATGGCTCGTCGGACGTTGTATAATCTAGAGAGTAAGAAAGTCATTAACGCAAATAAATACTAGCACAATTGCGCAACGAAACTTACATCATAAACGTCAAATACATTAACTACGACAACCAGTTATTACCGGTAGCTGATGCCTGATAGGCAAATTAGATAATATTTGCGTAATTACCTTTTCCATCGCGATAATCATATTTGGGTGAGCGCGAAGTTTATTTCTTCAATTTAAAATTTAATAGAAAAATATTTTTGATGTTACCGCGGTTATTATATTATTGTTATAATAATATTTTTTCTGATTTTATCGCGTTTGTATTTGATTTTTAAGTGCCCGAATTTTAGAACAGTTTACAGCGTTCCCGTGACCATGAATGTGCTTTGTATACATATATATTATAGACTATATAGTGTAAAAATTTTATTCAAAATTCGTCTTCTAATGAAGAACATTCACAAAATCACATTCTGATTCCATACAAAGTAAAGCAACATTAACGCTTATCACCCCCAGACCCCTAAGGTGATCAAAACAAACAGAGAAGTAGATACTGAGGTCATTCAACTCATATCAGATAATATTTTTTTGTGAATAAATCGATGTCACTCGTATTTTGAAGAAGATTAAACTTCTAGGGGATAAATGTGATATGTGAAGAAGAAAAGCAACCTCAAAAAGACTCGCGATTCGAGCATTTTAGAATCAACATGGAATATTGCTACTAGAATTTCCTTTATTTTTTTAACTCTAACTGTATGGAAATAATTGTTAGATTGTTGTGGTTTACACACACATACACAATTGAATCTTTATTAACACAGTTCAAATAGTTCCCAATACTGGATTCGAGCCTCCGCCACAATAGGAAGAAAACCGACCTGCTTTGTTCAGAAGAGTTATTATAGGGCTTTCATTTAAGCCTTCTCGTGCACAGCTGTTATAGGCCTTTCATAAACCTTATTCGTCTTTTGCAAACATTCTCAGGCAAGATAGAGAGTGGTGAATTGTATTCTTACTCCGTCACCTCACGCAAGATACAATTAACAGACACATGTTACATATGTCCATTAGCAACAATTTGTAGATCGCAGAATTGTTCTGCGTGAGAATTGAGTCTGCGACATCTGGCGCTGTTGATTTGTATTTTTAACTACGTCATCTGTGCAATCCAGGATTACACTATCGACCACCATTATTTGTCGAGTGAGTATGATATACGATTATGACAAAGAATGGTGACCACTTCGACCGGTATAAATTATAGTCGTTCACTCACAAACAGCTCAGCTTGAGTGTTTCCTTTGTCCTTCTTTAAGAGGTATTCTAACTCACTAGATCTTGACATTTTGAGTCAAGAAAACCATAAATATTCCCACTAAGAACAGTGCAGTTAAATATGAATCACATTACATATTTTAAAAGGCGAACTACCATATAATGTATGAATTTTTAAATATAATAATCATTTATACATCAAAAATTTACATTATAAGACTCTGGAATCATGAACGCTGAAAAGCATTCGAAACTTCGGAAAATCAAAAATCAAATACAGACGCGATAAAATCCGTAAAAATAGTTTTATTTTATTTATTTTTTATTCTCGCATAAACATCAGAAATCATTAATTATTTTTCTATTTTTTTTATACACTGTGTCGCTGTATAGTGGCGGCTACGAATATTATAAACACTTCTGCAAATTCCATCTGATGACGTTTGGTCAACATTTACATTCCCAAGGAGTATTGATGACAGGCTGGCCAAAACTTCTTGTAATATGTACGATGTAAATAGTAGTAAATATTGCGTCGAAATAATTGGGATACGAGTAGAATGATGATGATGATTTAAACACTATCCGCTCTGTTTTCTTTCTTCTTTATAGGTAACTAGCAACCCGCCCTCGCTTCGCTTTGGTTTTAGTCGCCTTCCCCGCGTAGTTGCCGTTCCCGTGGGAATACCGAGATAAAATATAGCCTATTTTACTTCCTGATATTATAGTTATCCATTGGTGAAAAATCTTTGAAATCGGTGCAATGGTTTAAGCATGAAAACATAACAAACATTGTTTGTTTGTTATGTTTTACATTACATACTTCGCATTTATAATACTAGTAAGGATTAGCTAACCCAACAGACACTGTTATGTTCAAATCTCTAAAAATAAAAAGAATCATCCTTAAAATTGCTCGCAGCGTCACCTAACAGGTCCAATTATTAATCAAAACCATTCCCGAATCCACCTCAACACACAAAAAATATCAAAATCAGCGCAGCCATTTAGGAGGAATTCAGTCATACACACGGACAGAAGTATTACATATATATATCATAATATCATCCGTGTGGTTACGGAGTAAAAATACAATTAACCACGTCTGTCTTGACTTGATGACTGACTGGATTTGTGGATGTCGTAAAAAACGGCTAAGGGAATATTAATGAAGAAAAGCTCGATATAAAATCGTATTCCAACACGTCTGCGTAGAATAGTCGGCCAATTGCCCTCCCATTATGGAGGAGGCCTGAGCCCAACAGCGGGACTCTCAGCGGTCACGCTACTAATCCACAAAAGAGAGAATTGTTACTGTATTTTTAACACATTGACTTAACTATTTTACATAGAAATTCTATTTTGAGTATTTGCTTTTGCATTATTATCTACGCATACTTATCTATACCAATAAATAAAATTGGAGTGTCTGTTTGTAATGTCAAAATAATAGGCTTTTTCATGCTCACACGGTTATTTGCACGACACCTATGCCTAAAATAGCAATTAAAAAATTTTTGTCTGTCTGTTTGTTCCGGGTAATCTTCAAAACGGCTGGACTGATTTCAAAAATTCTTTCACCAATGGAAAGCTATAATATCAGGGCGTAAACTAGGCTATACTTTATCCCGGTATTCCCACGGGAACGGGAACTATGCGGGTAAAACGACTATAACCGAAGCGAAGTGAGGGCGGGTTGCTAGTTAACTATATTTTTGCTTTTTTTTTTGACGTAAATATTACATGGATTGGAGTCCCTAACACCTGCACTAGTAATATACATATGGCCTTAACAACATCAACATAAATTTCAGTTTAAAAAGTAGAGTAGAAGATCAAAACAATTAAAATTAAATAAAAAATAATAATAAATAGTATGAGTGTGTGTATGTATGTGTATGCGTGCATGAGTGTAGCCGGGTGCCTGTGAGTGTGTGTGTGTGTGTGTGTGTGCGTGCGTGCGTGCGTGCGTGCGTGCGTGCGTGCGTGCGTGCGTGCGTGCGTGCGTGCGTGCGTGCGTGCGTGCGTGCGTGCGTGCGTGCGTGCGTGCGTGCGTGCGTGCGTGCGTGCGTGCGTGCGTGCGTGCGTGCGTGCGTGCGTGCGTGCGTGCGTGCGTGCGTGCGTGCGTGCGTGCGTGCGTGCGTGCGTGCGTGCGTGCGTGCGTGCGTGCGTGCGTGCGTGCGTGCGTGCGTGCGTGCGTGCGTGCGTGCGTGCGTGCGTGCGTGCGTGCGTGCGTGCGTGCGTGCGTGCGTGCGTGCGTGCGTGCGTGCGTGCGTGCGTGCGTGCGTGCGTGCGTGCGTGCGTGCGTGCGTGCGTGCGTGCGTGCGTGCGTGCGTGCGTGCGTGCGTGCGTGCGTGCGTGCGTGCGTGCGTGCGTGCGTGCGTGCGTGCGTGCGTGCGTGCGTGCGTGCGTGCGTGCGTGCGTGCGTGCGTGCGTGCGTGCGTGCGTGCGTGCGTGCGTACGTGCGTGCGTGCGTGCGTGCGTGCGTGCGTGCGTGCGTGCGTGCGTGTGTGTGTGTGGTGTGTGTGTGGTGTGTGTGTGGTGTGTGTGTGGGTGTGTGTTTGTCTGTGAGTGCGTTTGCGTGTGTGTATATTACCAGTAAATGCTTTGCAAAAACTTATCAAAAAATCTAGGCAAGAGTATATACGCATTTATAATATTGATTAAGATGTATATTGTATGTAAATCTATGGACAACAGACAAATGGATAGATATCCATTGTCTAGATATCTAATCTATTTGCTACATTACATCGTAAATTACGGTATGATATCTGCGAGTATGACTCTGATTACTATTAGGATCTAACATAGATATACGCAATGTTGAATCGTGTTATACGTACATTTCGTCTTATATAATCTATCTAACATCGGTTCATATACGTCCCACTGCTGGGCTCAAACCTCCTCTTCAATAGGAGGGAAATTGACCTTACTATACCATTCTGGTCAGACAGGTTGGTATAAGATTTTGTTTCAAGTTTTCCATCTCTTGCATGGATGATATATGCGTATTATATCCCTTTTTTTTTGTGGATGGATGGATCGTCCCCCCCTCGGGGAGGACGTCGATCTTTCCTCACGCGGTCGGCCTCTCGGCGGGTAACGGACTAATCCCCGGTCACGTCACCCGCGGTGTATTATATCCCTTAGTCGTTTTTTACGACATCCACAGCAAGATAGAGAGTGGTGATTAGTATTCTTAATCCGTCACCACACGGATCACATATCATTAAGAATGAATATTTGTTCAAGATACTTCTCATCCAACTAATAAACAGAAATAAACACGGTAGTTAAGTTTTCAACACTCCAGCATGTACCAAAAATTAAACCATTATCATTTCGACCCCTGTACGTCCCACTGCTGGGCTCGAGCGACTACACCACTCCCCTTACTATATCATGCTAGTTAGATGGGTTGATATAGCGTTTTATTTCCAGTTTTCTTCTCTTGCATAGATGTTATATCTGTAATGATTTCTGATGTTTACGCGAGTATTACACATTTTAAATAAAACTACTTTACGGATTTTATCGCGTTTGTATTTGATTTTTGATTGCCCGACGTTTCAAACACTTTGCAGCGTTCATGGTCACGGGCGGACTAAGATGTCTCACGTCCTACAAGTCATCGTTATTGCAGGCAATTTATAATTATTTACCCGATACAGAAATTAGTTATTAAATATTGACCCACATTTTGATACAAATTTATTGCCAGTGTAAGAAGAAAATGATTCTATATGAACCGTGTGAGCATGAAAATGCCTATTATTTTGACATTACAAACAGACACTCCAATTTTATTTATTGGTATAGATTTATAGCAGAATTAATTTCTTTGAGTGGACTACTAGCATGTATTTTTTAAAGCAGTGTAATTTTTAAAATTATTGGTTCCATAGTTATTTTCCATTTTGAGAACCAATTTCACAAAATTTCTAGTTCAAACCGGTTCAGTTTAAAAAACACTAATCGTGTTTCTAAAACGTCCAAAAAAGCAACTGAGCATAGTTTAATTTAGTAACAGTGTAATTGGCTGTTCTTAGCAGCAATCATATATTATCTTAAATTGCATTTTCAAGGCAAGGCATTTGTATAGATAAACTTAAACAGCAATCTTTGTTTAAATATAAAGTTATAACCAAATGGTTTGAGACGTTGCTGAGATACATGGAATAAATATATGCATACACGAATTAATATTTTTAAGCTATTTTATACATCGTCCGTGTGGTGATGAATTGATACAATTATCAATCCCTCTCTTGCCCGTGGGTGCTGTAAAATACTACCAAACATATTATATACAGGCAACATCTATGCAAGAGAAGCAAAACTCGACATAAAACTATGCCAACACGTCTGACCACCGTGGTATAGTAGGTAAATTTCCCTCCTATTATGGGGGAGGCTCTAGCCCAACAGTGGGACGTGTACAAGCTGAAACGATACAACGAAGTTATTAGAGAGCTGGAAACTAACCAGTTGTTTAATGCGCGCTGACCGTAATACAGATAATGATTGGCAAGCAAGGTCACGTTAAATCATGTATACAAAGCCTCTCTTTGAAAGCAAATATGAATCTGTTTTATATCAAATTGACTGAACTGTGTTTCTTTATATTAAATGACCTTAAGAGTCGGATTTTGTTGCTAGGAATATCTTTATTTAACACAAGTGCCCAATACTCGTCTAATAATTATATATGTTTTCATGTAACCTTTGAAACATTTACAAATAACAAAATATTAGTAATGATTTATGATGTTTACGCGAGGAATACATATGGATAAAAATTCTATTTTACGGGCGGCCCGTGACCATGAACGCTGTAAAGTGTTCGAAATGTCGCGCAATCATAAAAACAAATACAAATGCGATAAAATCCGTTAGTTTTATTTATAAAATATTAGCATTAAAATTATTGTGAGTATATCAAATCGTAGATATACCTACATAGTACATATGGCAATAAATCACCTTATTATTCTATTAGGTATTAATCTATTAGGTTGATCCGGGTTTATATATATATGTATACGATGCTGGTAATAATTACCTCGACTCTTAAAGTATTCATGAAGTAGTTAGCATGGGATATGACAGTGTTGGCACATAGAGCGATGTTATAGCGATATTACCAATTACTCCTGAATACGATCAGAGCTCGATGAGTGATTTCATCGAGCGTACTTAAGAAGCAAGCAACTTACCACCTCCAGTTGTAGTTGTATCACACAGAGTCGTACGTAGGAAGCTCACAGACGCTACAGTATATTCACCCTAATGATGAGCATCGGAACCCGAAAGCAGGTTCGATGTAATCCTAATAAGCGAACGTTGCATTTCTCGATAAAAAATAGAGATTTATTTTGGGCCTAAGATAATATTAAGGTAATATAACTACATTGTTACTTTTTTATTGTCAAGGAAACAAAATCTGGCTTCAAATTATTTACATCAAATGTTCTCCTATCAACCATATCGCCATCACGGTCAGTTGATCCTATTTTATTGATTTACAATTATTGCGATTCGCTATACACATGCCTTACGAATTTCATGAATACCAAATACTAACCACAATTGTGGATATATCAGAGAAGTAAAATGCAAATTTCTTTGTAATTCAATAAAATATTCATAGAATACATTTCAACAAAAGTAAGCAATGTTAATATGTATAAAATAGTTTGATTATTTTACATTTATATTCAAATCACAAGAAAGAGAATTAAAATTTAAATTTTATGTATTAGTACCACACTGTTGATAGTCCTCTGTCTATAGTCGTGGGCCAGCCAGTCAGTTCGGGGTATTACCTTTATACCACACTTTCGCAGAAAATTGACGCCTGAGTAGTAGCATTTAATTTAGTGTTGCCCAAAAAAGTCTTGGTCTTGCGGTCTTGGTCTTGGTCTTGCGAGAAATGCGAGACCGAGACCAAGACCAAGATCGCTTAATTTTTGCAAGACCAAGACCAAGACTGGCCCTGCAAGACTTGAGCAAGACCAAGACTTTGCCTGCAAGAGTCTCGCGGTCTTGCATTTAATTCAAATCACCATTTCAGCTTATATACGGTTGAGCTCGTGTCTTCTACATAACAGGAGGAGAATCGGCCGTGGCCGGAGGGGAATCACCACGGTGATCGGCCGTGTTGTTACAGGTCATACATGTCAAGTTTTCCTTCTCTTGCACCGATGTTATATATTATAGCCCTTAGTCGTGGGTTCGCAGTCACGGGTAAAATAGGGAGTGATGAATTATATTCTTACTCCGTCACTACACGGCAAGTCAAATCAGTCTTGAGATATCCATCTATTGGCCAATCGATTCCCAGTGTTGATGTTGGCTTTTCAGAATTACTCTTCGGAAAGGCTTAAGGACAAAAATACCGTAATCACGAGAGTGCTCTTGCCCATTATACATATTTATATATCCGTTTATTCATTAGCCCAACGACGTTCACTGTTGGACATAGAAATATGCCTACAATTAATCTATATAAATGTCCATGTAGGGACAGAATACGATCACCATCAGGCAGTACATGAAGCGTTGCTCCCAGCGCTATTTTGCCTCTGCCACGACTCACCACAATCCACTAGTGGTTGGAGCGGTAAACTACGTCCCCTCAAAAATATCCGCGGTCCGACGTCCTCGTCATCTCCTTGAAGAAGAAGATGACGCTATTATGATCGCCCAAGAAAGGACCTACACAGCTCGCGCAGCGATAACAGATAAAACTCCGCGGTATCGGCCTCGCCGTCGAGGTCGAAAACCGCGCCGCGTAAAAGTCATTATCCTAAACTTGGCCACGCCCACTTTGCTCTCAGCGACGCCCCGAGCCGAGGTCCGTTCCCCACAGGGGGGAGCCCTCGGGCGATGTTCGCTTAACTTACTTACCGGGTTGAGAGCCATCAGCGCTCACCCATTGACCGCGTTAAGCTGTCAAGGTCATCTGCGACCAACAGCTACACACACACAAAAAAAAAAGACAGTACGAATATAATTCACCCTCTTACCCGTGGATGTCGTATCAAATCGGATCGGGCAATGGTGTTAGGAACCCATGAAAAAAATTGAAATAAAAATATCGATTCGTTAATGAATTGAGAGACATGTAAGTTCTCAATTTTGTCATCATTTTTCGTGTAAATTGATTAAAATGTATAAAGGAATGATACTTAATCTACAACATATTCGTATTTTGTTAAATGTTCATTAGAATTTGAATAAATCAATGATTACGTTTGCATAAGCAAGACAAACTTCGCTTTAACATAAATCAGCTGATCGGCCTATGACCGTTGATGAGTCGCCTTTGTACCTACGTAACCATTAAAAGGTTCGCGCAAATCTAATACCTATTTATACTGTCGAAATTTTACATGCTTACATATATCCTGTCTGTACATACCTACATAATACATAAAATTTAAGGCATAAACTCTTAGACACACATTTTTGTAATCACTATAACTTTTACGTTATATTGTTTTTGTGTAATTATGATCTATGACTGTTGAACTACAACATACATGAACAGTTGTCCCATAACCTGATACACCCTCTGTATATAACATATGTGCAAGAGAAGTGAAACTAGAAAGAAAACCCTGTACCAACATGTCTGACCAGCGTGGTATAGTAGATCAATTTTCCTCTTACTGGAAGGAAGCTTAAGCCCAGCAGTGGCACTTTTATGAGCTGTGACGATGACGACGAATATCATACATTTTACAAGTATTAAAACCATAAAATTTTAAATCAGTTTTATATGTTCTTGAATAAATAGTATATTAAGAGCTACATGGATCCAGCGGCCAAAGTATTTATATAGGCAATAGAGCAACAGGTTTTTTCAAGTATCCAGAGTATCAGTAACTTAACTGGAAATACAATAGATACATACCACTTAACTTGAAGGGGAATATAAACAATAGCATTAATTATAAAATATCGCATTGATTATAAAATGACATAAAATTTATTGTATCAACTGCCTCGTGTGGTGACGTCTTAAGAAAATAGGGTCGAAAGTCCTGTCATAAGAGTAGTAACGCTGTCTAATGGAACACCAGGGGAATAGAAGAGTAATTTTCTCCAGTGGTAAGTATTGTATTCAATAGTGAACTATAGGCTAACAGATGGATAGATAGGATAGGATATTTGATTAATTTAGTTGGATTTATCATTGCCATGATAAATTACTGTTACGTTATTCTAACTGCAAAACTTTGCGAGACTCTTGCTGCAATACCAAGACTCGGGTGCGCAAGACCAAGACCAAGACCAAGACCCGGGTGCGCAAGACCAAGACCAAGACGAGACCAGGTGTGATGTTGCAAGACCAAGACCAAGACCGGTCCAAGTCTCGTCTTGGTCTTGCATTTGGGCAACACTAATTTAATTACTGCACTTCGTTCGGTGAGTGAAGGGGCCGGCATCCCAAATTTGTGAGGGTGTTTGCGTGTAGTGGGTTTTCGTGATGCCTTTAATATCACCGAACCTCATTGCACGCATTCACACTCCCCTCTCTTTCTTCACGGTAGGTGGACAAGCAAAGGCATGAACGCCAGTATCACTTACCATCCGCTGTTCTGATTGATCATTCGTTACCAGGAGCAATAAAAAAAGACATGAGTGAATAATTTGAAAGTCATAATGAAATTTATAACCATTTTTTTTTTTGTGGGTGGCCTGCGGTCGGCGCGCCTCCGCACCACTCCGTCCGGGGCGACAGAGGGACTTAAGCACGCAACTCCCGCAACCCACCCGAAAACCACGTCGCCTTCGTTGTTGGGCCGACCACCGGAGCAGGGTTACTTGACATCAGTGGTCGGCCCGATGGAATACCCCCTGTTGGGGTACCCTCCCATCGACCGACGTCCCCCCCCTCGGGGAGGACGTCGGTCTTTCCTCACGCGGTCGGCCTCTCGGCGGGTGACGGACTAATCCCCGGTCACGTCACCCGCGGCCTCGGCTAGGGCGGCATGAGGCGCAGGTAGTTGCGCCTACGCCGCCCCAGTCGCCGGCGGCGGATCTCCTCATCGAGGCTGCGCTTCTCGCGCAGGCGATCCGCCGCCTCAAATTTATACCCATACACAAATGCTGGGTATGTCTATTACGAAACGTTATCAATAATCAAATATCTACTACGAACATTTTTCCGTATAGTGGCGGAGCAAGAATACAATTCCCCTTCTTGCCTGTGGGGGTGTCATAAAAGACAACTAAAGGATATAACGTGCATAACGTAAGAGAGACAGAACTCGAAACCTTATGAAAATTCAACGAGGTATAATAGTTCAGTTGCCTTCCTATTGCGAAAGAGTCTCAAGTCCAGCCATGGAGCATATATGAGTTGATAATTACTACGAATATAGTATAAATATAAGCAAAGAAGAATGCTTAATAAGGACATACATATGCGAAAACAGTCATTTTTTTCCTACACGGAGACATGAGCTATAAAGAAAAGACCAATTACAAACGCGAGCTACATAATTTGCTAAAATGAATCTCATCTAATCTATGTGATAGGTTAAGAATGCAATGTTCTTACTTTCTTGGAGGAGACGTAAAAACCGACCAAGGACAATGGGGGTCAGCGGCAGTGCTTTCTCAGGCAACTTATTGCGACAACTGCAACCGTAAAACTAGCCTACGTATAGCAGTGGACATTAATAGTCCCACTATGGTAGGATATAATTCGTGACGTTTAATGGTAGCCCTTGGTTAAGGCTGCTTAACATACATAATTAATAAACTCGTAAAACAAAATCAGCAAGGTACGGTAATCCAACATTCAACAGGTAGATAGAGGACATCAACCCCGTATACGTGTTTACGACTTACAAAGTTGATAGCTTTACCTTAATAGTCTTAAAGTGCCTCGCTCACGTAAATTATTTAAGTAGAGCTAACAAATGAACTCATTCGCTACTGAGCTGTTCAAACGATGCCTTATTATAAGTGAATCCGTATCAAATTACACTACATATAGATAACATAGTCAAACCTTCCGTGTGGTGACGGAATAAGAATACAATTTTGCCTGCCATCTCCTGGATGTGGCTGTCGTAAAAGACGACTAAGGGATTAAATATGCATATAACATCTATTCAAGAGAAGGAAAACTGAAAATAAAACGCTATTCCAACGCATCTGATTAACGTGATATGGCAGATCAATTTCCCTCCTATTGTGGAGGATGCTCAAGCCCAGCAGTGATACGTCCATAAGCTGAAATAAAATTATAAAGAGGCGGTTTTTATACGGTGAAGAAGTAAAAATAACTAGAATACTTAATAATAATACTTTTCAACTTCATGATTACGGGCAGTCTCGTCCTTTCGTGAATATGAATGCTGATAAATATAAATTTTAACAAAAAAACCCCGACTTCAAACAGTAAACTAAAAAACGTTAAAATTGCCTATAAAATTTTAAGAATTCCACCAATTTCTCAATGATACCACCATCAGATCCTGACCTGATGACTATGGGACCACCTGGGAAGTATACCCTATCAAACAAAAAAGAATTTTGCAATTCGGTCCAGGCGTCTTTGAGTAATCGGTGAACATACATAAAAAAAAGATTCCGACGATTGAGAACCTCCTCCTTTTTTTGAAGTCGGTTAAAAAGTATTCGAAACACAGGAAAGCTTAAATGATTAAAATCCGTAAAAGAAGTTTTACGTTATACGTGTAATACTCGCGTAAACATTAGAGTTAATTAAATGAGAATAAGATTCAATAACCCTTTTCTGCGAGTAGATATAAGAAGGCTAAAAACCATATGTGGGTGTGTGTGCTCACCGTGGGAGAGCGACCTTCCTAAGAGTGGAGGTTGGTCTATGATAAATAAAATGATTAAAAATTTTTAAAGACGTATAGTTAATACAGTTGAATGTTAAGGAGTTCTTCCAACGATCAATCAAAGCATTGATTTCTACATAAGCTATTTCAAAGGAGGGATAATGCTATGAACACAATTTTTGACAGACATCTTGATGCTCTTCGTTGGGAATTCATAATCTCAGCTTATATACGTCGCAATGCTGCACCCGAGCCGCCTTTACAATAGGAGAAAAGTTGACCAACTATATCACGCTACCACCCTAGTAAGATCGATTGATATTTTTTTTTTTTGTTATGGGTGGGCTATGGTAAGCGCACGCGCGGTCCAGTCCATCCGGGGCGATGAAAGGACGGCGCGCGGGCCCATAACCCACCCGTACCCACGTCACCTCGTTGTTGGGCCGACCACCGCAGCAGAAGTGACTTGTCGTCAGTGGTCGGTCTGACGGAATACCCTTTCGGGTAACCTCACCTCTCGACGTCCTGGGACGTCGGTCGCCGTCGCGCGGTCATCCTCTCTGCGGGTGACGGACAATTCCACGGTCCGATCGATTGGTATGGGATTTTTTTTTCGAGTTTTCTTTATACCTACAAATTATACCTAAAGGGCATGACCATATCAGAATTATATAAATAACTATCTTGATTTGAGACACTGCATATCCTTGGGATAAAATCGTAAGACTATACAAAACTAAAGAATCACACAAGGTCGTGTCACGAACACACTCAGCCAGTGTAATCAATCAAACCATAACAAGATATCTCCTAATTCTTAAAAAAAAAGACTGATGATATTTATTTGGGAGACAGATAACGTCAGGAAAATAATTTGAGGAACGAAAATATCTCCAAAGCGGAATTATGAAAAAGAAAACATTGAAAGGCCAAAAACTTAATTAAGGCCCAACAAACAGACGGCTGCCTAGTTAACGAGTTTTATTTGACAGTTTATGTCTCAAACTTTGTGATTGAAATGGTGATTTTTGTGTAGGCAGGATAAATGTCGGTACTTGTACTTAATTGAGTGTTTCGTGTAATTATGAACGATAATACATAGTGTAAATAAAACTATTTTAGGGATTGTAATATCTACAACGGCAAAACAGATTGTACAGAGATTGATTCCCAGAAGCCCCGGCATGTAGTGCAGTCACGGCCTCGCAGACGCCGCTGGGCATTTGCCCTGAGGATGAGCATCGGATATGCTCGAATCCCGGGTCGACGTAATCGATCCACGTTACGTGTTTTGCCATTACGATATTATAATATGTATTAATCTCACGATAATTTCAATACTAAAATATTTTACGGGTTTTACCGCGTTTGTATGTTATATTTGATTGCCCGACGCTTCGAACACTTTACAGCATTCACGGTCACGGGCGAACTATGAACCAATCCAGTCTAGCCAACGCGATAAAATTCGTAAAATAGTTTTATTTACCATGTGTGATACTCGCATAAATTCCAGAAATCATTAAACAGTACATGGTTTCATTTTTAGGATAAGACAATGCAGCATACTTCATCATCATTATCTTGCTCTTATCCCAATTCCTTGAGGTCGACGCAATATGTCATTTGTTTTGACATATTGCAAAAAGTTTCGGCAATGACTTTTATGACCGGCCGCCTGCCTGACGTCAACCCTCCTTGGGAATGTAATCGTTAACCTAAATAGTACCAGATGGAGTTGGTCCGAGTCAATCTAGGGCTCTTAGTCGTCTTTTACGACACCCACGAGCAAAGCAAGGGTTGGTAGTATTCGATGCCGCTACCACACACTGCACACAATGCAGCATACTTACTATCTATATATTAATACATGAAGCAAAAACTTTGTACCCCTTTTTACGAAAATTACGTGGATGGACAAGTATGAAATTTGGCACAGTTGAAGTAGAATGAGGAGAAGTGCATAAAACTGAAATTTCATATAATAATGAATTAGAAATACATTAAATTTATTGAAAAAGTATTACGCACACTACAACACAATCGCTGCACACACACACGTTTGCGTGAGTGTGTTGCGTAGCAACGCATATACACTTTTGTTTTCGGTTAAAATCTCTGGTAGAACTGAATGTCAAACAATTCCATAATTATGATGACAATGTCTAATAGACATTTGTGCTTATATATTAGTTACTAGCCCTCGCTTCGCTTCGGATTCAGTCGCCTTACGCACGTAGTTCCCGTTCCCGTGGGATTACCGTGATAAAATATAGCCTATGTTACTCCCTGATATTATAGCTTTCCAATGGTGAAAGAATTTTTAAAATCGGTCCAGTACTTTTTGAGTTTATTCGTTACATACAAAAATACAAATCTTTCCTCTTTATAATATTAGTGTAGATTAGTGAAATACAGGTTGATCAATTTACAATTATACATAAATAAAAAATTGTATAGCAGAAAAATTAATTAAAATGTATTATAGCCGAATTTCGACCACACGGCGACCACTAGTCATTATAAACGCGAAAGTAAGTTTGTTTGTTTGTTACGGTGTCACGATTAAACCACCGTAACGATTTTAAAAATTCTTTCACCAATAGAAAGCTATACTATTAGGGAGTATCATAGGCTATATTTTATCCCAGTATCCCCATGGGAACGGTAACTACGCGAGTAAGGCGACTGACACCGAAGCGAACGAAGCCGGCCCGGCTTCGTTCGCTTCGGTTTGCTAGTTAATTAATAAATACTTATGTCGCAATATATGTGTTATGATTAATGTTTACAAACATTATCCTTTGGTAGTATTCATACTATCAAACTTTATACTGCTCGTGAGTGTCGTAAAAGACGACTAAGATATGAATCTAGGCCAATATCATCTATTGCCATCAGCTCAACAATTACATTTCCAAGAAGAGTTAACGTCAAGCAGGTGACCGATCATAAAACTACGGCGAAAGCTTTTGCGATATGTTCTATGAACGAAGAGTATATATTGAGTCGATCCCAAGTAATTAATAAGGATAAGAGTAGAAGAGTAAGGTTATGATGATCATCAATGATCTTTTAAAAAGCCAGATAATATTAGGATTACTTATGGTTACTAAACACATTATTTATTATTAAACATGCTACAATCCATGTCGACGAATAATAAGTCGATTGGTAAGTTTTTAACATATGTATTTTTCATTATAGTGAAACTTGTGTAAAATCATAAAACAAGATGTTGTGATCATTTAATGTTTTATAAAGATGTTCCTAGTCTGTAAAAAACACTAGTAATAAGTGTTACGAATGTTATACCAACATTTATTGTATTGTTATGAAAAATAAAGAAATTCCAAAATGAAAAATGACTTATGGTTACTGCAGATTCCGTGTGGTGACGGAGTAATAATACAATTCACCACCCCCTCTTTCTTGCCCATAGGTGTCGTAAAAAACGACTAAGGAAATAATAGGTCTACAATATATATGCAAGAGAAGGTAAACTTGAAATAAGACCCTATACCAACTCGTCTGACCAGCAGTGGGACATATATGAGCTGTGATGATGATGATGATGACTGCAAGTAGGTTACTGCATCTATTAAAAAAATACATATTCTTGGGAAGATAAAATGTCCAATGAAAAAAAAGATATAATAAAATAATATATGTACTTCAAACAAGAAGCTGATGCTTTGAATGTTCAGTTTTTCTATGAGCTGAACAAGATTGATTAGGGACTATTAAGAAACTACTTACTTTGCTGTTTTTACAGCCATGACATTGATAGACAGTTTTAAAAGGAAACTGTTTTAGCGGGGCTTATGATATGACCGCAGGCTCTCAGACCATCTGATGTGAAAGTAGGATACTTCAAACAGTCACGTGCATACCTTTTAAGGGGATCAGTGGATATTTCCACTTTTGATAATCTTTTTTATTATACAGATAGTTTTAAAATCACTTCTCCGTCAAAATGTTATCATTTCTTTTTTTTCGGTAGATAATTTCTCAGTCTACAAAAACTATCGGAAAAGATAGGGATGATGATATATTTTTTAAACAACACCCTGCGCCAAGGAAATAATCCTTGTATTGCAGGAAGTTATACTTGTATTGGACTTTACAAACATTATTATCATCATCATAGCATATGCGTTTCACTGCTGGGCTCGAGCCTCCTCCACAATGAAAAGGAAATTGACCTATCTATCCCACATTGGTCAGGTAGGATTAACATAAGGTTTTATTTCGAGTTTGCCGACGCTGTCGAGCATCGTTCTAGCGATGGTCGGCAGCGTCAGGTCGGCACCGACGATTGCGACGAGTTCACGGCGCTGCTCTGCCCAGGCCACGCAGACCTCGAGCGTATGCTGCGCCGTATCCTCGTCGCAATCGCAGTGGAGGCAGGACGGCATCCTCTGCCTCCTCGGTCTAAGGTCTACGGTCGCAACCTTTTGCGGGTACTTGCCGAAACACCCTTGAGAGGACAGCCTAAGTATAAGATAGTGTAAAATTTAGTGTAATTAGATCTAATCATTGATAATAGAATAGAATAGAATAGCATTTATTGTCACATAAAAACTAGTAATTAAAATACATGTTTTTAATTTATTTTGACAATAGGGGAATGCTCAGTATTGTGCTGCATAGAAATTATGCAGGGCTGGTTTTCAGAAAACCCCTTTCCTCAAATATATAAGAAAGAAAAATAACGAAAAAAAGAGAAAAGAAAAAAAAAAGAAAAAGGAATAAAATAACTTACAATAAGAATGATAACAATATAAATAACATTAATGATTTGAATTATGAAGGATGTGCTTTTGTATGATGAGTTCGCTTTTTCATTTTTGTGTGTATGAGTGTTGAGTGTTTGTTTGCGTGTGTAATAATGCTTGTATTGGGCGATAGTCGCTAACCGATAAAGCCCCCTTTTTCAATAAAATAAAAAACACATGTTTATTACTAAATTATATAGGAATCATTTCACGGTATAATATGCCTAAGGTGGCAACACTAATAAATATATAATAATACCGTCGGCGTGCTCCAGTTTCTCGGGTTCTTTACAATGTAGTACACGTATACTAATTGTTGATTAGATCTGGGAATTGGGAGAACTTTATTATTTGAAGTATGGAAAATCTGCCACACTATATTTTGCAAACAATTCTCAAGCGAGTATTTGTGCACGACTGTAATACTATTCAATGTACTATGACACTGTTTTTGAAGCTTTATTTAAAAAAATACAGGACTCAAAAATCTGAAACATACATTACGAGACTTCTTGTGCATTTCTTTTTATATAACGTGTATATATAAAAGTATTGTCTTATATCTTTAAACGAGCAATTCTTGTATATATATATATAATACCAGGTTGACCGAGCTTCGCTTGGAGTATTTTTGTAGCATTTATTCAGATATATATTAATAAAAAATAAAAAAATAAATAATGAAAATTATATAAAAAATTACAAAAAGAGAATAATAATAACACCGAGATTTGATCCGACGGCGTTTGTCGCCGATGTCAAAAATAAAATGAAACCTGTCTACTTCGCCACTGAGCTATCGTAACTCATTACGTTGATGGCAAAATTTGAATTCATATTCTTTTAAAATTTAATGTCATTATATTGTCTGCCAAAAACACTGACAAAACAACATTTTCTTTACATAAAACCTAGCTAGATCGATTTTTTGGGCCCGAATCCGCTAGTATGCCAAGTTTCAACAAAATCGTTGGAGCCGTTACTGAGATCCTGAATATATATATATATTTACAAGAATTGCTCGTTTAAAGATATAAGATAAGATATATTCAAGATCTCGGCAACGGCTCCAAAGATTTTGATGAAATTTGGCATACTAGAGGTTTCGGGTCCAAAAAATCGATCTAGCTAGGTTTTATTTATAGAAAATGTTGTTTTGTCATTATTTTTAGCAAAACAATACAATGCCATTAAATTTTAAAAGAATATGAATTCAAATTTCGTTGTCAATGTCATAGGTTACGATAGCTCAGTTGGGAAGTTGCTCAGTTCTCTTTTTGTATTGTTTTGGCATTCAAACAGCGTCGGATCGAATCTCGGTGTTATTATTATTCTCTTTTTGTAATTGTTGATATTTTTTTCATTATTTAATTTTTATTTTTTATTAATAATAAATACGACGAAAATACAACAAAAATATTCTGAGCGAAGCTCGGTCAACCAGATATTTTATTGTTATGTAAGCAAATTTGGTATCATGATATCAAATGATGGTTATGTGGCCCAGACTTTTTTTTTTTTTTTGGGGTGGGCTGCGGTCAGCGCGCCTCCGCACCACTCCGTCCGGGGCGACAGAGGGGCTTAAGCACGCAACTCCCGCAACCCACCCGAACACCACGTCGCCTTCGTAGTTGGGCCGACCACTGGAGCAGGGTTACTTGTCATCAGTGGTCGGCCCGACGGAATACCCCCTACCCAGGGTACCCTCCCATCGACCGACGTCCCCCCATCGGGGAGGACGTCGGTCTTTCCTCACGCGGTCGGCCTCTCGGCGGGTGACGGACTAATTCCCGGTCACGTCACCCGCGGCCTCGGCTAGGGCGGCATTGCACGCAGGTACTCCCACATGCGCCGCCCCAGTCGCCGGCGGCGGGTCACATCATCGAGGCTGTGCTCCTCGCGCTCGCGACCCGCCACCTCCTTCTGCGAGATAACTGCCTCGCAGAAGGCTGCGACCGCGTCCCAATTCCTGATGCTGCCGAGCATCTCCCTAGCGATGGTCGGCAGCGTCAGGTCTGCACCGATGATTGCGACGAGTTCACGACGCGGCTCTGCCCAAGCGGCACAGACCTCGAGCGTGTGCTGCGCCGTGTCCTCGTTGCAATCGCAGTGGTGGCAGGACGGAGTTCTCTCCCTCCTAGCGACCCTGTACAGGTACTTGCCGAAGCATCCATGCCCCGTCAAAAATGTGGCCCAGGCTAGGAAAGTTACATTAAATATATTGCATGGTTGAAACCTAACGGCAAAAATCAAACCTGTACTAAAGATTCCTAAAGATCCTTCACTAACCGTTTCAATATAAATCTTTAGGAAATATTTTTACGGACCATAAAGGTCCCATCACATGAGCCTTTGCACTGCATTAATTCTTTCATTCGTTCAGGATCCTTTGTTTTTGTTTCTACCTTGAAGATGGAGAGAGCACACTTTGTCTAGGAACCTAAAAGTAAAAAAAACAATGAATCAGTTTTACGTTTTATGTGAGCCCCGGGCTCATAATACAATCAATATGAAATACCAAATTACAAATATTGAGAATATTTAAACCTTACTAAACATTTTTATCAAACGTTTAATTTCATATTTATTTTTCAAATCGCGTAGAATAATGAATACGCTGTCCAAATGAAAAAGCAAAATCTCATTACTTTATAACAATCATCGAATTAAAATCATAGTAAATAAAAGCTTTGCCAGTAAGAGGTTTCAACTGGTTCGAATGACAATCCAACATGACAGCCTCTGCAGGATTTTTTGGATAATAAATTGGCGAATTCGCGCGAGGATTCTTTGCACCAAAATTATATTAGAAACCATTATATATAAAATTTTGAAACATACCTATTTTAATTGAGAACAAGCTGCGGTATAGTCACACCCCGTCCAATTAGTCCCGGGCAACGTTAGAGACAGCTTGGACCCCCATAACCTGCCGTACACGTACATCATAATGGCCATATTGGCAAACCACCTGCCCCCGGTCTTGCCCTCGGTGGCGGGCACGTCATCCTACTAAGAGTCGTATTATTTCTTTTTTAATTTGTTGCATATCGTTTTGCCTGAGGTCATAATATTTTCAATATTCTATTTCAAGCTGAGATAGACGACTAAACTTATAGTTTTAATATCATGTTTTATTTGTTATTTATAACAGTATGCTGCTACCACAGGTTTTTAACTTCAGTGATAGATTATTTAATAAAAATATTTTTCATATATTCTGTCTGAACGTAAGTTTTAGGTCAACGACATTAAGTTGTTTTAACTTTTTCTTAACAGTTATATCAACTATCAACTCATCTCCTCATATCATCTCAGCTCTTATATGTACCATATATATTGTAATCCCTTAGTAGTCTGTTACGACACCAGTGGGGAAGGAAAGCGCTAATTCGTATTCCTTCACCATACGAAATACCGCATTAGGAGGCCTCGGGGAGACCTCGGAAAAAAGTATCTCACCGGGCTGACCGCAGACGTCAAGGTTTCGGTGCCAGTGGCCGGCCTAATGGCTAAGGGAGGAAATACAGTGGGTTATAGGCCCGCGCCGCCCTTTCGTCGCCCTGTACGGAGTGGAAAAAGTGTGTACTGACTATAGTCCATCATAAAAAGCTATTACATTAGCTCAAGTTGTAAAACAGTTACTAACGATTGGTAAAATGTAGATACCAGATCAACATTGAATATTTTTTTTTACGGACCACGAATGAGTTTTATCAAATTTAAATAATTTATTATGTATAAACCACTTACATATTGTATTTTTTTTACAATTTTCCTTAAAATTACCACCGGATCGGAACGCGACCGCACTGAGTAGATCCAGTAATCCGTTTGTATTTGATTTTTGATTGTTCGACGTTTTGAACACTTTTCAGAGTTTATGGTCACGAGCGGACAAAAAGTGAACGCTGATACCTGTTTAAAACGTTGGGTAATCAAAAATCAAATACAAACGCGATTAAATCCGTAGAAATAGTTTTATGTATAATGTGTAATACTTGTGTAAACATAAGAAACCAATATGTAAACCAGTACCACTCGTAATCACTACACAGGCAACGATGAAATATCGCCAATATAGTTTCAATCACGGACACAAATCCAGATATCAAACAGAATTTCTAAAAGAATTGTTTACAAACATTGAACGTGAAATCCCTCGGGTTGCGAGGCATATTGCTCCATGCAGGAATTGTTCTTAAAAATATTTCGAATGTATGACATGTTCTATCGAAACAGCTCCCCTGAGCGAATTGGAAGTCATGGTGTTGTTTTTTTTTACAGCCTTTATTTTTGCCTTTATTGAACTGTTTATTAACTGTCAGTTGCAGTTAAAATTGTTTCCACTTGAAATTTTTACTTTTAGCGTATTTTGAACGTTCTTTTGAGTTATTCTTTATTGTTTACTAGCTGATCTAACAGAAACTCATCATTATCATTCCCTTATCCCAATTACTTGGGGTCAACTCAACACGTACTAACTTCTTTCATAGTGCATATTGCAAAAGTTATTTGCAATTTATGATCGGTTGCCTACCTGACGTCAACTCTCCTTGGCAATACGATTGTTGACCAGATTTCATCAAACGGAAATAGCCTAGGTCTATGTAAAGCGCTTAATCGTCTGTTACATTATTCTTAAGCAATGTAAGGGTTTGAAAAGCACAGCTGATTTAACAGAAGCTGATCTGTACAAAATAAAAAAATACGATTAGAATGCATTGAAATCGATTGCAGTGATAACTATCGCATTTTATTACATTGATTTAATGTAGTCCGTGTGGTGTTTGGTTTTGGAGACGGAGTCAGGATACAATTAACCACCCCCTTTCTTACCCTTGGGTGTGGTAAAAGACGACTAATGGATTTAGTATGCATATAATACCTATGCAAGAGAATAAATTCTCGAAATACAACCCTATACTAACACGTCGGGACCAGCGTGTGGTATAATAGGTTAATTTGCCTGCCATTATGGAGGAGGCTCGAGCTCAAGAGTGGGAGGTATATAAGCTGTGATAATGATGATGGTGTTGATTAGTCTAAGGCTATTTTTGCATTATAGCTTTTCTGATGAATAAGGTTGACACATCGATTTGATGTTTTCAAAGTCTATAACTGACATAGATACACTTTTATGTTTTGTATTCATATAATTATAGAAGCCACCATGCACGTCAAACGAGAGAGTACAGAATTTTATTTGACATTTTTCTTCTCTTACGAGGGGTGATCCAAAAGTAATGATAATCAGTTATTTCTAGTGCACACAAAAATACAAAAAAATTTCAGTCACTTGCTCAGTTACCCACTAGTTCAGGAAAAAAAAATCATATAAATAGGCCACAATTCCCGGGAGCTACATTCATTTGAATACGGACTGTCAAGGAGTGAACATCAAAATGGAAAAACACGAAATCAGAGCTGTCATTAAATACCTCTGCTTGAAAAAAATGTCTACCAAAGACATACACAGCGACTTGGTGGAAACATTAGGGGACTCTTCTCCTCCATATTCCACAGTTGCACGCTGGGCTAAGGAGTTTAAGCTGGGAAGAACATCGACGGAAGACGAACACCGCGAAGGACGCCCATCGACGTCCCTCACTGAAGAAAATGTGAAAAAAGTTGAAGAAGTTGTATTGGAAGATCGAAGAGTGACTATCAGGCATGTAGCTGAGGTCACAGGGATCTCATATGGCAGCATTCAAAGAATCCTTGCGAACGAATTGCATATGAGAAAGGTCTCCGCGCGTTGGGTACCGAAAATGTTAAACGACGAGCAAAAGAAGAAACGAGTCGACATGTCAAGAGCAAATCTCGAAAAGTTCCAGGCAGACAAGGACAATTTTTTGTCACGTTTTGTGACCATGGACGAGACCTGGATCCACCATTTTGATCCTGAAACAAAACAACAATCGATGACATGGAAACGATCCGATGAACCGACGCCGAAGAAATTCAAAGTGTCAAGCTCAGCAGGGAAGGTTATGGCGTCTGTTTTTTGGGACGCTGAAGGAATAATCATGGTGGACTACTTGGAAAAGGGGGCCACTATTACAGGCTCCTACTATGCAGAACAAATAAGAAGATTGCGGGAGGCTATTAAGGAGAAAAGGCGAGGCAAACTGCGGGCTGGAGTGTTGTTCCATCAAGACAACGCACCTGTTCACAAAGCTGCAATTGCCATGGCTGGCATTCAGGAAGCGGGCTTTGAGTTGGTGGAACACCCCCCCTATTCACCAGATCTAGCCCCCAGTGACTTCTATCTCTTTCCACGACTCAAGGAACACCTCCGAGGCAAGAAATTTGATGATGATAGCGACGTGATGGCCGCGGTTGAGGACTTTTTTGAGAGTCAAGATAAAGATTTTTTTTGTAAGGGAATTTTAGGTTTAGAAAAGAGATGGACTAAATGTATAGACTTGCTAGGAGACTATGTTGAGAAATAAATATATTTTTTTATTTTATTCATTGTGTTTATTATTGATTATCATTACTTTTGGATCACCCCTCGTATATAGACGTTATCCGCATATTATAATCGCTTAGTCATCGTTTGCGAAACCCACGGGAAAGGTAGGGGTGGTGAATTGTATTTTTACTTCATCACCACACGGTGACATTATGTAATTGCGTTATGAAATTTATCAACATTTGGGTCTCAGAAATACACATTACCTTTTTATTTTTGGGGGTGGACCGACGTCCACCCCTCGGGGAAGACGTCGGTCTTTCCTCGCATGGTCGGCCTCTCGGCGGGTGACGGACTAACTCCCCGGTCCAGTCATCCGCGGCCTCGGCTAGGGCGGTATCAGGCGCAGGTAATCGTGCCTGCGCCGCCCAAGTCGCCGGCGGCGGCTCGCGTCGTCGAGGAAGCTCTCCTCGCGCACACGCCCCGCCGCCTCCTTCCACGAGACTATTGCCTCGGAGAAAGCTGCAACCGCGTTCCTGACGCTGTCTCAGACCCTGTCGACCAAGCTTAGAGTAAATCTAATCAATGTTATAAAAATACTCGCATTGTTATATCCGGCGTGCCGACACAGATACATTTTTAAATTAAAATTTAGATGACTGAGAATTCGTTAATTTAATTACTCAAATTTAACGCTTAAAATTATGTTTCAAGTTGCCTCTCCGTCGAATTTAACTTAAACGAATGCATTAATAAACCATTCAGAGTTTACGAGTGTGCTTGCTCGATTTTGTGATTTAAATCGAATTAAATTACACTTTATTATTATTACGTATTATTATGTATCTCCGATTCACGGCTATCTCCCAAGGGAAGATATCCGGTCTTTATTATTACTGAAAAGGAAACTCGATATAAAACCCTATACCAAGACATCTCACCAGCGCGGTATAGTAGGTCAATTTCCCTTCCACTGTGGAGGAGGGCAAAGCCCATTGTGGGCCTTATACGGACTGAGATGAAGATGGTTGTTACTACGGAATCGAAACTCACTGTTACCTTTTAATATGATTAACAGTATTTTTACCATTAATCTAGATAGGAATTAATGTTTTTTTCTTGCTTCAACGCGATAAACAAAAAAAATATTATTCATTTAACATTCGATTTCAAGAATATGATAACAAACACAGACATAGAGCTAGAAATAAATTCATATTGATTTTTATGTTATTATAGACAACATATTTTAGTCATAAGTTAATCTAATACATTGATAAATATGCCGATACCACGAATATAATTTCAGAGGATAAATACAAAATCTATCAGTGTGCTAACGGAGTAAGAAAACTAGTCGATTACCCTTAACCCTTTCATTCATGTCAAATGCCCTTTCATCATCAGTTCAGCTCATTTATACGTACTACGGGTGAACTGGTGCCTTTTCCAAAATAGGACAGAAATTGACCTACTAAGTATATCACGCTGGCCAGACGTGTTTGTATAAGATAAGGTCATTTCTAATAGTTGTTCGTAAACAGATAATCATCATAATCATCACAGCTCATATACCTCCCACTACTGGGCTCGAGCCTTCTCCATATTGGGAAGGAAATTGACCTACTATGAATTGACCTACCACGCTGGTTTGGCGGAGTTGGTGTCTATACCAATAAATAAAATTGGAGTGTCTGTTTGTAATGTCAAAATAATGGGCTTTTTTCATGCTCACACGGTTATTTGCACTATACATATGCCTAAAATACACTTTATATTTTTTTGTCTGTCCGTCTGTCTTTCTGTTTGTACCGGGTAATCTTCAAAACGGCTGGACCGATTTCAAAAATTCTTTTACAATGGAAAGCTATAATATTAGGGAGTAGACTAGACTATTTTTTATCCCGGTATATGTGCTATTTTTTAACCCGGTAGTTATGGTTGATAAATCGCTACTTCAGTCCAGTGCCGGATTAGCCATATAGCAAGAGTAGCAAATGCTAAGGGGGGCCCCGCGCTCCAACGCCTGTCTGAGACCGTTATTAAAAAAATATCTATTTAGATAGGAGCGTAAAATATTTAGCATGCCTTAAAAGCGAAACGCTTAGGCTACGCTTTACTTTCACCTAAAAATCTAAAACTCGATTTCGGCACGTTAACTCACAAAAATAAGTAGGTTTTTTACAAACTTTTTAACGTTAATGTTCTAATGTTTAATTATAATTCTGCCGTTCAAACGGCCAGATTTTTATTTTTATATACGTACACATTTATCTTGCGAGTTTATGTAGCCGAGATTGTACTTTTTAAATCGATTTAAATATATGTAGTATTGATTTTAAGCACTTCGAGAAAACAGGCGAACATTTTAAATTTTAAGCAAATTTAACTTAACTCAATATCCAATCTACTGTAGTTGGTGAATTTATTATAAAATATAAATACATTTTTGGAGTAAATATAGCTTTGACCTTTTTGTTTTGGTACCGATGATTGCGACGAGATCACGACGCTGCGCTGCCCAGGCGGCACAGGCCTCAAGCGTATGCTACGCCGCGTCCTCGTCGTAATCGCAGTGGTGGCAGGACGGTGTACTCTCCCTCCTAGCGACCGTGTACTTGCCGAAACATCCATGCCCCGCCAAGACCTGCACCAGTCGGAAGGAGAGCACCCCATGCCGCCGTTTTAGCCACTGCATCAGCACCGGCCGGAAGGCCTCCACGGTCCAGACACCGTATCGAGGCCTCTTCAGCCGGACTACCCAACAGGCAATGACGTCTCAGCGGGCGTCAACGCGCTAGGCGGTGAGCTCCCTCAACGAGACCACACCGCCCTCCGCTCGCACCCCCGACACTCGCCGATACCAAATCGGCGTGCATTGCCACCTCCAGGTCCCACGGGGGACTCCCAGCCAACAGGCACGCCGCCTCTGTCGCCACCTTGCGGTACCCGCGAATGACCCTGATCGCCATGGCCCTCTGTGGTCGCCACAGAGTAGCCCTGAGTCGGACGGTCAGGGACCTTGCCCACACTGGTGCGCCGCACAGGGCCATCGACCGGATGACCCCCGCGTACAGCCGTCGACATGCAGCGCTCGGTCCGCCCACATTCGGCATAAGCTATGATACGGCGGACGCCACACCGACGAGCCGCGGAATGAGCCTACGGAATTGCTCCTGAAACCACGAATGCCCGTCCAGCACCAGGCCTTTTGACAGCTAAAATCTTACAACAGAAGAGATTTTGGAAAAACCTCAAGTGTGGTCAGTGTTTACGAAGATGATTTAGAGAAACAACCTAGGCGGCGAATTAGTGCAGTTCGTAGAGCTGCTGAAAATAAATGTGGCTACTGTTATTGACAGCAAGAAACAGGAGCCTCTGGAACAGCAACTTTATAAACTTTTACTAAATAATTCTTTAGAATCGTGTTTTCCAAACTTAGAAATTGTCTTGCGCATTTACTTATCTCTCATGATCACTAACTACAGTAGCGAACTTTCTTTTTAAAAGCTTTTATTTAACATACCCTGTTAGTATGGAAAAAATCTTGCGAGTTAAATTTGAAGCACTTCCTATCGTTAGATTTGGGTTGAAATTTGGTTTACTTACGTAACTACGATGACAATGCAATAATATGGTACCATGAAGCTGCTCTTAAGATGGCGTCGAAAGGTGGCTATAGGAACTCCTAAATTAAACAAGATAAAACCGTCGAGTTTGGATTCGTTTCATTAGTCTTGATAAGCACTCTTGTTTAGAGCATTTAAATAGTCTTGACAAGCACTCTTGTTTGGAGCATTTAAATAAAAGCTTGTTTAAAAAAATATTTTTAACATTAAAACGTATTAAAAATGAATTAAGGACACTGTGGGCCAAAAACGTCTTAATCATCTTACTATGTTGAATATCGAGCATGATTTGCTTAAAAAGTCGATATTGGAAGTGTTATCTCTAAACTGGCCCACATTAAATCCAGAAAGCTTTATTTGTAACGGTTTTGATTTATTTAATACCCTAGACTTCAGAACCTGAAGAAAACCAAGGGCCCCTCGACAAAATTTGCTACAGGCCCCGCGCTGCCTTAATCCGGCACTGCTTCAGTCCAGTCATTAAAAGCATTCAATTGATAGAGACTAAGGCGTGGTTAAAAAAAAAACAAAACGGTGCCTGATAAATCACTCACTATTTGTTGCAAAGACGTTTATTTGCACCATAATTTCTAAATAGTAATAGTGTTTAATCCATTCTAGTAAATACAAACTGATTAATAGCTCTAACAACAATTAAGGCCAGACTGCTAAATAGTGCGATTACATCTCAACATTTCCACTTCAAGAACAATGGCCAATTCCAATTGCGATTATTCTGTCCTATTTTCCCCAAATTGCTACCACTTAAGTCCAAGTAACATCAGGTCATTGATAATTTGTAGAGTCCAACAAATAAATTTTATGGAGTAGGTAAATGTTAGTTTTAAGTACAGGGCGAATTACGAATATATTATGCTTGTGCTGGCGGCTACGAATATTACCAACCTTTGCATTACCTGTTGAGAATTTGCTTGGTGTCGTTGGATGCAAGCGGCACAGGAACGCATTTTGTAGGGAAGCATGTGGGAGGCCTACGTCCAGCAATGGACGGCTGAATGATGACATGATGATGGTTGACTCTTGTAAAAGTTACCTTTGAACATATAATTTTATCTAGGTATCTATATATACTATCCATTCCATTATAATTTGGGTTCACAGCAGTGGCCACGCCAAGTCGAAGAAAAACACAATATACAGATACACTGATTCATTCACTGCAAATGTAACTTTGTAATATTATATATTTATATGGAATTACAATATTATTTATGCAGTTAAGGTAATCTTAGCTTTAGTTTTTCCTTTATTTATACACTAAATACCTACTTATAATATATTTTGAAGGGTCAGTCAGTTAGTGAATAAGTGACAAAATTTAGAAACTTTGATTAGTTATAATTCTGAAAATACTGGTTCAAATTAAATGAAATTTGAAAGAAATCGTGTTTATGCAATGTTAGTTTGATCCGTAACAATGTGATAACAAACTTGTTCAATTTGGTATACGTGCTAGGACTTAATTTATAAGGTAGTATTAGTTTATAAGGTGTATTTAGTTTAATAACATTAATAGTAGTTATAATATTCAGATTATGTAGCATTACGAGGACGACATGGTCACTCCATTGTTGTGAACCAAGTCCTCTTAAAAAAAAGTAGATTAAAAAAAAAAAAAAAAAAAAAAAACAATGTGATAGGGGGTCGAAATAGACCTGAACTTTTTCAAGAAAGGGATAGTACGATGTGCCGCTTTTTTGCTCGACTTGGCGCAGGCACTGCCATACTACCGTGATATTTTAAAATAACCTCTACATACACTTGGGTGTTTGTCGTGTAAGAAATGAACTTCGAAGTGAATTATCAAGTTGTCCGTGAAATTGAAGTTCATCGGTTATATTGTACGATTATATGTGATAAAAATACATTGCGATAATAATAGCCATTTATGTAACTAATGCTATCATTTGACTGATTAAAGTAGTTTCATTTGGCATTTGACAGATCATTGTTAAGCTTATTAACTAACACGGTAAGAGGGGCCAATGGCACTTAATGCCGCGATTACAAGAAGGGTTAACCTCAGGCAGCCGGCTGGTGACAAGATCGAAATATCAATAATTGAATAAGCCGCATGTTTTTCTCTCTGACTAAACACTGATGGAGACGGTGATTTTGAAGATTAATATGAATACTATTAAGATTTATGATATAGATATTTGAAAGCATTATCTTTATATAGTATACTAGCTGACCCAACAGACGTTGTTCTGTCCAAATAAAATAAAAAGATTTCAACGCCACCTACCGGGTTAAATTCGGAATCTAAACCATTCTCGAATCCCCTTGAACATACATAAAAAATTTCATCAACATCGGTCCAGCCATTTAGGAGGAGTTCAGTGACATACACACGTACACAAGAAATTTATATATAAAGATATACTTATATATAAAAATCTTATTTTAGTGTGTTTGTAATTGAACTCTTCTAAACAGCAGGACTGATTTTGATGTTTTTTTTTTGTGACTGCCCAGATGGATATGAGAAACGATTAGATTAATCATTGAAACCGCTAGGTGGCTGCTATCGATTTCAAAGAGTATTCTTTTTACTATTTTTTTAGATTTGAACAGAACAATATCTGTTGAGTCAGCTACTCTATATATATAGGAGAGGAGGGTTTTGCGAGCGATATATTGACTCATCACCATTTCTCTGGAACCATAAGGCGTACAGACTTGAAATTTGGCAGAAATATTCCTTTCATCGAGTAGAGGTCAGCTAAGAACGGATTTTACGAAATTTCACCTGCAAGGGGTATTGCGGGGACGTTAACAATAATATACATATAAAGGAACAGGGTGAGCCGAAGGTGCTGAAGTTAGAAAAATGAAATTCGGACTGTAGTTTCATTTTATGACGTAGGCATGGGTGCCTACGTCATAAAATGAGAAGAGATTTTTTGAAATTCCACCCCTAAGGGGGTGAAACGCAACCGTAAAGTCTGTATGAAAAGAAAAAAATCTTTAGCTACTGTCTTCAAATTAAGCACAAATACTCTTTAAAAAAAATAAATAAACACGTGTTTCAGCGTTTCTCCATTTTCATCCTCTAAGGGTGTAAAATAGGTAGAAAGATGTCAGTTTACTGACTTATCATAGAGCCGAAACTACTGAAGCCAGAAACATGAAATTTTGACATTAGTTTCTTTGCGTGACGTAGAAACCTACTAAGAAAGGGTTTTTTGCTATCCAACCCCTAGGGGGTAAACCGCAGTAACAAAGTTTGTATAAAGAGAAAAAAAAATCTTCATCGATTTTCTTCAAATTCTCTAAAAATACTCTTTAGTAAAAATAAATAAACACGAGTTTTAGCATTTTTTAATTTTCACCCTCTAAGGGTGTAATCTACACTAATATTATAAAGAAGAAACGTTCCTTACAAATAAACTCAAAAACTCATGGACGGATTTAGATAATTCTTTCACCATAGAATGTTACAGTATCCCTGAGTAACAAAGGCTATATCTTATCCCAGTATACCCACGGGCACGGGAACTACGCGAGTAAGGCAACTGAAACCAAAGCGAAGCGAGGGCGGGTTGCTAGTAAGTATATAAGATCACAAATTACATTTGCAGTAAATGAAATAGTGTACCTATAGGTATATATACCATCATCATAAACATCATCATCCGCAGCCCAAATAAGTCCCTCTGTTGGGCACGGGACTCCTCCACAATGGAAGGTAATTTGACCTACTATACCATGCCGGTCAGACATGATGGCTTTTTTTATGGTGTAAGCGCACTCGCGGTCCATTCCGTCCGGGGCGACGAAAGGACGGCGCGCGGACCCATAACCCACCCGTACCCACGTCGCACTCGTCGTTGGGCTGACCACCGGAGCAGGGTGACTTGTCGTCAGTGGTCGGCTCGACGGCATACCCTTTCGGGTACCCTCTTGACGTCCCTATCCCGGGACGTCGGTCGCCGTCGCGCGGAGACATGTTGACATAGGGTTTCATTTCGAGATATCCCATAGTCGTCTCTTACGACATCCACTGGCAAGATAGGGAATAGTGAATTGAATTCTTACTCCGTCACCACACAGAAAATATATATTATAATGGAATGAATGGTGAATATATAAGATACGTAGATATAATTATATGTTTAAAGGTAACTTGTAAAATAGCCAATCATCATCACCATTCAGCCTATCGTCATCAACTGCTGGACGTAGGCCTGCATGCGACATTTAACATTTATATTAAACAGCGAGTAATTATCAAGCGAACTTTTCACTTTTCATTTGTCAATATTTATTTATTTATTTATTTATCGGGAGACCAACAGCTTAAAAGTAATAAAAATCTAGAAAAACATATTTAAGATACATAAAGCCAATAACAGGTCTTCACTACTATTATCCCAACATCTATCAATTTACTCAAGTGATTTTGAAGATTAACGGGAATACTATTAAGATTTATAACATACTAGCTTCTGCCCCCGACTTCGTCCTGGTGGAATAGTTACTTGGGTAGCCCCAAGTTTAACCCGCGACTTGGTTTACGTAGATTCTACGTCGTAGAAGGTGAAAATGTTTTTGAATGATAAGATTCTATCACTGTGATTTTTGCGAAACTAACACACAGCGGAAGCTCTCAAATGGCAAAAATTGTAACATTGTCCATTGATGCTCCTCTCCTATGGGTCTTAACGTGATGATATATAGCCTTATAGCTTTCCTCGATAAATGCCCTATTTAATACTGAAAGAATATTTCAAATAGGACCAGATTAGCGCGTTCAAACAAACAAACTATTCAGCTTTATATATTAGTATAGATATAGATTTGAAAGCACTATATTCTAGAACTCATATCAATTGCCAATAACACAAGGTTTTTTAAAGCAATTTGTATATTGAATAGAAAACCATTCGATGCGAAACAATTGATTTAGCGGTTTTTTCATTCCCAATTTAGTTTGTTTAACTGGTGTGCATGAAACCCATTAGGAACAAAGTCAACTAATTTTTAAAAGCATTGATGCGAAATAAAAACAGTTATTTTTTTAATATTCTTCTCGGGTCATCTACGTACTGCTGGTTTTAAGCCAAATTGGGGGCAGAAGTTGACCTACTTACCTATATCATGGCGGTCAGACGGGCTGGTAGAGAAAGGGTTTTATTTCGAGTTTACCTTCTCTTGTATATATCGCACTACTCCTGTAAAAAAGACGTAAATACACTTGCGCCCAAAATGTTTTATTGCGTAAATAAAGCGAGCATCATGGTTTACACCTTCTGTCAAAATTTCGTGAAGCTATCGACAAAACTAAAGGAATAAATGCAAAAACACTATAATTTTGCGATCTTAGAAAATATAAAATTTCAGCATAAAATAGAGGTATGCATATTTACATTTATACGCTTTACAATTATCCCGTTCATAAAGTCATAATTATGTTTACGTAAATTTTAAAGGAAGATTTACAAAAAAAATTATAACCCAAGTATACTTAAATACTTGTTCCAGCATTGTACAATCTAGGAATTACGTGTAATTCTAATTACTTATTTCTTCTACGAAACTTTTAGGTGACAGTTTGTGTAATTATTGTTACATACTTTTCATTTGTTTTATTTTCCGTTAAAGAACAACGCGATTATACTTACAACGCTAGATTACAATGAAATTAAAGAGAGAATAAAGCCGTAAATAGATTTAAATAAGGTATGTATTTGAAAATACATGGCGAAAAAGCAATAATTATACTTACCCCTGTAAATATTCTTTGCGTTTCGTGGAATACAGAAGTAACAGTATTTTTTTTTAGATTATCTCGAAGTACATTAAGCTTTTCATACATAAAAAAACAGGTGTAGTTGAAGGCAACTGTGACCTACGATTTTATCTTTGAAACATATTTCTAGAACTCATAATTAAAAATATAGGACATTTTTTCAAGCTCCTGAAAAGTTGGCAAAAATCATTGACTTCTTTCTTCCAGGAATAGTGCGATATGTTATCTGTGTATTCTAATCCGTTAGACGTCTTTTACGACAATCACGAGTAAGAGAGAGGAGATGAATTGTATACTTATTCCGTCACCATACAGAAAATTTTAAATATTACTTAAAACTTTTAAAATATTTACCTAAATTTTAATATTACGTAGAACCCAAGTGACATTTTGTAAAAATGAGTATGTGCGAATCTCTCTAATTCCATTCCGTGAAGCGATATGTTTAAAATACGATGTATCTCTTCATTACTTACATTCCCTTCCCATAACAGTACAGTGAGTAACAGTACTAAAAACTTAACTAAGACTCACGGTATTGGTGGTCGGCCCAACAACGAGGTGACGTGGGTACGGGTGGGTTATGGGCCCGCGCGCCGTCCTTTCATCGCCCCGGACGGACTGGACCGCGCGTGCGCTTACCATAGCCCACCCATAAAAAAAAAAGACACGGTATTTGGCAATCGCTAGAAAATATTGTATGCAAAAAAATATTTTCCATTATATATCGTATCTCTTGTCTTCTTAAGCCATGTACTTACTTCCCATTGTTAGGTATGGGCTTCCTTGAGATAACGATATTGCCATTCTACGCTTGCCAGACGAGCATGGGGTTCTTTTATCCAGATTTCCTTCTTTCACAGTGAAGATTTTGCATAAATACGTAACTCCAAATTCTGCCGTGCACGAGGTATGTACTAGGGTTTAGCGCCATGTGGGTAAGCCACCGGTACTCGACCCTTGTCATCGGTGACATAGCGGTTATCATTTCAGGTACCATCTCCCGGCAGCAGACTGCAGTGTTGCCAGGGCGTGGTTCTTATGGGCTGAACCTCTCTACGGGTAATGGCCTTTGGCCCAGCCACCCGCAAAATTTCGGAAAATAAATTGTATTCTAACTCCATTATCACATTAATTTAAAAACATAAACGACAAAAATTTTTTGCTAAATTCCACACAATACAATTATGCTCTAAATCAATTTAATATATCTAATGAAGAAAATTTGCATATGAACGCAGTGCGGTCATACTCTATTAGTATTGTGCGCCATTTCGTAATTCAATTTTATAATTTTATATTCACAATAGTTTTCATCCGCGGTTTGGTTTTTTTATTGGGCGAGCTATGATCAGCAGATACGTCGTCCATTCCGTCTGAACGAGGCGAGTGTGGTAGGCGGCCTCATAAGCCACGGTATTGCTTCCCCTTCGCCATTGGGCCTTCCACTGGTACCGAGTCCTTGAAGTCCGTGGCCAGCGTGACAAAATACCCTTTCGGGTACCGTAAGGGCTCATGGTCCTCACGCAGTCAGCCCTGCTGCGGGTCTCGGACTATTTTCTGGTCCAATCACCCACGGGCCCAGCTAGGGCGGCATAAGGCACAGGAACTTGTTCCTCTCGCGAAATGACTACCTCACAGAGGGCGGCGACCACATCTTAGTTCTTGACGCTGTTGAATAACATCCTAACGCCGGTGAACAGCGTCAGGTGGGCACCGATGATTGAGACAAGGTCCCTACATTGCTACCCACGGTTTGATTTTAACTTTTTTATTTAACCTTTTGAAGTTTATTTTGGCGCGTTAGAGAAAATTATGAGAGTAAGTTTTTACGATGCGCGCGCACACTGTCACGAAAAATCAACACCCTGAAGTTTTTTTAAGATGTTACTAACATATCCCATAACTCATACTAACATATGTACACAACTACACATAATTAGCGGACAAATAAGTATGTCGCAAAAAGAATTACCTTGCGGGTAGAATCGAAAGCATTGTAATTTAAATACTTCTTTAATTACTCCTTTTCTCAGAGATCAGTAACACTGAGCAACAGCCTTGTATACTATGTGTAATTTATATTAATAAACACATTATTAATCTAAACATTATTAAGTCTTGTGACATACCCAACATGGACCAAGTAATAAACGTAATCTAACTAGACTTAAAACTAAGTAAGGGATATGTAGTTACACAACGCAGTGATAATAATTAAGATTAGTTTTGGTACCGTCAGCAGGTAAGCATAGTTGAATACAAATTCCCTCTAACATAACAAAAGCCCATGAGGGATTGCTACAAACATTATCTTTGATAAGCACATTTATTACCGCCGTATGTTAATATTCGGCTCACGCTGTATATCAGTTTAATTTATACACTTAAACGAGGTCACTCTGTATATAGTAATATCATAACTAAATATTTTAAATCCGTAGTTTTATTAGTCGGTATTATGATGATTTTAGTCCAAGTGCGTAAAATATTATCTGTGTGTGCTGGTTAAGAGAGATAGTAATTCTATGAGCTTTTCATTTACCTATTTCTGATAGTCATTATGACACTTGAAACTTGACAAATGAGCTATTATTAATAATAATACAATAATTTATTTCCATTGAGCTAAAGGAGCCTGGAAGTGGATAATGGACTTTTTCAATAACAGTAAACCCTTCGAGTAGGACCTATATGATTCGTATTGACGGTAGATTGGACATAGTAAATGGTCGCAGCATATAACTAGGAAATGGATGGATGAAACTAGGATGTATGCGCTTAGATCATGTGTCCATCATCTCTGCATATGTGTTGAGACGCATAGTGAGCTATTGAGCTCGATTTTCCTTTAAATAGGTGACAAATTGACCTACAGCACGCTGATCAGACGGCTGGGTATAAGATTCTGTACCAAATGTTTTCTCCTCTTGAATCCCTTAGTCGTTTTTCATGACACCCAAGAAAGAAGATGAATTATGTTATTCCGTCACCACACGGAAAACGAAACTTTATAAATTATAGAATAGCAATACAGTTTTTTGATATAGCATAGTAAGTAGCATAATGAAATCGTTTATGGTAGCTCGTTTAATAACAGTGGTAAAATATAGTAACTTATGAGATCCCATTAATACAGGACAGGCTATTGATGATGTAAGGTTGGATCCCTTGCGTCATTAATAGCTTGTGAACTGTTGATCATAGACCTCCTAATAAAGTTAAAAGTTCCGTAAGCGCCACATTTGGCAGGTGGATTGGTTGTCGCAGATGGTAATAGTAGTTTATCACGAGAACGCTGTAGCCTATTTCCCTAGTAATCCCACAGTAAGTTTTTCCAACTTCCACAAGAAAGTAAGTGGTGGCGACACAATGGATTCTAACCCATAAGGTTCCAGGCCACCAAAAAAGGTACGGCAGCTAATTCTAAACTATTCATCATCATTATCGCAGCCCACATACGTCCTACTGTTGGGCTCGGGCCTCTTCCACAATGGGAGGGAATTTGACCTACAATACCACGCTGATCAGACATGCTGGTATATGGTTTTATTTCGAGTTTTCTTTCTCTTGCACAGATGTTATGTGCATATTATATCCCTTAGTCGTCTATTACGACATCCATGGGTAAGATAAGAAGTGATGAATTGTATTCTTATTCCGTCACCACACCAGAGTAGAAACATTTTGTAGACATAAAAGTAACCACAAGATATATAAATTTCTTTTATTAAAAATGTTTTCTCAAAAAATAACACTGTAACAGATCCAATATACTCTTATTTTAATGAAAAAATAAATGCTGCTGTAAAGGCTAGGTGCAGACGCCTTAATTTATAACCGTCGAGTTAAATATTAGTCACGCATGTAGAGTTTCATTACGGCTAGCTCTGTCTTGGTTGGATAAATTCTTCCTTGTAGAAATTTTAATGCTATTTATATACTTAGGTTTGGATAGGATGGGAATTAATACATTTTTTTAGAGACTAGCTGACCCAATAGACGTCGTTCTGTTTAATTCTAAAACATAGTAAAAGAAATTCTCCTTGAAAGCGATCGCAGCGCTACCTACCGGTTCCAATTATTAATCTAAACCATTCTCATATCCATCGGAAAAGCCACAAAAAAATCATCAAAATCGGTCTAGCCGCTTAGCAGGAGTTCAATTACAAACACACGAATAGAATATTTATATATATAGAAAATATACATATAGGAAAAACATAAACTCTCTACTTTCTCTCAGTTGGCATTGCAGCATACTTCAAATATACGGTAATGCGGAATATATTCAAGATTTTCTTTCCTATCCACCATTCTTATCAATAACGACTTGCCTCGGCTATTGGACTGATTCAATCCATTAAAATAAAATGTCTAAAAAAAAAAAGAACGCTTTGCTAAAAGTTGACTTCACTAATCCATAAAAGTGAAATCACTAAACCGATTTTAAAAATTCTTTCACTAATGGAAAGCTACATTAACAACGAGTAACATATTTTGATCCCTGTAATCCCACAGGAACTATGTGGTAAAACAACGAGCGTACTAAAAGTAAAAAAATCGAAATTCTTTAACCAATGGAAAGCTACATTCATCATCATCATCATCACAGCTCATATACGTCCCCCTGCTGGGCTCGAGCCTCCTCCATAATGTGAGGAAAATTAATCTGCTATACCTACAAGCTTTTCCGTGTGGTGACGGAGTAAGAATACAATTCACCACCCCCTATCATACCCGTGGGTGATCGTACGAGACGACTAAGGGATATAAAACGCATATAACATCTATGCGAGAAAAGGAAAACTTGAAATAAAACCCTATATCAACACGTCTGACCAGCGTGGTATAGTAGGTCAATTACCCTTCCATTATGGAGGAGACCCGAGCCCAACAGTGGGACATATATGGGCTGAGATGATGATGATGATGATACCTACAAGCTACATTATGAGTTACAAAACATATTTTATTTCCGAATTCCCATAGTGTAGATGAAATTAAGTCGGTTATTCCGCGGGATTCTGCTAGAATACTTTAAAAGCAAAAAAATGCTCATCTATATATTTAAAAGAAAGTCGTGTTAGTTACACTATTTATAACTCAAGAACGGCTGTACGGATTTGACTGAAAGTTGGTGGGGAGGTAGCTTAGACCCAGGAGACGGACATAGGATACTTTTTATCCCGTTCGACGGCTTTCCCGTGTGACGTGACATAAAACGTCAAAGAGAATCTAAGTGACTATAAAACGTAGTATAACAAAAACGCACGTTTTTTTTTTTTTTTTTGTGGGTGGGTCGCGATCGGCGCGCCTCCGCACCACTCCGTCCGGGGCGACAGAGGGGCTTAAGCACGCAACTCCCGCGACCCACCCAAAAACCACGTCGCCTTCGTCGTTGGGCCGACCACTGGAGCAGCGTTAACTTGTCGTCAGTGGTCGGCCCGACGGAATACCCCCTATTGGGGTACCCTCCCATCGACCGACGTCCCCCCCTCGGGGAGGAAGTCGGTCTTTCCTCACGCGGTCGGCCTCTCGGCGGGTGACGGACTAATCCCCGGTCACGTCACCCGCGGCCTCGGCTAGGGCGGCATGAGGCGCAGATAGTTACGCCTGCGCCGCCCCAGTCGCCGGCGGCGGATCTCCTCATCGAGGCTGCGCTCCTCACGCAGGCGATCCGCCACCTCCTTCCGCGAGATCACTGTCTCGCAGAAGGCTGCGACCGCGTCCCAATTCCCGACGCTGTCGACCATCGTCCTAGCGATAGCCGGCAGCGTCAGGTCCGTACCGATGATTGCGACGAGTTCACAGCGCTGCACTGCCCAAGCCCCGCAGGCCTCGAGCGTATGGCGCGCCGTGTCCTCGTCGCAATCGCAATGGTGGCAGGACGGTGTACTCTCCCTCCTAACGACCTTGTGCAGGTATTTGGCGAAGCACCCATGCCCCGTCAAAACCTGCACCAGTCGGAAGGAGAGCACCCCGTGCCGCCTCTCCAACCACTGCATCAGCACCGGCCGGAAGGCCTCCACGGTTCGCACCCCGAACCGAGGCCTCGCCAGCCGGACTGCCCAACGGGCGATGACGTCTCGGCGGGCGTCGACGCGCCAGGCGGTGAGATCCCTTAACGAGACCACACCGCCCTCCGCTCGCACCCCCGTCACCCGCCGATATAGTCCGGTGAGCATCTCCGCCTCCAGGTCCCACGGGGGAGTCCCGGCCAATAGGCACGCTGCCTCCGTCGCCACCGTGCGGTATCCGGGGATGGCCCTGACCGCCGTGACCCTCTGTGGTCACCACAGAAGGGCCCTAAGTCGGGCGGTCATGGACCCCGCCCACACCGGTGCGCCGTACAGGGCCATCGACCGGATGACCCCCGCGTACAGCCGTCGGCACGCAACGTTCGGTCCACCCACGTTCGGCATAAGCCACGATAGGGCGGACGCCGCGCCGACGAGCCGTGGAGCGAGCCTGCGGCAATGCTCCCGGAACCACCATCACCCGTCGAGCACCAGGCCCAAGTACCTCATATGGGCCCGGATGCTGATGTCGACCGAAACAAAAACGCACCTGACAAGTAATATCAAAACGCAAATGACAGCTAAACATAATTTTATTAAGTATGGTTGAGAATTTGATAATTATAATTTTGTCAGAGATCAATAATCAGTAATTTATATTCTCTTTGAATCATCATTAACAATGCCGCGACCAAGACGATTGAATCTTTCCCGACAAAGCCGTAATGTAAGAAGGATACGAAATATTGCAAAAAGACTGAAGAACAAGAAATTGCCCATAAAGGGCGCCGCGTTACTATGGCTCGACTTCGTGCTCCTCAATCACAAGAGCAAAGTGAAGCAACCCGTGAAATGGCTCGGTGGCAATGCGGAATCGTCGAGCGGCTCTATAAGTTCTTAGCGGATCTCCGGGATGTGTACATCCGTGCTTGCAGATGCTACACCCACAACCGGCGCTATCACCGCGGCCGCACGGTCTACTTTTGGGCTGGCCTCCGTCACGCCAAGAATTTTGAGCGACAGGAGATGCTGGAAAGTATCAAACTAGACCCCTGGCCCACTCCCTATCGCACGGCGCTGAGTAAGATTCGAGCGCGGCATAATCCGAGACTAGATTTTCAAAAATTTAGAAAAAAATATTTACGAAAATAATTATGGCGGTACGAAGTTCGCCGGGTCAGCTAGTAATAAAATAAGTAAGTGAAATATGAAAATATTAGCTTACAGATGATATAAGAAATTAATTTAACTTTGTGCTTTATCTAGGATAGAAGCTGAAAATCGAGGAGTAAAGTCGTAATTCCGTAAATTGACTTGGATTACTGTGCACTTAGCCTCGATACTACAGCCTGTCTGTAAGTTAAAGCTTACTTAGTATATGGGTTTTCCTAGTAGCTTAAAGTGTCACCTCGATATTGTTCACTTGTTGGGCAATCTGGATGCAATCACAAGAGTGGAACTAAGGTTGATACGTTAAAGCTGTACGCCTTGATGTAAGTCAATATATTCTAGTTAGGTATGATAAAAATTGCATCATGCTTTAGAGATATGGGAAGTATTTTTTTTATTTCATTAAAAGACCACATCCTGCATCAAGCAAATAATCTTTGTATTGTGAAAAAATTACAAATTACATCTAACGAAGAACAACAATTTGTGGATCGAAGTGTTGCCCTTTTTTTTTAGGGGTGGGCCATGGCGTGTGCACCCGCCGCCCGGATCCGTCCGGGGCGACAAAGGAGTGACGCACGGCGCCATGAACTGGAATTTGAACCCACGAAACTATAACGGTAGGTCGAAATCCTAACAACTACGGCATTAGTGCAGTATATACAATATCAGCTTATATACTTCCTTCTTCTGTGTTCGAACCTCCGCCATAATAGGAAGGAAAATGACCTACTGTATCATGTTGGTCAGACGAGTTGATATAAGATGTTAAGTTGACTTTTTCTTCCCTTTCATAAATATTATAGGTCAGCTTTAGAATAATAACGTATAGAAGGATAGTGTCGGTACTTAAAGCGATCAAAACATGAAGCCAAAAATACTACATGCGTGCAGGCGATTACACACGTACACATGCACACCACTATACAAATTATGAAATCAAATTTTATTTTTATTAACATAAATCGTCGAAATACTTTTAAAAGTAATGCTAATAATACATTTTTTATATTTTTCAAATGTGTTGTGACACCATTTGAATGCACAAACCGTCATAATTACCTATTTATTTTTTAAGAGTTGCGTACGTACGTGCAGTACAGTGACCTTGTACATTACGGAACGGTTCCGGCGTAAGCTCCATTAGGTTCCAATTTAAATGCTTAATTTTTTGTGCGCGGACTTACCTTTTCTACGTTATTATTCTAAGAGGTCAGCATATGTCACCCGCCGAGAGGCCGACCGCGTGAGGAAAGACCGACGTCCTCCCCGAGGGGGGACGTCGGTCGATGGGACGGTACCCCACGTAGGGGGTATTCCGTCAGGCCGACCACTGATGACAAGTAACCCTGCTCCAGTGGTCGGCCCAACGACGAAGGCGACGTGGTGTTCGGGTGGGTTGCGGGTGTTGCGTGCTATACGTCCCTCTGTCGCCCCGGACGGAGTGGTGCGAGGAGCGCGCCGACCGCAGCCCACCCAAAAAAAAAAAAGAGGTCAGCATATTATCTCCGAGTTCTTTTACGAAGCCCATGGGCAAAATGAAAGAATTGTATTTCTAATACGTCACCACGCGTAAAGATTACACATAATGTATGTGTAATCTTTACGTCTATGATATAACATTATTGATATGCTTTATAAATTCAATATATCATCATTCATTCATTATTTTAGCTCATATACGTTTCACTGTTGGGCTCGAGCCTCTTCCACAATAGGAAGGAAATTGAGGTACTATACTACGCTAGTCAGAAGTGTTGGTATAGGGTTTCATTTTAAGTTTCCGTTCTCTTGAATAATCTTATATTCTTACCGCATCATCTATACATTCCAATCCACAATACAGCACCATCATTGTTATCCTTATTCGTTATGA
Organism: Lymantria dispar; assembly: GCA_032191425.1. Classification (NCBI taxonomy): domain Eukaryota; kingdom Metazoa; phylum Arthropoda; class Insecta; order Lepidoptera; family Erebidae; genus Lymantria; species Lymantria dispar. The sequence continues at coordinate 10,420,461 of CM063449.1, read as the reverse complement.
CAACACAAATCATATAACAGACATATTATGATACTAGCAACCCGCTCTCGCTTCGCTCCGGTTTTAGTCGCCTTACCCGCGTAGTTCCCGTTCCCGTAAGAATACCGGTATAAAATATAACGTATCTTACTCTTTGATATTATAGCTTTCTCTTGGGAGATAATTTTTGAAATAGGTAGTAAGAATTTGTTGTGTGAGTAACGGCAAATGGGTATTCGGTATCATAATATTATTCAATATCCGTGTTTTTTTTTTAGGGCTGGGTTGCGGTCGGTGCACTCCTCGCACCACTCCGTCCGGGGCGACAGAGGGGCGTAAGCACGCACACCCGCAACCCACCCACGATGCACGTCGCCTTCGTTGTTGGGCCGACCACCGAAGCAGGGTTACTTGTCATCAGTGGTCGGCCCGACGGAATACCCCCTATTTAGGGTACCTTCCCATCGACCGACGTCCCCCTCTCGGGGAGGACGTCGGTCTTTCTTCACGCGGTCGGCCTCTCGGCGTGTAACGGATACTCCCGGTCACGTCACCCGCGGCCTCGGCTAGGGCGGCATGAGGTCGCCGGCGGCGGATCGCCTCATCGAGGCTCGCTCCTCGCGCAGGCAATCCGCCGCCTCCCTCTGCGAGATCACTGCCTCGCAGAAGGCTGCGACCGCGTCCCAGTTCCTGACGCTGCCGACCAATATCCGTGTGGTGACGGAGTAAGAATACAATTCACCGCTCCCTGTCTTGCCCGTGGATGTGGTAAAGACGACTATGGGATATACTATGCACATAACATCTGTGCAAGAGAAGGAAAACTCGAAATGAAACCCTATACCAACATGTCTGACCAGCACAGTATAATAGGTCAAATTCCCTTCCATTGTGGAGGAGGCCCGAGCTCATCAGTGGGACATATGTGGGCTGCAATGAATATTATTCAAATTTCTTTACGAATTTAAGTCAAGCGCGTATTATGGCGTTACTTCGAGTTATGAGCGTGTAATCTCCGTTCGCATAGTGAATAAGAATCTAGTTGAATTGATTATAAGCGTGATCTATTCATTCCGTCTGGTTACGGAGTAAGACTGTAAATCACCATCCCTCTATACTGCCGTGGGTATGGTAAAAGACGGCTATAGGATATGACGGTTGGAGGAGGTTGGAGCCTAGCAGTGGATCGCATATGAAATGAGGATGAACAGCTTTTTATCCAAAAAGCAAATCCAGTTACTGAAATTTTATTACAGGAATTGCTTCAACTTAAGTATTATAAAATCTATACGTATGTATGTGCAAGTATAACTATACATGTTTAATGTCTGGCTGACCGAGCTTAGCTCGGAATATTGTTGTTGTATTTTTGTCAAATTTATTTAGATATATATTAATAAAAAATAAAAATAAAATAATGAAAAAAAAATTACAAAAAGAGAATAATAATAACACCGATATTCGATCCGACGCTATTTGAATGCCAAAACAAAACTGAAAGAAAACTGGACAACTCCCCAACTGAGCTATCGCAACTCATGACTTTCAAGCCAAAATTTGAATTCATATTCTTTTAAAATTTAATGTCATTGTATTGTTTTTCTAAAAACACCGACAAAACAACATTTTCTATAAATAAAACCTAGCTAGATCGATTTTTCGGCCTCGAAATTTCTAGTATGCCAAGTTTCATCACAATCGTTGGTGCCATTTCCGAAATCCTGAATATATATATATATATATATATATATATATATATATACACACACAAGAATTGCTCGTTTAAAGATATCTGGTAGGACCACACTGTCGACAGTCTTCTGACTACAGCCGGGTGGCGATCCGCCCAGGGCAGTACCACACTCTCGCAGAAAACGACATCTGTGTAGTAACAATTTCCTAATGCACTTCATTCGGTGAGCGAGAGAGCTGACAGTCCAACTTTCTGACCAACCTTATGTATGGTGGATTTTGGTGATAGCTTTAGTACTTCGGAACCTCATTGCACGCATTTACACTACCTTCACTTTGCTCATGATAGGCAGCAACCTAACATAGATGCATTAGAGGCATCACTTACCATCAGGAGTGTGGTTTGTTCGATTGCCAAAAAAATTAAGAAAAAGAAATGTAGGAGTTATTCCTACATTATATGAAAAACAATTTTGTAAGCGACATTTGAATATGTTTACAGTGATAGTCTCTAGGCGCCCTTCGTTGCCAACAATCCTTGTAACGGCAGTAAGATCTAATTTTTAATGCATGACCATAAAATAAAATGATAACCCGTATATTTTGCTAGCAAATAGTAAAAATGCTTTCTCTGCTCTTATCCTAATTACTTGGCTTGTTGTTGTTGGCTCAATATGTTTATTTCTTTCATAGCACATATTACAAAAGATATTGGCAATAGTTTTAAGACCGACATGCCTGACGTCAAACCCTTGGGGAATGCAGCATAATTGGTAGTATTCGTAAAAGTTATCACGCACCGTAATGGCGATCAACGTCTCGGGAAAGAGACGTCGAAAGGGGAGGGTACCCCACAGGGTATCTCGCCGGGCCGGCCACGGAGGAAAAGGAACTTGGTACCGATGGTCGGCCCTACGGCGAAAAAGTGGAGATACGGCGGGTTATGTAACCGCGCGTCGCCCTTTCGTCACCCCGGACGGAGCTGAACGGCGTGTGCGCTCACCATGACCCATCTCAAAAAAAAAGGAAGACGCTATCACACATCAGTAAGTAATTAGTATAATACCGTAGGAGCATACTCTTTTACAGGCTAAAAATTTTCGGGTCGACCACTGAAGTCAACGAACTCTGCACCGATGGTTTGCCAAACGTCGAAGGCGACGTGCTATATGGGTGGGTTATGGGGCCGCGCGCCGTCCCTCTGTCGCCCCGGACGAAGCCGGGCGGCGGGTGCGCTGATCGTAGTAGACTCAAAAAAGGCTAAAATTTTCCTGATTTCTAATAGGTACTATTTAAGCCGTAATTTTATTTGTAAAGGATATATTTCACAATGGTTTTATTTTGATCTCTGTAAGAAAGAAAGAAAGAAAGAAAGAAAGAAAGAAAAAGCTTTTATTTTCACGGTCTCGACACAACAACAATAGCAACACTCCTAAACACAGATTATGCTTAAATAAAAATAAATAAAAAGTTGGCAATTGCATGTGTCGTGAGCGTGTCAACGAGGCGTACACTCAGCATGATGCTGCGTTGTGAGGGCACAACACGGCGCTGATTTTCAGTGTCAACCTCAAGTGACTTGCGTGGTACAATTACATAAATAAGTTAACCTAACCAACAACATAAAACAATAACCTATATAAAAGCAAAACATTAATAAAAGTGAAGAGTGAATAGCAATAGAATTACAATACATAATATTCAATGAAATTATAGTAAGTGAATTACATATATACACATTAAATAAATACATTATATTCAGCGTATACAAATATATAATACATTACAATATGATACATACCAATAATCTAAACATATATACTTCTGTACATCATACGTAAATAATGTACTACTTCTGTACGTATGACATATTGATTGTTACAATCTCAAGGGTATAAATATTCACCCACATAAAAAAAAAAAAAAAAAAAGGGTATAAATATATGATTTTCCTCTTGAGAATTGCTGGAATCGAATCCATGCAATGCATTAAAATTATGTATTTGGAGTGTGATGACGGAGTGATAATACTACTCACCACCCCTTATCTTACCCGTGGGTCTCGTAAACGGCCAATAAGGGATTACATATGAATATAACATCTATGCAAGAGAAGGAAAACTCGAAGTAAAACACTATACTAACCCGTCTGACCAACATGGTACAGTAGGTACTCTTTCCGTCCTATCATAGAGGAGGATCGATCACAATAATGGGACGTATACATATGAGCTGAGATGACCATTATGAGTTTTATGTAGATATTGATTTTTTTTCTAAAATATGAAAGACGAAGAAAAAGATATGTCAAGAAAGCGGGCTTTATTTATTAAACTCTTGATATCCTAGGCTTTAAAACCTTGGGGTGCGAGGCCGGGGCACCTCCACGTGGTGCACCCTGGAAACGTCCATTTGGACGGCCAAGATTCCGGCGGGAGGGGGGGTCTCCGACTCTGAAGGCAGAGCGCACGGCGGATTTGGCCCGGGGCCAATGGGGCGGATGTGTCTCATGGCACTCCGTCGCCAGGGACGGTTGCGTCACGGCCCGGGGGCGTGACGGGTCGGTCACTCGCGAGCGGCCAGACCCGGAAGGCCCAAACCGTAATCCTGAGTAGGGGGGTCAGGACCGGGGGTCTGCGGACTGCGGGGAAGGAAACCCCTATAAAAAATCACCCCAATCTCAAGTTTGGCTACTCGGCGAGGAGATGTATGGCTGGTGGGTTAAGAAGCGCGCGCGAAAAAAAAAAGCGTCCAGTCGTTAGAGTAGTAGTCAAGGAGGACTCAAACTTCCAAACCATGATGGCAGAGGTCAATACAGTAAAGACTTCACCAGAGGGTCCCGGCCAGGCCGGGGAATCCCTTGCTGTGCCGGTGCTTGTGCGCGACGAGGAGTCGCGCCCAAGTTCTGGCACAGTCAGCTCCCAATCGTATGGTTGGGGGGCAATCTCTGCTCCAGCCGTGAGTCCGGCGAAACTTGAGGCTCCCAAAAAAAAAAGGCGTAGGAGGCCACCAATAACTCCAGCCACGGAGCGTGCTAAACGGCGCGCGATCCGGCTCAAAAAGGAACGGGAGGCGCAGGAGGCCGCGGAATCCCGCGAGACCAGCGCTCCCAGCGACGAGGGCGGCACAGTGACCGCAGAGCCGTCGCATGATGATGGTAGCACCGCAGGGCCGTCGCGGAAGGAGAACGGCAACAAAAGTGTGTCCCAGGACGAGGGCGGCAATGTCGCAGGACCGTCTAAGGAGGTGAGGAGGAGTGGCAGCCAAACGGAGCTGTCGAGTGACGAGGGCGGATTTACCGCAGAGCCGTCACAGAGAGAGGGCGGCAGCAGGGCCGCGGCGCCGGTGTCAGAGACTGACGTGGCGTACGACCTGTCGACGGACGAGGACGACAGTGCCGTTGGGCCGTCGGAGCGACTGGGTACGGCCGCGTCGAGGATGTCGACGGACGAGGGCGGCGGGGCCGCAGTGCCGTCTGGAGATGAGGGGCCAAGAACGGGCCGGCGAAGTGAGGGGTCCGGAATGAGGAAGAGCAGGTCGTCCGGATCGGATAGATTAGATGGGGAGGATGGTGGGGTCCCCGAGGAGTCCAAGCCGCTTCACGCGGCAAGGGCTCTGACGGCGGCCCTAGATGTTAGGAGGGAGAGGGAGGAGGCCCGCCCCCCAACGAGGGACCGGAAGCGCCCCCTGCAAAAGGGTGGCAGCTCTGTGTCCGACTCGGAGGGGAGCGATTCTACCAGGCCTCCCCCCAAAGTTGCGACCGCGCGCCGGGGGCGCGGAGGTCGGGGAGGTGGTGCGGTGGCGAGACCGGCGACGCCGGGTCCGGCCGGCCGGGAAAGCGAGGTGGCGGCCCTCCAGGCTGCGAACGCCCGCCTCAGGAAGGAGGTCTCCGGCTTGCGGGAACGCAACCGCAGGTTGGAGACGGAGTTGGAGGCGGTGCGGAGGGAGAACCGCGGGTTGGCCAAAGACATGGCTGACCTGCGGTCTCAATTCGAGCGCCTGGTGCCGGCTGCGCTGCCGGCGCCGGCCCCGCCGCCGAAACGGGCTGCGCCAGTGAGGGCGGGCCCATCGTCTGCGACCGTGGCGCCGGCTGCGCCCGTCGCGGCCGCTGCGCCGGCTACGCCTGTCGTGGCTTCATCGCTGCCTCCCCTCGTCGTGGTCCCTCCGCCGGCTCGTGGCTGCGGGAGATCTCGGAAGGGGGAGGAGCCGCCACCCGACGAGGTGCACGGCGTGTCGGAGTCGGCGGTACGCGTCATCCTGGCCCGAGTAGGGGTGATGATGGATGCGCGTATCGCCGCCGTAGCGGCCAGGCTCCCGCCTGAGCCGCCCCTCCGGCCGCCGCTCGCCGCGGACAAGGCGAGGCGGCCGCAAGCGTCGGCTCCCACGCCGCTGCCCTGTCAGGGTGGCCGCGTGGTGAGCTACGCTGCGGCCGCGGCCGGGCCCAAGGGGGCCAAGAAGGCCGGCAAGGTGCCGGCTCCCGCCAAGGCCGGGCCACGGCCGGCGCCAGCGGCTGCACCGCAGGCGCCGGTCGGCGAACCCGCGGCTGCGCCTGCTGCGCTCAGCGCTGCTGCCAGGCTCGAACAGGTCTGGCAGGTGGCTGAGCGTAGCAGGAAGGCACGCGGCCAAAAGCGGAGAGCGGCGGCCAAGAATGCCGCTGTGGCCGCCGCTCCCCAGGCGGGAGCCGGCGGAAAGGGGAAAAGGTCGCGTAGGGGCCTCAAGTCGCCGAAGACGGCTGCGGTGGTAATCACCGTACTGCCTGAGGCGGTTGAGAGGGGCCTAAACTATGAGGCCGTCCTAAGGCGCGCCCGGCGGGAGCTGGACGTCTCCGACATCGGGGGCGTCGAGGCGAGGACCCGCAAGGCCCGGACAGGGGCTCGAATACTCGAGTTCCCTGGGGCCGAGGGCGCGAAGACGGCCGATAGTTTGGCCACGATGCTGAGGGGGCTGTTCGGGCCGGAGGATGGAGTCCGAATCGCCAGGCCCGTCAAGTGCGCAGATATGCGCCTCACGGGTCTGGACGACTCCGTGGCGGTGGAGGACATCCGGGAGGCCATTATGGCGCGTACCGGGTGTGCCTCGGACACCGTCCGGATTGGCACCATCCGCCCTGGTCCGGGCGGCGTCGGTGCTGTCTGGGTGCAGTGCCCAGTGGAGTCGGTCAAACAATTGGCCGACTCAGGCAGGCTCCTCGTGGGCTGGAGTTCGGCGCGGGTAACCGTGCTGGAGCCCCGGCCTGCGAGGTGTTATAAATGCATGGCGGTCGGGCATACCCGACCGACATGCAGAAACTGCTTTGACTGCAGCGGGCTATGTTTCCGTTGCGGTCAGGCTGGACACCAGGCGGCATCGTGCTCTGCGGTGCCCCACTGCCCCGCGTGTGCGGCGGGCAATAGGCCTGCCAAACACCGCATGGGCTCTGGGGACTGCAGACCCCCGGCATCGGCCCCGAAGGGGCGGGGCGGCCCATCGACCGGGCCAGCCCCCGCTCCGAGCGCGGCCCGATCGCCCGTTAGCGCGGAGGAGGTGACGATGGATACGGACCGTTAATGGACCCCGTATCCATTCGTCTCCTCCAGGCCAACCTCAACCACTCCGCCGGTGCGCAGGACGTGTTCCTGCAAGCCATGGCGGAGTGGTTGATAGGAGTAGCCGTAGTCGCGGAGCCGTACGTGGTGCCCGACCGGATTAACTGGTTGGGTAGCACCGATGGCACCGTGGCAATCGTCGCCTCCACGTCGTGGCCTTCGTCGTCTCTGACCCTTAGGGACAGGGGCGTCGGATACGTCGCGGCGGACTGGGGGGAGATTACGCTCTTCGGAGTTTATCTCTCCCCTAACTGGAGTGTGACCGATTTCGAGGCCTTCCTCACCATCATGGAGGCCTCGTTACGGCGACTGGCATCGCGCCAGGTCTTCGTCCTGGGGGACTTTAACGCCAAGTCCGTGGCGTGGGGGTCCCCTAGGACGGATGACCGAGGACGGGCGATCGAGGAGTGGGCGGCGGCACTGGGCCTCTGTTTGCTGAACAGGGGCTCGGTGCATACGTGCGTGCGACAACGGGGCGGGTCGATAGTGGACCTTTCGTTCGCTAGCCCCGAGGTCACCGCACGCGTGGGGAGCTGGCGCGTCGTGGAGGAGGTGGAGACCTTGTTGGACCACCGGTATATCCGGATGGAGGTCTCCCCTGCAATCCCGACGCCCAGCAGGGGTCACGGGGCGGATGGGCGTCCTGCGTTCCCGCGATGGGCTGTGGGTCGCTTAGACCGGGACCAGCTGGCGGAGACAGCCATCGTATACTCGTGGCTGTCCTCTGCCCACCAGTCGGACGGGGTGGACGCCGAGGCTGGCCGCATCCGCAGTGCGTTGACGCAGATCTGCGATGCGGCCATGCCCCGGGTACGGCGTCTGCCCCCGAGGAGGGGTGTCCACTGGTGGTCCCGGGAGCTGGCGGATCTCCGGGCTGCGTGTATCCGCGCCCGGAGGGCCTACACCCGCAGCCGGCGGCGCCATCGCGATGCGGAGCGGGAGGCCGTGCTTTACGAGGGCTACCGCAATGCGCGGTCGGCCTTCAGGCTGGCCGTCCGCTCCGCCAAGGACGTCAGTCGGCAGGAGATGCTGGACGGTCTCGACCGTGACCCCTGGGGACGCCCCTATCGCGCGGTGCTGAATAGGCTACGCGCGCGGGGCCCTCCCCTCACCGAGACTCTCCAGCCCGGCCTTCTCACCCGGGTCATCGAGGACCTGTTCCCGCGGCGGGCGGAATACACGCCCCCGGTCATGGCTCCGCCAGACACTGACCGGGAGGCCGACGACGACAGTGTTCCGCCCATCACGGAACCCGAGATGGGGGTGGCGGTGACGCACATGCGCGCAAAGTCTACCGCCCCCGGGCCTGACGGTGTTCCTAACCGCGTGCTGGCCCTGGTCCTCGAACACCTGGGACCCCGCCTCAGGGAGCTGTTCGACGCGTGTTTAGCGTCCGGACGGTTCCCTGGGTGCTGGAAGGAGGGAAGGCTGGTGCTCCTGCCGAAGCCGGGACAGTCTCCGGAGTCGCCTTCGGCCTACAGGCCTATCGTGCTGCTCGATGACACGGGCAAGCTACTGGAGAGGGTGGTAGCTACCCGCATCGAGCGGCACCTCGTCGGCACGGGGCCCGATCTGTCGGATGCCCAGTTTGGGTTTAGGAGGGGTCGTTCGACGATCGCGGCTCTGTTGCGCCTGAGGGCCGTGGCGACTGAGGCCGTCACCGGCGGGGGAGTGCTGTTGGTGGTGTCCCTAGACATCGCCAACGCATTCAATAGTCTGCCATTCAGCTGCATCAGGGAGGCGCTCCGGTATCACGGGGTGCCAGTTTACCTGAGGCGGCTAGTGGCAGACTATTTGGAGGGAGCAGCGTCCTCTGCACCGACCGAGCAGGGGACGTTGTGTGGACGCCCATGACATGCGGTGTCCCGCAGGGGTCGGTCCTCGGACCCACCCTGAGGAACATCGGCTACGACTGGGCGTTGAGGGGGAGCCTCCCGCCCGGGCTGGGCGTGATTTTTTACGCCGACGACACGCTCGTCACAGCCCGCGGTGGGACGATAGAAGAGGCGGTAAGCCTGGCGACCTCGGGTACCGAGGAGGTCGTCAGACGGATCGAGGCGCTGGGGTTGAGGGTCGCCCTGGACAAGACGGAGGCCCTCTTGTTCCATGGGCGCACTATGAGCCCTCCCATCGGCGTCTAGATCACCGTCCACTCGGTCGACATCAGCATCCGGCCTATATGAGGTACTTGGGCCTGGTGCTCGACGGGCGATGGTGGTTCCGGGAGCATTTCCATAGGCTCGCTCCGCGGCTCGTCGGCACGGCGTCCGCCCTATCGTGGCTTATGCCGAACGTGGGCGGACCGAGCGCTGCGTGCCGACGGCTGTACGCGGGGGTCATCCGGTCGATGGCCCTGTACGGCGCACCGGTGTGGGCGGGGTCCATGACCGCCCGACTTAGGGCCCTTCTGTGGCGACCACAGAGGGTCATGGCGGTCAGGGCCATCCGCGGATACCGCACGGTGGCGACGGAGGCAGCGTGCCTGTTTGCCGGGACTCCCCCGTGGGACCTGGAGGCGGAGATGCTCGCCGGACTATATCGGCGGGTGACGGGGGTGCGAGCGGAGGGCGGTGTGGTCTCGTTAAGGGATCTCACCGCCTGGCGCGTCGACGCCCGCCGAGACGTCATCGCCCGTTGGGCAGTCCGGCTGGAGAGGCCTCGGTTCGGGGTGCGAACCGTGGAGGCCTTCCGGCCGGTGCTGATGCAGTGGTTGGAGAGGCGGCACGGGGTGCTCTCCTTCCGACTGATGCAGGTTTTGACGGGGCATGGGTGCTTCGCCAAATACCTGCACAAGGTCGTTAGGAGGGAGAGTACACCGTCCTGCCACCACTGCGATTGCGACGAGGACACGGCGCGCCATACGCTCGAGGCCTGCAGGGCTTGGGCAGTGCAGCGCTGTGAACTCGTCGCAATCATCGGTACGGACCTGACGCTGCCGGCTATCGCTAGGGCGATGGTCGACAGCGTCAGGAACTGGGACGCGGTCGCAGCCTTCTGCGAGACAGTGATCTCGCGGAAGGAGGCGGCGGATCGCCTGCGTGAGGAGCGCAGCCTCGATGAGGAGATCCGCCGCCGGCGACTGGGGCGGCGTAGGCGCAACTATCTGCGCCTCATGCCGCCCTAGCCGAGGCCGCGGGTGACGTAACCGGGGATTAGTCCGTCACCCGCCGAGAGGCCGACCGCGTGAGGAAAGACCGACGTCTTCCCCGAGGGGGGGACGTCGGTCGATGGGAGGGTACCCCAATAGGGGGTATTCCGTCGGGCCGACCACTGACGACAAGTTAACGCTGCTCCAGTGGTCGGCCCAACGACGAAGGCGACGTGGTTTTCGGGTGGGTCGCGGGAGTTGCGTGCTCAAGCCCCTCTGTCGCCCCGGACGGAGTGGTGCGGAGGCGCGCCGACCGCGGCCCACCCACAAAAAAAAAAAAAAAAAGGATGAATTTTGCACCTATATACTGGCTCTGGTCCTCGCCAATATGGTGCCATATCTCAGATGATTATTCAACACGTACTTCATTTATTATTATTAATACATTCCTGATCCAATTAAATACAGTAGGTTTTAGGTGTATTAAAGAAACATCAGCATATGATTAAAATTAATATCTTAGAAATTATGAGACACTTTATACAACTAGCAACCCGCCCTGGCTTCGCTTCGGTTTTAGTCGTTTTACCCGCGTAGTTCCGGTTCCCGTGGGAATACCGGGATAAAATATATCCTAGTTTACTCCCTGATATTATAGCTTACCACTGGAGAAAGAATTTTTGAAATCGATCCAGCCGTTTTGAAGATTACCCGGAACAAACAAACAGACAGACAGACAATTTTTTTTATCTGTATTTTAGGCATAGGTGTCGTGCAAATAACCGTGTGAGCATGAAAAGAGCCTATTATTTTGACATTACAAACAGACACTCCAATTTTATTGTATAGACTAGCAATCCGCCCTCGCTTCGCTTCGGTTATAGGTTATAGTCGTTTTACCCGCGTAGTTCCCGTTCCCGTGGGAATACCGGGATAAAATATAGCCTAGTTTACGCCCTGATATTATAGCTTTCCATTAGTGAAAGAATTTTTGAAATCGGTCCAGCCGTTTTGAAGATTACCCGGAACAAACAGACAGACAGACAAAAATTTTTTAATTGCTATTTTAGGCATAGGTGTCGTGCAAGTAACCGTGTGAGCATGAAAAAAGCCTATTATTTTGACATTACAAACAGACACTCCAATTTTATTTATGGGTATAGACTAGCAACCCGCCCTCGCTTCGCTTCGGTTATAGGTTATAGTCGTTATACCCGCGTAGTTCCCGTTTCCGTGGGAATACCGGGATAAAACATGGAAAAAGCCTATTATTTTGACATTACAAACAGACACTCCAATTTTATTTATTGCTATAGATAGATAAGAAGGCAAAGTGACCGAACATCAAAAAGAAGCGACGAGAAATCGTCAGTTCATAAATACATTTAAACCGTAACTGTAATCAACCTAGTAAAACGTGCACTCTCTGCAATAAAAGATGCATCTTATACATATTATAACGTTGGTCATAGCAAATTTACCTTAAATAGCGTCTTGTAATAGCAATTGACCAAGCTCGCTTTTAATAACAGAAGTTTGAGCGAAACTTCAGCTCAAGGAGCTATTACGTAGATGGTATCGTAATTGACTTATTGTAAGTGTATAATGACTGCACAGGTAGCGTACTGGTTAAGATACCGATCTACGGTGCCAGTGTTAGGGGTTTGAATCTTACGCAGGGCAACACTGTGCCATCCACAAGTTTGGCTGTAATTTGTGTTCGTTAATTATTTGTTTGTATAGTCCCTTGCAACACATGGATTATTTCCTTAGTGCAAAAAGATAATGATTTAAATTAGTAACGGAATATTTAAAATAGATTAGATTTTTTTCGTGTGATAACGTAGTAGGGATATAATTAATATCCATATAATATCTATTTAAGAGCAAGAGTTTCATCTCTTCATCAACTTGGATAAAAAACCTGTACCAATACGTCTGACTAGTGGTGGTGAGTTTCCTTCCTGTTATGGAGGAGGCTCCAATCCAACAATGGGACGTGTATAAGCTGAGATGATGATGAATGACTTAAATGAACAAATAAATTAAATAACCCTCCATAACAAGTATCGTGAATTCTATACTTGCACAGTATTATTTATGCAAATAATTATTTCCGATATAATTTGACTGCATTGATTTGTGTCTCGTGTGTTCACGCTTTTAGGATACAGTGTCATTGCTTTTACGCTCCTGTAGAAGATATAAAAATCAGCTATGGGATTGGCGAATGAGCAGCGACAATCACTTGGGAAATCTTCTATATACAGGTTGTATCAGGTTATGGGGCAACAGGTCAAAAGGGAGCTAGGCAATGGTGGTAGGAACCCATAAAAAAAATTTGAACGAAAAATATCGATTCGTTAAGAAATTAGAGACATGTAAAGTTTTCAATTTTGTCGTCGCTTTTTCGTCTAAATCTGATTGAAATGTATAAAGTCAATGATACTTAATACGCAACATATTTATACTTTGTTAAATATTCATTAGAAATTAAATAAATCAATGATTACGTTCACATAAGCAAGACAAACTTCGCTTTAAAACAGCTGATCGGCCTATGGCCGTTTACCGCTTGCCGTTGTACCTGCATGTCATTGAAGCGTTTGCGCAATTCTAGGTATAAATGAATGAAATTATACTGTCGAAGCTTGACATGCCTACATGAATTCTGTCTGTACATGCCTACATAATACGTAACATTTAAGGCATAGGTTCTTAGACACATTTTTTTGAAATCACTATAATTTTTATGTTATATTGTTCTTTGTGTAACGCCAATAACTCTTTTATCCCGTTCGATCGCGTTACCGTGTGACGTAACATAAAATGTCAAAAAGAATACAAGTCACTATGAAACGTAGTATAAAAAAACACATTTGATATGTAATAACAAAATACAAATGACAGCGAAACGTAATTTTGTCTATAGTTAAGTATGGTTGAAAATTTGATAATTATAATTTTGTCAGAAATCAATATTAAGTAATTTGAATTCTCTTTGAATCATCATAAACAATGTCGCGACCAAGACGATTGAATCTTGCCCGACAAAGCTGTAATGGTTCTTCCATTAGAGACTATATTTTCGGAAATTTAGGAAATATGTTTACGTAAAAAATTATGGCGGTACAAAGTTCGCCGGGTCAGCTAGTTAATAACAATCGTGATCCTCTACTCGCCGCTAAGTGTAGCGATTATGGTATCATTCATCCGCCTAGTCTTAAGTCTAACAATTGCTAGATTAAGAGAATTAATTATATCAGAAACATCATTATCATCCTTTCAGCCTCCCTCGTGTTACGTCTCATGATGGAATAATGCCGTAATCGCTACGCTTGGCATCGCCACTGCCATCGCCAACCCGCCGGCGATGGCAGTGAGTTGTTATACATTTCCCAGGAGAGCGAGAGCTGTTGCTCACTCTCTTGGTGAAGCCTTAGCCGATTGCTACGACGCCCACTGGCAAGCAAGGGGTGGCGATGATATATTCTTATCCCGTTGCCATTTGGGAATTTCAGAAAAATTAGGTATTTGTTCCTATATCTCTAGATTGTTCAGAGGGTGCCACTACCAGTTGACTGTCCGTTAACTGATTAGTGTCGCTACGGGCACGCGATCCCGGACTGCTCCAGCTGCTCCTGTCATACTCCTACCCCATATCTAATGGCAGTAGTGTCCCCTAACCCAGTTTCCACCATATACATCCACCATATCCCCGTCCCTTTCCGAATTAATTAACGAAAAATTTAACGAAAATTCCTGAGGAGGGTTGACGTCAGGCGGGCGGCCGGTCATAAAATAAATAGCCGAAACTCTAGACAACATGAACTTAAGAAAGGTAAGTTCATGTTGTGCCGACCCCACTTAGCGTGGGATGAGGGCAGGCAAATGATGATGTTCCTATATCTCTAGAAATTTTCATTATCCGAAGTTTTTTTTTTGCAGCTCCTTATTCTTCTATGACTCTCACGGGTGAGTAGTCGCAACACGTTATATTCTAAGTTCATCTTCACGCAATGTAAAATAAATAAAAAATCAGAATAATTTGAGTATATGAGAATCTAATATTTTTGAACGAGTTTTCTTGTATATTTCTACGTATTCAAAATCTCAAAAACTGCTCTTACGATTTCCATGTCATTAAATATTTGTAGTAGGTTCCAGATGCGATAAATCGGTAGGTTCCGGATGCGATAAATCATAGATTACATTAGATAAGTTTCATTTATAGAAAATTTCGTTTTATCAGTGTAAAGAACATTGATTAAACTAAATTTCCAACAGTGAAAAAAATATAATAAGGAAATAAACTTAAATTTTGCCAATGCCATCGAGATAGAAATTGCTTAAATCGAGAAGTCCTTTAATCTAGCTAGCCCGAGTCCGATCCTGGGTTATCTCTTTCCGCAAGTTTTTTATTTGGTGAGAAAGATCTTGTTTTCACAGTAAAGCTATTTTAGCAAACAAAAAAATAATTCGCTAAGCTCTGCGTGCCGGATACTGGCATATCAAACTAAATAGTTTTAATAACTAAACTTAAATAAACTTGTTACGTTTAATATAGATATTTAATTAAAAACATCACTCCGTAATCATGAATGCTAAAAAAGTATTTAGAACGTAGGTAAAATAAATATAAAACTTTATCAGTAGAGCCACTTTGCTGACAGTTTACTTTCTAGAGCCATAAAAAGCCGGCTTGTCCGGAGTTATACCACACTCTCGCAAAAAAAATATATTTGAGTAGTAGCAACTTGCTACTTCGTTACGTTCGGTGAGTTAATGAACCGGATACCTAAACCTTTATGGTAGATAGCAACCTGTTTATGGTCTGACATTACAGAAGTCTATAAGCGGTAGTTACTTCTTTCCAATAAGTTGGCTGCCCTGAATCTTTTCAAATCCTCCTGTTTATCTTTTTTAATTAAATTTGTTGCGGGTCCCAAGACAACTAAAAGCATTTACCAGGACTTCCTGAGGGTCAAACCTCGGTTTCTGCGTAGTGGGTAGTCCAAAAAAAAGATGTTGACTGTCTTGCCACAAAACGCAATAAAAAATTAAGGTGCGATAAAATCAGGTGAAAATGCTTTATTACATAAAGAAATGTTCTTTCATTATCTTTAGATATACTTACTTAGCAACTCATACATCACAATATATCACTCGGGAGAAGGGGATCCCAACTCATGTATATTAAATGTTCATTGTTAATCGGTTTCATTCTTCACTGAAACAATATAGTATTATTTAACTTGGATACAAAAAACGAGGTCGAATCTTGCAGCAAGAATTTTAATAACTCTTCTTAACCAATAATTCCAACCAAAAATCATTAAACCAAAACTCTCTTATAGCTGGATCCCCGTTACATAACTTGATGGCAACTCTCTCTTTATCCATTACTCACTGCACCGGATTATTAGGGAAAAGTCTAAGTAAGTTAGTATTAATAATAATTAATAGAGTAGTAGTAATTTGTTACTGCGCTTCGTTCGGTGAGCGAGAGAGCCGGAGGTCCAACTTTCTGTGTGATGGGTTTTCATGATGTCTTTAATATCACCGAGCCTCATTCCACGTTCCCACTCCCTTCACATTCTTCGCGGTAGGCAGCAGCTTTGCAAAGGTTCATGGGCATCAGCAACATCATCATCATCAATCAGGTCTACTCTTTGCTCGTTTGCAATAAATAAAAAAAAACAAGTTTGTGTTATGTGTGAAATAGTCAATAAAATTATAATAATTTGTAAAACTGTTCCTCTCCTGTATTATTACTTACTCCATAGGATCCCCATTTGTTACAAAACTGTAATAATTAAGATCTTTATAAGAATGTTATTATTTATAGTTTATATACGTTTTAAAATACGATAAAGATAGAACTTTAAAAGTAAGCCTTTTCCTTTTCAGCATATCATATACTCCTAGTAGCTTCTCTGTAGCTTTTTTCTCAGGGACCAAGTATTCTTATAATAAATATCGAAAATATTACGGGTATATAGGCATGCTATGTGGTTACGGCTACGAATAATACCAACACTTTCAGTGCTTGATCGTGAAAAACGACTAAGAGCTTTACAACGGCCTCGAACAACTCCATATAATACCACATGGTCAACAATTACATTCCCAAGGAGAGTTGACTTCAGGCAGGTAGCCGGTCATGTAACTATTGCCAATAACTTTTGCAATATGTAGATTTTTTTTAAATATCCTTCCATAAATATTCTTCCATCAGCCCGTAGACGTCTACTATTAGACACAGACCTCTCTATTGCAATATCACTCATAACGGTCCAGAGCCACATGTACCAAGGGCTCACTAAGGATTTTAAAATGTCACCTATCCACCTAATGAGAATTAGCATGTCTAATGCTAAATTTTAATAATTTAGATCGATATAAATTGCATTCGAATTAGCTCAGTTCACAAGAAACAGATGTTGAATTTATTTCTGTGCATTGGTTGAGAAGACATGAAAAAATGAAATCCCCTTATTAAAAAAGAATAAGAACATAAATTGCTTAAATAAAATATAATAACAACGTCATATGTCTTCTAAATAAAGTTTTATTTTATTACGATGTCTGCTCCCTCAAGATAAGCTTTTATAACATGATTTAGGTTCGCAATCTGTCTTGAATTGTACTTTAGTCTAGTCTTGAAAGATGTATGGCGCAAATTATGGACTAAGATCCGGCTGCAGAATCACTACGTTCATCGCGTACATAATCAAACTCAGATTCTTACATACATTTATGATTAGGAGAATACATTGATAACAGGCTAGTCAGCAGTCAATAACAGGTCAACAGGCAGTCAATAAGTGGCCGCAAGTAATTTTAATTAAATTTTTGTTAATTAATTTTTGCAACAAAATTTCGTTCACTTGTTTTTTAAATAAAATATCATCCACATCATAGCAATGTATGTAAAGAATTCGAAAATCAGTCTCAGTCTATCAGTCTCAGTCTCCCCACCACGAAAACAGTATAAAAGGCAAAGTTTGCTAGTCGAAGGGACCCCACAGATTAAGATGTATGATCAACCCATACCCTGAACAAGGGAGGTCAAATATCTGGGTGTGACCTTAGACAGACGATTGACCTTCGGACCTCACATAAGGCGAGTCCGCGACTCAGTGTCAAGATGGTTACATAGCTTGGTACACGCCAAGTCCAAGCTATCTCTTCGTAATAAAGTTAGATTATACACCGCTTGTACACGCGCAGCACACGCTCGAGGAGTGTGCTGCATGGGAGGGGGATCGCCGTGAACTCGTCGCAATTATCAGTGCCGACCTGGCGCTGCCGAACATCGCCAGGGAGATGCTCGTCAGCGTCAGGAACTGGGACGCGGTCGCCGCCTTCTGTGAGGCCGTAATCTCATGGAAGGAGGCGGCGGATCATGTGCGAGTAGAGCTCCTATTCGGCGACATGTTCCGCCACCGGTGACTCGGGCGGCGCAGGCACGAGTATCTGCGCCTAATGCCGCCCTAGCCGAGGCCGCGGGTGATCGGACCGGGGAATTGTCCGTCACCCGCAGAGAGGCTGACCGCGCTACGGCGACCGACGTCCAAGGACGTCGAGAGGTGAGGTTACCCGAAAGGGTATTCCGTTGGGCCGACCACTGACGACAAGTCACATCTGCTCCGGTGGTCGGCCCAACAACGAGGTGACGTGGGTACGGGTGGGTTATGGGCCCGCGCGCCGTCCTTTCATCGCCCCGGACGCACTGGATCGCGCGTGCGCTTATCATAGCCCACCCATAAAAAAAAAATACACCGCTTGTATACGTCCAATCATGACGCATGCCAGTGTAGTGTTTACACAAGCGAAGCCATACATAGTCTGTATGGATAGTTTACAAACATTACAGAATAGGTTCATGCGCCGAGCGGCGGGAGCACCGTGGATCATGCGCAATGTGGATCTTCACATAGATCTAGGATTGCCGACCATCAGGCAATACATGAAACAGTGCTCCCGCTGCTACTTTGGCTCTGCCGTGACACACCCGAACCCACTAGTGGTAGTGGCTTCTTACATCGCCTCAAAAATCTCCGCGATAAAACAACCGCGGCTAATTCTCGACGAACCCGACGATAGCATTTACACTTGGCCAGACGGTAGCGTATAGAGCTCGCGAGGCCCTGACAAAAAAATATCCACGCCGAAATCGTGCCGCGGTAAAGTCGTAAACGTGGGAATGCCCACTTTACCAGCGACCCCCCGAGTTGAGGTCCATACCCCACAGGTGGTGCCTTCGGGATCGGTCGCTTAACTTTAAACGGGTTGAGAGCCCTCAGCACTCACCCAACAGTCCGGGTAAAGTTGTCGCAGCCATCTGAGGCTAACAACTAAGTTACACGAAAAAAAGAAGTCAGTCGTCAGTCGATCGTAACTCGATGCACACGTTTACTAACAGCTGTCTTTATTATAAAAACAAATAATCGGACTATTAAAAGTGATTTTTAATTACATTAATTAGTGAAATAAAGTGGTGTCATAACAAGTGATTGTGATATTATTTCAAATGATACCGGCCTTCTAATACGACAAATACAATACATACTGATAAGATATTTAACTTGATTTGAGAGAATTAATCTTGAATCCAGAGAACTCTTTTGAATAAAGTGATATGTTAGAGTTAAGAGATTAAATTCTTGACCCAAGAAATTATTCTGCATCTGAGTTAAATAAACAATTTTTTTTATTTTTTTTTTATTATATAATGAATATTTTCTTATTATCATTTATTTCCAGAATATTAATTACAATTTTGGAGTAAATGTCAGATTGCAATGGCTTTAAATACTCGCACAGCTGGCACACGCCATCCTCTTTTAACAAGTGGCATTGCGCGCTAAATCTCTTTCACTTTATCTTGATTACCTTGAATGTTTAACAGCCGGCAGCCCTAATTTGCTTCCATTTGTTTACAGGCAGCGATATATCATCATATTTAAAAAAAAAATAGCTTTTATTTGACATTAACACCAAGTACGTCATGAACGTATAAATACTCCAAAATATTACCTGTCTAGACCTGGCTGCCAAGTAGTTGCGGCCAAGTGTGCAATGGCACCCATCGATTATCGAATTCTTTACATACATTATATTATCGCCAGGTCGTAGGTAAGTTGCGCGAACGACAGAGACCTCTATTGGCGTCACACACGGCGCGCACTAGCATAGGCCAATTCGCACCGCTTCCTCGCGCATTGCACTATATCAATGAGATCATAGTCTCTGAACCTACACTCGACTTATTTTCGTGTACAGAGAGATGTTTCATGTGTATAGCAGAAAGTTATGTGGAGTCGCTGTCCATTGCCAGCAGTGTATGCTAATCCAAAGTTATTATATTATTAATCATTACACATATATGTATAGTAAAATAATTTTCTTTATGTTATAACTTATTAATATTTTTGTGATAACTTTTATTCTTTTTTTTTAACTCCTTCTTGTTTTGTATTATTACTTTTTATTGCGCATGGTACGATGTTAGCAATAAAAAATAACTGAATGTTGAATAAATAAATAAATAAATAAATAAATTATTATCATATTATATATTGCTACGATGTGAATGATATTTTATTTAAAAAACAACTGAACGAAATTTTGTTCCAAAAATTTATTAACAAAAATTTAATTAAAATTACTTGCAGCCACTTATTGACTGGCAGCCTGTTGTCAATGAATTCTTCTAATCATAAATGTATGTAAGAATCTGAGTTTGATTATGTACGCGATGAACGTAGTGATTCTGCAGCCGGATCTCGTACTATTATATTATTGTATGTAAATAAAAAAACATCACGATCTAAAAGCTTATTGCACTTTTTTGACAATCATATAAAAGTTTATGTTGGTCTTTAGATTTTATTTATCCTTAAGTAAAAGGAATATTATTATTTTATTTAATGCCTATAGTGACAGATACTGCGCTTCCATCTATTTATAGATATCAAAAGGGTTTAGAAGAATCTTTTGTCGTAAGTCTATGCAATTTTCTCATTTAATAATTCTAAACCAAAATAAAACCGACCGTAACCGTTTTCTCATGAATGCAATGCATGCATTATCACAATTGGTTCAAATTGAAATAATACCATACGGGAATCACTAACTTTCAAATAAAAAAAAAATATCAAAATCGATTCACCCAGTCGCAAGTTCTGAGGTAACAAACATAAAAAAGATACAGTTGAATTGAGAACCTCCTCCTTTTTTAAGTCGGCTAAAATAAAAGATGCCTCCTATGCCAACACGTCTGACCAGCATGGCATAGTAGGTGGGGTGCTACGCCAGAAACCTCCGCGTGGTGTACCCTGGGCACGAGCGACAATTCCTTGGACTGCTCTCTGGAATTGTCGCTCGTGGCAAATATCTGGCCCGAGGGGGGGCCCAGTTTGTGGGATGCCCCAAATTCGCTCCATGCCCTCTAATTGTAGAGGGCATTGGACGCGAAAATTCGACGGGCCCAGTCACTCATTCGTTTGAGGACTGGGCAGGCATTTGCCAACCGCGACAAATCGTAGACCTGATTTTTGCTTCGGGACATTTGTCTTGAGGCCTAGATTCAGGAGCGAGGGTCTTGGCTTAACCGCCTGGACCGCGAGGAAGAAAACCTCTATAAAACAATCACCCAAAATCCTAAGTTCTGGCGCGCGGCGAGAGGATGCATGGCTGATGGGTTGTTCAGTCGTTAGCGCACCCCCAGCCAGGGTACCTGCGGACCCCCTGTCTTGGGAAACAAATGTACGCTTGCTCGGGTATCGGGATCTCTGCCCGGGTCGACATTTATTTCTCCCATACTCGTGGGAACTCGATGGATCATTGTTCACACACACCTGATGTAGATAGGAGGGGTGAGACGCCCAAAATTACCACCACAGAGGATCTAATTAGTTTCCACCCAAAAGCCCTGCCAAGCTACAGGAAAAGTGGCACAGAGGAAGGAGAGGCCTCGTTCGACTGCAGCTCTGCTGCTAGTCTGGCACTTGAGGCCCCAAGGTCAGCCGAGGGCCCGGCGAAAATAGTGGCCCCTAAGAAGAGAAAAAAGAGAAAGCACATGGGGACGGGGAAGGCCACAAGCGTCAAAAGGCGCGAGTTGGCCAAGCAGGAGCGGCTGGCTAGAGAGGCCGCGGGCAGCCGCTCCGACTGCTGACGAGGGCGGCAGTACAGCCGCAGAGCCGTCGGACACCGACATGTCGGCAGTTGAGACCGTCGGTGGGTCATCTCGGTCGCCGGCATCGGCCCTGGCGGCAGCACTAGAGGTTGGGGAGGAGGCCCTCCCTTCGATGGTGCAGAAGCGCCCCCTAAATATGGGTGGCAGCTCAGAGTCCGCCTCCGAGGGGAGTGGCGCTATCATGCCTCCTCCCAAGGTTCCAGCCTCTCGTAGAGGACGAGGGGCTGCGGTGGTGGCGGTGAGGTCGACGGTTCCAGCGTCGATTGGTCATGTGCGGGGGAACAATGCCCAAAAGCGGGCGAATGAGGCGGCTGTCGCGAGGATGATGAGGGTGTTAGCGGACATCCCTCCCACCAGCGCGGCAGCTACAGAGCCCGCTGTAGGTGTTGACCCCCCCACCTACCAATGTGGCAACCCTGCAGGCCGAAAATGCCCGCCTTAGTGGTGAGGTCTCAGGCCTGCAGGAGAAGAATAAGGCCCTACAAAAGGAGCTGTCGGTGGTGCAGAAGGCGAAACGCGAGTTGGCCAAGCAAATGACCGACTTGCGGCGCCAGGTCGCGCAGCTGGCGAGGACCGCGCCGCCGACAAGCGCCGGCCCTACGGCCACCCCCGCCGTCCCCATTGCGCCAACTCGCGCTGCGGCGAGTCCCCAGAGGGCCCAGCCGGGCGAAGCGGTCCCGCTGCCCGCAGTGGACGGCGTGCCGGACCAGACCATGCGCGCCATGGTGCACGTCTTCGGCAAAATGCTCGACGCGCGCATGGCGGCTCTGGAGTCAAGACTGCCTCCGGAGCCCCGTCTTCGGCCGCCGCTGGCTGCGGACAGGCCCAAGGTCGCGGTGTCAGCCCCTGATGCGCTCCCTACGCGCCAGGGCGGGCGCGTAGGGAGCTACGCTGCGGCCGTTGCTGGACCGAAGACCAAAGGGCCCGCCGCGAGGAAGAAGGTGGCACCGGCTCCTGCTCAGGCCGGACCTCAGCCACTGCCGGCAAATGCACCGCCGGTAGCAGCCAACGCAGCCGCGGCCGTGACTGCTGTGCCCGGCCCCTCCGCTGCACCTGAAGAAGGTTGGCAGACAGCCGAGCGCAGCCGAAAAAGCCGCGGCCAGAAGAGGAGAGCGAAGGCCAAAAGTGCCGCCAAAGCCTCCGCTCCCAAAGCAGGAGCCGCAAATAAGAGGTCGCGCAGGAGGCTCCGGCCGCCAAAGTCAGCCGCGGTGGTGATCACCGTGCTGCCTGAGGCGGCCGAAAACGGCCTCAGCTATGAGGCCGTCTTACGTCGCGCCCGGCGGGAGCTTGACGTCTCCGATTTAGGAGGCGTTGAAGCCAGGACCCGCAAGGCCCGGACAGGGGCACGTATTCTAGAGTTCCCTGGGGCCGAGGGCGCCAAGACGGCCGATAGCATGGCGGCTAAGTTGAGGGGTCTGTTCGCAGAGGAGGGTGGTGTCAAAATCGCCAGACCCGTAAAGTGTGCAGAACTACGCGTCGCGAGTCTGGACGACTCCGTGACGGTGGATGACATCCGGGAGGCCATCGTCTCGAAAACCGGGTGTCCCGTGGACACCATCCGAATTGGTGCCATCCGCCCTGGTCCGGGCGGCGTCGGTGCTGCCTGGGTGCAGTGCCCGGTGGAGTCGGCCAAGCAATTGGCCGACTCAGGCAGGCTCCTCGTGGGCTGGAGCTCGGCGCGGATGACCGTGCTGGAGTCCCGGCCTGCGAGGTGCTACAAGTGCATGGCGGTCGGACACACTCGGCCGACATGCACCAATTGCTTTGACTGCAGCGATCTCTGCTTCCGCTGCGATCAACCCGGGCACAAGGCGGCATCCTGCGCCGCCACTCCCCACTGCCCCGCGTGTGTGATGGGCAATAGGCCCGCCAAGCACCGCATGGGGGGCAGGGAGTGCAGACCCCCGGCTTCGGCCCCAAAGGGGCGGAGCGGCCCGACGACCCCGGCCGCTCCCGCCCCTAGCGCGACCCGATCGCCCGCCAGCGTGGAGGAGGTGATGGATACGGCCCAGTAATGGCGACCGAATCCTACCACCTCCTGCAGGCTACACCGCCGAGGCACAGGACGTTTTCCTGCAAGCCATGGCGGAGTGGTTGATCGGTGCAGCCGTAGCCGCGGAGCCGTACGTGGTGCCTGACCGGCCCAATTGGCTGGGCAGCAGTGATGGCTCTGTGGCAATCGTCGCCTCCACGTCGTGGCATTCCCCGCCTTTGTTGCTCAAGGACAGGGGCGATGGGTATGTCGCGGCGGAATGGGGAGAGGTTACGCTATTTGGCATTTACTTCTCCCCTAACAGGAGCGCGACGGATTTCGGAGCCTTCCTCACCATTCTGGGGGCCTCGATACGGCGACAGGCACCGCGCCAAATCTTCGTTCTGGGGGACTACCACGGCGAGGGGGTCCCCCAGGACGAATGACCGTGGGCGGGCGGTCGAAGAGTGGGCGGCGGCACTGGGCCTCTGTTTGGTGAACAGGGGCTCGGTGCAAACGTGCGTGCGGCCGCAGGGCGGGTCGATAGTGGACTTGTCGTTCGCTAGCCCTAATGTCGCAGCACGTGTGAGGAGCTGGTGCGTCCAGGAGGAGGTTGAGACCCTATCCGACCATCGATACATCCGGATAGAGGTCTCCCGGACCCTCCTGCAGCCCAGCAGGGGTCACACGGCGGACGGAGCTCCTGCGTTTCCGTGGTGGGCTGTGGGTCGATTGGATCGGGACCTGTTGGCGGAAGCAGCCATCGTTCAGTCATGGCTGTCCTCACCGCCCCAGGCAGACGGGGTGGATGCCGAGGCTGGCCGCATCCGCTGTGCATTAACGCAGATCTGCGATGCGGCCATGCCCCGTGTGTGGCGTCTGCCCCCGAAGAGTGCGGTCCCCTGGTGGTCCCGAGAATTGGTGGACCTTCGGGCCGCGTGCATACGTGCCCGGAGGGCCTACACCCGCAGCCGAGCGCGTCTCCGCCACGCTGAGCGGGTGGGCCAGCTGTACGAGGCTTACCGCAGTGCGCGGTCTGCCTTCAGGCTGGCCGTCCGTACCGCCAAGGACGTTAGTCGGCGGGAGATGCTGGACAGTCTCGAGCGTGACCCCTGGGGTCGCCCCTACCTTGCGGCGCTGAACAAGCTCCGCGGGCGGGGCCCCCCCCCCTCACCGAGACTCTCCAGCCCGGCCACCTCACCAGAGTTGTCGAGGACCTCTTTCCACGGCGGGCGGAGCACACGCCCCCGGTCATGGCTTCACCGGACAGTGACCGGGAGGCCGAAGATGAAAGTGCTCCGCCCATCACGGAGCCGGAAATGAGAGCGGCGGTGGCGCGTATGCGAGTCAAATCCACCGCCTCCGGGCCCGACGGTATTCCGAACCGTGTGCTGGCCCTGGTCCTCGAGCACCTGGGAACACGCCTCAGGGGACTGTTCGACGCTTGTTTGACGTCCGGGCAGTTCCCTGGGTGCTGGAAAGAGGGGAGGCTGGTTCTCCTGCCGAAGTCGGGACGGTCTCCCGAGTCGGCCTCGGCCTACAGGCCCATCGTGCAGCTCGATGATGCGGGTAAGCTGCTAGAGAGGGTGTTGGCTGCCCGCATCGAGCGGCACCTCGTCGGGGTCGGGCCCGATCTGTCGGACACCCAGTTTAGTTTTCGGAGAGGGCGTTCGACGATCGCGGCCCTGCTGCGCCTGAAGGCCGTGGTAGCGGAGGCCGTCACCGGCGGAGGAGTCTTGTTGGCGGTGTCCCTGGACATCGCCAACGCCTTCAACAGTCTGCCATTCAGCTGCATCAGGGAGGGACTGAAGTACCACGGGGTGCCCGTGTACCTCAGGCGGCTGGTGGCAGACTACTTGGAAGGGCGCAGCGTCCTCTACGTTGATCGAGTAGTGGACGTTATGCGAACGCCCATGACGTGCGGTGTCCCACAGGGGTCGGTTCTGGGTCCGACCCTGTGGAACATCGGCTACGCCTGGGTGTTAAGAGGAAGTCTCCCACCCGGGCTGGGCGTAATTTGCTACGCCGACGATACACTCGTCACAGCCCGGGGTGGGACGCTAGAGGAGGCGGCACGCCTGGCAACTCTCGGCACCGAGGAGATTGTCAGGCGGATCGAAGCGCTGGGGTTGAGGGTAGCCCTGGAAAAGACGGAGGCCCTTTTGTTCCATGGCCTCCGTACCGCCGGGCCTCCCGCCGGCGCTTCGATCACCGTGAAGTCGGTCACCATCAGCATCCAGGCCCACATGAAGTAGTTGGGCCTGGTGCTCGACGGGCATTTTTGGTTCCGGGAGCATCTCCATCGACTTGTTCCCCGGCTTGTCGGCGCGGCGTCCGCCCTTTCGCGGCTGATGCCGAATGTGGGTGGACCCAGTGCTACGTGCCGACGGCTGTACACGGGGGTGATCCAGTCGATGGCCCTGTATGGCGCACCGGTGTGGGCGGGGTCCCTGACCGTCCGTCTTAGGGCCCTCCTGTGGCGACCACAGAGGGTCATGGCGATCAGGGCCATACGGGGTTACCGCACGGTGGCGACGGAGGCAGCGTGCCTCCTGGCCGGAACTCCCCCGTGGGACCTGGAGGCGGAGATGCTCGCCGACATTTATCGGCGGGTGTCGGAGACGCGCGCCCGCGGCAGTATGGTCTCCTTGCAGGTGACCACCGCCTGGCGGGTCGACGCCCGCCGAGGAGTCATTGCCCGTTGGGCAGTCCGGCTGGAGAGTCCTCGGTACGGTGTCAGGACCGTCGAGGCCTTCCGGCCGGTGCTGATGGAGTGGTTGGAGCAGACGCACGGGGTGCTTTCCTTCCGACTTGTGCAGGTGCTGACGGGGCACGGGTGTTTTGGGAAGTACCTGCACAAGATTGTCAGGAGGGAGAGCACACCGTCCTGCCACCACTGCAGTTGCGACGAGGACACGGCGCAGCACACGCTCGAGGAGTGTGCTGCGTGGGAAAGGGAGCGCCGTGAACTCGTCGCGATTATCGGTGCCGACCTGGCGCTGCCGACCATCGCCAGGGAGATGATCGACAGCGTCAGGAACTGGGACGCGGTCGCCGCCTTCTGTGAGGTCGTAATCTCACGGAAGGAGGCGGCGCATCGTGTGAGAGTAGAGCTCCTATTCGGCGACATGTTCGGCCGCCGGCGACTGGGGCGGCGCAGGCGCGAGTATCTGCGCCTAATGCCGCCCTAGCCGAGGCCGCGGGTGATCGGACCGGGGAATTGTCCGTCACCCGCAGAGAGGCTGACCGCGCGATGGCGACCGACGTCCTAGTACGTCGAGACGTGAGGTTACCCGAAAGGGTATTCCGTCGGGCCGACCACTGATGACAAGTCACATCCGCTCCGGTGGTCGGCCCAACAAACAACGAGGTGACGTGGGTACGGGTGGGTTATGGGCCCGCGCGCCGTCTTTTTATCGCCCCGGACGGACAGGACCGCGCGTGCGCTTACCATAGCCCTGCCAAAAAAAAAAAAAAAAAAGGGCATAGTAGGTCAATTCCCCTCCTATTGTGGAGGAGGCTCGATCCCAGCAGTGGGACGTATATGAGCCGTCATGATGATGATGAAAATAAAAGATAACACAGGTTTAACGTTTAATAGGCATATAAGAGACGTAGCAATATACTGTTTTAAAACGTGACCACATGGCCACATTTTAATTAGTACTATTTTAGTTTAAAATAACTCTTGTTTAAGATATAACGACCATTTAAATGACGCTATTTACAAACAGAACAAAGAAAATCATTATCCAAGTCGTTTGGTGTTTGCGCTGCGAATTATCCGTTCATTCATCTTTATTAACTATAATTTCTAAGCTCAGTCCCTTTCCAACATCGAAAATGTTTGCATAATTACCCAAAATTTAATCCTACTTATCTGTGTTCCCTTAGCAGTGACACTAACTTTATATGACATAGGTTATATATACCTACTAACTTGTACATCGCTGTAATAGCCTCATTAATAGAATGACCGATTACAGTTTAGAATCAAAATTATTAAATTAAACTGAGATATTTGATGATTTCTGATGTTGACGCGAGCACTACATATTGTAAATAAAACCACTTTTACGGACTAAGACATCTTAGTCAGCTCGTGACCATGAATGCTGTAACGTGTTCGAAACGTCGGGCAATCATAAATCAAATACCGACGCGATAAAATCCGTAAAAGGACTTTTATTTGCAAACTGAGGTATTTATTTCAACATCAACTGTCTTCCAATGTAGGATTGTTGCTGATTATTGTTTTCTTTTGGTTTTCTTAAGGTGTTTACTAAATATACGTGTGGTGACGGAATAAGAATACAATTCACTACCGCCTATCTTATTCGTGAGTGTAGTAAAAGATGACTAAGGTATATAATATGCAAATAACAACTGTACAAGAGAAAGAAAACTCGAAATAAAAACCAATACCACCACGTCGGACTAGCGTGGTCAATTTCTCTCCTATAGTGGAAGAGGCCAGCAGTGAGACGTAAACGAGCTGATTTGAAGAATACAAAAAGAAATTTAAATACTTTCCAAAAAAAAAAAGGAATTTTCGCTGCTCATTAGTTAAAAATATATAAATCAGATGTTTAATCTAATATCTCTAGAATATCTTTTTGACTCTTTATTGGACCAAATAACCAGAAAATATTATCTCACCATATTATCTTTATATATAAATTTCTTGTATACGTGTGTATGCCAATGAACTCCTCCTAAACGGCTGACTGATTTTGATGAAATTTTTTGTGAGGATTTCAGAATAGTTTAGATTCACAATTGGACTCGATAGGTGGCGTTATTTTATTTGAACAGAACAACGTCTTTTGGTTCAGCTAGTATATAATAAATATCATAGTAGATATGTACGGCATTCAGCAATATAGATAATTTTAAACCTATTTTTTTTAAGAAACAGTGCATCTTTAGAACGTGAGTTTATTTTTTGTCGTTACCCAGTACGATGCGTTAAAATGCAATGAAATTCGATAAATAAAAATAAAGAAGGTTTTACGTACCGACATGAAATAGGCCAGAGGAACAATGAATATATAGGATGATAAACGTATAAACTTATATATAACAGATGCTGTTTTGCACAATTCTACCTACTGAAATATCCACAGATATTTTAATAAAAAAATGGTGCAAATATATGCAAATAACATCCAAGTGAATCAGAATATCCAAATTCAGAATACAGAAATTCAAGATCTTGATAAAACCTACTTTATTTCACCTTTGAATCTATCCGAAACGGGTAAGCGAGTAAATATATCTATCCAAATAAAAGATAGACATCTGTACGACAGATAAGAGAGAATGTTAGTACAGCCTTACCTTATTTGTTTACATTTCTATTGATTATATCAAGAAGACACGAAGACGGTTTACTGTAGTAGAGTTATTTTATTTACTTATCAATTCTAATCTGAATGTCAACCGACATAGCACGACAGATGGGCCGTACTGACAACAGAAACAAAACGAAGGTGAAAGTTGCTGGGAGTCTTTAGACATGGGCGGCAAAGGACTACACTTTGTTCTAGCTGCTGCTTCTGTCTGCTCTAGTAGTTAACACGTGATCGGGTGCTACTTATGGGATCTGGTCCAGCTATATTTTCTACCTTTTTATTTTTTTGGATTAATATTTGAAAATTTATACATGTACACAATTTAGAAGGACATCACACTGGAACTAATACCATACATTGCACAAAAATTAAAAAAAGAGTGACAAACCGCTGAATTTCTTGCCGGATCTTCTCAGCTTGTCGCGTTCCGATCCGGTAGTAGATTATTGTATTGTATTCAAACTACGTGTAAATTTGATAATATGTAAGTGCCCTTAAGGTGCTTGTGCAGAATAAATGATTTGATTTCGCAATATGAGAGAAGCTTACATCTAGCAGTGGATGGAATAACCCTTTAGTATCTAAATATGTTGGTCAAAAATACAACTAACAGAAAAAAATACCGAATTAATATCGGTCAACCCGATAATCATCTTTTATCCGTAGAATAAGATGGAATGATTAATTATCTTCTAGAAAGCTTCACCACACACATTCATAAAGACATAGCAAAAATTCTTGTCAGTTGTATTACCTATCCGTGTGGTGACGGAGTAACAATACAATTCACCACTCCCCATCCTTCCCGTGGATGTCGTAAAAGACGACTAAGGGATATAATATACACATAACATCTGTGTAAGAGAAGGAAAACTCGAAATGAAACCCTATATCAACATGTCTGACTAGCATGGTATAGTAGGTCAAATTCTCTCCCACTATGGAGGAGACCCGAGCCCAACAGTGGGTCGTATGTGGGTTGCGATGATGATGATATATTACCTATCGTTTTTTTGATAGGTTATAGTCTGGATACGTCCCGCCCAATCCGTGTCTAACCCCATATCACCCCCACCTATCACCTCCATCCTATCCTAAGGTTATTGTTTTAAAAATGTATAAAATAATACCGAATTGGTCTGCTTTTGGTTCTGCGTATATACGCTAATTGTTAATTAGCTAAGGGTATTGGTATAAGATCACGTCACAAAGCGTTAAATAGATCATACCGAGGATACGTATAATACTACAGTGAATAATTTCTCATAAACAAAATACGAATATTACTTTTAACATATACAGTCACGAGCAATAAGATTCCACATAAATTCATAAAAAAACCTTGTTTAAATTAAATTCGAAAATGATAATTCAAACTATGGTAGTGCCATCCAATCGCCCATCAGATTTTAAATGAAGGGGTCATTTCAGTCATCATCAGTCAAGAGGAATGAGAAGATTGTCGTAATCGCCTTGTCAGTTGGTTAGAATTTCTAGAGGATCAGTGAAACCTGGAAAGGATATGAAACAATTACACAAAGGGGTTTGAGTCATTTTGGTTCAATGGCTCAACAGCATTTTAAGTGATGCCAACTGAATGCTTTTAGGGTACTGTTTATTTCATACTATGACGGCGAGGTGAATATCTAACGCGAAAATGGTGTTTTGACACATTTTCAAACTAAGAAAGCATAAATTTCGACTGTAAAACTATAGTTTTTATTTTCATTCTTTGTGTATCAATACTGTGCATAGCGCATATGCCGCGCCACCGCCAGAGCACCACAATGAACACAGGCAGAGAGCAACCCCACCCCCATTTCTATGTTATCTCCAAAATATGGTACTTGGACTGGGTGGACTGGAAAGATTTCATCGACCGGCACTACATTTAGATGAGATTATTGTTGATCAGAATTAATTATTTAGGGATTTCTATTAACAATTTTTTATGCGAGACAATCTTGAAGCGGATAATAATAAGTTTCAAATATTCGTCATAAGCTATTGAATTATTTTGTACACTACTCGCATGTAGATTTAAAGAACTATGTGCGGTTTAGAGTTGTATAGATTGTATTTTTGTAATTATTAGCAATATTACTGTTAGTGCAGAAATGTCAATAAAAGGTTTTTTTTTAATATACTTACTACAGGTGTACTCATAAACTGAAAAAAATATTAATAAACACCATGTTCGCGCTCGATTTCGGCTTGGCTGCCATAGTATGAAATAAAATACACTATTAAAAATGCTTTCATTTGACATAGATTTTACTACTGTTGGGATTATGGACCAAGGTCCATACATTTTTGCCCATGGTCCTTTACATTCACAATATTTTCGACTGAACTGATGGTTTAAATGTTAACCTAATATGTCAGACCACTGACGACAAGTCACCCTGCTCCGGTGGTCAGCCCAATAACGAGATGACGTGAGTACGGGTGGGTTATGGGCCCGCGCACCGTCTTTTCATCGCCCCGGACGGAATGGATCGCGCGAGCGCTTACCATAGCCCAACCATAAAAAAAAACCTAATATGTCAAGTGTCGCAGGTTTAATTCCCGCGCTGCACTATACTTTTTCAAAAATTATTGTTCCGAATGTGGGTGTAATTTGTATCCATTAATTGTATGTATATTATCATCCTGTTCTTATTTCGATCATTTGAGGTTGATGCAATTTCTCTTTTTAATCAATTGGTAATTGCATATTTCTAAAATCTCTCGCTGCGTTGTCTTTTAAAAAAATAAAACAAAACTATGTTAGTAAGAATACTTCACATTAACAGCTGTTCTAGTTTCTATAGGTATTGTTACAGACCCTGTTATGTTTGATTATTCTTTTGTATAAATTGATATACCAATTATCATCTCTTTGAGTTGAATCGAGAGAATGTGTAGGTAGGCGTCAAAATGTAATAAACTCACTTTCTTATTTATAATATTGGCTAGGATATTATTATATTATCAGGGTACGACTGAAAGTGGCACCAGTGGTAGACGATATTGAAAGCACGAGATTGTTTTGGTCTATACCAATGGCTATGCATATGATGAGGTTGTCTGAAAAGCTTATGAGAGGTAGGGTCATCATTATAACTATGGATGGACATATGAATCTTGAGAGACCCAAAAAATATAAAATACATAAAATGTTTCTTCTTGACGGCTCAAGTACGTCCCACAGCTGGGCTCGAGCCTTCTCCGCGATAAAAGTTAAATTGACCGTACCATGCTGGTTAGACAGGTTTTGTTTTGAACTTTATTCCTCTGGCATGGATGTTATACGCGTATTATAATCCTTTAGTCGTCTTTTACGACAATCACAGGCAAGATAGGGAGTAGGGAATTGTATACTTATTCCGTCACCACACGTAAAATAAAATGTTTATATTTCAGTAATAGACATTAAAACCATCTAACCAGTGTACCCAAATTAGGTTCATTATAAAAGTAATAATGCAGAGATTGTTTTGAACCACTAAAAAGCATTAAGTACCGGTCGGTAGCGCGGAATTCGATTTCAAGGAATTCTATATTTTTCAAATCTGTATGCAACAGCGTCAGTTGGATCACCTAATTTTAGAGTATCCATTATAAGTCCCACAATGGACTTCGATTGGCCCTTTGAAGGGACGTTATTAGGCCAGATGGGGTTTGTCTGAAAATATCTTTAGGTTATTAATTTAGAGCGGTGTGGTCTCGTTAGGGCGGTGTAGTCTCGTTAGGGCGATGTGGTCTCGTTAGGGCGGTGTGGTCTCGTTAAGGGATCTCACCGCCTGGCGCGTCGACGCCCGCCGAGACGTCATTGTCCGTTGGGCAGTCCGGCTGGAGAGGCCTCGGTGGAGGCCTTCCGGCCGATGCTGATGCATTGGTTGGAAAGGCGGCACGGGGTGCTTTCCTTCCGACTAGTGCAGGTTTTGACGGGGCATGGGTGCTTCGCCAAATACCTGCACAAGGTCGTGAGGAGGGAGAGTACACCGTCCTGCCACCACTGCGATTACGACGAGGACACGGCGCGCCATACGCTCGAGGCCTGCGCTGCTTTGGCCACGCAGCGCCGTGAACTCGTCGCAATCATCGGTGCCGACCTGACGTTGCCGGCTATCGCTAGGGCGATGGTCGGCGGCGTCGGGAATTGGGATGCGGTCACAGCCTTCTGCGAGACAGTGATCTCGCGGAAGGAGGCGGCGGATCGCCTGCATGAGGAGCGCAGCCTCGATGAGGCGATCCGCCGCCGGCGACTGGTGCGGCGTAGGAGCAACTACCTGCGCCTCATGCCGCCCTAGCCGAGGCCGCGGGTGACGTGACCGGGGAACTAGTCCGTCACCCGCCGAGAGGCCGACTGCGTGAGGAAAGACCGACATCCTCCCCGAGGGGGTATGTCGGTCGATGGGAGGGTACCCCAATAGGGGGTATTCCGTCGGGCCGACCACTGATGTCAAGTAACCCTGCTCCGGTGGTCGGCCTAACGACGAAGGCGACGTGGTTTTCGGGTGGGTTGCGGGAGTTGCGTGCTTACGCCTCTCTATCGCCCCGGACGGAGTGATGCGAGGAGCGCGCCGACCGCAACCCAACCCCCAAAAAAAAAAAGGTTGTTAATTTATTTGCCACTGTTGGGAATCAGTAGTAGCTATAAAGGAAAAAAAATAATTTTCCTTATTTTTACTTTAAATATACAATTCAACGTCATCATATTCTTATCGCAATTACTTGGAGTCAACGTTTCAAGGCTTTCATCGCAAATTTTGCAAAAGTCTTGTCATAGTTTTATTGACAGATGTCCGACTGCTTGAAACGTAATTGTTCACTGTAATTGTTGACCAGATGGCATCAGATGGGCTTGGCTCAGGCCGGTGTCGTCTTTTAGGACACGAACAATATTAGAGTTGATAGAATTTCGCTTTTTTATTTTTTATTACAAACGGTGGCAAACGAGCAAACAGTACACCTGATGGTAAGTGTTGCTGCCGCTCATGGACCTTTACAAGGCCGCTGCCTACCGTGAAGAAAGTTAAGGGAGTGTGAATAAGTGCATTGAGGCTCGGTGATACCAAGGGCACTACCAAAACCCTCCACACACAAACACCCTCAGAAAGTTGGGCTGCCGGCTCTCTCGCTCACCGAACGAAGCGCAGTAACTAATTGCTGCTACTCAGACGTCGATTTTCTGCGAGAGCGTGATACTGCCCCGGACGGACCGGCCCGCGGCTGTAGACAGATAACTGTCGACAGTGTGGTCCTACCACTCTTAAAAGAGTGCTACTACACGAGACTTAAATTTTATAAACATTTATATGAATTCATTTCAGCTCATAAACGTCCCACTGTTGGGCACGAGCCTCCTCCATAATAGTAGAGAAATTAACCTTAATATACCATGCTGGTCAGACAGGTTGGTATATGATTTTATTTCGAGTTTTCCTTCTCTTGCATAGTTGTTATATGCATATGATATGCCTTAGTCGTCTTTTACGACATCCACGGGCAAGATAGGGAGTGGAGATTTGTATTCTGATTCCGTCACCACAAGGTAATTATCCATTCGGAAATCCGTAAAAATAGTTCATATATATAATTCTTATGTATACATAATATACAAAAATTAACAACTTATTACTTTCTCTATAATACGAAACACATTTGTGGCAGAATATGCATACTAATTTATACCCGTGATTACTAACTAAATGTATTTTTCTCCCTAGAGTTTGTACGTTCAGAATATAGCATGATAAGATTTTACATTATGATGCCATAATATAAATTAGATATTCCTGCTATCCGTAGGGATTCCCAGCAACGGAAGCTGATACCAACCATTATTTTGTACATACACAAAATTGGTTTTATAAACGAAATGCATAATTAAAGTCATACAATGTGGTGTATTCACAAACAGGGATTATCATCACATTGGCTATTAGCAACCCATCCTCGCTTCGCTTCGGTTTCAATCGCCTTATCCTTAGTTCATGTTCCCGTGGGAATACTGGGATAAAGATGAGATAAGTTACCTGGCAGTAAAATATTATCAAAATCCTTCCAGCTGTTTTGAAGATTCGATTTTTAGGCATTAGAGTACGTGCAAATAGTCATATCAGCATGAAAAAAGCCCATTCATTTGACATTACAAATAGACACTTCAATTTTATTTATTTGTATAGAAGACTAGCAACTCGCCCTCGCTTCGTTTTAGTTTCAGTCGCCTTACCCGCGTAGTACCCGTTCCCGTGGGAATACCGAGATAAAATATAGCCTATGTTACTCCCTGATATTATAGCTTTCCATTGGTGTAAGAATTTTTGGAATCGGTTCGGTGGTTTAAGTGTGAAAGCGTAACAAACAAATAAACAAACTTACTTTCGCATTTATAATATTAAGTAAGGATATACCTACTCGTATATACGCCTTACTATTTGATTTGAAATTCCTCCGCTATGAAAGTGAAAATGATCTCCTCATCAGAAGGCTGCATTTCCATCTACTAGCGTCCCTTATAACTACGGGAAAGGCTTTCCTTTTATCCCTTGGTTTTGATTACTGCATTCTTACATCATCACGATACAGGTAGTCGAGATTACAGTATTTCTTTTAATTATCATCTTCTCTCAGCTCGCATAACTCACACTACTGGGTTGGGGCTGCCTCCATCATGGGAGGGAAATTCATTTATTATAGCTCGCTGGTCCGACTTCTTGCTATAGTTGTTACACTGCATAGTAGTGTTGCCCAAAAAAGTCTTGGTCTTGCGGTCTTGGTCTTGGTCTTGCGAGAAATGCGAGACCGAGACCAAGACCAAGACCGCTTAATTTTTGCAAGACCAAGACCAAGACTGGCCCTGCAAGACTTGAGCAAGACCAAGACTGGGCCTGCAAGAGTCTCGCGGTCTTGAATTTAATTTAAATCACCATTTCAGCTTATATACGGTTGAGCTCGTGTCTTCTACATAACAGGAGGAGAATCGGCCGTGGCCGGAGGGGAATCGCCACGGTGATCGGCCGTGTTGTTACAGGTCATACATGTCAAGTTTTCCTTCTCTTGCACCGATGTTATATATTATAGCCCTTAGTCGTGGGTTCGCAGTCGCGGGTAAAATAGGGGGTGATGAATTATATTCTTACTCCGTCACTACACGGCAAGTCAAATCAGTCTTGAGATATCCATCTATTGGCCAATCGATTCCCAATGTTGGTGTTGGCTTTTCAGAATTACTCTTCGGAAAGGCTTAAGGACAAAAATACCGTAATCACGAGAGTGCTCTTGCCCATTATACATATTTATATATCCGTTTATTCATTAGCCCAACGACGTTGACTGTTGGACATAGAAATATGCCTACAATTAATCTATATAAATGTCCATGTAGGGACAGAGTACGATCACCATCAGGCATTACATGAAGCGTTGCTCCCAGCGCTATTTTGCCTCTGCCACGACTCACCCCAATCCACTAGTGGTTGGGGCGGTAAACTACGTCCCCTCAAAAATATCCGCGGTCCGACGCCCTCGTCATCTTCTTGAAGAAGAAGATGACGCTATTATGATCGCCCAAGAAAGGACCTACACAGCTCGCGCAGCGATAACAGATAAAACTCCGCGGTATCGGCCTCGCCGTCGAGGTCGAAAACCGCGCCGCGTAAAAGTCATTAACCTAAACTTGGCCACGCCCACTTTGCTCTCAGCGACGCCCCGAGCCGAGGTCCGTTCCCCACAGGGAGGAGCCCTCGGGCGATGTTCGCTTAACTTACTTACCGGGTTGAGAGCCATCAGCGCTCACCCATTGACCGCGTTAAGCTGTCAAGGTCATCTGCGACCAACAGCTACACACACACAAAAAAAAAAGATAGAGTACGAATATAATTCACCACTCTCTTACCCGTGGATGTCGTATCAAATCGGATCGGGCAATGGTGTTAGGAACCCATGAAAAAAAATTGAAATAAAAATATCGATTCGTTAATGAATTGAGAGACATGTAAGTTCTCAATTTTGTCATCGTTTTTTCGTGTAAATTGATTAAAATGTATAAAGGAATGATACTTAATCTACAACATATTCGTATTTTGTTAAATGTTCATTAGAATTTGAATAAATCAATGATAACGTTTGCATAAGCAAGACAAACTTCGCTTTAACATAAATCAGCTGATCGGCCGATGACCGTTGATGAGTCGCCTTTGTACCTACGTAACCATTGAAAGGTTCGCGCAAATCTAATATCTATTTATACTGTCGAAATTTTACATGCTTACATATATCCTGTCTGTACATACCTACATAATACATAAAATTTAAGGCATAAACTCTTAGACACACATTTTTGTAATCACTATAACTTTTACGTTATATTGTTTTTGTGTAATATACATTCTA
Organism: Lymantria dispar; assembly: GCA_032191425.1. Lineage (NCBI taxonomy): Eukaryota > Metazoa > Arthropoda > Insecta > Lepidoptera > Erebidae > Lymantria > Lymantria dispar. Next base: position 10,383,206 of record CM063449.1, on the reverse strand, counting down.
ATTATGATCTATGACTGTTGAACTACAACATACATGAACAGTTGTCCCATAACCTGATACACCCTGTGTATATAACATATGTACAAGAGAAGTGAAACTAGAAAGAAAACCCTGTACCAACATGTCTGACCAGCGTGGTATAGTAGATCAATTTTCCTCTTACTGGAAGGAAGCTTAAGCCCAGCAGTGGCACTTTTATGAGCTGTGACGATGACGACGAATATCATACATTTTACAAGTATTAAAACCATAAAATTTTAAATCAGTTTTATATGTTCTTGAATAAATAGTATATTAAGAGCTACATGGATCCAGCGGCCAAAGTATTTATATAGGCAATAGAGCAACAGGTTTTTACAAGTATCCAGAGTATCAGTAACTAAACTGGAAATACAATAGATACATACCACTTAACTTGAAGGGGAATATAAACAATCGCATTAATTGTAAAATATCGCATTGATTATAAAATGACATAAAATTTATTGTATCAACTGCCTCGTGTGGTGACGTCTTAAGAAAATAGGGTCGAAAGTCCTGTCATAAGAGTAGTAACGCTGTCTAATGGAACGCCAGGGTAATAGAAGAGTAATTTTCTCCAGTGGTAAGTATTGTATTCAATAGTGAACTATAGGCTAGCAGATGGATAGATAGGATAGGATATTTGATTAATTTAGTTGGATTTTTCATTGCCATGATAAATTACTGTTACGTTATTCTAACTGCAAAACTTTGCGAGACTCTTGCTGCAATACCAAGACTCGGGTGCGCAAGACCAAGACCAAGACCAAGACTCGGGTGCGCAAGACCAAGACCAAGACGAGACCAGGTGTGATGTTGCAAGACCAAGACCAAGACCGGTCCAAGTCTCGTCTTGGTCTTGCATTTGGGCAACACTACTGCATAGCATACTCCTTACTCGTCATTTACGATATCCACGAGTTGGGTATAATGAATTGTATTCTTATTACGTCACCATACGGAAAACCCTTTTAATTATATTAGAATTAAAACTAATTCGTTAATGCAAATTTATATGTAAATATCACTACAAAATTATTATTACTAAAATTCTAAGAAGAGGAGAATAAGAAATAGAGAAAAGTAATAAATTTAACGTTAAAATTGCATTTATATGAATGGCTTTTGCATAAGACGTCATCATCTCAGCTCATATAGATACTGCTAAGCCCGAGTGTCTCCATCATAATAGCCAAGTTTAGTAGGCAGATTGGCAGTCGGCGCTGACTGCTCTCATTATTCATGGTGCTACTTAATACGGATCTACGACCTCTATAAGGGATGGTGAAATATTTTATTTTTAAATTGTCATCACACGGCGACCGATTTATTCATTATCATCATTGTCCTATCCAATGACTTGGGATCGATGCAAGATATCCTCTTATTCCATAAACACCTATCATATTTCAGCTCCGCCTTTACTCCCAATGTCATACTTCAAACAGTCCATTCATATTTTCTTCGGTCTTCCCTAACTTGAAGAGTTAGGTTAGCCGTTATTTTTCCGCATTCATATTTGAAACTTTCATCACAACATCATTTTAATTCCATCTCATCAAATATCCATACAATGTCAGGCGTTCACTCTTTAACTTTTGCGTCACTGGCGCAATTGGAGCTACAACGAACGATTTAATATTATATCCTTATTCCGTCCGTTTTTTGTAATAACCGAGACTGTTGTCATATATTTCATAATATGAATATGGGACTGTATACCATCGTATTTTGATTAAATCTGATTAGAATGGCCCAGATACGACATATACGATTCACTATGAGACTTATGTAGTTTCATTTCATACAATTTCAAATACGCACAAACGGTTGAGGGGTTATAAAATAAATCCTGTGCTGATTGTTATAAGTTCAATCCTCAGCTAAGGAAATTATTTGTAGAATGGTATAACCCATCTGATAAGTCAAGTTAATCGCGGTATGCCGACATGCGGTTTGCCCTTGGTGATTTCATCCGGGTGAGACCAGGCTATAGCTTATCAAAAAAAATGGACAGTTACTTGTGCGATCTGCAAATACTTAGAAATCTAAGAAAATTCTTATATACTGAGTTAATGCTTTGCCTCTTACCGGACTTTGGACGCGGGGGCTGTCACGCCAACTACTATTTCGCGGTGTGAATATAGTTTCTGCCTAAAATACCAACATCATGCAGCGGTCAGGAGGCAGCTGCAGGTTTATACGTCCATAAGTCAAGTGGGCCGGATAGCAACCCTGCAGAGATCCTAGGGACATGTGCTCCTGAGCTGGCCCCCGGGTGATATCAGCCGGCCCCCGGGTGATATCAGCCGGCCCCGTCAAATTACCAGCCGATTGCAATGACATCCTTACTAGTAATGAAAAAATTATAAACCGCCAGCTTCTACAGTACCTCGTGAATCATCAGCTGATCAGTGATCGCCAATACGGCTTTTGTTATAGTTCGTCAGCTGGTGAACTTCTTGTATACCTCACACACCGTTGGGCAAAAACCTCGAAGAGCAAGGGCGAGGCGCTTTTCAACCTAGATATCGCAAAGGTATTCGCTAGGGCACAGGGCACTTCTGTCGACACTACCATCGTATGGAATTGCCGATTCTATAATTTAATCGCCAGCTTTCTGGATGGTTGGAGTATAAAAGTCATGTGCGCCATGCACATGCTCCTGACACACACACATGATCCTGTACCGATATCATGACTATTAATGCTGGCGTAACACACGGCGGGGTACTTTCTCCGACATTATCTTCTATATCAACGACATTACCTCTCTACTGCGCTCCATAGAGAATATGCTTTCCTATGAGACAGCACAGATAACGAGCATGTTCGGTAGAATATCAGAATGTCCTTTGGAGTTTGTTACAGGAAAGAAGGGTTCAACTTGAGTCTGAAGTCGCGTACTCCCTGGGGCCGGCCTTGGCATGGGGAGGACGGAACATAGACCAGTTTAATCCCACAAAGACACAAGTTTGCGCTTTGATTACACGGAAGGATCCGTTTGTCATGGCGTCTCAGTTCCAAGGAGTAAGTCTCCAAATTTCCGACAGTATTGGGATCCAGTTACATATTGCATCAAATCTAAGTAATTGGAATAAGAGCAGGATGTTGAGGATGACCACGACAGCCGGACGGGTTGGCATAGAATTTTATGTTCAAGTTGTACTTCCCTTAATGCCTATTGTTTGCCTACGTTTCTTAATCGACTTATAAAAGACCCACGGCAAATTAAAGATTGAGGACCATTTCGTGTTTTTTATTAAACCGCTCGGAGATTTTCATAAAGATATGATACGTAGATAATACAATTCATTCCCTGTCTTGCCCATGGGTATTGTAAAAGAGAGCGAAATTATATTCATTCTTCTAGGTATATTCCTTCTTTTAATGTTATATGCGCATATAACATCTATTCAAGAGAAGGAAAACTCGAACTAAAACCCTACCCGTCTAACCAGCGTAGTAGTAGGTCAATTTCTGTCCCATAGTAGGGAGGGCGAGCCCAGCAGTGAGACGTAAATGAACTCCAATGATGATATGTAAAGAAGATGTTTGCAAAAAAGTTGCTAAAAAAAAGAATCTAAGATTTGTATTGTAATTTTTGAAGAAAATTTTTGATTATGTATAACTCGAATATTCACGGCAATTGTTAATATCTCATTGTTAAGATGAATCAATGTATTCAATATTACATCATCGTCTGTATCCTCACGTATCCAATACTTTGTATCTTTAATATCGATAACTCATATGACGTATTCTATACTAATATAAAAATGGATTAAATGAATTTAATTTTCGGAAAGTTGATTAAATTTCCAAACTATTGGCTTTTATCACATAAAAATATGTCATATCCACGAGATGGAAGACGCCATACTTGTGGAGTAACAGGCAAAATAATAGTATTTTACATTGAGAAGATATTTATATGTAAGAGCAAGCTAAAAAAATGCTGATGCAAATTGTTCTTCTAATAGTTAATTCCAATAATATATTTGAATATCTAGGGGCACGGCAGTGCCCCCGCCAAGTCGAGCAAAAACAAAGTTGGGCAAAACGCAACACTGCCGTAACATACTTTTCTCGAAGCAATTTAGGCCATTTTCGACCCCCTATAACTTAATTTTGAATAAAACTAGAAGCCTGAATTTTTGGTAACCCAGCAGTCATTGTCTACACACGGTACATTTCCAATTTCAGTCAATTTGAACCAATAGTTTAAGAATTATAACTAGTCAAAATTTCGTAATTTTGTCACTCACTGACCGACTGACCGATCATCAATATTAAAGAGGCACTTCTAGCAGACATAGAGACTTCAAATTTAAAATGCAATTAGTATTTAGGATATAAATGAATAAAAAATTATAAAACATTGTAATTTTCGTCCAGTTTCCAAGATACACTAACTACATAAATAATTTTGTAAACCCAAATAAATATATAGGATTACAAAGTTACATTTGCTGTTAGTGAAATGTAACTTTGTAAAAAATAAGAACACATTTGTCGCCATCATTGCTTCCCTATGGAAATCGTAAAAACCGGCAAAAGACTGTTCAGATGGCGTAGTGGTTAAAATACCAACGTACCGTACCAGTGTTGGGGGTTCGAATCCCATGCAAGACAACACCTTGTACGATCCACAAATTGTTGTTCTGTGTGTGAATGTAATTTGTGTCGGTTAATTATATATTCTTTCCGTATGGTGAAGAAGTAAGAATAAAATTCACCACTCTCTATCTTGTCCGTAGATGGCGTAAAGACGACTATGGAATATAATATGCACCTACCATCTGTGCAAGAGAAGGAAAACTCGAAATGAAACCCTATATCAATATGTCTGACCAGCATGGTATAGTGGGTCAAATTCTCTCCCATTGTGGAGGAGATTAGATCCAATAGTAGGCCCGAGCCCAACAGTGGGACGTATGAGGGCTGCGATGATGAATTATGTTTGTGAAGTCCCCCACAATATAAGGATTATTATTCCCAAGTGCAAGGCGTTGTCTTTTAAAAATAATGATTCAACAGGAGAGTGGGCAGCCGTCGGGAAATGTATGATATCTCGGGAATGATATCTCTTGTCGGGGAAATGTATGATATCTCACTGCGAAACCAACCCGCTTACCAAACGTGGTGATTACTACATTATTCCTCATATGGTGAAGAAAAATGAGCCTTAGTCATGGCAACTCTGTGATCCTTGAGCGTCGTTGGATGCAGGTGCCACAGTGCCGCACTTTATGGTGAAGCATAAGGGGGGTCTATGATCTGCAGTGGACGGCGATAGGCTGAACGATGATTGGCATAATAGGTGTAGACAGATACCTAGATATAATTATGTTCAAAGATAACTTATAAAATGGTCAATCAACGGAATGAAAAAGCAAGAGTGGGACATGTCTTATGAAGTTGTACCAAAATCTCCCAAAGTATTAAGCAAACTAAATTGCCTGAAATTTACCTGAAAGAAAGAACGCCACCATTAGGCTTGATAGCCATCAAAGCAGAGAGGAGACTAGGGGAGATGAGTTTCAAAAAATCAATTAAATTTTTTTTATTTCCACATCTCTCCGCTTAGTTTAGGTAGAAATGACTCAAGCGGAAAGGAGAGATGTCTCAATTTTCAGAGACCGGACTCTAAGAAAATCCGTTGTTGGTATTCAAGAAGTAGAAGGCCTCGCAACTGAGTTCTTCTACCATAAAAAGTTGTGAGATCCATGTTATACCAAGTCGGTTAACTCATTCAGTCCCTGCTTGAGGGACCTTTCTTCTTAAGTTATTACGTAAATAGCTAACCTAACAACTTCTTATAGTGACTAAATCAATATTAAAGATCTTTTATGTTTTAAATAAATAGATTGACTTGGCAATCCCACTATGTTCAGTACAATTTAATATAATATGTATTACTTGTGAGATACATTGTGTTTTCATGCGATTGCCAAGTCATTCTGTTTATTTAAGACATAAAAGATCTGTAATATAGTCACTATAAGAAGTTGTTAGGTTAGCTATTTACGTAATAACTTAAGAAGAAAGGTCCCTCTAGCAGGGACTGAATGAGTTAACCGACTTGGTATAACATGGATGGTATAAGATGGATACTTCCATCTATTTATCCATCCATTAGCCAGCATGGACATCGATTTTGATCATGATTGCTGAATATAGGCATCTCATAAAAAAGGGTTAATGTTAAAATCACCATGTTTGCTAGCCTATTCGGCAATCTTTTTTTATTGCAAATGGTGCCAACGAGCTAACAGCTGCCGCTTATGGACCTTTGCAAGGCCGCTGCCTACCGTGAAGAAAGTGTGGATGCGTGCAATGATGTTTGGTGATACTAAAACCATCACTAAAATCCACCACACGCAAACACGCTCAGAAAGTTAGGCTTCCGGCTCTCTCGCTCACCGAACAAAGTGCAGTAACAAATTGCTACTACTCGGACGTCGATATTTTACTTACTACGTAGTACTTACTACACCGGGCGGACCGGCCCGCGGCTGTAGACGGACAACTGTCAACAATGTGGTCCTATCACTATAGCCACTTGTTATCATAAGAAGGCAAGCGTTTCTACTCATTTCTCCGATAAAATAAAAACGGCGCCGCGAATTAAATCTAGCGTAATATAGCAAAAATAACCTGAAATTAATAAATCTCAATATTATTTTCAATGGAGACATCCTTTTGTAGCATTCGCACGTTCTTTATAAGCTATTCATATGTTATCAATTTGTGCCGATTTTTGAACGTGAGTGCTTCTAATATTGCGAGCTCTTTTAACAATAAAATGATAAAATTCGTTTACTCCAAAATATAGATTATAATTTAAAAAAAAAAAGAATTAAATATATAAAGTAGAAATGGGCTTAAAAAACGAAGACAATAAAAAGAATAGTCTTACTGAATGTCATACTAGTCTATTGTTTCTCATTGTCTTCGAAAAATATAGTTCGTAAATAATTTTGTTATCTACAAACAACAAGAACATTAATGAAACATTTAATATTATGAGTTTCAAAGCAACAAAAGCATATGAGATGATCCCATCCGTAATTTTCGTTGACATATAACAGAGGCCTAAGTATCTAGACCGGCAGTATATTGTAATGTATATAAAAAAAAATATCGCTTTGCTTTGAAGTTTTGACGGGAATGTAGAAATTCCATGTGGCGCTCATAAATTTCATCCGATGTTTTAATGCTTTATATGGTTTATTGAATAATTTTAGTAGTACTTCGCCATTGGGACGATTGCTGGTAGCGAGTCCTTGACGTCGTTAGGATATTAACCTTGCGGGTGACTGGTCCGGGAAGTTAGTCTGTCACCCGCCGAGAGACCGACCGCGCGACGACGACAACGTCGATCGAGGAGAGGGTACTCCTCAAGGGGTATTCCGTCGGGCCGACCACTGACGACAAGTCACGCTGCACCAGTGGTCGGCCCAACGACGAAGGCGACATGTCACAGGTGGGTTACGGAGCTGTGCGCGCTGCCCCTCTATCACCCCGGACGGAGCCGGGCGACGAGTGTGCTGACCGTAGCCTACCCCAAAAAAAAAGATTATAACCCTTACCGACGCCCTTCTCCAGGTGACGCTCACGCGCGGTGACAGAGTAGGAATACAATTCTCCACTCCCTCTCTTGCATATTTAATCCCTTGATCGTCTTTTTATTATTGATAATGATTATTTTTGATAATTTATATGTATATTGTTATGTTTGTTTATGAAAACGCTAATAATATTTGTAAAATCTGAATTCGTTTGGATTTGTTTTCAAATATTCAAATCATTTCAGCTCATATACGTCCCACTGTGATACTATCGCGTAATATTATCTAGTCAATGACTATAGTATCAAGCAGATAAAAAGTGGGTGACCATGTATAAAATACAGCTCAAACTCTATGATCTGGTTACACCTCGCCTGAATGGTTCAAAGCAATGAAAGGGCGGCGTATTGACACATAACCCGCCGTATTAACCCTCATTGCCAATTGAGCGGGACATCGGAATTAACTCCTTGAATTCGATGGATGCTCAAACCCATGTATAACTATTATTATTTCTTAACGACAAAACACTGCACTAAGGAAGTAATCCTTGCATTGCCTTTACAAACATATAACGAACGGACGGGTGTAACCGACATAGCCCGCAGAATTAGCACGTTGAAATGGTAATGGGTAGGCCACATCGCTCGTCGAACCGACAACCGTTGGAGAAGAAAGGTTCTTGAGTGGCGACCACGAATCAGACGGCGCAGCGTAGGACGACCCCTCACTAGGTGGACTGACGACATTCTCGCAGGGAACCGGTGGATGCAGGTGGCGCAGGACCGTTCCGAGTGGCATTCTCGTGGGGAGGCCAGCAGTGGACGTCTGTAGGCTGACGGAGGGATGGATGGAACTAACGGACACAAATTACATCCGGATTCAAAACAACAATTGGTGTAGCAATTCGCATAAAATATTGACCTCGTTGAGCGAGAGAGCCGGCAGCCCAACTTTCTGAGGGTGTTTGCGTTTGGTGGGTTTTCATGTTACCTTTAGTATCATCAAACCTCACTGCTCGCATTGACACTCCCTTCACTTCCTTCACGATAGGCAGCGGCCTGAAATAGTACCGTGAACGGCAGCATCACTTACCATCAGATGTATTGTTTACTCGTTTGCCACCGATTGCAATAAAAAAAACCTGCGTGGATACACTGGTACTGTAAGTCGGTATCTTAACCACTACGCCATTTTGCAGTCACTGCTATGCTATTGAAGTTACTATGACGTTACTAACAATGGCAGATCAAGAAGGTAGGGAGGAAACGAACGAAAAAGAATTATGAAGTAAATATCAAGTTGTCTTGAGGTAAAATGAGCAGAACTAGATGGACACAAACTTGATGGATTTCATCATCACAGCCCATATACGTCCCACACCTGGGCTCGAGCCTCTTCGACATTGAAAGGAAAATTGACCTATTATACTACGCTGGTCAGACGGTTTGGTACAGGGTTTTATTTCGAGTTTTTCTTCTCTTGCATAGACGTTTTATGTATATTACAATCCCTTAGTAGTCTTTTACGACACGGGCACAGGCAAGAAAGAAGGTGGTATTTTTACTCCGTCATCACACGGAAAATAGGTTTCCTTTTCAGCATTTCATGTCTTGTCTTCGCAACAAAGTAGCTCAGTAGCACCATCATATCTATATATTTCAATTGTTAGGTCACATATGTGAGATCTGTTATACGTTTAAGATGCCTACGGCCGCTAAAAACAGAGCTGAGGACTATGAAACGCCTGAACATAGATTCATAAATTGTAGCTATGAAATATCTCGAGCACGTTAGCTTTCAAACAAAAACAACCACATCATAATCGGTTTATTCGTTTAGAAGCTAGATTGCCGTAGGCATACACATAGGCTGGGCTGGCCACGGATGACAAGGAAATTGGTACCGGTGGTCGGCCCAATGGCGAAGGGGAGAGAATACAGTGGGTTATGGAGATGCGCGCCGCCCTTTCTTCGCCCCGGACAAAACAGGCGGCAATGTGCTGACCACAACTCAACCAAAAACAAGGTCACAAAGATACGTAGACACACAGATACGTCAAACCTATAACACCTTTCCTATTGCGTCGAGGATTAAAAATGTATAAAAATTACGATTAGATTGAAACGAAACATATATTTGGACATCACTGTCTTTCTCAATTATTCCAATATGAACACACGGCACCCTAGCAAATGTTGATATAAAGTAAAATATTCCTATTGTTCACATACAAAATGGAACTTGCGGAGCGTAATAATGAAATGCCATTTTCTATATGTTTATTCTTCTTTGAAGAGAAGTGATGTGAAATAGGATCAGATAATAGAAATATAATACTGAATATCGTTATATTCAAATATGCATATTAAATATTTATCATATGATAATATGTAGCCGCCCATGTCTAATGAAAATATCTTTTACAGTTATTTGCTGATACAATAGCCTAATTTGAATTTAGCCGGTATGAAATAATATTAAATTGTGTACTGATAATAAAAATATGCCAGCAATTCAGTTAATAATCTACACTTCGGTTTATATATGTCCCACTGCTGGGCTCGAACCTCCTCCACGATGGGATAGGAATTGATCTTCTATATCCAGCTGGTCAGACGTGTTGGTATAGGGTTTTATTTCGATTTTTCCTTCCCTTGCATAAACGTTAAATGTTAAATAATATATTATATCTCTTAGTGGTCTTTATGACACCCACGGGTAACAAAGGGAGGAAAAAAATGTATTCTTACTCTGTCACCACACGGCAATAATATATGTAATAATTTGATGATCTATTTAACGTGTTTACACTTACTTCAAAAAACGTAACCAAATAAAAATTTGAATTACAAATGTGACGAAACATCCTACTTTTAGAATATTTTTTATTTCGTTGCCTCAATTTTATTTTTCTACGAAAGTATCTCTAAATATTTCACGGACCTTGTGCGTGCCAAACAAAGACATTGTAGTATCGATCAATATTAATAGCAGTGCCTGGTATATATCTAAGTAATATAACTATTGGCAACACGCCAGATCGCGTCAAAAAGGAGGAAATTCTGAGAAAATTTATAGTTACGCACGAAGGCATTTCGGATAAAACTGGCCGGCCGCAAAGTTTCTTCGAAAAGGGAAAAATGGGGTCAACTGATAATACATGTGGCTGAATGCATGTAAACACACTAACGACATCCGCGAAGACTAATAATATGTTGTTGTTTACTCATAAATAAATAGTATCATGATGTAACTGCAGAACTGGTTTGGACCTGCTATGTCAATCTACTGAGATGTTCGAGGTGACGGAATGGCGAGACATAGATGGTGAAGGGCGGTGTAGAACCTCGTATCATACGGTTTTCTCCTCCCCAGTTAAAAACACGACATCGGTACACCTGCATATATAGCCCAACTTCCTCAAGGTGATTACATATTGTGGGTTTGGATGATGCCTTTAGTATCACCGAACCTTATTACACGCATTCACACTCTCTTCATTTTCGATAACGACCTAGCATAGGTCTATGAGAGGCAGCCTCACTTACCATCGGGTGTACTTTTGCTCGTTTGCCACCGTTTACAATAAAAATAAAATTATTTTAATTTATTTGCTCTGGATATGGTGCAATAGTCATTACCTACATAGTTTTAAATTCAGCTCATTCGCCTTTCTGAGGTAAACTAGAGTTTAATTACGAAAAAGAAAGGCCTTACATCCTTACGCCGTTCTACGCACCGTGGTGTCTTGACCCCACCACTTTCTTCTACGAGTCGATAGCCTCGCGTAAGGAACCAACCCAGCTCTTATTGCTGCTGACCATCCAACGACGAACTATAGCAACAGGGCCCATCATAATTACCGCGTGTTTATGAAGCTGCTATGCTGAGACCATGCGGATTTCAAGCGTATCCGTTGTACTTCACGATCCATGATTAATCTATATATTTTCTTTTCTCTTGCTCTTGACTCGTGACCGTAAAATATATTTAATAACCCAAGTCTAGTAAAATTAAGCACAATATCGTCGTGATTAAAATAAAAAAAATGTAACAACATTTTGACTATTTTCATTGAACTCTGAATTATAATTGCAAAACAAATTTCAGTTCAGAAGTTACAGAAACTCGCGGAAAATTCTATTAAAATTACAAAAGTGAAAATACTCAATCAGAAAGCACTTCGTTTTATAAGGCAAGCGTAACGAGCAAAAGAAAAATACTCTAATAACACAATTCGCCTTTATAAGTAGCATTGCGATCCGAACTTCATCTTTATTATGTTAAAAAGTTTGTATACAAGCTCCAATTTTTTTAGCAAGCCAATTTCCGTTCTCCTTTCTAAAGCTTCATTGGAAAAGTTCAAAAGCAGCCATTGATTAACTCGGAGTGTGTAAATCGCCGTTTCAAATGATTTTTGTTAAATCCCAATAGGCCTCTTTGAAACTACGATGAGTTTTGTACCGTATGATATAATAATTAATTTAGAGGAGAGAGAGGTGTTGGCCTATTAAACTAATTACTTGTTTAATAAACGATCAAGTGTCATTTAAGTGCCATTAATAAATTAGTCATCTTAACGATACTTAATTGACATTCCACTAGTGTATGATGACGGATTTTCATGGGGTGATGGATTATTCCATACAATTCACCACTGCCTATTTATTCCCCCTTCCCGGGGGTGCCGTAAAAGACGACTAAGGGATATAATATGCATCTAAAATTTCTGCAAGAGAAGGAAAATTCGATATAAAACCTTATCTCACTGATCTAACTTAACAAAACTGGTTGACCAGCGTAGTGTAGTAAGTCATTTGCCTTCCTAGGCATTTTCCTTCCTCTGTGATGAAGCCTCAAGCCTAGCAGTGGGACGTAAATGAGCTAAGAAGATAGTGACGATATGTGATGACGGAATAAGAATATAATTATCACTATCCATGACTTACCCGTGAGAGTCATAACAATCGATCAAGAATATCACCGGGAACCTAGTCAACATCTCTCTTTTAGAAAACGTATTAAACCTCACTGCCATGGCCAAGCCAGCTGCTAAGTAAGGTGATTACAGCACTACACCCTCATTTGTCAGCAGACCTACGTTAAATAGTAGGCGCCGAAAGGCTGATTGATAATTATATTGATTTATATTGACGCTTATCTCCCATGGTAATCGTAAAAACCGTCGGGGATACACTTTTCATGGACTATGCTGCTTTCCTATTTTTCTGGCCATTTCTGTTAGTTTTACGTCTCCACGAAAAAGTAAGGGATCTCTAAATATCGCCATCATAAAAGGCTCAAAGTAGCTCAACGGGCTATAGAGAGTTATGCTCGGTATTTTTGTACGTGATGAAATCTGAAATACAGTAATCCATAGAAGAGCGAGTGTAACCAACATAGCCCGCTGACACGTTAGAGCTCATCAAACCGACAGCTATTGGTAAGGATAGGTTCTTGACTGGCAACAATGAATCGAACGCAGTCGACCTAGTAGGGACTAGGTGGACTGACAACATCATATAAGTCGCACGGAAGGAAGGAGTATAACACATTGTAAATAAAACTACTTTACGGATTTTATCACGTTTGTGTTTGATTTTTGATTGCCCGACGTTTCGAACACTTTGCAGCGTTCATGGTCACAGGCGGACTAAGATGTCTCACGTCCAATACATCATCGATATTACAGACATTTATAATTATCTACCCGCTACAGAAATTAGTTCAAAATGTGAGTCAAAGTTTATGTTAAACAAAAACAACATATTTCATAATGATTTCGTAGTGATTTTTTTTAATAGAAAATTTGTTATTATTTTTCGATCCACATTTTGGTACAAATTTATTGCCGGTATAAGAAGAAAATGATTGTATATGAAAAAATTATATTGTTTATGGTTAGTAATTATTAAACATTACATTTGTAGTAATTATTATGACAATTTATTAACTTAAAACCTAACAAATCTAGTGTACCAAGGAACGAAAGGAACCGTTGGATGCAAGTGGTATAGGACCGTTCCGAGTGGCCTTCTCGTGAGGAGACCTATGCCCAATACTAGACGGCTATGTGCTGATGGATGAAAAAACATTGTATTATACTAACGATGTAGGCATAACGATGTAGTATGTATTTCTTAATTGATATCAGATATTCACGAAAGCTCATTACAAATAGCGGAAAAATTAAAATGCACTCTTTAAAAGCTTAAAAACTTTGTGAATTTTAATGAGTTCTTCTTTGCTTGCCGTTGTTTTAATATCTTCAGTAGAGCTATTTCGTAATTACACATAATCCATTAATTCGGAACTTCCAAAGACTATAAAATGAAGCAATTAAAACCACCATGCCTGTGATTATGTTACAGTAAACCGTCGTTTTGTTTGAATTTTACTAGTATTAGATTTAATTAAGTACGGCTAATTCTCTGCTTGTCCATTTCACTAACGACTCCTAAATTTTAAGTAACACCCAAAACGGTATAAATGACGCATGACATTGTCGTTAATTAAATTTAAAAACGCTTATATTAAATTGGTTTTTACGTAAATTATGAATCTCATTTTTTACTTACACTCCGCCCGTGACCATAAACGCTGTTAATTGTTAGAAACGTCGAACAATCATAAATCAAATACAAACGTGATAAAAGCTGTAAAATGTGTTATTTACAATGTGCAATACTCGCATAAACATCAAAAATCATTATGGTGAAAATAATGAGCCTGCGGGTGACCGGACCGGGGATTTAGTCCGGCACCCGCGGAGAGGTCAGCCTCGCGACTGCGATCGGCGTCCCAGTAGGGGACGTCGGTAGGAGAGGGTACTCCCTCGGGGTATTCCGTCGAGTTGACCACTGACGTCAAGCAACTCTACACCGGTGGTCAGCCCAACGATTTAGTAGAACGGTTAAGTAGCTTAGGCATACAAGCGTAACAGATAAACAAACTTACTTTTGCATTAATAATATTAGGATAAATCACAATGAATTTTTCACAATAAATAAATAATGGATGTCCATGTGTGTGTATGTGATTATTTAAGGGCATAATGTTGACACATTATGTCCTTAAATAATCAGTCACCACTCCATACTTCACCGTAGAAATCTAAAAACTGAGTGAGGGCTCATTAAAGGAGCAGGACTGTTCTAGGAAACTTGTAACATCAACGTAATCACCAACCCGCCTGCCAAGTATTACGTTTATAACAACCTCTCCCTCCGTCTATGGAAAGACAGAACAGTGGACGTCGATACACTGATGATGAAAATAAAATAGTAATTTGACCATATCCGCAGATTGCTACAATCAACGCCTAGAACCATTACAAAAACTAGGTTACCCAATCTATGTATATGTTTTATAATTGCGGCCATTTATTTAAAGACTAGACTTTTTTTATTACATTTGGTAGGAAACGAGCAAACACCACACCTAGCAGTAAGAGATGCTGCCGCTCGTGGACCTTTGCTAGGCCGCTACCGTCTCGCTGGCTGTGGTTTGGGGATACTAACGGCAAAACCAAAACCCTCCAAACATCCTCATAAAGTTGGGCTTCTGACTCTCTCGCACACCGAATGAAATGCAGTAACAAATTACTTTTACTCCGACGTAGATTTTCTGTGAGAGTCGATTTACTACGGACGGTTCGGCCCGTAGCTGTAGACAGACGACTGTCGACAGTGTGGTCCATATACTTTTTTCTGATTCGGCTAATATCACGCTAAAGATAAATGATTTACAGCATAGTTAATATTACATATACAGACGTTATATTTTTAAGCTTCAGATAGATCTGACATGAACTGCGTTCAAAATCTAATAAAAATAAACATTTATTATTATTTCCGACTGGTGCAGGTGCTTACGGGGCACGGTTGCTTTGCGAAGTACCTACACAAGATTGTCACGAGGGAGAGCACACCGTCCTGCCACCACTGCAGTTGCGACGAGGACACGGCGCAGCACACGCTCGAGGAGTGTGTTGCGTGGGAGGGGGAGCGCCGTGAACTCGTCGCAATTATCGGTGCCGACCTGACGCTGCCGACCATCGCCAGAGAGATGCTCGACAGCGTCAGGAACTGGGACGCAGTCGCCGCCTTCTGTGAGGCCGTAATCTCACGGAAGGAGGCGGCGGTGTGCGAGTAGAGCTCCTATTCGGCGACACGTTCCGCCGCCAGCGACTCGGGCGGCGCAGGCGCGAATATCTGCGCCTAATGCCGCCCTAGCCGGGGCCGCAGGTGATTGGCCCGGGGAATTGTCCGTCACCCGCAGAGAGGCTGACCCCGCGACGGCGACCGACGTTCCAGGACGTCGAGAGGTGAGGTTACCCGAAAAGGTATTCCGCCGGGCCGACCACTGACGACAAGTCACATCTGCTCCGGTGGTCGGCCCAACAACGAGGTGACGTGGGTACGGGTGAGTTATGGGCCCGCGCGCCGCCCTTTCATAGCCCCGGATGGACTGGACGCCGCACCGCGCGGGCGCTTACCATAGCCCACCCATAAAAAAAAAAAAAAAAAAACTCCGTCCGGGGCGACAGAGGGGCATAAGCACGCACACCCGTAACCCACCTGTGACACGTCGCCTTTATCGTTGGGCCGACCACCGGAGCAGGAAAATTGTAACACCTAAAGACAATATGTTATTAAAACAATCTAATCGGAAACACTGTGTACTTTAATTTGGGTTAAAGTAGACAGTGTTACTAGACAAGTAATATATAGCATAGTAAATTAATTAAGATAATGCTTTCCAAAGTGAATTGACACACATAAGAACTTAAATAACGAGTACGAACCATTTATAATGTTCTTATAACAACTGTAACAGTTAATGTATTGATTTTAAATTGACTATGTGATATTCGATATTTTTTGTTGATTACGAAATACTTTCTCTCATCACACAAGTCAATTTCCATCATCATCATCCTCTAATCCCAATTCCTTGGGTTCGGCGCAATAGGCTCTTCTATCATAAAATATGTATACAATATATACACCACAAAAAAAGTAAAGGAGGTCCTAGTGACACATTATGCATTAGTGTTTTAATATATCACATACAATAAAAATAAAAAACAAAGAACCAACAATCGTAAAATGCAATTGAAGTAGAACTTCTTTGACATTGTCACAGATAACGATTAATGTAATCATTTTAATTTATACTAATATATAAAGCTGAAGAGTTTGTTTGTTTGAACACGCTAATCACAGGAATAACTGGTCCGATTTGAAAAATTTTTTCAATGTTAGATAACGGTAGGTAGGATAAGTGGTAGGACCACACTGTCGACAGTTATCTGTCTACAGCCGCGGGCTGGTCCGTCCGGGGTAGTACCACACTCTCGCAGAAAATCGACGTCTGAGTAGTAGCAATTTGTTACTGCGCTTCGTTCGGTGAGCGTGAGAGCCGGCAGCCCAACTTTCTAAGGATGTTTGTGTGTGGAGGGTTTTGGTGGTACCCTTGGTATCACCGAGCCTTAATGCACGCAATCACACTCCCTTCGCTTTCTTCGCGGTAGGCAGCGACCCTGTAAAGGTCCATGAGCGGCAGCAACACTTACCACCAGGTGTACTGTTTGCTCGTTTGCCACCGCTTGCAATAAAAAAAAACCCATTTATCGAGGAAGGCTATAAGGCTATATATCATCACGTTAAGACAAACAAGAGCGGAGCAACAATGAAGAATGTTTCAAAACCGGGTTTTTTTTCCTTTTGATAGCTTCCACTGCGTAAAAGTCTAAATTTTCGCAATAATCATGTGTGACAGAATCGTATTATTAAAAAATATTTTTACCTTCTACGTAAACAAAGTCTAAGGTTAAAGTTAGAATTAGCCTTAAGTATCTGTACCACGCGAACGAAGTCGCGAACAGAAGCTAGTGATAAATAAAACACGTATCTGCTCAGACTCCCATGCCAAAATAAAAAAAAAATATGATAATCGTTTATCTATCTTACAATCCAACCAGTCTATCCTCTACCGTCCTATTATCCGTCCACTCGGTCGACATCAGCATCCGGGCCCATATGAGGTACTTGGGCCAGGTGCTCGACGGGCGATGGTGGTTCCGGGAGCATTTCCGCAGGCTCGCTCCACGGCTCGTCGGCGCGGCGTCCGCCCTATCGTGGCTTATGCCGAACGTGGGCGGACCGAGCGCTGCGTGCCGACGGCTGTACGCGGGGGTCATCCGGTCGATGGCCCTGTACGGCGCACCGGTGTGGGCGGGGTCCATGACCATCCGACTTAGGGCCCTTCTGTGGCGACTACAGAGGGTCATGGCGGTCAGGGCCATCCGCGGATACCGCACGGTGGCGACGGAGGCAGCGTGCCTATTGGCCGGGACTCCCCCGTGGGACCTGGAGGCGGAGATGCTTGCCGGACTATATCGGCGAGTGACGGGGGTGCGAGCGGAGGGCGGTGTGGTCTCGTTAAGGGATCTCACCGCCTGGCGCGTCGACGCCCGCCGAGACGTCATTGCCCGTTGGGCAGTCCGGCTGAAGAGGCCTCGGTTCAGGGTGCGAACCGTGGAGGCCTTCCGGCCGGTGCTGATGCAGTGGTTGGAAAGGCGGCACGGGGTGCTCTCCTTCCGACTGGTGCAGGTTTTGACGGGGCATGGGTGCTTCGCCAAATACCTGCATAAGGTCGTTAGGAGGGAGAGTACACCGTCCTGCCACCACTGCGATTGCGACGAGGACACGGCGCGCCATACGCTCGAGGCCTGCGCGGCTTGGGCAACGCAGCGCTGTGAACTCGTCGCAATCATCGGTACGGACCTGACGCTGCCGGCTATCGCTAGGGCGATGGTCGACAGCGTCGGGAATTGGGACGCGGTCGCAGCCTTCTGCGAGATAGTGATCTCGTGGAAGGAGGCAGCGGATTGCCTGCGCGAGGAGCGCAGCCTCGATAAGGAGATCCGCCGCCGGCGACTGGGGCGGCGTAGGCGCAACTATCTGCGCCTCATGCCGCCCTAGCCGAGGCCGCGGGTGACGTGACCGGGGATTAGTCCGTCACCCGCCGAGAGGCCGACCGCGTGAGGAAAGACCGACGTCCTCCCCGAGGGGGGGACGTCGGTCGATGGGAGGGTACCCCAATAGGGGGTATTCCGTCGGGCCGACCATTGACGACAAGTTAACGCTGCTCCAGTGGTGGGCCCAACGACGAAGGCGACGTGGTTTTTGGGTGGGTCGCGGGAGTTGCGTGCTTAAGCCCCTCTGTCGCCCCGGACGGAGTGGTGCGGAGGCGCGCCGACCGCGACCCACCCACACAAAAAATAAACCGTCCTATTATCCAAGTATTCTACCGTCCATACGCCCTGTTGTCTATCCGTTCTACTGCCCGTCCATCCTACAATGCATGTCTCCGTCCACTCATCCAATTTAAAACAATACATATATGTCTTGGTAAATCAGCATTAGCGTCTCCCAATAAAATGCACTTTTCAATTGGTATTCTTTTTATTAAAATCGACCACAATATTGATTTGACTATTTTTAATAATTACTAGCAAATTTCTGCAGTTTCAACCATATAGTTTCTGTTCTCGTAGGAATACATTCTAGAATATTGCCTATGTTACTTGCTGATAATGTAACTTTCCATTTATGAAAGAATATTTAAAATCAGTTTAGTGGTTTAGAAGTGAAATCGAAACAAACGAACTCACTCACAAACTCTGTTCACTTACTATCGGAACATCGACAAAATTTACTGAATTGATAGAATAGAATTGATTTACGAATACATTCATTATATAATTCAATATTTATCGCTTGACTGTTATTTATTAAACAGAACGCCAATATACTACTCTCTATAATAGAATCGGCTTACGTAGCCGACTACTTTATTCAGTTAAAATGTTCATCCCGTTACGCTGGCATTGATTTAACGGGATAGCAATATCTCAGGCAGAATAACAGTATTGGATACATAATCAGTTTATTTCTTTATAAGAATTTTATTTCAATGACGTGTTCCTATTGTTGTGAAAAACATGTTTGTCAAATACGTTTAGTACTTTGAATACTATTCAAATTATTACACGTTTTATATTTTCTGTGTGGTGATGGAGTAAGAATACAATTCACTAGTCCCACTCTTGCCCGTGGGTATCCTAAGTCCTATGTAAAAGAAAAAAAACTCGAAATAATACGCTATACCAATTTGTCTGAGCCAGCGTAGTAGGTCCATTTCTCTCCTATTGTGGAAGAGGCTTGAGCCCAGCGGTGGGACGTATATGAGCTACAATAGAATTTTAAAAACAAGCTTTTATTTAAAGACCCTTGCTGTCATGTAGCACAAGAGTGCTTGTCGTGAATGAGAAGTCGGTTAAAAATAAAAATAAATGAGAGTAAAATTTAGTTTTTGTGACGAAAACTAGCTATGCTTGCCACTGTAACTGTTTATTTTCAGAGCAATACAGCAATTTCATTAAATTCGGCTAAGTAATTTTGTGTGATCCGTGAAACATACAGTTAAATATGACGATAACTAACGGAAGATCTTTAGTCGATGATTCTAACACAACAATATTCTCAAATATACCTTTCTTCTATCAAACGCAACTAATATTAAAAATGCGAATGTAAGTTTGTTTTTTAAGCTTTCACGCCAAAACCACTAAACTAAATTTAAAAATTCTTTTAGTAATAAAAGCCGAGTAACATAGTATTTTTCATCCCTGCATTCGCGTGTGAACAGAAATTACGCGGGTGAAATTGCGAAAATTTGCTACTAATTAATAATTCCCATATATGTTCTCTACTATTTTAATACAAGTCTAGATGTAGACATGTTACAGTACGCCGGGTAGTCTGGACAAACTAATTAATCTTATTAGATTTATAGCTCATAAAAGAAACTATGTCTGTTATTGTTATATGAAATAGATAATAAATTAAGTTGTATTAAGAATCTTGCAATTAGGCGCGTTTCTAATTTTTTTTTTTAATTGTTTAATATTGTTTATGTATGCAATATGTGCGGGTGACCGGACCGGGGATTAAGTCCGGGCACCCGCGGAGAGGTTAGCCTCGCGACGGCGATCGGTGTCCCGGTAGGGGACGTATTCCCTCGGGGTATTCCGTTGGGTCGACCACTGAAGTCAAGGAACTCTGCACCGGTGGTCGGCCCAACGATGAAGGTGACGTGCTATACAGGTGGGTTACGGGTGTGCGTGCTGCCCCTCTATCGCCCCGGATGGAGCCGGGCGAGGAGTGCGCCGACCGTAACCCACCCAAAACAAAAATGGGTGCAATATAGAGTGAAAGATTAGAAAAGAAGCAGAAGAAGAAAGCGTTTAACAGAGAAGATATAATGAGATTAGATTTTACATGTGATGACGTAATAAGAATACTATTCATCACTCCCCTCTCTCTTGCCCGTGCGTGTCGTAAAAGACGACTAAGAGATATAATATGCATATAATATGTATGTAAGAGAAGGCAAACTCGAAAAAAAATTCTACACCAACCCGTTTGCGATAGTAGGTCAATTACTCTCCCAATGAGGTAGAGGCTCGAACCCGACAGTGGGTAGTTATGAGCTGTGGTGATAACTATGATGATGATTGTTTTCGAAGCAAGAGCTAACTATATTTGCATTATTTTTTTCATAGGAATAGGATAGTAAATTGTATTCTTACTCCATCACCACACGGAAAATAATAAGGCTTTCTAATTAACTTCTAACCTCTTTTTCATGTGGTAACGGAGTAAGAATACAATTCACCACTATCTTACCCGTGGATGTCGTAAAAGTCGATTAAAGGATTATAATAAGCATATAACATCTGAAAGAGAAGGAAAACTCGAAATAAAATCCTATACAAACATGTTTGACCAAGATGTTTACTTTTGCTCTAATTTTTACGTCGTACGTTTTAAGTCTTATTTATTGTAGTACTGTTAATGCGTCATGATATTGTATCATTGGGGTTGACATGTACATGTGGACAAAAATTCCCTATAAATTATCTTTATATATATGAATTTTCTGTTCGTTTATTTATAATTGAACTCCTTCTAAACGGCTGGATAGATTTGATGATTTTTTGTAGCTGAGCCGATAGATATGAGTATGGTTTAGATTAATTTAATTTTTTAGATTTGAGAAGAACAACGTTGTGTCAGCTAGTTTAATTATAAAAAAATATTGCATTGTCAACCGATATATACATGCGAACAAAATTTCAACTCAATCGGAAAACGGGTTGTGGATCAAATTTTACTTGCAAGATTTGATTATAGACAACGGGACAGATGAAAGTAAATAAATGCTTGTAAAAAAGAAAGAACATAGTATAGTAGGTCTAGTGCCCTTCTATTGGGGAGGAGGCTCGAGGCCAGCAGTGGGACGTGTTTGCACTGAGAGGATGACGAGACAACGAAAAATAGTTTTTTTTCACATAGGTACATTAAGTCACAATGTACCCTGTATTAAGTACTTGGGGGCTTTAATGGGATTTTTTACGTAATCAGTGTAAATGCTTTTATATTTTCTTAACCCTTTTACAAACGAGTTCTTTATTCTCTCTTAAAAGGCTTTCATTGAGCATTGAGGTTTCCAAGTCGAGGGTTTCGGGTTGTTAAAACTGTACTCACTTCAAGGGCTACCTTTAGAATTAGAGCGTTATTAGAATGGTAATGGGATTGCTTAGTTTTGAGTAGAAATGTCTTTTAAAAGGCCTTTTAGTAAATTGTTTGTTCAGGATAGACGGTGTTGCTTTTGTTGCTTTCAAATTATTGTTGTTTTAAGTATATAATTTTCATTTAATGCAATAATTTTTCAATGGCAATTGTTGCAAATGGTGACATAGTTAAATGTAGCTTACATTTTAATAGTGCGCTGGCTAGGTTATTAAAGTTATTTCTCTGTGAATTTTAGAAAAACTTAGTTTCCCTATTAAAATATTAATATTAAATTACCATTATTTCAGATAAAAGTTTGTACCCGTCACCACACCGCAAAAATAAAATATCACCATACTGAAGTAACCCTTGTTCTCGCTTTATAGCTCTGCTTTATAGCTACACTTTGCTACTAAGACCATTGTATTAGTAGCAGAAGTGTGATACCATTCTGCCAATGGCCATTGAGTAAGAATATGATCAGTATTTTAATGGTTGTGATAGCCTTAGCCTTGATTTCTTATATTAAATCGCACGTATCGTGTGATACGATGCTGCTAATGTCCGGTTCATGTAAGTATCATAATAATGAAGTGAATAATTGCTTAAGAATTTGATCGGTGTTTTGGCTGATGATCTGAAGTAAGTCATGAAACTGTAATTCATGCATTTTTCACAAAAAAAAGCGCAGCAACGGTTATTTTTTAAGGAGTTTATGGTTCGGTTACGGGGACGTTTAACCCAAATCTTTATTTATTTATACTTCATTTAAAGTCACTGTGCATCAGTAAGTGAAATCTTCATCTTCAATTATACAATGGCGTCAGTGTTAATGGGAATTTTGGTGGGAATATAACCAATTAAAACATTAAGATATTGAATATGCAGCATGACACTTCCCAGTTCTCGATAAAACTCTTAACGACTGCCAAACCGTTCAGCCATAGATTGAATAACATATGCGTTTATAAGTTTGTCAACAAATGGCCCAAATAAAAAAAAATTATTTTAAATTTAGAACATCACGTGATCGCAGTAAATGAAAACTGTTTGACAGTTACAATTCACAATCATCGCATCTTTATAAAATGCATATTATTGTTTATAATAAATTTTCTTTTTAAACTTTTTACTTAAGCAAAATGCAGTCTGTTGTAACATTTGAAAAACCACTACCGCACTTGAGTTTAGCTGATTGGGATGGTCGTCTTTATGATTTGCAGGTAATATTACAAATATTATTCGCAGTTCACTAGCCGATGAATATATAAAAATAATCTAACGTGTATAACGTTTGTACCTTTTTTTTTTATTGCCAACGGTGGCAAACGAGCAAGCAGCACACCTGATGGTAAGTGAAACTGCTGCACATGGACCTTTGCAATACCAGGGGCACAGCTAGGCCGCTGCCTACCGTGAAGGAAATACTCTTCTTAAACCTCGTTTAAAGAAGGACATACCTGTCATAGTACAAAGAATTATCATGCTGAAATGGCAATGAGTAGGACACATCGTTCCACAAATCGCCAACCACTGGAAAAGAAACATTCTCGAGTGGAGATTAGAGTCTCAACCGATGGCGATTGTCGCCGAGGTGTCGATTTGAGAAGGTATCCCAAAGCGTAATCTGTCGAACGGGCTTCTGGTGACAAGGACAGCTACCGGTGGCCCGCCCACATGACAAGGAGAAAAACATATAAGGCAAGTCCCTTCTGTCGCCCAGGATGGATATAGTGAAATCGTATCATAACCTTTCCTCTAAAAAGAAAGCGTGGTATGTCAATTTGCCTTATTAGTATATGAAGAACGCTTGTGTCCAGCTGGGGGCCACATTAAGGCTAAATGCTTAGAATAATAACGTATAGAAGGATAGTGTCAATACATCGAACATTTAAAATTTGAATCTAAAAATACAAATGGCGCGCAGACGATTACACACGTATACACGCAAAACTCTATACAAATTATGAAATAAAATTTTATCTTAATTAACATAAATCGTCGAAATACTTAAAAGTAATGTTAAAAACCTTTTTAAGTTTTTCAAATGTGTTATGACACCATTTGAATGCACAAACCGTCATAGTTACCTATATATTTTTTAAGAGTTGCATACGTACGTGCAGTACAATGACTTGTACATTACGAAACGGTTCCGGCGTAGGCTCCATTAGGCTCCAATTGAAATGCCTCACTTTTTTTGCGTGAACTTACCTTCTATAGGTTATTATTCTAAGGCTAAATGTTATATTTGTAAAACTACTTTACAGATTTTGTCGCGTTTGTATTTGGTTTTTGATTGCCCGACGTTCCGAATAATTTGCAGCGTTCATGTATGAAAAATCAAATATAAACGCGATAAAATCCGTAAAGTAGTTTTATTTACAATATGTTATATTCGTGTAAACATCAGATATCATTGTTATATTAGTTTCATATTAATGTTAAACATTGTCCACAATATTTTATACTGTAAGCTGAATTTTTTTTTTCTTAACCCTGCTCCGATGTGTGCTGCCTGATGTGATCGGCCCAACGACGAAGGCGACGTGGTGTTCGGGTGGGTTGCGGGAGTTGCGTGCTTAAGCCCCTCTGTAGCCCCGGACGGAGTGGTGGGGAGGCGCGCCGACCGCAGCCCAACCCAAAAAAAAAAAAAGAAGCTGTATTTTTTTTAAATAAACCATTGAGAACAACAGTTTCAAATGAATCGTGAAATTATGTAGCGTAGGACAGTTGTTGTATCAACAATTTCACGAACTCATTGGCTAACCAATAATTTTATAGCCCTGTTCGTTGTATGGCTAAATTAGAAAAGTTTCATTATGCCTTTCCGTAGTACCGAAATGGGTTCGATAAAGCCGAATAATCGCTATCTATGACGCCTACGGTATGAAAAATGAGACTTTATTTTATCGTAAATATTTTGTATATCACAATACTTTTTTTTTACCCATAAAATAGGATTTGGCTGATAATTTAGGATTTTTCACTGAAATATTTGCTATCGTATAAACGAGTCATCAGGGGTTTGTTTGGGTAGACAACTTTATCTGCTAAATACTGTCATAAAATATTCTCAAGATATAATGTGTATAATAGTCGTAACATTGTTTTTTTTTCGACGTATATCAGCTGGACAGGATTGAATACGCAATGGAAATCAAATTACTAAGTCATTTTCGAGTCAATCGCTGAATAGCGTTTTATAAAATTTATTATCGCGTTTGTATAAGATTTTAATTCGACTGCACAGATGTCGTAGTGGTTATGTAATCGATTTCCGTGCCAATATCGCGGGTTCGAATCCCGCACAGGTTTGTAAAGGCCCCTGCCATTCAAGGATTATTTCCTTAGTGCAGGCCGTCCTCAAAAAATTCCGAGATCAGAGATTTATATCTACCCCTTGCGCTGGTCAGACGGCTTACTTTATCTTACTTCTTTCCACTGTTGGGCTCAACAATGGGAACGAAATTGACCTATTATACCACGCTAGTCAGACGGGTTGACATAGGGTTGTATTTCGAATTTTCTTCTCTTGAATAGATATTATCTGCATATTATAATTCTTTATTCATCTTTTACGACATCCACGGGTAAGAAAAGGGTGGTGAATTGTATTCTTACCCCGTTACCACACGGAAAATTCACAAGGATAATGATAATTAATAATAGTATAATATAAATAAGCTACTGTTATCTTGAAGTTTGAACTTGAACCTTGGGTCTGGTAAAGATAAAAGTGTTCATGAAACTTACTGCACATTTTCTCGTTGATCGAGGATTGTCTTAGAACATTTTCAGGCATAATAGCATATAGGCATAGTTTCTTTTCGCCCATTTAACAACAATTTATGTTATGTCATAAGAATGTGTTTTAAATTTCTATTTACTCTTTCGAAAACAATGAGGTTAACAACAAAAAAATCGACTTCAAAAACTCAAATGAATAAATTCATTCACCATTCATTTCAGCTCGCGCAAGTCTCACTGTTGGGCTCAAGCCTCCTCTACAATAGAAGGGAAATTGACCTACTATACCACGCTGGTCAGACGTGTTGGTGTAGAACTTCATTTCAAGTTTTACTTCTCTTGCATAGATGTTATAATATAATATACATATTTCATCCCTTAGTGGTTTTTTTAAGACACCCAGGCGTAAGAAATTGGGTAGTGAATTGTATTCTTACTACGTCACCATACGGAATAATGAATAAATATCATGTATGATTTCATATTCTTTTAGAGACCCACCAAAATAAAAGATTATTTTATTTCACATCACAGATTTAAGGAAAGATGCCTTAAATTGGTGTTTAAGAACTCTAAATACGGAACATAAAAGTAGAGTACCAAGCCTAGTACAAAAATCTTATAAGAATTAAATTGGCAATGAGGATGGGGAAAGGCAACATTTAAATGTGTTCAAAAGCCTTTTGTCGATTTCCAAGTATGTTGGTATACCTTCAACTTCAGGCTCTTATGCAAAACATTGCTATAAAATTTTGTATAGGCGTTAACGTTTGACGCGATAACGCGACCTACATACATCCGAAATAATCCCAGGCAACACAAAACGGCTGTGAGTGCTAACGGTAAAGATTTTCACCCTCTTAGCCCGTTACATACCTAAGCTTTTACGAAAAAAACACATTTAAAAACATTTTTATAATGCTTTAGTTGAAATTATTTAAAATTCGTTTTATACATTGCAACATCTAATTTTATCGAGTCTCGACTGAAACATTTTTTAAAAAATTTCATCCCGGCAGTAGCATAGGTGAAGTTATATTAAACTTCGTAATTGACGTTAATTAATAACATGGCGTTTTATTATAATTTAACGATACAATAGATACTAAATAACTTTTAAAACCTCAAAAGCCTTACGGGTAAATTTAAAGTAAGAAACTCCAAAATTTTCGTGTAGATTTACTAGATCTTTTATAATTTAAAGAAGTTGAGTTACAAATACTACAAGTAAGGGGTTAAAAGTACTACTAAATTGGCTACACGGACTCATACTATTTTAAGAGTTTTCTGTTTATGACAAATAAAAAAAAATATTCAAACACGCGTATGTAATAATATAATTTTCAGTGTTTTCAAAATATGATAAAGACTGTTCTTTGACTTTCATAATTTGTGAAAGTTAATTATTTCTAAGTATTAGGCAAAGTCCATTCCGTGTGGTGACGGAGTAAGAATACAATTCACCACCCCCTATCTTACCCGTGGGTGATCGTACGAGACGACTAAGGAATATAAAACGCATATAACATCTATGCGAGAGAAGGAAAACTCGAAATAAAACCCTAAACCAACATGTCTGACCAGCGTGGTGTAGTAAGTCAATTACCCTTCCATTACGGAGGAGGCCCGAGCCCAACAGTGGGACGTATATGGGTTGAGATGATGAAAATTAGGCAAAGACTTCTTTCGTAAAACATTGCCTACACCAAGTAATAATGATAGCATAGGTATATTTTGAACAAAAGTTCTCTTACCTTAGGTAATAGGTATTTGTTTTTTGTATAAATAAAACTAACGCCCAACTCGATATAAATGGATTACATTTTTTTTTTATTGCAAACGGTGGCAAACGAGCAAACAGTACACCTGATGGTAAGTGTTGCTGCCGCTCATATGGACCTTTACAAGGCCGTTGCCTACCGCGAAGAAAGCGAAGGGAGTGTGAATGCGTGCATTGAGGCTCGGTGATACCAAGGGCACCACCAAAACCCTCCATACGCAATCACCCTCAGAAAGTTGGGCTTCTGGCTCTCTCGCTCACCGAACGAAGCGCAGTAACAAATTGCTACTACTCAGACGTCGATTTTCTGCGAGAGTATGGTACTGCCCCGGACGGACCGGCCCGCGGCTGTAGACAGATAACTGTCGACAGTGTGGTCCTACCACTCCTAAATTATGTATACTTATACATTATGTATACTTCTATTGCGCTTGAAATATATTAAATACAAGCAACCCGTCCTCGCTTCGCTTCGGTTTTAGTCGTTTTACCCGCGTAATTCCCGTTCCCGTGGGAATAACGGGATAAAATATAGCCTAGTTTACGCCCTGATATTATAGCTTTCCATTGGTGAAAGAATTTTTGAAATCGGTCCAGCCGTTTTGAAGATTACCCGGAACAAACAGACAGACAAAATTTTTTTATCTGTATTTTAGGCATAGGTGTCGTGCCGTGTGAGCATGAAAACAGCCTATTATTTTGACATTACAGGACACTCCAATCTTATTTATTGGTATAGATTAAATTACTATGTTCAAAGCAATAGCTGATATTATTTGCTTTGGATTGGATTGTGAACTGTATTACAAAAGAATTCAATCCAATGTATTAACTGGCTGCTGAGCAAATTGCTCTGTCAACCGAATGCTTTTTGAATAAAAAGTTGATCCCAATTCAATTACAGTTAAGCAATAAACGTTAGTTTTCGTCAACCTATCAGGCCAGCGTGGTATAGTAAACAAATTTTTGTTATATAGACGTGGCCCCTGTGACCAGGCGGCACGGCTGGCAACTCTTAACACCAAGGAGATTGTCAGGCATATCGAGGCGCTGAGATTGAGGATTACCCTGGACGAAACAGAGGCACTAGTGTTCCTTAGGCTCTGCATTAACATGTCCTGCATTCTTCCATGGCCGCCTGGATTACCGTTAATTCGTTTTCCAGCAGCACTCGGGCACGGTTACTTTGCCAAGTGCCTGCACACGGTCGTGAGGAGGAAGACTACACTGTCCTTCCACCACTACGATTGTGACGAGGACACAGCGTAACACACGCTCGAGTTGTGTTTCGCGTGAACAGAGCAGCGCTGTGAACTCATCTCAATCACCCGTGCTGAACTGGGATGAATAGCCACCTTCTCCCAGGCATTAATCTCGCGGAAGGACGCGGCGGAATGGTTTAGGGCCGAGTCAGGCCACGCTGACTCGTTCCACCGCCAGTGTCTAGGGTGGCGCAGGTGTTCCCACATGCCGCCCTAGCTGAGGCCACAGGGACCGGACCTGTGGCCTCGGCAAATAGTCCGTCTCTCATAAGGAGGCTGACCGCGTGAGAGTGATGCCGTTACTTGCAGAGAAGCTGATCCTGTAAGGGCGACGGGGGACATTGGGGAGGGACGGTAACCGATAGGATATCCCGGACGGAACGGAAGCCGTGTGCCCAGGCATAGCCTACTCAAGAAACACTGATCACTAACATATCCTAGAATATTATTAAAAAAAAATGTTTTTTTCTGAAATGCAAGTGAAATATTTTATATCAGGTAACCGCAGATACGAGAAGAGCAGATGCTTTTGACCTTCGTTATAGCTCGCATCAACTCCGTAATGAAACTCGCATTAAAACTGAATGGGACAGCTACCACAACGACAATCGTCTTAGAGCCAGGTAAATCGTTAGTTTAAAGTTTTCTTTGTATCATTATGATTAGCCGAAGTATACTTTATCTATGTATTTTGCGTCTAGGTTTCACTTACCACAGTTTACCAATGTAAACGATCGAACGCTATACGCTAGCGTTCGATTTTTGTAGACTCCAAAGACCCAAAAATCTTAATCTTTTATTTAATAGTTGATCTGAGGAGCAGTCAGATAATAGCCAGCAAACCAAAGAGATGTTTGTAATAATTATACAGTATAAAATGTGACTGTAAACCCCCTGTTCACCTAATTATGGAACGGTGAACTAGGATAAATTATTATCTCTTAAATTATGTATTTTGTAAGTGTAGTACTTACGTAAACTGTAGGAATGAGGATGAAAATATTTTTTTGGAAACATCACAGGCTTTACTTAACGTCGTTGGAATGACGCCCAACTCCATTAGGAAATGGGACGTAGTTTTTGCTTTCCGCGAGGCTGTTATCTCTTGAAGAGAGAATTTGACCGCATATGGGCAATACCTCGACAATAAATATTACCGAGAGAAAATACCCAAAAGGATATCTTACCAGACGGGCACCCAAGGTTAGGAATCCGTCTCGGAGTCTAAACAATTGACGGTGAAGAGTAAAATGGAAAGTTTTGAGGTGGCACTTCATCCTTGCGTCAACCCGAATGTACGGAGTGTGACAACATCACAGGCTGTCAAAAGAGAGCATTTAACTTCCATCTATTGAGAATACTGTAATATCTGTTTAATAATTTTATCATAGGTAGTTTTATTCCTGTTTTAATACCACGAAAATGTTTATAAGAAGCAATTAGTTAAATTATTACAATAGTCCTTGTAGTTTCAGACTTTGGTATTCGTTGCATAAAAGAAGAAACATTACATTGATACCGGTTTAATTGTGTAGTTTTAATGTTATATATTCTCATCGTTATGTACACATTCCTGTTATCAGTCACTGTAAAAATAGTAAGCGATTTCTAAAACTTATCTATCCATTATTTTGTTCTACTGCAGAGTTTACGAAATCGAACAATGGAAATCTACTATTCAAGAACTATTGGACCTCTTGGATCGCGAAATGGCCAGCTTAAAAGAGGAGAAGGCATCAACGGAACGGGAATTAGAACAATTAAATTTGCCATTGCTTGTCACGTCTGAATGTTTATCAAACAGAGATGGAAGGAGAAGCTCCGAATTAACCTATGATCTTGCTGATAGTGAGCTGAAAAAGGTATAAGAATTATGAAATTATCAGAAGTTCATTATAATAGTCTATATTTCACTACAATTTTCCTGGTTTATTTTCTAACCTTTAGACTGAATCTCACCATCTCAGCTTATATACGCCCCTGCTGGCTCGAGTCTCCCAACAATAACATTCATCTATACCACCTATTAAACCAGTGTGTGTTACCAGCGTTGACTTACGACACTGAAACGTAGTCTCTAAATGTCGACCTCACAAAAAAGCTCAAAATCGCTCAGCGTGCTATGGTGAGGGCTATGCTCGGTATTTCTCTACGTGATAAAATCCTGAACACGGAAATCTGTAGAAGAACGGGTGTAACCGACATAGCCCGTAGAATTAGCACGTTGAAATGGCAATGGGCAGGCCAAATCGCTCGTCGAACCGACAACCGTTGGGGAAGAAAGGTTCTTGACGACCCCCCACTAGGTGGACTGACGACTGAGAAAGTCGCAGGGAACCGTTGGATGCAAGTGGCGCAGGACCGTTCCGAGTGGTATTCTCGTGGAGAGGCCTATGTCTAGCAGTGGACGTCTGTAGACTGATGGATGGATGGATGGATACCACGTTGGTCAGACGGGTTGATATATCCTTTTAGTTAGTTTGCCTTCCTCTCTCTCATGTTGTAAGTATATTATATACAACTTATACTTAGCCACCACATGGATTACGCCACTGTTTAAATTTTGAGTTGAGAAATTAACGACATAAATAGAATAAAATACAATGTAGAGATGGATTAAGAATATATACTGTCACGTTCTTCGTAAAGTATCGAATGGCTTTCTTTGTAATGTATCTGTTACTCTTAAAGGAGCTTTGCGTAACAGAAAGCAACAAGAAATTATTGATAGACAGATGCCAATCAGCTTGGGAGAAAATTAACAAACTGGAAGTAGTAAAATTTAATCTTCAATTAGATCTTAATGATAAGAATGAAACGCTTGCAATTGATAAAGACATGCTCAATTTGGATAAGGTCTGTGCCAATATTACTTATAAAACAGATTCCTTGAAAACTCCTAAAAGGTAGGAAGTGCATTTTTAATTTGATTTAAGATTAGAATGTAGCGTTGTAGTAAGTACATTCATTCCCTATTATTGCGGATAAGAAGTAGCACGGCGAAACGTAACTAAGAAAATAAATCATCGGAAACAATAGTTTTAAAATATCTTATTCCTAAAAACGTATTAATATTGTTAATATTGCATAGCCGTTCAAGTTTACCTGTATACCTATTGTAGAAATATATATATTTACAAAATGCCGAAAAAGATTTTGCCGAAAAGGATTCGGTCGCCCCCAGCCAAAATTAAAAAATAATTCATTCATTCAAAATAATTCAGCTACATTTTTCATCGTATCTCGACAATGCCTCCAAAAATTTCGTTATGAATTAATATATGTTCCATGAATTGTTTAGTTTTTAAATTTTAGCTATTGTAATAACCATAATTGTATAATCTACTTGTTGATTGCTTTAGATCAAAATAAATAATGCAATAAACAAACGCTTAAAATATATAAAGAACTTAGAACAATTAAATTTCTTAGAAGTTATGTTGGTTTGCTATAGCTAGGTGCACCTGAGACTGAGTTAAAAGGTTTCAGCAACATCCTAGACCCATTACTAAGGCAATGTACGATGTATGAACAGACACTAAGTATAGCATTTAAGTTTTTGAGGATAGAATCGTAAATAGTTACCTAAGTACTTTTTGTTACTCTAGACTGAAAGCAAAAAGATTATAGAAAAAAGTATTTTATGTAGTTGTTTACTTATTTATAGTATTAAGTTCTATACAAGCGTTTGTATTGTATAGTTGTAAGAAAAAATATTAGCTACGTAAACATGGTTTTCAAAAATATCCCCGGGGGTTACTCGACGTTATTTATCTTCGAAAATGATTGAAATCTTAACTATACTTATTTCAATTAAACCAACTTGATTCTGTTCGCCCGGTGGATTTCTTTTTCTTCTTCTTTTACAGTATGAAAGTATGAGTTTGAGACAATTATATATATTTCTATTCTTTTTATTTAATTGCAAACGGTGGCAAACGAGCAAGCAGCACACCTGATGGTAAGTGACGCTGCTGCACATGGACCTTTGCAATACCAGGGGCCTGTGCCGTTGCCTACCGTGAGGGAAATGCTCTTCTTAAACCTCGTTTAAAAAAGGACATGTCATAACGCTTAGGAAACACAGCAGCAGGTAGTTCATTCCAGAGCTTGCACGTACGTGGGAGAAATGATCGCTGGAAACGTACAGTTGAAGACCATAACGTTTCCAGGTGAAATGGATGAATTTATTAAATGTTAAAAAAATAAAATTAATTTCCATCGTATAAACTGTCTCGTAGGATGATAACATACCAACAATGGCTGGAAAAATGCGAGGCGACCAAACAAATGGCGATGAATGAGCTGCAAGATACATTGCGGCTTCGCGAGTCCCTGTTCGTAGCTCGAGGACGTGCTCGGAATGCCCTTAAGGCTCAAACAGATGTCACAAATTACATGTTACGTAGACGTATCTATGAAACCCAGAGAGCTAGAAATGAGCTCGATTGGCAGAAAATGAAGGTATTATTTTTTATCCTCTATAGATTATTACCGTGTGGTGACGTAAGAATACATTTCACCACCCCTTTTTTTATCCATGGGTATTGTAAAAGATAAAGAGAAGAAAAACTTGAATTAGAATCCTATGCCAGGATATCTGACCAGCGTGGTTAGTTCGCAGGTCGGTTTCCTTTCCCTTGGAGGACGCTTGAGGCTAACAGTGGGACGTATGAGTAGGGAATATCATCTATCCTATGGATATTCACTACCAATATACTACCAATATTTAGGGTTATCCATTAAGGAAACATAACACAATATAACTTGGCTGAGCGACGACTAAACTTAGTGTTAGATTCCTGGTTCTTTAGTAGCCGATCCTACGATCTCTATGGAAAAAGAAAATACAACGACTCATTGTATTCTTAACTTGTCATCGTCCCGGGAGTTATATCTCATACATAATTATATACTATGCCGAATTTCTTCGATAAGGGTTTTATGCCCTAATAGGAGAAAAATAAGTGTCCTATAGCACGCTAGCGAGAGACGTTTTGTTTTCCTTATCATTAATGTCACCTCACCTCTCATACGTTCCAGTTACAGTCAATAGACTATACTATGCTGGTCCAATGGATTGATCACCATCCCACCCCATAGCCGTCCCACTGTTAGGCTTGAGCCTCCTCCGCCATGAAAGAGAAATTGACCTACTATACACTACGCTGGTCAGACATGTTGGCATAGGGTTTTGTTTTAGTTTTCCTTCTCTTGCTTAGATATTATATGCATATAGTCCCCTTAGTCGTCTTTTACCACCACAATTTACCACTCCCGTGTGGTACACCTACGGGCAAGAGAGTAAGTGGTAATTTGTATTCTTTACTCCGTCACCATACGGAAAGTCATTATATTTGATAGACATTATCTGCATACTATGACCTTTAGTCGTCTTTTACGACATCTACAGATAAGAAGGGCAGTGGTAATTTGTTTCTTACTCTGTCACCACAAGAGAGCAAGGTATGTTAGTATGTTATATTCTTAATACATCATCACAAAATTGCTAGTAATCATCATTATTTTCATAGATGGAAGAGAATATGGATAAATTAGCGACTGAACTCAAAATCTTAGGTGAACAGTTTGCGGATAAAATAAATGCGTTGAAATTGGCAGAAACTCGTTTAGAAATCAGAGGATATCGTCCAGGTTATGAATTGGCAGCAGATGAGGCCGATATAGGGTTGAAAGAAGAAGTAAAAAGCATGAAGGAGACTGTTCGTCAGTTGCAGGAGAAATTAGACTGTGCTAAGTAAGTCGATATCAATTTTTATTCTGTAGCATTCGGTGCAGCAGTTTTCTTAGTAAAATGGCTAGCATGACAGTTGAGATCCATCTAATGACCTATCGACGTTCACTGTTAGCCATATTCGCCACACTTGATAGGCGTTTTAGCGATTTCCCGTGAGTACTGTTTTTCTC
Organism: Lymantria dispar; assembly: GCA_032191425.1. Taxonomy (NCBI): domain Eukaryota; kingdom Metazoa; phylum Arthropoda; class Insecta; order Lepidoptera; family Erebidae; genus Lymantria; species Lymantria dispar. The sequence goes on along the minus strand of CM063449.1, from coordinate 10,348,243 downwards.
AAACAGTTTTTACAACTCTCACGAAAACATAACAAAATAATTAGAGAATTAGAAATATATTATTATGTTTTTAAGATGTTTTCAGGATAATTTTCCGTGAGGTGACGAAGTAAGCATACAATTCATTTTGCCCGTGGGTGTCGTACAAGTCGACTAAGAGATATATATCTATACCAATAAATAAAATTGGAGTGTCTGTTTGTAATGTCAAAATAATAGACTTTTTTCATGCTCACACGGTTATTTGCACGACACCTAGGCCTAAAATAGCGATAATAAATTTTTGTCAGTCTGTCTGTTTGTTCCGGGTAATCTTCAAAACGGCTGGACCGATTTCAAACATTCTTTCACCAATGGAAAGCTATAACATCAGGGCGTAAACTAGGCTATATTTTATCCCGGTATTCCCACGGGAACGGGAACTACGCGGATAAAACGACTATAACCTATAACCGAAGCGAAGCGAGGGCGGGTTGCTAGTATACAAATATTATTAATGCAAGAGATGGAAAATTCGAAGTAAAACCTCCTATACTAACACATCTGACTAGCGTGGTATATTAAGTCAATTGCCCTCCTATTGTGTAGAGGAAACTCTACCTCCATAGTAGGACATATATGAGCTGAGATGATGATAATGATAATTTTTAAGAAATGAAATATGAAAGAAATTCTTGCGTTACTTTAAAAACGTGCAATGATCGGACACAGATTACACACAGACTCAACAATAATATGTGATATAAAAATACGGATTTTATCTCGTTTGTATTTAAGTTTTGGACAATCAAATACATTTTTACGTTTTATTTATAATATGTAATACTCGCGTAAACAACAGGAATTGTTTAATAATATGTGAATCGTTTAAAGATTTCTACGTACCAATGACACTCATCACAGCCTGTCGCCATTTGGACTACTCCCCCTTCTATGCAGTCATTAATTGTTGATACAGACCTCAACTTCGTGAATCGCTATTATTGGCATTGGAATCTATTTTATCCTCATTACTACAAAAATAGTTTCCTCGTATTAATAAATTTTGTTCCCAATGCATTACATTAATTAATTAATCTTAATGCATTATATTAATCTTAGGTTAATATTTGCCTAGATTGCATAAATTTAATCAGTCATCATCATCATCGCAGCCCACATACGTCCCACTGTTGGGCACGGGCCTCCTCCACAATGGCAGGGAAATTAACCTACTATACCATGCTGGTTCGACATGTTAGTATAGGGTTTCATTTCGAGTTTTCCTTCTCTAGCACAGATGTTATGTGCATATTATATCCCATAGTCTTTTACGACATCCACGGGCAAGATAGGGAATAGTGAATTGTATTCTTACTCCGTCGCCACGCGGATAATTTTAGCCAGTGTCAATTCCTAATATTATTGCGGACAAGTAGTGATGTAAAATAATTAAACTTCATTTCATAATCATTTTAGCTCATACACGTCCCAATGTTAGGTTCGAGCCTCCTTCATAATAGGAGGGCAATTGACCTACTATAACACTCTAATTAGACGTGTTGGTATACAGTGATGGATTTACGCCTAGACCCGTGAGGCCCGGGCTTAGGGCGACATGATTTGAGGGATGGCAAAATTATCGAAATGCCAAAATTTCAGAAACGAATTTTTTTTATTTCCTTTGAAAATGAGTTCAGATAAATTTTTATAAAAAAAGGCCTGGCTTTGCCAAGAAAAAGGAAGTTTTTAAATTGCTTAACATAAAAAAAAACAAATATTTGTCTAATGTTTATTACGTATGTATCTGTAATATTTATTAGTTATAATTGGAAATTATATTCTATCGGATTAAAGTTATTTAAAATTTAAAATAAAAATATTGGATCAAAATTAATAAAAATTATTCTAATATTAAGGGCGGCGCGATAAACAAGGCTTTTTTTTGGGTGGGTTACGCTCGGCGCACTCCTCGCACCACTCCGTCCGGGGCGATAGAGGGGCGTAAGCACGCATACCCGTAACCCACCCGCGACACATCGCCTTCGTCGTTGGGCCGACCACCGGAACAGGGTGACTTGACGTCAGTGATCGGCCCGACGGAATACCCCGAGGGAGGCCTAGGGCACCATCAAGTCTAGATCCGTCACTGTTGATATAGGGTTTCATTTCAAGTTTTCCTTTTCTTGCACAGTTGTTATATGTATAATATCAGGTTGACCGAGCTTCGCTCGGAATATTTTTGTAGAATTTATTTAGGGATATAACAATAAAAAATAAATAATGAGAAATATATAAAAAAATTACAAAAAGAGAATAATAATAACACCGAGATTAGATCAGACGCTGTTTGACACACAAAAACTATAATTTAAATCGGTCAACGTCTCACCTGAACTACCGTAACTCTTGACGTTGACAACGAAATTTGAATTGATATTCTTTTAAAATCTAATGTCATTGTAATGTTTTGCTAAAAACACCGACAAAAGAATATTTTCTATAAACAAAACCTAGCTAGATCGATTTTTTGGACCCGAATCCTCTAGTATGCCAAGTTTCATCAAAATGGTTGGTGCCGTTTCCGAGATCCTGAATATATATATAGGTATATATATATATACAAGAATTGCTCGTTTAAAGATATAAGATTATATCCCTTAGTCGTCTAAAAAATGATAATAAAATGAAATGATGATATACATATAGATTACATATATTTTTATTTACCAATACGTCGTTTTTCATCAAAAACTCCTTTTTTAATAGAAAAGGAATAAATATATTGGTTACAGTCTACCTTTTTGCCGCAATCTCTTAAGTTCTACTATGATACCCACAAAAAGTAATGGTGCGATAATTTTGGAGGGTCTCACAATCACTTATCGCCTTATATTGCTACTTTATTTTTATGATAACTTGCTGGCTAGCAGTTATTTTTTGCCAAGTTCTTGTATAAGTTTGGGTGTGCAGACAAAGATATGATATGGCATAATAAAATATATAAATTACTGCACTCCTAATATCTGGTCGTAAACTGTGGTAATTTAAAAATTACCACAGTTAACATAGTATAAATATTACACAGTATAAATACGGGTATGGTGCGGTCATACTTCGTTCAGTCGTTCAAAACAATGGAAAGTCTGCCTCATCATCATCATCATCATTTCAGCCTATCGCCGTCCACTGCTGGACGTAGGCCTCCCTCATGTTGCGCTACAATGAGCGATCCTATGCAGCCTGCATCCAACGACGACAAGCGACTTTCACTAGGTCATCGGTCCACCTAGTGGAGGGGCGTCCTACACTGCGTCGTCCGATACGTGGTCGCCACTCGAGAACCTTTCTTCCCCAGCGGTTGTCGGTTCGTCGAGCGATGTGGCCTGCCCATTGCCACTTCAGCGTACTAATTCTTCGTGCTATGTCGTAAGTTTGCCTGGAGCCTCATAACCCATGGTTTCTTCTCTTGCAGTCAGCCACTCTGCGAACTAATCCCCAATCGAATAACTAATGGTCTCGGCTAGGGTCACATCATGCTCTCACAATTACATATTTATTCATTCAAGCAATTGCCGTATATTATTTCCTTCAGGTATTGTCATGATTAAACTCCCATAATAATGAATAAATTTTAAAACTTTTGATTTACTATTTCGAAAATAAATTTCCCTTTAAATGTCGAAAAATTGAATGTTACAAATTAATGTTTGCATTCAAAAAATCCCTTGAATGTCTAGCGTATATCAATATTTAATAATATAAGTTTATCAGAGGTTATAGGCATATTGCTGCTAGGGTGCAGTTATAGCAATAAAACCTTTATTAACGGTACTAAATATTTTGTCTCTAGTTAATTTATAAAGAAAGTCACCTATGTAATAATTTAATGGGTGTGCGTGCTTACGCCCCTCTGTCGCCCTGGACGGAGTGGTGTTAGGAGTGCGCCGACCGTAACCCACCACCCAAAACAAAAAAAAATTAAATAATTTAATACAACAATTGTAATATCAAAGTTACTCCCTACTACCATAAGAAATTTCATCATGAGCTCAAATACACCTCCTGCTCTCTAATGTACCGGGCTGGCCACGGAAGTCAAAGATTTGGTTCCAGTAGTGAGCCCAATGGCGACGGGGAAGGAATATGGTGGGTTTAGGTGTAGCACGCCGCCTTTTCTTCACCCCGAATGGGCGGGACAGTGTGCGTCCGCACTATAGTCTGCATAAAAAAAAACTGATGTGGTAAATAGACTTAAACTTATAAGAATTATCTGTATTTATTTAACTCCACATTCTGTAAAAACAATATTCTTGACACAATACGGGGGATTACATTCTCTGTGCAATATTTTCTTTGTTCGATCGCGTCGTATAGAACGTAAAAACAGAAATGTATTATTGTAGCTTCGTTCACATGAACTTCTCAATGATAGCACGTGTTTGTATTGCAAAATAAGAATTATGCAGTAATTATCTTTACGTCAGTACTGAAATTATAACACAATACAGAGTAGCTAATGTCTACTAATAATATCTATAAAAAATATAGAAAGAATATAACCTATTAAAAATAAAACATTATTACATTTAAATATCGTGTCTGTTAGCCTATCGAAGTCCATTATAGAATAAAGAGCTCCCTAATTAGGGATATGCCGTAATTATCATGTTGGTTAGGTGGAATGGTTTTCGCAATATTTTTTAAACAGAAGATGACAGAAGAAGCTGGCAATTAATAATGCTGGTAATAGTAATCTTTCCTCGCGATCTTTCAGCCAGTGTAATAGCGCCTTATTTTCGCTATAACTTTCCCTACTCGGCTCCCAGCCATTGCTGAACTGAGTTTTATTCACAATGGGGAAAAAAATTATCTATTATACAGCACTGGCCACTCACTTTGTCATAGGGTTTTGTTTCAAGATTGCCTTCGATTACGGTTATGTCTGTTTACGTCAATAGTTAGCCACAAGACAAAAATATATACTGGTATATTATTTACGAAATGTATATATACATATGTATATATATACCACAGTATAAAGAATAAATTGAAAATAAACTTGCTCGAAGCGCTCGCCTTTGACATTAAAGTCAAGCTTTAATCTGTCTAGTCACAAAGCTAAGGATTTACGCACTGATTCTATCGGGAATTTAAATATTGCTCGCTATAAAGTTTTTTAAGAAACTCTAAAGTCAAAGTGACGTCTTAGCCAGTGATAACATCTAGTCAACCAGAATATGTAGCTCAAGGGATTAATGTATACATTCTTGAGACAGAAACATCGGTATCGAGCCATTTGTTATAGTAACTTTTTGATTAGATGCATTCTTCAAGAAAATTCTGCAAATATTACAATAATGTATCACACACATTTCGTTATGGGATTGAGGTCATATTTTTCCCTATCGTGACGGAGGAGGAACACAATTCATCACCCCCTTTCCTGCCCATGGGTGTCGTAAGAGACGCCTTTTTTTTTTTTTTTTTTTTGGGTGGGCCATGGTAAGCGCACGCGCGGTCCTGCCCATCCGGGGCGACGAAAGGACGGCGCGCGGGCCCATAACCCACCCGTACCCGTCACCTCGTTGTTTGTTGGGCCGACCACCGGAGCAGATGTGACTTGTCCTCAGTGGTCGGCCCGACGGAATACCCTTTCGGGTAACCTCACGTCTCGACGTACTGGGACGTCGGTCGCCATCGCGCGGTCAGCCTCTCTGCGGATGACGGACAATTCCCCGGTCCGATCACCCGCGGCCTCGGCTAGGGCGGCATTAGGCGCAGATACTCGCGCCTGCGCCGCCCCAGTCGCCGGCGGCGGAACGTGTCGCCGAATAGGAGCTCTACTCGCACACGATCCGCCGCCTCCTTCCGTGAGATTACGGCCTCACAGAAGGCGGCGACCGCGTCCCAGTTCCTAACGCTGTCGAGCATCTCCCTGGCGATGGTCGGCAGCGCCAGGTCGGCACCGATAATCGCGACGAGTTCACGGCGCTCCCCTTCCCACGCAGCACACTCCTCGAGCGTATGCTGCGCCGTGTCCTCGTCGCAAGTGCAGTGGTGGCAGGACGGTGTGCTCTCCCTCCTGACAATCTTATGTACAGATAACATTTTATGTACAGATAACATCGTTGCAACAGAAGAAAAACTCGAAATAAAACCTATCTAAACAACGTGATATAATAGGTTAATTTTCCTGTTATTGTGGAGGAGACTCAAGCCTGTAAATGCGATAACGTTGAAATAATAAGATGGTTGAATGATAAAAATGGTCTTAAAATATATGTAAATAGCTTAGTGTGTTCTCAATCATCATGTTGGCCTATATATATCGCTCTGCTGAACTCGAAGCCTTCTCGACATTATCTATATGTTATATATTTTACCTGTGGTGACAGAATAATAATAAAATTCATCGCCCTATATTGCCCATGAATGTTGTAAAAGCTGACTAATTTATTCAAGAGAAGGAAAACTCGAAACAAAACCACCAACAAACATGGAGAAGGCTGAAACCCAGCAGTGGAACGTGAGCTTAGATGATGATGATAATAGACGTTATATACATATTGTATCGAATACACTCACGGATAAGATAGGTCCATTGTATTCTTACTTCGCCACTGCACGGAAACTATAGGATTCGGTCTAATCCCACCACATATTCCCACTATTGTAACTCCTGTAAGCCAGGATGCACAATGGTCTCCATAGATCACACCGAGGTTTGACCCTCAGGCAGTCCCGGGAGACGATTTTAATTATCTTGGGACCCGCAACTAATTAAATTAGAAAAGTTAAACAGGAGGAGTTGAAAATGTTGATTCCATTTCCCTCCTACACAATGCGAGAGACATGAAGCGAAATTGACTAGTTAGTCAATAAAATAAGAGGATGACTCGGTCGCTAAATACCTTTAAGCCATTATGAAAAGCAAATTTCTGTATATGTACAATAAGTAGATCTCAACGACAAAAAGCGTGTGATTGATTGAACCGTCCTTAAGCTGTAGGGATGAATTGCCAGCATGTCCTGTGTATCAACGATAAACCCGAGCTTTAGGTTATTATTATTTTAATAGCGCAGATGACATATTGGCCTACTACCGAGTGTCGAGTAGATTCGTTTTCAAAACGGGATTGGTTGTATTCATCATTTCATCATCATCATCATTTCAGCCTATCGCCGTCCACTGCTGGACGTAGGCCTCCCTCATGTTGCGCCACAATGAGCGGTCCTGTGCCGCCTGCATCCAACGACGCCCAGCGACTTTCACTAGGTCATCGGTCCACCTAGTGGGGGGGCGTCTTACACTGCGTCGTTCGATACGTGGTCGCTACTCGAGAACCTTTCTTCCCCAGCGGTTGTCGGTTCGTCGAGCGATGTCGCCTGCCCATTGCCACTTCATCGTGCTAATTCTTCGTGGTTGTATTGCGTATTGGTAATATACTATTATAGAAGAATTAAGTTCTTAGAGCAACGCGTTCCATTTTTTTGGAAACATATATGCAAGAGAAGGAAAAACTTAAAACGAATCCTATGCCAACACGTTTGACTAGTATGTTATAGTAAGCCATTTCTCTCCCATAGTGAAGGAGTGGAACGTATATGGGCTGAGATGATGATGATATATACGACATACCGTGACGGTCTCGTGGATTCGATTTCCATGCAGAATAATATTTGTAAAATCCCCGGCAGGACAAGGATTATTTTCTTAATACTGGTGTGTTATAATCATATAAAAAAAAATAGATAACATTTAGTAATTTCAAAAAATGTATACATTTTTTATGCGTTCCTTTTCATCTACTTGAAAACTTTTTGTTTTTATTTACAGGGCAACATACAATGCTTTAGAAGCCGCATCTATAAAAATAGGGATTGATCTTAGTGACAAAAACCAGTCTCTAGAAACTGATACCCGTGCTTTAGAAATGAGAATCGCTTTGGAACTCAAGAAACCCCAGGGCACTTCTAAAAACTTAATATTGGCGAGCATGACTGATGAATTATCAAAATTAGATAATTAATGTAAAGAAAAACAATGTTGTATAAAATTTCTTTTAAATTGTTTGTTTTATAATATGTATTTTAATATTGTTTCTATATGATTGTCGGAGCTATATTTAATATTAAACAACTCACGTTTGAGATTTATTAAGTCGAGACGGGTTTCGAGCACATTCAATGCTCATCATCGAGGCAAAGTGCTCAATGCCCTTTGCAGTGCCCGCCGGGAGCTTGAAAACCCGGGTCGACGTAATTGATCTAAAACGTGAGATGCCTGCCAATAAATAGATATCTAATATTACTACAATTTTAGTTCAGACATATGTATCGGCGAAGAAACTTTAATTAAATATTGGATGACTGACATCGGAACGAATACATTATATCAATTAAATTTATATGATTGAATTCACAAACATAGTTTTATTTAAATTGATTAATGACCATTGTTATAAAATACTTTTATGCTTTCCAAAGATTAATGACTATTATAGTCCATAAAATATGGCTTGATCTCTGTGACAGTTGTCCCTAGCGCTGTCACGCTTACTATGAAGTCCGTAGTTTTTATCGATAAACCTCTTTATTTTTATAATTGTGTTTTTCTATTATAATTAAAATACAATCAATGAAAATCTTTTTGAATTTATTTTAAACAAAACTGTTTTTGACCGTTTTAATCATTCAAAAGGTCCAGACAAGGTCTAGGTCACTATTATCGTCATCACTGGAGCGTTCCTGCTAGAACATTTATCATTTTTTGCCAAAATAGGGACAGTCGTTATATCAATCGATCAGTTACGACTGTTTTATAAATAAATATGTCTAGTTTATTGAGAATAATGCGTACATAATATTATCATTTACTCAGAGACAAAAAGTAGTTTTTTCATGTTTAATCAATTTAATTTATGTATTTTATAACGTAACTGTTTGTTATAATTGTAAAAAATATGTTGAAAGTATTATATAGGTACCTTATTGGGTTTATTTCTTTTTTGAATAATTTAATAAAGATTGGTTATCGATTTACGTATATCGACTGTCCCATCTCTTTTTTATTTTCAGTCCAGTATGACCTTGTACGTATGCAAGCGTCATTTATGTATAAAATGTTTACTAGGTATTTCAGTACTTACAAGGTACATTTAAGGCATGAATATTAATATTTTTGTATGTATAATATATTGTAATTCAGTTGCAATAAAACTGGCACGAAAAGAATGAAAATAGGTATATTTGATACAAAATGAAAATGTAAACTTGTCGCTCGTTCAAACTTACTTCGTTGGTTTCGTTGACGTCTGTCACAGAGATCGATCTATATTTTGTGGACTATAGACAAAAATATAAATTTATTAATCTATATATATAAAATGCTTTGTCCCACAAACTATAGTCCATAAAATATAGCTTGATCTCTGTGACAGATGTCAACGAAACCGACGAAGTAAGTTTGAACGAGCGACATATTTACAATTTCACTTTGTATCACTTCTATTTTCATTTTTTTTGTGCCAGTTATATTGCAACTGAAGTGCAATATATTATAAATATAAAAATATTAATATTCATACCTAAAATGTACCTCAGAAGTACTGAAATACCTAGTAAACATTTAATTGAAAATTGACGGTTACACACGTACAAGGTCATACTGGACTGAAAATATAAATGAGATGGGACAGTCGATATACGTAAATCGATAACCAATCTTTATAAAATTATTCATTAAAGAAATAAACCCAATACAGTACCCATATAAAACTTTCAACATATTTTTTACAATTATAACAAACAGTTACGTTATAAAATACATAAATTAAATTGTTTAAACATTAAAAAACTACTTCTTGTCTCTGAGTAATTGATAATATTATGTACGCATTATTGTCAATAAGCTAAACATATTTATTCATAAAACAGTCGCAATTGTTCGATTGATCTAAAGACTGGCCCTATTTTGGCAAAAAGTGATAAATTTTCTAGCAAGAACGCTCCAGTGATGACGATAATAGTGACGTACACCTTGATTGTACTCCTTTTGAATAAACAAAACGGTCAAAAAGCAGTTTATGTTTGAAATAAATTTAAAAAGATTTTCATTAATTGTATTTCAATTATAAATAGAAAATCACAATTACAAAAATAAAGAGTTTTATCGATATCAAATTACGGACTTCATCGTAAGCGTGACGACAGTACTAGGGACAACTGTCACAGAGATCAAGCTATATTTTATGGACTATAAGTAATACTATAGACGGTCATCTCTAGAACAAGCTGCTTCTTCTTAGTTAATGGCAATGAGCTACAATAATATGAGCTATTGGTGCCAGTGTCGAGTATATTGATTATTATTCACGTCTTTAGTCTTAGTCTTTCAGTCAGTCGTTAGCATGACTTAGTGCTGATATCCAAGTCGTGCGTCTCAGGAAATTTGGGCAGAATGTCAAAATGCACGTAATTCACTATTATATCATTTTCACTACATTTCAGAATTTTATCTGCATTATATTACATAAAATATCAGCAAAATTATTGAATATAACACTTTAAAACACTAAAATAATGAAAAGAATATAAAAGCGCTACATGACATTTTGACATTCGCGTCAAAAGTCTAGAACAAGCTTTTCGACTGTAAGAAAATCAGTGAATTTGAACATAACAGCTAATAAATGACAGCTTTTTTTTTTGTGGGTGGGTCGCGGTCGGTGCGCCTCCGCACCACTCCGTCCGGGGCGACAGAGGGGCTTAAGCACGCAACTACCGCGACCCACCCGAAAACCACGTCGCCTTCGTCGTTGGGCCGACCACTGGAGCAGCGTTAACTTGTCGTCAGTGGTCGGCCCGACAGAATACCCCCTATTGGGGTACCCTCCCATCGACCGACGTCCCCCCCTCGGGGAGGACGTCGGTCTTTCCTCACGCGGTCGGCCTCTCGGCGGGTGACGGACTAATCCCCGGTCACGTCACCCGCGGCCTCGGCTAAGGCGGCATGAGGCGCAGATAGTTGCGCCTGCGCCACCCCAACCGCCGGCGGCGGATCTCCTCATCGAGGCTGCGCTCCTCACGCAGGCGATCCGCCGCCTCCTTCCGCGAGATCACTGTCTCGCAGAAGGCTGCGACCGCGTCCCAATTCCCGACGCTGTCGACCATCGCCCTAGCGATAGCCGGCAGCGTCAGGTCCGTACCGATAATTGCGACGAGTTCACAGCGCTGCACTGCCCAAGCCCCGCAGGCCTCGAGCGTATGGCGCGCCGTGTCCTCGTCGCAATCGCAGTGGTGGCAGGACGGTGTACTCTCCCTCCTAACGACCTTGTGCAGGTATTTGGCGAAGCACCCATGCCCCGTCAAAACCTGCACCAGTCGGAAGAAGAGCACCCCGTATCGCCTCTCCAACCACTGCATCAACACCGGCCGGAAGGCCTCCACGGTTCGCACCCCGAACCGAGGCCTCTCCAGCCGGACTGCCCAACGGGCGATGACGTCTCGGCGGGCGTCGACGCGCCAGGCGGTGAGATCCCTTAACGAGACCACACCGCCATCCGCTCGCACCCCCGTCACCCGCCGATATAGTCCGGCGAGCATCTCCGCCTCCAGGTCCCACGGGGGAGTCCCGGCCAATAGGCACGCTGCCTCCGTCGCCACCGTGCGGTATCCGCGGATGGCCCTGACCGCCGTGACCCTCTGTGGTCGCCACAGAAGGGCCCTAAGTCGGGCGGTCATGGAACCCGCCCACACCGGTGCGCCGTACAGGGCCATCGACCGGATGACCCCCGCGTACAGCCGTCGGCACGCAGCACTCGGTCCGCCCACGTTCGGCATAAGCCACGATAGGGCGGACGCCGCGCCGACGAGCCGTGGAGCGAGCCTGCGGAAATGCTCCCGGAACCACCATCGCCCGTCGAGCACCAGGCCCAAGTACCTCATATGGGCCCGGATGCTGATGTCGACCGAGTGGACGGTGATCGAGACGCCGATGGGAGGGCTCATAGTGCGCCCATGGAACAAGAGGGCCTCCGTCTTGTCCAGGGCGACCCTCAACCCCAGCGCCTCGATCCGCCTGACGACCTCCTCGGTACCAGAGGTCGCCAGGCTTACCGCCTCTTCTAGCGTCCCACCGCGGGCTGTGACGAGCGTGTCGTCGGCGTAACAAATCACGCCCAGCCCGGGCGGGAGGCTCCCCCTCAACGCCCAGTCGTGTAGCCGATGTTCCACAGGGTGGGTCCGAGGACCGACCCCTGTAGGACATCGCACGTCATGGGCGTTCGCACGACGTCCCTTGCTCGGTCGGTGCAGAGGACGCTGCGCCCCTCCAAATAGTCTGCCACTAGCCGCCTCAGGTAAACTGGCACCCCGTGATACCGGAGCGCCTCCCTGATGCAGCTGAATGGCAGACTATTGAATGCGTTAGCGATGTCTAGGGACACCACCAACAGCACTCCCCCGCCGGTGACGGCCTCAGTCGCCACGGCCCTCAGGCGCAACAGAGCCGCGATCGTCGAACGACCCCTCCTAAACCCAAACTGGGCGTCCGACAGATCGGGCCCCGTGCCGACGAGGTGCCGCTCGATGCGGTCAGCTACCACCCTCTCCAGTAGCTTGCCCGTGTCATCGAGCAGCACGATAGGTCTGTAGGCCAAAGGCGACTCCGGAGACCGTCCCGGCTTCGGCAGGAGCAGGCTGGTGCCTTCCCTCCTTCCAGCACCCAGGGAACCGTCCGGACGCTAAACACGCGTCGAACAGCCCCCTGAGGCGGGGTCCCAGGTGTTCGAGGACCAGGGCCAGCACACGGTTAAGAACACCGTCGGGCCCGGGGGCGGTAGACTTTGCGCGCATGCGCGTCACCGCCACCCCCATCTCGGGTTCCGTGATGGGCGGAACACTGTCGTCGTTGGCCTCCCAGTCAGTGTCTGGCGGAGCCATGACCGGGGGCGTGTGTTCCGCTCGCCGCGGGAACAGGTCCTCGATGACCCGGGTGAGAAGGCCGGGCTGGAGAGTCTCGGTGAGGGGAGGGCCCCGCGCGCGTAGCCTATTCAGCACCGCGCGATAGGGGCGTCCCCAGGGGTCACGGTCGAGACCGTCCAGCATCTCCTGCCGACTGACGTCCTTAGCGGAGCGGACGGCCAGCCTGAAGGCCGCCGCGCATTGCGGTAGCCCTCGTAAAGCACGGCCTCACGCTCCGCATCGCGATGGCGCCGCCGGCTGCGGGTGTAGGCCCTCCGGGCACGGATACACGCGGCCCGGAGATCCGCCAGCTCCCGGGACCACCAGTGGACCCCCCTCCTCGGGGGCAGACGCCGTACCCGGGGCATGGCCGCATCGCAGATCTGCGTCAATGCACTGCGGATGCGGCCAGCCTCGGCGTCCACCCCGTCCGACTGGTGGGCAGAGGACAGCCACGAGTATACGATGGCTGTCTCCGCCAGCTGGTCCCGGTCTAAGCGACCCACAGCCCATCGCGGGAACGCAGGACGCCCATCCGCCCCGTGACCCCTGCTGGGCGTCGGGATTACAGGGGAGACCTCCATCCGGACATACCGGTGGTCCGAAAAGGTCTCCACCTCCTCCACGACGCGCCAGCTCCCCACGCGTGCAGCGACCTCGGAGCTAGCGAACGAAAGGTCCACTATCGACCCGCCCCGTTTTCGCACGCACGTATGCACCGAGCCCCTGTTCAGCAAACAGAGGCCCAGTGCCGCCGCCCACTCCTCGATCGCCCGTCATCGGTCATCCGTCCTAGGGGACCCCCACGCCACGGGCTTGGCGTTAAAGTCCCCCAGGACGAAGACCTGGCGCGATGCCAGTCGCCGTAACGAGGCCTCCATGATGGTAAGGAAGGCCTCGAAATCGGTCACACTCCAGTTAGGGGAGAGATAAACTCCGAAGAGCGTAATCTCCCCCCAGTCCGCCGCGACGTATCCGACGCCCCTGTCCCTAAGGGTCAGAGACGACGAAGGCCACGACCTGGATGCGACGATTGCCACGGTGCCATCGGTGCTACCCAACCAGTTAATCCGGTCGGGCACCACGTACGGCTCCGCGACTATGGCTACTCCTATCAACCACTCCGCCATGGCTTGCAGGAACACGTCCTGCGCACCGGCGGAGTGGTTGAGATTGGCCTGGAGGAGACGAATGGATACGGGGTCCATTAACGGTCCGTATCCATCGTCACCTCCTCCGCGCTAACGGGCGATCGGGCCGCGCTCGGAGCGGGGACTGGCCCGGTCGATTGGCCACCCCGCCCCTTTGGGGCCGATGCCGGGGGTCTGCAGTCCCCAGAGCCCATGCGGTGCTTGGCAGGCTTATTGCCCGCCGCACACGCGGGGCAGTGGGGCACCGCAGAGCACGATGCCGCCTGGTGTCCAGTTTGACCGCAACGGAAACATAGCCCGCTGCAGTCAAAGCAGTTCCTGCATGTCGGTTGGGTATGCCCGACCGCCATGCACTTATAACACCTCGCGGGCCGGGGCTCCAGCACGGTTACCCGCGCCGAACTCCAGCCCACGAGGAGCCTGCCTGAGTCGGCCAATTGCTTGACCGACTCCAGTGGGCACTGCACCCAGACAGCACCGACGCCGCCCGGACCAGGGTGGATGGTGCCAATCCGGACGGTGTCCGAGGCACACCCGGTATGCGCCATAATGGCCTCCCGGATGTCCTCCACCGCCACGGAGTCGTCCAGACCCGTGAGGCGCATATCTGCGCACTTGACGGGCCTGGCGATTCGGACTCCATCCTCCGGCCCGAACAGCCCCCTCAGCATCGTGGCCAAACTATCGGCCGTCTTCGCGCCCTCGGCCCCAGGGAACTCGAGTATTCGAGCCCCTGTCCGGGCCTTGCGGGTCCTCGCCTCGACGCCCCCGATGTCGGAGACGTCCAGCTCCCACCGGGCGCGTCTTAGGACGGCCTCATAGTTCAGGCCCCTCTCAGCCGCCTCAGGCAGTACGGAATAAATGACAGCTAATACATGTGTGCGTGTGTGTCAGTTACAGGGTCTATGAAACAGTAAATCATTTGTTTTATATTGCGCCACTCTAAGCGGCAGCGCGTTTCATCGACTCACCATCACAATTGTGACCAAACTTATCGCCTATTATCGGAGAGGGTCCAATCTTAAATCACAAGTCACAACACAATCACCCGCAAGTACGGCCTCAGCTGGGCTTCATACGACATAGGCGTTAGCACAAAGTCCTCAGTGCGCTTCACGCAGAGGCCCCTGCGCGAAACAGTTTGACACCAGCTGCCTTAGGTATCGAAACACTCCCTGATAACAGAGCGCGTCCCTGATGTACTAGAACGACAAACTATTAAATGCGTTGACGAGATCCAAACACACCGCCAACAGCACTCCTCCGCCAGTGACCGCCTTCGTAACCACGGGCTGCAGGCGTAGAAAAGCTGCGATTGTCTGACAGAGACCTAACTGGGTATTGGACAGACCGCTAAGGTGCTGGGTGATGCGAGCAGTCAGTATCTTCTTCTCTTCACTAGCTTGGCTATATCGTCCAGCGATGGGCCTATAGACGGACCTGAACGCACTACACAGTTATCTGCGATTTCCTCTGCTACACATGATTTCTACGCGGATGAAATCGCGGGCAAAAGCTAGTAATATATAAGCCTGATTTCCTTATTATAGCTTTAATTTGTTATTATTTGGCACGAACACTCCTCATGATAGGAAATAAACTATAAACTCGTGACAAGCGTTGGCATATCATCATCACAGCCCACATCTGTCCCACTACTGGGCTTGAGCCTTCTCCACGATGAAGAGAAATTGACTTAATATAATCCGACCGGTTGGTTTAGGCTTTTATTTCAAGTTGTTCTTCTCTTGCATAGATGTTCTATGCATATTATATCCTTTAGTTGTCTTTTACGACACCCACGGGCAAGATGTGCGGGCAAGGATGATTAATTGTATTACTCCATCCCCACACAGAAATTATGCTTTCTAAAGATTAATAATTGTGAGACGAAAATATATTTTTATTAAGATTCTTTTAGACAGAAGACTTACTTAAATCATAATTTGGCACGAACTGTCTTCATCCTTATGCGAAAGTATGTTTGTTTGTTATGTTTTCAAACTTGAACCACCGAACCGATTTCAAAAATTCTTTCACCAATGGAAAGCTATAATATCAGGGAGTAACGTAGGTAGTAATTAGATAAACTAGTACTAGTCTAGTAATTAAATAAACTGTAGAGCTCACGCCTGACAGAAGCGCTGCCATATAAATTTATTTATTTATTTATTCATATTAGTACATCAAGTGCTTAAATTCTATTAAAAGGTGTAGCCAAAAACCAGTTTAGGTTTATCTGTACACCTAGGAAACGTCGACAATATTTACAAGAATACTTATACATAACGGCGGCAAGCAGTGAGCCCGCACATCTTCATAGATATACCCTCAAGTTATTACATATTAATATTAATGTGACACAGATACAGCATGTTTCCTTTTCTATTTATTAAATATATGTTGATTAGTGAGTGTTATTTCTTCAATGTAATGTTTTTTTAATTTGTGAGTTAAGTTTTTTGATGTAACTGTTTTTTTAAATTCCGGTGGTAATTTATTAATTAGTACCGGTATGACATGACTAAGACACATTTGACCAAAAAAGTTTTTAAATGTGGGTATTATTAGTTTTGTAAAAGTATTACGTAGTGTCATATTAGGTTTAGTGTTGTATTTCTTAAGACAGTCATTAAAATAATTTTCAGAAAGTAGTGCTAGTTTTACTTTTTCATGTATCGGAATGAGTTTACAATGAGAGAAAAGTTGCGCATAGTCTGACTGATATTGTTTTTTTATCTTTAGCGGTACAATTTGCTTTAATATTTGGATTTGAATGTGATATATTAGATTAAGGTGAGTTTTATAAGTGCGATCGTAGCTACTAAGTCCATAAGATATTACCGATTCACCTAGAGCTTTGTAGAGTAGAAGTCGGATGTCATAGGGTATTTTGTTTCTGACAAGCGTGAGTTTAGCAAGGATAGCGCGCAATTTGTCACATACATAATTTATATGACTTGACCATTTCATGCGGCTGTCTATGATAAGACCTAAGTAGATATGTTCAGATACCACGTCTATAGATTTACAATTACATTGTGTTACGTTATTTAGATGGAGAAAACTGTGATCATGAGCGATGAGCCTAAGTTGCTGCGGTTTTCTGTTCTGACTAGTGCTTGTACATCATTTTTGTTTTGCTGGCGTCGAGTACTAGTCCCGCATCATGCGACCATTTGTTTAGTAACGTGAAGTCTGTTTGTAAACGTTTTAGAGCTAAGGATATATTGTTATCTAATAATAAATAAGGATATATTGATATAATGAATTTAACATTTTTAAGTTACAACAAAGCAATACCAAATCCTCGCGTCGCGGAGTAACTTACAAATATGCAGTTAAAGACCACTTGATTTTTAATCTGGGGGCACTATAGTGTCCCTGCCAAGTCGAGCTAATCTTTTTATTGCAGTAATATCTAGTAACATCTACCTTAGACGTCTTAAATAACCCAGGTATCAGAGGTAAAGTAGTTGGTTATAGGCAGTATTGATAATGCGACATCTTACGCAGTCATAACCGACAGCATCACCATATACGCACCACAGCTGGGCGCGAGCATTCTCCCAGTAAGAGAAAAATTAGCTACTTATAAAATGCTGGTTAGACATGCTGGTATCGGGTGTTATTTCGACTTATCCTTATTTATTATACGCATATTATATCCCTTAGTCGTCTTTTGCGATATCCACGGGTAAGATAAGAAGCGGGGAATTGAATTCTTACTCTGTCACCATACGGAAATTTCCTTCACTTATATAGTTGTGATATGCCTATTATATCCTACTAGCAACCCACCCTCGCTACGCTTCGGTTTCAATCGCCTTACCCGCGAAGTTCCCGTGGAAATATCGGGATATAATATAGCCTATGTTACTCCCTGATATTATAGCTTTTCAATGGTGAAAGAATTTTTGAAATCGGTTTGGTGGTTTAAGCGTGAAAGCGTAACAAACAAACTTACTCTCGCATTTATAATATTAGTAAGGATTAGTAGTTATATATTCGTGTTAGTAGTCTTTCGCGACATTCATGAGCAAGATGAAGGTGATGATTTTTATTCTTATTCCGTTACCATATGGATACCGTATTTACATAGTCATCTCAGCTCATATGCGTGTCACTACTGGGCTCAAACCTCCTGCGTAATAGAAGGGATATTGGCCTAACTATACCACGCTGGTCGGACGGGTAGAGTTTCAGTTCGAGTTATCCTTTTCTTGCATGTAATGTGTATAAAACATACACATTCCATCAGTCGTCTTTTTTATTACTTTTTTTATTTCAAATGGTGGAAAACTAGCATACAGTACACCTGATGGTAGGGATGTTGCCACTCATGGACCTGTGCTATGCTGCTATCTACTGTGAAGAAATTGAAGCGAGTGAGAATGTGTGCAATGAGGTTTGGTGATACAGAAGGCATCAATCACCAAATGGGTTTTGGTGCTACACGCAAACATCGTTAGAAATTTGGGCTTCTGGCTCTATCGCTCACGGAACGAAGCGCAGTTATAAATTGCTACTGCTCAGACGTCGATTTTCTGCGAGAGTGTGGCCGGCTAGTGACTGTAGACAACTATCAACAGTGTAGTCTTACCATAAAGAAACCCTTCTCTGACGACATCCACAGAAAAGATAAGGAGTGTTGAATTTTATTCTTACTCTATCAACGTACGGATAACGTATATACGTATCTACACTAATATTATAAAGAGGAAAAATTCTTATTGTTGTGTTTATGTTTGTAATGAATAAACTCAAAAACTACTGTGCCGATTTCAAAAATTCTTTCACTATTGGTAAGCTACATTATCCTTGAGTAATATAGATTATATTTTATCTCTGTATTCCCACGGAAACGGGAACTACACGGTTAAGGCGACTGTAATCGAAGCGAAGCGAGGACGGGTTGCTATTTAATAATATAATTATATTTCAGTTCTCCGACGTATTGAAAATTAGCTTTTGAAAATTTAAAAATAGTTTCCTATAATTAAGAATCAACAAATACGGAGCAACCTGTCAAAACAATACTCTATTTCAATTATAGTTCACGTTTACACAATCAACAATCCATCCGATTATATTCAAATTAATTACCAGCTAAGAACAGAAACAGGCTCGCAAATTATATTTTTCATTGAATGTAGCAGACCTGTTTATTTTTGTACAGCTTTCGCGTCGTTTGGTTCTGACGATGGTAATAATCGGGTATTACCCGTTAAGTATTTCCTCCTTAGACTCAAAAGGAGTTTGTAAACAATGATTGATCTTTTGAATTATTTGGATTAAAAGTTGTTTTTTGTTAATTTATTTTTAGTTTTTTCTTAATTTATAAGAAAAATAGAAAATATTTTAATGAAAGATAAGCAGATTGTACTTTGTGACCCGTATTTCACTATGTTCATAAGATTCTTTACAAAACTCTTAATAACATCTATATCTCTCTGTCTGTCCGTTTGTTCCTCTTCAATCTTCAAAACGGTTGGACCGATTTCAAAAATTCTTTCACCAATGGAAAGCTATAATATCAGCTCGTAAACTAGGCCATATTTTATCCTGGTATTCCCACGGAACGGGAACTACGCGAGTAAAACGACTAAAACCGAAGCAAAGCGAGGGCGGGTTGCTAGTCATTCATATATTTGTTCCGTAATATATGCTATCCATTGCGGAATAAGAATACAATTCACCACCCCCTCTCCCGCCCATGGGTGTTCTAAAAAATGACTAAGGGACTAAATATGCGTGAAACATCTACGCAAGAAAAGAAGAACTCTAAATAACCCTATACCAACACGTCTGACCAGCGTGGTATACATAGTAGGTCAATTTCCCACCTACTGTAGAGGCGGCTCGATCCCATCAGTGGACGTAACACCTGAAATGATGATTGGTCAATGATGGTGATGATTTATTTATCACCCTTTTTTTTGGGGGGTGCCCAGAGGAACCATGGATTGGTTGTCAGCACCTAATCAATGGTAATGACTAAGACTAAAATAAGAACACTGAAGACGTGAAGAATATATATTTTAACTCGACACTGGCAACAATAGCTCATAATTGTAGCTTATTGCCATTACCCAAGAAGAAGAAGAAGAATGATTATTACGCCAACTACGACCGCAAACCCGGCCACCAAGTGTAGGTAGGTTCTATGGCATTTTCACTCTTAGGGAGGCCAATAGTAGACTTATTTCTAAAGCTACAATTACAAAGGATAACATGAAATTACATAAAAAAGTATGAAATAATGTACAACGATAGCGTATTCATTTTGTAACGTATGTGAACAATCTTAATCCCATATCAAAGACATAAACGTGTTCAAAGAAAAGTCACTTATTAAAAATGTCATTTTGATTTCCAATAGTGAGAGACATGTGAATTATCGAGTATATCTGTTTTATTGTTTAACTAGCTGACTCGGCGAACTTCGTAATGCCTGTTTTCGTAATTATGTTGTTTAATATTTATCAGTTTGGTTTTAGTATTATCCGTGCGATGACGAAGCAAGAATACAATTCACCACCCGTTGATGTCGTAAAAGACGACTAAGGGATATAATATGCATATAAAATCTATGCAAGAGAAGGAAAACTCGAAAGAAATCCCTATATTAATACGTCTGATCAACGTGGTATAGTCGGTCGATTTCCCTCCCATAGCGGAGGAGGTGAGAGCCCAACAGTTGGACGTGTATGAGCTGAGACATCAAATGTTTGACAGATCAGTTTGTAGAGGAAAATAATTTTTTTTTTAGTATTTTACTCGCAAATTTTCATATTTTCTCACCGTATAAACCTTCCCTGGACTTCCACAAACAATTCAAGACCAAAATTAGCCAAATCAGTCCAGCCGTTCTCGTGTTTTAGCGAGACTAACGAACAGCAATTCATTTTTATATATATAGATAGTTTTCTCTTTTATCTCTTAAGAGGTGCTTCACATCCACGATTCGCCTTATAATTTCTTACATAAGTAGTAAAGACGCAAGCTTATTGTCCAATAAAATGTTGTAATAGCCCACTATTATACTAAATGGTAATTACATTTTTTTATGAATATGCTACGTGGAACATTCTATATGCTAGGTGGTTGATTTTTTATTGGACTATGATCTAGAGTTTGAATATGATATTAATTTAGAACATATTCGAGCCGTTTAGCAAATTTTATCCGAATTTATATGAGATTTGGGCATGAATAAATTGTATCCTATTACAAATTAATGCTCTTGCAATAAGAGGACTGTGCTAAAATTAATTG
The DNA here is from genome assembly GCA_032191425.1 of Lymantria dispar. Classification (NCBI taxonomy): domain Eukaryota; kingdom Metazoa; phylum Arthropoda; class Insecta; order Lepidoptera; family Erebidae; genus Lymantria; species Lymantria dispar. The sequence goes on along the minus strand of CM063449.1, from coordinate 10,326,869 downwards.
TAGATTTTCAAAGACTTATTTAAAATAGTTTAACGGAAATCACTATTTGGATACTAGAATGCCACATATAATAAAGTCTTCAATGTATGAAGCCGTATCCAAATAAATGAACAAATAACTATTTAACCTGATTCGACACGATATCTTATGTATAATTAGTGTGAAAAGTTTGACATAAATGTAAGTAAACAATGCGCTATCAGTCATAATTATCCTAACATTAAACTTGGCTCCATTTTTCACATTTGTTTTCTCAGAATTTATTTATTCATAGAGACGCCTGAATCGCTACCAGCACTGTGAAATTAAAAAAGTTTATAATAAAATATCGATTCACATCTATCGATATCTGGCTCTTCTCTAAATATTCTTAATCTCATACCCCACATGAACTCCAATGTTACTAATTTTGCTCGCTAACGCGGAATGTATCACTCTAATGTATTATATATCTGTGACACCATGCTCTCTCATACAGGAACAGGAAGAACTGAGAAAGGTTCGCTTATTTACTACAAATCTATTTATAAAATCAATCAGACCAAGCATGTTAAACTACCAAATATAGATTGTACTACTATCTGAACAGATAAATGAGATCCGGAAAAAGGATATTAGAATGAAACTATTAATAAACATGTTTAACAAGTAGACGGCTGTCAGTCTTAATATAAATAATACATTTCTATTTGTTCTACCTGTGACTAATTAAATAATTAATAAGGTGAACTACAATACAAATTACAATCTAATCAGGGCTGCGATTAACCTTCATGCTCGAATTCAACGTAGTCCCATTGTTGGATTCGGCCATCCTCCACAATGGAAGGCATATTAACCTAAAACATACGCCGCGCTGGCCAGAGGTGTTGGCATAAGACTAAGACCAGCCTTCAAACTCGAATCTACCATAGTCTCAATGTTGGCATCGTCGGCATTCGGGCATCTTCCACAGCGGAACGAAAATTGACCTAATACATATGCCGCGCTGGTCAATTAGCATAGGGTTTTATGTCAAATTTCCCTTTTCTTTGCATAGATATTAAATGCGTATTTCTTCATCGTATATTAGGACACTCGCTGGCAAGAGAGTGGGTGGTAAATTATATTCTTATGCCGTTACCGCACGAAAGGATACAATCCAATAGAAAACGGTATTACAAATAACTAATTAAATACCAATAGATTATTGTTTTCGTTTAGTGGGAGAAGCAATAAATAAAATATATATGGGCAAACAAACAAACATCAGGGAGTGGCAGTTATACTGAGCATTACAGTCAATAGCCGTGGAGCTCTTTATGGTGTCGTGTCCTAAGACATACTGATTGAAAATTTTTTTTTTGTTTTTTTTTTTTTTTATTTGTTCTGACAAGGAGTGTTAGCCTCAGATGGCTGTTACACCCTTACGCGGACTAGTGGTGAGCGCTGAGGGCTCTCAACCCAAAAAAATTAAGCAACAGGGCCCAAGGGCACCCCCTGTGGGGTACGAACCTCAGCTTGGGGCGTTGCTGTGGGCAATGTGGGAGGTCCCACTTTAGATTTACTTTTTTTTACGCGGACGGTTTCGCACCTCGACGGCGAGGATGGAACCGTGGTCTTTTCTTTGTTGCGGCTTCGCGGGCCGTGTATGCTATATTCTGAGCTATCGTGATCTCGTCGTCGGGCTCGTCGAGAGCAAGTCTCGGACGAGTGACCTTCGAGATGCGGGACGGGACATAGTAGGTCGCAGCGACCACTAAGGGGTTGGGGTGTGTTGTGGCAGAATCAAAATATCTACGGGCACACTGTTTCATATATTGCCTGATGGTCGGCAAGTGCAAGTCGATGTGGAGATCGGCATTGCGTATGAACCACGGTGCGCCCGTAGCCTTACGCATGAACCTATTCTGAAGTGTTTGTAGCCTATGGATCCTGTGTGGCCTAACATGAGCGAATACTACACTGGCATACAACATGATGGGGCGTATGCAGGCAGTGTAAAGACGGATTTTACTGATTGAAAAATAACGTGAGCGCTCTTTTATAGGATAATGCTTCCAAAATGTTCTTACTTGCCACGTGTTTATTCATATTTAATATTTAAACGTATCAAATATAATGAGATTATGATATGTGATGTTTACGTGAGCACTACTCATTATAAATAAAACTACTTTTACGGATTTTATTGCGTTTGTAGTTGATTTCGCGATTATCGCATTTGCATTTATGGCCACGAGCGGACTGCCCATGTAAAGTGTTCGAACCGTCGGGTAATCATAAACCAAATAAAAACGCGATAAAAAAAAATATTTATAATGAGATTAGTTATCATACAATAACAATTAAAAGGGCAATTATTTTGATCTAGGGCAATCAATATAATTAAAATACATATTATATTGGAAATACCATTTTTTGGACTTCTATGTTGTGTTTGTGGTATTGGGGATTTTCCTCTTTTTCTTCTCATGCAATATACTCACACCTTTTCTACAATAGAAGGAAATATAAACGATCAAACGGATTAGCAAAGGGTTCTATGTCGAATTTTCCTTCTCTTTTGCCAATATCTGCGTGTCGTATCCCTTATTCTTCTTTTACCACAAGAAGGGGTTAATAGTATATATATGGTAAATAGTGGTCTTAACTCCGTCACCACATACGCATAATTGGAATTATTCCTCACATTTTGTGAGTAGACTCAACCATATTTTAGTTGATTAATAGGTAGAATAAGAAGAGTTTACTGTGGCCTTAGTAGCCTTACAATTACCTAGCACAACATTTTAATGCAATATCACTCTAGATTAGCCTAATAAAATTCATGCAGATTATCTATCCTGTACCCCGAGGAAACGTTAGCGTATGATAAACACTTGAAGTAATCATCGGGGCCGACCTGACGCTGCCGACCATCGCCCTGGCGATGGTCGGGAGAACTGGGACGCGGTTGCAGCCTTCTGCGAGGCAGTGATCTCGCAGAAGGAGGCGGCGGGTCGGGCGCGCGAGGAGCGCAGCCTCGATGAAGCGACCCGTCGCCGGCTACTGGGACGACGCAGGCGCGACTACCTGCGCGTCATGCCGCCCTAGCCGAGGCCGCGGGTGACGTGACCGGGGGGGAAATTAGTCCGTCACCCGCCGAGAGGCCGACCGTGTGAGGAAAGACCGACGTCCTCCCCGAGGGGGGGGGGGGGACATCGGTCGATGGGAGGGTACCCCACTAGGGGGTATTCCGTCGGGCCGATCACTGATGACAAGTAACCCTGCTCCGGTGGTCAGCCCAACGACGAAGGCGACGTGGTGTTCGGTTGGGTTGCGGGTGTGCGTGCTTACGCCCTTCTGTCGGCCCGGACGGAGGAGTGCGCCGACCGCAGCCCACCCCAAAACAAAAAAAAAGCGTATGATAAACATAGAAATAGAAGCTTTTATAAAGAAGAGGAAAATAAACTAAGATCGAATATAACAATTATGGCGTCTAAAACAAACTTATTTTTTAACGCGATAATTTGGTTTATTAGAATAACTCTATTGAATCATCAAGATCTCGTTTCATATTGTTCCACAGCTGGGCGTGAGCCTCCTTCATAATAAGAAGAGAAATTGACCTACTATACCATGCTGGTAAGACATGTTGGTAAAGAGTTTTATTTTGAGTTTTCTTTCTCTTGCACAGATGTTATATGCATATAATACCGGTTAGTCATCTTTTACGACATCCACGGGCAGGATAGGAAGTAGTGAATATCATTCTTACTCCGTCATCACACGGAATAGATTTTTAGGTGTTACTTATTAAGTTTGTATAGTCGAATTACATTAAAATTCAAGGATTAAAAAAATCTGCAAAAATATAGAAGTTAAATATTTATTACGTTTTCTTTTACCAATAAAGAGATTATTTTTTAGGACTCGTACCGTGTACAAACTTCATCATCTTCTCAGCCCATATAGGTATGTCCCACGATGTGGCTCTGGTCTCCTCCACTGTGGGAGGAATATTGACTTACTATACCAATACGACATAATACACTAGTTAGACGTTTTGGTTAAGATTTAAAGAAACAGATTTCTCTTACAATATTTTCCTTCGTTACTAAAGCGAATGATAATTAACAATGTGTGCGTTACGCTCTTTGGGAATTAAACCTAGATAACTCTACATAGCAGTTCGTTTATGAGTCGCCGTTGATTATTAAATATGTTTATGATTTAATCAGAAAAATAAAACAGACATGGTGAATGCCCGCAATGCCACCTGCATAGTTCCCGTTCACGTGGGAATACTGGGATAAAATATAGCCCATGTTACTTGCTGATAGGCAATGTAGCTTTTCATTGGAAAAAGAATATTAAAAATTCGATAGTTTCTCACGGTTTCTCTCGCGTAGTTTTCTTTGTCCTATTAATATGCGGATAAAGTATACTTACGTTGATGAAATAATTTTTAAAATCTCTCTAGTATTTTAGGCGTGCTACCGCAACAAACAAGCGAGCAAACACACATTTGAAATTTAACCTATTTGAAAATAAAAAGAAGAACATTAAAGCCACATCAGCCGCATCTAAGTTACAATAGAGACCTTGTTATTATTTATTTTTTTCTTAAACCAAGTAATACATCAACCTGTTATGACACGTATGCCCTCCACGCAAAGGAAATTATGCTCCTATGCCAGGAGAACTCAATTTTAAACGTTTACCTAAAATATATCATTGACGAAATTAAAAAAATGTTTATATGATTATTTATCAGAACAAATCTTACGAGTTTAAACAAATTTTCACTTTTCTATATGGTGACGGAGTAAGAATACAATTTACCACGCATTATCCCGTGAGTCATCGTATGTCATTCTATACCAACCTGTCTGGCCAGCGTGGCACAGTACGTCTGTTTCCTTCTTACTATGGAGGAGCCTCGAGCCAACTGCTAATAATGGGGCATGATTATTTTTTCGTCATAGATACTTTTTTATAAAGCAGGCTGCAAAAGGAATCTAATATATTGTCTTTCATATTATCGAAATCTAATTATGAGATCTATATAGATAATGGAAGACAACCCACTGTTTCAGATATGGTTGGTTTAGTACACTTGTTTGATTTTAGTATAAAAACCGGGAATCTACTCCATCTCAGCACATTCAACTGTAGCATCTTCGGAGCAACATAAGAATTTCTCAATACTCCTTTCAAGTAAGTATTCCTAAAAACTAGATACTTAATATTTCTCCGTTATGTTTATTAGTGAATGTGAATGCTTTTGTTACCGGATCGATGGCAATAATACTTATTTATCAGCGAGCTTCGTAACGATATAATTTTTTTCGTAAATATATTTTCTAAATTTCCGAAAAAATATAGTCTCTAATGGAAGAACCATTACAGCATTGTCGGGCAGGATTCGATAGTTTTAGTCGCGGCATTGTTAATGATGATTCAAAGAGAATACAAATTACTAATTATTGATTTGTGACAAAATTATAATTATCAAATTTTCCAACCATACTTAACTATAGACAAAATTTCGTTTAGCTGTCATTTGCATTTAGTTATAACATATCAAATGCGTTTTTTTATACTACGTTTCATAGTGACTTGTTTTCTGTTTGACATTTTATGTCACGTCACACGGGAATGCGATCGAATGGGATAAAAGAGTTATTGGCGAAATCTTGTAAATATCATTAAAAAAAAGAAACGGGATAAAAAGTATCCTATGTCCGTCTCCTGGTTCTAAGCTACCTCCCCACCAATTTTCAGGCCAATCGGTACAGCTGTTCTTGAGTTATAAATAGTGTAACTAACACGACTTTCTTTTATATATATAGATTTTAATAAAACTCTAAGATCCCTCATTCCTTCTGAAATCATCGACATTAGCATTAATATATTAAACTCTTTCATTAAACATGTATACTATGTTATAATGTAGTTGTACGCATAACTACACTTCCTTGGATATTTTTCGAGAAGAAATGTACCTCGATGCGGATATGACAATAATTAAACGTGGGCAGAAATAACTACAAAAGACATTTAAAATGTATAACTTAATCCCATTTTGGGCGTCATCGTCCATTTTACATACTGATATCTTGTCAGCATGATTTCATACGCGGAAACATAGTTTTTTTACTTGCTTAGAGTATCAATCATGACATCTCGTATCCGGCAGGATCGAGAATTCATAATTTTAAGTTTAGGAAGTTGTATTAACAATAATTGAGATTTAAACCGATCATACGATATCGAGATCCGCTTCCTAAAAGGCAGTACCTGCTTAAGCATGTAATTCTCTAGAACAATTCCATTGCCCCATACTTACACACACGTGTAAATATAGCCGGCTCCAAAGAGCTATGTAAAGGTGGTAACGATATTATCTGGTACTATCAGCTACTTAGTACACGAACCGAGTCTAGAGGTTATTTACATTTGACTTTTGTTCACCGGCGCGGAAGTAAAATGCTTTTGTCCTAAATGTTGGTAATTCTGCAACGCTTTCTGTACGAAAATATATATATTTGTAATTTTATTCTGTAAAAAACTTTGTATTTCTGAATGTTGGTATTTTAGGTCATGACGCTCCGTAAATATTTTGTTGCCTCAGGCTGTAATATTTTATATCTCCCAGTTGTAAAATAACAACTACATTATCACAAATTTATTTATACGCACTTTAAAATAAATTATACCGCAAATTGTAAGCAATTTAAATTTGTCACGTCTGATTTTAACTATGAAATTCAACAAATTGTTATGGAATGGCCCCAAAAGTATCATCCACGTACAAACATTCAGGCGCCCCGGGCTACCGCTGAAGGCGAGCCGGTTTATTCAGACGTAACAATATTATGGACATACCAACCAGAATTATGACTTTGTATAATTAGGTAGCTAAGGACTTTTATTATATTATATTGTGTATTTTTCCGTGGGCTGATGGAATAAGAATACAATTCACCACCCCGCTATCTTACCCGTAAGTGTCATAAAAGATAAATATGGGATTAGAATAAGCAGATAACATCATCATGCAAGAGTAAAAAAACTCGAATTAAAACCCTATACCAACCTGTCTGACAAGCGTGGTATGGCAGGTTTATTTCTCTTCCATTACGGAGAAGGCTCGAGCACCAACAGTAGGATTTATATCGGTGGAGGTGATGATATTGTTTTCTATGCCTCGCTATAGAGAAGAGCCAAGAAGAATATATATTGTACGAGCATACAACGCTTTCACAGACTTTCGTTCGCTTAGACTTTAATTTTAATTACAATAATTTTTAATATAAGGAATAGTCCATTCGTTATCGCGTAGAACACATGCGGGAAGGATAAGCTTGTGACAGTTCGTGTTCTTAATTAGTTACTCAGTCACTACACGGAAAAATATATAGGCATCTTCAATGCATGAACGCCGGCAGTACATAAAACATTTTTTGCACTACAGGGCGGTAGACAAAGGTTTTCGTTCCAGCGCGTGGATATTTATAGAATTACAATCAAATAGGAAAACGTGATGCGATGATACTTACGCAACGGTGATTCATACTTTCCTTGAAAGCAAATCTAGTAATGGTTTCGCTGTCATTCGAAAAAGCTACCTTGGTCCACTTTTAACTATTACATAAAGTCCGTGTGTTAACTTATAACGACCTTGGATTAATATTCTGCTAGATTTTTAATTAATTAAAATAGATATACGGAAAAATTATTTGTTATTCATAACAAAATAAAAATGTCATGATATTTCAAACCTGTTCTGGGTACTTTATTCTTTGTTATTGTATTCTGCATCATAAGTTGTTGATATACTGACTGTCTAGTATTAGTTATTATATAGGATGTAATTATCTCACATAGTTATATAATACTTATACTCGTTATTAAAATTGTTTATAAAAACATAAAATTGTTGGCACCAGTTTACATAATTTTTCTTTATTCACTCCTTAGTTCAACTACATTCATTACTCGATAAAGGCTACTCCTATTAATTTGAAATATCTGGTTGACCGGAATATTTTTATCGAATTTATTTAGATATACATATATTAATAAAAAATAAAAAATAAATAATGAAAAATATATAAAAAATACAAAAAGAGAATAATAATAACACCGAGATTCGAACCGACGCTGTTTGAATGTCAACAAAATCAAAATTAGAACCTGTCAACTTCCCATCTGAGCTATCGTAACTCATGACGTTGACAACGAAATTTGAATTCATATTCTTTTAAAATTTAATGTCATTGTTTGTTTTACTAAAAACACGGACAAAACAACATTTTCTATAAATCAAACCTAGCTAGATCGATTTTTTGGACCCGAAACCTCTAGTATGCCAAGTTTCAACAAAATCATTGGAGCCGTTTCCGAGATCCTGAATATATATATATATATATATATATATACAAGAATTGCTCGTTTAAAGATATAAGATAAGATAATAATTCACAATCACCATGATAAAGAGATGGGCTGGCGAATAGAGTTGTAACTCATCACTAACGGTAGCATATAAAGACAAGTTGAAAGGTGCAATTTTAGGGATTAACTATATTTATTGAATTATATTTTTACATGATCAAATCCTGCTCTTATTTCAATTACATCATCATCGCACCCCACACACGTCCCACTGTTGCGCTCGGGCCTCCTTTATATTGGAGTGGTGAATTGTATTCTTACTCCGTCGCACACGGAAAAAAATCAATTACATGGGGTCGACATAATATCCACTCTTTCTCCATAGTATACGAGTATATTGAAAAAGTTTTAACAATAGTTTGACAACCGTCCGCCTGACTGACGTCAACCTTCCTTGGGAATGTAGTTATGGACCAGACGGCATTAGATGTAGCTGTACTAAGTTTATGTTAAACCCTTAATCGTCTCTTACGACACAGTAATCTAAGAGTTAGTAGTATTCGTAGCCACCACGTAACATAGTATTTTAGTTTACATGATCATTTAATTAATCACGTTTTAAGGAACTAAACAAACACTATGTTTATTACTTAAATGACTATTACTTGGCGTGTATAAACCTATTTGTAAACGTCTATTGTATTCAAGTATCTTAGATTGTCTAACCATTCCCCTTATAAATATCACTTCAGTCTTCTTGAATCATGATATTTGCGATGTTAACTTTACAATCACGATCTATTTGATATCTCACTTATTTATTAACTTTATGTAAAATTTTACGTATATTTTTTAAATAGATATTTATGGGGTTAAACTTGGGCAATGTCCCTGTTAATATGATCGTAATGTCATCGACTTCCTACTTAGAACTTTCGTCTTTCGCAAAAGTAGAGATCCGTTTCCTGGGATATCCCTTAAGCGCACGTGCAGACATCGCCCCACCTCGCAACTTACAACCATAGTTAAGTGGTTACATATTTAAACAAGTTCCATTCACGAACGGTCGTTGCTAAGAATTTTCCGTCACATATATATACTTGGATCGTCACAACATTGTTTATAATTGCAATGCAAAAAGCTATGGCTATAGCAACACGAGCTTTATTAGTGTTGTGTATGTGTGATTGTGTGTTCAAATGTGGGCCTTAAAGCTTATAGTGATTAAAAAGACAGGTAAGTGCTTTATCACTAAGTTTGATTATCTTTTACGCAGATAATGATAATTGGGTTCAGTTTTTTTAAGAGTAAAACATGATTTCAGTTACACTAAGAAAATTAAGTCAACTGCTTCTTATTGAAAGATAAATTAGTAGGTTATAACTAATTTATTATATTTATATTAACCTAATGGAAACAAGGATTTACAAAATCTAAAATTTGATCGTATTTGTAGATATAAAGAAAATTGTTGTGGCAGTTTAGTAACATATAGTCAGATACATGTAATTGTCGATCAGGTGATCGTGAATTTGATTTCCCGGTTGCATAAAGAGAGATCCGTTTTTCTGTCTGGATTTCTTGGTAATAGCATAGTGTCTCAGATTAGTTTGTAGATGAAAATCGTGGCAACTAGGCAATTATAAAAATTACAGAAAAATCTATATTTCTGTCTCATTTCTTGCTAAGGGTAAGGATGTATATAAAAAAATATTATATTGAATGGAAACTTTGTCGATCATCTTAACGTTACGATTATATATTAACTACTGTGAACTAAACCAATAAAAATTCGGTAATGAATATTTATTTTTATCAGTAACGCACAAAAATGGCCGGAAAGATTACCACTACATTCCTCACATTCGTAGCCGTCGCTTTCATCGCTAACTTCGGCAATGTCGTCAGCAACCCTGCCATCGGTAAGTTTATTTTCTCTATCTAAACTATGCTAATATTAACCAATTCATGTGCCACCTCTTACTCCTTGGCTAGGTGAACAAATCGGGTACAGTTCATCGCTCACGAAAAGCAGGTATGACATTCTTACAAGACGATGGATCGAGAAAAGCGTCTGTGTATAAACCTTCATATAGCCTGTTGGCTATATGAAGTCTGCTAGCAATTCAGAGAGATATGAAATGGCGGACTATGGATCTTCATGTCGCCCCAGATAGTAGGACGGAATTTGGTTAAATCATAAACTAAGTTTATTTATTAATGTTCACAATGCCGATCTTAATACAAAAAGGTGTTATTTATCGATCGTATTTTCATAGAATTATTCTAACATAGTCCGAATCCAAACATTTACCTCAGAATCCTCATCATATCAGCCCGTAGCGTTTCTGGGCTTGGCTCAGACTTCCTCACTATGGGAAGGAAATTGACCTACTATACTCCTACCTACTATGCTCAGATGTGTTGGCGTTGAAAACCCTATATTTTATTTCGAGTTTTCCTTCACTTATATAAATTTTAAATATATATCAAACCCCTTAATCGTCTTTAACGATACTCACGAGTAAGACTTAAGGTTAAATTATATTCTTATTCCATCACCACAAAAGAACCAAAAACATATTAAAAACAAATCGCAGAAAATACGAGAAAGAATAGTATAATTATGCGACTTAAAACACGTTTTATCTTTAAACGTAGTCTCAGTATGCAATAAATATCACATGATACAACTAGTTTGCCAAATTTAATTTAAAATAAACATATTGCAAAACTACCTTTGTTTACGTTGGCAATAGGAAATCATTATGTATAAATTCGTACCTTATTATTTAGATAACATTCTATAGATCGCATTTATTCCACTAGTAACATATTTATTAAAATAAATACATAAATTCGAATAAATTATCATTAATTACTGAACTAGTTTCTTAATTAAATCACTAGTCGAGTTCATTTTCCCTTTATTAGTGACACTCTTAGAGCAATAATACAAGACAATGCACTTTAAAATTGAATAAATAATTCAATAGTTTTCTGATCAATGTCTGCAATATGTATTATTGGTACGGATTTATTTTAACAGGTTCTACAATAGAGTCATTTGCTCAGCATGGGCTTCATGCACAATTGAAGGGAACTTGACTTACTACACCCACTAGTCAGACGGGTTGGTATAGGGTTTTCTTTCAAGTTTTCCTTCTCTTAAATGATATGTGTATAGATAATCTCATCTCCGTATCCGTTGTGCCGTACTGCTGCGCTTATCGTAGCTGTACACCTCTTTACTTATTGGCTGACTTGTCATTTTGTTTTCCTGTCTCCCGCTTTGCCTAGGTGGGAAGTGGAATCTCTCTTTCCAACTCCTCCTCTTTAATCTTTTCTAATTAAATTTGTTGCGGGTCCCAAGACAATTAAAATCATATCCCGGGACTGCCTGTGGGTCAAACTTCGGTGTCATTTATGGAGACCATTGTGGTTCCTGGCTTACAGGAGTTACAATGGTAGGAATGTGTGGTGGAGTTAGTCCCAATAAAAAAAAAGATAATCTCATCTCAGTTCATATAAGTCACAGTGATGAGCTCGGAGTTTCTCTACATGAGAGGAACATTGATCTACTAATTCCAGACGTATTAAAAAGTTTTTATATCGAGTTTTCTTTCTCGTGCATCGATGTTACCTGCATATATTGCTTTTACAGATAGGCAAGAGATGAGAGGTGGTTAGTTGTATTCATCATCATCATCATTTCAGCCTATCGCCGTCCACTGCTGGACGTAGGCCTCCCTCATGTTGCGCCACAATGAGCGGTCCTGTGCCGCCTGCATCCAACGACGCCCAGCTACTTTCACTAGGTCATCGGTCCACCTAGTGGGGGGGCGTCCTACACTGCGTCGTCCGATACGTGGTCGCCACTCGAGAACCTTTCTTCCCCAGCGGTTGTCGGTTCGTCGAGCGATGTGGCCTGCCCATTGCCACTTCAGCGTGCTAATTCTTCGTGCTATGTCGGTTACACCAGTTCTTCTGCGGATTTCCGTATTCCGGATTCTATCTCGCAGAGAAATCCCGAGCATAGCCCGCTCCATAGCACGCTGAGCGACTTTGAGCCTTGATATGAGGCCTACATTTAGGGACCACGTTTCCGTGCCATAAGTCATCACTGGTAACACACACTGGTCAAAGACCTGTGTTTTCAGACACTGAGGTATGTTGGACGAAAAGATCCTCTTAAGTTTCCTAGTAGTAGTTGTATTGTCACTCCGTAATCACGTGGAATGCGTATAAATATTATCTGCATATTATATCGCTTAGTCATCTTTTACGATACTCACCGGCAAGAGAAGATTTTTATTTTCACTCCGCTACTACGCAGTGGAGAAAGTAGAACACATATCCTCAATTTCAGCTCTATTTTCATCCAATAATATATAAATACTTCCAAGCATCTGCATATATTTGCCTTATTGGATATAAGCCTGTTCAAGAGGGATCATGGTATAATTGGCAGGCGTGTTGACGATGACAGTTGGTATTATAAGTTTCCAAGACAGTTCTATTGCCTATTCTTCTGATGATCCCTCAACCGGTTCAACGACTTTAACGACTCCCAGGGCAAAGAAAGGGATGAAATAAAAACTAATTACAATAGTTACTCATAAATCATTTTGTACCGTCGTCCAAAATTCTAGACTATGTAATTTTTAAATCTTTCAAATTGTCCGTATGGAAATGGAGTAAATTAATAATAGTTACCTCCCCTTCTTTTCCCGTAGGTATCGTAGAGATGATAATGGATGCATGTAGATTACATGAGGCAAGAGAAGGATCACTTAAAACCTTATAATGACTCTGATAAGTATGATATAATTGGCTAATGTTACTCATCTGGATTTTTTTAGTGGGAGGTTAAGGGTTGGACACACCCCGCCTAATCTGTGACAGTGACGAGGTGACGGATTAGCAACGCGCGGCCCCATAACCTACCGTATTCCCTCCCCATCGCCATTGGGCCAACCACTGGTACCAATTCCTTGACATCCGTAGCCGGCCCGGTAGATTACCCTTTCCGGTACCGTCCTATTCAACGGCCTGGGAATAAGACAGTTTTTTTTTGGGGTCTGAGCCATGGTCAGCTTGCTCGCCGCCTAGCTCCGCCCGGGGTGACAGAAGGGCACCTCGTGGCCCCATGACTCACCCCTGACACGTCGCCTTCATCGTTGGGTCGATGGTCGTTGGGCCGGTGCAGAGTTCCTTGTCATCAGTAATTGGCCCGATGGAATACCTCGATCGCGGGGTACCCATCCCTCAAGATGTCCTCGGGGACGACCGTCACCGTCGCGCAGTCGGCCTCTTGGCGGTTAACGGACTAAATCCCCGGTCCAGTCAGCCGCGGCTTCGGCTAGGGCGAATAAATCAGTGTTACAGGAGCGTCGCCCTCACGCATATAGGAATAGAAAATACATAGAAAACCATCGAATATACGAACCTACTATGAACTTCTATTAAAATAAACATATAATATTGTTGTGATATATTACGAATAAATAGGTGAAATATAAATGTTATAAAATTGTAGTCCACAGAATGCATAGATGCATGTTGTGAATATGCATAAAGCTTGATGAAAAGGCAATTGAGGATTACAATAACGTAATCATTACCTCACGGTTTTAAATAAGACGTATTGTATATTCATATCATCATCGCAGCCCACATACATCCCACTGTTGGGCTCGGGCCTCCTCCGCAATGGGAGGGAAATCTGACCTATTATACTGGTCAGACATGTTGGTATAGGGTTTCATTTCAAGTTTTCATTCTCTTACACTGATCTTATGTGCATATTATATCCCTTAGTCGTCTTGTACGACATCCACGGGCAAGATAGGGAGTGGTGAATTGTATTTTTACTCCGTCACCACACGGCAAATATACATATATCTACTATACTCATTATATATTACTATAATAAACAGCGTTAATATGAATAATAGCACAACTTTAAACTTTAACTTCTAAATTAATAGCGTTACTATATAACATCGCAGTACGATCTTAATCTTTAATTCTGGTTAAGAAAAATATTTTGCGATCGAAAAATCTGAATAGTCACTGACCTATCGCTAGTTGCTTGTCTTGATAAACAAGATAAGTCCTTCTACAATCATGTTACTATATATTACTTATTACTTCAGTAAATATTTCAAATATTATGATACACTGAAAATAAATTACTTAACAAAATTCTTACAAATATTTTTCCTCATAATATATAAGCAAAATTATAATAAAATAGCCCATTACAAGGAAAAGGCAACCAAAACATCAAAGTTAACAAAAATCGTTGAATATAGAAATATTAAAAAAAAAATCAATATTGCTATGTTCGTTAACGCAAATTTCCCAAAATCACTCAAATATTTTGATAAATGCTAAAAAATATTCGTAGGTATATTATGTAAACATTCGTATATTATATAATTTCCGTGAGGTGACGGAGTAAAAATACACCCCCTATGTGTTGTCCATGGGTTTCATAAAAGACGACTTAATGATACGATAGGTTTATAACATCCGTGTAAGAGAAAAACACGTCTGATCAGCGTGATAGTAGGTCAATTTCTCCCCATTACAGAGGAGGTTCGAGCCCAACAGTGAAACGTATAAGAGCTGTGATGATAAATGACGATGATGACATAACGTTGAGATGGGATTACGAAATATAATTAGTTTTTATTTATCATGCATTAAGCTCGCCTAAATCTCGAATTTTCTTTTTTCTAGTTTATTTCCAGTACTAGGGTATTATTTTTAATAACAATTGATTGATATGCAACTAGGGTTTTGATGTGATAAAGTCATATAAATCGATGAACGCCAGCAAGCGAAAAAGCATGACTCATTGTCACGTTCCGCCAGAGCCGAGCGTGCAAGCAAGAGCGCGGCACAAGCGATAAAGAGCCACAATCGGCCTAAGCGTTCGGCTTGTGTCATTATTATTCTAATTAATCTGTATACTTTAAGTAAAAAAGTATTTGAATTAACGACAGCAAATAAATGTTAATTCGTCGAAAAAAATCCAATATTCAATTAAATTTTTATTTGTGTTATACAAAATAATAATAATTTAATTATATATATTCAATTCAAAAAAGTATGAAATTTTTGATCAATGTTTTTTTATGGCGGTATCATCTAAAATTGTCGTCCGTAAACCAACTTTACAGGCAACAATTTTTTTTATTTGTTTTGTTATTAATTCAAACCAACGACAGCTCTTCTCAAGCTTACCAAATTCAAATTTCGATAAATGGTCATGTATAAAATTTTACTTAAAACCACAAACAGTCTCTATTATTGCGTAAACACCGAACGTAATATAAAATACGAAATTTAATATTTACACTAGACACGTGCTTCTGTGAATTTAAATTCATAAGGTCAACGATTAAGATTAAACGTGACCAGCGAAGCAACAAAGAATACGTTTGTCTTTGTTTAACCAATCTAAATTAAATCTAATGAAATTTAAATATTATTAAAGGTTATTAGAATTATGATATATCTTAGCACGTGAGTGTTTTGCCGTTATATACATATGTCTACGTTCTAATATGTTTCATGTCCGGCACTGCAACGTGGTCTCTAAATGTCGGCCTTATAAAAAGGCTCTAAGTATACTCGGTATTTCTCTACGAGAAATTCGGAGTAAGGAAATCTCTAGAAAAGCGGATGTAACTGACATAATGCGAAGAATTAGCACATTGAAATGGCAAAGGGCAGGCCACATCGCTCGTTGAACCAACAACGCTTGGGGAACCATTAGATGCAAGTAGCACAGGACCGTTCCGAGTGTCCTTCTCGTGGGGAGTCCTGTATCCAACAGTGGACGTCTATGGGTTGATGGATGAATGGAAAGTTTCAAACTCAGGATAATATCAATATTATGATATAGCTGTTAGACATTTTTTAACGATAACCTCTGAAACTAAGGAAATAATCCTCATATTCCGGGGGTCTTTAGAAATAATTATCTAGCACAAATTACATCTAGACTCACAGCAACAATTTATGAATCGCGCAAGGTATTATTCTGCATAGAAGTTGAACCCACGGCGCTAGTTTAATAGGTCGATATCTTAACCAGTACGCCATCTATCCAGTTCCAAGACTTTACTTAAAAACAGAAGAGAGACAAAATTGGTACATTGAAGATCATTGCCATCATCCGCCTGTCGACGTGTGTTGGGCTTAACCACTAAGAGAATGGGTAGCAGCTCTGTACTGAGCAAATATCATCATTCCCAAGGGTAGGTATTATGTCATTAACCGCAATTGATGACATCACTGTTCAACAATGAACGATAACTGATGAATGGATAAGATTCAGACATAGTCATTCTTTTTAAATATCCTAATAATTATACTGACTTGTTGTTATCACTTTATCTGCAATCCAGAATGGCGGTTCATACAACAGTTCTTAATTAATTCTTTAAAGACACATACTGTAATTGTCATTTGCGTCACCAATTTTGATTGTCAAATACAAAAACTTGTAAGACGATACAAATGATTATTCTCAGTTTTTTTGTTGTTATTGTTCTTGGTGGCAACGAGCAAACAGCATACCTGATGGTAACTGTTACTGCCACTTATAGAACTTTACTAGGCCGCTGTTTACCGTGAAGAAAATGAAGAGAGTATGAATGAGTGCAATGACATTCACTGATACTAAAGGCGTCACCTAAACCCACCACATGCAAACATTCTCAGAAATTTGGGTTGCCGGGTCTCTCGCTCACCGGAGGCAGTGCAGTAAGAAATTGCTACTACTCAAACGTCGATTTTCTTCGAGAGTAGGGTGGATTACTATCCCGGTCGAACCAGCTCTCGACTGTAGACGGTGGGGTCCTGCCACATAGAAATCTTATGTCTATTATTTACACACTTAAAGTGCTCTATTATAGGACTAGATTGTTTAGCGTGATTGTTGAGAAGCACAGTATTACACTAGGTTTTGATCTTGTCTAGTCTGGCCGTAACTAGAGCAAAGACTAGAAAAAAAATCGATAGTCAATATTATCCGCAATCAACAGCAGACAAATTCGTACAAGTATCTCTATAATGCTTAATCAGTGGAAAGAAAGCCAAATAATTTAAACGAGGTTACAGAACAAGCCATTTATACTTCAAGAGACTTGCGTCTCAAGCAGCCCCTCTACAGTAAGGCCGGGCGTAATTATACTTTCACATTCCCGGTAATTTAATAAGTTATAGGACAAAGAGCTCCCCAGAATGTATTGAAATAACAAATAAAACTCAACTACCGACCAGTTATTTTGTAATGTCAAGCAGCACTCAGGCTTATTTGATATTATAAACCATTTCCTTTATTATATAAAACGATATTTTGAATTCTGTTGAGAAATCATTATGAATATATAGTCACTACCGTGACCCGTTTCTAAGTACCTTTCCAATTCATTTAATTGCTAAAATGTTCGTTTCTGATTGAACTAGAAAATTTTAAAATGAAAAACTTTATTATTTGACAATGAAAACACACATTGCTGATAAAAGAGCCTTGCATTGATAAAAATCTTTTTGTATTCATTCATTAAGAGATATTATGAATTTATACTTCGCGAAGGGTTAATTTACTTTGAATGGGATTATAAAAAAGGCCTTTATTTCGTCAAATGACAAAGGTCAAAATACTAAAACCGGAATATCGTCCTACCTATGTACCTACGAATATTTAAACCTTATTATTTATTCATGTAATACCCATATCCTTTGTAAAAGAAAGTAGTATTATGCAAAGAAATGAAGCTGTATCTAGCTGACAGATCTTAGTAAGAAAATCCTGAACATCGTGATTGGTAGGCACGTGTTCATTCGCAAACCGAAGGTCGGCTGTTTAATGAATTAAATTGGGGCAAGTCGTGCCAAGAAAATGAGTAGTGATCCCGCTTTATGTAGTAAAGTAAAGTTCTTTAAAGACTCAGAGACAGACGAATGCAGTACTAGATTTACAATATTACACATGAATTACCTATATATTTATTATTCTAGATCCGTTTTATTATCGAATGAGTAAACCAAATATGTTTACGTAGTAGACATATTTTTTATGTCCAAGCATTTTTGTACACGAAATTGGACCTAGTTCTCAAATTGTTCGTGGCTGATGGACCTAGTTCTCAAATTGTTCGTGGCTGATGGATGATATGGCAAAGAGACACAACTTACAGATATTTTTAGACAACCTAAAAACGATTGAAGAGATTTTATTAATCTTAATACACAGCAATAGTCCCGGTTCGAAATAACAGGCAGTTTATAATTTGAATTGACAGTGTCATTTATCCACGTAGAAGATATGGTTTTTATAATAACTATCATAATTTTTTCTTACAACTATAATACACAATATATTTTTACCAATACGAAATATTAAAGAGATTTATAAAAATATTTCACACGTAACAAAATTAGAGAAATAGTCGTCATAAGAAATTCTTAAAACTCATGAATCCTCATACAAACGCGCAAAAAATGTATTCGCTCGTTGATAACGGAGACAATGACCTCAATCCGCAATTTGGACACCTTACTTTCGCTGTTATTACGCAATTTCACCTTAGGCGCTCACACTTGACCCCATAACCGTGAACATATATTAGTATTTCATGTTTTTTATGGTTTAATAGTCTTGATCCTTGAGGAGGAGCAGAAATATAATATAAATATAATAGGTACATCCATGGCTATTCTTGTGGTGACGGAGGCAAAATACAATGCCCCATCATTTTCTTGCCTGTGGATGTCGTAAGAGAGGATTAAAGGAAATAGTATGCTATCAATGCGGGAGAAGGAAAACTCTGAAACTACACCAACTCGTCTGATCAGAATGATAGACTAGATCGATTTCCGTCCTATTGTGAAGGAGGCTCGAGTCCAGCAGTGAAGTGTGTGCAACTCGAGATGATGATGATGAGTTTGGAAATTAAAATATTTAATAATACTAATATTATAAATGCGAAAGTAAGTTTGTTTATTTGTTACGCTTTCACGCTTAAAACACTGAACCGATTCCAAAAATTCTTTCACCAATGGAAAGCTATGATATCAGGGAGTAACATAGGCTATATTTTATCACGGTATTCCCACGAGAACGGGAACTACGTGAGTATGACGATTGAAACCGAAGCGAAGCGAGGGCGGGTTGCTAGTATTTAATAATTATGTGCCGTAAAATAATATTTTTCGTAAATAAAAAAAAAGTTTTGCAAACGCTGAGAAATCGGACGATTTTTAAGTGATAGTTTAGATACAGTTGAAGTTTAATAACAAGTCTTTTGTCTCAAAGTTTTTGTTGTTTATAAGTAATTTAGCTATACAAATAAATAAAATTTAAGTGTCCGTTTCTAATTTCAAAATACTGAGCTTTTTTTCATGCTCACACGGTTATTTGCGTGTTTGTCTGTCTATCTGTTTGTTTGAGGTAGTCTTCAAAACGGCTGGACCGATTTTGATAATATTTTACTACCAGATAGCTGTCTATATAAGAAGTAACTTGAACTATATGTTATCTCGGTATTCCCACGGGAACGGGAAGTATGCGGGTAATGCGGCTGAAAGCGAAGTGCAGCGAGGGCGCGTTGCTAGTTAATAATATAACTATTTTATCGCAACACCTAATACTAAGGTTTTTAGTAGGGTTATTAGAGCCACGTGGTTCAGTTTTCTATCTAAAGCTGTCAATGGAGTGGCTTATCCGAAGTAGTATCTACTACACGAATACAGAAAATCGACGTATGAGTAGTGGTAATTAGCTTCGGTGATTGAGGAAGTCGAAGGCCAGAACGCCACTTTTACCGTAGGCAATGACTTGGCTGTGGCCCAGGTATTACCGTATTGCGGGGCTCCATTAGGGAAAGTTAACACTTACTATAATACAAAATACTTAATATGATACAAAATCACATGACGCTTCCACTTTCTCGCCAAAACTCCCGCAAGGCCTTTTCACTTTGCCCAAGGAGAAGGAAAGTTGGGAATATATATTTATTATATCATCCCACAGTTTTTTAGCATGTAATGTGAATAAAAGCAACATTGCCCTCGAACTAATTTATATTAGAATGTTGCCGTCGCGAAAATCGTTAATACAAGTTAATTGAATATTAATACACGTCTAATATGTATTTCTCTAAAAGGTTACTTGTTTAATGATTACATGATGTTTAATTCGTCAATTTGTAAATATCGATTTATCATCATCATCTTGCTCTTATCCCAATTACTTGGGGTCGACGCAATATGTCATCTGTTTTGACATATTGCAAAAAGTTTCGGCAATGACTTTTATGACCGGCTGCCTGCCTGACGTCAACCCTCCTTGGGAATGTAACCGTTGACCCAAATGGTACCAGATTGAGTTGGTCCGGGTCAATCTAGGGCTCTTAGTCGTCTTTTACGACACCCACGAGCAAAGCAAGGGTTGGTAGTATTCGAAGCCGCTACCACACAGCATAAATATCGATTTATAATTTTACTAATACCTTATGGGCTAGGCATATGACTACCAACACACCTATGATTACCAACTCTGATTTAAGGGATTGAATGCCCAACTAGGCAAAATATTAATGCGGTCCGCTTAATAGCAGAGAGGGGAAAACAATATATAGCGGTTATAAGACTCCACGCTGTTCTTTCATTGCTCCCTGAGTGGTTTGGTCGGGGTAAGGCCAGGCCATAGCTTGTTAGAAAAAAGCCCGTTACAACGCGTAAGCATCAAGTTACATTTTCAAACTGCCGCATTTGTTAGGATCAGGCAAATTCTATGAAATTGTGGTCTCTTATTTTAAAACAAAATTATTTAATAGGATAATCTTATTTTTATATTCTGATTTTAGCGACCGGCTACGATGCTTTGGAAATTTGCATCGAGAACTGCGCTCAATGCAAGAAAATGCTAGGTGCTTGGTTCGAAGGTTCCCTTTGCGCCGATTCCTGCATCAAGTTCAAGGGAAAGCTGATCCCCGAATGTGAAGATTTCGCATCAATTGCACCTTTCCTTAACAAACTATAAGATCAATTGCTTTGAATGTATGGATTACAGGCCCGTAGTTTCGAAAATGTCCCTAACTAGTGGCATGTGACGTCATAATTTCAAAATCATCTACTTACAAAAGAATTAGGCTTTAGCACATTTTACATCATGGTCTAGGGTCCGGTGACATATTATTATGTGTAAAGTTTTCGCATAGAATATAATCCAAATATATTAATTAAATTTAGAGGCCTCACATGATAAGCATTTAAATGTCTCTGCCTAAACGTAATTAAATTTACAGAAATAACAATAAACCTTTAAGTATAAGTAAAATTAAGCCATACGAAATGAAAAGTTGTTGAAAGAAATTAATTTTATTCTCTAATTGATTTCTCATTGTTTTTTTTTTGGTGATGCCTCCTATTACAGACTATACAAACATCTACTCTTACACGCCATTTTAAATCTATGGATAGGTCAGTGCCCGACGCCACAGAATAACTTTATGTTAATCCTGCTTCATTACATTCGTTTAAATTTATTTGATTATTACTAATTTATTAAGGAAACAATATAAAAATCAAAATTATTTTTCTTTGCTTCATATGTAACGTCTTCTGTCAAAAATATTTTAAAATAATGAATGATAATTCCAATATGTAGATATTCCATTACATGACTTAGTCGCAAAGCGCCATTGGATTCAAATGACTGTAGACATATTTAAAGACATTCTATAGGTATTTTTTAGTTCTGTTTGTCCACTCGGACAGGCGAAAATCCATAGATATAAGGTACTGATGTGATGAATGTACTGACCATTCATAGAGTAAGTTTGAGTCAAGGGTCACGTAAGCTCTTGATGTCGAAGCCAAAACATTTGTGCCTTTATGATCCATATGATGATATGATGATTTATGGTAAATCAGTTTTTTGATGTCACAATTTGAAAAACTAGATTTAGGTACTTTTCGATTTAATCGCAGATGTAGTCCGTGAAGTCAAACATTCCAACCGACAAAATGCCAAAGTATTTAATACTCTTATGTAAAATAGTTTAAGTTGAAAATAGTTTGTAAATTTTATACTAGCTTTGTATACAGGGATTATTGTAAGGTAATAACAAAATAAAACGAATGCAAGTAATTTCTTTTCCTTTTATTTATCACATATACCAAATAAATTCTTATAGACACTAATTAATTGATTACTAACACATCCATAATAAATTCATAATTGTAAAATATGTTGTGAATTTTAAAAACTAAATTTTGTAAAATGCTTAAAATGATTAAATTACATTGTAATTTTTCAGCAGCAAGTTTTTAAAAGTACATAAATAGCATAGATTCTACTTATTATGTAAGACATAATCACTTATGTCTATATTATTAAAACATTTAGTCTACAATCAGATTACACCTACCAATAGCTTAAAGCCCGTTTCCACCAAGGACACCGAAATTATATGTAATCACCTAATTTTTTGTTTGAACCAGGGATGTTGGCCTCCGATGGCCTTTACACTTTTTTGGTCTAGATTAGAACATGTAAGATGCAATGCATAATGGATGTTATTCAGCATATAATATTGGTATTAAATTTTCTCGGACGTTTTTCACCAACGACACCTAATATTTAGGTGATACTTAAATATTAGGTGTCGTTGGTGAAAACTGGTATTAGTACTTAAAGGCCTTACGTTTTTTAAATCACTTCTTGGGTTTCATTATAATTTCAATCAAAATGTGATGACATTTTCCTTGTCCTTGGCGAGAAATTACTTTTCGTCGGCTGATTTCAAAAAATTGCATTTCTCAACCGATTGTCGAGAAACCTTCTATGTTCGAAGATTATATATTTTTTTTGCGACTCAGTTTTTGGAAATTTTCATAATGACGGTCGTATGACTATTGAAATTATAAAAACGAGTCATATTTCAATAATTTCAAAAAATTGTTAGACTTATTAATTTTTAAATATTCGGTTTACAGCGAAGCAAGGACAGCCTAGCGTAATCTATAACTTACAGAGTCACTAATAACTTACGTTTCATAGTTAAACAAATTTGAATCTAAATAAAAAAATATTTTAATCTATGCCGACATACTAGGTATATATAACAAGTATTTAGATTAATAATATATCATTTAATTACTTTTTGTGGTAATGAAGTAAGAATACTATTCAGCAGTCCATTTCTTGCCACGGGTAAGTCGTTTTTTTTTATTGCAAACGAGCAATGGTAAGTAATGGTGCCGTTCATAGACCTTTGCTAGGCCGCTACCTACCATGAAGAAAATGAAGAGTAGAAATGCGTGCAATGCGATTTGATGATATTAAAGGCCTCACAAAAACCCACCACACCCAAACACCCTCAGAAAGTTGGGCTTCAGGCTGTTTCGCTTAGCGAACGAAGCGTAATAACAAATTGCTACTACTCAGACGTCGATCTTCTGCTGGGTACTACCCCGGGCGGAGCGGCCCGCGGCTGTAGACAGACTACTGTCAACAGCATGATCCTACCACTATTAGAGGTCGTAAAAGACGGTTAAGAGATTATAATACGCAGATAACATCTTTGCAAGAGCAGGTAAGCCTGATAAAACTATGCCAACACGTTTGACCAGCGTGGTATAGTAGGTCAATTTCCGAGGAACCCAGCAGTGGGCCGTTATGAATTGTGATGATGATGATTTAATTACTTAGCTGTAAAATATGAAGATTACTTGAAATAGATCGCAGGTCCACCAATCAAGTCCAATAGAATACACTAACAATTACATTAAAATCGGTCCAGGCGTTTAGGAGTACAGTGCATCACACGTACAGAAGGATTGCATACTGAAATTCTGCAGAACATTTTATCAATAAATTTCTCCTAAAGGGCTGGACAAATTTTAATGAAATTTTTGTGTGTTCAGGTGAAAGTGGTTCAATTAGATTGACAATAGAACCCACTAGGCGGCGCTGCTATCAAGAATTTCTATTATTTTTTTTTTAAATTAATACAGTACACCGTCTAATGGTTCAGAAGTATCTATTTGAATATGTTGTTTGATTGGTACTCATATAACGCAGGCAGCCAGGCCTAGCATCTTTTGTCTGAAAGGGGAGCTTTGGGATTTTTTTTTAAATTAATGTCTAGTTCAGTTGTGAATATACATTTACTTATTGTTAGTTTTAATTATATGATTGAATTAGGCGATACATGGCGGAAATATATTATTTTAAAATGAAGCAAGGAAGAGGATTTCAAATATAATAAAGTTGCAAATATAAGTTCTGGAAGCAGTTCATCAAATGGGAGCAGGAGGACTTCCTTACATCCTGTACCACCTTGAACCTATCCCATATTTCTTCTTTTCTTGTATGCAGTATATTGATTAAGCAGGGAAAATTGAGGGTATGCATTTCTTCCCTTTTAAAAAAAATACTTTCAATATATATACCATACTGGTCAGATGGGTTGGCATTAGGCATGAGATAGATATATCAAAACGAAACTGAAATCGAATTGCAGTCAGAAATCGTATCGCATCGATATTCCAATATGAGAAAACCGTTTTTAGAAAACGCATTAACAATACCACGATAACGCAAACAATCTAATCCGAACGAAACCAAACCGTGAGTTTAGTTTTGCTAACCAAACTGCAAACGAAATCTATCTTACAGTTTTAAGTTTTCGGTAGTTTTGATATTCATTCACTCTCTATCACTCTACGGTACGACTACTTAGTTAGAATAAGAGAGAGCGAATTTGATTTCCTTTTCTTTCTAACTTAGTGATCCGTCGAAAGGGCAAAAGAGATGAAGCGAATCGTCGCGAAGCAAGCGAATCGTTATGGATTTTGAATTGTTGACGGTTTTATGAATTGCACATTGAAAACTAAAAACGAGGTGATAGGGTCTAATTCAGATTGCAACTATTTGATGTTTATTTTGAAAAATTGAGTTTTGTTTTGACTTGATTGATGTTGAAATTGTTATTATTTATTGTTCGCTTGACCTGACCTTGGTGACACGCGCTCGCGCTGTATCTACGGTCGGTGCGCGCGTAATAATATTTTAGTACCTAACCTAGTTATTTGGTTTTCGTGAAAGTTATTAATGTGATTTAAAAAGTTTTATTGTTACATTGTTTTGTTAGGATTGTCAAGTGTAAATAGTATTGTTTAATTAGTGTTGTTTAATTTTAGTTTGTTTCGCGACAGAGTTTTTTTAACAGTTAGGTTTAGGTAGTTAGAAGGTTTTTTTTAAATATGTCGCGCAAAATAAGCGAAATATGGACGCATTTTCAAAAAAGACAATAGTAATGTGCTTGCAGTGTGTAAATATTGTAAACAAAATATTTCTTACAAGTCTACTACGGGTAACTTAGGTGCCCATTTAAAAAGATCACATCTATCAGTATACCTGGCTCAAAAGATTGTTGACGAAACGGGGACCATTGAACAAAATACTCAGGGCACATCTGCCGCCACTGCCGATGCCAGCACCAGTGGCGCCGATGCCGTCATCTTCAGTGTCACTACCAACGCTGCCGCTGGCTCCTCCAGCGCCGCTAGTACTTTTGTCGCCGCTGCTTTACCACATCCTAGAATTCAACCGCCTCGGAAAAGACAAAGAACTTTGCAATATTTTATGGTTAAGACAATTACTCCAGAAGAACGAAAAAAGATTGATCGTGATTTGCTAGAATTGTTTATCACAGATTACCAACCTTTTAGAATAGTCGAAGACAAAGGGTTCAAAAATTTCGTAAGGAACATACCTGGATACTCGTTACCAAGTCGAAAAAATATATCATCCGCTATGATTCCTGCATTATACCAGACGGCATTGACTGACGTCAAGATGAGGATTTCTAGGGATGTAAAATCTGTGTGCCTGACCACTGATTGTTGGACCTCATCACAGACAGAAAGCTATATTGGCGTGACTGTCCATTACATCGACGATGATTTTGAAGCACAACAAATACTTTTAGAGTGCAAATCAATGACTGAGAGTCACACAAGCACCGATTTAGCAAAGGAGTTAAAGAGACTGACGAATATAATTTGACAAACAAAGTTAACTTCGCTATTTAAAATAGTAGCTTTTTTTAAACGGAGCACTAATGCAACAGACATGTTACTTAGCTATCAAATTAGAATTATGTCGGAATGTAAAGAATCGGTACGACTAATTTAACAAGTGCCTACGAGGTGGAACTCTACATTTTTTATGTTACGCCGGTTTGTCTTACTCAAGGAAGCTGTAAAACACTGTATGGCACTTATTGAACGAGACTGGCCTTATTTAAGTTCAGATGATTGGGTTATCATGGAAGAGATGTGCAAAATATTACAGCCATTTGAGGAAGTGACTTCTTCAATTAGTGGGGACCAATACCTCACAGGAAGTATGGTGATAGTCATAACAAATTGTTTAAAGGACATTTGTGAAGATTTTTTAAAAATAGACTTACATTCAAGTGTGCTCGAAGTGGCCACAAGCTTAAAAAATGGATTAACTGACAGATTTCCTAGCGTAGAGTATAGTAAGACCTTTGGGTTATGCACATTACTGGACCCCCGTTTCAAACTTGTGTCTTTCAAAAATGAGAATGCGGTCTCTGATTTAAAAAAACATGTGCATTCTTTAATAGTAGGTCTTATAAATAATAACAGACCGTCAGAGATGAGCATCGATGACCGAATACAACAAACACCTCAAGCAAACCTCAGTGCATGGGACAGATTCGACGAGCTTTTAAAAAAAAATAAGCCACAAGGGAGCGCTCAGGCCAGGGCTATACGAGAGCTACAGATGTACCTCGATGATGACATGCTGCCCCGTAAAAGGTCTGATGGTAATTGCAATAGCCCATCGCAGTGGTGGCGGGATCATAAAATTATATACCTACACTTATCGGAACTGTATTGCACAAAATGCAACATTGTTGCAACTTCAGTATCGTGTGAGCGACTCTTTTCTAAGACTGGGTTAATAATAAATGAAAAAAGGTGTCGTCTGAAATCCAAAAATGTCGAACAGCTCGCGTTTTTAAACGCAAATCTGAACCCAAAAAGATTTGATAAATAAATCAAAAGTGTAAATAATAAATGTAAATATGTACAAAGATGAAGAACAAGAAAAAAAAAAACATGAAATCATTGTAAATAAGACGATTTTTAAATGCGCCATAAAGTGTTATCTATTATCTGTGAGTAATTGGAACATGAAACGTACGTAATAACATAACTTTATGCTAGTCCCAAGCCTAGATGATAATAAAGCATGAGGGAAAATCGTCATAATTACAAACAATTACATACTATAATATTTTATAAATTAAAAACCACCAGCACTAGCAGATACTAATAAACAAACACGGATAGGTATTGGGTAAATACAATAAGAATTCGATTGTTTGCGTTTGTCGTCTAATATAACTAGTAACTACGCTCCGATATTCGCTACTGAAATCGATTTCTAAAAACGGTTTTTGAAATCGATTTCAAAATCTGAAATCGGTTTTATATCGGTTTGTGAAAAAATCCGAAAACGCCCATGCCTAGTTGGCATAGGGTTTTATATCGAGTTCTCCTTCTCTGATATAGATATTATATGTACGTTATATCCCTTAGTCGTCTTTTACAACATCCATGGGTAAGAGAGGTAGTGGTAATTACTTTGGATAACATTACTACTCTAATGTAGTAATAAAGGAAAACCTCATTTTAAGTCAACAGAAGAGACAGTGATGAATAGTGTGCTATCCCCTTAATATCCAAGGGTGTCCAAAAAGACGACTAAATAACATTACCACAAGACAAGTAACTTTAAATAGAGCCCTACCAATCCCTCTAACTAGTGTTGCCCAAATGCAAGACCAAGACGAGACTTGGACCAGTCTTGGTCTTGCAACAGCACACCTGGTCTCGTCTTGGTCTTGGTATTGCAGCAAGAGTCTCGCAAAGTCTTGCAAGTTTTGCAGTTGGAATAACGTAATAGTCATTTATCATATCGTCCCCTGGCATTAAAAATAATATCACTATTTTTATATAGATAATATCCATAACATACCTACTTTAATCACAATTTGGTTATCTAAGTAGATAGTTGTCGTAACAATAGCTACTACGGACAACGCTTGACAGCTATTGCTTCAAAATTTTGTCCGATTTGTTAACCTTAATAGACACTGCTCCGGACCAATTTACCAATATGTCGCAATGTAATGTATTAGAGCCTAAAACTTTTCTGGATAAACAGACTATGTGACAAAATAACATTCTTTTGGAATACAACTGGTATTTTCTGGGATTAGGGCGTTCAAATAAACAATTTCATCCAATGTATAATAAGTAGGAGGTAGTATAGATAATAATAGTTTTTAATAAGTAATATACCTATGAAGAGGGTCACCAAATGTATGATATTCGTCGTTATCGTCACAGCTCATAAAAGTGCCACTGCTGGGCTTAAGCTTCCTTCCAGTAAGAGGAAAATTGATCTACTATACCACGCTGGTCAGACATGTTGGCATAGGGTTTTATTTCTAGTTTCACTTCTCTTGCACATATGTTATATGTATAGGTACACAGGGTGTATCAGGTAATAGGGCAACTGTTCGTGTATGTTGTAGTTCAACGGTCATAGATCATAATTAGAATGTATATTACACAAAAACAATATAACATAAAAGTTACAGTGATTCTAAAAAAAATGTGTGTCTAAGAGTTTATGCCTTAAAATTTACGCATTATGTAAGTATGTACAGACAGGATATCCTGTAGGCATGTAAAGCTTCGAAAGTATAATAATAGGTATTAGATTTGCGCGAAAAATTCAATGGTTACGCAGGTACAAAGGCGACTCGTCAACGGTCGTCGGGCGATCAGGCAAATTAAGTATTATTGACTTTATACATTTCAATCAGATTTAGACGAAAAAGAGATGAAAAAATTGAAAACTTTACATGTCTCTCAATTTATTAACGAATCGATATTTTTATTTCAATTTTTTTTCATGGGTTCCTAACACCATTGCCTCGGTCCGATTTGATACGACATTCACGAGTAAGAGTGGTGAATTGTATTCGTAGTCTGTCCCTAAACGGAAAATTATTACATTGCGATCATTATGTACGCATACCGATCTACGCATAATAATTCTTTTTGCGAGTGTGGGTGTTATTTATGTAGATTAATTGTAGGTATATTTCTATGTCCAACAGTGAACGTCGTTGGGCTAATAAATAAACGGATATATAAATATATATAATGGGCAAGAGCACTCTCGTGTGAAACTTATCAAGAATAACTCACAGGGTGACGATTGCGATATTTTTTGTCCTTAAGCCTTTCCGAAGAGTATTCTGAAAAGCCAACACCAACATTGGGAATCGATGGGCCAATAGATGGATATCTCAAGACTGATTTGACTTGCCGTGTAGTGGCGGAGTAAGAATACAATTCATCACCCCCTATTTTACCCGCGAGTGTCGTAATAGACGACTAAGTACTATAATATATAACATCGGTGCAAGACAAGGAAAACTTGATATGAAACCCTGTACCAACACAGCCGATCACCGTGGCGATTCCCCTCCGGCCACGGCCGATTTCGCTCCTATTATGTAGAAGACACGAGCTCAACAGTCGGCCGTATATAAGCTAAAATGGTGACTTGAATTAAATGCAAGACCACGAGACTCTTGCAGGCTCAGTCTTGGTCTTGCTCAAGTCTTGCAGGGCCAGTCTTGGTCTTGGTCTTGCAAAAATTAAGCGGTCTTGGTTCTTGGTCTCGGTCTCGCATTTCTCGCAAGACCAAGACCGCACGACCAAGACTTTTTTGGGCAACACTACCTCTAACCAGCGTGGTTTATACCTATTTATTCCTATTGTGTGGGAAGGTATGTACCTACCTTTTTCTACTGCCCAACAGTGGGACCTATATATTTATATACATTCAATGAAATTTATATTAATAGCTAGTGTGATATATTGCTGATTTTAAAGCTTGATAGTCAATTGACAGGTACTTCTAGTGCTTGGGCTGAATCCTCTATGTTCGGCAATGGAGATGTTGCTGATCCGACTGAATCTGAAAATTAAAAAAAGATGTGTAAATTTATTTAAAGTTAATTATGCCCGTTTCGCTCGCATAATTTGTGTTCTGTTCCTTACGAACATTACTTCATCATTATCTTGCTCTTATACCAATTACTTGGGGTCGACGCAATGTCATCTTCTTCCATACGGTCCTATCAGACGTCATCTCTGCTGTTGTACCCATGACCCGCCGCCCCTTCATCCATCCCGCATCAATTCTGTGCTTCATCGCACAATCTAGGTCGCCGTCGCCCTGGATAAGAGAACCTAGGTAACGGAAATCCGAGCATACTGGTATAGGTACTCCATATAAGGATATGTGTGTAAAATTGGAGAGACCGCCGAAATCGCAAAACATGTATTCTGTTTTAGGTCTGCTAATTTTCAAGACAACATTCTCCAATTTACAGCGCCACTTTTCCAGCATGCTCTGTACCTCAAGGCCCTCCTCGAGGCCCCGACGAGGACAATGTCATCAGCGAATAGCATGCACCAGGGTGCCTCTTCTTGTATCTCCGATGTTAATCCATGCATTATCAACAGGAATTACTACTTGTTTAACTAAAAATCGTATTTAAAATTCTAAGTCTTCTCTTATAGTGTTGTTACGCATATTCTTTAAACGTCTTTTACGAGGCTCACAGGAAAGGCAGGATGAATTTCTACTCTGTCACCTCAAGGAAAAATTAACATTGACAAATGGAAAAAGGAGCATATTGTAACTTACTATCTAAAGTTTGAGAAACATCCATTAATTCAGCTTCTGCTCCATTTTCTGTTGATAGCTGAAAATTAAAAAAAGAAAATCATGTTAGATCTGTTTTTAATTTATGGTCGACCACGTTTTAGTTAGGTAGATTGGTATAAGATTTTATTTCGAGTTTTCCTTCTCTCGTGTAGATGTTATCTGCTGGGATTAATACATTTAATGCCTTAGTCGTCTTTTACGACCTCCAGGGGCTAAAAATTGGGTGGTGTGTTGTATCTTACTACCTCAATGTATTGTATTATATGGTGAATTGTATTGCATATTTAAGTAGGTGTTCGAAATTACATCCATTTTGTGCAATACAACATTCAACTTATATAGGTAATAATTTTACCACTGCATTTTTGTCTTCGGACTCTCATGCTTGCTTTTAGATCTTCATTCTGCCGTGCTTATTATAACCGCCTTATCCAACGTTTTTTACCAATTTGAGTGATGTAAGTGTTGCTGCTGCTCATGGACCTTTACAGGGTTGCTGCCTACCGCGAAGAAAGTGAAGGGAGTGTGAATGCGTGCATTGAGGCTCGGTGATACCAAGGGCACTACCAAAACCCTCCACAAACAAACACCCTCAGAAAGGTGGGCTTCCGGCTCTCTCGCTCACCGAACGAAGCGCAGTAACAAATTGCTACTACTCAGACGTCGATTTTCTGCGAGAGTATGTTACTACCCCGGACGGATCGGCCCGCGGCTATAGACAGATAACTGTGGACAGTGTGGTCCTACCACTCTTGAGATAACAGAAATTGTGATTTACGTATGTCTAGCAATCGCCCTCGCTTCGCTTCGGTTTCAGTCGCCTTACCCGCGTAGTTCCCGTTACCGTGCGAATACCGGGATAAAATATAGCCTATGTTATTCCCTGATATTCAAAATTCTTGAAATCAGTTTGGTGGCTTAAGTGTGAAAGCGTAACAAACAAACTTACTTTGGCATTTATAATATTAGTAAGGATGGATATTATTAACATTGACATTATTATCGACATGGATGTTAAAATGAAATTATTATTTATTATTATTATTACGCATTAATTTAATCATCCATGCAATCCAAGCAATTGCGTGCCAAATAATTTTGCTATATATATCTATCTACATATCAATAATTCTCACACTTTATATTGAAACTCAAGAGTAGTCAATAAAATTCATATTCTGTTATTCATCTATCCATCCATCAGCCTATAGACTCATTAATGTGAAATAATACCTTAATGACCACGCTTTCCGTGTGGTAACGGAGTAAGAATACAATCTTTCCGTGTGGTGACGGAGTAAGAATACAATTCACCGCTCCCTATCTTGCCCGTGGATGTCGTATAAGACGACTATGGGATATAATGTGCACATAACATCAGTGCAAGAGAAGGAAAACTCGAAATGAATCTCTACACCAACATGTCTGACTGGCATGGTATAGTAGGTCAAATTCCCTCCCATTGTGGAGGAGGCCCGAGCCCATCAGTGGGATGTATGTGGGCTGCGATGATGATGATGATGACCACGCTTGACAGACAGGTTCGTAGATGCAATGAGTGTTATAATTTTCCAGGAGAGTGCTGGTGATCATTTACTAGGTAAAGTGCTGAGCATGAGGCCCTACGTCAGTTACTTTTACGCCATATTTATCTAGGAATCCCCAAGTCAATTTTTACTGCATATTTACCTAGAAATCCCTAATTCGGTTTTACCGCCCATTTAACTAGCAATCCCTACGTCGGTTGTTACTGTACATACCTAATAAATTGGGTTGAATCTTTGAGCCAGTTTTAATGGCTGTTTACCCAGAGAACCCTAAGCTGGTTATTACTGAATATTTACTTAGGAATCCCTAAACCGGTTTTTACTGACATTTACCTAAGAATCCCTAAGCAGGTTTTTATTGCCCATTTACACAAAAATCCCTAAGGCAATTTTTACGAATCCCACAGGGAAGTAAGGGAGTGATAACAATTCTTAACGAGTCATTACATGGGACCACGTCGCACTCTGTCCTACAGAAATAAAAAACAAATCGTAAATAAGCAGTTCTTGAAATTATTTGCAGATTTGCAACTCCAAGACACATATTAGAAAATTATTTTCATTTTTGTTTAAAAATGATTGACATGTATTGATTGAATAATGCTAACCTCAGGTGCGACACGGGGTATCTTGCCAACGCTGTGCCTTACACTGAAAGGAGCACACTCTTCATAGTAATTGATGACGAAATCGGGATATGCCTCGCCCAAATCATGGCCAGGGACGACATCCACATCGAAACAATTTTGCCTGAAAGTTAAAAAATAATATGTAACAAACTTATTGTTGAAGTAGTATTAAAATACATGCTAGTCTGTCCATAGTTGGCAACTGTGTCAGCCTTCATATTTAAATTATGTACTTTTTATGTGAATTTGTAATATTGTGCATAAGGCTCGACCGAGATGGGTTTTTCATTCTCGGCCGAGACCGAGAATAAAATAATATCTCGGCCGGGACCGAGAATAAAATAATATCTAGGCCAGGACCGAGACCGAGAATAGACAAAGCGTGATAAAAAACATGTTTAATACTGTTAACTTTTTAATACACTAATAATTGTTTAAAAAATTAACTGTTTTAATAATCAAAGTTAAATGACATTATATTATAACATAAAAAAGCAGTTTTTTGGCATTTTCGCCCTTCAAAGAGTGTCGCCTCTCGTCATACAATTGTCCAGCTTTGCTAAACAGTTGTTCACTTGCACGCTAGTAGGCGGCGCAGATAAAAACATATTTGCTGCAGGCTTAAGCACCTTATAAGGTGACGAAAACCAATACTCAAAAATATTAGCATTTCTTTGCAGTCTTGGCTCTCTAAGGAAGCTTTCTAGCGCTGTTTCGATCACAGAGCTTGAATTGTATTCGTCATTGGTCATTGGCTCGTCTTCCAACTCTATCGAATCATGAGCTGCCCAGAAGTTGGATTGATTTGTTGCAGCCATGTTTGACGAGTTAGTTGAAGATGCCCATGTTGTCTCACGAGAATCTGATTCACAATTCAGCTCTCTCACGCACTTACACCAATCGACTTCGCGCTGCGGCGTGTGGCCACGCGCAGTAAAATTTGAATGCCGATTTGAACAAAGTTACATTCTCGGTCATGACCGAGAATCTCGGTTATAATTAGCCGAGAACCGAGACAAATTTCTCGGTTGGATTTGTAACCGAGAATGCCGAGACCGAGATCTCGGTCGAGCCTTACTTGTGCAGTAAGAAAACTTAATAAATAAAATAATTATGCATACTGGAGCTTGAGGCAAAAAGTGATGCTGCTCTGTCCAACCTCCAAATTTGATGTTTGACAGAAGTGCAGTGGTAGTTTTTGATTCACTGTACAGCTTTATGCCAACCATAAGCATAGTTATTTAATGAAGAAGATGACAAAATGTATGATACCATATTAATTTTGACTCATGTATCAATTTAAATGATGAGTCTAAAATTGATCAATAAACTCAAGTAAAACTTAGTTATTGGATCTGACGAGTTTGTTTTTTACAGAAAAACTACTGGTGACCGGTTTTTTATTAAATTTCTGCACCCATGGACAATAATAAAATGCTTTAAAAACTTCATACTAACCATTTCACTAAAAAGTATAAAGTTCCATGAAATAATTGTCCAGCCAAGATCTTCTCTGGGGCTAAACCACGTGCCAGGCCTCGTGGTTTTTCAATCTCCTGCAATGGCTGTAACAATACAAAATCATAATTAAAATATTATCTCACCATCTTACTTACTACTCTAAGTATTGTAATAACTGTTCTGTCACAATAGTTCTGTCCAATAGTGCCAATCAAGTAATAGGATAACAACGTCTTGTGCTGTACAAAGCACAAGTTCGTCCTCATGTGGAGTACTGCTCACATCTCTGGGCAGGTGCGCCCAAATATCAGCTGGACCCACTTGTCTCCCTGCAAAGACGAGTTGTTCGAATCGTCGGGGATCTCAATCTTACGGACAGATTGGAGTCGCTGGAGCAGTGGAGAGACTTTGGGTTACTCTGTGTACTCTACCGACTCTTTTACGGGGAGTGCTCCGAGGAACTGTTTGACTTGGTACCACCGTCACCATTCTACCAACGTACCACTCGACATCGTAGCAGGGTTCATCCATTTCACCTGGAAACGTTATGGTCTTCAACTGTACGTTTCCAGCGTTCATTTCTCCCACGTACGTGCAGGCTCTGGAATGAACTACCTGCTGCTGTGTTTCCCGAGCGCTATGACATGTCCTTCTTTAAACGAGGTTTAGGAATTGTATTTCCTTCACGGTAGGCAACGGCCTGGCTGTGCCCCTGGTATTGCAAAGGTCCATGTGCAGTAGCGTCACTTACCATCAGGTGTGCTGCTTGCTCGTTTGCCACCGTTGGCAATAAAAAAAAAGGATATTAGAATATTAGGGAACACACTCAAATTGCGAGACCTATTCAGAGCGTGTTTACAAATATCATGCTTGGTAACAAGGACGGGGGAGGTTGTTAATATTGATTCATGACCATGGATACAAAGTCCCTCAGTCGAATACATTGTAGTTTAACAAGTCACATAAATAGCCTGTCAGTAATTCAAGTCATTACCATGATTTGATTGCTGACAACCAAATCACGATTTCATTAGAAATTTTGGCAGAACACTAAAATGCATGTAGTTCACCATTATATTATATTCACTACACTTCAGAATCTTCTCTGCATTATATTGCATAAAATGTCAGCTAAATTAATCAATATAACATTGTGAAACACTAAAATAATGAATAAAATATAAGAGCGCCACATGACATTTTGACATTTTAAAACTCAAAAAATAATGTGAAAAATGGGTGACATACTAAATATAGGCACGTTCCTTGAATTAATAATTCCCATTAAATTACTTTGGTGTATTTAGATCTTAACATGTGGGATCATAATAACCGTCTGGAAGGAACACCAACTTAGTGAGCAGCGGCTTTCCTGAGAACTACTAACAAAAATTGTTACAACCAACCTCCCTGACAAATGCAGTGATTATGGCATTATCAATTCATGGGTAAGACTATATCCAATAGTGGATATTAATAGGCTAATGGTTGGACAGATAAGTTATGACATTAGATCATTGTTCCAATTAGTTGTAACTATAACATAGTTTTAAGTAGTGTTGCCCAAATGCAAGACCAAGACGAGACTTGGACCAGTCTTGGTCTTGGTCTTGCAACAGCACACCTGGTCTCGTATTGGTCTTGGTCTTGCGCACTCGAGTCTTGGTCTTGGTATTGCAGCAAGAGTCTCGCAGTCTTGCAGTTGGAATAACATACTAGTTATTTATCATGGCAAGGAAAAATCCAACTAAATTAATCAAATATCATCCTATCCTATCTATCCATCTGCTAGCCTATAGTCCACTATTGAATATAACCCTTACCACTTGGAAAATTACTCTCCTATTCCCCTGGTGTTACATTAGACAGAGTTACTACTGCTATGACAAAGAAAAGAATTTCGACCCTGTTTTCTTAAGACGTCACCACACGGGGCGGTTGATACAATAAATGTAATGTCATTTTAAATATTTATATGATAAATGGGATTGTTTATATTCCCCTTCAAGTTAAGTGATATGTATCTATTGTATTTCCAGTTTAGTTACTGATACTCTGGATACTTGAAAAAACCTGTTGCTCTATTGCCTATATAAATACTTTGGCGGCTGCGATCTATGTAGCTCTTACTAGGTATATTATTTATTCAAGAATATATAAAATTCATTTAAAAATTTGATGGTTTTAATACTTGCCGGTTTTATAAAAAAAACTTTACCCGTCCCAGTTTTGCGCAGGTTCTTTATGGCAAATAAAATATAACCTAAGTTACTTAAATATAACCTAAATGACAGTGGGTCGTATTTATCGTGACTGTTATAGATAATTTTAAATCATAGCTTGTAATAGCGTCAGCAAAATACTAGTAGCAGCGAGTGTTATAAGACGATAGGTATATCTTATAAACAAAACTGGATACTATGTCGCACCTAGTAGCAGCCTCATCATTCATCATTATCATTTCAGCTCAAATACGTCCTACAGTTGGGCTCGATTCTCTTCCATAATAGGAGGGAAATTGACCTTACTATACCATGCGGGTCAATTGACCTCACTATACCAGCAGTGGTAGCAGCCTAGTAATTGATAAAAAGCAGCGACTGTGATAAAATACATTTTTTTTATTAAACCCAATATCCAACTCGGTTGGGCAGCGTTCGGGAAACTTAAGAGGATCTTCTCGTCCAACATACCTCAGTGTCTGAAAACACAGGTCTTTGACCAGTGTGTGTTACCAGTGATGACTTACGGCACGGAAACGTGGTCCCTAAATGTAGGCCTCATATCAAGGCTCAAAGTCGCTCAGCGTGCTATGGAGCGGGCTATGCTCGGGGTTTCTCTGCGAAATAGAATCCGGAATACGGAAATCCGCAGAAGAACGGGTGTAACCGACATAGCACGATGAATTAGCACGCTGAAGTGGCAATGGGCAGGCCACATCGCTCGACGAACCGACAACCGCTGGGGAAGAAAGGTTCTCGAGTGGCGACCACGTATCGGACGACGCAGTGTAGGACGCCCAACTAGGTGGACCGATGACCTAGTGAAAGTAGCTGGGCGTCGTTGGATGCAGGCGGCACAGGACCGCTCATTGTGGTGCAACATGAGGGAGGCCTACATCCAGCAGTGGACGGCGATAGGCTGAAATGATGAAACCCAATATATCAGAGAAAGATTAACTAGCAAATTTTGTTAATAATTTAAAGTGCTATGAAAGTCTAGGTCCATCTCGTTTTTACCTAAATAGTCTAGAGAGAATAGATAAAAAAGGATGCGTCTAGTACTACAGTGGAAGATACTAGCTCTAACTCGTTGTGAAGCATGCTATCTACTGCGTCAAAAGAATTGCCTCGTAAGTTACTACGAGTTGATAGCTTATAATACATTGCTTTGACTTGTTTATTTAATAAACATGCGTTAAAAAGAAATACATCTTTTACAGTGCTACGAATTGTTTACTCGTGTCATACTAGCGTTTGAGAGAGACCTACTTTGATATGAGTGAGTGACTTGTCAAGTTTTGGTTAGTGATTTATTTCTTATTAACTTTCGAACAAAAAAACGGCATGGCAATATTACTATAATCCCATATCCGACAATCATATATGAGCCTTTTCAACAACAGGATGGATGTTAGCATGTTTTTATCTAAGTAGACCTACCTTTTCCAACCCGTCTGATCAGCATGGTATAGTTGGTCAATTTCTCTTCCATTTGGAGGACGCTCGCACCCAGGAATGGGACATGTACGAGATGCATGAGATGAGATGAAATATCTACGCAGACAGTTATGGCGGAGATAATTGAGAATATAGCAGTTAATTCCTCTTGTTCTTGACGATATGATAGCTTACAAAAATATTTTTTGCAAAAAAGAACCCGACTTCAAAACTCAATGCAGAGTAGACAAAAAGATCGTTAATGTAGACAATGCAGATAAATTTTTAGATTTTTGTTGTATTTTCATAAACCGCTTTTTTTTGGTGTTGGTCGCAATCAGCTCACTCCTCGCACCACTCCGTCCGGGGCGACAGAGAGGCGTCTGCATGCACACCCGCAACCCACCCGAACACTATGTCGCCTTCGTCATTAGACCGACCACCAGAGTAGGGTTACTTGTCAGTGGTTAGCCCGACGGAATACCCCCTAGAGGGGTACCCTCCCATCGACCAACGTCCCCCCTCGGGGAGGACGTTGGTCGCACCTCACGCGATCGGCCTCTCGGCGGGTGATTTCGATAAAATTTTCATGGGACCATTTGGGAAGAATACCCTTTTCAACAAAAAAGATTTTTCAATTTGATTGGCAAGCGACGGAGTTATTTGACCACTGACGACAAGTCACCCTACTCCGGTGGTTGGCCCAACAACGAGGCGACGTGGATACGGGTGGGTTTTGGGCCCGCGCGCCGTCCTTTCGTCGCCCCGGACGGAATGGACCGCGTGTGCGCTTACCATAGCCCAACCATAAAAAAAGCGACAGTTATGCGCGAAATAAGATTTAAAAAAATACAAGCATTCGAATTGAGAACCTCCTCCTTTTTTAGAAGTCTGTTAAGAACGAATTATGATAGCTAAAAAATGCTTATTTATCATAATCATCTATTTCTTTTTTTTTTCCTATTATG
The DNA here is from genome assembly GCA_032191425.1 of Lymantria dispar. Taxonomy (NCBI): domain Eukaryota; kingdom Metazoa; phylum Arthropoda; class Insecta; order Lepidoptera; family Erebidae; genus Lymantria; species Lymantria dispar. The sequence continues at coordinate 10,287,356 of CM063449.1, read as the reverse complement.
TAGAAGACACGAGCTCAACAGTTGGCCGTATATAAGCTAAAATGGTGATTTGAATTAAATGCAAGACCGCGAGACTCTTGCAGGCTCAGTCTTGGTCTTGCTCAAGTCTTGCAGGGCCAGTCTTGGTCTTGGTCTTGCAAAAATTAAACGGTCTTGGTCTCGGTCTCGCATTTCTCGCAAGACCAAGACTTTTTTGGGCAACACTAGTTATAAGTAATTAGAACAATATAGCAATTATTATCTAACTTTAAAAGAAGACCAAAAACATCACTAGATGAAACACTCGAAACGATGTTAGACTACACTGCTGACAGTTTAGTACTTGCCAGGGTAGTTCCACACTCATACGGTATGTTGACCAGCACTACTTTGCTTTCTCGCACTCAGCAGAGTGCGTGTTAGAGGCCCAAATAGCCCTCCTATTCTGTCCAGGTTACATTTATTACTATCTGCGTGGTGACGGAATAAGAATACAATTCACCACTCCCTATCTTGCCTGTGGATATTGTAAAAGACAACTGAGGAGTATAATACATATATAACATCTATGCAAGAGAAGAAAAACTCGAAACAAAACCCTAAACCAACTTGTCTGATCAGCATGGTAAGGTCATTTTCCCTCCTATTGTGGGACTGACTGAGGTGTACTCCTACGCAGTACATTTAGTACAATTCTTATGTTAGGCAATGACCTGGCTGTGCCCCTGGTATTCCTGAGGTGCATGGGCAACATTTACTGGTTAATATTAAGTAGGCTGATGGCCATTATACTAATATAGGATACTTTATATAAAATTAACCTGGAAATTTAAAGTCCAGTTAAATTTTTTGGAACAATAGAATTTAATACACAGCAGTCATGAAGGAACTTTGAACAAATAATAATATAACAAAAATTATCACCTCTCCCTTCTTCTTTTTATCTCCTCGCCTACTTCTCTTGCGACTAGCGAGGCTCTCTTCCATAACTGCATCAGTAACTGGTGGTGGTACCACAGGGGGGACTGGAGGAGCAGCAGCTTCTCTTTCTCTCTTGAGCCTAGCAGTTTCATATGCAGATATGAGTTCTGGACAGTCTAAGTTGTCTTCTGGCTCCCAGGTGTTATCATCACTGCAATTAATACAATATGTATTAAGACAAGGAATAATATCAACACTTACAATTTGGAGGATGTTTAATTTGTGCAAAGGATTTATTTTATTGTTTTATTTATATGTTTAATTTGTACATATTATACTAGAAGACTAAGGTAAATACAATACCTGGCAGTATTTCAAGACTCTCAGCTCACACATTGCACCTTTATTCCAATACCATCACTATCATAAATAAGCAAATTATACAGGAGAGCTATTTAACGATTTATGACAAACATTAATTGATATAAATAAAGGTATATTAACTTTTCAGAAATATTTTATTTTAATTGTATTAATAACTTTTATTCCTTATCATCATTGCAGCCCACATATGTCCCACTGTTGGGCGCGGGCCTCCTCTATAATGCGAGGGAAATTGATCTACTGTACCATGTTGGTCAGGCATGTTGGTATAGGTTTTGTTTGAATTTGCCTTCTCTTGAATAGATATTATGTGCATATTATATCACTTAGGCATCTCTTACAACATCCACAGTAGGGTGGTCCTTAATAAAATTATTTTCAAATTTCTTTGCTCCCAGGGGCTCAAATGCTTCCAAATTGATGAAAAAAAATTCTCTGAAAAATTGAGCTCTTAATATTAACTCTAAGATAGTGCGTATTCCAATCTAAGTTTCCTATGGAAATAACATAGGAAAAATTTCTTTCGTTGTTTATAATTTTATAACTGGGTTCAGTTCAGAGCCATCACGCCTAATATAAAAAGTCAATTTAATATGGAGTTTTAGTAATTAAGATACATGTTACTAATATAACAAGTGATATACTTAGTTATTAAGAAGAATACAATAGTTTTCTTTAATTTACAGTTGAATTTTCGTTTTTGAAAATGCCAGCAATTAGACGTACAAACTTAAGTTGTAAGTCTTGGGTCAATGAACGTTGTATGCCAATATTGCAAGGCATTTAAGTTTAAAAATTAAGGTCCTGGATTGTGTGGCGTGAGCGCAATTGATGCCATTGGTACCGCCGTCAGAGCCATTACATTCATTGGTTTCATACGCATAAGGAAAAAAAATATGTATGTTGTACATAGGAATTAGAATATTAAATATTCGATTCAATTCAATTCAATTCGAATTCAATATTCATAGTTAAGACATGACAACGTCTGTCGGGTCAGCTAGTAATAATATGAAAATTAAACTTTGACGTTGAATAACTTTTAAACCAATAGACTAATGGAAAAATTATAACAGACCTTTTTTGTAGAGCGTTAAATTCTCTATAAAAATATGTATGATTTATAATTTTTAATTCATTCGTTCCCAAGTTATAAAATTATAAACAACAAAAGTAATTTTTCCTATGTTATTTCCATAGGAAACTTAGATTGGAATGCGCACTATCTTAGAGTTAATATTAAGAGCTCAAATTTTCAGGGAATTTTTTTTATCAATTTGTAAGCATTTGAGCCCCTGGGAGGAAAGAAATTTGAAAATAACCTTATTAAGGACCAACCTAATCCACAGGCAAGATAGGAAGTGGTGAATTGTATTCTTACTCTGTCATCACAGGGATTCTTATTTTTCCTAATAAACTATTATTAATTAGGATATAAATAATTAAAAATATTAGTGACACTATCATTTTATAAAAAAGTTGAGTAGAATTAAATTATAGGAATGGAAGCAATATATAAATTCAGTGTTCAGCAATTAGATGGCATTAAAAACAGTTTTTTGAATAATTTCATTTAGTGACAGTATTGATTAAACTCCCAACATGTTCCACTATTAGCCTCTCACCTCCTCCACAAGACGAGGAAATTTGATCTACCCACTACACCATGCTGATTTAAATCTAGATTCTTCAACTTCTTGTTATGGCTTCAGCATCATAGGGTTGCTACGAATTTACCAAGTGACTACAAATATTAGACTGCAATGCTTCTGTAAATTCGATTCTTATTTCCATTTCCAATTGCTTTCTTGAATATTAAGTAATGTACTTTGACTAACAGTCAGTACATATTTGCATGCGAGGTAAATATAAAAAAAATATTTACACTTACTCAGAATAGCCTTTCCACTTTAAAAGGTATTCAACTTTGCCATTCTTAATTCGGTGACCCAACACCTTCTCTACCGAAAACTCTTCGTGTTTGCCGCTTTGCGGACCTATTGTAGGGGGTAATGTTGTGTCTGCTACCAGGGGTTGATTTTGATCAGCGATGGAAGAAAAATTCAAATCTGGTTGTGATAGAGTGTCCATATTCGTCAACCTGAAACAATGTTCATATTATTATGAACAAACAGTAATAATAATAGCAGGTGAATGCATAAAAAGCACTTACAATAATAGTTATGTCTATATTTTCTAGGCGGTCTCTAGCTTTGACTGGTTAAATACTACATAATTATTTCACTAGTATTAGAAACAACTTTAAAAACACTGTAGCTTCTTTTCTCTTAATTAGCAATAATATTAATCTTTGTGTGTTAATAAAAGCCGCTCCGAAAATCAAACATCAATAAAAATTACCTTTTTTTGGTTCTGTTTGTCCATTAGTACAGGCAAAGGGTCCAAAGTTCATACAGCCAAGTCGTATACCATTTTTTTCACAAATAGTTTAACATTAATTTTTTCGAGTAGCTTCATGACAGTCATCGTCCGTCAGTAAGTAAAGTCGATAACATTAATTGGCTGCGATTCTTGAATCGATTTGCATCGTCGCCAAAGAATTGATTCACAAAAAAGTAGAAATCTGAAGGATCGGTTTCCGATTAATCGATCTATCGATCTTTTTTCGAATATTCTTCCAATTCAATACGAGACTGTTCCTGGCGGGATTGTGATGAACCTTTATTTTAGGGAATCTGAAAAGTAATACCTTACAATAACGCTTTTAAAGCATAGGGTATCTTTCTCATGGCAGGAATGTGATGAGCTTTATTTTAGGACATCTGAAAGTATTATTATACAGATTGTATCAGGTTATGGGGCAACTGTTCGAGTATGTTGTAGTTCAACGGTCATAGGCATAGGTGGGCACAGTTAATCAAAAAGTTAACTTCGTTAATCGTTCATTAAAATGTTAACTTCGATAATCATTAAAGCGTTAAATCTGTGAAAATTTAACGTAAGTTCAAGTTACCGTTAAAAATTAACCATTTAAAATTTAAATTGATTTTAGGCTGAGAGTAATAGATAAATTCTACAGTATGTAGCGCGTCACGCTACTGCCACTAGCCGCGATACCAAAACATTCGCTAATGTTTTACGACGCTTTTCGACGTAATAACCAGGTGGAGATAACAACATATCACTTCTGCTATTATCTTAAATCTATAATAGAAGAATTCACAGCAACTGAAAAAGGCTCGGGATCAATTTCCTTTTCGTGTTGCGTGGCGGTGAGTGGTTTAGTCTCGTTTAGCGAGGCAGCCGCCTGGAGGGACGACGTCCACCGTGACGTCATTATCCGTTGGGCAGTCCGGTCGCAATCAACGGTGCCGGTCTAAAGCTGTCGACTATCGCTAGGACGATGCTCGACGGCATCAGGAACTGGAACGCAGTCGCCGCCTTCCATGTGGTAGTTGTGTCACGGAAAGAGGTGGTGGATCGTGCGCGGGAGGAACTCCTCTACGATACGATCCTCCGCCGGTGACTTGGGCAGTGTAGGCGTCGTGAAACTTATGAGCGTAGCGTAGCGTGTAATTCAAACAAACAAAATGACAGTATGTCAACAAACAACTAATGTAACGTACTAAAGTTAACGCAAGTTCAACTTAACGGATGTTAACAAGAGCGTTAACATTTTTGAAGTTTTTAAGCTATTGTATAGCTTTTATCGCGGGCTTGGCGCGGGGACCGAATCAAGAAATTCCGTAACGAAAATAAAACCTCACACCTCCTACCATGTAGCTACATGGTACGAGCTACATGGTACGCGAGTGGCGGTAGCTCGGCCGAGCGTACGGTCGTCGAGACGTCGATATTCTGTGTTCGTTCATCTCGGTGCGCACACGTGCCACCGCTTTGCATAGCTTACGTCAAAAAGTGTTTTCGCGCGTTTTCTAACGGTCCCAACGATCTTCAGCGGACGACAGTGGTAATCCAAAAACGGCCTTTATTGTTATACATATATAGTAAAACCCGTTTAAGACGATTTCGTAGGGACCCAACCAAAAACGCGTCTGAGGCGGGAAAGGGAAAAACGTGCCATTATTATTTATTATATTCTATTATTACTTTGAATACCTACGTATTGAATTTAACACTTAAAAATACCTAAATAAAATGTCCTTTATTTTCTTTATTTAATACTAGCAACCCGCCCTCGCTTCGCTTCGGTATCAGTCGCCGCGGCGTAGTTCCCGTTCCTGTGGGAATACCGGGATAAAATATAGCCTATGTTACTCAGTGATAATGTAGCTTTCTAATGAAAAAATAATTATTAAAATCGGTCCAGTACTTTTTGAGTTTATTCGTTACATACAAAAATATAAAAATACAAATCTTTCCTCTTTATAATATTAGTGTAGATAGTGTAGATGTAGATACTTACTACTAGATCATCATCATCGTCATCATCTTGCTCTTATCCCAATTACTTGGGGTCGAGGCAATATGTCATCTGTTTTGACATATTGCAAAAAGTTTCGGCAATGACTTTTATGACCGGCCGCCTGCCTGACGTCAACCCTCCTTGGGAATGTAATCGTTGATCCAAATAGTACCAGATGGAGTTGGTCTGGGTCAATCTAGGGCTCTTAGTCGTCTTTTACGACACCCACGAGCAAAGCAAGGGTTGGTAGTATTTGAAGCCGCTACCACACAGCTTACTTACTACTAGATACATTTTTAAATATTAAAAATAAAAAAAAACGTGTGGCACTCGGGGCTGCTGCGGTAAAGCTATTGCATAGCATTTTTTATCAACTTATGCAATTATAATTATTTATTTATTTTTTATTTATGCAGTATTTTTTTCTTTGATATTAATTCAAGTTACACTTTTTGTGCGTGGTGACCGATTTTTGACCTACAGTACCATGCTGGTCAGACATGTTGGTAAAGGGTTTCATTTCCAGTTTTCCGCTTTCCCTTGCATAGATCTTATGTGCATATTATAACCCTTAGTCGTTTTTACGACGTCCACGGGCAAAATAGGGAGTGGTGAATTGTACTATTACTCCGTCACCACACGAAAAAGATGGTTTACATTTTTTTAATACAGAGCTCATAAATGTAAATATCGATATTTTTTCGATGTACGTACTCCGATTACGTATGTATTTGAAAATATCGATATATTGAAATTTAATTTTAAATATATCGATATATTTTTGACAGTCCTACATATAAAGACGAGAGGAAAGTACAGAGGTGAGGAGGGATGGAATACAATTTATACGTCAAGTCGTCAAGTAATACTATTACCTATATGAAAGTATGGTATATATTATATATGGAAGTATGGAACCATAGATTAAAGACGAGTTTCTTACGGTCGAACAGAAATGTACAGTGATTCCTGGCCGCGGCTACAAGTTTGTTACAGTTGTTATACTCGTTCCAACCATTTATTTTACTTTTGGCAGGTCGAATTCTGATCAATTAGTGTTGTACCAATGTATTACGGATACTATGTTTTGTAATAATCGATTTTAGTCAGGAAGAACTTTTAATCGATTTAACACGGATATTTTATTTTTGCTTAAATACATATTTCATATTATTTAAAAACTTCACTTCTGTAAATATATTTGTTATTTGGGCACATTAATTTTTGCATACCCACTAATTCAGTCATCCCAAAATATTTTACTTTGTACTTTGCAAAATAAAAAATAACTACTTTATGAAGCATTTTTCCATTAAGCGGGGTCCGCTGCTCCAAACTTTACTTAGAGACAATGGCGCCCTCGTCTGCGGTAGTAAATCACTAATTTTCTCATCCAGCCTACCCCTTTTTTTTTAAGCCGAATTGGCAACACTGAACGTCGCGCCGGCGACTCCATTTTGTTGTGTTGTCTGTCACTCGCAACAAGACTCCCATGCTAGTCACATTTCTGTTCGCTGAGTGCTCTTTCATATTTTTCATACGCTGTGTTGAGTATTTATATTCTACCGTATTGATTTCATTGTTCTTACTTTGATTGAGTTGAGCGTATCGTTCCTCCCAGTAAGATTTTACTTGCAAAATGCCGAAAGGTATGATGCTTAAAGGACAATCCAGAGAGTTAGTGCTGCGGCTTCGTGAATTTTTTGAAAAGGAAAGCCGCAATGGCGGATTCCTTATACCAGTAACCCAAGTTAGAGACCGTGTTGCAGCAGCATTAGGTATTAGTGCTCCAACGGTGGCGAAAATCACTAAAGAAGCCTATGGTAGTAGTGGTATTGAACAGAACAAGCTATCTACGCCTAAGAAAAAACGTCAGCCCCGTAAAGTGACAGCAATTGACAGTTTTGATACTGATGCTATTCGTCGTCATATATACAATTATTACACAAGCAAAGAGATTCCTACTTTAAAAAAATTAGTAGCGTCTCTACGAAATTGTGGCTTGTTTCGTGGTCAAAAATCTTCTTTGTCAAAGGTGCTGCACCAAATCGGGTTCTTGTATGAGAAATCCGACAAAAGAAAATTTTTAATGGAACGTCGTGATATAGCCTTGTCTCGCTGTGAATTTTTAAGACAAGCGAAGAAAATAGAAGACTGGTCGAATGTCGTTTTCACAGATGAAACTTGGCTCAATGCCAATCATTCCATACCAAAAGGTTGGACTGACGATACTGCTGCTTCTACTTCTGCAGTGCCAATGGGGAAAGGTGAACGCCTCATCATTTGCCATGCGGGAACTACAAAGGGATTTGTACCAGACGCTCTGTTAGCGTTCAAATAAAAAAAAACAGGAGACTATCATGAGGAGATGAATGCGGACGTGTATGAAAAGTGGTTCAGAGAAATGTTTACATCACTTGAAGAGCCATCAACAATATTTATTGATAATGCACCCTATCACTCTCGCCAAATTAATAAAATGCCAACACAGGCCAACAAAAAACACGAGATTATAAACTGGCTTCGTGATAATGGGGAAGATGTGGACGAATCCCTACTAAAAGTAGAATTACTTAAAATATTAAAAAGTAAAAAGCAGCCAAAACGATATGTCATCGACGAAATGGCAGCAGAATATGGGCATGTTGTAATCAGAATTCCTCCGTACCACTGTCAATATAATCCAATTGAAATGATCTGGGCACAAGTCAAAGGACACGCCGCAAGAAACAATACAACTCCTCCTTTCACAGCAAATAAAATGCTTGAACTTTTAAAAAACGCATGTGCTAGTGTGACGCCTGAAAACTGGGCGAGTGTCGTCAACAAGACAAAAAATATAATATTCTCTGATTGGGATCGGGAAATTGAATTTGACAACATACCTACACAAGAGTTAATAATAAACACTGCAGATGATTCAAGCGACGATTCGAGTTCGTATGAAGAATCCGACGATTCGTTATAATAAAATAATATTAAAATATTTTGGTTGTTTTATTTCATGTTATAGGTATGATGAGAAGATTTTTATATCTCCCTGATACAATTTTAACGTGTTGTCTATTACAATAATTCAAAACTCAGTTGTCAGCTGACTAAGTGTAATCGATTATTTGCGATTCATTAGCTTGCACCGAATACTTTTGATTAGACATGCGCAAACCATGTCCTGGAGCGGATTGAACATGGAACGATTCACTTCTCTATCGGAACTATGTCCGGAAATCATGTTCGCGGAACTATCTAGTTCCACAGGTTCAGATCAGATTACTTCAAATGTTTGACTTCTATGGAACTATTTAATTATGTCTAGGAACGGTTAAATTATGTCCAGGAATTGTTTAATTATGTCCACTGATTGTATAAGCAGTGTCAGTGGAGATAATTAAATAGTTCCAAACTCTTCTTCGATTTAATTAAAATAAAAAATCTAACAATAAGTAGGCATTATACATTCTTAAAACTAAAACCGTCATCAAATTATACTGTACATATAAAAAGTTCACATAAATTAAAATTCAAAATAATGAAAATTAACGAAACATTTATTTAAACGAAATGGAGCCCTTATCGGAAGTCAAGGTCATTAGCGAGCGAGAAACTAAAATTAAATACGAATAAATCAATTGTCGTCTTTAACGCAAAGTGTAATATTCGCATTGTGTATCATAATTGCATAACATAAAAAGTATCATAACATTTCAACTATACTCGTCCTTGGTCGGTTCGTGATAACTCGGACATAGTCAGTCGGCTCCGTAGTCGGTTCGTAACATGTTCGACAATTCGTTCCGGCGCACATGACAGTTCCTCGGACATGTGGAACTGTTTAATTTCACACTGCGGATTGGACCGACATAGTTCCGACGGTGGACATAGTTCCTGGAACTATTACGATCCGGAACTACACACCTCTACTTTTGATCCTGTCACTAGATGCGATAGAACGTAACTTTTTTTATAACGGAAATGAATTATCACTTAAATTTTATGAATAGAGCTATTTACGGCATATTAATGTATTTAGTGGGTAATAATTAAGATATATAAATATTATTGGGCAGTTTATATATTTCTCTGTTCACTCGTTTCATAGTTAATAATTGCGTATAATGAAACAGTTACGTCCTAAAGCATGTGTCAAAAGTAAAATAAATGGTTGGAACGAGTATAGTAGGGATAAAACAATACCATCAAGATATCGATACTTTTAATCGATACTGTATCGGTCGTTAAGTATCGGTACTCAATCAGTATCGATTGAATAATATCGATATTTATTGGTATCGGAATAGAATCTTTTTTAAAGAATCGATTACTTTTCATAGAGCCTATCAAATACGAGATATTGTTCCTGGCGGGATTGTGATGATCTTTTTTTTTAGAAAATCTAAGAGAAAGTGATATTTTATAATAAAGAGATGAATTCGATACTTTCCATTCAATACTACTATTAGTAGTATAAAACACTAACATTATACTGAGCACTAGCATCAAATGGTCAATATGAGTATCGATACTTACTCTGGTATCGAATCGGTTTTGAAGTATCGAGCACTTTTCCTCATGGGGTTGTGATGAGCCTTTTTTTTATTTTAGGTAATCTAAGAGGAAGTCAAGAAAATCTGGCTGGCATGAAATTGATGATAGGGTACCATTTACTATTACAATTTAAGTAAAAAAAGCTCATCACGTTAAACCCGGCAATAAAACCGAGCTCTTCGTCACAATAGTTTTACAATACCTGCCAATCGATACCATTATTTTCATTCGATACAGATACCATGATTTTCATTCGATACTCAGTACTACTCAGTATCGAATTTTAGTGTTATCGATACTAGTACAACTAATATAGAATGAAAAGTATCGATACCAAATGAGTACTCATTAGTATCGGTCATCCCTAGCTGTTAGAAAAACAATAACATTATTTTAACCTATAAATTGGAATTTGCGAAACTTAGGTTAGATTCAAGATTATAAGATTTTTTAATTGTCTGGCTTTAGAGTTAGTTAATATATGCCATATTTTAACAGTTCAATTTACTGTTAGACATTACTGGTTAAAATTGCTCGGTAAGCACACTATTGCTATGATATCTACTTGCGTTTAGTATTGTGAATTTTTTACATTGCTATCATTAACATGATTCACAGATGGCATCAAATGAATCAAGTCCGTTTTCCAGTAGCACAGCTTTTTGCGCGCGATGTGGTTCCATTTTGCCTCTGCTCCAAGAATTTGGCTCAGTGAAATGTTACTCTTGCAAAGCCACATATGATGCAGATAGTGAGTATTCCGCTATACTATGGAACTATATGAAGGACTCGTTATTATCGGTTACGTGTTGGCAGTAATTTTTCAAAGTAATACAGCTGGGAAACAAATTAAAATTATTTTAAATTAAATTACTTTACGGCTTTTATCGCGTTTGTATTTGATTTTTAATTGCCCGACGTTTCGACGATTTAATATTAATTCCCCCAATCATGTCCCTCTCAGTTTTCTTGCCGGATCGTATACTAGATTTGTTAAGTTTTAAATATAATTGCTGTTAATTTAAATATTAAATAATTACTAATCATAAACAATCTCTTTTTCATACAGAATCATTTTCTTCTTACACTGGCAATAAATTTGTATCAATATATGGGTCAATATTTCATAACTAATTTTCTGTATAGGGCGATAATTATAAATGTTCTGTAATAATAATGACTTGTTGGACGTGAGACATCATAGTCCCACCCACGACCATGAACTCTGCAAAGTGTTTGAAACGTCGGGTAATCAAAAATCAAATACAAACACGATAAAATCGGTAAAGTACTTTTATTTATAATACTCGTGTAAATATCAGAAATAATTAAATCAAAACTAATTAAGAAATAAATATTCTGTGTGGTCACAGAGTAAGAATAGGAATTCACCACCCCCTTTATTGCTCTTGATCTAAAAGTCGACTAAGAGATATACAGTGGATTTCGGTTATAACCACGACGGAGGGACCACTATAATGTCGTCGCTATATCCGGAGGACTCTATATCCGAAATAATTATATTAACATTTTTTCTTTAACAATAAATGTACGTCTAGGAACCAGTATGTCAGGTTCACAAGTTTAAGAAACACTGTTTTCTCACTGGAAATTGGCTATGTAAATGACTCATAATTTTAACTTCGTGCACTTGCTAAGTAACCATACACACAAACAAAGCATTTGACCATCTGCGATAATAATAATAATATAATTTTATTTGTTCAAACACGTGTATACATACAACAAAGCATGCAAGATAGAATTAGTAGAGAGTCCATTCATGTTTGGCCGTTTGTATCGGCTTACAAATATTTCATTTCGGTATTAATTATTATCTACATTAATTATACCATCAATGGCTTTAATACAAGTAGAACACTAAATAAATCAGTCTAAATAAATTACTATTCCCTAATTAAATAAAAAAAAATAATAATAATAAAATAATATAAATGTCAAAGTCAAGAATATTAATGTTACATGTCAAATAAGTAATTAATTTACAAATGTCATATTAGAAAATAGAAAATTGTCAAATCATACTTATCTAAATTTTACAAATATGTCCATTAGTTTTATTATAGTAGTCAATTTAATTCGGTCCAGTCCAGTCTTTTTCGGCTAGAAATTCAGCAACATTATAATATATTTTATGTACTAAAAATTGTATTACGAGACGTTTGAATGCCTTGCCGCTCAGCTCCCTCCAAAGTTATTTAGAATTTATTGAATATATACAATACTTTTTTGCATGAGTGCAGTTCTAGCTGGGTGTACACAGACTCTGGTAATATCGCGTCTATTACGCGTAACCGTGTTTTGTATGCGAGGAAATATATTATTATTCTTTACGAACATTGCAGTTTCCAGGATATAAATACAGGGCAAAGTCAATAATTTGTATTTTTTAAAATATGGTTTGCATGTTTCTATTGATTTCAACCCGAACATAGATCTAATGCATCTTTTTTGGGCTTTAAATGCGACGTCAAAATCTGTGGAATTGCCCCAAAAGATGATGCCGTATCTTAAATGTGTCCCTGCTAGTCCGTGATAGGCCATTATTAGGGTATCTAAGTTGACAATTGCACTAAGGGAATGCAATGCAAAAGCAGATTTGCTAATTTTTTTGCTAAAAGCCTCTATGTGTGATTTCCAGTTCAATTTTCTGTCAATTATTAAGCCAAGAAATTTACTATCCTCCACATTGTCAATTTTTTTGTTGTTGATATTAATATCTATATTATCTGGCGAAAGTCTCTGACTAAAATGCATTATTTTAGTTTTGTCTAAATTAATCTTTAAATTATTACTATCTAACCATTGTATTATTGATTTTATACAGTTGTAAATGTCAAATTTGTATTGAATTAGGTCATTATTATCATTTGAAACAGTCACAGTACTATCATCCGCGAATAGCGTCATAGGATATTTAGTTGACTTTGGCAGATCGTTGATATTTTAATTGGGACTAATCCCACCACACATTCCCACCACTGTAACTCCTGTAAGCCAGGATCCACAATGGTCTCCGTATAAGACACTGAGGTTTGACCCTCAGGAAGTCCCGGGAATCGCTTTTAATTGTCTTGGGACCCGCAACAAATTTAATTAGAAAAGAAAACAGGAGGAGTTGGAAAGATTCCACTTCCCTCCTATGCAAAGCGGGAGACATGAAGCAAAGTTGGCTGATAAGCCAGTAAATAAGAGTTTGTACAACTACGTGAAACGCAGCGGTACAGCACCACGAATTGGACAAAGCTTAATGGACCTATTTGTGAGCTTTAGGTTTGATTACAGTAATAGGTATGGCAAAAGCGCCGTTGATATACAAAATAAACAAAAGAGGGCCCAATACACTACCTTGGGGTACGCCAAACTGTACAGGACATTCGTTTGACAAATGTATCTCTTCCGTTTTTGTAGTTATAGTAATCCTAGTGATTGTTGTCTTTTGTATCCTATTTTCCAGATACGATCTCATTAAGTTTAATACATTACCCGTTATATCATAAGCATCAAGTTTATTAATTAGAATGTCATGTTTTACGTAGTCAAATGCTTGTGTCATGTCACAAAAGATGGCACAAACGGGCGTCCTTTTATCCACTTTTGTTAATATCGTGTAGACAAAATCATAAATGGCCATATTTATGGTTCTATGTTCACGAAATCCTTTTTGTTCGTGACATAATATACTATTTTTTGTTATATAATTATTTAATTCATTGTGTATAAATTTTTCAAACACTTTAGATATAACAGGAATAAGTGAGATTGGTCTATAATATTCCATCATCTCTTTATTCTCTCTTTTGAAAATAGGCTTAACAATAGCTATTTTTAATACGTCAGGAAATGTACCTGAAATAATTGATATATTAATAATATAACACAAGTGATGGCAAACTTCATGTGCAACAGCTTTAAGCATTTTTGTGGATATGTCATCAAAGCCAACACTATTTGTATTCTTTAGAGCCATAATGATTGTAAATATCTGTTGTGGTGTAGAGGGAGCCATGAACATTGAGTTTTTCTTATTCAAAATATATAATGTAGGTTTTTTACCAGAATGTGCTATTGGCTGTATTTTATTTATAAAATAACTATTAAATTCATTAGCAATTTGATTTGGGTCCGTAATAGTAGTATTATTAGTTTTAATTCGTAATATATAGTTTTTAGGGGCATTAAATTTTGCATGATTTATTATTTGCCAGGCAGTCTTACATTTATCACGTGATGTCTTCACTCTGAAATTATTTTGAGAGCGCTGTGTCAAAATCATTATTTTTTTTTGAATAATTTTGAGTAGTTTTTAAGACGAGTTTTATTCAAGTTATTTGGCTTTAACCTATATATCCACAGAAGTTCTCTTTTTTTCTTACTACAGGCTCTAATACCTTTTGATACCCACTTAGGCTTTATAATTATTTTTACCGTATTCTTAACTTTAGGGAAAGATAGGTTATAGAATAGCAGAAATGTTTCAATAAATTTCTTATAAGCCATATTAGGGTCATCTGTTTCATATATTTCAGAGAAGGAGAGTTTGCCGATACACTGTTTAAACTTAGATACGTTTTCCTTGTTATAATTACGTCTAACTGCATAATATTTATCGATAGTACAAACTTTATTTACTGGGCATTTTAGTAACTGTGCTGTATGGTCAGAGAGGGCAAATTCCAATATTTCTACTTTACAATTTTTAATATAATCATGTGCAAAATTATCAATACAACTTTGGCTCATTATTCTAGTTGGTTTATTTATCGCGAGTTTTAAATTGAAATTTAGTAGAAGGCATTCAAACTCCAAAGACTGATAATTTCTTATTATCCTGTCTATATTAAAATCGACAGCTATAATAATATTATTATAGCGCTTAGTCACTAATACATTTAGTACCATTTCAAGTTTATGGAAGAAGGCAATAAGGTTGGATGTATTTGGTACCCTATATACACACACAAAAGCAATATTGAATTTAGTCAGCTCAACGGCACAGCATTCAAATGTTGACACTGTTGACATTTTTGAAATACTTGTTAACTCTTTCCATTCGTGTCCATTTTTTATAAGGATACACGATCCACCTCTCTTAGCATTCTGACGACTGTAATGGGCGGCTATAGAATAGTTCGGTATATATAATTGTTTTTCATAGCCTTCCATCATAAAATGTTCAGTGATGCCTATTAAGTCCACCTGTATTCTTTTATTAGAAAGTTCATTTAAGCAAACTGTAAGCGCATTAGCTTTATTTAATAAACCCGCTATGTTTTGATGCAGTACATAAATATGTTTAGTGACGAAAAAGATCGTCGCAGTTCGTTTTCGCTATATTACAATCATTGTTTGCCGAAATTAAACTTGTCATGTCATTATTATATTGAATATCACTTATTAATTTAACTATGTCATTAAAAATTATTCGTAGACCTGCATTATTTATTGCGCCAGTCCATTTATTGTATAGTGGGTATTCGTAACTTAGATTTCTATTACTATCCAAAAGGTATGCGTATTCATGCGTTAAAATATCAAGATAAAGTAAATTATTAAATGTTTCTACTCTCGAATTATATAGGTTTTTATAGTACTTACGAACATATGTCGGTGTGCATACGATTAAGTTAGTATGTTTTATTTCTTGTAATACTTTTCTAATATGTATTATGGTGTTAAAATAGTTATTTGTCGATTTAAAATCTTCTTCGCCTAATAGAATTATGCAATAGTCATTTAGAGTAAAGTTACATAGTTTCTCTTGTATACCTTTTAACAACAAACGTGTATTCCCGTGAGGTGTTATGTAATGACAAAGTTTGGTTCTATTAAGGGCCGTTTCAGCAATATTTAGAATGTTATTTTTATACAGTACAGATTAGTACAGATATGTACTCACAATACATATATTGCATCTTTTGCTGTGGTTTTGATGTAAACTATTAGCGTCTAATTGATTGTTAGGATTTACACTTAGATTCTCTTGAATATTGGGTGGCTTTGTTTGAGTTTCTTTATTACATATTTGATTTTTATTAAACTTCTTTTGGTGCTGGTAGACTTGCCCTTAACTGGGCTAATGGTTACCTTTTTATATAATTCATTCTTCTTAATCAGATTTTCGTTTAATAATTTAAGTTTATTGTTTTCTAATGTCAACGTATCAATTTCCGAATGGGCACCTTGAAGTTCAAGTGTTAATTTTGTAATCTGTTCTTGCAACTTTCGCAATTCATTATCCTCATCATCTGACAAGTCAGGTACACTAGTGGCTGAATCGTTAAAAGTATAATTGGTTGTCATGTCACTATTATTTAGCATAGTGTCCGAATTAGTGCGTGTACGTCGAAAAGTTATGTTTTCCAAAAAAATAATTATTCTTCTAGAACAACTTTAATAATTCGAGGAAAAATAAGAAAATATAAAAAAATATACTTTTAAAATTTAGAAGGACAATAAGAATTTGAAAGTCATTTCAATTGCAGAGTTTCGATCGTCCACCATTTCGATTAGCAATCCTACGACCTACCGCTACACCATAT
This sequence comes from Lymantria dispar, assembly GCA_032191425.1. NCBI lineage: Eukaryota > Metazoa > Arthropoda > Insecta > Lepidoptera > Erebidae > Lymantria > Lymantria dispar. Next base: position 10,270,577 of record CM063449.1, on the reverse strand, counting down.
AGCGCTTGTCAACTTCGTTGAAATTTATCTTCAGTAGCTAATTGTTTAGAAAATATGCGAATGACTTCATTTGTTGATATTATTGTTACATGTTCAAATAAAATTAACGAACTCACTTTGTCCAACAAAATTGATTGTACTAATTCTGTTTTAAAAGGTTTGGCACTGTTTATTTATTGGTTATTATGATTTTAATTAAGGTTTATAATGGTATTGTGTATAGTTTTAGTTTATTATTGATTAAGAAAACACTTTTTGTTGTTGTAACTGATTTAGATAGTTAAAGCTTATGAGTCTTTGTGCTTTTGCTCACTCAGTCGCAACATCCGCAAGCAATTTCTAGGAATCTGTCCCAAATAGTTCATAAAAACAAGTCGGTATACCCGAATTCGGCGTTATATCCGGAGTCGCTATTGCTGAATGTATTTCCTACAAAAGGATGCTTTAAATTCTAGGGACGTACATAAGTTCGGCGTCGCTATAACCGAAAAGTTGTTACAACCGAGGTGGTTATAAATGAAATCCACTGTAATATGCTTACAACAGATGTCATGTATGTAAGACAAGGAAACCTTAAAATTAAATCCTATAAACACTTCTGATCAGCATGGTATAGTAGCTCAATTTTCCTTCTAGAGAGAAGGAGGATCGAGCTCAACAGTAGGATGTTTATGAGCAAAGATGATGAAATTAATTGATTGAGAAAAGCCTCATGTGTGGTGATGTGATATGAACATAATGTATCACTATCCGTTTATTTGCTCTGCAAGATTTGTAAATTCTATAATAAGTTTTATTTTATCATGATATTGGTTGAAGATTGAGAAAATCTTCAGTCCAAAGGATATGGTCAATGAAAATGTAGGTACCAAGTGGCAATGAGCAGGCCACATTGCTCGACGAACTGACGACCATTGGGGAAGAAAGGTTCTCAAGTGGAGACCACGTATAAGACAATGCAGTGTAGGACGCCTCCTACTAGTTGGACCAACAACCTTGTGAAAGTAGCTGGGTGTTGTTGGATACAGGCGGCACTAGACCACACTCTGTGGCATAACATGAGAGAGGCCTATGTCCAGCTGTGGAAGGCAGGCTGAAATGATAAAAAAAATGTAGACATAATTTATTGCTATAATAATCTCTCTTCTGAATATTATTTCGAAGACAACTTTTTCTTTTTCGATATTGCTTTTTTCATCTACAATATCTGATTCATTTATATTATAGTATTTGAATCTAATAAAGGAAAATAAATTAGGCATGCAAGGCTTATTGTGAAACTATTGTATTAAGCCTTAACATATTATCATCATCATCATCATCAGTTTATATATAATATATGTCTCATTTTTGGGCTCGAGCCTTCTACCAAATAGGAGGGAAATTGACTTTGAGTTCTCTTCTCTTGCATACATATTATATGCGTATTTAATCCCTTAGTCATCTTTTACGACACCCCCCAGGCAAGAAAAGGGGTGGTGACTTGTATTCTTACCCTGTCACCATGCGGAAAGCTAAGCTATAGGGTTTTGTTTCGAGTTTTCCTTCTCTTCTATAGATTTTATAGGTATAGTATATCCCTTAGTCGTCTTGTACTACATCCACAAGCAAGATAGGGAGTGGTGAATTGTATTCTTATTCTGTCACCATACCAATATGAATAATAATTGAATCATATTATGCATTATCTTGATTACAGATTTTAGCAACTTAAAGTTTCAATATACCGTTCACTTCAATACAATATCTGTGATAACCCATAAAGACTTGCTGAACATGGATGGTCCGGAAGGTCCTGTTGTAGAAAGAAAATGTCCTAAATGTGGTCATGACCGAATGTCATATGCTACTCTACAATTGAGATCAGCTGATGAAGGGCAGACCGTTTTTTATACATGTATATCTTGCAAGTAAGATTTATTTATTTATTCATTTACACTTTACTGGAGACCACATTAAAAACAAAAGTAGAAACTTTTAATAATAGTACAATGGGTGGCCTTATCAATTTCTAACAGCGATTTCTTCCAGGCAACCTTTGGAAGGAGAAATTAGAAATGTTCTGTCTTTTTTTTCAGATATAAAGAAACAGAAAACTCATAGATCAAGACTTATTTTTGATTAAAATGTTAAGCTGGTGCATTCAAGAAAATCTATTAAGGAATAAATAAATAATTTTTGTTGCCATAATATTACTTTTAATTTATCATGCACATGCTGTTATTAGTTTCACCTGTATGCTTGTTTCTATGTAGGTATGTTACAAAATTGTCGCGATAAAAAACCATAGCAAAATTTGTAATCTATAGAACTAAGTGGACGTTGGCTAGTAATCGGCCTACCGCCGCGAAGAATAGTTGTGTTGACGTTTCGTTGCAATGGAATTAATTATATTTTGTATCTATGTAGGCGATCTTTCTGAAAAAGAAATCTTTCCGAGATCCACGGCTAGTGACCCACCCAATATTTGCGAATTTTTTGTTAACGTTTTTCTTTCTATTTCTTAGTACCCGACGAGCGACAATGCATACTGCTCGTTTGAAATCCATCTTTAAACCACTTTAAACTGTGCAAATCGTGGGCGGTTTTGCGGTTTAAAATCGTAGTGTGTGCGTCTCGAGCGGTTTCGCGGTTACAGCGGTTAACCGCTCGCGGATAAAAACTGTAGTGCGGCCTCAGCCTTACGATCAGATTTATTTTAAACGTAGACTTATGGACCGACGACAATACAATCATTTAATGATTTCTGATGTTTACGCGAGTATTATACATTTTAAATAAAACTACTTTACGGATTTTATCGCGTTTGTATTTGATTTTTGATTACCCGACGTTTCGAACACTTTACAGCGTTCATGGTCACGGGTGGACCAAGATGTCTTACGTCCAACAAGTCATCGTTACTGCAGAAAATTTATAATTGTCTACCCGATACAGAAATTAGTTATTAAATATTGACCCACATTTTGATACAAAATTTATTGCCAGCGTAAGAAGAAAATGATTCTATATGAAAAAATTATACTGTTTATGGTTAGTAATAATTAAACATTAAAATTAATAGTAATTATATTTAAAACGCTGTAAAGTGTTCGAAACGTCGGGTAATCAAAAATCAAATACAAACGCGATAAAATCCGTAAAGTAGTTTTATTTAAAATGTACAATCATTTATTTAGATTGTCTCATTAGCCTTACAGTATTAGCGTTTTCTTTAATGGTCGTGGCTGGGATATTACGGTGATTCGATAGAGGTCACAATCCCTATTTTTTGGATCGCATTTTTTAGTTCAGCTATCTATAAAAACCTGTTTTTGTAACACGCTTTTATTATTTTCACCTGTATGTTTGTAAGCGACACCTCTGAACGCGATTTTGATCCACTTTAATAATAAAATGTTGCCCGTTTATTGGGATTTATGTTACGTTCATTGTAAATTTTGCTCAATTCTGTCGAAAAGTTATTATTAACTCTATATTTTTTTCTTTACAGACATTATCAAATATGTCTTATACTTAGATTGCGACCAAAGTTAAAGAGTCGGCGGTGGTCAGATTATAATCAGCTCAAAAACAGTCTTAACATTTTAGTACCCGAAATGATAAATAGAGATATAGGTATACTAAAATTTAGCCACTAAATAGGTGTCCTTGAATTTCATAATACCTACCCACAACCCCGCGGTGTGAAAGGTAGTCGAAACTTAAAAAGGAAGACCGGTCGAACCCATCGAATTACAGGCTAATGCGATTACGACAACTGCGATGCATTAATTGGTCAGTGATCGCCATTCGCCAATACTGCTTTCGCTATGGTCAGTCGGCTGGTGATGTTCTTGTGTACCTCACACATCGATAGAGTTACAGGAAAGACGGGTTCAACTTATGTCTGAAGTCAAGCGCTCTCCTGGCGTGCCTCGGAATCGAGTGATTAGTCCAGTCAATCCCACAAAGATACCAGTTTGTACGTTCACTGCAAAGAAGGAGCAGACTTTCATGGTGCCTCAGTTCCAAGGAGTAAGTCTCGAAATTGTCGACAACTTTGGGATCCTCGGCGGTGAAATATCGAGCGAGGGAGTCATTTGGATCCTGAACAGAGCCAGGCGGTACTTCACACCGAGATAACGTCTTTTTCTTCATAAAGCAGAAGTTCGTCCTAATGGAGTACTGCTCATATCTCTGGGCAGGGTCGCCTAAATATTAATTAGACTCACCTGACTCCCAGCAAAGAAAGTCATTCTACTACTAAGTTGACCTACACTCCGAGCAAACAGGTTGATACAGGGTTTCATTTCAAGTTTTCCTTCTCTTGCATAAATGTTATTTGCATATTAATTTCTTAGATGACTTTTGCGACACCAACGTGCAAGGGAGTGGGGAATTGCATTCTTACCACACGGACAACACCACACGGCTTTCTATATTGTTTTAAAATTAAAAAGATGCAGATTAGGCGAATACGCGTTACCTAATGTGAAAATATATAGTTATAACTGTATGTTAGAATATGACGCATTAGTTCTTGGCCATGCGCAAAATCTACCGACCTCTATGGAAAATTAATTAATGCTCACCGTTTCAAAAGTATTATATTTAGTAAGTAGGTTATTCGTTGATTTTAATTAATGACGTCGGTCTAACTAACGTCATTAATTAAATCGCCAGAATCTGGTGGAAGTAATTCTATCGTCGTTTGAAAGTTAACAATTATTTTTAAGAAAAAATCGTCTTCAATATACGCCGAGAACTAAAAATAATACCTTTTAAACTCGGAGCCTTAGGTTGAAATTTGTATACTTAGGGGACACTGACTTTAAAAGGTATTATTTTTTGCTTTTTAATTTCAGTGTTTTTAAAGGTTAATATTTTTTAACTAATAATAATTAATTTTATGCTTTTTAGTGGTAACACCATAAATAAGCTTTAAAGTCGACCCCATGATGAGAAAGCTTTAACAGAAATGATACGGTTACCTACGTAATCTGCCCAATAAGTAGGTGGGTTCTCTTCTTTAGAATAGAAATTTATATATATATATATATATATATATATATATATATATATATATATATATATATATATATATATATAGAACAGAATAAGATATTAATGAATAACAATTATCATGAAGGCTCTTTACAAATACAATCTAAGTAATCTGCGTAAGCACGCAACAACCGCAACCCACCCGAACACCACGTCGCCTTCGTCGTTGGGTCGACCAGTGGTCGGCCCAACGGAATACCCCCTACTTGGGGTACCCTCCCATCGACCGACGTCCCCCCCTCGGGGAGGACGTCGGTCTTTCCTCACGCGGTCGGCCTCGGCGGGTGACGGACTAATTCCCCGGTCACGTCACCCGCGGCCTCGGCTAGGGTGGCATAAGGCGCAGGTATTCGCGCCTACGCCGCCCGCCCCAGTCGCCGGCGGCGGATCGCCTCATCGAGGCTGCGCTCCTCGTGCAGGCGATCCGCTTTTATTCTCGGCTAATGCTTCTGTGATAACCGTTGAAATAGAGATTGAAAGTTTTCACTAATTATTATATTTTGCTGAAGGGAACCACAAACTAAAATATTATCTGGGTGTATATACACCCAGATACATACATACATACATTAAAACTAATATTAGTTTTACGTTTATTTCCTCATAAAGCGCTAAACCATTTTCGAGAAAATTTATATGGGTTCACCACTGAAGTATGCCTATACACCCTGTATACCTGCCAAACAGAAAATGAATCATCAAAATTAATTCGAAATTGGCGGAATGATCATATGATACATACAAGAAAAAACTGTGTGTAGCACACACGACGTGAAGTGAATATTTTTTGTATAAAAGATTGCAGTGCAGTAATATTTAGTCAAATTTTAATTATCAATTTACCGTTGACTTTTAATACACCGTGATCACTTAACTAGAAAGAAAAAAATATTAAAGACTACTGATATAATCGCCAGTTTGGCCATTATATTCCATTTATTGCATGTTAAATGCGTTCTTCATTATCACAATGAATTAGCGCGCGTATCTAAAATAGTCGCGATCGATCACATTCAATTGCGTGAACTTGGAACACGAGTCAAGAGGCAAGAATGCTGAGGCAAGAAGAGTCGAACAGACTCGACTGTGGCTGTGTCACTTGATTGTGTCACTCGAGCGTTTCACGACTGTGTCACTCGAAATTGCTCTGACGTGCCTAAAGAAGTATCACTTCAAAAAGAAACATACAGTTGAATCGAAAACCTACTCCTTTTTTGAAGTCATAGGTTTAATTAATAGGTTGAAATTTAAAAATAATATTTGTTTAAGTTTAAGTAAATAGAACAATGAGAACTTGGTGGATTGTGAAGACTGATTAAGATGAAAACAGTGTGCCTTCAACCCTTCTTTTCCCGCGGTAAATGAAATTTCCATTTTTGATTTGATTTGACCCATAGAATTAATTGCAATTAGTTGATTTTTTACATGGAGACTTGATGCCTGAGACGACTCAGATACAATATTGTTTGTTGTACTCAAAGACTTTTTAAAAGTCTCAGTTTTGTACTTTTATTAAATTGCGAGGTGATTGTATGTTTAATTTTCTTTATCATTTTAAAGAGACTAGTGGTCGGCGTGTGGTCGAAATTCGGCCATAATTCATTTTAATTAATTTTTCTGCTACACAATTTTTTAATTTTATTTATGTATAATTGTAAATTGAGCAAACTGTATTTCACTAATAACTAATATATAAGCACAAATCTTCTTCTTCTTATTTGATGGCAATGAGCTACAATAATATGAGCTATTGGTGCCAGTGTCGAGTTATTATATTCATTGTTCAAGTCTTCAATATTCGTCTTTCAGTCAGTCGTTAGCATAATTTGGTGCTGATATACAAGTCATGCCTTCTCTGAGAATTTTGGCAAAATGTCAAAATGCACGAAATTCACTATTATATCATATTCATTACATTTCAAAGCTTTATCTGCATTATATTACATAAAATATCAGCAAAATTATTCAATATAACACTTCAAAATACTAAAATAATAATAACAAACCAATAACAAATAATAATAAACCACCAAACCGATTTCAAAAATTCTGTCACCAATGGAAAGCTATAATATCAGGGAGTAACATAGGCTATATTTTATCCCGGTATTCCCACGGGAACGGGAACTACGCGGGTAAGGCGACTGAAACCGAAGCGAAGCGAGGGCGGGTTGCTAGTCTAATCCTGCAATCGTTTTGGGTTGCGGAGTTCGACCTCCGCCGTAATTGATATTTACATTATAGAATAATTGTATTTTGTCGAAACTCGATAGAAAATTAAAATAAAATCATGATTACCTTTATAACGACTTAAAATGATAAAAGATCGATCATTATCGTGCTATTATAGTTTTGTATGATTAGATTTTTATTAAAGGTACAAACATGAAAAGGAAATCGGATATTAATTTATCTTTTAGACTCGTTTTTTTTGTGAATCGATTGGAATAGATTCCTAAATAGATAGATAGAATCGCCATCTGTACGATAAGGATGATCGGAGAATAGAGAATTTAAAGGACACCAGTTTAAGCGCAAGCGGATTTTACTGGCAGAGTGTATAGATCGCAAAAAGAAACGCACTCATACTCGGAATACAAGCGGTTGATCGGTTATGGAGGAGTGACCAATGAGACGTCACGACATACTGGCCTATCTGCTGATGAAGATGTTCGTAGAGTATGATGCGTGTAGACAGTATATGTGCCGCTCTTTGTATAGATATTTAGGATTTTTGTCATTGTATCATTTTTTTATTTTTTTACTTTAGTCGTCTTTACATCGACCTGGGCCAATTTCATCATATTGGTCAGTACATTCCCAAGGAGGGTTGACGGCAGGCAGGCGACCATATTGCGTCGAGATAAGAAGAGGATGATGATGATGATGTTTACATGTGTATCACATATCGAAAAAAATTTTTTTATGGATTTTATTGTGTTTTGATTTATTTGCAGCGTTGTTTGTAATGGAATCTTTTAATGAGATTTTGACACCAAATTGGAACATCCTATTAATTTGAAACTTTACTCCCTTATCAAGGACCGATAACAAAGCTATAATTTAAATAATTTGTCTTATTATACTTACCGGGATCTTCAGGATTAGAGATTTTTTTATCCGTGGTTGAGATTTTGGTCTGAGCCGGTCTGGTCCATGTTATCTGCATCGCATTAACAGACCAAAATCGATTATCAATTTTGATTTTTTGCTTATATTATGCCTCGATAGATGATCTTAATCCATTTTCTGGATTGCATCGTAGTTTTATTGCACAAAATCGTGTAAATTAGGTATTCGATGTTGACCAAAATCCATTTGCCGGGTTGAGAACCCTTAGCCTTTACGTATAGTCCGATTAGAGTCATCTGCGACTAACAGCTAAACACTTTGTTTTCTTTTAACTATTATTTATTTACGATCCCGACGTTTTAGATATTTTTCAACATTTGAAATTATACTTAATTGCAATCGCTAGTTAGAACATTTGCTCCACCTTAATTGAATAATAATATTTTAAGAATATATGTAATGCACAGATGGCTTAGTGGTCTAAACAGCAACCTCGAGTTGTGATTCCGTACGTTCGAAAATTTGAATCTTACGCATGATTTTCTTTATGAAATTCGTAAATGGTTGTTCTTAATCTGGTTGTAATGATATGCGTCCATTGTCTTATTTGCCTCTCCCGATACAAGCATTTTTCGAAGAAAAGTCTCACTCTAGGGAGTGAATTGTCCTTAATCGTGAAACTGGAACGTGAACTGAAACTGATGTAGTAGTGGCAGCAAAATCATTTCGTAAATACCGAGTAATCTATTGTCCACATATTCATTCAAGCCAGCGTAGGTGAAACTTACAGTTTCACATTCAGCACGCACTGCCGCCTAAGAATCTAATCTTTTTTTCTTATATTGGAAAGAGACAGAAAAATAATCCCGCAAGAAAAAAAGAGAAAGGTGATGGGTTTTGATAGAGAGCGTTGTGGAGTCGAGATGAGGCGGTAATTAATTTGATCAGTACATTGCTTACGTATAAATAGGGATGTGACGCTTCCGATTTAAGATTTGTCGGTTAATAGATGATTTTTAAATTATTATATTTCAGTAAAGATAACAATAAATAATTATCATATATCTTCATTAACAACTACCATCTGTATTTTATTGCTGATTGCTCAAAATACCTAGAAATATATCTTTGAATGCTAATGACACTATTTAACGACAACATTTAGGATTATGAATAGATTATTATTTTTATTAACATGTGTTCATCTTAATGAAAAGCTTCACAATGTTAACTTTACCGCTTAAAGCAAAAGATTAATACAATGAATCATGCAATAATACTCATGTATGCCTATCTTGAATTTAAGTCCAAAATATGACACTTACTTTAGTACGAATTTGATATTTGTATTTTTATCATGAATTATTTAGCAGAAGAACTTCTCTGAAACCATCTTTAGGTGATCAAAATTTAGCTTTATTCTTGCCCGAATCTTATCTTTTTGGTTATGATGTTTGTAAAAAGTAGATGTGCGGTATTCATGATCAGCAAAATATCGATATCGATGTTACTTTCCACCTGTCACTAAGCGCGGGGGCCGGGCGGCAGGTGCAAGCCAGACGCGGCGGCGCGCGCCAGTCTCTCGCGGCCATCGCATCGACAACACGTCGCGCGCACGCTATCCGACACTATCATCGACACGTGCGTGGCGCAACCCTAATTCGTTGTTATAAATTTGAATTGTGTTTTGTGGACTTGTGTAAGGGTGGGATTAGACAACTTCTTTGTAAGGTAAGTTCTGTATGATAAATAATAACTAAGGTTCTGTCACGAGTAGGTATTTGGGTTATGTTTTGGTTTCAGTGTGATAATTCAGAAATGCGTTACCAATTGGTGTAATAACGTGTTTTGAACGTCCGCAACGGTGAAAATCCGTTTTTCGTTTCGTTTATGACTGTTACTATACTAGAATTTTCATTGGTTATGAAAGAATCAATCACTTTCATATGACAGTCGTGAAAAAGCTGTTCATTAATTTGTTTATTAACGCGATCAATTGAGTCGAGCCTCATTATTATTTTTATAAATATCGAATATACGATACCGTTGTTCGGAGAGTTTTTAATACGTCAATATATCGTAGCGGCCAATAAATTTGGTTAAAAGATATACGATAAGGCGTACAAGGAGAAAACATGGCACGTTAAAAGCCGCATACAAAAGACATCAACGAGCCACGCACGCGCGAACGCAACCGATGTCTGTGTCAGCTGTATCATGTACAGTTTTGTTAACGAGATTAGAACATAGGAATAATACGGCTTAGTTAATCTTTGTAAGTGATAATTATGTGGCTGTCATCACAATTAAAAAACTAAAAAATTATGCCATAACGAATAGAAAGGGTGAAAAACTAGGTAATTCATCATTCTGTTGTGCTGAATACGTTTTTAAAGAAAACAATGTGAAAAAGAAAAGTTTCTATGTCGAGGGATGAAATATATAATTAATTTTCACTAATTATATCCAGATACATAACAGTCACATAGATCGCACAATTACGGCCTATGTGCTATCGAACCTTGACATTCAGCAGGTAAAGTCAATATTCACACCACTATGCTGTCTGTGCAGTCAGATTTCAGTATTTTATAGCTATATTCTCTAAGCTTAAGCCTCGAAAACATGGAATAGAAGCTGGTGGCTTAATCACTTGCCGATAAGGAGTAATAGGCAGGTATGGGGCCGGATGCTTCGAGTATAATCGGCCTATAACCCTTCAAAGACAAAGATTATCTTTTGTTGTCTTTCTATCTTTGATAGCTTATGGCCTGATTATGTCAAACCTTGACATCTGAGATAAAACTGAAATAAAATCTTGCTCTTATGAAAAAACACCTCTATACAATAGGTTAATTTGCCATACATTTTGATGGTAGCTTAGGTGAGTAGGAAAATTGTTCTTAATAGTAGGATGTAAACAAACTGAGAAGAAGAAAAGCTATGCTGCACTTATAACTCTATTTTATTTAAAGACATCAGCCTGCACTAAGGAAATAATCCTTGTATTGTGGGGACTTTACAAACATATAATTAACGGACACAAATTATATCCAGACTGAGAACAAGTAATTTGTACACAAAGTATTGTCCTGCGTGAACGATACTACCATGGTAGGTACCTTAATCACTATGCCATCTGTGCAGTCATAGAAGTGTTGCTAAAGGAACAAAAATTTGTTTATATTGTGTATCTAAAGGCGAAAGCGATGATACGAAAATATCTTGCGATTGCGTCCAATGGTGTGCGTGATCTGAAATACGAGTACGATGTCACATTTTGTGTATTTATGTGCAATTTACAATGTGTATACATTGTATAACCCACCTGATGGCGGGTTAATATTTCCCTATTTTCCCAAACAAAAATAGATTGAGAGATCAACAGGAGAGTGGTTAGTTGTACTCTCCTAGCAAGTTTGTTACAGTAACTGCTATAGAAATGTACATTGTCGGTGATAAGCGTCATTTCTTTTCATCGATCAGTTTATCTTCCATCTTGGATGAAAACCTTTTTACAGAGAAGGCTTATATCTAAAAAATTAAAATGATCACGCTCAGGAAAAATGCGCAAACGAGATGAAAGTCACAGGACATTCAGCTTACTCATTATCCTGTGACTTTCAGCTCATTTTTGTAACTCGTATAAGAAATGGTTCTTATAAGAAAAAGTTCTTAACCATCACTAGATGGATTTATGTGGTTATAGATAACACAGTGTACATTGTTCATGCGTAAGGTTAAAAATATCGTATTCTACCTTTGATGCTTAAGATATAAGAATATAGGTATTAATAAAAATTAATAACGAATAAACACATCCTTACTAATATTATAAATGCGAAAGTAAGTAAGTTTGTTTGTTTGTTACGCTTTCAGGCTTAAACCACCAAACTGATTTCAAAAATTCTTTCACCAATGGAAAGCTATAATATCAGAGAGTAACATAGGCTATATTTTATCCCGGTATTCCCACGACAACGGGCAGTACGCGGGTAAGACGACTGAAACTGAAGCAAAGCTAGGGTGGGTTGCTAGTAGTTTATAAAACTGACAAATAAAGAGAAGAAGAATAATTATAATGCATCTATATTATTAGTTTCTCTACGTTTCAATTTACGCAACTCTCCATCTAACTGTAGAAGCTGTCTAGAATAATATCTATTTTATCATTAACATGAAACAAGAGTAACTGTAACGTAATGTATAATTAGAGCATTCTCGTTACAAGAAAGTCCATGTTTAACGTACGTTTCCAATGTTTGTGAGCCGCGAAATAGCGGCATATAAGTATTTGAAATTTAATTAAATAATTACTGGCTTCTGATTAGATTCGAATATTTTGAGCTGTTGGCACCGTTATTATATGGTTTAAAATTGTATCTACTGCTATCACTATCGTGAGTGATTAAAATGTATTCTTTTTCATCATCTGTCGTTATATTCTTTTTCTTGGTAACGTTATTATCATCATCATTTTAGGTCTTATGCGTCCCACTGCTGATCACAAATCTCCTTTAGTAATGGAGAGAGATTTACCGACTGTACCATGCTGGTCTGACGAGTTGATATAGAGATATATTTTAAGTTTTCCTTTCTTTATAAAGATGTTATTATAACTTTTCCTATAGCCACGGGCAAGATTTGTTAATATATTCTCACTTTGTAATCAAACGGAAAACGACCATTTGTATACATCACTATTGAGTATGATCCTACAACATAATAAAAAGGATTTTTGCTTATTATTCTATTGTACTCACAGATATTTTTCTTTGGGAATATCTTTCCCTTACAATGACATTATTTGTGTCCTTTAGTCAACTCTTACAACACGTTCTAGTAAAAACATAACATGTTTTTAGTCTTTTATGTCAAGAAATGATCTTGTTACACTTCGCTTTAATCAATAGGGGCGATGAAAAAGCGGCTTGAAGTCCCATGACGTATTTTCGCTCTCACCTGTTGAGTAGTTTACCGAGACAAGTTTTGTTGAATTCGCTCGCTCGTTTAGAGCGTTACATTTTACGACCAGGCAAAATGCCGACGTTTCACCCCTCGCAGTTATCTTCCATTAATGGTGGTTTGATCTCAGATGCAACCATTATATTCTTAGCATGTGGCATGTGGCTTATATGGTGATTAGCTAAAATGTAATATTAAACCGTGGTCCAAGACGTTTTATTTTATTTTGAAAATTCATGCTATTGTGATATCATCATCATCATTTCAGCTCATATACGTCCTACTTTTGTGTTCGAGTCTCCTCCACAATAGGAGGGAAATTAACCTTACTATACCATGCTAGTCAGACAGGTTGGTATAGGTTTTTATTTCAAGTTTTTCCTTCTCTTGCATAGATGTTATATGCGTAGGTACCTATTATATTCCTTAGTCGTCTTTTATGACATCCACGGTCAAGATAGAGAATGGTGAATTGTATTCTTACTCCGTCACCACACGGATAATTGTGATATTAGCTTTACTTATAGGTTTGTTCTATTATTAGAAAGGTTAGTTGGTTCTTTTAGCGGTCGTATATAGTTCTAATTACCTATCTGTAAGCGTTGAAATGTATAAAATACTGACTAAGGATACCACGAAGGAAATTATTAAGTTCTGTTTTTATTTTGATAATAAATCCAAACAAATATAAATTTAAAAACTCATTGAATTTTTATACTCTTTAAAGACGCATCTTTTTTTTTTTAATTTTTATAAACCACACCGGATACATCGTGTATAAATGCATTTTTAGTGTTTGAAGTATGAAAAATTTGATATGGAACTTGATAAGTGAAGAAGTCGCTGTTATTATGAATATGTGACGTTACGACTTTCTTCTTTGCATTTAGCTTCTTATGATAATAAGAATGTGATTCATACATAAATTCTTTCATCTTCGAAATCCGGCTACTGTAAACTTTCATTTTTGTTGGAGTTGTCGTGTAGAAGGTTGAGGAGTATTTTTAAATGATTTTTTTATTTGTTTCAACGTATTTTAAGTTTGTCATGAATATAATATAGTGCCTGAATATCATCAACACATATGTACGAGTTGTACTACATGAAAATAATTTGTTTAATATTAATTAATTAAAATAGTTAACGTAAGTTTGTTATAGTTTATGAATGTAGTAAATTTTCCAACTATTGCAGGTCTGGAAAAAAGTAACGATTCCTCAAATCCATCATTTGCACTATGAATTATGAAATTTAGTTAAAATAAAAACAAGAGACACACACTTTCTACTTTGCCCGAATTTGATAATTTTACGGTTAACTTTTACAATTCTCTTGTCTTAAGAAATTTAAAAAGAATAAAAAATAACCAAATTTTTAAGGGCCTTCTCAAATGGTGCACTTATTAAAAATATATTTTTTTTATTAAATTTAGGTATTTCTTTAGAAGATGATATCTCGTCACAGTGTAATGTTCATATGTGTACGCAACTATGGATTGTAAGTTTTCAAGTTTATATCCTTTATATAGTGAAGGGCGTAAAATAGGCTGTGCTGTAAAGAAATGCACAAAAATATATAAAGTGTGTAACTATGGATACCCTTTACATGGTAGGTGGATTACGGTTTTTTATGTTCAATAACAAAACTTATTGAATGTGAGTTATCTTAGTCCTCCTGTAACGGTACGGTGGGAAGTGTTAACAGGCAATTAAAATCAAAGAAAAACTCAATAAAACACGCAAAAATAATTTAATTTCAGCTTTAAATGTTTAAATTAATTATTATACTTACCTCCAAGGGCGTGGAAGTTGATATTAATTCCAAGAATGGCTTAGTATTCGTTATTAGTTAGAAATTCTCTAGAGCAGCTATTTTCTTTGAAAAACAAATATAATAAACATTTGAATCAGATCTAATCACAGGGGTCACTCTCCATAATTACCTTTCTAATCTTTTTTTATTAGATTACATTTCCCAGAAAAATGTATGGATTATGCAAATACCGTATTTCGTTAGCTGTTACGTCAAAATACAATCCAAAGTTATTTATATTGGTAGGGTCTTGACTAAGAATTTATTAGATAAGTAAAATTTATTTATGTGGCTATTCTCAACTTAAGTAGATTTTATGGTTGTCTATTAGTATAAGAATAATGTGAAAAGACATAATAGACGTTTCCTGTAAACAATATTAATAGAATTTATATGATACAACTTATAGATATAAGTTGTTTAATATGCTTGTGTATGAGTAAATATTTAAAAATCGAAAGCGTATTTTTTGTTTTTTTTTTGTCGTCCAATGTTTCATACAACAGTCTACGCCATTGTTCGCCTTTTATTTTCATATAATCTGTTCTGTGCATATTATATTTTATTATTTCATCACAAGCATTTTAGT
Organism: Lymantria dispar; assembly: GCA_032191425.1. Taxonomy (NCBI): domain Eukaryota; kingdom Metazoa; phylum Arthropoda; class Insecta; order Lepidoptera; family Erebidae; genus Lymantria; species Lymantria dispar. The sequence continues at coordinate 10,255,093 of CM063449.1, read as the reverse complement.
TGTTATATATCCTACTATTGGACTCCAGCCTATTTCAAAATAGGGAGACAATGGTATACTATATTTGATCTACAATACTGGTAAGACGGATCGGGTCAGTCGCTATACACGGTTTTATTTCGTGTTTTCCTTTTTTTGAACAATGATATGTTATAGACATATCATTTGCTTTAGTAATCAGAGGATTTAAATACTACTTTAATGCCTGTCAATAAAGTAACAATTGACAGCGAACATCAGATACTAGTGTTGCCCAAAAAAGTCTTGGTCTTGCGGTCTTGGTCTTGGTCTTGCGAGAAATGCGAGACCGAGACCAAGACCAAGACCGCTTAATTTTTGCAAGACCAAGACCAAGACTGGCCCTGCAAGACTTGAGCAAGACCAAGACTGGGCCTGCAAGAGTCTCGCGGTCTTGCATTTAATTCAAATCACCATTTCAGCTTATATACGGTTGAGCTCGTGTCTTCTACATAACAGGAGGAGAATCGGCCGTGGCCGGAGGGGAATCGCCACGGTGATCGGCCGTGTTGTTACAGGTCATACATGTCAAGTTTTCCTTCTCTTGCACCGATGTTATATATTATAGCCCTTAGTCGTGGGTTCGCAGTCACGGGTAAAATAGGGGGTGATGAATTATATTCTTACTCCGTCACTACACGGCAACTCAAATCAGTCTTGAGAAATCCATCTATTGGCCAATCGATTCCCAATGTTGGTGTTGGCTTTTCAGAATTACTCTTCGGAAAGGCTTAAGGACAAAAATACCGTAATCACGAGAGTGCTCTTGCCCATTATACATATTTATATAACCGTTTATTCATTAGCCCAACGACGTTCACTGTTGGACATAGAAATATGCCTACAATTAATCTATATAAATGTCCATGTAGGGACAGAGTACGATCACCATCAGGCAGTACATGAAGCGTTGCTCCCAGCGCTATTTTGCCTCTGCCACGACTCACCCCAATCCACTAGTGGTTGGGGCGGTAAACTACGTCCCCTCAAAAATATCCGCGGTCCGACGTCCTCGTCATCTTCTTGAGGAAGAAGATGACGCTATTATGATCGCCTAAGAAAGGACCTACACAGCTCGCGCAGCGATAACAGATAAAACTCCGCGGTATCGGCCTCGCCGTCGAGGTCGAAAACCGCGCCGCGTAAAAGTCATTAACCTAAACTTGGCCACGCCCACTTTGCTCTCAGCGACGCCCCGAGCCGAGGTCCGTTCCCCACAGGGGGAGCCCTCGGGCGATGTTCGCTTAACTTACTTACCGGGTTGCGAGCCATCAGCGCTCACCCATTGACCGCGTTAAGCTGTCAAGGTCATCTGCGACCAACAGCTACACACACACAAAAAAAAAAGACAGAGTACGAATATAATTCACCACTCTCTTACCCGTGGATGTCGTATCAAATCGGATCGGGCAATGGTGTTAGGAACCCATGAAAAAAAATTGAAATAAAAATATCGATTCGTTAATGAATTGAGAGACATGTAAGTTCTCAATTTCGTCATCGTTTTTTCGTGTAAATTGATTAAAATGTATAAAGGAATGATACTTAATCTACAACATATTCGTATTTTGTTAAATGTTCATTAGAATTTGAATAAATCAATGATTACGTTTGCATAAGCAAGACAAACTTCGCTTTAACATAAATCAGCTGATCGGCCGATGACCGTTGATGAGTCGCCTTTGTACCTACGTAACCATTGAAAGGTTCGCGCAAATCTAATACCTATTTATACTGTCGAAATTTTACATGCTTACATATATCCTGTCTGTACATACCTACATAATGCATAAAATTTAAGGCATAAACTCTTAGACACACATTTTTGTAATCACTATAACTTTTACGTTATATTGTTTTTGTGTAATATACATTCTAATTATGATCTATGACTGTTGAACTACAACATACATGAACAGTTGTCCCATAACCTGATACACCCTGTGTATATAACATATGTGTAAGAGAAGTGAAACTAGAAAGAAAACCCTGTACCAACATGTCTGACCAGCGTGGTATAGTAGATCAATTTTCCTCTTACTGGAAGGAAGCTTAAGCCCAGCAGTGGCACTTTTATGAGCTGTGACGATGACGACGAATATCATAAATTTTACAAGTATTAAAACCATAAAATTTTAAATCAGTTTTATATGTTCTTGAATAAATAGTATATTAAGAGCTACATGGATCCAGCGGCCAAAGTATTTATATAGGCAATAGAGCAACAGGTTTTTTCAAGTATCCAGAGTATCAGTAACTAAACTGGAAATACAATAGATACATACCACTTAACTTGAAGGGGAATATAAACAATCGCATTAATTGTAAAATATCGCATTGATTATAAAATGACATAAAATTTATTGTATCAACTGCCTCGTGTGGTGACTTCTTAAGAAAATAGGGTCGAAAGTCCTGTCATAAGAGTAGTAACGCTGTCTAATGGAACACCAGGGGAATAGAAGAGTAATTTTCTCCAGTGGTAAGTATTGTATTCAATAGTGAACTATAGGCTAACAGATGGATAGATAGGATAGGATATTTGATTAATTTAGTTGGATTTTTCATTGCCATGATAAATTACTGTTACGTTATTCTAACTGCAAAAGTTTGCGAGACTCTTGCTGCAATACCAAGACTCGGGTGCGCAAGACCAAGACCAAGACCCGAGTGTGCAAGACCAAGACCAAGACGAGACCAGGTGTGATGTTGCAAGACCAAGACCAAGACCGGTCCAAGTCTCGTCTTGGTCTTGCATTTGGGCAACACTATCAGATACAGATAAGGTCGTGTCGCAGTAAGCCATATTGCCACCTCTATCTCCTATATTTGGTCTTCTTTCTCTATTTGAACTTTTAAATATCGTAAAAGCCCTGCCTATAAATAAAGCCGCCGGTGAAAATAAAATATCGAATAAAATGATTAAAGAAGCTTGCCGAACGTCGATCAGTCGATTTGATGTTACTAGTGTTCAATCGTCGTATAGCGGAAGACATATTTCCTCGTTTATGGTGTCGCAGATTTATATAATATCGAACACGTATAATACCAAAACACGGTAATAAGTTGCTGGACGACTTGGAGTCATCGCAACTAATCATTTTACTGTCATCACAAGGTAAGCTCTTAGAACGCCTGGTTGTTCTTAATCTAATCGAGTTCCTCACTGGCCATGGGAATTGTAGGGGTAAATTATTCTATTTTGAACTAATAGCTTACATTTCTTTAATTTTCCATCTCTAATTGCTTTTGAACGAACAGCTGATCATATCCTCTGGGAATGCAGTCTCTGATGTAACGAGCGCGACCTCATGATAGCGAATCTGCAAGTCACGTCTGGGTATAATATACGGACCTTTTAGCAACTCGAAAAAAATTGTTATGTATTGAGGTGTTTTTGCCATACCTACTATTGTAATCAATGTTAAAGCTCACATATAGGCTCCTTAAGTTCTGTCATATCCGAGGTACTGCTGCTCTTTAAGTAACTATACCTTCCATTACATATTAGCTTATTAGGAAATTTTGATTCATGTTTTCTCTCTCTCTCTCTCTCTTTCGGTTTTTGTTCTCAAATTACATTCCTGGCGGGTCCTTAGACAATTAAAAGCGTTTCTCGTGTCTTTTTTTAAGAATCAAACCCCGATGTTATACGGAGACCATTGTGGATTCTGGTTTACAGGTGTTACAATAGTGGGTATGTCTGGTGGGATTAATCCAAAAAAAAAACCTTCTTATTTCAAATAAAAACGTTTTATTAGGGAATTTACCAATGCTTGACTTAGTAAATTCCCTAATAAAACTTATTAAGCATTTATCAAACATAGCAGTGCTTAATAAATGCTTAATAGTGGATGTTGAAATTTATTTTCAGTCTTTATATGTATATTTTTAGCCTATGCGAATCCGCCTGAGTAGTGTGGAGTAGGTCAAGTTCCTTCTCATTTTGAAATATGTTCGAGCCCAGTAGTGGGACGTATATAAGGATGAAGGTATATAGATTTTTGTCTTTAAACATGATTTTATATAAAAAAAATGTTAAATGATGTTTACTCGATCTGTTATTAAAACATGTTCACTTTTTCTATACATATCATTTATACGAATGATATGTTATGATGCATTTACATGAGTTGAGAATATAATAAATATTTAAATGGTATTTATAATCACAAAAGAATTAACACTATTATAATATAAAAATCATTAAATGATTAAATTATTTTGTTGTCGAACAATTTTATAAATTTAATTCTCGAGTCTTCACAAATAAAACCTTTAACAATATAAATGTTGGCCGGCACGTAATCTGTAGACGTTACTATTAACACATATACCTAGTCACATGTCGAACTCTCACTTGCATGCATAGCTCGTCGATGAAGGTGCCTGGGTTCCGTACGTGACAGTTTAATTATTGCTTGCCTCTATTTCTCTCGACGTTATATTTAATATTACTACTGATTATCATTTATTTCACTTCTATATAGTGACAAAGTAAGAATACATTCAACATCCCTTTTTCCGACGGGTTTCGTAAAAGATGAATAAGGGTTGATAGTATACCTACAACATTTATTCAAGAAAAGGAGAGCTCGAAATAAAACACTGTACCAACCCGTTTGAACAGTCTGGCATGGTTATTTTTTCTTTTTTTATGGGTGGGCTATGGTAAGCGCACACGCGGTCCATTCCGTCCAGGGCGACGAAAGGACGGCGCGCGGGGCCATAACCCACCCGTACCCACGTCGCCTTCGTCGTTGGGCCGACCACCGGAGCATGGTGATGGGTCGGCCCGAAGCGTGGTATGGTAGGTGAATTTCTCTCCCATTGTAGAGGAAGCTTGAGCACAGCGATGCGACGTATAGAAGCTGTAATGATAAGGTTTATATAAATAAATATCAAATTTTAATGATATTAAAATATGTTAGTTTCGTTTTGGTAATTTTAAACAACTAATACACATTAAACTCTATGGTTTAAGTAAATTTGATAATAAAATTTACTTAAACCTAAATATGTACCTAAAAATTATTTCATTTCGGCTCGTTTACGTTCCACTGCTGGGCTTAAGCCTCTTCCGCAATAAGAAGGAAATTGACCTACTATACTGCACTGGTCCGACGTGTTGGTATAAGGTTTTATTTCGGGTTTCCCTTCTCTTGTTAAAAGACGAGTAAGGGATTAAATAATATTATTTAACCTCTTACTCGTCTTTTACGACACCCACGGGCAAGAAAGGGACGGTAAATTGTATTCTTACTCCGTCACCACACTGAAAATTTTATTTAAGACATACAAACAAGGCTAATTATTAAAACAATATTGAAATTTATATCACCTCTCTAAAAATGCTAATATGTATTAGAAAGTAAACGCGTCACATTTTTTTTAATTTTTACCACGGGACCCTAAATGTTGCGCTGAGACGCGAGCTAGCGGAATTCCATAAAATCATGATTAATTTATTAATGTTATACTGCTCATCTTGGCTCTCTCTATTAAATGGGGCTTACGCTTCGTTGGTTAGAATAACATATCCTATTCAAGTCTTAAACTGTTTCTTTTTGTCGCTTAAATTGATTTTCAGTCCTGAAGTCTCTATTAAAGGATAACTGTACCATTATTTTGACGTCATAGATAACGTAGTCGTTATGATGGCGACCTACCACACTAGCTGTCTCATAATTTGTGTCCTTTTTTTGTAAAAGCTCCGCAATAGTAGAATAAGTTCCTCAGTGCAGATTAAAAAAAAAGCATTATAATAGTAGATCATTTGTAGTCTGCACCAAAAATGAATCCCTGAGAGAAATAAATTCGTATCATCTTATACAAATCTATCTGTGTATTACGTCAATTTCATTACTTTTTAGAGGAAGTTCGTACACATTAATTCGAAGGCGATCGAAAAGAATGTTAGATAAATATTTATTAAGGTATACATATATTTTATAATATGAACATATCGTAGTATTTTTCTCCGTATGTGGATTAAGTAACAATGAAATGGTTACGACCCCTTCTTTCCTCCATAGGTCATAAAAGACACGAGACAATTGACAAGAGAATTGCAATAGAAAAGTTTGAAATAAAACTTTATACCAACGCGTCTGACCAGTGCAAAAAGACAAATTTCTCTCCCACTATGAAGGGGGTTCAGCAGGGGGACGTACATCATTTGAAATGATGATAATTATCATTGTAGTATGTCCATAGTGTGATCACAGAGTAAGAATATATTTCTCTTTCCTGTCTGTGGGTACCGCAAGAGACGAAAACTAAGAGATATGTTTCGTATATAACATAACTGCAAAAGAAGTCTCGAAATGAAGTCTTGCAAACCATTTTTACCAACGTGGCATAGTACGTATAGTAGTAATTTCCCTATCATTTTGGAGGAGGTTTCCGCCCGTCAGTGGGTCTTATATGAGCTGAGACGATGATAGTATACCTCAGCAAAAGCAACTAATATAATGGTGGCCTCACTGTTTAACTCCGTCTCTATACTGTTACACTCTAAAACACAAAAGAAAATTTAAACATAATTTTCATTTCTCTTTAATTAATTTACTAAACATACTCATTATCTGTAATGTTCCTTATTATAGAGAAAGTGTAAAAACATCAGCTTAGAATTAACAATCCGTATTAACTTCTAAATGAATAAATTTAACACACATTGATATCTGTTAACATATTCCTATATATTTCGTCCCACAAACAGTAAGCGCTACCGTTTGTAGTCTGTTCATGGTTTGAACGAACGGGATCTCAGAATAATTAGTGGCCATCATACTAAGTAGACATGTGTTGTATAATTTATGTATACTCTAGCTACCAGCTACTTCGCTTGCATGAATTACTTACCTATATAACACTGTTAATTTGTTTGATCACCCGGATTGTCTTGTGGTAAAAATATTAAAATTAATAAAAATATCAAAATTAATAAAATTTACATATTCATACGAATATGGCCGACAAATCCAACTCGATTGGGTAGCGTTCGGCAAATAGAGGATTTTTCGCATCATACCTGTGTCTGAAAACACAGGTCTACGACCAGTGTGTGTTACCAGAATTACGGCACGGAAACGTGGTTCCTAAATAAGCTCATAACCGAGCTCAAAGTCCATCAGCGTGCTATGGAGTAGACTATGCTCACGATTTCTTTGCGAGATAGAATCCGAAATACGGAAATCCGCAGAAGAACGGGTGTAACCGACATAGTGCGAAAAATTAGCACGCTGAAATGGCAATGGGCAGGCTACATCGCTCGACGAACCGACAACCGTTGCGGAAGAAAGGCTGTCGAGTAGCGACCAAGTACCAGACGACGCAGTGTAGGACGCCGCCCCCACTAGGTGGACCGACGACTTGGTGAATGTTGCTGGGCATCGTTGGATACAGGTGACTTAGGACCGCACTCTGTGGCGTAACATGAGGGAGGCCTACGTTCAGCAGTGGACGGCGATAAGCTGAAATGATGATGATTCAAGTTCAATGTTATTTTTTATGAAATATTGGATAAAGGAGATCCATAATCATCGTCATGATAACTCATATACGTCTCACTGTTGGGCTCGAGCCTCTACAAACTGGGAAGGATATTGATTTACTATACCACTCGAAACAAAACCCTATGCCATCATATCTTGCTCCGGTGGTCGGCCCAACAACGAGGTGCCATCATATGCACATGCCATCATATCTAACCAGCGTGCTTTAGTAGATAAATTTTCCTCTCATAGTGGAGGAAGTCTGAGCCCAGCAGTGGAAGGTAAATGGGCTGAAATTTTGATTGAGTTATTAACTCATTATCGTCATACGCGGCAGTATTACTGCACACTAAAAATTTTACTACAGGTACCAACATAAGTTTACTTAGTTATGGGTCCTTTGATCGTAAAGTATGTTGTAATGCAAGTTGAAGACATTTAAGATCTATTGTTAGAGCAGTTGTGAAACTACAGCTTACTATGCGGTTCAATGAGTGTTTTTATTTTTAAGACAATACTGCACTATCTTTCCGTGTGGTGATGGAATAAAAATACCATTCACTACCCCGTATATTGTATGTGTGTGTGTCATAAAAGATGACTAAGGGATATAATACGCATTTAACATCCATGCAAGAGAAGGAAATCTCGAAATAAAACCCTACAGTTACCTGTCTGACTAACCTGATATAGTAATGTCAATTTCCCTCCTATTGTGGTAAAGGCTTGTGCTTGCTAATGGGACGGATGTGTACTATAAATATATATACTCTTTCATAAACATAAATAAACACGTGTTTCAGCGTTTGTCCATTTTCATCCTCTAAGGGTGTAAAATAGGTAGAAACATGTCAGTTTACTGACTTATCACAGAGCTGAAACTACTGAAGCCAGAAACATGAAATTTTGACATTAAACGTAGAAACCGACTAAGAAAGGGCTTTTTGAAATTCAACCCTTTTTTTTTTGTGGGTGGGCTGCGGTCGGCGCGCCTCCGCACCACTCCGTCCGGGGCGACAGAGGGGCTTAAGCACGCAACTCCCGCAACCCACCCGAAAACCACCTCGCCTTCGTCATTGGGCCGACCACCGGAGCAGGTTTACTTGTCGTCAGTGGTCAGAAATTCAACCCCTAGGGGGTAAACCACAGTAACAAAGTTTGTATAATGAGAAAAAAAAATCTAAATCGATTTTCTTCAAATTCTCCAAAAGTACTCTTTAGTAAAAATAAATAAACACGTGTTTCAGCATTTTTAATTTGCACCTTCTAAGGGTGTAATCTACACTAATATTATAAAGAGGCAACGTTCTTTACGAATAAACTCAAAAACTCTTGGACGGATTTCGATAATCCTTTCACCATTAGAATGTTATAGTATCCCTGAGTAACATAGGCTATATCTTATCCCACGGGAACGGGAACTAAGCGAGTAAGGCGACTGAAACCGAAGCGAAGCGAGGGCGGGTTGCTAGTTTATATATAAAAATTATATCCTAAAGTAGTCGGACGTTTTTACCTAAGTAGTTTAAGTAAACTTGTAATCACTTAATCTTAAGTAAATATCTCGCATTTAATCTAAACACTATAGAGTGATAATGTAGGTGATTAGATTTGCATAATTTCTCTCATCTCAATATACGTATTCATGCGTATCACAAAGTACATTTGCGTGTGAATAATTTAATGAGATTTCACGATGATATTTAGGCGGGTTTCAGACTACCCTATAATATAATAGCATATTATAGTATATAGCTCAAACATAACAATATCGCGCACCATACATTGTTACGGACACGTTCACACTGTACTGTACTATATATTATTGGCTTACTATACGCTATAAATTGGTGCGATATGCTGAGTCTATGCTGTGCTATATCACGCGCCGCCCTCTTCTTCCTCCCTCACCCGCAGCAGTCCCGCAAGCACTTCAGAGATCGCCGTCAACTGAGCTTGCTATATACTATAATTGCTTGCGATAATGTTTCGTAATGTGAAGGAGTTTCACTTCTGATATGCGTACTTTGTACACACTCTCTTTTTTTTGTGGTGGCAAACGAGTAAACAGCATACCTGATTATCGTGAAGTGCGAAGGGAGTGTGAATACGAGCAATGTTTATTTTTCCTTTTTATTGCAAACGGTGGCAAACGAGCAAACAGTACACCTGATGGTAAGTGTTGCTGCCGCTCATGGACCTTTACAGGGTCGCTGCCTACCGCGAAGAAAGTGAAGGGAGTGTGAATGCGTGCATTGAAGCTCAGTGATACCAAGGGCACCACCAAAACCCTCCACACACAAACATCCTCAGAAAGTTGGGCATCCGGCTCTCTCGCTCACCGAATGAAACGCAGTAACAAATTGCTACTACTCAGACGTCAATATGGTTCGATGATACTAAAGGCATTGCCAAAATTCACCATACGCAAATATCCTTCTAAAGTTGGCGGCTCTTTCGCTGATCGAAGGAATTGCAGTTACTAATCGCTACTACTTAGAAGTCGACTTTCTGTGAGAGTATGATACTATTCCGGATGGCCCAGCCCGCGGCTGCAGACAGACCACTGTCGACAGTGTGGTCCTGCCATATAATTTAAACACAGATATTTTCTTATTAGGTTTTACTAAAATGTTTCCCCCTGCTATGGTGGGTGAAATGTGATACAAAAACTGGAAGGTGGAGGAATCACTAGGAGAATGGGCACCAATAGTATGGGCTTGTAACACCAACTATAATATGCCAATTCGTGCCATGAATGCTATTCCGTTTTGTAAACCTGGTGATTACGGCACGAATTCCAACTTTAAGGGCGGCCTGTATCCAACAGTGATATCAATAGCTAGATAGATAGAAGATATTTGAATTTACATAGACTTCGAAAATAAACATATTCTGCCGGTGTGGTGACGGTGGACGGTAGTCTCCGTGTGGTGACGAAGTAAGAATATTATTCACCACCCCCTGCCTTTGCCCATGGGTATCGTAAAAGACGAATAAAGGTATAACACACATATAATATCTATGCAAGAGAAGGCAAACTCAAAATAAAACCCTATATCAACTCGTCTGACCAGCGTGGTATAGTAGGTCAATCTCACTCCTATCCAGGAGAAGGTTCGAGCCGAGCAGGACGTATATAAGTTGAAATGATTTTCGGCCCGTGATGGAGTAAGAATACAATTTTCCACTGCCTTACTTGCCCATGAGTGCTATAAATGGAAATTACTAAAGGGTATTATTAATACTCAGAACTCAGAATGAAACTCTACCAACACACATGTCTGACCAGCGTTTTCAGTAGGTTAATTTCCCACCCATAGTGGAGGAAATCCGAATCTAATAACGGGACGTATGAGATGATGATGATGAGATAATATTTTGTATATTTATATTAAAAAAAAGGAACGTATATTTATAAACTTATAGTTAATTTAAAATAACCATGTCTCCGTAAACACAAGTACTAGTGAGGCAAATCATAACGTAAAGTCTGAGACAAAATAGTCATCTAATTTTCTTGAATTTGTCGCAGAAACGTGTCGCGGTGCAATCTCGCCCATATATGACACACGCAAGCTGCGCAGAGCAAATGTACCGTACGATATAGTAACTTGAGAAAGCATAGACACGCCACGGGTCAAATATGTCAGAGAGTTTATGACGCGAAAATATCTGATAAAGGATTTTGCAATGCATACCTGCATTCCAAAATCCCTTCAGGTTTTAATAAAACATGTTCCCGCGGCGGGCGGAACACACGCCCCCGGTCATGGCTCCGCCAGACACTGACCGGGAGGCCGACGACGACAGTATTCCGCCCATCACGGAACCCGAGATGGGGGTGGCGGTGACGCGCATGCGCGCAAAGTCTACCTGGCCCTGGTCCTCGAACACCTGGGACCCCGCCTCAGGGGGCTGTTCGACGCGTGTTTAGTGTCCGGACGGATCCCTGGGTGCTGGAAGGAGGAAAGGCTGGTGCTCCTGCCGAAGCCGGGACGGTCTCCGGAGTCGCCTTCGGCCTACAGGCCTATCGTGCTGCTCGATGACACGGGCAAGCTACTGGAGAGGGTGGTAGCTGCCCGCATCGAGCGGCACCTCGTCGGCACGGGGCCCGATCTGTCGGACGCCCAGTTTGGGTTTAGGAGGGGTCGTTCGACGATCGCGGCTCTGTTGCGTCTGAGGGCCGTCGCGACTGAGGCCGTCACCGGCGGGGGAGTGCTGTTGGTGGTGTCCCTAGACATCGCCAACGCATTCAATAGTCTGCCATTCAGCTGAATCAAGGAGGCGCTCCGGTATCACGGGGTGCCAGTTTACCTGAGGCGGCTAGTGGCAGACTATTTGGAGGGGCGCAACGTCCTCTGCACCGACCGAGCAGGGGACGTCGTGCGAACGCCCATGACGTGCGGTGGCCCACAAGGGTCGGTCCTCGGACCCACCCTGTGGAACATCGGCTACGACTGGGCGTTGAGGGGGAGCCTCCCGCCCGGGCTGGGCGTGATTTGTTACGCCGACGACACGCTCGTCACAGCCCGCGGTGGAACGCTAGAAGAGGCGGTAAGCCTGGCGACCTCTGGTACCGAGGAGGTCGTCAGGCGGATCGAGGCGCTGGGGTTGAGGGTCGCCCTGGACAAGACGGAGGCCCTTTTGTTTCATGGGCGCACTATGAGCCCTCCCATCGGCGTCTCGATCACCGTCCACTCGGTCGACATCAGCATCCGGGCCCATATGAGGTACTTGGGCCTGGTGCTCGACGGGCGATGGTGGTTCCGGGAGCATTTCCGCAGGCTCGCTCCACGGCTCGTCGGCGCGGTGTCCGCCCTATCGTGGCTTATGCCGAACGTGGGCGGACCGAGCGCTGCGTGCCGACGGCTGTACGCGGGGGTCATCCGGTCGATGGCCCTGTACGGCGCACCGGTGTGGGCGGGGTCCATGACCGTTCGACTTAGGGCCCTTCTGTGGCGACCACAGAGGGTCATGGCAGTCAGGGCCATCCGCGGATACCGCACGGTGGCGACGGAGGCAGCGTGCCTATTGGCCGGGACTCCCCCGTGGGACCTGGAGGCGGAGATGCTCGCCGGACTATATCGGCGGGTGACGGGGGTGCGAGCGGAGGGCGGTGTGGTCTCATTAAGGGATCTCACCGCCTGGCGCGTCGACGCCCGCCGAGACGTCATTGCCCGTTGGGCAGTCCGGCTGGAGAGGCCTCGGTTCGGGGTGCGAACCGTGTAGGCCTTCCGGCCGGTGCTGATGCAGTGGTTGGAGAGGCGGCACGGGGTGCTCTCCTTCCGACTGGTGCAGGTTTTGACGGGGCATGGGTGCTTCGCCAAATACCTGCACAAGGTCGTTAGGAGGGAGAGTACACCGTCCTGCCACCACTGCGATTGCGACGAGGACACGGCGCGCCATACGCTCGAGGCCTGCGGGGCTTGGGCAGTGCAGCGCTGTGAACTCGTCGCAATCATCGGTACGGACCTGACGCTGCCGGCTATCGCTAGGGCGATGGTCGACAGCGTCGGGAATTGGGACGCGGTCGCAGCCTTCTGCGAGACGGTGATCTCACGGAAGGAGGCGGCGGATCGCCTGCGCGAGGAGCGCAGCCTCGATGAGGAGATCCGCCGCCGGCGACTGGGGCGGCGTAGGCGCAACTATCTGCGCCTCATGCCGCCCTAGCCGAGGCCGCGCGTCACGTGACCGGGGATTAGTCCGTCACCCGCCGAGAGGCCGACCGCGTGAGGAAAGACCGACGTCCTCCCCGAGGGGGGGACGTCGGTCGATGGGAGGGTACCCCAATGGGGGGTATTCCGTCGGGCCGACCACTGACGACAAGTTAACGCTGCTCCAGTGGTCGGCCCAACGACGAAGGCGACGTGGTTTTTGGGTGGGTCGCGGGAGTTGCGTGCTTAAGCCCCTCTGTCGCCCCGGACGGAGTGGTGCGGAGGCACGCCGACCGCTACCCACCCACAAAAAAAAAGGTTTTAATAAAACATGTTGCTTTTGCATAAATCTTTTGACTTCTCATCGTATGCCTCTTTTAGTCAATATTTCTACATGATATAAAACATGTGTGGTGACGGAATAGGAATGGATGTCGTAAAAGACGACCAAGGCAAATGTGTAATACGCATATTATTTCAATGCAAGCAAAGGCAAACTCGAAACAAAACCGTATACCAACCTGTCTGACCAGTGTGGCGTAGTAAGGTCAATTTCCCTCCTATTGTGGAGGAGGCTCGAGCCCAGCATTGGGACGTATATGAGCCGAAATGATGATGATGATGATATAAAAGAAATATAATTGATATCTAAATTACTTAGTCTAGGTACTTTTTTTGTGTCCCGGCTTGATTTAAGTACAAACCCCATATGTCTGATTGAAACAGGGTAGCCTGGGATTTGTTGGGGCAGCGTAGCCGCGACTACTTGCGCCTCATGCCGCCCTAGCCGAGGCCGCGGGTGACGTGACCGAGGAATTAGTCCGTCACCCGCCGAGAGGCCGACCGCGTGAGGAAAGACCGACGTCCTCCCCGAGGCGGGGACGTCGGTCGGTTAGAGGGTACCCCACTAGGGGGTATTCCGTCGGGCTGACCACTGACGACAAGTAACCCTGCTCCAGTGGTCGGTCCAATGACGAAGGCTACGTGGTGTTCGGGTGGGTTACGGGTATGCGTGCTTACGCCCCACTGTCATCCCGGACGGAGTGATGCGAGCAGTGCGCCGACCGCGACCCACTCCAAAAAAAAAAGAAAGCCTGTTATCTGTGCTTATACTAAAAGTCCTTAACTCGAGCTAGAGCTTTCTCTCCGGTATAAATTGACATATAGGCATAAAATATCGTTTATTTTTTTTCGTGCGTAATATTATTTAGTTTACGTCATCTAGTTTTGTCTAGGGGAATTAAAAGAAGGAAAAAAAAACTCTATCACTACATGAAAATCTTGTTTAAACATCATAGTTTTATTTCAATTAATACGAAAAGTACTAATAAAATAGAGGTGATGTAATTTATGAGAATAGTTCTATTTTTAATACATGTATTTAAGAGCCGTGTTCCATAAAATATCAAAATTATTCTTATTTTGAGCTACTTATTCTTCATATGCCGGGTCTACTGTAATTTAAGTCTACATGTCCAGCGAAGCAAGACATTTGAAATTAAAAAATATAACGGCAGAGTGATTTTATAAACAATTGTTCCGATTTTCCTCTGACATTAATATTACATTGCTCTCATTATTAAGACTCGCTTGCTTTATGATTACGAGTTACAAGACCATTCTGGTAGGAAATCGTTGATAATGTGAGGTGTTAAAGGTAATTTGTTCTTTTTGTTGTACAAGTAATGGGGGATTGTAGAATTTATAATTCACGATATTTTAAAGGTTTTCATTGCATATCGATAACTACTTTTGGGTATAGGCCTCTTTAAGGAGGATAAGGTCATAATTAAAATGCTCACTGGCAAATTGGCAGTCGAAGTTAGTTATTTGGTATTGCGTCCCATTCTATTTGTACTCACTCATCCGGTTTTTAAATCTCCGGGCAAGTAAAGTGAGTAAGTGGTAAAGTGATAAGTTTTATTCATATAATCACGCGGGGTAACATTCCTTTACATTGAAATAATTAGTGTTTACTCAGAAATTAGAGGATATATAAATTCTAACTGCTGTTATAAATGTGAATTTGTTTGTTACCGTTTCAAGCCTAAACCACAAAGCCTATTTTAAAATTTTTCACTAATGGAAAGCTACATTATCAACGAGTAACATAGACTTTATTTTATCTTCATTATTTCATAGGAACGGAAACTGCGCTGGTAAAACCGCGAGAATTTGCTAATCATCATCTTGACTCATATAGGTCCCACTGCTGAGCTCAACCCTCTTTCATAATAGGAAACATATTGACCTACTACGCCAGGCTGATCAAACAGGTTATTATAAGGTTTAGTATACGTATACCTTAGTCGTATTTTACGACAGCTATGGGCAAGATAGGGAGTGGTGAATTGTATTTTTACTTCGTCACCACGCGGAAGTTGCTAGTGCATTAATAACATTGTAAATTTATCTTATTATACTTTTAAAAAAGGTGAATACTTATTGTATAGAGTAATCATGTATTGTGTTGTCAAACCGCCCAAAATGCTTCAGAAGAATACTGGTATTTTGGGTATCCATGAATATTTATGTATGTAACTGTTAAATGACAATATTATTCGGCATCCTGTTCCCACTTCATCGATTGAAACGAGTAAGATGCAATATTTTCGATGCAAGTTCGGAGTTTCTAGAACTATCAGATACAAACGTGTATAGCTAATAAGAGAGAATTTTTCCAAAGCGGCAACCGTTGAAAAGTAAATAGATTACACTTGGTTTATGTTTGTTTTAGATGCTGGATGCATGTATAAATAAGAGAATATTTGGTTAAATATTTAGTTGTTTAAATAACATTAGTAAGGCTTACTTTACTTGCGTGAAGTGCTTACATATTTATTATTATTATTTTGTTTGAATGTCCACACCTGGTCTTGGGGAAGATTTCTATATTATCCTACTTAACATTATAGAGTAAGAAAAAAATAGTACGGCGATGATTATTACGTGCAGATTTTATGTAGGGTAACCGACAGTGGGGCCTTCCACAGATGTAAAGGAATCGATATCAGTGGTCGGCCCAATGGCGGTGGAGAGGAAATACGGTAGGTTACATGGCCGAACGCTCATCCGTTACCCGGGACAGATTGGGCGGAGTTTGTCCAGACAATCACATCACAAAAAAGGGTTATCAACAGGTGTGTAGAATTTTTAATGTATAATTTCACATTATTACAATTTACAGTATCTGTTAGTTCTTGAGATTAGCCCAATGAAGTAAATCAAATCTTGTCTAAGCCCACTATCACCACAAAGGGAGCATTGCCATAATTACCTTTCTTTTTGGGCGCTTTGTGATTCCAATTGGTGTTCTGTTACCCGAGAGAATGCCTTTGCTTACTGACCTTTTTCTTAATTAAGTCTAAGTCCAGAGGTTAAGATGAATAGGCTGATTTAATGGATCAGTTAAAGCTTTATAAATTAACTGATACTGATATTTTTGTTAAAATATAGGATTAGTTTTCAATGAGACATTTTACATTGGCTAGCGTAGTATAGTAGGCTAATTTCTCTCATTTAGAAGAGTGGAATATAATGTCTGAAACGAGGAAAAATATTACAATTTATGTTTAATTTTATTTATATTAAATCTAGTCTATGATATTCAATCTCATTTTTGACATTTAAAATTATTTACAAAGTCAGTTTTTCTTTCAAAACGATAGTTAAAATGAATTCTATTTCTAGAGTCGAGTTATCTGATTTTAATTATTTATGGAATTTATGCACTTATTTTCACCTAATTAGCTAACAAACGAAGAATATTTTACATTCATCAGCTTAAAATGATTCTTGAATAGCCGCAACAAATCGCATTGCTCGTAAATAATGTTCGTTGTTGCAAGGTTCACGGTCGATCGGCTTCTGATTGTTATTCCATTATTCATTCACTCTGCGGTAAGCGAGCGATATTTGTGTCATTTGAATCTGATACATATGAAATTAAGTTATGCTCCTTAGTTAAAGGTGTTCTGGGAATAATGGCTTCAATAATTCATCTCGAAATAGAATTTTGTAGGCATTTACCTAAATTTTCTCTTTAAATTTAATGAAATTTTGTTTAAACACTACGTATGTTGGTTTAAAAAGATTTTTTTTTATCATCTTTTATATTAATTATTTATTTTGTAATTAAACACTTATGTCCCATGTTCCTCTACAGGTCTTAATTGCTCTAGGAATGAAAAGGGCGAACAAATTATGTTCTTACTCCATCGCGAGTTGTAGCTTTTAAACTGACGTAGTAGAAGACGATTGCCGTTTTCTAGGCACCATTCAACATTGCTATTGAGAAACTCTGTATAAAAATCTCTGTAGTTTTGCTCAATTCGGCATTTGTACATGAGATCACAAAATAGATACTTGCTTGTACCAATGAACCTGCGAAGCAGTCTGAAATAAATTGAAAGGAATAGAAAATACTTCACGTTAAGTTTAAGCATCTTTTTTGTGTGGTCACGGACACGTAGGTATCGTAAATGACTACTAAAGGATATAATATGCATATAACATCTAAGCAAGACAAGGATAACTCGTAATGGAACCCTATACCAACCTGTTTGGTAGTGTGTAAATTAGGTTAATTTCTTTCCTATTGCAGAGAAGGCTCGAGCTGTGGGAGGTTTATGAGCTGAGATAATGAAATAATAAAATATAAACAGATTAGATGAGAATAAAGGGCTAACAATCACGGTGACTTAGTCTGTCGTTACATTAAACCATTGCCGACAAGAAGCAAAAATATGCATTCAATTTTTAAATATTTACTTTTCTGTCAGCGATTAGATTAAGTTGATTTCCTTTCTATTGTAGAGGAGGCTCTCAGCAGTGGGACTTGTGTGAGATGAAAAGAAGCACCTTTAGTTATTATTGCCATCATAATTATGATTATTTGACATTCGGTTTGACCAGAGATTTTAACCGTAAACAAAAGTGTATAAGCGCGCGCATGTGTGCGTGTGTGTGTAGCGATTGCATTGTAGTATGCATAATGCCTTTTTTAATGAATTTAATGTATTTCTAATCCATTATTATATGAAATTTCAGTTTTATGCATTTCTCCTCATTATATACTTCAACTGTGCCAAATTTCATACTTGTCCATCCACCTAAATTTCGTAAAAAGGGGTACAAAGTTTTTGCTTCACGTATTAATATATAGATAGATATTTGATGTCAGACAAGTTGATAATTAAAATTGGCACAGCAGATTTTTTACCGTTATATAATAACATATTATCTTATGTATTACAAATCATTACTTCTTAAATGGACAGGCTCAATGTCATATATGTTAATACTATTAACAGCCCCCGGCCTTCTAACACATAGCCAATGTAAGTAGATACTTAATTCTTTATATCGAAATTTGAGGACACCATAATTTGAGGTCTCACGTGGGTCATCAAAACTGGTTATTACTAATGATTGGCTATCAGAGCTCTAGTGACGTATCTTTAAAGTGAAGGCTATTATATGAATATGATTCTTATTTGTTGAACGTTAAGTATTATTTTAGAATAGAAATGTTAATATCCAGGTGTGTGGTGAGTAAAAATAATGAGATACGATAATCAATATATTTTTCGACAGCTGAGATATAAAACTTTCTTGTTATGCGTAGGTAGCAATAGTTAGAGATGTTTTCTTAAACATCTACTACAAGGGTACGTGGGGCTCGTATCTAAGGTCCCCTAAACGCCGAATATCATTAGTTTACCTCGTGGAGGGGCGTCCTACATTGCATTGCTCGATGCGTGGTCGCCACTCAAGAACCTTCTTTCTTTTTTTTTATTGCAAGCAGTGGCAAACGAGCAAACAGTACACCTGATGATAAGTGTTGCTGCCGCTCATGGACCTTTACAAGGCCGCTGCCTACCGCGAAGAAAGTGAAGGGAGTGTGAATGCGTGCATTGAGGCTCGGTGATAGTAAAGGCACCATCAAAACCCTCCACACGCAAACACCCTCAGAAAGTTGGGCTGCAGGCTCTCTCGCTCACCGAACGAAGCGCAGTAATAAATTGCTACTACTCAGATGTCGATTTTCTGCGAGAGTGTGGTACTGCCCCGGACGGACCGGCCCGCGGCTGTAGACAGATAACTGTCGACAGTGTGGTCCTACCACTCTTAAAGCGGATATCTGTTCATTGAGCGATTCGTTCTGCCCATTGCCACTTCAGCGTGGTATTTCTTTATGCTATATCGATTACACACGTTTTTTTTTCAAAAGGTTAAATAATACGCAGAATATATTCGAACCAGAGAGCTTTAATTTTACCCATTAATTTCACCAGATGGTTCATAAAGGACGCAAGTTGACTAAGAAAATATTACACTATTATTATACAGCAAAAAACGTTTAGATAAAACCAATTTAATGAACTAGGATACCGCAGTGAAAGCTACCATTGAATTAATTGGATAGCTTTATTCGATGTTTATTTAAATGACTTGTGTAACTTAACACCAATGATATGAAAGAAATTTTTTGATTAAATATAGATTTGTATTCTTATTGTTAATTAGAGAGTTTAGTTTTATATAAATTATTTTATATTAGTTATGTATTGATTTCTGATGTTTACGCGAGTATTATACATTTTAAATAAAACTACTTTACGGATTTTATCGCGTTTGTATTTGATTTTTGATTACCCGACGTTTCGAACACTTTACAGCGTTCATGGTCACGGATGGACTTAGATGTCTCACGTCCAACAAGTCATCCGTACTGCAGAAAATTTATAATGATCTACCCGATACAGAAATTAGTTATTCAATATTGACCCACTTACAGTGTAAGAAGAAAATGATTCTATATGAAAAAATTATATTGTTTATGGTTAGTAATAATTAAACATTAAAATTAATAGTAATTATATTTAAAAACTAACTAATAATCTAGTATACTACCACCGGATCGGAACACGGTTACACTGAGAAAGATCCGGCAAGAAAACTCAGGTAACATGATGCTAAATTAAAGTTAATTTTGAAGGCGGCTTACTTTATGTTACTAAAAGGTTTTAATTTATAAAATTATCTTTAGTTATTATTATTGTGGGTCAAATCTATACAATATGAGCTCACGGTGTCTTGAAGTCTTGTGGTGGTCTTTTTGGATTTGTTTTTAATAATGTTTATTGTAACAGGATCCCAGCTTGATGGTAACACCCAGCCATCCTCTCTATTGAAATTTTTGTGTTTTTTAATCTCAATAGCCTCGCGTACCATTCTAGGCAGGTATCGGTGTTCTTTTGCGAGGTTTTGTGGTTTATCAAACCTGATGTTATGGTGGGCGCGGTCCTGACTATGTTCACAGACTGCAGACCTAGTGTCCCGGCGGTGCTCCACATCGGCTATGTGTTCTTTGATCCGAGTTCTTATGGATCTCTTTGTTTGTCCAATGTAAGAGAGACCACAGTCACAGTCAAGTTTATATACTCCTGCATCTTGTAAAGGGATCTGGCACTTGACAGGTGGTAAGAATTGGCTAATCCTCTTCAGTGGCTTAAAATAAGTTTTAATGGAAGAGCGTTTCAGGATGTAGCCAATCTTGTCAGTAACTCCTTTGACATAAGGTAGTATTGCAGGAAGGCGCTCAACTGTGGGTGGTTTCACTCGGTCTCTGCGATGGGGGCGAGGAACTGGCAGCTTGTTTGCACGTAGCACCTACTTGACATGCTGCAGCTCTCCAGCCAGGTGTTCATCGTCACAGATTCCTCGTGCTCTCTGCAACAAAGATTTACACACGGTAGCTAACTGTGAAGGGGGATGATGAGAATCACCGTTCAAGTATCTGTCTGTATGTGTTGCCTTACGATACACTGTATGACTCAAGGTGTTATTAGGGTTACGTATAATCAAAATGTCTAAGAAGGCTAAAGAGTTATTTGACTCCAGTTCCATAGTGAATTGAATTTTTGGATTAATGGAGTTAAGATGGTTTAGGAATATGGTTATTTTGTCTGTGGATAATATTGTGAAAGTGTCATCTACGTACCGCTTGTAGAACCTGGGTGTGACAGGTGAGCTTGATAAGGCTCGAAGTCCTCCATGAATATATCGGCAACGACAGGGGAGACCAGCGAGCCCATAGCCACTCCATCTACTTGCTTGTAGAAGTCATCATTCCACATTAAATAGCCAGTTGTTAGACATTGACGTAACAGTTCCGCATATCCCAATGGCATATTATGGTCAGATAGCTTCTTAGATATGGTTTTGATGCAATCCTCCACAGGTAGAGAGGTGAAGAGTGATGTGACATCAAAACTGACCATAGTTTCATTGTCAGCGAGATGTAGATCTTTAATTTCACTGACAAAATGGTAAGAGTCTTTCACAAATGCACTAGTGTGTCCTCTCCCAACTCTGGGGACTAGGTCTGCAGTCTGTGAACATAGTCAGGACCGCGCCCACCATAACATCAGGTTTGATAAACCACAAATCCTCGCAAAAGAACACCGATACCTACCTAGAATGGTACGCGAGGCTATTGAGATTAAAAAACACAAAAATTTCAATAGAGAGGATGGCTGAATGTTACCATCAAGCTGGGATCATGTTATAAACATTATTAAAAACAAATCCAAAAAGACCACCACAAGACTTCAAGACACCGTGAGCTCATATTGTATAGATTTGACCCACAATAATAATAACTAAAGATAATTTTATAAATTAAAACCTTTTAGTAACATAAAGTAAGCCGCCTTCAAAATTAATTTTAATTTAGCATCATGTTATCTGAGTTTTCTTGCCGGATCTTTCTCAGTGTAACCGTGTTCCGATCCGGTGGTAGTATACTAGATTATTAGTTAGTTTTTAAATATAATTACTATTAATTTTAATGTTTATTATTACTAACCATAAATATAATTTTTTCATATAGAATCATTTTCTTCTTGCACTGGCAATAAATTTTGTATCAAAATGTGGGTCAATATTTAATAACTAATTTCTGTATCGGGTAGATAATTATAAATTTTCTGCAGTAACGATGACTTGTTGGACGTGAGACATCTTAGTCCACCCGTGACCATGAACGCTGTAAAGTGTTCGAAACGTCGGGTAATCAAAAATCAAATACAAACGCGATAAAATCCGTAAAGTAGTTTTATTTAAAATAGCTATGTATTGTGTATAGTAAATCCGTGCGGTACAGAAGCAAGTTTATCACTCCTATCCGTGTATCCTATGAGATACAATATGCAAATAACATCTACGCAAGTCAGGTAAATCTCGAAATTAAACCCTATATCAATATGCATGACTAGCGTGGTATAGTGGGCCAATTTCAAATCAAATCAAAATAATTTATTTGTCAGAATATTGTCATATTAGTGTTATCTTAAATAAAGTTTCAAATATTCGACCGTTTCCGGTGTACAAATATTACAGGTTGTTTAGTAGATAAATCGAAATAGAAAACAGTCAAACAAACAGAAATTATAATAATTTTAAATACAATGGCATGGGTTGCGATAAAATAGAAATCAATAGGTATGTCAAAGTAATAATATATAAAAACATTTTTAAATAATATTATTAAAGTTTGTCGTCCATAAATTCGTTGAGTAATACCACTTATTAAGAAATTAAAAATTGCACATTTTTTGCTTAAACACAGGTCTTTAAAAGAGTCTGGCAGTTTATTATATACGCCTATTGCCATACAGTAGACATTCTCACTAAATAAATTTATTCTTTGTTTAGGGACATACAGCTTATTTTTATGGCGACCTTTTCTACATACGACGTCATTACGTAATTCCAAGTGATTGCGATATTTATAGACAAAAAGGCACATTTTATGTATATATAAACTAGGTAAGGACAAAATTTTGAGTTTTCTGAAAAGTGGCTAACAATTGTCCAGGTAACCAGCACCACAGATCGTTCTAATGCATTTCTTTTGTACTCCAAATATTCTCATTCCTTCCTATTCTGAAAGAAGCTTGAGCTCAGAAGTAGAGATTTTTTTATTGCCAACAGTGGCAAACAACAATAGTAAGTAGCACACCTGATGGTAAGTGATAACGCCGCACATGGACTTTACAATACCAGGGGCATAGCCAGGCCGTTGCCTACCGTGACAAAAATACTCTGCTTAAACCTCGTTTAAAGAAGGACATGTCATAGCGCTTGGGAAACACAGCAGCAGGTAGTTCATTCCAGCTTGCACGTACGAGGGAGAAATGATCTCTGGAAACGTACAGTTGAAGACCATAATGCTTCCATGTGAAAGAGTCGGTAGAGTACCCAGAGTGACCCAAAGTCTCCCCGCCGCTGCAGCGGATGATGACCCGTGTGTAAAAGGTTTAAGAACACAATGTAAGATCGCCTCTTCTACATTCGAATTCCCCAGTACAATTTCCAGT
This sequence comes from Lymantria dispar, assembly GCA_032191425.1. Classification (NCBI taxonomy): domain Eukaryota; kingdom Metazoa; phylum Arthropoda; class Insecta; order Lepidoptera; family Erebidae; genus Lymantria; species Lymantria dispar. The sequence goes on along the minus strand of CM063449.1, from coordinate 10,231,534 downwards.
CGTCTTAAAAACCTGCTGCAGAATAATCAGGAGGATCATCCATTTATGCACATATATAATAGAATAGTAAAGTAACTGGGTAAATCATAATATAGACTGCTATCGTAAACTCTCTCAACAAATATGGGCATTATGGCTTTATTACCTTTTTATGAAGGCCTATAAGCAATTCTATTTATTGTTACGTGCTGTAGTAACCGTACTGTAGTAAGATATGAATATCAAAAAACTTAAGAGTTTTGCATTGACCTGGGTTATTTGCAGTTCAGTTCCGTGTGATCAATTAAATTTATTGGTTCATTGAGTGATGTGGCCTGGCCATTGCCACTTCAGCGTGCTAATTCTTCGTGCTATGTCGGTTACGCCCGTTTTGCTGCGGATTTTCGTATTTCGGATTCTATCTCGCACAGAAGTCTCGAGCATAGCCCGTTCCATAGCACGCTGAGCGACTTTGAGTTTGGTTACAAGGCTTACATAGGGAACACGTTTCCTATAAAAGAATGAAACTATAAGAGAAGGAAATTCGAATCCTATACTAACTCGTCTAAGCAGCGTGATAATTAATAGGTCAATTAACGGTTGTGGAGGAGGCCCAGTAGTAAAACGTAAATAATGACGATGATGTTGAACTTAGCTGATATTTAGTTTAAATTTATTCAAAGTTTGAAGAAGTATAGACTGCACAGATGACGTAGTTTTTAAGATACAGACCTACTACACGGAAGGTCTGTATCTTAATGTCGTGAGTTCGAATCGGTAAGCAGGATAACATTTTGTGCGATATACAAATTGTCCGTCAGTTATACCTTTGTAAAGTCCCCCGAACCAGAAGGCTATTATTTATTTAATGTAGCTGCTGTCTTTAAAAAAATGTTTAAAGAAGTATATATAGGCTCAAACAAAATGTTAGTGGAGTAAAATTTGTTCGGCAAATCAATTAAAAGTGTTATTAATTTAGTTAAAGATATAACAAAAAAATTATAATTGCTGTAAACACTTGGTGCTTTATATTATTTACTGCTCAAAAGGCGATTGCAATTAAATGAAAATGAAGTGCTGATGGAATAAAACGATGGAGATTAACGAACTAAACTTTACTGTTTCTTACACACCTTAGGCAAGCACTTGTCATGTACATAACATATACGTTGCTGCTTCAGTTAATATTTAATAAGGTTGATAGTACAATATTCATCAATGTATATCTAACAAATAAATTGAGTCTGAGATCGTGAGATATAAATGTTATTGATATTGCTGGTAATGAAATTTTATTATTATAATTTGTATGTATGAAAGCGATTCGTGATTTACGAATTAGGTATAATTGTAAAGTCAGAATCATGAACTCTAGTTAGGTGGTTTACATGATTAAATGTGGGTGGTAGTATTAAATATTTGCAAGAATATACCGTGTTGAAAGTTTGTATTTAATTGTTATTAATATTCAGTATTCGTCTTTTAAAATTCGTATTTTCCCATGTGGTGACAGAGTAAGAATACAATTCACCACCCCTTCGATTGATTGAGAGTGCCGTAAAACGACTCAAAACATGACTCGAAAAAAAAAACCTTTTATCAATCTGTCTGACCAGCGTGGTATAGTAAATCAATTCCCCTCCCATTATGGAGGAGGATGGCGTCTAACAGTGGGACGCATATGAACCGAGATGATGTAGGAATTAGTATCATTCTTCCATGTTGCTAGAACCTAAAAGATGATACAATTCAGGAAATCGTTTTCTACAAGTTCCTTTTTTTAGCAGACATCAACTCATAACTCATTTATTCAGAAGGGTTTCTTACATGTCATTTTTTGATATAGTTAATTATATTTTAAAAATACATATTAGATTGTCAATTGAAAAGAGAAATAAAAAATAATAAAACAATGTCAAGGAATAATAATTAAAAACTTGAGCAATATGCGCGTTGAGTATTGTCTGCCTTTTGAAGAATTCGTCATATGTATAGAATGCTTGCCCGATGAGCCACCGCTTAAGGCGAACCTTAAAGCTTTGGAGGCTAGGAGCGGCAGTTACCAGTGTAGGCAATTTATTGTATACTTCTGGGCCCATAACATGAGTCGTCCTCTCCGACTTAGCGAGTGTTCGTGCTACAGTTGATAGATTATTATAATGTCTCGTGAGATATGAATGTTTATCGCTTGGCTTGGCAAATTTTAGTAAGTTTTTTCGAACATAAATAGCCACCTGGTATATTACCACACCAGGAAGTGTAAGGATGTTTAGTTTAGTGAAATATGGTTTATTCATCTTTCCGTCCTAGTCCTAGTAGAAGTCACACGCTTTCAGTATAAAGAAATTTAATAAGAAGAATTTTAATCATTACGATACTTATACAGATTCCAATACAAATTTATTTATTTTCAACTTTTCTTTCTCGTGCAGCATAATTGAAAGCAGTATTTGAATATTTACAACGTAAATAAGAGAGGCAAATGGTTTATTATTAGCATTATTTTTCCAATTTTCGCTGAGTGAAAAAACAGCGTGATTTTAAACGATTTCGTGTTTTCGCTAAACACTTTTTTTCCATAATTGTGAATTTATAAGTAATTCTTGTTCGAGTATTTAGGATTCATCGATAAGCATGTCTACATCATACGGCACCCTGCTGTTAGTGTATGAATTTAAAAACATTGCCACCGTTACCAGACGGTCAACGGTTCTTAACTAAAAGTTGGTTAGATATCTTAAAATATTTATGTATTTTCTGCAGCTTTTATTAAAATTTATTTTGTGAAATAGTTATGGTTTTCTCATAATTTTAATAATTATAATAACATATTATGTATTTATATAACATTTTCATTTGAGATATTATAATCGTCATTTGGCAATCATCATCATCATCGCAGCCCACACACGTCCCACTGTTGGGCTCGGGCCTCCTCCACAATGGAAGGAAATTTGAACTACTATACTATGCTGGTCAGAAATGTTGGTATTTTTTTTTTTTTTTTTTTTGTGTGGGTGGGCCGCGGTCGGCGCGCCTCCGCACCACTCCGTCCGGGGCGACAGAGGGGCTTAAGCACGCAACTCCCGCGACCCACCCGAAAACCACGTCGCCTTCGTCGTTGGGCCGACCACTGGAGCAGCGTTAACTTGTCGTCAGTGGTCGGCCCGACGGAATACCCCCTATTGGGGTACCCTCCCATCGACCGACGTCCCCCCCTCGGGGAGGACGTCGGTCTTTCCTCACGCGGTCGGCCTCTCGGCGGGTGACGGACTAATCCCCGGTCACGTCACCCGCGGCCTCGGCTAAGGCGGCATGAGGCGCAGATAGTTGCGCCTGCGCCGCCCCAGTCGCCGGCGGCGGATCTCCTCATCGAGGCTGCGCTCCTCGCGCAGGCGATCCGCCGCCTCCTTCCGCGAGATCACTGTCTCGCAGAAGGCTGCGACCGCGTCCCAATTCCCGACGCTGTCGACCATCGCCCTAGCGATAGCCGGCAGCGTCAGGTCCGTACCGATGATTGCGACGAGTTCACAGCGCTGCACTGCCCAAGCCCCGCAGGCCTCGAGCGTATAGCGCGCCGTGTCCTCGTCGCAATCGCAGTGGTGGCAGGACGGTGTACTCTCCCTCCTAACGACCTTGTGCAGGTATTTGGCGAAGCACCCATGCCCCGTCAAAACCTGCACCAGTCGGAAGGAGAGCAACCCGTGCCGCCTCTCTAACCACTGCATCAGCACCGGCCGGAAGGCCTCCACGGTTCGCACCCCGAACCGAGGCCTCTCCAGCCGGACTGCCCAACGGGCGATGACGTCTCGGCGGGCGTCGACGCGCCAGGCGGTGAGATCCCTTAACGAGACCACACCGCCCTCCGCTCGCACCCCCGTCACCCGCCGATATAGTCCGGCGAGCATCTCCGCCTCCAGGTCCCACGGGGGAGTCCCGGCCAACAGGCACGCTGCCTCCGTCGCCACCGTGCGGTATCCGCGGATGGCCCTGACCGCCATGACCCTCTGTGGTCGCCACAGAAGGGCCCTAAGTCGGGCGGTCATGGACCCCGCCCACACCGGTGCGCCGTACAGGGCCATCGACCGGATGACCCCCGCGTACAGCCGTCGGTACGCAGCGCTCGGTCCGCCCACGTTCGGCATAAGCCACGATAGGGCGGACGCCGTGCCGACGAGCCGCGGAGCGAGCCTACGGAAATGCTCCCGGAACCACCATCGCCCGTCGAGCACCAGGCCCAAGTACCTCATATGGGCCCGGATGCTGATGTCGACCGAGTGGACGGTGATCGAGACGCCGATGGGAGGGCTCATAGTGCGCCCATGGAACAAGAGGGCCTCCGTCTTGTCCAGGGCGACCCTCAACCCCAGCGCCTCGATCCGTCTGACGACCTCCTCGGTACCCGAGGTCGCCAGGCTTACCGCCTCTTCTAGCGTCCCACCGCGGGCTGTGACGAGCGTGTCGTCGGCGTAACAAATCACGCCCAGCCCGGGCGGGAGGCTCCCCCTCAACGCCCAGTCGTAGCCGATGTTCCACAGGGTGGGTCCGAGGACCGACCCCTGTGGGACACCGCACGTCATGGGCGTCCGCACAACGTCCCCTGCTCGGTCGGTGCAGAGGACGCTGCGCCCCTCCAAATAGTCCGCCACTAGCCGCCTCAGGTAAACTGGCACCCCGTGATACCGGAGCGCCTCCCTGATGCAGCTGAATGGCAGACTATTGAATGCGTTGGCGATGTCTAGGGACACCACCAACAGCACTCCCCCGCCGGTGACGGCCTCAGTCGCCACGGCCCTCAGGCGCAACAGAGCCGCGATCGTCGAATGACCCCTCCTAAACCCAAACTGGGCGTCCGACAGATCGGGCCCCGTGCCGACGGCAGCTACCACCCTCTCCAGTAGCTTGCCCGTGTCATCGAGCAGCACGATAGGCCTGTAGGCCGAAGGCGACTCCGGAGACCGTCCCGGCTTCGGCAGGAGCACCAGCCTTCCCTCCTTCCAGCACCCAGGGAACCGTCCGGACGCTAAACACGCGTCGAACAGCTCCCTGAGGCGGGGTCCCAGGTGTTCGAGGACCAGGGCCAGCACGCGGTTAGGAACACCGTCGGGCCCGGGGGCGGTAGACTTTGCGCGCATGCGCGTCACCGCCACCCCCATCTCGGGTTCCGTGATGGGCGGAACACTGTCGTCGTCGGCCTCCCGGTCAGTGTCTGGCGGAGCCATGACCGGGGGCGTGTGTTCCGCCCGCCGCGGGAACAGGTCCTCGATGACCCGGGTGAGAAGGCCGGGCTGGAGAGTCTCGGTGAGGGGAGGGCCCCGCGCGCGTAGCCTATTCAGCACCGCGCGATAGGGGCGTCCCCAGGGGTCACGGTCGAGACCGTCCAGCATCTCCTGCCGACTGACGTCCTTGGCGGAGCGGACGGCTAGCCTGAAGGCCGACCGCGCATTGCGGTAGCCCTCGTAAAGCACGGCCTCCCGCTCCGCGTCGCGATGGCGCCGCCGGCTGCGGGTGTAGGCCCTCCGGGCGCGGATACACGCAGCCCGGAGATCCGCCAGCTCCCGGGACCACCAGTGGACACCCCTCCTCGGGGGCAGACGCCGTACCCGGGGCATGGCCGCATCGCAGATCTGCGTCAACGCACTGCGGATGCGGCCAGCCTCGGCGTCCACCCCGTCCGACTGGTGGGCAGAGGACAGCCACGAGTATACGATAGCTGTCTCCGCCAGCTGGTCCCGGTCTAAGCGACCCACAGCCCATCGCGGGAACGCAGGACGCCCATCCGCCCCGTGACCCCTGCTGGGCGTCGGGATTGCAGGGGAGACCTCCATCCGGATATACCGGTGGTCCGACAAGGTCTCCACCTCCTCCACGACGCGCCAGCTCCCCACGCGTGCGGCGACCTCGGGGCTAGCGAACGAAAGGTCCACTATCGACCCGCCCCGTTGTCGCACGCACGTATGCACCGAGCCCCTGTTCAGCAAACAGAGGCCCAGTGCCGCCGCCCACTCCTCGATCGCCCGTCCTCGGTCATCCGTCCTAGAGGACCCCCACGCCACGGACTTGGCGTTAAAGTCCCCCAGGACGAAGACCTGGCGCGATGCCAGTCGCCGTAACGAGGCTTGTATGATGGTGAGGAAGGCCTCGAAATCGGTCACACTCCAGTTAGGGGAGAGATAAACTCCGAAGAGCGTAATCTCCCCCCAGTCCGCCGCAACGTATCCGACGCCCCTGTCCCTAAGGGTCAGAGACGACGAAGGCCACGACGTGGAGGCGACGATTGCCACGGTGCCATCGGCGCTACCCAACCAGTTAATCCGGTCGGGCACCACGTACGGCTCCGCGACTACGGCTACTCCTATCAACCACTCCGCCATGGCTTGCAGGAACACGTCCTGCGCACCGGCGGAGTGGTTGAGATTGGCCTGGAGGGGACGAATGGATACGGGGTCCATTAACGGTCCGTATCCATCGTCACCTCCTCCGCGCTAACGGGCGATCGGGCCGCGCTCGGAGCGGGGCCTGGCCCGGTCGATGGGCCGCCCCGCCCCTTCGGGGCCGATGCCGGGGGTCTGCAGTCCCCAGAGCCCATGCGGTGTTTGGCAGGCCTATTGCCCGTCGCACACGCGGGGCAGTGGGGCACCGCAGAGCACGATGCCGCCTGGTGTCCAGCCTGACCGCAACGGAAACATAGCCCGCTGCAGTCAAAGCAGTTTCTGCATGTCGGTCGGGTATGCCCGACCGCCATGCATTTATAACACCTCGCAGGCCGGGGCTCCAGCACGGTTACCCGCGCCGAACTCCAGCCCACGAGGAGCCTGCCTGAGTCGGCCAATTGCTTGACCGACTCCACTGGGCACTGCACCCAGACAGCACCGACGCCGCCCGGACCAGGGCGGATGGTGCCAATCCGGACGGTGTCCGAGGCACACCCGGTACGCGCCATAATGGCCTCCCGGATGTCCTCCACCGCCACGGAGTCGTCCAGACCCGTGAGGCGCATATCTGCGCACTTGACGGGCCTGGCGATTCGGACTCCATCCTCTGGCCCGAACAGCCCCCTCAGCATCGTGGCCAAACTATCGGCCGTCTTCGCGCCCTCGGCCCCAGGGAACTCGAGTATTCGAGCCCCTGTCCGGGCCTTGCGGGTCCTCGCCTCGACGCCCCCGATGTCGGAGACGTCCAGCTCCCGCCGGGCGCGTCTTAGGACGGCCTCATAATTCAGGCCCCTCTCAGCCGCCTCAGGCAGTACGGTGATTACCACCGCAGCCGTCTTCGGCGACTTGAGGCCCCTACGCGACCTTTTCCCCTTTCCGCCGGCTCCCGCCTGGGGAACGGCGGTCACAGCGGCACTCTTGGCCGCCGCTCTCCGCTTCTGGCCGCGTGCCTTCCTGCTACGCTCAGCCACCTGCCAGCCCTGTTCGAGCCTGGCAGCAGCGCTGAGCGCAGCAGGCGCAGTCGCGGGTTCGCCGGCCGGCGCCTGCGGTGCAATCGCTGGTGCCGGCCGCGGCCCGGCCTTGGCGGGAGCCGGCGCCTTGCCGGCCTTCTTGGCCCCTTTGGGTCCCGCCGCGGCCGCAGCGTAGCTCACCACGCGGCCACCCTGACAGGGCAGCGGGGTGGGAGCCGACGCTTGCGGCCGCCTCGTCTTGTCCGCGGCGAGCGGCGGTCGGAGGGGCGGCTCAGGCGGGAGCCTGGCCGCTACGGCCTCGATACGCGCATCCATCATTACCCCTACTCGGGCTAGGATGACGCGTATCGCCGACTCCGACACGCCATGCACCTCGTCGGGCGGCGGCTCCTTCCCCTTCCGAGGTCTACCGCGGCCACGAGCCGGCGGAGGGACTACGACAAGGGGAGGCAGTGGAGAAGCCACGACGGGCGCAGCAGCCGCGACGGGCGCAGCCGGCGCCACGGGCGCAGACGACGGGCCCGCCCTCGCTGGCGCGGCCCGCTTAGACGGTGGGGCCGGCGCCGGCGACGCAGCCGGCACCAGGCGCTCGAATTGAGACCGCAGGTCGGCCATGTCTTTAGCCAACCCGCGGTTCTCTCTCCGCACCGCCTCCAACTCCGTCTCCAGCTTGCGGTTGCGTTCCCGCAAGCCGGAGATCTCCTCACTGAGGCGGGCATTCGCGGCCCGTAGGGCCGCCACCTCGCCACTGTGGCCTGCCAGAACCGGAGTCCCCGGCCTCGCCGATCCACGACCTCTGCGCCCACGGGGCATGGTCGGGACTTTGGGAGGAGGCATGATGGTGCTCCCCTCCGAGTCGGTGTTCGAGCTGCTCTCCTTGAGGGGGCGCTTCCGGACGCTCGGGGGGAGGGCCTCCTCCCTCTCCTTCGTATCTACCGTGGTGGCGATGGTCTCCTCCTCGGCAGCCTTCCTCTTCTTCCTCTTCGACGACGGCCTACCTACATCCTCAAGTGACGGCCTGCCTATCGTCCCCCTACTCCTACTGGACGGACCTGCGGCGCATCCACCGCCCTCGTCCCTACTCCGGCCGACCTGCGTCCATTCAGCGCCGTCTTCATCGGCGGACGACTCTGCGGCACTTCCGCCCACGTCCGTTAGGACCATCTCTGAAGCCGTGTCCAACTCCAGACCTTCGGATGGCCCTGCGGCATTGCCGCCCTCATCCTGCGACGGCTCTGCGGCAATGCCGCCCTCGTCCTCGGGTCCGCTGCTGCAGTCGACGCTGACGCTCTCGTCTAGCGACAGCTCTGTGGTCGACCCAGTCTCCTCCTCCGATGGCTGGCCAGGAACGCCACCCCCGTTCTGCGATGGCCCTGCAGCAGCAGTGCTGCCACCCTCGTCGCGCGCAGCAATGGCGGCTGCCAACTTCCGCTCCCGCTTCTTTTTGTCACGGAGCGCTTGGGCACGGACTCGCCCCATAGCCGTGATTTTCTTCTTCTTCTTCCTCTTCTTCTTCTCCTTAACTTCTTCTATCCCCTCCCCCCGGTGAGCCTTTTGATGGTGTGCCGGGCTCTCGGCTCTCAGTGCAGTTGTTGTCTCCCTCCCATACGTATGGAGACTGACTGTGCTGGTGACTGTGCGCCTCTCGCGCTCAGAAACCAGCACAGTGAGGGATTCCCCGGCGTGGCCGGGACCCTCTGGAGTAGCTACGCTCGTTTTAACTCCTGCCATGGTGTTTGGTCATTTTTAAGTCTCGCCTTGACTACCACTCTAACGACTGGACGCTCGCGCGCTTCTTAACCCACCAGTCATACATCTCCTCGCCGAGTGGCCAAACTTAAGATTGGGGTAATTTTTTATAGGGGTTTTCTTCCCCGCGGTCCGAAGACCCCCGGTCCTGACCCCCCTGCTCAGGATTACGGTTTGGGCCTTCCGGGTCTGGCCGCTCGCGAGCGACCGACCCGGGCCGTGACGCAACCGTCCCTGGCGACGGAGTGCCATGAGACACATCCGCCCCATTGGCCCCGGGCCAAATCCGCCGTGCGCTCTGCCACCAGAGCCGCACGCGGAGACCCCCCCCTGCCGGAATCTTGGCCGTCCAAATGGCCGCATGACGTCCAAATGGACGTTACCAGGGAGCACCACGAGGAGGTGCTCCGGCCGCGCCCCCCAAAAATGTTGGTATAGGGTTTCATTTCGAGTTTTCTTTCTCTTGCACAGATGTTATGCGCATATTATATCTCATAGTCGTCTTTTACGACATCCAGGGGCAAGATAGGGAGTGGTGAATTATATTCTTACTCCGTCACCACACGGAAAATTGATTGGCAATATATAATTTTAATTAATTTGTGGTCAACCATACGCTTTGAAATGATCTATACATTTGAATTATGATTTTTTTTTTGTGTGTGATTTAGTTGTTAGCCTCAGATGGCTATGACAACTTTACCCGGACTGTTGGGTGAGCGCTGAGGGCTCTCAACCCGATTAAAGTTAAGCAACCGATCCCGAGGGCACTCCCTGTGGAGTACGGACCTCGGCTCGGGGGGTCGCTGGCAAAGTGGGTCTTCCCACGTTTATGACTGTACCGCGGCACGATTTCCGTCCCCGGCGGCGGGGGCGGTATCGTGAATATTTATTTGTCAAGGCCTCGCGGGCTGTGTATGCCTCAGTCTGGGCGAGAGTAATAATATCGTCGGGTTCGTCGAGTATTAGTCGCGGTTGTTTTATCGCGGAGATTTTAGAGGGGATGTAAGAAGCCACTAGTGGGTTAGGGCGTGTCACGGCAGAGTCGAAGTAACGGCGGGAGCACTGTTTCATGTATTGCCTGATGGTCGGCAATCCTAGATCTATGTGAAGATCCACATTGCGCATGAACCACAGTGCTCCCGTCGCTCGGCGCATGAACCTATTTTGTAATGTTTGTAGACTGTGTAGCCTGTATGGCTTAGCTCGTGTAAACACTATACTGGCATACGTCATAATTGGGCGTATACAAGGGGTGTATAATCGAACTTTACTATTGAGAGATAGCTTGGACTTGGCGTGTACCAAGCTGTGTAAGCATCCTAATACTAAGGCTGCGCGCGCGCGGACTCGCCTTATGTGAGGTCCGGAGGTTAATCGTCTGTCCAAGGTCACACCCAGATATTTGACCTCCCTTGTCCAGGGGATGGGTTGGTCGAACATCTTGATCTGTGAGAATTGAGCCGTTGGGTAGAGGTGATCTTTCCAACTATGGAATATGATCGCCTGGCTCTTGGTGGAATTAATACCGATTCTCCATTTCCTAGTCCATTTCGCTAGGGCGGTAGCCGCAGTTTGGAGAACGGCTGTAACTGATTCGGGGGATCGACCTGCACAGAAGATGGTTGAATTATGATTACCATCGTCACAGCTTATATACGTTCCCAGTATTTAGCTAGAGCCTCCTTCACAATGAGACTACTTGCTAAACTACGCTGCTCAGACGAATTGGTGAGGTTACCCTTTCGGGTAACCTCACCTCTCGACCTGGGACGTCGGTCGCCGTCGCGCGGTTAGCCTCTCTGCGGGTGATGGACAATTCCCCGGTCCGATCACCCGCGGCCTCGGCTAGGGCGGCATTAGGCGCAGATACTCGCGCCTGCGCCGCCCGAGTCGCCGGCGGCGGAACGTGTCGCCGAATAGAAGCTCTACTCGCACACGATCCGCCGCCTCCTTCCGTGAGATAACGGCCTCACAGAAGGCGGCGACCGCGTCCCAGTTCCTGACGCTGACGAGCATCTCCCTGGCGATGGTCGGCAGCGCCAGGTCGGCACCGATAATTGCGACGAGTTCACGGCGATCCTCCTCCCATGCAGCACACTCCTCGAGCGTGTGCTGCGCCGTGTCCTCGTCGCAACTGCAGTGGTGGCAGGACGGTGTGCTCTCCCTCCTGACACTCTTGTGCAGGTACTTCCCGAAGCAACCGTGCCCCGTCAGCACCTGCACCAGTCGGAAGGAAAGCACCCCGTGCGTCCGCTCCAACCACTCCATCAGCACCGGCCGGAGGGCCTCGACGGTCCTAACACCATACCGAGGACTCTCCAGCCGGACTGCCCAACGGGCAATGACTTCTCGGCGGGCGTCGACCCGCCAGGCGGTGATCTCTGTGATGGAGACCATGCCGCCGCGGGCGCGCTTCTCCGACACCCGCCGATAAATGTCGGCGAGCATCTCCGCCTCCAGGTCCCACGGGGGAGTTCCGGCCAGGAGGCACGCTGCCTCCGTCGCCACCGTGCGGTAACCGCGTACGGCCCTGATCGCCATGACCCTCTGTGGTCGCCACAGGAGGGCCCTAAGACGGACGGTCAGGGACCTACGACGAATTGGTATAGAGTTTTATTTCTTCTCTTTCATAAACATAAACTTTATTTTCGAAAATCCCTTAGTTGGCCCTTACTATACCCATGGGCATGAAAGGGGATGGTGAATTGTATTTGTACTTTCACTACATAGAAAGAGGTATTTTTAATATCGGGTAGTAAAATATGATCAGTATCGGTCTAGCCGTTTTGATGATTACTCGAAACAAACAAAACGTTTATAACTGACTTTCAGGCATACCAATCGTACAAATAGTTGTAGTAGCTGTTTTAACATTACAAAAAACACATAAATTTATATATATGTTCTGTATCTATTTATCTATTATTTCTATCTTATATTCTGTATCTATTTATCTATTATTTCTATCTATTATATTCTGTATTTATTTATCTGTATCTATTTATATATATGTTCATGTGAACTTGAAAAAAAGTATTTGTATAGATAAAGTTCGTGTGAAATTAAAAAGTAAAATACGTCCCATATCATCAACTCAGTGATAACAAAAACTCTAGAAGCAAATAAGCCGTTAACATTCAAAACAGAAAGTTACTTTTCACTGCGTAAGTATCTGTTAGTTAACTTTAACCGCATCATTTCAAAACAATGACTTGTTTAACATAAATACTTTGCTGCCATTAGAGAAAATAGACAAAACCGTAGTGTATGTGATATAGAATATATTTTTATTGTCAGCTTTCGGAAGTTTGTGGTAAAATGCATTGTATATTTAATACTAGCAACCCGCCTTCGCTTCGCTTCGGTTTTAGTCGACTTACTTGCGTAGTTCCGTGGGAATACCGGGATAAAATATAGCCTAAGTTACCCCTTATATGGACAGCCTGGTAGTAAAATATCAAAATCGGTCCAGCCGAAAACAAACAGACAGACATACAGACGGACAGAGAGACAAAAATTTTTTAAACCGGTTTTTAGGCATAGGTATCGTGCAAATAACCATATCAGCATGAAAAAAGCCCATCATTTTGACATTACAAACAAGTACTTCAATTTTATTTACAGTAGGAACTCGATTAACCGGACTAATCGTTGTCGCTAGGTATTCGAAAAGCCGGATAATCAAATATATGAAAAGCCTCCTTTGGTTTTGTGCATAACTAGTATGTACATAATTTAATGCCTTTATTAAAAGAAGAATACATATCCTGGGGCACGCACGTCAAAGCGGAGTCACAATTACTAACTAAAACAATAAAGCAACGCGTGAGGCAGCGATACCGCAGGACATGTCCTTTCAGACCCGTTCATGCAACCGAGGTCCGGATAATCGAGTTTCTACTGTATTTGTATAGATAATATACAGAACAGTATAGCTTCTGTTGTAAAATTAATAAACAGCAGGTATTATCTTTTTTATTAATTATTCTGTGTAGTGACAAAGTAAGAATACAATTTACCACCCCCTTTTTGCCCGCGGGTGGTGTAAAAGCCGATTAAGTGATTATAATATGCAGATAACACCTTTTTTCTATTTATGTTGGTAGCAAACGAGCAAACGGAACATCTGTTCGTAAGTGAAACTGCCGCTCATAGACTTTTACTAGGCCACTTCCTACCGTGAAGAAAGTATTGTGAGAGATTACCAGTGGTCGGCCCAACCCCGAAGGGGAGGAAATATGGAGGGTTATGGGTATCGTGCGGTAAAGGGCGACCCTTTCGTCACCCCGAATGGAACGGACGGCGTGCGTGCAGATCGTAGCCGGCCTCCATAAAGGCGCGGAGGCGTAAGAGTTTGGTGTTTTTTTTTACTTATCTATACAGCGGTTCCGACTATCCCTTTGAGTAGGGCAAAGCTGCTTCGTAGTGAATCAAAAAGTATTGTCTCTGAGATTATAATACCAGTTAATTGCTTTCACGGACTGCAGGTATAGTATAAATGGGTCAAATATCGAACTTTGTGGTTGCCTCCCACGCAAGATAATTTTTTGTATGGTTTATGAAGATATGTTCTGAATGGTGTAAATTATGTTCGTTAATTGTATGATTTCAACAAGGATGTTATTCCTTTATTATTAAATTACATAATTACTACCGTGAATTATGAAATTGATCAAAAATCTAAAATTTAAACAAAAAAACCGACTTCAATAAGACCTATCTGGTTTTCTTATAGATGTCATTATCAGAACTGGACCAATTCGAAATACACTACACAGAAATCATCAGCTTTCAAATAAGAAAAACATCGTTAAAATCGGATCACCGAGTGGAAAATTCTTAAGTTTGATACGTTGTCGTACATATAAAAAAATACAATTGAATTGAGAGCTAACTCTTTTTTGAAGTCGGTTAAAAAGAGTAGTACTATACACTTGTAATATATCAAAAACTTCAGTCAACATATATCATTAAGACTATTAATGAAACTTGCAAAAAAAAACTACCGTATGACGATCTATTTGTAACTTGTAACGTAGGCTTTCCTTAACGATAAGGTACACTCAACGGCTACACATTCACCACCCAATAATGCACACGTTAAAATAAATGACTAGTCAGTGGCCTAGTGCGAGTAAATGCCACGCTTCGCTACTCGTTGCGGGACACACTGGTTCACTTACTACATTTTCTTGAAACTTAATCCTAACCTAGTTTCAAATTGTATTTTTATATTTAAATTTTTTTAAATTAAAATTTGCTATATATTTAATTTTTTTTAAAATTAAAGTTTATTATAATTTTTTTAATTAAAATTAAATTGTTTAATTAAAATTTGCTAAAATATTTCCATGTGGTCACGGAGTAAGAATACAATGCTCCACTCCCTTTCTTGCCCGTGGGTGTCATAAAAGACGACTAAGGCGTCATTTCAGCTCATATACGTCCCACTTTTGGGCTCAATCCTCCTCCAAAATAGGAAGAAAATTGACCTTACTATGCTGGTCAGACAGGGTTTTATTTCAAATTGTCCTTCTCTTGCATGGTGTTATATGTGTATTAAATCCCTTACTCGTCTTTTACGACATCTTCGGGTATGGGATATATGCAGGTAACGTCGATGCAAGAGACGGAAAACTTGATACAAAACCCTATTCCAACACTTCTAACCAACGTAGAATAGTAGGTCAATAGTGCGAGCGGAGGGCGGTGTGGTCTCTTTGAGCTCAGCGCCTGGCGCGTCGACGCCCGCCGAGATGTCATTGCCTGTTGGGCAATCCGGCTGGAGAGGCCTCAATACGGTGTCTGGACCGTGGAGGCCTTCCGGCTGGTGCTAATGCAGTGGCTAAAACGGCGGCACGGGGTGCATTCCTTCCAACTGGTGCAGGTCTTGACGGGGCATGGATGCTTCGGCAAGTACCTGTATACGGTAGCTAGGAGGGAGAGCACACCGTCCTGCCACCACTGCGATTGCGACGAGAACACGGCGCAGCATGCGCTCGAGGTTTGTGCCACCTGGGCAGTGCAGCGTCGTGAACTCGTCGCAATCATCGGTGCCGACCTGACGCTGCCGACTATTGCTAGGGCAATGCTTGACAGCGTCAGGAACTGGGACGCGGTCGCAGCCTTCTGCGAGGCAGTGATCTCGCAGAAGGAGGCCGCGGGTCGCGCGCACGAGGAGCTCAGCCTCGACGAAGCGACCCGCCGCCGGCGACTGGGGCGGCGCAGGCGCGGCTACCTGCGCGTCATGCCGCCCTAGCCGAGGCCGCGGGTGACGTGACCGGGGAGTTAGACTGTCACCCGCCGAGAGGCCGACCGCGTGAGGAAAGACCGACGTCTTCCCCGAAGGGGGACGTCGGTTGACGAGAGGGTACCCCAAGTAGTGGGTATTCCGTCGGGCCGACCACTGATGACAAGTAACCCTGCTCCGGTGGTCGGCCCAACGACGAAGGCGACGTGGTGTTCGGGTGGGTTGCAAGTGTGCATGCGGTTACGCCCCTCTGTCGCCCCGGACGGAGTGGTGCGAGGAGCGCGCCGACCGCTGCCCACCCCAAAAAAAAAAACAATGTAATGAATTCTGATGTTTACGTGGGTATAACACACCATAAATAAAAATATTTTATGAATTTTATCGCACTTGTATTTAATTTCCCGACGTTGCGGATATCTTAATAGATAGATATTGTGCGAGAGCCTTTTCTATAAGAGAAGAAAAAGTGACCTATTATATTCCGTTACTTATCTGAGATCCAGCCTTTTGCCTTTTTTTGTGTTAGGTCTGGTCTGGACATACTCCGCCCAATTTGTCATCTGAAACCAATAGGAATGGTGGGTTCATTATATATCCAGCGAAAAAAAAACAGTCTTAACGATTAATTTTTAACGAAAATTCTTTCCAATGTATTTATGTAATCTATCTCACTATAATGAATATGATCCCTATTCGTCAAAACAACTCTATTCGTAAGGCAATTCTATTGACGAGTGTCAAATTATTCTCTTAATCATTACTGTACAAAGTAATGATCGTGCTTCTAAGCTATTCTTAGAGAAGTTTTAAAATGAGTTATTTTAATATTGTTGATGTTTGCTGCTTATTCTAACTTATTTTTTACTTTCTTGTATAAAATGTAGTATTAAGAAAAATATAACATGAAGATAAATTGGAAATAGGATTCTATATGTGTCATCATAATTATGTTAGCTAATATATGTATGTCTTACTGCTGGACTTAGTCTAAAGTGAGACATATTGAACTAATAAGCCACGCTGGTCGTACATTACACGGAAAAAATATTTAACTATTTCTTCTTCTTCAGCTCGTGTTTCTAGTTAGACACTAACTCGACACAGGCTTCGCCAATTATTTTTATTTCGTATTGTCAATCTCTTGCGATGATGTTATCGCCTAATGTTACCGAGAAAGTAATGGTTGGTGAATTGTGTTCTTACGCACTGCATGAAAAATAATTATTTAATTATATTCTATATTTTAATTTTACGCGGATTCGATTTTATAACAAATTCTTTTCTAAATTAACGGACCAGAATCACAAGCAGGCTCATAATAAAAATTTGTGAATCTCATCAGAATTGTACTACGTGAGAATCCTCGGCCCGAGAGTTCGGTATTTAGATCACTAAGCCATATATGCAGTTCGTAAACAACACATTCAACTACTCTCATCTAATAGATTGATGTATGTATGTGATATAATAGATCCTCAATGGATTTCAAAAATCGAAACAAGAATGTGATAATCGCAACTACTTATACCACGAGACCAACGAGGCAGGTGATTCAGAGATCAACCTGTAGAGAAAGAATTGCTTCTAAAACTTCCTACGACCTTCAATTAAATTAACTGGCCAATATAATTGTGGAGCGTGAAGCTTTATATTTCATAAATGCATAGATAAATAATTATTATTCTGTTAACCTTAATTGGAAAAGATAGCTTAATAGCTCTGTTTAAATAATACTAAGAGTATTTTTCTCATGGATTGTCGTAACTCTTTAACTCAAAAGGGGTAAACAGAAGTGTAAACACAGTAATATTTAACCACACAATAACCATCTGCAGTAACGCCAAGTTTGTTACTGAGAATTTCTTGAGTACCTAAATTCTAGAAGAAACATCTAGAAAATGAACACAATACTTTCTTGCTTAAACCAGCATCTCACATGAACCCACACTTTTGTAAAATATGCCACTAATATAATCACAGTAATAGACAATTTGCAAATGATTGTTCGAAGTTTATGTGTTAATTGTATCTGTTATTTCTATCGCCGTGAAGTTCCCGGGGATACCTACAAAGATTTATTTCTTAGAATGTTGTGTTAGCCTTTTAACACTCTTGTATTAGCTTGATTTGTATCTAATGGCATCTATAAACATGATATTCACCCCTTTTTAAATGTCCTATTATTTTGAAACTGCATACTTACGAAACCGATGATAATGCAATAATTTAAATAGTTTCTCCCATTAACCTTAAATGATTCGAGATGTCTTTATATCCGTGGCTTAGATTTTGGAATAACTCGATAGATATCACTAGCCGATTTTCTGCATGCCACTTTTTAATTCGGTTATCTACAGAAGTCTTGTTTTGCAGTTTAAACTACACTAAACATATATACATAGCCTCACGTCCGCTTCCCAGAGGGGTAGGCAGAGACTACGGATTACTACAAGCTACGATCCTGATATACTTCCATCACTTCACTCACACTCATGAAAGTCTTCATGCATTCTCTACTATTACGGATACTCATAACATGACCTTTCACCAGTACATCTCCAATTTGATCCAGAAACGTACGGCGTGGTCTTCCTCTTGCAACCGTCCCACTCATACTTGCTTTGAGTACTTGCTTCGTCATCCTCTCTCCAATCATTCTTACTACATGTCTAAACCATCTCAAAATATTTTTATTAATCTTTGTCACTTTTAAACTACCTTTTTGATTAAATGGAAGAATAGAAATTGATACGCATCTTTTTATAATTTCAAACATAATAGTTAGTGGGCAAACAGTAAGAAACGGTATATATCGCCACAGACCTCGATATCTTGCCGTGAAATATATTCATATTCGTTGCATACTGGCCTGTATTTTGTGTCACAAGAATATAAACATTGTGACTTGAATACAAAGACTATTATGGTGTGTATTCTTTTGCAATTTCAACAAAGTTTCAGATTCGTTTCGTGCGGTTAGGCATCCCTAATGGCATACTACTAAAACCCATACGCGAGTGTATTTTTTTTATTTGGATAAATGAATGAAAGTGCTTTTTAATTCAAACTGCACATATGATCTAGCAGATACCGATTTACCGTGCCAGTGGTTGTGGGTTCGACAATATTCTGTGTTATCCACAAAATTTGTATCCGAGTTTTGTTGTAATTTGTGTCGGCTAATTACATGTTTTAAAAGTCCGCCGTAATACAAGGACTATCTTTAGTGACGGTTGTTGTTAATTTAAAAAATCTTGCAGACTACTTTATATATATATGTAGGTATATTATGAGTTTTTGTGATTTCTTTTTCATCTGATTTATGTAATGCAAGAATAAAGATATAAGTATATAAACTTGTTATAACTAGGTATTATGAAGGACCGTTTTTTATACGACCGGCTGACTGGAAGGCGTACAAGTTTGTTCATACATTTTTTTATATATTCACCATATTTTCCTTTCTTCACAACCTATATAAGTACGTTACCTCTTTCACAGTGGCAGGATATTTTTTTATACATAACATCCCCTTTGAAATATATCCTTGCATTGCGAGGTAACCCAACAAATATAATTAACGGACACAAATAACCCGCAAATTTAGGACAATCTTGATCTGGATTGAACTCGGGCAACTCTCAACCAGGCATGAGAGTTCCCTATTTAGATCGCTAAGTCAAAAATTATCGACTTGCCCTATCATACATGTAATTCAAATTTTATTTAAATTCGTTGAGCTATTTTCAATGTCTAAAAGTAATGATAAAATAATAAAAGTAGAGTGTAATCCATTTCATTAATACATGTTTAATGAATACCAATAGCAAACTTAAATCCACCTACGGCTTTTTAAAACACCGTCATTTTGTAGTTTGAATATGTAATAGGTATTTATATATTCTTCATTTTTAAAATAGAAAATTGAAGTTAGTCATCTGTGGCGATATATTTTTACTATAACTGTAAAATCAGACAATATATATCGAGCACATCTTACGAAACAGGTAAGTTTTAACATAATTTATCTCGGAATCGTTAATCGCATAACTTAACGAACAACATTTAGTGATATATTAATATTATAATTAGCTAAATCTTACTGAATATTTTAATTATAAATTTATATTTGTTCTGGCATACTTTGTTAATATAAACACTGGAGTTTGTCGCGACGAACAATCAAATATCTCTATCAAGTTTTGAAAAGTAGCAGCTTTACTTGTGTGAACGTATTATCATTATTATCATACTCCCATATAAGCTACCATTTATTTATGGATTGAAAATCCTTTTATAAGCTAGGATATACATTATTTTCTTGTCATAGGGTTGGAGTTAGAGGGAGACGGTAACGAAGATCCGCAGAATATATTGATGCCTCTCACAAATAAAAACAACTACATAACACAAACAATTTCGCAATATTAGTGTCAACCTAAGAATCGTAATAATTAATAGTTCTTTTTTAACTTTAATGGCTTTTTTACTGTACCTACCTGGCTTTTTTTTTAAATTATTGTTTAATATTTTCGTATAGTGTTGAATGATTGTGTGGTTCTACAATTATTTTCTCTGTTAGCTTAAGAAATTTACGAGGGATGTAAATATATACTTCGCAGGCCCGCACTTGGTGCAGGACCGTTCCGAGTGGCATTCTCGTGGGGAGGCCTATGTCCAGCAGTGGAAGTTTGTAGGCTGATGGATCGATGGATGGAAATATATATTTATTAATTCCAAAGTAATAAGATTCCAAATAAAATACACCTCGTCGCCAGAGTTATATATTATAGTAATTTCCCTGACATTGTAGCGAAAGTTAGCGTATTTCGCTTTTAAGTACTTATACACACCTATGTGTGTGTATATGGGTGACCTTTGTAGTACTTGTGGAGAACAAGTAACTGTTTCAACTTAAAATGCTATACAAAGCTAGTACATATTTGTGAAATCCTCTACTCGTAAACATTTACCAACGTTAAAAATTCAGGAACAGCAGAACGGTATATTGTTATCGACAAGTTTAGTTTGTTTCCAAATTCCACATGAGGGTTTTGATAGGCTTATGAGGTAAGTATACCTAAGTATGACCATAATGATTTCTGATGTTTACGCGAGTACTACACATTATAAATACAACTATTTTTATAGACTTTGTCACGTTTGTATTTAATTTTTGATTGCTTGACTTTTTGAACAGTTTTTAGCAGCCATGGTCACTGGCGGACAAATCGAATGCGATTAAATAAGTAATAATTTAAGCCTAATTATATTGCGGCGTATGTAAAATTAAATTCAGTAGAATGTCGTTAGATTAAAAAAAAACTATTGTTCTGTCCAATTTCCGCGAAATATTAATGTAACCACTGCTACAAAAAGGGTTGCCTATTGATATTCTAAATTTAAACCGCTATTCTTATGATTTTAATATTACCTCTTCTCGTAACCACAACAAGGCTTTTTATAATTTATACACTTTTTAAAACTGCTAATCTCATGAATTCATCAAAGTAATTTATATAAAACATTTTGCGTATAGCCTGTTTATTAAAAAAAATCATAACGGTCTAATACATAAATCAGTGTATTAATCATGAATGTTAATATGTATAAAATGTAGCATTATGATGGACGCTGGTGTAGTATGGATCACTTTTTTGACAGGCTCAATGCTAAATGCAGGCTACTACTGCCGTTTCCTTGAGTTCAGTAGCCAACCCGGCTGCTTGCCCTTTCGGGTGCCATGATTCGTTGACGTCTAATAGCAAAGCGTAATGATATCGCCCTCACGTAGTCGTCCTCTCTACGATTGGTGGACTAATATCTTCTGTCTTCACCCGCGGACCGATCCCCCCGGGGTATTACCAAACTCTAGCAAAAAATCGACGTCTGAGTAGTAGCAATTTGTTACTGCACTGCAGTGAGCGAGAGACCCGGAAGCTTAACTTTCTGAGGTATTTGTGTATGGTAAGTTTTAGTGATGCCTTAAGTATCATTGAACCTCATTGTATGCATTCGCGCTCCCTTTAGTTTCTTTTCGATAGGTAGTGGTCTAACAAAGGCCCATGCGCAGCAGTATCACTTACCATCAAAGATGCTGCTTGCTCGTTTTTCACCAATAGCAATAAATAAAAATCCCAGTCCGAATTATACGGAATATTAGGGATGTGAAATTGCGGACACTAATACTGTCTTTATTTATATTACAAATATGCTATTGAAAGTTTTTATTTGAGACTGGTATGGAGCATACTTCATAGTAAATTCAAGGTAACGAAGTAGCTTAGTAATTAAAATTCCATTCAAGTTTTAATTACATAATGTAGACGTACTTTTTATCATTTGTAATCTCGTTATGGCTTCCACTTCCTTTTTGCCTTTGAGTTTCCAATTATTTTTTATATTAATGAGATCAACCAAGATGGGTTTAGGATTAGGGATTTTTATTAAACTGCCAGTTAACAAGTGTATTTTTAAGTATGTATATATTAATATTATATTCTTCTTAGCTAATCAAGATATATAAATAGTTTTCTTTTATATAATTACCATAAAACATAAAACACATAAAAACAAGTTTTTTTTAATTATTGTTAGCTTGTATGGTGAGGGTTTTTTTGTGAATATGCCATTATATCAATATTGAACGTATCATATATAAAAATATGTTTATTATTTTATAGTTAGATATTTTTTTAGAATTTTATACTAATAACTAACTAACTAACTAATACTATACCCGTGACCATGAATGCTGCAAAGTGTTCGAAACGTCGGGCAATCATAAATCAAATGCAAACGCGATATAATCCGTAAAAGTAGTTTTATTTACAACATATTTATATAAAAAAATAATATCATTATCAAATAGTACAAAATGATTAGAGTAGTTTCTAGAAAAACTATAGAACACCGTTATTCTTATGGGACGTGGGGTCAAATGACAGTCATTTCGTACAAAAATTAATATCTACCGAATCTGGTTAAACTAGATAGTCGAACTCAATATAATTGCGAATATTAACACCTAAAAGAACGATGATGAATTATAGAATATTATTCTATAATACAAATTATTCACAAACTTACATGTAAATTGCTGATTGCAACGTATTCTTAATCCTTAGTAATATTATAAATGCGAAAGTAAGTTTGTTACGTTTTCACGCTTAAACCACCGAACCGATTTCAAATATTCTTTCACCAATGGAAAGCTATAATATCAGGGAGTAACATAGGCCATATTTTATCCCGATATTGTCACGGGAACAGGAACTACGCGAGTAAGGCAACTGAAACCGAAGCGAAGCGAGGGCGGGTTGCTAGTTATATATAAAATTTTATTTAAAAATCATGCCGTGTGGTGATGGAGTAAGAATATAATTCGCAGCCTTCTACCTTGCCCGTAGGAGTCTTATAAGACGATTAAGAGATATATCGACGCAAGAGACGGTAAACTAAATAAAACTAAACAGACTAATCGAACCAACGTGGAATAATAGCCCAATTTGCCGCTTATTGTTGAGGAGGCTCGCGTCTAGTAGTGACATGATGATAAACTTAAAAAAATAAAAAAAAAACCTGTCATAGGAGTCCTAAAAAAGAAAAATAAAGTGGGTCCACGGGGGGAAACAGCCCCACTCTACCACATTTATTGTATGCGGGTTGAAGTTTGCAGTTAAAGCTTTCTGCGAGAGTGATATTACCCATTTTATTTGGTTCATAGGGCAGTTTTTACGACTCACATGGTACTTTCCCATTTTGATTCTGGGTCCATCATCAGGCAGGAAAATGTATTTTTAAAATTAGGTCACATTACTATATTCCTATTTGCAACTTTAAATGTTGTAGACCACTATCTTCTTCATAAAATAAAAAAAGATTGCATTAATTTATCAATTTTACGTTTCCGGACCATGAAATAAACGTTTTTTGGCTTTGATTAACAGCTGCAACATAAGAATCGTATCGGTAAATCGATTTCGAAAATTCTTGTGTGTCATCAACACAGTTCAACGGCGTTAGATTCCCTCACGAATTCGGTCAATCGATAATCACTATCAATATCTTTGTTTACCTTATATCGATTTCTTGAGAATTAGAAAGTCTTCTTCGACAATGCCACTTCCATTGTATTATATTTTAATAGTAATACCGACAGACTGATTAAAATTTCTATGTGTTCATATGGTTATAAATACTTTCCTTTTTCGTGTGTATCGTAACAGATGACTAAGGATATTGAGCAGATCACGTTCACTGCAAAAGAAAGTTTATTTAAAATAATATTTCGCGCTATAGTTCTATTGCGGAGGACTTCACAAATATATCATTACCATCTCGGTTCAAATACGTCCCATTCCTGGGATTGGGCTTACTTCTTTATACAAGAGTCTTCTTTGCAATAAGAGGGAAATTGACAAACAAAACCATACCACGCTGTTCAATGATTTATTTAGAGTTTACCTGTTTTTGCATATATGTTTTAGAAAACCCTCGGGCAAGAAAGGGAGTGGCTAATTGTATTTGTATTCCGTTACCACACGGAAGTAAAAAGAGCTTCGTTATAGAAAAATGCAAATATGGTTTCCTTGTCACCCGCTTTTTCAAATAGCATAGTAAATCGATTTCACTGTTTTAGACAAAATTGGGTCCAAAATCAGCATTTCTATGAACCGTAATTAAGAAGAAATAAGTTTAATCAAATTTTTTCATCTCATTGTTACAGGTGAACCATCTAATCGTGTATAAGTGCAGTGTTAGATATTATGTTATATAAAACTGGTGGTATCACTAGAGACAGGTGACGATTGTGTTGTGTTCATGACACTGTGTTCTGGATGATGACTGTTTGGCGAACGAAGAACACTAGCCGTCGGAAATACGGGAGTTGGTATGTATTTTATTCATGTATTATTTTTTACTCATAGTACTCTCCTATCAGTATATCAAATTCATAGATGGCCTAATATGAGGGAATATTATATTGGCATAAGCCATAATGAAGCGTATGCAGGCAGCGTAAAGTCTGACTTTACCCTTTAACGTTTTATCCAAGATAAACCGACCCATTACGAACGCTGCCCGCGAATGCACAGTGGTTATGTATAGTTGAGTGGATTGTCAAGGGCAATACTTAGGTTTTTGACTTTTCATACCTAAGGAATGGATTTATCAAAGATGAGGATTTGAGTGGAACTCGTGGGAGGTGCAGGTTGGTTCGTCTTTTATAAATATAACCACCTGACTCCTTTCGGGATTGATATCTATTCTTCACTTCCGACGCCACTTGCCAATAGGGCAATAGTCGTGAATTAGAGAGGTAGTGAGTAGAATAACGTCGCCCGGGTTACCCTGAGATGCAAGTGTGTCGTGTCGTCAGCATAGAGGGTTGACTGCATGCGCTTGATTTTGGGGATGTCGATGGTGTATAGCGCGAATTGAAGAGGAGAGAGAACCAAGCCATGTAGTAAGTCGGCTCGGATCGTGTGAAGGGAGGATAATGATAAATAACCCCATCTACTCTGTAGCAGAATCTACAGCCAGTACATATTACACCCCCGGTAATTGGGATAAGAACAGATCGATGATGAGTCTTTTTGTCCATCAGTTAGACAACCAGTTTACTGTAAGACTATATTAGTCTTCTGTGAATCGCTAGAAAACTATAACAATCACGGAAGAGGTTGCAAAACTTTCGGGATAGCATGGTATTGTAGGCTAAATTCCTTGTCAATGTGGATGAGGATTGCGTTAAATAGTGAGAATAATATGTATTGAGAAGTAGATGTATGCTAAGATTATTTTCACACTTTCAATACGTTGTAAAATTTAGATTGCCCAGATGATATGTAATATGAGTAGTAAATGCGTAATACGGTTCTGAAGCGCGTGTGAATTTTGTTGATTGCCCACTATTGTCACTGATTTATCATTCTATCTACAAGTTGTTTTAGTTGTATACTTCCTGTCGTAATAAGTAGTGCGTTGAATATTTATTACATGACATTCCATTTATATTAATAAATATAGCAGATATATAAGTTACAAATAAATATTTGCATTCATATATTTCCCAATTTAATGTATACAAAATAGTGTGAATATACATTTGTATATGTAAAAGTAGTATGCTGTGTGGTAACGGCAACGAATACTACCAGCTCTGTGCTCTTGTGTGTCGTAAAAGATGATTAAGAACTTAACATTGACCTGAGTCAACCCCATCTGATGCCGTCTGGTCAACTGTTATATTCCCAAGGAGAGTTGATGTCAGGCAGGCGATTTGTCATAAAACAGGAGTACATGTTACGTCGATCCTAAGGGATAACAGCAGGATGATGATTTTTAATTTATTGAATGTAATTTATGATATATAATAGTAAGAGTTCGAATGCAACTCGGCTGAGCTGCGTTCGGGAAACATAGAGAATCTTCTCGTCCAGTACTCCGCAGTGTCTGAAAACAAAGGCTTATAACCGGTGTGTGTTACCAGCAATGTTTGTCGTTGCGGCAATGACATACGGCACTGAAACGTAGTCTCTAAATGTCGGCCTCATAAAAGGCTCAAAATCGCTCAACGTGCTATGGAGAAGCAATGGGCAGGCTACATCGCTCGTCGAACCGACAACCGTTGGGGAAGAAAGGTTCTCGAGTGGCGACCACGAATTGGACAACGCAGCGTAGGACAACTCCTTACTAGTACTGACGACAGTTTGAAAGTCGCAGGGAACCGTTGAATGCAAGTGACATAGGGCCGTTCTGAGTGGCATAGTAGTGGGGAGGCCTATGTCCAGCAGTAGATGTTTGTAGGCTGATGAATGGAAAGGTTTCTGTAATAAAAGCATTATGTGATTTATTCATATTTATTGGTTTTAAAATTAGTTGCCGTTAGTCACTCAATTAATAGCACAATCCGTTTTATCATCACATCAATTTATTATTATTTAAATCAAATATTTTATGGTATAAGATATGGCACTTCTGTCGTCATCATAAGAAATTCTTTAAAGTTTCATGTCCTTTTATTCAATTGGATATATAAAATGTGAGTTAACTGCCTGTGCTAGTTTTCCACACGTGTTAAATTTCCGTTCAGTCATGCTGGAGTAATTTTCATACAGTAGAATCACGTAGAATTTTATCAGACTTGTTAAAATTTGTTATCATGGCCACTTTCCTGTTAGGTCGCAATTTTAGCTAGCTTAGCTAGCCTAGCTTATAATCTTTATAACAAAATACTAAAAAAAATATATGGACTGTAATATTATGAAAATCGATTTTATTGTAAGATAAAATATAATATTAAGCGACATATATTTTCATGAAAAATGAACGGTATTTTTTTTTTTTTTTTGTGGGTGGGCCGCGGTCGGCGCGCCTCCGCACCACTCCGTCCGGGGCGACAGAGGGGCTTAAGCACGCAACTCTCGCGACCCACCCAACAACCACGTCGCCTTCGTCGTTGGGCCGACCACTGGAGCAGCGTTAACTTGTCTTCAGTGGTCGGCCCGACGGAATACCCCCTATTGGGGTACCCTCCCATCGACCGACGTCCCCCCCTCGGGGAGGACGTCGGTCTTTCCTCACGCGGTCGGCCTCTCGGCGGGTGACGGACTAATCCCTGGTCACGTCACCCGCGGCCTCGGCTAGGGCGGCATGAGGCGCAGATAGTTGCGCCTGCGCCACCCCAGTCGCCGGCGGCGGATCTCCTCATCGAGGCTACGCTCCTCGCGCAGACGATCCGCCGCCTCAAATGAACGGTATAACACTCCATGCTTGCAGAATAATTGCTAATAATAAAACTCAATTAAGACTGTAACCTCTAGCTAGTAATAAATTTACCAAGTAAAGTGACTTTAAAGTACAGACGGTAATGGAATGGCCACTTTTAAGAAACTAGGTATTTCTTGAGAAATAACTATAATTTTTGTAGTCACTATTAATAATATTAGTATTTAAATAAAGCTTTTTTTTTGGGTGGGCTACGGTCAGTGCACCCGCCGCCCGGCTCCGTCCAGGGCCACAGAGGGGCGGTCACGTAACCCACCCATATAGCACATCGCCTTCGTCGTTGGGCCGACCACCAGTGCAGAGTTTCTTGACTTCAGTGGTCGACCCGACGGAGTACCTTGAG
Organism: Lymantria dispar; assembly: GCA_032191425.1. Classification (NCBI taxonomy): domain Eukaryota; kingdom Metazoa; phylum Arthropoda; class Insecta; order Lepidoptera; family Erebidae; genus Lymantria; species Lymantria dispar. Next base: position 10,204,012 of record CM063449.1, on the reverse strand, counting down.
AGAGAGTACCCCCTGGCATCAACGTCCCCCCGGGACGCCGATTGCCGTCGCGAGGCCAACCTCGCCGCTGGTACCGGACTAAATCCCCGGTCCGGACACCCGCAGCCCCTGCTAGGGCGGCATCAGACACAATTTAAATAAAGCTGGGGTTATCTGTGGTCACTCTGTATCTTTCTGTGATATTGTAGCTCTTTACAGCTTTTTTCTTGACATCTTTTTGCCTGCGTTACACTACACACTCTCATTCTAAACAATTAATTGAAAATTCCAAATTTCTCTTATGGTAATCTAAGTGTTATGTTTTTATATTATTTTGAACATGGATATTTTATGCATTAATTTCAAATAAGTGAATTTCATATTAGCGTTTCTATAAACTGCAATCTAAAATTATATTTACTATTTAAAATTTGTCATTATTTACTGGAAGTGATTTCGTATTCGAAATATTAATAATTTAGAAAAAAATATATGATTCATTAATTTGGAAATGGCGATAAATAAACGACTTCATTGCATGAGAAACACTATTCACAACAATTACTTTCGAATGTGACTTTCCGTTTACAGCCGTGAATATATGTGGAGCGAAAACATTAATCAAAATTCACTTTATATAATGAGTGCTAGTGCGACCATATCATTGATATTAAAGCAATAAGGAAGCTTCCGTCTGGTGACGGAGTAAGAAAATAATTAGCCACATTCTCTCTTGCCTGTGGGTATCGTAAAAGACGACTAATGGATAAAATATGCATATAATATCTATGCAGGAGAAGGAAACCTCGAAATAAAATCCTTTGCCAACACGTCTGACCATCGTGTTTATAGTAGGTCAATTTCTCTCCTATTGTGGAGGAGGGTCGAGTCCAACAGTAGGACGTATATGAGCTGATATGATGATGAATGATGAAGCAAGAATATCTCTCTTAAAACGTAGAATTGCCATATCCACTTTGATCTATTTATTTATTAGGAAATTCTCGCGATTTCATCTACGTTCCCGTGGCAATTTGTGAATGAAATAAAACGTAGCTTTCCATAAGTGAAAGTACTACAAGAATATGTAGCAAATTTCTGTCAATTTACCTACGTAGCTCTCGTTCCCGTTGGAATACTTAGGTATAATTGCCAATGTTGCATTAGTGAAAGAATTTTTGAAATAGCTGTAGAAGTTTACCTATAGGTGAAAGCGTTACAAACAAAAAAATCAATTTATATTCGCATTTTAAATTTAATTAGAATATCCATATAAATCGGTATTTCTACAGAATTTCGACATAGTACCTCAACTGTTAATTTATATTGAGGTCTAATTTGCAGTCTAATATACTAGATAACGGCAAATATGAATATGTAAACTTAGTTTGTGTTAATTAATTGTATGTAATAAAGTCCAAGTAAAACTACAGGAGTTATTACTTTTCTCTAAAAATATTGACCAACTTACATATTCGTAGTATCAAAAGAGCTTTTCGAGTTATTTTTATGGCGAATTCCTAATTTTTATTAATCATCATCATCATCATTTCAGCTCATATATGTCCCACTGGAGGCTCGAGCCTCCTGCACAATAAGAGGGAGCTTGACCTTACTATATGCCATGCTGGTAGACAGGTTAGTATAGGGTTTTCTTTCGAGTTTTCCTTCTCTTGCATGATGTTATATGCGTATTATATCCCTAAGTCATCTTTTACGATATCCATGGGTGAAATAGAGAGTGGTGATTTGTATTCTTACTCCGTCACCATACGGTAGACTCTGTCACCACACGACATTGCTAGATTATTATATAATTCATATTACTAGATTGAAAAGTGTGCAGGATGTTTAAGTTGTTTTATTTTATCGTGATATTTAACAAACATAACTTTTTAAGATTCATGTAGTACTTACTCTCGTCTTACTACCCTAATATAACAGCCGCGAGCTATACACTTAGTAATCTCCATTATAATACAACTAGATCTCGCAGTGTACTAACTACAGTTAATGTGATGCTTTATTTTCACTGAGAAACTTAAACTCATAGAGCCCTCTATTCATAATTTATTATCATTATTCTGCTCTGCTCTGTAAGCTCAACTACTTGAGATCGAAGCAATATGTTACTCTACTACATCCTTGTATCTTTATATATTTCAAAAGGTGTTACACACATGTTTATTCTGTTATTGTTACTATAATTGTAAAGCGTAGCGTGTTTTGCCAAACGAATTTTTTATTTAATCTGTGTTTTATTTGTGGCGCATGGTATTGGTCATGCTCACTGAAAGGTCTGCTTGCGGTAGCTACGAGGAGCGGGTCACTCCCTTCCCTCCATTGTGGTTGAGGGAAGTGATGGCTGCTCTAGTGGTTAACTCGTGATCGGGTGCCGCTTGCGAGATCTGGTCCAGCCATGGTACTTTTTCGTTATATTTAATAACTGTATAATGGTTCGAAAGGCATCACACTGGAGCTATCATTAAACATGTAGTTGTATGTTATCTTGTTTAAAAAAAAAATGTAGATGAATAAAAAAGAAGACAATCCCACTGAGTTTCTTGCCGGATCTTCTCAGTGCGGTCGCGTTCCGATCTGGTAGTAATTTAAGATAAAATCTAAAAAAGTGACCATATGTAAGTGCCCCCGCGGGGTTTATACATAATAAAGGATTTGAATTTATATAAATTTCTTGTGTACGAGTGTATGTCACTGAACTTCTAAACGGCTCGACCGATGTTGCAGAAATTTTTTGTGTCTTTAAGGGGATTTGAGAATGGTTTAGATTCAAAATTGGATCCGGTAGGTGGCGTTATTTTATTTGAATTGAACAACGTCTGTTGAGCAAGCTAGTAGTATTGTGTAAAGCTTAAGCAATAGTTTTATAACTGTCTGCCAACTCCGGCTCAAGCCTTGTTGGGAATGTATTTACTCACCAGAGAGCATCAGATGCAGTTCATTCTCATCATAATCATTATAGCTCATATACATCCCACTATTGCGCTCGGACCTCCTCCACAATGGGAAAGAAATTGACCTACTATTCCACGCTTTTTTTTTGGGGTGGGATGCGGTCGGCGCACTCCTCGCACCACTCCGTCTGGGGCGACAGAGGGGCGTAAGCACGCACACCCGCAACCCACCCGAACACCACGTCGCCTTCGTCGTTGGACCGACCAGTGACCATTGGAGCAGGGTTACTTGTCATCAGTGGTCGGTCTGACGGAATACCCCCTAGCGGGATATCCTCTCATTGTACTATTCCACGCTGGCGAGACGTGTTGAAATAGGGTTTTATTTTGAGTTTCCTTCTTTTATATCGATCTTATCTACATATATACCTTAGTCGTCTTTTACGATACCCACGGGCAAGATAAGGGGTGGTGAATTGTATTCTTACTCCGACACCACACTGATAAAATAGAGTTGATTTATGCCAATTTAAAGTTTTTAGTACATATATATCATAAAAGTCCACTAAGGGATATAATTTTATAGATAAAATTAATGCAAGAAGAAGACTAAACAAAACTCGCCATTAAATTCTATGCCAGCCTATACAATCTGTGTAGTATAGTAGGTCAACTTCCCTCCTATTGTGAGGCTCCACTACAAGGAAGTTTATAAGCTAAGATAATGATGTGCAGTTGTTCCCAACCACAAATGCACCTGTATTGAACTGCAAAATAACTCATGATTACTGCAGTATAATGTATATGAAATATTGTTAATACTGTATCGGCACGTGTTCGCGGTCGACCATAACGGAGTGTTGCGGTTAAAGCGATCACATACTTGAAAGCACGTCTCGGCGACGCATGACTTAAGGACTATATATTGTTCAGCAGCTAAATACAATATGACAGTTGACGTGTAGTTTTCTACTACTGTACTTTTAAGTCGTATCTTTGCATAGAATATATGTTTCATTATTATAATTTATAACAATTAAACAAATTTTTTCGTAAAATGTCATCGCTCCTTTATTTTATCAACACAATTAATTTTTAATAAAAAAACCAATTTCTTCAGATATTAACGAAATTTTAATAGTTACGCTATTTATCTATCATAATTCTCTTACATGAGGTTGACTCCATAGTTTTATGAGCGGCCGCCTGCTTGACGTCAACCTGATGTAATTATTGAGCAGACGGCATCAGATGGAGTTAGCCTAGGTCGAAATAAAACTCTAAGACACATGACCAATGTAATTTGTTAGTTATCCTAGCAGCAATTTTATATATAACGCAGTTATAACCGAACACACATACGCATATATATCAAATACATATATAGATCAAATGTAGTACCAATTTTTTCCTCATGATCATGACAGCTTATAAACATTAAACGTTCCACTGCTCAGCTCGAGCCCCCTCCACAATACGGGGGAATTTCACTACTATACTACGCTGGTAAAACGTGTTAGTTTAGACTTTTAGAGCTTTCCTTCTCTTTATGATATCTGGCTAATTATTTTCTCCTACTGAAACATTTTATGAATGAGGTACTACCGTTAACGAGCCGGTTTATTTATTTGCTGCATAAAGAAAACTGTTAACATGAGTCCAGTATTAGTTAAGAATGATTAAGCTTATAATTGATAATGATGTGAATATATCCACGACATTTAAGTCAAAGACCAGTATTGTCTCGATACCGTTATACTAGGTCACTGTTGACATTTATGCGTCCTATATGCAAATGTCAATCGCTATAGGTTGTATTATGTTATCTTTATAGATATATCACATTATTATACATATTTTTGTCAAAAGGTATTAATATCTCTTAATTAGGTATCTAAATTCACGTTATTTTATGCATGTGCTTTATTTTTTTTTATAGTGTATTTATTAACTGATTAATATCATCTCAGCCATTATAACGCTCACTATTGTTCGTGAGCATTAGAAAGGAAATTCGCTTGTGCTGTATACTGTATATATTGGTGGTAGGACTACACTGTAGACAGTCTTTTGTCTGCAGTCGCGGACCGATCCGTCCGGGGCAGTACCACACTCTCGCAGAAGATCGACGTTTAAGTAGTAGCAATTTGCTGCTGCACTTCGTTCGGTGAACGAGAGAGCCGGGAGCCCAACTTTCTGGGTGTGTTTGTGTGTGGCGGGTTTTGGTGAGGCCTGAAACCTGCGGTGCTGAGGTCTTGGTCGGGGTATTGAGCGTGAGGGGCTGGCATGGTGTACAGGGAGACCCGATGGGAATGGTCACCGCCGGCCACCTGCCGGTCAGCAGGGGACCCGAACCCAGGATCATCCTCCCTGGGAGGCTGTCCCACCAACCGGCGAAAATCCAAATCAATCCATCGGTATGGGAAACCGGAGTGGACCTCGGCGGCTACGCACGGGAGGGCATCGGGGGGCCTTCCGTGCTTCATGTCAGCTCCTCACAAAACTCACTCCTCGACCATGCACTATGGCCCGCCTTTTTTTTTGTATCACCGAACTCCGTTATACACATTCACACTCCCTTCCTCCTCTTCTTAAATTAAAAAAACATGGCCAAGAAAGTTAAAAAGAGACGATTTTCTACGGCGGTCCCCTTATCCACATTTGATGTGAATTTTTGCAATATCAGGGGTTTACATAGCAATCTCGACGCCGTCCACCATCACCTCGAGACGGCGCGGCCTGCCTTACTCTTTTTAACGGAGACGCAGATAGGTACTCCGGATGACATTTCGTACCTAAATTACCCCGGCTACGAGTTGGAGCATACCTTCCGTCGTAAAGCCGGGGTGTGCGTATTCATCCGAGGTGATATCTGCTGTCAATCCTGTGGCTACGCGTAGACTATGGAGGCCTTACCCGCATCTACGCATGCCTCTACAGGTCCCATGGCAGTGATCCGGGGTCAATTCAATTATTTGAGAACGTCCAATGGGGGATTGACGAAATATTGGAGCAGTGTCCATCAGCGGAGGTGGTGGTTCTTGGAGACTTCAACGCTCATCATAAAGATTGGCTGAGGTCTCGAACCACTGATCTCCAGGGTCGACATCTCTTCAATATGGTCTCGGCCTATGGTCTCTCACAACTGGTGACACAGCCCACCCGTATCCCAGATATTGAGAGCCATGAGTCTTCTTTACTGGATCTTCTGCTGACTACACACCAGCACGGATATCAGGTAGTGGTTGAAGCCCCTCTTGGGTCTTATGCATATTTAATCCCTTAGTTGTCTTTTACGGTACCCACGGGCAAGATGAAGAAGAAGAGGGGGTGGTGAATTGTATTGTTACTCCTTCACCACATGAAATTACAATGCTCGTGGGTATTATAAAAGACGACTAAAAGTTTTACATTAATCTGGGCGAACTCCATCTGAGGCCGTCTGGTCAGATGGAGTCGGCCTAGCTTGATGTAAAGGTATTAGTAGTCTTTTAGGACATCCATAATGCAATTTAATGGTTATTTGTATTTGTAGCTGCTTCCACACAGCAGATTATAAATATATTAATAAATACAGATAAAAAAAAATAATATAATACATTCTGTAAATAAAACTGTTTTACGAATTTTATCGCGTTTTTATTTGATTGCTTGATGTTTCGAACACTTCACAGCGTTCATGGTCAGTACGCGCGTAATCATAAAGGCTGTAAAGTTTTTAAAACGTCAAGCGTAGACTCAGTACAACGATTTGTAAATCTCACACACTCTTGTGTTGCCTAGTATTCTAATTCACGACATTATCATGGTAGGTTAATAATATTAATTATATATAATATCTGTTTCCACACGCTGTTTGTTACAGTTTTTATATTAGTTTAACGAATTAACAGAACAAAGCACTTCATTGATATTCAGCAACATTGAATTTAATGACTCTGAAATATTGGCTAAAAAGGATTCTGTATTGTTAAAAAATTTCCAATAGTACTATGAAATCCTGATTGCGTTCTTCAGATGATTACAGTGCCATCTATTAACCCGTAGATTACATTGTTGGACGTAGGTAATTATTTCTCCCCTACACTGGCGAAAGGTTCATAAATTTTATCTATACTTAAACTTTCGATATTAATGTATTATTCTTAACAGCCTGTTTACTATCTACAATTCAGTATTAATCACCTCCAATATTATAGGAATAAATTGGAACACTATACTACATCGGATAGATTAATTAGATCTTAAATTATGATTAATATTTTGATATTATATTTTATTATTTGTATAATATTATTGTCTTACTACATATAACTGTTATTAATTTTATAATTTTACTTATAATATCGCATTAGCTTAAATGTCCTGAATTAAATTAATTAATTTAAATGCTGTGTGGTAGCGGCTTCGAATACTACCAACCCTTGCTTTGCTCGTGGGTGTCGTAAAAGACGACTAAGACCCCTAGATTGACCCGGACCAACTCCATCTGGTACCATTTGGGTCAACGATTACATTCCCAAGGAGGGTTGACGTCAGGCAGGCGGCCGGTCATAAAAGTATTTGCCGAAACTTTTTGCAATATGTCAAAACAGATGACATATTGCGTCGACCCCAAGTAATTGGGATAAGAGCAAGATGATGATGATTAGCTTAAATGTCCTGTAAAGGTATTATAATTGCTTGTAAATAAATAAATAAATAATAAATAAATCTTGCTTTGAGAGCCCTTCCTATTACAATAATGTTTTTTTTTGGGTCCTCTCTTTTTATATCATCGACAAAGGAGGGAATTATGACACGTTGCATTCTTAATACGTATATAAATACTAATACGATCACAAATAATATTGAATAACTGTATAACATATGATCCTGTCTTGTCTATTAATATTTAATAGTTGACAACTAAAGGATAAAAATATGCATCTAATATAAACAGCGAGAGGAATAGAATCTGAAATAAAACTCATACCAAATTAACTGACCAGCATGGTATTTTCGATTTTTGGCCTCCTAATGTGAAGGAGGCTTGATCCTAGCAGAGGGACTTATGCAAGTTGAAATCATGATTAGATATAAGATGTTTTTACTGTTAAATATGTTTAGTACTTAACTTATAAAGTATTCATTGTTGTTTCTATAGAGTATCAGCCCAGAACACAAACATACGATACACAACACACAGTAAGAGAGTATTACTATATAGTATTACTATTATAGTCAGATTTGGAGTCGCTAATTCTGTATTTCAAATGTATCATTGGATTATGTGGTTCTAGTAGTTTTTATGTGGTTCTAGTAGGTTCTAGTATTTTCAGAAAATATACATGTAAATCAAAGTTTTAAATATCTTTTTATAGCTAGGTTCGTTATTGCATTGTATATATTTAAGTAAATTTTTGTGGTAGAAAGTTTTTTTGAAATTATTTATGATAGTGTCATGTGGGTTACCTAAAGATGTTAAAATTATAATACTATAATGAGAAGTGTAAATCAGATTTTATTGACGAAGCCGTATTCAAACTTAGCTAAAATTTCTTAAACAGATTCAATATAAATTCAATAATAAATTAACACAAGTATTTAGTTAATATATTATATGTTAAAAGTTTACTTCTAAGGATTAATAAATCAAGTCATATTTCACTGAAATAGCGGATTATTTCAATGTGTTTCTGTACAGTTTGGTCCAAAAATTTTTTGGGTGGTAGGACCACACTGTCGACAGTTATCTGTCTACAGCCGCGGGCCGGTCCATCCGGGGTAGTACCACACTCTTGCAGAAAATCGACGTCTGAGTAGTAGCAATTTGCTACTGCGCTTCGTTCGGTGAGCGAGGGAGCCGGAAGCCCGACTTTCTGAGGGTGTTTTGTGTGTGGGGGGTTTTGGTGGTGCCCTTGGTATCACCGAGCCTCAATGCACGCATTCAAACTCCCTTCACTATCTTCGCGGTAGGCAGTGACCCTGTAAAGGTCCATGAGTGGCAACAACACTTATGGTCTTCAACTGTACGTTTCCAGCGATCATTTCTCCCACATACGTGCAAGCTCTGGAATGTACTACCTGCTGCAGTGTTTCCCGAGCGCTATGACATGTCCTTCTTTAAACGAGGTTTAAGGAGAGTATTTCCATCACGGTAGGCAGCGGCCTTGCTGTGCCCCTGGTATTGCAAAGGTCCATGTGCAGCAGTTTCACTTACAATCAGGTGTACTGTTTGCTCGTTTGCCACCGCTTGCAATAAAAAAAAAAATTACTGCGGTTACCCATATCAAAACTCTTTGTATAAAATATGAATATTAGTATACATACATGTCTATAATCTACAATTTTATTGCTTTGTATTTTATATTTTATAGAGGTTAGTTCTACAGAGTAATAAATCAACCCATATGTCACTTAAGTAACGGTTTAATTCATTCCGTTTCTTCGTAAACTTTTATTCGAAAACTTGTTTTCAGCGATTTATAATGTGATCCGTTGAACCCTAACCTTGGCGGCTGCATAAAAGTGCTTCACAATCGCGATAAGGTTGTCTCTCTGGCCCAAATATAACGGATATATAATAATTTATACAAAACCTGCGTCAGCCATACATCGAGAACAAGTCAGTTATTAATACGGCATATTATTACATATTACCTCTGAATAAATTATCAGTGTAGGTATCATTTCATCATTTCGGCTCATATACGTCCCACTGTTGAGCTCGAGCCTCCTCCACAATAAGAGGGAGTTTGACCTTACTATATCATGCTGGTCAGACAGGTTGGTATAGGGTTCTGTTTCGAGTTTGCCTTCTCTTGCATAGATGTTATATGCGTATTGTATCCCTTATTCGTCTTTTACGACTTCCACGGGCAAGAAAGGGAGTGATGAATTGTATTCTTTCTCCGTCACCACACGGAATATGAGGTGTAGGTATGCATTAAATGAGGCGGAGATGCTCGCCGGACTATATCGGCGGGTGACGGGGGTGCGAGCGGAGGGCGGTGTGGTCTCGTTAAGGGATCTCACCGCCTGGCGCGTCGACGCCCGCCGAGACGTCATTGCCCGTTGGGCAGTCCGGCTGGAGAGGCCTCGGTTCGTGGTGCGAACCGTGGAGGCCTTCCGGCCGGTGCTGATGCAGTGGTTGGAAAGGCGGCACGGGGTGCTCTCCTTCCGCCTGGTGCAGGTTTTGACGGGGCATGGGTGCTTCGCCAAATACCTGCACAAGGTCGTTAGGAGAGAGAGTACACCGTCCTGCCACCACTGTGATTGCGACGAGGACACGGCGCGCCATACGCTCGAGGCCTGCGGGGCTTGGGCAGTGCAGCGCTGTGAACTCGTCGCAATCATCGGTACGGACCTGACGCTGCCGGCTATCGCTAAGGCGATGGTCGACAGCTTCGGGAATTGGGACGCGGTCGCAGCCTTCTGCGAGACGGTGATCTCGCGGAAGGAGGCGGCGGATCGCCTGCGCGAGGAGCGCAGCCTCAATGAGGAGATCCGCCGCCGGCGACTGGGGCGGCGCAGGCGCAACTATCTGCGCCTCATGCCGCCCTAGCCGAGGCCGCGGGTGACGTGACCGGGGATTAGTCCGTCACCCGCTGAGAGGCCGACCGCGTGAGGAAAGACCGACGTCCTCCCCGAGGGGGGAACGTCGGTCAATGGGAGGGTACCCCAATAGGGGGTATTCCGTCGGGCCGACCACTGACGACAAGTTAACGCTGCTCCAGTGGTTGGCCCAACGACGAAGGCGACGTGGTTTTTGGGTGGGTCGCGGGAGTTGCGTGCTTAAGCCCCTCTGTCGCCCCGGACGGAGTGGTGCGGAGGCGCGTCGACCGCGACCCACCCACAAAAAAAAAAAAAAGGTATGCATTAAATATATTTGTATTTCGTCAGACCATGAAAGTGTGGCTGATATGATAAGGTATAGATTATTTTTTATGGATTTAATTAGTCAGGATCAGTATTAGGAGGGATTTTTTGTTTCGTATTATTTAAAGTAATATTATTTCTTATTTTTCACCATTTCATATGCGTTTACTAAAGGTCTTATTTTGAATTTTTAATTTCTTGCGGTGATGTTATCTGCGTATATCCATTAGTCGTATTTTACAATATCCATAGAAAAAGAAGTAGTTTTTAATTCTATTTTTATTTAATACTTACTACTACTTATTTAACTACTGGCTAACCCAGAATACACTGTTATGTACATATTTAAAAGGTGAAATAGAATTCCTTAAAATCAATCATTAAGCTACATACCGGATCCAATGTTTAATATAAATGAATTGAGTTTACCTGTGTGTACACACACATAAAAAATTCTTTAAAATCGGTACAGCCATTTAAAAGAAATTTAGTCACATGCACACGTCTAGCAAAATTAAATATATAAATGCCTAATAATTTTTAAATTTTATATTTTATAATGTGAAAAATATTTTTTGTTAAATAAACAATAGAAGCGAAGGTATTCCTTATACAACTACTGATACATATTTATTACTGACATACCGCAAACAAATACTTCACGACATTAGATCCACGATTGTGTAGAAGAGAACTATCTAAAACAATTCAGAGTTCACGATTCGGAATTTTAAGTAACAGCATCCGAATATTAAAATGCGAGAGTTTGTTTTTTACGCTTTTACATTTGAGCAACCAAAGCGATTTTGAAAATTCTTTTACCAATGAAAAGCTACATTATCAACGAGTGACATATAAGGCTTCAACATTAAAAAAAAAACAGTAATTATCACAGTTAACTTGTTACGTAAGAAACCTTTACACAGAAGTTTGTGAGAGAAATTATTGCTGTGAATTTATATTCGTTAAAATATATGAATGAATAAAATGTATGAGTGTACAACCTTTCTAGTATTAATCGTTCTTCTGAGACTATATCTCTCAGAAACGTCGGAATATTTATAATCACATATGTTTGTATATTACCTTTATAATTCTCTTTAGTCCAATATTGACTATAAATTTCGTTGCATGATTTAATTAAAAATTTTGAATAGAAACGTTGAATTAGAAATTACCGCATTCTTGGCAGACTAGTTGCCACTACCTATCATTTAAATACGATTAATTTCGGGAAATCTAAAGAAATTGATTACATTTGGATCTAGCTGGATAAAAATGTAAAAGAATGATGGTTAAATTTTCAGTATTTAATACTGTAAATATATAATTCATCTCGTTATTTTCAAGGATTATTGTAAAACACGATACTTAAGCAACTTTACTATCTAGATAAGTAAAATTGAAAACCTGCGACATGAACGTAAGGAGTCTTACATCATTTTGGAAAAGAGTTGATATTCTTCAAACTACTGGATCAATTTTTATCAAACATAGCTAAGAACAACCACAAGAGAACTCGCTTTCACGTAAAAAATAAATAAATCAAAATTGGTCCATTCGTTAGGATTTACGACGCCACAGACAGATATTGGCGTCAAATTTAGAACATCCCTCTTTTAAAGTCGGCGATTATAAAAGACAACTTGAACTTCTATAATAATCACATACAGCTGTCGTTGAAATTATGACTAGTGTGGTATAGTAGGTTAATTTTGTTCCCATTGTGAAGGCCTGTATTGTGTATTGTATAGTGATGCTAACTTGCTTATATTCCTTAGCTATTGACATCAATTCCTGACGAGGAAAGGGTGATGAATCGTCTCTTTATTCTCGTCTACGTCTTATTTTACGTCTCATTTTCTCATAAATACAAGAACAATTTTTATATATTTTTTGTATTTATTATTCTTTTTTATATCACCATCATTTCTTTAAAATTTTCTTTTTCATGCGACAAGATAAAACATCTAATGAGTGTAGTACCATAGGTTAGCATGCTTTCTCATTGGGGAGGGGATCTAAGTCCAGTGAAACTTGATAAGTTTAAGATGATGATGAGATAATCATTCTGCGCTGGTCAGACGTGCATAGGATTTTATTTCAAGTTTTCATTCTCTTACATAAAACATCTGCATATTTATAACTCTTAATCTTCTTTTATTAATAAAAACATAGAGGAGTGGGGCATTGTATTCTAATTTTATTACCTGGCGAAAAGCTAAACTAGAACTAACTAGTGCTAAATTTTCTATTAGTAGCATATACATATTTCTCATAATCTTATATTTTTCTATATATTCAGAAAAAAAATATACATATTATTGAAATATGAAGATAAATCCAACCACTGTCATAGAGAAATCACGCAGTCTAGATATATTCAGTTCGATTCTTGATTTTCTCTCTTTCAAGTTCCTTTTGGTGAGAAAAAGAGTCTTCTATTGTGAGTATAACTATTATTATCTTAATATATTTTTTAAAAACACACTTTCATAAAGACAAAAAAAAAAACGGGTAAACTTGAACATCCATGTACTACAGAGTTCATGAAATCACACGCCGTTCTTTCCTCGCCTAGAATGATTTAGACGAGAGATGCCTAGACAATACCCGATAAAAATGCCACTAATAAATCCGTGCTCAACGTTGTAAAATATTTACTTAACAATCCATTAATTAATTAATCGAAAGCGAACAGGATACCATTGAAGACAAAACCAATAGGCTAACGATATACGTCCAATATTTGTACACTAACAACGCATAGAACCGTTAAGTCTCTCGTATGTTGGTGATAGGTTATTTGCCATACAAACTACATATGTATGTCTGTTTGCGAAGAGAATACTGATATTTGATATAACCATCACTTACTGGTAACGGGGAACTTATTATAAAGGCAATGTTGTGTCAGTGGCCGACTATTACACCGATGCATAATTATGTGTCACGAGCGTTTCCTAAAGCATGTTTGCTTGCAAAATATTGTTATTAGCATGCTTGTGTAATTAGATGTCTTAGGAATTTATAAAGTCGTTCTGTGTGTGATCATGCATTAAGATAAGTCTTGTTTGATGTCTCTTCTTCTTTCATTTTAGATATTTTAGGCCATACATATTTTAATTTCTTATTTTAAGAAAGTTATGTTTGTTGACGTTGATGATATACAGAAGTAGATGATAAAGGAATACTGAACAGATTTGAGAATGATTTCAGGTGGCCTCTGTCCACGTCGAGCTCTATTGGTTTAGTAACCATACAGAACAATCTTTTTACAATCTATTTAGGATATTTTTGAAGATTAATGATATAGTTAGTCAAAATAACATAACTGCAGTAATAATACTAATATCAATCAAAGATAAGGCTAGATAATTTTATATCAATAATATAAAGACTTCACAGATACCGTTAAAAGTCAAGTAGTGATCCCTCATTCTAAGTACGGTTGATTCATTTTGTTCTTAACATTTTTCCTCATCCACAAGTATTTGTGCTGAAGTAAAATTATTTATATAAATCAAATTTTTTTAAATATTGCTTTATAGCAGCACTTGTTCTACAGTTTCATATGTTTATTTATCCTTTATCCGTGTTTACGGATATGAATTCCTTCTAAACGGCTGGACGGATTTTAACGATTTTTTTGCATATTCAGGTAGATTCGAGAGTGGTTTCGATTAATAAAATTGAACCTGGTAGATGGCACTGTGATCAATTTAAAAAATACTTTTCATGAATTAAGCATTAGAATAATGAATAAAAACGCATTATTCCTGAATTATTTTATGTACATGTTTAGAGTTGTATTTCTATGTTTTAAATTCTATGTTTATTTAACAAGTATGTAACAACATTTGTAGCATTGCATATTTTATGTTCGTTTATGATTTTATAAAGTTTTCACGTAAAGTATTTTACAAATATCAAGAAGATAAATTTACTCTCGAGTCAAATGCTCAATTTTCTCAAGTTTTTGCTTTATTTCTCTTTAATATGTTAAGAAATAAATATGTGTCAACTCTTAATCTTTTTATTCAGTGCAGTTACATGACATTGTCACAGAGGATATATAATCATGAAACTTCACGGTCCGTATGTGTTCTATATAACAATCGTCCGATAAAGACATTATAAACTAAAACAGACTATTAAGCTACTACTGCTCTACACTTAGGTAGAATAGAATGTAAACTGGAATTTACGGTATAATAATAAAGCTTATTTTCAGACCTATATTACTCGAAAACGTCATGCGTCTAAGTAACTTCCATTTGAGTATATTGAATGCAGTCCCCATTCAGGGTAGTTCTTTGTGTGATACATAAATGATTTCTTTTTTCTTAAAAGACAACACCCGCCACTAAGGAAATAATCCTTTTAATATCGGGACCTTTACAAACGTATAGTTTAACTGACACGAATTACATCCTGACTCTGAATAAAAATTTGTGAATCGCACAATTGCGTGAGAATTGAAACCACGGCACGGTAGGTCAGTAGCTTAACCAATACACCATATGTGCAGTCATTTTGTTACGAATCTACGTATAATTTGTGTATATTAATTATATATTTAGCTCTATTATAATTATTATTACAGCTCATATACATCCCACAGCTGGACTTGAGCCTCCTCCACAACGGGAGGGAAATGGACCTACTATACCACGCTGATCAGACGGGTTGGTTGGACTCTAAATAAAACCCTATAAACCCTTATAGGGTTTTATTTAGAGTTTGCCTTTTCTTGCATAGATTTTACCTACAATAATCCCTTACACGTTTTTATGACACGCACGGGAAAGAAAAGGGGTATTGTATTCGTATTTCGTTACCACATGAAGAAATTGTCTACTGTTTTATCTTAATTATTTGCTTTATGGGAAGTGATTAATTCATTACAAATATGTTTTATTAATATAATAATCTGAAGCACTTTCCTAATGCTAATATTTATATCTTAGAGAAGTAATGTTTGACATTCGTTATATTTATTTAAGCTTTTAATTAAATATTCACTTTCACACTCAGTAAGTTAGTCAAATATGTAATTGGGTATTACTATTAATATAATAATTATATCTAATATCTTTAAATTTGTAATTCTTGGATATTTTTACATATATTGAGAATATCGGCACTGCAAACTTCGCGATAATTCGTTTTAACTAGGTTTCATTTGTAGATTTAAGAGTTTTTAAGCAATGAAAAAAATATAAATAGTATATGAAGGTAATTAAGCCACTTTCAATCGAGAATAAAAATAGCTCAATTGGGCTTACGAGTAGTCTCTTAATCTGGGTAGCCACTGTTCGATACTTATATTTTTCTTCATCCTAAATTATTTATAGTGAAGAAAAAATATTCTTTTGTGACAAATACTAATTATTAATATCATTATTTAAATAAGTTAAAAAAAACCACAATTTTACAAAAAAAAAATCATATCAAGCTAAGCTCAACCATCCGGGTAAATACTATTTAGACAATAATTATACTGATGCGAGAAAAACGAGCATTATTTTATAAATGAAATATGAATTAAAAAAAGTATAGTAAAAAAACGCATTTTTTGTTTGTTCGAGAACAAATACAACATATATTAATTGAGTTAAGAATATTTTCGAAACATCTGCTGTAGTTCAAATAAAGATTATATAAATAGTAAACGTGAACCGGGAAATTTCAGAATTAAAAGTGCTTTTATCATATTAACTCTATACTCATACCTTATATAATAATAAACACGTCCTTTTAAACATTTTCTTTTGGTTGTACAATTGTTCTTGTTCACATTGGTAAAAATTATGATGATTCTAAAGCATTATAGTTCATTAGTTTATATTCATGATAGTGAGTATCTTCGCAGTTCTGTATGATTCTGTTCCATAAAAGAATAGCACTAGAATAAATTCACAATTAAAAGCAAAGAAGTACTCTTTCAAAGATCGAAAAGTACGACTTCAAATAAAAACATCAATTCGAAAATGCCGAGCAGCGAAATTTAATTGGACTCTTTCGATTTATGATTGGAGTTCTCAAACGGCGGTTAAACTCTATATCTCAATATTGCCAACTCTTCATCTTATTAAAATTTTGTTTAGTGTAATTATTTTTATTAGAAGCTTGACTTGAACTGTTCTTGTATAATTGAAGTTTTTAATAAGGTAATTAAATTCGCAGGGCATTTGCACGATCGGAATGTCCCAAAAATCGTCTGATGATATTCAATCTTCGACACCCCAACGCATGCCTACGTCCTGTCGTTATTCAAGGCGGTGGAAAGAAGTGCTTATATATTGACGCCTCCTCTTTCCTCTTCGCGCCCGGTGGTATGATTTCTCGATATGACAGGCTTACAAGATGAATGAGCTGTCGAGGATCTTAGAAATAACGGTCGGCAACAACAGGTCCATTTCATTTACCGCCTCCGGTACGTGCCGTTGAGGACTTGTGATGATGAATTCTGATGTTTACGCAAGTGCTACATATTTTAAATAAAACTGATTTACGGATTTTATTGCGATTGTATTTGATTTTTGATTGCCCGACGTTTCGAAAACTTTGCAGCATTTGCGGTGACGGGCGGACAGCGGTACGTCCGGGTGGAGTCGAGTACCGTAAAGCAGTTTTATTTAAAAAGACTTCAGATGATATATAACTCTAGTGTTTGTACATCACCAATTGGTACGCCGCACTCATGTCAGAAGCGAAGGAGCAAGAGAAGGGTGCCCCTTTCTTTTTTAATCACATGCAGGTACATGACGAAGATCCCGTATCTAATACGCACCTGTATTATCCTAAACATTGGGCTGCTGTATCTTCTTATGAGCCAGCGGTGCAGATGAATGTAACCACCTCGGTAGTCTCCTGCTGCTACGGGGAAGTGACGGAATAAAAATACAATTTAAACTAGCTTACAACTGCGTATCGTAAAACACGACTAAGGAATTTAATACGCATGGAAATGTAAGCGAGAGAAGGAAAATTCGAAATAAAACCCTATACCAACCCGTGAGACCAGCGTGATGTGGTAGGTGAATTTTACTCCTTTTGTAAGCCCAATAGTGGGCCGTATATGAGTTGAGATGATGATTCATTCCCCACGAGGGTTCTCGAGAGAATTAAGGATATAAATAAATAAAATAATATATCGGCTCATATACGTCCCAGTGCTGGCAGTCAGCCTCCTTCACTATACGAGGGAAATTGACCTACTATGCCACGCTGATCAGATCTGTTGGCATAGGATTTTATTTAGAGTTTTCCTTTTCTTGCATAGATGTTATATGCATATTATATCTCTTAATCGTCTTGTACGACACCCACGAGCAAGAGAAGGGGTGGTGAATTGTATTCTTACTACGTAACCAAACGGAAGATAACAGTAAAAAAAAGGAAAATCCAAAAAAAACTAATGTAGTATTATGAAACATAGAGTCGGCAAATTCCTCACCCACTATAGAGAAGATAATCAAACAGTTAGGCCTTTCTTCTTGATTTAGAAGAAAGATAAATAAAAATCTGTTAACCACATCAAGTTTATTTAACCTCGCTATCATTTAGCAGCAATTAATAAGTTGGTTTTGAGGGCAAGTTGTCACAGCACGCAGTTAGTAATAACATATTTCAATATATCCAATGTCCATTTTATGATTAAAAACTTCGGAATAGAATACAATATATTATTATTCGTTCATTATTTATTTGATATACATGTACTGGAGTATTATCTCATAGTAATAAATTTGTTTAATTGACAGCTGTGGTCCCGCAGGGCGAGAAATAATTAATAGTTTTAATTCCCAAGATATCTTGATGTCACGACATTTGTTATTAATTAAACGTTTATCGAGACTTAGTTTTGTTAAAAATGGTTTAAAATATAATGATTTCTGATGTTTACGCGAGTATTACACATTTTAAATAAAACTACTTTACGGATTTTATCGCGTCCGCCCGTGACCGTGAACGCTGCAAAGTGTTCGAAAAGTCGGGCAATCAAAAATCATGTGAAAACGTGACAAAATCCGTAAAGTAGTTTTATTTAAAATGGTTTTAAATATTTTGCCTAAAGTTCATTATATAGTTTAACTTTTTAATGAATATTTAATAATAGGCTTGATATTTTAAAATGTAACTAAATCTAGAGTCCTTATAAAAATGTTGTAGGTTGGATTAAATTATATGCTGCGATGCTTTCCAAAATTTGTGTTTTTTATTTTAATGAGACTTAAAAAGATTCAGCTTATCTTATACCCAAATAAGTCTCACTGTTGAGCTCGGGCTTCCTTTGCAATGGAAGGGATTTTAATGGAAGGGAAATTGACCTACTATTCCACCCTACTCAGACGTGTTGGTATAGGGTTTCGTTTCAGGTGTTCTTTCTCTTAAATAGATATTACCTGCATATCATATCCCTTAGTCGTCTTTTACGACCTCCACACAGGCAAGATAGGGAGTGGTGAACTGTATTCTTACTCTGTCACCATACGGACTATAATTATTTTCAGAATATATAGTTTCTTAAGCGTTTCTTTAATATTCCCTGCGTATACAATTTAGTAAAACGCTCTCAATATAGGAACAGTTAAAGATTCTATTAAAAAATCTCTAATTCGGTTAACTTAATTACTTTAAATCCGTTCTATAAGATAAACTCATAAATAATCAAAAAGGACCAATAAATTTAACAAAAAATTAGCCGGGTAATGGTCACGCGATTGCGGTTGTACTTGTCATTTGTCATTACCGTATGTAAATATTATTTTTTTTTTTAACGAACCATTTATCCATGAAAAATATACACGAATAAATATTGGGCTGTTTTTTTTGTAATTTAAATCTATCATTTTCTGTCTTATTTCTTAATTAATGAACGACGTTCGAAATTGTCATTTTTTACTAATTTGGTAATATTCAACTCGCAAGCTCTCTAATGGATAAGGACCGCAAAATTGAGTAGGTACACAATTTTGAGATCTATAATTTCTTCTTGTACAATACCTGCAAGAGAAGAAAAAAAATGGTGTTTTTAGCTTTTATTTATTACATTACATCTAATGAAATTTTTCTATGAAGGATATGCTTATGTGTGGTGATGAAGTAAGAATACTCACCATCACCATCTCAAAATCGTTGCTATAGGTGTCGTAAAAACGACTAAGTGATATCATTTACATATAATATCTATGCAAGTGAAGGAAAACTCGAAAAATAGCCTATGCTAACATATCTGATCAACGTGTTATAGTAGGTCAATTTCCTTCCTATTATGGAGAAGGCTCGAGGCCAGCAGTAAGACATATGTATTTGATCTGTGATGATGATGATGATATCATCATTTCAGCTCATATACGTCCCACTTTTGTGCTCGAGCCTCCTCCACAATAGGAGAGAAATTGACCTTACTATAACATGCTGGTCAGACAGGTTTGTATAGGGTTTTATTTCGAGTTTTCCTTCTCTTTCATTGATATTATATGCCTATTATATTCCTTAGTCGTCTTTTACGACATCTACGGGCAAGATAGGGAGTGGTGATTTGTATTCTTACTCCGTCACCACACGGAACGATGATATATGCATATTATATCCTTTAGTCGTTTTGAACCACTCACCGACAAGAAAGGGGGCGGTGAATTGTTTTCTGACTCCATCACTACACGGATTCTTCTTCATTTACACTTAGTTAATATTTTTTTAATTTGGTTACAAAATGTAAGTGTATTTTAATTTATTAAGAGTGCACAATAAAAGTTTTCAGTATATTAAATCTCAATTATGAAGAAAACTGTCTAATTTTATCTTCAGAATGATTAACTAAAAGACAGGGCAATACTAAATAAAGGTTATTGTAATACAATATTTATATCGGCCTGTTTTTTGTTACCAACTATAATATTATTAATTTTAATGAAACTCGCTTTTTGCAAGCATTGTTGTGTTGTAGTAGTAGTTACATTTAATTTGAAGCGAATACTAGTTCAAGAACATTGATTTGCGATAGCCTGAACATAACCATCTCTTAACTCTTACGGTATTCTATACCCACGCAGTTAAAGTCACATAAGGTCAATAGTTAATCTATAAATAGTACGACGGCTATCAAGTGCGAAATTTATAATGATAAAATATGTTTTCTTTATTTGTAGAAAAATCATCTCGCCTTTATTTTTATTCCTTATTTTTTTTTTTATTAGTTATTGACCCATGGACAGTTTTGTCTTTTTGAAAAAGACGAATGGGAGAAGACTGCATTCCACTGAGATGCGTATGCTAAGACGAATGTGTGAAGTTATAAGTTAGTTACATTGAGGCGTTAAAATATTAACCAAGTAATTTATTTATTGTGTAGTTATAGAGAGAGAGAGGAGGAGAGCAAAAGTAGAATTGACAGTAATGGATGTCAATTCTACTTTTGCTGCAGCTGTCGTAAATAAAGACTTTAGGGGTGTACAAAGGTATTATCACTTCAAGAGAAAAACAAGTTAGCAATAACCCCAAATTAGTAATCGGAGAAGGTTTAGCCTTTATCCGACGTATAGGATCTGGAGTGAACTACCTGTTGCTATATTTCTCGAGCTCTATGACATGTTTTTCCTTTAAGCGGAGTTTAAGAACAGCAGTTTCTTTACGGTAGACAGTGCCGTAGCTGTACCTTTACTATTGTAAAGGTTCATGTCCGACAGTATCATTTACCGTCAGGTGTATTACTTACTCGTTTGCTATCAACAAAAAATATAAAAAGGAGGTATGACACGTTAACAATTTTCTTTGTGACCCCTCAGGATATATTTATGGTTCCCACGAGGAACAACAGTATTTTTATACCACCCCCAAGCGGGTTAAAATTATACTCACTAGGATAAAAATTAATAAAATAGTATTATTGATCAGATTTCGATATTATTTAAACCGTTTAATGTATACCGCCAAATCATTCAGCGGCGGATATCCTTATATTCTTGTTTTCCTTAGTGTAAAGCTTCAAGTGTATAACATTGCTATGGTATTATTTTACTAATTCTAGATGCAATGTAATTAGAAGTTGCGGTTCATATAGTTTTATTTTTAAACGGGTTCAGTTATGAAATTACTATAATTTATCACTTTTAAAATGTTTTTTTATTCACCACATGAAGGACGTGTTACTGTCAACTATTGTTATAGTAAATTAATAAAATTTATCAGAATTAGCTCGTTGCAATGGCAATGGGCAGCTCATATCGCTCGTCGCACCGACAGTCGTTAGGGAAGAAAGGTTCTCGAGTGGCGACCACGAATCGGACGACACAGCGTAGGACGGCCTCCTACTATGTTGTAGGGATTTGAAAAAATAATCGATTTTTATATTAATTGATTATTTTTTTGTAATAATTGATTATCTAAATAATAAAAATCGATTTAAAAGGAATCGATTTTTTTATATTAATATTAATTGATTATTTTAGTATTTGCTTTTTTGTTTAACTTTAAAGTCTTCTATTATATAAAAATAAAATTACTGTCAGATTTCCTAAAAAAAAGGTCATCACACGATACTACTAGGAAAAGTGCTCGATCGAATGTCAGTGTTTCATACTATATTACAAAATAAGTGTCACATTTCCTAAAAAGAAAAAAAGGTCATCACAATCCTCTTGGAGAAAAATTTTAAAAAAGAACAATGGATAGTAAAAAATCGATTATAAAATAATCGATTAATTAAAAGTAATTAATCGATGTTTTGCAAATCGATTTATTTTAAAGAAAAAATCGATTATTTATCAATCGAATTTTTTCCTTCCAAGTCACATCCCTAGTAAGTGGACTGACGACATCTTGAAAGTCGCAGGGACCGTTGGATGCAAGTGGCACAGGACCGCTCCGAGTGGCATTCTCGTGGGGAACTACGACTATGTCCAATAGTGGATGTCAATATGCTGTAGGATGGATGGATGAATGAATTATTTCTCCCTATGCTGACGGGTTAAGGATACAACGTTTCCGTATCTTTTGTTCTTTCGTGGAAGTTGTACAGACCGTCGAATTCTCTTTGGAAACTTGTAATAGCAACTGCAATCGCCAACTTATAAAGCGTAGTGATGATTTGAATGTCCACTTATGAATCAATAAATGTATAAAAGTATGAGTGAGTGAATAAGTGAGCGAATGAGTGAGTGAACGAGCGAATGAATGAATGAATTATGAATGAATGATCGAATGTGAGTATAAATAAATTAATGAATAATTATTAATTTACATTAGTATCGAAACAAATTGACAATAATGAATGATCCGTAGATGGTGCTCTAGGTGAACTTTTATGTGTCTTAAATATTATCCTGGGGAGAATATGATGGTTCATAAAATGCTGCTTTAATGCTGCAGTAAATATTAAAAAAAAAAACTACATTTTGTTATATTAATGATTCTTTGATTAATTGAATAACAGGCCAATGCTAAATTTTGATTATCATGATGGAAATACTTCTATGAAAACCTCTATTTAGACTTGTATAAAGTCTAATAAATAGTAATGGGATGATCTCTCCTCGGTTAGGGCAACGTATGTAAAAGTTATGTAAAAGTTTATGTTAAAATTTATTAAATTATAATCAATGCAACCTCTAAAATGGACAGATTATTCCATTTCTATGCTGTGCCTGTTGTAAAAGATGAGTTAAATATAGTTCTTACAAATTCTAAGGAGAAAAAGTATAGTTTATTTGGCATAGTTAATTGCCCGTGCAAACCCATGCAAGAGAGGACTTTGTAAATTGTATTCTCTTTATCACCACAAGGAAATAATGGATATAATAAGCAGATAACATCTATGTAACAGAAGAAAAACTCGAAATAAAACCCTATACCAACCCGTCTGATTAGTGTGTGTCAATTACCCTTCATAATCCCTTAGTCATCTTTTACGACACCCACGAGCAAGAACGGGTATGATGAATTGTATTCTTACTCCGTTGCTACAAATCAAAGTTATATTTAAAAACCGGAACAACTCCGGCAGCAAAAGAAAGCTTATTAATATTAGGTCATCATTATCATCATGGCTCTTACACGTCCCAATGCTGAGCTAGAGCCTCCGCCACAAAGGAAGTAAAATTTACTTACTCTACCAGGTTAGGGCTTATTGTCCAATTTCCTTCTGTTAAAATTAGATTTAGGTTTTTTTTGGGACTAATCCCACTACACATTCCCACCACTCTAACTTCTGTAAGCCAGAATCCACAATGGTCTTCGTAAAAGACACCGAGGTTTGACCCTCAGAAAGTGCCGGGAAACGCTTTTAATTGTCTTGGGATCCGCAACAAATTTAATTAGAAAAGAAAAACGGGAGGAGTTGGAAAGATTTCACTTCCCTCCTATGCAAAGCGGGAGACATGAAGCAAAATTGGCTAATAAGCCAATAAATAAGAATTTGTACAACTACGTGAAACGCAGCGGTACAGCACCACGGCTTGAACAGAGCTAAATTGACCTATTTGTGAGCTTTAGGTTTGGTTACAATAGTAGGTATGGCTAGATTTAGGTTATATATTTATAATTCTATGTGTTGATATGAACAGGGAGTGCAAGTAAATAAAACGAATGCCATAGGTAATCAGTAAACGACATTGACCGCAATCGTTTTCGCTACGAGAAAGCAATTTCTGGTGTTGTCGGCCATTAACCCGTGCGACTAGTTTACACTTTATTTATTCATACATTTTCACTTATGTAAATTATCATATAAATTCTCTTTTGCTCCTGTGAAATATGCAATTTCCGGTTAGCAGATTTTCATTATATATTGATAGCTAATGGATTTATATAACGGTTTTTATTTGCATATATTGATTTGGTGCTTTGTAATGTATATAATTTTATTGTTTGCTAACTCTAAATTGGTGGATAGATTTAATATAATTTACTTAATATTGTAGCAGCTATGAATACTTTCAATTTTTAAATTGTCTGTGTAAGGAATAAGAATATAATTCACTATTCCCTATCTTGCCCGTGGATGTCGTAAAAGACGACTAAGGGATTAAATACCCAAATAACATCTACGCAAGAGAAGAAAAACTCGAAACAAAACCCTATACTAGCCAGTCTGACAAACGGTGAGGCCAATTTCCCTCTTAATGTGGAGGAGGCTCGAGCCCAGCAGTGGGACGTATATGAGCCGAGATTACATTGCTCATGGGTATTGTAAAAGACGAGTCAGAGCTTTATATCAATATTGTCATAATTTTTGTAATATTATGTGCGGTGGAAGAAGGGTTCATATTTCTTCAAACCCAAGTAATTTGAATAAAAGTATTTTGATGATGGATTCTACAAGTAATTTCATGTCTTTTATGATTGCGATGTTGACGTGAAAATAATTAGATGAAATTATTTATAGATTTTGCATTCATAATGATGGTTAATATTTAATAGAAAAAGAATGTTCAATTTTATTTTTTAATGCAAATAGTTGAGAAGGTTATCTAAAAATTGTATCACTTTTTTTGTAAAAGATAATTTATCATCATCTTCAACCTTAGGTCTACGTAATAGTTGATGAAGCGTATAAACACATCTTCCGTGTGATGACGGAGTAAGAAAAATTTTAACAACCCCTTCTCTTGCTTGTAGATGTCATAAAAAACGACTAAGAGATATCTTGTGCATATAAGAACTATGCAAGAGAAGGAAAACTCGAAATAAAACCCTATACCAACCCACCTGACCAGCTTGGTATAGTAGTTTCCTTTCTTTTGTGGAGGAGACTCAAGACTCAAGCCCAACTGTGGGGCGTGTATGAGCTGAAATGATGAATGATGATTATATAAATTAATATATAAACATGTATTTAAAAGATTTTCTCTTTCTTTTCAGGTCCAAAATGGCATCGGATGTTTCATCACACATACGGAAAACGTCATTTCTATGGCTAATTTTGGCTTTAACAAATGTAAGTTGAAACTGTATAGATAAAATATTTATTAATAACGGGCTATTTATGTGTTTTAGTCTTTCAACTAGAATTCCTTTAACTGCTCTTATAACTAGACAATACTAACTATTATAACTATTTTCAGACCTTCACTTGGTTTTATTTGCGTATATTTGACACTATATAAATACAAGGAGCGATGTTGTAGGTATCTGAACGCCAAATTTCTTAAACGGGTCATTAAGTCGAACTCATCTAACAGTAATTCACTCCTATAACGAAATGAGACTGTGTTTTAGCCAGTTTACACTATTCTACTGTTATTATAAATGTAAATGTTTAGATTGATAGATGTTTCTTAGTAAATAACCACAAAATGATTTTCCAGAATTATAGTTTGGAATAGATAATAGATTATGCCGAATTTACAATAACATGAATGAAGTAACGAGAATATCTAGTATCCTTATAAATTATATGTTACAGTAAAGTATCAGCGATATTAATGAAATCATGATCGAATTCCATTTAGAACTTCTTATTGTGGTAAATGTTGTTTTTTTTTCTTTGAAGGCCTATATTCTTTTTGTACCCTACCGGCTGTTTATACGAAAAGGTAATAAGGCACTAATAATTAAAATTTTAACCAGTTATTTTAAACCATATTTTCAGAATATCAAAGAATATTAGACTTTCACATGATTTTCTCTTACTAATTTCAAATATAATTCTAGCCGATGACTGACTTATGTTTAAAGGGTAATAACGATAATTTTGACATCATGCAAGTCATAACTTTATGGTCACTGAAAATAAATAGCGAATTAATGATAATTAAATTTATTATTACCGAATTAGATATTACAACTTTCAATTTTGATTGGCATAAAATTATGATTTCTGTTTCACATGAAATAATTATTCAAAAGATTATCAGTTATCGCGATGATTAGAAACTTTAAGTATTTTTATAGATCTATAGATATATATCTAATAGATCTATATATAACTTTTTTTAGAAATTCAAGATTGCGAAATCAGAAAGTCATTAGTGGCATTTTTATTACTACATGTAATGTAAGTGTCTTGGAGACACTTCGAGATATTCTAAACTTGTATATTATACATAATTCTAGTAATAAAAATCTGCGAAGTATTTTACTGTTTTTTTAACATCATGTAAAGTTTGAAATTTTATAATAAATTGTACCAACCAACTAATAGTTACACTATAGAACTAAATCCTGTATTAAGAGATAATCAAAATCTATTATAATTATTTGTAATTCCTTTTCGTATGTTGAAGTAAATCCATCAGTCCCGTTTGTATAAAAATAATTTCTCATTTCTCGTATATAAAAGTTATTCCTTATTCTCGCTTATCTAAAAGTTACTCCTTAATCAAAAATACTACTAACTTCAACGTTGTTAATGCTTAAGATGCCTTTATAGTATATAAGAGAAACTCAATATAAAACATTTGCTATTCTATCTGACCAATGCGCAAGGTATTATGTAAAATATTAGGTTATTTTTATTACCATTATTGAACAATGAATAGACTTCTAAAAAAAGACAAATTTAATGAAATTTTGTATCATAATAAAAAATGTACGTATGATTCCTTTGTATAATTTTACCAGATACCAAGGTTTTTCATGTAATGAAAAATTAATAAAAAGATAGAAGATAAATGCAGTATAATAAAATCAACAGTATAGTTTTTATTTGTCGTGGGAAAGGCAACAATTTTCATAATTTGAAGTTGTACCAATAAATGAGAGTGAGTAATACTAAACAAAACGTAAACGTTATGGAATTGCTCACAGGTGGTAAATTGCACTATAAAATAAGAGTTATTTCGTTATTTAAAAATGTCTGCCGCCAAATTGCAATAAAAAAATAATCAATCTATTTATATCCCTGTACAATTCTCCATCGCTAAAGCCTCATTGTAATGATAAATTTAATATATACATTCGTTAAATTCTTTAATATTATGTAAATAGAAACCATGGATGAAGAGCTGAGAGCTGTTGTTACCAGTATAGATAGATAGAATTGAGTTGAGAAAATTGAATTTATTATGTGAAATCTTCATAAGATTTCAAAGACATTTGCAAAAAAATCGGCAAATTGCGAGTCTGACTCGCGCACGAAGATCTCCGTACCATTGACTAGTTAAACAACAGTAGGTACACAAAATGCCTACCTGTTGCCATTATCGATACGGAGCAAAAAAGGGAAAATTCGCGGTTGTTGTATGGAAGCTCCCCTTAAATATTTGTTTTATTTTGTTTTTAGTATTTGTTGTTATAGCGGCAACAGAAATACATAATTTGTGAAAATTTCAACTGTTGCGCGCCAACTGCTATCGCGGTTCTTGGGGAACAGCTTGGTGTTAGACAGACGGACGGACAGATAGCGAAGTCTTAGTAATAAAGTCCCGTTTATATCCTTTGGGTACGGAACCTTAAAAAAACCAAGTAAAAGCCTTTTTTGATCCTAACCCTAAACATAAGTATTACCAATTATTCTAAGCCATCAATTTACATATCAGTATTGAATCATATAATGATTCACGATTCTTAATTGAGGCACAAGTCATAAAAATATTTTTACGAATTTTATCGCTTTTTAATTATGAGGACTAATTTATCGTAGTAAAATATAAAGCATTCCAAAACATGGGTTCTAAAAAATCACTCGCAGCAATGGCAACTGCGTACAGTGTGCGCGATATTCCGGAGCTCTTTTGATGGCACTTTGGCCGAAAGGTATCTTACTGGGTAGTCTACCCACTGGGATAGCTGAAGTCAAGGCCATGGCATCGGTGCCTCAATAAATGAAATGGTAACGGCCAAATGTTTACCGTATCCTACGCTATACTTTATCATCAGGACGATAGAATACGCAGACCGGATCATATTTGGCCAAAATGCTCTATAAAAATACAATTATTTCATATGAACTATGTAGTGTTTAAAATATTTAGATATCATAAAATGCATTTTATATACTACAGGTATATTTTCAATTTCTTTTCGAGCGTGAGAAACAATCATACAAAATGCTATAATAAAAGCAAGATTGGAACAAATTTTTAAAATGTGTTGAAATTATTATGTTCTTAACCGACTTCATATACGGGTTGTGATTTTGTTTGATTGATATTTATTGGGGGATTTATTTGTTTCCAAACTTGTTTATGTTTAATTGGTGTCGGCTTTGTAGATAATATATGTGTGTGTACGTTTGTGTAATTTTAGATGTAGTAGTAGTTATCTATTAAATATCTGCACGATGACGGTGTAAAACAAGAATATCGGCGACTTCAAAATCAAAAGTCGCTAGAAAATCGCTAAAACTGATTCTATGGAAGTCATATTCAAATATTCTTTCTGAGATAGCTACAAACTTTTCAAAGGTGATCATAAATGGAGGGGATGCGTAAAAATGCTGATATATAATAACGCAGCATACGTTTTCATCATCATCATAGGTCATATATGTTCCACTCGGGCTCAAACACTTTCCATGTTGGGAGGGAATAAGAGACCACTGTGGTCAAATGGGTTAGTATAGGGTTTGAGTTTTTCTTCTCTTGCATTGATGCTATCTGCATATTATGATCCTTTAGTTGCATTTTATGACATCCACGGGCGAAAATAGGGTAGTGAATTGTATTCTTACTCCGTTACAACACGGATAAAACTTATAATGCTCACAATATTTTAAATAAATGAAATATATGTAGGAAGGAACAAGCAAATAGTTCCTCTGTTTTATCTTTTATAATCATTTAAATGATCTTTTAAACCATTGATTTAACATTATAGCTTTTAAGATAAAACAGAATGAACAGGAACTGCGACGCATTAATACACATTCAATATTCTTGTGTATTTATTTATATGGTCATTAATTTGATATACTAGTATTTGAATGTATTTTGTTACTTGCTTAGAAGTATTATCTTGTATTTGGTGAGTGGTTAAGAATATAATTTTTCACCATTCTTTAGTTTGCTTGTTCATTCTTATGATTGCGGATTTTAACGCAATCATCATCGTCATCACATAAGAGCTGGTCTTCTACAGCATGAGAGAACCTTATCTACTACATAGTGTACTGGTCAATTGGATTAGTATTTTGTTTTCGGGTGGGCTATGGTCTGTGCTATACGGGGCGATGAAAGGGCGGCCCGTCGCCTCATAACCCACCGTATTTGCTCCCCTTCGCTATTGGCCTCTGATACCAAGCTCCTTAACAGAGGTATTGATATAGGGTTTCAATTAATTTTATTTCCATTGCCATGTTCATTCACAATATATTCCTTAACCGTCTTTTACAATACACACACGCAAGACAGGGAGTGGTGAATAGTATTCTTAATTCATTAACTCACGGAAAAGAAGTTGGCAATACTTGCTTATATTATCAGGAAAATACAAAGCAGCATTCTTTTGGGCAACTTATAACATAAATTGTAATCGCCAACATATCTGCCAGGCATTGCAATAATGGTATTATTATCCTATTTTTTTAACAATGGACTTTAATAGCCGATAGTTAGATGAAAGTGCTAAGGCTAAATGTCCCAATTTTATTTTACCAACTCAGGATTTTGCGTAGATATCAGACAGGATTACGATTTGCGTCATTTTACTGCATAATATTTAGCAAAAATAGTCTCTAATACATGACCGAGGACTATACAATTATGTATTATAGTCAATAAAAAAGTAAATAGATTGAAATAAAAGATCAAGTTCACCAGGTGCATATGCATTAATTAAAAACGGCAGAATAGAAAAACTTAAAGAAATTAGTATGACATTTTTTTCTATACTGTAATGATTTCAAGATACCGCTTCGACACCACAACAATGTAACAAGTAGACCATTGAGTAAGTAGAATCGAAACACCGTCCTTGGCGAGGTCGACGCTATAAACCGGCTATATACAGTTTATCTAACAACCGGTTATCAAGCTTGCAAAGTCACCACTTTCCACGTTTAGTCGGATAGCTTTCTTCAGTGTCCGCTCCATTTGACATGGTGTTGGCGCATATGTGTCCGGTGGCATACATAACATACATATTGCACGCCAACTGGACCAAGTTAATAAAAACATACGGATGGAGTCAGCACTATTCGCAGAAGTAAGAGCGTGGCTCGATTAATTTTCAATTGGTATGTTTATCCTTTACCTACATTTCATTATATTTAAAAAAACTAATCGTGAACTATCCTAATATTTTATATATACAGAATTATTTATCGAAATTTTCTTTTGATTTATCTATAAGATATTAATTTGGAACATGGGTTTTATGTCCGCCAACTTCAAACACAGCAATTAAAAAGTCATCTATGCTTTAATATATAAACTAGTCGGTTATTAAGAGCATAGATAACTTAAACTACAAAATTTATCATTGATAGCGTTTTTATTTCCCAATTAATTTACTATAACAGTGTGAATCTTGAATTTGTCTATATTGATATTGTTTATGGTCTCATTTAGGCTTCCGTGTGGCGACCTGTTCTGATGCCTTTTGGTTGTCATAAAAGACGACTAAGAGATATGATGTGCATATAACATGCATGCAAGAGAAGGGAAATTCAACATAAAACCCCTACACTAGCACGACTGACCAGCGTGGTATAATAGGTTAAATTATCTTCCAAAACGGAGAGGGCCCGAGCTGAGATAGTGACGATGGCTTCTTTATGAAGATCATAGATTTCTGTTGTTATCAATATATCATTTGTGTGGTGACGGAGTAAGAATACAATTCACCACCCCCTCTCTTCCACGTGGATATCGTAAAAGACAACTAAGGGATTAATATACATATAAAATTTATGCAAGATAAGGAAAATTTAAACTTAAACCGTATACCATCACGTCTGACCAGCGTGGTATACTAGGTTAATTTCCTTCTCATTGTAGAAAAGGCTCGAGCTCAACGGTGGGACATATATGAGCTGAAATGAAACCGATATTAAAGCAAGCTGGATTCTAAAACTTATTTTAACCCTGCACTAATTCTATTCGAGGTAATTCTACAGACGTTCTAAATTCTATGTGCACTATCTGCCTGGAGTGATGTGGTAAGCGTAGAATTCACCACTCTCTTACCTGCAGGTATCGTAGACCGCTAAAGTTTATAGTATATAGATAACATCTGTGCTTGAGAAAGATACCTCGAAATAAATCTTGTAGAAAACGTTTGACTAGCGTAGCGTAGGCCAATCCACCCGACGAACATAGTAAGTAAATTTTTCTCCTATGGTGGCGAAGCCTCTTATAGAGGCACGTATATGAATCTTTTGATAGAGCCATTCTATTAAGTTGGTAATAAAAGACATTATTGATTAGAAAATACAATACAACAAAACGTTGATGGAAAACAGATCGTAAAACTATAGTATTAAGTACTCAGTTTACTCAAGAGCCGTTGAGAATATAGCTATGGCTCACTAATAAAATCAGAAATAAAACTTTTCACAGACTATTTCTATGTACATAAACATACATATAAATTATTTAACAGCTACTATAAAATCTTAATTAACAAAGTTTAGATTTTATAATACCTTAGAAAATGAAAAGGGACTTTGTGTACATACAAACCATAGAACAACAATAAGCATGCAATTAACTATAGCCACAAAACGTCTCCGTACAGACGATAAACGTGAGTACAATTTCATTACCGTACTTACCTACCAACACTGCTTTTTTTTTTTGGGGTGGGCTGCGGTCGGCGCACTCCTCGCAGCATTCCGTCCGGGGCGACAGAGGGGCGTAAGCACGCACACCCGTAACCCATCCGAACACCACGTCGTCTTCGTCGTTGGACCGACCACCGGAGCAGGTTTACTTGTCATCAGTGGTCGGCCCAACGGAATACCCCCTATTTGGGGTACCCTCCCATCGACCAACGTCCCCCCCTGGGGGAGGACGTCGGTCTTTCCTCACGCGGTCGTCCTCTCGGCCAGTGATGGACTAATTCCCCGGTTACGTCCACTGCGGCCTCGGCTAACCTACCAACACTGCTAACAGGTAATCATTTTTTACTTAAATTATAATTGAATAAGTTGTTAATTGAGCACACAATCAGTAATCAACAATGAAATACAATACTAATTAGTGTATTTTTTTATTTCATCTATTTTCTGAATAATTAATTTACGTTGAAAAGCTTTAAAGCTATCCAGATATCTTATTGGATAATATATCTCGTAGATATTATCGACTTGTTAGTTTAGCCGTCATGCTAATAAGCAATTAATCTTCGCTTCGATCACCGTGAAATCCGTCACCATCAGCATCCAGGCCCACATGAAGTACTTGGGCCTGGTGCTCGACGGGCATTTTTGGTTCCGGGAGCATCTCCATCGACTTGTTCCCCGGCTTGTCGGCGCGGCGTCCGCCCTTTCGCGGCTGATGCCGAATGTGGGCGGACCCAGTGCTACGTGCCGACAGCTGTAAGTGGGGGTGATCCGGTCGATGGCCCTGTATGGCGCACCGGTGTGGGCGGGGTCCCTGACCGTCCGTCTTAGGGCCCTCCTGTGGCGACCACAGAGGGTCATGGCGATCAGGGCCATACGGGGTTACCGCACGGTGGCGACGGAGGCAGCATGCCTCCTGGCCGGAACTCCCCCGTGGGACCTGGAGGCGGAGATGCTCGCCGACATTTATCGGCGGGTGTTGGAGACGCGCGCCCACGGCGGCATGGTCTCCATCAAAGAGATCACCGCCTGGCGGGTCGACGCCCGCCGAGAAGTCATTGCCCGTTGGGCAGTCCGGCTGGAGAGTCCTCGGTACGGTGTCAGGACCGTCGAGGCCCTCCAGCCGGTGCTGATGGAGTGGTTGGAGCGGACGCACGGGGTGCTTTCCTTCCGACTGGTGCAGGTGCTGACGGGGCACGGTTGCTTCGGGAAGTACCTGCACAAGATTGTCAGGAGGGAGAGCACACCGTCCTGCCACCACTGCAGTTGCGACGAGGACACGGCGCAGCACACGCTTGAGGAGTGTGCTGCATGGGAGGGTGATCGCCGTAAACTCGTCGCAATTATCGGTGCCGACCTGGCGCTGCCGACCATCGCCAGGGAGATGCTCGTCAGCGTCAGGAACTGGGACGCGGTCGCCGCCTTCTGTGAGGCCGTAATCTCACGGAAGGAGGCGGCGGATCGTGTGCGAGTAGAGCTCCTATTCGGCGACACGTTCCGCCGCCGGCGACTCGGGCGGCGCAGGCGCGAGTATCTGCGCCTAATGCCGCCCTAGCGGACCGGGGAATTGTCCGTCACCCGCAGAGAGGCTGACCGCGCGACGGCGCCCGACGTTCCAGGACGTCGAGAGGTGAGGTTACCCGAAAGGGTATTCCGTCAGGCCGACCATTGACGACAAGTCACATCTGCTCCGGTGGTCGGCCCAACAACGAGGTGACGTGGGTACGGGTGGGTTATGGGCCCGCGCGCCGTCCTTTCATCGCCCCGGACGGACTGGACCGCGCGTGTGCTTACCATAGCCCACCCATAAAAAAAAAAAAAAAAGCAATTAATCTAGTAAAATATATACGAAATAGGAAATTAAATTGATACTTATAAAATAGGAAAATTTGATATCTAAGCATCAATGAATTAAATTGCTTCTTTCAGGATCTCGGCAACGGCTCCAAAGATTTTGATGATATTTGGCATACTAGAGGTTTCGGGGCTAAAAATCGATCTAGCTAGGTTTTATTAAAAGAAAATGTTGTTTTGTCGGTGTTTTTAGCCAATTAATACAATGACATAAAATGTTATTGACATTCTTTGAATAGAAATTCAAATTTCGCCGTCGCTGTCATGAGTGACAATAGCTCAGTTGGGATGTTGTCCAGTCGCATTGAAACAGCGTGAGATCGAACCTAGGTGTTACTATTATTCTGTTTTTGTATTTTTTAATATTTTTTTCATTATTTCATCATTTTTATTTTTTATTAATATATATCTAAATAAGTTCGTTACAATTTACGAAAAAAAAAAATAATACCGAGCAAAGCTCGTTCAACCAGGTATTATATACATATGACGGTGGCGGAGTAAGATTCGGACGGACAATACACTATCTTCTAGGGCAGCGGTCGACAAGCTTTTGGCAGGCGAAGGCCACAAGGTAGCAAAATAAACTAAAGGCGAGCCGCACTTGTGATATCAACCCTAGATTCTACCTGATACTTACGTATAATTGGTCATATCCCATAAAAAAATGAAAATACTATTAAAATTGTTAAAACATACGGAATTTAATTCGTTCACATAATACTTAAATTATGTTTATACTTATATGTATGGGCTTTACAGCTAGAACAATAACGGCATGCATTTATTTTGATATTTATAACTTAATTACAAAACATTCACGGGCGGGAAGCGAGAGGGCCGCGTGTTGCCGACCGCTGCTGGGGATTATAGATATTGCGGGTATAACGCATGGATGCAAGAGATAATTCGTAATGAAACCCTGTACCAAGCCGTTTGACAAATGTGGTATAATAGGTCAATTTCCCTACTATTGTGGAGGAGGCTTGGCAACAGCATTGGGACGTATATGAGCTGTGATGATGATGACATAAAGATTTGGATCGATACGATCTTGTAACTAATATTAACTCATATATAGGTGTCTTTTAATTTCTATGTGTGACAGCATTTTGAAACATAGACGTAGAATACTTCCGTGGGATATACTGATATGTATGACTAATATATTATCTGTTAAGTCGGCTAACAAAAATGATCTCAAGTCGTTAAATTCAACTTTCTGTCTTTAAAAGAAAGTTATGACTAAGTAAATATTTCCTACTTATACAGAGGTATAAATGAAACGTAATATTATGTCTCTACTTCCTCTTGGATAGAGCAAAGTCATGTTTTGATGTATAGTACGGTTCTATGTTATTTAATTTTATGCAATCATACGATGAGAAAATTAATTAGTGCATTTCCTTTGAATTCAATCCGAGTACGCATTGATGAAATAATTTATTTATATGAACCGAAATAAGGGCCATAAGCTTTATGACACCTTAGTTAATCTACTTACTATTCGATTATTAAAGATACATTATCTAACCTTCTTTTTTATTTTTATTCTATAAAATTTATTTACAAACTAACAACAAATAAAATTTCAAATTCGTCTTAAAAATGTGAATTTTAGGGTGAATGTGTTGTTGGATGAGGAAGTAAAAAACCAGGCTTTAAAAGGATTTCATTTGGTAAAAGAAGAACACAATATATCACCTCTTAATTTCCCGTAGAGTCGTAAAAACCAGCTGAGAGATCCCTAGGAGAACGGGCAGCAGCTCTAGCCTCAGAAACTGTATTACAAACTGCGATTATTAACCCGTCTGTCAGAAATAGCGAGTACGCTACTGTCTTCCCTTGAGAGGTCCAAGGTTTAACACTAGGTATTGCCTAATGAATGGATAGTAAAGGAAGTTTGTAATTGACACCCAAACGGTAAAAGTAAAAGAAGATAATTTGTCGAGAGTGTGAGTGATGAATTACAATGAGTGTAAAGAAGAAAACAAAAGAAAATTGCCAGTTTCTCGAGTATTGAATGTCAGCAAACGATCTCTCCAGAACCCTGTAAAAGCGCACCAGAAACCGTTGTATTTGAAGTGAGAATTGTGGTGGCGTAGATGACTGGCGAGAAACAACCCACCTATTACCAGTTTGGGATAATAATGCATTCCCTAACCATGAACAGAAAAAGGCCAATTAACCTTAAATTTTTGAGGTTATTTATGAGAATCACTGACATGAATAGACTAAAATATAGTTTAATGTTTACTACAATGAATAGACATTGGTTATATAAAACTCAGGAAAGATGCCTGTTTGTTAATAATATGCATAGTCGTCTATGTTTATTATTGAGGTCATGAGAAATGCCTATGCTTATAAGTGAGATTAGTATGCCAGAGTACTGTAACCATAAATAAAGGTATTATAATTTCTATGCAGCATCATTCCCATTCAGTCTTCCACTATCCACTGCTGGACTTAGACCTAAGTGTGGTCTCGAGCACTCATATAAGGGGGTAATGCAAGTAAATTGGTAAGCGGGTTGGCAATCCCAGTGAGGTATTATAGGTTGCCCTAAAGAGAGCTGCTGCATGCTTTCCTGGTAGACCCTTAGCCGTTTTTACCAACTCCCACGGGCAAGCAAGGGGTGACGATAATTGTATTCATATCCCGTCGTCACACGGTGATTTAATTTTTATTAGATGTAAGCTATTTACAAAATAAAATTGCGAAAAAAATCTATTTATTAGATGTAAGCTATTTACAAAATAAAATCAAAAGCTATCAATCAAAATAAAAAGCTATTTATTAGATGTAAGCTATTTACAAAATAAAATCAAAAGCTGAATTATTATTCTATTAACGTAGGAAATGTCCTAAATCTTGATAGGCACCAAATCTGTAATTGTGTCTTCGTGCCTGATAGCAATAGCCTCGCTCATGTAGGATAAAAGTAATAATTCAGAATATCGATGTTTTAGATCTTTCTTTATCCTCTGAGAGCTATCGCGAAAATAACAAAATAAAATCTAATTTTGACAAACATAATTTTGGCTGCACCGTTTTTGTCTCAATAAATTAAAATATATATGTTAATTAAATGTCTCCGTACAGGCTATAATGCGAGTCATAATTTATAATATGTACCCTCACTAACCCAATTAGTAAGGCGCTTGGAACGAATTACCAGTTCATGGGGATTCCAAGTACCAAGTGTGGTAATAATTTTTCAGTTGGAAGTAAGTTTTAATCATCATCATCATCTCAGCCTATATACGTCCCACTGTTCACTGGTCAAATTTCCTCCACAATGGGAGGGGAACTGACCTACTATTCCGAGATGGTTAGAGGTGTCGGAAGAGAGTTTTGTATAAAGTTTCCTTCTCTTGCACAGATGTTATGTGCATATTATATCCCTTAGTCAT
Organism: Lymantria dispar; assembly: GCA_032191425.1. Classification (NCBI taxonomy): domain Eukaryota; kingdom Metazoa; phylum Arthropoda; class Insecta; order Lepidoptera; family Erebidae; genus Lymantria; species Lymantria dispar. The sequence continues at coordinate 10,166,318 of CM063449.1, read as the reverse complement.
CTTTTTCGAAATCCACAGGTAAGATAGGGAGTGGTGAATTGTGTTCTTACTCCGTCACCACACTCCTACTCTGTCAGTATTAATATATTTAATTTAAACTGAAAATCTATATCCTGTTATATCCTAATAGTGAATGGTATATGGAATCACTTTAGATCATGACCTATAGTTCAAATGCCACGTACTCTTTAGAAAACTTGTTATGTTGCCGTAAATTGAATAAAAGCCGGTTCGGGTATGCATTATGCTCAGGAATTGTAGGGACGCTTTCGAAATTATGGTTTGATATTAAACTACAGTTAAAATCAATGTGTATGGTTATAGTAGGTTATTTTTGCCCAAATGGCGAAGGAGAATAATAATCTAGCTTTGGAAGGAATATGTCCTATAAAAATAAACTAGAAAAATTAAAACTCGCTAACTACGAGTTGGAGTCGCGCACGTAGGGTGCCGTACCATCCTTACTAATATTATAAATGTGAAAGTAAGTTTGTTTGTTTGGTTATTTGTTTGTTTGTTACGCTTTCACGCTTAAACTACCGAACCAATTTCAAAAATTCTTTCACCTATGGAAAGCTATAATATCAGGGAGTAACATAGGCTATATTTTATCCCGGTATTCTCACGGGAACTAGAACTACGCGGATAAGGCGATTGAAACCGAAGCGAAGCGAGGGCGGGTTGCTAGTTATCTATAAAAATCGCGTTTGTTGTATGGGAGCCCACCTTAAATTTTTATCTTATTTTGTTTTTAGTATTTGTAGTGAAAGCAGAAACAGAAATACATAATTTGTAAAAAATTCAACTGTCTAGCTATCGCGGTTCTTGAGATACAGCCTGGTGACAGACAGACGGACGGACAGACAGTGAAGTCTTAGTAATAGGGTTTAATTTTTACCCTAAAAAAAGTTGGGTACGGAACCCTAAAAAGTATACAAATACATTATCAATCTTGTAGTGGTCTATATGACCATCACCATTCAATGCGTAAGTTTGACCCCCCATGCAGATGATTTTTCTACGTTATCCACAAATACTTGTTGTGTACCTAATCTTTTGCTTGAATTTACCTAAACAATCACAAAAATATCAAAAACTGTCGAGCCTTTAAGGCGGAGAACTTTATAGTAAATATACAAAAAGAATAATTACTAAAAAAAAGTTGTCATCATAAGAAAACAGAACTTAGTAGAAATAATTATCAAAAACTAGCAGCCCGCCCTCGCTTCGGTTTCAGTCGTCTTACCCGCGTAGTTCCTGTTCCCGTGGGAATACCGGGATAAAATATAGCCTATGTTATTCCCTGATACTATAGCTTGCCGTTGGTGAAAGAATTTTTGAAATCCATTCTGTGGTTGAAGCGTGAAAGCGTAACAAACAAACTTACTTTCGCATTTATAATATTAGTAAGGATTGCGACATTTTTCGTTAATTTTCTTTACCGTAGTAACCATTTAATAAAATATTTCCTTATTTTCTCTAGTCTTCCATTTCTTATATAATTAAGTTATAAAAAGCTTCTTACGATTTTCCTCTTCAAAATTGGCAAACAATAGGATTTGATAACGGATTGCTGTCTACGATAGTACTTAATGCTGTGTAATGAGGTTGTATCGACTATAGCTGTGAAGTTGAATTTACAGAGGCGGTACTTAATACCAAACTTGTTGAGCAGGGCTACCACTATTACTAATAACATGAGTATTCCAAGAGAAATAATGTTCTTTATTTAATCAGTTTTATTGGTTATTCTTTTGTTAAAAAATAGTGTGTTTGTACTTATGTACGCACGTAAGAAGTTATTTAGTACATAGGTCTACAACTTTGCTCTCGCCGTTTTTTTTAATTTGAGGCTTTATTACAACAAAACGATTACATACATTTTCATAGTATTGTCCATCGTTAGCTACCACTTTGGCCCATCTCTCGGGCAGCAGGCGAATCCCGCGGCGACAAAATTCTTCATCTTTCGATAAGATCCATGAGTCGATCCAATTTTTCACATCTTCATACGAGCCGAAGTGCTGGTCAGCCAGGCCGTGTACCATTGAGCGAAATAGGTAAAAATCAGACGGAGCAACATCTGGAGAGTACGGCGGGTGAGGTAAAATTTCCCATTTCGAGATGTTTTTCACCACTTTGGCAACGTGATGTCTAGCATTATCATGCTGTAAAATAACTGTATCGTGTCTCTCGTTATACTGTGGCCGTTTTTCTTTTAAAGCACGGCTCAGGCGCATCAATTGCTTTCTATAACGCTCACCTGTGTCATCACAGACGGTTTCAGAAGCTCATAATAAATTACGGCAAGCTGGTCCCACCTAACGCAAAGCGTGACTTTTGAGCCATGGATATTCGGCCGAGGTGTTGACAAAGCAGTATGACCAGGCAATCCCCATGATTTTCTACGCTTGGGGTTATTGTAATGTACCCATTTTTCGTCCCCAGTAACAATGCAATAGAGAAATCCCTTTCGCGTTTGCCTTTCCAGCAACTGTTCACAAGCAAACAAACGTCGCTCGACATCGCTTGGTTTCAACTTGTGGGGTACCCAATATCCTTCTTTCTGAATCATTCCCAACTGTTTCAGGCGTTTTGAAATTGCTTGCTGACTGATACTCAATAATTCTGATAATTATTCTTGAGTTTGACACGAGTCTTCACTAAGAATCGCCTTCAATTCTGCATCTTCAACAACTTTTTCCCGTCCACTACTATGCCGGTCTTCGACAGCAAAATCACCACTCTTAAAACGTTGGAACCATTCCCGACACGTTCTGTCACTAATAGCCGTTTTACCATAAGTATCTGAGATAATTCGGTGAGCCTCAGCCGCAGATTTTTTCATATTAAAATAAAAAAGCAATACTTCCCGCAAATGACGGGAATTCGGGTTAAATTCGGACATATTTAATTCAATATTTATTATGATGCAAACACAAATTAAGTTATATCAAAGTAGGGTTATATTTACAAATGTCAAAACAAAGTGTTTGACATCTGTGATTAATATATTTCAATTACTACCGACTACTGCCGCCATCTTCTGGAAAACGGCGGGAGCACAGTTGTAGACCTAAACTTACAACGTAACAAGATAAAATCTTTCTAAAAATGTTATCCGCGAAGGATAACATTTATCTTTTTTTTTTCATATTTCTATAAGTTCAAATATATTAATCGATAAGCTAGTCACATTTTTAAGTATTTACAAGTACTTAAAAATGTGCATTTTTTTTTAAATTTTTATTGAATGCCTAAATGATGTATTGATCAATATAGCGACACGCCATGGCAAATTTTGCGGGTCCACATCCCATATAGGACTTTGTTGTATATTTGTAAAGTCCCCCGTAACCCAATGATTTTATCTCTTAAGTAGTGGGATATTTTATTCTAAAAAGAATGTTTATATAAAATGTTTTGAAAGCTGTAAAAATGGCTATCATTATCAGAATCATAGTTCATATACGTCCCCTGCTTAGCTCAAGTCTCCTCCACAATAGAAGGGTAATTAATCTTCTATATCATGCTGCTAGGACGGATTGGCACAGGGCTTCATTAAGAATGTTGTAAACGTATTATAATTCTTTAGTCATTTGTTACGACACCCACTGGCAAGAAAGGGGGCGGTGAATTGTATTCTTACTCCATCACCACACGGAAAGAGGAATTTTTATATTGTCTATAAAAAATAATTTAGTAACCCTGTTCAACATACCATTATCATTCAAGGAAAATACCGAACAAACCAACATAAAACAAAAAAAAAATGTATGACACGACACATGTACTTGTTGTTATTTTTTACTTCGTATTTTACTTTCCAATTAAGAACTTTGCCAAAACTAAAAGCGCTCAAAGATACCGCACAAAATATGCAGTTGAAATAACAGCGGATGTTCAAAGTAATTAATAACAAATAAGATGATGAATCAGATAAGGAAATGAATTAATAACCGCGCACATCTCAAATGGCGTAGGTCACCAGCGATGATGTGTATTCAAAGATACGTTACACGCTGTCAACGATTGGATAATTATTAAAATTATAGCTATGAATGAAGGTTGAATGTTGCTTGCTGTTTTATGACGGTGTAGAAATTGTTTTAATGATTATAATTTTATATTGACATAAATCATTACGTGGGAGGTCTTTTTGTTATTATTTTTTCGACATATTTATGATACTTGCTCTAGAAATTGTTCTTTATTGTTGAAATAATGTAATCTCCGTATCGTGACGGAGTAAGACTACAATTCATACCTCCTCTCTTGCCTGTGGGTGTCGTACAAGATGACATAAATATGCATATAACATCTCTGCAAGAGAAGGAAAACTCTAAATAAAACCCTATACTAACACGTCTCATCAAAGTGGTATATGGCAGGTCAATTTCGCCGCTATTGTGGTAGAGGCACGAGCCCGGTATTAGGACGTATATTAGCTGAGATCATGATACGGCTATATACTTAATGAAATTACGAGTTAATCTCATGATCAAGAAGGAATACTCAAAAAAAATTGTTATCCCTATTTTATTTCCTGTCTAGGCTTTATCCCCAAATGGATAGATAGATGTGTAAAATATTCATATGCATATACCATACGTTCTGCCTGTGATTGATTATATTATTATTTAGCTGATCTTATATTTAAATACGAGAACTTTTGTTCAATAATCAGGCTTATTAGATCAAGGATGCAGTAATTTACTCAGTATATTAATGTTTTCTATATATGTTCTTCTTCATTGACTTTATCAAAGATTAGTGTCTAATAGGGAATATAATTTCTTATTAAATAATTAAATACTTATTGCAGTAGAAAAAAAGTGAAATATTAAGTAACGGATAATGATCAGTTTTTCCTTTGGTATAAAGCGTAATTTAATGCATATGCAGATAATTACAGGCAATCTGTTTACAAATTTAGCTGTCGTGAAGAAAACTTGAAACAAAGCCTTATAAAATAAAACTCTAACAAGATGAAGTAGGTAATTTATCTTCCCATTCTAGAGGAAGTTTATATAAGAATAGCAGATGTTGGTGAAAAGGTATATGCATGGCTAAAGAAAAAAGGAAAGTGAATTACGAAACGGCTTATCACTCTCACTAAGTAACATTTAAAATTGAAATTTATCATACGACGTTAATTAAATTTGTACTTAAAAATAATTCGTCTTTGTCATTTGATTCGATAACAAGTCTTTGATGTTTCTAGTATATGTACAGTTAGAAATTATTTATGTTTAATATGTATTATATAAATAAAAAACTTTGAGCTTTACTACCTATTTTAGTATGATGACAGAGTAAGAATACAATTTACCACCTCCCTTTCTTGTCCATGGGTATAGTACAAGAAGCCAAAGGGATATAATACGCATGATACATGAATGCAAGAGAAGGTACACTTGAAATGAAACACTATATCAACACGTTTGACCAGCGTGGTACAGTAGGTCAGTTTTTCTTCATATTCTGGAGGAGGTTCTTGCACAGCAGTAGGATTTTTATGAGCTGAAGCGACAACAACGTCAAACGAACCATAAATTATAAATATAGAGTAATTTCCTCAACTTCTGCTGTTATTCGAATTTACATTAGGCTTGCTGTAGGTGTAGGAATTTCGCAGAAGTGTTAAGAATGTTCGCCTTTTAAAAAATGAAAATGAGATTTGGTTTTTGATATAGTACTAACTGCCCCTACAGAAGCTGTTTTGTACAAATTTAAATAATAATAAAAAAATTAATTGCTTGAAATTGACCACAGCGTTACCTTCCGGGTACCTATTACATTATTTTATTGTAATTTTGGTGAACCCATTTTCCTATTACCTTTCTAATAAAACCGGTTTAGGGTACATTTCTTGTGTGATGTCTATAAGCTACATGAAAATATTTTTTGTATTTTATAAATTTATATTTATAAAAACTTATTTGTAGGATCCGATGGTGTTTGGTACCTATTTTTAATAGATGTGGGTGCAAGTACCATGTATATTAATCGTTTTTCTCTTGCAAATAAGTTCTTACTGAGAACAAAATCATTGAAAATGGCCGCGCGATACTAAGAAAAATTTGCCCAAGTCTGTTTCAAGCTATTTAATAGTCGATTATGACATCCTCGATCAATGGTAGGGTTGATAATATTCCTGACCGCTACCACTTGGCAACAAATAAAAATAATGTAATAAATCAAATAAATCGGTACAATTGCACCGATTGTAAGCAATTGCTTACATGACCAGCCCTAACACATCTCGCGTCTAATCATCAAACGTTCATTCCTACACGTCCTGCCAACATGTAATGGTATGTGAAAGTCGTGTGAACCCTACTTGTGACCCATTGTATATGCACTACCTCAATTACCAACGAGACTTCGACTAATTATCAACCGGCAGTATTTAGAATACCAGAAGCTTCCTTCCAGGTAATTGCGGCAAATTGACTGTTTCGCGGAGATCTTTAAGTTTCTTTTAAAATCAACTACGCTCATACTAGTATAGTACTATTAGGATTTTATCATCAAATTGTTTTAGATAGGGTCATTTAAATAAGAGGCTGTCGATTCAGCGTACTCTATCTATCTATTCTGATGGATATATACTAGAGTAGCGGGATCTTAATGAATGTCTGTTGCTTTTTTGAATATTGTTTTTTTTTTAAGACAACACCTTGCACCGTACACAAATTAAACCTAGACTAAGAGCAATAATTTGTGATCGCACAAAATATTGTTCTGCATAAGAATTGATCCCACGACATTTACATAGTAGCCGTTATCTTAAGTAGGCATAATGCCTACTGGACAGTCGATATATGCGTATCTATGTAATTTCTGTGCCCTTTTCAGTATAGTGCTGTTTCTTGTGCGGTGATCGATATATTATACAATACGTCGCCTACCCTTTCGTTATCATCATCATCTCAGCTTATATATGTCTCACTGTATTCATCTTTTACGATACCCATGAGCAGGCTAGGTGGTGAATTGTATTTTATGTCCGGTCACTTGCTTCGAGTCCTTTACTTTTCACTGATAAAATCATCCAATTATTAGGGAGAATTATATGAATAATAGATGCTGATTAGTAGTGGTTTAAGACACGGCCCAAGTGTCACGGGTTTAATTCCTATGCCGGACAATTTGTTCGAGCCACAAATTGTTTCTCTGAGTGTGGATGTAATTTGAGTCCGTTAAATGTATATTAATAAAATCTCCTGCAATATAATGTTCCTTTTCTTAGTATAGTGCGTAATACAAAAAAAAAAGTATTATTTAAAATGAGATTGCTGCTTTTTCTTATAATTTCCTCAAAAAATCGCTACGAAAAATATTCGCTACTAAGAAAAATGTTGCGATCAGAGATTGTTTTAAATTATGCGTTTTCTCCGAAGCGAAAAATATTTAGATGTGGAACAGATTATTCTTATCATGATTTTTAAATCAATACACAGATGGAGTAGCGTGTTGAGTAAAATCTTTACGAACCGAATATCGTCGTTTCAATTCTCACACTGGAGTGTTTTTATGAGATATACAAATAATTCTGAGTACAGATGCAATACTATGGTGTTATAAGTCTCCATCGAGATTAAAGAAACGGTGGTTAGCCCAAAGGCGACTTGGAGGTAATAGGAAGGGTTGTGAAGCTCCGCGATTACCTTTTATCATCCTGGATAGACGGGGCAGAGCACATTCAGACCGTAGCTTATCACAAATGAAGAAAACGAGGCAAACTGGTTGCAGTACTATCTTAGTCAACTAACAACATCAGAAGTGATTAAAAGACCATCTTCTGAGATTAAGACATTAATTACCCTTTTCCAATGAGGTGTGTATCTAACAGGGTACATCTGTTCAATAGATAGTCTTTAGTCTGATAGATGATGATGATAGCTGCATAATTTTTTCGAAATTCTAAAGTTTAGTTACATTATAATGACTGCAGGGATTTAGATTTAAACTGCTTTGATGGTTTACTGCAGGGGTCGGCAAGGAGTTTTAGCTAGGGATCGGATACTGCGAGAAAATATTAACGAGATCCAGAAAAAAAATACAACTCATGACAATTATATACCTATTTAATGTATGGTTGCAAATAAAATTCTGAATTATGAAACGCAAGACCTAAAATTAATGTGAGAAACTGCACCGACGTTCTTGAGTCAGTTTTTTATAGTTTCGTTCTTGAGAAGAACAGCAAATTCGAAGAATTTATACTCGATATACAATACATTACAGTATTTGACGGTCCAATGTTTAATTTCGACGAGGCGGATCGATGGTGAAATGGTTAAGATACCGACTTAACCGTGAGTTTGTAATTCGTAAATACCTTGTGCGATCTACAAATTGTTAATCTGAGTTTGGATTGTTATTCATGTTCGTTAATTCTATTTTTGTAAAGTTGCCCGTAATGCAAGGATTATTTCCTAAGTGCAATAGTCTTAAAAATAACTGCATTCTCTGTCCTTATGAATAAAAGATAATGAAAATGAGACTTGCGAACTATATTGGAAGATGTGTGATCGGAATAATGGAATTACTAACGGCTCAAAAATTTGCCTATCCACAGTTTCTGATGAATATTCAGATATTATGGTTAGGATGACGCTTTGTCTTGGAATGTTAACGGTCGGTATACTTTGACAATGATTCTTGTCACATAGGTTTTACTATCGAAAGTAATATGAATCCGGTTTGGGAAGATGTCCATACGGTTTGTAGCTATATAAGTTAACCGTATAAACATGTGAGAGAGTGAGATGGTATCAATTCACATAACAAAATTTTTAGCTAAATAACACAGTATTATATATTATTAACCAGTTTGTATTACTCGTGAGTGTTCTAAAGACTAAAATATTAAATAGGGCCACCCACCTTCATGTGTTGTTTCACTTGTTTGGTCAACAATTACATTCTCAAAGATAGGTCAAGCACGCGACTAGTCTAGTAACTATTGCCAAAACTTTTGCAATATTTTCCAAGACAGAATAGTACATATTGCATCGACAACAGAAGAACAGAGCAGTCTGCATTTCAGCTGCATCAGGGAGGCGCTCCCGTATCACAGAGTGCCCGTATCCCTTATATAGTTGGCCCGTATCCCCTCCAAATAGTCTGCCAGACTATTTGGGTCGCAATGTTCTCTATACGAACCAAGTAGGGGGCGTTGTACGGACGCCCATGTCATGCGGTGTTTCAAAGGGGGTGGGTTTTGGGGCCTACCCTGCGAACATTGGCTACGACTGAGCGTTGTGACTGATAGCCGTAAAGCTGAGCGTAATTTGCTACGCTGATGATACAACGATACACTCGTCACAGCCGGGGGCGGCACGTCTGGCAACTCTCGGCAACGAGGAGATTGGCAAGGGTGGCCCTAGACAAGACAGAGGCCCTATTATTGCATGGATCCCGTATTAGTCCAACTACCGGCGCTTCGATTACATCTGGGTAGGTACATAGGAGGTACCTACTTGGGTCTGCTGCTCGACGGGCATTTCGAGACGGGTTTCGAGAGCATTTCCGTCAACTTGCTTCGCGGCTTGTCGGCACAGCGATCGCCTTTTCTTGGATGATGTCAAATGTTGGTGGACTTAGCGCTAGGTGCTGATGTGTGGTTCAGTCGACGGCACTGTATGGCGCACCAGTGTGGGTGTGGTCCCTGACCGTCCAGCAAAGGACTTTCTTGTGACGACCACAGAGATCCATACGCACATACTGAACGGTGGCGACAAAGGCAGTGCACCTGTTGGCTGGAACTGCCACGTGGGACTTGGAGACATGTATCTTTATTGGTGGGTGTCAGCGACGCTGGCCGGAGGCAGATATATCTGGCCTCGCAACCTGGCAGGGCTGCCCACGGACGTCAAGAAGTGGGTACCATTGGTCGGCCCAATGGCAAAGGGGAGAGAAAGCGATGGATTATGGACCATGGTCTTTTGTCACCCCGGGCAGAACGGACGACGTGAGTCCAGACCATAGCCCGCCCTAAAAAAAGGTAACGTTATAATAATAATAAAAAAATTACATATCTGCCTTATTATCCACATTATTGACTGTTCCATTATTGGAATAGATAACAAAAGCAGATATCTATGTAAGGAAGTTATGTAAAGAATGAATGTACTTACTACAGCAGGTGCGAAAATTGCCTGTTACTGAAAATATCTTGATGGAATACGAAACAAAGCCTCGTTAACAATTAGACTTTACTTGTACAAGCGTGTAAATATTTTAAACATTACTATGTTTCATAGCCATTACCACTCATGGTTTAGAAGTAATTAAAATTACTCTTATTTACAACGTTATTTTTAGTCTCATGTAATATGACGCGAGCTCATTAATGTTCATCATCGTTTCAATCCATATACGTCCCACTGCTGGGCTCGGGTCTCCTCCATTATGGGCGGGAATTTAACTTACTACACCACTCTGGTCAGATGTATTGGCATAGGAATGATATTAATAATAACCAAATATAATTTAAAGCATTAAGATTACTAGAATTTCTTAAGAAAATAATGATATTTGAAATTTACTGACTTACATGATTTACTCTACATTAATTTCATCAGACTATCAACATTCATTATTGGACATAAGCTTGTTTATAAGAGAGATAATGCCATAATCGTCCTACTGAGTTGAGATTCTTCAGCATCCTCCCATCGTCCGAGCAAAGATGTTAAAGCCTGCACCTAAAAGTTAAACATACAAAAAATCATCAATAGTTCAGCCACTGAGAATTCGGCACTATAAAGGCTCCGAATTCTCAAACTAAGATAGGGGATGATGAAATAGTAGCCTTTAAGGCAAGTTATTTTACTGTTTAAATAAATCATTTAACACGAAACGTCTAAACAATATGATTAATATAGATACACTCGCACAGGAAGTCATTGTTTATCAAGCTGTCGTATATTCACAAATGGTGACTGCAAACGATTTATTGTTATTTGCAATTGTCTAATGTTCTTACTTAGTATTTAATTTTCTATTATTCTTTGCTAAGTACATTTTAAATTCTTCTCAAATATTGACATACTAAAATGACTAGCGTTTTCTTATTTTAGACTGAAGTCATCATTGTGATTTTCGTGCGTATTTAAATAATCCACAACGGAATCATATTTTCTTTAGTAATTTGTATCCGATTAATCTTCATAAATGGATTGTATACATATATGCTTAAATATATCGTATCTGTAGATAAATCAAATTAAGAAAAAGGTCTGCTACACGGCTTTTCTTTCATAGAGTATATTGCAAAGGTTTAGGCTATAATGTTATACCCAACCCCCTTCTTGGGAATGGAGTTGTAGATCAGACGGTGGACGGCAGGCGAAATTGACTCAAATCAATATAAACTCTTACTTTTCTTTTACGATACTCACGAGCAATGTTAGTATTAGTAGTACTTAAAGATTACAATATTAACATTTACCTAAAATATATTTTACTCAACCAAAGTATCTTTTTTAAATCATTTAATATAAATGAACATATTAAGAAATCAGAGAATTTTAACATATTTATTAGCATTTATGGTAAGTGTATGGGTATATTAATAGGACTTAATTGAATTATACACAACGAAAACAATCTTCTTTCTCTTTTTCTTTGGTTCAAACATTTCTACTTTTGGACACAAGCTTGAAGTATCAAGATAGGAGGAAAAATGATCCATTAACCTTGCTAAAATCTTTTTATATTAAGTTTTTCTTTCCTTACAGTAAAGTAAGAAATTACGTTATCCCACAGTAGAAAAATAACTTTGATACCATCCAGTATTGATTAGTTATACGTGTCTAAATATCAAGACCGCAAAAGGGCGTGCTTAATTTGATAAAGTCCAACAGTAATTAGTTATGTGCGGCCAATCTTAATTAAAATCATATAATTTATGTTGCTTCGGTACATACTTTCGTCTGTTGTAAATAATGAATAATCATATTTCACTATTAAAAGTTGGTAAAGAAACTAATGAAGGTGTATTTAACTGAGTATTTTATGGCGATAAATTAATTCTCAATCTTTCTCGTTTAAGTGTTCATTAAGGACTATTTTTTAATTTTTTTTTGGTTAATGAACCCACGTCTTTTGTATTATTTTTATTATAAATTATTATCATCACAGCTTATATACGCCCCACTGTTGGACTCGAATCTCCTTCACAATAAGAGGAAAATTGTTATACTATACGCTGATCAGATGGATTGGTATAAGGTTTTATTTTGAAATCAGTTAAAAACTTCAACTATATCAGTTTTATATAACCTTTTTTTTTTCTACGGGTAACAAATATAATAACATTCATATTGTATAAAAACTAGTAAAATTGGACCAAAATGCGGTTTAAAATTAATTAAAATACTGTAGCAGATAGGCGAAGAATTTTATATTTTATTATATATTTATATATTTTAATCTCAACTTTAACAGTGCTATAGCATATAGACAAAAACCACTTGTTATAGAATCTCAACTTGGAAGTCAAATAAGTCATCCCGTGGCCATATATGCGACGCCATATATTTGTAACATTGGAATTCTTTTTTTAACTAATGATGAGTTAACATTTCTTTCATTTATTTCTTCAATCATTACCTTAATACTTCTTTCAGGATAGTATTACCTTTTCATTACTAACCTACGTCGCCTACATATCAATACGTATTTACATAATTTTCATCAACTTTTTATATGATTAATGGTATGTATTGGAAGTTGGCTATGTAACGATTCTGTCCATTAAGAATTAATATAAAGTGTGAAGATATTTTATGTAAAATATGACTTATGATGTTATTTTTTAACACATTAGATTAGAATAATTTAAATAGGAATGACACACTTTTAAAATTATACAATCAGGTTTTAAATCGACGCCTTTTTCAACGTTGATAATCTAATGTCCTAAAGTAACTATTTTCTCAGATATAATAGCAAGAAATTATTGAGCGTCTCGCAATAATAGGGCTAAATAACTAACTACGTGTAACAATTGCATTTCATTGTTGCAATCAAATAACGAACATCAATGAGTGAAAAACATGTAATAAATACAGCTATTATTGGAATGCGAGATACGATGTGTTCGAGACCCCAATTTCCAAATCATTATGAAACCAATATATCGATAAGACAGAGACCGACAGATGTTCGGACGTATAATTTATAACTCATAACAAAGTACAACGGCAAGAAATAAATAGAAGAAATAAATAAAGAGTATATAAGATAATCATGAAATTACGGGTTTGGAACGTGCGTTTAAGAGATATTGAAAAAGAAATACGGTCAAATGCAATAAATTGAAAACAATGCAATATAATTTAATTATTTTTGATATCATTGACATTAATATTAATTAAATGTTAATTAGGATATAATGTTTATCTTGACTTTTTTAATATTTATCTCGTTAATAATATAGATAAATATTTTTATTTTCCGTCTAAATAGTTCAATATCCTTTTTCTTACGCGTGAGTGTCGTAAAAGATGTAAGTTATATGATATGCAGGCATCTATACAAGAGATGATATACTCGAGATAAAACCTTACGCCAATACATCTGATCAGCGTGGTATAGTAAGTAGTTTTCTCTCCTATTGTAGAGGCCTGAGCCCAACAGTGGGACTTACGTAGGCTCAGAAGATGTGATGATGATGATATATGTGTAATTATTAAATTCGTAAAACATTTGCTATAGGATACCGAAGCTGTTCTCTCTTACTATCTTTGAATATATTTTCATACTTAGCTTTTTTATTTAAAAAATACATGGCATTTTTTTTTTTTTTGTGGGTGGGCTGCGGTTGGCGCGCCTCCGCACCACTCCGTCCGGGGCGACAGAGGGGCTTAAGCACGCAACTCCCGCAACCCACCCGAAAACCACCTCGTCTTCGTCATTGGGCCGACCACCGAAGCAGGTTTACTTGTCGTCAGTGGTCGGCCCGATGGAATACCCTCTACGTGGGGTACCCTCCCATCGACCGACGTCCCCCCCTCGGGGACGACGTCGGTCTTTCCTCACGCGGTCGGCCTCTCGGCGGGTGACGGACTAATCCCCGGTCACGTCACCCGCGGCCTCGGCTAGGGCAGCATGAGGCGCAGATAGTTGCGCCTACGCCGCCCCAGTCGTGGAAAATAAAAATGAAAAAAAAAAAATGAAAAAAATACATGACATGGACATGCCATGTATTTTTTTCATTCCCCATGAATTGTAACTAAAAAGTGTATTTATTTTAAGCGTATTTCATTTCACTATACCTACTTAGTAATGGAAATCAGCTACTAATAGTGAATTTAGAGGTCTTCGTCATATATTTTGTAGAGACTTCGAATGTTATGATTTGGCTCTATTGTTATACGGATGAGCCAACCTATCAGTCCACTCCAAGTTTGCATTCATGGAGATTAGAATGATTTAAATTAGAATCGTTTAAGTCCTTCAACTTATTGAACAATAAAAGTGATATTACTCTCCCTTTACCTTCTTTGTATGTATGATTTTCTCATATAATGCTATCGATATAGTAGCCTAAATCTTGACTGTTAGTGAAATGCTGTTCCTGCTTATTGCCATATCAACAGCACGGTACTATTTTGTAAAGATCATTTCAGTCAGAGTGCTCGCTGTCACGTTCTGTCTAAGAACTTATTAGACAGTGACCGTCATCATAATTTTTAGATTAGAAGGGACATTGACCTTCTATATGGTCTTCTATCTCACTGTTCAAACGAGTGGGTACAGCGTTTTGTTTTAAGTTTATCTCTCCCCTAAATGTTATTTGCATATCATATCTCTTAGTTACCCTTTACAATATCCATGGGCAAGCAGTGTAAGGGTGAGTTGTATGTCACTACATGGTTAATTAACGAACATTATTATTTTTTCTCATGGTGATAAATTGAACAAACAGCACATCTAATGGTAAGTGATACTGCTGCTCAAGGACCTTTGAAGAAAGTGATGGGAGTGTGAATGCGTGCAATGAGTTTCAGTGATACCAAAGGCATCACCAAAACCCCCCAGAAAGTGGGCTTATTGTTATTTTTATACAAAACAATACATGCCGAATATATATTTCTATAAAATAGGCTTGCCTAATTAAAACGTTAATATGCTGAAAAGCGTTAAAAATGAAGGTCACACGAGTGAAATAATTCTATTATTATAATTAATGTATATTGTATACAATTAGTATACTTTCACTGAGTTAAAAAACTTCAAAATGTGATTACGTTGTTCATTATCATATGTGTTACAATTCACTTGGAATTTGCTTGACAGAGATATTCTTAAACTGAATAATATTTAACTATTCATAAGTTTGTTTTGTGTTTGCATTTTTATAAATAAATGAAAGCTGTGATAATGTAAATAATAAGGAGCGCCTTACCATTGGTATTAACCCCGCCAGGCCGGCCACGGAGGACAAGGAGCTCTATACCGGTGGTCGGCCCAACGGCGATGGAGAGGAGACGGTGGCCCATTCGTTACCGCGGACGGAGCTGACGGCGCGTGTGCGGACTATAGCCCACCTAAAAAAATCATCGGTTTCAGTCAATGATGAAATTTGTGTCCGTTATTTGTTTGTTTTTAAAGTTTCCCGCAATACAAGGATTATTTTATTAATACTTTGAGTACAATCCAACTTTAGACAATTATTTGTGACTACACAGTTTAGGTGTTGTTGAATTTGAAGTAGTTTACAATAGTTATTTGTATACAACTCGTGATATTTTTAGCATGGTTGTATACATAACGGACCGCAATTTTAACTGTTATTAAAATGATTAAAAAACATAACACAAACGTGTCTTACTAAGGTAGTCATGTAGATTCCTGATATTTATAAAACAAATAGTCTTTTCAATCATTTAACTATGGATGTGATTTCTTATGTTTACACGAGTGTTAGACATTTTAAATAAAATTATTTTTATTGATTTAATCGCGTTTCTATTTGATTACCTGAAGTTTCGACGGACTAACTGTCTGTTCTCTTTGTTTGTGGACTGCCTGTCTCCTGTAACCATGAACGCTAAAAAGTGATCGAAACGTAGGGCAATCAAAATTCAAATACAAACGCTATAAAACGCCTGAAAATAATTTTATTTATAATATAGAAATGTTATTATATAAAGTTCAATATTATTAAAACCCTTTTGGCTAGACGCGTAATCCTATTTAGTTTAACTGTACAAGCGTAATGTCGTAGATCAAAGATCAACTTCCAGTGATGAGGCCAAATAATTTGTAACCCGTCCGTGAAAAACACTTGCGTATGTAAAAGTTTCTTCCGAGTTCAGTTCTGAATAAAGTAATATTAACACTCTCCGCAATATAAGGCACTTTTCTTTAGTACTGTCGATGTCATTTTAGGAAAAAAAAAATGTACCTTGTATTCAATTAAGCGGTGAGAAAATGACGTGTCTATTGGTAGGCCGACCTGTTATTATCATTACATTATAGATATAAAATAGGACTAGAAGCGGCACGTCGTAGTAAAATAGTGAATATTTTTTGTCGATTACTTTCAATTTGAAAAGATTACTGTAAAAAACGTAATTATTCGTGTTTCTATGAACTTGTCGTGTTCAATTAATGTTCATCATCATCATCATCTCAGCCCATATATGTTCCACTGTTGGGCTCGGGCCTCCTCCATAATGGAAGGGTACTTGACCTACTATACCACGCTGGTCAGACGTGTTGGTATAGGGTTTTATTTCGAGTTTTCCTTCTCTCGCATAGATGATATATGCGTTTTATATCCCTTAGTCGTCTTGTACGATCACCCACGGGTAAGATAGGGGGTGGTGAATTGTATTCTTACTCCGTCACCACATGGAAATGTTATATAATAAATTTGATTTAATCTGAAAAGTTTCTTTATCTTTTCTACTCGTCTCGAAGATGGTTTGAGCTGAACGATAATGGTATTAAAGTAATGAACTACTTGGTTTATGAAAATGTTTTTAGTAATTTTGTTAACATTGCAATGGTGGTTCCGGGAGCATTTCCGCAGGCTCGCTCCACGGCTCCTCGGCGCGACGTCCGCCCTATCGTGGCTTATGCTGAACGTGGGCGGACCGAGCGCTACGTGCCGACGGCTGTACGCGAGGGTCATTCGGTCGATAGCCCTGTACGGCGCACTGGTGTGGGCGGGGTCCATGACCGTCCGACTCAGGGCTCTTCTGTGGCAACCACAGAGGGTCAGGGCCATCCGCAGATACCGCACGGTGACGACGGAGGCAGCGTGTCTGTTGGCCGGGACTCCCCCGTGGGACCTGGAGGCGGAGATGCTCGCCAGATTGTATCGGCGGGTGACGGGGGTGCGAGCGGGGGACGGTGTGGTCTCGTTAAGGGAGCTCACCGCCTGGCGCGTCGGTGCCCGCCGAGACGTCATTGCTTCAGACGGCATTGCGTCAGTGCTGATGCAGTGGTTAGAAAGGCGGCACGGGGTGCTCTCCTTCCGACTAGTGCAGGTTTTGACGGGGCATGGGTGCTTCGCCAAATACCTGCACAAGATCGTAAGGAGGGAGAGTACACCGTCCTGCCACCACTGCGATTGCGACGAGGACGCGGCATACGCTCGAAGCCTGCGCCGCTTAGGCCACGCAGCGCCGTGAACTCGTCGCAATCATCGGTGCCGACCTGACGCTGCCAACTATCGCTAGGGCGATGGTCGACAGCGTCAGGAATTGGGACGCAGTCGCAGCCTTCTGCAAGGCAGTGATCTCGCAGAAGGAGGCGGCGGATCGCCTGCGCGAGGAGCGCAGCCTCGATGAGGCGATCCACCGCCGGCGACTGGGGCGGCGTAGGCGAATACCTGCGCCTCATGCCGCCCTAGCCGAGGCCGCGGGTGACGTGACCGGGGAGTTAGACCGTCACCCGCCGAGAGGCCGACAGCGTGAGGAAATACTGACGTCCTCCCCGAGGGGGGGACGTCGGTCGATGGGAGGGTACCCCAAGTAGGGGGTATTCCGTCGGGCCGACCACTGATGATAAGTAACCGTGCTCCGGTGGTCGGCTCAACGACGAAGGCGACGTGCATCGTGGGTGGGTTGCGGGAGTTGCGTGCTTACGCCCCCTCTGTCGCCCCGGACGGATTGGTGCGAGGAGCGCGCCGACCGCAACCCAACCCAAAAAAAAAAAATAAAAAAAAAGGAATAATAAATAAAATTATGAAATGAATGAGAGTGAACAGAATTGTAATATCTAATAATAGTCTTCGTATTTTTCTATAACATTTAATTATTAATAGTTATAAAATAGAAGTTTTTATATATTTGCCTCTTCTAATATCAGGATCTTATATTTACTTTTTGTATTATATAATTCGTTTTCGTAGGGTGACGGAGTTAGAATACAATTTACCACCCCCCTTTCTTGTTCATGGGTGTTCTAAAAAACGACTAAGTTATTGAATATGCATATAATAACTTAAATCTGGTTGACCGAGCTTTGCTCGGTACAGTTAGTTTTGTTTTTTTTTATAAGTAAATGGTATTTTAACAAACATATTTACGATATATATTAATAAAAAACTGCAAAAAGATGAATTAATGAAAAAAATATCAAAAAATATCAAAAATTAAAAAACAGAATAATCGAGATTCGATCTCACGCCGTTTGAATGCGACTGGACAATTTCCCAACTGAGCTATTGTCACTCTTCACAGCGTAACATTTTCTATAAAAAAAACCTAGCTTGATCGATTTTTTGGCCCCGAAACCTCTAGTATGCCATATTTCATCAAAATCGTTGCAGCCGTTTCCGAGATCCTGAAAAAAAAAAAAAAAAAAAAAAAATATATATATATATATATATATATATATATATATATATATATATATATATATATATATATATATATATATATATATATAGGTATATATATATAGGTGTATATATATAGGTGTATATATACAAGAAGTGCTCGTTTAAAGATATAAGATTGAAGCGAAGGAAAAATCTAATAAAAACGTGTACCAACACTTCCAACCGTGGTATACTAATTTAATTTCCCTCCCATTATAGAGGAGACTCGAGCCCAGCACTGGGAAATATATGAGCTAGGATGATTAAGATTCCAGTTTTTTAAAAGATCATAAGCTCAAAATTATGATAATTTAGAAGCAATATAATCGGTATTATATAGAATTATATAAAATATGTATATAAATAATGGTGGTATTTACTCCTATAATATACTTTGTATGTGTAACTGAGTTTTAAATCCAATACTCCGCTCTAAGGAATAGTCTTGTATCACGGATACATCATGTGTAATTTACAAACATACGATTAATAATCCAGTTAATCCAAAGCCATATTCAAAGAGTTATTGTTGCTTTTGCCTGAGCAGTCAATGCTCAGGTGATCTACTGATTCATGCAGTAATCTCACAAGTGAGAGACACTTCTCTAAACGGTCTATAAGTAAGACTGCCTGTAAAGCATTCGACATGAGGTTTTTTTCTGTAATGTATAGTGTTGTATGCTGGAAGTAAAATAAAAGGCCTGATGATGACATGGATATTGCTAGTTAAATCAGTATTCCGATTCATTATCATCATTTCAAATAATATACATCTCAGTAATGGTTTTGGGCCTTCTCCCTTGTGGCAGGAAAATTGGCCTACTATATCACGCTGGGGAGGCGTATTGACATAGGGACTTATGTCAAATATTAATTCTCTTGTATCGATGGTGTCTACTTATAATAAATATTAGTCCTTTTTTATGAAAACTTCGGTGAAGAGAACTTATAGTGTCTCTATACGAATAACTACGGCAATTATATCTTATTTTAACCCATATACGTCGCACTATTGAATTCGGGACACTCGAACTGTTCACCACTGCACTGGAAGATGTCTTCAAGCTCTTAGACTGGACTGGACTTGGCATCAACATTAACGGCGAATACATCACTCACCTTCGATTTATAGACGATATCGTCGTTATGGCAGAATCCATGAAGGACCTTGGCACAATGCTCAATGATCTCAGCAGAGTATCCCAACTAGTGGGTTTACGAATGAACATGGACAAGACGAAAATCATGTCAAATGCCCATGTCATTCCTGTACCGGTCCTAGTTGGCAATGCGATTCTCGAAGTTGTCGATCACTATGTTTATCTAGGACAAACAGTCCAGTTAGGTAGATCCAATTTCGAGAAAGAGATCAGCTGACGAATCCAACTCGATTGGGCAGCGTTCGGGAAACTTAAGAGGATCTTCTCGTTCAACATACCTCAGTATCTGAAAACACAGGTCTACGACCAGTGTGTGTTACCAGTGATGACTTATGGCACGGAAACGTGGTCCCTAAATATAGGCCTCATATCAAGGCTCAAAGTCGCTTAGCGTGCTATGGAGCGGGCTATGCTCGGGATTTCTCTGCGAGATAGAATCCGGAATACGGAAATCCGCAGAAAAACGGGTGTAACCGACATAGCACGAAGAATTAGCACGCTGAAGTCGCAATGGGCACGCCACATCGCTCGACGAACTGACAACCGCTGGGGAAGAAAGGTTCTCGAGTGGCGACCACGTATCAGACAACGCAGTGTAGGACGCCCCCCCACTAGGTGGACCGACGATCTAGTGAAAGTTGCTGGGCGTCGTTGGATGCAGGGGGCACAGAACGGCACATTGTGGCGCAACATGAGGGAGGCCTACGTCCAGCAGTGGACGGCAATAGGCTGAAATAATGATGATGAATGATTGAACTTGGGCTTCCTCTAGAGGAAAGTCGAGTTTTTTTTTCTCTAGCATAGATGTTATATGAGTATTACATCCCTTAGTCGTCTCTTACGACACCCACGGGTAAAACAGGGGACTGTGAATTATATCCTTACTCCGTCAACAGACAGAATGTACGCCAATTGATGTTCTCTTATTACAAGTATCGTTGTATCTGTGATTTGTTTATAAAGGCGCGTGTTACTACATGATTACGCTAAGCATTTCTAGTAGCACTCGGGTGAGGCCAGCTGTCATCGTAGTAAACTAGACTGTAAGACCGGTTCAGTCACGCGTTAGTTACGTAGCAAATTAACTCGCCGAATTAGTGTACTCAATCGTGTATTGGTGAGATTTACTTTTGAGAGTATGATTATATTTTTATTGGCGTTGAACGCAACAGTTTGAAGGATAATAGATTGATTAATATTTATTTATAATTAGTTGTACTCGCTGCTTTGCGTTGATTGCTATAGATTATTTATTGGTTTTTATTATTAATTAATTATATTTAAATTCCCCGTGTGGTAAAATAAGAATAAGATATATGCAAGGGAAGGAAAGCTCTAAAATAAATAGGGTTTTACTAACACGTCTGACTAGCGTAGTATAGTAAATTAATTTGCCTCACATAGTGGAGGAGGCCCGAGCTCCGCAGTGGGACACATCTATGGGCTGATAGAATGATGATTATATTTTAATTTAGAGTTGTAGCAATACATTGGTGAAAATTGCTTTTAATTGCATGTAGTTTTTGCGTGCAGCGTTACATATAGACAGAAGATAATTTTAAAATTTGCCCCTTAATAAAGATGACATATTATTTTTCTTTAATATTATTAATGACTGCGACGAGTTACAATTTTGTTATATTTACCTGACTTAGCTTTTATGTATAACGGAGGTGGTAGTTGGTCACATTATCTGTTTTATCTATTCCCCCATCCACCAGCTTACTGAGATGGCAGACCATTAGTCGAAACAATGAATAAACATTCCTGATAGATAATATGGTAAATTATCTTCCATAAAGCTGAAAATTTGTATGAGAATTGGTACATTTACGTACTTAACACATTAGTTTAATTGTTAAAGCCATTGAAATGGATTTCCAATTGAAGTCGTCTTGCATAAATGAGTTTTTATAAAAATAATAGAGAACAAATAAGAGTATATATTTGATATAAAATCAGATGACTAGTGCGATATACATATTAAATTTCCCTGGCAATATAGATTTATGTTTCCGTGTGGTGACTGAATAAGAATACGATTTACTACTCCCTGTCTTGCTCGTGGATATCGTAAAAGACGACTAAGGTTTAATATTAAGATTTAATAAGCATATAACATCTATGCAAGAGAAGGAAAACTTGAAGCAAAACCCTATACTGACCTGTCTGACCAGCAGCAGCAATAAGGTCAGTTTCACCTCCTATTATGGAAGATGCTCGAACCCAGCAGTGGGACTTATATGAGCTGTGATGATGATGAAATGTAATTTTAAAAACCGAAGCGTAGGACCCGTATTTTCCACAAAAAAACCATTTTGTTTTTTTATTCCTAGGAAACTAATAAAGATTGAAAGACAAAGATATCTATGAGTAATTATTATGGAATATGTTTAAAATATTACTAATGCGTGTCTATAGCTATTCTGATTTCTTTAATTGCTGGTCGGCTACCATCTGGCAAGATGCCATTGAACTGATTATTTATTGAATTGTACAACATTATGCTAAAAACTAGATGTACCTAATAAACATAACTAGTTTTCGCATATTAAATATAAACTGTGGTAATATGTCGATTTGATGGCGGGCTAAGCATGTGACGTATCACACAAGGACGGCATCAAAAGCCTACGCCGCAGGAGAGAGGATTCCAATGTAAAAACTAAAATTGACATAGAAAAGGACATAGTGATGCTCCATTGTCCAAAATACTAAAAATTTTCATGACTGCATGAGTAGTTTAGTGGTTTAGGAAGCGACATTTTAAGCCGAGTGTCGTTAGGTCGATTCATACATAAGAGATTTCACTGTGCGATCTAAAAATAGTTTTATATGGCACATGACTTTCTTTTATGTGAAGTATTGTCTTATAAGCTAAACCAAGTCCTCGACTACTTAAGCATCGGTAATTTAGAAATAAAAAAGTTGTTTAAAATTAACCTTGCCTGGATTTGTGAGGAATGTCATGAACCTTTTTTTTTAACAAGTTTTGTTGTTTGATAGAAAATTAATTACGAGAGAGTAGGATGATTATGTTTGGTTCCTATCCAAAAATTGAAGCCAAAGCCTACGAAGATCACTGATTGTATGACGAATATCTTCAAACATGTCTCGTACAAAGTTTGAATGTTAAATCTTACAAGTACAATTCACATACAGGGCAATCTGTAATCCACAAACGATTGTTCTGAGTCTGGGTATATTCTATGTTCGTGAGTTGTACGTTTATGAAGTATCTTTACAATATATATATACGATTCCGAATGCGGCATTATTTTCAAATACTGTCGTTGGACTTATATTTTTCGTTCAATGTAAAATATTATACGTTTATTAAGGCAATAGAAGGTGATTTGCCGTTTATATGATCTGATAATAGCCTTCAAAACAAATATATTCCATCGTAAATATTCATTACGCTTTGCCTGAAAAAAATATTTTTTTATCTCGTTTATCAACAAATTAGATAAATTATAAGAGTTACTAAACGATTAGTCTCTAAATTAAATTAGTAAGACAATTATTTCAATATAAATGTAGCAATTAATATTTTTTTTAATCGCGCATTAAAATTTACTTAATGGATCGTTTAAGAAACCAGATAACATCTGTTTTGAAGGATTATTATTAATTGTTTTTACTCATCTATAGCGCAGGTATAGATTGTAAATAAAATTAACTAATTTCGCGGTCTAGGAATTGGCCTCCCAAACATTGTGATATAGGTTCAATTTCATTATAATCATATTATACATATATTTATTACGTAAATGGCTATTGGAAGTCTGGGTGTAATTTTAGTTTATAAACAGTATATTAATAAAGTATCATGCCATAACAATTTATTCATTAATGCCTATATATTTCTGTCCAAATAGACAAGATAAAATCTTAGAATCAGAAGGTTAACTAGAGTGCGTCACCATATCGTTCTTTCTCATGAATATCATAAAATATAGTGAAGGGATATAAGAAAATATTATAACCGCAAAAAAAAAAAGAATTTCAAATACACTATGGTATTGTCGTCTCGAAATCCTTTATTCGTGTGGTAACGAAGTAAGAGTTACTGTGATTGGTAACCAACCCTTTCCTTCCCCGTGGGTGATCGTAAAAGATGACTAAGGGACTCAAGCAGATAACATTATTGCAAGCGAAAGAGAACTCGTAATAAAATTCTCTACTAACACGTCTGACCAGCGTGGTATAGTAGATCAGTTTAGCTCACTATGAAGGTGGCTCGGGTCTAGCAGTGGGGCATATATGAGTTGAAATAATGATTTGTTGGAGTCAAAAAAATATATTTATGTGGAACGATTTCCTCTCTCATTGTTAATAAGGTTGCCTGGAAGAGATCGCTTATAGCGATAAGGCCGCCCTTTGTACATTCTGGGTTATAATTATTAAATAATAATTACAAGAAAACTTAAATAAGTTTTCTTGTAATTTGATGTACAAATAAAGTATTATCTAATCTAATCTAATAAGAATTATGGTCAAAGGCGTAATATATATTTTGACTAGTTACAATTCTTAAACTATTAGTTCAAATTGAATGAAATTTTAAATATACCGTGTGTATACAATGTCTGCTGGGTTACCAAAAATTCATGCTTCTAGTTTTATTCACAACGAAGTTATAGGGGGGTCGAAAATGGCCTGAATTGCTTCGAGAAAAGTATGTTACGGCAGTGTTGCGTTTTTGCTCGACTTAGCGGGGGCACTGCCGTGCCCCCAGATGTAAAAGCGTAACAGCATGTTTGTAAAATTTTTCATAACACAATAATCAATTTTTTAGAGCTGGGTGTATCTACTGAGTATGTTCTTTAAATATCTATACAAATACTCGAGAAAGTAAATCACTTACGGTACTAATAACGAGTATTAGCTTTGAAGCGTTTACGTAAAAGTAACTGAACCTCTTTCTATAGAACGCTGCGTAAATTTCGTATTTAGTGTATAATGACGTCATCCAACAGATGTGCGCAGGTGGCCTCAGATACCCGAGAGGTGTAAACTTGTAGAATTTTTTTGCACACATGCCACTCTTCATGTATCGTAGTTGTTGCTATGCCATTGGGCGGTTTATTTCCGTTTATTATAAATCATTATGCGTCAGATATGCCGCGAGCATCCCAAACTGGTTTTAATTTGATTTTACTATATACTAAGTAAGCACTATGGCCTGAATTTGGAATTGGGAAGTTAAAATGTGAATTTTGTAGTTTTTTTTTATAGATTGACTCCTTCATTTATTTAGGCGTAGGCAGAAGTGTAAACAAAATTATGATTGTCGACATACTTTAAATATCATCATCATCATCTCAGCTCATATACGTCCCACTGTTGATCTCGAGGCTACTTCATAAAATAGGAGTGAAATTGATCTACTTAACTACCTTGACCAAACGGATTGGTATAGGATTTTATTTCAAGTTAAGAGAAGAATCCCTAGACGGCTCATACGACAACCACGGGCAAGATAGGGGTTGCGAATTGTATTTATACATCACACGGAACATTTTAAATATGCAGGTAAAGTATTTTACTACATTTCATTAATCCGTATTAAGTACAGCCAATGCGAATTTTCAGAAAACAAAAACCCTATATAAACATCGAACCTACGCTTATGTACTTATATATGTTGCTAGGCCACAGAAGCAGTTACTAAAGTAAATGAGAAGATTTTGTTCCATTAAATTAACGAAAAGAAAATGTAAATTATTGATAAACTACTTTTGTATCGATACAGATTTCTTATCTACACACAAATGAAATAAAGCATTGATAAATAGCCTCACTTCAAAACATAATCGCAGTTATTATCCCTCGAAACTCATTATGCCTTGGGTATTAACTTTAATTTTGGTATGCATAACACGCAATTGAAAGCATATATGATGTAGTGGTTAAGTACCTCCTATTTAGAAATGTAGAGTATTGCAGGTTCACATCTCACGCAGGATAATTCTTTATACTATTCACAGATATCTATTCTGAGTTTAGATGTAATTTATATTTATTAATAGTATTTTTGTAAAGTCTAAAAATCATCTCTTAGAGATCTTTAGTCTTTCTAAATTGGGGTTATTCGCGTTATGGATTAAAAAAAAAATACACTTTTATGTTAAAAAGCTAAAACTTGTGAAGCTTTGTAGCAGAAAATACAGTTTATGACGATCATCATCATCGTCGCAGCCCACATACGTCCCACTGCTGGGCTTGGGCCTCCTCCACAATGAGAGGGAATTTAACCTACTAAACCGTACTGGTAAGACATGTTGGCATAGAGTTTTATTTCGAGTTTTCCTTCTCTTGCACAGATCTTATGTGCATATTATATCCCTTAGTCGTCTTTTACGACATCCGCGGGCAAGGTAGGGAGTGGTGAATTGTATTCTTAATCCGTCACCACACGGAAACAATAGTAAATAATAATGACTATGACGATATACAATAGTAAATAATAATTGAATAAAATAATATAATAAACTAATTGCCTAAGCAGAGATTATTTACTAAAATCTAAAAAAAGTGTAATACGCCAAGTATTCAATGACAGCATCACTTATCAAACCAACCACTTCATCATATCTCAACTGATATAAATCTCACTACCAGGTTCGAGCCTCTTCCTTTTACTCTTTTCTCTTGTATAGATGTTATAATATATATATATATATATATATATATATATATATATATATATATATATATATATATAAATTAGTTTGTTGGAATCAAACTAATTTGATGGAACTAGTTTGTTGGGAACAAACTAATTTATTTAAAAATGAAGAAGAAATATAAAAGGCAAAATATGATGTATTTAAAGTATTGGCCACTAAAAAGGTAATAAGATTTTATTTCATTAGTTTTGAGAGAATTTGAAGGTTACTATGGATGAATAAAAGTAATTGTCTAGAACGACTTCCGTGTGGTGAAGGAATAAGAATACAATTCACCACTCCCTATCTGACCTATGGATATCGTAAAAGACGACTAAGAGATATAATACGCATACAACATCTATGCAAGAGAAGTAAAAGTCGAAATGAAATCCTATACTAACCTGTCTGACCAGCATAGTATTTGTAGTAAGGTCAACTTCCCTACCATTGTGGAGCAGGCTCGAGGCCAGTAGTGGGTCGTATATGAGCAAAATTGTTGATGATAATCTAGAACGACTATCCAGTCAAAGCAGCCAAGCAGGCTTATAATAATTATATGTAAATAATTTTTACAAATAGTCCATGATTCATGCAAATAGAAATACGGTCATATCTTAAACAAACAACTCTTAAAGTACTTAAAACACTCTTACGGTATGAGACGGTAATGAACAGCATATTTGAAATTTTTGCTACCCAACCCAACCTAAGATGTGAATGACATTACCTGTATATGCTAATAGCCTATGAGTAATATCGACGTGAATGAAATTGTGAAAGTGGGTTCGAGTTTGATTAGGAACTTTTTTTAGAAACTCACCGATGGACAATTATCGCGTTGGGTATCGTCAGCTGGGGCCCCTGCGGTGACCTTAAATGTAATTCTTTTATTATTAAAAGTTTTTAAAGCAGAAACATCTTGTGGAATGTAAATGTAGATATTTTTTTATGAGCTTACATAATACTTATTATGGAAGACGTATTTTTTTATTCCAAAAAGATAGTACATTCCACACGATTATAGTTTCGGATTAAAATTTCACATTTGACCCGAGTAAGCGACTCGCACCCGTGTGGTAATACATTGGGACTAACTTTCATTAATCAGTGATAACGATGGTATTTATATAGATTGAGAAAAATAAAAACAGTTTTAAACGTATTAAAATGTACCTAAGCTGATTTATATGACGCTTTTCTGTAATAAATTTTAAGAATATCCTCCAACTGTATCGTAGCATCATTATCATCATTCATCATCATCTCAGCTCATATAAGTCCCACTGTTGGGCTCGAGCTTCCTCCACAATAGGAGGAAAATTGACCTTACTTACCTTATCATGCTGGCCAGACAGGTTGGTATAGAATTTTAGTTCGAGTTTTTCTTCTCTTGCATAAATGATATATGCGTATGATATCCCCTAGTTGTCTTTTACGACATCTATGGGCAAGATCATCACCATCGACGGATGAGTAGTGATTTGTATTTTTACTCCGTCGCCAAACGGAAGCACCATTATGCTTGAGGATATTTTTTCTAATGAGAAGTGGGAATTTAAAACATCTAGGAATGTATGTAAATACATAAAACAAACTAAAATGTACATAAAAACAATCTAACTGCACGAGTTATGTTACAAAGGCTTATATAGAAAAAATATAGAAACATAAATATAAATTTAGATTAATATGTATATGCAAATAAATTTAAATAAGTTGAATCACTTTTATTTGAAACCATTAAATGATATATCATTAGAGCTTACAGAGTAAATAGAAAATAGTAAGATATAAATTAATGTAATTTTTTATTGGTTTGTATATATTACATAATTTAAATAAAATATAACATGATAATCTTTAGTAATATGAAAGTAATGGGATACGTAATAATAGCGATGACTTACGGCACTGAAACGTGGTCTCTAAATGTCGGTCTCATAAAAAAGCTCAAAGTCGCTCAGCGTGCTATGGAGAGGGCTATGCTCGGTATTTTTCTACGTGATAAAATCCGGAACACGAAAATCCGTAGAAGAACGGGTGTAACCGACATAGCCCGCAGAATTAGCACGTTAAAATGGCAATGGGCAGGCCACATCGCTTGTCGAACCGATGATCGTTGGGGAAGAAAGGTTCTTGAGTGGCGACCACGAATCGGACGGCGCAGCGTAGGACGACCCCCCACTAGGTGGTCTGACGACATTCTCAAAGTCGCAGGGAACCGTTGGATGCAAGTGGCGCAGGACCGTTCCGAGTGGCATTCTCGTGGGAAGGCCTATGTCCAGCAGTGGACGTCCGTAGGCTGATGGATGGATGGATGGGATACGTAAAATAAAATAAGAGGAATTTTCCTTCAGCACCACCTACCGGGTCCAATCGTGAATCTAAATCATTCTCGAATCCCCTTGAACACAAAAAATTCATCAACATCGGTTCAGCCGTCTAGGAGTAGTTCAGAGACATACACAGGTACACAAGAAATATTTATATAGAGATTTATATAAGTATAGTAATCACGATTATGCTGGACATTAAATAATAAAAGTTATAAAATTATACATTCAGCCTAACGTTATGAGATAGGTAGTACATTTTCTTGGAGTATTGATGCCGAGTAAGTGGTTGAAGTAAATATTTATTCGAAACCTTATGCAATACGATTTGCTTTTTCCAATAGATTAGGATAAATATAAAGGGATTCATCGTCATCACCCTTCTTTTATCTGACTCAATATGTACGCTTCTTTGACAGCACATATTGTAAAAGTTTTGACAATATTTTTATGATCAATCGCCTGTCTGACGTTAACCCTCCTTTGAAATGTAATTGTGGAACTAACAGCATAAGATGGAGTTGGTCCAGGTCAATGAAAAACTTTTAGTCATCATTTACGATATACACGAGCAATGTAAGTATTGGTAGTATTCGTAGTCGCCACCACACAACTTAAATCATCATCATCATCATCTCAGCCTATATATGTCCCACTGTTGGGCTCAGGCCTCCTTCATAATAGGGAGGGAATTGACATACTATTCCACGTTGGTCAGACGTGTTGCAACAGGGTTTTGTTTCGAGTTTTTCTTCTCGTGCACAGATGTTGTATGCTTATTTATTTATCCCTTAGTCATCTTTTACGACATCCACGGGCAAGATAGGGAGTGGTGAATTGTATTCTTACTTCGTCACAGCTTAAATATGCAAGTATTATGATTAGATATAGAAGATTTTCAGCAGTTAAAAATTTTATTTTAATTCTAATTCAGAAATTATTTTTTTATTTCTCTGACGCCATATTTTCATTGCCTCTGTGTCGGGTATCCCTTATTAAAAAAAGACTTAAAGTATGTGTATCTTGAATTTTAAAATTGCAGGTACTAAATATATCAATGTTTGTTGTTGACGGTCGTCAAGCATCAGAGTGGTTTATGCCCATTAAATAACTATAATCATTATCATTTCAGCTCACATGCGTCACAGTGCTAGAATCAAGTTTCTTCTAGAATCAGAGGAAAATTGACTTACCAAGCTGTTAAATGGTTTAGTTTAAGATTTTATTTCCAGGACTTTTTCTGGAAGTGACGTTATAAGATTGCATCGTATAGTCATCTTTTACGATGCACGAGAAAGAAAGGAGATAGTGAATCGTATTTTCAATCCGTCACCATAACTGGAACTAACTATAATAGGTATTTATATTGTAACATAATCTTAAGATTACAGTTTAAATGTATTCTATTTTTAAAAACTATTTTTTTCTGTGTGGCTCTTGCCCGTGGGTGTCGTAAAAGACTATTAATGGATATAATACACGTATTATATCTATGTAAGAGAAGGAAAACTCAAAACAAAACCCTAGAGCAACACGTCTAACCAGCGTGGTATAGTAGGTATATTTTCTATCCATAGAGGAGGAAGCCTGAGTCCAATAGTGGAACTTGGGACGAACATGTTTGGACGGTGATGATGATGATAAAAATAAGTTGTTAGATTGTCAAGATTACTCTGTATTAAAATAGGTATAAAGTACGATACTTAAAAATAATAAAACATAAATCATCATTTAGGAATTAATAAGCCGCATAGCCTTTAAGCAATGTTAAATAAGTATGATAATATAGACACGAATACTATATTCATTTCGTATACTAATTGAGTCTTTTGATACACAATGAAGTTATTTTGTTATGGATCGACATTTGATAAAAACTTGATGCTTGAGAAATGATTGATGGATTGTTTATAGTATTGTATAAAAGAAATACATATGTGTTCAATAGGCTTATGTAGTGTCTATGACATCAATTTGTCTATTAGACATGCCTACGCTTTAATGCAATGGTATGAACGTACGTTGGTTAAAATGTGAGATGCTGCGATTTTTTTATTAGTGAACCGATTTTTTTATTGCATACCTAGAAGAAAGTGCAGGAAGTTTGAATGTATGAAATGAGGTTCGGTGATATTACGTCAATTTTCTGCGGGAGTGTTGTCTTACCCTGGATGGACAGGCCTGTGGCTGTAGACAGATGACTATCGACAGTGTGATCCTACTACATAATGTTAAATGAATTCTGTAATAGACAAAAAAGGGCATTTTATTTCTCATTAGACACAGCGTCTTTCTCTTGACCATAAATATCATGACCATATGTCAATCTGGATTGACATTTCTTTAAATTTCTATTCAGTAATAAAGCCCTTTTATCTAATTTAATTATCCTTGTTTTAGATCATTTTTATTGATGATTAGGGACAGAATTAGTATTTTTACTTGTAAAATGAATACGAATTTTAATCACAATAATACTCACACTTCGTAGTTTAGGTTGTATGTTGTAGGTGTTTGTATGCTATATAAATTCTACGATCATTTATTTTGCTCTACAAAAGAACCTGCAATGCTGAAAGCTAAAAACAGCTTTAATCTCAAACCTTAAACAATTATATAAAACACACCTTGACAGTTGTTATCTAGGAAACTTACCATTTGTGTTTAAATGCGGTAAAGTTAATTAAATTGTAAATTTGTTCTCAAGATAGAAGTGATTGTGGTGTACAGTAAATTGTTATGAAAATATACGATATTCATCGTAGAAACTAAGGGGATGGGTCTGGTTACATAATTAATATTAGAGTGCTGGGTCAAATATCTTATTAGTTCTAAAGTTTAATAAGAAGCTTTGTATTATCATAATCTTTATTTTAACATAGCTTTGTAAATAAAACGTTCACGGTAATTTGTACCAAAAATATGGGTCAAAACTTAATAACAGATTGTCTGTAGTGGGTAGATAATTATAAAAATCAGTAATAACGTTGACTTGTTTGGACGTTAGACATCTTAGTCTACCCGTGACTATGGATGCTGTAAAGTGTTCGAAACGTCGGGCAATCATAAATCAATTACAAACGCGATAAAATCCGTAAAAGTAGTTTTATTTACAAATGTGTAGTGCTCGCGTAAACATTAGATATCATTATCATAGCTTATATGAATTATAGATTATAATTATTCAAATATTAATATTGATTCTTATCTTTGAATAGTAGAGTAAGCTATATCTGTTTTCTTACCCGTACTTTTAAAATAAGTAACGAAATTTTATACGTTTGTCACTGTCATGGAACATTTACAATTAAGTACAACAGAACATTATCGTACAACATTCATCATCAATATTATTATCTTAGTTTATATACTGTCTTTCTAGGCTCGAGTCTTCTCTAGAACAGGAGAGAAAGTGACCTATTATAGCACACGTATCCGTGTGATAACGGAGTAAGAATACAATTCACCACCCCCTCTCTTGCCCGCGGGTGTCGTAAAAGACGACTAAAGGATGTAATAAGCATATAAAATCTATGCAAGACAAGGAAAGTTCGAAACAAAACCCTATATTAACACGTATGACCAGTGGTATTGTAGATCAATTTCTCCCGGAAGAGGCCCGAGTCCAGCAGTGGGACGAGTATAAGCTGAGATGATAAGATGATGATAGCACCCTGATGAGACGGGTTAGTGTAAGGTTTTTAGAGTTGTCATTCTTTTACATAGATGTTATACGCTTTTTTATAGGCCGACCGCGTGAGGAAAGACCAACGTCCTCTCGAGGGGGGGACGTTGGTCGATGGAAGGGTACCCCAAATAGGGGGTATTCCGTCGGGCCGACCACTGACGTCAAGTGACCCTGCTCCGGTGGTCGGCCCAACGACGAAGGCGACGTGCATCGTGGGTGGGTTGTGGGTGTGCGTGCTTACGCCCCTCTGTCGCCCCGGATGGAGTGGTGCGAAGAGCGTGCCGACCGCAACCCAACCCAAAAAAAAAATACGCATTTTTATATCATTTATTCGTCTTTTATGACACAAACAAGAATGTGAAGTGTATGAATTGTATTCTTATTCTGCTACCACAATAAACAATTTCGTTAAACTTTACCGCTTTGGTCAAGTTATTACAATAGAAATAATAAGTTATTAGTCATAGTAACTTTATCCTATTAGTTAATTTCTAAGAATTTTTTATACGGCTATGGACTGCAAGTAATTCAACCACTCCTTTCCGACACTCATTACAAGAGAAAGACTATCTACTAACATATATCGGAAGAAAAGTAGCATTACTGTAAGAAATAATTATATAATCACATAACCGCCAGCATGATATACAGTAACTTCTCTCTACTCCAAAAAGTAAGAGTACTCGTACATGTATGGTCTAATTAGTTGAACAATTGAATTAGCTTGCTTTAAAGTGCGAGCCTAAAATAATTTAATTGACTTGTTTACCATTGATACGGCAGACATAACAATACTTGTTAAATATATACTTTTTATTTTACGAATTATCAATTGAATTTAATTATCAATACGTTCTGAACTTTAATACACTAAATATATTTTAATTTCAAGCCAAGTAAGTATATTTTAGGCAATACTAGTGTAATAATTGTTTAAAAAATTATAGCAGATTTCTTCTTTATCACAGCCTAGCATCCCACTTCGAGCTACGAATCTTCTCCATGATAAGAGGGAAAATGATCAATGACATTATTATTTTAATTAGATCTGTGTGCCTACTTTGGAAATCAATTCTAATTTCGAATCCGATTCAATTCCAATCTCACCAAACTTATACTTGGTACTCTTAAACAAAATCGAGAATGATTTCTTCGCATTTGCTGTTGTTATTTTCACCAAATGTACGGTATTTTATTTCTTTAAATTAATAACATTACCGAACTCTATCACTACAAGGACGCGTTTTTGAAATTGTGCAATATTAACGATTTTAAACTACGTTAAAATCACGTCGAGAGTAGCAAATATTTGACTTAATCGACGAGAGTCGAATTCATTTAGTTTAAAAAAAATGCACCGAGTTTGACTCCAATTGTGCGATAGTGTCACTTTCAAGAGTACCAAATTTGCTCAAACTCGAGCTGCGATTAGATTTAGGATTGGAATCGAGATTCAAGAGTAGGCACACTGGTCTGTGACCATATCGACCATATCGTCTTAGAGGGGCAGTGTGGGATTGTAAAACCTATTATTCTACCCTTCTCCGCGAATTGCGTAGAGAGGTCTAATTATCCATAGCCTCGGCTAAGATAGCATCTTTCTTTCTCTATTCATTTCAAATATTACTTTTCTTGCATATACTCCTTGCATTACTCTTATACATAATAAATGATTTGAATTTGAATTTGCAGTGGTACCTAGCTTACATTCCTTTTTTGTGGCAGCCTTTGGTCTGGACACATCCTGTTTGATTTATCCGGGGACGATGACAACATGGCCTGCCGCTCTATAACCTATCTTATTACCTTCCTGACCTTGTCTGTTGGACTAATCACCGGTAATTATTTCTTGCCCCTACCACTTATATTTAGTTGTATTTCGCTATATACAGAAATTGGACGAGGTCTCTACTTCATAATATGGCATTTTTTTTTTTGGGTGGGTTACGGTCGGCGCACTCCTCGCACCACTCCGTCCGCGGCGACAGAGGGGCGTAAGCACGCACAACCGTAACACCCATATAGCTCGTAGTCGTTCGTCGTTGGGTCGACCACCGCCGCAGAGTTCCTTGACTTTCCTCCGACGGAATACCCCGAGGGAGTACCCTCTGCCTTATACGTCCCCTACTGGAACTGAACTCCGATCACCGTCGCGAGGCTAACCTCTCCATGGATGCCCGGACTAAATCCCCGGTCCGATAAATCCCCAGTGCGGTTAATTTTTAGCATTTGGAAGAAGTTTTGTTATTTTCATCATTTCAGCTCATATACGTCCCACTGCTGGGCTCGAGCCTCTTCCGTAATAGGAGGGTTATTGGTTATTGACCTACTATACTACGCTGGTCAACTGACTAGCGTAGTATAGTAGGTCAATAACCCATCTGGGTTGGTATAGGGTTTGATTTCGAGTTTTCTTTCTCTTGCATAGACGTTATATGCATATCTTATATCTTCCTTTAGTCGTCTTTTACGACATCCACAGGTAAGAAAGGGAGTGATGAATTGTATTCTTACGCCTTCACCACACGGTCAATTTGTTATTTTAGATGAATAATATCAATCTATTTGAATAGTTTGAATAGAATCTTAAATTATCTTATTGCATCTACGTCTACAATTATATTTTTGTCTACGATTATCTACGCCTAGATTACATTTTTGTTTGATTCTGTCTGGTTTAAACTAAAGAATTTTTAAACTGAGTGGTAGAAAAATATTTTCTACTATACTAATCTATTACTGGAGATTATTGCCGATAGCTGCTACTGATTATAGTATATTTTCTTGACAAGTGTCATTATCGTAATGTTGTGCGTGTACACTAGTGATGTGAAATTGTGACAAGGAAGTGATTATAAGTATATAGATAGAATACTGCCTTACTTAAAAAAAAATAAGGTAATGAAATGAATTGACTATTTTTTTTTTGATAAATTGTTGATTATTTTATTTTACTTTGGATAATGGATATCTATACCAATAAATAAAATTGGAGTGTCTGTTTGTAATGTCAAAATAGTAGGCTTTTTTCATGCTCACACGGTTATTTGCACGATACCTATGCCTAAAATACAAATTAAAAATGTTTTGTCTGTCTGTCTGTCTGTTTGTTCCGGTTAATCTTCAAAACGGCTGGACCGATTTCAAAAATTCTTTCACCTATGGAAAGCTATAAAATCAGGGCGTAAACTAGGCTATATTTTATCCCGGTATTCGCACGGAAACGGGAACTACGCGGGTAAAACGACTAAAACCGAAGCGAAGCGAGGGCGGGTTGCTAGTATTGTATAAATCTGCCAATGACTATAGCAATTCAGATTAGAAAATTATTACCGTTTTTAATTTCTTTCTATACTTTATATTGTAGAAAATAGTTTGATTCGTCATATAAGAATTTAATCTTTAATGCGAGCTTTGTGAATAAAGATTAAAATTTGGACAAAAAAATGAAACGTTTTATTGGTTTTTTACTCTTATACTTACTTTTTATTGATATGCTGAATCGCAAGTGCAGATATTAGAGTGAATTAAAAGTTCAGTGATATTGTTGCTCATTTTATTATTCTTCAGTGATACATATTCATTCATTCATTAGCGTGCGTTTTAATTTTTTCCCGGATGGGTCAACGTACTACAACAATTAACAGATTTGTGGAGTTGGTGCACTTGTATAGACCTTCTACCAGCTGTGTCAATAGATGTGTTATACCAGATCATAACATATTATGACAACAACATTGTTTTGTTTCCATTAATTATTATAAATATTCAATCTTATACGTTTTTATGCTGAGTGTTTTGGATACTTTTTCTATAATCTGGCAAACAAGGTTGAAAGAATTTCAATAATACTTGAAAAATATACAGTACTAGCAACCCGCCCTCGCTTCGCTTCGGTTTCAGTCGTCTTTCTGGCGTAGTGTCCGTTCCCGTGGGAATACCGGGATAAAATATAGCCTAGTTTACTCCCTGATATTATAGCTTTCCATTTGTGAAAGAATTTTTGAAATCGGTCCAGCCGTTTTGAATATTACCCGGAACAAACAGACAGACAGACGGAAAGACAAAAAAAAAAATATAAAATGTATTTTAGGCATATTTATAGTGCAAATAACCGTGTGAGCATGAAAAAATTCCATTATTTTGACATTACAAACAAACACTCTAATTTTATTTATTGGTATAGATAATACGGATTATCACACAGGTTATTTCCTAAAATTTCTACCAACTTGGGACTTGGGCCAATTCCATCTGATACCATCTCGTCAATAATTACTTTCTCAAGGAGAGATGACGTTAGGTAGGCGACCGGTAATAGAACTCTTGCCAAAACTCTTTGCAGTTTCTACGATGTAAGAAGCTCATGTAAAAGACGTAAACGCGTTCGCCAACTAACAAATACCTATTTAGATTTTTTTATTAACGATCCGACTATTATTATCCCATCACTAGCTGTTATTTATAAATGTAACAGTCACGTGAACAGGTAACTTCTTAATAACATTAGAAAATAATAGGACACAACCAATTGATTTAACAAGATTTTCTCGTAGAAATGATGTCAACCGCGACACACATTGTTTTAATGATGATAATTCTAAATCGCTTTACGCAGTTCCGTTTGGTTATTAGTGAGAAGTGATTATTGTTTCTTTTTTACCGCAGGTGGTCGGTTCATCAACCACAAATGTTTTGTTTTTTTTCTTATGAGAGGTAAGGACAATATTTCTTGTCATGTATAATTATCACGGTGATATAGTTTCAATTGTGTATTCATTACTTAATTAGTATTAGTTTTATACTTTTCTTATCAAATAATTTATGTATACAATAAGTAGTTAAATAAGAAATCTTTTAAAAGTTTACAATCATTTTTCTATAGATGAAAGGCTTTTTTCTCTTTAACAAAAGTGGTTAATATAATAACATTATTATTATTAAAGGAATTCTTGAAATCAATAACTATACTATAAAAATATTCTAACGTTTTAATTTAATTATATTGTTCTTTAGATGCTTCTAATAAGATTATACCGAAATTTATGATTATTGAGAGTCATAGTTTTACAATGCTGTACAAATGCAAAGAATGTACTTTTTTATTTTATTGGATTAATATCTAGTACGAAACAGTTAAAACACTGCGTGGACATCTACATATTATCAATTTTAATGTTTTATCTTAAATGAATCCAATAGTATATTGGATTCATTTAATCATCACTGGATCGAAGCGTGAATACTCAGATTCGGCAAGAATCTTAGGCGATTTGTATATTATTGTTTTAATACATATCACTGATGTGATCTCACTGATCAGTCAGTCAGCCTTCATGTTTGGCTGCTTGCTGCGAGAATTTCTTTGCGATAAATCTCAGTTCGATCAGCCTAGAACTCTAGCAATCAGACTGGGACTTCATTCAGGGTATTTAGAATGGTATATGGATGAGCTGAAGAGAAAGTGGAGTATCCTCACCGCTCACCAATAGTCTGAATAAAATTGTGCAAGCCAACTACAGATCAGGAGTGAAGTCATCGTAAAAATGAGTATGCTACTGGAGTTAAATATCACAGACAAAAATTATATGTTATAACTTACTGTGTTATTGTGTGAACAATTATGCAATAATGACGCGGTTTGTGCTTTGCACATATATATATAAAATAAAATATAGATTATATATTTACTATACTTTTACTATAGTAAAAAAAAATAGAGAAGAATGTTCAATAATTCACGTAACTAAATTTGATTGGGCGCACTCACCAAGTCGCCCATCAGGATCATGTCCTGATTCCCTTCCAGCTGTGCTCCATCAAAAATATTTCCTCAGAAAAAACGGCATAGAAACAATAATGTGAACTTTACCGTAGTAGACCAGCCGACTAGAATTACCAAGAGACACAATTTTTGTGAGATATTTATTAGAAATGAAATGTAGGTCACACGATCACACAAGAATTATTGTGCACTAGCAACCCGCCCTCGCTTCGCTTCGGTTTTAGTCGTTTTACCCGTGTAGTTCCCGTTCCCGTGGGAATACCGGGATAAAATATAGCCTAGTTTACGCCCTGATGTTATAGCTTTCCATTGGTGAAAGAATTTTTGAAATCGGTCCAGCCGTTTTGAAGATTACCCGGAACAAACAGACAGACAGACAGACAAAAATTTTTTAATCTGTATTTTAGGCATAGGTATCGTGCAAATAACCGTGTGAGAAAAGCCTATTATTTTGACATTACAAACAGACACTCCAATTTTATTTATTCGTATAGATTGGTTAGTAAATTAATATTCCCTAGATTGAGCATTTCACCCAATAGATAGCTCCTTGTACATGTATTGAGCATAAATCTGCCGATAAAGAGGTATGGTCAGCCAATTATGCGATAGACTAAAATACGATCAACAAAAAATTGCTCTGTTTTGTATACTAATACTTGTGACCATTAAAATACGCTTCGTTTAATTTCTACTATAAAAAAAATTAAGCTACATACTTAAAACATGTAATTATGATTCCTATCAATATATTCTCATGTTACTGCACTATGATTAATCTTTCAAACTATTATTCAACCCTTTTGTTACGCATCTTTTAAATCGGATGTATAAAAAAAGGATTCTATTATGATTGACCAACCAATTTAAGTCTGTAAATATAGGTTGCCATTATTTTTGGTGACGAAACACATTTTTTTTTAAATGGACGATAAGAACCAAAAAATTTTTTTGAAAATTTGTTTAAACTAGTAAATTAATTATAGCTAAATAATAAATAATTTGAAATAATAATCAAATAAAAATGTTTTCATTCATCGATCATATCGTTGTCTGCTATAGGACGTAAGTCACCCCAGCAATATTATTCTGCCATAATGACCACAATTATTAGTGCAGTGGCGATCGCTGTTGGTCATTTAAATTTCCTAAAACTACAGCTGCTGTCTCCCAGAAAACTGGCGTAGGAAACGGCTGAACATATTTTTACCACTCGCGTAGTAAGTAAGCGCTGTGTTACATTTTAACTTGGAGAAATAAATACTATTGTATTTTTTAAAACTTAAATACCAATGAGCACCACTCCTAAATGACAAAATAAAAAATCTGTTTGCGTAACTTAGTAGTCTTTTACTATCACCCACGAATAATTTGGTGTTATCCTAACATCAAGGATTGTGAACTTATTCTATCACCACATGCATATCTTACTTACCTTATAAATTAGAACGATACTTGTATTGTTTTTTTGGAGCGAAAGAATATAATTCACCACCTTCTTGGTGGTGAATTATATTCTTACTCCGTTAATGCGAGAAATAATTGTCTTTTCCAGTAGTTTACCATCTCTTATTGCTTACAATCATTAAAGTATTCATGTATATATATGCAATATGAAGACCGCTACGACACATTAAAATACTAGTTGTGAACATGTTAAATACCACCTCTTGTACAAACCTCACACACTAAACTTTTACGATTTACACACAAGCTTGAACATTGTAGTTGAGAAAAATTTCACGTCTCAACTTAGTAAATTTTATTGCTTTCCACAATCAACGCTAGTGAGTTTGGGTGGGCATAATATGTAATTCCTATATTATTTGCAATATTTTAATATGTATTAATGATAAGATATTAATAATATTATATGACAAAAAATAAAATAACTTCGAATGTATAATGCATAACAGCTAGCCGTAGACAATTACCTACCTATAAGCTTTATAGAATGGAAAGGACAAATTTTCATCAACCCAGTACGTAAAGGACGACGAGACGTAAAGTACTGGACTCTAATCTCTCAAAATATTGGAAAGAACATTGATCTACTATATGATGCTGTTCAGACGATTTGGTATAAGGTTCTATTTTGAGTTTCATAATTTTGCGGTGATGATATCTACTTGCATTCCTTAGTCATCTTTTAGAATTATTTATGCGAAGAGCAAAGTTGTGATATTTGCATTCTTACTTCGTCATCACACAACGATGATAAAATTTTAAAGTGTGCAAAATAGTGACCACTTCTTATCTATTACTAGCTGACCCTGCGACTTCGTACTGCCATAATTTTTTTCGTAAATACATTTTCTAAATTGCCGAAAATATAGTCTCTGGAATAACCAATACAGCTTTGTCCGGAAAGATTCAATTGTCTTGGTCGCGGCATTGTTAATGATGATTCAAAGAGAATACTAATTACTGATTATTGATATCTGACAAAATTATAATTATCAAATTTTCAACCATATTTAACTATAGACAAAATTATGTTTAGCTGTCATTTGCGTTTTGTTATTACATTTCAAATGCGTTTTTGTTATACTACGTTTCTTTGACATTTTATCGAACGGGAAATGCGATCGAACGGCATAAAAAGTATCCTATGTCCGTCTCCTGGTTCTAAGATACCTCCCCATTAATTTTCAGCCAAATCGCTTTCTATGCTACTAATATTTTCGTTAAATTTTGAAATATAGGTTTAAGTATACTTACACATGGTGCAGTTCGCCAGTTCGTTTCGCTTGAACTTGGTTTGCACATGTCTAAATTTGCTTCATTTTGTGTGGTATAACTGGTTAAGAATATAATGTATCACCCCATAACCGTTTACATCATAAAATTGCAGATGACTTACCAGGTAATTATACAGAATTTTATTACGAAAGTTATAATAATTTTTGATTGCATGCATCTTATAGAACACCCACGGGCATATATGTCGTGAATTGAATTCTTATTTCGTCACAACACGGAAAAAAATAGGTTGACGATCGTAATTAGTGACATGTTTACCAGAAGAATGATGTTGATTGTTGATACTTTGGCTGATTTTACGACTCATAGGAAAAGAAGTAGAGATTTTGTATGCGTTTCCTCTTATTGCAGAGATCCGGTTGTTGATATTCAGTGAAGCAGAACCTAGTATTAACATATTAGTGTTAGATAATAATTATTTTATTTATTTAA
The DNA here is from genome assembly GCA_032191425.1 of Lymantria dispar. Taxonomy (NCBI): domain Eukaryota; kingdom Metazoa; phylum Arthropoda; class Insecta; order Lepidoptera; family Erebidae; genus Lymantria; species Lymantria dispar. Next base: position 10,124,624 of record CM063449.1, on the reverse strand, counting down.
ATTAATTCGGCACGGTGGTCTGGGTGTCCGGCGGTTGCGGGAAACTGGTCCGGCCGCTTTTCTGGCCGCTTCTTTTGGGTCTGCGGAGCTTGTCACTCAAATACTCTCACCTAACGGTGACGTGATCTGCATACCTTTCCAGTCTGAGGTCTTGAGTAGCTGGTCGGCTCTTTACCCAGGAGTTAACTTGCCGGAGAGGCCGGGATGCCAACGTGGCTGGGACGAAGGTACTTCGAGGTACTTATTCTCTAAAATGCGAGGAAACAGCTCGGGGGTCGAGTTGGCGCGTCTTACTGCCGCCTCGAGGCCGGAGTCAGGGGCCTGGTTGCATGCCTTACCTTCTCCTAATATGGGCACGCTTCTAGATGGTGACTCCCTTAGGGTGGCAGTGGGTTTGCGTTTGGGGTGCGGAGTTTGTGAACCCCATGTTTGCATATGCGGTACGCATGTTGATTCGTCCGGTCTGCACGGCTTGAGTTGTGTGCGATGTGCGGGACGAAGGCCCCGTCATCACGCTATTAACGAGATAATTCGGCGGGCTTTCGTTTCCGCCGAGGTTCCATGCGTTTTGGAGCCCCCGGGTCTTTCTCGTTTGGACGGCAAACGGCCGGATGGCCTTACGCTGATTCCGTGGCGGAAGGGTCGGTGTCTCATCTGGGATGCCACATGTGTTAGTACTTTTGCGGCTTGTCATCTCTCCGCCACCCAACAGTGCGCTGGGGGCGGCGCCGAGATGGCCGCAAGAGTGAAACACTCCAAATACGCTTGCCTGGAGTCGGCGTATGATTTTGTCCCTTTTGCTGTTGAGACGGCTGGACCGTGGGGCTCTGAAGCTAAGACACTGGTGCAGGAGCTTGGGAGGCGCCTGCGAGGAAAGGGGCGGGATCCGCGCTCTGGGTGGTTTATTGTCCAACAGGTCTCGCTGGCAATCCAGCGCGGTAACGCAGCCAGTTTAATAGGTACTTTTGGGGCGGGGTCCGTACGTGGGGTCATTTAGTTTTTAAGTTTGACTCGTGGCTTCCTTGTCATTTAATATTAATTGACCATTTTATTTATTTTTTTACACCGTAGAATTTCTTAGGGTACACGAGCTCTAGCAAAGAAATCGCGAAAAAATGGGTATAAGAGGTTGAAATAGGGGATGACATTTAGTATGCAAATTTATCATTTTCGATGAAAAAACCATGAATCTTTGTAATAAGGCTCTTGATAATATATAAATAAATATTTAAATTAATTAGCTAATTAATTTATTTATAGTGTAAAATATATTATTTTATATAACACTTTCACTTATGGAAACATATGCGACACTAATGCACGCGTTAAACGAGACAGCCACAACATCATTAAGATTTATTGCAAGAGAAAATATTTTAAAATTAATTGGTCCCATATTTTAATTTACCGTATGTAATAGAAATAGCGATGCTTGTAATTATTATTTTTATTTTTAGTCTTTTCTTTCTTTATTATAACGGCTTAGGACTCTTAGGAGTACTGTATGTCACCAGTCCTTCCTTACTAGTGTGGGTCATAAGAACCGGCAGAAGGATCATTATTAGAATGGGGAGTAACGTACTTCTTTATTTTGTCAGGCTATGCTAGGTTGGACTACCTACCGTGCTCCCCTTCGCCGTTGCGTTGGACCAGCCAGTGTTACCGATTCTTTTACTGAGATTATTATTCAGTATAATAAGCGTGGTGTTTATGTTAATATCTTTTCTGGGTAGATCACTGTCAAATAGTATTCGTGGATAGGCTAATATATGCCATTTTGATAAAGCAGTAAGCAGATTCCCAATAGACAGAAATTATAGTTTACAGAGGTACAGAAGAGATCTATCTATTTATAGAGGTTTATAAATAATACTTATTTATAAACCTCTATAAATAGATAGATAAATAAATAGTAAACATGTATGCTATTATAATAATAATATGAATTTCTTTTTTGCGTAAAATATAAATTCCTTGAACTACAAGAATCTTCCGTGTGGTGACGAATAAGAATGCAATTCACCACTACCTATCTTACCCGTGGATGTCGTAAAAGACGACTTTGGGATATAGTAAGCATATAACATTTTTGCAAGAGAAGAAAACTCAAAACAAAACTCTATACCAACCTGTCTGACCAACATAATATAGTAAGGTCAATTTCCTATTGTTGAGGAGGCTCGAGCCCAGCAGTAGGACGTATATGGCCTGTGATGATGATGATAATACGAAAACAGTTAAGGTCATTTGAATGTGAAAGTGCGTAATTGTCGTTGATAGAAATACAGGCAAGTAGGAATCTCAATTACAGAAGTTTATGAGTGAAAAAACGACTGTCACCTCTACATGTTTATCATCATCAATTCAGCTTATATACGTCCCACTGTTGGGCTCGAGACTCCTCCATAATAGGAGAGAAATTAATCAGCTATACCACGCTAGTCAGACTAGTTGGTACAGGGTTTCATTTCAAGTTCTTCACCTCTTGTATAGATGTTGCATGCACATTATAATCCCTTTGTCGTCTTTTACAACTATCACGGGTAAGATTGGGAATTGTATTCTTACTCCGTTACCAGATGGCAAATACGTATATATTTCTCACTTATTGAGATTTTTGGGGGGTTAAATTATGGGATCTAGGAAATGCTCTCATATTAACATTAGTCTTGGTTGTCGATTGTTGAATGAAGCCTATTAAGAGCTCTACACTAATCTTGAATAATTTTACCACGAGAGTAAGTACACTTTGGTTAACGATTGTGTTTTCTTCTTTTTAAAGAAGGTTGACTTCAGGTAGATGTTGGATAAAAAATTATAATCGCAAGTAACACAATAAGATACTATATTCTTAATTTATTTGTTATACTACAATGCATTACGACTAGACCAAGCGTCTTGAAAGTATGCGTGCACCTTGTCGTGAATTTAAAAAAAATATACAGTTACTCTTTATCCAATTGTCCTTGTATTTGCGATGGATAATAAATAATTTTATTACGGTGTTCGGCATAATAACTTTATGATATTCTGTGTGGTCACGGAGTAAGAATATAATTCATCACCCCCTTTCTTACCTATGGTTGTCGTAAAAGACGCCTAAGGGACTATAATATATAGATAACATCTATATAAGGGAAGGTAAACTCGAAACGAAACACTATAGCGACCCATCTGACCAGAGCGATATAGTAGGTCAGTTTCGCCTCCAGTGTGTTGAAAGCTTGAGCTCAGCAGTGGAATGTATATGAACTGTGATGATGATGATGATGAATGATATAAAAAGGAAAATATACCCTAAAAGAAAGTGTTAAATTTAGAATTAAGTCTGGGAGAGAAAAATTAAACTTTTATAATTCGTATTTAAAATAACGAAATACTTATGATTATTTTATTTCTGTCTCATTCTCACTTGTATCTATGCTTGTCTCGTTTTGCGAATTCCCTGTTGACGCGTGGGAACGAAATGCGCTTGCGTCGCCGTTCTTGGAACGTGCGTCTGCGATTCATCAAATCGTTTTTGTACACAGACTATTGATGTAAAGAGTTCAGATGCGACTTATAATTTTAATAAAAATTTATCGATCATTATTATGTCAGTATGTTATGTCAGTATGTTATGTCAATATTACATGTTAGTTTTTTAGTATGGGAACGGAGGAAGAATACAATTCATCACCTCCGATCTAACTTGTGCGTGTTCTAAAATGTAAACTAAGGGATTATAATATGTGGATAACATCTGTTCAAGAGAATGAAAATTTGATTTAAAGGCCAACCCGTTTGAACAACGTGGTATAGTAGATCAATTTCCCTGCTATCCTACAGAGGTTCAAGCCCAGCAGTAGCGAGTATATGCTCTGTGATGATAATGATGATGATATTATATAATCATTCCCGTGCGATGGTTTAAGAACATAATAAGTATATACCAGTTACTTTTCTATGGCAGTTTTGAAAAATTGTGGTTGGAGAATAGGCAGTAGCAATTTACGATATACTGTGGCTCATGAAACTTTGCTAGGCCGCTGCGTACCGTGGAGAAAGTGAAGTTAGTATGAATACGTGCAATGAGGATCGGTTTTACAAAAGGCATCGCCAAAACCCACCACATACAAATATTATAATATATAAGCAGAAAATGTGAGTTCATTTAAACAGTGGAAGAGGAAGCGAGCGAATGTCTCATAAAGTATGATAATATTTCTATTTGCGATGCCTGGAACGACATCTATCTTTCTAGCCACAATTCCGAGTGGATGAACCGGAGTCAAACAATGAGCTCAGGGCCCTTGAAATAATTCTATATACGATGCTTTGTGATGAATTAATAGGAAAAATAAATAATTGGCATGTATGGTACTCTACACGACAGAAATGATAACTTTATTATGGTGAGATTAATAACATGAGAAACAATTATTTTTTGTTTTATGTCCGTAAATACAATATATATAATTACTTACAAAATACTCTGTTTAATTTTGCTCTAACTGATTACCTTTTGGATTGTACTCTAAAAATACTGCCTTAGTTAACAGGAGCCGATGTTACTTGACTTCTTCTTCTTACTAGTCTTATACAGCCCAGCATGACGGCTCAATCTCATTTAATACCCACAAACTAAAGTATACATCGCGCCTGAAGAGGTTTCCACTTCAAAAATGTACTCGCCACCATCTCCTGTATGGCTTGCCTACATGGTTATTTGTAGTTCCAAAAAGCCATTCAAGCCACCTCATTTTTAATGTACACGAATCACATTTTGTTATATTTTTATTGAAAACATTTTACGCTACATAAGTTGTATTTTAAATTAAGGTCTTTAATTAAAATTTTAGCCACTTCCGATTTACTCACCGTGACCGGAAATGGCTGCGAGCCGCACTTTTTTCAACAATATTCATTCTTGAAATTTCAACTTGGTCTGCCTTACTAAGCGGAAAAGAAATGTGCGGCGTAGAGACAAATTTAACAAAATAATCGCAATTGCAAGCAATGTAATAAAGACATAAGGATATTGGCTGGACTATATATTATTTAATATCACAGGAAATGATTAAGTTGTAATTAACGACATTCATAAATAAATGTTCCTTTTGAACTGTCTGTTTTTGTTCTACTCTTTTGTACACTAGGTAACCAATCATGCAATTTTGATGTGAACCAAGAGTTAAAAAAATTTTTTGCACGTTTATTGTATTTACACTGCTCTCTTTCGGCGAAATCTTTCTGTATTCGTCCGTATCTCGTTAAGAACTAAACAGGATATGCAAAGTTACATTTTGTCTTTTGCTAAGCGATTATGACCTCTTTCTTCTACAGCTTTAAAATATGCTAGTTACGGTTTATAATTGCTAATATATGTTTGTATCTATGAAAGGCGTAATTATTAGCTTTTTACATAAAAATCATAATTAATGTTGACGGAAAACATATTGCTATTGCTTTGTGGGTTATTTCTTGTAACGCGTGTAAATTAATAATGAGAACTTGGAGTATTATTTTATCGATTGCATTGTATACAAATAGGTTATGCTCAGCACTGTGAATAATTCTGTTGATTTTCTGCATTTCTAAATATTTTACATTCTCTTCCTCTGTTAACATCTGTTAAAATAAAATAAGTACTTATATATAATTATAAACATGTATATGTTGATTAATTTTTAATAGTAATAAAGTTTTTATGTGAATTATCCCTCAAAATATAAACGGAATGTTTACAATGAATAATTAAATTTTAGGAGCATAATTACCGTTATTTTTCATTTGGTGTATTGCTATTGGAACACATTCTTATAACAAATTTTATTAAATTTTAGGAGCATAATTATCGTTATTTTTCATTTGGTGTATTGCTATTGGAACACATTCTTATAATATTATGTTAGACCAAATTCAGAAATTGATGAATAAATGTTATTAACTACTGTACTATGAAAATATATGTTATTAATTATTATGCGAAAGACAATTAAAATCGTAAAAATTTGTTTACAGACAAGGGTGGGCGCGGGCGAACTATGGCCAATGGACAGGCCAGATGGCATGCCGGTCATACAGTCACTAGAAGTTATGTGCGGAAAGGACCACATGGATGTTCACCTCACGTTCTCACATCCCTTCGAAGGCATCGTTTCATCCAAAGGTAAGTTGAGGTTGAAGACTGATATAACTATAGTATACCTCTTGAAGTGACATGTTAGAAAATTGTAGAAACAGTTTAAAGGATGTTGCCCATCAACAATGCCCATCCCCGGCAATTTCATTACACCATCTACGATCGCCAGACCTATTTGCCAAGCATGGTTAATTACCATCTTATGCTATCCCTCGTTAATATTTTTTTCCTATATAAAGCTCTGGCCTTTTCATTGTGATAGTTATAACGTGAAAGCGCAATAAATAAACGTACTTCCACATTTTTAATAGCAAGTATAATGGAAAGGCCACGCTACTGACAGTTTTCTCTCTGCTAGCTATAATTCAGCCAGCTCGTCCGGCGAAGTACCACACTATTGCAGAAAATCGGCCCCTAAGCTATGCGCTGCTACACTTCATTCGGTAACCGAGACAGCTGATGGTCCAGTCTCCACTTTATGGCTTTGACGCAACACTGCCTTGTTGCCAGGGCATCAAAGAGGACGGTTCCCAAAAGGGTAATCCGCTGGGCCGGCCATGGATGTCAAGAAATCGGTACCAGTGGTTGCCCCAATGACGATGGGGAGGATATACGGTAGGTTATGGGGCCACACACGCTGCCTATCAAACGCCCATGGAGTGTGTTCAGGCCATAACCTACCACAAAAATGTAGTAACCTAACTGTGCTATTGGTATTGAAAATATACATGAATGGTAGTTATCACTCATAATCAGTTGGGCAGTTTGCTTATATGCTAAAGACGATATAACTAAAGATTCCAAAATGAATGTCATAATTAAGATAATCAAATTATATATTGATAGATTAAATTTAAGTGAACTAAGTAAAGTAGTGTAAATAACAGTAAATACAGAACTAAAAGCTCAACAATTGGAGCGTGCGTTATTAATAATTCACTAAGTATGTATCCGTCGTAATTGTGAGTGAAACCTTAGTAATTACTCACCACAATTAGTGCAGGTCTGAATACTCTCTAGTTTCTAACATTTTCCTTTTAGTGTACGCTAGTAACCGTTGTGATAGTTTATATTATTAATATCATCGTCATTTTTTATTTATATAAATTATTTTTCGTAGGTTTTTTGTCGTTATGAAATATCTGCCATAATACTATATAAATTATAACGATTGATACACCAATTTGAAGATCATTTATACTTCTACCCACAAAAATTATATAAATATTTTAAAATTAATTTAAATTAACTTTTTTTTTTTTTTGTGGGTGGGCTGTGGTCGGCGCGCCTCCGCACCACTCAATTTAAATTAACTTTGAAACTAAATTAAAAAAATATATTAATTTTCATTAAAAAATTTGTTAATTCTCTTGTTACAGTTATCTAGATAAGTAATATTTTCCCTATTAATGGTGTAAAAGACTTTTCAGCATTCATAGCCACGGACGGACGGATCATAAATCTCTGCCCGTGACCATGAACGCTGAAGTGAAGAAAGTATTTAAATACAAACGCGATAAAATCCGTAATTTTTTTTTATATATAATGTGTAATACTCGCGTTAATAGAATACTCGTATAATAATAATCGTTAACCACTCGGTGCTAGGTGAAGTTACCATAGATTGGTAGAGCACGTAATCAGCTTTTAAAATACCCACGAGCGATTAAGGGTAGCTACTGTTTATGGCCACTGCACAAAACAAAGCTAATAAATAAATGAAGAGAACACTACATCAATATTTCAATCATTTAATAACATAAAAAACTGAAAAAGATAAGAAATAATTGGCCTTGTTAAAAAAGAAGCAATACGACCTTTTCTTTTTAGTTCTTTTTTCTTGTCGATGATGTTTGGTCGTTTGAAGATATGCATGTGACATAATAATCCACTTTACTTGTGAAAAGCCTCCATTACATTGGAGTTTAATCATTTAAATAATTAAGTCTTGATATATGAGCCCGAAACATTGAATGGATTTAGCTGACATCTGAAATGAGAATAATTTGACGGCCATTTTTATTTTGGAAAAAAATTACGTTTACTTATACTATAGAAATGGCAAAAACACTCCTGTTTTTTTTTTGGGCCAGCGGTCAGCGTACCCGCCGCTCAGCTCCGTCCGGGGCGGAAGAGAGGCGGCGCGCGGGCCCGTAACCCACCCATATAGCACATCGCCTTCGTCCTTGGGCTGACCACTGGTGCAGAGTTCCTTGACTGCAGTCGTCGACCCGACAGAATACCCTGAGGGAGTACCCTTTTCCATCGACGTCCCCCCGAGATGCCGACCGCCGTCGTGAGGATAACCTCTCCACGGGTGCTGCACTAAATCCCCGGTCTGGTCACCCGTAGCCTCTGCTAGGGCGGCATCAGGTGCAGGTACTCCCAGGTATGAGGTGATGATTATTGTATTTTTACTCCGTCACCCGCCGAGAGACCAACCGCGTGAGGAAAGAGCGACGTCCTCCCCGAGGGAAGGACGTCGGTCGATGGGAGGGTACCCCAAATAGGGGGTATTTCGTCGGGCCGACTACTGACGTCAAGTCACCCTGCTCTGGTGGTCGACCCAACGACGAAGGCGACGTGCATCGCGGGTGGGTTGCGGGAGTGCGTGCTTACACCCCTCTGTCGCCCCGGACGGAGTGGTGCGAGGAGCGTGCCGACCGCAACCCACCAAAAAAAAAACCGTGTAAATAATTGAAGATAAAGTCTATTAGAAGTAATGAAATCCACATTAAGCTACTAAAAACACCTATTTTAGTCACCTTATATTATAATTGTTATAGAATATGCGACATATTCTCATAAATTAAAGAAAATGAAATATCTTATATCTTTAAACGAGCAATTCTTGTTTATTTCTATATTTTCAGAATCTCGGCAACGGCACCAATGATTTTCATAAAATTTAGTATACTAGAGTTTTTGGGGCCAAGAAATCGATCTAGCTAGGTTTTATTTATAGAAAATATCCGGTCGGTGTTTTTAGCTAGTCAATAAAATATCATAAAATGTCATTAGAATAGGAATGTAAATTTAGCCATCGCTCTCAAGAATGACGATAGCTCAGTTGGGAAGTTGTCCAGTCGCATTCAGAAAGCCTGAGATCGGAACTCAGTGATAATATTATTGTTTTTTTTTTAATTTTTGATATTTTTTCATTATTCCATCAGTTTTATTTTTTTATTAATATATATCTAAATATGTTTGTCAAAAATACAATTTATTACAGAAAAATATACCAGTCAACCAGATATTATCAGTTTACTTGACATAGTACTAGAAAACTTCATAAAATGCTTACAATATTAGCTATTTCTTGTTCAGAAAGTTTCTATATGTTTTCAAACCACACAAAGATGTTAATTTAGTAGCTACAATAATATTCAGCCGACAGGAAGTAATATAACTTATGAAATGTTTACGACTAAGAATTACAATGTTGTCGAATTTTAACACACTAGTGTGAATGACGATATTTTGTAAAGTGAATGTTTAGTTCCCTGTGGTGACAGAGTGAGAATACAAATCATCACTCTCCGTGGCTGTCATAAAGGTAATGTAAAGCATATATGTTGTAACATCGATGCAAAAGAAGGAATACTCGACACAAAATCTTATACTAACCCGATTTACTAGCGTGGTATTGTATATCAATTTTCCTCTTATTGTAGAGGAAGTCTGAGCATAACAGTGGGACATATACTTATGGATATAGAAGAAAAATGAAGAATGCGTAAATAGTAGATTGGTCTAAGTACATGCCTCTCGTGCCAAGGTTCGTGGGTTCGGTCTCTACGCAGGGCAATCCTGTGTCTCCATTAGGGGCTACCGTACTGTGTCTTGGACTGCGGCGACAATGCTGGCAGGCGACCCGCCTTGGCCACTGGTGGCGGAGGCGTTGGCGGAAGTGTACCGGTTCCGCGCCACAGCACGAGCCAACGGGTAGCAAGTGTCCATAAGGGGACTGGGCAGAGCCCAGGAATTGGCTCGAAGGGAAGTAATCCGGCGGTGGAGGGAAGAGCTGGAGTCCCCCGTAGCAGGGCGGGGGACTGTGAAGGCGGTCACGCCGCTTCTCCACCGCTGGCTCAGGACAAGGCACGGCAGCCTTACATTTAGGATGGTGCAGGTGCTTACCGGACATGGGGTCTTCGGTAAGTACCTGCACAAAATTGGAAGAGAAGAGGCCCCAGGATGTCATGAGTTTGGCGCGGCAATTGACGATGCGCGCCACACACTGGAAGTATGTCCCGCCTGGGGGCCTCAGCGCCACGTCCTGTTAACGGACATGGGAACAACAGACCTGTCGTTGCCGACCATCATCTCCAAGATGCTCGGCAGTGACAGCTGTTGGTCATCGATGGCCTCCTTCTGTGAGGCTGTCATGACAAGGAAGGAGGCCGCGGAGCGGGCACGCGAGGCGCTTGCGTCCGCTGACTCGCTCCGCCGGCGACGACCAGGGAGGAGGAGATGCCGCTATGCACTCCTCCACCCACCGCTCTAAATGATGACAGGACGTGGCCAGACGGCCAAGCATTGGGGTGTTGGGGATAGAATGTTATCAGACGATCTCTCCGGTACCCCGTAAAAGCGCAGAAGGGGCCGCTGTGGTTTTAGTGGGTATTTCGGTCACTTCTGTAGCCGGCGAGTCCCACACACACTCCCCTGTATGTAACCGGCGGGGGAATAGTGCGCAAATGCATTTCCACAGCGTGAAAAAAAAAAAAAGGGCAATCCTGTGTCTGGGACGCGGTCGCAGCCTTCTGCAAGGCGGTAGTCTCGCGGAAGGAGGCGGTGGAGCGTGTACGCGAGGAACATCTCCTCGATGACCTGAACCGCCATCGGCAACTGGGGCGGCGCAGACGCGTATACCTGCGCCTGCCTGCGGTGGGACGTTGGTCGAGGAGAGGGTACTCCTCAAGGGGTATTCCGTCGGACCGACCACTATCGACAAGTCACCCTGCTCCGGTGGTCGGTCCAACGACGTGTCACGGGTGGGTTACCGGTGTGCGTGCTTACGCCCCTCTGTCGTCCCAGACGGAGCGGAGTGAGGAGTGCGTCGACCGTAAACGCCCCTAAAAAAAAGGGCAATCCAGTGTGCAATCCAGAATTGATTGTCCCAAGCCTAGGTGTAATTTTTGTCCGTTAGTTGTACTTTTGTAGACTCCCCGTGACAAAGGGATTTAATTCATAGAGTGAGGTTTGGGAGATAATAATATAAATAAGAACAAGGGTCCTGCTAATATCGCTAACGACCGTCATTTCAGTCTTAAAATGTATTATAATACAATAAAATCCATATAATTAGTTCTATTTATTATTCGTTCATCAAAATGCACGGCACTAGCTTAATACAAATTTGACTATATACAGGTAAAAACATGATGGGTTCGATTGCCACGCACGCAAACTATCCGTATATTAATCAATAAGCTTATCTGTATAGTGCAGCAGAGGTTTTATGACCCCTATAATACAGCATCATAAATGTTTAATATACCAATTTAAAGATAATTTTATCCTCTAATGACGGCAAATGATTAAATAAAAATTCATGTTTCTATTAAAAATCTGTGATTTCTCTCACATATATCGATGTTTAAGAACGTAAGCTTATAAAATTATATGACTTTGCTATTTGTTAGGTTACAGTTTTTGACGCAATACACTACTAATGATGTCAAGTGTGCACGTGTCCTCTAGTTGTATTTTATAGAAGTTTCATCATCTCGGCTCATATACGTCCCACTGCTAGGCTCCAACGTCCTCTATAATAGAAGGGAAAGGTAACCTTACTATACCTTGCTGGTCAGAAAGGTTGGTATACGGTTTTGGTTCATGTTTTCCGTCCCTGCGTCGTGCATAGATGTTATATGTGTATTACATCCCTATGTAGTATTTTACCAGATCCACGGGCAAGATAGTCATCTCAACTCATATACGTTCCATTGTTGGGCTCGAGCCTCCTCCATAATAGAAGGGAAATTGATCTTACCATATACCCTACTGGTCAGCCAGGCTGGTATATCAAATCAAATCATTTATTCTGCATAGGCTCCTTGAGGGCACTTACATATTGTCAAATTTATACATCGTTTGAATATAATACAATATCTACCACCGGATCGGAACGCGGCCACAAGCTGAGAAGATCCGGCAAGAAACTTAGCGGGCTGTCATTTTTTACCATCTTTTGAATACAATTACGTATACAACATATAGTCTTAGCTCCAGTGTGATGCCCTTCGAGATAGGATATAACTATTTTGTTTTTAATTTGGTTCAAATAAAAAAGGAAAGGAAAACATGGCTGAAACAGATCCCACAGGCAGCACCCGATCATCATCACCCGGGTTCTGTTTCAAGATTGCCTTCTCTTGTATAGATGTTATATGCGTATTATATCCTTTAGTCGTCTCTTACAATATCCGCGGGCAAGATAGGAAGTGATGTATTCTTATTCCGTCACCACATGGAAAATTATAGAAGATTAGTTTATATTAGTTTAGGTTTTTTTTTATGGGTGGGCTATCGTAAACGCGCACACGGTCCATTTCGTCCGGGGCGACGAAAGGACGGCGCGCGGGCCCATAACTCACCCGTACCCACATCGCCTTCGTCGTTGGGCCGACCACTAACGACAAGTCACCCTGCTCCGGTTCACTGCACGAGTTCACGGGGCTCCCCCGCCCACGCGGCACACACCTCGAGCGTGTGCTGCGCCGTGTCCTCGTCGCAATCGCAGTGGTGGCAGGACAGTGTGCTCTCCCTCCTGACGATATTGTGCAGGTACTTAGCAAAGCAACCGTGCCCCGTCAGCACCTGCACCAGTCGGAATATTTATTTAGGTGACGTTAACTTTTGGATAATTTAAAACGTTTCGTAGTCGGGAACCAAAAAAGATTTACGAGGTTTTAACTTACAAAGTTGTAGTTATTTTCATCTCAAACATCTAATAAACGATCTACTCATAAACTGAACAAACTACTTACATATTTCACTGTTATTTTTATGTGTGAATGTTAGAAGAATAACGTAGCGGTAGTATTGCGGTCAGTACCGTCATATACGACATTCCTTTGCGTGCTGATCTAGGAATATAAAAAAGTTATATGCAGTCGTGATATATGCCATTAAGAGGAACCGTTAATGTTTGTATGCCTACTGTAAAAGGGGTGCAAATCGTTTGAGGTAATTATTGTAAACCTGTGACTACCAACCATAACATTTCAAGTTCAAATTCTGGAATGAATATAGGTTCATTGACCATTTCGTCACAAAATTTAGTAGTACCGTGGAATATGAAATTGTGCCAATTTCCGTCAGGATGACGGTAATTGACGGCATTAACGAGTTAAAATGAGAGTCATAATAATCGATTGAGGTACCAAAAGCACAGTTAACAGTACTGTCCTCGATAATACCCACTGCCATTGCCAAGCCTCAAGAACTTCGGTATAATGTAAATGAAAAATGGGACTGAAGCAAGAAAGAATATTACGAAATTTAACAGGTGTGAAGCCGCAGGCACATCTGGTATTATTATTAAATTGCGATGGATAATATAATAGCACACTAAAGCAATGTGTTTTATATATAAGGTTATGACATTAATTAAGACTGTCACATTGGTACTACTTAATGGTTTTTTGATATGTATATCGTCGTCTCAGTGTGTCCTAAAAGCTAATTAAGGGATATATACAGATAACATTGATGTAAGAGAAGGAAGTTCAACGTAAAACTCTATTCCAACACATCTGAGCAGCGTAAAATAGTATGTCAATTTTCTCCCACTGCGGAGGAGCTGAGCTCGAGGGATTTGTATAGGCTGAAATGATGATGATGATAATCCATAAATGTATTGCCTCGTCCAGTGTCGTATTAAACTCTTGCAGAAAAGTGACATAAGAGTAATATATAGCAACTTGCTACTGCGTTTCGTTAGGTGAGCGAGAGGCCCGAAAAACTTTTACGTTAGGCAGCGACTTAGCTGTCTGTAGTGCAGGTGCTTGAGCGGCAGTTACTACTTACCATTATGTGGGCTGTTTTAGACGAGGCCGAGTAGATGCTATCAAAGTTAAAGAAATAAACCGGCTAAGTGCGAGTCGGAGTCGCGCACGAAGGCTTCCGTACCATTAGCTATTAAATAGGCAAAAGATGGCGTTTTTTGTATGGGAGCCCCCCCCTTAAATATTTATTTTATTTCGTTTTAGGTATTTAGTTGTTATAGCGGCAACAGAAACACATAATTTCTAAAAAAATCTACAGTATAGCTATCGCGGTTCTTGAGATACAGCCTGATGACAGACAGACAGACAGGGAAGTCTTAGTAATACGGACCCGTTTTTAACCTTTGGGTACGTACCTAAAATTATGTATTACAGAAACTTATCACGATTTAATGATTTAAAACCATACAATATAACAAAAGTAGGTGAGAATAATGTCTTGCAACTCATGTTAAGGCAATCGGTTGATCCAAGCTATCATGATTACATAATTGACAATATAGATAGATAAGGCTGGTTTCATTGGTTCTGGTTCCGATTGGTTACTCAAATCAGATGGCAGGTGTTCCATGGTAAAGTTAACATTTTGCTATCCGTTGAGTGCTGATATTACTACGTGGAAGAATACTAAAAGAAGGGGAAGAATAATAGGCTAACGTTTTTAAATGTTTTATAAGTATATGTTCGAAACATTTGCCAATTGTTACTCAAAATGTACATTTAGTAATATGGTAAAGAATTAGCACGCTAAAGAGGCCACATTACACGACGAACCGATAACCACTGGGAAAGAAAGGTTCTAGAGGGGCCAATACGCATCAAACGATACAGTGTAGGATGCCTCACCAGGAGGACCAACAACCTGGAAAAAGTTGCTGGGTGACGTTGGATCATCATCATCATCATTTCAGCCTATCGCCGTCCACTGCTGGACGTAGGCCTCCCTCATGTTGCGCCACAATGAGCGGTCCTGTGCCGCCTGCATCCAACGACGCCCAGCTACTTTCACTAGGTCATCAGTCCACCTAGTGGGGGGGCGTCCTACACTGCGTCGTCCGATACGTGGTCGCCACTCGAGAACCTTTCTTCCCCAGCGGTTGTCGGTTCGTCGAGCGATGTGGCCTGCCCATTGCCACTTCAGCGTGCTAATTCTTCGTGCTATATCGGTTACACCCGTTCTTCTGCGGATTTCCGTATTCCGGATTCTATCTCGCAGAGAAATCCCGAGCATAGCCCGCTCTATAGCACGCTGAGCGACTTTGAGCCTTGATATGAGGCTTACATTTAGGGACCACGTTTCCGTGCCGTAAGTCGTCACTGGTAACACACACTGGTCAAAGACCTGTGTTTTCAGACACTGAGGTATGTTGGACGAGAAGATCCTCTTAAGTTTCCCGAACGCTGCCAGACCGAGTTGTATTCGTCGGCTGATCTCTTTCTCGAAATTGGATCTACCTAACTGGACTGTTTGTCCTAGGTAAACATAGTGATCGACAACTTCAAGAATCGCATTACCAACTAGGACCGGTACAGGAATGACATGGGTATTTAACATGACTTTCGTCTTGTCCATGTTCATTCGTAAACCCACTAGTTGGGATACCCTGCTGAGATCATTGAGCATTGTGCCAAGGTCCTCCATGGATTCTGCCATAACGACTATATCGTCCGCAAATCGAAGGTGAGTGATGTATTCGCCGTTAATGTTGATGCCGAGTCCAGTCCAGTCTAAGAGCTTGAAGACATCTTCCAGTGCAGTGGTGAACAGTTTCGGAGAGATAACATCTCCCTGTCTCACGCCTTTCTGCAACTGGATCGGTTTCGTACTCGACGTTGGATGCGGGCGGCAAAAGACCGCACTTTACCGGTTTACGCCCAGTAATATACGGCGATAGACTGAACACTTGGGATCATTTTGGATACTTTTTCTATCATTTTCATAAACAGCCCATATATGTACATATGTACCATTACAGGGCTCAGGCCTCCTTCGGAATAGGAGGGAAATTTATCTACTACTCTGCTCATATAGTTGGTATAGGTTTGTACCTCAAGTTTTTCTTTTCTTGTTGTATAATATTATATCTCTTAGTCGTTTTTTTGCGATATCCACAGGCAAAAGAGAGAGAGTGGTAAACTGTATACTTACTCCGTTACCACACAGACAATTTAGGTTACAAATTAATAATATCATTATCTAACTATTGCATAGAGTTTTATAATTTAATTTTGCAGATAAAAGGAAAAAGTTACGAGTGTCAAATGTTAGTACCGCAATAAGTTTTACGGCCTTAGTTGAAAATAAACAGATAATTAGCAATTAACATGAACACGAGTACCTTCGTATAGCGCTTTCTATTTTTGTTAATAGGTCCGTAAAGTGGTTTACTTTCATTTAGTTTAATTTATACTAGTGAATTTTTTGATTTTATTGTGGTAATATTACGATTGTTATAGTTATGGAAACGTTAATAAGTGTATGTTATTCTATATATCTACGTGGTGAGATAAAACCAAAAGTACGTTATTAACAATCACAAATTATATATTAATATCTCTCTAGTGACGTTGTCTATGTTGGTAGAAGTATAATATCCAATATTACTTATATTTCTATAGATTTTTGTCTGTGCACTAAGAAAATAATCCATGTATCGCGCGGGATTTTACAAATACATATAATTAACGAACATAATTTACACCTAGAATTATAATAATAATTTGTGGATAGTACAATATATTATCTCTCATAGGAATCGAACCGGCGTACTTATACTGTATCTTATTCTCCGCAGAATGGGTTCTGCAGTCATTCTGAAGAAATTGTTACAATGCTGCGATTCAACATTTTAGTTCAAATAGTCATTTAATGTGTGACGAAGTCATTTTGAGCGTAGTATCGTTATACAGTAAACTAACCCTTCCGTATACGTCTTGTAAAAACGATCTCAGTCGATGACATCGCTGCAAAAGAGAGACTTCTTGAAATAAAGTTTGTTTGAACACCCTAAAAAACTTAACTACCGTTAATTCACCTATCTTTATGATGGAAGTGTAGTACGTAAACATAACACAAGATTAATTTTTGCCATCTTAGAAGCAGTTTGAGGTCAATAGGGGAAGCTTTGGGCGGCAATAAATTCATTCGTTTACGATAGTTAACTATTATAATAAACAAATGTTACATATTTAATTTCGTTATTTTATATTATTGGCAAAAAAAATTACAACTGGAAATTATGATGGAAGGAAAATATTATGGCATTATTTCAAAAGTTAATAAAGAATATGCGGCCCGCGGCTCGAATAAATTTGTGAACTTTGGAATTTTTATAAATTTTATCTTCATCAATTTTATTCTTTAAACAAAAATTTAGTCTTACCATATCTCTGATATGGTCAAATTTTTCATTATAATTATATAAAATAAAAAACATGCTTCTACATCTGCTCTGTTCAAGACTTTAAAACCATCCAACCGATGTGCCCCAAACTAGTTTCACTAAAAGGAATTAATGCGAAGATGGTTTTAGATCTCTAAAACAATGCATTAGGATCCGGTATGTGGCACTGCGTTCAATTTCAAGAAATGCTATTTCTTAACTTGTACAGATTGTTGGGTTAGTTAGTAGAAAATAAAACTAATAAATAACATTAATCTCGGCTGCAAATAGTAATGACCAACGAAAACGCAAACATCTCTATATCTGTAGTAATCTTTAAGTGTAGCATTAACGCGCAATAACTAGTGACGACATGTCTATAAGGTCAGACAAATACCATTGACATTGGAAGAAAGGCAATAATGCTCATAATGATGCATTAATTCATTTTAATGAAAATGAGGGAAGTTAAATAAGCATTTTTAACTTTCTTTACTAATAATTAGATATCATATAAAGTATTATATGAAAGAGAAAGTGTATTCTGATTAGATATTTACATATCACACCAATATTATAAAAGCGAAAGTGTCTGTGTCCCAACGTGGTCACAATATCGCCAGTACATACATAATACTTATAACCGAATTATTATACACTAACATTTATTTTGAAGATGACAAAAATCATGGCGTAAGAGCATGCAATTACCCCTTCCCTACACGGTATGGCTGTATTAAAATAGAAAATATCATTTCAAAAATAGGTATAGATTGTCTAATATTTTTATTGTTCACAGGTCAACACGGTGATCCTCGGTGTGTGTACGTGCCTCCCTCGACGGGACAGACGTACTTCTCGTTTCGAATCGCTTATGCCAAATGTGGGACTAAACCAGGTATGTACATTCATATTTTTTTATAAGACTATCAAATTAAAATACAATGTTTCTTGTTTTTTCTGTGTAAGTTGTTGTGTATTTATTATACACAGCATAATACTGAAGCCATAATATATAAATAAATTTTACCTATTTGAGAAATTTTTGTATAAATATATTTATTTCGCGTACCTTGGAAACCAGTCTAATGATTTGGATCAGGTTATGGTTTTGACTTTTAAGATTAGCCATATGAAGCTATATTGATTAAGATTTTTCAAATCAAGACGGCATGATCAATTTCATACAAAAATAATTTTGTAACCTTCGAAATTAGAAAAATATACTTTTGTATAGTTGTTATGCTTTTGCTCTCCGTTAAACTGAAAAAGTGAAACACGGTTCGGCAAAAAGCATTCTAATTATAATAAATAATATGAGATAAGAGTTATACTTATAATAGTTATTTTAAATAATTGGAGAGATTTTAAAAATTAATTTTCTATTACTTGTGATACATATTTTTAATTTATTTCTATTTACTTTATCTGATTTAATTAAGCTATAGTTAAAGAGCTTAATAATATAGTAATTATAAAATATGTAATTGAATAGTTATTAACAAAGAATATCAGGTTGACCGAGCTTCGCTCGGAGTATTTTTGTAGCATTTAATCAGATATATTATTATATATTAATAAAAAATAAAATAATAAATAATGAAAATTATATAAAGAATTACAAAAAGAGAATAATAATAACACCGAGATTCGATCCGACGCCGTTTGTCACCGATGGCAAAAATAAAATGCAACCTGACTACTTCGCCACTGAGCTATCGTAACTCATGACATTGACGGCAAAATTTGAATTCATATTCTTTTAAAATTTAATGTCATTATATTGTCTGCCAAAAATACTGACAAAACAACATTTTCTATACATAAAACCTAGCTAGATCAATTTTTTGGGCCCGAATCCTCTAGTATGCCAAGTTTCAACAAAATCGTTGGAGCCGTTTCCGAGATCCTGAATATATATATATGTATATATATATATATATACAAAAATTGCTCGTTTAAAGATATAAGATAAGTAATAGTGTGGCCAGTATTCAGCTACGCAGAGGACTAACATTTAAAAGTTCACGGTCCGGTATAAGCACTTAAGAATAGTCAGTGCATATGCGTGAAGTATATACATGATGGTATCATCATTTATATTCTAACCTTCTTATCTTATATAATCCTATTACTATTTATTCTAAAACTTTTGAGCTGAAAAGTTGCCAGGAAAAAATATACTTTGTTAAATTTGGATAGGCTTTAGGTAAAAAAATCAGTTTTATGATGCTTAATGATACAAGCCATATGGCTAGGTAATTGCTTCATTATGATCATCATCTTAGCTCATATATGTCCCACTGCTGGGCTCGAACCTCATTTTTAGTGTAAGGGAACTAGTCAGATAGTTTGGCATAGGGATTGTTTTTTGGTGATTCTCTTCTCTTCTATAAATGTGTAAATTTTCATATTACATCCCTTTTACGACATTCGCGGGCTAGAAATAGGGTGGTCAATTGTATCGTTACTCGGTCACCAGACTGAAAACGATAAATGCATATATTCACATAAATAGATGATTCCTTCAAGATTTGAGGCATACTTAAAGAACAAACGCTTAAAGCGATATTTATCACCAAAACAACATTCGCAGGAGGAGACACAAACCTAAATGAGAAAAAAATTTGGAATATCTTTTGTTCAGAACAATTATAAAAGGCAATATAAAAGGCAAAATATACCATTATGAAAGGCAAATGAATTCAACATGATGACAAGGAATTGCATTGTAATATTACATTGTCATTCGTTGTCATTATCTATACCAATATAATATTAGTATGGATGTATCATATTTACTGTACCATAAGCTGAGATGGGCACCATATTTTGGCCTCACATATTCGATTCCTTGTTTTTAGTTAGTAGTTCTTATTTCTTTCGTTAGTGTCTATATTGTGTGAGGTTTACAAAATAAAATTTCTTTCTTTCAATAAATAAAATTGGAGTGTCTGTTTGTAATGTCAAAATAATAGACTTTTTTCATGCTCACAGGATTATTTGCACGACACATATGCCTAAAATACAGATTAAAAAATTTTTGTCTGTCTGTCTGTTTGTTCCGGGTAATATTCAAAACGGCTGGACCGATTTCAAAAATTCTATCACCAATGGAAAGCTATAATATCAGGGCGTAAACTAGGCTATATTTTATCCTCGTATTCCCACGGGAACTACGCAGGAAAGACGACTGAAACCGAAGCAAAGCGAGGGCGGGTTGCTAGTGATAAATGTAAATTAATAACTAATTTTATATAAATGTATATTAATTATGAATTTTACTGAAATATGAAAAAAATGCCATGTGGTGACGTAGTAAGAATATAATTCACATCCCCTTTCTTGCCCGTGGGTGTTGTAAAAGACCATTAAGGGATATTATATGTATATAATATCAATGCAAGAGAAGAAAAACTCGAAACTAAACCCTATACCAACACGTCTGACCAGCGTGGTATAGTAAGGTAAATTTCTCTCCAATAGTAGAGGAGGGATGATGATTAATATGAATTTCATGTCTGTAGTAATGTTTTATGAAAGAAAATAAATAGCATGGATTATCATTATTACCCTGCTTTTATTCCCTGTACTTGAGTCGACGCAATATGTTTTTTTTTATTACACCATATACAGGGTGTATCAGATTATGGGGCAACTGTTCGAGTATGTTGTAGTTTAACGGTCATAGATCGTAATTAGAATATACATTACGCAAAAAACAATATAACATAAAAGTTATAGTGATTTCAAAAAATGTGTCTAAGAGTCTATGCCTTAAATGTTACGTATTAAGTAGGACTGTACACGTACAGACAGAATACATGAAGGCATGTAAAGTTTCGACAGTATAATTTCATTCATTCATACCTAGAGTTACGCAAACGTTTGAATGACGGTATAGGTACAACGGCGAGCGGTAAACGGTGTTAGGCCGATCAGCTGTTTTAAAGCGAAGTTTGTTTTGCTTATATGAATGTAATTATTGATTTATTAAAATTTTAATGAACATTTAACAAAGTATGAATATGTTACGTATTATATTGTATCATTGACTTTATACATTTCAATCAGATTTACACGAAAAAGCGATGACAAAATTGAAAACTTTACATGTCTCTAATTCCTTAACGAATCGATATTTTTTTTTCAAATTTTTTTCATGGGTGCCTACCACCATTCCCTAGCTCCCTTTTGACCAGTTGCCCCATAGCCTGATACAGCCTGTATATTGCAAATAGTTTTGGCCATAGTTTTATAATCGGCCGCCTGCCTGACGTCAATCCTCCTTGTGAATATAATAAATAAAAAGTATACACATTTAAGTACTAACAAATTCACATGATTTGAAATTCACTCGTATAGTTCCTGTTCCCGTGGAAATACCAGGATAAAATATAATCTAAGTAATTTCTTATGTAGACAGTTAACTGGCAGTGAAATATTATCAAAATTAATCCATTCGTTTTGAAGATTATCCAGAACAAACAGACAGATACGCAAAAATATTTAAACTGGTTTCTAGACATCGGTATAGTCCAAATAACCACGTGAGCATGAAAACAACAGACATTTCAATTTTATTTATTTGTATAGATGATGAAAACTTATTAATATCCCAGAATTCCGGAATTGTTAGTTGCTAAACACAATATTTAGATATCTATAAAAAAAGAAACCGTATATATATATGTAATTTTCCATGACTATTGTATAAAATACAGGTTAACAATTCTAGAACACCATATTACAGCTCACATAATAACAACTGTTCGTATGTACACACATTAAAATAGTCTTTGAATATGGGCATGAACAATTATAGAACGATGTGTGATAAATTGATTTGTATCAACGAATTATTATATCGAGTAATTGTACAAGTTCGCATCATTAAGTATCGAGTGTATTTATTGATTTCACACCACAAGCTCACGCTCAATTTAGTTTTGTCCAAGCGAAACGCTATTTAATTGTACCAGGTTGATTTTGTAGTTAAATTTTAAGATTTTATTTAATAACTACTGAAATTTTTAGCCTTTAAATGATAGTTATGCCCAAAAAATATCAAAATAATGTTTGACATATTAATATACTTAGATATGTTTTTTTTGCACAATATGTACTTACTCTTCTTTCATATTAAATACTGCAAAATTTATCGGCAATAATTTTAAACCGGTTACCTCATTGTCCCACTGTTGGGCTCGGGCCTCCTCCTTAATGACAGGGAATTTGACATATCAGACTTGTTGGTATAGGGTTTTATTTCGAGTTTCCTTCTCTTGCACAGATGTTATATATATATATATATATATATATATATATATATATATATATATATATATATATATATATATATATATATATATATATATATATATATATATATATATATATATATAAGATAGGGAGTGGTGAATTGTATACTTACTCCGTCACCACACGGAAACCGGTTGCCTGCCCTTTAATAATAATTTAATTCTCCTTGGGAATGTCATTGTTCACCTGATTAAATCTGATAGAGTTGGTCCAGGAAAAAACTCTTAGTCGTTCTTTACGACACCCACAAGCAAGGAAAGTGTTGATAGTAATCGTATAGCTTCGAAATAAGAAAAAGAATAAAATATTTCTCTACTATTTCATCAATTACGAGTATGATAGGTTACTTAATAATAATATAAAAGGTAAATAAAACTAGAGAGAGAGAGATTTTATTGAGTTTGTATATGATTTTTGATTGCTCGACTTTTCGAATACGACGTTTCCAGCGTTTTATTTCCAATATGTAATACTTGCGTAAACATCAGAGATCATAATCTAAAAGGTTTTAGCTATAGGTACTAGTGGTCGCCGAATGGTCGAAATTCGGCCATAATTCCTTTAAATTAATTTTTCTGCTATACATTTTTTAAATTATATATATGTATCATATAAATATATATTGAGCAAACTATATTTCACTGATAACTAATATTTAAGTACAAATGTCTACTTCTTCTTCTTAGTTAATGGCAATGAGCTACAATAATATGAGCTATTGGTGCCAGTGTCGAGTATATTGATTATTATTCACGTCTTTAGTGTTAGTCTTTCAGTCAGTCGTTAGCATGACTTGGTGCTGATACAAGTCATGCGTCTCAGGAAATTTGGGCAGAATGTCAAAATGCACGTAATTCACTATTATATCATTTTCACTACATTTCAGAATTTTATCTGCATTATATTACATAAAATATCAGCAAAATTATTGAATATAACACTTTAAAACACTAAAATAATGAAAAGAATATAAAAGTGCTACGTGACATTTTGACATTCGCGTCAAAAGTAAGAACAAATGTCTATAAAACATTGTCATCATGATTATGATTGTTTGACATTCAGTTCGACCAGACATTTTAACTGTCAACAAAAGTGTATTAATGTGTGTGTGTGTGTGTATCGATTGCACGGTAGTGTGCGTAACGCCTTTTTTATGAGTTTAATATATTTCTAATTCATTATTATATCAAATTTTAGTTTTCTGCACTTCTCCTCAATATTCTTCAACTGTGCCACATTTTATATTTTTCCATATGCACAATTCTCGTAAAAAGGGGTACAAAGTTTTTGCTTCACGTGTTTATATATAGATAATGACTTCTGATGTTTACGCGAGTATTACACATCTATACCAAAAAATAAAATTGGAGTGTCTGTTTGTAATGTCAAAATAAAAGCGTTTTTTTCATGCTCACACGGTTATTTGCACGACACCTATGCCTAAAATAGCAATAAAAATTTTTGTCTGTCTGTCTGTTGTTCCGGGTAATCTTCAAAACGGCTGGACCTATTTCAAAAATTCTTTCACCAATGGAAAGCTATAATATCAGGGCGTAAACTAGGCTATATTTTATCCCGGTATTCCCACGGGACCGGGAACTACGTGGGTAAAACAATTATAACCTATAACCGAAGCGAGGCGAGGGCGGGTTGCTGGTTTTAAATAAAACTACTTTACGGATTTTGTATTTGATTTTTGATTGCTTTTAGCTATGATTTATTTTTGATAAATTGTCATTTTTTTTGGGGTGGGTTACGGTCGGCGCACTTCTCGCACCACTCCGTCCGGGGCGACAGAGGGGCGTAAGCACGCACACCCGTAACCCACCCGCGCGACACGTCGCCTTCGTCGTTGGGCCGACCACCGGAGCACGGTGACTTGACATCAGTGGTCGACAGTGGGTAGGTGGTAGGTAGTAAGTGGTACCCTCCCATCGACCGACGTCCTCCCCTCGAGGAGGACGTCGGTCTTTCCTCACGCGGTCGGCCTCTCGGCGGGTGACGGACTAATTCCCCGGTCACATCACCCGCGGCCTCGGCTAGAGCGGCATGAGGCGCAGGTAATCGCGCCTCCACCGTCCCAGTTGCCGGCGGCGGATCGCCTCGTCGAGGCTGCGCTCCTCGCGCGCGCGATCCGCCGCCTCCTTTCGCGAGATCACTGCCTCGCAGAAGGCTGCGACCGCGTCCCAGTTCCTGATGCTGTCGAGCATCGCCCTGACGATGGTCGGCAGCGTCAGGTCGGCACCGATGATTGCGACAACTTCACGATGCTGCTCTGCCCAAGCGGCACAGACCTCGAGCGTATGCTGCGCCGTGGCCTCGTCGCAATAGCAGTGGGGGCAGGACGGTGTACTCTCCTTAACGACCGTGTACAGGTATTTGGCGAAGCATCCATGCCCCGTCAACACCTGCATCAGTCGGAAGAGTGATAAATTGAGATTTAAGAATATTGCATAGTTTTCTAATGGATTACTACTATTCTACAAAACGGATCTAATTAATGTATATAAATAATGTAAAATAATGTCTTCGTAAAAATAAATTAAGTCAACCATTATCATTTTATTTATTTATTTCAGTATTCAATTTAAATATTAATTGTTTAGATCACAATTTTTGTTTGTCAGTTAGAATTTTCAAGTTGATAGAAATAAGCCGTTTTAAAAGGAACAATTCCAAAATACTTATATAGCCTAGGGCTGTACCTACACGGATGTACTCATACAAAAAGTGGAAGTCACCTGAAGAACGCGGATCGAGCTAGTGGTCTTAGGTCGGCAAAGTACAAGCAATTCTGACCCCTAAGTACTTCTGCCTAACTTTGTTTCCATACAACCTATTGAAACATTAATCTTCTAGTTGATAACACGTCTAACTTATTTGGACTTTATGTGTTACTGTTTAAAAGCGTTTTCATAGCGTCACTCAGAATACTTGCCAAGTGAAGTACTTAAAGTTGAAAATACTACGAAATATGTGGAAGGAAATATACTTAAGAGTAGTAGATTGAGGGATGGCGTCTTGAAGTCGTATTGTGGGGAAAAATGAGCTTTATGCGCGGTGCTATGCGGTCCGTCGCATAGCAATTCCAAGAAACAATACGCGCACGATATTCGCAGAAGGAGCGGGACGCATACATACATCGTCCGTTACTCCACACTAACCATAGTGGACGCGACTAGGAATCGGTATGAGAAAAACTCACAGACTTTGTTGAAATGGGACCGATGTGCCGTAAAACTTGAATGCTGAGGATTTATTGCGAAATTGTTACGAATTACCGATAGTTACTCAGAAACTGAACGCTACAAAGGAACAAGTTTTATATATGGTAATCTAGAGTCTAATTTACGCTCGAAACAATTTAAAATATTTACCCTTATTAATAAAATAGGGTATACTTATATGTTTATAGTCCTCTTTTAATAGCTATATTTCTACATATCAAACTAAGAATCTCATTATTAATCAGATAAGCTGAATTTTTCACATTTTTGTAATTTTATATCAAAACATATTAAATGGAAGTATCGTCTAGGGATAGTTAAAATTATCGTAAAGATCTTAAGATCTTAATCATTTTCAACATAACTTTAGTTTTATTACTTTATTCGGAGATCGGAGGGCCAGTTTGATGACAGTTTAAGAATACAACGTGTTAGCCCCATTTATAATCAAGGGAAGCCTAAAAGCTATAAAAAAACTGGTTAAGGGATTACCAGGCGAATGACGAGCAGCACTCTCCTGGGATTTATAATACCAACTACGACAAGCAACTCACCTGCTCTGTTCTGATTCCCACGTTGTGGGCAGGCCATTGGAATATCTACAGTCTATAATAGATTAATTATTTTATAATAGTTTTACTGGATTAAAAATCAAATATGACGGGGAGAAAAATTGCATTCTCACTAGTAGTAGACGCCTTGGGAACGTGAACATAAAACTGTGGAATGATGGATACTAAATATCAAACTTCATAAGGAAACTCATTGAGTACACAATACACGCAATAATTATTTTATAAAGCCATATAGAATAAGCCAAATTGCCGTCTCCTTGTGCAGCAGCCTTATGAGCATAAGGCTCCATCAATAGAAAATATTAAACCATCTACTGTGATTCACTATAGAATGGAGGCCTCCCCATGGATAGGGATTATAATGCCTTAATACATCACGCTTGGTAAGAGAATTTGGCCATCAAATTTTCTGTTATGAGTTTTCCATGAGTACATCGGTATTCACCTCTCTGGTGTTCCCTTCAGAAGTAAGTCATACTGACAGAGGGAGTGGAAGAAAATATATGATCTGTGAAGAAGAAGGAACCAATTTAGAATTAATTAATATAGAATTAGCAACCTTAAGTGACAATGGATAGGCCACATCGCTCGAGGAATCGATAACTGTTGGAAAAGATAGATACTCAGGTGGCAATCACGTATAGATGGACCTACGATTTGGTGGGACTAGCTGAAGCTGACTGATCATTATAATGACAGTAAATAACTGAATAATCATGATAATTACAATGAAAGAGAGAAAAATGCTTAATGTATTAACGCGTTTATAATAATTTGATTTGTATGTAACGGCATCCTTAAACGTACTTATCACCCCTTTCAAAGCGTGGGATTAATTTAAAATATTGCACACTTATTGAGGATCGCTGATAATGTAATAATTTAAATAGTTTGTGTGATTATCTTTACAAGATTAGCGACTTTTTAATATCCGCAGCTGAGATTTTGTCGTGACTCGATAGATGTCGTTATCCTTATTGCTTGGCACTATTTATTTCATTTATTTAAAAAAGCATTATTTTATCATCATCTCAGCCCATATAAATTCCACTGTTGGGCTTGGGCCTCCTGCATAGAAAAAAATGGCCTATTATACTACGCTGGTCAGATGTGTTGGTTTTATCGAGTTTTCCTTCTCTTACATAGATATTATCTGAATGTTATATCTCTTAGTCGTCTTTTACGGCATCTACGAGTTAAAGAGAGGGTAGTGAACTGTATTCTAACTCCGTCATCACACGGATTTTTTATTTTATTAAATTAACTATTTTATTTTATGCTATAAAATGTTTTGCACTAAATTGTTTTAGAACTAGACAGGGTTAAAAATCTGATATCCAATTATTTCAGATCTCCACGGTCAATTTTATGAGAACACTGTGGTGGTCCAATACGATAAAGATCTCCTAGAGGTGTGGGACGAAGCGAAAAGATTACGATGCGAGTGGTTTAACGACTATGAGAAGACCGCCTCAAAGCCTCCGATGGTGATTGCTGATTTGGAGGTGGTGCAGTTAGATTTCAGAGGTAAGTAAATTTTTCTTTTTTATGCTATATACATTCTACTATTGGGCAAAATCGTTCTTCCTTCTTTTGCTAGTTGTTTTCAACGGAACCTGTGATTTTTATAATAGCATCGTAGAAAAATGTATGGTGCATTTTATTCTTACTGAGTTACTGAATGGAAAATAAGTAAATAACAAGTAAGTCAATCAAACATTACTATTCAATTAACTTAGTTAATATATTTTTATGTTGGGCTCAATTTACTGGCATTTTATTGCCACTCTTTTTCTAACACGCCCGTACTAAAAAAGAGAGGTATTATAATTTATTTTTTGACGGGTATCTACGTATTCGTGTGTTTGTGTCTAGCATTTGAAATTACAAACGAATAAACTTATTTTACATTGCTTATTATTTAAGAAGTAAAGTGATAAGGAGTATTTTTTTATATTGTATTTACCGATAATAAGAATCTATTATCCGCAAATAACAATTTTTTGGAAACTAAGAATAATGTAACAACATCTTTTCTTACCCTCGTAAGTACGATACTTATAGCTAACTAAGAAGAAAGCTAATAAGGGAAGTAAAATCAAAGCAAAACCTTATCTCTTTTATTAGGAAATCATTTCTGTAAAGGGAAAATTCAAAATATTAATTGACTAAATAGTGCGTCGCAATTCTCATTCGTAGAGGATTGTTTAACCGTCATGATTAGATCAAGTACTCTCGACTTTGACCTTTTAACAACACTTAACCAGCCATATAGTCTGTCCGTTTCCCAATTTGGCGATAAAATAATGATAAGCACGATTCTCTAAGGGCACGGATTGAAAGTTATCTGTTTTAAGAAGGCATCGAATATTGATGACGATGCTTTATAGAATGCTATGCTAATATTATTTACACAATGATAGCATGAAAATACTATCATTGTATCTTTATATATATATATATATTTCTTGTGTACGTGTGTATGTCACTGAACTCCTCCTAAACGGCTGGACCGATGTTGATAATTTTTTTTGTGTATATTCAAGGGGATTTGAGAATGGTTTAGATTCGCAATTGGACTTGGTAGGTGGCGCTGTTGTCGATTTCAAGGAGAATTCCTTTTATTTTATTTGAACAGAACAACGTCTGTTGGGTCAGCTAGTATATTTACAATAAGTATGTATATAGTATAATTTTAATAAAATTACTTTTCATTTTAGTCCACATAAGTCCTACTGTTGAATTTGGGCCTCCTCCAAAATGGGAGGGAAAATGGCCTACTATGTTGCGCAGGTTTTATGTCGAGTTTTCCTTCTCTTGCATTGATGTTATTATATATATATATATATATATATATATATCCCAGCAAACGGAGTCCAATTAATAAAAAAAAAATCGTACCTATATTTAATAAATTAGAATTATTTTGTACTAGCAACTCGCCCTCGCTTCGCTTCGGTATTTGTCGCGTAGTTGCCGTTCCCATGGGAATACCGGGATAAAATATAGCCTATGTTACTCCCTGATATTATAGCTTTCCATTGGTGAAAGAATTTTTGGTATCGGCACGGTGGTTTAGCGTGAAAGCGTAACAAACAAACAGACAAACTTACTTTCGCATCGCATAATATTAGTAAGGATTGAATTTCTTGTTATTAGGTATATTTCACACTAGAAAGACTAATGAAATTTTCTGACAAAGTTAATCATAGCCTGTCCTAATAAAAGAAAACAAAAAGTTTTATAATATTGCTACAATTCTATTTAAATTCGAAAAAGTGATAACATGTTTTATTTATAGGAGATAACGTGGATTGCTGGATGGAAATTCAAGCGGGGAAGGGTCCTTGGGCACCACCTGTTTCTGGCATTGTCCCATTGGGGTCCACCCTTACGCTGGTTGTGGCCATCAACGATTACCGAGGTAAGATTATTATTTTAAAATGACATTTTTATGGTAAAATTTTACTATAGCGTTATTTTTAACATAAGAACACTAAGATATGATTGTTGGTTGTATGACTAGTAAATCTTACTACTATCATGTAGATTATGGTTTTAAAATCTTATCATATAGAATCTATGATTAGGTATTTCATTAAAAACATTCTTAGTAACCCCGTTAAGAGACCTAAATATGCTTCACTATGGAGCTCGAGTTTCCTCCACAATGAGACGAATTGACGTATACAAAGCGGATTAGGTTAAAAGTTTTTATTTTTGTGCATCAATATTATCTACATTTCATACCCTTTAATAGCATTTTATGGCACCTACCGACAACAAATGGGATTGTTAATTGAGTTTTTAATCCACTACCACACCGACAATTGCATATAAATCCATTATCCGTGTGGTTACAGAGTAAGAATATTATTAACCACCCTTGTCTTACCCGTGGATATCGTAAAAGATGGCTAAGGGTTACATGCAGATAACATCGATGCTAGAGAAGGAAAACTCTATTTTAAAACCCTATTCTTACACGTGTGACCAATGTGGAAGGTCAGTTTTCCTTCTATCACGGAGGAACCTAACAATGAGGCGTATCTAGGCCAAGATGATGATGATTCATCCATTTATTATTACCTGAAATCAACCTTTTGGTGGAATAAATAATTTGATAATAACACAAGATTCATTCTTTTAGAATTAACATCTCCCTATTCATTGTGGCCCAGAAGTAAACACTGCGATAAATTAAACATTTTTAAGAAGTTAAGTTTAAATATAATCAGAAAATGAGATACAGTTATCCAAAAGCTCTGTAACTGCTTATTAACTAACCTTCAAAATGGCCTATTGTATTTTTTCCACACGCGAAAATTATTTAGTGAATGTGTAGATTCATCAATTTTTTATTACTTTAATTTCAGTTGTATCTTTTCTCTTCGAGTTTATGCGTGGGATTCGATTTGGGTTTATATAAATCTTAAATACAAAAACATTTATAGTTAAAATGCTGACAAATTAAGATATTTAGCACCGTTTTAATGGTGCAATTTATCTTGTTTTATGTTATTTGATTAACGGATTTGCTGACTTCTTAATATACCCTAGAGCTGAATATTATAGACAATAAGTTCATAAAAGTATTACTTTTAAATTTATTCAGTTATTAAATACAATTTGTGTATGTCTTAAATGTAATCTTAAATAGAAATCGCATCGCATATAATAAATTTATAAAATCTGCCCATTTAAATCCAAAATATTTATTTAAACTTATATTTACTTATACATATACAAAATACTCTTTACTTATGAGTATTGGGATTATAATATAGTAATTTATGTAACTATTTTTGAATAACTACAATCGATAGACGCAAATAACAACCTCGGACAAAGGATGCAGACCAGTTTTTGGGGCAAATACTACATACATAAATGCATAGGTCACTACTTACACAATTACGCATTTTGTTAAGTTAATTGTATAATAAATATCAATTTCATACTATAGATAAATTAATCTGATGAACTATTCCATACTGAAACATGCGTATTAATTACACCGTTTTGAAACTTAACCTATATTATCTACGTAAACATTAAAAAAAAAATTAAACTTTTACAAAACATTTCCTCGACAGCACACCTCGTAAAATTACTAGCAGGGTAATGACAGTGTTTACACACAGTAACGGTACCCGGTAATTGTAAAAAGTGAACTGGACAAATATGTACGATGGAGTTTGCTTAACGGGTCTGCAACTATGGGACTCGGGCTCAGAACTACCTCACTGATCACTTTTACGACGATCTGACATTTCATCTACAGACGTATTAATATGTTGTACTTAAGACTGAGAAATACTGGTTTGTTTAAAAACCTCGTTTGTAAAACAATGTTTTGTAAATAAAGTCAATGTTTGTCTTAATTAAGCCAAAAGTTTGCTTTTAAAACATTTTTCGTACTAAAATATCTTAACGAATTTATACAGTAATGCGTTATAGATATAGTTTTATTTTCATAATAGCATAAGGTAGTTATAAAACCATGATTAAATACTTGTTTTAACGTATAAATTGTTTAAATTAATAGCATTTTATCTATTGATTACACATTTATTAATTCTGTTAGAATCTATTCAATGTAGGTAAATGTATTTATAACGTTTTTCACGATATTTCACGAAATATATAAAATACTAGAATTTCAATGAAGTGTTAGAAATAGCCTTGGCCATAGCCTTGGCCATAGCCTTGGTATAGGAATTATAGTACCATAGAACAAATTTAAACCTTAAGCTTAAGATACGAATATAATACAACCTTTACAAATTTCAATGTTCACGTATCAGTAATCAGTAGGTAAGTACACTTAAACAATAACTACTTAAAAGATACCGATATTGCTGTTCATTTTACAAAAGAAATAGTTTTAAGAAACACTTTATCAATATATTAATCATTAATGCTTTTTCCGCGAGTCTTCCTATGAACAATAGATCTCTCAATACAACCAACACATTAATTATATTTCAAATGATTTAATACCCGTTTGCAATCGTGCGTTATGAGTTATTTATTTAATAGTCAGTCACTAATGGACTTATTGAGGACGATATTATTATAAAGTTAATAATAGACAAATAGACTTTTGTGTTCGTCTTTATAGCTTTTGAATTCAGTAAT
Source organism: Lymantria dispar (assembly GCA_032191425.1). Classification (NCBI taxonomy): domain Eukaryota; kingdom Metazoa; phylum Arthropoda; class Insecta; order Lepidoptera; family Erebidae; genus Lymantria; species Lymantria dispar. Next base: position 10,091,837 of record CM063449.1, on the reverse strand, counting down.
TTATGTGTTATAAAATCTATTAATAGTTAATGTTACCATTATTTTCTTAATTGTTATTAGTAAAAAGATTAATTAATACGTTTTACTATAACAGTGCAGTCATTATACATATAAAAATAAATAAATATCTACGATATTAAAATTTATAAAAAAGCGAATACATAAATATCATCAAGATCACAGTTTATTTACATCCCACTACTGGGCTCGAGCCTACTTCACAATAGGAGTGGAACTTAACCACTACACCACGCTGGTCAGACGTGTTGGTATACAGTTTCATTTCGAGTTTTTCATTTCACCCAAAGATGTTATTTGCATACTATATCCTTTATTCGTCTTTTACGGTACCCACGGGCAAAATAGGCGGTGGTGAATTGTATTCTTAATATTCACACGGATAAAATAACATAAAGAACATATATATAGCTTGCTAATACTTTTTAAACATGAGTTTTGAAAAGTCTTATTGAGCCGCTTTTAGTTACCTATATAATGATAGATAAGTTGCTTTTCTCGATTAGTAATATAATAACCGCAACCTTAGTTGATTTCACGTTTCTATTTTACATCAGAAATAATATAATAATGAATATTATTATATCAGATTGTGTAAGCCTGTGTAACGTCACAGCTAATATACGCCCCATTGTTGGGCTCGAGCCTCTTCCACAATAGGAGGGAAGTTAACCTGCTATACTACGCTGGTTAAACGTGTTGGTGTAGGTTTTTATTTTGAGTTTTCCTTCTCTTGCATAAATGTTATATGCATATTATATCTAAGTCTACTTTCAACACTTAAGGGCAAGAAAGAGTGATCTTCTATCGTGAATTGAATTTTCACTCCGTCACCACACGGAGGATCCCATGTAACAAAACAAAAATATTGTAAATAAAACTACGGATTTTATCGCGTTTGTATTTGAATTTTTGAATGTTTGGACGTCAGACATCTTAGTCTGCCCGTGACCATGAATGCTGTAAAGTGTTCGAAACGTCGGGCTATCAAAAATCAAATACAAACGCGATAAAATTCGTAAAGTAGTTTTATTTGCAATGTGTAATTCTCACGTAAACATCAGAAACATTATTAAAACAAAAATATTTTAAGTCATACGGTATATCGTAAAGTAGGTATAGAACGTAAAGTAAAAATAGCAACATTGTATTAAACATTCTGGATGTTACTTTGTAGTCTCCTGAGAATTTCTAAAGTGTTTATATAATAGCTAGCTGCACACAATAATAACCACTAAGTTCGAAATGGACTTTTCGAGTAAATGTGTTAAAAATTCTTTAAACACTAAGTATTACGTGAATTCGCACGTAATCAAAGAGGAAGGCCCATTGTAAGAATAAAATATTTTCGATTGATTAAAGTTAGATAATATATTACATCTGGTAATGTATCAATTTCTATCAGTGAAAGAATGTTTAAAATGCAAGAATAATGCTCCCAACTGGGGGGCATTACAAGCGGCATGGTGCCCTATAACGTGCCATGTTTTACCTTTTTGCCTATTGAGCGGGCCACCGAAAACGACTCCTTGCATTCGGTAGTCCATATTTGAAATTCCAAATTTTCACCTTTTAAAATATTAGTAAACTAAACACAAATCCTTTCATCATCTTAGTTCGATCGTTTCACTTTTGATGGCCATAATTGAGTTTTTGCCTAATCCATTCTTGTCGGTATTACAAAACTTTCAGTTTAATATTTTATCGTTAAAGCTAGAGACTGTCGTCCCCTAAAGTTTGTAAGTCCCTAAATTTAGAAAGTTTTAGTTAATCTTTCTGTGACGGCTCAAAAGCCATATTATAGTAAATAAGTTGTTGTTTGTCGCAAAATATAGAACCAAAATAAATTCCTACAGTTATTATACGCTATAGATCATTTTAAAAATTTTGATTATTATAAATAAAGCAAAAATTATACATAAAACATTTGAATCAGATATATGATAGTACTTTATCAAGTAAATAGTGTTTTATCAGACTTATTTATTTTAAATGTATGCCATTTTGACTTTCCAGGTGAATTCGACATGCGAGTGAAGTCTTGCGCTGCCTCAGATGGCTCCGGGCATGTGATTCAACTGTCAGATGAATATGGATGTGTTCTGCGACCTAAGATGATATCAAGGTACGTCGCAAATGAATACCGGCCATGTTCACACATAACGGATGGCACGTTTTCATGCCTATTCAATATTTTGACGAATATCACTTCAGACTTTATATTTAACTAATTCCTGCAGTTTCAGAACTATGTGGGCACGCCTGTCAGACGCATTGGTATAAGGTTTCCAGTTTTCATTTTTTTGCATAGATGTAATATGCATATTTTATCCACTAGTCATCTTTTACGACATGTACGGGCCATTACAAAGACATTGGCTAATTATATTCTTACTCCGTTACAACAGATACAATGTTTAATAAACATGAATTATGCCAAATCTCTAAAAAAATATTTATGAAACACGCCTTTATTTATCCATGGAAACATTGTGGAATTTTGCATTTAAATCATTGTATAATATACAAACACCATTGTAAAAACTAATTTACTAAAGCCTATAGTGCCTTTTGTATAAAATAATGTGCCAATGCCTATAATGTGAATCCGGACTTAAATAATAAACCAATGTTGTATTAGTAGTCGGTGATTGCAACCACATAGATTAGAGGTACTTAGGAACGTCATAGGTAGTAATTCTGATTGATTAATGGCCTATCATATAACAAAATATGAATGCGCTATGATACTGTAGAGTATGTGGTTGACTGTTAAAATGTCGAATTGATATGTGTGATTGATTAATTAATTGAATTGTTCAAGAAGCGTGTGCCCTTAATTAACTTTGGGATCTGAGGGACCAAACATATTTTAAAGTTTTATGTATACTAGTGGTGGCGCAGTGGTCGAAATTAATTTTTTTGCTACACAATTTTCTTTTAATTTTCTATAATTATATATTGAGCAAGCTGTATCTCTTCTTCTTCTTCTTCTTGATTAATGGCAATGAGCTGCAATAATATGCGCTATTGGTGCCAATGTCGAGTTATAATTAATTAATTAATTATAGTCCATAAAATATAGCTTGATCTCTGTGACAGATGTCAACGAAACTAACGAAGTAAGTTTGAACGAGCGACATGTTTACAATTTCATTTTGTATCAAATATATTTTCATTCTTTTCGTGCCAGTTTTATTGCAACTGAATTTCAATATATTATAAATATAAAAATATTAATATTCATGCCTAAAATGTACCTCGTAAGTACCGAAATACCTAGTAAACATTTTATACATAAATGACGCTTACGCACGTATTAGGTCATACTGGACTGAAAATAAAAAGAGATGGGACAGTCGATATACGTAAATCGATAAACGATCTTTATTAAATTATTCATAAAAGAAATAAACCCAATACAGTACCTATATAAAACTTTCAACATATTTTTTACAATTAAAACAGACAGTTACATTATAAAATACATAAATTGAATTAATTAAACATTATAAACCTACTTTTTGTCTCAGAGTAAATGATAATATTATGTACGCATTATTGTCAATAAACTAGACTTATTTATGTATAAAATAGTCGTAGTTGATTGATTAATCTAACGACTGTCCCTATTTGGTAAAAAATTGTACATGTTGTAGCAGGAACGCTCCAGTGATGACGATTATAGTGACCTTGATTGTAGTCGTTTTGAATAATTAAAACAGTCAAAAAACAGTTTTTGTTTGAAATAAGTTCAAAAAGATTGTCATGAATTGTATTTTAATTATAATAGAAAAACACAATTATAAAAATAAAGAGTTTTATCGATAAAAAACTACAGACTTTATCGTAAGCGTGACAGCACTAGGGACAACTGTCACAGAGATCATTCTATATTTTATGGACTATAGTCACGTCTTTAGTCTTCGTAAGTAGTCCGTCGTTAGCATTGATTTAGTGTTGATAGCCAAATCAAGCTTCTTCTGGGAAATTTGGCATATTCACTATATATCAGCATTCTATCAACATTATATTACATAAAATATTAACAAAATTATTCAATATAACACCGTAAAACACTAAAATAATGAAAAAAATATAAAAGCGCTACATGACATTTTGACATTCGCGTCAAAAGTCAAGCTGTATCTCACTAATAAGTAATAACTAATACATAAGTACTAATGTCTATTAGACATTGTCATAATAATTATAATTGTTTGACATTCAGGTCGACCAGAGATTTTAACTATAAATAAAAGAGTATAAGCGTTTGTGTGTGTGTGTGTAGCAAATTAATGGTAGTGTGCGTAATGCCTTTTTAATGAATTTAATGTTTATCTAATTTATTATTATATCAAATTTCCGTTTTATGCACTTTTCCTCATTATATACTTCAACTGTGTCAGATTTCATACTTGTCCATCCACGTAATTTTCGTAAAAAGGGGTACAAAGTTTTTGCTTCACGTATTAATATATAGATTGTAAATACACGTTTTTTTTTCGAGAAGACTACTTGTGTAGATATGTTTTAAATAAACATTCAACTTCAATAGTGCAATAACCATAAGGACTGAAAAGATGGCGACATGAGAAATATTTTTCCGTGCAACATTTTTTTAAGAATTACTCTAATATAATAATAATAATTCATATTTCCAAATTGTCAGAGCCGTAACCGAGATATGCAATACGACAGAAATACAATAATTGCTCGTTTTAAATAAATTATTGTTATAACAATGCATCTATCAGTAGAGAGGTTTCAAGACACCTCATTGCTTTATAAATATTGAAAATAATTAAGATTACTCTCTATTGTGATGAACATTACCTCTGCCTTTTTTCTTCGCGACGGTAATCGCGAAAGACGACAACACCCTATAGCAAATTAAAACTCGAAATAAATGCTATAGCGAGTTTTTATTGTCTCTCTAACGTGGTCAAATTCCCTTCGATTATGGAGGACGCCCGAGCCTAGTCACCTCAATGCATATACGTCCCACAGCGGGGTTCGAGCTTCTTCCATAATAGAAGGGATAATCACCTATTATACCGTCGAGTGTACCTTCTCTTGTAAAGATGTATCTGCATATTATTTTCCTCAGTCGTCTTTGGTGGTACCCACAAGCCAGATTGGGGTGGTAAATTGTGTTATTACCCCTGAACTCACTACACGGAAAGATAGGAGCCTAGTAGTAGGACGTACATGAGTTGAGATTGTGATAATGAAATATACTTCCATCCATAAAAATACTGACATATATATATATTTTTATTTAATTTTTTTTTTACAAATGATTTTATTTCCTTTTTTCAGATTTTTAAAAGCAAAGGCCGCCGACGAACGAGCCTCTGTCATCACGTATGCATTCTTCCATGCGTTCAAGTTCCCTGATGCACTGAGCGTTCACATTAGATGTAAAGTCGAAATATGTAGGCATGGATGTCTGGATCATTGTCAATTAGCAGGCATATCACCTCAAAGACATGCTGCGCTTGATAGAAAGGATGACAGAACGCATCAAGATCACAATGATATCAAGTATGTACTTCTATTTTTCAAGACAATCCTTTTTCTTTCTGGTAACTGTGTGAATAGGATGCTTTTAATACTATTTTAGTGAGATTAGTTATTTTTATGCTCCTCATTTTGAGATCCTTTTTCTTTCTGGTATCTGTATGAATAGGTTGTCTTTAATGCTATTTCAGTGAGATAAGTTATTTTTATGCTCCTTATTTTGAAATCGATACCAGAAACCTTCTCTCTTTAGAATATCTATAGCCAGGTGGGGCAAATATAAAAAGTTATTTCAAGTTTTAATATTGGCGAATTGAGCGACACTATTTTTTTTTTAATACATATTTTATTGTTATTTAAGTGTTATTTCTTGAGTATCTTATTATGCTTTCTTGATTATCATATATATGATCATATGTAAAATTATTCATCATGTTAATATTTTAATATTCCATAAATACTTCTTTAAAAGTAAGTGCATTGTTACGCTGTTGTAGGCAGGTCATCAGAGGTCCAGGTATCATTACTATCGGTATATAGATAATGAGTCAATAATATCAAATATTATTCTTTTTTTTAATCCTGGGTTGAATGTGATAAAAACTTGAATCAGTCACTTCAATTTTGTTAAATCTTAATTACTGAAATTATATTTTATTTTAATTTGTATTTTACAGCGATTCTTCAGCTGAAGATGGAGGTCTATTAGATGAGATGCGCCTTCCCTTAGAAGAAGCTTTCGGTGACGAAGTATCAGGTGATGCAGTATCAGCACCAGCTCAACAGCCACAAAGAGCACCAGTTCCACAGCCACAAAGAGTCCCAGTTCCACAGCCACAAAGAGCACCAGCACCTGTGAATGAACCCGATACTGATCATATGTCTGCTGTTGAAGAACTGGTGGAAGCACTTGCGAGACCTTTCACTGTAAGTATTAATAAATGATAATTACAAAAATTTTATTAGACTTCTTCTAAATTCTATATACTGAACTTTATTATTCTGGTTACCATTTGGAAAACTATTGTCTTACCAAGTGTTGTTGTGTGAGCAATTTGATTAATATAGTTAAAATCCGTACTGTCTGATCTGTTCTTATTTTATCTGTGTTAAGAGTAACATATTACTATAAAATTTCCATACTTAATCAGGTTATCAAGGATAGGGGAGATTAGGAGATTTGGGTAAAGATAGAGTAACATAGTAAGGGTAGAAGACCATGGTAAGATAATAATATCTTAACTTTCTTCTCAATCTACATATATGAGCAAGCCTCTATAATGTTTATGGTCGTTTAGTTAACTGTGAGAAGGAGAGAAAATGATAATTCCAAGATTTACCAAAGTACATTTATCAGTAACGAAGCTCACACAACTACTGCAGTAGTATTGGATATTATACACGGTGCGATGTCGGGCAACAGTACAATATTGTGTCAGAAACTGCAGCTACACCTTTTTTATAACGATATGGAAATTAAGCTGTTATACTTTGCTGATCTGACTGTACTTTTGATTGTACTTTTGACTGTACTTTAATTCGTTTCCTTCTTTTACAATGCTGCACATAACTTCTTATGATATATACCACTTGAAGATAAATGCATATATGTTTATGTTATTTAAATCGAGTCTCTTTGTCTTATATCTTATCATCTCTATCCATGTCATCTTACACACTATATATCTTTTTTCGTCTTAAAGCTTTCAAATTCAGATTGAAAGTTTGCCTAGTAATATTAGTCTCATCTTGTTTTATCACGTATTGCTATACCACCATTTGTGGCTTACTCTTTAACTTTTGTGTAATTGGCGCCTCTTTAACATTTTCTCTCATAGCTCGCTTCTTATTTTATTTATTCTTGTTACACACAACCATCTTATTATTTTCACCTTCATTATTTGCAGTATTTTTCTTTAAGCACTTAAATAATATATAATATTTATTTCTATTTCTTTACAATTTATACATTTTGTACCCTTTTTTCAGGAACGTGCTACAAATATCGATCGAGAACGTTTCCCGCATGGTCCTCGGAACTTCGGTACTGACAAACCTGAACCCTCTGGCGAAGGAGTTGTACCTGCTAAGCTAGTGGGACCCGCAGTAGCAGGTCCCAGGTCTTTACGAAAACGACGAACCGTACGAGAAGGAAGGTCTGCTGATGTTGGTGTATCAGGAATATATGACGTAGTTTCCGAAGCTGATTTAGCTTTCGGACCGTCTAAGGAACCTGTTACAGTGTTTAGTGGAAGAATTCGAGAAGAGGTAAACTATAATAAAACCAGAATATATAAACCTATGTCATTTAGCGACTACTTTTCAGAATTATTTATTTTTGAATTATTTAATATTTTTATTTGTTTTTAATTTAGCTGAGTGTTATTTATTTAAAGTATGTTTGAGTAATTTTATAAAAATGTATACTTTTTTTTCAGGTGGTGTACGGAATTTGTATGGGTGCAGTCAGTTTTGGAGCGCTATTTGCTTCAGCAGCAGGAGCTGCTGCAGGAGCAGCTTTAGCTGCAGCAGTTTTGCTCCAAAAACTTCGATCACGGATGGCAGTTCAGACCCCTCCACCAATACCACCTGCTGCAGCTTCACATTCCCTTGCAGCGTGGATGGCTCTCAGACTCTTAGGTTCTCAACCTCACCCACACCACTCTCGTGATGGTTGACATAATGCAAATTATAAACCCTACCGAAGACTGCTATTAGATGCTAATTATTTCTTAGCTGTTCATTTATCGTGCCCTTTTCTTTTAATGTATCATAAAGAAGAATGATTAAGGTCTTCTAAATTAGAGTTAGCTACCTGATAAATTTTAGACTTTAACCCTTTATTGGTCAGTTGAATCCATTAGATATTAGACATGCAAGAAAATATATTTATTATATGCTTATAATTTATAATAGTTTGTAGTTAATGTTTCTAGATCGCCTTAAACAGTGGTGCTAGCTCGTGCTACGGACTATGTCCTAAGAAACCTGATACTTATTGAGTTTTCACCTATGTGAATAATATATATTTTATATTGATAAGTTTTGTACAGATTTTTCTATTATTTACTAACTTATTATCATCGTCGTATTCTTTAGTATCTAGAAAATAAGAATAAATGTCGAGTCATGCCATTAGAATAAGTTTTAGTTAAATATTTTTCATTTCTTCACTTCATCTCAAAATTTCATTTCAAAATTGAAATGAAGTACCATTTCCATCCACTTTTAGGGTCAATGAAATGTATTATTTTTAATATATTAATGTACTTTAAAATTTGGAGGCTTTGAAGCATGCTCAATCAGTCATATGTATCATCATATGTACCTGCTGAATGTGCATAATATTTACTAATAAAATGAATCTTATATTAGGTATGTACGGTATGCTTGAGTGTAAAGTAAGATGAGACGAATGCAATTACATCCTAAACTTTTAACTTTATAATATTGTAGCCATAACTAAACAATTTCAGAAGATTTTTGTCTGGATTTCAGGAGTCAATTTAAATTTCACCATAATATATTTTTGTATAAAACACGTTGAAAATTCTAAATACAATACTACGGCTACGAGTAGAGTAGACATTATTGCTACGAATATTTTTTAATATTAAGAATGTTAAGTATACTTATTTTATATCACGTGAAAATATTTCTAGGATAAACTAATAATAACAAAGAAAAAGATTTATGTGTTATTACTAACCAAGTCTAATAAACTTTGTAAAAACACATATTTAGATTAACTTATACAAATTAAAATCATCATAATGATTTCTGATGTTTACGCGAGCATTACACATTGTAAATAAAACTACTTTACGGATTTTATCACGTTTGTATTTGATTTTTGATTGCCCGACGTTTTGAACACTTTACAGCGATCATGGTCACGGGCGGGCTAGGATGTCTGACGTCCAACAAGTTTTCTGCAATAACGATGACTGATGATGATCAAATACAATCGCGATAAAATCCGTAAAGTAGTTTTATTTACAATATAAAATCATGATCATTTTAGAATTTTATAGATTGCAATTAAACGTAGCCTAATCAATTAATGTTTAAGACTTATTATTTTATTGTATATTTATTTTATTCGTTTAAGATAGTGACATTTTAACTGTATCATACGATTGTTGACACACCAATGAGTTATAAGTAGTAGAATCTTCATTTTCATTAGTAATAAAATTGCGTTTATTTTCTATGCATTTATTTTAAATTTGCTCAATATTAATTTTATCCTTTTTAATGCTTGATTTAATTTAAGTTAGTTAAGTTTTGTAGCTAGATTGAAAATGGTTTTAAAGATCGACAGTTCATGATATTGTTGCAATATTTTTGGTAGGACGAATTAACTAAACTTATTATTTAATTGCGCTTAAATACGATAATGTAATCATTTTTTAATAAAAATCAAGTTTATTGTTTTATTTATTAAGTAAATAATTCGATCAACCCTTGTTCTAATCGAAGATATATTAAAATGCATTTAGCTTAAAATGTCGATCTTTTTACCATATTAAAATATTACATGCCACCCAAAAATCTTGCATTTATCGTAGAAGAACTATTATTATTTAAGTTGAATAAAGTTTTCTCGTGGAAACTGTCTCCCTAAGTGCAATTTTACTTTTTATGGATAAATTAAATGGATTCTATCTACAGTTTATTCGATATAGTTTATTTTTCTGGGGTTATGGTACTTTTGGTGTTGTGTCTTAAGACACTATTTCTTTTATAAATAATGTTCAGGGAGTATTTATAATGTACTTATAAATAAAATATTTTGTGTTTCTTTGTATGGATGCGGTGACGAAATGTGTTTAACGCGTAAGCACCTTAATTTGTTTAATGGATTAAAAAATATGTTAAAACATACCTTTGCTTTATTATTTATTAGCCTAGCAATTAAAACTTTGATAATATAAAGATTAAGTAGTTATATTTTCCGTGTGGTCACGCCGCAAGAATTCATCACCCTTGTCCTGCCTGTGGGTGTCCTAAACGACAGCTATGGCGAATAAAATGTATGTAATGTATGCAAGAGAAGAAAAACTCGAAAGAAATCCCTATACCAAAACGTATGACCAGCGTGGTCTACTTCCCTCCTATTGTGGAGGAGGATGGAGCCCAGCAGTGTGACGTATATGAGATGGAATGATGATGATATAAATGAAGGATTATAATTAGTGACTTTCCTATGGTGACATAGTATTAAAACAATGGTCAATATCCCTTTCACTGTATTGTAAATAAGTATTAAGAGGTGCCTTTTTATGAACCAGATGACGGTATGAGAAAGAATTCTCAAAATTCACCCAATGGGAATTACCTAGCCAGAGTGTATAATAGGATTATTTCTAACTAGCAACCCGCCCTCGCTTCGCTTCTGTTTTAGTGGTCTTACCAGCTTAAGCCTATGTTAATACCTGATATTTTACAAGGTGTTTTTTATAGAGGTATAGAACTTTAAGTTGCCAAAACTTTTTTAACTGGCGGGCATTTTGTCAGCTGTGAAGGGATTTATGTTTACTTTGGTATGGCATTTCAACATGCATAGACTGACGCTTGAACAACGCTTCCAAATTATGCAAATTTATTTTGAAAATCATGGTTCTATTCGAAATACGTATCGCGCACTACATCCATTTTACGGTCAACATTATCGTCTATCAGAACAATTAATTCGATTAACAATGGCACGTATTCGCACCGCGTTTACTTTAAATCATAATACGCATCCACAGAGACGTCGTACAGTGCATACAGAAGAAGTCATTGCTGCTGTAGAGCGTAGCGTAGAGGAACACCCGAATTAGTCCATCCGCCATCGTGCATTCCTATGCAAATTGGATTTGTGTCCATCCACTTTATGGAAGATTTTATGGAAAGATATTGGTTTGTGTGCTTACAAAATCCAACTCGTGCAACAATTGAAGCAACACGATCACCTAGCAAGGCGTAAATTCGGTGAATGGGCCCAAAACAAGATTGCCGTTGATTTTCATAAGCGAATTTTGTTTAGCGATGAAGCTCACTTTTGTTTAAATGGATACATCAATAAACAAAACTGGCGTATTTGGAGTGATGATAATCCAGAAGTGTATATTGAGACACCGTTACATCCAGAAAAACTGACTGTTTGGTGTGCTTTATGGGCTGGTGGAATCACTAGTCCGTACTTCTTTAAAAACGATGCTGGTCAGAACGTTACTGTGAATGGTGGCCGCTATAGAACCATGATTACTGACTTTTTCATTCATCAATTGAACAACCATGATGTGCAGGAGCTGTGATTTCGACAAGATGGCGCAACATGTCATACAGCTCGTGCCACAATTGATTTATTGAAGGAAACGTTTGATAACCGCATAGTTCCAAGTTTCAGACCCGTGGATTGGCCTCCATGATCATGTGATTTAAGACCGCTAGACTATTTCCTGTAGGGATATGTGAAGTCGCTAGTCTACACCGATAAGCCTGAAACGATTGAACACTTGAAGGACAACATTTGCCACATTATTTCCGATATACAGCCACAAATGTTGAAAAAAGTCATCGAAAATTGGACCTCCAGATTAGACTACGTCGAAGCCAGCCGTGGCGGTCATATGCCCAAAGTCGTATTTAAATTATAATGCCAGAAGATTATCTTTAGAATAAAGTAGATTTCATATCAATTTAAAAAATATTCTTTGTTTTATTCCATTTCAAATTTCTATACCTCTATAAAAAACATTCTATAGCTATCCATTAGTGTCCCACGACGGGCGGAACACACGCCTCCGGTCATGGCGCCGCCAGACAATGACCGGGAGGGCGATGGTGGCAGTGTTCCGCTCATCACGGAACCGGAGATGAGGGCGTCGGTGGCGCGCATGCGCGGTAAATCTACCGCCCCCGGGCCCGACGGTATTCCAAACCGTGTGTTGGCCCTGGTCCTCGACCATCTGGGTCCCCGCCTCAGGGAGCTGTTCGACGCGTGTTTAGCGTCCGGGCGGTTCCCTGGGTGCTGGAAGGAGGGGAGGCTGGTTCTCCTGCCGAAGCCGGGACGGCCTCCGGAGTCGCCATCGGCCTACAGGCCTATCGTGCTGCTCGATGATATGGGCAAGCTACTGGAGAGGATAGTAGCTGCCCGCATCGAGCGGCACCTTGTCGGCACGGGGCCCGATCTGTCGGACGCCCAGTTTGGGTTTAGGAGAGGTCGTTCGACGATCGAGGCCCTGTTGCGCCTGAGGGTCGTGGCGACTGAGGCCGTCACCGGCGGGGGAGTGCTGTTGGTGGTGTCCCTAGACATCGCCAACGCATTCAATAGTCTGCCATTCAGCTGCGTCAGGGAGGCGCTCCGTTACCACGGAGTGCCAGCTTACCTGAGGCGGCTGGTGGCAGACTATTTAGAGGAGCGCAGCGTCCTCTACGCCAACCGAGTAGGGGACGTTGTGCGAACGCCCATGACGTGCGGTGTTCCACAGGGGTCGGTCCTCGGACCCACCCTGTGGAACATCGGCTACGACTGGGCGTTGCGGGGGAGCCTCCCACCCGGGCTGGGCGTGATTTGTTACGCCGACGACACGCTCGTCACAGCCCGCGGTGGGACGCTACAAGAGGCGGTAAGCCTGGCGACCTCAGGCACCGAAGAGGTCGTCAGGCGGATCGAGGCGCTGGGGTTGAGGGTGGCCCTGGACAAGACGGAGGCCCTCTTGTTCCATGGGCCCCGTATGGACCCTCCCATCGGCGTCTCGATCACCGTCAATTCGGTTGGGATCAGCATCCAGGCCCATATGAAGTACTTGGGCCTGGTGCTCGACGGGCGATGGTGGTTTCGGGAGCATTTCCGCAGGCTCGTCCCGCGGCTCGTCGGCGTGGCGTCCGCCCTACAATGGCTGATGCCGAATGTGGGCGGACCGAGCGCGGCATGTCGACAGCTGTACGCGGGGGTCATCCGGTCGATGGCCCTGTACGGCGCACCGGTGTGGGCGGGATCCATGACCGCCCGACTTAGGGCCCTTCTGTGGCGTCCACAGAAGGTCATGGCGGTCAGGATCATCCGCGGGGACCGCATGGTGGCGACGGAGGCGGCGTGCCTATTGGCCGGGACTCCCCCGTGGGACCTGGAGGCGGAAATGCTCGCCGACTTGTATCGGCGGGTGTCGGGGGTGCGCGGGGGGGGGGTGGTGTTGTTTCCTTGAAGGAGCTCACCGCCTGGCGCGTCGATGCCCGCCGGGACGTCATCGCCCGTTGGGCAGACCGGCTGGAGAGGCCTCGATACGGTGTTTGGACCGTGGAGGCCTTCCGGCCGGTGCTGATGCAGTGGTTAGAAAGGCGGCACGGGGTGCTCTCCTTCCGACTCGTGCAGGTCTTGACGGGGCATGGATGCTTCGGCAAGTACCTGTACAGGGTCGCTAGGAGGGAGAGAACTCCGTCCTGCCACCACTGCGATTGCGACGAGGACACGGCGCAGCACACGCTCGAGGTCTGTGCCGCTTGGGCAGAGCCGCGTCGTGAACTCGTCGCAATCATCGGTGCAGACCTGACGCTGCCGACCATCGCTAGGGAGATGCTCGGCAGCATCAGGAATTGGGACGCGGTCGCAGCCTTCTGCGAGGCAGTTATCTCGCAGAAGGAGGCGGCGGGTCGCGAGCGCGAGGAGCACAGCCTCGATGATGCGACCCGCCGTCGGCGACTGGGGCGGCGCAGGCGGGAGTACCTGCGTGCAATGCCGCCCTAGCCGAGGCCGCGGGTGACGTGACCGGGGATTAGTCCGTCACCCGCCGAGAGGCCGACCGCGTGAGGAAAGACCGACGTCCTCCCCGAGGGGGGGACGTCGGTCGATGGGAGGGTACCCCGGGTAGAGGGTATTTCGTCGGGCTGACCACTGATGACAAGTAACCCTGCTCCAGTGGTCGGCCCAGCGACGAGGGCGACGTGGTGTTCGGGTGGGTTGCGGGAGTTGCGGGCTTGAGCCCCTCTGTCGCCCCGGACGGAGTGGTGCGTAGGCGCGCCGACCGCAGCCCACACAAAAAAAAAAAAAAAAAAAGCTATCCATTAGTGAAAGATTTTTTGAACTCGGTTTGGTGGTTTAAGCGTGAAAGCGTAACAAATAAATAAACAAAAAAACTTACTTTCGCATTTATAATATTAGTAAGGATTGGGTTATTTCTCTAATGTTGAAGCTTGTGCTCAATAGTCGAACCTCTTTTGAGCCCACATCTGTCTCACCTGGCCCTGAGTCTCCTCTACAATATAAGAGAAATTGACTCGAATTAGTGTTGCCCAAAAAAGTCTTGGTCTTGCGAGAAATGCGAGACCGAGACCAAGACCGCTTAATTTTTGCAAGACCAAGACCAAGACTGGCCCTGCAAGACTTGAGCAAGACCAAAACTGAGCCTGCAAGAGTCTCGTGTCTTGCATTTAAGTCAAATCACCATTTCAGCTTATACACGTCCTACTGTTGGACTCGTGTCTTCTACATAATAGGAGGGAAATTGACCTACCACGGTGATCGGACGTGTTGGTACAGGGTTTCATGTCAAGTTTTCCTTCTCTTGCACCGATGTTATATACCTATATATTATAACCCTTAGCCGTCTTTTACGACACCCACGGGTAAAATAGGGGGTTATGAATTGTATTCTTACTCTGTCACCACATGGGAAAAATCAGTTTAGTGTATTTCTTTTATCGAGACGTCATTGCCCGTTGGGCAGTCCTGTTGGAGAGGCCTCGATACTGTGTCCGGACCGTCGAGGCCTTCCGGCCAGTGCTGATGCAGTGGTTGGAGGCACGGCACAGGGTGCTCTCCTTCCGACTAGTGCAGATTTTGACGGGGCATGATAGCTTCGCCAAATACCTGCACACGCTCGTTATGTCAAACGAAGAAAAATCATACAGACGAATTAAAAATCTTCTTTTTGAACTCGGTTAAAAAAATATTAAAATTGCTTCTGAGAAACGTCCGATAGTGATTTAGTAAATATCAATATAATTATTGTGAGGTTGTATAGAGAGGGTCTGTGTGGTGATCGAGTAAGAATACAATTCACCAATTCCTGTCTTGCTCGTGGTTGTCGTAAAAGACGACTAAGGGATATAATATTCATATAACATCTATGTCCGAGAAGAAAAAATCGAAATAAAATCCTATACCGACCGTTCTGACCAGTAAGATCATGGTATAGTAAGATCAATTTCCCTACTATTATGGAGGAGAATCAAGCCTAATAGTAGGACGTATTCGAGCTGAAATGATAATGCTGAATGACGAGGCTGCTACTAGATGTGACATATCCAGTTTTGTTTATAAGATATATCGTCTTATAACACTCGCTGCTACTAGTATTTCGTTGACGCTATTACAAGATATGATTTAAAATTATCTATCACAGTCATGATAAGTACGACCCACTCTCGTATCTTCTCGGAGTAACTTAAGTTATATTTTATTTTCCATAAAGAACCCGCGCAAAGCCGGGACGCGTTGAATGTTTTTTTTATAAAACCGACAAATATTAAAACCATGAAAATTTGAAGTCAGTTTTATATGTTCTTGAATAAATAATATAGTAAGAGTTACACGGATCGCAGAGGCCAAAGTATTTACATATATAGGCAACATTATATAGGCAGTAGAGCAACAGGTTTTTTAAAGTATTCAGAGTATCAGTAATATATATATATATATATATATATATATATATATATATATATATATATATATATATATATAAAACTGGAAATACAATAGATACATACCATTTAACTTGAAGGGGAATATAAACAATCCCATTTATTATAAAATTATTTAAAATGACAAAGTTTATTGTATCAACTGCCCCGTGTGGTGACGTCTTAAGAAAACAGGGTCGAAATTCCTTCCTTTGCCATGGGAGTAGTAACGCTGTCTAATGTAACGCCAGGGGAATAGGAGAGTAATTTTCCCCAGTGGTAAGGGTTATATTCAATAATGAACTATAGGCTAGCAGATGGATAGATAGGATAGTATGATATTTGATTAATTTAGTTGGATTTTTCATTGCCATGATAAATGACTGTTACGTTATTCCAACTTCAAGACTTGCAAGACTTTGCGAGACTCTTGCTGCAATGCTAAGACCAAGACGAGACCAGGTGTGATGTTGCAAGACCAAGACTGGTCCAAGTCTCGTCTTGGTTTTGCATTTGGGCAATACTAACTCGAATATACCACGCTGATCACATGTGTTGCTATAGGGTTTGAGTTTTTTTGCATAGATATTTATTTATTTATTTAAAAAAGAACCAACAGCTTACATATAATATTTAACAGCAAAATATTAAAAGATAACCAATTATAGGTTCTTACAGATAGATAACTTATTACATCAGGAAATTCGTCAGTCGACAGTAAGGAGAAACCACTCGCATACTTAAATGTAAAGATTGAAGAAATGAAAAATAAAGACAGAATACTTATACTAAAGAATGCTTACCACTGACATCCCCATAAACAGAGAAATGCTCACTTAGTCTAGATATGCGTACCATAGGTATATATGCGTCCTTTAGTCATCTTATACGACACCTACGAGCAAGAGGAGGATAGTAGATAGAGGTAGTAGAATTTTACTCTTACTCAGTCACCACACAGATACGGACATAGTCGAATCTATATATGCTGAAATGAGTTAATGATAGCTTACTAGCTGAACTAATTAGATATTTAATTAATTTAGTGGCATTTGGAATTCCATAAAAATATGGAAAATCCATCTATTTCAAAAGAAATATATGGAATTTGCTTGAAATCTGAGAAAAAATACCGTAGTTCCTTCTGGTGGTAATAGAATCTATTCTGTTAATAAAAAATATATTATAATACATATATGAGATACTACTGCGCTGATTAAGACGTTGAAGAAGTGTAGTTAACCGTAGTCATCGAAATAAATTTAATAATAATGCAGATATCAAACAGTTCTATTATCATATGATAAATGTTTGACTAAATAAAATATTTGACTGTACACATAGAGACATTTTCGAGTGATCCATAAATTATTGTAGTGAATCTAGGGGTTACTTGCACGCTAATTGTATATTTGTTAAGTCCGTCGCTGATACAAGTATTAGTAATTATGAGTTATCTTAGAAGACCGAAATTTAGACCATCTTTCAGCTATAAGTCATCACCGATAACAAACACTGGTTTTAAGTTTTGTTTCTAGCACTGCGGAATATTGAACGAAATAGGTACTCCTAAATTCCCCAAACGCTAAGAAAATGGTCCTCCAGGAATGATAGATAGATAAAAAGTGTTATTATACTTTACTTATGATATCTCTATTAAGAACTCCAATCCAAGAATGCATCTGTCAGTCCTTCAATGCAACGGTAAGAACAAACTTCCATAAGAATGTCGCGTCGAAAGGTCCTATGCCGACTGCCTCAGATGTTTTGCTTAAAGTGTCGTCATAAGAGAATACAGATTAATATACGTTTTTTTATTTTTTTTTTATTTTTAATTAAATTAAATTCCACAGTAAAAATACTCGGGCCCATATGAGGTACTTGGGCCTGGTGCTCGACGGGCAATGGTGGTTCCGGAAGCATTTCTGCAGGTTCGCTCCACGGCTTGTCGGCGCGGCGTCCGCCCTATCGTGGCTTATTACGAACGTGAGCGGACCGAGCGCTACGTGCCGACGGCTGTACGCGGGGGTCATCCGGTCGATGGCCCTGTACGGCGCACCGGTGTGGGCGGGGTCCATGACCATCCGACTCAGGGCTCTTCTGTGACGACCACAGAAGGCTATGGCGGTTAGGGCCATCCGCGGATACCGCACGGTGGTGACGGAGGCAGCGTGCCTATTGGCTGGGACTCCCCCGTTGGACCTGGAAGTGGAAATGCTCGCCAGATTGTATCGGCGGGTGACGTGGGTGCGAGCGGAGGGCGGTGTGGTCTCGTTGAGGGAGCTCACCGCCTGGCGCGTCGACGTCCGCCGAGACGTCATTGCCCGTTGGGCAGTCCGGCTGGAGAGGCCTTGATTCGGGTTGCAAATCGTTGAGGCCGGTGCTGATGCAGTGGTTGGAAAGGCGGCACGGGGTGCTCTCCTTCCGACTAATGCAGGTGTTGACGGGGCATGGGTGCTTCGCCAAGTACCTGCACAAGGTCGTTAGGAGGGAGAGCACACCGTCCTGCCACCACTGCGATTGCGACGAGGACACGGCGCAGCATACGCTCAAGGCTTGCGCCGCTTGGGCAGCGCAGCGCCATGAACTCGTCGCAATCATCGGTGCTGACCTGGCGCTGCCGACCATGCCGCCAGGGTGATGGTTGGCAGCGTCAGGAATTGGGACACGGTCGCAGTCTTCTGCGAGGCAGAGGGAGGCGGCGGATCGCCTGCGCGACGAGCGCAGCCTCGATGAGGCGATCCGCCGCCGGCGACTGGGGCGGCGTAGGCGCGAGTACTTGCGCCTCATGCCGCCCTAGCCGAGGCTGCGGGTGATGTGATCGGGGAATTAGTCCGTCACCCGCTTAGAGGCTGACCGCGTGAGGAAAGACCGATAAAACAGACCGAAAAAAACAGTAAAAATAATAACACATTTTTTTTTTGGGCGTGGGTTGCGGTCGGCGCGCCCCTCGCACCACTCCGTCCGGGGTGAAAGAGGGGTGTAAACACGAACACCCGCAACCCACCCCACCTGCACGTCGCCTTCGTCGTTGGGCCGACCATCGGAGCAGGGTTACTTGTCATCAGTGGTCGGCCCGACGGAATACCCCGTTGGGCCGACCGTAATACTTGGGGTACCCTTCCATCGACCGACATCCCCCCCTCGAGGAGGACGTCGGTCTTTCCTCACGCGGTCGTCCTCTTGGCGGGTGACGGACTAATTCCCCGGTCACGTCACCCACGGCCTCGGCTAGGGCGGCATGAGGCGCAGGTATTCGCGTCTACGCTGCCCCAGTCGCCGGCGGCGGATCGCCTCATCGAGGCTGCGCTCCTCGCGCAGGCGATCCGCCGCCTCAAAATAATAACACATTGACAAATATATTTTAAGATTAACTACCTAGTTCATATTTTTGAAACTATGATTTTTACGCCATCTATCGAACATATGGCGAACTTCTTTATTCTTTGTTTTGCTTGTAGAACTTTGATAAAGTTAATATTTATTCTATGATGGGTATAAGTTAAGCGACATCTACTGACTGGTAAATGACAGGACATTTTAATATGTAATAATATGTATGAATAAAAGAGGGCCATACTTTGACGGCACCTGTATTAGATTTGAAATTATTTTTCGTGTAAATATTTTTTGATTAACGCTAATATTCGTAACGTTTGATTAGCTCTAATATTGTATTGTCTGAAACTAATTTTGATATTAAGATCTGGTTTCAGAAGAATATATCCTTAAAAATAGGTTTCACTATTTCAGCATTTATCAAAGATAAAAAGAGTTGTGAGGACTAGTCCTTAGAACCTAGGTTCTAATGAAAAATATAATAAGGGTAGCCCCTTATTATATTTCACATTTATATTTAAAGCAACTGTTGGCTCGATTTTGTTAGATTACTAAGATTATACTAAAATTATATAAAAACTATCCGGGTCTACTATACTAATACGGCGACCCAGTGTAGTGTAGAGGTACATTTCCCACCTATTTTGGAGTAGGCTCGAGCCTAGTGGGACTTATATGAGTTGAGATGATAATGATGAAACCATTAACAAAATTTTGTCAAAATAAGTCATGTAGTTTAAGATATTACCTACCATAAATGAAAATAGAGACATGACATTTTTATCTCAGAAAAATATTTATTATGGAAGGGGCTCGAATCCAGCTGTAGGAGGTACCACCTATAACAGCTAAGATGATAATGGTTATTGAACGTGTTATGTGTGGTATTATATTATTGGTATTATGAATATATTCGGTATCTATCTCTATTCACACATTTCACACCTTAATGTAGGATGCTTTCATTTTTTATGAATAATTCATTGTTTTAACAGTAAATTTTGCATGTTTAATAAAAACAGAAATATGCATTTATTAATAGTAAAAAACGGTATGCACCGTTAAAAGACCTTCTCAACTGACCTAGCCTAAGTTTGTGAGAATATATATACGATGATTTTTATACAACATAATGATTGATGTCGTACAAGTTCTACACTCTAGAAGCGTGAGGAATATAATATTCATAATTTCATGAGATTCGTTTTTATTATCAACTAGCAACCCGCCCTCGCTTCGCTTCGGTTATAGGTTATAGTCGTTTTACCCGCTTAGTTCTCGTTCCCGTGGGAATACCGGGATAAAATATAGCCTAGTTTACGCCCTGATATTATAACTTTCCATTGGTGAAAGAATTTTTGAAATCGGTCAAGCCGTTTTGAACAAACAGACAGACAGACAGACAAAAATTTTTTAATTGTTATTTTAGGCATAGGTATCGTGCAAATAACCGTGTGAGCATGAAAAAAGCCTATTATTTTGACATTACAAACAGACACTCCAATTTTATTTATTGGTATAGATGGGTATATTAACGATATTATTTTCAGTAAAGAAGTGGCCACGTTTTTAT
The DNA here is from genome assembly GCA_032191425.1 of Lymantria dispar. Classification (NCBI taxonomy): domain Eukaryota; kingdom Metazoa; phylum Arthropoda; class Insecta; order Lepidoptera; family Erebidae; genus Lymantria; species Lymantria dispar. Next base: position 10,070,710 of record CM063449.1, on the reverse strand, counting down.
AGATTTCGGCCTGCAGCTGTAAATAGTTTGGAGCATTTTGCTACTGTCGTTCGTTCAGTGAGTAAGAGGATGGACTGGCCAAACTACCTGTCCCGCCATTTCTCTCTTCATTCCATTTCCTTCAATTTATTTCTCAGTTGTGGTACAAATTGATGTACTATTGGCATTACGCCAGATTTGTTTACATAAGGATGTTCATTATTCTCCGTGTGACGACGGAGTAAAAACATAATTAAGCACCTCCGTTCTTGCCCCTGGGTTTCGTACAGACGATATAAGAGTAGAGAAACTGAAATGAACCACTATGTCAAAACGTTTGATCAGCGCGATATAGTAGGTAAAATCTTTCCTGTCACGGTGGATGCGAACACAGCAATTGGATGTACATAAGCTGAGATTCCGATAATAGGAAAAATGTTGATGCAGGATATTAATAGTACATTACTGCAGCGGCCAGCAAGAGAGGCATTAATGGACGAATGTTGAATGTTACACATACGTAAGTCCATTAATGCCTAGTTGTGGCCAAAGCTTGTATAGTACTTTTCTCAAATAATGCGCGGTAATTAAATTAAACAGTACTAAGTAGAACTTTTTATTTGAAAATAGATATGACTTACATTTACGAGTTTTCTATTATAGATCTTTACGCCTCTTGAATTTCTGGTGACGTTAAAGTAAGTTCATAACACTCACTGTCTTCCCTTGAACTCATTTTAAGTCAAATACAATTACTTTTCAAAATCAATGAAGAACAACTAACAACATTTTTCACGCGCCAAAGGGTCCATGTTTTTTTCTTCATTATCAAACAGGTTTCTTTTTTAAGCCAGTTCGAAATTTAAGTGGAACTCTGATAAGTTGCCTCCTTGGTTGTCATGGGTTGGAGTAACAATACGTTCCATTTTTAAAATACACGATAGATATGAATTTACATATATATTTATTTGGCCGCTAAAACACGACAGATATGGATTTTCATACATTTTATGCCAGCCGCTGTTCGCGCAGTACAGCAACTTCGGTTTATCTCGAAAAAGGTTGTCAATATAATGCTCAAATTTCCAAGCATGTTTCAGAAAAAGTTCATACATTCACACATATTTATAGTCCGTCTATTTGCCCATTGATGTGATAGTCGAAATACCACCCTCGCAGAATGGTTCACAAGTAATACTTTCCCACATGAGTGTTACTGCTCATTAGGGATGTGAAAAAATAATCGATTTTTATATTAATCGATTATTTTTTTGGAAAAATCGATTTTAAAAATCGATTACCAAAAAAACAAAACAATTTAAAAGGAATCGTTTTTTTATAAATCTCAGATTTCCTAAAAACAAAGGTCACCATAATCCTGTTAGGAAAAAAATCGATTATAAAATAATCGATTATTGAAAAATAATTAATCGACTTTATGCAAATCGATTGATTTAAAAAAAATAATCTATTATTTATTAATCGATTTTTCGCTCAAAGTCACATCCCTACTGCTCATTCATTCATTGAAATACTTTAGCCGATATTTATGATTCTCAAAGAAACCAGGAGGTTGCACATATTCTATTCTTAACCCTTATCGCATAGGCAGTAGTGATAATTTGTTGTTACGGTAATTGGTGGTTAAGGGAATAACAAGATAAATCATGTTCAAGATCGTAAGTGTTAAATAATTAATACGTTTTAGTAATGCTAATGAGCGATGATAGTAATATCTTTCTAATATTTTTGTTTGTGTATATATAGGTAATATGTATATATAATATGTTTGGTACGTTGCTTCCGGGGTAACGAAAGCACGGCGTGTGATCCCATAACCCACCGTATTTCATACTCATCAAAATTGGGCCGACCACTGGTACTGAATCTTTGACATCCATGGTCAGCCCTGAGCACGTGTAGATCCCATATGGATATTTATAGCTAGCAATTTGTTGTTGATAAATTAAAGATAAAAATCAGCTGAAAGTCTTCTGGTTGACGTAAATGCCAATATAACTGCCAGGTTTAGCTATTATAGAAATAACACCACCAAAGAATGAGTGTGCCATGTGACATTCTATGGAGACGCTTACGCGCTTAGCTTTAGACAACGAACAGCTGAATGATAACAGATTGTCTTTGAGAGATATGTATAATATATATATAGTAAAATTCTTATCTCCTGATTTTATCTCTATAAAGGTCAGTGCACACCGCACTGTCTTCTTTCTACAGATCTATACAGATTATAAAGCAGTTAAAGATTTACGACATATTTTTATGACCCGCCGCCGCCGCCTGCTTAACGTTCAATCCTCTTTGAGAAAAGTAATGTTTATACCTACATCTCTGGAATATCCTTGTGTGTCCAATGACATAAGCACACAATTGGGGATTTAGAGATTACGTATTGGAATCCTAATCAGCTAAAAATGTATTTGGAAATATCCACCAGACAATGTTTAATAACAAGCATCCAATAAATCGCAATATGTTCGCCTCTGTTACGTGGGCTGGAAAATTTGTATGACAGCAGCAGATAGAAATAATGTACATATATATTATATGTATGCTTACATCCATTTTTGAAGGAATTTATAAGAAATGAAAATAAAATAAACTTTGACTATGTTACAAATTTAATTTTTCAAATTTAGACATCTTTAAAAACAATAAAAATTATCTACATTGTGATATGGGCAACAGCTAACATAATTTTTCACAAAGTAGCTATGTTATATATTCATCATTAATAATCGCTTTTAACAAGTTATAGACTATATGATTGTTTGATAAGAAACAATAAAATACGAAGAAGAGGTACTCAGGTGGTATAAATAATAAATAAATCGTTACATGTATTTGTCCGTAGTAATGACTAACGCTTAACTAAAATAAATATTATTAATACTAATGACAAGTTATTTTAAATTAAGATCTAGCGGTTCACCTAATTTGATATACCGTATTTATAAATATATTTTCCGTTGCCCCTACTTTAAAATATGATATTTAAAAAGAGGTAACAGAAGATTGTACTTATTACATTTTAATACTAAAATTTGTATTTGTAATTAGTTCCAACGTCGTACCGTTTACACAACTATCAAAATCAAGCAAGTCCAAGTCACAGCTGTGACATAAATACCGTAATTGAATTGGTGATTCAATTCAAATCTTACAGAAGGAGCTTTACACGATTTAACTGAATTTCACAAATCTGTTAAACTAATTATAAATTCAACTAATACTATGTAAGGGTATCCAGATTAATTATATTCATTTGATCACTCACGCAACACGCAAATAAATAACTGACATGGTCTATATACTTCAGTCTCATCACACTAATATGTACAAATTTTGTTATATATACGCTTTGTTACGAGTAGAAGCGACTTTTTGAAATAACATGAGCGGTCGGTGGGTGCGGTCGGGCTATCGTCGTGACTGCAGCAGTCTTCTTTTTCAGGGTAGTTATAGGTCTTAATTTTAAAAATAGAACAGCTGATACAGCACATGAACATAATAAAGTAACAAGTAGAGCTCCCAGAGTAGCAGCAAAGCCCGGTGTGGTCATACAAACAAGGCCCGGAGTAGGTATCACTTTTGGAGGAGTGCTTTCTTCAGAAGTATCCAAATTCAGGTCACCGGCAGACACAACACGAATGACTCTGTTGACTCCTACTTCTTTCTCAGGAGAGGTTGCACGTCTTTGCCGTCTTACTCGCCGTTCATCGCGCCTTGATTCAATGCCAACAGTATATGCGTCAATCTGAGGCGGTCCGTATTCTGCATGAGGAGCAATCACATTTGGACTTCCATCTGAACATTGCTCAGGACACCTGTATCTACAAATTTGAATAGTGCATTGGAAGTGTACTTCCATCGAATCAGGGAACTTAAATGCTTGGAAGTGGGCATAGGACAGTACACTTGCACTAGCTCCGAAGTTCTTAATCTTTGTAAATCTTGACATCAATTTCGGTCTTGTTACACAGCCTCGCCTATCGACTAATTGTATAGGAGCGCGTTGACCATCATGAGCTACGCAATCACGTACTAACATATCGAACTTTGCATCATCATCCTTGATTGCAAGAACCATAGTCATGGTCTGTCCTATCTTCACTAAGCCTGATACTTCCGAAGCCCAAGGTCCTTTACCAACTTGAATTTGCATCCAGCAGCCGACATTATCACCGGCAAAGTCTGCTCGTACAACATCTAGCATATCTACAGGGAATGGTCTGAATGTAACAGCTTTTTCGTATTGATCGTGCCAGGTGCATCGTAGTTTTCGAGCTTGATCCCACACTTCTTGTACTTGTGGGTCGTATTGAATTACGATAACATTTTCAAAGTATGTTCCAGCAGCAGCGACGTCTCCTCGGTATCTTGGGTCTCCACTACCAGCAGTGCCGCAAGCATGTGCGCCAATTTCAAATGATGCCGAAGTCCTGCCAAGATTTGGTGGGAGATGTACGCATTGATGATTTGAATAGTGACCCTTAGAGAAAACTATACCAAAGAATGGCTTATCAAAGCTCAAGAAAACTCTCATAGCATTTTTCTCACATTTCACATCTAAAGATACAATTTTAGGCATGTCTGGCGCAGGAGCAGGCCAAACATCTCCAGCTCCACTAAATACTTTGTCGCTAGCAGCAGTTTGTGAGTCAGCAGGAGGTGCTTGAGGTGGAGGTGGCCCGCGGAATCCAGGCCCAACATCACTCTTGTGATGGTTTACAGGAGGTCCGAGTGCAAATGGTTTAGAGTGAATCTGATGGTGATTGGAAATTCTCGGCATACCTGAAACATATCCAAATGTTTATATAAACTATGTGTCGGATTTAATATTTATTAATTACAATATAATGGTTGGATATATTACCTAAGGGATGATGTGCCTGATGATGAGGTGGGTTCTGCCTCCTATTAAGTGGCGGCGGTGCAGGAGGTGGTGGACCGTTGTACGCGTGACTCGGTGTATCTCTTTCAGAAGACTCCATTGCAAGTTGGTCAGATGATGGCTCGACGGCATTGCTAGCATCAGATCCAGCGCCTCCAGCACCACCACCGCTTTCGTTTGATGGTTGGTCACTGAGCGCACCACTCTGGAAATATTAAAATTATAGTTTATTAAAGGTCATACTTGTGAAGCATGAAAGTACATAGAATATCCCTTATTCTATATTTTATTTGCCGAGTCTTTATAAATGCTTTTTTTATAATTATATCCTCAAAAACACATATTTAAGTAAATGATAATCTTAAAACAGTGTGTTTTAAGATTGACCGTTTGTCAGAATGATCGTTTAAAGTAAAAATGAATATTAAAACAAGAAGTTTTAGTAAATCTCAAATTTGTTGATGTAAAATTTAATACGAACTGCAACTGCCCCTGCTGCAAGATAGGAGAAAGGCTTACAGTATAAATAAGTTGTCATAGATGTCTCTTTCTACATATGTAAATTAAAAAATTCTATAACTGCTTGTCACAAAGAAAGTAATAACGTTAGTGAATATTTAACCACAGGTATACGGACCTACTCATCTCCCATAATTTATACCATAACGGAAAATTTCTTGTTTTGTTCAGTCCGCTTTCACTACAATATAGATATTATTTTGAATGCTATAATACGACACGGTGACCGTACTTTATATGAAAGCATATAACTTTCATTACAAAGCATTATAATATTAATAAATACGTGAAAGATGGTTATTCAAGACCTAGAAAAATATGATTTTTATGATAGAAAAAAATTAAAGCTATCTTAATAAAATGCGATGTTACCTAACATCGTATTTTTTTGCAATTATGATGAGGTGTAAGTAATCATCTACATTATGAGGTAATGAACTATTGGCAAAAAAGTAAGTTAACCTTCTCCCACTCTCTTCCTGCTAATGGACTAAGGGATGGACTATGTAGATAACATCGATGCATGAGAAGAGAGAACTTGAAATAAAACCCTGTATCAACACGTCTGATAGAGTAGTATAGTAGGTCTAATTGTCTTCCAAAATAGACTAGGCCCAAACCCAAAGGTGTGATGTATATGGGCTAAGATGACGATGTTGATGAAAAAAGTAAAATGAGCTTTTTATTTAATTCTCTAATAGGTAATTAATGGAAAATTCATTAGATATAGTTCTTGCGCTAACGTTAACAGTACCTAAGCGATATGCTGAACTTCCTATAAAACTAGTATAAATTCATCATTTCATCATTTGCCTGCCCTTATCCTACGCTAATTGGGGTTGGCACAAAATATTCTTACCCTCCATAGCCTCTAATCACTCACTCACTCACGTAATCCATCCATCTCTTTTTGCGGCTCCCACGCTTCTTACAATCACATTGATAATATTCCTTGTCACATGCGTTTCATCCCTCCTCATCATAATATGTCCATACCAGGAAAACCTACTACTAATATAAATTAACGATCACAAAATATCGTTATTTGTTATGTAATAATATTGTTATACACTAATATTATAAAATTTTAATAACAGCAACTATGAAAATGTTAATTAAATGAACAAGCTTTGATATACTACATCAAACTTTGATAATAATTTCGGTGGTTATCTATTAATAGCATGTGAAAGTTGTCCCATAATTTGGTTCCCGTTTATCTTAAATTATAGAGTCGCTCCAGTTTTCAAATATTTTCCATAGTAACGGGTTTTGGAAATTAGATGAACCGGCTATACGGTATTTCTCATGTTAATAATGAATTACTTTTAGTTATAGGTGTGGCTTCTAGTTCATTAGGTCTGTAGGTTATAAATATAAACTCATTTGCAAAAAAAACGGGCACCTAAGCAATGAACCATTTCAAATGTTAATATTTCTTTGTTTGATAATTATAGGTAGTTTTATCCACACAATTTGCTAAATTAATAAGAAAATAATCGTTTTCATCAGTATTTCATAAAATTTAGATACAATTTATGGGAAATAATGCTAAACCTCGCTAGTAGTGTATATTCGCTAGTAGTGCATATGCTCATGAAGTAAAAATAAAAAAGTTTTTTTGTTTGTTTTTCTTTAATAAAGTAAAAGCAGATAAATGTTTAGTATCGAGTGTGACCCCCTCTAGCTAAAATCACAGCTTGAATTCGTCTGGGCATGCTAGCGAGTATATCCCGGATACTTGCTTGCGGAATACGTTCCCACTCCGCAGTAATCACATTCTTCAGCTCTCTGATGGTCTGCGGAGCCGGGTGTACTGATCTCACACGCCGTTTCAGAACGTCCCAGACATGCTCTATGGGATTGAGGTCGGGACTTCGAGCTGGCCAATCCAAACGACGAATGCCGACCTCTTGCACATACGCATTAACATCGCGGGATCGGTGGGCGCGAGCATTGTCGTCCATAAAAATCGAGTCTTCACCTAGAGCGGCCAATGCGGGTTGTGCATGAGAAATTAGAACTTCCGTTATGTATCGATGCCCAGTCAGTGAGCCGTTTTCAATGAAAACTAACTCTGTACGATCCATTGAATTTATTCCTGCCCAAAACATAACAGAGCCCCCACCATAAGGTGTGATTTCTTCGAAACATGCCTCTGCAAAGCGTTCTCCTTGTCTTCTTAGCACTCGCCGACGTCGATCTTCACCGAACAGAGATATCCTGGCTTCATCAGAGAACAAAACCCTATTCCAATCGTCTTGAGTCCATGATTCACAATTTCTAGCGAACCTAAGCCTGTGAACTCTGTGCTCACGGAGTAATTTGGGGCCGCGGGCCGGGCGGTGACTGCGTATATTGGCAGCGAGAAGCCTCCTCCTGACCGTCCATAGACTAATATGCACATTTCTTACTTCTTGGAGGTTGTTCTTAAGATCCACATACGAAGATTTGCGATTTCTCAATGCGCGACTCACAAGAAAACGATCATCCCGTGGTTGGGTACATGGTTTTCTTCCAGAACCAGGCCTTCTCTCGACGGAACCAGTCTCCTGATATCGCTGCCAGGTCCTTTGGACTGTCGAGCGACTAACATTTAGCCTCCTAGCCACGAAACATTGGCTGCAACCCTCTTCAAGCAGCGCGATAATTTTGGTAGCTTTTACCACTTTATCTACCATTTTTGATACAGCCAAACAGCATTAAATAAAGCTTTGACAGTCAAGGATATGAAATTAATCGATAAAAATTGCTTAAAAGTTATGAAAGTCGATGTTAACTTCTGGAACTTCGCGCCAAAAATGTAGGATAAAAAGGGGTTTTCTGTAAAAATGAACATCAAATGAAAAATTGAATTTAGAACGTACTTTTTTAAATACCACAGCATTTTTAAAACCGGCCAGTAACGTGTACAAACGATTGAAACCTTTTTGGTATTGTATCTTTTTAAATATGAATGAAAATCAAAACCGCCCGTTTTTTTTGCAAATGAGTTTATATTATTAAAAAAAGTCTTCGATTGATGAATGTTATTGTGAATATTTTATAATCTTTTCCATTATAAACATGATTTCTGTAATAAATCATTTTACTTTCTTTACACTTCTTAATTCATCATCATCATCATCTTGCTCTTAACCCAATTACTTGGGGTCGACGCAATATGTCATCTTCTTTCATACGGTCCTATCAGACGTCATCTCTGCAGTCACTCCCAGGCTATCCATGTCATGCTTCACGCAGTTCACCCATCTTTTCCTCGGTCTTCCTTTACGCCTTCAACATTCATACCTAAAAGTTTCCTCACAACTTTACTTTAAACTTCTTAATTGTGATGCCTAAATATGTAGGTTAGACTTTTATATCAAATTTTCCTTTGTTCGTCTAAAAATTATCAATTTACACCCTCCAAGTGACAATAACTTAGGAGTACCGCGGCAAATGAGTGGAATACACTGTATTTAAGTACTGAGTCGGCATTTACTATATCATCGTCAGCATCACAGTTCATATACGTTCCATTACTGAGCTCGAGCCTCCTCCTTATTGCGAGGGAAATTTACTTCCTACACAACGTTGGTTAGGCATAGGGTTTAATTTCGTGTTATCCTTTTTTGCATAGTTTACTATCAAAGGCACAATAAGTATAAAATGTTGGTTATTTAAATATTAACGTTATCATCATCATCTCAGGCTATATATGTCCCACTGTTGGGCTCATGTCTCCTCCATAATGCTCTCATTATGGAGGAGACCTGAGCCCAACAATTGACATACCATTCCATGCTGGTCAGACGTGTTGGAATAGGGTTTTGTTTCAAGTTTTTCATCTCTTGCAGATGTTATATGCTTATTTATATTCCTAATTCTTCTTTTACGATATCCACGGGCAAGATAGGGAGTAGTGAATTGTATTCTTACTCCGTCACCACACGGACGAAAATTAAATTAAAGAAAAATACATAAAAAAATAATAATATTAAAGAAAAATACTAACGTTATAATTAAAAAAATATATAAATATTTTTGTGCCATTGATATCGAGTCTTTTAATAATTATATTGACTTCTGTATAGTTATCTTGTACCTAATAATATCAACACCATTGTATTTTATTAAGCAGACATCAACAATTTTATAACTCTCATTTATTTGGCCTCAGGCAATGAAATTAGAAAGTATTGGCCTCGCCGTTTAGACACGTTTTTCGTTTGAGATTTATACGAAGGCTTATGGCAAGTGAATCCAACAATTATATTTGAATGGGATTACACGGATAAAAGATTGATACACATTATATAATTCAAGAGAAAGTTCTCAGATTTTTATCGGATTATGGATTGAGCTTCGTAACATGTAATTTAGTAAGATAGAAAATAATATCTTTGTAATAAATAACCTGTATGTTTAATTTAATTTGTAAATATTTATTTTTTCATCTTGGCTCACCTACATCCCACTGCTGAGATTGAGTTTCCTCCGCAACGAGAGGGAAATTGACCTACTATACCACCCTGGTCATACAGGCTATTATAGGGTTTTAATTTCAAGTTTTTTCTTTTCCATATGTCGTATCCCTTAGCTGTCTGTTATGATACCCACGGTTAAGATAAGGGGTGGTGAAGTGTATTCTTACTCTGTCACATGAAAAGTGATTACAAAACAAATATTTTTATGTTTACACATAACGTATTTTAGAGTAATATTTTTCTTGTTCAAACCAGTAAGGCCAATCCATACTAATATTATAAATGCGAAAGTAAGGATGTTTGTTTGTTTGTTTGTAACGCTTTCACGCTTAAACCACCGAACCGATTTCAAAAATTCTTTCACCAATGAAAAGCTACAATATCAGGGAGTAACATAGGCTATATTTTATCCCGGTATTCCCACAGGAACGGGAACTACGCCGCGGGTAAAGCGACTGAAACCGAAGCGAAGCGAGGGCGGGTTGCTAGTATTCTAATAAAGCTCAAATTTTCTTAACAAATCAAAATCGTTATGTAATTTTTTTTCATCCTATAGAGATGAATCTTCTAGACAACCACATAAAAATGAAACAGGATTGGTTGAATTTTAACTCCTCACCATACAAATTTTAATTAACGTGTAACTAATAAAAAAATAATATTGTTTCTGAGAGTTGAACGAGTTTTAAACATTTCTTTTTAAAGTTATTGAATTTCTAAGAAAATGAGTTATGCCCATAATTTTTTTTAACCTCGAATTACAAGATGTTCATCACTGTCATCATCCCGTTTCATATACGTCACACATATGAACTCGAGTTTCATCTGCAATGGGATTGAAATCAACTTATTATTCTACACTAGTCAGAAGGGTTGGTATATGGTTGAAGTTTTATATCAAGCTTCCTTCTTTTGTATAAATTTTATCGACATACCCCTTATACCCCTTATTCGTGTTTTACGATAACCACCAGCAAAAAATATGGTGGTTAATTGTATACTTATTCCGTCATCGAACGGAAAGAATCTCACTAATATTATAAATAAGAAATTTGAATGGATGTTTATTATTCAATCACGTCAGAACTTTCTTTCCATTCAGAGGATAAACTTAATTCAAAAATCTGACGCAGAGGTAGATTATAGACTGAAATAACATAGAAGCTACAGTTTGTCTCCAAAAGATATGGTTCCTGTAAGACAGTATTAATTGGTACCTTATAAAGGACTACTTACATAGGATAAACTTACATTAGGATGAAAAAGTTGCAAGTACAGCAAAAATTTTAACAAAATAACTTGTGTAATTTTATTAAAATTTTTCGCTATTGAGCTTACCCTGATGTTATTCGTTTTACTATTGAAGCTTCCTTGGATCAATAACTAAGGTGGTGGTAACTGAGAAAGCCTTATTGAAATTTTACACCCTTCTACATATTGAAAGAATTGTGAGCTCAAGGAATACGTTAGGTTTTCACCCGAAAGCCGTTAAGTCCAAAACATATGGGTGTATAAAAATTGGATTTTACAACCAAATAAAACGATAAAAATTCTTAAAACATGCAAAACAGTTCTGTTCGTTTACTATTTTGTTCTCTATTAGTCTGTTAGGAACAGTATTTTCAGTGAGTTACTCAAACGAAAATATGAGTAACTAATAAATAACAGTATTGTAAATACATATAATCAACCAATAAAATAAAAAACCGTTATCTATATGCGTTTCTAGATTTATAAAAACAGTTATGAATATATTGCTATTGAGAATTCTGCACGAAATTAAAAATTGAATAATGATTAATAACTTGAACCAGATTTCTTATGTTTTTAATTAGCACTTTAATGCTTACGTAGACCGGAGTCACCAAAAACAATTATGTTCATATAAAATCATAATTTTTTTCTGCTATCAATTAATATTATGCAGAATAGGTCTGAGATTAATAATTTGCCCGGATAAACACCATCTAAATGTATCAAAATGACTAATTTCACAAAATAATGCAGTTAAAAAATATATCAAGAGCATAGGTTTTTTAGTAACATCTTATAATATATATTTCATATCTATAAAGAAGAGAAAATCATTTATTTAATTACCTAATATTATAGAATATATGACGGAGATGTTAAATACGAGAAATCTTAGCAATTTAAGATGCCAATGTTGTGATTGAGGCCTCAGGTGTGGCATTAGCGGCAAGTGCAGTGTGTCAGCCGGGCGTTGATCTTGGTCTAATTTTACTTTCATTAGCTGTCTTGGTATGTCTAGTAAGATTTAGTACTACCGATACAGTTATTAGATTTTTATTTTATTCTAAATCTTTTAGTGCTATGAGGAAAACTTTAAATGTGAATGTTGAAGAATTTAGGAAAGACTAAAGAAATGACGGATTGACTGGGTGAAGTATGACATAGATAGACTGAGAGTGATTATATGATATGTAATAATGTCTGATAGAGTTGTAAGTAAAGAGATCGACCCCGCACCCGCACCGCAGTATGATGATGATGATGAAAGGTCAAGACTTTCAATACATTGTAACATAATATACATACTGAAATTGAAATATCTGTTTCTAACCCAATATGCTAAATGTTAGTGCCGATGTAGGGCAATGTAATCTGAGATTTTCTTTCTTCAGTAGTTCACAATACAGGATGTAATTCCTAGTAAAATAATTATATATTTTTTTCTAAATCTAATTTTATTACATTTCTTAACTCGGGTCATGGGTTGTTGTTAGATCTTGAAATCGTGCAAATGGACCAAACATGATTTGTAATAGTGTGTTATTACTTAGGCGACATGTAAGCGTTTCTTTATTTTTAGAAAAAGTATTTTCTAGAGACTTGACATTTTTGAAGTGAAATTTCTTTAGGTGCGGTGCGGTTAAGTGGCTCAAAAGTAAAAACCTTAACTTCAAATTTTTATCTTAAATTTATTGTTATAGAAACACTAGCTAGATTTTTATGTTTATACCGTTCCAGAGCACGAGTTCAACCTGAAATCTTTCGTCAAAAATATATGAAATTCTATATCTAACACCTCGTTATTATGCATTGGTACTATTCAAAAGAGCTTCACAAATATTTTAACAGGCGCTTCATGCCAAAATTAATTTCTTTCAACTTTTGCTAAACCATTAACGTATTCAGTAATATGATTAAAAATAATATAAATGATACTCTTCCCTGCGGTGACAGAGTAAGAATACACCACTCATGCTCATGGATGTTGTAAAAGACGACTAAGGAATATAATATGCAGATAACATCTACACACGGGAAGGGAGGGGAAGGGAATCTCGATCTAAAACCCTACGTCTGACGAGCGTGCGCTAGAAATTTCGCCCTTATTGTGGAGAAACTGAGCAGTGGGGCTCATATATACTAAGGAGAAATGGTGATAACTGATCCATTAAAATTGTGGAAATATTAATAAACCGATCAAACAATCATTACAGTTATTTACCGAAGATAAGTTTTATCTAGATAACATGAAAATATTTTAGAATTATTAATTTTGTCAATAATTATGAAAAAAAAAATCGAAATAGAGATTACGAAATTAGTAAAACAAAAAATAAATAAACTATTAGATTATATAATATTATAATAAAATATTACATATTAATGACATGTTCTCTATCGAGTGTATGCGTTGCTATGCGGATGACATCACGGGTGATGAGCGGTACACTGAACAACGGCATAGACTGCACAGATGGCGTAGTGGTTAAGATAGCGACTTACAGCGCCAGTGTCGGGGGTTCGAATCCCACGCGGGACAACACTTTGTGCGATCCACAAATTGTTATTCTGAGTCTGGATGTAATTTGTGTCCGTTAATTATATGTTTGTAAAGTCCCCCGCAATACAAGGATTATTTCCTTAGTGCACGGTGTTGTCTTAAAAAAATAAAATAAAAAAAAATATCCCTCGGAGTACTCAGGAAAGAAGGGTTCAACTTGTGTCTGAAGTCGAGCACTCTCTGGGGTGGGCCTCGGAATGGAGTGAACGGAATCTAGTCCAGTTCAACCCCACAAAGACACAAGTTTGCGCGTTCACTGCAAAGAAGGACCCGTTTGTCATGGCGCCACAGTTCCAAGGAGTAACTCTCCCAATTTCTGAGAGTATTGGGATTCTCGGCGTCGAAATATCGTGTAAAGTCCAGTTTAGGAGTCATTTGGAGGACAAAGCCAAATTGGCAAGCAAAAAGTTGGGCGTACTGAACAGAGCCAGGCGGTACTTCACATCGAGACAGCGTCTTGTGCTATACAAAGCACAAGTTCATCCTCATGTGGAGTACTGCTCACATCTCTGGGCAGGTGCGCCCAAATATCAGCTAGACCCACTTGACTCCCTGCAAAGACGTGCTGTTCGAATCGTCGGGGATCCCAATCTTACGGATAGATTGGAGTCGCTGGAGCAGCGGAGAGACTTTGGGTCACTCTGTGTACTCTACCGACTCTTTCACGGGGAGTGCTCCGAGGCACTGTTTGACTTGGTACCACCGTCACCATTCTACCAACGTACCACTCGACATCGTAGCAGGGTTCTTCCATTTCACCTGAAATGTTATGGTCTTCAACTGTACGTTTCCAGCATTCATTTCTCCCACGTACGTGCAGGCTCTGGAATGAACTACCTGCTGCTGTGTTTCCCGAGCGCTATGACATGTCCTTCTTTAAACGAGGTTTAAGAAGAGTATTTCCTTCACGGTAGGCAACGGCCTGGTTGTGCCCTTGGTATTGCAAAGGTCCATGTGCAGCAGCGTCACTTACCATCAGGTGCGCTGCTTGCTCGTTTGCCACCGTTGGCAATAAAAAAAAAAGACAAACAGATTACGCTAACTAAAAGCGTGTTAATCAAACTCCAATAGAAGAAAAACCTTAAAGAAGCTTGTTCCAAACAGTGCGATGTATATATTCTCAAGAAGAAAAAGGATGTTAATGAATCAAAATTTCTTAAAACATACTCTCGTCACTACATAGAAAATAGATTGTAAGAGTTTAATTACTGAACATACGACAAGTTAATCATAATATAGTAAACAAATACATCTTCAGATAAAATAAAACGAAGCAGGATTTCAACTTGGATGTATGTCGTCGCTGTAGGTCGCTATGTGACCGGTGTGTACATGACGGGAAAGCAGCTTTTACTCTTTCCACGACAACTGACTATTGTTATAAACTAACATAAAAACTTATCTTATTTTTTTTAAATTATCTAAGCAGTGTTAATATTATCCGTGTGGGGACGAGAGTAAGAATGCAATTCACCACACTATCTTGCCCGTGGGTATCGTAAAATGACTAAGGGATATGATATGCGAGTAATATCTATGCAAGAGAGGTGGAAATCTGTACATAAAATACTATATCAACAGGGTACATCCTATAGGACGTCCATTTTTCTCCCACTGTGGAGCCCGAGCCCAAAAGTGAGAATTACGTGAGCTGAGATGATGACCCGCGTGGTGACTGATTAAATTATAGCTAAATGCTTATTTTTTGGGTTGTAACTCTTTGTATATTTATACAATTCACCTTACTCCTTACTTTTCTCTTGTGATTCGTATAAATGGGCAAGGGACCAGGGAACTGAGCAAAAGAATTAACTACAGAAATTTCTGTAAATATTATAAATTATAAATTTATAATAATTGCAATCGGCACCTTGCCTACAAAACACGGCGTTTACGGTATAAACCCCTTTAGAAGTTCTTAATCCAATAGTAGACGTCAATAAACTATCCAATAGTACATATCAAGAAACTGAATGATGAATAACTGACATGTTAAAAATAAAAATGTGTTAAAGATAATGTTCGATATAATTAAACTAAGTAAAAATTTTGTAATTAGTGTAAACTAAAAATGAGGTGACGAAACTAATAATAATATGTTACCAAACCCTTTCTTAGTATGTAAAGGGGTGACATTAAGATGCGAATCAAATTAAATTTCTCTAATCCAAACTGCTTTAATAGTAAGAGTAGAAGATCTTGTATTAGAATACTATGTCTGTCTAGTGAGAATAGTATAATAGTTGTTTGTTAATCAGTCCCATTATGGAGGTACTTGAAAATTTCTTTCATATAATATCATTAAAAGATTAACTAATAGTTCTATCATTTTGTGATTGTTTATGCAACACTAATCTATAACAGCAGAAAGAGGCGAGTGTTCTATTATGTTTTCTGAAAAACTACTTTGCTCTAATGAAATTCGAATGCAGGACTACGCGGTTAACAATATTTTTACACTATTGCACCAAAGAAGTACTCACTAAATTTCACATTAACAATTCTATATAAAACAGGCTAATAATTAATGAAGTGTTGTATATTGGGCTGTGATAATAAATTCTCATTTTATCAATCAAAATTTCTCCTTTAGCGTTTAATACTCTTAACTGTTTTAGACTTACACATTAAGTACGTGACTGGAAAACTGTTTTCTTTAGAAGCAATAAACTTACTCATTCATAGCCGAGCCGTGACACTTACAATGTTTGTTTTGTGATCAGGTTCAGTAGCCTTCTTACTTTCCACAGTAGGGTAAACAGGTAAATAGTGAGTATAAACGGAACTGCGACGTCCGTCAGTCCAGTGGGTCGACATGTCCATATTTGGCAGTTCTACCCGATGACCGTATTAGATTCTATCTAGACTTTCCGATATCGTCGTGTGTGATTTACTGTTCTGAATATCGGAATTCAGCAAACGTCTGTCTATACGTACTGTTTGACCTAAACCTCTCCACAACGGGCAAATGATGAAAATAGTGCTGCTTCTTGTTCTCCGGGGATACTTAGTTTCTCCTTTTTCGAGTCCCATGGGAAAGAAGTGTTGATACATTGTTATCGTAGACTATCATCAAATTTCAATCTTAAGTTAAAAGAAGTTAGAAAATAAAATTAATTTAACGATTTCATCAACATCATTACAGCTTGTAGACGTTCCACTGCTAGACTTGAACGATCACGACGTTCAAGTCGTAATAATATCCACAATTTTGTTTCAGTGTACTTGTCTAAATAATAGAAAATGTTAACTATATATATTTATAAGTTATAAAACTTTTATTCTTATCAGGATATATACGCCTCACTGTTGGAAACAGACTTCCTCCATAATAGGAAGGAACTACATCTACTTTATGATCATAAAAATAAATTCAGCTTATTATGTTTATGTGATTAATCATATGTTCTTTACCCCATACACCTAATTATGTTCTATTAATAGGATTTATTGACACTTCATTGACACTCAATTTTTTATTGTTTGTTCTAGTTATGAATACCCACCACTTTCCTCTCGTCTTTTCTTTCAAAAATGTAGTTCCTAAATTGCATAATTTCAAGATTTTATGAAGTAACTGGCTGTCTCGTTAATCTAATAATTCTATAAACATGTTACCGTCATTGATTAAAAGTACCAACCAAACTATCGCAATATAAGCAAAGATTTATGTTTTTTTTTGGCGGCAATTCTTGATTCATTTCTGTTCGTTCGTTTGATTTCATTTAAAATCGAGGATTTGGTAATATAATTCTCTAAATAAAACAGTTATCAATATAATTCATAGAAAATGACACCATTATTACACATTATAGGAATATATATAATTTAAACTGCTTAGTAAATTATCTACATTTAACTAGACGGTAGAGTAGATCATAGCAATTTTTGTGAAAATAGGAGAATATAAACACTCGATACGGTGATTTCTAGTCGGCGGCTAGTGATGTCTGTAAGCGATGTCGATTAAATTAATTAACTTTCTATGCCTACTTATGTATCAACTAAAAAAAAAACCTTCCACAGTCTACTACTTTGTAATAATAGTACTTTTCTATATAACTATGGTTTTATATATGCAAAATAGTTTATGTAAGAAATAAAATTATTTATACAGATTTCCACGTTCAGCAAGGCATCCTGTACTAAGGTTTGTTTATCTATCCAATACGATACTAATTTTGAGCCATATTTTTGATACATACACATTAAGCGCGCAATAAAAACTATTCTATATAAAAATTATAGTGGTCTAGGTTCCTCATTAACTTTATTATAATTATTATAATATATATGATGATTGTAAATAAAACTACTTTTACGGATTATATCGCGTTTGTATTTGATTTATGATTGCCCGACGTTTCGAACACTTTGCAGCATTCATGGTCACGGGCGGACAGTCCGCCCGTGACCATGAATGTTGTAGTTTTATTTACAATGTGTAGTGCTCGCGTAAACATCAGATATCATTATATATGATGATTAATTAATTTAAAACTGCCATAAATTTGATATGCTACCACTGGATCAGAATGCGATCCCACAGAAAGGTCTGCTCAGAAAAATCAGAGGGAATATGCATATATTTGCTTATTGATTTTATGAGGTGGTTTAGTTTAACTGATCAATTAAATGGGTTTAAACAATTTATTTTGGGTCAAATCCCAATTTCTTTGTTTTACTCTTATTTAAGTTTGTTAAGATTCCGAATTAAGACTTAGATAAATAAAACAAAAACAGAACAAGTTTTAAACATATTTAATGACAACTCACGACTCGATAACAGTGAAAAATTGCAGTGAAAAGTAATACATATGTACACATTAGTTAGTTTTTGCACGTGGTTCCCTCACATAAATACTTAATTTTTATACTACTGTTTTCCATATCGGACATCACTCTACAATGGATTGAATTCAAAACACTTCTTATATTTATTTATTATTTAATTCAAAGCGTAGTCATGACGCATACTTTCAAATAAGCGCTCTGTTTCACCCACTGTATATGATTTACTGTTCGAATTAGTGTATCTGAAGCAATTAGAACATTTCTTTACTTTGATGAACATTTATGTGTGTTAAAGAAAAGTTGCTTTCAATTTTCTAGTGCGGTTTTGTTAAAATTGCATATACTATTAATTTAACGCCGATTTCATATTTTGCATAGATTACTCAGTGTTTTCACGGTACGGATTATTATATGCAATTTACTTAATATACTACGATGATTCGAAACTTTTTCAAGTGACTTGCGCGTGACGGATAATCAATAGTTCAGTTACAAATTAATACTTATTTGTTGAAAAGTGTTACAGATTTATATTTGAATAAGTATCTATATTATTTTAATTGGCTTCTAAATTTTGTGGAAACTATTTTAAATATTCATCCACCAACAAACTACTGTTTGAATTTAGTTCAAGAACACTTCTCGAATAACATTTGTATTGGAAGCAAAATATTCCAAAAGCTTTTATTTTGTTCTCTCCATCTGTACAATTCTACAAAGTTCGATTTTAATCTTAACTGTAGTAGTAATAAACAACAATCTATTTTTTGAATTTCACATTCAGATTATGAGTTAGTTTATTTCGTATAGTGATGGAGTAAGAATACAATTCATCACTCCCTATCTTGTCCCATGGATTCATAAAAGATGACTGAGGAATATAATATACATATAACATTTATCCAAGCGAATGAAACCTCGAAATAAAACCCCATGCCAACATGTCTGACCAGCATGATATACCAGACCAATTTCTCTCCTATTGTGGAGGAGACTTTTTCAAGCCCAGCAGTGAGACGTTTATGAGCTGAGTAAGAATATGAGTTAGTTTCTGCATTTTGCATTATAAAGTTGTCAGATATGTAGAAAAGGATTGAGAATATTTTAATTCCAGAACATAAGTACTATCTCTAGCCGTAGCTTCAAGAGGCAGCGTGCCTCCTGGCCGGAACTCCCCCGTGGGATCTGGAGGTGGATATGCTCGCCGACATTTATCGGCGGGTGTCGGAGACGCGCGCCCGCGGCGGCATGGTCTCCATCAAAGAGATCACCGCCTGGCGGGTCGACGCCCGCCGAGAAGTCATTGCCCATTGGGCAGTCCGGCTGGAGAGTCCTCGGTACAGTGTCAGGAGCGTCGAGGCTCTCCAGCCGGTGCTGATGGAGTGGTTGGAGCGGACGCACGGGGTGCTTTCCTTCCGACTGCTGCAGGTGCTGACGGGGCACGGTTGCTTCGGGAAGTACCTGCACAAGATTGTCAGGAGGGAGAGCACACCGTCCTGCCACCACTGCAGTTGCGACGAGGACACGGCGCAGCACACGCTCGAGGAGTGTGCTGCATCTGGAGTGTGCTGTGGGGGATCGCCGTGAACTCGTCGCAATTATCGGTGCCGACCTGGCGCTGCTGACCATCGCCAGGGAGATGCTCGTCAGCGTCAGGAACTGGAACGCGGTCGCCGCCTTCTGTGAGGCCGTTATCTCACGGAAGGAGGCGGCGGATCGTGTGCGAGTAGAGCACTATTCGGCGACACGTTCCGCCGGCGACTCGGGCGGCGTATGTGCGAGTATCTGCGCCTAATGCCGCCCTAGCCGAGGCCGCGAGTGATCGGACCGGGGAATTGTCCGTCACCCGCAGAGAGGCTGACCGCGCGATGGCGACCGACGTCCCAGTACGTCGAGAGGTGAGAGGTTACCCGAAAGGGTATTCCGTCGGGCTGACCACTGATGACAAGTCACATCTGCTCCGGTGGTCGGCCCAACAACGAGGTGACGTGGGTACGGCTGGGTTATGGGCCCGCGCGCCGTCCTTTCATCGCCCCGGACGGACAGGACCGCGCGTGCGCCTATCTAGCTATACTAGCCCACCCATAAAAAAAAAAAGCCGTAGCTTCAAACAACTATATAATATGCATGCATGGGCGTTAATTTTAAATTCGTATATTAATAAGTTAAAGTGGTAAAACCAATTTTACTTGGTCTAATTGTAATTACAATTAACAACTGATGCGTTATACGTTGACTGAAGCGTCACAAAATTTGGAATAATTTCATTAGAGACTTTTAAACTACTTAAAGGCTTATAATTGGATTATTATTTAGCGATTTCAAATTATATATAGTTTTATATATTATATACATTTTACAATATTTTATCGAATATAGAGCAGAAGAAATACGTCTTTTCATATTATTGTAAAATTTTAAAGTGTGACCACTTTTCCGTTAGCATTTTGACTTATTGTTAAATTATATCGTCTGATGACGCGCAAAGTGTTTTATTCCTCTGCCCCTTTTTCATTAAAAACCAAGCGAAAATTACCATGGCTGAATCAGATCCCGCAAGCGGCACCCAATCATGAGTGAACCACTAGAGCAGCCATCATTTCTCAACCACAATGGAGGAAAGGGAGTCACCCGCTCATCATAGCTACCGCAAGCAGACCCTTCAGTGAGCATGACCAATACCATTTGCCAGAAACATAAAACATAGAAGAAATAACAAATTCGTTTGGCAAAACACGCCACGCTTTACAATTATAATAGCTATAACAAAATAAACATGTGTGTAACACCTTGCATTGAATTAATGAGAAAGTGCCTGAATGAGGAGCTGCTCATAACCAATCTGTATTATCATCAAGATAATCCGAGATTCTATAATAACCTTTTTTACAAAATCTACTCTTGATTGCTTTTTTGAACTTATTCACTGGCGTATCTCGAATATTAATAGGTAATTTGTTGTAGAAGCGAAGAAGTCTTTTTCTTCTATCCCTTAGTTATTTTTATAACACCCACGGGCAAGAAAGAGGTGGTGACTCGTATTCTTACTCCGTCACCACATGGAAATGAAATGAAATAGACGGTATTAGATTTTTTTACAAAGCCACTGCCTTTGTTATTTTATTTTTTCTTTAAGTCACAAAAAAAATACATAGTTTTACGCTTTTGTGTGAAAGCACTAAAACTTTCTTCCTTTCTTTTAATGACATTAAAATAAAGTAACTACAACATAAAATGTTTTCAGCGTGCGGGTAAACTTAATTGCCAGTATAAACATCAAGTCTCTAAATTATTTAGAATCAACATTTCCCAAGGGAGCGTCTTGTGGCATGACGGTTGAGTAGCTCAGACGGGAGAGTAAAAATACGAGCCTCGAAGAGAAAGTAAGGTCATCGTTCCCGATTGTTACAAGCAATTATCTAACTATAGTAGTCAGTACCTTCAAATATTGAATACCTTACGTTTGATTTAGTCTTACAGTATAATTTTAATAACTCGTCATAAATCCGTGTTACATAATAGACGTACACTAACTCACGCACACACGTGTATATATACGTTATTATTAGCTGTCTAATAGATATTTTGTTGAAATTGCGATATTTTTGTAATGATATAGAAGTTTTTAAGACAATATTTGTAATCTGAGGAAAATAGCATATGTATTAGCGCACTAGATAGCTCTTTGAATTTCAACAATATACATTTATTTAAGGGCATAATTTTGTATTTGTATAAAATAAATCTAACTCGTTACCGCTAATTTCATATAGCAGCCTAATCATTTATAGCCTATGCTTTTACTAGGTCACTTTAAATTAAGTCTACATAATTTCAAGAATATCAATTTGGCACTTTTTATATGATGCTTCAATATGCGCAGAAAGAATAAAAAAAATTAAATATTAAATCTTTGACCTCATTATCACACTTAGGTCACGCCGCAGCTATTATTCTATATTTAATGTTAGTGTTTTCGGCTTTAAGATATTAAAGGTACAGATACCTAAGTCATAGCAAATATCTTTTGTGTCCGTTCATATGATAAAACTATAGTACTTTAGATTCATTTGATTTGTATACCGTTTTGTCCGGCAATAGGCTTGTATTCGTTATCGATTAAACTATTTATTGATAAAATAATATTAAATATCTTAAAGAGTCTTTGTTATTTTATTAAGATAACAGCTCGGTTTGGGTGGTACAAATATGTGGCCATTAACTTTAACTTTGCGATCCATGGTTGGCCTTAGTTTGTCCGCCATTGAATCCTCTAATGACAAGCATAATTATGTGCTATTATTCCTAAGAAATGATCATAGGCCAACTCCCTATTATAAAACTTCAATTAAAAAGCAGCAATCAAAGGCTTGGTCGGCTTTAGACTCTACCAATGACGACAATAAAAGTGTACAATTGGAAGACCGCATTATCTATGTCCATAAAATAAATTATGAAGGCGTCCCCTCTCTATATCTTTATTGGTATTTTTATAAGGTATTAAGTACGTGAGTAGATTAATTTTTGAGAGGCATTTATCACTGGCTGCTTATCAACAAACACTACAAGTTATTTATATGGCCATAGAAACTTTACGATTCTATTATTTTTTGCCCAATCTTTGCCAATTAATACGTTTATTATGAATTAAATTAAACTAGAGACAATTGTCGGCAGTATAGTACTGCCACATATCACCATTCTACCATTCGAACTGCTTTTTATCGTACTTCAAAAGTCTCCAAGGCTGTCAGCTTAAACTTTTGCTGTTCTTGGACTAAAAGAGTGAAGGAACAGAGTATCCTTGTAGTTCCACTGGCGAAACAATGTTATTGAGTATTTTTACCTTAGTTTTATTAATGTTATAATAATTTTAAAATGTAAAACTTAGGCTTACCATTTGTCTGCCTTAAATATTCTACTACATCAATCGGAACATTATCAATAACTAGTTTTTATAAATAAACGTAAAAATTCTCACCATATGTAATATGAGTAGAACGCCTATGGTCAATCCGCGTCGCTGCCGCATTCTGATCTGTGAACAAGTAACAATACCAATTATTTTTTATTCAATTGATTTTCGTTATGGTGATGAATTAGATACACCAAAACTTTTAAAATATTTAAGATGCATACATTTTTCGTGTGTACAGTTCCGGTGACAGAGTAAGAATACAAATCATCATTTCCTCTCTTTCCCATGGTATCGTAAAAGGTGAATAAAGGACGTGATATGCAAATAACCACTATGCAAGAGAAGGAAAACTCTATAAAAAAACCCTATGCCAATACGTTTGATTATCGCGGTATAGTAGGTCAATTCAATCAATGGAAGGGATCCATTGTGAAGGAGGATCAAGGCCACATTAGTGCGACTTATGTGTGCTAAGAAGAAGAAGATTAGACATACAAGATATGACTAATCTTTCTTTATTGTGAGTGTATTAAAGGCAAGAAATACGTCTATATAATATCACTGCAAGTATGAGTTAAGAGAGTAAGAAAGAAAATTAAAATCAAATATTAACCCGACCGAAGTTAAATTATATAGAAACCACTATAGTCTATACAAAAGTTATGGAATGATCTTACAGTTCTTACAGTTACAGTGGTGGCCAATTCTTCCTGGCTGCCACCTTGGACGACTGGACGATAGATATTATGCCGAAAAATATTATAACCCATCTGGCCGATTTGATGAGCGATAATTTTCGGCTTTCCTCGTCAACGTCCCAGTATTAGTGTTCGCTGTCACCGAGGGTCTACGGGAGATATTACCCGAAAGAGTAACCCACCGGACCGGCAATGGATGTCAAGTATTTAGTTTTTAGCAATAGCCAGCGAAATGGTGACCATTCTTCCGTCGTTCCGAACGGAATGAACGGCATGTGTCTATTGCATGCCACAAGAAAATAGCTTACAACCAATTGTTATATGTAAATTAAAGAAAAAGAAAGAATAAATTATTTAACAGTAATTAGCCCTTAATTATTTAGTCAGTATATTATAACGCATTATAATTACTTAAGACGTCTATAGGAATTATTAAGCTTTAATTAACCTGGAGGTTATAATATACATAATTCATAAGAGCATCTATTTAAGTTGGGCTCAAGACGAGACAATCGTATCATTAACAGACACAATGTGAATTATAAGGAACGTGTTCTGTTGAGAACACTAGACTCCCATAATGAACCCACTTTAAGTATTGTTATAGTTTCCAACGGTATGTAGGGTGGAATCTGGTGCGGTATTGTGATTTTGTACCCACGATTCATCTTTGAGAATTTTAACATACCATTTGTTTTGCTTTTAAATGCGAATGACATTCAGCGTTAGCTCTTATCTTAGAAATAATTACATATTATTTACTCTTCTACAGAAGTTGTAGAGTTAATTTCTACTAGACAGGTTATAATTTGCTCTTATACTAGGTAAAATAAGGAAATATCGAAAATCTTTAATATACTCGTAATACCACCCATTCAAATTCAACTACGGTTAAGGGACAATTATGTACGGGTGACGTGATCGGGTAATTAGTCCATCACCCGCCGAGAGGCCGACCGCCTGAGGAAAGACCGACGTCCTCCCCGAGGGGGAGACGTCGGTCAATGGGAGGGTACCCCAAATAGGGGGTATTCCGTCGGGCCGACCACTGATGACAAGTAACCCTGCTCCGGTGGTCGGCCCAACGACAAAGGCGACGTGCACGTGGGGTGGGTCGCGGGTGTGCGTGCTTACGCCCCTCTGTCGCCCCGGACGGAGTGGTGCGAGGAGCGCGCCGACCGCAACCCACCTCTAAAAAAAAAAAAATAAGGACAATTATGTAAGCATATTATTTAAATAATTTTCATTCTAGCTCATCTACGTTCCATTACTGAGCTTGAGCCTCCTTCACAATAGGCCCGAGGAGAGGAGAAGGAGAAGGATAGAAGGAGGCCCTTCACATTAGGAGACCTACCTACCTATTTCAATTTACTCTTCTCTTAAATAGATATCATATGTCGTCTTTTACGACATTCACTGCTTATTCTGACACTACATGGAAATTAAATAATTATTTGTATACATTTTATATTTAAGACCATCCGTACTCTCAGTTTCATACCGTTATCCATCCCGTAAATACTGAACGCGACGTCCGTTTCCCATCATTATTCTACATTTTACCGGAATTATTGAGCATGACGGTCACTACTTTGATGCCATGTACTTTTATCCTGACTGTCTTGATATTGACAGCGATAGTAAACAGCTAAAGTAACTGTATGAGATTATTAGTATTTGATTGTCTCAATAATTCTTCTTTATATTGTTAACTTTTTCAGTAATATGCTGTGAATTATGTATATCGTATTGACGAAGTATTTATTAAATTTACTATTATTATTTGTCCTTTTGATTCACAGAATCATCCCCAGAGAAGATATCTGGTCCTTTGAAAGGCTTACATGGGGATATGGATCTATCACGCAGAGGCCTTTGGAGAAATTTCATGTTAAAATGGGATGGGGCATCTACCGATGATACTTCACGTTTACACATTAATGTTATCATTATTACTGTCAAGATCTGTGTTTTTTTTTCATTAAAGATTTGAGAAGGAAATCTAGAAATAAAACCTTATACCAACACGTCTGATCAGGGTGGTCATAGAAGGTGGAATTTCCTTCTACTACAGCGGAGGCTCGAGCCCAATAATCTCACCTATATGAGCTGAAAGGAAAATTGTTAAAGCGTGATCATATTAATACGGATATATCACAGATTTATATGATTTTAATTATTCTTAGTTTTCGACTTTGAGGTACTTATACGGAGAGGGAGTATAATTATACTCCCTAACTATATTTTATCAACATCTATATTTATGATGATATATATAATATTTCCCTTCTCGAACATTCGTAAATACTTTTCAACCTTGATGAATGTTAAGGGCAAATTGAAAAAGTTTTGTAAGCAATTTGGCATCTCGAGACGTGTCAAGGACTCGGATTTTAGGAAAAACAGGGCAACACTCAAAAGTTAAAAGACCGAAATAAAATGAAGGTTCGCTTGTTGAAACGGCTTAGTGAACTAAATGTAAATTTAATTAACTAAATGTCAATCGGTTAAGGCATAATTAACGAAGGCAAAAGATTTTTTATAAGAATAGATATTGTCAACCGAATTCATTTATAGACAGTTTTAATATTGTATAGCACATGAATGCCACTAAAATGAAACTCTGGATTGTGAGACGGTTTGGTATAGAATTTTATTTCCAGTTTTTATTTCCTTGCATAGATAATATCTGCATACACCTTAGTTGATTTGTACGACACCCATAGGTAAGAAATAGCGTGGTGAACAGTATTCTTACTCCGCCATACCTTTACTTACTCCTTCAGGAATAAAAGTGGATACTTTAAAATTATTAATTTGTATTTTTTTTATTTATTTTTTTATTGCAATCGAGCAAACAGTACACCTGATGGTAAGTGTTGCTGCCGCTCATGGACCTTTACAAGGCCGCTGCCTACCGCAAAGAAAGTGAAGGGAGTGTGAATGCGTGCATTGAGGCTCGGTGATACCAAAGGCACCACCAAAACCCTCCATACGCAAACACACTCAGAAAGTTGGGCTTCCGGCTCTCTCGCTCACCGAACGAAGCGCAGTAACAAATTGCTACTACTCAGACGTCGATTTTCTGCGAGATTGTCGTACTACCCCGACCGGACCGGCCCGCGGCTATAGACAGATAACTGTTGACAGTGTGGTCCTACCACTATTATTGACAAGAGTTATTTTGAATTTTTTCTATTATATTCTTATCCATTTTCTTGTTGCGGTAAACAGCCATAGCATAAATAACTTTCATTAATTAAATTAATTCTTAGTAATATACTACATGTATGGTGAAATGAGAAAGTGAATTGCATTGCCTCGTCATGGTGGTTTCATTACAATGAGGGTGAATAAATATGAAAAGATTTCACGCTTTTCTTTTACATATAGAAAATAATATATTATATATATCCGTGTGGTGATGGAATAAGAATACAATACACCAGATCTCTACCTGACCCGTGTGTATCATTAAAGATGACTAAGATATTAAATATTCCTATAGCATCTATGCAAGGAAAAATTCTAAATGGAACCCTTTTTATTGTTTTTTAGGGGTGGGCCATGGTCAGCGCACCAGCCGCTCGCCTCCATCCGGAGTGACGTAGGAGTGGCGGCGGCCCCATGACCCACCCGTAGCACGTCGCCTTCGTCATTGAGCCGACCGCCGGCGCCGGTGTAGACTTCCTTGACTTCAGTAGTCAGCCCGATGGAATACCCCGATCGCGGGGTTCCTTCTCCGTCACACTCCGGATCACCGTCGCGCGGTCAGCCTCTCTGCGGGTGACAGACTAAATCCCGGTCCAGTCAATGGCGGCCTCAGCTAGGGCAGCATCAGGTGCAGGTGAACCCTACCGTGCGATTCATCTGACAAGTGTGGTATAGTAAGTCCTTTTTTTTCTTTTCTATAGTGAAAGAATCTCGAGCCCAGGAATGATCATGTTTATGATAGGAGTATATAAGCTGAGGTGATGATGTTGATTATCATAGTGAAAATTAAAAAAGTGGTTTTAAAATTGAAAATTTTTATTTCAATTTTATTGTTATCGTTATCAGCAGCCTATCAACTTCAACTATTTGACATAGGCCTCTTCATAATACGGATAGCGACAGAATCGTCATGATTGACAAGCGGATTGGCGATTGCTGTTGGAATTAATATTCATAGGAGATTTACTAGAAGAGCGCTGCTATCTAGTGATCCCGCAGCCCATTTTTACGACTCCTATGAGAAAGCATTCTAACACATTTTATTCTAATTTGTCACCATAGAGATAATATTTCATTATTTTATTTTAGATTACACTATCGTAATTACATATAAAAATTATGCACATATTAATATCTGTTAATAAAATAGATTTAAATTGATTCAAATTTCTCTTAGTATGTATATTTTTCGGTCGGCCCAACGACGAAGGCGACGTGTCACGGGTGGGTTACGAGGTGCGTGCTTACGCCCCTCTGTCGCCCCGAACGGAGCCGGGCGAGGAGTGCACCGACCGTAAACCACCCCACCAAAAAAAAAAGTATGTATATTTTTAAATCAAATCCCTGTTGCTTTATACTTATACGTTAACTAATATTAGCATTACATTAACAGCTACCTAATTGTCATATTTTTACCCGTTAAGAAAAAAATAGATTTATTCTATAAATTAGAAAATATCATTAATTCTATAGTGTTATGTTTTCTGTCTCACTTTTACAAAAGACAGACATTATTAGGATATCATTTTGTAATTAAACTATCCGTGGTCAAAGTACTGTCAAATATAAAGCAATTACTGATAACTCAGGTGGGCTTTTTATGTAACCTCCGAAGTACGGATGCTTTGAAAACGAGATAATTTTCTTGACAACTTACTGGTCTCAATAATTTTTTGTTATATCTTATTGACTTGAAATTTTGTTAAAATTTTAATTTTTTTTAATAAGGTTTAGTAGTGTGTTTACTATTACTGATATTATTATCTTCTTCTATATCAAATAACTTGTTAGTTTTTAGCCTAGATAAATATTCACTGATCTATTCTCAAGAATTTGAATACCTACATCCGATACGATTATAATTTCTCTTTTAAAGATAACATCCAGGCACGAGAAACAAATTCTTTGACGCGAGGAACCCCACAGGTAAATGAGTCATATAAAAGCAAAGGTAGCAACGTCCATGCCTGATAGTTAAGCTGCAGACGACTTTTTATATTTCATCATATAGTTACTTCATCAAGAAATAGATTATAGACATGCTGTCAAACATTATTATTAATATATTTTAAAATAAATTTCACAATAAATTGGATGATTGATTTAATTTGTGATGACCGAGTAAGAATACAAATCACCACCCACTGTCTTGGCGTGGGTGTCGTAAAAGACGGCTAAGTGTTATGATATGCCCATAACAGCTATGCAAGAAGAAGGCAAGCTCGATACAAAAATCTAAAGAGTCTGTAGCAACCTCTCTGACTAGCGTGCTATAATAAGTCAATTTACCTTTTGTGGAGGAAGATGTTGCTGCCCTTTAATTTTATATGGCTCATTTAATTAATGGCGATCGGAACCCACTTCACCCAGCTCAGAACGTTGCTCCTCAGAACACTATGCTATCTATGCATTTAGTTAAGAGTAAGAATAATTGCATAAGATTACTTCACATTGTTCTTGAATTCTCAATATAGAACTAAAAATTTAAAGAGCATGACACCGTGCAAATGGGCTTACGAAATGAGATGTGCATTTTTTAGTAACTGCTCTCAATGGCTACATACTAGAAGGCTTATGATTTTATAAGATACAGGTACAGTGAAGCTTAAACATAATATACATGCTAATGGAATCATCTTATCTCATATGTCTCACCGCTGGGCTCATGTATCGTCGACATTAGTAAGGAAATTAGCTATCATGATCAAACGTAATTTATGAGGTTGAGATCTTTTTGAAAGCATTTTTGTCTGTTTTTTTTGTAACGTGATTCTGCCTCCGTCAGTTTATATATTAATAATATTCTCTAAATGTAATAATTAGAGTATAACAAGCGTGATAGATTTGTTTAATTATTTTCTGGAAAGATGAGTAATATTTTGTTGCACTATAATGTTTTTCTATCGTAAAATTTTAACCAAATGTTACTAAATCATTATGAAGTGAAAAGTTGATGGGGAGTCATCATTCATCATCACAGCTCATATACTTTGCACTGTTGGGCTCGATCCTCATCTGCAAATGGAGGGCAACTGACCTATTATACCACGCTGGTCAAACGTATTACAATAGGATTTCATTTCGAGTTTCCCTTCTCTTGCATAGATATTATAGCAATTATAGCCATTAGTCATCTTTAACGACACCCTGGTGAAGTGTGTTTTTACACCGTCATCACACGGACGTATATTCATGTAAATCGACATGGTCATATGAAATGTTAACGCTAACATTATATCTATAGCTATATCAATGTCACTATATCTGTGCCGTTAGAAGTCCAAGTGTGAGATTTATCATCATCATCTTGTTCTTATTCTAATTACTTCTAATCGACGTAATATGGACTCTCCCTCTATTTTACAATATGCAAGGGTTTTGGAATCAATTTTATGACCGGCCGCCTGCTTGACGTTAACCTTACATGAGAATGTAATTGTTGACAATTTTACAATTTTAAGACAATTTTACCTAAAGGTCTTAGTTGTCCTACGACATCCACGATCCATTTAAGGCTTAAGTAGTGGTAGCCGCTACCACACAGCAATTAATATATCTTTATCAATATATGTGGTACATATAAGTGAATATGAATTCGCTACGCATATTAAATAATGTAGTGCTAACTTTTATGAGAATAGGAAAAAAAAAACGAGTGCTCTTGAGATTATTTTTCAACATAAATCTCTTTATAATTATTCAGTTTAGTTGACAGCTTAGATAAATGATAACGCTCATTGTGTTTAAGATTCAGAAGCTTAGAATTCTACACAACATTTTTTTAGTATTAATGTCACTCGACTGATATTTCAATGTTCTAACTAATTATACTACAAATAAATTCTTGTAGTTTCATCCATGTAGTTTTCGTTCCTGTGAGAATACGAGGTTAAAATATAGCTCATGTTACTCGTTGAAAAAAAAACATCCATACTTATATATAGTTATATTTCACTGTTGGTCACTTTGTCATAAAGAAACAAATTAGTTCATTGTAACACGCTGGCCAAATGCTACTTTTTCCAGCAGGTTGTTATAGGGTTTTCTTTTTATTTTCCTTTCCTTACAGTGATATATTCTCGTTACCTTCCTTAAAGATTTTTACAATTACTGATAGGAAAAGAAGTAGAAGTGACATAATTTACTTTGGGTAAGCTTATTTAATTGAATTAAAAAAAAACATAATGGACACCAGCGTCACCTACTAACAACACCGGTTGGAATACCTAGTCGACAATTTATGAAACAAAAATAATAATTTATTGCTCGAAAATAACAATCGTTATCTTAGTTCAAAATCATTGGATTCAATGCTATTTTAAATAACGAAACATCACACGTTAGAAATTGTGGTTCAATAGTGTAAAGGTCAATCAGCTATATCGAATCGCGAAAGGAATTTACCCACTTATTTCCCTCTTGCTTCACTAAAAGGGAAAGTTTGCAGCATTGTCGTATGTTGGAATGCAATTTTCTTGTGTCGTCTTTCTGTTATTCCAAGTATGTGGATGAAACATGTTCCCTTTAATGTTTCCTTACAAGACATCGTTACCCAAATACAATATCACTGCTTCATGTTATGTAGTACGGTATTAGTATTTCCTTAATATTTTATTATTCCTTTTATTTTATTTTCCTTAATATTTGAGAAAACTGTCGATTTCAATTCTGGTTGGCAATGTTAATATTTTCTATTCATAATTTTATAGTAATTAAATAAGAATTGTCAAGTAATTACATTTTTGAAAATCGTAATAATATTTTGAAATTTTGCTTTCCCCTGTGGTAACGGGGAAGAATACAATTGATCACCTCCTTTCTTGACCCTTGGAAGTAGTAAAAGATGACTAAGAGATTTAATATTCATACTAGCAACCCGCCCTCGCTTCACTTCGGTTTTAGTCGTTTTACCCGCGTAGTTGCCGTTCCCGTGGGAATATCGGGATAAAATATAGCCTAGTTTACGCCCTGATATTATAGCTTTCCATTGGTGAAAGAATTTTTGAAATCGGTCCAGCCGTTTTGAAGATTACCCGGAACAAACAGACAGACAGACCAATTTTTTTTAATCTGTATTTTAGGCATAGGTGTCGTGAAAATAACCGTGTGAGCATGAATTTTGACATTACAAACAGACACTCCAATTTTATTTATTGGTATAGATAATATCTACGCCATTAAAATGGGTTCAAAATAAAACTCCTTCCTACTGTGGAGGAGGCTCGAGTTGAAAGGAGCTCGAGGCCTAGCTGTGGGACATATGTACTGAAATGATGATCAAGATCAATGTTAAAATTTTCTTAGTTTTTAGGGTTTCGTTAACGACCTTCCCTTGGGGTTTTATACGTTAAAACAATAAGATAATCTGAAAATTCATCATCATCTAGTCGTCCATCTGTCTGTTTGTTAGCGGGTTGTTTCATGAACGGTAACAGGTAGTTTTTTATAGTTGCCGCTATATCAAAAAATAAATACCAGCCACAGATTTTTATCGGACTAGCAATTCGCCAATTTTTATATTAACCTTTCATTTAGCGGTTTAATGTAAACAAAATAAATGCGGAGTCAGCTTAATTGGCGGAGGCTCTCGCGAAAGTAAAGTTGTGGACACAACGCACCACTTTAATCATCAAATTTTGGGCGTTCCTGCTGAACAAGTTGCTTTTCGGGGCAAGTGGGCCGTGGGAGCACCGGGAGAAAGTACTAAAGCATATATACCGGAACTCTTTGTACTTTAGAGTTTTTGCGATGCATTTTTGCTTACAAAGTATGCGGTCGCAGTCTGTCCACTGTGTAATTGCTGGGTGCGGAGCGCCTTCGGCAAAGTTTTATTGCGCATGTGTGTTAATTAACATGAATACAGTTCGCATCGTATTCAGTTTATATACAAATTAATTATTAATAAAACGATTCATTTATGCTTGCACGGTTGTTGATTTTATTCTCATCACAAAGCGAGACCATTATACATTTTATTTTAACTGTTAGTATATTAGTTAGTTATAAGTTAAAACTTTAATAATAATTTACATAATGTCGCAAGGAATTAATTCAATAATAAAATTAATTTATATTAAATTTAAAAGTATAAGAATAAATTTTATTGTTACAACTTTTTATTAACTTCCGGCGATCAAGTATATATAAAACTTATGTCCAACGGTGAGATTTGTATGAAAATTATTCATTTGCGCAATTTGTTAAAAAACCAGTTGTTTTACAAATGACTTGTTTTTTTAAATTGCGTGTAACTGCGTGCTATGGAGTGGCTATGCTCGGGATTTCTCTGCGAGATAAAATCCGGAATATGGAAATCCGCAGAAGAAAGGGTGTAACCGACATAGCACGAAGAATTAGCACGCTGAAGTGGCAATGGGCAGGCCACATCGCTCGACGAACCGACAGCCGCTGGGGAAGAAAGGTTCTCGAATGGCGACCACGTATCGGACGACGCAGTGTAGGACGCCCCCCACTAGGTGGACCAACGACCTGGTGAAAGTTGCTGGGCGTCGTTGGATGCAGGCAGCACAAAACCGTACTTTGTGGCGTAAAATGAGGGAGGCCAACATCCAGCAGTGGACGGCGATAGGCTAAAATGATGAATGATGATGATGTGTTACTATATTTTTTTTTACCTATGTATAGTATAAAAATATACACTTCGGTAATATTTAGCCAGCAAAATATTCATCATCGGCTCATATACGTCCCCCGTAGTAGGAGAACCTACTATATACCACGTTGGTCAGACAAGTTGGTATAGGGTTTTATTTCAAGTTTTCTTTCTCTTGCATTGTACGTTATATGCATATTATATCCGTTAGTCATCTTTTACGACATCCACGGGTAAGAAAAGGAGTGGTGAATTGTATTCTTATTCCGTCATCACACAGACAAGGTATATTAGATTTATTTTACAATTCAGGTGTCCTTTTTTCATGATCATCGCAGCTCATATACGTCCTACAGCTGGGCTCGAGCCACCTTTAAAATAAGAAGGAATTTGATCCATATACCATGCTGGTCAAAAGGATTGGTATAGAACTTTATTTTGAGTTTACTTTCTCGTAAAAAATATTATGTATATTCCACCCCTTAATCAAGTTTTATGATACCTACGGGAAGGACGGAGAAGGAAAAGCAGGAGGTGGTAAATTATATTCTTACTTCGTCACCAAATGGAAAATCGTACGATGTACTTTAATTAGTAGACTATTATTAAAAATGAATATTACTTTATAGTAGATAAAGTTCAATGACCATCAGACGCTAAAAGTGAAACCAAAATTCCATTTCATCGAAGTACAGGCACAGTAAAACCATTATTAAACGAACCGATTTCATAACCGGTTCATTTCACCGGACCATTTCAATCATTTTCATCAATTAATGATTGTAGTTACAACACAAAAATAAGCTATTAAATATTATGTATTCGTTTGGGCAGTTGGTAATAGCTTAGGGACAAGTTGTAAATTACGATCGTAAAACCTTAAAATTGATAACTTGAAATGGCTGTAGTCCCTGTGCGGCTATCAATTGACTGTGACGCAGCGGTCTTGA
The DNA here is from genome assembly GCA_032191425.1 of Lymantria dispar. Classification (NCBI taxonomy): domain Eukaryota; kingdom Metazoa; phylum Arthropoda; class Insecta; order Lepidoptera; family Erebidae; genus Lymantria; species Lymantria dispar. The sequence goes on along the minus strand of CM063449.1, from coordinate 10,035,828 downwards.
CTGCGGACACACGGTTACAGCTTGTCTCTTCATATTTATGTGCATGTTATTTTAGTTATTATTTTTACGAAGTAAATCAATGTTAAAAAATGTGTACGTTTTGGTACAATACAATAATTATCATCCCAGTTCATATAAATCTCACTGCTGGGCTCAAGCTAATTCCACAATGGGCGAGAAATTGACTTATTAAACCAAATTTGTCATACAAGTTGGTACAGGATTTTATTTCGAGTTTTAATTCTTTTGCGTAGATAATCCCATAGACGTCTTTTACGACACGCATTGGCAAGAAAGGGAGTAGTAAATTGTATTCTTACTTCGTTACCAGACGGAAACATATATAATACAATAACACCACTACAATAACTCCTACAAATTTCAATAATGAGGGACTCCTGGGATCTGAAAATATGTACATATCTTGTTTTAATTAAGGGATCTCACCACCTGGCACGTCGACGCCCGCCGAGACGTCATTGCCCGTTGGGCAGTCCGGCTGGAGAGGCCTCGGTTCGGGGTGCGAACCGTGGAGGCCTTCCGGCCGGTGCTGATGCAGTGGTTGGAAATGCGGCACGGGGTGCTCTCCTTCCGACTGGTGCAGGTTTTGACGGGGCATGGGTGCTTCGCCAAATACCTGCACAAGGTCGTTAGGAGGGAGAGTACACCGTCCTGCCACCACTGCGATTGCGACGAGGACACGGCGCGCCATACGCTCGAGGCCTGCGCGGCTTGGGCAGTGCAGCGCTGTGAACTCGTCGCAATCATCGGTACGGACCTGACGCTGCCGGCTATCGCTAGGGCGATGGTCGACAGCGTCGGGAATTGGGACGCGGTCGCAGCCTTCTGCGAGACAGTGATCTCGCGGAAGGAGGCGGTGGATCGCCTGCGCGAGGAGCGCAGCCTCGATGAGGAGATCTGCCGCCGGCAACTGGGGCGGCGTAGGCGCAACTATCTGCGCCTCATGCCGCCCTAGCCGAGGCCGCGGGTGACGTGACCGGGGATTAGTCCGTCACCCGCTGAGAGGCCGACCGCGTGAGGAAAGACCGACGTCCTCCCCGAGGGGGGGACGTCGGTCGATGGGAGGGTACCCCAATTAGGGGTATTCCGTTGGGCCGACCACTGACGACAAGTTAACGCTGCTCCAGTGGTCGGCCCAACGACGAAGGCGACGTGGTTTTTGGGTGGGTCGCGGGAGTTGCGTGCTTAAACCCCTCTGTCACCCCGGATGGAGTGGTGCGGAGGCGCGCCGACCGCGACCCACCCACAAAAGAAAAAAAAAAAAAAAAAGAATCTTGTTTTAATTATCTTAAATAAAATAGGCCAAAGAATCAACAAAAACATAATTTCATGAAATAAAAATTGACTTCAAAGCAATGTAGTCGAGATGAATATACCTAGTATACACACAACAAATAAAAAAAAAATACACATTATTAAGGATAACTAAAAAACGACTGATCAAATTTACATGACCACTTTTAAATGATCTACCAAAAAAAACGCCTAAGTGCGAGTCGGTGTTGCGCACGAAGGGTTCCGTACCATCTATAAAAAGGGCAAAAAATCGCGTTTGTTGTATGGGACCCCCTAAAATATTTATTTTATTTTGTTTTTAGTATTTGTTGTTAGCGGCGGTATAGCGGCAACAGAAATACATAATTTGTAAAAAATTCAACTGTCTAGCTATCACGGTTCCTGAGATACAGCCTGGTGACAGACAGACGGACGGACGGACAGCGAAGTCTTAGTAATAGGGTCTCATTTTTACCACTTGAGTACGGAACCCTAACAAAAAAGAATTATCAAAATTTATTCATAATTGGCGGCAAGATAGCATATTATAAATACATACAAAAAAAATCGGTTCAATTGAGAACCTCCTTCTTTTTTAAAGTCAGTTACAAAAAATATTTAAGGCGATATGTCGACGATCTTAAATATTTATCAAATGTTGGAGTCATTTTCATAACTAACTCTAGAAATATTTGTAAAGATAATGGCGGGTCTTTTTCGGAACAGCGTAACAAGTAAAGCGCTAGTTAGTGTTGATTCAAATTGTTCTTTTTTTTTTTTTTTTTTTTTTTTATTGTAAACGGTGGCAAACGAGCAAACAGTACACCTGATGGTAAGTGTTGCTGCCGCTCATGGACCTTTACAAGGCCGTTGCCTACCGCGAAGAAAGCGAAGGGAGTGTGAATGCGTGCATTGATGCTCGGTGATACCAAGGGCACCACCAAAACCCTCCACACGCAATCACCCTCAGAAAGTTGGGCTTCCGGCTCTCTCGCTCACCGAACGAAGCGCAGTAACAAATTGCTACTACTCAGAGGTCGATTTTCTGCGAGAGCATGGTACTGCCCCGGACGGACCGGCCCGCGGCTGTAGACAGATAACTGTCGACAGTGTGGTCCTACCACTCTGATTCATTTAGTATTATCATATAGTATTATCTTTATCGTATTACTTACGTGGCATTTGATGTCGTGACAATATTGTGTGCTAACTAAAGGAAACAAACAATGTGGTCAGAGAGTAGCTAAAAAGCGAAGATTACACTTGGTCTAATGGTTGAAAGGGTTTTATTTCTGCCACGAAAGACAGTGGGAACATAGTAGTCCAGCCTTTCAAGGCGAAAAAAGGGCGTGTTAAATTTATTTGATTTTGGATTTATTGGATTTTTGGCTTTTAGGAAATATTCCTACAAAAAAGGAATCACCTTTGGTATCGGACCAACAGTTCATAAAATGATGTCTGAAGGAAGTCATTACATTTTATATAGGTACTAGTATTTTAGTATTTTTTAAGACGACCTTGCACTAAGGAAATCATCTTTGTATTGCGGGGTACTTTACAAACATATAATTAACGGACACAAATTACATCTAATCTCAGAACAACAATTTGTGGATTGCACAAAGTGGGATAACCTACGTGGAATTCGAACCCACGACACTGCTATTTTACCCACTATGCTGTGGTGCAAGTAATAAGCTTAATTGTAACTAAGAAGAGTCATGACTTCTCAACGTACATTCTTGATCTCACGGGCATCCATAGCTTCGGTTACTTTCACTACGGTCTTGACACGATTAGCTGAAGCCCTTCGTATAATTTATTGTATGAGAAAATTTATACTCGTATATTAACTAGTTTGATGTTGTGAAGTAGGCATGAAATGTAGTTGTGATAAGCCGTGTGGGTAGATACGCTCATATATTATCAGAAGTGGGATGATTCTTTTATTGTTGACATTTATTTATTTATTTGTATATACATAAACCATGGTTGCGGAATAAGAATACAATTCACCACTCCCTATCTTGCTCATGGATGTCGTAAAAGACGACTATGGTAGGTATATAATACGCACATAACGTCTATGCAAGATATGGAAAACTCAAAATAAAACTCTATCCCAACATGTCCGACCAGCTTAGTATAGTAAGGTCAATGTCCCTCCTACTATGGAGGAGATTCAAGCCCAGTAGTGGGCAATACATGATCTGAGACGAATTAATGAGTGAAATAATAGTGAGTTTCTGAGGGTGTTTGCGTGTGGAGAGTTTTGGTGGTGCCCTTGGTATCACCGAGCCTCAATGCACGCATTCACACTCCCTTCAATTTCTTCGTGGTAGGCAGCGGCCTTGTAGAGGTCCATGAGCGGCAGCAAAACTTACCATCAGGTGTACTGTTTGCTCGTTTGCCACCGTTTGCAATAAAGAAAAAAATAAAACAAAATAAGTATTTATGCTTATTTAAGTTATTAAAACAGTGGTCTTTCTTGCGCAGAGTTCTAACTTGTATCTTAAAAATTAAACCTGTATGCTATACATTGTGTATGTAAAGTCTCCTTAAACAACGACAAAAAAACAACAATCAAATCAACAAAAGTAAAAAACTCAGTTTTCGTATCATCGTCGAAAGCTCTCATGCATAAAACAAAAACAAATTTACTGAAGACGAAAGCTCAAAGCAAACAAATTGAACGTTCATTGCCTCATTAATGTCATTCAACGTCTAAAGTAAATAAAAATAAGTGAATTGTAGAACTACCCGTGCTCGCGATGCCGCTTGATTTAAATGTATCATGAAACATCATCATCATCACAGCTCATTTACGTCCCACTATTGGGCTCGAGACTTCTCCACAATAGGAGGGAAATTGACCCATTATACCACGCTGGTCAGACGTGTTGATTTAGGTTTTTATTTCGTATCTTATTTCTCTTGTATAGATGCAAGTAATATGCACATAGTAGTATTTTACGACACCTACAAACGAAACATGCCATTAATGTATTTCAAGATGATATGTCATACTTATTAATTTTCAAATAAGTATAATTTTAATATGATTGTTAGTAGACAATATAAAGTCGTTAAATACTAAGGATTAAATATACAGACAACATCTATGCAAAAGAAGGTAAACTCGAAATAAAACACTATAGCAACACGCCTAAATAGCGTGATATAGTAGGTTAATTTCCATCCTAATGTGAAGGAGACTGAAATCCATTAATGAAACATATACATATAAACTGAGATTAAAAGTTTAAGGTATTTTAAACTTCCCTGGCTAGTCGCATGGATGTGAACATAATACTTCATTTAAAAATTCAAATTTTTAATTTTAGTTCGATTCAAAATTCAAAACTTGCATCTTACGACCAACAGTGTTTTTTTTTATTCAGCCCACGGGTCACAACGTTACACGCGAGCCTCCTTTACATTAGAAAGGAAATACTCCTCTATGGTGACTCAGAATAAAATAGGGTTTATTCGAGATATTCTTTTTTATAGAAAAGTTAAATTATTGCATTAGAAAAATTATATAGTCCTTAGTTGTTTTTTACTAGATTCACAAAAAGAAAATGATGGTGTAGTGTCTTTTTAGTTTTTTTTTTCTTTATTGCATACGGTGGCAAACGAGCAAACAGTACACCTGATGGTAAGTGTTGCTGCCGCTCATGGACCTTTACAAGGCCGTTGCCTACCGCGAAGAAAGCGAAGGGAGTGTGAATGCGTGCATTGAGGTTCGGTGATAAAAAGGGCACCACCAAGACCCTCCACACGCAATCACCCTCAGAAAGTTGGGCTTCCGGCTCTCTCGCTCACCGAACGAAGCGCAGTAACAAATTGCTACTACTCAGACGTCGATTTTCTGCGAGAGCATGGTACTGCCCCGGATGGACCGGCCCGCGGCTGTAGACAGATAACTGTCGACAGTGTGGTCCTATCACTCCTAAGTTTACTCCACATTTATGCAGCAATAGGAAATATTTAAATAAGTATGGAATGCAGGTTCTAATTTATTTGTTACTTATTAAATTTTATAATAATGCTTATAATTCTACCTTTTGTTTTGGGGGGTGGGCCATGGTTAGCTCACTCGCCGCCCGGCTCCATCCGGGGGCGACAGTAGGCCGCCGCGCGGCTCCATGACCCACCCGTGGTACATCGCCTTCGTCGTTGGGCCGACCACCGGTGCAGAGTTCCTTGTCTTCATTGGTCGGCCCGACAGAATACCCCGGATGCGGGGTACTCTCCCCTCACGATATCCCCCCTCGGGGACGTGGGTCACTGCCGCGTGGTCGGCCTCTCAGCGGGCGACGGATTAAATCCCCAGTCTAGTCACCCACAGCCTAGACTAGGTTATAATTCTAATCTGTGGAGATTTTATCTAATTTAATTTGCTTTACCATCTTTTACGACACTAATGGCAATAACTATTACCATATAAAAAATCACTACTATAAAGAAGATATCTTGTGCATACATGTAAATAATAAGCTCAAGTGAGCTAACCTATCGTTCGATCTGGGGGCATTGACCTGCGCTCGCGCTGGCGAAACAGAAAGTAAAGCGTGACATTGTCTATACATTTTGTACCTATGCCTTGTTTTTAGACTTAGTGCATCATGGTCAAATTTGTTTACAGTTGGTAAGACTAAGAATATAATCCGATTATTATAATTTACGTCATCATCATCATCATCATTTCAGCTCATATGCGTCCCACTGCTGGACTCAAACCTCTACAACAGGAGGGATATTGACCTACTATACCACGATGAAGGTAGTGGATAGAAGCCTTAAACAACTCATTTGTTGCTCCAAGTTAGATGAACGGTTCAGTAATTTACTATACCCAAAATTAATTAGAATCCAGTGGTTCCTAAAGTTTTCAATATTATTACCCCTGTGCCCTATTAAAAAACTAATTTTATATATAAAATTAAAATTAACCTAAAATTGTTAAGACTGCAAAAATACATTGTTAGCAAATAAAAATATTTTTACTACCCACAAATTGCGTATTAGTAAACAGTGAATTAAATACTTAAAAATAGTGTGATGCTCAAGCATCACACACACTATTTCTATTATTTAGTTAATCGGCGATCTATTTTTTTTAATATTTAATACTTAGATATTTTATTAGATGAGGTCTTAAAGATTTTGTTTCTTTTTTACCCTCGCAGAATATATGTTTTATCCCAGGTTCAAAACCACTGGTTTAGTCATTATAGCAATGCATCAATGAGGCCTTTAAAATTAAGTATATTTAGAAGACCGTAACTGTTTAATAGTCACAGGTACGCCACTTAATTATATTGTGTTACAACTTAGGCGTAATGAGTAACTATGAAAATTTTAATTTTATTATCTTCTAAATTTACGATTGGTATAGCAAAGAGTTTAATTAAAAAACGTATATTTTATTAACGTTAAAACATCTTCTATACCTACATAAAAGAAAGTTGAACATCTGTGACCTTATATACTGAGATAGCGGGTTTTGTTATGTATAAAATGTATTCTATGCTTGTCCGTATAGCGAAAGCGTAAGAATAAAATTCATCACCTACTTCCTTGCTCGTAGATAATGTAAAAGAGGACTAAGGGATATGTTATTTAAATAATATCGATGTAGGAGAAGGAAAACTCGACATAAAAACACATATAACCAGCGTGGTATACTAGATGAAATTCACTGTCACAGTGGAGCAGGCTGGAGCCCAATAGTGGGATGTATATTGACCGAGATGATGTTTTTAAATAATGTTACTATTCTTTGCGTGAAATAAATTCCATTATGTAGCTAAACATATGAAAGGGTTTTACCGCCGAGACCAAAGCCTTTTAATGGTCCACCTTATTTTTTTTTAATTCGGCCCCCTTCACCGTTGGGCCGATCACCGGTACCGATACCTTGTCGTCCGTACCAAGCCTGGCGGGATACCCTTTCGGGTACCCTATCTCCCTAACGTCCCCCCGGGATGTCGGTCACTCTCGCACAGTCAGCTTCTCTGCGGGTGAAGGACTATCCACCGGTCCAGTCACCCGCGACCTTGGCTAAGGCGGCATCAGGTGCAGGTTCTCGCGCTTGCGGATCGTGTCACCGTAGAGGAGTTCCTCACGCGCGCACTCCGCCACCTCCTTCCGTGAGATGAACTGAGCCTCCCAGAAGGCGGCGGTTGGTGTCCCACTTTACGGGTTATTCTTTCGTGTAAGTCGAAAGATCCAGGTCAACGTCTTGGTTTATATGACCCTCACATATTCAACTGCTAGTGACAAAATCATGGCATGAATATCTAGAAGATATCAATATACAGTTACAAATCATATATGATGTAAAAATAAAAAAAATGTGATCGTTATCTCAACTCATATAATGTCCCACTATTGTACTCGACCCCGAAATTGACCTGCTATACCACGTTGGGAAGACGTTATAGGCTTTTATTTCGAGGTTTCCCTCGCTTGCATAGTCTTTAGTTGCCCTAGTCCCTTAGTTGTCTTTTACAACACCCACAGGCAAAATGTCGAATAAATTTTTTACTCCGTCACCACACGGAACAAAAATATAAATATATATACCTAATTGGCATCTTAAATATGTTTTCTATCAATACTATCACCGTTTACGAATAATAGCCCTTTAATACTCGTGTAACATCCTCTTATGAACTAGAAAAGTAAATATTTTTTGTACACACAAAGCAATCGGACGAAAGTTTTGTTTACACTTTCACCGGAGCTCACACTTTTAATACTTGGGGACCTATCTCCAATGTCAACTTGTCACGAAATTCGTGATATGCTCGTAACAATTCCGAAAGAGATGGGTGTATATAAACATCGTTTGTGCGATAAGGACAACATAACATGTAGGTGCTATAATTTCGGCATGGAATCTGAGCGGTCAACGACACTCGATATTTTATTTATGCTTTTGCTTTCGTTTTACACTTTAATTGATACGCTAAGCAATATTATATTGATAGTGTTAAAAGAAGAAAGTTTGCAAAACGGTAAATGGTTAACATATTGTTTTAATGTCAACGTTAAATTTCTAATTTTGATCATGTTTTATGAGTAAATACGAAAAATGTATTTAACGGATTTATTTACTCAGTATAATGGAACACGACTATGGAACTTAATCAAATAAGAAAAGAAAAACTTGAAATGAAAATCTGTGTCAACCAATCTGACCAGCGTGGTCCAGTGTATAGTAATTTTATCTAAAGTTTCAGTAAATTAGCATGCCTGAATGTAATCGACCAGATAAGTATCTATATTAATATTACAACGCTGAACAGTTTGTTTGGATTACTGTGCTAATCTCGGACACTAATAGTTCCAATTGATAATAAGGCATTAAAACATTTCAATCTTTCTTGACTAATAATATTAGCGTCACAAGTAATCAAATAACCAGCTGACCCAACAGACCCTGTTCTGTACATATTAAAATAAAATATAATGCACTAAAATCGATCGCATCGGCATCTAGCCGATCCAATTATTAATCTAACCACCATTTTTGAATTCACCTGAACACACACAAACATACAAAATCATCAAAATTGACCTAGTCGTTTTGGAAGTTAGTAACTTAAGTAGGTAATAATTTCATAGTATTCATTTTTCTTATAAACACGAGACATAATCATAATAATTAAATACAACAATCCCTATTGATGAGACATTCACATGGATTCCTAGGAATCGTTGACAGTTAGAATTAATTGTTGTTCACAATGGGGCGCCCATATGGCTGGGAACCTGAAGTGATGGACCGTAAACCCACATCTAAGACCTGCTGGCACACATCTGAGGTCATAGACTGTTAGACCTTGGATAAGATAAAAAAGATATTGAATAAGATAAAAATGTTTGTGTCGAAATAGATAATTACTGACAATCATGAACAATATGAATATATTCAGTGGATGACGGACTAAGAATTTATATTCGAATCTCCCGTGAATTAGGGATGAAAATCATTACAATGTAAGAAAAACTTAAAATAAAAATCTATACCAACCTGTCTGACTAGCATAATAAGGTGCTATAATCATGGTATAATTTACTGTTCCTTCATCTCGTTCTCATGAAATAAAGGACTATTTGCTAGGATATTGAAGACGCTTAAATTTTAAAGAGGCGACGTTTTAAAAATGTTTTTATGTATTTCTCTTCGTTATATTCCTATATACTTTCTTCAGTTAGGCACAATCTTATTGTGCAGTATGAGGATAGACTTTCAAATCACATCAGTTTGTCTTCGCATAGAGAAACATCTTTTTCGATATCCATGAATAGATTATTTTATTTAGGTTCACTAATGGACATAGATCCTCAAGGGAGATATCATGATTGCCATCTTCATCAAACCCTCCTGAGTTAGCAACCGTTGTTGCTCTTTTTTATAAATTACTTGAGAGAGTTCTGCTGCCCATTCTTTCGTCGGTGTCTTAACCGATTTATAGGACTCAAAAAAGTAGAGTGGTGACATATTCTATCCTTACTCCATCAGTTTACAAAATTCTGAAATGGTCACGATCAAAAATACAATATTCTTCGTCATACATAACAGACTTATTAATATTCTGGGCCTCTTTGTGAGGCCTTTAATTGAGACTGTCCAATAATGATAGTATTTGATAACCGATACAAATCTATAGAGAACAAGCCGTTAATTGTTCAATCTCACTACGGCTTACCGAAGAGTACGATTAGCTATAGACGTCTAAATTACTTTCTAATAATGACGATCAGATATAGAAAATATAAAAAAATTAATATTATGAATTTGAAAATATTTTTGACGCTTTCGATATTGTTACGGTTCATTCATTTTATATTATGTTTGTATCTGTCTTGTGGTGACGAAAATATATACAATTCACCAACGGAAGGGGATAAGGAATTTCACTGTACAGATGCTGTAATAATCTACTTATTCGGACCTTCCATATCGAGTGCTGTGGTTAAGCGAGTTTTTTGTATGATCTACTAATAGTTGCTATGAGTTTCAGGACTATTTCCATAAATTTTGTTTGTAAACTACCCAATGCTAGTTAGACAAGTTAGCATAGTACGTATATAATTCGGGTTTGCGTTCCCTTAAAGTGATACTTTAGGAAAACAAAGGACTGGTAAATTATATTATCAGTTGCTCATTACACGGATAAAAAATCTATTACGAGTGAATCAAAATTAAATACGTAACTATATTTATACCTAGCATATAAATGTGCATATTTAATCCCTAAGTCATTTTTACGACACCCACGGTCAAAAGAGGGGGTGGTGAATTCATGGAAGGAGGTGGTGGTGACGATATTCTTACTCCGTCACCACACGGAAAAATATAATATTTTTTTTTTATTGCAAACGTTGGCAAACGAGCAAACAGTACACCTGATGGTAAGAGTTGCTGCCGCTCATGAACCTTTACAAGGCCGCTGCCTACTGCGAAGAAAGTGAAGGGAGTGTGAATGAGTGCATTGAGGCTTGGCGATACCAAGGCCACCACCCTTATGCAAAAAAAAAAGGGCACCACCAAAACCCTCCACACGCAAACATCCTCAGAAAGTTGGACTGCCGGCTCTCTCGCTCACCGTAACTAATTGCTACTACTCAGACGTCGATTTTCTGCGAGAGTGTGGTACTACCCCGGACGGACCGGCCCGCGGCTGTAGGCAGATAACTGTCGACAGTGTGGTCCTACCACTCTTATATTATATTATTATATATACCTATAACATTCTTAACAAAGTTAACATTAAAAAACCATAAAACCGTGACTAACCAAATTATCTATTATATTTCGTTAATGGACTTGATCATTTATAAATAATAACTGCGATTTAGATCTCATGGAGACTTTCGATTTCCTGTACTTCACGTCTTGTTTGACGCCTATATTAGGAAATCAATACCAGGAGAACCTAACGGAAATATAAAATTAAGTACTTAATTTTAGCTGTGTGATATTTAGAACTATCGTTACTTTAACCTAATACATATTAGGAGTTTAAAAGCGGACGTTAGTTTATTTGTTACGGTTACACGCTTTAATTATACCACCATCTGTCATGAAATCATTCATACATATTATCTGATTAATAAAAAAGTATATAGGATATTTTTCATCCAGGAAAATAATACTGTTTCCGAGTCAAAGAAAATATATTTAGGCGGTCGTTCGTCATGACAATTCCGTTTAGTGACATAAATAAATTGTATGAGCTAGAGTACAGAGAAAAAACAAAATGCCCCAAAAGAAGATGCCGAAACGATTCGCTGGTGAAGGTTTGGGTAAAAACTAAGAGATCATTTTATATATTTAATGTCATTAGCAAAGCAAAAGGTATAAAAATGTAAAACAGGACTATTTTTTTTGGAAATGATTGATTAAATTTAAAAATGTGTTAAATTTGAGTCTCTCTTGAACATGAGTTATCGATCCCTACATAAATGAGCTGTGATGATGATGATAATGAATTGCATTATTTTTTAACGTTTTGGATTAATTAGAAATAATATTTAAAGGCAACGCATTTACAATCACATTATAGATCAGAAAATGATGTGACATAAGTTTTCTGTTTATTCAAATAAATGGAGTTGCTTTTCAAAAATATCTTCAAGATCTAAAATACGTTTTTCTGACAAGCCGTTTTTAGATTCCCGCTAAAACAGGCTTAGTTAAATATGTCCTACTAATCAACTTAGTGAATATTTTATCAACACCAAATTATCAAGTTTTTAATTGACCGTTATTTGTATCCGACTTGCGAGTTTGTTTCTCATATTTATCTGTAGTTAAATGATCGATTTTAATTACAAAAACTTTTGTTTTGTATAATTTTATGTTGACATTAGTTTAGATTTATTACCGTTGCTAAAATGGGAGTCCACGAGAATGATTTCAGGAATAAAATGTTTCCAGGCCCACATGAAGTACCCCGGGCCCACATGAAGTACACCAGGCCCACATGAAGCACTTGGGCCTGGTGCTCGACGGGCATTTTTGGTTCCGGGAGCATTTCCATCGACTTGTTTCCCGGCTTGTTGACGCGGCGTCTGCCCTTTCGTGGTTGATGCCGAATGTGGGCGGACCCAGCGCTACGTGCCGACAGCTGTACGCGGGGGTGATCCGGTCGATGGCCCTGTACGGCGCACTGTGTGGGCGGGGTCCCTGACCGACCGTCTGAGGGCCCTCTTGTGGCGGCCACAGAGGCTCATGGCGATCAGGGCCATACGCGGTTACCGCACGGTGGCGACGGAGGCAGCGTGCCTCCTGGCCGGAACTCCCCCGTGGGACCTGGAGGCGGAGATGCTCGCCGGCATTTATCGACAGGTGTCGGTGCCCGTGGCGGTTTGGTCTCGTTGCGAGAAATTACCGCCTGGCGGGTCGACGCCCGCCGAGAAGTCATTACTCGTTGGGCAATCCGGCTGAAGAGTCCTCAGTACGGTGTCAGGACCGTCGAGGCCATCCGGCCGGTGCTGATGGAGTGGTTAGAGCGGACGCACGGGATGCTTTCCTTCCGACTGGTGCAGGTGCTGACGGGGCACGGTTGCTTCGGGAAGTACCTGCACAAGATTGTCAGGAGGAGAGCACACCGTCCTGCCACCACTGTAATTGGGACGAGGACACGGCGCAGCACATGCTCGAGGTGTGCGCGTGGGAGGGGAGCGCCGTGAACTCGTCGCGATTATCGGTGCTGACCTGACGCTGCCAACTATCGCCAGGGAGATGCTCGACAGCGTCAGGAATTGGGACGCGGTCGCCGCCTTCTGTGAGGCCGTAATCTCACGGAAGGAGGCGGCGGATCGTGTGCGAGTAGAGCTCCTATTCGGCGACACGTACCGCCGCCGGCGACTCGGGCGGCGCAGGCGCGAGTATCTGCACCTAATGCCGCCCTAGCCGGCGGCCGCGGGTGATCGGACCGGGAAATTGTCCGTCACCCGCAGAGGGGCAGACCCCGCGACGGCGACCGACGTCCCAGGACATCGAGAGGTGAGGTTACCCGAAAGGGTATTCCGTCGGGCCGACCACTGGCACTTATCATAGCCCACCCATAAAAAAAAAGGAATAAAATAATGTTTACTTACATACAAACGCCAAAGTACCTGTTTGAGTAAAATTTAGTTCTTTAGTTCCACTTATTAATTTGTATAATCAAAATTTTGTGGGATAGCTTAGTATTTAAGTTCATCACTATGCCATCGTAAGCCAAATACATCCCACTTCTGGGCATGAGCCTCCTCCAAAACGGGAACGATATTAACCTACTACAACATACTAGTCAGATGGACTGGATAAGACCTGTATTACGAGTTTACCTTCTCTTTCAGTGTTCTTATATTAGTTGTTATTTACATCCTCAAAACAAAAATGAAAGGAGTAAGAATTATATTTTTTATTCCGACACGACACAAAAAAAATTGAAGTTGTTCTAATCTTAAAACATCTCTCTAAAATCAAATACAAACGCGATAAAATCCGTAAAGTACTTTTATTTACAATATCTTTAACTCTTGTAAAAAAATGAATAAGAAATGCATTTATGCACTAACCACCACAGTCGTTTCAGACGGAGGAGGGTGACATATGCACCGTGTCAACACTTTTAAAGTCATCGAATTAAATATAAATGTCAGTATTCGTACTTAAAAAGCTGATATTTGTGATAATAATAATAATGAACTGATCCAATCTATATAAGGCTTAGCAGAATTTTCCTTATACCATAAATTGTAATATTAATTGGTGATATTTTATAATTTACAACATATTTACCCCTACGTAAAAAAACTAATTAAGCTCAAAATACGTCAGTGAAACCGTCTCACCGTAACGAATACATGCAAACGTATAATTACTATGTAACGCAAGTACAAAATAAATCATATAATCGACTTGTAGTGAACGGTAAGAGCAGTCAAAAACGAAAGTAGAATCGATCTAGAATCGACAGTGCCGAAACATCGAACTCGGATTGTGGTCAGTCGGTCGGTGACTTTCACCAACAACTAATTAGCGATACCGGGTATCGATATTTACAAGACCACCACAGCGAATGCCGATATCGATATTACGCACGCTATCTATCAACAAATGACATTCAATCTAATAATATGTGAGATTAAAGTTATTTGTGTATAGTTACTAAATACCCACACTTAGCCTCACATCACAGCTAACAAAGTATTTCATCTTTCTTTAAATTAAGCAAACTACACTTTTTATTAAAATCTGTTTAGTGGTTTCGGAGATTAAAAAAAGAAAATAAATACGATAAAAAAAATAATTTGATTCTATTGCAGTTTTATTTTATTTGTTATCGTTAATTACTATGATAAAACATTTCAGCAAAAATATTAATAAATGATAAAGAAAATCTTAAACAGTGATTGCTTGTGATGATTACGCGAGTATTACACATTGTAAATAAACTCATGGTATTGAACGCTGTAAAGTGTTCGAAACATCGGGCAATCAAAAATCAAATATAAACGCGACAAAATCTGTAAAATTGATTTATTTAAATCATAATCTTAGAATCAATAATATTTAAATGCATAGATATAAAACCACCAACCAACCATCATTTATTATATCTAAAATGTAAATAACCCAGATAGGGCTTCAAATCGGTATAAAATATATGTGAGCACAGAAACTAGATATCGATACGTCATGACTTGTGGGAACATCACTATTAAAAGCTCACCGCTGACCGATCTGTACGTACGAGCCCGCCTTTAATCAACTGGGCGGGCAGACCAAAGATGTATTACGATAGAGCATACATCATGTAGTTATGATCGAGGCTTCACTTAAATATTTAATGGCTTTGCATTTAAACATACGAATGATGAAATAAAATTTTATGTGGCGATACATACGTGAAACCTAATATGAAGGTACACCTAAAGGTAAAAATAAATGTATGCCGTAACTTCAGTATGACCAGATTATCTTTATTTTTTAACGGCATTATATAATCTGTGAGAAAAGAAATTGAGTTTTTTTATAGTTTTTTCATAGTAATATCGTGATTTTTATAAAAGTTAAAATTTTAGTTACCAAATTTTGAATAATACGATTGGTTAGTCAAACTTAATCTTAATTTTACTACATATGTATTTATAAGTGAATTTGCATCTTCTGTTTATCTGTTTATTTAGGAATATAATAATTATTTTTTACAATTAAAGATAAATGTACCTTATCAGTATACTAAATATGCTGTGTGCTAGCGGCTACTAAAACTAGACGTCCTTACATTACGAGGGTGACGTAAAAGACGACTAATAGCTCAACATCGACCTGGCCTTAGTTCATCTGATGGTCAATAACTGTTGACCATCAGATGAACGAGATGAAAATGCACTTATGGATATTTATCTAGAACTTGTAGATAATTATCTCCATTCCCAAGTAGGCTTAACATTAAGCAGTTAGCATGTAGCCGGTCATAAAATTTCCTTTGTAATAAAACAATTTTACGGACTTTAACGCTTTTAAATATTTTTACTCTTTCTAGGTTTTTGAAATGACGGCCTTTTAAAAACGAAATGAAAATAGAATGAAATCCATACATTAGAAATATTTTTTCCTTGATTAAATATTATTTTATTACACCCAATATTCTTCTTCTAATTCTATTTAAATCTCCTTGATGGACACGAGTCTGCTCACGAGTGCCTGCTAACCCACCGTATTGCCGCTCTCCGTCGACTTCAGTGATATTTATTAAATCCCTTCCTTGCCTTTTATGACATGCACGGAAAAGGAAGGGACGAATAGCTATATTCTTACCCTGTCACCACAAACGCAACTGTCGCAATAATATGAAATAATAAAATGTGGAATACATGTTTTGTTTTTACATATTCTTAGTAATTTGCAATATACTTTTTATGATATAAATTTAAATATTCCATCCATCTACCAATCAGCCTACAGACGTCCACTGCTGGACATAGGCCTCCGCGCGAGAATGCCACTCGGAACGGTTCTGCGCCACTTGCATCCAACGATTCTCTGCGACTTTGAGAATGTCGTCAGTCCACCTAGTGGGAGTCGTCCTACACTGCGCCGTCCGATTCGTGGTCGCCACTCAAGAACCTTTCTTTCCCAACGGTTGTCGGTTCGACGAGTGATGTGGCCTGCCTATTGCCATTTCAACGTGCTAATTCTGCGGGCTATGTCGGTTACACCCATTCTTCTAAGGATTTACGTATTTCAGATTTTATCACGTAGAGAAATACCGAGCATAGCCCTCTCCATAGCACGTTGAGCGACTTTGAGCTTTTTTATGAGGCCGACATTTAGAGACCACGTTTAAGTGCCGTAAGTCATCGCTTAACACACACTGGTTATTAACTATATATATATATATATATATATATATATATATATATATATATATATATATATATATATATATATTACAAAGATATAAATGTTACAAAGCTTATAATTATTACAAAACGGAAAAAAGTAAAAGTACGTATAAGTCTTTTAAGATACAGAACATAATAATTGAACAAAGATAATTATTGAATAATACGACAGCTTTCTGAACCAACTATTTCACTAAAAAATAATTAATTGCTCAGTCTATAAAAAGTTGTAAGTATCACGAAGATTATAAAATACATAGTATTTACATGACGAACAAAAGATCGTTTGTTTATTATCAATTAAGTGTTCTGCTTAATAACTTTCCCCAATGAGAGTTCTCATGCACTCCAAGAAAAAAATATACGTTGCTTTTTCAATGCTCCGTGTATCGAGAAATTCGATTATTTTAATTTGACGGTGTTAAGTAAACACATGTTAGTTTGTGAAAGTGACTGTATTGATATAATCGATACAACATTTTGAGTATTTTAGTGTGATACTTGGCTTTCTTATTTAAAATATAGTGATATTATTTTTTTTATATCTACGGTTCGTGTATGAAGTCACTAATAAACACGATTGTAAGAAACGGAAATCTATTTTATATATTCCATTTACTTTTGTTTATCCGTACTGGAATAAAGTTATTTGGGTAGGAACGTGTTGCATTAATTTTAGATAAAGTCGGCCGTGATACGAAGCATAAAGGTCAATATGTTACTATAAAATCCATATATTTACATAATATTTATTTGAAATTAGGTAGGTGGGGTATTACCATCGATAAATTATTAAAACTCTGTAATAATAATATATCGTAGTGTCATTGAATGCAATATTATTATAATATATCAAGGGATAATCTCTATATATAAATTTCTTGTGTACGTGTGTATGTCACTGAACTCCTCCTAAACCGCTAGCTGAATGTTGATGAAATTTTTTGTGTGTATTCAAGAGGATTCGATAATGGTTTAGATTCACAATTGGACCCGGTAGGTGGCGCTTATTTGAACAGAACAACGTCTGTTGGGTCAGCTAGTTTTGTATATTTTTCTACATAAAACTCGTTGAATTCTTATGTATTACTTTTAGTTAACAAACGTCTGATTTGAAATAATGTTTTTAGGCAAATTCATCATCATCATCATAGCTCATATACATCCCACCGTTGACTTGTCCCGGCTTGAGCCTCCACCACAATGGGTGGTAAAATGGCCCACGCTGGTCAGACGTATTATAGGGTTTTAATTTGAATTTAATATAATAAGAAAATTAACTAAGGATAATTAATGTATCTTGATAAGATAAATCGTATACTTAACTTTAAATGCAAATAGTTCTAAGCTTAAAGGAACTTGACTGCCAACTCACATGAACTAAAGATGCCGAAAACACACTGCACAAATTATAACACTTTCGCTGTCAATGAACATTAAGAACCTGTTTAAGTTCCGGCTGCGGGCGATTGTCCTTTCAATTAGTTACGTAATAAAACTTAAATTAGCCAAGGAGTTTGATCTTCTTAAAACATATAAGCTCTCATTTAACTGTTAATGTAATTTTTTTAAGAAAAATATTTTTAAACTAAGGAATAAATATTTTAGTTAAGTGAGATTTTACAAACAAATAATTTAACAATAGGAGGGAAATTGACCTACACGCTGCTCGGACGGTGTAGGGTTTTATTTCGAGATTTCCTTCTCTTGCATAGATGTTATATGTATAAACCCCTTAGTCGTATTTTACTACACCCACGGGTAAGATAGGGGGTGGTGAATTGTATTCTGATTCTTTCACCACACGGAAAGAAAAATAAAAATACAATTGGCATGATGACTAATTTTGAAAACCTGTTTTATAATATTCTTAAATAACTACTTTTATCAAAAAATATATTATTTTTTCAATAAGTACGGTTTCTTTTGAAATAAATGCTATTTTAATTAAATGCATATAAATTAGCGCTAAAACAGTGCTTAGTGTCATGGCGTCTGCTTGTGACGTCACGTCTATTCACTTGAGTTGTAAACGTAAGGGAGTTAAAGCAAAAATCTGATATATTTTATTTAGACATGAATTCGAAAGGCTATAAGTGGTGTGCGGTTCCTCAATGTGATAATACATCAATAAAAACCCCTAATAGTTTGTTTATGTGCCACACAGTAAAACAATAAGATATAAGTGGTTTAATCTTGCACGGCGAGATCCAAAAACCATGAATTTAAATTCAACTATTTATTTCTGTGAAGATCATTTTGACGTAAGTAATTACTTTATATCATATATTTTATTTGGTGTGTGACTTTATTTAACTGCAGTTTAATACCAAGTTTACAAAAGAATTATTTAAACAACATAACCTCTAATATCTCAAGCGGTATTATTTTTAAATAGATTTTAAATTATTGGTGTTAGAAGAGTATTAATCAAAATTTTACTTACATCGTAGTTTTAACATTTCTAAATTCTGCTGAACAGAAGTCTTTGTTTGATGCTAGGTACTCTCCCAGCATTAACAAATCAACTCTAGGCAAATTAGAGCTATTTGCCTTGGTGAATCCTTTTTCCATGACTTAAAGTTTTAGTAAAAACACAAAAGTAAGCAAGAGATCGATAAAAATCACGAAATACTCTTTAAGTGCATGTTAAAACAATTAATAAGTGTAATGATCGTAGAGATCCGTACAGAATTTGCGATGATAATGACAGGTGTACATAGGAGTGACGTAACTCAATTTGATTGGTGTTTAGCTGAGCATGGCGGACTTGTGTATTTTGTAGTTTTATTTTATTAAATAAATTAATAATCTCAACTTATAAAAGAAAATAAATATTTATTTCAAGATATATTCTTTGTGTTACAGTAGATAAATACATTATTTTAGTGATTTTTAATTACTGTCATCATGCCTATTAAGTGAAAAACTATCTTACAACATAACTTTGTTTACTAACGCGTTTATATACAACAAAACACCCGAGAATTTTAATTTCATGCTACTAGACTATTCGTACTCGTCGCATTTATTATTATATTCGCAATCGTAGCATTTATCTAAAATTGACAGTCACTTACACTTTACTTATTATAGTAGCGCAATAAATAGCAGTCATTTGTTTACATGAACCTGTCATGCATTACTTTACGCTATGTGCTAAGCTGACAGTATTATGTCTTTGCACACATTCAATATCATTAATTTATCTGTACTGTAAAAAAGCAGTCATAATCGTTTTTGCTGGTCACGTCATTGTAAATTATGTTTAAAAAAACCACGGTAGTCCGTTCAATAGTTTTTGCGTGAAGCTGCAACATTCGTAGATATAAATAGACCAATCTTCGAGGGCCTGCTTTTTGATATCGGGGTCATGTCTAAAAGATATTTTTATTTTTTTTTACTATACGTCTGTGCTTTCTTTCCAGTTTTCTTATAAGTACCTTATAAACAAGTTCGTCTAGTGATGAAGTTAGAATTCAAATTCACCGCCCTATTTCTTTCCCATAGGTGTCATATAAGGTAAGTAAGGCATATAACATACAGATAACATCGTTGTAAGAGAAGAAATTCTCGAACTATAACCTTTTACTATTCTGTCTCATATGGTATATTGATAAAATAAACAATATTGTGTAGCACTCCGTGTGGTGAAGAAGTAAAAAATACGATTCGCTACTAAATTTCTTGTCCGTAGGTGTCGTAAAAATCGACTAAGGGGTGTAATACGCAGATGACATCTATACAAAAAAAGTAAAATCCTATACCTGTCCGTTTAACTACCATGGTATAAATGGGTCAGATTCTGTTCCATTATGAAGGGTGCTCGTGCCCAGCATCGGAACTTATGTAAACTCATGATGACGATGGATATGTATTACAGAATAATAATATTGAAAAATATTAATTCAAAATACATTAACCAACTCAACTTATATTGTAAAAGTCCATTTATACAAGAAACAACAACAAGTTTTAATTAAGTCCATTAAATATCTCATTAAACTTTATCGTTCTCATTTATATTAAAATTTAATTAAACAGAGAGGATTCTTCACAAAATCTAAGTAGGCAAATGAAAGGTGGAACTAAATTAACATTCAATACCTGTCAAATGTCAACGTTTTTGACACACAATCGCCACAACAATCTGTTCAATTTTTTTATCGACATAATAATATCGATAAAGATTATCTATCAAGACAAGATTGACATGCCTATGCTTGATGTTCGATTAACGCTATTCTACTCTAATTAACATGAGTGACATCTAAATATGTAGGCATTGACATTGGCCAACTAAAAAGGAACTTTTATATTAATTTTGATCGTGTATTTGATTTGACTTGTTGAGTAGTACATTTGTTTTGGAGAATTTGCACTATTGATTAACGTTGATAGCACTTTGATCGATTGATTTTTGAATCTGTAAATATTTACGACATAAGACAATAAACTTAAATAATGTAGAGTTTATTTAAGCGGAAGTGATCGAGTGAATGCGTTAGAGTGATATAAATATTTTACTTATGAATTTTTATTTTAAAGTCTACTAGCTGCCCCAACAGACGTTGTTCTGTTCAAATCTAAAAGAAATGGTAAAATGAATTCTCTTTAAACTCGATTGCAGCACCACCTACTGAGTCCAATTATAAATCTAAGCTATTCTCAAATCCTCTTGAACACACACAAATTTTCATCAACATCGGTCCAGCCGTTTAGTGACATACACACGTACACAAGAAATATATAAAGATTTAATTTTATAAATTATGATAAAACAGAAGGGAATCAGAGACAATAGAAAATCTGCAAAAAAAGATCAATTCAAATAGGCATAAACTACGTACGTATGAAATGAGTATTTATATCTATACAAATAAATAAAATTGAAGTGTCTGTTTATCAAAAATAAGTATTTTTCATGCTCACATACTCACTTTCACGATATCAATGCCTAAAAATCAGTTAAAATGTTTTTGTTTGTCTATCTGTCTGTTTATTCCGAGTAATCTTTGAAATGGTTGGACTGATTTTACTAGGTAGCTGTCTACATAAAAAGTAATATAGGCCATATTTTAACCCGATATTACTACGGGAACTTGAACTAAGCAGGTGTTATCACAAGAAATTGCTAATCTATATATGTATATGTATATAAAACACAAAAAATATTTCTACTGATGACCGTAATAGTTTTTGATACCATCACACCGATATACCCCAAACCAGTTTAATTAGAAAGGCAATAATGCGAAGATGGTTTTAGACCACAAAAACAATGCATTAGACACACATATCTATTCATGAAGTCGATTTTCTACTTAAGAGGATAGCGGCAATCTTTATGTTCACCCATCAGAAAAACTCAAAATATTGTACGTTTTTTTTTTTTTTTTTTTTTTTTTTTTTATGGGTGGGCTATGGTAAGCGCACGTGCGGTCCAATCCATCCGGGGCGATGAAAGGACGGCGCGCGGGCCCATAACCCACCCGTACCCACGTCACCTCGTTGTTGGGCCGACCACCGGAGCAGATGTGACTTGTCGTCAGTGGTCGGCCCGACGGAATACTCTTTCAGGTACCCTCACCTCTCGACATCCTGGGACGTCGGTCGCCATCGCGCGGTTAGCCACACTGCGGGTGACGGACAATTCCCCGGTCCGATCACCCGCGGCCTCGGCTAGGGCGGCATTAGGCGCAGATTAGAAAATATTGTACGTAGGGGTATATATCATAGGCATATAGCGTAGGCATTAAGAAAAAAAATGTTAATAGAGAAACAAAACTTCCCTATTTTCCAACAAATAAATATAGAGAATTTCTTTTAATAACGTAGTAGCACATGTTTATGAAATTTAAATTATCACAGAATCATCAAGTTCCATAAAAAAATAATGCTCTCCTCACTCAGCTCGTATATGTCCCACTGTTGGGCTCAAGTTTTCTCCACAATGCAGGGAAGTTGGCTTACTATAGCACGTTGGCCAGACGAGGGATGTATGGGGTTTTATTGACAAGTTTCCTTCTCTTGCAAAGATATAACATGTTGATAACATGTCTATATGTTATCTGCATATTATATCCCTTAGTTGATTTTTAAGGTACCCAGGGTAAAGATATGGGAACTGTACTATTACTCCGTCATTAAACAGAAATACCCACTTTTTTTTTTTTTTTTGTGGGTGGGCCGCGGTCGGCGCGCCTCCGCACCACTCCGTCCGGGGCGACAGAGGGGCTTAAGCACGCAACTCCTGCGACCCACCCGAAAACCACGTCGCCTTCGTCGTTGGGTCGACCACTGGAGCAGCGTTAACTTGTCGTCAGTGGTCGGCCCGACGGAATACCCGCTATTGGGGTACCCTCCCATCGACCGACGTCCCCCCTCGGGGAGGACGTCGGTCTTTCCTCACGCGGTCGGCCTCTCAGCGGGTGACGGACTAATCCCCGACAGAAATACCCACTAAATTTAATTTAATTTTTTCCTTGTGGTTATAGACTTAAGAGTCTATTGTGTACAAAGACTACGGTGCATACATATGAATGATAGGATTACTGCTTCAGAAGTAAATTTTAAAATGAAATCTAAAGCTAAAATGGTCTGTCTATTTATTGAGGAGGATTTAATGAGTCGTCTATAAATAGTTGATGCACGTTGAGGGGTAAACTGAAGAGGAAATAAACTGACATGGTGTAATGAAATAAACCTTCTACTCAACCACCTGCATAGTAAATCAAAAAGTCCTGTAAGGTTTGAAAGATTTTAATTAAAAGCAATATTGATATTTATAACTAATATCTGTTAATGTACCATATTGGCAACTGGGGCGGCGTAGGCGCAACTACCTGCGCCTCATGCCGCCCTAGGCGAGGCCGCGGGTGATGTGACCGGGGATTAGTCCGTCACCCGCCGAGAGGCCGACCGCGTGAGGAAAGACCGACGTCCTCCCCGAGGGGGGGACGTCGGTCGATGGGAGGGTACCCCAATAGGGAGTATTCCGTCGGGCCGACCACTGATGTCAAGTAACCCTGCTCCGGTGGTTGGCCCAACGACGAAGGCGACGTGGTTTTCGGGTGGGTTGCGGGAGTTGCGTGCTTAAGCCCCTCTGTCGCAAAAAAAAATGTACCGTATTACGTAAATATATTTTTCCGTGTGGTGACGGAGTAAGAATATAATCCACCACTCCCTATCTTGCCCGTGGATGTCGTAAAGGACGACTATGGGATATAATATGCACATAATATCTGTGCAAGAGACGGTAAACTCGAAACGAAACTCTATACCAACATGTCTGACTAGCATGGTGTAGTAGTAGGTCAAATTCCTTTTCATTGTGGAGGAGGTCCGAGCCCAACAAAGGGACGCATGTGGGCTGCGATGATGATGATCATGACATAAATATAAGCACTAAATTAAGCGCTTATTATAACCCTGTACACCGATAGTTTTTTTTTATTTTTTATCCTATAAAATGTCAAACTAGCCAGATAAGTCGATATCAAAGTATGCTTATGTTACATATTTTCTTTAAACCATATACTTCTTTCAGTCTCATGAGATACCAGATGGAGCAGATTTTCAGATATAATTTTCATCATCATCATTATCATTCAGCCCATCAGCATCCACAGCAAGACGTAGGCCTCCCTTTAGGTTTTACTACAAAGTGCGAGTCTGTGCCGCCTGCCTCCAACGACGTCCAGTAACTTTTACCAGGTCGTCGGTCCACCTAGTGGGAGGGCGTCCTACACTGCGTCGTCCGATTCGTGGTCACTTGAGTACCTTTCTTCTCCGGCGGTTGTCGGTTCGTCGAACGATGTGACCGACCCATTGCCACTTCAACGTGCTAATTCTTCGTGCTATGTCGGTTACACCTGTCTTCCAACGACCTATTTAATTTGGAAATTACTTAACGCAATTGGGTTTGCGTTGCCCGAGCTAATAGAAGTCATGGTATTCGACCCAGATTTTTCCTAACATTCTACTAAGAACTAATGTCTATTAATGGACTGGTTACAGCAAAAAAAATATTTACAGCATGCGGAGCAAGTTATGATGTAGTCTTACCGTTAAAGCGGCAAATTATCCTAAAAATACAGTAATGGAGGAAGTTAATATCTAAATTCGAGTTGAAATGCGAGTACAGATTTCTCAAATTAGTATAACTTGAATGAGCGTACTTTCATTAATGGCTGTGTTTAATTATTTGTTTTGCCGGATATCATGATATTTCGTTTTTTTCTAATATAGTAATTGACTTCTAAGGTTCATCATCATCATAACCATCTCAGCTTGTTCTTCCTTATAGAGGGAGAGGTAAATTCTCTTATCTATGCTGGTTAAACAGAATATCATCATTATCCAGTTCATATGGGTGTCACTGTTGGGCTCGACCCTCCTCTTCAATGAGAAGGAAATTGACCTACTATACTGCTCAGACGAGTTGGTAGAGGGTTTTCAATATTTGGGGAATTGACCTACTACGCCGCTCTGGTCAGACGGAATGGTATAGGGTTTTATTCTGTCTTATTCTTATTCAACCATCACATGGATGCAATTGTAGTTTTGTTACTGCCATAAGAATTCATTCCAACTTTTCGAAATGTCGCTTAAATAAAGTTGAGACTATGAATTCACTGATGGTTTTTAGTGGATGGCGAGCACCACATATTTCTCTATCGTGAAAATATCGCACCTGAAGATAAAAATAATAGAGCCAATTGATATCTTGACGTCTATGTGATAGGTATGTAGGTAAATTTCATATTTTCAATTGAGAATCTTATAGGCAAATGTGCAGAATACAGAATAACATTTTTTTGATTAAAAATATGAACTTGAGACTTCACAGTAGTCTGTTTCACGCTATAGAAAGGAAGCAGCAGATTTCATTATTGACAATTATAATTAATTTGCATGAATAACGTATTTATATCAGCATGCCATTTAGTTGAGGTTATTATACGTTGTTATTTATGATGTAAATCTAGAACACATAATATTAGATTTTTGGAACAAATTAGTTGTTTTTATATTAAATATACGAACAAAACATATTGGCATGAATATTTGCATACCTGATTTAAGTTGACATAGATGACTATCTTATCGAAATCAGACTCCAAAATTTACGTTATAACTTAGTTCCGACTTAGAAATTAGCCTAACAAATTTATGATCCGTTTCACACTTAACGATCTCTCATATTTACTTGGGTATTAGACATGAAATATTTACCTATATTACATATATTTAGAGATTTTTTTCACGTTTGTATTAATTCTTACCGTGAGCTGAAAAGTGTTCGAGATATCAGCAAAGTAAAAATCAAAAACAAATGACATAAAAAGCGTAAAATAGTTTCAGTTTCACACTTTACTTTTCATAAGCGTTAAGCATGAGTACGCTTCACAATTTGAGGAAAGATGACTTACCATAGTGGCGTATGGTTTTATTTTAATATCTCATTCATTTGCCTATTATCATTAAGCC
The DNA here is from genome assembly GCA_032191425.1 of Lymantria dispar. Classification (NCBI taxonomy): domain Eukaryota; kingdom Metazoa; phylum Arthropoda; class Insecta; order Lepidoptera; family Erebidae; genus Lymantria; species Lymantria dispar. The sequence goes on along the minus strand of CM063449.1, from coordinate 10,009,617 downwards.
TATATTATAAAATCTATTATCATTTAGCTATCTATTATCGGTAACCTTACACCGTCGATAAACAAGTGTAGAGGCAAAATTTAGTTTCTTTTCTCCTCGTGTGAAGCTTTATATGAAATTTAGGGAGAGGCTAAACTTCATAAATTATTATATTTAAAAATAATAGTATTGATACATATACCTAAGCTACCATTTCGGTGTTATAGAGTAAGAATACATTTTACTACTACTTTTCTCGCCTGTTCCCTGTTCACCCACGAAATAAAACCCTGTACCAAACGTATTTTAAGTATTATATACCTCATCTCGACTCATGCACATCCCACTGCTGGGTACTATACAATGCTGGTCAGACATATTGGAATATTTTTTTTTCGGTATGCGTTATGGTCAAGGCACCCGCCGCCCAGCTCCGTCCGGAGCGACAGAGGGGCAGTGCGTAGCCACATAACCCACCGTACCTCGTCGCCTTCGACGTTGGGCCGACCACCGGTAATAAGTTCCTTGTCCTCAGTGGTCGGCCTGACAGATTATTGGCACAGGGTTTCGTCTCGAGTTTTCCATCTCTTTGCATGATGTTATTTGAATACTGTATCCCTCAGTCGTGTTTTACGATATCCACGTATAAGATAGTGATGAATTGTATTCTTACTCCGTCACCACACGGAATTTTATACATATATGTAAATTATTGTGATAAATCGGTCGTTGCCTATAAACACAGTCTATTAACACAGATATTATATTAGCTCATGTATACGTTGACCCGAGACATGCGTGAACTTTCTCTATACTGGTTCCAATCGAGTATCTAGCTTTGTGGCTACATCTTCAACTTACTTTAATATATTTTTTTGGAGATCAAAACTAGCACTGAGTGATTCAATAATAAATAGTTTTAGAGCCTCTACGCTTCAGGCTTATTATGATTATTCCCGAGTGTTGAATTACATATTTCTTTTTTATATGATAAAAATCGTTAAAGTTTAGGGTTAATAATTTGGAGTAAATCCAATTATATTTTTAGTCATGTATATAAAGATAAAATAAAAATACGAGTGGATATCTCGGTACATGAGGTACCGTGAACATTGTATTATAACCCTTATAAACTGATTTAATTTGAAGAGAGGAAAAACTAGACACTTCTGAACTAGACTACTTCCAATTGTAGACGAGGTGCCTTCTAGACGTATGATAAACCTGAAGCTGTAAATTTTGAATTTGTAACATATAGACACTAAAGAGAAGACCTGGTGAATTTTCAAAGATGTCTTGGCATTTCTACAGATACCAGATCAAATACTACAGTTATCAAATACTAAAAGCCCGCCCTCGCTTCGCTTTGGTTTCAGTTGCCTTATCCGTGTAGTTCCCGTTCCCGTGGAAGTAAAGGGATAAAATATAGATTTTGTTACTCAGGGTGAATGTAGCTTTCCAATGGTGAAAGAATTGTTGAAATCGGCACAGTAGTTTTTGAGTTTATTCATTACAAACATACACACACACAAAAACACAAAGTTTTCCTCTTTATAATATTAGTGTACATTTGATTCTAAAAACGTATAAAAATAATGTAAAATAAAATAAATCAATTGAAAATATTTGTACATTAAAAAAATTATCTCAACATTAATAACATTGACAATACATTAATCACCATTTTTGTTATCTCAGCAGTTACTATGTAACGAGGACTGCGCAGAATGCTTGTGCGATGTCTTATTGTTAACAAATTTTGACCGATTCGTTAACATTTATAGCCGGTGCTCTGCTCTTATTAGTTGCAGAATCATGTGTTATAGTTTCAAACCCTTCTCGACAAATAAGTTTCCTTACGTCCTACTGTTGGGCTCGAGCCCTCTCCACAATAGGAGGAAAATTGACCTAATATACCACGCTGGTCAGATATTTTACTATACGGTTTATTTTTCTTTTTTGTTCTCGCGTTTTCCTTCTCTAGCATAGATGTTTTATGCATTTTGAATCCCTTTTTTATCTTTTGCGATACCCACGAGCAAGGGAGGGGATGTTGAATTATATTCTTACTCCGTCAACACACGTAAAGCCTTCCTTCTTTTTTTTAGGGTTCCGTACCCAAAGGGTAAGAACGGGACCCTATTACTAAGACATCGCTGTCTGTCCATCCGTCTGTCTGTCACCAGACTGTATCTCAAGAACCGCGATAGCTGGACAGTTGATTTTTTTACAAATTATGTATTTCTGTTGCCGCTATAATAACAAATGCTAAAATTAAAATGAAATAAATATTTAAGGAGGGCTCCCATACAACAATCGCGATTTTTATACAAAATGATTCGGAACCCTACGTGCGCGACTCTGACTCGCACTTGGCCGGTTTTTGTAATTCAAGTAGTACCAGCATTTATAAACAAACAAAATATAAAAATCTTCAGTTTTACAATAGTAATATAGATAATGTACATCGATACGAATGTAAATAAAGCCACTTCACTACTTTCCATTTTATAGCTAACAAATTGTTATACAGAGATATTTCCAACACTAAATAGAAATTAATTCAAGAGATATTCCCACGGTTGGACAAAAACTGTGTTACGTTTGTCGTTAGTAAACAGACTAGTTTTTTACTGAAAAGTTTCTCCATAATCGGATTAGTTGAGGGTTGTATGAAGTCAAATAAAATATAATAAAATACTTTCATACGATGTGAATTCTTTTCTAAATCATAAAGTTCACATCATTTAAATGGAATAGGTATGAATTGTTTATATTAATTAATGCCTTCAAAAGGTTTTAAAGTAAATTAAGTCGGTTATTTGAATATACACATTGTTATAAGAAAAATAGTTATGAATATGCATATATATACATATGTACAGCTTTTTGTGGATATCGTTGATTGATAGAATTTTAAGATTTGTTATGAATTTTAATTTTTTTTTTCGGATTTGGTACTTCGTTGAAGTTTTATTGAATAGTAATTAAAAATATAATAAATTATTATACAATTATTTTTTAAATAAAACTATTTTACGGTTTTTATGGCGTTTGTATTTGATTGCTTAATACTTTACAGCGTTCATGGTCACGGGCAGACGTCATGGTTACTGCTTTCATGGTCCAACACCATGGCCATGAACGTTGTAAAGTATTCGAAATGTCGGGCAATCAAAAATCAAATACAAACAGGTATGAAACCGTAAAGTAGTTATATTTATAATGTGTAATACTCGGGTAAACATCAGAATTACTACTTTTTAAGTTATAAAAATTGATTAAATTGAAAAGATTAATAACATCATGGTTACTTATCTTCTTCCCTAACCTAAAATAAAATATTTGACACGTTTTTCACCATAAAATATAATATTAAATGTCTAATAACGAAAAACAATTAATAAAATCTTAATGCAACAAACAAAAAATTAAAAAGCTACTATAGGAAACTTTAACTTACAAATACATTTCAATGTATCTTAATTGATTTAGTTTTAATTAGGGAAAGTGCAGTTTAACAGAATGATAACGTGTGTTTAAGACATGTTAATACCCACGTTGGTAATCTTATAAATGACGACACTAGTTTGACTACAGTGTAAACATAACTTTTCTGTTTATCAACAAGCTTTATCAAGTTATTCTTTAACTTATTGTAACTTCTCATTCCAGGGAACATTAAATTTATTATCTCGGGTCAAATAAATAAGTAGCAAGCCATTACTTTTACGTAGGCAACACAATTGTGACTATTATTAATGATGGATGAATATTCTTTTCATTAATGCGGCTATAAATAAGTATAATGATTGGTAATTTATAGAAAGTCCTCCTTGGGTTAGTACATATTTGCCTAGGAGTCTTGTCTTTTATAGTGTTTCACTTAATTCTAATAACCTATGTGACGGAGTAAGAATGCAATTCACCAGTCTTTATCTTGCCCGTGGGTGTCGTAAAAAATAGCTAAGGGTTAAGCAGAAGCCGACCTGGCGCTGCCGACCATCGCCAGGGAGATGCTCGACAGCGTCAGGAACTGGGACGCGGTCGCTGCCTTCTGTGAGGCCGTTATCTCACGGAAGGAGGCGGCGGATCGTGTGCGAGTAGAGCTCCTATTCGGCGACACGTTCCGCCGCCGGCGACTCGGCGGCGCAGGCGCGAGTATCTGCGCCTAATGCCGCCCTAGCCGAGGCCGCGGGTGATCGGACCAGGAAATTGTCCGTCACCCGCAGAGAGGCTGACCGCGCGACGGCGACCGACGTCCCAGGACGTCGAGAGATGGGGTTACCCGAACGGGTATTCCGTCGGGCCGACCACTGACGACAAGTCACATCTGCTCCGGTGGTCGGCCCAACAACGAGGTGACGTGGGTACGGGTGGGTTATGGGCCCGCGCGCCGTCCTTTCATCGCCCCGGACGGACTGGACCGCGCGTCCGCTTACCATAACCCACCCATAAAAAAAAGGGGGTTAAGCAGAAATAATTGCAAGAGAAGGAAACCCGACATGAAACCCAACCCGTCTGATCAGCGTGGTATAGTAGGTCAATTTTCCTCCTGTTGTGGAGGAGGTTGGAGGCCAGCAGTGGGACGTATATGAACTGTGAATATTTTAACGCTATTCACTAATGACAAACTTGAAGCTTTCTTCTCTATTTCACTCATGAGTTTTGAGCATCATGATTAAATTGAAAAAAATGTCAATCTTATTGATCAAAGATATCCCTAAGTTGCTACATTGAAGCTATATCAAATATCGTCGTGTGAAAATGTACACTTGATGTTCTATGAAGCGTGAAGTTTCACCAAGTTTATTGAGAACTTCTACCCAATTTAAACCAAACTCACTGTATATGTTACTTGATAGTTCACTATACATTCTTCCCATGAACGCTATAGAGTGGTCACTCAAAGATACATGAATGCCGATAAATCTGTATGTAAACGGAGAAAGTACGGACGGATGAAACAAAAACAGATAGGTCGGTAAACGGAGATGAGTTTCACCTATTAACGTACGATTAAACTGCGATTATACGAATACCAAGAGTACGGCTTCCTGTTATTTAATTAGAACCTTAAATAATTATGTTGTTTGTGACGATCGTTAAACTTCATCCAAAGATTTTGTTGATGAGATAACATTAGTTTGAAATATATTTTCTGTGCATGTTTATTTTGAGTTCACAAGCCTCACTTTTCTACTTAATGCACCGACTGTAATCATTTTTAAGATAACTGACGATACTATAAATTTAATTTAAAATGTTTTTGTACGTTTATTATTCATTACAGAGATAAATCGAAAGTATTTATTTTTATTATGATTCGATACTATATGTAATATTCGACTAACGATTAAATAGTCTAAAGTTTGGATTACGTATTTGGTGGCGTTGTATTTAAATAGAGAAGCTACGTCGTTGGTAATGTGGTTGTTCTTGACCTTTTTCGAGCCTGTTATAACATAAAAGACTTTAATACCTTATCTTCTTTCATTTATCTGATCATGTTTTTGAAACGAGCCTCGTCCTAATTAAAAGGATAATAACGAAGGTTTCAGTTAAAATACTTAAACGAAAAGCATTATTTATAAAATATATCCATCATCACAGCGCATATATAGAACTATATTAGCCAATTTATTATCTTTTACTATTTTTTTTTTTCTTTTTTTGACTTTTCTAACGTTTTTGTTCCTTAGATAAATTTCAACGATCTTTTACAAATTGTATACTCACCGCTCTGGCTTCTGAGATACAGGCTTTGGACTAGTTCGGGAACTATTGTGAACAAAATTATGTAAACTGTAATCCTTGTTAAAAAAATATACATCCCACTGCTGGGAAAACCTACTTTACCACATTGGTCAGATGGGTTGGTTTATTTCGATTTTCCTTCTCTTGTATAAATGTTATCTACACATTACATCCCTTAGTCGTCTTTTAAGAGACCCACGGGAAAGAAAATGGTTGGTGAATTGTATTTCTACTCCGTCACCATAGAATGGGATGTGAAGGGAAAAATATTAAAAATAAATTTTAGTCACTTGTTTCTTTATTTTTCATACATACTTTCAGAGACTGACATTTTGAAAAGTACTTTCTCTTGCTAAAATATGTGGCAATATTATTTAACGACCCATTGTTCTGACATGTCAATAATGACCACTTGCACGGGTAAATATATCCATTGTCAAGTATTTTATTTATGACGGTTATTAACACCTGAGGGTAAAAAACGCTTAACAGAACATAGATAAACAGAAAAACGGAAAAGTTTCCTTCATCTCAAACATGTCATCATCATCATGATCATCATCGCATACGCCTACATACGTCCCACTGTTAGAGTCCGGCCTCCTCCACAATGAGAGGGAATTCGACCTACTATACAATGCTGATCAGACATGTTGGTATGGGGTTTCTTTTCGGGTTTTCCTTCTCTTGCTCACGTTTTATGTGCATATTATATCCCTTAGTTGTCTTTTACGACATCTACGGGCAAGACGGGAGTGGTAAATTTTATTCTAACTTCGTCACCACACGGAACCATGTATTGAAATTATATTGTAAGTTATTCTAGGTACTAGATACTAACAGCTACTGAAGTCAAACAATGGTCTGGGTGGTTCGCTCAATCGTGAGCTCATCATGTGGGAAGGAGTAATAAGTTAAGTTATTCATACCCTTCTGTCGCTCTTTTTTTGCTAAGCAGAATGGCTGAAAATGACTATATTTAAATATTACATAGCAAAGATTTAAAAAAAAACCCTGTATTAAGGGAAAAATCGTAAGGGGGACTTTACACTCCGGCCGACCACTGACGTCAAGTCACCCTGCTCCGGTGGTCGGCCCAACGACGAAAGCGATGCGTCACGGGTGGGTTACGGGTGTGCGTGCTTACGCCCCTCTGTTGCCCCGGACGGAGTGGTGCGAGGAGTGCGCCGACCGTAAAAAAAAAAGGGGGACTTTACACATATATAATTAACGGACCCAAATTACACCCGAACTTAAGAATTGTGTTAAAATACCTACAACAGTTTCGAACAATCGAACTCGGAATCGAACCTTCAATCAAAATACATTTTAAGTGCGTAACGTTTTTATACTCGAGTTGTAATTTAGAAACTAATTTGAAACGTCATTCTTCATCTTACTAAAGTAATAAAGAAACACCATCTCTATGAGAATTGAGAATATGATATAAAGCCAAATTCTTCTTCAGCCAAAGTCTTCATCTACACCAATAAATAAAATTGGAGTGTCTGTTTGTAATGTCAAAATAATAGGTCTTTTTCATGCTCACACGGTTATTTGCATTATACATATGCCTAAAAATCACTTTATATTTTTTGTCTGTCTGTCTGTTTGTTCCGGGTAATCTACAAAACGACTGAACCGATTTAAAAAAATCTTTCACCAATGGAAAGCTATAATATCAGGGAGTAAACTAGACTATATTTTATCCCGGTATTTCCACGGGAACTACGGGGATAGGACGACAGAAACCGAAGCGAAGCGAGGGCGTGTTGCTAGTATATTATATAAGTAATATAAGTAAACTAGCTGACACAATAGACGTTGTTCTGTTCAAGTAAGCGCCACCTACCGGGTACCATTGTGAATCTAAACCATTTTCGAATCCCCTTCAGGAGTTCAGTGGCATACATACGTACACAAGAAATTAATATATAAAGATAAAGATGTATATCTAATTTCCCTCTCACTATGAAAATACTTGTGCCCAGCAGTGGGACATACATAAACTGCAAAAAAACGAGATAACTCAATTACGCGTCTTATTAAATTCAATTGACCGAGACTAAGCCGTTTAGACTGTATAATACAAGTAATCAGAAGCTACAACTTATCAATTTCACAGGTATAATCAGTGTACTCGGCACTTCAATCGAGTTATTCAATCGATTACGATAAATGAATATTACAAATATATTTTCTCTTCTTTATTTAGTCGAATATCAAGTAAAGAGATACGATTTTTTTTTAAACTCTGCTTTGATATAGCATAATTTTGTTTCTGAAAATGAATACGGGTTTATTTAAAAGGCGAAAAGCGAAGCCACATGTAAGTGACCATGATGGTTAATACAAAAGGCTATTAAAAATAGCGTATAAAACACTTCTCAAGTAAAAAAAATATAGGTGCCGTGATAAAATATTTCCCTTAAAGACGAGAATAACGAAATGAGATGAGTGTAGTGACGGAGTAGCTGCAGCAATGTAATTAATCAATTCAATGTAACAATTAGTATTAAGACTTCTCGGACGCAAAACACATCAATCTTCCCGTGACCACGAATGTTGGCATTTATCGAGCATCAAAAAATATCGAACTTTTAAACGTTCAAACTCAAGAAAGAAAAATACAAATAGAAACGTGACAAAATCTGTACACAAACAAATATATACTCGCGTAAGCATCAGAAATCACCACCACGAAGATTTAAATTCAGCCCGACACTGTGTGATCTTTTTGATCTCAAGCTCGAAAGTACATGATCAAATAAACACTTCTATAATATCTCTATCTATGTACTCTTGAAGAATAAAAACGAGGAACTAGAAATAATGAACTATATTAGAAAACGCTATAGTTTTAGATTTTCTGGATAGAACAATTACTGTATCAGAATAAACTTTTAAAGTATTAAACTGAAGAAATACATTAAAATATAATGCAAACTACATCAGTGAAACAGCTGCTTATAAAGCTCAAGGTCTTATATTTCGAAAATAATTACATAAAAAGTGCCTCATTATTTCTCCTGTTGCGTAAAAAATGGGGAAATATATAAGCCGAAACGGGAAAATTGTATAAACGGTGCCGAAGTAATTCTGTTAGATCTGTATATTCAAGAATATTTGCTTATTCACAATTGAGTTGAACTGAAAATTTTGATTAAAATTAAAGAGAAAATGTTCAATGATTATGCAAATCGTGAATGAATTGAATAAATTTATTTGCTGCATTTTATGCTCTAAAATAAAATACGTCTAAAATATTTTATCACAAAATGTATGTTACAATTTAATATATGTAATATAATCATCTCTGCTCATAAGTATATTACTATTGGGCTCGAGCCACCTCCATAATATGAGGGATATTAACCTATTGCACCATGCTGGTAAGATGGGTTGATTATAGGATTTTATTACAAGTTCCCGTGACGTAGTAAGAATAAAATTTCCCCTCTCTTGCCCGTGGGTTTCGTAAAAGACGGCTAAAGGATATAATATGCATATAATATTTAAGCAAAAGAAGGAAAGTTCGAAACAAAACCTTACACCAACATGTCTGACCAGCGTGGTATAGTAGGTCAATATATCTCCCATAGAAGAGGAGACCCGAGCTCAACAGTGGGACATGTAGGGACTGAGATGATGATGATGATGATAATGTTTACAAGTTTTCCTTCTCTTGCTGATGTTATATGCATATTAAATCCCAAAGTCGTCTCTTTCGACGTCATGAGTAATAAAGGGGGTGGTTGCTTGCACACAATTTTTTTTTAATAATGGCGAAATTATGAATTCCACACTATAATAAAAAAATCCCACATGGTCGATAACGAGTGTTACTCGAACGAGCGTTACATAGACTAGCGTGATGGTTT